>OW386285.2:163536995-166278322 GCA_936432065.2 Rutpela maculata
GGTATAGACGGTATATTGATGAGCCCGATATATCGATAGGTCGTTCATAAGCCTGGCATTTCCCAAGTGTATATCTTAACAAGTTTATTAAATATGGCGATTATTGTGCATCTCTTTTAATAGGAAGCGACAAGGGGTGGCTAATTATTATTTGTTCATTGATTATATAAACATTGCATATTTCAGAGCCCGGATATATTTATAGGTACTTTCAGAGCCCACTGTATATAAGAATATAATTAGCGTTCGCTCAGCGTCCCAGCGATGTTGCCAATGCAACTGGGCCTCTATAGGTCATATTTTTATAATATGTATTTCATTGATGCTTGCATTGTCAAGAAGCACAATATTATGGTTAGGAGTAAATAGTTGCTATACTGCGCCACTATCACTGCTGTTTACAGTAGAGAGAGAGAGACGCTATTGGAGGGTCAGATAATAAAGGAAATCCATTCATTGAACGCCTAAATAATATAACAGTTAAATTTATTTTTATGAATTTGAAATTACATTAAAGATAACCTAATAGAATATTGGGTTATTTTTGTATGCAAATTACATATTAAATATTAATAATTGATAGTGTAATTACTCCGTGGTAGGCCATAAGTATTTAAATATTTTAAATTTGTCTGCATTTGAAAAATTTGTTTCATATTTAAAATTTGACTTCATTTTTTCCCGCTTTTAAAGTATTGTCTCATTCGCATTGAAATAAAAAGATGAAAATTATTAGAAATTAAAATACGTTTATTTACTTAACAGATATTGTATTAATAGTACAGTAAAATAAGGTATCAATAGTAAAAGAATCCCTTAAGGCTAGGATTTTGCAGAGTGAGAGGGAAATATGCGTTTATTTTCGGTTTATTATAAATATTTAAAAAATCATAAATGGTGTAATCTTTAAAATAATTTCAGATACTTTCCATTGCTCTAAGGAATACAACCATATATAGTTTTTATCAAATAATTTTGTATATAGGCAAATGCCATACTTTAATAATGAAATTAGGCACTATTTTCATTGACAAACTACGATATTTAAATATAACAGAAATTAATAAAAAAAAATATATATAGTTGTATTCGTTAGATCAATGGCAAGTATCTAAAGCAATTTTAAGATTATACTATGTGTAGTTTTTTTAAATATTTACAATAAATCGAAAATAAACTCTTATTTCCCTCTCACTCTGCAAAATCCTAGCATTAAAGCTATTTTCTTTGGGAAGTGTACTTATTACTTCCACATATCTAGTGGAAGTATAGTAACGACAAAAAAATTTAAAAAAACTTTTATTGATCAAATAGGCCTAGGATGTCATGAAACGTCGAGATTTTAAGTTTGAGCGAAAGAAATTTTCTGGCTGTCGGTCTGTCTGTAACTTTTTTTGTGCGCACGTTCACTCTGGAACCGTTTGAGATATTGACTTGAAATTTGGTACACATATGTACTTTAACGAGATCTGGAACTAGATTATATTTTCATCTTGTTCCATCGAAGGATGGGGGGGTAAATTGGGGTAAATTTGGGGTAAATAAGTAAATCAAGCAGGTAAGAGTCCATAAAATTGGTATTTAGTATATACAAGAGAAACTTAGGTCTCAAAAAAATTGTTGGCATTAGCCACCCCCATTACCACCCTCACCCCATTATTAAAAGGGATGAAAAAAAATTGTTATTTAGTGTGTGTACAAAAACCAGAAACCTCAAAATATTTTTTACGTCATCCACCCCCACTACCATCCCCTATCACCACCCCCACCCCACTACCGATTTGGGGTATCGTTTTATGGGTTTTTGGGGTAGAGGATTTTAAATATTGTATTATTAAAGTTCCAATTATTTAGACATACAAAATTTTTTCGTTGTGAGTGACTTGGATAGAAAATCTGGATGTGGAAGTGGTGATTCCTTGGGCAGCGGTTTTTTCGTTGAGTCTACAACAAGTGACCTTCGTTTCCGAATATATAGGTCAAATATGACCAAAAATTGATTGATATCAAATGACAACAAAGCATAAAGTTCCCTTTTAAGTATGGCAAGCATAAATTTAATTTTTTCCTGCATGATGCTTTGTATTGATTATATTGTTGTATTGATTATAATAATTTTATATGCTTCCACTTTGCACTGATAATAATAATAACTATCGTTATTATTACAAGCATATGAAATATTTGTGTCTGACATTAATTACTGACATGTCTGACATTAGGTGGCACTCATAAAAAATGGAACTGTGTGGTATTGTTTTCTGGTTCAAAAGTTACTAACATTAATTGCAACAAAACATGCTTTTTCCTCAATATTTTGAAAACACCGGCACAAAAAATAAGTCAGATTTTTTTTATAGTACTGAAATTAAGCAAGATAGGGCAAGGCAATATACAGTGTGTCGCACTTTTCATGGAGCCACCCTCATATCTCGCCCATTTGATAACCGAATATTTTGAAATTTTGGTGGTGACTATACACCTATAAAATGAGTCATTTAATTTTAGTCAAAGGCGTCCGATTCTAGGATGGAAAAAGTGGGTTGATTTTCAGAAAAAAAGTATTAGCGATTTTTTTTACAAAAAAAAAAAAACTAGTAAGATGTTCTTAATCAGCACCTTTAGAAACCCAATTGTACAAGATTATATTGTAGTGAATTCAAAGATGTTTGAGACAGGGGCCGTCAAAAAAACTATTTTTTCAACTAAAAATAATTTTTATCTATAAAACGGATTCTCAAATAAAATAAGGTATTCTACATTTTTTGTTCAGAATAATGTACCTATTATAAAAGTATGAATTGATTTTACAACAAAACAATTGTTTATTTAATAAGACAAAAATTAAAAAATAGAATAAAAAATAAATAAATAGATTAATTCAATCATTAAATTAAATTAATTGCCCAATAGCATTTGTTTTCAAGGTTTACTTAGGTTTTTATTGAAGATTATTTGTTAGAAAAATGGTAGGTATAGTAGGTAGAATTTTTGCCTTATTAAATAAATAACTATTTTGTTGTAAAATCAATTAATACTTTTACAACACATTATTCTGAACAAAAATGAAGAATACATTTTTTTCATTTGAGAATCCGCTTTATAGATAAAAATTACTATTTTTGACGGCCCCTATCTCCAACATCTTTGAACCCACTATGATGAAATTTTGTCAAAGGTGCCAAAGGTGGTGATTAAGAATATCTTACTAGTTCTTTTCTGAAAAAATCGCTAATATATATTTTTTGAAAATCTTTCCATTCTATAATCGAACGCCTCCGTCTAAAATTAAATGTGGTTACGTCGAAAGACTCACTCACTCTATAGGTATATAGTCACCACCAAAATTTCAAAATATTCGAATTTCAAATGAGCGAGATATGAGGGTGGCTCCATGAAAAGTGCGGCACACTGTATATGTACCTTTTTGTCAGAGCATAAAATTCCCTAGTATAAATGTTATAATGAAAAAACGGCAGATTTGATAGTTAAATTATTATTATAAGTAATACAATATAAATAATTATATAAAAATTTAGTTTAATAGGTTTTCTTAGTTTAATGTAATACTGCTACAGTAATAATATTTTTCCTGATGCATATGGGAGGTCGAAGATAGTTTAGGCTAACCTTTTTCTTTTGTGTGTAAATTCTTTTGTACACAATAAATGTTCATTTATTTATTTATTTTATTTACTTAAAACTGTACCGGCCGCCAAATCATCTAAAATGGGGTACAGAGACGCTTGTAATTTTTTTAATACTCTCCTCAGCCATTTAAAATGCAATTAAAAATCTGAAAAAGCACACATCATCTGTAGGTTCCAGAAAACATTTTTCAAAACACAACGGATTTTTTAAAATTTATGTTGCTATTTAAATCAAAATGAAATGTTTCCTATTGTCACCGCATTTTGCGGTTTTCGGGTCTGATATAATCTTAACCATCATCCATCAATTTATAAAAACAAATATGTTTACTCACGTAACGGGGTCATAAAATTATGAACAATCCAAAAAAAATCCGCGAATTTACTAGCCGATAAGTTTATGCATTCGTCAATTAACAAATAGAGCTTTTGATATGAAATTGGAACTGGCAGAATTTTTATTTTCACATGAAAAATAGTTACAATGATGGATGTTAAAAAATTGTTTATATTTCGGTGAGCGCGTGGTCATACGCTACAAACGACCTGTTTTATATTTATTGCCGTACGCCCCGCTGAGTTAAGCGGGCGCCTTTTCTCTGGTACCTTTCTACATTCAACTTAAATACATCTTACAATGTCTGACACATGATGCTTTCTTGAATACAGCCCAATAAAACAATCAAAGCGTCTCAAGTGTCAAAAGAATTATAGAAATTATTGGCCTGTTTGAAGCACGATGGAGTTATATGACAGTATAGTACCTAACGGTAGGAAGAATCATGCCAATATGCACCAAAAAATTATATTTTGTAAACTAGTGCCTAAAGATTTATAAAAGAAACTACGGAAATAGCAACAAGAAAATATGGGGACAAAATAAATTGAGAAATATAAATATATCATATTTTTGATGATGTATCTATTTTATTGATTCCAAAAAATATATGTTGTGATAATATGATATAGTAGTTAAAGATTGTACTAAAGACATGCAGTGAGTGTGTCAGAACAATGTGATGTGAAAAGAGAAAAATATATTAATTTTTTATTTTAAATGTTCCCATTATCAAATGTCTTTTTTAATTCTCTAATAAGGGTGTCCCTATTATATCTATTGCGCATTTTTTCGAATTTAAATCGGCCCAGCCGTTCAAAAGATATAAATTATTTTCGAAATATTGGTATTTTTGATTACCCCTAAAGGTGGAGTCACATTAAGCATCAAAATAGGTGAATAAGGAATTATCTGGCTGCAGCAGTCTTATTGTTTGAATTTGTTGCCAGTATATATAACAGCAAGTGTATGAGAAGTTTTGCATTAAATCGGTCCATTGCTAAGGTTGTTGTCTTCTATTTCTATTGTGAATTGTAATTTTTTATTGTAGGAATTAAATAAGTCTAAAACGTAATTAGTTTTGTCACGTGGAACTAGAGCAATACAGTCATCGACATATCTATAAAAAAATAGTATTTTAAAATTAATTTTTGGTATTATGGTGTTTTCCAAATCTTCAAGTACGAGTTGGGCAATTACGCTGGAAATTGATGCCCCCATAGCGCACCCTTCAATTTGTTGATAATAACTGTTTTTATATTGAAAATATGTTGTTGTGAGGGCGTAGTCCAAACCTTCAAGAAACGCTTCCAACGGTAAGGTTGTATGTTTTGAAATTTCTTTCCATTTTTTCTTTACTATGCTTTTTGCAAGGTTTATAGGGATGTTTGTGTATAACGAAATTACATCTAGTGATATGAGAATGTAGTCTGTAGGTACTTCTATATTTTTGATTTTATTTTTGAATTGCCATGAACCTTTAATATAGTAATCGTTTTTGTTTATGATGTTTGATATACTGGATTTAAGGTAATCTGAGATATTTTTTGCAGGGTCTTGGATACATGAAACTATGGGTCTAAGGGGGATACCTGGTTTGTGTAATTTCGGAAGTCCGTATATTTTAGGCGGAAGAGAGTTATGTACAATAAGATTTTTTGCTGTGTTAGGCGAGATATAGGCTTTTTTTTTCCCATTTTTTTATTAATTCGTTATTTTTTGTTTCAAATTGGTTTGTCGGGTCTCTTTTTAGGAGCTTGTATGTACATTGATCTTGTAATAAGTTGTTCATTTTGTCATGGTACTCATTTTCCTTCATTATTACTGTTTTATTTGATTTGTCGGGTTTTAAAATGAGTAAATCTGGATTATTTTTAATAAAATATTTGGTGTCGCTTAGTTTTTTGTTGAGAATTTTTTGTTCTTGAGTTATTTGTTTTTGTTTGTTGGTGTAGCTAGTTATTGTATTGGATAGGTCACTTCTGATTTCGTCTTTCTTATTGTTGTCATAGTTTTGGATATTTATTTCTACGTTGCAAATTATGTCATTTATTCGTATGTCGTTTGGATTTACTATGGGAGTTGCATAATTTGGTCCAAGAGCTAATATTTCTTGAACATTTTCCGGAATTTCCGTGTCTGTTAAATTTTCTATCCAATCTGAGGTATTGTTCGTTTGTTTTTGGGTTTGCTGCTTTGATTTTAAATTGTTGATTTTTTTAATGTGCTTGTTTTTGATTCTTTTAAATTTTTTTTCGTGCTTAGAGTTTTCAGTTTGTAGAAAGTTATTTAGTATGTCGGCGGGTAAAATGTTACTTAGGTTATTTTCTATATTTTTTATATTGCGTTGCATTTTTTTGAGGTTAATATTATTTTCTGAAATTAGGAGGTTAATTAAGTCTATTTTGAATCTTCTAGTTACCACATTTTCGAATTTTTGTTTTAGGTTTACATTATTAAAATTTATATGGTTTAGATTAATGTCTAGAAATTTTGGATTTAGGTTTTCATGTTTACATCGTAACAAAAATATGTTTCTATTTTTTTGGCTTATGAATTTGTTGTTTAAATTCGAGAGATATTTCATTTCTTTTACTACATGTTGTCCGTAAATTTCTTCTATGTGCTGGTAAAATGGCATCTTTTTTTCCCTGTGCCTATATATATCGTTAGAAAGAAAAGTTAATTTTTCTAAAATATTACAAAAATTAGTATCGTAATTTTCAAAGTGTTTACTATTCATATATACCAGTCTTTTTCCGATCAATCTTAGTTATAATATTTTAATATTCGATTGTTTTATGTCCGGAGGGTTACTCGTCATACCGGAAACTCAACCAATATATTTGAATATTTCGCGAACAGAACCTGGTATTACTACGCATGTGCACCTAAATGTAGCTTGTGTTATCTTAAGTCCAGAAATGCCGGTAAGTTTCTTGTAAATATTTATCCTTTTTTTTTAAATTTTAGAAGGGCGGAATATTTTTGCGTACCTTTATTCCCCATATCAATTCGGAAACGTATGCTGATAATAGTGTTCTCTTCTTTGGGAGTTTTTAAGTTGTAGTAATACCGATAGCCCTAAACATATACGAATGGAGAATTATGTCCTACTTGCAAATTCCTTATAATATACTATAAATTCTATACAATTGTATTCCAGAAATTATATTAAACAACCCATTTTAGGCACGTTTCCAACTGTTGCCGAAATGATGATTTTTGTGATGCCAGTAAACAAAAATATTTATAATTTCTTAACTATTAGAAATCTTTCGTGGCCACTTTAGGAAACATGAAGATTTAAAAAAATATATGAACTGCGGGTCAAAAACTAATTTCAATTTTTGACTTTTAATTTTTAGTAATTGTCCCGTTATAAAAATTTTACTCGTATACATTGTCGCAATGGTTAAAATGAAAGAGAACCAATGAAGCACACAGCAATTTTTTTATATCTTTAGACAAGCAGCGTCTTTGACCATAAATAAGTTTAAGTGACGTATACGCTTTTTTTAGCTTAAAGGTTACAAGTTTTTAATGTGTTTTTGTATTTGTACTGTAGACGATGTACGTTTGTATTTATTTATGTGTGTATGATGTACTTATTTACGTGTATATGTACGTTTGTATTTATTTATGTGTATTATTTATTTGTGTGTAAAATTGATGACAAATATGTGATACAGGGTAGACTATAACATATCTAGCATTCGAGGCTCAAAAAGAAAAATGTGTAATCGAGTCCGGATAATTTTATGCAAGATAATTGTGAGATTTTATGTTACACATGTGAAAAAAACTGAATCTCCCACCCTCTATATCAATATAGATAATAATTTCAGAAAAATGCAATGACATAAAGTGGTAAACATAGCCTATATGCGTAAGTGCATAAATACATATGTAAGTTGAGTTTAAGCCCAGGCAATCATCATTTAAGCTAATAAAAGCAATAACAATATTGCTCAGTATATGAATGTACATTGTATCTGTAGAGTTAAGGAGGGTTTAACATTTAGTGTGGCGGAGTGTAGTGTATTTGAATCTCGCGCAACACCACATCATTCGTACAAGACGAATAGTTCCGGGCCGATAGGAATAGCGATCAGTCGCGAATATGAAGCCTACCTATATACACCTATGTATAACCGTCTAGTGACAATGATTATAAAATTGTACCAAAAGTCTGTGATATAATAAAGAGGTTGTAACCTGCATACCACGCGTTTCTCTCCATTATACATTACACAAATGGTTACTTGCAAAGGAGGATCATTTAGTCACTTATTTTCCACAATGCACCACGCGATGCGATGCGATACGATACTTTTTACATTCCGAGTTTTTTTAATCACCTATTTTTTTTAATATTAGGTGCTGTGCATGGCGTTCCACCCCCTGAATAGGGGTAGTTTTTACCCTTTTTTTAAATCTTTATTGAATCGATACCTAAAGTTAGCATAAAATAAATATAATTTTCACATTCAGTATAAGCTATTATTCAAAGCAATTTTAGGGGCTACTTTTATGTTTTTTAGGGGTGAAATAGAATTTTTCCCAGCCTTTCGATACCACGAAGACATATTTTTATCAATTTTGTGCCTCTTCCAACCATTTTCTCTGGGTCTTATGCGTTCCGCGATGGGGGCCAAAAGTCAGCAAATTTTAACATTTTTAAAATTCACAATACAGATTCCCTATAGATGTTTGGTGTGGGGTAGTGGGCTATTAGATAATAATTGAATTGGCCTTCCTTTCTTTGATGGTACATTGCATGGCGAAATGTATTTAATTTTTTTTGTCAGATACGTTACCACAATTATTACAAGACATATTAAAGAACTTCATTACCAACACGATGAAGCAGACCCTCACTGCTTCAGAGCGGTGGAGCAACATTTGAATGACCATTAATAAGTAGATCGGTCCGTAGTTTCTTGGCCTGCAAGGTCCCCAGACCTCACTCCGGTGGACTGCTTCTTATGGGGCCACTTAAAGCAAAAAGTTGCAACCAGAGAGGAATTAAGAGAGCGCATAGAACAGGAATGCACTCAAATAAAGAATAACCCCCATATGATTAGAAATGCTATAAATAATTTACAGATACACGCAAGAAAGTGTGTTGAGGTTAGAGGTTTGTTGTTTTCGATAAAATCATTTTTAATTAATTAATTTAAATATTAGGTGCCCCATTTCCATCTAGTTACTTCATGTCTGTATAATTGTTACTCTTTTGCATTTGTTCTAATAATTTTTTTTTTAACGTTTGTTGTCATTTTTACCTTTTTACTATTTTGGCAAACGATGTAATATCGTTGTGACAAATTCTAGCAGAGTGAAATTCAATTTTTACCGCAAATTAAAGTCACCTATGTAATTATAAAAATTCTAATATCAAAAAACGGGTTAAATCCCGTTTATATTTATATTAGAAAATTTATTACTTTATCAAAATTTTACTTGTGTATTTACCTGGCTAGCTCCCAAGTTAAAACTTACAATTGGCATAGTTTTGAAATAAAACTCAACATTAAAAATATAACAAATATATTACATGAAATCGGTAAAGCAAAGAGATATACAGGGAGTGGACAAATAAAAATCTGCTAACAATAATAATATTCTACAAACAATTTATACAAAATGATTAGTACACACAGAGACCGACATACGTAAAAAAATAATGGTACACGGTACTCTAAAAATGTAAGACAAAAATGCTAGGCAAAAGGCAACAATACATCAAAACTACAAGGTATACTCTAATAACAAAAGATAATTAGTTGATTAATTGGCCCACGTAACATTACTCTACGAAAACATTACTCAAAATAGTATTAATAAGCAATATGTTTTGATACTTAAATCAATAAACAAATCTCTAAATATAAGTGAAGAGAACATTAACCAAAGGTTACAAATAATAAACATGTTATATTTAACAACAAAGATAAACTCACTCGCAAAAACAATTTGTTTGTTCAAACGGGATGGACACGAAAGATACTCATTCGACTGTGAAGTGGACTATAAGTGTTTTTGTACTTACAATAACTGCTGAAACAAAAACGTCAATAACTTCTGGAACTTGGCAATTGCACTATTTGGTGGTTACATAAACAAATTATAGATTGGTATCAGTTATAACCATACCAAAATACAAATAATAATAACGATAATAATAATAATAATAATAATAATAATAATAATAATAAACGTCTTTATTTACCTCCACAATTTTACACCAGGTGCCTATAATATTAATAACAAAAACTAAAATAATTGTGGCATAAAAGGGCGAAGTTCATCTTCTGCAATAGAGAGTCTGTTCTACCATATGTACCATTTTAGGTATATTAAACACTATTACAATAATGTCCTTTCTTATTAAACTGGACTTATAGCCAGGGCCGTGTAGAGCGGGTATGCGAGGTGTGCACCGCACTTCGTCTATTTTAGGGGCGGCGGGGGGCGGCTAGATTAGGGAAAATTCTTCTTAGATTTTCTCCCCCCTCCCACTTATCAATTTTTATTTCGGAGAAAATTGAAGTAGAAGGCGGCATTTGAGATTTTTCACACCATCGGCTAAATCTCTAGAAACGGCCCTTCTTATAGAATCTCTAACTATGTACACGAACAAATTCTACTTGTAATAATTCTTCACTACTTTATTAAACCAATTCTTGGGTTAAACTTCTCCAACTAATTGGTAAAATTCATATAATAATAATTAATTAGATAGCACACAAGTTGACGACTTCTAAGGCCGACTGTCCGAAAAGTGGACCCAGAGCGCATTAATTCGTCATTTTATAGATACAAAAGTGCGCGTAGGATTACAATCCCCTCACAGTTCATTATGTCATGTTTGTGCTCTCCTATTGGAGGAAGATGTCTAGCTTTGCTGTCTACAAAGTACGTTTCCCGCACATTATTCTGGAATCTCTAAAGATCCTGGTAAACAAAATACCGTAAACCGGGGTGACTTGACTAACAGCTTCGCATATTTGGCACTGTAAACTCCAAACAAATTTTTTTGTTTTAAAAATTATTTTTAACCATTTGTTTGCATTAGAAAATTGATTAACTGGAAAAACGTGTTTATATATGGAATTCCATATTTTCCTCAGAAACCTCTTTCAAAGTTCCATTCCCATTACGAAATTTTTTAAAGCAGCTTCTAAACTGTTTTCATCATAATTCTTATATTTTCGGCTCCCTGGGCGCCGAATATAATTTTTTACCATGTTTTTAAGTAACCCCTAAAATAACATCGAAAAATAAAAACGCCACTGACAGGAATAAATTTAATTCAAAACTTTTAGGTTATAATCTTGTTCACAAATAAAACGGGTTTAAGAAAAAAATAAAACATGACAATTACTCTCATTCACATTGCTACACAACAAGTAACATGATTTAAAAAAAGCCTTTTTCTAACCTTACTTGCAAGTATTTTTTGTGGCGGTAAATACCTGTTGATTGTTTTCCTATGGCCATAAACATTTATATTGAAGTATGTTTATTAGACCTACCACGTTTGGTAGTTCCGCTACTAACATGAAGATGGTAGGAAATTCTGTCGTTGCTGCGTGTAAAATTTTCCAAGACACCCCGCATTTTCAAGTCAACCCAGTTTACGGTACTTTAAAGACACTGACGGCGTTAGTTACTTTTTCGGTAAAAATATAAAATAATGTAATTTAGCAAATTTTAATAGAAATTTATTAATGTCTTAAAAATGGACCGTTACACAATTTAGAAGACGACGTTGATCTTTGCTGCGAGGGTACTTTGACGGAGGCACAGATCAAACGTCGGCGCTTTGTCGACCTTTTATGTGATTTTCCAGTTGACTTTAAACAGAGTATACTGATGCTTTTGTACGAAGGTTTCCAAATATTTTAGAAATTATCACCTGGACTATTAGTCCTTTATTTAATGAAAATAAATATTTTTTATGTAAAGGTTTATTTATGTCCTGTGATATTGAAGGTGAGTAATAAATGACAAGAAATTTTCCAAAATTAGCACTTTCATTAAGTTTTTCTTTTTCGTAAAATATTCGTAGTTTTAGAGTTATGGTACATTTTCTGAACTTGGTATAACATTAAAAGACTCCTAGTGGTTATGATTTGACTCCTGGCATATTAGAACACATTTTTGCTATGGCGCATTGTCCTGGGATGTTAAAAGTAAATAATAATTGACAAGAAATTTTCCAAAATAGGCACTTTCATTAAGTTTTTCTTTTTCGTAAAATATTCGTAGTTTTAGAGTTAGGGGTTATGGTACTTTTTCTCAACTTGGTGTATTAAAAAACTCCTAGTAGTTATGATTTGATTCCTGACATATCAGGATACATTTTTTGCTATGGCGCATTATGTCTTCCACACGAAGTAATTTTTTATTCATGCTCCCTGCATATATTTTAATTTTTCGCTCATCTTATATTTTTCTTTATTTTTTCCAGATTACATTTAGCTCGACAGACACTAAATATTCAATGTACAAATTTAAGAAAATTGAATTGCCACAATAATGTAAGAAGTTACACTTCCTACTATAAATCCCATCATTGGATAATTAACCACAAAAAATCCCGCAGCAGACAAACAAGAACTTCTACAAGAAGTTTGGTGAGCTATCAACTTTAGTTCTTTTATTATATATAAATCATTTTTGGAGGAAATCTCGAGTTCGTTAAGGACATTATAACAAATCTCCGTTGTTTTCTTTGCTTCTATAGATAGTCGATCACCTGCTGCTGCTAAAAGTAGTAGTGTAATCTGAAAATGTAAATAAAAACTAATATTAACAAACAGAAGTAATTAATTATTGGTAACATATGATTTTTTTGTTGTAGAGGAGAATCGATCTGTCGAAAAATACCCAAAAATCTACTTTTTCATCGCAAAAGGCGTTTGTTGGCAAAATAAAGCTAATATTTGACGTGTAAGTAAAAATTTGACCTAGAAATATTTTTTCACGTCTCCGACAACGTACCGCACAAAAGGCGAAAAGTACGCCAAAATTTTCATGTCGCTACACGACGTACTCATAAAATTAGAGAGTACGCTCAACATAGGCTTTAAATTTTGAAAGTTGGCAAAATGTTAAGTATCGAAAAGATGAAGTGCAAAAGGGGCGTACCATCCAAAAAAAGGTTAAAATTGGCAAGGGCGGTTTTTATCATAAGCGTAAATATTTCCATCCAGCGATTGGACCACAGAACGAGTGCACTGGAGGGCCATTGTAAAAATATGGTTTCATGTCGAAAGGCGGACTTTGAATTTTAGTGAAATTATGGAAAATACCAATCAGGCCATAAAAGTATGGAGACGAAGTAAGCTACCCTTATTGCGTTATGTGCCGTCGCTATGTTTGCTTTCCATAAAACCCCCTCTACCATAAACACACTCCTCCCTCCAAACCACATACTCTTACCCACATTCCTTAACCCCCTCCCCCCTAGATCCCTCGCTGAAAACTCATTTCCTTCAATTTTTGCACGAACAGTGCAATGAAATGTTTTTATTCGCTTGACTATAAAACCTCTTATATGACAACCCACACTAAAACACTCCACGCAATTTACAATGTGAAATAGCTTTTATATAGTGAAACAAATACGAATAAACTATGTGAAATTCGCCAAAAATTAAATTAAACTACATGGTCTGAGACTTATTCGCCATAACACCTGGCCGTTGTGGTACTTCGCGCGGATCGCCATGATATGATGTACCTTAATGATTATTATGTGTATTGTAAAACGTAAAATGAATGAAATAAACAAAATACCTTGTAAATACTTACTAAAAATGTAAATAAATATAATTTAATGGTAATGGTAATAGTAATGGTAATGATAATGGTATGTTTGTAAAAGCTGCATATGACTTATATGTTGGCGTAAAAAGCCTTTCAATTGACAAGTTTCTGTGAATGGTATAATCAGTATTAGAAATTATAAAGTTATCCACGAGAGAACCACAAATTTTAATAGAAAATTTATTACCTAGATTATAAATACTTACTAAACATTGCATTATCCAGATAAAACTAACCATTAGTAAACTGAATCCAAGAGACACACCATTTAACTTGTTACTACCAATGGAATATGTGATTAGTTCTACAGTATATTGTACTATATATATGATAAAGAACAGCACAGTTAATAGTATAATGACTCCAAATATTCTGTTAAAATCGTTTACTGTTTCACACAGGAAACTATGTAACTTCGCAATAGTTTTTAAATCTTTACAATTATTTGTCCTAGTCCTCTTGTCCTTTGCTTTAGAAAAAGAATTTATTTTTCCACAGGAGAACTCTTTTCCCATTTCAATCAATACATCATTTAATACCTTAAATCTATCGGTAATTTCCATTGCCATCCAGAATATTAACATGATTGTTACATTCAAATGGTAATACTGCACATTTCTCATTATGTAATATTTGTACATTTCATATCCTACAGATCTTAACCAAACCCAGGAATCCAATAATATTGTAATTCCTACCAATAAATGGTCCATTAAAAAACAAATCCAAAATACATTTTTTTTCGTTCCACAATGATAGTTCATACTATTATCGTATTTGATAATATTTTTAAATAGCAATCGCAATTTCTCAGGATAACAAAATATCGTTATTGTAATAATTGTAATACAAGCCATAGTTAAAAACAGATTAGCTATCTCATCTATTACTTTGGCAACAGCCGAGTAAGAATCAAATAATGGACTCGTCTTTCCGTAGACTGAATATACAAATCCAAGAAACAATAAGATTTGAATGAATACAGCATAAATTCTGTAAATCAGAGGTTTTGAAAAGGGTGTTAAAATTGCCAAAAAGTTGCAAAGAATTATTAACGGATTGAAGATTCTTAAATTTGTTGATTGAATTACACGTTCTTTTTCATTCATTTTAATATTTGTACTGACGACTAATCAAAAAGCTTGCTTATAAATGTCGCATGTCAAGTACGTTTATAACTAATGCTGACTTAATAAATTAATTGACTTTATTTAATTATGGAATGTATATTTACACGGTATATAATACATACCGGCACGGTAGCTCAATCGGTTAAGGCGTATTGAGTGGCGAATACGCTGATCGACTCGCTACCGCGCTCTGGGTTCGACCCCCAGCCCCGGTATTGACAACACCGGATTTGGGGGTTGTTTACTATCTGTGGTGTGTTATTTATTTATTTATTATTTATATAGTAGTATAGTTTATACTTAATAAATATTTATATCTGGTATTGTTTTATAGTTTTTCAAAATATAAACAAAAATTTTATTTACTTTCCCTGATGATACCCCATATAGCACAAACACGTTTTATGTACATACATAAAATATTTTATTGTGGATATTCAATATTTGTAGAATCTACTAAATTAGGTAGTAGCGATTTTATGGATGTTTTAAGAACATTTGTTTGTCACCCTTCGGATGTTTTGAAAACGTTCATATAATGTTTTTCTTGTATATTTTATGGATGTCTTGGAAACATATAAGAATGTTCTTGTATATTCTTCAATATATTAAAAATGTTTTAAGTCTATTTAATGGACGCCCTAAGAATATTTGTAAACATTGTTGTATATTTTTAAACATTTTAAAAATGTTTCAGGTACATTCTACAGTGTGTCCCACTTCGTACAAAGCCACCCCTATAACTTGGCTATTTGTATTTGGATTTGTATATATTTTTTATAGCACATAATACCCATAATGGGTACCTTTGGAAGGTAGAACTGTTACTCAATCTCTATTTCAAAGCCAACTGTGATGTTTTTAAAATGGGAATTTTGCAAAAGTAACATTAGCGATTGAGATAAATGAAAAAAAAACTATGTATTTACCTTTTTTGGTCCAAAATAAGATATTTTTACTCTTGTGAATTTTTCTGAAAAATGCATATTTTTCGCAAAATGGCCACTCGAAAATTCCTAAAAATGGGGGAGGGGAAATGTAAAAATTGAAAAAAAATCTGAAAAAATTCAGGCGAATGTATCATCGGAATACAAGACTTTTTTTATTTACAACTTTTCTGTAAAGTGCGTTTTCATCGAGGTTTTCCGGAAAAACATGAAAAATTACCCCCATTTTTGACATTATAGCGCTTTAAAAATATGTAATTTAAAAATTTGAAAAAATTCAGACGTATGCATTGAGGCCTTCTAAATATTTTTTGTCTCTTGGAGAGTTACAGGCAGTTTTTCACGATAAATAATATACTACATTTTTTACACATGAAAATTCGAAAAATGAGCGTGATTTATATCTATTATTATAAAAAATATGAAACCTATATAGTTATACCATTTTTAAAGGTTCAATACAATTTTTAAATTAAAAATGTGAAAAAGATTTCCGGAAAAATTTTTTAGTATGCAAAAAATTTAGTACCTACATTAAGTATTTATCCTGAAAAACTGCCTGTAACTTGGAAAATTAGAAAGTTACAAAAAAACTCCAAAAGACAAAAAATGTTTAGAATTCCTCAAAGCAACCTCTGAATTTTTTAAAATTATTAAATTACATATTTTTAAAGCGCTACAATTTCAAAGATGGAGATAATCATTCATGTTTTTCCGGAAAAACTCGGTGAAAATGCAATTTACAGAAAAATTCCCCTCCCCCATTTTTAGGAATTTTTGAGTGGCCATATCTCGAAAAATATGCATTTTTCGAAAAAATTCACATGAGTAAAAACATCTTATTTTGGGCCAAAAAAGGTAAATACATTACTTCTTTTGTCATTTTTGACCTAATTCTACAAGTTACGGAACCCGTGATAAAATGGGTGTTTTCTACACTTTCCGATCACTTCCTAATCTATCTTTTTTTTAACTTTTTTATTAACGTCTGACCCATTCCAAGTAGGGATGGGCAGCCCGTGTGGGTTTCCTCTCGCAAGAAAAACGTCATTACCAACACATTGCACAAGGTTTCATCAAAATCCATCATTAGCACTCAAGTTAGACCTTTTGATCATTTTAGTGCTTCGTTGACTGGACTATTGTAGGTTTCATTATTCTTAGACATTAGTTTAAATCAAACGGAACAACAGTGGTGATATGACCTTTGATAAAATCAGTGCCATATAAAATTTTCCAAGACTTACTCGTATTACCTCTCTAATTACAGCAACAACCTATTTACTTGCTCACTAGGGAATGTAACTTTTGAGGTTAGATCATTTTCTTCGTTAAATATTACATTGAGTCAATTTTTAAGGAAAGAAATAGTGGTTTTCTATACAATTCGTACCCATTCTACGACAGAAAGAAAGATGTGATATTCGGAAACAACCGCAAAAATACTAGTTGAAATGATCAAGATTGCTGCAACTTTTTTCAATGCCAAAGATTTGTAACTGTGCCCATAGAAACTAAATAACTACACTATCATTACAATTAATAACATTAAAATATTTACCTTTTTACTTCCACTATTACCATAAAATGCTCATATTCACAACTACACATCACAAAACAATTCATTCGTTTCACCATATACCATACTATTTGCTTTCACGTTGCGTTGATTGATTGATTGATTTACCAGCGTGCGGTAGGCATTGCTGCCACTCCCAAGTTATACAGCTGGGCCTGCTACGTCCACGCTGGGTTGGACTAAGGTCATGCTTGTTGGCAGCAGCGAGAGCCACATGGCGCATGGTAAAGGAATGTGGGATGTGAGGTGTAGGTATTTGTGTTGTAACTAGTCCAAACACAGTCTGAAGTCAAAAATTGGGATCTGGGCATTTCCGTCTAGACCCCCTTCATTGACAGGACTAATATGGCCATAATAGAAATATTTTTGCAGATTTACATGAAATTTGATATATGGAAATTTCAGGATTTCCTGACAACGAGCCTGACGTTAAATCTTATAAAAATTCAAACCTATGGATATATCCCCTTTATTGGGTAGAAACTAAATAAAGAGGTCCCTAAATAGGATGAAAGAAAATTGAACCGCCTTCAAAAAAGGTCGCTAAAAATTATGAAATAAAATTTCACCGTCGTCGTCGCCTAGTTAATTAAACCTTATTACCTAATATTGATATGAAGTCGGTTGAACATTTTTACACCAACATCAATATCGATATTACGTAATAAAGTTCAGTGAAACTTTATTTCATAATTTTTAGCGACCTTTTTTTGAAGGCAGTTCAATTTTTTTTTCCAAACTTTTTTTGTTTTATCATGCTAATACAGGGTGTCTGCTGTATACGTACAAATATTTCGCAGGATGACATGTGGGCCCAAAAGTAGTAAAAAATACTATTTTTGATTTGAAATTAATTAGAAATAGGCAATGTTTTTAGTTTAGTCATTACAACTATAAATAGAAGACGGAAGGACAAGGATATCGTGCTCATTTGTTATATCAATAATACGAGTTTTACAGTGTTGAGAGACTGTCATTTAAAAATAATACTTTTACCTTGTTTAATCAGTTTTGAAATGAAAACACTAACTGACATTTAATATTAATTTATACATTACCATAACAATTTTTCATGAATCATAATTATTCCATAGGTTTTATTAAAAAAAGTAGGACGTCCAGGTCGGTATTTTTAAGCTCCTTGTGTCTTTATTAAAAAAATGTCACTGATCTCAGTAATTCACAGCAGAAAATGTATTTTAACGATGAGTATAAAATATTGCCATTTTTTATTTATTATAGAAAATGTCTTCAACCATTGTAGTAATTAATTTAATAGAGGTTAATTTGATTTCAATAAACCCTTAATTCATCACCTCGTTTATTAACCGGTTTTATTATTTTTACTATAAATTATGGAAAAGAGATAAACATTTATTTTGAACCGTCGGCGCCGAAAGCGGAGGATTCCTTTTACGAAAGAGACACCAGCATTTTTTTAAAGTTTTTTTATGTCTCATTATCAATACAATAAACATAATAAAAAGGGAGATATAGGTCGCAAGATGACATTGAACTGTACTGCAGTACTGACCTACACAATATTTTATGTATTATACCCGAATACTACCTGTCCTTATTTTAGAAAATAATTAATTTAAGCAAAGCTGTTGGAGTAAAGCAAAAATTTTATAACACTTTTTGCTTCCTTTGGGTCAATATATTATCATGCAAAATATTTGTACGTATACAGCAGACACTCTGTATATTGTTACGATTAGAAAATAAATCTTTTGTGTTGGTTAAATTGACAATTTTTTGTTGGCGAGATTGTATTACTTCCCCCCCACCCCCCAATAATTGCAGATCGGTCCGTCCCTGCATATATACACACAGACTTTTGTTATTTGATATTTGAGGTCGGCGTGTTAAGAAACGGATTTCTATACAATTTTTTTACGACGATTGTTAAAAATCTTTGTCTGGTTATAATATACCTATTCTATAATATCAAATAGGTATAATATAGAAATTTGTTCTAGTTTAAGTGTAATTAAATAATTAATTATAATTTTCTTGGGAACAAAAAAACTTTAAGTACATACTGCTGAGTAATTATTATCTTACGGTGCATGTACGTCAAATATTTTATAATAATAATTCTTGTCCGAAAAAACTTTATGAAGCTACATATATAAACAATTTTCTTAAGCAAATAATTTTATTAGAATAATGTTCAAAATAAATTTAAAAAATGGGATTGACTGATGTACTGACTGATGTGAGAAAATTGTGAAACTGTTATTACCCTTCTTGGGGTACCTACTTACAACTAAACATACGTTATTATAGAAAAAATAATTTGTCGATGTATTTTCTAAAGATATACAATTTTATACGTATAAGCAATATAAGATAACTCGATCTTGTATATACGTTAATCAATGTATTATTATAATTCTTAGGAAGTAAGAGAATTATCTAAGTGTAATAATTATAAATTTAAAAACAAATTATATTATTATATACACATTTCGTTAATGTCTTACACCAATGCATTAGTTTCAATTTTAATTGATTTATATACCGGGTGTCAACGGAATCATTAAACAAATCATAGTTTTCAGAGTTTTCAAGGTATGAGACTATAACTTGGCAAGGATAATATATGTATATAAAAAAATCCAATTTATTATTATTTGATACTTTTCCATCACTTCCAGTTTCACTGGAAATGACCCTAGCTTTGAAATTTTTTGTATGCTTATATGTTTTTGAATTCCGGAGACGATTTTAAGAACGATTGCATAGTTTAATAAAAGAAATTGAGACTATTTGATTTTTAGGGCCATTCTTATTGTTGCACCTAGAGTGTACTCAAACCGAATCGGTTTAGTAACTACGACCAATCAAAATTTCCGAAATCACTAATTTGTAATTAAGTCAACTTTTTCAAATGGTGATATATTTTAGATTCCAGTAGTTAAAGAGGTACTAATTTTCAGGATAAATCCATTGATAATTTCAAATCGAAAATCGGTTTGCTATTGATTTAAATACACAAGTTTTTTGGTGAATAATCATTAAAAAATCGAGAAAATACCGTCATCAACTGATCCGTGGAAATACAACTGGATTCAAAACATTCAACGTTGTCAACAAAACAACACTGCAAATAACAAAAGTGTTCTGTACGCAACGATTTATTTTAACAATAAGAAAATATCAAAATTGAAATATTGATTAAAAGCTAAAAAGCAGTGTCAAATAATGAAAAATTGGCAACTTTTTCATATATAATACAACTGCCAAGTTTGAGCCTTATACCTTGAAAACTCTTTTCTAATGATTTCTTTGACGCCCAGTATATTCAATGAAATATTGATGACGTTTGATATTTATATTAAATATTCATGTGGTGCAGACATGATTTTGTTTTATGGGTATCGTTTCTTATAGATACCACTGTGATAGTATTCTGAAATGTAAATTCAGAAGATGTACTACTTCTACAGCAATATATTAGAGGGAGCAAGACGTCTTTTGGCACAAACTAAGCAATTATGACATTAGTATATTGCACCATCTATCTATACCTGTCTCTTTTTTGTTATTTACTCGTAAGTTTAAAGTCTTTCATTATAAATGTATTACTCATAACATACGTACCTACATATTTTATATGTCTTTTATTTGCTGTCTTATGCCATATTTAAGAAATAAAGTGCTTGTTTTATCTAAAGTGTTCATAATTTCCACCTCATACTATGGTATAAATTGAACTTCCTTCAATCATATGTTCAATCATTCATGTTTTTTTGCAAAAATAGCGTAAATTAATTTTTAAAACATCGGGGTACCTCAATAAACGATACGGTTACCTCGATCAGCAGCTTTAGGACAAAAGAGACGCGGGGGGTGGGGAATCGAATGAAAGAAACAGACATATCTGATTTCCGTACAAAAGACAGAGACAAAGATGCCTGTAGTGTCTACAGGTGACGTAGGCTGTAGACGTACGGGTATCTTTGTCTCTGTCTTTTGCACGGAAATCAGATATGTCTGTCTCTTTCATTCGATTTCCCGCCCCCCGCGTCTCTCTCGTCCTAAAGCTGCTGATCGAGGTAACCGTATCGTTTATTAACCGTGCCTCCTGACTACTTTGACAAGTTAGCGGAGACGGCGGGGGTTGACGTTAGCAGCCATCTTTGCGAAAAGTTTAGTCGCAAATATCTCACGAGAGACAATACCAATCACAAAGTTTCATCGGTAAAGCTAAAGCTGAAGTGGTGTGAAGGCAGTGCGGCTATTATAGGGCATCTGCACGTGACGTCACAGCTAACCTCAAAAATATGTGTTTCTTAATGTTTAAGAATATTACGCAGCTGTTATTAAAATTTCTGCCTGGTCCGGTATTTTCAACTAAAATCTATTTCAGTGTAATGTTTATGAAGTTCTAAATACTTTGTCCTAATAAAATAGGACTCTTCTTGTAGGTTGGAAATCTAACCTGTAATTAGCAGTATATTTTTATTAATCAACAATATTGAATAATTATTTACATGAATTTTTAAATATTGGCTTGGAGCCCGTACGACTCCAAGCTAAAAATGCGTGTGCAAACATTTGCCAGCAAACAAAGAATGTATCCGTAATGTTATGCAATGTTAAATGGAAGTAACATTTTTAATATTCTCTTGCAATATGATATTTATATTACAACAACGTAACTGAGAAATGTTACATTTCGAAATATTAAACAAATATTTAAGTAATATTGGTTACATTAAATAACATTTAATAGTATGACAAATTACTTTCTGGCAATGTTGAAGTTATATTAAAGTAATAATATTTTGTTTAGTGGGTGTGGTGCCCCACCTGATAGGTACAGCTATTTGTATTAGAGTATTGTGTGTTGTATAAATTTTGGGGCAGTGATGCGAATTTGAGGTCTTGAGTACAGAGCCTAAATCAAGTAGGTGAAGACACAGATCAATAAAAGACGTAGATAAATAACACTGTAGAAATGGTATATACCGTGTTTGAAGCCAAATTAAACAATAAGGTGGTAGAAGGGGCAAGGAGGGGTTATGTTTACATTCGCCCGTTTACAGAGGCGTATCGTTTAAAGAGGGTTAATTATAAGAAAAGTGATTAAAACTACTAAGGATTTTGAAATAACATAAAAGTACCACATAATATAAAGAAATATATACTATTAACTTAATTATTTCAGCAAGTTATCGCAATTAGATAAATCTATTTTTTAGATCCAATGAAAAATTGTAAAAAGTTTTTTAATTTTATATATTTATTATGTTTTTCTATCATTTATTATAATTGAAGCACCTACTTAGATATTTACTACTGTTAAAATTTATAAACGGTATTTAAATTTAATATTTTTGGAATCAATAATTAGGTAATTAATATATAGGTATTCTCAATAATAATAATACATGTCCATTATAAAATACCAAATAGCCCGACCTAGGTCCTTCAGCATTAATATTCTTGTTATTAGGCAATCCAACAACCTGCCAAATTATTTTGGCAATATGGCGTAGTGGGCAAACACGGGGTTTATTTTAATGAACTTGCGGAAATGTAGCCAAGGCAACCGAAAAACAAACTCTTTATTTAACGAATGAAAGCAAACGTTTGCCGGATGATGGCCCACAACGCGTCACGTGGTTTGGATTGCCTAATTGGTAATTGCAACATATTTAAAATTAAACATTATCATAATTGCTAATAAAATAATTTTTTGCAACATACATGTGCTTTGAAAGTAGTTCTCTTAGGCCATCAATAGACATTAGAAAATTGACGTTTTCTGCTGAAAATGTTTAGATAGTTTTTTTCTGCTTCTTATTATTGGTAACAAGCGGAAAATATATAGCTATTCCCACTCGCTTAATGGAAAACAAAAATATACATGACTAATGAATTACAGTATTTCAGGTTCGTCAGACTATAATAATATAATCATATTTGTGATTGATTTTATAATAATTAAAATTGTACTGTCCTACAAAAAACTTGCATCACACAAAAAATCTTGTGTGTATGACGATCATAAAGTATCTTTTCCATCTTCACATAGTTGTTAACTTTGGCTACACCTACATCAACAATTTCTATGCTCGAGCAGAAATGCCATTTCTATCGTCAAATAATGTAACAACGTGAAACCGTTAGGGAGCTCTTACTTTACAGTTGCATTTCAAATATATAAAACTGAAGAAAGTAGATCGTGTTCTGCTTCTGGCCACCATAGTGTCCTAACTAGAGTCGATGAGGCCCGTGTGCAAGATCATCTGGTTGCCCGCCCCGTATATTTGTTAATTTATCATTTTGAACTGCCTTGAGAAAAAAAAACATTTGCTTTATCAGAGGTAAAAGCTAAGGATTCTTATTCTTTTTTGATGCTTTGGTATGAAACAGTTCATAAAGTTTTAGGAATCATCGGTCATATTAACAAATCTTTATTGTTATAGACTAGAACAGAGCCTCCCAGGCAAAGTGAATATATTTTTTTTCAGCCAAACAAAATGACATTTCATAAGGATATTTTTTTAATGGTAAAAATTTAAACAACACTAATAATAAACACATTTATTGATTTTGAAATAATATGTTTTTTGTTAACCTATGTCTTATTCTATGTACATTATCTTGTTTTTTATTACACTCATAATGTAATCTTATATTGAAATACTTTTTAAGAATCAACTTAACTAAACTGAGGGAATGATTTTCTAATGGCTCTTCATCGAAAATGTGATCACTGAAAACATCAAAAATTGTAGAGGGTATATTTTGAATGGTCACATTAATTAATAAAAGAATAACATTATTTATTTTTTGATTAAAAATATTTTTTGACTTATTCGTATATCTAAAATACCTTTCTGCATATTTACAAATCTTTGTAACAAACCAAGAGGCATTAATTAAGCGCCCATATTTTTTTCTTATTTGTAAAGATGATTGCGGAGATTCACTTTCCATGATTCTCAGACATTTAGAGCAGGTAACTTCTGTTTTCAAAGATTTCACTACAAAACCTGCTATGTACTCAACTACATCCACTACATAATCAGTCAAGTGCCAATCTGAGGAAGACACATAATCATGGTCATTCATTTGACAACTGGCAATATCAGAAATTTGTAATGTATCCATGTTTGAAATATGAAAATTATCGTCATTCCCTATCACACTACATCTACTAGTACAAGTTAAAATTGTGGTTGTATCTAATGCAACGACATTGGCAGTATCTGCTCCTTTAATCTGTGCGTGAATTAATAATCTTTTATAAGTGGCTTCAAACTGTCTAGCAGTAGGGTTATTGTTATGGCCACCACGACTACGTATAATACTAAAAAATATCTCTAAATGATCTTGACTAAACTTATAACTGATTACATATTTTAATAAGGGAGTTTTACATTCTACATATAAATTATAAATACCGCGTAAACTTTCTGCACAAATTATGAACCCTACAAATCCTGTTTTTCTACGGCTAGACAATACAGGTTCTTCATGTAACTTCAATGACTTTATATAAACAATTGCATCGTCTATAAATTTGAAAAATATAGTTTTTGTTGATGGTGAAAGTGGTCTTTTGTAAATATAATTTGCAAATACATTCCGACTGTTCAGTATATCAAATAAATCATTCATTATTTTTATGAAATTTGCAGTTTCTTGGGCTTCCTGAAACTCCTCTATTTTTAGGTCTTCGCATAGATACAAGAGAGCATCTGAGACACTCTTGCTCAGGGTCTGCGCTGCAATTTTCACTTTCATTTTCTCTTGTGTCCATCGTAAATGACGATTCTTAATTTTTGTTCCTGCATGTAGTCCCTCTATATTTTGGAGATTTACAAGGTTTTCTAAATATCTCCATTCAATTTTTTTGTCCTTATAATTTAAAACTTTCTGGCTTCCTAGACAATTTCTTATCAATTTCAACATATGACATGCATCAAAAAAAATGAATACTTTTTCTGTGGTAATTGGATGAAGAAAAAATGGACATATTTTATCCACATTGGACATTTCCACGCCTAGGATATTTGCCATGGATATATTTGCCGCAACTCCATCAAATGTGAGCGAGGTGACAATAATTCCACTTTCGTGTACTAGTGAAAGACATGTTTTCACTAGGTTAGCCCTCTCCAACCCACTTAAGCCATCTAATAGAAAATATCCTAATGGGATTTTCCATTGGGCATTAACCGCAACCAACATGAAGACTAAAGCTTCCTTTGCTTCCGGAAGGCAATCAGAATCAAGATCAGTTGCAATATCTACATATCCAGTGAATTTTGATCCAGTCCATTCTATCCTTTTTCTAATGGATATTTCGTCCATCACCAAATTGCACATTAATTTAATGTTCTTCTTATTAGCTTCGTTGCATTTCATTTTCAAAGTTAATAATGATTCCTTTGTGAAGCCTGGTGAACCATCAACCGTTTGGTACCATTTAGTGAGAGTAGTGGGATGAGGTAACGAATTGTTGAATTCCTCTCGGATAAAATTGTAAGCTTTCGGAGAATAGAAGTGGAGGGTCAAGGCAAAGGATCTTAGTGTAGGTTCATATTTTGCTCTAGTTGGGCCTTTCAACATTCTTTTTATTAAATCATTAGCAACTCCAGGTACAGAAGCCTGCAAAAAAAACACATTTATGAAGGTAATAATGATAAATAGAGTTGCGCTTGAGGCAATTGAAGACTATAGATATATGAATTATTATGTAATATATACGTATGAAGTGGCTTCTTTTTGGAGTTATTCCTCTTGCAAAGCACAAATGATAGTATTGTGGATAGCGTCATAAATTAAATGTCAAAAAAGAATTCGTTTTTTTATGTTTTCTTCCTCAATCACGTACAATTTTTTTTTACAGTCGATCGTAAAATTGAGGCAGCTCCAAAAAATAACAACTCAAAAAAATTTACAACATTTGCATAAAAATATATTATAGTCAAGCTGCATCAGATATACAGTGTGTTTCAGTTAACATTCCCACAGCCGATATTTCGGAAACTAAGAAATATATTTTTATTCTGTAAACGGTAATAGATTTCTATGGTTAAGGCCTTCTTCAGGAAGTACAATTTATTATTATAACATTATCATTAGAGATGGCGCTGCAGTTTAAAAATATTTTTCGATCGAGGAAGGTTTGAAACATATGCCATTCGATTAAGAATTAAATTTTAAACAAAATTGTTCTTATTCCGAAAAGTCAGATCTGCAGTAGTTTTTGAGTTATTTTAATTTTACTGTCTAATTATTGAGTGTTTGGCGCAGTGGCCAAGAAGAAGCCATGACTAACTAAATATGGAAAATATTCTAGGTTTTTAAATTTTATTCCCTGACATTTATAAATATTTTGAAAATTCACTTTGTTCTTAAAATCTCTGACTTTTCCAGAGTTTCCAGGTGAGGTCGAGTTTTCAGGTGAGGCCGAACCCTGTTATATGTAGAGGGTGTCCACGGATGTACTTCAGAATAGGAGACACTTTTTTATCTAGCGATTTAGGAAGAAAAGTGTATCTTCGTAATAAATTCTGCTCCTCTTCAGACTTTTAAATACTAATTTAAATTTTATTTTGTATAACGGCTGTTCACAGAATTTTTTTTAATCTAGTTATGAAAAAATGTTCTGTTTATAAAAAAACTTTTTAGTAAAGTCTTCAAGTATCAAATAAAATTGTACAACATTTATCTTGTGTGAAACCTCATTATTAAGTAATGAAATCTTAATTTACTTATAGAGTGCAATGAAAATGGGTAAGCTTAAAAAAAATCTTTATTGAAATTGAGCAATGCAACAAAAAAACCTTACAGATTTTTTTTCTGTGAACACTTGATATAAAAAGTAAAATTCGAATCAGTATTTTTAAGTGTTTTAAGACAAGCAGACGATAGACTTTTCTTCGTAAATCGCTAAATAAAAAAGTTCAAACTCCAGCTGTGAACACCCTGTATAAATAAAATTTTTGAGATTACCTCGTTCTTGCAGAAAATTATTCAATTAGCTTCAATATACTCGAATTAGGTAATTTCGTAATTTAACATGTATATAGAGCTGAATAAAATTTAACTTGGCAGGCCCAAAGGTCGCTTTATCATATAAACTAAGATTGCAGAGAATGACAGCAATTTTCAAATAATATCAAATGCTTCTGTTGCCGAACTTAACTAAAATTTTTAAACTTTGTACGCAATGCATCATATAAAATGGTACGTGTATTACCAACTCACACAGCCACCAAGTGAAATTTTACTGTGCTCCAACCGAGAGTCTAACTGTAACTAATTCAACTGATGAATTTACCTTAATGGTTAGTTCAGCCCTCTCTGAGATATAATTATTTTCTCTCAGATATTTCATGAGGGATTTGAAACAAATAATTCTTGATTTGAGCCTTCTTCGTGTTTGCTGAAGGTTTCTTATTTTCTTTCGCAGGCTGAATACAGTGTTTGAAATTATATTCCAATTTGTCTGAGCTTTCCTTGGGTTTTTTAAATCTTTCATGGAAAGATCACCAAAGAAGCATTTCCTGGATTTCATTTTCCTACGAGAAAAAAATATATAACTTTTAATAAAGATTGCTAAAAAATAAATAAAAACCTTTTCATGGCTACTCCAAAAGTACGTTGTTTGCTAGTGCCTTCTGTTTCTGGAGCTGTTTCAGTGCTAGATGAATGATTTTGTTCTTGGGTTTCTGTCAGAGTCTCCAATAAAATGCCACCAGTCTCAGAAGCTGATTCTGTAGCTGTATCACTAAGAATAAATTCGGTTCCCAAGAAATCTCCCTCTGTATCAGTTCCTTCAGCAGATCGAGTTTCTTCTGATGAATTTTCAAATTTAGGTATAACTGACAAGGCTGCTGCTGCTTCTGGAGCTGTTTCGGTACTAGATGAATGGCCCTTTTCTTGAGTTTCTGACAGAGCCTCCAATAAAATGTCACCAGTCTCAGAAGCGGATTCTGTAGCTGTATCACTAAGAATAAATTCTGTTCCAAAATTATCTCCTTCCGTATCAGATCCTTCAGCAGATCGAGTTTCTTCTGATGATTTTTCAAATTTAGGTATAACTGACAAGGCTGCAGCTGTTTTTGAACCACTGTTGCTACCCTCATCAAACGTCTTAAGAGAATGGTCAAGTGAAACATTCAGTGTTTTATCTTGCAGAATTTTTATCCTAGAGAAATAATTTATGTGAGTTCCTTTTCCTTTTTGAGTTTGATTCGGTTTATTGTTGTGAGGTTTTTCTGGAAACCATCCACTTTTCGCTGGACGACAATAGACAAATACTCAGAGATTCCACATAATGCCAGGAATACAGTTTGCATTATTATATACTGCGCAAAACATGATAAATACCACTATACTTAAACCATTAAAGGGGGATAGTGACGATCAGCCCCTTCCGTGAATCCTATTGGCGTGGGTGTAATTCAAAATATGTTTTACAACATTTATTCAGTGACATGTGCCGCTTGACACTATTAACATGTTAACTCATCACTATTCTCGTTATATGCTTTGAGTATATAAACGATATATGGAATCAGATGAATATGAAGTTCCGCAGGGATCGTTGCTGAGACCATTGTTGTGTGTTGTTTGTCAACGACTTACCTTCTACAATAAGAGAGGGGATAGTTGTAATGTTTGCGGATGACACATCTATAGTACTGTCTTCACCGGTCTTTCTGGAGTGAATAGTCAAAAGAATCCTCAGGTTATATAAGGATGGTGTTACAAAAATATTCTTATACTAAATATCTATAAAACAGAATGCATGTATTTTTCTAAACGTAGATCTCCAACAGACATAACAACTTCTATGTTCTGATCAAGATATTAAATTTATTTGCAATAACCTGAACAACGCATACTTTGCAATGAGTCAATTGACATCAATGCTTGATGATAAACTACTGTTGTACGTATACTACACTAGTCTACCCTCACCTATCATATAACGTAATTGCCTGTGGAGCGGCCATACATATAAATCGTGTTTGTTTTGCAGAAGAAAATCATCAGACTTATTTTCAAACGAATTCAGGATGCCATTCTTATAATACCCAACATGGTAGCTTACGAATAAATCACTATAATATATGTTGACTCTAGAAAAGTCCCCATATTATGCGGGTATGAAACTATACAACAAGCTCCCAGCAGAAATTAAAAACATGTCATTTCTTGATAATTCTGACCATGCATTAAAGGAGTTCTTGGTTCATTAAGATTTTTACTCTGTAAGTGAATACATGAACCTGATTCTGTAATATCCACAGACCATGCTTAATTTTCTATGACAAGACAGTCGACAATTTTAAATATTGTATTTCCATTTGCCTGTTCAGAGGTTAGATACAAAATTTGTAACTGTACTTAATATATTTTAGATTTTATCAAATTTTTTATTTATTCTATGTTAGAATATCATGTGTTTTATACTATTTTACTTAGTTAATTTTGTCAAATGACGTAGTATGTGTATGTAAGTGATAATAAAATATTCTATTCTATGTCAACCGTATTATCAACAGTATGAAATAAATAGATATCGCTCCCTTTAATTTCAAGGGTAAGGGGGAGCAGTATATTTATTTCATACTGTTGATAGCATTAGTAGTCTTTTATTTGCATGAGGATTAGTTCACGTGGGTCACATCTGACCCGGTTAAAATTGACCTGGCTTGAAGCAAATAAAATAAAACAGTTTTGTTTTGACTTTTGACAACTTAAAAAGTTAATTTAATATTCTTGGTTTGTAGGATTGTACGTAGCATTTCATTCTTCGATATTTTTAGGTTAGAATTTCTACGAAAAAACTGCCAAAAACGTCGGTGTTTCTACCCCACCACCAGGGTGTATTAAATAGGTGGTGCGACGACAACGCTCACAGTGGCTTCATAAGTGCATACTTCGTACATAATGTAATAGATGGCAGGACCAATAAGTTCTCTCATTACTTACGCATAGATAGATAATTTTACAGGTTCTGTGCATACGTGCATACAGTGTTGCATACATTCCCGGCCTTTTGCTTTTGTTTAGTGAAACAAGAGTCTAGTGACATCTGACATTAAGTAGCTAAATTAAAACATTGAAAGAATATATGCAACACTACTTGCAGCATTGCACGTGTCACCGTAGCTAACCTCAAAAATATATATTTCTTAAGATTTACAAGTATTACGTAGCTATTATTAAAATTTCTGCCTGGTTCCTGTACTTTCAACCAAAGTCAAGTTCAACGTAATTTGTATGAAGTTTTAAATAGTTTGTCACAATAAAATAAGACACTTTTTGCAGGTTAAGAATCTAACCTATAACTAGCAGTCTATTTTTATGAATCAACAATATTGAAAAATTATTTGCGTAAATTTTTAAATATTTGCTTGGAGCCAGTATGGCTCCGAGCTAAAAATGCCTATACAAACATTAAAAATGAGAATAAACGAAAAAACCTTAAAATTTGAGGTTATGTTAATTATACGATGCACATGCCCAGGTAATTGTAGGACCTTATTGCTCGCGCCATCTTCTAAAGTAAATAGTAACCATACACTTATGAAGCCATTATTATAATAGGAAAGTGCCGTAAGTCGGACCACCTATTTAATACACCCTGCCCACCACTCAACTAACCAAAAGTTCAGAAGTGAGTATCCTGTGCGGGGTGGAGCAGCATCGGGAAGGGGGGGGATCTGACCTGATTACTTCTGAATTTAGATCAGTTGTAAATAAAATATGACAAACTGCTGAATTTTGTGACTAAACTCAGAAGTGACCTGATCCTCATGCAAATAAAAGACTACTAATATCAACATTTCGTGACATAACGTAAGCGTGTTTTGTATTTTGACAATTGCAAATGATGTCATGGGTAGTACATATGTAATTAATGATATTTATCATCGTTTGCGTAGCATATAATAGTGCAAACTGTATTCTTAGTATTACGTGGAGTCTGTAAGCGTATTTTTATTTGTCGTAAAACCAACAGTTGATGGTCTCCAAAATAACCTATTAAGATTTTACCTTTCGTTCAAAGACACAGCACTTCCACTAGGTACTGAGGACTCCGTACTCAAGCCAATGATGCTGGGCAAAGCAGTTTCTTTCAACCACCTCACTCCGGAAGGAGTGTAGTGAAAGTCACTGGTATCAAAGTGATCTGAGCACACATATGTGTATATAGATAATTCACACGTCTCTGATATTCCGAGAATTCTAAACCATTTTTTTCTAATGAGTAGTTTTTTGGGAAACCTGTAAATTAAAATTATAATATATGCATTTTTAACATGACATCATTAGTAGAAAATCATGGCAAAACCGGAAGCAATTAAGCAATATATTTGTCAAAAAACATTAGGGAACTATAACTATCTAGCTTATATAATATAATAATACAAAAATTCTATTTTGATAAAACCTCACAAGGGGTATATTACATAACTGCTTCTAGTTCAACTAAGATATTAAAATGAAAAAATGATAAAGATGAAAATACAAGGGGTATATTACATAACTGCTTCTAGTTCAACTAAGATATTAAAATGAAAAAATGATAAGATGAAAATACCTACACGTTTTGATTTAAATACTAATTTTATGAATTTACAATAAACAATATTAAAATAAACATGGCTATGACCCGCCCTCTGCGCCTATGCATATATTAACTTACTTATGAAAAGAGCGCATATTTTCTTTCATTTGATATGCATTGCACACACAGCACTTTTTAGGCATTGTTCAAATTGTATATATACTAATAAACAATAGTTACACACTTTATAATGCACACCGTACAAAAACACACTTAAAAACAAACCACAGAACAAATCGCTTTTGTTGTTATGTCAACTGTCAACAAGTACGTTGACCGGGTAGTTCAAATTGCCCAATCATAAGCCGGGGAAATATAAGCAAAACAATAAACACAACGAATAAGATTTGGGCTTCTAACATTACTTGTTGTTTTCAATATCTATGTTTTTTCTTGATCTGTGGGTGAAGACGAGAACTGTCAGAAAAGGGACGCGGAGTTTGAAAGGTTTTTTTGGCGGATAGAAGAGTGATGGCAGAGGCGTCTGGCATTGAGAGAGTAAATGTAGCAGAAATGAAATAAATAATAGTTGGAGAGATAATTTGGAATAATAATTGAATCCAGTGGCGGTTTACGAACAGTCTGCATCAAATCAGAGGTAAACAAAAACTGTTGTTGTGTTAAATGTGAAGAAGTTAATATAAATTTGTTAAATACTGATCTTTTCTTTGTTTCTTTTGACGCAAGCGCGTAACCACTTTTAAATTTCCCTGAGATACTAATTAAGAGCATCTCATGGGTTAAAATGAGAATAAACATGAAAAACTTAAAATTTAAGGTTATGTTGGTTACATGATGCAGATGCTGTTGTAGGTGGCACCATCTATTAAAAAGCTCTGTACTAAAAGTCTTGACTGGGCAGCTTAGAGGTAGCTTTTTAAAAAGCAGTTTTTAGCCAAACGGCTGGCGTTATTAAACTGAAAAAAAGATATTCTTGTAAGTAAATGAATACGACACTTCTATTGAAGAAAGTTTTTAGTTAAAATTTGTTTATTACGAAGATTTCTCTTCACACTTCGTAATAAATAAATTTTAGCTAAATACTTTCTTCAGTAGAAGTGTAGTATTCATATTTTAATGTAATGTTTACGAAATAATCTGGAACTAGTTTTTGAAAACTTTGATGTACTGTAACTCGAAAACATTTAGTTCTACGGAAATAAGTTTGTAGCGAATTTAGTACTAAACAAGAAAGGTCCTTGGTAACTTGGCCAAACTCAGGAGAAACTCCCGAACGGTAAAAATAAAATTACTTATGCTCTTTTTGCATTACGAACCCACTTTATTTGGACTATTGATTGGACTATCGTATAATAGATAAGTTTAAAAACATTGTCCATCTCATTAAGTCGATAGTTCCATTTTCTTATTTTCTGAAAACATTTAAAATTGCGTCAGCCATTCTTTTCGTCGAGAGGATTTTCTGTTAACAATTCTCTTCGTATTCTAGACTCAAAGTACCTCATCGCCACATCGATGACGAAGTGGCCCAGCTCATGAAGTGGATAAATGAGCCAATAATCTAGCTGGCACAATATTAAAATGTGTTTTTTTAATGTGTTTTAACCGCCTTCCATGTCACTTCAATGATCTTCTTAAGAGGAGACAACGTCAATCACAAAGCTGAAGTGGGGCAAAGGGTAGGCAGTGTCGCTATAGATCATTTTCGGTTGACGTCACGCTGCCGGCGTGGAGGGCGCCCAACTGATATTTATTTGTTTTCTAGAGATGGGTACAAGCTGTTATTTTTTAATAAAATGATAGGTTGTTAAATAGCAACTCATCTCTAATTAATTGTTTTCATTTTCATTGCCTGTTATTGGATGAGGTTTAGGGTGCCCTCCAGACAGCTGCGTCAAAATCAGCTGACCGAAAATGATCTATTGGCATCTGGACGTGACGTCACAGCTAACCTCAAAAATACGTGTTTCTTAAGATTTAAGAGTATTAAGCAGCTGTTATTAAAATTTCTGCCTGGTATTTTCAACTAAAATCTAGTTCAGTGTAATGTTTATGAAGTTCTAAATACTTTGTCCTAACAAAATAGAACCCTTTTTGTAGGTTGGAAATCTAACCTGTAATTATCAGTCTATTTTTATTAATCAACAATATAGATCATTTTCGGTCAGCTGATTTTGAAACATTAAAAATGAGAATAAACTTGAAAAACCTAAAATTTAAGGTTATGTTGGTTACATTAAAAAGCACTGTACTAAAAAGCAGTTTTTAGCCAAACGGCTGGCGTCATTACACTGAAAAAAAAGATATTCTTGCAAGTAAATGAATACTACACTTCTGTTGAACATTTTTAGCTAAAACTTGTTGATTAGGAAGATTCACATTGGCTAATAAACAAGTTTTAGCTAAAAATGTTCTTCAATAGAAGTGTCGTATTCATTTACTTACAAGAATATCTTTTGATCAGTTGAATAACATGAGCCAGTTTGCTAAAAAATACTTTTTGCTGGAAAATTTTTTTTTAGTACAATGCTGTTTTAGTAGATGGAGTCACTTCGATATAGTTAAAAATGATTGCAAAAATAATTACATTTATAACCGATGCGCACTCATTTAGTGTATTTGAAGCTTGATTTCGATGTGTTCTTGACCTTTCAGGTGTGATTGTAAGTAGATAGAGCAATAGTAAAGAAAGTACGAACGCCAAAACTAGACAACCAACACCACAGCTCTCTGTACTTTATTGGCTCATTGTCGCCCACGCCCCTCTGATTTGATCGCGTTGCTACCTCTTAACTCTAGGAGAGACAGATTTGTCTGAGTAAAGGAAACGGAGCCCTACAGTTAATATTGGTGGAATCTCAACCACGACCATCTTTACGTACGCTCAGAGTGCCAAGCTAGACGTGCTAACCGCTGAGCTACCGACCTACTGTTTGGCAACATCTAAACACATCTTTATTGTCGTAGATATTCTTAACTTTTTGCCCGCAAAAGTCGTAATAGGTATTTTGTTGAATATGTCATTATTGCTATCAAGTATGCAATTCTGCTATAATATTACTGGACCACTACTGGATACTAACACAACAATTCCCATTGACTTGGAAATTTTTTTAATGAAGGTAAAACTGATTTATTATTTCTCTCTCTCTCTCTCTCTCTCGATTGAGACAGAAAACATACAAAGTTGTCAGTTTACGTGATCGCCTGTTTTTTAAAGTAGAAATCTCGATGTTGTGATAGTAATTACTTCCACATCCAGTGGAAGTATAGTAACGCAAAAAAATCAAAATTTTTGTTCTTCGAATAGGCTCAGAATGTCATGAAACGTTTTAAGCAAAAAAAATCTGTCTGTCCTTCTGTCTAACTTTTTTGCGGAAACGATTATTCTGTATTTGAAATTTGGCGCACGTATGTATTTTAACGAGATCTGGAACTAGAATGTATTTCGATCTCATTCCGCTGAAGGGGTTGGGGGCAAATTGGTAAATATGGGCAAATAGGTAAATCAAGCAAGTAAACGTCCATAAAATTGATATTTGGCATATACAATAGAAGCTAATGTCTCAAAAAAGTTTTGGTTTTACTACCCCTATTATAACAGGGGGCGAAAAAAATTTGTAATTTAGTGTGTGTTCAAGAACCAAAGGCCTCAAATTTCCTACTGATGTGGCATATCGTTTTATGGCTTTTTGGGGTAAACGATTCAAATATTTTATTATTAAGTTCCATAAACAATTATTTCACGTACAAATTTTTTTCGTTGTGAGAGATTTGCAGAGGCGTAACTATGGGAGTGTCAACCGGGCAGTGCCTCAGTGTCCCCGAGAGAGTAAGGGGGCCCCAGCCGGCGTCCCGGGGCCCCGGGAGACTAAGCCCTCCTTCCGCTCATCAAAACATGTTGGGATCAAAAATTTTTTTTTCAGATTTCTCCCCCCCGCTCATCAAAATTTTTTTTTGGATTAGGATTAGATATTAAAAAAATAATATAATAGGGGGGCCTCCAACAATTTTTTGTCCTGAGGCCCCATGACGTCTACTTACGCCCCTGGAGATTTGGAGAGAAAAACTGGATATGGAAGTAGTGATTCCTTGGGCAGCGGTTTTTACTGTCGCAATCTCGTAATAACCACAGTCTTTGTTCAAAATCTCCCGGCATAGTGTACACTAGTGCAGTGTAATGCAGTGTAGTGCATTAACTTTGTCGCTGGTTCACTACAATGCTGACAGACGTAACTTGTGCACGACTTTTACACTACCTAACAACCTAGAGTAAGAGTTTGCCATAGGTGCGTTACACTGGCAGTTTAAGAACACCGAATATTTTTTATGCACTAAGTTTCGTAAACACCAAACAAAAGAATCAATGTAATATTCTACCTCTGATGCAAACAGTGCAGGGTTATGGAACAAACTTTCTCCACAACTATTATAGAATGTAATAATTCGGAAATCATTTTTAATAATAAAAAGTAAAAATTCTCACTCTTGAGATAGAATATTTATTCTGAAACACTTGCGTCTTATGTGTTTTGCATGTATTGTCATTCTATAATAAGTTTCAGAATGAATATTCCATAATTATGCTCAACGAAATACATAGATTACCGTGGATGTCAAAACTGTCAGTGCCAATTTAGTAATTGTACAAACACTATAAATATAAATATTAATACAATGTAATATAACTGTTTCAATAAATAACTTGTGTTGTTCAGATTTAATTGTTTTTTTTTACTAGTGGTCGTGGAGAAAATACAGTCTGTTACTCGGTTAGAATGAAAATTCGATCTACTCGTGGTTCCTCACGTTCGCTTTCGCTCACGTTCGGAATCTTCCATTCGTATCGAATTTTCATTCTAACCTCGTTACAGAATATACTATTATGTTTTGCAAAAAATCAACAAGAGTCTTCTGAGCTTATGAGGTGAATCAGCATCAGCATTCTCTAAGGTGCGATTTAGATTTGCACTAAATTAAAAGAAAACTATTGAAGTCTTCACATAGAGTGCTATTTATAATAAAAATTGCTCAATTGGAACGTGGGTACCTACTTATTGTCATCTCCTTATTCTGCTTATCATATTGTGAATAAAATCCAAAATTTACAAAATATTTTGGGATTTGCGTTTAAAACATCAAAGTTTGGGGTTTCCATTTAAGACATCAAAGTTGACATTGTATGTCCAGCTTTTTCGAGAAACCCTGTACAATGAAAAAATGTTAAAATATGTAAAAAATTAAAATTAAATTGACAGGTCCTAACAATTATTAAACTATCTGGAAACGTGCATAAATCCCACAATATGAACTCCTTATGACAAAGTATAATTACATTAATAGGCATTGTTATATTAATCAACTTGCATTATTGATGTCTTCATGACAATGAGCCAGTAAAATAGCGACACTAAATAAGTAAATTATTTATTGATAATTCATGTGTTATTGATTTCTGTTCAATATGATGTATTTCCCTAATATCATCTACATGAGTTGATTCTTATCTGATCGTTATAGTCTAAGATACGTCCTAAGGTCGACCTTCACCGATCAGGTAACCGAATGAAATCTATTTTTTACGAAAAAGATTGCTAACAAAAGTAACAGTGATGGGTTGCTTAACGAAAGATGTTCAAGGCTTTTTTTTTGTTTTTTTTTTGTTTTTTTTGTTTTTTTTGTTTTTTTTTATTTATACTTATACTGTTTCGCAATAAAATTATCTTTATTTTGATATTTAATTTATTTGGTTACCAGATCAGTGAAGGTACCACTTTCGATTCACCTATTTAAACCTAGCAACCGTACAGCCTTGAACGGAAAAATGTAAGCAACTCTATGTTTACATATTCTATAGGTTTCTTACTTTCGATTAGTGTTAAATTGTTTTGGTGAAGGTATGGAAAAAAAATAATTATTGTATTTTCAATTAAATATAGCCTTCAACATATTTCGTTAAGCAACTCATCATTGTTACTTTTGTTAGCATATTTTTTTACATAAAAAATAGATTTCATTCGGTTACCTGATCCGTGAAGGTCGACCTTAGTACGGATCCTGTACTATTACTATGAAAAACTATTTGGAGAATATTCTATCATGAAAACAGTTATACAGGGTGTTTCGTAAGTGGCTGGCCATACGCTAGTGAGGAGTACAGTACCCTGCACTAACTTCAAAGTGGCCTTTTCTGATATACAGCATGTTTTCTGTTTTTTGCAAAAATTTCCATCGGCCATATTTTTTTATTAACTTCACCAAATCGAACCAAATTTAGTAAGCATGTTTCACTAATAGTAGAGTGCATTAATACGCTTATTGTGACTTCCGTGGGGGTTTCGTTGTTACAAGCTGAATTTGATATAAAATTAACGATGATATACTGATGTTTCAAAATCTCAAAGCCGTCAAGAAATGTCCTACTCGAAAAGTCATTATAATAAAAAAACGAGTTATTTCTTAGTGAATTAGGTGTTTTGATATTTCTACTTTTGAGTAAAAGCAAATCCTTTTAACCATGAATAGAACTAGTCAAAATACCATACCTCAACGACCTCTGCGGAAAAGAAAAAAGGGCAACACAGGGGAATGTCTTGTGGGAACTGTGACCGGGAGGCTTGCCTTAACTGACCGGCCTACGAGGAGAAAACCTTTATAAAAGACCCGACAGCGAAGTCGCTAAAACCTGCGGACACCGGGCGACCTCCGCAGTATATAGCCTTGCCTCCGGGATGGGCGTCACCTGGGGGTTGACCGAACATCGACCTGACTCGTGGGACGAATAATGAAGAAACTAAACAAAGCAGATGAAAACAGACCTTCTACGGTAACTCTGAAAGTGGTGAATACTAAACCAAAAGACGATACAGCTTTCCTGGGAGAGAACCAGATCAAAGAGCAAAAAAAGCTTCTGGCTCAGAAAATAAAGAGACCGATCCCTTCAGGAGACATGACAGCATTGCCAGGTCCCCACCAAGGGAATCGGCAGACCGAAGCATGACCATGGCTGTAACGGTTTGTCGTCGGGTAGCTGGTTCGGAGATTAATCAGGGTCCAGATTAGTTAATAAGATAGCCCAATAAAGATATAAACAATTTATTTACTTTTCCAAACAGGTAATGTGTGGCAGTGTTACATAACATACAGGTACAGGTTATATGTCCGTATCTTTTACGGTTCTTAGGACAACATTTTCTATTATCTGAGAGAGAGAGAGAGAGAGAGAGTAACGGTTGCGATGCGACGTCTCTGGCTTTGGCGGCGAAACGGCGCCGGGGAAGGACTAACGACTCGAGGGGTCCCAGTTCAACACGCTGTAGGATTCCCAGGGTCAGATTGCATTCGTTCCGTCGGGTTTGCGTCGGGAGATGCACAAAACTGCAATATGTCCAGCTCAGCACGCTGTAGATAGATTGGCAGAATTATCCACTCTGAATTATGTTGATTTGTGGCCGGCTTTTATATCCGAGAATCCTCGCTTACTGGTGACGTAGAACTGCGTATAGCTTAGTGTCGTGTGCAAATCCATGCCTCTAGACGGGAGATGGGCAGGTTTGCGGGCCGTGTGCACATTGGTGTCGTGTGTAAATCCGGAATCTTAGTAATGGAGCAGGAATTTAAAGAATGCTTCATTACATGGCAACGGGCAAGGTAAAAGCAACGGGAGGGAAAACCTCAGCGGAAGGAACTCAATCCAAACTCATGATAAGCAGGATACAGGTAATTAGTAAATTGCAGAGGAGCAACTCAGTAGGGGAGGAGAGTAGGAAGCGCAAGGTGCATGATACCTCCCTCGAGAGTACGGACCTAGAGCCGTACAAAAGAAAGGAAAACCCACTGGCCTTCGCTTTAACTGAGGCCCTAAACGCGATTACGCAGCATACAAAGAGGTTAGAGAAAATGTTGGAAGAAAACCCGAATACTAAAAGGGAAATAAAAGAACTGGCAAACAGGCTGAAAAGGTCAGTGGACGTCATTAGTAGAGACTCCATAAGACAGTGGCTGGAGGACAATAAGTGGGAGGGAGTCGAAAAACAAATGTTTGACGCAGACATGCAAACAGATACCTGCCCTAGAAGCAAGGCAAACTCAGTGGATGCCACGACGCAAACCGTCCCTACAGGGAAGTGGCACAAGGAGGAGGAAACGAGAAAAAGACAGAGGCAATAATTAAGGCAACCAAGGAAACCACAGATTATGAGGAATGGCTGGAGACTGCTAATCAGGACTGGCCGGAGGAAGCTTTCCTACAAACCAACCTAGAGGAAGGAACTCCCAATTGGGGTGGAGACGAGGAAGTATTCTACTAATAGTAGATGCCGATGACAAGGGAGAAAAGGAAATACTGAGAAGAGCGAGGGAATCCTGTCCAATCGCCAGGGAGATACTCAGTACTCAGCTAACGGCAGGGCAAATAGTATACGCAGCTTCTAGTACACGACTAGAGATTAGCAGGAATGGGACCCAGAAGGAAGGTAAACGGTATACCTTTTTGCTACCTCGCAGCCCTACGGGAGAGATGCAGGATATTCGAGAAACTTATCAAATCTACAGGAGTGTGCACAAATCCTAATAGAGTTGGAAAACAAGAAGCTGTGCATCATAGCACAAGAAGGAGTAGATAGAGTATTGTTAAGGAAGATAACTGAATTTGTCTTCAAAGGCCAGGAGAGGGAGATAAGAGTGCTATTCCCCTCAGGAAGGATGCCAAAAAAGAAGAATGATGTGGAGAAAGGGAAGACCTGGGCAAATATGGCAGCCACTTCAAATGCGGGAAGCTCTAGAACGGACACGATCCAACAACAGGCTCGTAGCGGTGGAAGAAGGAGAGGAGGAGGAAGGGAAGTTCTCTTCCTTAAAGAAGAGGGAGTCTCGTATAAGGACCTTCTCACGAAGATTAAGAAGGTTTCGATGCCGGGTCCGCGAAAGGTCAGAGGTCGAAATATGCCACAGATGCTGGAAGGTGGGGCATATGAGATTTAACTGCAGAGGAGTGGACAGGTCAAAAGCCTGCCTGAAGTGTACCAAAGAAGGCCACACGGTGAAAGGCTGTGTGGCAGCTGCTTTTTGCCCTAATTGCGAAAGAGGAGGGCATCGCGCCGACTCGCTAGACTGCCCTATACTGGCAGAAGCGATAAGGAAGTCGAGGCGAACGCGGGAGGAAAACCCGGCGCATTCGCCAGAATAAGGCAAGCAAACCTGAATAGATGCCGGGCCGCTCATGATCTGGTCTGGGCCACAGGGAAACGGAAGGGGGAGGACATCTTAATAATAAGTAAACCTAATAAGAAAATGGTGAAAAACAGGCCTGAATGGTTCGTCGACGAAAACATAGATGCGGCGGTGGGCATCCTAAATCTTAGGCTTAGCATATATGGAACTGGACGAGGAAAAGGGTACGTCTGGGTGGAGTTGAAGGAGTTGGTTCTCTTCAGCTGTTACTTTTCACCCAATGCTGGTATAGCGGAACTGGAAAATTCCCTGGACGAACTCGCAAGGGCCGTTAGAGCAAGTAGGAATAGAGGAAGAGAGGTGATAGTAGCCGGCGACCTCAATGGCAGCGCCTTAGAATGGGGAATGGACCGGATGAATGGGAGGGGAAGGGTAATCAGCGAGTGGATAGCCACTGAAGACCTGCAAATACTGAAAGAGGGAGCAGCTTATACGTTCGTAAGAGGGACCACTGGCTCCATCCCGGACCTTACTCTAGGCTCGGAAGGGGCAACCAGGAACACCAGCGGATGGAGAGTCCTAACAGAGGAGGAGACATTAAGCGACCACCGCTATATTACATATGAGATTGGACAGAATCGCGCCACCCAGGTGGTAAAAGGCAGAGGGTGGAAGCTTGGTAGGCTGAACAAGGATACCTTCAAAAGAAGTCTGGCTGGCTCCTTCCGAGGAGGCATGGTTGAAACGGAGGAGACCCTCACCGATGCGGTTACTAGAGCTTCCAACGAGTCAATGCCCAGGAAGGGAAGCAGAAAGACCAGGAGGGAGGTCTATTGGTGGACGGAGGAGATCGCAGCCCTCAGAACGGAATGTATCGCGATTGGTCGGCAGGGTATAAGGCAGAATAGGAGAGCAGGACTTGGGGAGAACTCATCTCTCCGGGAGTACCGGAACGCCAGGAAAAACCTTAGAGAGGCAATTAAAAGGTTAAAGAGAGAAAGGTGGGGGGAATTATGTGGATGGAGATGTTTGGGGAGATGGCTACAAGTTAGCGACTCGACAGATCAGAAATCCCCCCTACCTTGCCGGCAGAGAAAGTGGCGGAAGTCGTGGCTGCCCTATTTCCAAAAAGAGATATAGTCAGATAGAGAGCGGTAGAAGTGAATGTGGTTCCCCCACTCACGGAGGAGGAGCTGGAGGCAGCATGTACAAGACTTAAAAGTGGAAAAGCTTCAGGTTTAGACGAGATTCCGCCTGAAATAGTCAAGCTAGTTGCAGAAGAATACCCGGGAGACATCTTAAAAGTAATGAATTGTGCCCTAGAGAATGGGGATTTCTCGAGCAGATGGAGGAAGGCCAGAGTCGTCCTGATCCGGAAAGGGAACAAGCCGCCGGAGGACCCATCATCCCACCGACCGCTATGTTTACTTGACGCGATGGGCAAGCTCCTCGAGTATCTGATACTGGGGAGATTAGAGAAGGAAATAGCCGAGAAGGGTGGCTTATCTGAAAGCCAGTTCAGTTTTCGGAAAGGACGATCAACGGTAGGAGCCATTAGGCTGCTAAAGGAAACGGCAGAGGAAGCCCTAGCCACGAAACAGATATGTGCTGTTGTGGCCCTTGATGTCAAAAACGCGTTTAACACAGCGGGATGGGAGATGATTGTCAGGAAGATGCAGAGCTTGGGGGTAGCTCCGTACCTCGTCAGGGTGATGATGAGCTGCTTCCAAGACAGGATGATCGGATTCGAATCAGAGGGAGAGATAACCTGGAAAAGCATCACGTATGGGGTTCCACAAGGGTCGATGCTCGGTCCGACCTTGTGGAATGTGATGTTTGACGATATATTTCGATTACCTTGGGAGGAGGGTGTAAAGGTCATTGGGTATGCCGACGACTTGGCCATAACGGTGACTGGAAGGTGGACTGTCCAAATAATGGAAGCAGCCAACGAGGCCATCAGGAATATTGAAAGGTGGCTAGGAAGAATGCAGCTCGAGCTAGCTGCCGGGAAAACGGAGCTCCTGGTTATCACGAGGAAAAGAAATCTTCCACCCATGAAAGTTAGGGTGGGCCAGGTGGAGATATCCTCAGGGAACCACCTGAAATACCTAGGGGTTTGGCTGGACTCCAAGCTGAACTTCGGTGTCCATGCGACAAAGACGGCCGAGAAGGCGGGAAAAGCAGCCACAGCCATTGGGAGGCTTATGGCCAATACGCACGGACCAAGAGCGAGCAAGAGGAGACTGCTGTGCAGTGTCGTGCACTCTATCCTCTTGTATGCAGCTCCGGTCTGGGAAAGTGCGATGAAGGTGGATAGGACGAGAGGGAGAATGGCTAGGATCCAGCGATGTGCCGCACTAAAGGTATGCAGTGCATACAAAACGATTTCGTACAAGGCGGTGTTGGTGGTGGCGGGGATCCCCCTTTGGATCTGATGGCCAAAGAACGGCTGGAAATCTTTGAAGGAGCCGGGAGGGCTGAGGCCAGGGACAGGCTGTTTGAAATATGGCAGAGGCGGTGGGACACTGTAGACAAGGGAAGGTGGACGAGACGCCTCATCCCGAACATAAGAGCGTGGATGGAACGGAGGCATGGTGAGGTAGGCTATTACCTCACCCAAGCTCTGAGCGGACATGGGTGCTTCATGGAGTACTTATACGATATTGGCAAGACTGACAGCAGAGAGTGCGCATACTGCGGAGAGGTCGATGACGTGGAGCACACCGTGTTCGCATGCAACATATGGAGAGGAGAGAGACGAAACGGTGGGGCATCGTTATCGTCTCCAGAAGATATGGCAGGCAGTTAGAAACGGAACAGAACTGGAGAAGGGGGGAGGAGGGGGGAGGAGGCAATAACCCGCATTATCAAGAAGACGGAAGAGGAGGAAAGAGAGATGGGTTTGAACCCATGGAGAAACCCCAATTAACACCGACAATCTTAAATGAGGGTCCGATGAAAAGCGAAAGCAGTCCCAGGCCAACAGGAAACACTGAAGAGATGGAGGGGTTTCAGCTGGTTGGAGTCCAGCACTACCCGTTCGCGATAGACTCTAAGCGGCGGGTGTCCATGAGGATTTCCCCTCTCACGAGAAAAAAATCAGCAAATAGACTACAACGATGGGGACTTTATTTGTCCAGTTTTGATTTTTCAATAGACCATATAAAAGGTACACAAAATATTGCAGATTTTCTGTCCATTGGAATATGATGACGATGAGCAAGAAGAACCGAAATGTATAAATTTTACCGAAACTGCAAGTGAGTGGTCGATAAACAATAACGAGATAAGAGAAGAAACGGTAAGAGATCCCGAACTAAGACAAGTGAGGAAATATATCTTAAATGATAGATGTCCAGATAAAATGTCCATATAATGATATTAATCGCAAAAAAATTAGTAAAAAACTGACTACCATATTTTAATCGCAAAGATAACCTTCATATTGAAAACGATATAATTATGTTTGGACATAAAGTTGTTATTCCTAGTAAATTACAAAAAAAAAAATGCTGAATGAAGTCCATACAGGTCATTTTGGTATTGTAAGAACAAAGAACTTAGCACGATCATATGTGTACTGGCCGGGAATAGATAAAAATATCGAAAATCTAGTGAAATCTGATTATCCTGTTTAACAAATAAGCAAGATCCTCCAAAATCAAATCTAAATCCATGGCCCTCAGCCAAAGACGTTTTTGAACGCATACACATCGATTTTTTGGGACCGATTAAGGGAAAAATGTTATTTATCTTCAAAATGGGTCGAAGTACTTGTGATGAACAACATGAGATCATTTTTGATAGAAGAAAAGCTTAGGGAAGTTTTTGCATGTTTTGGATTAGCAAAATTAGTCGTTAGTGATAACGCACCTAATTTATGCTCCAAAGAATTGGAAACGTTTTTCAAAACGAATGGTATTCAGCATATTACCTCACCTCCGTATTACCCTAAAAGCAAAGGGGCTGCTGAAAACTCGGTAAGAACTTTTAAAAACAAAATAAAAACGGCAATAATGGGGGAAACCGGGGAAAACCGATAGCGACTTTGATCTTTAGATTTTTGTTATCGGAACACAGAGCACGCTACTACGGGAAAATCACCAGCGATGTTGATGTTCAATAGACCTCTAAAAAATCGTCTATTTATTGAATATATTTCACATAACAAAGTATCTCAAGGTCCAAAAATAACAGAAATTGCGAGGTAAAAACAGGTTAGTTACTATGGAGGGAGAAGAAGAGAGTTTGAAATGGATGAAAATGTCATGATAAGAGATTACCGGAATACAAATGACAAGCTCTAGTGTACGGCAAAAATCAGTTAACGTATTGGGAAGAATATATACCTATGTCGACTACCTGATGGGAGAGTATGGAAACGGCATACAAATTAAATTTAACATCGAGGTAAGAATGCCGATAGCGGACAAAGTGTTGGAACAGTAAATTACTCTAGGGATTATCAAAGTATGCAATAGTAGGTATACAAAGTTCTCCGGTACCTAATAATAAAAATAACCTAGACATGTCAAATCAGTCACTTCCGCAAACGCCAAATAAAGTTTTGTCCCCGACTCCAAGCAATGACGTAATATATAATAAAGTAATCTTAGACGACGCATTGCCCTCGGAGACGAGCTGCACTGATTCATTTCATGAGTGTATTCAAGACACAGTTGGTAACGAAGACCAATCATTACTTACTAATATTGTGTCAGAAAATAGAGTATTTATTTCAGATAATGCTTTCGATAATGCACCTTCTTGTAGCAAAGATAATATAATCGACAATGATCTTTATAGAAGACCGAGTAGAAGGAGGAATATCCTCTCAAAACTCAAAGACTACTATCTTGAAGGTGAATTGTCTGATTGGCAACAGGCTCTTGGCCAAAATAATTAATAATAATAATAAAATATGTTTATTATTTACCCGAAAAAGATATAAATAATATTAAATTAATACACAATATGGGGAGGGTAAACAAAAGGCCATATGTTAGGTAAAATACCAATTCTTCCACATATGCCTGAGAAAATTACAAATTAAAATTAAAATTACGAGTACGCAGTAACATAGAAATATACTACAACATAACTATTAACAAACTATTAAAAGTATAATAAATATATTAAACATAAGTATATCAATACAGAATACAGATAATTATTGATGATCAAACAAAAGTCTTTTGTACCTAGCTTTAAACATGATAAACAATATTGAAAAACTGGACACATCCATGACATCGCCGCAGGTCGCTATATTATAAGAAAAAGACCGTTTAAAAATTTCTTTTTTGTGACGAGATATAATAAGGGCATTTTGGTGACGTAGATTTAAGTTGTGCACATCTGTCCTATATGATAACCTACTATGCAAATAAGCAGGTGTTTTATATTTCAATATTTTAAAGAAAAAAACATGTCGCATGTAGTTTTCTGCGGTTGAACATATTAAGCCAGTAAGCATCTCTCAATTTATGCGATATACGTTCTGTACATTTTATGCCGAAAATGAGCCTCAAGCACTAGCAGCTGTTCTGGGTTTTTTAAATCCTTTTCGTATCAACACAGTCTAGGCAGGGACCGTATGTGTAAAATTTTTATATCGGGACAATCGCCTGTCCGAAGCCATTTCTAGTAAACTATTAGGCCTAAAAGCATAAATTGGATACCTCTGTGGAGCCCAAATGGATATCTAACTGGTACAAATATAACGGAAATCATGATAATTCATATATATTTTTTTTAATTTATACATAGATAATGGAAATCGTCATTCCGGTAACTGTCCTAAACTCGATGTGTAAACTTTAAAAGGTATTTTCTCCTAATATATTTTTCTAAAATATTACAAAAATTAGTATCATAATTTTCAAAGTGTCTACTATTCATATATACCAGTCTTTTTCCGATCAATCTTAGTTATAATATTTTAATATTCGATTGTTTTATGTCCGGAGGGTTACTCGTCATACCGGAAACTCAACCAATATATTTGAATATTTCGCGAACAGAACCTAGTATTACTACGCATGTGCACCTAAATGTAGCTTGTGTTATGTTAGTGCCATAAATGCCGGTAAGTTTTTGTAAATATTTATCCTTTTTTTTAAATAAATTTTAGAAGGGCGGAATATTTTTGCGTACCTTTATTCCCCATATCAATTCGGAAACGTATGCTGATAATAGTGTTCTCTTCCTTGGGAGTTTTTAAGTTGTAGTAATACCGATAGCCCTAAACATATACGACTGGAGAATTATGTACTACTTGCAAATTCCTTATAATATACTAAAATTCTATACAATTTTATTCCAGAAATTAAACTAAACAACCCATTTTAGGCACGTTTCCAACTGTTGCCGAAATGATGATTTTTGTGATGCCAGTAAACAAAAATATTTATAATTTCTTAACTATTAGAAATCTTTCGTGGCCACTTTACATATGTCTTTAGGAAACATGAAAATTTAAAAAAATATATGAACTGCGGGTCAAAAACTAATTTCAATTTTTGACTTTTAATTTTTAGTAATTGTCCCGTTATAAAAATTTTACTCGTGTACATTGTCGACATGGTTAAAATGAGAGAGAACCAATGAATCACACAGCAATTTTTTTATATTTTTAGACAAGAAGCGTCTTTGACCATAAATAATTTTAAGTGACGTATACGCTATTTTAGCTTAAAGGTTACATCTGACTAAGTTTTTAATGTGTTTTTGTATTTGTACTGTAGACGATGTACGTTTGTATTTATTTATGTGTGTATGATGTACTTATTTACGTGTATACCTATGTACGTTTGTATTTATTTATGTGTATTATTTATTTGTGTGTAAAATTGATGACAAATATGTGATACAGGGTAGACTATAGGATATCTAGCATTCGAGGCTAAAAAGAAAAATGTGTAATCGAGTCCGGATAATTTTATGCAAGATAATTGTGAGATTTTATGTTACACAAGTGAAAAAACTAAATCTCCCACCCTCTATATCAATGTAGATAATAATTTCAGAAAAATGCAAGGACATAAAATGGTAAACATAGCCTACATGCGTAAGTGCATAAATACATATGTAAGTTGAGATTAAGCCCAGGCAATCATCATTTAAGCTAATAAAAGCAATAACAATATTGCTCAGTATATGAATGTACATTGTATCTGTAGAGTTAAGGAGGGTTTAACATTTAGTGTGAGGGAGTGTAGTGTATTTGAATCTCGCGCAACACACGTCATTCGTACAAGACGAATAGTTCCGGATCGATAGGAATAGCGATAAGTCGCGAATATGAAGCCTACCTATATACACCTATGTATAACCGTCTAGTGATAATGATTATAAAATTGTACCAAAAGTCTGTGATATAATAGAGAGGTGGTAACCTGCATACCACGCGTTTCTCTCCATTATACATTACACAAATGGTTACTTGCAAAGGAGGATCATTTAGTCACTTATTGTGTTTTCCACAATGCACCACGCGATGTGATGCGATACGATACTTTTTACATTCCGAGTTTTTTTAATCACCTATTTTTTTTAATATTAGGTGCTGTGCATGGCGTTCCACCCCCTGAATAGGGGTAGTTTTTACCTTTTTTTTTTTAAATCTTTATTAAATCGATACCTAAAGTTAGCATAAAATAAATATAATTTTCACATTCAGTATAAGCTATTATTCAAAGCAATTTTAGGGGCTGCTTTTATGTTTTTAGGGGTGAAATAGAATTTTTCCCAGCCTTTCGATACCACGAAGACATATTTTTATCAATTTTGTGCCTCTTCCAACCATTTTCTCTGGGTCTTATGCGTTCCGCGATGGGGGCCAAAAGTCATCAAATTTTAACATTTTTAAAATTCACAATACAGATTCCCTATAGATGTTTGGTGTGGGGTAGTGGGCTATTAGATAATAATTGAATTGGCCTTCCTTTCTTTGATGGTACATTGCATGGCGAAATGTATTTAATTTTTTTGCCAGATACGTTACCACAATTATTACAAGACATATTAAAGAACTTCATTACCAACACGATGAAGCAGGCCCTCACTGCTTCAGAGCGGTGGAGCAACAATTGAATGACCATTAATAAGTAGATCGGTCCGTAGTTTCTTGGCCTGCAAGGTCCCCAGACCTCACTCCGGTGGACTGCTTCTTATGGGGCCACTTAAAGCAAAAAGTTGCAACCAGAGAGGAATTAAGAGAGCGCATAGAACACGAATGCACTTAAATAAAGAATAACCCCCATATGATTAGAAATGCTATAAATAATTTACAGATACACGCAAGAAAGTGTGTTGAGGTTAGAGGTTTGTTGTTTTCGATAAAATCATTTTTAATTAATTAATTTAAATATTAGGTGCCTCATTTCCATCTAGTTATTTCACGTCTGTATAATTGTTACTCTTTTGTATTTGTTCTAATAAATTTTTTTTAACGTTTGTTGTCATTTTTACCTTTTTACTATTATGGCAAACGATGTAATATCGTTGTGACAAATTCTAACAGAGTAAAGTTCAATTTTTTACCGCAAATTAAAGTCACCTATGTAATTATAGAAATTCTAATATAAAAAAACGGGTTAAATCCGGTTTATATTTATATTAGAAAATTTATTACTTTATCAAAATTTTACTTGTGTATTTACCTGGCTAGCTCCCAAGTTAAAACTTACAATTGGCATAGTTTTGAAATAAAACTCAACATTAAAAATATAACAAATATATTAATGTATGTAATTCGGTAAAGCAAAGAGATATACAGGGAGCGGGCAAATAAAAATGTGCTAACAATAATAATATTCTACAAACAATTTATACAAAATGATTAGTACACACAGAGACCGACATACGTAAAAAAATAATGGTACACGGTACTCTAAAAATGTAAGACAGTAATGCTAGGCAAAAGGCAACAATACATCAAAACTACAAGGTATACTCTAATAACAAAAGATAATTAGTTGATTAGTTGGCCAACGTAACATTACTCAACATAGTATTAATAAGCAATATGTTTTGATACTTAAATCAATAAACAAATCTCTAAATATAAGTGAAGGTATTTACAAAAAAAAATAAAATAATATGCTTCACAGCATATTACTTGAAGAGAACATTAACCAAAGGTTACAAATAATAAACATGTTATATTTAACAACAAAGATAAACTCACTAGCGAAAACAATTTGTTTGTTCAAACGGGATGGACACGAAAGTTACTCATTCGACAGAGAAGTGGACTTTAACGAAACCGCACAAAACGTACGATGAAAATGCTGAGGCACTGGAGAAATATAAGTGTTTTTGTACTTACAATAACTGCTGAAACAAAAACGTCAATAACTTCTGGAACTTGGCGGTTACATAAACAAATTATAGATTGATATCAGTTATAACCATACCAAAATACAAATAATAATAACGATAATAATAATAATAATAAACGTCTTTATTTACCTCCACAATTTTACAGACATTTTACACCAGGTGCCTATAATATTAATAACAAAAACTAAAATAATTGTGGCATAAAAGGGCGAAGTTCATCTTCTGCAATAGAGAGTCTGTTCTACTATATGTACCATTTTAGGTATATTAAACACTATTACAATAATGTCCTTTCTTATAGACAGGGCCGTGTAGAGCGGGTATGCGAGGTGTGCACCGCACTTCGTCTATTTTAGGGGCGGCGGCGGGCGGCTAGATTAGGGAAAATTCTTCTTAGATTTTCTCCCCCCCTCCCACTTATCAATTTTTATTTCGGAGAAAATTGAAGTAGAAGGCAGCATTTTAGATTTTTCACACCATCGGCTAAATCTCTAGAAACGGCCCTTCTTATAGAATCTATAACTAGGTATACGAACAAATTCTACTTGTAATAATTCTTCACTACTTTATTAAACCAATTCTTGGGCTAAACTTCTCCAACTAATTGGTAAAATTTATATAATAATAATTAATTAGATAGCACACAAGTTGACGACTTCTAAGGCCGACTGTCCGAAAAGTGGACCCAGAGCGCATTAATTCGTCATTTTATAAATACTAAAGTGCGCGTAGGATTACAATCCCCTCACAGTTCATTATGTCATGTTTGTGCTCTCCTATTGGAGGAAGATGTCTAGCTTTGCTGTCTACAAAGTACATTTCCCGCACATTATTCTGGAATCTCTAAAGATCCTGGTAAACAAAATACCGTAAACCGGGGTGACTTGACTAACAGCTTCGCATATTTGGCACTGTAAACTCCAAACAAATTTTTTTTTTCAAAACAAAAAATTGCATACATAACTTTAGGCACTAGGAAACACATTTCTACTCTCTAAAAAATTCCATGATTCATCATTTCTCAAAAAAAAAAAAAAAAATTGAAAGGTTGTTTTTCAAGTCATCCCACTATAGGGTATGCAATAATTTCACTATATTTCTCAAGTCGGAACATTGCAGAGGTGACTTGAAAACAAAATATTGTTTTAAAAATTATTTTTAACCATTTGTTTGCATTAGAAAATTGATTAACTGGAAAAACGTGTTTATATATGGAATTCCATATTTTCCTCAGAAACCTCTTTCAAAGTTCCATTCCCATTACGAAATTTTTTAAAGCAGCTTCTAAACTGTTTTCATTATAATTCTTATATTTTTGGCTCCCTGGGCGCCGAATATAATTTTTTACCATGTTTTTAAGTAACCCCTAAAATAACATCGAAAAATAAAAAGCAGCGCCACTGACAGGAATAAATTTAATTCAAAACTTTTAGGTTATAATCTTGTTCACAAATAAAACGGGTTTAAGAAAAAAATAAAACATGACAATTACTCTCATTCACATTACTACACAACAAGTACACATGATTTTAAAAAAGCCTTTTTCTAACCTTACTTGCAAGTATTTTTTGTGGCGGTAAATACCTGTTGATTGTTTGCCTATGGCCATAAACATTTATATTGAAGTATGTTTATTAGACCTACCACGTTTGGTAGTTCCGCTACTAACATGAAGATGGTAGGAAATTCTGTCGTTGCTGCGTGTAAAATTTTCCAAGACACCCCGCATTTTCAAGTCACCCCAGTTTACGGTACTTTAAAGACACTGACGGCGTTAGTTACTTTTTCGGTAAAAATATAAAATAATGTAATTTAGCAAATTTTAATAGAAATTTATTAATGTCTTAAAGATGGACCGTTACACAATTTATAAGACGACGTTGATCTTTGCTGCGAGGGTACTTTGACGGAGGCACAGATCAAACGTCGGCGCTTTGTCGGCCTTTTTTACGATTTTCCAATTGACTTTAGACAGAGTATACTGATGCTTTTGTACGAAGGTTTCCAAATATTTTAGAAATTATCACCTGGACTATTAGTCCTTTATTTAATGAAAATAAATATTTTTTATGTAAAGGTTCAGGGCCGCTCCTGGGTCTTTTGCCGCCCCATAAATTATGGAATATATTTTTTCAAAATATTTTCTTTTGTGTAAATAGTACTGTATATTTTAAACATTGTCTATATGTTATTTAAGGCATTTTCTTAACTCTTCTACTTTTCTCTTTGGGACTTCCTGCCAAATGTATTTTTACTTCTAATTGACGTCCGAGGAATCTACAAAATAATACAATTAGCCAGTATCTTACTGGGAATATTATTAAATTGAGTGTAAATACCATAATGGAACTTTTAACTATGTGCATCAAAATAACAAATTTTTAGTTAGAAAATGATTTCTATCAGCAGTATTTCGGTATGGCAATGGGCTCTCCGTTGGCACCAATTTTAAGCAATATGTTTGATGGAGGATTTTGAGACAGGACATGTTCAAAATTGTACGTACAAATCGGTTATCTGGTGGAGATATGTAGACGATATCTTTGCAACTAGGCCTCACGGTATGAAGTTACTAGATAATTTTAAAAAAAAATTCTTAAGAAATCCAGTCATTTTTTGTTTTCTTCGAATCTCATTTGCTTTTGTTTGCGATAAAGGCTCCTGATTCTTTCTTCATCTTTCTTCCAGGCATCCTTTAACAAAATAAAAATAACTATATAATCAAATAAAATAAAATTAAAAATTGAATGTAATTCTTATTAAAATGATTATTATTTCTTCCTACACTACAAATTAAATTTAGAAATTATTTCCTATTAATGATATGCGTTTATTTTCGGTTTATTATAAATATTTAAAAAATTATAAATGGTATAATAATCTTCAAAATAGTTTCAGGTACTTCCCAATGTTCTAAGGGATACAACTATAAAGTTATTATCGTAATTTTTTTTATATAGTTAAATTAAATTCTTTAATAATGAAACTAGGAACTATTTTCATTGATAAATTACAATATTCAAGTATAACAGAAATTTACAATAAAAAATATACAGTTATATTAGTTAGAACAATAGCAAGTATATAAAACAGTTTTAAAAATTACACAATGTTTGGTTTTTTAAATATTTATAATAAACCGAAAATAAACGCATAGTTCCCTGCAAAATCTAATCCTTACTCTTAGGTATCAGAAAACAATTCAACACAGATAGAATAGAACAACGTATAATACTTACTTTCAGTCACTTCTTTCACTTACAGAATCCGAAATGCTACGCAACCGTCGAATCGCCCGCCTGCAGGTCTATTTCATAATATCCTTGTGTTCTGGTCTGTTAAGGGTGGTGGTGTCGTGCTTAAGAAAATAATTTCGTAATTCGAGAATTTCTCCTACATCCCTGAACCGATTTAAAAAAAATTTTGATAGCCCTTTAGAGACAACATTATAGAATGGAATGGTATTAGATTATTGAAAAGTCAAAAAAAATATTTTTTATTTTCGCACAAGTAAAAAAAAATTTTCTTTCTTTAGTTTTCAATAGCCTAGTACCATTTTATAAAGCTGTCTCTAAAAGCCTATCACAAAATTTTTTCAATCGGGTAAGGGATGTAGGAGATATTTTCGAATTACGTTCACGAAACCGCCCACCTTAACGAATGAACGAATCACACGAACCGCGACGATGCCACATTGAATATTTTTCCTTAAATCTGATACAGATAGAGAAGTAAGCTAAAATGCCGCCCCCTAAATTGTGCCGCCCCGTGCGACTGCACTTGTTGCACCCCCGCCAGGAACGGCCCTGTAAAGGTTTATTTATGTCCTGTGATATTGAAGATGTGTGAATAAATGACAAAAAATTTTCCAAAATTAGCACTTTCATTAAGTTTTTCTTTTTCGTAAAATATTCGTAGTTTTAGAGTTATGGTACATTTTCTGAACTTGGTATAATATTAAAAGACTCCTAGTGGTTATGATTTGACTCCTGGCATATTAGAACACATTTTTGCTATGGCGCATTGTCCTGGGATATTAAAAGTAAATAATAATTGACAAGAAATTTTCAAAAATAGGCACTTTCATTAAGTTTTTCTTTTTCGTAAAATATTCGTAGTTTTAGAGTTAGGGGTTATGGTACTTTTTCTCAACTTGGTGTATTAAAAAACTCCTAGTAGTTATGATTTGACTCCTGACATATCAGGATACATTTTTTGCTATGGCGCATTATGTCTTCCACACGAAGTAATTTTTTATTCATGCTCCCTGCATATATTTTAATTTTTCGCTCATCTTATATTTTTCTTTATTTTTCCCAAATTACATTTAGCTCGACAGACACTAAATATTCAATGTACAAATTTAAGAAAATTGAATTGCCACAATAATGTAAGAAGTTACACTTCCTACTATAAATCCCATCATTGGATAATTAACCACAAAAAATCCCGCAGCAGACAAACAAGAACTTCTACAAGAAGTTTGGTGAGCTATCAACTTTAGTTCTTTTATTATATATAAATCATTTTTGGAGGAAATCTCGAGTTCGTTAAGGACATTATAACAAATCTCCGTTGTTTTCTTTGCTTCTACAGATAGTCGATCACCTGCTGCTGCTAAAAGTAGTAGTGTAATCTGAAAATGTAAATAAAAACTAATATTAACAAACAGAAGTAATTAATTATTGGTAACATATGATTTTTTTGTTGTAGAGGAGAATCGATCTGTCGAAAAATACCCAAAAATCTACTTTTTCATCGCAAAAGGCGTTTGTTGGCAAAATAAAGCTAATATTTGACGTGTAAGTAAAAATTTGACCTAGAAATATTTTTTCACGTCTCCTACAACGTACCGCACAAAAGGCGAAAAGTACGCCAAAATTTTCATGTCGCTACACGACGTACTCATAAAATTAGAGAGTACGCTCAACATAGGCTTTAAATTTTGAAAGTTGGCAAAATGTTAAGTATCGAAAAGATGAAGTGCAAAAGGGGCGTACCATCCAAAACGAATTTCTAGTAAAAAAAGGTTAAAATTGACAAGGGCGGTTTTTACCATAAGCGTAAATATTTCCATCCAGCGATTGGACCACAGAACGAGTGCATTGGAGGGCCATTGTAAAAATATGGTTTCATGTCGAAAGGCGGACTTTGAATTTTAGTGAAATTATGGAAAATACCAATTAGGCCATAAAAGTAGGGAGACGAAGTAAGCTACCCTTATTGCGTTATGTGCCGTCGCTATGTTTGCTTTCCATAAAACCCCCTCTATCATAAACACACTCCTCCCTCCAAACCACATACATACTATTACCCACATTCCTTAACCCCCTCCCCCCTAGATCCCTCGCTGAAAACTCATTTCCTTCAATTTTTGCACAAACAGTGCAATGAAACGTTTTTATTCGCTTGACTATAAAACCTCTTATATGACAACCCACACTAAAACACTCCATGCAATTTACAATGTGAAATAGCTTTTATATAGTGAAACAAATACGAATAAACTATGTGAAATTCGCCAAAAATTAAATTAAACTACATGGTCTGAGACTTATTCGCCATAACACCTGGCCGTTGTGGTACTTCGCGCGGATCGCCACGATATGATGTACCTTAATGATTATTATATGTATTGTAAAACGTAAAATGAATGAAATAAACAAAATACCTTGTAAATACTTACTAAAAATGTAAATAAATATAATTTAATGGTAATGCTAATAGTAATGGTAATGGTAATGGTATGTTTGTAAAAGCAGAAATGCTGCGTATGGCTTATATGTTGGCGTAAAAAGCCTTTCAATTGACAAGTTTCTGTGAATGATATAATCAGTATTAGAAATTATAAAGTTATCCACGAGAGAACCAAAAATTTTAGTAGAAAATTTATTACCATCTTCTAGATTATAAATACTTACTAAACATTGCATTATCCAGATAAAACTAACCATTAGTAAACTGAATCCAAGAGACGCACCATTTAACTTGTTACTACTAGGGATTGCAATTTACCGGAAGTTTTAATAACCGGTAAATCGGTAAATAAAAATGGAAATAACCGGTTAACCGGTATTTACCGGTAATTTTTAGAATGAATGATTAGGGTGGAGAAAATGGCAATTATCTTTCTCCATGTACAAAATTATCTAAATTTGACAAAAAAAATTTTTGCCCACGACTATTAATTAATGTACTCATTATGTATGTGTTTCCTCAAGGATAATGCTAGCCATTTTTCCCTGCAGTGAATAATGATTTCAGTATTCACTAGTGAATAATAAGGACAGTCAGTTGTTTATAAGAAGTCACGGGCAGGTATTTTTTCAATTCGAGTGCAATCTCACAACTTTTTAGTAGAATTTATGGTTAGTTTCTGAAACCTTAAATACAATTATTCGTTAACTGTCATAGCTACAATTGTGTAAACAATTTTACTGTTATTATCAAATTTATGAATAGATAACTATTTAGCGTTTCAGAAACAAACCATCTTTTATCATACAATTTCGTTTTTAAATTTGATTAAGTAGGCCGTTATGTGTCAAATTAAATTTAAACGTCAACGTTATTTACAATAATTTTGCATATTACTCAAAAAGAATAATATAAATAATTCATTAATTAATTTCTTCAGTAAACAATTTAACAAAAATATCTAATAGTCATGGACAAAGTATAGTATTCTACTCGCATATAATGGCTACTCTGGTGATTTACGACATTCGCCTACGGCTCGTGTCTTAAACTTCACCCTCGTGAATAATAGCCATCATTATATGTTCGTTGATTAATATACTATTATATACGTATATTTAATATAATGAACAAACCAAAGGTTTTTTATCAAAAGGAAAAAATATAAATGAAATAAATTTAAATAAATAATTATTCTGTAAATAACAAAAATATCAACTTAAATAACAAAAATTATAAATATAAACTCAAATAGGGCATTTACTGAATACCTAATTTAAAAATACAATATTTTTTAAAAACGGCCTGTTAAAAGGGTTAGTTTTTCAAAGCTATATCTGTTAGTCGTCTGATATTTGTGCATAGAATACCACCAGCTGAAGATGTCCTTCCTCAATCGATATTGGTGGGTCGATAAGTTAATAAGAATTGGTAATAACATACTTCTAAATGTATTTCACGGATATTTGCGGCAGAGAAATATTCAATTTCCTATCGCACGATATTGTCAATGTCTCTCTTACTTGTATTTCTTAGAACTTGGTGTCTTGGTTTTACTTTTTATAATATTATTTATTTATTGTTAAAAGTGCTCAGTGTTGGGACAGTCACTCTGTATTTAGTGAATATTAATCACTGACATAAATAGAAACGTTGAATACGTGACATATCGTAAGTTTAGAATTTACCGAAATAACCGGTAAAAAATTAAAATAATCGGTAATTATCATCATGTGTTTTTTGTCCTAATAACCGGTTAACCGGTTTACCGGTTAACCGGTATTGCAATCCCTAGTTACTACCAATGGAATATGTGATTAGTTCTACAGTATATTGTACTATATATGATAAAGAACAGCACAGTTAATAGTATAATGACTCCAAATATTCTGTTAAAATCATTTACTGTTTCACACAGGAAACTATGTAACTTCGCAATAGTTTTTAAATCTTTACAATTATTTGTCCTAGTTCTCTTATCCTTTGCTTTAGAAAAAGAATTTATTTTTCCACAGGAGAACTCTTTTCCCATTTCAATCAATACATCATTTAATACCTTAAATCTATCGGTAATTTCCATTGCCATCCAGAATATTAACATGATTGTTACATTCAAATGGTAATACTGCACATTTCTCATTATGTAATATTTGTACATTTCATATCCTACAGATCTTAACCAAACCCAGGAATCCAATAATATTGTAATTCCTACCAATAAATGGTCCATTAAAAAACAAATCCAAAATACATTTTTTCTCGCTCCACAATGATAGTTCATACTATTATCGTATTTGTTAATATTTTTAAATAGCAATCGCAATTTCTCAGGATAACAAAATATCGTTATTGTAATAATTGTAATACAAGCCATAGTTAAAAACAGATTAGCTATCTCATCTATTACATTGGCAACAGCCGAGTAAGAATCAAATAATGGACTCGTCTTTCCGTAGACTGAATATACAAATCCAAGAAACAATAAGATTTGTATGAATACAGCATAAATTCTGTAAATCAGAGGTTTTGAAAAGGGTGTTAAAATTGCCAAGAAGTTGCAAAGAATTATTAACGGATTGAAGATTCTTAAATTTGTTGATTGAATTACACGTTCTTTCTCATTCATTTTAATATTTGTACTGACTACTAATCAAAAAGCTTGCTTATAAATGTCGCATGTCAAGTACGTTTATAACTAATGCTGACTTAATAAATTAATTGACTTTATTTAATTATGGAATGTATATTTACACGGCGTGTAATACATATAGTAGTATAGTTTATACTTAATAAATATTTATATCTGGTATTGTTTTATAGTTTTTCAAAATATAAACAAAAATTTTATTTACTTTCCCTGATGATACTGTAATATAAGCAGTGTGTGACAGAAGGCAAATCAATAATAACTATAGACAACCATGGACAAGAAATCAAAATTAAATTAAATTACAAATTTTAAAAAAAAACCGACACAAAAATATCGACTAAATAACTAATATAAAAAAAATAAATTAACCCTACTTTAAAAATTATGAAATAATTTTGATTCCATATACGAACTCTTGATTTATTTAAATCCAGCTTACATTTTCTTTATATCCTCGAGATTTGCTTTCTTATACGCATGAATATATCGGGAGCTGCTGTTTTGAATATAACTATTTAGTAGGTAGTTCGCTTTTACAGCAGCCCCCGACATATTCATGCGTATAAGAAAGCAAATCTCGAGGACATAAAGAAAATGCAAGCTGGATTTGAATAAATCATAAGAGTTCGTATATGGAATCAAAATTATTTCATAATTTTTAAAGTTGCGTTAATTTATTTACCTACGATCGCTACTGTAAATAGTAGAAAAACACACTACCTGCCATCTATGTAAGTTGAACTTTACATATTGTAAACAAATCGCACTGTAAACAAATCGCACGGTAAACAAAACGCACTGGACACGCAATTATAGTAGGGTGACCATACGTACGGAATTTCGCTGGAAAGTCCAGCATTTTGGAGTAGTGTCCAGCATTTACAAGTGTCCAGCAAAAGTCCAGCATTCAGGTTATAGTGAAGATCAGCATTATGATTTGCTTGGAAAAAAAATTTTTTCGGATGCTTTCCCCCGCTCATCAAAAATGTTGTGATCAAAAAAATTTTTCCTCTGGTCATCAAAAAATGTTGGGATCAAGAAATGATTTTTCGGATTTCAGCCCCCCGCTCATCAATTTTTTTCCCAGCAGAAGTGTCCAGCATTAACAAAAATCTGGTCACCCTAAATTATAGGTGGCTTATATCGCTGACGCGGGGTTTAAAAAAACAAATGCGCCTACGTAATTTTCAAACGCTGTCAAAACTGACATAATATTTATTGAAAAATATTGTTGACAAGTAAACTAAATCCAGATTTTACTAAATAAATATTCGCTCGTAATATGCTTCTTACAACATTCATTACGTAATATACTATTACATATTCATACATTGTATACATACAACATAGAGTATTATTATATCACGAGTCCCACACAGAAATTTTTAACCTTTAAGCCGACGCGGTCCAATTTTGTATTCTACTAGTCGCACACGGTTTACAAGACCGGTTCTATTATAAATATATTTATGTGTTATATGTAATTTTAATAAAAACTGCATCAAAATCGGATCTCCCGTTGAAGAGATATATAGCCACAGACAGACAGACAGACAAACAGATGAGTCAAACTTAACTCCCTTTTTGGGTCGGGAGTTAAAAAATTGAAAATTTTTAAAAACTCCCGATCTAATCGTACCAGTTTCATATGACGGCTACCATAATTGTCTGCACATTTTATTTCAATCGGACAATTTCTAGAGATATGAAGCCACAGACAGACAGACAGATAAACATACAAACATACGCGTCAAACTTATAACACCCCTCTTTTTGGGTCGGGGGTTAAAAATTAACTAACTTCAAACTTTTGGTTATTTTTTGGTGGTGCGTTAATTTCTTGGAGAAGTGTATATTCATTCCTAACCGATATAAAACTTATAGTTTAAATCGAATCCTTCACCATTTCTTAAAATGCAACGTATGCGCGAATAGACTATACGATCAAATTATAGTGTTAAAACTAAAAAATTTTGTCCGCCATCTTGGGGCATCCGCCATATTGAATTTAGTGTGACGTCATTTTATTTTCGTATTCTTCTCAGCAAACTCTTTCATTTGATACCCATATCATGGGGGTGTATAAAAAATAACTGGTCCGCCATATTGGATTTGGAATGACGTCACTTAGCTAAACATGCATTGTCATCCAAACTAAACGTGTATACAAAATTTCAGCTCAATCGGTTGGGGATAACTATTTTAAAATTCAGTTGCAAGATTTGACCCAAAAGAACAAGGCAAGTTAAATAAAAGCTTGTAATCAAGATGGCGACCAAACATCAAATTCTAATATGACAAAAACCTTCTCGACAAAATACTCTTTCAAATAAAAAAAAAGTGCATCAAAATCGGATCACCCGTTGAAGAGATATGAAGCCACAGACAGACAGACATACAAACATACGCGTCAAACTTATTACAGTGTGTGTAGTGGCGGGCTGGGCATAGGGAGTAAGAAGTGTAACATCGCGTGTGCCAGCCAGCTGGTTGAAATTAAATAACTGAGAACGGGGATGCTTCAGTGGCCTAGCGCCGACTCTTTAAATTTTGGAAAGACTTTAAAAAAGGGAAATAACTTCACAACCGTAGAAAAAATAGTATGTAACACACATGTGGCAAACTTCATTGCAAAACGATGTATGAAAGTATCATACGAGTTTTGCAATGAAGTTTGCCACAGTTGTATTACAATCTACTATTAAGACCTGAGACGCGCTTTTCGTCTGTCGCCGTCACTACGACACCCCTAGATAACAGAAGGTTACGGACTCGGGCGCCACTTTCAGAATTAGAAGCGCTGAAACACGCTACCAGGGTAGTTATTAATGAAGAAGGTTTTGACCAGACGATCAGTGCATAAATAAAACAACCAGTTTAGAAAACAATAGGAGAAACAAGATTTATTTAATAAAAACAAGATAAGCAGTGAAACTATGTATAAAAGAAAAGCAAATAGCAAAAGGCAAAGCGCAAGCAGTGTAGCTGAGATGTTTACCTATAACGTGTAAATAAGCAAACAAGCTATTAAATGGAAAAAAGAAAGACTATCGATGGAACACTTTCGTCTGTGATGACGGTTATGAAAAATTATCCCTTCGAGGACAAAACTTGGCAAACGAAAGATATTTCGGGAAGCGAATAAGCCTGTGACAGAAACTAAGAAACGTACTATTTACTGCTGGGTTTCCATCTTGCAGTAAGTAGGTATTCGCGGTAACAACAAAACTATTTCTTACTCTTGCAGATCGTTTATTAGTGGGTTTTCACTTAAACTAAATGATCTGCATAGTAAGGCCTATGCGTTCGGACTATAGTCAGAATAATCACAACTTACTCCTAGCTGTTCCTGGATGCTGAAAGAGATTGATTTCGATTTTAGGGTGTTGGTTTTTTGTTTGAATCTACTAAAATCTACTAAGAAAACTTTTTTAGTAAATTTTTAATAGATTCAAAGAAGAAAACTAGTAGATTGGCACGAAAAAAAAATTTTTTTAGGCCGAAAGAGCTGGGTGAGGGGGAATTTTCTAGGCCAATTATTTGATGAGCGGGGAGGGGAGAAAGCCAAAAAACATTTTTTTTGTTCGAAAAGTTCTTTGATAAACAGAGGGGGGAGAAATCCGAAAAAAAATTTAACCATAATAATAATACCAAAAATCTACCAGAAATCTACCAGCAAATTTTACCTACCAAACTTTACAAAAATCCTTAAAATTCTGCTAAAAAAGTAGAAATATACCAAATGTGGCAACCAACGTTGCCACATTTTTTTCGTGCCAATCTAGATTTTTTGTTTGAATATACTAAAATCTACTAAAAAAATGTTTTTAGTAGATGTTTAGTAAATTCAAACAAGAAAACTAGTAGATTGGCACGAAAACATTTTTTTTATGTCGAAAGAATGGGAAGGGGGGATTTTTTAGACCAATTGGTTGATGAGCGGGTTTTTTTTTTTAATGAGCGAGGAGGGGAGAAAGTCAAAAAACATTTTTTTTTTCGTCCGAAAAATTCTTTGCTAAGCAGAGGGGGAGAAATCCGAAAAAAAAATTAACCATAATAATAATACCAAAAATCTACCAGAAATCTACCAGCAAATTTTGCCTACCAAACTTTACAAAAAATCCTTAAAATTCTACTAAAAAAGTAGAAATCTACCAAACGTGGCAACGCTGGTGGCAACGCTGAACACTAGTTCATATACGGTACTATCTACGCAAATATAATCGGCGAGGTATAAGTAGCGCGCTCGGTATGTTTAATGCTAAAACTGCGTGCTTTTACCGGTGTGTGGGTAGATTCTACAGTGTCAGGGTCGGCAATGAGAGCAAGCGAGAGCGAAGCAACTAGGCTATTATTTTTATCGTATAACACATCCTACCCGTGCCACCTGCTTTCCCACCACATGTACGTGGGCAGCTCTGTCTGCGGGAAATGCAAAGAATTATTTGACTCGTTTTGAAAGTATAACGAGTTAAATAATTTTAGTTATTAAAGCACGTAATAATATTACCTATACTGAACAGAGCCAACTACATTCTTTCTTTGAATAAATGGTACTGAAATTTTTATTAGCAATGATGTACGTGTTTTCTTAATAGCACGGAAGAAGAAACAATCAGAATACAATCTTTCATTGGCGGGAAAAGTTCGCGCATCTACATCGCGCACTGTCAATCTCGGAGGGAATTGTAAAAAATTGTGCCAGGCCCGGATCACGGATTTCTTCTGTAACCGGATCGTCTGCGACAAATGGTGTGATCTCGCCTCGTGATACAGTTTGTATCATGATGCCGCCTAACTAGGTAAGAAATATTGAAAATCTAAAACAAATATTTGTCTTCATCTAATGTTTCACAGGTTTTCTGACTCTCTACCGGGCCGTTCCTAAAAGGGGTAAAAAATATTGAGTACTGTCCTGAACTCTCCCTACAAAAATATGGCGAAAATTTACAACACGAGATCAAAGGATTTTTGCCGACTTTATATTCTGATTGTTTCTTCTTCTGTGTTAATAGCGCGTCATTATTTGCTCCCTCTACTAGAGCACTGGTACACACCTTTATTGTAGGCGGTCTGTCAAGCCGTTGAAACTATGCCTGCCACCCAAATCCAAAATCTTCCGATACTGTATATGTTAATGCGGGCAAATAACGAAGCCGATCAGAGTTTAAATGCCTCAGACATAGGTGGCGAAAATAGCTTCGTTACAGCCTCTCATTAAACACTATAAAGTTTGAATTTTTGGGGTCAAAAATGTTCAGCGGTCCTCCATCTTGATAAAATTTTCTCTAATTTATTTAATTTAAAACTTTAAAAGTTTTTAATTTAGTCTAAACAATCACAATGCACTTGCACGTGTCATTAAAAGATACCTCGTCGCCAAATGATCTATTTGGGTATTATCAATTTGGATAATTAAAAATTAAAATAAACTTAATTGTCACTTTATTGTACAGCAGAACACACTGTTGAACCCGTGGTACCAAGCCGTAGTACCAAAAATGTCCATTTTTATACACTGTTTATAATAGAATATTTTCATGAAAAAATGAAATATATTTTGCTATTTATACGTAAGTAAAGTAAAATTAAAAGTTGACCTGGAACAAATTTATAATAAGCTGATTTCTTAGGGATTGTATTCTATCCAGGAGTCTCTGACTGAAAATCCCAAAACAGACTTAAGGGAAAAACCGCTGCCCAAGGAATCACTACTTCCACATCCAGATTCTCTATCCAAGTCACTCACAACGAAAAAACTTTGTATGTGAAAATAATTGTTTATGGAACTTTAATAATATAATATTTGAAATCCTCTACCCCAAAAACCCATAAAACGATACCCCACATCGGCAGTGGGGTGGGGGTGGTGATAGGGGGGTGGTAGTGGGGGGTGGATGAAGTAAAAAAATATTTTGAGGTTTCTGGTTCCTGTACATACACTAAATCACAATTTTTTTTCATCCCCTTTAATAAGGAGGTGGGGGTGGTAATGGGGGTGGCTAATGCCAAAAATTTTTTTGAGACCTTAGCTTCTCTTGTATATACTAAATACCAATTTCATGGACTCTTACCTGCTTGATTTACCCATTTACCCCAAATTTACCCCAATTTACCCCCAATATTGGCATTAATTACAAAATATTTATTTCAAGGGATAATTTGGATACTGCTTTGTACTGATAGAGATTATGCTTCTTTATTTTTTGGCTCATGGAAGACGGCTTGGGGGGGGGCTGGCCCCATGGCTCCCCCCCTGGCTCCGCCCATGGCACCATTTGTACTGTTTTTATTGGTTCTAGATAACCGCCGTTTTTCCAACCCCAGTTCTCTAGATTAAGATTGTTACCTAACAAGACTTGAATTTGCCAATACGCTCTATAAATATGATATTTAGTGCCATCGGGTGTTGGCGGAAGAACTGCTAGATCGAAGTGTTGGAAAATATTTTGCCTAGCAGAAATCTGATTATACCTAACGAACCTGTGACCATTTAAACTATTAGTTTTTTTACTGCCATACCAACTTAAAATAAATTCTTCCCTAATTACTGCAAGCTGATTTGCTTCTGCAAATTTACTTTTGAATTTTAATAGGATGTTACTTAGTTATTATTTTCTAAAACTGAAAATACTATTTTTTGCCCTTTTTATAGAATGCAGAGGTGATATCGCATCCGAAGATGGCATGTGCAAATAGAATATTTTTACTACATTTTCATTTAGTTTTGAACATAACTTACAGATATTCGTTATTTTATCAGATTTACCTCCATCACCGGATCTCATTATGTATACATTTTTTTTTGCAGTGCTCAGTGAGTAACGTCATTAAGTCTGTATAACAACTATAACGGGGTTACACATATCAGCAGCTTTTACAATTAAATAATTAGCATCTGCATTCGCACATTTGACTGTGATATTATTTTGGATGAAATCTGATGTTAGAAGTTTAATTAAGTGACACTGATGCTAAAAATTCGTTTTGATATATCTCTACTATTTTTTGTGGGACAATATTAATTTCTTTCTGAAATGCATTTTTGGCTCTTCTTTGATGTTCTGTAAATTTGACGGAAGTGCTTTCATTAGAGTAGCCATCGGAAATAATAAAACAATTTAAACCATAATGAAACGAACAAATGAAACATACTGATGAACAATAAGTATCTTGCCACACAACCCCCTGTCTATTAGACTGGCGGTACGTGACCAGTCAGGTGCGACGTTTTTAAAATGCATGCCAATATATGAATGAAATTACCATGAATATGCCAGAAACTCAAATTTTAGGAAGTCGTCGCGTGCTGAAGGGGGTGCAAATCGATTTTTTTTGTTTTTTTTTTTTTATTTTAAAATGGATACCAAAAGTGCCAAACGAAAAGCTTTGAAAAAAAATCCAAAATCAAAATCATCCAAAATCAAGAACACCAAAAAACTTTACGATTTAATGTGCGTATCAAAAGTTGTTTTGCGCGCGGAAACTGCATGCCAATGAATTTCCGCTGGATTCTTTTTCACGGCTTTTCGTTTGGCACTATTGGCATCCATTTTAAAATAAAAAAAAGAAACACAAAAAAAAAACAAAAAAAAATCGATTTGCACACCCTTCTGCACGCGACGACTGCCTAACATGTGGGTTTCTGGCATATTCATGGTAATTTCATTCATATACAGGGTGTCTCACCGGGAACTGAATCGATCGATATAGAAAAAAGTACAGATCAGAAATTTTTGAAAATTTTGGGAGTTACTAAAGTCAGTGTGGCCAATCCAACTAAAATAATTACAAGCAGCTGGCACTTCCGCTTATACCGGAAGTCGATACCAACTTGCTTATTTTAAATGGAATACCCTATATATTTCAGGGTTTTCGAAAAGAGCGTAAAATTCTTAGTCAAAAACATGTAGGATACCCTATGCCTAAATCCATCCGTTTCAGAGATATTTGACATTTTATAGAAAATTTGACAGGTGCAACGGTTTGCAAGAACCGTTATAACTTTCTTCGTGTAAATGATCCTCATTTGCGTCTTGGCACATAAAAATAACACAAGGAGAACTACGTTCTACAACTGAAATAAATTCAATAATATCATACCAAGTGTTCCGTTTTTCGCGTTACATTTTGTCAACTTCAAACCGCGAAAACTTGTTTAGGTCAAATGGAACACCCTGTATTTTTTTACGTCAAGTTGTGTAAAATTGAATTCTCTTTTTTCTGATATTAGCATTGTAGGGTTAAAGTTTTCAACTATTTGAAATATTTGCGATTTTATTAGAAATTCATGAATTGTTGTAATCATTTCATCAAAATAGCCATGATTAGAAACAATCAGTCATTATCTTATGTCAAAAAATGCCAGCACGTTTAAATTACACTCACGAAGACTTTTTAAATTTGTTTATTATTTATGGAGAATGTGATAAGGCAATATCAAGAACTTGCAGCACATTTGCTAATCGATATCCAGAAAAACGGAAAATAACACTAACACTGTAACATGCGTATTAATCGAATTGAAGATACAGCATGAACTAAAATAGCAGAGATAAGATCAATTTAAAACATGATTCCATTTTAATTTAATAATTGCTCAAAATTCCGCCCTCGAACCTCATAAACTTTATTTTTAATAGTTCCCCAAATAAAATAATCCAGAACTGATAAGTCGGGCGAGCGAGGAGGCCATAAGAAAGGTCCATTATTGGCAATCCATTGATCATAAAAAGTTTCTTGTAAATAATTATTAATTAAATATGCGTTATTTGGGGGGGCACCGTCGTGCTGATAAAAAATGTTTCTATGTTCGGCGAGAGGTAAATTTTCTAAATAGTCATTATTCAAATTTTGTAAGATATTCAGATATCTTTCACCTAAAAAAAAAAAACAAAAATTTACCTATACATATTAGTAGAAGAGTAAATTTAATTTACCGTTTAAGTTTTCCTGATAAAATTGTAATGCCACCACTCTATCGTTTCTTATGGCACAGTAAACATTGAACTGCCAACTTTCCTGAAAGTTTCGCTCTCTGAACATATGAGGATTTGAGTCACTCCAATAATGCGAATTGTGTCTATTAAAAAGTCCATTTTTAGTAAATTTTGCTTCATCTCTCCATATAATATTTCCCAAATAAGAATCGTCACCCTCAGACCTTATTAGAATAAACTTACAAAAATTCTGTCTTCTTAGGAAATCTGTTTCTTTTAATCCTTGAACCATATGGAATGAAAACGGGTGAAACTTATGTTTTAATAAGATTCTGTGAATTGAATCCTTGCATAGTCCCGATTCCAGAGCAGCTTGTCTTAATGACATCCTTGGAAATGTATGAAAATATCCCAGAATTACTATTTCAATGTTTTCGTCATCAACAATAGGCTTTCTTCTTTGCATTTTTGCCTTGACAGAGCCATAATTTTTAAAATTTTCCAGTATGCGTTTTACAGTGTTTGGTGACGGTTTCCGTTTTTCTGGATATCAATTAACAAATAGGCTGCAAGTTCTTGATATTACCTTATCACATTCTCCATAAATAATAAACAAATTTAAAAAGTCTTCGTGGGTGTAATTTAAACGTGCTGGCATTTTTTGACATAAGATAATGACTGATTGTTTCTAATCATGGCTATTTTGATGAAATGATTACAACAATTCATGAATTTCTAATAAAATTGCAAATATTTCAAAAAGTTGAAAACTTTAACCCCACAATGAAAGGGAATTCAATTTTACACAACTTGACGTAAAAAAATACAGTGTTCCATTTGACCTAAACAAGTTTTCGCGGTTTGAAGTTGACAAAATGTAACGCGAAAAACGGAACACTTGGTATGATATTATTGAATTTATTTTAGTTGTAGAACGTAGTTCTCCTTGTGTTCTTTTTATGTGCCAAGAAGCAAATGAGGATCTTTTACACGAAGAAAGTTATAACGGTTCTTGCAAACCGTTGCACCTGTCAAATTTTCTATAAACTGTCAAATATCTCTGAAACTGATGGATTTAGGGATAGGGTATCTTACATGTTTTTGACTCATAATTTTACGCTCTTTTCGAAAACCCTGAAATATATAGGATGTTCCATTTAAAATAAGCAAGTTGGTATCGACTTCCGGTATAAGCGGAAGTGCCAGCTGCTTGTAATTATTTTAGTTGGATTGGCCACACTGACTTTAGTAACTCCCAAAATTTTCAAAAATTTCTGATGCGTACTTTTCTCTATATCGATCGATTCAGTTCCCGGTGAGACACCCTGTATATGATTGGCATACATTTTAAAAACGTTGCACCTGACTGGTCATGTACCGCCAGTCTATATTACAAATAGTTTAGCAGCATCAGGCAAAGTTGGACTTGGTGTAAGTTTTTTATCAAAATAAGAGAAAAGAGATGATTTTGTTGTTTTTCGAAACGAAATATCGTCAAATAAACTAACGGGTATATGATTTAATTCACATTTAAAACACTCTTTTAAATCATTTTGTTCTCGAGCAACACACGTAATCCTATTGAAAAGTTGTGTGGGATTAACGACTGCTGATGCTTTTTTTATAATAATTGTCTTATTTGTAGATGCGATTTACATGCGACAGCTTAGTTATTTTTCTTGCAGTTTATGAGTTTATTTCCATGTATTTATATTTCACTCTTAAAAGCTTATTTTATTTTATTTTTTATTTTTGTGAAAATAACATTAGTTTCTTATTGCAACTTGACATTTAGAAATGTATATATCTAAAAGAAACCGTGTTTAAATTAAATCGATGCTGTTTAAAAAATTCAAGATGACGGCCCGACACTCTCCTCCATGAATTGGATTAAGATATTACAGGAGCTATTATGGTGATAAGATCCGTCACATACAAGGTGTTTCCTAATTAACCTAATATACTGAAGGACAAGATTCGTCAAGTGATTTTATGAAGAAAAGGTTATATCAAGTTATTTCCTAAACGGCTTAGTGTCTGAGATGCGGGGTATTAAACTTTTATTATTTCAATTCTTTTGTTTAAATGTTACAAACGGGTTGAATTCTTTCCTTTAAACTCCCATTGCCAACAGACTTTACAAAAAGTAATGTTTTGTCTAGAAACAGCATCGCCATGATTTTATTACTTCTTGATAAAATTTTTAGAAAAAGATTTGGTAGATACTTAACAAACTCTGTCTTTTGGCATTGTTCTATTTAGAGAGGTGCTCGAGAAATACCATTTTTAAGGAAATTATTTAATGAAATATTTCTTCTTTTTATTAAAACATTCGATAAATACCCAATTTAAATGACTTTTTATGAGGTCTATAGGAGATGGAAATTTAAAAGGAATAATTTAACCTATTTATAACGATAAAAAAAACAAACAAACATAACAACAATTTTTAACGTTTGATCAGGATCTACACGCAAACATAGTAAGAAAAGTTAACCTGTGGCCGAACATGTAGGATGAGGTCTCTGAGGATGACGTCTAAATGTTGGTTTATTATATATATATAAGCATACTTATAGCTATTATCTACTGGTATTACTTCAGTAAAATAGAATTAAATTTGGACCAAACCCGGAACAAATTTGTAACAAGCTAATTTCTTCGGCATTGTATTCTATAGCTATCCAGGAGTCCAGAGATGAAAATCCCAAAAAATCCACCGTGCAGAAATAAAGAAAAAATGCGCCACCATGTTGAAATTAGGCACTTTTTTTCCTTTAATCGGTAATAGCCCACACGCATGACACTTTATCAAAAAAGTAAAGAGGCAAAATTTTCAGAGAAAGAGCTAAGCTTCAATATGGTATACATCGGTTAAATATTAACAACATTATGATTGTCAAAATAACAGATTCTTATAAAAAAGGACATTTATTTGTAATTTAACACTATAAGAATGTAACAATAGTCAACAAAAACTTTTGTTGGTAATATTAATTAATTGAATATTTTCATATATTTTAAGATACTGAATATGACTGTGGAGTCGAATTTTGAATCCAACATCTTGAATTTCATTAAAATCACTCAAAATTCTTCGAAATTGAAAATAATAATGTGTTTTATCATATTACACATATTAGGCTAGAATTTTTTCAAATTTTTAGATGTTCCATTTCTTTTAAATAATATCTCATGCCAAGTGACCACTAAGGTCTTCTATTTTACTTAGCTTCCAGATAGTGAAGAAAAATATTATAAAAAATCTGTATTTTCGTCTTCATGTGAAATGGAAGATAAATTATTCTATTATTCAATGAATACAAGATTTTCTCAAGTTCTGAATTATTTGTCTATCTATGATTGCACCAGATATCAACTGTCAATTTTTACAAATCAATGAAAAATTTAATGAGTTTTAAATTTTATCCTTCACTGCCATAAGTAACAAGTATGCCAAATCTGTTTGGGGTGTATCAAATGTGATTTGTTATATTTCTCACCCTAGTGCAGGATTTATTGAATGTTTCTTTGCTTTGTATGTAATATTCGTAAAAGTTGCTAAACTGCAACCTTCCAGCTCTACCAGAAGTGGGTCAGAATGTCCAGACATAAAAAAATTGTTATCTGTGAACCCAGATCCTTCGCCAATTTTGCAAATTATATTCTATAATAAATAAATCTAACTTTTTTTGGAATTATTGTCACTAGAAAATAAATTCACTATTCTCAAAGATATCCTTCAGAATAATTATGAATATTGTTTTCCTCTAAAGAAGGTTACAGTACGAGATAAGAAATTGTACAATTCTAAAAAAAGTAATTATTCAAAAATATTGAAACAGAACGAGAAGTCGTTAGTAGCGATAACGAAACAAAGCAAATATGGGAAATTATAAACAAGGAGAAAAACAAAGAAACTGTATCAAATGAATTAGAAATTGGAGATAGTGAGGGACAAATACAGTCAAATACTGACATTTTGATAGAAATGTTCAATGAATATTTTTTAAATATTATTGATGATTCGGTATGATTCGATACAAAATAATGAAGCAGATAAAGTAAGCACTTACTTGCAAAACTATAGTGAAACGAATAATATGTAACGATTAATTTTTTAGCCATTAATTTTCTATGAGAATCTGCTAAATTAGATTATTTTATATTTTTAGTAACAAAATACCTAACGCCGTTCCTGCCTTCAAGTCACTTCTGGACAATCTTCGAGGCTTCGAGGTTAGACGTATTTCTCCAATAGGAGATCCCAAATTTAATATAATGAATTATGATTAGTTTGTAATCCTAACTTCCACTTTCGTATCAGAGCTGTGTACTTCAGTACAAAAATGTACTGCAAATATGTACTGCAGTAGTTTAGGTACTTTAAGTACTTTACTTTAAATACTTTTAATATTTCTGTACTGGTATTGTAAATTTGCAGTACATGTTTGCAATGTACTTGTACTGGGTATTTATTTTCTAAAAATTTTTACGGAGTATTACTTGTTACTTAAAAAAGTACTGTAAAATCATAATCTACTTCAAGTACTTTACGTAAGTACTCCCAGTATTACAAAACACTCTCAGTATTAATAAAAACTGTAAAACTATAACTACTCCAAGTACTTAAGAAAAAATGAGCCAGTATTTTATTTTAATAAATCAAGTAATTTTCATCAGCTCTTAGACTATTATATATTATGCGTTATAATTTTAAGTTGCCTTAAGTTTTATATTATATATTTTTTACTTATTTCTTTTGTTGTAAATATATTATAAATAAAATGAGTACTAAAAATATATCTTTTGTGACCTTACTGTAATTTTCATACATTATGTCGTATAATTCATACGATATTATAGTAATGCCGTTATTACCAATCAATAATAATAAAACTGAATTCCAAACATGAATTTTTTTAATGAAAATTATACTTCCAAAAACTTCACCGTCTCTTTGAAATATCTCGCTTCAGGTGCCTCATATGACAAAAAATGTTCTTATGAAAATAAAAGAACATTCGATTTTCTACAAAATATCTCCTATAGATTTTTTCGTTAAACTGAATAGTTTCGGTGCAGCAGCCGAAATTATGATTTTTTGTAATTTCTCTGTTTAGTGCGACTTTTATGAAGAAGTCTTTTGGTGTTGAGACAAAATTTGTTTTCATACCTGAAAATCTTCAAATATAGTTGATTTTACTTGACTGCTACGCGCAGCTCAATGTTCAATACTCGTTTCCACGCCACTTGAGCTAGAGTATATGGCGCGTGTAGCAGCCGAAATTATGATTTTTTGTAATTTCTCTGTTTAGTGCGACTTTTATAAAGAAGTCTTTTTGTGTTGAGACAAAATTTGTTTTCATACCTGAAAATCTTCAAATATAGTTGATTTTACTTGACTGCTACGCGCAGCTCAATGTTCAATACTCGTTTCCACGCCACTTGAGGTAGAGTATATGGCGCGTTTTCTTTTACATGGTTGTCCCCTATACTCCAAATCCTCGACTAGCCTGCTTCTTGAGGCGTTTTAGGTGCTTGATGTCGAAGGTCCAGGTTCGTTAGAGTCTTCAACAATACGATGAGGAAGTCGACTCTCCAGTCGAAACATTTCTCGCAAGTATGGAGAACAATCAATACGTAGAATCAGTGAACAATACAACGTAAGCAATTTCCGAAGAGACTACAACGAACCTCGACATCAGGCATCTAAAACGCCTCAAGAAGCAGGTTAGTCGTGGATTTAGCCTATAAGGGACAACCATATAAAAGAAAACGCGCCATATACTCTACCTCAACGTGACGTGGAAACGAGTAATGAACATTGAGCTATGCGTAGCAGACAAGTAAAATCAACTATATTTGAAGATTTTCAGGTATGAAAACAAATTTTGTCTCAATATAAAAATACTCCTTCATAAAAGTCGCACTAAATTGAGAAATTACAAAAAATCATAATTTCGGCTGCTGCACCGAAACTATTCAGTTTAACGAAAAAAATCTATAGAACATATTTTGTAGAAAATTTAATGCTCTTTTATTTTTATAAGAGCATTTTTTGCAGTATGAGGCACCCGACGCGAGATATTTCAAAGAGACTGTTTTTGTTCGCCATTTTTTCAATATGGCAGGGCCCCTCCCCGCTCGAGCTGTCAGCAAATTCCCAAATCAGGGTCATCCCTTAGTGTACAACTTATTGTTATGGAAACTTTTCATAACCCGAGTCATATCGAAATTTCGTGCCCAGCTCCGTCTATTGTATTACTGACTATTGTTGGCAATCCTAAAATTCTAAAAATGATTTTAATAATATTTATCTGATATTAGTACTGTTTTTAAAAAAGTACTTACAAATATATACTGCAAGTAATTCAAAATACTGGAAGTCGTTAAGGTTACTGTTTCTAAAAGTACTTGCAGTACTTGAAAGTACTGCAAGTATTTATAAAATACTCTAAATATTCAAAATACTGAAAATACTTGAAGAGTACTTTACTTATTACTGCTACTGCAAATGTTTAATTTTAAGTACATTACTGAATATTTCAAGTATTTCTGAAAAGTACTGGTACTTAATACTGCAAGTAAAACAAAAAGTGTTTGATACTGCTTACTATGGTTACTGCCAGTACTTTCATTGAGTACTGGTCACAGCTCTGTTTCGTATATACCCATAATGCAGTGCGAGAAATGGGGATATAAAATGCAATTCATGTTTGTCGGAAGAAATTTATAACCAAAATTATGTTATAGCTACATCAGGGCCGGGCCCAAGGGGGGGGGGATACAGTTGGGGCAGTTGGTCTGCACAGCTTTACCAAAGGACCACTTTAAAGTAACGATAACTTCAAGTGTGCAATTTTAAGTCCCCGGTACGTTGTTGGGAAGTTTTTTGGAACTTCAAAGTTGTCTAACTTATTAGTGACATCTTGAGTAAAAATGAGGTTATTTCTACGAACACAGGGGCTTTGAAGTCATTTTTACTACTCCCCACTAATTGAAAATGACTTAAAAGTTACATATACCTTGAAAATCTACTATAAAGTAATGTTAACTTTTAAGACAATTTATATAATTATTGGCATTGAATAAAATGGCGGTATCTGAAATGCTCAGTAAAAGCGAAATAAAGTTTATCGGTACTCATCCACGTTTTATAGAAAACTGAAGAAATAGTTAAACAGTAGTAGCAATAGTGATTCTTCAGAATATGATGCAAACATGAAAGATTATTTCGTCACAGCAAAACCATCATCTTTGGCAACAAGTGCAAAAGTGTTCCCATCAACACAAGGAGAAAAGTAATCGAAAACTATAACAGTCTGCAGTGATATTAGTGATACTGTGTACTGCACGAAAGTTACAATTTGTCTTTAAAACACAGATTGACCCATAGTTCAGTTAGTGATCCACTGAGCATATTAAATGAATTTGCCGATTAAAAACTCCAAATTTAATAAATATTGTGTCGATGGGGAACAGACAATTTCGGTATAAACGGCATAAGACATTGTTTGTGTACAATAAATTGAACTGAATATATATATACAAAAAAAAATAGCAAAAAAACTATATTTCTTTTCTAGAATATCTCAAAAGTTATCAGTGATGACAAAAATAACAGTTTACAACACCATTATCCAACCCCATTTCGATTACTGTGCCAGCCATTATATTCCTTCGATTTAAATAAAATAACTTCCCTTCAAAAACTACAGAATAGAGGAATGAGAGTGATTTTGAAGCAGCCGATATACCTCAATCCAACATATGCTTTCTTCTCTTCAGTGGCTGTCTGTAAAAGGTAGATTGCTTTCCATGGATATGGCATTTATTTTCAAAATTTTAAATAACTTAATACCCAAGTATTTAAATAAGTTTATATTTTATGCAAACCAAATACATCAACACCACACAAGAAATAACAACAAAATACCAAAGCAAAATCTAAGTTAAACTAGGAAAATTATGTTATATAAAGGCCTCGATAAATATAACAAGTTGCCAGAGGATGAAAGGAATCTCTCTCTACCTGTATTCAAACGTAAAATTGTAAGCTACATAAAGTCGATTGATTAACTCCACTTGTTTTATATAGGTATTTTTTCCTCATTATTTTTTAATTTATTTGTATATGTATTAGTCTGAGTGTGTAAGTGCGTGTATTATTTATTTATGTATAAATTATGATTCTTTATAATTACATTAGAAAAGTGAATTTGTATATTAGGATTTTCCTATTCAAATAAATACTTACTTACTATTTTTTGAATGAAATTAAATGTAAACTGATCACTAAAATATGAAAACTCATGTATTTTTTCCATTATACATCGTTTTCAGTAAAAAAACAATTATTTTATTTGCACAAATTTATTAACAACTTTATTAATATCAGATAATAAAAAGTACTTGGTAAAAAATATAATTATTATTTTTAATCCACATTCCTTGTCCACATCACACACAGTGACACTTTAACAGTTATTACCTGTTGCCAATTAAAGAAAAAATTACCTATCTCGTATCTGCCAATTGTACCAACATGAAAATAAGTTGATAGCAATAGTTACCAAGATCTTATACCGTCATCGGTCCCATTTGCTACATCTAGGTAAATATAACCACACAGTGAAATTGTTGTAGTTCCCGTTACCACTTTTAAAGTAGCAACAACTATAACGTTGGTGGCATCTGCTACTTTATGGGAAATGTAACTTGTAGGGAAATAATTTTGGTTTTTGCAACCTTTAAGTTACTGCAATTAAAATCGCCATTTTTCTGTTGTTGAATGAAGACGCCATATTGACACAGATAAATATATAATTCAATAAAAAATTTCTTTTTATTATGGTCATTTACATATATGTTTTCTAAATAGTTTATTACTTTATAATATATTAAATTAAAAAAAAAAAACGTTTTGCAGTTTTGCTTGTACACATAATTTTTGCAAAAAAAATTTTTTCCGAAAAAACCATTTTCTCGAGGGGGCGTCTTTTTTATCGAAGCATCATGATAACATTTTACAGAAAACAAGTGGTGGTTTTAATATCCACACCCAGGGTAAATGCAAAACATCATGATTTGCTTAGGCATATTGTATATAATCACCTTAACTTGGACCTTGGACATATCATGTGCTCAAACTCAGTAAGTCATTAATTTGCTATTCGAATAACAGAGAGCCAAATATATAGTTTGCGCTCTCATTTCGATCAGCTGAGCTGTTCCAAAAGTTAGTCATTTCTACTACTTGGTTACATCCCGTTTACGTAATAACCTAGTCCTCGACACGGTAACGGTAGAAGTACCGGAATAGTAATTTTGCATGTAATTATTATTCCCCATTTTGGTGAATACTTGGTAGAAGTAAATACGTAACAGTCCTTAGTTGCGGAAACCTTTAAAGTTCCCCTAATGGCAACTATTACGTAGAAACTACTAAAATTGCTGCTTGGGCATATGTTTCTACTACTGATCTAATATAATATTATTAGGTATACATACCTATTAGTTTTGTTTGGTAGTGTTTTGATATTGTGATATTAGACAATAAAGTCTAACTTGGTATTTACGGAACTTATTCCTGTTTCCACCTATTGTAATGATTCTTTATTGTATTGACGACTTTGGTCAATCATTTCGACGTGCCCCACACCATGTTACTGTATGGTCTTTCGGACAATAAAGTTTTTTTTTTTTTTTTTTTTCGGTTTCCCGTTGCCGGACAGGGCTTCCGTGGCCTCCGACACCACACGGTAGCCGCGCCGGCTAATTAATTACAGCCACTCTCCACGACCTGTGGAGTTAGTGACTGTAAACACCTGAATCATGTGCCCTAAGCAGACGAAGGGACCCCAAGATAACCGCCTTCTGCATCTGACCTGCCAACCATTCTGCCGAATTCTGACAGGCCGGTATGATCTTTAATTCTGAGAGCAGCGAAGGCTTCATCCCTCCGAGTACGCCGATTATTAGGACGACCATCTTGACCGAGTAGTCTGGGTACAGCACTTGGAGCTCATACCGGAGATCACGATATTTGGTCCGTTTTTCCCCCTCCTTCAAAGCGATGTTTGTCTCAGCAGGTGCTGAGAATTCGATGACAAACATCACTTTGTTCTGATGGTCGAGGAGGACTATGTCAGGCTTGTTGGCTTGAATGAGCCTGACGGTCGGGAACGAGTAGTTCCAATAAATTCGGCACCTCTCGTTCTCGACAACGGACTCAATATCTCCGGGGATGTAAGGCAGCACTGGTGTTTGATCTACCCCGTACGAGTGCCTTAGATGGTAGTATAGCACTCGTAAAGCCGCGTTATGGCGGTGGATGTAGGCCGAAATCGCGTATATCGGGCATGCTGAAAGCAAATGCATCAGCGATTCCGGCGCCTGACGGCAGGTCCTGCAGTTGATATCAGGGACCTCTACACCCATTACGCGGCTTCGGTAGACCAAGGTGTTTATTACACCATCCTGACAGGCCACAATGAATCCCTCGGTCTCCGACTTAAGCCCAGCTGACCTTAAAAAGGCGAATGTCAGCCTAGTCGATAAACCCAGTGTTTCTATGTTCTTATAGAACACACCGTGCATGGGTTTATCGACATGCTGCCTGAACAGATTCTCCTGTTCGGCAGCTTTTATTTGGGCTTTCAGACGATTTGGCTGAAGCTCGGTGACTGACTCTGGATCAGCACCGCGCCGGCCACCTCGTCTGACGTCGAATACGAGACCAAGTTCATCTGCGGCTCTTTTTGCTGCCTTAAACAATCCTGCGCCCACCCCTGCGATTTCGTGATCTCTCACTAATAGCAGGAGCGGATCCGAGCTCCTGAGGATGTTACATGCCATACTCAGCGCTACTCTGCCATGCATACACTCCAGGCCCAAGAGTCCTCGGCCCCCCCGATGACGTGGGAAGTAAACACGAGGAACGGACGATCTAGGATGAATACTCCTATGGATGTTCATCATCTTGCGGGTATCTCTGTCTAGTTGGCGCAGCTCATCTACAGTCCATTTTACTACTCCAAAGGAGTAGAGCAGAACAGGAACGGCAAGCATGTTAGTGGCAGACGCCTTATTCTTCCCCGAAAGTTCGGAGGACCAAATCTTTCGGAGTAGGCGTCTGTACTTGCCGCGGAGAGACTCCTTTATTTGTTTCACATCCTGGATGTGATGTTGTTGCACACCCAGGTATGTGTAGGTCTCCCCGGCATCCAGATGTCTCAGAATGCTTCCGTCTGCGAGCTGCGCATCTTCAGAGAATTCCCCGCATCGCCCTCTCTTGAGGTGGACGACCGCGCACTTGTCCAACCCGAACTCCATACCAATGGCCCGCGTGTACTCCTCGACCACCCTTAGAGCATTTTGAAGTTCACGCTCACCGGAGGCATACAGTTTGAGGTCATCCATATAGAACAGATGGGTGACCTTATGCCTCCGGTTGCTGGGTGGGCCACAGTGGTACCCGCGGGTTTGGCGGAGTTCAACAGATAACGGCAGCAGTGAGATGCAAAAGAGGAGGGGACTCAGAGAATCTCCCTGGAATACTCCTCTTCTGAATGCTACCTGTTCTGTCGTAACCCGCTGTGCACCTGATGTTATGGTGAAGCGGGTCCTCCAGAGTGGCAGCAGTTGTTCTATGCATCTCACTAGTGGCTCTGCTACCGCAAGACATTTGAGCAAATGTAACAATAGTTCATGCGATGTTGTGTCAAATGCCTTACGATAGTCAATCCAGGCCATCGATAGATTCCGCTTGTATTGCACAGAATCCTGTGTAATACAGCGGTCTACCAGCAGGCTGTCTTTACAACCTGCCATGCCCTTCTTGGCGCCACGCTGCTCGTATATCTGTTGGAAGACCGGATCAACCTGCCGTAGTGTCCGAGCGTACAGGATACGTGTAAATATCTTGTAGCCGGAGTTCAGACAGGTGATTGGCCTATAATTCCTTGGGTCGGACAGATCACCCTTTTTGGGAATAAGCACGGTACGTCCCTCGACAAACCAGTCCGGGATTGGCTGCCCCTCATTCAACCACGTGTTGAAAACTCGGGCCAGACGACGGTGAGTGGAAGGAAATTTTTTCCACCACCAGTTGTTTATGCCGTCTGGACCCGGGGCAGCGAAGTTCTTGGTGCCAACAAGAGCTTGCTGGACTTCCTCCGGACTGATTGCCGCGCACACTTCTTCTGGCCCTTCAAAGGTTCTGTGACAGAGAGCCTCGAAGTGTGCTATTGCTGGAGTGTTGCTATCGAACGGACGTGTCGTTTCGTAGATTCCTTTCCAGAAGTTTTCGACATCGGCTACAGTTGGTGGATTATCGACAACACGCTGTGGCTCTTGAAATAGGCGGGAAGGATTCGTACGGAACAAAGCATTTTGCTCCATACTTCGTACCCGCCTATTTAGCTTCTTTTTGATAGCCATAAGCGCTCGAATCCTATCTAAACAGTGCTGCTTAATAGTGAGCATCACTGTCAGATTTAGAGTGTGGTGTTGGCGTCTGAGTCCGGCTGCTGTTCGCCGGACTTTAGGCGTAAATGCCTTGCCAGTGGTTACGTATTCTACCACACTCTGGATTCGAGAAGCGTGTTGTCTGGCCAACTGTATTATTATTATTATTATTATTATTATTATTATTATTATTATTATTATTATTATTATTATTATTATTATTATTATTATTATTATTATTATTCTTTTTCTTTTTCTTTTTCTTTACTTTATTTAGGCTAATTTTTTTCTATTTTTAATATGATCAAAGACCTATTTTTGTAGTTAATTATTTTTTTAATTTATTTGCTTTCATCATGATTAGAGAATATTATTTAGGTATATTAAGCAAATTACAACTTACACACTTTAATATTTATTATGAAATTACCTACTTTCTGTATATTGTTGCCCTAATCTGGGCACGCTAATATACTAGTTAGGTAAATACTTCAAAACACTCATTATTGGAGAACCAATCAAAACAACTGACTGAATTTAAGTAAGTATCTTTAATATATTTTTTTTCTTTAAAATGCTAGGAATCCTATCATGTAATTCAATACTTCGTCAGTGTTAGCTAGAAGAGTAGTTGTTTTGATTGGTTCTCCAATAATGAGTGTTTTGAAGTATTTACCTAACTAGTATATTAGCGTGCCCAAATTAGGACAACAATATACAGAAAGTAGGTAATTTCATAATAAATATTAAAGTGTGTAATTTGTAATTTGCTTAATATACCTAAATAATATTCTCTGACCTATTTTTGTTTAACAGTTCTTATTTTTTTATTTTATTAAACCAAGGATTTTTTAAATTTCTTTTAAGTAGGAAGTATTAGGTTTAGGTACATGATGATCCAACAAAGATTGAACAAGGCCATTTTTCAAACTATACAAAAAACCAAAAAAGCCATTCGATATATTTTTTTCCGCAGAAACCAAAAAATATCATAAACGAAAAGAAATAAATTGAAAACAAAAAATTTATGACACAAAAATACAGGGTTCGGGCTCATATGGAAAACCTGAAGAGCGTGGAAAATTCAGGGAATCTTAAAAATCCTAAGAAAATCATAGAAATCTTAATGAATTTTAAATATTTCGCAAAAACCATGGAATTTTGAGTCACAATATGGAAAACAATAAACTACTTACGAGTTCCTACTGTTATTTTAAATTATTTTTAAATTGCAACCTTCTATTCATTAGCTGACGATTTTATGAAATATTTTTTTTTATAAAATCGAAAATTAAAGTAAAAATCACCTTTAACACATTAATAATTATTATTATTTGTCATTGAAAAACATTTTTTTTTGTCATGGAAAACCTGGAAAATCCAGGGATTTTTTTCAGCTACGTGAAGTCATGAAATAGCATATTTTATATTCGTTTTTTTATTATAACTTTTGGATTCGGCGGAAAAAACACATCAAATAGTAATTTTAGTTTTTGTTATAAACGTTTCTATCGCCGGAAAAATGGCCTTGTTCCATCTTTGGTTAGGGCACCCTGTACATCGTACATAGTGAATTTGAATTCGATTTAAATTTTTTAGTTTTAGTAGCTTTTCCCATAAAAGGTTTTATTTTATTGAAATTATGCAATGTAAAGGTATATGAATTGGTTTTTTTTCCATCTTCGGTACAGCCCTGAGCTACATATATAAAGAGTGATTTATGAGTTTCAAATTTTAATTGCATTAAATTTGCAAGAAACACATTTATCAACCTTACTTTCTAAATTTATGATATACATTCCTGTACTGATTATCCTCAATCAGTAAAAAATAATTTTTACAAGAACTACTAATTTTAACAAAAACTTAACCACTTTAATGGACCGGGTGTCTCAGAATTGCGTTAACAGGCGATATCTCCTTTGTTCGAAAATATAAAAATATACATAAAAAACCCTACAAAAGGTATGAAAAACTTCCTCTGATAACATCCCTGGCACCGTGTTGCCTCTTGTAATCCCTAATGACTACCCTACCTTAACTGTTTGTGATATACTATTGCATATACAGTTGTATTAAACAACTATTAAAGTTACGAATAAGGCATGTTGCAAAATCATGACAAAAGATAAATATGTACCATATTAGTAAATTAATAGATTATGTTAACAAATGTTATTGGCATCTCCGGCCTCCATACAAGCTTCCAATCATCCTAGCAACTCTCGTGTGCAGGTTGCTCCAACATAGCTGATATTACTTTGCGGCAAGTCTCACGAATCCGATCCATAAGACCCTCCAAATTAGTCAGTACCAGAGCTGGAGTACTTCAAATAAAAGTAATTGAAAAAAGTATTTCAAATACTTTCAGTATTTGAAGTACTTTGCTTCAAATCCTTTCGATTCCCAGTATTTGGTACTTGGTATTTGAAATACTTTGCTTCGAGTATTTGGATTTGGGATTTGGTTTTCAGAAATACTGGTATTTGAATTACTTTGCTTGGTATTTCAAATACTCTCCGGTATTTCAAGTACTGTCCCGGTATTTGAAGTACTAGACTTAACAATTTATAGTATTTGAAATATGTTTTTTGATATTTCAATTAATTAAAAGTATTTGAAGTACTTGTAGTTCCATGTTTTAGATATTTTAAAAAACAAATTTCACTAAAAAATTGTTACTGCATAGCTGTTTTTATTCAGTAATCAGTGTTAACATTATGTGGGCAGTGGGGGATTTAGGGGGTTGGCTATAGAGGCTATAGCCCAGGGCGGCAAAATCCAGGGACGGCAAACTTTTTGAAAAATAGCAAAGGCACATAAAAACAAAAAAATATTATTATTAGTATGTACTAAGTATCAGAACATTAATTTATTTAAGAATGTGTTTTTTATTTTAACTAGACTAAAGTTCCTTATTATAGTTAACTGTACAGGGTGGTCACGCGAACGTTAGAACCTCATTTAATTTCGTTATTTTTGGAGTTACGTAAAAACGTTTAAAAATAAAAGTTATTTTCCAAAAATCATTTCAGAAAAACAATTAAAAGTCAAATTTCTGAGATACGAGCTTTACTTTGGTTTTTTTTTAATGGAATACCCCATATATTTTTACACCATTAGAAAGGCCATAGAAAAACCTTTTTCAATGATGTATGACGTATGGAATTTTTCTTAAAAACTAAAGTAGATATTATAAGTTTTATATTTTCTTACATTAAGTCATGGTAGTCCGAAATAGTAGTTTGTGCAACAAGAGTGGATTTGATATCCATATCGCACGATAAAGAAGTTTGAGTGCGATATGGATAATCCATTCGAGTTGTATGTACAGCATACTTTTTCTACGACCAGCTTAAGAAACTACAATATTTATTAAACATTAATATATTACACAAATACACACTGACAGTTACTTTGACAGCTTACGCACTAATTTGATTTTAAAATGAATAGTTGCATATGTACTTAATACACGAACTGTGATTGGTCCGTTTCATTTCATATCCATCCTAGAACTGATATGAAATATATCCGTTCAGTTACCTGGAATTGCCTACTTATCCATTCTAAAGACTGTACAGAAAACAGTAAATTTACATAAGGGAGTAGAAAAAATATATATCAATTATTGAAATTCTCCATTTTATTTAAAATAAAGTGAAATTAGATACTAACATGTATCTTGACAGAACTAACATATTGTTTATTTTAATTTACATACTTTTGTTTTCCAAGGATAATTTGATAAATTGTAAATTTATAGTAAATTAGACAAATTTTTTTTTAAGATAAATACCATGTATATAATTAAAAAGCTTTTTTTTGTGGCTTTTCAAATGGTGTAAATATATATTGGACATTATTTTAATCAAAATGTATACATTTTTTATTTTGATTACATTTTGGACTTACGGTTTTTGGACAATTCTGAACAAGTTTCATTAACAAAATTTTCCGATAAAAATATGCCTAATATGATTTTTTTATTTTCCCCGCATATATTGGTACTGCAGGTGGCTTTGCAATTGTAGGAGGCGAATGCTTTTCTGGTCATAAGTAGATCCTAATTGGTTCCATACTTAAGTAAAATTTGATTCAAATCGGAAAAAAATGAAAAGTTATTGGGCTGTTACCATTTCAAGTGAAACACACTGTATAAAAGCCAGTGAAAAAAAAAAGAATTGAATTAAAAATTTTTCAATACTTAAATAACTCTGACACCCAACTTGCTTCTCAGTAAAAACAGTTTTTTATCGGTTTAATACATGTCTTGTATCATCAGCTGTAGAAAGACTCTTTTCATTTACTGAAATTATAAATGCTCCTAGAAGAAATGCATTAACTAATGGAAATTTCGAAAATTTGGTGCTATTGAAAGGTAATGGAAATAGATAGATCTCAATTTTATTATTTGTACTTGTACTTACCTAAAATTATTACTATGTTTTATATACAGTATCGGAAAGTCCTGGCTTAGATGTTGCATAGTTTCAACGACTTAACCGATCGCCCACAATAAAGGCGTCTACCAGAGCTCTAGCAGAGGGGCAAATAGTGACACGAATCAAGGCGGAAACAATTTGAAATTCCACAGACAGGCCGCCCACGCACATATGGTGGGGAAAGCAGGTGGCACGATTGTAGAATGTGTTATATGATAAAAAAGAATAGAATAGTTGCTTTACTCTCGCTTGCTCTTATTGCCCATACCAAAGCGAACATTTTCCGATAGTGTATAAGTTGATTTTATTTATTACTTTCCTGATATTTGAAGGGAAATCGACCGCAGCAATATTTATTTTTGGTGGTTTTTATATTCATATAATAATAAATTATTTTTTCTATTGTTTTTGAATGATACTGAGTTAGAGAAAGCTGTTAATAAATAATAATAATAACAAATTATTAAGAGAAAAACTTAATAAATAAAAATTTTTATGGGTATTGGAAGAACTGTGGAGCATTTGAAATATGTTAAAGTACTTGAAATACTCGAGTATTTGAAATACTTTAGAGTAATTGAATTACTTTGAGATTTGAAGTACCTAGTGAAGTACTTCAAGTAATCTGAAATATTTGAAATACGGTACTTGCGATTTACTTGAAGTACTTTCGACAAGTATTTGGTATTTGAATTACTTTGCTTCAGATCATAGTACTTGGGAATTGGAGCAGCAAGTACTTTGTCAGGTACTTGGTATTTGGTACTTCAAGTACTTTCATTGGGTACTTTCAACAGCTCTGGTCAGTACAGTATATCACTGTGCTCATGTTGTAGAACTCTCCAAAATCGTCCTGGGTTGAAGACAGAATCAAAATTCGACTTAGGCAAAAATTTCATTTAAGGACATTTTTAAGAGTCTGCAGAGGCACAGATCAGTCCACAAGGACCGTTATGAGTTCTGGCCAGGTGAAAATTCGGAGAAACACCGATTTTTCACTTAGGAAAATATGTTTCGGTTCAGGATATGAGAGCGAAAGTATATAATGGCAAAGTTTTTTGAATAATATACTTTTTTCAGAGGTGCAACAAAGTTGGACTTTGAAAAATAATATTCTTAAAAGTGCGTCGAAATTTGGCTCGAAAATCAATTTATCAAAAGTACGCCAAAATTTCACTTGCAGATTAATTTTTCAAAAGTGCGTCGATTTGGCTTGAAAATCGATTTATCAAAAGTACGCCAAAATTTCACTTGCAGATTAATTTTTCAAAAGTGCGTCGATTTGGCTTGAAAATCGATTTATCAAAAGTACGCCGAAATTTCACTTGCAGATTAATTTTTCAAAAGTACCCCAAAGTTAGACCTAAATATTAATTTTTCAAAAGTACCCCGAAGCTAGTTTAAAAAGTACTCCGAAAATGTACTTTAAAAAATATTGAAATATTTTCCATTTTTATTCCTCAACCAAAGACATGAACCATTAAGGTATGGTCATTGAATGCCCTGTTCTAAAGTATGAGCATAAAATTTTAGCGATGCATTGCATCTAAAAGGCAAAATAGACGATTTTGACAAAGCCGGCGTAGTGCCGATAAGCAAAAATTGATAAAAATCAATGCACATGCACAAGGCCGGTTTCTCGCATAGAAAGAGTTTGGATTAACTCAGCGGCTCGCAATTTGGTCGAGCGCGTTGAGTGGTCTAGACAAAGCAATGGTAGGAAAGCCAATAGCAGGTCTTTCCAAATGACAAAGTTATAGAGGAAAACACCTTGTGAATAAAAAACCAAAAATTCAATTTTACCTAAAAGTCGCTCGAAGGTGGGTTGCTGCCGTATCGATAATATTGAACAACTGCATAGGGGCAAGTAAATTGTGGACTGATTGAACGCCATTAAACTTATGCAGCCGTAAGTCCTCACGAATGTGTTTGCGTACGTGAACCGCCACGATACAAGAACTTTAAAGCTAAGTAGTCTCTAGCAAAACTAAATTCATTTAGTAAAACTTTTTTAAGTTAAAACCAGTCAGTCGTAATTATGAAATTACAAAATCTCATACTTCTCTAAAAAGCTCGCATTTTGATTCTGAGAAGGTATGCATGAATCTTTTCTGCCTAATCGATCGTTAGCGTAAGCACTCTCGCTTGAATGGTCTGAAAGCCATTGCCTTGATTGGGGAAGGCACGATTCTTATCTTAAGAATTTTGTGTAACCATTTCTGTTAAATAAAAGGAATCTTTGAACTATTGCATCTTAATTGATCTTGAGGCCTGTTGACGGCCTATAATCCCTGGAACTTTCGTATCGAAAACCGGATGTGTCGAGTTAACTCACATTAACACTTGATCTTCTAGTTGCCTTACGGAGGTTCGATAGGGAATTTTTTATGGGTTTTTTGAGAAATCCCTAAGATGTAGAGTCCGTTATTAACAGATAAAAACTTGGATACTACGTACAAAATTAATCCCTCCGAAGAGAAATTCTTCGGTTGGAATTTTTTTATGTAAAAATTCAGAATTTCAAAAGGTACCTAAACCCCTAACGAGGGAACTCACGTCCAGAGAGAGCGTCGTTACCGATCTGTGGTAGTGCAGCCTTGGCCCATTATTCGACTATCTTCAGTGCATCTTATCTCGAATCCGCCTGGGAGGTAGAAGAACGGGGTAGCACGCGACTGGCACCCCCTGGTGTCGCGTCATTTTGACGCCCGGTAGTGCATTCTTCTACACTCACAATGATGAGAGAATGCGGTTTCAGGCCTAGCTAGACAGAGTGCTATTGGAAAGAAGTTAGAGGTAACTTCTTAGGTAACTTCTTAGGGGTTGCAAGAGGCAACACGGTTCCAGGGGAGTAATCAAACGGAGCCTTTCAAACCTTTTGCAAGTTTTTTTATTTATATTTTTATCTTTTCAAATAACAGAGATACCGCCTGTTAACGTAATTCTGGGACAGGTAATGGTATATACAGACAAGTAGATTTGAGAATATTTTATCCTGAAATCGGTTAAAATTATGAAGAATATGTAAGTATTAATAACATTGGTGAATTAACGGTGCTCTTTCTGAAATAAAATCCTCTAAAACTGGTTCAGTTGGAGATATTCTAGCAAATTTTTCAAACATTGTTTACATCGACTGAATCGGAATTGAAGATCATTTACTTTATAATTTATTGTACCCGTCATGAACTCAAATGATCTTATTAAATGTGTACATAAGATACTACAATGATAAGTAGTAATCTTCATATAAAAAATGCTTACAGTCCATTTCATTATGTAATAAATTGAAATATTGAATTAAAGAGTTGTGTGTACTGCAATCGCCACGAATCTTGGCGAGCAAAGGGGAATCTCTATATAGAGTATGGTATAGGCCCAGCGCACGCACCGCTATCATGACTAGTGTTGCAAAAGGATGCGCAGTTCTCCGATAGGCCGCTAAGTTCCCCTACAGTCCCTGCCGCTCGCCAAGATCCGTGGCGATTACAGTATATAAGTGTATAGGCTAGTAAGAACAGTAAATTTCGTTAGTGTTCAAGGTTTAAAATAAAATCGAAATATATGTAAAATTTCTTATTAACCTTTTCAGTCACAACTTTTTATTACTTCCACATCCGTGAAAACAATTTTTTTTTTAATTTTCATTATTCCACTAGGCTTAGAATGTCATGAAACGTCGATATTTTAAAATTGAGCAATAGAAATTCTGTATGCCTGTCTGCAACTTTTTTTATGCGCACGATTACTCTGGAAGCATTTTAGATATTGACTTGAAATTTGGTACACGAATGTATTTTAACGAGATCTGGAACTAGATTATATTTTCATCTTATTCCGTTGAAGGGTTGGGAGTAAATTCGGATAAATCAAGCAGGTAAAACTCCATAAAATTGGTATTTAGTATATACAAGAGAAAAAATTTTGGCATTAGCCACCCCCATTACTACCTAGTCCAGTCAATGAAAGAGTTGTAGAGAACATTTTGGAGGGGAGAATTTTTCTCTTCAGGAATGCGTTGGGGGTAGTCAGGAGGTAAACATATTAAAAGTCCCCGCTCCTAGCCCCGCCGGTTCAGGGGGGAGGGGGTGGAAAGGTTCCTTTTTTCGATTCTTCTCTTATAACTCGGAAACGATGCGTCGTATGGGAAAAGGTAATCTATGCAAAATTAAACGTAATTAAATTTTCCACAAGAATGTTTATATTCATTTTCTTCTTATGTGTTATAGTTTACGAGATGTTCGCCAGCGAAAATCGATAATTAATAAAAAAAAAATCAATTATGTACCTTGAATATTTCTATCAAAGCGGTTTACCGTGGTCTGCTAATAAATCACAGTCACAGAACAATCTTTATTTTACAACACTCGACGTATTTACTAACGTAATATTTTGTCGAAATCTAGATATTTCCTTAAATATACAGTGTGACTCACTTAAAATGAAGATACCTTTATAACTTTTTCATTTTGTTTCCGATTTGAATCAAATTTTACTCAAGTATAGAACAAATTAGGATCCACTTATAACCAGAAAATCATTCACCTGCTATAAAGGCAATAATCAAATCAAATTTTGGTGTGTCCTTTATCTACCTCATATGGGCCATTCCTGCTCCTTACAGCATATCCCAAGCAGCAATTTTAGTAGTTTCTACGTAATAGTTGCCATTAGGGGAACTTTAAAGGTTTCCGCAACTAAGGACTGTTACGTAATGGGAACCATCCTTCTACCAAGTATTCACCAAAATGGGGAATAATAATTACGTGGAAAATTACTATTCCGGTACTTCTACCGTTACCGTGTCGAGGACTAGGTTATTACGTAAACGGGATGTAACCAAGTAGTAGAAAAGACCAACTTTTGGAACAGCTCAGCTGACCGAAATGAGAGCGCAAACTATATATTTGGCTCTCTGTTATTCGAATAGCAAATTAATGACTTACTGAGTTTGAGCACAAGGTTCAGTTAAGGTGATTATATACAACATGCCTAAGCATATATTATAAATCATGATGTTTTGCATTTACCCTGGGTGTGGATATTAAAACCACCACTTGTTTTCTGTAAAATGTTATCATGATGCTTCGATAAAAAAGACGCCCCCTCGAGAAAATGGTTTTTTCGAAAAAAAAATTTTTTGCAAAAATTATGTGTACAAGCAAAACTGCAAAATTTTTTATGGAAAACGTTTTTTTTTAATTTTATATATTATAAAGTAATAATCTATTTAGAAAACATATTTGTAAATGACTATAATAAAAAGAAATTTTTTATTGAATTATATTTTTATCTGTGTCAATATGGCGTCTTCATTCAACAACAGAAAAATGACGATTTTAATTGCAGTAACTTAGAGCCTTAGAGGTTGCAAAAACCAAAATTATTTCCCCACAAGTTGCATTTACTATAAAGTAGCAGATGCCACCAACGTTATAGTTGTTGTTACTTTAAAAGTGGTGACGGGAACTACAACAATTTCACTGTGTAGTTATATTTACCTAGATGTAGCAAATGGGACCAATGACGCTATAAGATCTTAGTAACTGTTGCTACCAACTTATTTTCATGTTGGTAGAATTGGCAGAATCGATATAGGTAATTTTTTTTTTGTATTCATCATCATCAACTCTTTAATGGCCAATGCTGGGGGTGACATTACCACCTTTAAACGTCACGGTGTGTGGAAATCATCCACCGTGGCGGAGGGTTATTTGGAAGATTCAGTCTCAACAAGATTGTTATTGCTAAAAAAATTCAGGGAAAGCAGCACAACGGGTCAGGCGATACAGACGTCGTTACTAGTATAGAGAAAAATTGTATACAGAAGAGCAGTTTTCTTTGTGAAAAATCGAATATGATGACAATAAATGTTAACATAAATATAAATAAATGTGTTAGTGCATGGGTTCTTTATTTTGTTAATTTTCCATATGGAGGCAAATAAATTCCTTGGACTTTATTTTATATTAAAATTACTCTTTATTGACTAAATCACTTTACCTCACTTTAGCTTACTACTTTATCTCACTAGTGACTTATGGGTCACTTTATACCTTCAAAATCTCATCAATAAAGATCACTTTATATGAAAGTGTTTGATAAATATATTTATTAACGTAAGGTGTATAATAATGGAAAAATACATAAGAGTTTTCATATTTTAGTGATCAGTTTACATTTAATTTCATTCAATTCAATTTATTGTACATAAACAATGTCTTATGCCAATATACCGACATTGTCCGTTTCCCATCGACACAATATTTATTAAATTTGGAGTTTTTAATCGGCAAATTCATTTAATATGCTCAGTGGATCACTAACTGAACTATGGGTCAATCTGTGTGTTAAAGACAAGTTGTAATTTTCGAGCAGTACACTATCATTAATCACTACAACTGTTATAGTTTTCGATTACTCTTCTTGTGTTGATGGGAACACTTTTGCACTTGTTACCAAAGATGATGGTTTTGCTTTGGCGAAATAATCTTTCATGTTTGCATCATATTCTGAAGAATCACTGTTGCCCCTACTGTTTAACTGTTTCTTCAGTTTTCTATAAAACATGGATGAGTGCCGATAAACTTTATTTTGCTTTTACTGAGCATTTCAGATGCCGCCATTTTATTCAATGCCAATAATGATATAAATTGTCTTAAAAGTTGATATCACTTTATAGTAGGTTTTTAAGGTATATATAACTTTGTAGTCATTTTCAATTAGTGGGGAGTAGTAAAAATAACTTCAAAGCCCCTATGTTCGTGGAAATAACCTCTTTTTTACTCAAGATGTCACTAATGTCACTAATAAGTTAGACAACATTGAAGTTCCAGAAAATTTCCCAACAACGTATCAGGGACTTAAAATTGAACACTTGAAGTTATCGTTACTTTGAAGTGGTCCTTTGGTAACGCTGTGCGGTCGGCATTACTACCAATTTTCACTTTGCAGTTGAGGATGCTTCAAAGTAATGCAGAGTAGTATCTGCGACGTTGCAGATTCTGCGGCAGTTACTTGAAAGTGTTATAACTATACAATGCCTGAATTCGGTAGAATCTACATAATTGTTACTACAAATGCATACCACAAAGTGAATATTATCTTAAAGCCGCAAATTTAGTAACAGTTATGTCATTCCTACTGTATTACAGTTCCGATGCCTCAGATGCCAGTTCCCATCACTTTGAATGCTGCTTGGGATTAACCTTAGCAAAAATGAGAGAATGCAAATAGCCGGTAGGTTTTTGGAATTTTACATTTTTGTAAGCAGATTTTTAGAAACAACTTTACAAAAATTTATGTTTTTAGGAAAAATTGCACAAGGCATTTCATTTGAAAAAATATTGGATGATATTCGAGATGGTATTAATTCAGAGGATACATTAAATAGAATTCATCTCTTAGATCGACAAGATTTGCGTAATGTTACGAAAGAGTTTTCGCTTCTCTCACATGTCAACCTGCATAAAAATGATTCTCAAAGTGTAAATATTTGGGTCGAAATGATGAAGGATTTGGGAGACGAATTTCCAGCCTTATACTATAAACCACAAGAAGCTGATGATGAATTAGGACTTTTTGAAAAATGTGATTTCGTTTTAATATTAATGACTAGTTTTCAAGTGTCATTGTTGAAGGAATTTGGAAATCAAAAAATATGTGTGGATGCCACTCATGGTACCAATGGTTATGATTTTCTGCTAACAAGTATTGTGGTTGTTGACGAGTTTGGCAGTGGGGTGCCAGTGGCTTTTCTTTTATCGAATAAAGTGGACACGGTTGTAATCACGCATTTTTTTACGATAGTACGAAATAAGACAGGGATTTTTGAAACCAAAGTTTTTATGGCGCAGATTGGATGCATTTTTTAGAATTTCTAACATTCATAATGTTTTATTTTTTTCAGCATATTTTGGTACCGCAGGTGGCTTTGCCTTTATAGCAGGTGAATGATTTTCTGGTCATAAATAGATCCTAATTTGTTCTATACTTAAGTAAAATTTGATTCAAATCGGAAACAAAATGAAGAAGTTATAAGGGTATCTTCATTTTAAGTGAGTCACACTGTATATGGAAATGTATAGATTTCGACAAAATATTACGTTACTAAATACGTCCAGTATTGTAAAATAAAGATTGTTTTGTGACTGTGATTTATTAGCAGACCACGGTAAACCGCTTTGATAGAAATATACAAGGTACATAATTGATTTTTTTTTTATTAATTATCGATTTTCGCTGGCGAACATCTCGCAAACTATAACACATAGGAAGAAAATGAATATAAACATTCTTGTGGAAAATTTAATTACGTTTAATTTTGCATAGATTACCTTTTCTCATACGATGCATCGTTTCCGAGTTATAAGCGAAGAATCGAAAAAAGGAACCTTTCCACCCCCCCCCCCCTGAAGCGGCGGGGACTTTTAGTATGTTTACCTTCTGACTACCCCCAGTACATCCCTGAAGAGAAAAATTCTCCTCTCCAAAATTTTCTCTACAATCCCCTTTTGGGCATTCATTGATTGGACTAAAAAGTCTCAAAATATTTTTTTTACTTCATGCATCCCCACTACCACCCCCTATCACTACCCCCACCCCACTACCGATGTGGGATAACGTTTTATGGGTTTTTGGGGTAGACGATTTTAAATATTATATTATTAAAGTTTCATAAACAATTATTTCGACATACAAAATTTTTTTGTTGTGAGAGACTTGGGTAGCAAATCTGGATGTGGAAGTAGTGATTCCTTGGGCAGCGGTTTTTTTAATAGTAAAATTCTGCAACTTGGCACCGCAGATTCTTTGATTTTTGGCGTTAGCTTCATGATCATGTTCGTTTTTCGAAAAAAAAAGATGTACTTACACTATAATGTACGCTGTGATTCAATGGTTGTAATTCTCAAATTTTCAAATATTAAAGACTTGATAATTGTTGAATTCAAAACTACAAATATCATAATGAATTCTATTTAGTGTGGTATTTCACAAAACATTTATTTTATCTCTAACCATAAATGGACATAAAAATGTCTCATCTGCAGATTTTGTAGGTCTGGTTTAATAGGCGCTTACTCAAGTTCTGAAGCATCCCTATAGCGTCTAAAGCAGGATGTATGAATTAGCTTACAACTTATGGAAAAACTAGTTCTTATAGCTTCTAACGAGAGCAACTCATTATTCTCCAAACGATCATCCTCTGCATAGTTTTACGCTTTAAAACTATCCTTTATAAACACAGAGAATACAGTACAACGATTTATTAACTGAAAGTAAGTCAGAAATGCTTCTTTTTTTAGCATTACAGGTTGTGCAATTTTGATTATCTGCGCACTTATAAGATTAATATCTATTTACAAGCTTTTATTTAACTTGCTTTTTATGTATGTTAGTTTGTTTGTTTAGTTCAAATCTTGCAAGTCAATTTTAAAACAGTTAATCCCCAATTGATTGAGCTGAAATTTTGCATACACGTTTAGTTTGGATGACAATGCATGGTTAGCTAAGTGACATCATTCTAGATCCAATAAAGCGGACTCCCAAAGATGGCGGACCAGTTATTTTTTATGCACCCCTATGATATGGATATCAAATGAAAGGGTTTGTTGAGAATAATACGAAAATAAAATGACGTCACACCAAATTCAATATGGCGGACGCCCCAAGATGGCGGACAGGTTTTTTTTAGTTTTAACACTATAATTTGATTGTATAGTGTATTCGCTCATACGTTGCATTCTAAGAAATGGTGAAGAATCCGGTTTAAACCATAAATTTTATATCGGATAGGAACGACGCAATGAATATATAAAACTAATTAAGGCGTAGCTAAACATTTAAAAATTAAATTAAATGTAAAAAAACTTTTAAAACAAGTTTTTATTGTTTAGGTGTGCTAAAACGAAAAAAATAAAAATAAAAAAAATTAATTATCTTAAAAGCTTGTCGCGTGAATAGAAAGAAAAAAAAAACTTACTTAGGTACTTACAATCTCTGTCAAAAAAAAAATAATGCCTGTATGAACTTCTCGCGGGCGACAAGCTTTTAAGACAATTAATTTTTTTTAATTTTTATTGTTTTCGCTTTAGTACACCTAAATAATAAAAGATTGTTTTTAAAAAAGTTTTTTTACATTTTATTTTATTTTCACTATTGTCATTTAGGTTTAGTCACATGTATTATGTGTAATGTGTATGTGTACAGCGCATAGCGGCATGGCGCAATCAGGTTACAAATTTGTATCCGGGAGGAAATGACGTATCTTAAATTATTCGGCATTACGCTCCGATATGAGTGTTCCGATTAAATCAATATTCTGTATAGATACTTTAAAACTAATAAGTATATAATTGAATATTTAGATAAGTAAATTAATCAATTTATAGTTTATTGTAACTTAGCTGTTCCATAAATAACATTCATTTTAAAGAAGTGATTAAAAATAATAATGTAATTTAATCATTTTCGTTCTCGCTTTGGCTTGTGTCACTCTCATCTCTCTCTGATTCACTGTGAGAGCTGTCTGCCATCATGTCTTCATCATCATCATCTGTACAAAAATTTTAAAAAAATATTAAGATGCATATTTAGTGTAACATAATCAAAATGATCAAAAAAATGTTACCTTTTTCGGGCTGAATAGTTATTTCTTTAATCGACTCTGGTAACTGAGTTCCAGAAAACCAGATGAATTCAAATCTGTTGTCGATTTCTACCCAGCCATAGTCTGAAGGTTCATCAGTAGTTGGGACTTTCAGGTGTGCGTGCGACCAAATTTGAGCTATGTAACATGCTCTTAAAAATTGCTGATATAGCTCCGATTTGCATGGTGGTAGAGAAGAGCCATCAATACCCTTTTTGGGCAACTTGTGTTTAAGGGTCACTATACTAATTCTTCTTGAACACTCTCTACGACTGACTACGCATTCTATTGTGATCGCCTACTCGCGTGCTGGATTCTGTAATGCTATTGGTCAAATGGCCATAAACTGCTGATAACACTCATCGCGGTTTCGGTACAGGTGCGTACTCAGACTCAGTTGGAAGTACATCGTTGTTGTATCTGTTTACTTTTCATGTCATTGTTTAAATTGCATCTTTGTAAATACCGTACCTTGTGATATGATTATTGTGTTTTATTTATATGCTTTCAGAGTATATTAAATAAGTGTGTTTGCCTCTCGGGCATATACCAAGACTTTGACATTGTGTTTTGTTTAAATACTTTTTCGGTATATCAAATATATCAAGGACACCTAAAAATATCTAGTAGCACGGATACAGCTGATGAGCCCACAGAAATTTGTTTGTCTCCTCTTAAATAAAGGTCGAAAAAGTCTCATTTCGACGTAAAAACTAAGGAAATGATTTTAAGCGTGTATAAGCATGAGATTCAAGAAAATCCTATATTACTCAAAGATGAAATTGTAAACAAAGTGGCAAATATGACAGGAGTGTGTGGCCACAGTGTTTACAAAATTGTCAGAGAGTATACCACTAACCATAAATTTTCGGTGCCAAAAACCAATCAAAACCATAAAAAAATTGTTGATATGGTGGATGACTTCGATCGATATGCAATCAGGAGAAAAGTTCATCAATATTTCTTTAGAAACGAACCCTACTTAATTATGCTCCCGCCTAACTTCTGCGTTACAACTTTCAAGGTATCAGCTGACGCTCTTTCCACCGAGGTACAGCCAGCTGACATTTATATTCATTCACAGTACCATATAAGCTATCATCAGGTAAATTTTTAGTTGAGAGGAAATCATTGAATGTATATTTTTTTTTCATGTTCAAGCGACCAGCTGACGTATAATACACCATGTTATAGTCAGCTGACTTTTTTTTTTCTTCAAGATATTGGATTCGCTATAGTTTGACAAATTTTTAGTCAGGAGGAAATGACTAAAAACTTTTCTTTTCTCCGTGCGTGGGAGGCTACCGCCGCTCATTCCACCCACGGAACCGCAGCTGACGTTCACGAGGCTTTATAATACAACTCCCTGATGCATTCCACTAATTACCGCTTGAGAGGGACTTGGTCATGAAAATCTGTCGCTGGCTCTTAGACTATAAGATGATCAATACCTTGCATGTCACCACACCATGCATGTTGCTAAATGTTTTATATTACTGATAATCCATATATATATATACACCTATTTCACTTCTATTAAATACTAATTAATTACTGTATCTCTCCACATGTTTATGCACTTTATTAATTGCAAATAGTTCATGTGTATAAAAAACTGAATACATTGTATCTTTTTATGTATTAATGTCAATATCTACATGCACAGATCAAGTTCATGTTTATGCCCACACACGTGCTTGCCTTTATATCTAAGCTGTGTCCCAGAATGAATGGATAGTTGCATTCATTAATATTAATTAATTCACAAATTATAAATATTTATTATTGTTGTCCTTATTTTTTTTCTTCGACCTAGGTACCGAAAAGTAGATGTTTCGGTAGGAAAGAGACCCACTTTACCAGAAAATAACGTTTTAGAGTCCTAGAACCGAAAGTAAACATTTTCCGACCTAAGTTGATATCTAACACTTTGGTAGATAACGTATCAGTACACACATGAATGTTGTCACTCGTAGAAAAAATAGTGTATAAACTATGTCTGGTAAGTCATTTTACTAGAAGCGTAAGCTGCTAGCACAAGCCGCAGGTAAAAACTAAAACGCCCAATACATTCTTTGAAGGGCTATATCTCCTCAGAGGTGCAACTTAGCAAAATGATCAATGAATCCATCAATACTTTAGTAATAACTGCACTAAAATATGCTTGGATTGAATTCTGAATTGTTTAGCTCACATGCACTTAGACCTCATGGGTGGGCCCATTGAGCTACCCCCGTAGGTAGCGACATACCCATCAAGCCCCTCATTCCTCAAGCCAACCAACCCTTGTAATGTATTTGAAGAGGCCCGGCAACCCACAAAAATTTGCAAACTGAGTAATTTTTTTAAAGAGTTCGTGAAAGTGTATAGAATAATATCCTGAAAAGTTTACATTTCGCTCAGATGCAGAATAACATAAAAAAAAGTGAAAAAAATATTTTTTTTTCCATTTTTTCAAAATTTTCAAATTAGGTCAGGGTAGGAAAAAATAAAAAATACAGGTGTTAGACAACGTATTTCTGAACAAAAAATATCCTAATAAAATTTATCGCTAAAGCCACGGTATTCCTGGAAAAAATAGTGAAATAACTTTGTCACTCTACGCGGCCAAGCACGCGGTTAAATGTATACTACGGAATAAACCTCTAAAAACTCTTAGCAGTTCTAACGAATAAAATAAAGTTTTTCTCTGTTTCTGATTACACATTTTTAACATTTTTCTTTGTGAATAGGAGGATAAATAGTGAGTCTGGAGAGAAAATATACCGTACGTGTAATGGCAAGTTAGACATGGGAAGTAAGAATTGCAACATCTCGTGTGCCAGTTGACTAAAATGAAATAACAGAGCTGGGATAATTCAGTAGTCGAGTGCCGACAAGCGGGTTTTGCTGTTGATGGGTTGTCATATCTCTCGCGCTACGTGGATGTACATGTCTAATCCGCAATCACACGCACTGTATAATTATGAACCCATACACAGACACCTGACCATGTAGAAGAACGCACTACCGGGCGTCAAAATGACGCGACACCAATTTATTTCTCAGGGGGCGCCAGTCGCGTATTACCCCGTTCTTCTACCTCCCAGGCGGGTTCGAGATAAGATGACTTCGGTAGCCGAAAAGCGGGACCAAGGCTGCACTACCACAGATCGGAAACTACGCTCTCTCTGGACCCGAATTCCCTCGTTAGGGGTTTAGGCACCTCTTAATTTCCTGAATTTTTGCATAAAAAAATCCCAACCGAAGAATTTCTCTGCGGAGGGATTAGTTTTGGTACGCGAAAATCGCGTTTTGGTCCATTAATAACGGAATATATTTCTCAAAAAACGCATAAAAAAATCCCTATCGAACCTCCGTAAAACAACCAGAAGGTCGAACGTTAATGCGAATTAACTCGACACATCCGGTTTTCTATACGAAAGTTCCAGGGATTATAGACCGTCAACAGGCCTCAAGATCAATTAAGAAATATTAGTTCAAAGAATCCGTTTATTTAACAGAATTGGTTATACAAAATTCTCAAGAAAGAATCGTGCCTTCCCCAATCAAGGTAGTGACTTTCAGACCATACAAGCGAGAGCGCTCGCGCTAACGATCGATTAGGTAGAAAAGATTCATACGTACCTTCTCAGAATCAAAATGCGAGCTTTTAGAATCATTTCAGACTCTGGGTAAATGAATAATTAAGGCTGACTGAAATTAACTTAAAAAAGTTTTACTAAATGAATTTAGTTTCGCTAGAGACTACCTAGCTTTAAAGTTCTTGTATCGTGGAGATTCACGTACTCAAACACATTCAGAGGACTTATTACTGCATAAGTTGAGTGGCGTTCGATCAGTCCACGACTTACTAACCCTTATCACAGTCGATTAATAATATCGATTTGGCAGCGTCTCACCTTCGAGCGACTATTAGGCAAAATTGAATTTTTGGATTTTTATGCACAAGGCGTTTTCCTCTATAACTTTGTCATTTGAAAAGCCCCGTGATTGGCTTTTCTACCATCACTTTGTCTGGACCACTCAACGCGCTCGACCAAATTGCGAGCCGCTGGGTCAATCCAAACTCTTTCTATGCGAGAAACCGGCCTTGTACATGTGCATTGATTTTTATCAATTTTTGCTTATCGGCACTACGCCGGCTTTGACAAAATCTTCTTTTTTGCCTTTCGGATGCAGTGCATCGTTAAAATTTTATGCTCATATTTTAGAATTGGGCTTTCAATGACCGTACCTCAAAGGTCAATGTCTTTGGTTGAGGAATAAAAAATAAAAAATAATTTAAAGTATATTTTCGTGGTACTTTTTAAACTGACTTTGTGGTACTTTTGAAAAATCCATTTAAAGACCAATTTTTGCGTACTTTTGAAAAATCGATTTTCGAGCCAAATTTCAAGGTACTTTTGAAAAACTAATCTGCGGGTGAAATTTTGGCGTACTTTTGAAAAATCGATTTTCAAGCCAAATTTCAAGGTACTTTTGAAAAGTTAATCCGCGGGTGAAATTTTGGCGTACTTTTGAAAAATTGATTTTCAAGCCAAATTTCAAGGTACTTTTGAAAAGTTAATCTGCGGGTGAAATTTTGGCGTACTTTTGAAAAATTGATTTTCAAGCCAAATTTCAAGGTACTTTTGAAAAGTTAATCTGCGGGTGAAATTTTGGCGTACTTTTGAAAAATCGATCTTCAAGCCAAATTTCAACGCAGTTTTGAAAAATTAGTCTGCAAGTGAAACTTTGGCGTACTTTCGATAAATCGATTCTTGGGCCAAATTTTGACGCCCTTCCAAAAATATTATTTTTCAAAGTCCAATTTATGGTACCTTTGAAAAAGTATATTATTCATAAATCTTTGTCATCATATACTTCTACTCTGATATTCTGAACCAAAAACATTTTTCCTAAGTGAAAATTCGGTGTTTCTTCGAATTTTCGCCTGGTCATTTCCAACGCCTTATAGAACCCAAAACGGTCCTTGTGGACTGATCTGCGCCTCTGCAGATTCCCAAAAATGTCTTTAAATGAAATTTTTTGCCTAAGTCGAATTTTGATTATGTCTTCAACTTAGGACGATTTTGGAGAGTTCTACAACACTCCCCTCCTTTGGTTGAATCTTTTCTACTCATCGATTGCCTTCAATTTCCATATTCACTTGTATGTCTGTATGCCTTCATTTGACGGTCTGACCTATGGTACAGATGTTTAAAAATAACGGCCTTAATTGGGGCAGACGACTGATTCGCCTATCTAACTTAAAAATAAATACATTTTTTAAACAATACGCCAAGTTGATACAACATTTTTATCAACTTAATTACACCCGCGTCGAGGTGCGAAGCGTAGCACAATTTTGATTAGCGTCCACTCTCACTAATTCGTTGCACTCGCTTTTTTTGCCCTGGTCTCGCTCTTGCTTAACTTCGGTCCTTTCTAGAAGAGGCTGTCTATATCTCCATGCCGCAGCTTGGACGGTCCTCGCCTTTGAGTTCCAGACTTCACCATGCCGCGCCCTTGCGACAGGCTGGGTCATCTTTCCATTTTTGCACATGGAAAATGCAGTTCTGCAACTAGATTGACTTTTTAGCAAGTCGTCGACTGGAACGCGTCGACTAACAAACACAATGTGTTGTTTTTAATGAAATATTTTTCTAACATGAATTTTGTTAACTTATAATGGTTAGAAATTGGTTCTTCGTAAGGTAGATTGAATCGGCTTACGATACTCGTGCGGTCATCACTACTTTGTGAAAAAAGTATAAAAAAAAAAATTGAAGCGTCTTCTTGAGCGAAGAACGGCTTCTGAAACTCGTCTCGTAGTTTCTCCTTCGTAAGGTAGATTAAATCGGCTTACGATACTCGTGCGGTCATCACGACTTGTGAAAAAAGTATAAAAAAAAAAAATTGAAGCGTCTTCTTGAGCGAAGGACGGCTTCTGAAACTCGTCTCGTAGTTTCTACTTCGTAAGGTAGATTGAATCGGCTTACGATACTCGTGCGGTCATCACGACTTGTGAAAAAAGTATAAAAAAAAAATTGAAGCGTCTTCTTGAGCGAAGGACGGCTTCTGAAACTCGTAGTTTCCATTTGGGGTATACGTTAATTTTGTTGACTTAAAATGATTAAAATTGAAGTTGTCTTCTTGCATAAGAAAAACAGCTTCCGAAACTCGTACTGATTCGTACTTATGCCTACGTCCATTACTCGAACTTGGCGGCTCTCGCTCTTGAGAAGCTAGGCTTACCGGATCGCGCTCTTGCGTCGGGTTCGCCGTCTTTCCATGTCTGCTCATGGAGTAGACTTTAAATTTTCGATTTGACCGCATATAGGTCAAAACCGCCACTTAGAATTTTGAGAAAAAATATAAAAAAAAGCGAAAACGGCTATTAGCCGTGGTCGACCTCAGAAATATCTAGAGGTGACTCTTCTATATCTGGCTCATCTCGAGCATCTTCGGGATCTCGACTTATTACATCCGGCTCATCTTGAGCACTTGCGGGAACATTGATTTGAACTAGTGTGGTATCGCTACGTCGCTCTGACCTGGGCGCGATCTCATTGTCTGATGAGGAAGCGTCGTCACTAAGATGAATTTCATCCGGACTATCTTCTGATTCTTCAGACAATTCCAATTCAACATCGGGGTCTCCCTTAGGTGCCGGCCTGATGGCATCGACATGTAATCTCGTCGAAGTTACCCCCTTGTGAATGAGGTAAACTTCATTGGACAATCTCTTTAAAACCTTGTGTGGCCCACTCCACGACGGTGTGAAGGTATGATCCTTCCTGATCCTTTTAGTCATTACCATATCTCCCACTTTATATACGACCGGCGTTACCGCCACTTTGGGCGCGTAACGCCATTGGTAATTTGTTTGATTTTTACGAATCTCTTTGACTCTTTCAAGGCGGGGAACGTCCGCTTGATTACGACGTTCTTGTCTATAAGCGAACATATTCCAATCACCAATCTGCGGTAATTCATAGCCGAGCACTACGAAACTGGGCGTATGCCCCGTAGCGGCGTTTTTTCTTGTTCTCAAGATATATGCCATCTGACTAACATGTCGATCCCACTCGTCGTTGGGTGAACCATATAATAAGGTTTTTAAGATCTTCTTGGCTTCTTGCACCCTCCTTTCTATTGGATTGGCCTGTTGGTGGTAAGCTGCTGTGAAGAATCTTTCAATATTGTTACGTGTACAGAACGTATCGTAAAAGCCGGAATTGAAGTGGCCTCCCTGGTCGGAAATGATGACCCTCGGAACGCCATATCTCGCCACTAGTTCCTCTTCGATAAATTGTGCTATTGTTTTTCCACTGACTTGGGTGAACGCCTTGGCTTCGACCCACTTACTAAATACATCCTCTACCATTAATATATATCGGTTATCTGCATCTTTGGTTCGCTGAAGCGGTCCGATTACATCGACGCTTAGAACTTCGAACGGATGCGATGGAGCATGGCTTCTGAGAGGAGCCTTCGGTTGTGATTGTCTGCTTTTTACGGAATTACAAATAATGCACTCATTTAAATATTTGTTAACTAGTCTCGACAAATTATTAAAATAATAGCGGCCCGAGATGATTCTAACAGTTTCATCGCGGCCGGGGTGACCTACTTCCGGTCGGTCGTGAAAATGAGATATTACTCTCATGACCATACGTTTTGGTACGTATAATTTTTCTATAACATTTTCGCCTCTCGTCCAAAGTGTGCCGCCTATCACTTGTCTTGTATTGACGAATTTCACCTCTGCCTCGGTTTTATCTGCTTGTCGCACTAGAGTATTCCATCGTTCGATTTGGTCTTGGATATCTCTGGAGTGCGTTTGCGCTTCTCTGACCTGATCGTTTAATTCCAATGTGGTAATCACTGATATTCGTTCCTTGTACGAGAATTTTGGTGGGTACATTCTCTCCTCTTCGTCGTCTGCTTCGACGTTTGGGCCTTGAGGATTTCTGCTCAAATAGTCTGCCAATATATTTTCCTTGCCGGGACAATGTTCTATTGTGAAGCTGTATTCCTGAAGTAATAATGACCAACGTGTAAATTTCGTTTTCTCGTCCTTATGCTTATTTAACCATAGTAAAGCTCGATTGTCGGTTTTGACTATAAATGGACGGTCTGCCAAATATATTTTGTATTTCCTTATATAATTAACGACGCTCAAACATTCCAATTCATTGATATGGTATTTTCTCTCCGTCGGAGATAACGTATTACTAGCATAAGAGACGATGTGCTTCTGGTCATTATCCCCCAATTGATATAATACTGCAGATAATCCTATTAAGGATGCGTCCGTCTGCAGTATGAACATTTTATTGAAATCTGGCCGGTGCAGTCCTAGAGGTTTATTCAATACTTCTTTTAGTAAAATAAAAGCTTCTTGGGCTTCCGGATTCCACTTGAAGCGCCAGTCTTTCGAGAGTAGTCGGGTCAAGGGCTTTGTAATTATTGCAACATTAGGGATATATTCACGTACCCAATTACATAAACCAAGGAAACTCTGAAGCTGGCGCCTCGTCGTAGGGGCCGGATAATTTTGTATCTGTAATATGTGTTTTTCTAATGGTTGAGTGGTGTTGGCATTTATTTGATGCCCGAGATAGGTTATGCTTGACGTGGCTACTACACATTTTTCCGGTGACACCTTTAAATTATGCAAACGCAGGCGTTCAAAGACGGCTCTCAGATGGTTTACATGCTGTTCTATATTTTCACTGTAGATGATAATATCATCGAGATATACTTTGCAGAAATGATGCAAGTAGCCGGTCAATACGTCTCTTGCCATAAATTTTTGGAATGTACATGGAGCGGTCTTCAATCCGAAAGGCATCACGTTAAATCGGTAAGATGCTCCATCTAATGTTGTAAACGTAGAATAGTTTTTTGACGACTCCTCAAGAGGGATTTGCCAATATCCGCTCTTGAGGTCCAACACCGTAAATATGTTGGCGTTTCCTAGATCCTTTATACTCTCGTATATCTTTGGTAAGACGGATGCTTCGTCTTCCGTTACTTCATTTAAGTGACGATAATCAATGCAGAAGCGAGGCTTCTTGCCGGGCCTTTCAATTATAATGGGAGGCGAACTGTACTGAGCGGTACTCGGTTCTATGACCCCGGCTTTCAGCATCTCTTCAATTTGATCGTACATAACTTTTTTCTTAGAAGGAGACATGGGGTAGGGTTTGATATTGAACGGGCGGTCGTCTTTAACTTTTATTTTATGTTTCGTTGTCACCGTGGTAGCTTGGGTAGGCACCGCGGTGAACAATTCAGCGAATTCCTCGAATAGAGGTTTTAAATTATCGTTTCCGATGATCAGTTCTTCGGGAAGCCGGCATTGCTTCCTTGCTTGATGTGCCGCTTGATTCCAGAAGACGGTTATTCGCTCTTCGGTGCCGACGTAGACACATTTACGTTGATAATCGAATACGACATTGTGAGCATATAAAAACGGGGCTCCCAGAATGAGCTCTTCATTTAAATTTTGAATGACCTGAAACGTGGTCTGAAAGGGTACATCTAGTACATTAACGTTTATGGTCGTAGTCCCGAGGGATTCTACTAAACCATCGCCACAAGCCATAACAAAAGTTTGGGGAGCTGTAAGTTGATCAATGTCGTTCAAAAATTTCGGTTGGATAATATTCCTTGTCGAACCTGTATCCAATAAAGCGTTAACCGCTCGATTATTAATTATAATCTTAATGCGAGGCAGAGGGAAAGCGTCGTTGGTTTGATTGATAGATTCTAATGTAGTGAATCGGTGGGGAGATAGGTTGACTTCTTGATCCTTAAACAGGTAATTAAGGTCAGGAAGGTCATCGAAGTTTTTTAATTTAAACTTCTTGCTTCGGAGCTTCCTCGAGGGTCGCTTCGAGCCTGCTGGGGCCTGGTAGGCGGGGCTGGTACAGTTCGGCCTGGGCCATCGCCTCTGACCCCCGCTTGGTTTCCCGTATTCATATTACGATAGGGATTGTTTGGGCATTCCGCATGAAAATGCCACTGCTCTGTTGGGCAATATCTGCAAGGGCGATACGGGACTCGGGAGTTCCTTACGTCTCCAGTACCCCTTCTCGGTATATCCCCTCTAGGCAGCGAGGAAATATTATTTGCAAAATGCACCCTTGGTGCTGGCGGATTATCTCTTCTTTGAGATCCATTGAATGGTGTCCTAGATGCACCAAAGGAACTGGAGGACGGCTTCGCTAATGCGGAGGGTTCCGTTCTCCAGTTACTGCTCGATTGCTGATTCCCTTGAGCTGAAGCGGTAGAGGTGGACGCTTCTCGGTCTTTGCTTTTCTTTGCATTTTGCAGAATCTCGAATTCTTTATTCTCATCCATGATTTTGGCCATTTGTTCGGTCATCGTCACTAGTGTATTTGTATCTAGTATGACGGCACTCTTTAGGAGCATTTTCATATCAGGTCTCAACTGATTGAAGATGGTAGCCGCCTTCATCGCCTCCGGCTTAAACGGATCGATCCTGTTGAAGAGGCATACCTTCCTGGAAATAAATACTGACGTATTTTCCTCGGCATCTTGTTTCTTGCCATATAAATTAGCTACTGCTTCGGTGAGTACTTCACCTGAATCGTAACGGCTTCTGAACCGCTCGAGGAATAGAGGATACGTGGTAATTAGGGTTCGGTATTGTTCGAACCATTTCCTAGCATCGTCTTTGAGCTGTTCTGATATTTTATACAGACGGTCGTTATCCTGCGTAATTCGTACTCGGACGAAAAATTCCTCCATATGATGAATGAAGGTTTCAGGGTCTTCGTGTTCGAAGCCATGAAATTCCGCATTTGGATGCTTCGACCGATACTTATGCTCGTGTGTGGCTTCGCTTAGAGCTTTGGCAAGACCTGCTGCCATTTGGGCGAACACTTGTTCTGAGGAGGGCTGTATGACTCCTTCAGTGGTACTCGGGCCAACCCCCGAACTACCCAGTACATCCTCCGCGCACGGCCTCTCTAACCCTCTAGAGACGTTGTCCATCACAGATGTCGGCTCGTCGTAAAACTGGAAAGGCGTTGATTCATCCATATCCTTTCCAGAAAGCCCTGCTGACTAACAACGCCCCACGTTGGGCGCCATGTAGAAGAACGCACTACCGGGCGTCAAAATGACGCGACACCAATTTATTTCTCAGGGGGCGCCAGTCGCGTATTACCCCGTTCTTCTACCTCCCAGGCGGGTTCGAGATAAGATGACTTCGGTAGCCGAAAAGCGGGACCAAGGCTGCACTACCACAGATCGGAAACTACGCTCTCTCTGGACCCGAATTCCCTCGTTAGGGGTTTAGGCACCTCTTAATTTCCTGAATTTTTGCATAAAAAAATCCCAACCGAAGAATTTCTCTGCGGAGGGATTAGTTTTGGTACGCGAAAATCGCGTTTTGGTCCATTAATAACGGAATATATTTCTCAAAAAACGCATAAAAAAATCCCTATCGAACCTCCGTAAAACAACCAGAAGGTCGAACGTTAATGCGAATTAACTCGACACATCCGGTTTTCTATACGAAAGTTCCAGGGATTATAGACCGTCAACAGGCCTCAAGATCAATTAAGAAATATTAGTTCAAAGAATCCGTTTATTTAACAGAATTGGTTATACAAAATTCTCAAGAAAGAATCGTGCCTTCCCCAATCAAGGTAGTGACTTTCAGACCATACAAGCGAGAGCGCTCGCGCTAACGATCGATTAGGTAGAAAAGATTCATACGTACCTTCTCAGAATCAAAATGCGAGCTTTTAGAATCATTTCAGACTCTGGGTAAATGAATAATTAAGGCTGACTGAAATTAACTTAAAAAAGTTTTACTAAATGAATTTAGTTTCGCTAGAGACTACCTAGCTTTAAAGTTCTTGTATCGTGGAGATTCACGTACTCAAACACATTCAGAGGACTTATTACTGCATAAGTTGAGTGGCGTTCGATCAGTCCACGACTTACTAACCCTTATCACAGTCGATTAATAATATCGATTTGGCAGCGTCTCACCTTCGAGCGACTATTAGGCAAAATTGAATTTTTGGATTTTTATGCACAAGGCGTTTTCCTCTATAACTTTGTCATTTGAAAAGCCCCGTTATTGGCTTTTCTACCATCACTTTGTCTGGACCACTCAACGCGCTCGACCAAATTGCGAGCCGCTGGGTCAATCCAAACTCTTTCTATGCGAGAAACCGGCCTTGTACATGTGCATTGATTTTTATCAATTTTTGCTTATCGGCACTACGCCGGCTTTGACAAAATCTTCTTTTTTGCCTTTCGGATGCAGTGCATCGTTAAAATTTTATGCTCATATTTTAGAATTGGGCTTTCAATGACCGTACCTCAAAGGTCAATGTCTTTGGTTGAGGAATAAAAAATAAAAAATAATTTAAAGTATATTTTCGTGGTACTTTTTAAACTGACTTTGTGGTACTTTTGAAAAATCCATTTAAAGACCAATTTTTGCGTACTTTTGAAAAATCGATTTTCGAGCCAAATTTCAAGGTACTTTTGAAAAACTAATCTGCGGGTGAAATTTTGGCGTACTTTTGAAAAATCGATTTTCAAGCCAAATTTCAAGGTACTTTTGAAAAGTTAATCCGCGGGTGAAATTTTGGCGTACTTTTGAAAAATTGATTTTCAAGCCAAATTTCAAGGTACTTTTGAAAAGTTAATCTGCGGGTGAAATTTTGGCGTACTTTTGAAAAATTGATTTTCAAGCCAAATTTCAAGGTACTTTTGAAAAGTTAATCTGCGGGTGAAATTTTGGCGTACTTTTGAAAAATCGATCTTCAAGCCAAATTTCAACGCAGTTTTGAAAAATTAGTCTGCAAGTGAAACTTTGGCGTACTTTCGATAAATCGATTCTTGGGCCAAATTTTGACGCCCTTCCAAAAATATTATTTTTCAAAGTCCAATTTATGGTACCTTTGAAAAAGTATATTATTCATAAATCTTTGTCATCATATACTTCTACTCTGATATTCTGAACCAAAAACATTTTTCCTAAGTGAAAATTCGGTGTTTCTTCGAATTTTCGCCTGGTCATTTCCAACGCCTTATAGAACCCAAAACGGTCCTTGTGGACTGATCTGCGCCTCTGCAGATTCCCAAAAATGTCTTTAAATGAAATTTTTTGCCTAAGTCGAATTTTGATTATGTCTTCAACTTAGGACGATTTTGGAGAGTTCTACAACAACCACACATAGCCTCTGAATCGCTCGCATGAATTTTTACGTGCCTTTACTGTATTGTATTTATTACAGGTACACCTATTCACATTTCAGCTATATCCAATGGATTCCTTATACATTTGTTAATGTATTGGAAAAGTCCCAAAATTTATATTCAAAACAATCAAAGATATTTTCATAGTTATAAAAATAAGATCGTGAGAATCGCAATTTCTTGTCATGATCTGATTAATCATATTTTCGAAAAAATGCATACAAGTAAACGAATTTGTGGTATACATTTTTTCCGAAATATTGATATTTTATTTTTTTCCAATGGGCCAATTTCTGGGCAAGTTACAGCCTCCAATATATATATATATATATATATATATATATATATATATATATATATATATATATATATATATATATATATATATATATATATATATATATATATATATATATATATATATATATATATATATATATATATATATATATATATATATATATATATATATATATATATATATATATATATATATATATATATATATATATATATATATATATATATATATATATATATATATATATATATATATATATATATATATATATATATTGGAGGCTGTAACTTGCCCAGAAATTGGCCCATTGGAAAAAAATAAAATATCAATATTTCGGAAAAAATGTATACCACAAATTCGTTTACTTGTATGCATTTTTTCGAAAATATGATTAATCAGATCATGACAAGAAATTGCGATTCTCACGATCTTATTTTTATAACTATGAAAATATCTTTGATTGTTTTGAATATAAATTTTGGGACTTTTCCAATACATTAACAAATGTATAAGGAATCCATTGGATATAGCTGAAATGTGAATAGGTGTACCTGTAATAAATACAATACAGTAAAGGCACGTAAAAATTCATGCGAGCGATTCAGAGGCTATGTGTGGTCAGGTGTCTGTGTATGGGTTCATAATTATACAGTGCGTGTGATTGCGGATTAGACATGTACATCCACGTAGCGCGAGAGATATGACAACCCATCAACAGCAAAACCCGCTTGTCGGCACTCGACTACTGAATTATCCCAGCTCTGTTATTTCATTTTAGTCAACTGGCACACGAGATGTTGCAATTCTTACTTCCCATGTCTAACTTGCCATTACACGTACGGTATATTTTCTCTCCAGACTCACTATTTATCCTCCTATTCACAAAGAAAAATGTTAAAAATGTGTAATCAGAAACAGAGAAAAACTTTATTTTATTCGTTAGAACTGCTAAGAGTTTTTAGAGGTTTATTCCGTAGTATACATTTAACCGCGTGCTTGGCCGCGTAGAGTGACAAAGTTATTTCACTATTTTTTCCAGGAATACCGTGGCTTTAGCGATAAATTTTATTAGGATATTTTTTGTTCAGAAATACGTTGTCTAACACCTGTATTTTTTATTTTTTCCTACCCTGACCTAATTTGAAAATTTTGAAAAAATGGAAAAAAAAATATTTTTTTCACTTTTTTTTATGTTATTCTGCATCTGAGCGAAATGTAAACTTTTCAGGATATTATTCTATACACTTTCACGAACTCTTTAAAAAAATTACTCAGTTTGCAAATTTTTGTGGGTTGCCGGGCCTCTTCAAATACATTACAAGGGTTGGTTGGCTTGAGGAATGAGGGGCTTGATGGGTATGTCGCTACCTACGGGGGTAGCTCAATGGGCCCACCCATGAGGTCTAAGTGCATGTGAGCTAAACAATTCAGAATTCAATCCAAGCATATTTTAGTGCAGTTATTACTAAAGTATTGATGGATTCATTGATCATTTTGCTAAGTTGCACCTCTGAGGAGATATAGCCCTTCAAAGAATGTATTGGGCGTTTTAGTTTTTACCTGCGGCTTGTGCTAGCAGCCTACGCTTCTAGTAAAATGACTTACCAGACATAGTTTATACACTATTTTTTCTACGATATATATATATATATATATATATATATATATATATATATATATATATATATATATAATATATATATACATATTACATGATAACGACTTCTCTTATTAATCGCTTATCTTAGAGATATTATGTTTCACCTTTGTTTCTCACATTTTATGCTGAATGTCGAATTGCATTTCCTTTGTTCTATATTTCGCTTACTCAGGTTCTGTATGTTATAAATACGACTAGACATGCTTTGTAAAGCCAGTTATTAAACTCACTTAGAATGAAACACTTCCAATTATTATTATATTCCTTCTCCAAGAGCCAACGTTGGCTCCATTTAAGTAAATAAAAGTTTTTAAAAAGTCATTCATGTGAACCGTGATCTAACATTGGCGCAGTCGGTAGGATCCGTAAACATCATCAGAACAACAAGCCTAACTGGTAGTGAAGCGCAAAAGAACAAGGACAACATCTGCAGAAGGTGCCTAACTAGTGCGTGTACACCTGTGAGAACAAGGAGACCTTCCTCACTGGTGGTGGCGGATCCCAATCCCTTGACGGACGAAGAACCTACCCATGGAGATGAAATTAACGTAAGTCATTTTAAGAATCATCTCTTACCATTTTACTATTTTATTATTTTTCGCAACTTATTTTATTAAAAGTGTATTATACTGCTAATACACTCGATGCACAAAGCCGTTCTATTGTCAAAGTGAAATCCATTCCTTTACAAACACAACGAAACAAGTTCATTTAATTTTAAGTTTATTTATATTCGTATTTACGAAACATTGTGTATTATACAGCTAATATACAATCCATTTACGCACGCAACGTAACAAGCTAATTTAATTTAAGTTCGTATCATACTGCTGATCCGCAACCAATTTCTTTTTGCAATCCAAATAATTTAAATACAAAAAGCAAAATATCAGATAGAGCTCAACCAGAGACAGCTCAACCAACAGCACCGGCACCAGCCGAACAACAACAACAACAACAACAACTACAACAACAACAACCAGAGCAAATTGAGCCTTACAAGCTCTCTGAAATATTTTCTCTATTACCTGAATTCGATGGCAATGCCATTAATTTACAAACATTCTTAAACTCCATTGTGCCCAAAGCATGGCAATTGGAGATCAAAAAATTCTTTTGACCGTCCACATAAAAAACAAATTGAAAGGCAAAGCTGCCGAATTAATAAATTCGCGTAATCCTGGCACATGGCAGAAATCAAAGCACTATTGGAAACCGACTTTGGGGATTCCAGAGATCTAACGGCCCTAATTCAGGACCTACAACGAATTCACCAATTACCCGGCGAATCCGCCCTAACATTCGTTTCGCGTTTACAAACGCACAATGCGAAGATGCACGCCGCAGTGCAAAAACAAACTCTCACGACAACACAAAGAGCTGCACAGTCAGACCTTATAGAAACCATGACGCTTAATAATTTACTAACAGGTTTAGAACCGAATCTAGGTAGAAATCATACGTGCTAGCAATCCTCCTAGCATATTAAAGGCTGTTAGTAGAATTCGTAGAGAGCTACAACTCTCTTATTTTGAACAACAAAAATTTCCGAAAAATAGTCCGGTCAAAAATCCTATTATGCAACAAAAACGACCAACTTCAAATTTTCAGCAGAAATTCTGTTCGTTTTGTAAACGAAACGGACATGTCATAAATGAATGCCGTACAAGGCAACAAACACAAACAATGCCGTCAACTTCACAAAATTTCCAACGACCAAATTACCCAGGAAATTCAAGTTTCCAAAACTTTTCACAAAATAATCAATTTAGCCAGAGGACATTCCCTCAAAACGGCCAACCTAATCAATCGCAACAAAACAGGCCCTCAGCCATAAGGCCGAACCCTAACTTTACGCAACAACGACCATCCGCTATTCAGCCTAACCCGAATTTTAACCGCTTTAATCAGCAAAAAGCTCATCATTTAAATTGCGAACCTTACGATAATTATGCCGATCAATTTAACCAATACAACGACTACTCTCTCGACGATTACCAAATTCATAATGAATCATACGAAAACTATAATTTAGAAAACAACCAAAACTACACAGAGAATTATACTGCTAATTCTCAAAACTAGCAATACGAGGATTATACTGCTAATCCTCAGGATTTTTGCCAAGGTTTAGACCAACCAGCGGATCCTCCCAACGAGGAGTTCAAACCAATTACGGAACTAGAAACTCAAATACAAACTATGAACCTCAACGACAGTTTCGACCCAATGTTGAATTTCCCAGAACAGACGTTCATGTAAATACGCCTCCCCATACCCTATTAACTGTAAATTCAAAGAACCTTTACTATATGAAGGATGTAACTGGTAAATTTAAAATTCTAATTGATACAGGCGCAGGTATATCAATTTTTAAACCTAAAAACAGCTGAAAATTACAGACGTAGATCTCCTGAAAATGTAATTATACAGGGTATTACCGATCAAAAAATTTATATCAACGAATCTGTTCTCATCCCCTTTTCAGATGAGTCACACAAAGTTTATATCTATAATCTAGATATAGATTTTGATGGATTATTAGGCGCAGACTTTTTAGAATATTACGAATGCCAAGTAGACTTTAAAAATAAACAACTAGTCACAAATTTTAATACCGTACCACTATTTAAAGTCACGGAAGAAAGTTCAGTAAATTTACCTGTACAACCAACTAGTAACTCCAATATCAAAAACCAAAATCCAAATTTAGGCAACATCAAAAATTTAATTTCTATCGAACCTCGCATGGAAAAAATCTGTAAACTAAAATGTAACCTGCGAAATACCGAGGTTATACTGTTAGCCAGGAAAACGAAAAAGTACGCTTACCAAATGCCATTGTCAAAATCGATCACAATGGAGAATTTTTAACTTCAATAATAAACGCAAACGCTATTCCAAAAACCATAAACTTTTCAAATCTTAACCTGGAACCAGTACAAAAATTCAAATCAATTTTTAATTTAAATACTCAAAATTCTGACCAATACCTACAGACAGACAGATCCTTCGAGATCAGGAACGAATTGCTTTTGGATCATCTAAACGAAGAAGAGGCCGAAATAGTAACGCAGCTTTGTTTAGATTTCCAAGACATATTCTACTTGAAAGGAGACAATTTAACCTTTACTAACGAAATTAAGCATTCCATTGATACGAACGATTCAAAACCGGTTTTCACAAAGTCATATCCATAAAGAGGAAGTCAAAACACAAGTCTCTAATATGCTTGATCAAGGCATCATTAGACCTTCGATTTCTCCCTGGTCCTCTCCGGTTTGGGTTGTACCTAAAAAACTCGACGCCTCCGGTAAACAAAAATGGCGAGTTGTAGTGGACTACAGAAAACTCAACGAACTGACTATTGACGATAAATACCCGCTACCCAATATTTCCGACCTCCTCGATCAATTAGGCAAATGTCAATATTTTACAACTTTGGACTTAGCCTCCGGATTTCACCTAATCGAGATTGATGCGAAAGATATTCAAAAAACTGCTTTCACAGTTGAAAATGGTAATTTTGAATTCGTAAGAATGCCTTTTGGACTTAAAAATCCTCCATCAACATTTCAAAGAGTGATGGATAACATTTTGTTAGGTATTCAAAATGAACGATGTCTCGTCTATATGGACGATATTATTGTTTACTCCCCTACTATTCACGAGCATATTTCTCGATTAACAGAAGTTTTCAAACGATTACAGAAAGCCAATCTAAAAATTCAACCCGACAAATGCGAGTTTCTCCGCAAGGAAGTCGCTTATTTAGGACATCTCATTACAAAAGACGACGTAAAACCGAATACTTCGAAAGTTGACGCTATTCTAAACTTCCCTCAACCAAAAAACCAAAAAGAAATTAAATCATTTCTAGGCTTAGCCGGATATTACAGGCGCTTTATCCCCAATTTCTCCAAGATTACCAAACCTTTAACAAAACTACTATAAAAAGACATGCCATTTCTCTTCGACAATGATTGTATAAATTCTTTTCAAAATTTGAAACAAAGATTAACGACAACTCCGATATTAATCTACCCTAACTTTGATGAACCTTTCGTCCTAACCACTGATGCGAGCGCATTTGCCGTCGGCTCGGTGCTGAGCCAGGGGCCTATTGGCAAAGATTTACCCATTGTCTATGCTTCTAGACCCTTGTGCAGTGCAGAAACTAAGTATTCAACGATTGAACGCGAGCTTTTATCCATAGTATGAGTGTAAAGCACTTTAGACCCTATCTGTACGGTAGAAAGTTCAAGCTTGTAACCGACCACACTCACCTGGCTATTCTCTATAAAAGACCCAGGAAGTAGACTTGCCCGTTGGCGACTCAAATTAGAAGAGTACGACTACGAAATAATTTATAAACCTGGTAAAATCAATAAGAACGCGGACGCACTTTCCAGAATCAAAATTAATCATTTTTCCGAATGTTCCAAATTCTATTCAAAGGTTCTAGCCACGAATGACGAAGAGTCAGACGACGACGAAAACCCAGACGATAACAACGAAATCACTAACGAGCAAATTTCCCAAGAATTTGAAACTTTCGCCAACCTATATAAAACAACATCTTTAATAGACTATTCAAAAATAAAAGCCTCAAATAAACAACTCTTATACCGAGAACATAAAGATATTATAACCTTCTTCCAACAAAATAACTTACAAGACCTACATCACAAAATTATCGAGGACATATTCGAAGAAAACCCCGAATTTCATAACGATAAAATCAATATTGTATCGAGCAAAACAGACATAGGAGATATTTTATCATCCCTCTACCCTTTGATATCGAATCTGTAATTGAACATCTATTTTTGGTATTATTTGAAAATCAAGAAGTCCTAGATCTCTCTAAGACATACTTTGTCGAAAATAATTTAGACCTCCCCATACTTGAAATCCTATCATTCATTTTTGCGGAAAAAGACTTAAAAGTAGTAATTTGTCAAGATATCGTCAGAACTGCCGACGAAGATGAAATTCCAATTATATTTGAGCAAAATCATTTTGGTAAAAATAATCTACACCGCGGAATAAATGAAACGATTCGAAGAATTGGAGAAAAATACACTTGGCAAGGTTCAACTAAAGACGTTGAAAATTTTATAAAAAATTACGAAACTTGCCAAAAGACTAAAGTATGCCGGAAAAACCTTAATAACCCTCTAGTAGTCACAGAAACCCCAAGAACACCATTCGAAAGAATCAATATCGATTTATTTGAATTCCCCACTCGAAATTACGCTTTAACCATTCGCGACGAATTAACTAAATTCACGCAAGCATATGCAGTCCCGGATAAATCCGCAAAATCTGTCGTAAACACCTTGTTGTTATATTTTCAACATTGCGATTACGGTGGCGAATTTGACAACCGCTTGCTCAAAGATCTCTGCACCCTCTACGACATAAAATTAACTTATTCAGGCGTAGGACATCCCCAATCGAACGGATCCATAGAAAGATTTCGTGCTACTTTAGCCGAAATGATAAGAATCCACAAAACTGAAAACCCAAACGAACATCCTTTCACGATTTTACCATATGCGGTAATATGCTACAATAATTCGGTCAATAAGACACATGGTTTTACTCCATATGAACTTATATTTGGGCATACGTCTAACAGACCACCTGAAACCTTATATAACCAGAAAGAACTAATAACTAAATATGTCAGAGATCTGAACAATAGAATATCCCACTACTATAAAATAGCCCGTAGTCGAACGCAAGCTCAAAAGGAGAAAGCGAAAGTTCGCTTTGATAGAAATGTTCCCCAAAAACGACCTGAATATAAAATAGGTGACTTAGTTTACGTAAAAGAATCACAAATCAAAAACAAATTGCAAAACAAATTTAACGGTCCCTTTAAAATAAAAGAAATTTTTCAAAATTCTGCTACCTTGTTAAATCTCGAAACAAAACAAGAAACTAAAGTCAATTTTGATAGAATGAAACCATATACTGAAAATTAAATTTATTTTCAGGTTTCTCCTGCTGTTCGAATCAGCACTCTGTCAATACAAAATTACCCCGATCAATAACACTGTTGGTGTATACTACCACCAAGACACGGACATCGTGGTGACAAATGACAAATGGACTCTGCTAGTGCATAAAAATATTTCATCCCTCAAACTAGCTTTTAACAAAAATCAAAATATCTTAGACAAAATCTTGTACACTCTCAATAATGGTGATCATAAGTCAATTATTTTTACGAGTGAAATTAGAACAGACTTTAACCTTTTAACACAAATATCCAACTCTATAAAAATGAAATTTGACGAAATCTTTTCAGATACAAAAAGATATAAACGAGGAATACTTAACGGTATCGGTACAATATTCAAATCCATAACTGGAAACCTAGATGCTGAAGATGGCCAGTACTATACTAATTGTATAAATAAACTAAATAACGACGAACATCAATTGGAAAACTTAATCAAAAATCAAATTTAAGTTACGACTTCTGTTATTAAAAACTTCAACTCGACTATACAAAAATTACAAATTGACGAGGAAACGTTTAACAAAAATCTCGAAGAAATCGAACGCATAATTCAAACCATGACTCAAGCTATTGAGGCTGCTCATATAAAACTAAAATTCTTATACATTTCCGAACAACTAATGACAAGCTATTTGTATATCGAAGATAATTTAAACGACATTTTAAATCCAATAACATTTGCCAGACTAGGAATCATTCACACGTCAATCATAACTCCTAATCACTTAGTGACAGCACTACAAGAAGTTTCACAGAGCTTACGAAGGAACAATTTGAATCTCCCCATTAAATTATCGGCAGTTGCTAAGTATTTAGATATTATTGAATTGCAAGCGTTTCAAATGGATTCTAACTTAGTATTTGTTTTAACAATACCACTTGTTGAACCCCAAAATTATAACACCTATCGCCTATACCCTATCCCGATACTTGATAACAGAACTGGTCTACATGACATTTTATCTATCTCACAAAAGTTTATCGCGAGACACGATGATTCTTTAATGTACATATCTACACAAAATTTGAAAGAATGCAAACCTCTTTATTTTGGAACCAAACTATGTTCGAACCTGTTTGCATATCCTGTCGACCAAAATGCCATATGTGAAGCCAGAATACTAAAACCATTGCCGAAACTTCCAGAGAACTGTCAAACTTCCTTCATTATTAGTCAGGGATACAACGTCCAAGAACTTGAAGACAACACATGGCTAGTAATTAATTCCGAACCACTTCACATCACCATCAACTGTCCAAAGAGAGAATCCACAACAGAGTTAATCAACAAAAATTCCATCATCAAACTACAACCAGGATGTTACGCCTATGCAGGCATTACTGGAACGCAAGCTAGTGCTAAAGACTTTTCTGAAATTAAAGACAATTCACATCCTATCCAAATTCCGTTTGAATGCTGTAATCACATGCCCGACAAAATCGAAATTCCAAAATTAAAACCGCTCAAATTAAACAGTCTCGACGTAGAAGATCTAGATATTGCTAAAAACAAATTGGACCAATATTCCAAAGACCTGGATGACCTCATAAACGAACCTTTTGTGACCAAACACATATCTTGGTTCACATATTTCATAATCACTCTCATCATTCTATTAGTTCTACTTTACATAACTTGTAAATGCAGAAGGAGATGTGGAGCATTGCGAATCCAACCCTCAACGGACAACCCTCCTTCACCTCCTTCAGAGCGAAGCAGAGTTTTTACCAAATTTCCTAGACTGATCCCTCCAAGAAAGCGATCCGGTATTAAACCTCAAGAAGAAGAGGACATCGAGTTAACATAGACTTTCATATGTGGAGTTTTACCCTTGTCTATTAATTTAGACCATTGTATTTTATTCTTATTACATTTATGTAATGTATTACTCGCTTATTATTATTATCGTTTACCAATTTTAACTTTTACATATTTTATTATTTTGCTTTGCATTCATTCAACATTGTTTCAATTTATTTTGCATTATATTCATTTAACGTTTCTAACAATTTTCAAAAGTTGCTGCATAACATCAACTTTTTTATTAAGGGGGAAGTTGTTATATAAAATTATACGCTTATTACCAAGACTTAGTCATAACAAACCTTCACAGGTATATCATATTACATGATAACGACTTCTCTTATTAATCGCTTATCTTAGAGATATTATGTTTCACCTTTGTTTCTCACATTTTATGCTGAATGTCGAATTGCATTTCCTTTGTTCTATATTTTGCTTACTCAGGTTCTGTATGTTATAAATACGACTAGACATGCTTTGTAAAATCAGTTATTAAACTCACTTAGAATGAAACACTTCTAATTATTATTATATTCCTTCTCCAAGAGCCAACGTTGGCTCCATTTAAGTAAATAAAAGTTTTTAAAAAGTCATTCATGTGAACCGTGATATATATATATATATATATATATATATATATATATATATATATCAATAAAATCATCAAGCAAAGAAATGGAAATGATTTGAAATGTACTTTTTTTGAATCCACGTTACTACAACTTAATAAACCATAATAATCATGAAATGTACATATTTTTTAACAGTTCTCAATGAAGAAAGAATTTTTTTGAAAGGCTTTTATTTTTTTCTCTATTTTTTATTGCGACGATTGAGTTCGTGCGTGATAATATATATAAGTATATTTTTCCCATCCATCTTTTGCTTGTATTGTTTAAAACAAAAAAGCATCAGAAAGCTACAATTTCCATCTTTTAAATTAACCAACACCAGTGGCGGCTCGTGATATTTTGTGCATAGGAGGCTTGATATTTAAAAGATAAATTTGTACATTTCCTCACATGCTGCTAGAGGAGGCTCAGCCTCCCGTGCCTCCTCTGATGAGCCGCCACTAACCAACACTCATATAGATTGAACAAATTCTGATTTAGTGACATGTAATTCAGTGCATCGGTGTCACAGTCATGCGTATTCAAACGCGCGCACGCATAGATATCGCTCCGAGTCATAACGTTACACTTGACTATTTTTTTCCGAGAAAACGAAATGTAAACTTTTCAGGATATTATTCTATACACTTTCACTAACTTATTTAAAAAAAAATTATTCAGTTTGCAAATTTTTGTAAGTAAATACCTTCATCGACTGGGCTATAGGTTCAAACGGAAGACGCAGAGTATAGTCTCCATTGCAGCTGAAGGCGCCGTTTTTATCGCACCAGTAACACAGAGGCATGCTAGTCTTTGAGCATGCTCTAGTTGGGACGCTACTGTTCTTTGCCTTACTCTGAGCCACCAGACGTTGGTTGCATAACATCTTTTCACAGCAATATTCAGCCAAAGGGAGATGCTGTGTGAAGAAACCCAGGACCTGCCAACTGCTCTGCGGCACTGCCAGAAAGGCTACATATGCCTTGTTTATATTAAGTTCCATAATATATCTTTTCCAATTTAGAGTGTGGTATGGTTGCTTTTCTTGGTGAATACTACTAGCTATTTTCCGAGAATTAAATGCACCATTTACACAGGCCCACAAAAAAAGTAGTCTGTGCTGGGCACTGCCCACACCTATCCCTTGTATTTTGAGCCACCGAACAAGAATCTGACCTTAATTTTTCCCCAGCACGTCAGGTTTCTTTTTTTTAAACTAAAAAAAAGTCTGTTTGATCGTAATATTGCTTACCCAGCTCATTTAAATCAGACTCCAAAAATGATTCAACTTCAAAATTTTAACCTGGTGATACTTCAGTATTGACCACATAACTCAAAGGAAACCGTAAAACCAAAGAATTGCAAAAACAAGAGATCAAATGAAGTCACCTAAACAGAAATCTCCCGAAAAGATACTCACTTCCAAAGTTACGTCCTCAATTAAGATTCTCTAATTTGCTTTTATTGAATACCCAGAATCACGGGGTTATGCGGCTGAAAGTTTTGCTGTTCGAGAGCTAAGGGATCACGACGAGATCACGAGCTACTTGATTTCAAGATTCCAAGAATGCAATCTCATGAATTGTCCTGTCCAGATTCTTCACATTCTTCTATTATATTCCCAGAGTTATACACAGTTATGAGTTTACGGGGTTACTGGGTTATATGGTAGAGGGGTTTGCTGCTGGAGCGCTATAGGCTTACTTGGTAACAAGGTAACAAGGTTCTGAGGGCACAATCTAATTGATTCCCCAATCGAGAGTCTCCTATTTTTTTCATTGAATCCTCAGGGTTATGGGGATATGAGGATAGAGGGATTGTCATTAAAGAGCGATGGCACCATAGGGTGCTTGATTTCACGATTCTAATGTCAGAATGACAAGAGTTTCTCTACTTAAAATCTCCATTTTTTCCGTTGGATCTTCAGCGTTAAGGTTACGGAGTTATGGAATGTTGAGGTTATAGTATCATGAGGTTGTGGATGTATGACACTTATAGCGTTAATGCTATAAATAAAATTAAAATGTATGTAAATATACGTATATTTGTTTTCTTTAATACATCTTTTATTTTAAATGATTTTTGTGTATTTCAAAGTATATTGTTATTATTTTTGTTATCGAATGTTTTTTTTGTTTTTTCTCGACACCATAGGAACTTCTCGATTTCCAGTGAGTAAGTCGCTATAGTCGCTATATACACCCCCTCGTTAAAAAAGAGAAGAGTCAATCAACCAACGTGTCGATTGCGAAACGCACTTTTTTAACCGGGGTAGGCAAAGTGTCACATCTGTCAACTAATACAAAAGCTGGTTTAATTAACCCTATCAATATTGACAGTTATGACTTTGATTCCTTTCTTAAAGGTAAATAACGTATCTGAACGAGATAAAACTTTAAACGATCCTTCATATAAAGGAGTAAACGAACGTTTAAACCGTTCATTGCGAACAAAAATAAAATCGCAAGAGGAAAGATCTGAACTAAAAAAAGTTTTGTAATTGCCATGCGAAATTGGAGGAACAAATTTTAAATTATTAAAGTAAATGCGTAATTTGTCAATGAAAAAAGGAATATCTGGGGAATTATACGATTCAACGAAAAATTCGCCAGGTAAACGAAGGGTTTGACCATATATAAGTTCAGCAGGTGAACATTGTTGTCCTAAATGCTAATAAAATGATGGGTAATTCATCTGTCCAATGTGATGTATTGGCTTTAGTTAACAAGGAAGTTTTAAGTGAGCGATGAAATCTTTCAATTAGAGAGTTCCCTTGTGGGTGATATGCAGTTGTACGTATTCTATGAAAACCTAAAAACTTTGCAAATTCATTAAATAATCTTGACTCGAATTGTACCCCTTGATCAGTCGTCACCGACAAGGGAACACCGAATCGACAAACAAAATTTTGAAATAGAGTACGCGCAACTGTTTCAGCTGTGATGTCGCGAAGAGGGTATGCTTCCTAGTGAATCGTTCAATCACCGTAAGAATGTAAGAGTTACCTTTAGATGGAGGTAATGGTCCTACCAAATCTATATGGATGTGGTCGAATCTGCTTTTCGGGATGGTGAAGTTTCCAAGAAGACTTCTCGTATGTCGGCTGACTTTGACAGCTTGACAGTTAATGCACGATTTTGACCATAAATTACAGTCTGTGTTCATTTTCGGCCAAAAATAGTTATTTGAAATCAACAGTCTAGTGGCTTTAATACCAGGATGAGATAAGTTGTGAAAAATATCGAATATCGTTCGTCTGTAAACAAGTGGAACAAAAGGTCTAACTTTTGTACGAGAAACATCACACCAAATAAATTCATCTGAATCTGGAATCTTTTTTAAAATGAAAATGGTTTTAGCTAGTGATGATTTATCTGACAAAAAATAGTTGAGATTTGAATCTTTCTCCTGAGCTTCACTAAGCAACTTCAAAGGTCAAAGTTAACATTAAGGAAGGGAGAATTTTTAAGTTGAAGTGGTAAAATATCTTGTTTTAAAGAAGAAGTGTCGTAAATACGTGACAAGCTGTCAGCTATTACGTTATGTTTTCCTTTAACATGTTGTATTTTACAAGAAAATTGAGCTATATATTCTAAATGACGTATTTGACGAGGGGATCTTTCTGCTTTTGTGAATAAAGTGTCGATTAAAGGTTTGTGATCTGTAAAACAATTAAACTTCCGACCTTCAAGTATGAATTTAAAATGTTTAACTGCAGTATATAATACTAAAAGTTCTTTGTCTAAAACCGAATAATTGGTTTGTGCTGTGGTTAATTTACGGGAAAAGAATGCTAACGGAGCCAGAAATCCCTTATTATCTTTTTGCTCTAAAACTGCACCCATGGCAAGGTTAGAACAAACCACTGAGAGAGATAAGATAATATCATCATTATTGCAAGGATGAGCTAAAACTACTGCATTACTTATAGCGTCTTTGGCTTTCGAAAATCCATCTAAACATTCATCAGGCCAACTATTTATCTTTGTAATTTTATCATGAGAGAAACTGTTACAAAGAGAATATAGGGGAAGTAAAATTTCAGCAAAATGAGGTATGAAACGATGATAAAAATTTACCATACCTATGAAACGTTGTAGTTGTTTGAGAGTTGTCGGTAAAGGGAAGTTATTAATGACTTCGACTCTCTCAGTTGTTGATGGTAAAATACCTGATAAAGAGATTTGATGACCTAAAAAGGTTAAATTGTCAACTCCTAAGATACATTTAGATGGTTTAATGTTAATTCCGTATGTGTCTAATCTTTTGAAAACTATTTCCAAATGTTCCAAATGTTGTACATCTGATTGACTTGCGATTAATATATCATCCAAATAGACGAAAACGAAAGGTAAGTTGACAAGTACTTCATACATAAAACGTTGGAAAGTTTGACCGGCATTGCGTAGGCCAAAAGGCATACGGGAAAATTCAAACAGTCCGAAAGGAGTTGTTATGGCTGTCTTATAAACGTCATTTTCAGCGACAGGTTACTGTCTTGGAGAAAATAGTGCAGCCATGCAACTGAGAGCTAAAGTCGTGAATATGAGGTAATGGATATCTGTCTGGAATAGTAATTGTATTTAGTTGTCGATAGTCTCCACAAGGTCTCCAGTCATTTTTCTCTTTTTTTGCTACTAAATGAAGTGGTGAAGAAACTTGAGAAGATGATGGTTTACAGATACCCAATTCCACCAATGTTGTTAAATTCTGTTTGAGCTATTTTAAATTTGAGATTGTCTAATCTACGAGGTCGTGAAAAAGGTAAATGACCTTCAGTAACTATATGATGTACAACAGAATATTTAATAGGTAAATTGTAATCTGGTGAACTAATTAAATTAGGAAATTGTAAAAGTAATTTGTTATATTTATGTGTTAAAGGAAATAATTTAAGTGTGTCTAATCTATAATTGTCTAAAGGACTATTTTTAATAAAACAATTAATTGACAAATTAGTCTTGTTATCAATTATTCGAGCTCCTTTAAAATCGACAACTAAACCGAAATGAGACAAGAAATCTGCTCCGATGATTGGAATGTCAATGCTGCAATATTGAAAATGAAAGGAAACAATCTGCATAAGTTTAGATCGACTTTTAACAATTTCTTACCGTATGTAAAAATAGTTGAACCGTTAGCCGCGGTTAATATCGTATCAAAATTCTTTTTGAAATCTGTGAAAACATTACGTGGTACTGTAGAAGAACGCACTACCGGGCGTCAAAATGACGCGACACCAATTTATTTCTCAGGGGGCGCCAGTCGCGTATTACCCCGTTCTTCTACCTCCCAGGCGGGTTCGAGATAAGATGCACTTCGGTAGCCGAGTAATGGACCAAGGCTGCACTACCACAGATCGGAAACTACGCTCTCTCTGGACCCGAATTCCCTCGTTAGGGGTTTAGGCACCTCTTAATTTCCTGAATTTTTGCATAAAAAAATCCCAACCGAAGAATTTCTCTGCGGAGGGATTAGTTTTGGTACGCGAAAATCACGTTTTGGTCCATTTATAACGGAATATATTTCTCAAAAAACGCATAAAAAAATCCCTATCAAACCTCCGTAAAGCAACCAGAAGGTCGAACGTTAATGCGAATTAACTCGACACATCCGGTTTTCTATACGAAAGTTCCAGGGATTATAGACCGTCAACAGGCCTCAAGATCAATTAAGAAATATTAGTTCAAAGAATCCGTTTATTTAACAGAATTGGTTATACAAAATTCTCAAGATAAGAATCGTGCCTTCCCCAATCAAGGTAGTGACTTTCAGACCATACAAGCGAGAGCGCTCACGCTAACGATCGATTAGGTAGAAAAGATTCATACATGCCTTCTCAGAATCAAAATGCGAGCTTTTAGAATCATTTCAGACTCTGGGTAAATGAATAATTAAGGCTGACTGAAATTAACTTAAAAAAGTTTTACTAAATGAATTTAGTTTCGCTAGAGACTACTTAGCTTTAAAGTTCTTGTATCGTGGAGATTCACGTACTCAAACACATTCAGAGGACTTATTACTGCATAAGTTGAGTGGCGTTCGATCAGTCCACGACTTACTAACCCTTATCACAGTCGATTAATATTATCGATTTGGCAGCGTCGCACCTTCGAGCGACTTTTAGGCAAAATTGAATTTTTGGATTTTTATGCACAAGGCGTTTTCCTCTATAACTTTGTCATTTGAAAAGCCCTGTTATTGGCTTTTCTACCATTGCTTTGTCTGGACCACTCAACGCGCTCGACCAAATTGCGAGCCGCTGGGTCAATCCAAACTCTTTCTATGCGAGAAACCGGCCTTGTACATGTGCATTGATTTTTATCAATTTTTGCTTATCGGCACTACGCCGGCTTTGACAAAATCTTCCATTTTGCCTTTCGGATGCAATGCATCGTTAAAATTTTATGCTCATACTTTAGAATTGGGCTTCCAATGACCGTACCTCAAAGGTCAATGTCTTTGGTTGAGGAATAAATAAAAAATAAAAAATAAAAAATAATTTAAATTATATTTTCGTGGTACTTTTTAAACTAACTTTGTGGTACTTTTGAAAAATCCATTTTAAGACCAATTTTAGCGTACTTTTGAAAAATCGATTTTCGAGCCAAATTTCAAGGTACTTTTGAAAAACTAATCTGCGGGTGAAATTTTGGCGTACTTTTGAAAAATCGATTTTCAAGCCAAATTTCAAGGTACTTTTGAAAAGTTAATCAGCGGGTGAAATTTTGGCGTACTTTTGAAAAATCGATTTTCAAGCCAAATTTCAAGGTACTTTTGAAAAGTTAATCTGCGGATGAAATTTTGGCGTACTTTTGAAAAATCGATCTTCAAGCCAAATTTCAAGGTACTTTTGAAAAGTTAATCTGCGGGTGAAATTTTGGCGTACTTTTGAAATATCAATCTTCAAGCCAAATTTAAACGCAGTTTTGAAAAATTAGTCTGCAAGTGAAACTTTGGCGTACTTTCGATAAATCGATTCCTGGGCCAAATTTTGACGCCCTTCCAAAAATATTATTTTTCAAAGTCCAATTTATGGTACCTTTGAAAAAGTATATTATTCATAAATCTTTGTCATTATATACTTCTACTCTCATATTCTGAACCAAAAAACATTTTTCCTAAGTGAAAATTCGGTGTTTCTTCGAATTTTCACCTGGTCATTTCCAACGCCTTTTAGAACCCAAAACGGCCCTTGTGGACTGATCTGCGCCTCTGCAGACTCCCAAAAATGTCTTTAAATGAAATTTTTGCCTAAGTCGAATCTTGATTATGTCTTCAACTTAGGACGATTTTGGAGAGTTCTACAACACTCCCCTCCTTTGGTTGAATCTTTTCTACTCATCGATTGCCTTTAATTTCCATATTCACTTGTATGTCTGTATGCCTTTATTTGACGGTCTGACCTATGGTACAGATGTTTAAAAATAACGGCCTTAATTGGGGCAGACGGCTGATTCGCCTATCTAACTTAAAAATAAATACATTTTTTAAACAATACGCCAAGTTGATACAACATTTTTATCAACTTAATTACACCCGCGTCGAGGTGCGAAGCGAAGCGAAGCGAAGCGAAGCGTAGCACAATTTTGATTAGCGTCCACTCTCACTAATTCGTTGCACTCGCTTTTTCGCCCTAGTCTCGCTCTTGCTTAACTTCGGCCCTTTCTAGAAGAGGCTGTCTATATCTCTATGCCGCAGCTTGGACGGTCCTCGCCTTTGAGTTCCAGACTTCACCATGCCGCGCCCTTGCGACAGGCTGGGTCATCTTTCCATTTCTGCACATGGAAAATGCAGTTCTGCAACTAGATTGACTTTTTAGCAAGTCGTCGACTGGGACGCGTCGACTAACAAACACAATGTGTTGTTTTTAATGAAATATTTTTCTAACATGAATTTTGTTAACTTATAATGGTTAGAAATTGGTTCTTCGTAAGGTAGATTGAATCGGCTTACGATACTCGTGCGGTCATCACTACTTTGTGAAAAAAGTATAAAAAAAAAATTGAAGCGTCTTCTTGAGCGAAGAACGGCTTCTGAAACTCGTCTCGTAGTTTCTACTTCGTAAGGTAGATTAAATCGGCTTACGATACTCGTGCGGTCATCACGACTTGTGAAAAAAGTATAAAAAAAAAAAATTGAAGCGTCTTCTTGAGCGAAGAACGGCTTCTGAAACTCGTAGTTTCCATTTGGGGTATACGTTAATTTTGTTGACTTAAAATGATTAAAATAGAAGTTGTCTTCTTGCATAAGAAAAAAACAGCTTCCGAAACTCGTACTGATTCGTACTTATGCCTACGTCCATTACTCGAACTTGGCGGCTCTCGCTCTTGAGAAGCTAGGCTTACCGGATCGCGCTCTTGCGTCGGGTTCGCCGTCTTTCCATGTCTGCTCATGAAGTAGACTTTAAATTTTCGATTCGACCGCATATAGGTCAAAATCTCCACTTAGAATTTTGAGAAAAAATATAAAAAAAAAGCAAAAACGGCTATTAGCCGTGGTCGACCTCGGAAATATCTAGAGGCGACTCTTCTATGTCTGGCTCATCTCGAGCATCATCGGGGTCTCGACTTATTACATCCGGCTCATCTTGAGCACCTGCGGGAACATTGATTTGAACTAGTGTGGTATCGCTACGTCGCTCTGACCTGGGCGCGATCTCATTGTCTGATGAGGAAGCGTCGTCACTAAGATGAGTTTCATCCGGACTATCTTCTGATTCTTCAGACAATTCCAATTCAACATCGGGATCTCCCTTAGGTGCCGGCCTGATGGCATCGACATGTAATCTCGTCGAAGTTACCCCCTTGTGAATGAGGTAAACTTCATTGGACAATCTCTTTAAAACCTTGTGTGGCCCACTCCACGACGGTGTGAAGGTATGATCCTTCCTGATCCTTTTAGTCATTACCATATCTCCCACTGTATATACGACCGGCGTTACTGCCACTTTGGACGCGTAACGCCATTGGTAATTTGCTTGATTTCTACGAATCTCCTTGACTCTTTCAAGGCGGGGAACGTCCGCTTGATTACGACGTTCTTGTCTATAAGCGAACATATTCCAATCACCAATCTGCGGTAATTCATAGCCGAGTACTACGAAACTGGGCGTATGCCCCGTAGCGGCGTTTTTTCTTGTTCTCAAGATATATGCCATCTGACTAACATGTCGATCCCACTCGTCATTGGGTGAACCATATAATAAGGTTTTCGGAACGCCATATCTCGCCACTAGTTCCTCTTCGGTAAATTGTGCTATTGTTTTTCCACTGACTTGGGTGAACGCCTTGGCTTCGACCCACTTACTAAATACATCCTCTACCATTAATATATATCGGTTATCTGCATCTTTGGTTCGCTGAAGCGGTCCTATTACATCGACGCTTAGAACTTCGAACGGATGCGATGGAGCATGGCTTCTGAGAGGAGCCTTTGGTTGTGACTGTCTGCTTTTTACGGAATTACAAATAATGCACTCATTTAAATATTTGTTAACTAGTCTCGACAAATTATTAAAATAATAGCGGCCCGAGATGATTCTAACAGTTTCATCGCGGCCGGGGTGACCTACTTCCGGTCGGTCGTGAAAATGAGATATTACTCTCATGACCATACGTTTTGGTACGTATAATTTTTTTTTGACATTTTCGCCTCTCGTCCAAAGTGTTCCGCCTATCACTTGTCGTGTATTGACGAATTTCACCTCTGCCTCGGTTTTATTTGCTTGTCGCACTAGAGTATTCCATCGTTCAATTTGGTCTTGGATATCTCTGGAGTGCGTTTGCGCTTCTCTGACCTGATCGTTTAATTCCAATGTGGTAATCACTGATATTCGTTCCTTGTACGAGAATTTTGGTGGATACATTCTCTCCTCTTCGTCGTCTGCTTCGACGTTCGGGCCTTGAGGATTTCTGCTCAAATAGTCCGCCAGTATGTTTTCTTTACCAGGACAATGCTCTATCGAGAAGCTATATTCTTGAAGTAATAACGACCATCGTGTAAATTTGGTCTTTTCATCTTTATGCTTATTCAGCCATAGTAACGCTCTGTTGTCAGTTCTAACGATGAAAGGATGGTCTGCCAAATAAATTTTATATTTCTTTATATAGTTAACGACGCTCAGACATTCTAACTCGTTTATGTGATAATTTCTCTCTGTTGGAGACAGCGTATTGCTTGCATAAGAGATGATGTGCTTCTGGTCGTTATCCCCTAGCTGATAAAGGACGGCCGATAATCCTATCAGGGATGCATCGGTTTGCAAAATGAACATTTTGTTAAAATCGGGCCGGTGTAGTCCTAGTGGTTGATTCAATACTTCTTTTAGTAAAATAAAAGCTTCTTGGGCTTCCGGATTCCACTTGAAGCGCCAGTCTTTCGAGAGTAGTCGGGTCAAGGGCTTAGTAATTATTGCTACATTAGGGATATATTCATGTACCCAATTACATAGGCCAAGGAAACTCTGAAGCTGGCGCCTCGTCGTAGGGGCCGGATAATTTTGTATCTGTAATATGTGTTTTTCTAACGGCTGAGTGGTGTTGGCATTTATTTGATGCCCGAGATAGGTTATGCTTGACGTGGCTACCACACATTTTTCCGGTGACACCTTTAAATTATGTAAACGCAGGCGTTCAAAGACGGCTCTCAGATGATTTACATGCTGATTTATGTTTTCACTATAGATGATAATATCATCGAGATATACTTTGCAGAAATGATGCAAGTAGCCGGTCAATACGTCTCTTGCCATAAATTTTTGGAACGTACATGGAGCGGTCTTCAATCCGAAAGGCATCACGTTAAATCGGTAAGATGCTCCATCCAATGTTGTAAACGTAGAATAATTTTTTGACGACTCCTCAAGAGGAATTTGCCAATATCCGCTCTTGAGGTCCAACACCGTAAATATGTTGGCGTTTCCTAGATCCTTTATACTCTCGTATATCTTAGGTAAGACGGATGCTTCGTCTTCCGTTACTTCATTTAAGTGACGATAATCAATGCAGAAGCGAGGCTTCTTGCCGGGCCTTTCTATTATAATGGGAGGCGAACTGTACTGAGCGGTACTCGGTTCTATAACTCCGGCTTTCAGCATCTCTTCAATTTGATCGTACATAACTTTTTTCTTAGTAGGAGACATAGGATAAGGTTTGATATTAAACGGGCGGTCGTCTTTAACTTTTATTTTATGTTTCGTTGTCACCGTGGTAGCTTGGGTAGGCACCGCGGTGAACAATTCAGCGAATTCCTCGAATAGAGATTTTAAATTATCGTTTCCGATGATCAGTTCTTCGGGAAGCCGGCATTGCTTCCTTGCTTGATGTGCCGCTTGATTCCAGAAGACGGTTATTCGCTCTTCAGTGCCGACGTAGACACATTTACGTTGATAATCGAATACGACATTGTGGGCATATAAAAACGGGGCTCCCAGAATGAGCTCTTCGTTTAAATTTTGAATGACCTGAAACGTGGTCTGAAAGGGTACATCTAGTACATTAACATTTATGGTCGTAGTCCCGAGGGATTCTACTAAACCATCGCCACAAGCCATAACAAACGTTTGGGGAGCTGTAAGTTGATCAATGTCGTTCAAAAATTTCGGTTGGATAATATTCCTTGTCGAACCTGTATCCAAAAAGCGTTAACCGCTCGATTATTAATTATAATCTTAATGCGAGGCAGAGGGAAAGCGTCGCTAGTTTGATTGATAGATTCTAATGGAGTGAATCGGTGGGGAGATATGTTGACTTCTTGATCCTTAAACAGGTAATTAAGGTCAGGAAGGTCATCGAAGTTTTTTAATTTAAACTTCTTGCTTCGGAGCTTCCCCGAGGGTCGCTTCGAGCCTGCTGGGGCCTGGTAGGCGGGGCTGGTACAGTTCGGCCTGGGCCATCGCCTCTGACCCCCGCTTGGTTTCCCGTATTCATATTACGATAGGGATTGTTTGGGCATTCCGCATGAAAATGCCACTGCTCCGTTGGGCAGTATCTGCAAGGGCGATACGGGACTCGGGAGTTCCTTACGTCTCCAGTACCCCTTCTCGGCATATCCCCTCTGGGCAGCGAGGAAATATTATTTGCAAAATGCACCCTTGGTGCTGGCGGATTATCTCTTCTTTGAGATCCATTGAATGGTGTCCTAGATGCACCAAAGGAACTGGAGGACGGCTTCGCTAATGCGGAGGGTTCCGTTCTCCAGTTACTGCTCGATTGCTGATTCCCTTGAGCTGAAGCGGTAGAGGTGGACGCTTCTTGGTCCTTGCTTTTTTTGACATTTTGCAGAGTCTCGAATTCTTTATTCTCATCCATGATTTTGGCCATTTGTTCGGTCATCGTCACTAGTGTATTTGTATCTAGTATGACGGCACTCTTTAGGAGCATTTTCATATCAGGTCTCAACTGATTGAAGATGGTAGCCGCCTTCATCGCCTCCGGCTTAAACGGATCGATCCTCTTGAAGAGGCATACCTTCCTGGAAATAAATACTGACGTACTTTCCTCGGCATCTTGTTTCTTGCCATATAAATGAGCTACTGCTTCGGTGAGTACTTCACCTGAATCGTAACGGCTTCTGAACCGCTCGAGGAATAGAGGATACGTGGTAATTAGGGTTCGGTATTGTTCGAACCATTTCCTGGCATCGTCTTTGAGCTGTTCTGATATTTTATATAGACGGTCGTTATCCTGCGTAATTCGTACTCGGACGAAAAATTCCTCCATATGATGAATGAAGGTTTCAGGGTCTTCGTGTTCGAAGCCATGAAATTCCGCATTTGGATGCTTCGACCGATACTTATGCTCGTGCGTGGCTTCGCTTAGAGCTTTGGCAAGACCTGCTGCCATTTGGGCGAACACTTGTTCTGAGGAGGGCTGTATGACTCCTTCAGTGGTACTCGGGCCTACCCCCGAACTACCCAGTACATCCTCCGCGCACGGCCTCTCTAACCCTCTAGAGACGTTGTCCATCACAGATGTCGGCTCGTCGTAAAACTGGAAAGGCGTTGATTCATCCATATCCTTTCCAGAAAGCCCTGCTGACTAACAACGCCCCACGTTGTGCGCCATGTAGAAGAACGCACTACCGGGCGTCAAAATGACGCAACACCAATTTATTTCTCAGGGGGCGCCAGTCGCGTATTACCCCGTTCTTCTACCTCCCAGGCGGGTTCGAGATAAGATGCACTTCGGTAGCCGAGTAATGGACCAAGGCTGCACTACCACAGATCGGAAACTACGCTCTCTCTGGACCCGAATTCCCTCGTTAGGGGTTTAGGCACCTCTTAATTTCCTGAATTTTTGCATAAAAAAATCCTAACCTCTGCAGAGGGATTAGTTTTGGTACGCGAAAATCACGTTTTGGTCCATTAATAACGGAATATATTTCTCAAAAAACGCATAAAAAAATCCCTATCAAACCTCCGTAAAGCAACCAGAAGGTCGAACGTTAATGCGAATTAACTCGACACATCCGGTTTTCTATACGAAAGTTCCAGGGATTATAGACCGTCAACAGGCCTCAAGATCAATTAAGAAATATTAGTTCAAAGAATCCGTTTATTTAACAGAATTGGTTATACAAAATTCTCAAGATAAGAATCGTGCCTTCCCCAATCAAGGTAGTGACTTTCAGACCATACAAGCGAGAGCGCTCACGCTAACGATCGATTAGGTAGAAAAGATTCATACATACCTTCTCAGAATCAAAATGCGAGCTTTTAGAATCATTTCAGACTCTGGGTAAATGAATAATTAAGGCTGACTGAAATTAACTTAAAAAAGTTTTACTAAATGAATTTAGTTTCGCTAGAGACTACTTAGCTTTAAAGTTCTTGTATCGTGGAGATTCACGTACTCAAACACATTCAGAGGACTTATTACTGCATAAGTTGAGTGGCGTTCGATCAGTCCACGACTTACTAACCCTTATCACAGTCGATTAATATTATCGATTTGGCAGCGTCTCACCTTCGAGCGACTTTTAGGCAAAATTGAATTTTTGGATTTTTATGCACAAGGCGTTTTCCTCTATAACTTTGTCATTTGAAAAGCCCTGTTATTGGCTTTTCTACCATTGCTTTGTCTGGACCACTCAACGCGCTCGACCAAATTCCGAGCCGCTGGGTCAATCCAAACTCTTTCTATGCGAGAAACCGGCCTTGTACATGTGCATTGATTTTTATCAATTTTTGCTTATCGGCACTACGCCGGCTTTGACAAAATCTTCTATTTTGCCTTTCGGATGCAATGTCTTTGGTTGAGGAATAAATAAAAAATAAAAAATAAAAAATAATTTAAATTATATTTTCGTGGTACTTTTTAAACTGACTTTGTGGTACTTTTGAAAAATCTATTTTAAGACCAATTTTAGCGTACTTTTGAAAAATCGATTTTCGAGCCAAATTTCAAGGTACTTTTGAAAAACTAATCTGCGGGTGAAATTTTGGCGTACTTTTGAAAAATCGATTTTCAAGCCAAATTTCAAGGTACTTTTGAAAAGTTAATCCGCGGGTGAAATTTTGGCGTACTTTTGAAAAATCGATTTTCAAGCCAAATTTCAAGGTACTTTTGAAAAGTTAATCTGCGGGTGAAATTTTGGCGTACTTTTGAAAAATCGATCTTCAAGCCAAATTTCAAGGTACTTTTGAAAAGTTAATCTGCGGGTGAAATTTTGGCGTACTTTTGAAATATCAATCTTCAAGCCAAATTTAAACGCAGTTTTGAAAAATTAGTCTGCAAGTGAAACTTTGGCGTACTTTCGATAAATCGATTCCTGGGCCAAATTTTGACGCCCTTCCAAAAATATTATTTTTCAAAGTCCAATTTATGGTACCTTTGAAAAAGTATATTATTCATAAATCTTTGTCATTATATACTTCTACTCTCATATTCTGAACCAAAAAACATTTTTCCTAAGTGAAAATTCGGTGTTTCTTCGAATTTTCACCTGGTCATTTCCAACGCCTTATAGAACCCAAAACGGCCCTTGTGGACTGATCTGCGCCTCTGCAGACTCCCAAAAATGTCTTTAAATGAAATTTTTGCCTAAGTCGAATCTTGATTATGTCTTCAACTTAGGACGATTTTGGAGAGTTCTACAACAGTACCACAGATAAATCGGCGCCAGTGTCGATTAGGAAGTTCAGGTTGTTAGATCTATCATAAATAAAAAGTCGACGTTTGCTGCCAGAAAAGTCAAAGTCAGATGTCATAAAATTATCAAACTTCAGTCATCTTTGAGGATTATCAGATTTTTTGCAACTCTTACTGAATTTGCACCATTCACCTCCACAACGATAGGCATTGGCACCATAAAGTTGATGGTAGTAACAAATAGTATTGTCTGTACGATCAAACTTCTTGGGAAAATTATTACGGCTGGGTGAAGGATTGCGATTAGAAATACGAGTTTGTGAAATGTTTCTACTCCTACAATTACTACAGAAAGAAGTAGAAGGTTGAGGCTCGAAAGATTGATCAGGTAATTTAGATTTTAAGGAATTTAATCGAGAATTAAAAATTTCTTGTCTTTGTAAGACTTGATTAATTGAATCATGGAAAGTGATTGAAAAATGTTTGATAGTGGTAGTTAAATCTGATAACGGGATTGATTCAGAGTCAAGAGGATTTTTGGAGCACGATGCAACCATCGAATTTTGACATGACTCCCATATCCGATCTGCAATATCAAGAATCTCTTTTGTGTCTGTTTTCCCGGAAGCTGTAATAGCGATATATACAGTTTGAGGCAAACGTCTTTTCCATAATTTTATCAATAAATTTTGACTAACCATGCTGAAACCTCCAACCATATTCAGCATGGATCTATAGAAATCTGACGGCTTCAGATCACCCATTTGGGAACCAGATAACAAATCATTGAGGCGTTTTTCCTCACTCGATGATAAAAGTGAAATTAAAATTTTCTTTAAATTGATATATAGATCTGTTTCCGGGGGATTAGATATTATATCGTATATATTATCTATCACATCCAATGGCAAATTAGCTATAACCTGATCATACTTTTTCTTGTCATTGACAATTTTTGCAACAGAAAACTGTGATTCGATTTGAGTAAACCAAATTTCAGGTTTTGATTTCCAAAACGGGGGTAGCTTGACGGACGTGACATAGTGGGTTTGAGGAAAATCCTCGTCTGAAGGTTGTGTTGGCATAATTAATTGATTGTGATCGGTTGATTGACTATTTCTCAGATAAAAAGGGAAATGTACTTTAACTCACTCACCAGCAGATAACAGTACTTGTAATGTTCAACTTCAATTGGGAAATAGGAAATTACCATAAATTAGAGGAACATCTATTCAAAATTGGAACATCTATTCAAAATTTATCAGGAAAATTCTTCTCTTCATTAAACGATAAGCATCATCTGGATCAATTTATAGTGGTAGTTAGTATATTGAATCTCTTCTTGAAATTATTAATAAAAGTGGTTCTAAATCAGGAATGTGTTGATCTTCGGGTAATTATATCTGAATATTCTTCTATCTTCGGGAGTAGAAATAATTTTGTCTCTTCTTCAATTAATCAGATAACTTAGATCTCATCATGAAGGTCATATGATCACGTCGGACATATATTGATCTCGTCGGGCATATAGATATCACGTCGGGGTCACCAAATTTATAGCGTTAATGCCATAAATAAAATTAAAATTTATGTAAATATACGTATATTTGTTTTCTTTAATACATCTTTTATTTTATATGATTTTTGTGTATTTCAAAGTATATTGTTATTATTTTTGTTATCGAATTTTTTTTTTTGTTTTTTCTCGACTCCATAGGAACTTCTCGATTTCCAGTGAGTGAGTCGCTATAGTCGCTACAACACTCAAGTACAAGGATCCGAATATAATTAACTCACCAATCAATATTCTCCATTATTTTACCGGCGCGGTAGCTCAAGGCGTATTGAGTGGCGAATATGCTGATCGACTGCCTACCGCACTCTGGGTTCAACTCCCCAGCCCCCGATGGGTGTGGATGTATGTCTGCGTTTTTCCAAATGTGTAACCCCCTTCCGCACAGCCTTGGCTATGGATTTGGGGGTTGTCTACTATTTGTTGTGTGTTTATTTTCATCGGATTGCCAGGGTTATGGGATTGTGGAGTTATGGGGTTAAGGAGTTAAGGAGTTTTACGGTTTCTTTGGGTTATGAGATCAATTCTGAAGCACCACAATGTTATTATTAGGATGAAGTTTTAAAGTTGAATCATTTTTGGAGTCTGATTTAAATGAGCTGCGTAAGCAATATTACGATCCACTTTTTTGGTGTTAAAAAAAACCTGACATGCTGGGGAAAAACTAAGGTCAGATTCGTATTCAGCGGCTCAAAATACAAGGGATAGGTATTGGGGTGTCCCCTGTATGAGGGTAATTTTAAATTTTGGTGGGATCCCTCGAGAACACTTTCTAATCGATTCCTATCTAAAAATGAAGTCTCTGTGCAAAATTTGACTTCGATCAAACAATTTTGTACCTTGCCACAAGACCTTTGAAATTCGTAAAAAAATACGAATTTTGTCGCTTTTTAATAAAAATTTATTAAATATAATTTGGAATAAAAACAATGTTTGTACAGCATTTTTGAAACAAAAGAATGTTTCTACAACATTTTGGAACAAAAAAAATCCACATTTCTTAATAATAATAATAATACTTTATTAATCCAGTTGATCACATAACATGATATAGGATAAGTCAACACTTTCAGAGTAAAAATATAAAATTACATAAAATTAGTTAACAAAAGGAACACAGATTATGTATGCAATACTATATAAAATATTACATCGTCAGTACTAGCATAAATATAACAGATATATATCAAATGTAACCTTCAAAAGTTAATACATATAAACAGACATAACATGAAAAGTCACAGGATGTCATCAAAGTATTCATACAATGTATGATAACATTTATTACACAACATTATTTTAACAGAATTTTTAAATTTTTTGAGATCAAGTAATTTGTATGAATTTGGAAGGTTGTTGTACACTTTTACTTCCAAATATTGTGGACTTTTTCTAATAAAATCTGAATGATCTATAATCATGAAGAATCAAAATTTCGCATGGTAGTTTCACAGGGTTTCCTTCGCCAATGCTTCCTTAGTACCAGTTCCATTTTCTCTACGCGTGGCCTGAGCTACAAGCAGTAAATTTTGAAAATGAACATTTGAATTTGCGTTGCCTAAGTACTCCTGCGTTACAGCTACACCTCTTTCAGTAACATAAGGATACGATTTTGCAGAGTGGGAGGAAAATATGCGTTTATTTTCGATTTATTATAAATATTAAAAACCAAACATAGTGTAATCTTTAAAACTGTTTTAGATACTTGCTATTGTTCTAACGAATACAACTTATTATTGTTTTTATTGTAAATTTCTGTTGTACTTGAATATCCCAATTTGTCAATGAAAATAGTTCCTAATTTCATTATTAAAGTATGGCATTTAACTATAAACAAAATTTATGATAAAACTGTACATGGTTGTATTCCTTAGAGCAATGGGAAGTACCTGAAGCTATTTTAAAGATTATACCATTTATGATATTTTAAATATTTATAATAAATCGCAAATAAACGCATATTTCCCTCTCACTCTGCAAAATCCGATCCTTACGGGAAAAGAACTGGCGTGCTTATAGTAGTCTTGCAAATTCCAAACTGTAGGATCAACATTCAAAAAACCATATTCCAAACCTTTCTGAGTCCAAACCTTTCAAAAAACTTAGTAGTGTTAGAGGATACAAAATCACTTTTTTGGGGCCAACTAGTTTCGTCCTCTGGTTTTAATGCTAACCTACAAAGGCCAGAACCTTTACGTCCACTTCACGGGGGTACTGAATTATTTCTTTGTTCTTTTGAAAAAATATTTTTAGCCATTTTCCTTTTTTCTGAAATTGGCACCTCGTTATCTAGAATTGCCAAATCAGCCGTTTCTTCCCTCAAGTACTATAATTGACCTTTGAACTTATTCACGCCCACATCTGAAATGACTTTATCAACATTTTCGTAACGGATTAAATCATTCAAAAATTGAAAATATCTGAACATAAATATTTTGAGTGTGTATAAATACCAATTATGCTATAATAACAACTGAGTAGTGATTAAACAAAAATGTGAAACTTACCGTCAATTTGCGATATACAAATGTAAGTATCTCTGATTTTTGTACTTGAAAGCGCATTACTACTGAAACTACGTTTGTTTCGTTGAAAATTACCCAAATGCGTTGAAAAGCAGTAACTATAGCGAACCGAGATTTTCAATAGATCATTTTCGGTTGACGTCACGCTGCCGGCGTGGAGAGCACCCAACTGATATTTTGTTTTCTATAGATGGGTACAAGATGTTATTTTTTAATAAAATGATGGGTTGTTAAATAGCAACTCATCTCTAATTAATTGTTTTCATTTTCATTGCCTGTTATTGGATGAGGTTTCGGGTGCCCTCCAGACAGCTGCGTCAAAATCAGCTGACCGAAAATGATCTATAAAAATTTTAAAATTTGAAAAAATGTCAAATCTTTGACAGTCTTGTGGCAAGGTCAAAAATTAAAATATCGACTTCAAATTTTACACAGAGGCTTTTTAGATAAAAAGGAACAAATTTAAAAGTGTTCCCGTGGTCCCCTGAAAAGTCAAATTATAAGGACACCCAAATAGGTGTCCTTCACTTTTTTTGTGAGCATGTGTTATTAACTATCTTGAGAGCTATTTGCGTAAGTTCAGCATGACGAAGTTCCCGTTTGTCAAGATAGTAATATTATCTGCACTGCTTACGTGAAGAAGCTAGTCATTGAGGCGGTGTAGGAGGCTGTCGGCGACTATAACCCACAGTAGGGGTGATAGTAGCTCACCACCTTGTGGACAGCCTTTATTGAGCGTGCCCCTAGTCTCTATGTTCTCCACATTAATTCGAACAGCTCTCCATTTAAGCATGTACGCTATCCATTTACTAAGTGTGTTTGAATGTAGATAAACCTACCACCACTCGTCTGAAGGACTTGACTAAATTTATTTTTTATTAAGGTCACTCTTTCTCCAATGTAGGATGGCTTATCTACTTTCAGTGGGGTTTAGTTAAATTTATATGAGACACAAAGAACCGGAGTCCTGTAAAAAACAAGATAATGTGAAAGATATACCTACCATAGGTTGCTTACTGCTCTATCCAATCTTCCTTCTGATGATGCACTTGTCTTATCTCTAAACACTGTTTATAACTCTAATTACTTCTTAATTTCTTAATTATTCTTTTAGAATTTCTCCCATATTAATTTCCGTGTTTTGTTCGGTGTCCTGAATAACAGACTCGGGGATCTAATAAGAATCTATTTACATTCAGTTGTTGAGCTAATACACGAAAACGCCTAAGAGATTAAACACAAAGTTAAGTATGCAATCAAAAAAAATCCAAGAGTTCAATAAATGGTATTATTAAAATTAAAGTACAAAACCATAGAAATAACAGGGGTAAAGAGCCTATCTGGTAATAAATTATTTCATAGTATATGCCTACCAAGCACGGCAAGGCCTCCCCTAAAGGGCGTTATAGCAACTACATGCAATGAAGCATAACAGTATTAATCGACTGGCAGAGAAATATTCACAATATCTTAGAAGTTTATATTGTGGCCATTTGACTTGGGACTGACGGCAAAAATATGTTCACTTAAATTTTGGTTCGTTTGTGGCTAGCTTTAAAAGTTCCAATAGTGATTTTATCATTCACAGAGCTGGGAATTTGATAATTGCTTGTTACAGCTTTATAAGAGTTGTATGAGGCTTTAATGCCTTCTTGCGAAAACGTACTGACGGCATATAACCAAAATAAGGATGTGCTTTCGAGCTATCCCCATGAAAATATCCATGTAAGAATTTTCATGAGCTAAGGTACTTAGAAACTTCTTCAAAATTCAAAATGTGCTTTCCGGCAAGAGGGTGTATCTTTCTGATACAATGGCGCAATTATGGGGGGAGCTAAGGGAGCTAAAGCCTCCCCAAGAAATGCATATAGAGTCTAAAATAATGTCACATAAGCTATAATGCCCTACCTAAACACCTCAATAGGTACCCAAATTATTTGGACCAAATAAAACACCCATTAGAAGCACTCGACCGCCGCGTCACCCCCACCCCACTAATGGCACCAATCATTGGCCACAGCCACCCACTACGCTATTGACAGTTTTGTTTTTATCTAGAAGCATAGATTAATATTATTTCAGCACTTTCCTCGATTCAGTGCTTTATATTTTACTTATCGGTTTTACAGCTCATATTATTTTGTAAGCCCTCGTTAAGTGTTCTTTTATAAATATATGTTAAGCCGTGAAGCGACATGAAATTCAAGTGAAGCTCGGCCTAGTTCCGGATTCTGTGCCAAAGACGTTGAGACTTTTTTTTAAAAGTCCAAATTCCGTGCAGTTTCGATTTTTAAAATTTCGGAGTACTTTCAACTTTTTTTGCCTCTGGTGTCAGATGTCGTCGCGGGCGTTAAAATATTTTCTGTCAGTTTTCGGCGTAGTTTCCAAAAAAATCTGTTGTAACCTGCTATCTCAAGCAGCAGGCTAACGTCATTTTGACGTCACTTTTTGGTCACCTGAGACGTCATTTTGACAACTGAAATAACGTGAAGATGGCGTCATTATGTCACCACCCAGAGACGTCATTTTGTGACTTTCATCTGATTACACACAAAAAAAAATGTTCTGTTCACCAGACTAAACCAACATATCTAAACATTTTTGGGGTCGCTGAATCCGAATCCGGGGTCTGTTTGACCCCATCAGGTCAGGGTCAAGGTCAATCCAAGAATAAATTGGGGGAAAAAAGGATTAAGCGAAGGAAACCACGATTTCTGTACGTTTTTGGGGTCACTGAATCCGAATTCGGGATCTACTTGACCCCATCAGGTCAGGGTGATGGTCAATCCAAGGTCAAATTGGGAAGAAACCTTTTAAGCGCAGAAAACCGCCATTTTTATACGTTTTTGGGGTAACTAAATCCCAACTCCTAGTCTGTTTGACCCATCAGGTCAGGGTCAAGGTCGTTCCAAGGTCAAATTGGGAAAAGCATTTAAGCTAGAAAACCACGATTCTTATACGTTTTTGGAGTTGCTGAATCCGAATCCAAGGTCTGTTCGACCCCATGAGGTCAAAGTTATTCCAAGGTAAAATTTTGTTTATCAAATGGAAAAGCGTTTTTGACCACGGATTCTGAAAGAGCGGGATATTTTACGTTCGCATATGATTTGACCTATGATCAAAGTGACCTTTGGTCATCAGAAGGTAGAATCACTCTCTCAAATTAATTTATCTAAGATCAATCAGATGATTCGTATTCAGAAATCTCAGTTACAAATCTTTATCGAGCATGGTTTAGCCTCGTGATATTTCTCGCAGGGGGATTGAAGAACCAAGACACCAGACACCTATATCCACACCACACGCAACCAACGAGTGGCGTCTTCCAATCCTCTCGGAAAAACAAAACGTCTATGTCATATACTGACTGCCAAAACATCTCGGTAATAGGGACTGATGCAGTTGCTGGAGCATCACTGATGAGGCCAACATCAGTATCCGAGCGATACGTTTAATTTATGTGGGAATCATCTGATCCTGTTATTAAAATTAAATATCTTGCTTCTCAGAGGATGCTGGAAATGGTGACAACTGCCTTAATTGAGGATGTGTAGAATGATCCATTTTCCGATCCTTCGAGGTAATGAAGCCAGTAAAGACGTACTGCCCTGCAGGGGCGTTAGGGTGTGAGGATGAAGCCATAGTGTGTCCGACGATGAACTCATCAAAGTCAACTGACTTTGTCCAGGTCTAAGTATGAGGGCTTTCCGACTTTGACGAGGACAAAGTCAACTCATCGTCGGACACACTATGGCTTCATCTTCACACCCTAACGCCCCCCTGAAGTGCACTACGCCTTTGCTGGCTTCATTACCTCGAAGGACAATGGATCTTTCTACATATCCTCGATTAAGGCAGTTGTCACCATTTCCAGCATCCTCTGAGAAGCAGGATTTTTAATTTTAATAACAGGATCAGAGGATTCCCACAGAAATTAAACGTATCGCTCGGATACTGATGTTGGCCTTATCAGTGATGCTCCAGCACCTTCATCAGTCCCTATCAACGAGATGTTTGGGCAGTCAGTATATGACATAGACGTTTCGTTCTTCCCCGAGGATTGGAAGACGCCACTCGTTAGTTGCGAGTGGATATAGGTATCTGCTGTCTTGGTTCTCCAATCCCCCTCGGAGAAATATCACGAGGCTAAACCATGCTCGATAAAGATTTGTAACTCAGATTTCTCAATACGAATCATCTTTGATCTTAGATAAATTAATTTGAGAGAGTGATTCGACCTTCTGATGACCAAAGGTCACTTTGATCATAGGTCAAACAATATTTGAACGTAAAATATTCCGCTCTTTCAGAATCCGTGGTCAAAAACGCATTTCCATTTGATTAAAAAAAGTTGACCTTGGAATGACCTTGACCTTGACCTGATGGGGTCGAAAAGACCCCGGATTCGGATTCAGCAACCCCAAAAACGTATAAAAATCGTTGTTTTCTAGCTTACATGTTTTTTCCAATTTGACCTTGGAATGACCTTGACCCTGACCTGATGGATCAAACAGACCAGGAGTTGGGATTTAGTTACCCCAAAAACGTATAAAAATCGTGGTTTTCTGCGCTTAAAAGGTATCTTCCCAATTTGGCCTTGGATTGACCATCACCCTGACCTGATGGGGTCAAGCAAATTCGGATTCAGTGACCCCAAAAACGTACAGAAATCGTGATTTTCTTCGCTTAATCGTTTTTTTCCCAATTTATCCTTAGATTACCTTAACCCTGACCTTAACCTTAACAGACCCCGGATTCGGATTCAGTGACCCCAAAAACGCATAGATATGTTGGTCTAGTGTGGTGAACAGTACATTTTTTTTGTGGGGCTGTGTTATATGTAGGTAAGCTATTTTTGAAATAAATATGCGTTTGAGAAATATAATAAGCCAATTTGGTGCAAAATGAGAAATGAATCTTGAGGGCTCTAGGAAGTCTCCAGTGTATGACGGGTTATAGGATGAGCAGCCATGTAGATGAATGGATGATGGACAATTGATAGGTTAAATAAGCACCCCCTTGTTTTTATGCCACAAAATAATGATCTTTAACCTGTCCGTTATAAGATCCATTAACATCAATTAATGTTTCATGAATGACTTTGAACATTGCAATTTATATTACTAATTTTCTATAAATTCATTAGAGTATAAGATGAGCCATGTTACTGAGACGTCATTCTTGCGTCACCTGACATCGTCGACCCGTGCTACCAAGAAATTACGTCAAAATATCATCAGTCTGCTGCCTGGGATAAGGTGTGAAATTTTTCAAAGTTAATTTTTTGCCTGTGTCGACTTGATTGATTTTTCAGGGTTCAACAACAGGAACACCATGCATTTGAAGAGCGTGGTCTATGCTCTCGAAGGCGGTTTTATCAAAAGCACATTCGATATCAATAAGTACGTCCAGGGTAAATATTGTAATGTCCTCGATTTCTCAATCCCAGTTGCTTCAAAAATAAGTGCCTGTTCTGTAGACTTTCCTGGGAACTGTGTTGATATGGATGCAGTGGGTGTAAAACTAACATTGATTTTTCATGACAATCTTTCCAGACCTTTCAGTAAAAAAGAGGTAAGGCGTCAATATGATTTTGGTACAGAATACTCCATACGCCCTAGTTTAGGTATGAATACTACCTCTTTTTCCCTCGACCTTAACGGAGTGAATTTGAAAGCAATGCATGCCCAGTAAACATGCTTGACATTTGACACTGGGCCTTGGGCCGGGATCTTCGTCATGGCAGTTGAAAGGCCGGACGGACCGGTGCCCAATCCACTTAACTAAATAATACAAAAAGACAAGACTGTTTAGATGTAAATCAAAAATGTGTAGGGATAAAATGAAAACTTTGACTCGCTATTGGGAGAAAAAAAGCTAAACGAGAAAGCAGGCTCCAGAAGTTAATTAAGTTAAATCGCTATATTTTGACTTGACCTACACGCAGTTGCTCTGTGTCCACTTCGCAGATGCAATCAAAATATGCCTAAACGTCTTTTGTTTCTGGATAATTAATATACGGTGAGGTCCATAAGTATCGGATAAATTCATTTTTTTCGTAATTTAAGATTTTTAGTTAACATTCTGAAACACGTCCATTTTTAATTCTAAAATTACGTTATTTCAACATAATTTTATACTGTCCCCTTCAACCCCTCGACAGCTTGAAATGAAATACGGATGCGTATAATACCTCATTTGAAAGAGTTTTAATTATCTATTCAGCAATGTAAGGTTTTTTAAATTTTGTGTGAAGTATTCTTTATCAAGAAAATTAAATTTGAAAGTTTTAAAATGCACTTGTAATGTATGCGATTAAAACAGCCATTTGCACCGTTTTCATTTTAAGTGATGAATAACTAATCGAGGTTTAATTTTTAAACCAGGTTTAACTTGCGTCTTATTGCACCGTGCTTTATTGTTTGTGGTTTACTTAAGTTGATAGTTAACTAATGATTTTAGGGAATTTGATATTCTGTTAACTTCTCTTTCAAAATTATAACCTTATTTCTGTCAACTATTGTCAAATATTTATTCTTTAGAGAAAAAAAACGTGAATCTGTGTGTGTACATTTTTACTACTTGTTATCTGTTTAACAGCCATTTGTACCGTTTTCATTTTAAGCGATGAATAACTAATCGAGGTTTAATTTTTAAACCAGGTTTAACTTGCGTCTTATTGCACCGTGCTTTATTGTTTGTGGTTTACTTAAGTTGGTAGTTCACTTGTGATTTTAGGGAATTTGGTATTCTGCTAACTTCTCTTTCAAAATTATAACCTTATTTCTGTCAGCTATTGTCAAATATTTGTTATTTTCAGAAAAAACGTGAATCTGTGTGTGTACATTTTTACTATTAGTTGTCTGTTTACAAGATCTTTATAAATATGGAAAACCATAATAAAAATAAAAGATAAAGATCCGATAATTTTTCATTAGTTTAAAAACTTTTGCTTATAATACGGCCACAAAATGCAAGCATGTATTAGAAAATAAACAAACAAATAACGCAACGTCTCAAGAAAAGGCAAATATTTGTTAATAAAAATAAAAAATGAAAATATACTAAAAATTGAGGTTATGCACAACATCGACGACTGCGCAGGAATTGCGAGCGGCCAACTTTGGAGGTTTAAGTTAACGCAAGTTTAAGCTAATTTAATCAAGGATTAACAAACGGTGCAAAGCAAATTTTAAATTTAACGGAGATTTAAGTTTAATCCTCTATTAAACAATACGGTACAAGCGGCCGTATAAGTGTTCTGTAGCCAAGTAACCTTAAACCGTTTATACCTATGTACTATGCCAACTCTAATGAAATTGATAAGAACATTTGGTATCAGCCAGACGAAGCTACACCACATTTTGCATTGGAAGCAAGAGCCTATCTCAACCAAGTTTTTAGCAATAGGTGGATCGGTAGATGCGCTGAAATTGAATGGTCAGCCCGTTTTCGTTCTTCGATTTGAACCCTCTTGATAATGTTTTATGAGGTTATTTAAAATCGAAGGTCTGCTTTAACAGACCAAATAACGACGATGATTTAAAAAACAGAATAAGGCAAGAAACTAATCAAATCACCCCGGAAGCAATACAAAATGTTTAAAAAGAATTTCAGCAACGCCTTTATTATTGTCAAAAAGCAACTGGCTCCTAGTTTGAAAATTTAAAAAAACTTTAAATTGCTGAATAGAGAATTAAAAATACTTTCGAATGAGATAATACACAGGCCCTTATTCTATTTATATATTTTAAATGGGTAGCTGGCACTCCAAGAGGGTTGAAGGGGGAGGTGTAAAATTCTGCTGTTATTACATTTTAGAATTAAAAATTGATGTATTTCAGAATTTTACTTAAAAATGTAAAATGCCCACCTCTTTCACTTCCCAAGCTCCCTCCATTTTCGAAAAAAAAAACTAATGATGTGATTTTAAAACCGTTCTTTTTAATCTTGTTTTATTAACCACAAATTTAGCAAGCCAGTTCAGTAGCTAGTCTGTTTGAATTGTGATTTATTCACCTCTAAAGAACAACATGAAAAATACAGCATGTGCACATTATTTTTAGCAGAAAACATCTATTATGACTCCACTAATAGGTATATGACAATAAATTAAGATATCCAACCTAAAAGAGTGATATTTATCCACAAATATTAGACTAATCATTTTTTAGGTTGTCAATTGTATGTTTGATTACGAAGATCTTGATTTTTTTTATTTGAATATTATTTTATAGGAAAAAACAATAATTCTTCATATTAATAACTTGCAATGTGAAGTGAAAGTGGCAGCTTGACATGCTTGCCTTTTCTGTCTGTGGATTTTAGATTAAGAACTGAATAGCTACAATAATGTAAGTGGTTACACCGGTTATTATAAATCCCATCATTGTGAAGTTAACTTCAAAAAATCCATATGCAGACATGCATGGATTTCTACAAAAAGTTTGCTGAGCTAACACCTTCAGTTCTTCTCTCAATAATTGGATGTCCTGTCTGAAGGAAATTTCTAGTTCGTTCAGTAGACGATAACAAATAACCGTTGTTTTATTTCCTTCATCAGAAAGTCGCTGGCCTGCTGCTGCTAAGACTAGTAATATAACCTAAAATGATAAATAAATCCGTAAAAGTAACGTACTAAATATAAACTAAAATGTGAAGGAAGCAATGCTATTAACACTTACTAAACATTCTATTATCCATATAGCAGAAACCATCAGTAAACTTAATCCAAACGACACTCCATCTATATCATAATTAATAATTGTATATGCGATAAGTTCAGTAGTGTATTGTACCATGAATGTAATAAAAAACAATACAATAAATAATATAATGACTCCAAAAATCCCATTAAAATCATTCAACATGTCACATAGAAAATCGTGCAGCTTTGCAATTTTTCTCAATTCTTTATATCTGTGTGTTTCAATTCTTCTATGGTTTAAGTTTTCAATGATCCAATAATTTATATTTCCATAATTGAACTCTTTTGTTCTATTTGTCAGTAAATAATTTAAGATCTTAAATCTATTATGAAATTCCAGTGCCATCCAAAATATCAACATAATAGTTACATTAAGTTGATAATACTGGAAATTTCTAACTAAATAATATTTATATTTGGAATATCCCACGGAGCTTAACCAAACCCATGAATCGGATAATATTGTGGTGGCTATCAACACTTGATGCAAAATAAAACAGAACCAAAACACCTGTTTTCTCTTTCCAACTTCTGTTTTCACAATATTATCAAACGTGTTAATATTATTAAACAGTGTTCGTAATTTTTTAGGATAACAAAATATTGTTAATGTAATACTTACAATGCTAGCGAAAGTTAAGAATAAATTAGCAATTTGATCAAACACTTTGACGGTAGAGTTGTATGAATTAAATAAAGGACTCTGCTTTCCATAAACCGAATTAGTAAAACCAAGAATGATTAGTATTTGTAATATTACCACATAAACTTTATAAATTATGGGTTTTGAAGTGGGTGTTATAATTGCCAAAAAGTTACAAATAATTATTAACGGATTTAATATTTTTAAATTTATGGATTGAATATCATGACGTTTTACTTTCATTTCCCTGTTGGCACTGGTACACTTCAACAGATCGTAAACGCAATAAGTATCATATCAAGATCGGGTTTATGGCTAATATATTATGTACCTACTTAAATTATAGGTTTTTTTTTTACGGGAATGAGTCGATATGGCGTGCACACTTGTATGCACATAAAATTAAAACAGTAAATCAACTAATTATGTTTTATTAGAGGTTTTACTTTACTCTATAAAAAGTTAATGAAGGCATGAGATGGGTCTGTTCGAAATTCTACTTATTTTAACTTGTTCTATGCATGGTTAGAAGGATTTGCTTTTACTCAAAAGTGGAAGTGTCGAGGCATTTTCGAGCAGCAAGTCACTACACTAAATATAATAAACCAATATGATGCAAAATGACACGCAGTGCCGGACTGGACAGGTGAGATAGTGAGAAAAATCTCACCGGGCCCTTCCGATTCAACACATTTTTGTTTAAAACTTTCGTATTTAGTGCAAGTGAATAAATAAAAAATGGGACAAATTCAATCAAAGCGGTCTCACAGGTTTACAGGCAATAAAATATCTATAACTGGTCTATTTAGGTGAATGAGGGATAATAAAACATCTGTTCTGGTCAGTAACCTTTAAAGGCGTTTTGGAAAAGAATGCGAAGAGAGTGAAAATGAATTAAATATTGATGTAAATAGTAATTTACATTCCAAGACCGGAAAGAGGTGTTTTGCAGTTCGGCCCAAGCAGATTCCAGAGCGAACCGACTGGAAGCTTGGGGAGACCTGCAAAACACTGTTTTTCGGTCGTGTAACGTACAATTTTTTTTTCGGCCGACACTGTCATACAAAATCAATTTTGTATTATTTTTTCAATATATTTTCTTACAAATACAAAGACAAACAATACTAACTAATTAAATAAAATATTTTTACAACCTACACTATTATACAACTTCAATTTATGCCTGTAACGCTTCAAAATCTGAATCCACATTTTCCATAACTAGTGCATTGCATTAATGCATATCATTTCTTCATTACAATCTAACTGCTTACTAATAAATGCAATTTTAGTGTGAGTTGGTTTATCTGCGTGTATTTATTTACTACCTAAAATATACACAAGAAACCGTACGGGAATGTTACTTAGGCCGGGAATAGTATATTGTGTATTTAGGTGTGAAAGCAATACATTCCCGGACGACGATGCAAATTATTGGCCGAGGCGCTAGCCGAGGCCAACAAGCATCGAAGTCCGGGAACGTGCTTTCACACCGAAATACACATACTATTTTTTCTGAAATCACAATTAATAGTATTATAAATTAAGGAATTTGTATTAATACATAACATTTCTTCATTACAATCTAACTGCTTACTAATAAATGCAATTTTAATGTGAGTTGGTTTGTCCGCGTGTATTTATTTACTGTCTAAAATGTACATAAAAAACCGTACGGGAATGTTACTTTCCCGTACGGTTTTGTTGATCGTTGCTTGGCAACGGATCTTTTCCGGTCTGTTTTCTGATAGTTTCTTAGCAACGGACTAAAACGCTGGAATTGTGCATTTTTCGATCTGAAATCACGCCGAAAATGTAGACATTGCCGATCGATGTCAGAAAAAGTAACATTCCCGTACGGTTTTGTTGATCGTTGCTTGGCAACGGATCTTTTCCGGTCTGTTTTGTGATAGTTTCTTAGCAACGGACTAAAATACTGGAATTGTGCATTTTTCGATCTGAAATTGCGCCGAAAATGTACACATTGCCGATCGATTTCAGAAAAAAGCTTTTTCCGATCTCTAATGTCACTTTCCAGTCTAGCCCGGGAAAACGTTACTTTCTGGCGAATAATTTCTCCAGAAAGGGTATACTTTCTGGTCGGACGAAAAAAAAAACAAATATATGTTCAATTTCATTAATTTGACATTTTGACACAACTAAAACGTCATCAAAGCGCACTTTTCAATAAATACAATTTTTCCTTTTCAAATTGGGTTTGTTTTCAAAGAATTTTTGAGATCTATACGGCAATTTTCTCGAAAATGGTTGGAATTATCAAGTTCTATCAAGTGTACCTTTTTTAAGTAGAAATGACTCCTGCATGAGATTTTCTAATCAAAAGTGCCACTACGTTTCGTAAAAAAAAAGGGAAAAAATATTGATCATCAGGTATAGCTCATGAGGCGACCTTCACGGGCTAGCGTGATGTAATACATAAATTATTGTTTCTTAGCTTAAAAAATGTTTCCTTACCAAATTGGGAGATCGGTCAATAGGCAGTTGAGATATCGCAAAAACGAGAAAAAAATAAAATTTTGACACCCTGTATCTGTATCTTTTTCCAAAGCAACAATTTACTAAAGCATGTTTGGTAATATCCTCATATTTTGATCCAAAGAATCTACCCTTGAACTATGGCCTGTTATTAACGGTCCACCCTGGATACAGGGTGCGCCATGGGCGGATCCAGGAGCTCCCTAAGGGGGGGCACTTGAACAAATTGACAAATATTGAAAAGTACCTGATAAAAAAACCCAAGTAGCCGGACCGGACCTTTCTGATATTCGCACAGCACAAGGAAGACCCAGGGGGGGGGCAATTGCACCCATTGCCCCCTCCCTTGGATCCGCGCCTGGGGTGCGCCACTTAAAACGCCCCAGGATTGTAACTTTCTTATTTTTTAAACGACGACCATGTTGGGCACATCAAATTGTAGATATTTTTAAAGCATTTAAACATATGTACAGAGTAATTTAAAAGACAGAAAACTTAATTTTCTTGAATATTTTTTTACCTCACCCTGCACATGAACTGCGTAAATGTTTTCTTATAAACGTTTTAATTAGCTTCAGTTTATGTTATTACGTCATATTGGAAATTCTTTTTGGTTTTAGGGAAATAAATTAAAAACACTCTTTCCGATTCCAAACTGAATTTTTTTAAAATAACTTTGAAAATAATGTAAATAATAATTTTGTGCTTTATTTGTAAAATATATATCACAAATAATATTCAACGTAACAAAACAGCAACAAGAAACAAAAGAAGTAAATATTTTTAAAAACAAACGTATATTAAAATGTACCAAATAGGAAATTGAAAAATTTTTATTAAAAAAAATTTTTTTTGAAGCTAATTAAAACTTTTATAAGAAAACATTAACACAGTTCATGTACAAGGTAAGGTAAAAAAAAAAATCAAAGAAATTAAGTTTCCTTTCTTAACAATTTTTTCAAAAAAATTTTTTTTAAATCACTATATGCATGTTTAAAGGCTTTAAAAATGTCTACAATTTGATGTGCCCAACATGATCATCGCTTCAAAAATAAAAAAGTTACAGGTCTGAGGAGTTTTAAGTTGCACACCCTGTATATATTTTCTCCCTCTGGTCACTCCGATGTCTTATGGGACTTACGTCTGCCAAATAGCCACAACCACCCCTCACAAGCAGGGTCAATTGTGAATCGGGCCCACCTCCCTAGAAATCTCACTGAACTAATGTCGGCCAGTCCGGCACTGATGATACGTGCAGCTTAAGGGTTCTAGGAGGTCTCTATTTTCCAATGTATGACGGGTTACAGGATGAGCTGCCATGTAGATAAATGGATAAATTAATAGGCTAAGCTCTCACTGGTAGTTATGATATTAGAGTATAATATAAAAACGTGACTGACTATTGTCAGTGGTTTGTATGTGGCACCATCTAGATATAATTTCTGCAACAAACTACGTGGTAATGAATAAACTCATCTAAAATGAAAAAAATGATGTCACCAATACGTCATATAGACGCTTGAACATGACGTCATAGTTTTGTCACAATATGACGTTACTGTGACGTCATATTTTCGTCACCTGACATCGTCGATCAATGTTACCAAAAAACGTCAGTCTGCTGCTTGGGTAGGTTTCTATTTAATATCTCAGAAACCCTTTATGCTACAGCGATGAAATTCAATACGTTATTATATTTCACATTTTTCTCTTTCAACAATTATGTAACACAGGTAGTTGTCGTCTCTTGAGCTATTGAGTCACAACGTTTAAAGTAAGTTTTTTCCTCATATCCCCTCTCAGATCCCTACCAGTCAAGCTGTCAGACCTCATTTCGTTTTCTTGTGCTGTGCGAGTTAGACGCATATCAATAACTAAGTTAATGTTTAGTGTAATCTGTGGAGTGATTCATATCAAGTACGCTTGTAAAAAGTAAGGCATATCTATGTTTTGTAATATGAGCTCGTTAACTGGGTGATATTTTAATAACTCTAGAATGGTTGAGTCCTTGACTATGAAGTTTTACTATAAAATTAAATAGGATAAGACCAAGCTGACATCATCACTTACAAATTAATTCATAATATTAGACAAGTTAATATTCCCTGCATGACACAAAACTAATTTGTCTGGTGACTTAAAATGTTCAAACACACAAAGGTAATAACCTACTACCTAAACAAATTAGGCCCGCTGGACAGGAAGGAAATACCTTCTCCTAAAAATTGGAGAAGCCAAAAGAAAGTATTCAGCCAGTAGGATCAGTCACAGATGATGTGTTGAGAATGAAAAGTGGACTTTCGCAATTACAAGTATCACCATCGGCAACACCTGGACACTGGTTTTGAAAATGTAAGCCCTCCAATTTTTACTATTTTTTATTTATTGACAAAAAAAATCGTTATAGTAAAATATGACAGTTCATAAGTTGCAAAGAAAATTTTTTTGTTAAAAAAAATCTCAATTGAAATTTTTGTCACAATTGTTTTTTATTATTGCAATTCATTTTTGTAACAAAAAATAAAAATATATTTAAAGTAACAATCATGTTTTGTTCTTGGCAATTTAAAACACGATTTGAAATAGATAAAACTTTAAGGTAATGTAATATGATCATTAGATTTTTTCATAAATAACACGTTAAATATGATTTTTAAGCTGAAGTTTTAGAGTGATAAATGTTTGATCCATTTTAAAATCGTTTTTAACAGATCTTATTAACGTAAAACTATTTTTTTTTACATATATTCTTGGACCTTTGTAAAGTATTGTTATAGCAAATACAGTTTTATTTAGGTTTATTTAGCATTTGTATGCTACATTCAATAAAATTTGATGAATAAAACATTTGACTTTAGTTGAAAACTAATGGTAAAAACAAATTTTCTGTGCATATATTCCACATTTACTTACATAATATTCTTCACAAGGAATGTGAAATGTGGAAAATTAGAATAAGTACCTAATAATTGACTGTAACAATTAAACTTTAAAATTAGATATTGGATTTATTATATGCAAGTACTTCACTCATGTCGTGTATTCTCTTGAGTTTAATTATTATAATAATTTATTATTTGCTGTAATCATAGATGAGTCGCTGCGTCATACTGAACATATTCAGAATGAAGCAGCGACTCATCAATGATTACAATAAGTAATAAATTATTATAATAATTAAACTCTGAAGAAAATACTTGGCATGAGTGAAGTACTTATAGCTGCCACTGATACATAATGTTCATTCCTACAATATACATGCATCATAGATTTATGATCATGTGTAACATACCAGGCACCTACGGTTTAATTCCTACGAAGGTAGTACTCATATACCGTGAACATGCAGTGTACATTGTGAATGTAGGATAGACCTTCCTCCTTTATACCGCATGTATCTATCAGTATATCAATGTACGTTTCTTGTTCATATCAAGTTCCGTTTTCGTCTATGGGTACGTTGTAGGAATCTTACTCGTATATCGAGAGGCGGTCATCTGTACGTCTCTCTGACATTCAGATTTTCTACATGGAATACAAAATGAATATTCATTCTTAGTTCCATGGGTACATAAAGTACGTTCCGAGCACATGCTCTAAATGTAAAAATGCTATCTGGGTAGAGTTGACGAAGATATAGAGTCGCAATTTTAAAGACTTGAACTTTACGTTACCGCGAGCGGACTCTTGCCGGACAGCCAAATGTCTACCGAAATAACCCAGAGCGCCGTATTGAAATAACAAACCCCAATTAACTGTTCAACTACCACGGTGAATATTCCGTCGCAAAGTCTGTGAACCAAAAGCATTTTTCAAAAGGTCGCAGTCAGACAGGGAAACAAAATATGCCCCGGAGCAATTCAACTTACTTTCGTAGAATGCACAACCCCAAATGTTTAACCTGAGTTTCTACTAACGATGCCGTAAGGTCGCTAGGTAAAAACAAAGAATAAACACCAAAGTGTGCTAAATAACTTCCGAGAACACACAGCCAAATGTACACTCTGTATTTAATGAACGTTACCAATAAAGGACGCAGCATGAAAATACAGGTATGGACACTGAGATGGGTGCACCAAGAGAGTCGATCAAATAATGATAATTTTGGGCCGTGTTTCATGGTATTTATACGCGATGTAATAAAGAAACAAAATTACGTTATACGCGAGAGTGACTGGAATAGTTAAAAAAGAAGTGAATTTTGAGCGGGTTGTAGTTTAGGCTATTTTACAAAAAAATCTCGGGCTTAACTGCCTTAGAAATACTGCCTATAATCGCTTACATTTCTGGCGTGTTTGCTTTCTTAACACATTCCTTAACCGATACGCTCAGTGCGAAGCTCGACTTTCAACGTCGTTTTCAACCCCAGTAAAATGCTTTAAGAAGTATTATAATAATATAATATTTCTGTATTTAAGGAAATTATGTATGAAATATTTTTTAGTGGTTATTTTGAATTATTTAATTTTGATTAGAATTGTTTTAAAATTTGGAAATAAGTAAATTCTATTAAATTTTTAGGAAAATAATTTGTAATTACACGACCTAGATACGGGGCGTTCCATTTTGCTGAAAGAACTGCTAATTTTGATTTACATCTTTATTGCATTCAGTTAATGATACCATTTTTCCATGCTGCGGGACATTTATCATACGCTAAATCATCACATTTATATGTACAACAAATGAAAACCCTGAAGGAACATGTTCCACAGCAAGAATTAGAAAAATTTCGTAAATATTTTACAGTGAGACGAATTGGAGATAAGTTTTGGTCAGGTGTATGGTCTGATATGACCATCGAACAAATATTAATGCGGTCATTAAAAGCTACAGGGGATTTAAGACGTGGAAAGAGTCTTACTGAAAGTAATCTTGCGAAATGGGTCTTATCAATGCCTCAGTGCTCGAACGTTTGTGATGCTCTAAAACATTTCTCAGGCAGCAAACCCTCTTACTCTGAGCAACATGTTAAGTTAAGGTCGTCCCGTGAAAACCACGATAATCAAGACCTAAATCATTTCGTTGAGTGGCTTTCTTTACACAATCCTTTTAAAGAGAAAATGGGCTGTTAGTGTCATTGTCATTGTCAAGAATGTTTCAGATATGAACTTTCTCCATATCCTCCCTCACTTTTTGAACACACTACTTTAAGAGAAATAAACAAGTTCATTTTATTTAATTATATAGGTAAAAAGTGTCTTCCATTCAATATATAAGGTACAACTTTTGTAATAGATGGCGGACATTTACTCCACAAAGTTTTTTGGCAGTTTCCGTTTTCTCATGACGAAATTTTTAGTCAATATATTAACTACATCCGACATCACTATGGATTCAGTTGTACAATTGTTTTTGATGGCTATGATTCAGTAACGACTAAAACCCAAGAGCAATTAAGAAGAAGTGGTAAGGCATCTAGCGTTGGTGTTATTATCTCCGAGGCTACCGTACTGGCAGTTAATCAGGATAGGTTTTTTAATAATGTAAATAACAAAAAGCAGTTCATCAAAGCTTTAATAGTGAAATTTCTAAATGCTGGAATCTCGGCTATCCAAACAAATGGCGATGCTGACACTAAGATTGTTAGAACAGCTATATCTTTGCGACAAGAGAATGATTGTGCAACTCTTGTTGGAGAAGATACCGATCTGTTAGCCCTGTTGATACATTTTGTAAAATCTGACGATATATTTATGCTGCGTCCTGTTAGAGAGAACAAGCCAGATAGAGTGAGCAGCATTTTCGAAATACAAAAATTATTAGGTCCAACGAAAGCAAATATATTATTCCCATATGCAATGACGGGGTGTGACACCACTTCATGTCTTTTTAAACAAGGAAAACTAAAAGCAATGAAAATATGGAGAAAAAGCTGTTACCTTCAAAACTTAGTTAGTGTTTAAAATTTAATAATTTAACGGCGCGCCAAACTCTAAACAATAATTTTGAATTAACTGTATTACCCCCAACAACAGATTCTGCTAAATTCCATTGTTTAAGAGCATACTTACAGGTTCAAGAATGGCTTGGGAACATTCTTAACCCAGAGGAATGGGGATGGAAAAAAGGTAGCGTGCTTGTGCCTGAGACCACAGTGATACCAGTGGCACCAGAATTTATTTTAAAGTTAATTTTCTGCGATTGTAAGAGCGACTGTAGGAAATTATGCAGTTGTAGAAAAGCAAATAACTTCTGTTCAAATCTCTTCTTAATAATGTTTTTGCTCTTTTTTTTAATTAATATTGTAAAGTACAAAATGTTCCATTGAAATAAAAAACCTATAATTATGTAACGGTTTGTTGTCAGGTAGCTGGTTTGGAGATTAATCAGGGTCTAGATTAGTTAATAAGACAGCCCAATAAAAATATAAACAATTTATTTACTTCTTCAAACAGGCAGTGTTACATAACATACAGGTACAGGTTATATATCCCTATCTTTTACGGTTCTTAACACAACATTTTCTATTATCTGAGAGAGAGAGAGAGAGAGAGAGAGAGAGAGTTTGTAACGATTGCGATGCGACGTTTGTTGTTGCTACTGGAGTGGCATCGGGTGAATATCGTCGACTCAAGAAGTTTCCCAGCTCAACACGCTGCAGGATTCCCAGGGTCAGATTGCATTCGTTCCGTCGTGTTTGCGTCGGGAGATGTACAAAACTGTAATATGTCCAGCTCAGCACGCTGTAGACAGATTGTCAGAGTTGTTCACACTCTGAATTAGTTGATTTGTGGCCGGGCTTTTATATCCGAGAATCCTCGCTTACTGGTGACGCAGAACTGCGTATAGTTTAGTGTCGTGTGCAAATCCGTGCCTCTAGACGGGAGATGCGGGCCGTGTGCACATTGGTGTCGTGTGTAAATCCTTAAACTTTAGTAATGGAACATGAATTTATGAATGCTTCATTACAATTTTTACTATATTTTACTCTATTTTAGCTTAAAACTTTAAAATCAGTTATATGTAATCGGCCTCAACTTTTTACTAAATAAAGATAGGTATGTATAAACACCAACATTTAATGCAGTTTTCCATGTACTTTAATTTTTGCTTCTTGTCTTTTTTTAATTTGTAATAGCTTTCGAGATATAAGTAATTTTTTTGAATAAGTCCCAACATTCAAGATGGCAGACCGAATTTAAAGGTCTTATGCAAAACGGAGGAATGGGGACTTTTAGTATGTTAATTATTACCTATAATGCTAACAATCTGGCTTGGTTTCATTTGAATGTTAATTTGTTCCGGGTAGGGCACTAATTGTATCGGACTATTAGTAGTTAGATATAAAACAAACTTTGTTTATCACTAGACGCTCAAAATTTTAGATAACCTCTAGCACACTAGAGAAACTTAATACTAACAATGCCCGAAACTAACCTAGAAATTACAATATATCACACAGAGAGAAACACTTGCCGGTAAGCAAATAAATATCGTGCCTCGTGACCAAACAATATATAATACAATACAACGATAAAGCTGGTATAACCAGAAGATAAGAAAAAATTTAGTATTAGCCAGCGTAAGGCTGAAAACTAACCTGACGAGATTATGGCAGCACTAGAACATAAAATCGTCTCATGGACTCGCTAATTAATGAAATAATCTTCACTAAATGCTGTTAACCTAGGTCTAACACCTAGAACATCCCGTATAACTAACCGTTAAAAAATGCAAATTTTATACGAATTTACTCGTATAGGCTCTCCGCTAATATATTCATTTGAACGAAACCCACAATTTTAAAATTTGTTTAAAAAAATATCCTGCGAAGCAGCAATTAATTTCACGAATAAAACTTGAAACAAAATTTGTTGGAAAAAGGTAAAGCATATCATAAAATTACTTAACTTAAAATTCCTCCAGTTGACAGGAAACTCGTATATTCTGCGTAGTGATTGGTAGGATTACAGAAATGGTGGTACTTAGTATACACATGACCAGGACGCCTTTTTCCAAACTTGATAAGGAACAGCCATTAAGAGAAACGCCGAAATTTAATCTTCGTACCTCATAAACCTTCTGGGTAATTAAAATACTCCAGCAATTTAATCCACAGCTACTCTCATCATCACCGACATATCTAAGTGGGTATTATATCTTAACTTGGAAAAATCACCCAATCAATCAATCAATCAAAACAAATTTGTTAGTATTAGGGATTACAATAATGCGCCTGGGTCAGATCTCGGTTCAGAGCCGACCGCACAACCACGTCGCATAGCGTCGTGGTGAATATTCGGTCGGATGAAGCAGGTTTGGTCTCGGCTATGACAACGGATCAAATGGAAGTTAAGGCTCCTGTTTAAAATATAAAAACTTAAACCTAACAATTTGTAAATACAACCATGAAAAATTTTTAAAATACTTAAGACTACTTAAAGTTAAAACTGAGTTCTTATTGGGGCACGCACACGCGCACTGTTTTTTTTAAGATCGGGTTGCTGGTAGGGGAAAAACTCAACGAAAAAACCCGTTCGAACCAATGACGACATTCATCCGATGGTCTGTCTGTCTTCGGAAAGGTAGGGTGGAAGGGAAGTTATGATTTAAACGGTTTTGATTTGCAAGAAGTTATTGGTCGAGAGGGGATTTAGAAAAGGGACAAAAAGGACAAAAGAACAAAAATTAACAGAATTAACAAAAATGAGACGAATGGAGAATATAAAGGAGTTTGAGGGTAAAAGGTGGTGAAAAGTAAAAGGTGGTGAAAGGGAAATTGTGGTATAGGAAAGTGGGGCTAAGGAAGTTGTAGAAAGATAGGCAACGCCTGGTATGGTAATGGGTGTTTCAAGTTGAAAAGTATGCCATTATGCTGTCTGATTCGTGTAATGTCGCGGGTTAGCAAACTATCGCCCAGTTTGAATTGATAGAATTTTTGCGATATATTCTGGACGAAATCCGATAGTGGGGTTATGTCGTGGCAACGTGCGTAGGGTGCCAAGTGCACGAGGAGGGAGGTGTACCTACCGGAGTCTGAAATGAGGCGCATAAATTTATGTTCTAAAACTTTAAATTTCCGCATTGTCGTGGCCGGGATGTTGCACCACACCGGCGCCGCGTATGTGATGGCCGGGATGTTGCACCATCGTTTACAGCAATTTTTTATTAGTCCTGTTTAGTCCGCTACCCCGCGCCAGGAGCGGATACAGACTCCTGGACATGGAGTAGACCGGAAAGGTCACCCAGAAACATGCACGTACGTACGGCGAAAAAAACCACAGTTGCCGGTCCTTCCGAGATCCATACAGGTAGGTTTTGCAACGAGAATGATTAAAAAACTTCTAATGACGGATAACAACGATAGTACTATGTAAAGTTGACCACAGTATGCAAATTTACGTTTCAATCAGATTGTTACGTTCCATAGAATATTAGGCAAACTAGTAAAAAGTGAGTACGAGAATATGTAAGTAATTCGACCGAATTATACTTTATATATGCATTTTCAGGTTTATACAAATATATTTGTAACTTCGTATTTAAAGATCAATCCAAATCTAAAATAAAATAGGAACCATTTTAACGTTACAATTACAGATTAAATCAAAAACAAGTTAACCTACGTTCATATTTCCAATTTAAGCGACTGAAAAATATATTTGACCGAGATAGTGAAAACCCATGTTCATTGTTTGAGATATGATAGTGGAGAGGACGCGGTCTCGTCCAAATTTTACGCTATAGCCTCTGTACTTTTTTTAATTCAACGGTAATGACCTCTCGCATCTGGGTGCGCAACCTACTTATAATTGAAAACAATTTTCTGTACGTCTAACCAACCACTCGGGCATCTAAATTTGTCATTTTGTTCACTTAAAAATTGAAACAGCGCGAAGTACTGTTACAGTTAATGTTCTAAAATGCAACATACATACCTTGTATTACTATTTAGTGGATTGTGTGAGTCGGAAATAAACCCGAAAACCCCGGCTATTGTCTGATGCAACCAAAGCAGTTCTTCCACCGTTTCCGAGGATGCTGAACACCGTGGTGGTGGCAGAATTTATCGTTGGGGTGACCCACCCCAGCAAACGGCCAAAAACCACTCCCAAATTGGGTCAAACGCGTATTGATAATGTTTTACGGAATATAACTAATTGATCGTTTTCGAGCATGCCAATTATGGGAAGGACCCTGGGACGCATGCTTGCCACAAGCTCACCCCCTCAACGACCAATAACCACCCTCCAAAGGTGTGAGAGAGCGCTCTCATCACACCACTGGACAAATAGGTTTCTCTCCCATTTTCGAGCATCCCGAAGACGGAGAGAGCCGCGAATCAAGCACTTGGCACCCGTTCTCCCCCTCAATATTAAGATGGGTCAATTTCTTTGATGACAGGCGTATTCTATGGGTGATTTTAAGCAACTTCGCTGAAGAAACCATAGGATTTCGAGCCTCCGGAAATTTAAAAATAGCCATTTTCCTGAGCTACACTGAGTAATTTATCAATATATAGCAAAAAGTAGTATTGTAACGCTTGTATTGTATTGTATTGTATGTCAAACGGCAAGCGATGAAAAATTTCATCGTACAGATTTTATTGCGTGTTATGCATTTCTTTTTAAATAACATGTCGGTATATGCGACGAACTGCGAAATTTATAAAATTTGATGTTTTCGTACTTGTTATTGTTTTCATGGACTTCAGATTTACTTTTAACGTCACAGTTTTATTTTATTGTTTCCTATTTTTTTTTTGTATTCAACTAGTCGCTTACCTGGCCGTGACCTCATAAATTTTTTTGGCCCCTAGGATGACGTGAGGGGGGGGGGGCACTGACTTCATCGCTGTAGTAAAAATTACACTTTGATAGCATGATACGTCACTAGACGTCGACTCTGTTCAATGCGAGTTCTTATTTAATTGCTCAATTATTAATTAGGAACCAATATGAATGACAAAATTTAAATAGTAACAAGTTTTATTTTTTGAAAAGGTAAATAGCTAATGTTTTCTAATAACAAATGGATTCAACGTTAAAATTATGAACCTTGGCCTTGGTTTTTGCAATTTGATGATCAGGTATCTGTTATATCTTAAAACTATACAAATCTTTACTAATGAATAACTTAAACTAGAAATCTGCTCTTGATTTTTAATAATTAACAGGTACCTGTATTATGGACGATCGGTCCCGATTGTCGTTGCACAAAGATGCCGCACTGTTCACTTATATTGACAGCTGGTTTCCTCACGTGATCTTACACGTAACTGCTAACTGCTCCTGTTGTGAAGTTTTCTCTCTTCTGTTTAATTTTGATTAAATGGTTGCTTCTAAACGTGCTTAACTCTACATTAATGGCAAAAGAATCTACTTGCTTTTTACGAGTAAGTCAATCTGACATTTCTTGAAGTTTTTAGGTTATATTATTTCCAGACTCAAAATCTCACAAAATTTGGTCTGTCATCTACTGGAATGCTCAAATTATGTTTTGTAAACTTTTCTTTTTAATATCTCTCAATAAACTTTTCATGGAAACGATCTTGTTTCCTGAAAATTTGTAAATTTTTATGACTTTTTTCTAGAAATACGATTGCTTGATGTGACAAATTTAATAACTTTGATTTGAACATTTTACTTTATTTACTTTTCAGGCCTTTTTTGCCTCCTTTTATACTTGAAATAGATTCTCTGTTTAATACTGATTCTCCCAATACCTTTCTCCTTTTATAATATTGTAAATTAGACTAGTATCAAACATTGTGTGATTTTTTACAAAATTTCATTTTAAATTGCTTTAAACTAATATTAAGACATGGATTTACCTTTCCTATGCTACAATTTACCTAACTTACTTATTTCTAATAACAAATTCATGTTTTCAAAGTAAATAAATGCTAAATTTCTAACTTCTTATTTTCAGGTATCGTAGACAATGTGTTTTCACTTTCTGCACTAGTGTCCCTTTACCTATCGAACTGAAATCATTGTGAAATGTTCTGTGCAGTATTCTCTTGGAATTGACTGCAAAAACTAAATGGAACACAAAATTTCTTAATGTTTAAAAGTTGAAATAACCATTGACAGCACGCAATTTGGTGACTGATGTTAAATTTTGAAATTTTAATGAAGACTAAAGTATGGAATCCAGGGATAGATGTTCCATGATTAACTTTAGTCAATTGTCTTTGCTTTTTAATGTTCATATTTTCAACACGAGCACTGAATCTTAATTTAAATCTGCCGGTGCTCTCATTTTCTTTAATAGTCTTTTGCACACATTGACTTGTTTACACAGTTTTGATGTGATTTTCTTATTGTTTTTGAATTATTTTACTTAATTCTTGAGATTTTCAGTGATATTTTTTAATTAAATTAGAATTTTTTGTTTACAGATATGGAAATCTGCTCTCCCTATTTAATGAAAGTTCTCCCACTTTGAGATGTCTCGGATCGACTTGTGAATGTCTATTGAACCGAAACAATGTAACGATGGATTCTTTATATTAATTTATTACCTTTGGTTTTTTATTTCCCAAGATAAAGTAAGATTTTCACAATTTCTTAAACCTACTTATTTAAGTTTTAAGCTAACAGACCATGTTTATTGTTACTATTTAACCTTTGTTTAGACTAGTGAACGTTACACTGGCAGTGCAATTATTATTTGTGATTAATAATAGTTTCAAGTTTATTTATTTCTCTTCTAATTGTTTTTTGTGTAATTTTTAATACAAGTTCTTTAAACGGTAGCTTCGATTGAGGCTTTTAAGTACATTTGTCATTTTGTCTTTTATGTAGAATCGTTATATCACACATATATGTGTGTGTGTGTATTTCGTAATTAATCTTTGTTTGTTGTTTATTTTTACTTATGTTAGTCTTAAAAGTGTTTTGTATTTTGTTAATAAATTTTGCCTGTTTATTTTCAATTATTTTAGCTTTAATTAAGTTTAATGTTTTATATTTACTCGTAGTTACTTTTTCAATCATGTTATCTTTAATTAACTTTAATATTTTACTTTTAAACTTTCTTTTCTCTGTACTATGAAATTTGCAGTTGTTGACGCTTTCTCCTCTAATTCATATTCTTGCAACTATTCACGTATTACTACATCATTTTTGTCAGGACATTCCACCCACAATTCTCCGGGAACTTTAAAACTACTATTATAATTAACGTATGAGGCCATCGTTTCCTCCATATATTCTTCGATCCGTTTGTCACTCAAAATATTACTTATTTCGGCTCCTTGGCAATATTTACTTAATTCGGCTCGTTCGCCATTTTCAGCATAATTCTGCATATTTATATTATTCATGGGGTACTTCATTACCGTCTAATACTACATACCTATTCTCTAGGTCTACCTTTTCCCTAAGATGTGATAATATGTCCTCCCAAATTATGACATGTCTGCTACCAAAATAAAATTACCCGTAAATTCATACTTTCCTACCGTAACATTTGTATTTAATACTTTGTTACATTCAGCAAACCTTTTTCCACTGGCACTTACCACAAATCAATTTTAGAAATTTTAATTCAATTGTTTTTATTATTATTTTTCAAATGATTATTTACCAAATTTTCATTTATAAGACTGACTTCTGACCCTGTATCGATTAACTCTTTAAAATGAACCGTGTTTATTTTTGTGTTTAACATTGGTAATTGACTTGATTTAATACTTTATGTTTTGTTATTATCTTTTGTCGCTATAAACTCGCGCATGTGTTCGTATGTCGTGCTTAAAATTAAAATGTCGTTCATTAAAAGTCCTGGTTCCTAGGTCTATCATTAATTTGTGCAACTGTTTCAATCTTATCAAAATTCTGCTGTTTTAGATTTTTCCCATTTTACCTTATGTTTGTGTTTGTAATTTGTGCTTAAGTTCTATTGTCCCATTTCATGTCCTGTCCTTGTGTCCTTCTGTCTTCCCATTGTACATTTTTCCTCTCGTTCCCTTGATTAGCAAAGTCATTATTTCTATTCCCATGCTCATTATACGTACGCCTTTGATAATAATTATTATTATTATTCGTATATGAATCTCTATCATTGTTCCTGCCTCGATTATGTTTTTATTGTCATTATTAAAATTTTTATGATCATTATTATTTGAATCAAATTTATTACTTTGGTTAAAATCTTTGTCATTTCTATAATCTCGTGACTTTTTCCAACCAACCCTCTGGTCATCTATTCCCCTTAAGTACTCTATCAAATTGTCCAATGTTTCGATCCTTTGAATGATAATCACGCTATGAGTGTCGTCCGGGAAATATCTTACAAGGTAACAAACCATTTCTTTTTCTGTAAACTGCGGTTCTAAATAACTAATATTGTAAATCTTTCTTAAAATGTAGTTTTCCCTGCTGATACCTAAAATTTCGTTGTGTTACCCATTAAACAAATTGAAACGTACTTTTTGTTAGGTATAATTACTACAATACTGTTTCATAACTAAAGACTCAAATTCATCAATCGTTTGGAGTTTATCCTCCACCATCTGATACCAGAACTCTGACTCACCTTTTAACATGTTCAGTATGTTATGTTTCAAGTTTGCGTCCGGATGTAACATTTCCATGTATTGGCGTAGTAGAATATTTTGGGGTGTGTGCGTGAGTCTCCATGGAAGTAAAATTGTGTTTTTGTACAAATGTGTGTGTGCGTGTGGAAGTGTGTGATGTCATTTCTTTTAACAGCCGCATGTTCTTTTCAATTTTGTTCTCTTGTTCTTTTATTTTCTTGTTGATTGATTCATCTTGCATCTTCATTCTCTTATCCACTTCATCGAGTCCTTGCACGATTAAGTTCTCTATATTAGATCTCAGTTCTGTTTTAATTCCATCTGCAACTGCGTGTACCTTTATCTCTATTTCTTCACCTACTTATTCACTTATTCTGTTCATCCTGCTCTCAAAATTTTTCATTCTGCCTTTCATTTTATTCATACAATTTTCTAATTTCTTGTTCTGTTCGTCTAACTTTTTGTTCATATTTTCATTGATTTCTTCTCTGGTTTCATCTAACTTCTTGTTTGTCTCTTCCAATTTTTTATTTACGGTTTGGATTATTTCTTGTTTGATCTCAGTGCTTGTATGGTCTATCTTTGTGCTTAGACCTGCCATTATGTTCATAATTTGCTGTAGTATGGCCGAGTCTGATGTTGTTCGCGATGCATCCTCGGCTTGTGGCATTGTATATGTCTGTGAGTGTATATCTCTTGATGTGTATCGTGTGTTTCTGTATTTACCTGTGCTTGTGTGTAGTGCGTTTGTGTATTTTCTTGGGTTTGTGTATCGTGTGTTTGTGTATCATGTGTTTGTTGTGATGTTTCTGCTGTCTGGTCAGATGAATTCATAGTTATCTTACCTGATCTTAATTTCATAGAATTTATACCTTATTACGAAAATACCACTATCGAATCAGTCAATATACAAATATAAATGAATTTAAAATATTTTGATGTAAATGTCATCACCAATTTTGCTTTTCTGAACGCCCTCGTTACAGAAGCCATTAATTGTTATGATTCCTTGTATACAAATTTCGAAAAGTTAACAAAAAGTATACCTAGTGATTAAAAGTTGCGATTAAATTTTACGGAAACAACAATTTTGAAAAGAAGTTAGGCGCCATACGATCTGTGACCGAAAACATCAACAGACAGACTGCACTACACTGCCGATGTGTGAAATTATCTAGAGCAATGAGAGGTCAGCACGTGACGCGATCTTATCCCAGTTAGCAAGTTAAATTTTTAATTTTATGATGTGGTGGTGAAATTAAAAACAAGTTTTAAAAGAAATTATTAAGTTTAATTATCAGAGTGGTATTGAATATTTCAAATAAAGATTTACAATTGACAAAATATGTTAAAACTAAAAAAAGAAATTGGCCTTTATTTAATTCTAAGATTGCAGCCTGAATTTGAATTTAATTTAATTAGAAATAACAAAAAGTTTTATATGGATACTCTTTTAGTTACTAGTGATTTTATACCTGTTTCGACTCGGCTAATTAACACAACACACTGGTTTTTGGAAACGGTGCAGTTCGAACTGTCAGCTTTCCGCTGGTTGGTTTGTTGACGTAGAAACGTCAAAATAAATGCTGTAAATTCTTCTTAAATCTTATATTGGAACTGTTGCAGCTAATTTTATATCGCACTTAAAATGGAGCACTGTTTTTATATTTAGAAATAAGTTGCCTTTTAATATTTATGTTGTTTACACTTTCATTGTGTGATGTCGTAACCTGAACTTGACAATTAATCAATTTTTCTCTTTGATATAGAATATTTATTTTCTTTCACTTCTGTCTTGTTACTTTAATCTTACTTCAGTCTTTTTACAGTTTTATGATTTGGTGTTTTCAAATACTTGTCTTCTAAAACAATTCTCATATGAAACGTCCTTTCTTGACGGAGGTTGATAAAATACTTATTTACCCAATTTATTTTGTTTTTTCCTTTATCAAAAATGTGACAATTTTCTCAAATTGGATATTCTGATTTGTGTTAAAAATTACGGATTTCGAAATAGTGAATTTTTTATGCTTTTCTTTAATAAAATAGGATTTTGATTTTGGAATAGTTTTTCTTATATTCTTCTGATCATTTGAAATCCAGACTCAATAGTTTTAAGTGCCTTTTTTAGGTACTTAATAAATATTATTACTATTGGACATTATGGTTTTGGAACTAAACTAAACTGTTTGATTACGCGACTGGCTACGTGTTATTGGCTCTCTGCTGTGTGTGGGAAGTATAGGTGGGTAGTACTCGTATGATTCGTATCATTGGTACGAATCCTTGCAGTGGTACGAATGGTACGAATCCCACAAAAATAAAAGATTCGTACATTTCGTATCGCCGATACGATTGATACATTTCGTATCACCGATTGGTACGAATATGGAATTTCGGTACCGGTATTGCGATGCGATACTGGGCCAGCTGTATAAGGTTAAACTTCAAACGGTGGATTGCGCGTTTAAACTTGACATTTCAGATTTTAAAATACTCATAATCATAATTGAAAAAATTCCCTGTTTTTATACGTAATATGGTGGATATATTCGAAATATTTGATTATTACTATATGATTATTATCAATGTATCTACTGCAAGATAGTATTCATTTTATACGCAACGTACTAATTACAAAATCTGTGATATATATTACCCTTTTTTACTTTTTTGTTTAGTTGACTTGCTACAAATGTACAAATATGTATATAATACGGTTAAATAAACGCTATCTATCTATCTATCTTTTTACTGATGTCTAATGACGACGACGAAATTATTAATGTAATAGAAGGTGCTCGAAGTCCTAAAAGTTTAAACTGTACGGTTAATATAACATTATAATACTCTGGCCCTAACTAACACCACATATAATATTCTATAATCTATGCTGGAGTGGTACGAATAGTACGAATGATACGAATCAGTACATGATACTGTTTAGTATCATGGAATCAGTGATACGAAGTGGTACGAATCGTACGAATCTCTCGATACGAATCTTTTCTTGATACGGATTCATTTGGTACGAATCCTTAAAAAGAGTCGAATCGCCCAACTCTAGTGGGAAGCGTAGCGGGTACCTGAGCTAACCCAACAAGTGGCCTCGCTGAAACGTCACGTTTCACGTGACTTCTCATTGGTGGTCGTGCATCCTCGTGTCTAATCTTAGTGTCATACTTTCGTGTCATCGAAAGTTGTCGTGTTTCTGTTTGATTGGTCAGCGCTTGACTCCGGCTCCCCGCGACAGGTCCCCTTATGGTAGGTTGTGGTGTCTTTTCGTGATTTGTCACTACTCGAACGTGCCGATTCGAGATTGGTTCGTTTGCCGTGGGTCGTCGTGTGTTTCCCATTATATATCTGCATGAAAGTGCGGGTTTCCATGCAGTGGGTAATCTCTGCGTGTCATCTCGTTTGTTAAGATTTTGTGGTCTTTTTTCGATCTCTATCGCCTCTCTGGTAATTCTTGATGTACAATGCTCGATATTGGCTACTGTTCTGGTGTTGTCGCAGTCTATTTTGTGTCCTGTGATTTTTACGTGCTGCGCTAGGGACGATGTTTTCTCCTCATTTTGCACTACATTCCTATGTTCCTAGTCCTAGTGCTTTCTGAAGTGATAACATCTCATCGTTAATATGGTCGCCGTCTGTCAGCCTTCTGGAGCATATCATTGGAGTTTTTACTACTTTTAGATGTGCTGGATGTTGTTGTGATTCCGCATTTAGATATCCGTCCATGTGAGTGGATTTTCTGTATACTGTGCGACCTAGTTTTCCGTCTGGTTTCTTTTTCACTAATACGTCTAGAAATGGAAGCTGGCCTTCTGTTCATTGGCGTTATTTCAGCATTTTTATTGGGTGGGCAGGAATTTTTCACAGATAACCCAATAGACGGAAGCAAAGCGAATCCTGTAATTCTTAAACGCAATGTCATCGACATATCGTACCCAAAGCTTTGGTTTCAGTGGTGCAGTTTCTATTGCACGGATTTCTAAGTCCTCCATGAAAAGATTAGCGATGACTGGAGATAATGGTGAACCCATCGACGCTAATTCCGTTTGTTTGTAGCGCTGGTCATTGTATGTAAAATATGTCTTGTTTAAGCAGTGTTTAGTTATGCTAAGAATATGCTCCTCTAGATGATGCTTTTCTTTGATCACTTGTGATTCTTCTACTGGTACGTATGTGAACAGTGACACTACATCGAAGCTCACTAGAAAATGTTCTGGTTGGGCAGTCTCGTTGCTTAGTAACTCAATAAAATGTTGTGCGTTTTTCACATAGGACGTTGCTCTTTCAGCAAGTGGCTGCAGCTGCTTGGCCAGATATCTCGCTAATTCCTGCAAAGGTGATCCTACTGAGCTAACAATGGGTCTTAGTATGGGGCTCCTTCCTTATGAATCTTTGGTAAACCATATAGTTTGGGACATCTTGAAGATTTCTCTCTCGGTATAATCTGCTTTATTACTTGATCGTCTTTAATTTTGGTTTTAGTGGTATTCTCCAAGTACGTGGTGGGATCTGTTGCAATTGCTTCGTAAGCAGTGTCTTCTAATACGCGATGCGTCTTGGCGTATATATAGTTTCAGCTATGTTTATTATCCATATAAGAAATTGCTGATTCTACTCCACAAATTATATCTTCTACTGGAATACGAGCTGGTGCTATTGCGAAATTAAATCCTTTGGCTAGGACATTTAAAGAGGCCTCATCAAGAGGGTAGTTGGACAGATTATGGACTACACTTGTAGGTTCCAATGGTTCAGCTTTCTTAACTGGTTTCTGTTGAAGTAGAAGGTGGTCAAATTTCCTCTTCTGTTTCTCTGTGCATAGGTTAATGTCGTTTTCGGCTCGAAACTCCGCAAGTTGATCGACAATAGTCCATAATGTAGAATGGATGACACTCCTTAAATGTAGGTGCAAATCTAGTGACTCTTTATTAATCTTGTCTAATGTTGTGAAGGTATTCTCTAAGTAGTGCGAAGCTAGTTCTTCTGAGGATCTTCTTGGTGTGATGATCATTTTTATGGAACGCCAGCTGCATGCATTTTGGAACGATGTTTTCATCTCTGTAGCGTTGTAGGAAGGTTGCAAAGAAGTTTCCCTCTTTTTGACCTCAATTTATCAAAGGTTCTGGTTTGGTGGAATGTCTTCTCCCCGTAGAGACTTATAATGTTGTTTCTTAGGTTTTCGCGAGTGTTAAATGAAGTGTTGGTGTGTTTCCGGGTGTTTCCCCACGTAGTCAGTGGCGGATCCAGGGGGCACGCCCCCCCCCCTCGAACAACCGAGAAACCTAGAAATCCCGACTCTCATTTGCAAATTGGTATATATAAATAAATTCTTGGACAGTATATTCGTTGGGAAACGTGCCAATTAATTGATTTTCTAAAATATATTTTAAAAAATCAAGTGGATTACAAGGTTATTCAAATTTCAAATTTTTAATTTTTAAGTAGCTCTGAGAAAAATACCAAATCATCGATTAAATTAAATTAAATTTACATCATCTTTATTCTTATTTACACTTACGTTTCTCAAAAATTCTTCAATTTTTGTCCCAAGATTCCTAAGAAAATCAGAGCTCAGTCTGCTCAGTTTTGAAAATTGAAATGAATGCAAATAAGTCGCTTTTCTTTTTCTTTGTATACGCATTAGAACCTCGTTGACTAAAAATGTTTTTGTTCTAAGTCTAAGTACGTCTCTCCCAGTTAAATGCATTTCATCTTTTCCATGGGATACTTATTTTGTCGAAGTTGATTTGTTGACTTGTTCATGGAATTGGCTTTTAAGTTAGGTAGGTACCAGACATAATACTGGTAATACCAGTGTTTTATTTTATTTTACTTCCACATCCAGTGGAAGTATAGTAACGACAAAAATAATTTTTATTGTTCAAATAGACTAAGGCCCGGTACTTTCATCTCCAGTTAAGTCTATTCTATAGATAGATCCCATAGAAACAATTATTCACACAATTGTATCCAAGGGAATTATCTGGAGAATAGACTTAACTGGAGATGAAAGTACCGGGCCTTAAAATGTCATGAAACGGCGAGATTTTAAGTTTGAGCGAAAAAAAATTTCTGTCTGTCGGTCTGTCTGTCTGTCGGTCTGTCTGTCGGTCAGTCTGTATGTAACTTTGTGCACACGTTTACTCTGGAACCGTTTAAAATATTGATTTGAAATTTGGTACACATATGTACTTTAACGAGATCTGGAACTAGATTATATTTTCATCTTCTTCCGTCGAAGGATTGGGAGGTGAATTGGAGTAAATTTGGGGTAAATAGGTAAATCAAGCAGGTAAGAGTCCATAAAATTGGTATTTAGTATATACAAGAGAAGCTAAGGTCTCAAAAAAATTTTGGCATTACCGCCCCCACCCCATTATTAAGGGGATGAAAAAAAATGTGATTTAGTGTGTACAAGGACCAGAAACCTCAAAATATTTTTTTACTTCATCCACCGTGGTAGTGGGGTAACACCCCCTATCACCACCCCACTACCGATGTGGGGTATCGTTTTATGGGTTTTTGGGGTAGAGGATTTCAAATATTATATTATTAAAGTTCCATAAACATTTATTTCCACGTACAAAATTTTTTCGTTGTGAGGGACTGAATAGAAAATCTGGATGTGATTCCTTGGGCAACGGTTTTTATATTATATATTAAATTTTTATATTATGTTTTGCATTATTTTGTTAATCTGTTAAATATATTTTGTAAATATAAAACATTTGCTATTTGCTCACTTATTGTCACTACAGTAAATGATGGTAAAATGTCTCAATGATCACATGATCCTCTTCCAAAAATTCAATACAGTATAGTCGCGCCTCACTATTTTTATCTTTGCTTCTATTTTTTCCTGTTTATTGGACAAGGCCGAATTACCCTTTTACAAAATAAATTATTTTTAGGTGCGCCTCTACAGCCCACGAGCCCACAGCCCGTGTACGTATCTGCTTAATTAGAAACCCTGTTAAGGTGCGCCCCCCACCCCTTGGCACAATCCTGGATCCGCTACTGCACGTAGTTGATAGGCTCCTGCCGGAGCCATCGCCGTCTAAACGACGTTTTGGCAGAATCCCATCTGCCATCTTCAGGTTGTAACGTTCATTTTCCCGTGAAACCTATTAAAAGCGCGTAGTGTGCACATTTATTGAAACCGGCTATAGACATTAGCTCTGTGGTAAAACGTAGGATTTGTTTACCTCCCACTGTGATAGAAAGAGAGCCTGTGACTCCTATGGGAGAAAATATATAAACAAAATTTATGGAACGCCATGTTAGATTTCATGGGGACTGAGCTAAAGAAGCAAGTTATCTTATGGTGCCTTATGAGTTTGTAATCAGAAAATTAGTATGAGATATTGCAAAGTTTAGTGTAATCTCCAATGATTTATGTTGTTGACGTGTAATGTTTAAACTTCCTAACCAGTGGTGTAGTCTAAGTATAAATCTGTGTTTAAACACCAATTTTCCGAATTACTGATGTTTGTCATAAGAAATTGCCTGATTATTTTCTGTTTTGTGTTAACGAACATAATAAATGAGTTTGGCTGTTAAGTTTAATGAAGAACTATTCCAGCGTATAGTGTTTGTGATCTAGAAGGCTGGCTATTGTAGAAGTTATATGGGGTGTCGTAAAATCCCAGCCACGACAGTAAGTGGTACAAGGGAACAAAACTGTAAGTTCTTTTCTTTTTGAATTACCTTGTTAGAGTAGCCGTATGCTACATATTTTACCGTGGACATTATCAGTTCGTGCCAAGAACAATTAAATTCTTTACTAGTGTTCTGTTAAAGAAATATTCGTGCGGGAGAAACTTTTAGACAATTATCACCATTCCGTGTAATTCTCCATTGTTTGGTCAGTATTATAGACTGATTTACCAATTTTAGGATTTTTTCGAGCCCAGCTAGTGCATAATTTTTCATGTTTATTACACAGGCACACAAAATTAAAAAAGTGTAAATTTTCTGAGGTTTCACATATATACTCCCATGTATTTTTGACTGCTGAACACGATCCCGATGTCATTTTTGCTCCATCAGGTCAGAATTTTTTTTTAACCACGAAAAACAGGGGAAAACAGGCCAAAATGGGTTTTAAAATATAAATTAAAGATTTTAAATAAGTAGACCATGTATTTGATGTATTTTTGACCGATGAACACGATCCCGATGTCAGTTTTGCTCCATCAGGTCAGGATTTTTTTTTAACCACAAAAACGGGGGAAAACACGCCAGAATGGGGTTTAAAATATAAATTAAAGATTTTAAATAAGTAGGCCATGTATTCGATGTATTTTTGACCGCTGAACACGATCCCGATGTCAGTTTTGCTCCATCAGGTCAGGATTTTTTTTTAACCACAAAAACGGGGGAAAACACGCCAGAATGGGGTTTAAAATATAAATTAAAGATTTTAAATAAGTAGGCCATGTATTCGATGTATTTTTGACCGCTGAACACGATCCCGATGTCAGTTTTGCTCCATCAGGTCAGGATTTTTTTAACCACGAAAAATAGGGGAAAACAGGCCAGAATGGGGTTTAAAATATAAATTAAAGATTTTAAATAAGTAGGCCATGTATTCGATGTATTTTTGACCGCTGAACACGATCCCGATGTCAGTTTTGCTCCATCAGGTCAGGATTTTTTTTAACCACGAAAAACAGGGGAAAACAGGCCAGAATGGGGTTTAAAATATAAATTAAAGATATTAAATAAGTAGATTATGGATATTCGACGTAAGAGATAAGAAATTCATCACTACAGTGTTAGATACGGAAGCTTTAAAGAAGTTGTTAAGTCCATGTTTAGCATTATTTGTTTCGTTGCATTACCGATTCTGCTATGCTCATTTGTAATGACATATTTTATGAACGTCCCGTGGAGTCAAGCAGCTTGATTTACGGTATTTTGTATTTATCTATTGTGATTACAGTTCACAATAGATAAATACAAAATACCGTAGATTTTTTATGTACACTGTACAATCATTCTTGTTAATATATTGTTTTTTTTTTTTATATATATACGGTGTTGTTATTAATTAGTATTGATTAAATTCCATTAACGTAAAATAACCCGGGTTTTTCTAGGTAATTATATATATAATCTGTATTCTTAAATAAGGTTGCGCCCATACCCAGCAATCATCGTTATATATTTAAAATATTTTTGTTATATGTAACGAGTTATGTAACACCTACAAAATAATGGTATAACGCTAATGTTACTATTTCCCACTCAGACTAACTGAGACATTATATAACATTAATATAACTAGTTATAATAACAGTTATATAAATATATATATAACAGTTATGTTATGGCAGTATAATATTTAAGATTTTGTAATATTATTATTATACAACGAAAACAATGATTTTATCAAAATGTTATATACTTCTGTTACCAAATATACAGTGTGCTGCACTTAAGAGTGTAACACCCTTATAACTTCTTTCCTCCCGATTTGAACCAAGTTTTACTCAAATAGAGGACAAATTAGGATCTACTTATGGCAAAAAAAAAACATTTGCTCTTATCTTTGCATTTATTTATAGGGGACGAATGTTTTTTTTATGGGAAAAGTTATAAGGTATAAAAAGTTGTTACACTCTTAAGTGCGACACTCTGTATACCCAATTTTAAATACACAAATCGTTAATTTGAAATACTGCAAACACATTTGTACTTACGTGATTTTTGGCATATTTGAATATTACTGCAACTCCATAAACACACACATATAATTTTTCATGTTATTTTAAATTAACTATTTAAATTTATTTACATAGTGAATAAAATATTCCAGGTGACACATGGTATAGTAGCATGCTTCTATATTTGATTTTAACTTATGGAGACGAACTTTGCTAAACTAGATTACCGCTAAAAAAATGTATTATTGAACATGTCAAACATCCCATTTACCATGAAATGGATTCAAAAGCAATAATTATTAAAAAAGCAGTGAGAGTTATAAATCTATATTTGGAAGAAATTCACATGTTAACAAAACTATAAAAAAATAAATAAAATAAAAATCATCTGTTACACAATGGTGGAAAGGATTTATTATTCACTTCACTTCATACATAAATAATGTAATAAATAATATTCAGTTTATCTAAATTCTTGTAATTAAGTTATCCACATCTCAGTACTGAAGTATGGGACTCAAGACATAGTTACTATAAAATAGGTATTAATTTTCAGAATAAGAGCGAACATTATTCATCAAAGGATTTCACATCTCGTCAAAAAATGTTGATTTTTTTTACGAAATTAGACCCTATTGAAATTTTATAAATAAAAAATTCAAATTTGTCAATAAAATTTTAAATCTGCAGATATGCCCTTGTTCTGAAAAAAAATATTGATTTTTAAGTTATTTTAGTAGTAGGATTTTCACAAAAAGATAGATTATGTGAGGCAGCTCATTTTTTAATTATTTGTCCCAAATTTAAATTGCAAATTTTTCTAAAAAACTTCTTAATTTGGTCTACATAGTCATGCCTTAAATTATTATTTAGGTCCCATACTTCAGTACTGAGACACGATTGACCTACGTTTCACCCGAATATCCCAGGCCGCAGCTTCCTTTGGAAGCATTTCAAATTCTTGTCTATACAAACTTTTTAAAAATATCTTTGGGCACAAAACTACATCTCGAAATTAATGACATGAATTTAGATATACCGTGTAAAATATACAAAACGAAATTTTTAAATATTGATGCAATCTCTGTAACACAAAATATGCTATCTGTGGTGGCATAACATTCTATTTATGACAAAAAAAAATTAAGATCAAGATAGCATTGTCAATACAAAGCAGTCCAGACGGTAGGACATTTTATAAATGTGTCGACAAACTTCGACTAGGCGCAAGATTCACAATATTTAAAAAAACATATGTTATTTTTTTTTTTTTTCGAAACTTTGCTATATAACGTGATCTACCAAGAAATGCGGAAAATAACATGGTGTGCTAGTCTTCAATGTGGGAAAGCCCCTGCAAAATTTTAGAGGATTCTGAGGTAATTTAGTATATTAAATTATTAGTCAATTTGCGAAGATACACTACTGATGTGCGTAAGTCCTGACCTACTCCTGAATAGTTCAACGACCTTACTTCTGAAAAAACGTATTCGAGTTGTTTACATTTCCTTAATTGGCATAAAAAGTGAAGCCGGCCGGCGAGATCAAAAAAAGAGGTCTACGCACGATCCAGCGCCAGGTAGCTAACATTGTTGGTACGCTTTGAAGATAATTGGAATTCCAGCGGACCAATTCACTTTTACGAATGAGTTCAAAGCATGCCGACAACGCTGGCTCCGTGCCGCTGGATCATGTGTAGACCCCTAGAGAGCTGCGTTTTTTGCTTCCGGTCGAACAATAGTTATAGAGTCGGTATCAGGGATTATGACGTGTGCGTCACGAAAAGCGTACGGTCTAAGATGATTTGAAGTGAGGGACGAACAGTGTCGGATCAACCAGTTTTGCACTGCGGTTGAAATGAAGGAAATAAATTTAAGAAAAAACCTAAAATAGATTTATTTAAAATTACAAAATTAAACAAAATAATTCTCCACTAAAAAATGAAAGTAAATAATGAAAAATAACAAAAAAAAAATAAAGAATTAATATTAATAAATAGTTGTAAATAAATATTTATTATTGAAATAAAAAAGAACAACAACATTCAGTCTTCCTCTCCTTCACTATTATAATTATCACAAAAATCTTCCTCCCCAGAACTTTCCGCCAGATTTATTATAAGTTTGGGTGTTTCATCATAACGTACTTCTTTTTCAAAGTCTTGCCTGATTAATTTCTCAGTGTGCTGTATACAGTTTGTCCAGACTTCAGGGGTCGCTCTTTCTAGAGCATCATTCCATACTTTTAGCACATTTTCATCGCTATGTCCATTTTCACCAATGTGTCGATCATAATACTGTTTACAGATCCCCATATCATCTCTATGGGGTTATATTGGCAGTGGTATGGAGGTAATCTTAGTACTTGATGACCGTGTTCATTCAGCAGCTCATCTATAACGCATCGCCTTTGACTTGGGCAGTTTTGCTTACAAATTTTTAATAAATCGGTTTTAAAGTCCTCCTTGTTGTATTCGATATTTTTGTTCTTCAGCCACTCTTGCAATTTTGTTTTGGTCCAGGAAGTGTTCGGTAATTTCTCTGCCAGTGAGCTATGGTGTGATGCATTATCCATAACAATTATCGATGGTTCTTCTAACATAGGTATTAATTTTTCCAAAACCCATTTTTCAAATAACTCACTGTTCATAGAATCGTGATAGTCAGCACTTTTTGATTTTGTTGAAAATATTAGGCTAGCATTTTCCACAAAACCATTTCTATTACCAGCATGTACTATTATAAATCTTTTGCCAGTATTTTCGTGGCCCTTTCTGCAGCTTTTTACATCTTCATCCTGCCATGTTCTTTTGAAGGCCCCCTTTGAAAAAATCCATGTTTCGTCCAGATAGACAAATTCAAGAGGACTTTCGCTTTGAAGATTTTTAATATAGTTTCTCAAAAAACTAATACGGTTATGGAGGACGTTACTAAGCTGACAGAGATAACGCCGATTATTTTCCATTTTATATTTAAATCCACATGTCTTTAAGAGTCGCCCTAAGCTTGCTTTGGAAATGTGAATTATACCCTTTGCCTTTAGTTCTTCATTCAATATTTGAAGTGTCATATGCCTTCCATCCTCCTTCATGCTATAAATCACATTCCTCACTTCTGCCTTGATACTATCATCCACATCATCACTTTTTTTTTCGGCACCTTATGTGTTTGCCCCGGGGTATTTAGAGGTACACCCATTTTTTGTTCATGAATTATTCGAGAAACACTGCTTAAACTGATTTTTAAAGAATCGGCTACCCTTTCTTGGACAGACGTAAGCGGACGTAACGGTCCATTATTTTCTTTTTCCCGTTGAAAATACTCCAAAACATTCAATACAAGTTGCCGACTCTGTTTGTTAATAGTGCAACCAGGCATTGCGGTGAGAAATTTATTTTATTTACAATAATAACACAACCACAGTAATTAGACTACTGCGTACAGAATTATTGTCAATTAAGAAAGAATTAAAAGAATTCAAAGAACAAGCAACACAAAAAGAAAAATCCTATAAACAAAAACTAAATATGATAGAGCAACAGTCACGGCAGAAAAACAGCTATATTTGGATTTAAAGAACGAAATGGAGAGAACCTGAAAAAGGATGTAGTAGAGTACTTTAATAATTTGTACATTCATTTTTTAAATAATATGAATATAAATAATTTAATTACACACACGCTTAATTTAATTTAATACAACAATATCTAATACACATAGCTTGAATAATAAAAATAGTCCGTTATTCAAGTGATTATTATTTATCTACCTATTACTTATTTAAAATCTAAAATATTGTCGCACGGCTATGTCGAAAGTAATTAAGAAGGCACAAACGTTGTCCCAGTATCGATTTGAACCACATGCAAGAATGACAGAGATGAACGTATAATCGTAAATGTTTTATAGAGTGGAAAGTCGTAGGTAGCTTTACAATTACCGCTTGATATGTGTATGAGTGAGAACAAATCTTAAAGCAAGGCGTAGCTCGAACCGTACACACGTCATAAACCCTGATACCGACTCTACCGCCGGCCGTGTCATTGACAGGTCTAACTAAATATCTCGTATATCTGCTTGTCGTTTGATTTATTTCGATTTATTTCCCTATTTTTGTAGTGTGATTTGATTAAAACCAAAAATCTATCTTATCCAGCTTTGCTGTCAGTAGTGTCAATCCCAAGTCTGATAAAGTGATATAGTTGTACCGCGTTACGTTAGATTAGTTGAAGTCATTGGCGGCGCATTTCTGCAAAAAAATAAGGTAATTTTTTTTTGGTCATTTTTTTCTAATTTTTCATTTTTTTAACTCCTTTCGGTGGGGGCAACCTACTGTTAAATTTTCCGCATTTTTTAGTAGATCACGTTGTATATGTAGATAAATATCATGGAAATATAATTACTCACGTAGAACAAAATTGTTAATTGTGTTCAGTAGTGTAAAAATGGATAAAACTTGCAATATAGTTGTATTTACTTCTATACAAAACTGAACAATATTAAAAAAACAATAAATTGAGATTATTTTTCATTTATCTTATGTTTTGCTAAGCGAAACCATTCTAATGTTATCCCCAAGTAGCACAATTAATTCCTCAAGATATCCCGAGGATAAAAATTTAGGAATTAGAAAATATCTTCTAGAGGTCTGTAAGAGTTCCCTAAGATGGGCAAATGTCAGCATATCAGTATTAAATAGTACTTCCCACGAAAAAAGCTATTAGAATAGAATTCTGTGAGCAGCCTTTTGCATACCTATAGAATTCCCATAGTAATCTTTAGGATATCTTATCGCTTGCCAATATAAATGGTCCCGAGGACATCTTTATAGGATTTTTGTTAGATGTATCGCATCGATCCTGCAAACAGATTTAATTCCTGTAGTAATCTTTCGGGTATTTTATCGCTTACCAATATAAATAACGGTACTGAAAACATCTTTATAGGATTTATATTAGATGTACCAACACACACTTATAGAATTGCCAGCGGCAGCTGGTGAAATGTTGGTTAATCAAAATCTCAGTATGAGACATCAGGCCCAAACTAGTGTTGGGTGAATTCGAATTAAAATACTCGGTTAATCCGAGTATCGAAATACTCGCTTGATTCCGAGTATTAAAATTTCATCCGAATAAAATATACTCGGATTAATTTTAAGTACAAAACAAAAAACAACTGTCAATCGTGCACTTGGATGATAAAATGTTTTTTAGATTTCTCCCCCCCGCTCATCGATTCTGAGATCTGGGGAGAAAATTACTAACATCAGTGCCACTTGCATTCGCTTTAACCACAATCACAATTACTGTTGACAGAGTGATTGAAAAATCGCGATATCACATCACTAATACCTATAGTGAAAATTTAATTCGACATCGGATGATTAATCCGAATATTCTTGTCATCCGATTCCGTGTAATCCGAATACCGAAATCATCCGAATATCTGCATCACTAGCCCAAACCAAACCAAAGATTAGAGATCGTTATAAGATTAATCTAAATAAATCGATGATCCCTGAGAGGATTTAAACGTTGCAGTAATGTTATTAATGTTCCACTAGTTAATGCGCAGATGCTTGCAGCTTCCGCCCTCTTTGGGCGCTTTCTGCGGTTCTGATGTGTGTTTTCTTTCCATGAAAAATTTGTCAGGTAAGGGTAGGAAGGGGGGGTATTACAATATATTGGTTAGTATATTTTTACAGAGCTATTCTACAAGTGTTGACATCATTGTTGTGTTAGTAAATGTATATGTTTAGCATATAATGTAGTTATGGTTTGGGCATCTTTTATTTTTTATTTTTTTTTTTTTTTTGGGTATAGTATATTTTTTGGTAATTATTCATTTATGGCCTCTTTTTTTTTTTTTTCTTAGTATTGTTTACAATTTTTGGGGTATTGGTATGGGGGGGGGGGGGGACACAACAACTTAGGTTTGGATTTGTTTATGGGTTATAGAGATAGTTGAGGGATGGATATTTAGGGGCGGTAGAAAATTTACTTGTTAATGGGTCTTTGAGGGTGGGATTAGGGTGTACCACTAGCTTTTGCGCAAAGGCCGGTATTAGTCTTAATAAAATGAAATTTTCTATTGTGGGGGTTCCGGTAATATTATGTAAGTATGGGATATTTGTCGACCTGGGTAGGTTGGACGCCACACGCAGGTTCTTGTTTTGGGCTACTTGCAGTTTATTTTGGTTGGATTTCGACAGGAGGGGATACCATATTTGGGAGGCATATGTGAGGATAGGTCGGATATAAGATTTATATAGTAAAGAGGCTACGTAAGTGGGAGAGGAGTCTAAAATAGGGTAAAGTTGAGTAAATTTAGCCTGAGCTTTTGTAATTACAGAACGGAGCTGGGCGTTGAATTTTAATTTATTATCGATTTTTACTCCTAGGTAATCAATATCCGAGGCCCACTCAAGGTCCTGGTTTTTTATTTTGATTTTATTTGGCGGGTAGGGTTGCAAGCTGCTTTTTGTGACTGTCAGTACTTGGGTTTTATTGGGATTTACCATTAGACCCCATCTCTCAAAGAATTTTGTAGTCCGGTCAGTTTGTTTTTGCAAGAGCTGTGTGAGTAAGTTTTTAGATGTGGCCACGATGGCGGTATCGTCGGCATATATTGCGTATGTGACTCTATGGTCCTGTGGTTTAGGTATGTCATTTATATATAGCAAGAACAGCACTGGGCCTAATGAGGAGCCTTGGGGGACTCCGGAAAGGATAGGGGATAAGGAGGAGCACTCCTGATTGGTTGCAACTCGAAAATGGCGGTTTTGAAGATAAGATCGTATTAGTTTGATAATACGGACCGGAATGCCCGCGATATGGAGAGGCCCCGATTGGCGTTCGTGGTCAGGATTTCACCAACTCGGAACAGCTGTTGGGATGTCGAATGATCGGAACGGAATCCGTACTGGAAGTCGCTGAGGACGTGGTTGTCCTCGACGACCTCCAGCACGTGGGTGAGGATTATTAGGTCTAGGATTTTAGCGAGGCAGGATAGGAGGCTAATGGGGCGGTAACTAGAGGGTAGTTTTTTTGGCTTTTTCGGTTTCGGGATTGGGACAATTTTGGCTACCTTCCAAATGGTGGGATAGTGGGTTAATCTAAATGTGGCATTGTATATTTTTGTTAGGTACAGTATGGCCTTTGGGGGGAGGTATTTGAGAGCATAGGAGGGGATATTGTCCAGCCCGGGGGCTTTTTTTGGGTTTAGGTTTTTAATGTGTGCCAGCACCTCCGTGGGGGTGGTAAATATAGGATTTTGGGTGGTTTGCAAATGGGTGTTTAATAGGGTTTGTTCGTAATTTAGGGATGTTGATTGGTATCTGTGGTAAACGGGATTGGGGGTGAATTGACAGGAAAATTGTGTGGAAAAGGACCTCAGCTTTTCCTCGTCGGTGATGGCCTGACCGGTGCTTGTAAGAAGTGGGGGTATGGGTTGTTTTTTCTTTGTGAAGATACGTGGTAGATAATAGGGATCATCCGGGTGGGATAGCACTGTTCTTGTTATTTGGTCTTGCTTATGTAATCTGATTTTTGTTGCAATTTCTTTTTGGATTTGGTTAACTTGAGTTTTGGTTGCAGGGTTTCTCGAATGGTGGTATTGTTTTCTTAATTTATTTTTGCATTTGATTAGGTTTATAATTTCGGTGGGCAGTTTATTTTCAAAAGTTGGATGTGCGGTTAAATTTTTATTTAAACTAGATATTAGTACCTCCGAAATTTCTCGTGTTATTGTTTCGGCCGCATTGTCTAAGTTTTGTGGGGTGTCACAGTTGGGATTACAGTTTAATTTTCGGGTGAGTATGTCGGCAAAAAGGTCCCATTTGTAGTCTTTCTCGCGGGGCTTTCTATTTAAGTTTATATGTTGTGGAGTGATTTCCATTTTTGTTATGACCGGCTCGTGGTCACTGCTTAATGCAGATATGGTTTCCGAAACCGTGGGGCAATAAATCTTGTTTGTAATTATGATGTCAATTATTGACATCGCAGGTAAGGGACGAGTGGGTTGAGTTGGGGCCAATATTTTAACTGTTGGGGTTTTAACTAGGTAATTAAAAAGGATTTCACCTGAACTGTTAGTGGTTTGACTGTGAATATTCCATAGGGGATGCTTTGCATTCAGGTCTCCTATGATAATGAATATTGGATTAATTTTTTTGATCTTTTTTATGTCTGCGATGTCAATAATAGAACTAGGCTTGTTATAAGCGGATACTATGAGGATATCTTGTGTGTTATAGGTAATTGAGAGGGCAGTGGACTCAAGGGTTCTTAGCCCCTGGATGCACTGTTCCGTATGTTTTATATTATTCTTGATAGCAAGTGCAGTGCCTCGGCCATCGTCGTTTCGGTATAGTTTATACCCGGAGAAGGAGATATTGTTTTGGGGTTTCAAGAGGGTCTCACAAAGGGCGCAGATATCTACATCGTTGTCAGATAAGAACTGTTCTAGTTCGGCTTTTTGTCGGCGGACGCCGTTCGCATTAAACTGTAAGATTTTTAACTCGTTTTTTAGTTTTGTTAATTTGCCGGCTAATCAAATAACGAAGTTATTGCTTCTAGCAGGATAAATATTTTTTCTGTTGCGTCCCTTGTACTTTTTAATTTGACTATTGTATGTTTTAATATTTGCCAGAATTTTTGTAAGTTAAATTGTTTTAGCAAGTTTAATATTTCTCCTATCGGGTTCTCGTCTTCGGTGTGTGTGTCAGAGTCCGGTCTTGGTTGAATGTTCTGTTGTATGTGTTGAGTTTTATTTTGTGTTCTGAAATTTTTCCACGTTTGAGCGTTTTTTGTGACGATATCTTCTGTGTTTTGAGATAAGGGGGGGAGTTGTACCTGTATATGGGTTGCTTTTTTTGTGGTATTATCTTTGTCCGTTTGATTTCTTTGTGCCGGCGTAGGTAGGGGTTGTGTGTCCGGGCTGTCTGGTTGTCTGTTGTTTGGGGGTTGAAGTCTGTTGTCAGTCTGGCTTTTAGCTGCCAGGTACTGGGGACAACCCCTGTAGGTTGCAGGGTGGTCTCCTCCGCAGTTGGCGCATTTGCACCTTTCTGCTTGGCAGGGACCTGGCCCGTGCGTGTCTCCGCACCTGACGCAACGTCTGGCGCGGGTGCACAACTCCGAGGAGTGCCCCAGTCTCTGGCAGTTGTAACATTGGGGTAGACCCTGCCTGACGTACTCCGTCACGGATACCCTGAGGGCACAGAGGTCCGTGAGCGCGTACCAGGCATCCGCTGCCTCCTGGGGTATAGTGACTAGTAGCATATTAGAGGCCTTTTTTTTACCATCAACAGTGATAGTAAGTCTGGTAATATGTGAAAATGGTAGTTCTTTTAATTTTAATTCAAATTCGATTTCTTCCTGTTCTATATCTTGCGGTATGTATTTTACCACAACCTTGAGCGGTCTGTGCTCTTTCAGTGAATAGGAGTAGAACTCGATTTTCCTATTTGTTAGAATATTGATTATTTTACCGTGCTCCTTAGGGCCGGCCGGGTAACAAATTAATGAGTTGTTATTGAACTTGAAGGTGGGAATTGGGCTTGTCTGGGTATTAATTAAGCGTATCGTTTCTGCATGTTTGTGTGTATAGATATGTATGGCTGGGGGGCGTCTTTGTGTGCTAGTGGTGTGTTCTTTGTTGGCTTGTTGTTGTCGGGTAGGTATTTGTTGTTGTTTTTGTTGTTGGGGTATGGGGGGGAGGTTTTGGGATTGGGTTTCCATAACTTCAATGGCGTCTAGGTCTAGAGAGGAGAATGATGGTTTTTTTGTGTTTTGTCTAGGTATTTGCTGGTTTGATGCGAAGGTAGGTGAGGGAGATAGCTGCCTCTTATGGGCTGGGAATCTTTTTGTTAAGGGTTCATGTGGTTTTTGTGTAGGCGGGGATATGTCAATGTAGTGTAGGGTATTAGTTTGGGTGTTTTCAGACTGTTGGTTCTTAGTAGTGTCCTGGGAGTTGGTTTGTGGGAAAAAGGGAGGGGTGTTTAGGTTATTTAAATTTTTGTCCTGGGTATTGGTCTGTTGTTGGAAGTTTGCGGTATTGGGGGAGGATATGGGGGTGGAATGGACAAGTGCCTGAGTTATTATGGTAGTAACTGTAGTTGTAGTGGGATTTGATGTGATTGTCGTGGTATTTGTGGTGGAGGTGACCGGATGTTGCGTAAATAGCGTGGGGGTATAATTAAAATTTAAAGGCCTTGCGACAAACTCTAGTGGTGTTAGTGTTAATGGCGTGGTTAGCGGTGTTTTGTAATGAGAAGAAGAAGAAGAATTAGAGTTGTTATTATTGTTATTATTACTGTTAGGGTTAGGGTTTTGCATATAGTTAGAGACATAGGAAATACTAAGTGGATTATTGGGGTTTGAGGATTTAGAAGACCCTGACAAATTAATGTCATACCTTGTAGAATTTGTAGAGTGGTCGGTGTTATTGATATCATCGTGATCGTCCTCATTTACAATGCGGGCCCTTCTTTTATGTTTCTTTTTTTTTGGTGTTCTTATCATGTTTGTGTTGTGTGTTGTTTTTGTTGGGCTAACGTGTTTTGTAGGTGTATTATTTTTGCTTCTTGTGACTTTGTGTGTAATGTTCTGGTAGGTGCACCACTAAGATCTAATATATAGTTCACAAATTGGTAAATTCTAGTTCCACAGCACTACTGTCACGTACGTGTGATCTGTTAAGTAGCTAGCAGCTATTAATGTTCTATAAATTCATGAGTATAAGATAATGCATGACTGATTATCGTCAGTGGTTTGTACGTGGCGTCATCTAGGAATAATTTCTGTAACAAACTACGTGGTAAGCAAACAAATTTTATGCATTAAAAGAATTTCTTCTTGCGATTTCTATAGGTGTTCTATTAGCGATAATAATAATATTTCCATTTTAATACTTTATTTGATCTCTGTAATACATAGAAAATTGAGCTGTATGGTAATTTCCTTTTAGAACTTCTAGTAGATGTCTGTGGGTTAACAAAAGTTGAAATTCCTATATAATGCCCAGTTTACATTTTCCCAGTGTATAAAAGTTGAGCACATATAAAGATTTCTCATTTTGATTTCGGAAAGACTCCTAGAGTACATGAATATAAGATATCCTCGCGGGCAGTAAATAGAACTTCTTAAAGATATCTTAAAGAATTCTGTGCTACTTGGGTCTGCTCTATTGTGTGTTGCATCACATATGAAAAACTTGCAACAAAAACTTCTGAAACAATGATAGCAATATTAATAAGATATTCATATAGTTATTGGTTAAAGTTCCTCACCTTTCTTTGCCGCGATAACTTCCAGGTCAACGCTTTAAATTATTCCAATAGCCCTTCCTGAGCATTTCGTGGCACATTCGTTAGTAAATAAATTAGTATCCTGAGTATATTATCTCAAAAATTGCTTCTTTCCACTCTTTCTGGAATCAATATAATAATAATGTATATTTTTTAAAATACAATACCGTCAAATATAGGTAGGTAGTTTAGTTCAGAAAACTTCAGTTATAATATTACATAAGAATATTGAAAATGAAAATGGTGATGGTTACTTCAAAAGTACCTAGTTTAATATGTCGTTTGAATATGGAATACTTTAGAGAAAAACTGCTTTTAATGGTAAAAATATCATTTTCAGTTCAATAAAATACCATTTTCAGGAAAATTATGATTGACATTAATTATCTACATTTTCAATTAAATTTCTACACACTGATGATTCGTGACAGGATAAATGACTTTACCTTTTTTAATTTTTCAACAATTATTTTGTTAAATATCTTTTCTTTCCATATTTTGATTTGAGGTTAGAATTGAAAAAGTCATATTTGTATTTGATAGACATAAAAATTATAATATATGTTATATTAGATTTAAGAATGTTGCGTATTAATATTTTATATAAGTCCCTTATCAATTAATTCGCATAAGTTATTCAATACCAGTGCTGATAATCACGTAACTTTAATCCAAATCTTTTCTTTATCTTTTATAAATTAATATCATCATCTTTTAAAATCACGTACAGTCTGGATTACTCTACGAACCGCAAATTATTCAAAATTATTGTTAACTCAACATAAGATAAACAAACATTATAAATATGACTGAACGACCATAAGCCGTCAGTTAGCATTCTACCGTTAAACTCAGTAGTTCATAGTTTCGAGCTTATTTTATCATTTTAAGAACGTTATATGTTCTAAGTATTATACGTACTTATACTCAGTAGTGTTAAGTGTAATAAGTACACAAAAATAATAATAATAATAACCTGTAAGCTTTAAATAATAAAAAATTGTTTTTAAAAAGTGATTATCTTCAAGTCAAATCTAACAATTGGCGCAGTCGGTAGGATCCGCAAAACACGGTCAGAACAAAGAACCTGAACCTAACTGGCAGTGGTGGATCAAATCCTTCAACGGCAAAAACGAACCAAGATACCTTCAAGAAGAAACAAACACGCAAGAAATAAAAATATTAAGAAGCAATCACGCAAACAACAAACGACAGATCACCACACACTCTCATGAAACCACTAATATAAGTACATTTAACTTTGAACCATTAAGTGCATCGAAAGTTTTATTTTTTTTCCCTCGAATATTTTTCGCAAACCGTCAGTTCTATTATCCAATCTTCCCCTTTTCCCAATTTAATCAAATCCTGTAAAAATGCCAAACGACCAAGAGAGGCGTCAACTCGAACAAGACGAACGTCAACTCGAACACGACGTACGTCAATTAGAACCCTACAAGCTATCAGAAATTTTTTCAATAGTCCCCGAATTCGATGGTGACCAAATCTTTTTGAATACCTTTCTTAACGCTTGCGATCATTCGCATGGCATGGCCATTGGTGACCAGCAAACGCTGCTAACCTTGCACATTAAAAATAAGCTCCGCGGACGAGCAGCACAATTAATTAATTCGAGAAATCCAGCGACTTGGGCTGAAATTAAACAGCTTCTATCAGTTCATTTCGGAGATTCACGCGACTTAACGTCTCTGATACAGGACCTGCAGCGTATCAAGCAACTTCCAAATGAATCGGCCCTAACCTTCTTTTCCCGTCTGCAAACCCAACTCTAAAATGGATACTGCAGTACAGAAATCGCGTCTAACTGTAGAACAAAAAACCGCTCAGTCTCAACTCGTCGAGACGATGACGCTAAACACTCTTCTTACTGGTCTAGAACCCCGTCTAGGACAGATTATAGGGGCAGGAAATCCCCCAACATGCTCCAAGCATCCATTCGTATCAGACGAGAACTCCAGCTCTCTTATTTCAAAAACCAAAAGTTTAATAAAACAAGCAACTCCCGAGATGTCCAAACTCCTATACGAAAACCAAATGTCCCAACCAATTTTCAAAAAACGTGCACATACTGCAAACAAACAGGCCACCTCATCAATGACTGCCGCGCACGCCAGCAACCCTCACAATCATTTAATTATACGAGTTTTACTCCACAAAATTTCAACTCGAATCCTCAGAGGCAATATGCTGCCCCTCAACAATAACAACAACAACAACAAAGGTCATTTCCCCAACAAAACTTTTCTAACCAAGATCAAAGGCCAAATCAATTCCCCAAATCAATTTCAACCTCGACCGTCTGTAAAACAACCAAATCCAAATTTTAACCGAAATGATCAGCCCCGAACACATCATATAAATTATCCGATGCAAAACTACCCAAACGAGGAATATCAAGAATACTCCAACAAAGAGTTTCAGGAATTCCCATCCGAACCACAAGAATATTATTCAGAAGAGCCTTATCAATACCCTAATACTTCTCAGAATTTTCAATTAGGCCCTCAAACTCTTCACGAACCCCCGAACTATCAAACTCAAGGTCCCGAAACTTTTACACAGGAGAACCCTGTTATGTTCCCGGAGATGACTCTGGAGGACTACAACCCAATTTCAGATCTAGCATCCCAAGTCCAGTCAATGAACCTGGACAACTTCAACCCCAACTTGAACTTCCCCGAACAAGACTTCATTTAAATCCCCTTCTAACCGTCAAATCTAAAAACTGTACTATATCACAAATATGCCACCAATACCTTTAAACTCCTGATTGATACCGGTGCAGGAATCTCGATATTTAAAGAAAAAACCGCCGAAAAATTTTCGAATAAATTTTCCGAAAATGCCGTTATTCAAGGAATAACCAATGAAAAAATCTTAATAAAAGAATCCAAACTTATTCCATTTAAAGTAGTCGATCCTCATAAAGTATACATTTACAATTTAGACATAGAATTTGACGGATTACTCGGATCTGATTTTCTAGAACATTACGGTTGCATAATAGACATAAAAAGCAAAAAACTCACTACTAACTATAAAACAATACCCCTCTTCAAAGCAGGTGACGAGGCTAGCGAAACTCCAACCATCATTAAAAACACGCATTTTAACGAAAATTTCACAAAAAACATAATTTCCATCGAACCTAGAACCGAACAAGTTTTCAAATTAAGATGTAATCTAACAAATACTGATGCTATACTGCTAGCTCAGGAAGTAGAAAAGGTCAGATTACCTAACGCTATAGTTAAAGTAAATGAAAAAGGTGAATTTCTAATTTCCGTAATTAACGCCAATGCTATACCTAAGATAATTGACTTTTCAGACTTAAAATTAGAACCAGTTACGCATTTCGATTTAGCTTGCAATGTAAATATTTCAAACACGAATTTGAATGAATTACAAAACGATGCCACAGACAGGCTGTGCGAAATTCAGAACCAATTACGTCTAGAACACCACAACGACGAAGAAAGAGAATCGATCGTAAATTTATGTCTCAAATTTTCAGACATCTTCTACCTAGAAGGTGACTCCTTAACATTTACAAACGAAATAAAGCATTCAATAGACACTAACAATGCCAAACCAGTTTTCACTAAATCATACAGGTACCCCCAAATCCATAAGGAAGAGGTTAAACGTCAAATGACAGAAATGCCTAATCAAGGCATAATTCAGCCGTGGTCCTCACCAGTATGGGTCGTACCAAAGAAACTTGACGCCTGTAGCATGCATATTGCTGCTTCATAAATTATAACATAATTTAACTCAAGCGTGAAAGACCGCGGAAGTTGTTTCTTAAATTTACTTCATAAACAAACACAACGGTATGCGACCAGAGTTACGTCTAAGTTGTACTCAAGGTAGCTGGGTATTCTAACTTAGCTTTAAGAGTGGAAAGGGTAAAGAGACGACACGATTTACATACTACGAGAAAGGGAAGTCAGAACTAAATATTTCTCCGTTACAAGAAGCTTAGCACTTCGCAATTGTCAGCTAAATTTTTGAATAGTGGTCTTCATTAAGTTTCTTTTTACGACTTCAACATCGAAATGGTTGATAGTCCTTTTTCTTTAACATGAAGCAGGCCTAATTGTTTTCACCGGTTTAATCCGTAAGTAATTTATAAAGAAATAATTTTTTTTGTAACTTAGATTTGGCAACGGCCATTTTGCAGCAAGTCACGCTTACACTTCATTTCTTTCCAGGGTTCGAAAGTTAGATGCAAATCTTCTAAAGTTAGATGCAAATCTTCTAATATTAGATGCAAATCTCTTAAATTTGTATGCACATCGTAGATATGCATTTATTTTAATTTGGATTGGAAACTTTAATTTTTTTTTAACCATCCAATGGGGTTGTCTTTCTTCTCCTCTACGTAATTAGAAGATGGAATGTATATATTAGTCTAGGACAACTTTTTACGGAGATCGCGACGATAGTATGGTAGAATAGATGTGATTTGTCCTTGTGGAATTTCTAGAAGCGTCGAACATGGTACTGGGAACTTCTTGACTTAATCAGCGATTACGTCAATGTGGGTTGGATGTCACTATCATCATCCCTCACTTCTAGTCACTACTTTAATTCATTAAGAATTCCAGATAAGTGTCGCAAATAAAATTTTTATCTGATTTTTTTTTATATATATCTCATATTTTTATGCTTTAACATTTTTAGAATTCTTTGAAGTATCAAATTGCAAATGTTTTTTTTTAACTATTTCCATTTTCAATTTTATCTTTAATATGTTTTCAACGAACAGTTAGTATTTTCAATTATTATTAAGATGTAAATTATCGGCGCAACGTCTAATTAAAAACAAATATATAAAAAGTTCTGTAAAGACTTTGTGATCACAATTTCTACGAAACGCTTATATTTGATATAATAAATTTTGACCTTTAAACACCATATTGTCGGTTCATGTTTAAGACAATATTTTAAATAATATCTACATAACATATTATCGTCCATTCGTTTTTCTCTTTTGTACATAAATTTGTTTAACTTTTAAGGCCTCAGTTTAGTTGTTTTCTAACAAAAACACATCCAGTTTGATTGGTTTATAATAAAATCAATTTTATAATCACATTGTCCACTTATTTCAGGTATTTTGAAACAAACTATTTTTGAACAAATTATTTTTAAACAAACTATTTTTATACAAACTATTTTGATACAAACCATTTTGATAATATCTTTAGGATTATTAATTTACATTTTTTTTTTAGTCAACAATTTATACTTTCTTTATAATTTGATTAGTTTATCTTTCTTGTAATCAAACTTCAGTTTTAGTGTAAATTACAAATATAGAAAGATTGGCGCCCCGCCTCTCTGGGAAAATTATCTTTATATAAGTCAAATTAACATCTTTTTAAGAAAAATTATAAAAACACCTGTCATATATTAATTACAATCTATCAAACGCGTAAAACCATTTGTAAAGTTTTTTCTGACCCATGACTCATCTGCCGAGTTTCTGAGCTACTGGGGTAGTAATATTTTTTCTCTAAATAACATAAAGTTCAGTCTAAATCTCGAACACGTTACAAAAAAATAATTAATTTATTAAACAGCGAGGAATTAAGTAAGTTATAAATGGCGCCCAACGTGGGTTAAAAAAATAAATTTTTTTTAATTGATATTTTTCACAAAAAAATTTTTTTTTTCAGAAATTACACATACAGTATATATTTTTCACTTGACAACTATTAATATTTTTCCACGTTGTGTAGAATTTTCTTCGGTAGTAATTATTTTCATAAAAGAAAAATTTTCCAAGAGAGGGAGTAGAATTTGTAAAATTCTAGTTTTTATTATTAAAAATAACAATAGAGTAAAGTTTGTGTCAGAATAACTGATAAGTGCAACAACAAATTCATTTAGCAGCAATTGATTTTGAAGATTTTAATATAGCCTTCGTGTAACGTTAAAAAATAATATTTTTATATATGTTTATTGCCAGTTAAAACCTTTAGGTTGATTAGTAAAGAGGCATAAATGATATATGAAACTTAGTAAATTTTATATGGGATACTTCAATTTTGGTAATAAATTTTTGTAGTTTCGAAGTTTGTCCAATAATTAATATTTATATATGGGTACGACAATATTGAGCATAGTTACTTATGAGTTGAATTTTTATTATTATTGTCTGTTGACGATTAAGGGAATACGCAGAATTGTGTTTGCCTAATTTGTGGAATGTTAGATGTTTCGGACGGTCGACGCCGTTGAACCACTTTTTATTAAAAAGGTATTAGCATTTTTTGCTGTATGTTTCAGCTTGACACTGAAATATCTGAGTTTATTGAATTATTTAAAATTCATTTAGTTGTGTATTTATAATACCAGTAAATTAAGAGAATTTAATTTACATTGCCTTGAGCCGTATCATTCTAGATGGGCTTATAAAAAGTTGTTTGTTTCAACTTCAAAACTTGACAAGAAATGACCATCAGGATCTTTGGGAAATTTAATAAGTGTTTGTAATTTAATAAGAGAATCTAGCTAGACCATTTAAATTTTTTATAAACGTACTACTTTTTTATTATTCTACCTGTTTGCAATTACTTAATTCTACCATATACATAGTATTATATATTTTCTTACAATGGAGACCTTTAATATGAGAGTAAATTATTTAACTAGGGAACAAATCGACTATGAATTATTAATTAGAGAAATAAAAACAACAAAAAAGGATATAAATACTAAAAGAAAAATGTTGAGAAAACTGTTAGATAAGGAGGCATTACGTCATATAGAATATGAATATGATATTTTTGATTTTGATGTTGAAAAAGCGGAAATTAATAGTACTATAGATGAAATTCGTGCTCTTATCGAACAATTTGAAGGTCCCGAGACAGATTCCGGGTACATTCGAATAACTACTTATTTAATTCATTTAATACATAAGGTTAATAGAATTCCATTAACCAGTGAAGACCCTGATATGTCTGTTTATATCTCAAATTATAAGGCTGAGATGAGGGCCACCAGTCTCAAAATGGAGGCGTTGGTCTCTGAAAAAATACAACAACCTAGCGCTGCCGAAATTGCACCAACTAATTTAAATTCTACACTATTGCACAACCAGACGGCCTTTTTTCCGAATAATATTTTACCAACATCTAGTAAATCTGTGCCAGTGTAAAAATGGGACCTAAAATTTAGTGGGGATAAAAATAGTAGTGTTAAATCTTTTTTAGAACGAGTTGATGAACTTTGTGCCTCAAGAAATGTTTCAAAATTAGAATTGTTTAATAGTGCGTGTGACTTATTTAGCCACAATGCTTTAATTTGGTTTAGATCAATTAAAAATTCAGTTTCTGATTGGGATGCTTTAGTAGCTTTATTAAAAAGAGAATTTCTCCCGGTAGATTATGACGACCAATTGTGGACAGAAATTAGAGGTAGAACCCAAGGTAGAAATGAGTCAATTTCCATCTATGTAGCTATAATGGAAACATTATTTAATCGTTTAAATAAATCTGTACCTGAAAAAACTAGGTTAAAATATATAAAAAAAGAACATGTTACCCCACTATATTAGTCAACTAGCTTTAACCTCAATAGAAACAATATCTCAATTAATTAGTTTATGTAAAAAAATTGATGAGGCTCACTCATTAAAAAATAGTTATCGGCCGCCTCCAAATCATTGTTTATTAGAACCTGAACTTGCTTACAAATTTGAAGAACCAACTCAGTCATTTTCTCAAAACAATGCTGCTCAGTCTCAAAATAATTTTAAAGGTAAAAAACCATTAAGTAAGGGAAGACAATACCCTAAAAATAGTCCAAATATTTCTGCAGTAAATAATAGTCAACCTTCTGGTTCAAATAATTATAAAAAAATAATTTGCTATAACTGTGGTCTTAAAAATCACAGCTTTTATAATTGTAGGGCTCCTAAAAAGAAATTCTGTTCTAAATGTAGAAAACAGGGCGAAACTATTAAGACATGTTCGTGTTCAAAAAACGGGGCATGAGGGTTGGAAGGTCGTACCACTCCCAATCTAGAGTAGTCAGGTACGGTAATGTAAATAAGACTAAAATTTTTTTATAATAAAGTAAATTTAAAAAAAAACCTGTAAGTGAAATTAAGTTTAAATTAAATTCTTTTGACAAAAATAAACAGGACCGTGAATGGAAAGCTTGGTTAACTAAAGTTTCAAATTTTTATCGCAATACTATTACTTCTGAAGTAAATATTGCACCGTTTTTTCTGACAAAACCCTTTGATAATAGACTTTATGTCACAGTAAAAATTTTTGATAAAAATATAACAGCTTTATTAGATTCTGGAGCAAATTTAAGAGTTTTAGGAGGTCATTATTTACCTTTTATTATAGAAAAATTTAATTTAACAATAGATAAATGTGTAGAAACGTCAGTAACAACAGCTGATGGAAGTTCTCAACGTGTAATAGGATGTGTTTATTTGCCACTTTGCATTGACAATATATGTAAAATACTTAAAGTTCTAGTAGTACCTTCTTTAAAGCATAAATTAATATTGGGCAGTGATTTTTGTAAAATATTTTCAGTAGAATTAAATTTTTTTAATAATTCTTGGTCTGTAAATTGTAACTTGAATGATGTAGAGATTTGTGCTCTGCATACAGAATCAGAAATGTCACCTTGTGTAACTACTAAATTTACTAAAGAACAACAAAGACGGGTTGATAATATTTATGAATCTTTTAAAAGTATTTCGTCTGAGGATACTTTAGAGTCTACTGACAAAATTTCGCTAGATATAGATACGGGTGATTCTAAACCGTTTAAAATACGACAGTACCCTATGTCCCCCTTCATGATGAATATTTTAAATAAAGAATTAGACAAAATGTTGAAATTAGGAGTAGTTGAGCCTTCACATAGCCCTTGGAGTTCACCTGTACTTTTAGTTAAAAAAAAACTGGAGAATATCGTTTTACATTTGATGGTAGGCATTTAAATAAAATCACTAAACCAGATGCATATCCTTTTAATAGAGTGGATAGAATTTTAAGCATGTTACGAGGGGCTAAATATATTAGTTAGATTGATTTAAGAAAGGCTTTTTGGCAAATACCACTTACCCCGCAATCGAAGGAAAAAACTGCTTTCGCTGTGCCTGGTAGGGGATTATTTCATTTTAATAGAGTACCTTTCGGACTTATAAATAGTGCGCAGATGCAACCAAGACTTATGGATGCTGTTTTTGGCCCCAAATTTGAACCAAATCTTTTGGTATATCTTGATGATATAATTATTGTTTCTGAAACCTTTGATAAACATATAGAAAATTTTAAATGAGGTATTAAATGTTTTAAAGGATGCAAATCTAACGGTTAACTTAAAAAAGTGCGAGTTTTTTAGAAAATCTCATAAGTATCTTGGGTTTGTAGTGGACTCTGACGGCTTACGAACAGACCCGGATAAAATATCTGCTATGGTAAATTATCCGAGGCCCACTAACACCACAGAAATTAAAAGATTTATTGGTATGACTTCGTGATATCGCCGGTTTATACCGCATTTTTCAACTTTAGTATCACCTTTGAATGATCTTTTGAAAGGTAAAGTAAGAAAGAAACAGTCAATATTGTGGTCAAAGGAAGCAGAAAATTCTTTCATACAATTAAAACAGGCTCTTGTCTCTGCACCTATCTTAAACGCACCTGATTTTAGTAAACCTTTTGTTATACAATGCGATGGTAGCGATGTAGGTATCGGCGGTCTTCTTTTTCAGTATGTAGACGGTAAAGAATCTGTTATTGCGTTTGCGAGTAGAAGTTTAACACGTACAGAGAGAGCTTATTCTACTTGTCAAAAGGAATTATTAAGTTTGATATTTTCTATAGATTTTTTTCGATTTTTCATTGAAGGACAACATTTCACAGTAATTACTGACCACTCGGCTTTACAATGGGTAAAAAATTTACAAAATCCTACTGGAAAATTAGCTAGATGGTCTTTAAAATTACAACAGTATTCGTTTGATGTAACACATAGAAAGGGAAAATATAACGTGGTAGCGGACGCTTTGTCTAGGAGTATACCTACGTCCGTAGATTTATTAGATATTTCTCCCCAAAATGTGGATAAGTTTTATGTAAAAAGGAGGGAAAATATACTCAAAACCCCAAAAAAATATCCTGATTGGAAAGTCAATGATGGCATTGTTTATAAATTTATTTCGTCAAAAATTTCTTTTAAGAGTAATATTTCTGAATGGAAGTTATTAGTTCCTAAGTCTCAAAGGCTTGAGATTGTTAAAAAGTGTCATAACCCACCTACTAGTTCACACCTAGGTTTTTATAAGAGTTTTAGTAGAGTTCAAGATTTGTATTACTGGCCTAAGATGCCCAGAGATATATTGAAATACGTACGCTCTCGTAAAATTTGTGCTTCTCAAAAAAGCTCTAATGAAGCAAGAATAGGCAAAATGGGTACAGACAAAAATGTAAATTTTCCTTGGCAAGTCATAGCTGTGGATATTATAGGTCCATTACCTAGATCTCCGCGAGGTTTTACTCACTTGTTAGTTGTGGGCGAATGGTTTTCCAAGTACACTTTAGTTCATCATTTAAGGACTGCTACTGCTAATAACAGTAAAGTTTATGGAAAACAATGTATTTTTAGTATATGGAGTTCCACAATATATCATTTGTGATAACGGTTCTCAATTTGCGGGAAAAACCTTTAAGGCTTTTACTGATAAATATCATGTCCAGAATATATGGTTTAATGCATTATACCACCGACAATGTAATTTCGTTGAAAGACAGAACCGAACAGTAGGTACGGCTATCCGAAGCTATATAACTGAACACAAAGATTGGGACAAACATCTTTCTGAGATTCAGCAGGCTATAAATACCGCCAAACATGAGGTTACTGGGTATTCTCCATCATTTTTAAATTTTGCGCGCTATGTTCCCTTGTCAGGATATTATTATGGTGAAGTCGAATCCACTAAGGATATTAATTTACTTCCGGGTGACCGACAAGATTATGTTTCCGATTTTACAGGTTTATCAGATGTATACTCTGAAGTAAAGGAAAAATTAAAGAAAGCTTATGGGCGTAATAAAAGGCTTATAATCTGAGAAAACGTGATAATGTTAAATTTGGTATTTAATATATTGACATTAAATTATTCAAATTGGTATTTGTAAATAGTGTATAGTACATTTCTAGATAGAACATTAGATACCTTTGTCCAAATTTTAGAGTAATATAGGATATCTTTCTTGAAATTTGTAAATATAGCTTAAGTCACTAGGTAGAAATTTGTTTTTTAGATATTAGAGTAATAAAAAAAAAAATAAATTTTAACGAGAGAGGGAGTGTAGCATGCATATTGCTGCTTCATAAATTATAACATAATTTAACTAAAGCGTGAAAGACCGCGGAAGTTGTTTCTTAAATTTACTTCATAAACAAACACAACGGTATGCAACCAGAGTTACGTCTAAGCTGTACTCAAGGTAGCTGGGTATTCTAACTTAGCTTTAAGAGTGGAAAGGGTAAAGAGACGACACGATTTACATACTACGAGAAAGGGAAGTCAGAACTAAATATTCCTCCGTTACAAGAAGCTTAGCACTTCGCAATTGTCAGCTAAATGTTTGAATAGTGATGTGTCTTCATTAAGTTTCTTTTTACGACTTCAACATCGAAAGGGTTGATAGTCCCTCTTCTTTAACATGAAGCAGGCCTAATTGTTTTCACTTCATTTCTTTCCAGGGTTCGAAAGTTAGATGCAAATCTTCTAAAGTTAGGTGCAAATCTTCTAAAGTTAGATGCAAATCTTCTAATATTAGATGCAAATCTCTTAAATTTGGATGCACATCGTAGATATGCATTTATTTTAATTTGGATTGGAAATTTTAATTTTTTTAACCATCCAATGGGGTTGTCTTTCTTCTCCTCTACGTAATTAGAAGATGGAATGTATACATTAGTCTAGGACAACTTTTTACGGAGATCGCGACGATAGTATGGTAGAATAGATGTGATTTGTCCTTATGGAATTTCTAGAAGCGTCGAACATGGTACTGGGAACTTCTTGACTTAATCAGCGATTACGTCAATGTGGGTTGGATTTCACCATCATCATCCCTCACTTGGAGTCACTACTTTAATTCATTAAGAATTCCAGATAAGTGTCGCAAATAAAATTTATATCTGATTTTTTTTATATATATATCATATTTTTATGCTTTAACATTTTTAGAATTCTTTGAAGTATCAAATTGCAAATGTATTTTATTAACTATTTCTATTTTCAATTTTATCTTTAATATGTTTTCAACGAACAGTTAGTATTTTCAATTATTATTAAGATGTAAATTATCGGCGCAACGTCTAATTAAAAACAAATATATAGAAAGTTCTGTAAAGACTTTGTGATCACAATTTCTACGAAACGCTTATATTTAATATAATAAATTTTGACCTTTAAACACCATATTGTCGGTTCATGTTTAAGACAATATTTTAAATAATATCTACATAACATATCATCGTCCATTCGTTTTTCTCTTTTGTACATAAATTTGTTTAACTTTTAAGGCCTCAGTTTAGTTGTTTTCTAACAAAAACACATCCAGTTTGATTGGTTTATAATAAAATCAATTTTATAATCACATTGTCCACTTATTTCAGGTATGTTTAAACAAACTATTTTTATACAAACTATTTTGATACAAACCATTTTGATAATATCTTTAGGATTATTAATTTACACTTTTTTTTTAGTCAACAATTTGTACTTTCTTTATAATTTGATTAGTTTATCTTTCTTGTAATTAAACTTCAGTATTAGTGTAAATTACAAATATAGAAATATTGGCGCCCCGCCTCTCTGGGAAAATTATCTTTATATAAGTCAAATTAACATCTGTTTAAGAAAAATTATAAAAACATCTGTCATATATTAATTACAATCTATCAAACGCATAAAACCATTTGTAAAGTTTTTTCTGATCCATGACTCATCTGCCGAGTTTCTGAGCTATTGGGATAGTAACATATTTTCTCTAACTAACATAAAGTTCAGTCTAAATCTCGAACACGTTACAAAAAAGTAATTAATTTATTAAACAGCGAGGAATTAATGTTATACGCCTCAGGCAAACAAAAATGGAGAGTCGTAATCGACTACCGAAAACTTAATGAGCTAACCGTTAACGACAAATACCCGTTACCTAATATTTCAGATCTCCTCGATCAATTAGGCAAGTGTGAATAATTCACCACTTTAGATCTTGCGTCTGGTTTTCACCAGATTGAAATTAGTAAAGAAGACATCCAAAAGACAGCATTTTCTGTAGAAAACGGCCACTATGAATTTGTTCGTATGCCGTTTGGGTTGAAAAATGCACCCTCCACCTTCCAACGCGTTATGGACAACATTCTGTTACGCATTCAAAATGAACGCTGTCTCGTGTACATGGATGACATAATAATATATTCACCCACTATTCATGAGCACATTTCCAGACTTACAGAGGTCTTTAAAAGGTTAAGGAAAGCCAATCTTAAAATCCAGCCAGATAAGTGCGAATTTCTAAGGAAAGAAGTAGCTTACCTAGGTCACCGTATTACCCAAGACGGAGTCAAACCGAATCCCTCAAAAATTGACTGTATCCGAAACTTTCCAGAACCTAAGACACAAAAAGAGATTACATCCTTTTTAGGATTGGCCAGTTATTACAGGCGCTTTATTTCCAACTTCGCAAAAATTTCTAAACCTCTTACTAAGCTTCTGCAAAAGGATATTCCATTCAATTTTTATTCGAATTGCAAAAATTCCTTTGAAGGTCTGAAAACCGCACCAACTTATTTTGATTTACCCAAACTTCGATGATACCTTTCTCCTAACAACCGATGCTAGCGCATACGCCATTGGAGCTGTGCTATCGCAAGGACCCATGGGTAAAGACCTCCCAATAGCCTACGCATCGCGAACCTTATGTAGCGCGGAAACAAAGTACTCCACGATAGAAAGAGAGCTATTAGCTATCGTATGGCAGTCAAACATTTCAGGCCGTATCTTTTCGGACGAAGATTTAAACTTATCACCGACCACCGACCTTTGACTTGGCTCTTTTCGATTAAATATCCCGGTAGTAGGCTCGCACGCTGGCGCCTCAAGCTCGAGAAATATGATTACGAGATCATATACAAGCCAGGCAAAATTAACAAAAATGCGGACGCCCTATCTCACATTAAAGTCAATCACGTACAAAAATGCGTAGCGTTTCACAATAATGCAGAAAATTTAGATAACCCGCCTGACCCAGAAAACACGCCCGATGACAAAGACCTACCACCCGAACAAGTAGTCCAAGAGTACGAAACGTTCGAAAAATTATATCAGACAACATCCCTAATCGATTACTCTAAAATTCGATTCTCAAATAACCAACTACTCGACAAAGACCATAAACATATAATCACATTCTTTCAACAGGACAGCCTGCAGGACTTCCACTATAAAATTATAGAGGAAATCCTTGAAGAAAATCCCGATTTTTCTAATAATAAAATCAACACCGTGTCTAGCAAAAGAGTAAAAAATAGATCTTACCATATTATACCCCTACCTTTCGACCCTATGTCAGCGATATTACAACTCTTCGTTACAATATACAAAAACCAAAATGACATTGATCAATCTAAAACGTACTACGTCGAAAATAACTTGAATTTGCCCATTCTCGAAATCTTCTCCTTTATATTTAGCGACAAAGAAATAAAATTAGTAATTTGTCAAGACATTGTAACAAACCCCGATGAAGACCAAATCCCCATAATTCTCAATCAAGTTCATGCCGGAAAAAACAACCTCCACCGCGGTATAAACGAAACCATAGTAGGATAAAGAATAAGTATAATTGGACAGGACTAACAAAAGACGTAGAAAAATTCATAAAAGCTTGTGAAACATGTCAAAAAGCAAAAATCTTACGAAAGAATCTCGATAACCCCTTAGTTATCACCGAAACACCAAGAACCCCTTTCGAACGAATTAACATCGACGTCATGGAAATTCCCACAAAAAACTACGCACTAACTATTAGAGACGAACTCACTAATTTCACACAAGCATACGCCATACCAGACAAAACCGCGAAATCTATCGCAAATACCCTTCTACTTTATTTCCAACATTACGGTACACCCCTCCGTATACATTGCGATTCCGGACGAGAATTCGAAAACCGACTTCTCAAAGACCTTTGCATTCTTTACGACATTAAATTAACCCATTATAGCGTACACCACCCGCAATCTAATGGCTCACTCGAGCGATTTCACGCGACGCTCATAATAAATTAGTGAACCCCAACGAACACCCACTAACTAGTTTACCACACGCAGTTATTTGCTACAATAACTCCGTTAATAAGACGCATGGTTTTACCCCGTACGAGTTATTATTCGGACACACCGCGAGTCGTCCCCCTGAAACACTTTACAATAAGTAGGAACTGATATCGAAGTACATACGAGATTTGAATAACATAATCTCGCATTACTACAAAATATCCCGAACAAAAACCCAACTGCAAAAAGAAAAGGCGAAAGCGCGATTCGACAGACACGTAACTGACAGTCCATACGAATTTAAAGTAGGCGACAAAGTCTATGTAAAAGAAAGCCAAATAAAAAATAAACTCCAAAATAAATTCAACGGACCATTAGAAATTAGAGAAATTCTAAATAACTCCGCCATACTTTATAATCCCGAGACTAAACACACCACAAAAACCAACTTTGACAGAATGAAGCCATGCTTTGAAAATTTATTTATTTTCAGGTTTCTTCTGCTGCTCAAAGCAGTGTCACCCCAATATTCAATTGACACAATCAACAATACCATCGGAATTTACTATCATGAAGAAGATCGCATTGAAATATCTAACGATAAATGGACGCTTTTAGTCTATAAAGACATCGAACCGATAAAGTCGATCCTAGACAATAACAACAACATTCTAAACAGCATGATAACGACGTTGGAAACGGACAACCCCCGCATGATATCCTTTTGGTCAGAAGTTAGAACACAATCACTACAACAAAAAGTTGAAGAAATATTCGCGGACACTAAACGCTACAAACGAGGTCTTGTAAATGGAATAGGTACATTTTGGAAAGCCATCACAGGTAATCTAGATTACTCTGATGGAGAATATTATACGAATTGTATTAATAAACTCACAAACGATGAACATCAAATAGAAAATTTGATGAAAAATCAAATTTCGGTAACAAGTTCAGTAATAAAAAGTTTTAATTCCACCATTCAAAAATTAAAAATCGATGAGGAAACCTTTAATAAGGACATTAAGGAAATCGAAAATTCAATTTATGATATTTCAGACGACTTGGCGTATATCAAATCAAAATTGCGAGTACTTGAGCTATGTGAATCTCTGATGGAAAGTTATGTGTTTCTGGAAAACAGTTTAGATAACATTTTAAATTCAATCACGTTTGCTCGATTGAAAATTTTGCACAGTTCAATAATTGCTCCAAAAGATCTGGTCACTTCATTACAAGAAGTATCTCAATCCTTACATAAAAATAATTTGCCAATAACCCCACGAATCTCGAAGGTAGCCCAATATTTTGACATTATAGAGCTCCAAGCTTTTCAAGCTGGATCTAAAATAGTATTTGTTTTGAAAATCCCATTAACAGAACCGGAAAGCTACACCCTTTACCACCTTTATCCCATTCCTATATTGGATAATCGAACAGGACTTCATCACATCCTGTCAACAACGCATAAATACATAGCGAAAGATGATGATTCACTGTTATTTGTACCGCTCCCGAACCTTAGAAATTGTAAACGTTTGAACCCTAGTGTGAGACTTTGTTCGAATGTGCTTCCGTATCCGACAGACAGTGACGCGATATGCGAAGCACAAATATTAAGACAATTAAGTGCAGTGCCCCGGACTTGCCAATCGAATTTATTGTTTGCAAAAGACTACAGTATACAAACATTAGGCAACAATAAATGGTTGATATCGGTTTCAGACAGTCTACCAGTGACAGTGAAATGTAGCAACAGGGACGTTGTTACCAAACTAATCTATATAAACTCTATTTTGACATTAAAACCGGAATGTAGTGCTTTCATAGGCAGCACCAGAGTCCATGCATCGACACAACAACAGGAGAACATCACCTACAGCAATCATCCAGTTCAGATACCATACGATTGTTGTAACCATCTACCGGAGAAATCGAAACTCTCGACTCTGAAATCCCTGAAATTAAGTAACATCAACACGGACGATTTAAACATCGCAAAGCACAAACTAGATCAGTACTCTGACGATCTAGACAAACTTATCAACGAACCATTTGTAACCAAAAATATATTCTGATTCACCTATTTCATTATAGCCCTAATTGTAATACTCATTATTTTATTTATAATTTGTAAGTGTAAGAAAAGAAGAAGAGACACTAGAATCGTTTCCCCATCAGATGACCAACCACCACAACCTCCACAACCATCAAGGTCCAGGATATTCGGCGGATACGGACGTCTAATCCCCAAAAGAAGACCAAGCGTAAACATACGAGAACCACTGGAAGATATTGAACTGAATCCTAGTTTTAGTAAGAACTACGCTTAAAAAGTTGATTCACAATATCAACTTTTTTATATGAAGGGGAGCTGTTATATTAGATTTAAGAATGTTACGTATTAATATTTTATATAAGTCCCTTATCAATTAATTCGCATAAGTAATTCAATACCAGTGCTGATAATCACGTAACTTTAATCCAAATCTTTTCTTTATCTTTTATAATTTAATATCATCATCTTTTAAAATCACGTACAGTCTGGATTACTCTGCGAATCGCAAATTATTCAAAATTATTGTTAACTCAACATAAGATAAACAAACATGACTGAACGACCATAAGCCGTCAGTTAGCATTCTACCGTTAAACTCAGTAGTTCATAGTTTCGAGCTTATTTTATCATTTTAAGAACGTTATATGTTCTAAGTATTATACGTACTTATACTCAGTAGTGTTAAGTGTAATAAGTACACAAAAATATTACTAATAATAACCTGTAAACTTTAAATAATAAAAAATTGTTTTTAAAAAGTGATTATCTTCAAGTCAAATCTAACATATATTTTATATACCTGCTTATCTTCAATGCACACTTGATCACCAATATTAACTAAATTTAAATCAAAGAGCACAAGACAACTGTAGTTTCTACACAACGATGCTGGGATATTGAGCTTCTTTAGGCTTAGCTTAATGAAAACATTGAAAATACGAACAAAGAACAAAATGGCCTCTGCCGAATGTCGGAGTTTGCCGCCCTACCACAAACGCTTTTAAATATAAATTTACCAAACTTCAACATAATAGTTATACAATTTTTACTATTTAAGTTATATACTCATTATAAGAGTTTTTATGTAATAAAAATATTATTAAACCATACATTGTTATATAACTTTGTTATATTGGCTGAACTTTAAATGTTACAAAATTATTATATTATTACAACATAACAACATATTGCAACATGATCATGTTATTATTTTATAACAAATGTCATAATATTAACATAACATTAATAAATACTGTTAATGTAACCCATTACTACCAGGTTATATAATATCAATAAGATTTGTTTGCTAGGTAATACCTGTAGAAATTATCTTTTGACCACAAGTATTTATTTATATCGTTTGAAGCTGTAGTATAGAGAGCAACTAATAAGGTAAAAGTAATTAGTAATCTGCCAGTCTGCAATCACGTACCTACACCCAAGAGTTAAAGTCTCAGGCTCAGGCAGTAACGTAGGTCACAGGAATCTATTGTGACTAAAAATTAACGTTATAAGGTTCTCGCTGAAAGCTGCATGCCTACTGCTGTTCCTCGTTGCTCGAACTAAACTGACGTTCTCCGCGCTGTGCGGTTCCTTATATATGCTGGCCCTGTCAAAAAATCCTATTTCAAACTTATAGAAACCATTTCAAACTTTTTCAAACTTATAGATAATTATACATTTTTTATGGGTAATCAATGATTATCTATAAGTTTGAAATAGAATTTTTTGACAGGGGGGGCCTCTCGTTGATGGTCGTGCATCCTCGTGTCTATTCGTCACCGAGGGTTGTCGTGTTTCTGTTTGATTGAATTAGTTGAATTTATTTTTGGCCAATAAGAATAATTGCCTATTGATATTAAATAACGTACCGAATCTTATCACTGTAGCACAAAAGCGAAATATTAAATAATTGATTAAATATTAAATAAAAACCTACCCTAGAACTCCACCTTCAAAAGAACCTCAGTTCCCTTAGGAAGCGTTTTCGGACACGTTTACAGGAACATTTTTTTCATATTTTTGTAAGTAAAGTTTCCAGTATCTCGCTGCATTCTCTGAACACCCTGTATACCTTCTAATACATAAGGTCTATTCCTTTCCAGGCCCCCCGCATCAAATTATGGGCCCCGGTACCAAATTCACTGGCGGGCCCCCGCGCTTAATAATTGATGAAAGGATTTTTTTTTCATCAAAATCTCTGGCGGGCCCTCGCTACGGGCCCCTCGGAAGCCAACGGGCCTCCGCGCTTAATAATTGATGAGCAGGGGGGAGAAATTTGAAAAAACTTTTTTTGCCAAAAACTCTGGCGAGCCCCTCGGAAGCCAACGGCCCCCGCGCTTAATAATTGATGAGCGAGGGGAAGAAACTTGAAAAAAAAATTTTGCCAAAAACTCTGGTGGGCCCCTCGGAAGCCAACGAGCCCCCACACGTTTAATAATTGATGAGCGTGGGGGAGAAATTTGAAAACAAAATTTTGCCAAAATCTCCGGCGGCCCCCCGCTACGGGCCCCTCGGAAGTCCGGGCCCATAAACTCAGTACGGGCCTATTCCTTTGCACTAAAAGTGTGGCACTGAGCTGCATTAGTGCAATTTTGTCTCTCTTTAACTTATTATGATATTCATATCGATGCCATCTCTGTCACTCAAAATAGTGTCACACTTCTTGTGCAAAGGAATGGACCTTTAGATATATAGACAGATATTAGGGATTTAACTCAGGCACGGAACTAGGCCTGTATTATAGGGCCGAGGCTGGGCATACATTTTTTTAGGAGTCAAACAACTTCATACAATTTTTACCTATTTAAATAGGTACTTTGGAAAATGTACTCCACTCGTACAAATCAATGAAATTCTTAATTTGCCAGGGTGGGCACAAGAGTGGGCCAACGTAATTTTTTGAGTGGGCCATGGCCCACCCTGGCATCACCGTAATTCGCTGTGCCTGGATTTAACAAATATATATTTCGCTATCATATATTGAAATTGTATGAAAGAAATTCATCATATGAATAAAAAGTTCTTTCTAGAGTTTTTTCAGCCAAGATGGCCCTTATTTTTTTCCTGAATAACAGATCTGGTAGGCTTTTTATGTCGGCTGATAGATATTATGAAATCCGCGTACTTGAATTCCCTTTTGACTTTTTATCTTACAAAAGGTGTTATTAACATCTTGTGTCTATGCGTATTGCTCATCAGCATCATCTTTGTAAAGTAAAAATTCTAGACTATTTGGTGCTTCTTCCCATATGAGAACAGCATAGCAAAGCAAGAAGTGGCATACTGCAAAGTAGGTATGCATTTTTCAGAGCATATTTACCTACTTCATTTGCTAGATTTCTCAAGATAAATGTATTATTTGATAATGTTTGTTATATATTTTCTATGTGCACTTGCCAGGTCAATTTATCATCTAAGTAAACAAGAATTTTGTTGTCTTATCTGAGGGTCGGAACACGGTCCCCTATTTTATCACGTAATGGGAAGATCATGTGCACTGTTCTATCTCGATTTAATAAGAGTTTATTTGCTTTGAACCACTGTTGTGCCATTGACTCTTCTTCACATGCCATTGCTGAAAATTGTTCAATGTTCTTTATTATTTTGAACGAAATAGTCCTATATTGTCTGCAAAAAGTATGCCACTAGAGTGTTCAATAGAATTCGAAAAAGAAAAGTGGGCACCCCATCCTTATTCATTCCTAACATAACATCTCCTGGATATTAGATATGCTTCTAGAGGGCAGAATATTTACTAGTGAAATATTTTGTCGAACTCCTCTATATGTTTCCTTAAATATATAAACGCAAAACGCTAAGTTTCGATTGTTATTGTACTTAACGCGGCCAGGCTTGTAACTCGTAATTCAGCGCTCGGCGGGGAATTAGTCCGGAGAATAGCTGTTGGTTGCAGTCTGGTTTCTTATTCCTTATATATTTAAGGAAACATATAGAGGAGTTCGACAAAATATTTCACTAGTAAATATTCTGCCCTCTAGAAGCATATCTACTAACTATGCCCATGTCAGAGCTACTGCTGTTTCGATTGTAATGGATATCAGCCGCTAGATGGAGCCTGTCATTTTTGTTGCATGTCGTGGTTTTCTAAATCTCGTCATGTACCAAGAGTGAACAAATGCCTCGTTACAGCCGTCTCAGACCTATCTTGCACTGACGAGAGCCAATAGCACGAAACTGCAGGCTGCAAGTGGTATGAGGTGGCTGGCACAAGAGCTCCTTTGAATGGGAATAAGTCTTTCGGATGGTATCTATTACAATCGAAACTTAGCGTTTTGTGGCAATACATAGTTATTGTACTTAACGCGGCCAGGCTTGTAACTCGTAATTCAGCGCTCGGCGGGGCATTAGTCCGGAGAATAGCTGTTGGTTGCAGTCTGGTTTCTTATTCCTTATATATTTAAGGAAACATATAGAGGAGTTCGACAAAATATTTCACTAGTAAATCTCCTGGATATGTACATCCAAAGCATATAGCTACATAAGATGTTGGAAATTTTAATATGCATTTATATATACAGCTATATATATGATATAAAATGTATATATTGCTACTGATGTTCATTAGTGACATAATATATACTATATGTATATTGTTGGAAGTACATACATAAAACTATTCATATGTCCGTTAAGGTATATATTATTTTATATTATATTTAAAAAGTTGCAGGCAACTCATTCTTTTAAAGTAGGATTCTTTGAAAAGGAGAAACATTGATGATATAGAATTCATATATTTTCTGTGATTATCCAAAAGGTTTATAAAGATTTATGTTTATATAGTAGAGTTCAAAACAAGATCTTTGTTGACTTTCGTAGCACACTGAAAGGTGAAAATATGCTGATTACGCGATAGCACAATCAGTACATTTTTGGGACAAGTTTTTAGACGACTTTTTCAAATTCTGAATCTCTACTAGTATTGTTTGCACTTCATATATTTTTGAGCCCTTTCTAAGTTTGCAATAGACGTTGGTAGATGAACTTGCTTATAAATCGCCTACTTAATACTACCGCTGGTCTTTGAGTATTCGCTTTAGAGATTCTTATGGCTGTCTAAAATATAAACTGCGATTTTCATTATTTAAATGACAAGTTTAAAATTTAAAATTGCTTGGATCAATGACCGGTCAGTTTTGATAGCCAATTTACCAGTATTATTCAACCGGTCAAATTTACATCACACTATGTGATCAATGGTTATGGTGATAATATAGATGAACTCACTACTAGTGTTGGGGAGAATCGGACGTTTTTAAGAATCAAATACTCTGTACTCGAGAACAATCAAGAATCAAGTACTTACCCGAGTACTCGAGTACAGAAAAGGGACTTTACTACTAACATCAGTAGAAATCGACTGTCAGCGAAGAATTTAGATAAAATAATTTTTCTAAACACGTTCTGTCATTAAAGTCGTTTATTTGTTGATTTTTTTGTAACTTATTATATTTTTATTTTATGTGGTTTATTATTTGTTTTGTTTTTTGTTCTACAAGAGTTTAAAATATTTTGTTATTATTTTTGTTCGTTTTATTTGTTATTATGTAAAGAAAATAAATATAATTTGGAATTAATTTTTCTTTAATAAATATTATAATACACCTCTGTTCCCCCATGCTTTCACACAAAACAAAAGCCAGAGTACGACAAAACCATTTAATAAGACAATGAGCGGGGCGCCATCATGTTGAAAGTCTACATGGTCTAGAATCTACATCGAGATCGATTCCGTTTCGAATGATCATGAATAGAGTTAGCGCCATAGTATGCTGTTCGAGGGTCGAGTACCGACTACAACAACGTTCACATATCCACCGTCTTAAAATTGGAAAATCAAAACGAAGTGTTGATGAAGTATCCGAGTACTCGATTACCACTACTCGAGTACAGTACAGCGAGTACTTTCAGGAATCGAGTTCTTTTCCCATTCTTGTACTCGAGTACCCCATCACTGCTCACTATCGTCATCTGAAGACTGTAACACTATTTATTTTATTATTAAGGGCGCCAGCCACGCTCCTCTCTTTGACATTGGGTGGTTAATTTCTACCCTCAGTGGGGTTTGGTTAAATTCAGACAATGATCTACGACCAGGGTCCTATAATAGATGAGAAAGGTTTAAGTTTGTACTTACCCTGGATTTCTAACTGCTCTCTCCAAGATCTCCGCCTTCTTATGATGCACTGGTCTTATATTTAACACTGTATGGATTTATCACATCAGGATATCCTAATTACTTTTTTAGAGTTTCTCTTTTCAGCTTCTGTGATCTGATCAATGGCCTGATTATCAGAGATGTGGGTCCAGCTCATTCAGTGTCGACCTAACCCACACTAGCTCCCAAAGTTAATCATTCAATCAAGAAAATGCAAACGTTCAAATAACACCATTTATTTGGTTTAATCCACAAAGTACAGTAATGTTCGAGAACCTATCTAATATTTGTAAGACTCTGCCTACCAAACATGGCAAGGGTAAACATCTTCTTTAGAGGACATGTATCTCAACCACCATATAGTGTGTAGTAGCAATCGACTTGGCACAAGAATTTCACAACTTCTTAGAAGTGTATGAAAGTACTTTGACTTGGGACTGGTGGTTTTAATATAAAAGTATATTACTAACATTTTGATGTGCTTGTAGCTAGCTTTATAGTTTCAATAGTGCTTATATGATTCACGATTGAAAATGCATTTTACGGCAATATACAAGCTACATGAGGTGTTCCTGCTCCCTTACAAAAACATACTGATGGTATGTAACCTAATATAGGTTTTATACCTCGTTCCCAGTTACCCAAATGGACATGCTCACATGTACTTATTTATTGGCTAATCGACTTTTTCCATTATTATAACTATCTGATGACCCTCCACTCAGCGGCGGCTGGTGAAATTTCAATATTTTTTTTCTCGTCTATGGCGCATGGGACCCATACGAAATTTGGGAAATAACATCTAGAGAAGCACTTCTCTAATGACCCCTAAAAAATTTTGAAAAAGCAGTTTGCGAAAAAATTTTTGAAAATTCGTTAGCCTCCCCTGGGTCTAGGAGCTCCTGTTTATTTTTATTTTTTTTTTTGTCATATGCATTTGACTTTTCATAAAAATACAACAACAGATTTTGGAGTTTATGAAAATATTTTCATTACTAACTGAGATACAACGAATTGAAATATTGTAATTTGTTAAATTGTAAATTACAAAATTTCAGTTCATTGTATTTCAGTTAGCAATGAAAATATTTTCATAAACTCCAAAATCTGTTGTATTTTTATGAAAAGTCAAATGCATCTGACAAAAAAAAATAAAAATAAACAGGAGCTCCTAGACCCAGGGGAGGCTAACGAATTTTCAAAAAAATTTTCGCAAACTGCTTTTTCAAAATTTTTTAGGGGTCATTAGAGAAGTGCTTCTCTAGATGTTATTTTCCAAATTTCGTATGGGTCCCATGCGCCATAGACGAGAAAAAAAATATTGAAATTTCACCAGCCGCCACTGCCTCCACTGCTCCTGTTCCAAGGTCTAGCTGCCGGATGGATTTAAATTATTTTTATTTGAAAAACTGACCTTGGCACTTTCGCCTTTATGGTTTGCTAAATCCATTTAGAGAGTACATGCCTTTGCAAATTTTTCCACTCTGCCACTTAAAATTTTTCCAATGCCAAAATTTTTTATTTTTTCTATGTCCACGTCTAGTACTTCCTAATTGTGCCATGTGCCGTGAAGTAACCAAAAATTTAAAGAGTCCAAATTCGGTCTACTTTTAAACTATGCGCCTTGGGCTTTGTCGACGGCAGACAACGTAAAAAATATCAAGCCAAAATTCTGCGCACTTTCAAATTTTTTACTTTTGATACCACAACGTCTCTGAGAACGTGTAAGTCTTTTTATGCTAAATTTTGGAGCTAATGCCAGAAATATGGTCAGTTGTGATCTAAAACATCTTTTTCGAAGTCTATTTTTGCTATTTTTCAACTTAAATCGATTCTCCGAGGTTCTACAACAATCACTGGTCCAAAACTTTCTCTCTTCTTTGAAATAAGAACAATAGTAGATTTTTATTATCATAAACTTTGTCCATTTTTATTATAATAAAACAAATATATTGTTCAATCAAACACCCGTTTAAAAATTAAAATATATTTGAATAAATTTGAAACTTTAGAAAATAAATTTAATTACATAGGTATATATTTATCGCAAGTCACTTTTTATTTATTCTAATCCATCTGTAGGTAGATACAGTTGTATTATAGTCATATCATAGTAAAGTAAATAATTTATATCCATATCCACAATATACGAAATAACAAGAATATTAAATATTTAAATATATCAAATTGAACCATTTGATTATCATTATTTGTGTAAATTGTAAATCCTCAAAAAAACTTAGTTTATTTTTTTGTTAACATAATGTATTTTATAAAATAAATAAAAAACTTTTCTTCAGTCAACAGAGTTTGGTTTCTTTGAAGAATATACCTAGATACCAACTATTTAAACAGATCTAATTAATGTCTACAATATTAATAAAATCACATTACTGTACAAAAATATGTTATTTTTAAGTAAAATAACCGCCAGTAAATTAATAGACAATAAATATATGGAAACAGTTATAAATATTGTAATATATTAACTATTAATAAGGTATCATTAATTTTCTTCATCTGAACTAAGGAGCATAGTTTTTTCTGTATAATTTTGAGATATAGTGGAAACTCGATGACCAAGACTAATAGGAGGCCTTGGGGGGTTATCTAAACTATTGTAAGATTGTGGAACTATCCCTCCACTAGGGCTCATGGGATCGTCTGGGTCATATTGAGATAATCTCATTCCTCTACCATTTTTTCCACCTAGAAAGAGAAACAGAAACATGATAAACCACATTGCGTAGGTCAATTGTTACAGTGGTACCCTGGCAACTTTTATGTTGGTCGGCTAATTTGCCAAAGGGGCCCGTCGTTCCTTATGAGCTGATGTCATCTAACTGCCAAATTTCAAACGGTGTGCACTCTGACTCTAAAATAGTCTCCATAGAGACCAAAACACTACACGAAAATATTACAACTTGACACGCGTTTTGCCTATCATGTTGTCATCATCTGAAAGATGTTTCAAACTGTGTTAATCATCTCTAGATGACACCAACATGTTGGGTGAAACGCACGTCGAGTAATAGCATTCGAGTGTGGTGTTCAGTGTTTTGGTATTTGTGAAAACTACTTCAGAGTTCGAAGTCAAAATAAAAAAGTACCTGTATACAAAATCGCTTATAAACCAAAATTAAAAAAAAAACACGTCTATAAAAATATTATCAAAATATATACTACAACAGTATAAAATATCAATTATTAAAGTACACTTACTAAAATAATAATCTGTCAATTTATAAAAGTTAAGTTACAAGTTACATTTAATAATTATAAGTGACGATGAATTCAAATTATAAACCTTTTCAATTTATTCGAAGAAATTGCAAAATTATATTGAATTTCTTGAACTTAGGAATTTTATCATGTTCAATGCTGACCAATGTTAAAAGTTCCTGCTGAATAGAAACTCTTAGCTTAGTTTTGATGATCTTCAACTTGGAAAAGATCTTTCACTTGTGCCCTGTGTGCAAGAAAAAGTTGCTCTATGAACTTATAGACAAAGTTCTGTACTTCGTCTATACCATATATTGTACGAAATTGGGGCAGAGGGACCAATCGGGAAATTTCAACCCGGTGACCTAGCTGAATTGTTACATATTATTTTTATTGCTTTTTGTAGAATCACAACCAAAGTTCAAAATTTTAAAATATTCCTTGTACTTTAAAAATTACACAAAAATTTGTACCTTGGATATGCATACTTTAGGACTGCAATAAATTTCAAAGGTAGTTTCTTATAACTGTGACAAGGAATAATGCAATAGACAAAATTAGGAGTTGTGCTGAAGGAAATGTTCACCATTATGACGAAAAAAACCGCTGCCCAAGGAGTCACTACTTCCACATCCAGATTTTCTATCCAAGTCACTCACAACGAAAAAATTTCGTATGTGGAAATAATTGTTTATGGAACTTTAATAATATAATATTTGAAATCCTCTACCCCAAAAACCCATAAAACGATACCTCACATCGGTAGTGGAGTGATAGAGGTGGATGAAGTAAAAAAATATTTTCTTGTACACACATTAAATCACATTTTTTTTCATCCCCTTTAATAATGGGGCGGGGGTGGCAATGGGGGTGGCTAATATCAAAAATTTTTTTGAGACCTTAGCTTCTCTTGTATATACTAAATACCAATTTTATGGACTCTTACCTGCTTGATTTACCTATTTACCCCAAATTTACCCCAATTTACTCCCAAACCCTTCGACGGAACAAGATGAAAATATAATCTAGTTCTAGATCTCGTTAAAGTACATTTGTGTACCAAATTTCAAGTCAATATCTCAAACGGTTCCAGAGTAAACGTGCGCACAAAAAAAAGTTACAGACACCGACAGACAGAAAATTTTTTTTCACTCAAACTTAAAATCTCGACGTTTCATGACATTCTAAGCCTATTTAAAGAATAAAAATTTTTTTAAATTTTTTTGTCGTTACTATTATACTTCCACTGGATGTGGAAGTAATTAGTAATTAGTAACTATGTAACTATATTATCATTAGTCCTGGACACAATAAAAAATGTAAAAAACAGAACAAAACTAATCAAACAAAGAAATAGACTAATCAAAAAAATTCCTACAGGGTGTAACAGTTTTTTTTTTAGCAAAAATTCTTTTAATTTATTTTTGAAAACATGAACATTGGAAGTTTTTTTATTTCAGAATTCTGTGCATTTAAGTCCAGTGTGGTCAATGTCCAGTGTAGTTAGTCAGTTTGGTACAATGTCATTTAAAAGTGGTTTGGTACCAGTAACCCTCTACATCATATGGTCTTACTGATTTGTTCAAAACATCATAAAGTACTTGTAGACATTTATCAAAACTTCCAGAATGTATGTTCCTAGCTCTATTAGTATCTTTAAATTTTCAAAATGCGATATGATAGACATTCCAGTTCAGCAACGAAGAATAGACATTTTTATGGTTAAGTCTAAAGAAAAGTTAAAAAATTATTAAAAAACAGTGTTTTTAAATTTTGAATATCTTTAAAAATGACCGAGATATAGAAATAATTACAAAGTTGAGGTCACCAAATTGTTAAACTGAATAAGTCGTACAAAAATGGTCAATCCAAATACAAGCCATGTATTTTTCCTAAATGTTTTAATATAACTACAAACACTCTTGAAAAACTGTATTTCCCAGTTCTGATCCTTGTTTTATTCTGCGACTAATTCTTTTGATAATAAGATTTATTTTAACTATTTGAGTTCTGCCTTTTAAATAAGAAGTTAAGAAATGCAATAAAATATCCCTAATTCCATTTCTTGAATATTTTGCTAATAATAAGTCATAGTCAACGTAATCAGAAGCACATGAGAAATCTATAAATAAACCTAAAGCTATTTATTGTTTAAGGCATTCTCCAATTTTTGGCCTTGGATGGGTTCCATCAGCCAGATTTAAGGCATTCACAAAGTGCTGTTTCTGAACTCTTATTTTTAGTAAAGTCATGCTGAGACAATGATAGTATTTTATTTTAGTACAAGAATGTGGTTAATTGAATCAAAACTCACATTCTCCACATTTTATGAAAAATGAGTTATGGTGACATCTAGTTCAAAAAGTTGATATCTACATGCTAACGAAAAAAAATTGCAGCAATAGTAACATTTTCTAAGGTAAATCTGTATTGAAATGTTGTGGTATGCAGCAATCACATTCTCCACTTTTCTTGATGCCTTTCAAATCACATTTGTATTTCAAAACTAGCATTCTCCATATATGCATGTTTCAAAACTAACATTCCCCTAATGTTATTTGCAAAACTCACATTCTCCAAATAAAAATGATAAATTTTTGATATTGATCATCAATACATTTAATTCTCAAACATTCTATTCAAATTAATGTTTTTTCTTCAATTTTTAAAGTAAAATCTTATAGCTTTACACTTAAAATAATCGCGCTGGAAGTTTTTAGCGATTTCTCAAAATTTAAGTTAATGGGAGAATGTGAGTTTTGTTTTAAAGTTAATTCAAAAAATTTAGAAATACTAGGCAGTATAATTATTGCTTTATAATTGACATAACTGTTTGCACTGTGTATTTTGAAAAGAGGAATTAACGCAGCTAGTTTTAATTTACTTGGAAAAATTTGTTTTTTTTAGCTAAAATTAGGTATGCAAGAGGCTGCAGAGCTCTTGACTACTTTTTTCAGCAATTTATTTGAGATATTGACAGAGTTTCATATCTTAGAGTATTAATTGTTTGATTAAAACAGAGAACAATATTAAAGTATAGAAATATAGTCGAGAGGTCTTAAGAACTACGCCTTAATATCAATAAAACATATATATATCTAAAATATAAAAATCTCGTGTCACAGTGTTTGTTATCGAACTCCTCCGAAACGGCTTGACCGATTTTTATAAAATTTTTGGTGTATATTTGGTAGGTCTAAGAATAGGTCGTAGGCTATTTTTTATACCCCTAGGTGATAAGGGTGGCCCTATCCAGAAATTTTCTTTTTATTTTTTGGACCAAAATTTATAATTTATATGGCAAAACAACGTTTGCCGGGTCAGCTAGTAAGTATATAAAAGACAATAATGAAAGACTAAAAATAAAGAGCTCATATATTCATTAACGAAATAAAAACTTTTTCAATTAAAACAGATCGTACTTTTTGCTTAAAAGATTTAATATTAGTGATTGTTTTTAATTGTATGGGAGGTTTATTGAATAATTTGATATTTGATGAGTATAATATTAGGTCCTTTGGCTACTGAAGTTAACCTATGTTGTGGAACCATGTGGTGAAAATTTGATCTTAATAACTGATGAATTGAATTTTTATCTCTTGAAAACTATTAATATGAGATTTAACATACACTTCTGAGAATGTATAGTAATTGAACAATTAATATCTCAAGTTCTTTAAACAAATTCTTGTAAGATTTACGTGAAAATTTGAATGAGATGGTACATCGTAAGAACTTCTCCTATTCTAAACAGTTTCCCCAACAAATTATGCAATAACCGAAACAAGATTGTACATACGCATAGCAATACATTTTTAAGATATTTAAATCAAGATGCTGTCGGATTTGCCACAACATAAAACATTGAGTAGATAACTTTTTTAACAACACATCTACTTGATAACCTCACGAATACAAGAATCTATCTGGAGTCTAAGGTATTTGACAGTGTCATATTGAGCAATAGATTCATTTTCCATATTTATTGGTAAACTAAAATCGAGAGTTTAGTGGAAAATGTTAATATGCTGGTTTTGTTAAGATTAAGGTTTAGACCATTAGGACACTAATATAGATGCATTGAAAAGACTCAATTATTTGTTTTAGATACCAACGTACATATCCAAGTAGCACGGTGCAGACCATTAAGTTTTCACAGTTAAATTTTTTCTGAGAATGCGTTGGGATAACCGGCGTTTAGCTGGAATTTGGCTTTAGAATCTCCTTTTATTCCAAATATTTTTACGGGTATATAACATTGCCATAACAAAATTAAACAATCAAATGACTAATTGCTTTTAGATTTCTGGTCAGCTGCAATATGCCTCGTAGAGCTCTCTCAACAGCTCAATAGCAGCTGGAACAAATAGTAATGGCTCTTAGTTATAATATATACCTTAAGGCTAAATAAATGCGAATTGGCAGCTAAACTATATTATTCACATTTGTGGCTGTGAATTGCCTTTTGCTGCAAGTAACAGTTAATTTACTGTCAACTATTATGTAAATTAGTAAACAAAACAATTCAGCTTTAAATACTTTTTTATATAATTCGCCTCTTTCATTTCTATAATTTTAAACATTAATGCACAAAAGTTACTTAACAGTTGTTATTTTAATTCGTTTTTACATAAATCGGCTTGCTGCATAGCTGCCATATTTCCTGTAAATGACGAGAGCTGAGAAGGACAGCCATTTTCAACAATACTTATTTTTTTACATTTATTACCATTTAATTTAATTTTTGTTATAAAGAAATGTAATATTATCTACTGGACATAACAGTAAGAAGTAATATTTAACGTTTTTCTGACAAAATACATAAAAAATTATAATTCTGAGGTTAATATAGTTTTATAGCCCTTCGAACATACAGAAGTATCACATACACATTTAAGGAAAAAGTGATAAATGCATGCAATTTTATGTACGATTCATCATCAAAATCATCTTGATATTTTTATAAGTACATGTACAATAAAGTATCTGCATTCACTTTCATATTAGTATCCAATAATGTCTATTAAAGGTAATTGTACAGCCAAATTCTTTATCATATGTAGTTCCAAAAATATACAGCTCAATGCTCCGATTAAAGAACTTATATCTAGATACATAATGGCTATATTTTCTTCATGTACCTTATTTGCTCCTAACATAGTCACATTATATGTCCATTAAAATGGATAGATGAACATCACATCCCATAGGCAACAGTGGGGGATATGTGTAGAAGAGAAAATGTACATATTTTATGTAATAATTGTTGGTTAACCTCTATGAACATAACCGCGGATTTAAAAAATATAATAGGTAATGTTTTATTCAAGGGAAATATGTATTGAAAGGATATTATTTATAATATTATTATTACAATTGTAAACTGAATGCCATCATGTTACGACTATGACCTACTTACTTATGAAACAACCAATTTTCTTCTTTTCTAAACTGCCTTCGGCAAACGGCACTTTCAGCATTAAATTTTCACTAAACTGTGTAAATATGAATAGAGAATATTACTTAGGTATTAAGCAAATCACAACTTAAAATAAAATTACTTTTTCATCACTTTTTGGTCGGAGAACACGAAAAACATTTATTGACATTAATGGCGGACACAGTCAAACTGAGATTATGACAATAAAACTGAACCGATCGTGTAGAAAACAGCCACAAATAGGCCGATGGACCAATCAGAAACTTATGGGAAGAAGTGCCTTAGATTGTGAGTCTTTTAGCAACAAATAAATCAATGCCATTATGTATCTAGATATAAGTCCTTTAATCGGAGGCTCAGTGGCTGTAATCTGGTTCTACCGCCAGTCAAATAGCTACAGCTAAAAGGATTTAGCAACATTTTCAAAGCAAGAAAATGTTGTACCACTTTGACTGTTACAGCACTGTCACAACATTACCATAAGGTTTCCGCGGTAGCTGCTATAGCTAAATAACTGTCAGTTCTTGCTGTTGCAATGAAGGCGCAGCTTTATTACAGCTTCTTGTACTACTTGGGTAACTCATTGTCTGAATCAGCAGTAGCTGTGTCATCAACAAAAATTGATATAAATCATCAACAAAAATTGATATAAAAGTTCTTCTCATGTAAGCCTCAATGTCATTAATAAAAACAATGAACAATAACGGATCTAACACTCTTCCCTAGACACATTTTTAGAATCAGAATTGTAAACTTTGTTATTAAAGGTTAAAGATACTTTTTGGTTTCTGTTTGACAGATATGTTTTTATCCAACCCAAGGGTAGGTTCCCTTGTACCATAATTTTCCAACTTGTTCATCAGTAAGTCATGATCTAGAGTTTTAAATGTACGTGTCAGAACAAAGAATACACATGCATATTTCTCTTTATTTCTAAAGGTTCCCTTGTACCATAATTTTCCGACTTGTCCATCAGTAAATTATGTGTTTTAAATGCACGTGTCAGAACAAAGAATACACATGCATATTTCTCTTTATTTCTAAAGCTCCTGAGTATGAAGTTATGAGTCCTTTAGAATAAAAACCTGCTAGCTCCACCTTTATTTCATTTACCCCAAATTCCTTCAGATACGCCTTGATAACTCATTGAAAATTACAGTTAGTTCCAATATCCGCTAACTCCAACCTTTCATCGATATCAACGCTCCTTTTCGACTAATGGTGTTGCAGAATGTAAGTGCCACAATGTACACCGTGTTTTGTTTACTTTGTAGTTTATATCGGTGGCAAACACATGTTTAGTTGCTTGTTTACACGTTTTGTCAATTTCTTATTTTACTTTGAAATTTTATTAAAAGTTAGAAATTATTAAAAGAATTTAGAAATTTAGTTTGAATTACTTTAGTGTTAAAATAAAAAAATAATTCAGCAAGTCAATTTAGGTAAATCCTTTGAGAGTAAAGTACCACAGTAAACTAATAACATATTAGAAAGTTACTTATTTTAAAACAAACTAAAATATACGTTTTCTTCATTTCCTGATAAATTTACTGTTTTGGAGATAGTTGGTTTTGATTCTAGAAGCCTCATATAGGGATAAGATAATATCTTGTGTAGAGTAACCACTTCTAAAACCAAACTGGTTAATTAATATTTTGTCTTTATTTAAAAAAATATTAAGACAATAAGAGTATGCTTTTCCATAAATGTTAGAGAAAACTGACAAAAATACTATATCTCTACAATTGGATAAAAAGTTCTAAGCACTGACCTCTATATATTAAATGGATAGCCGATGTGTGAGCTGAAAAATGGTACAAATACAATTTGCGCACGGGGCTGCCGAGTTTGCGCAGTAGGAAGAGTGAACTGAGCCACTCGTTGCTGGAAACACGTTGCCAACTTCACGTGGTCAATTAATTTTTGGCAACGGAAATAAGTTTTGAGGCAATCATGTATTTATGATAGATTTATTTTTCCAATAATGTCTCAAAACTTATTTCCGACCTGATCGTTGCCAAACTGCTTTGTTAGCAACGCGTTACCATCAACGTGTTGCTAACTTCAGAACTAAAAACAGGTATACTGCGCAAGACGTTAAGCCCCGTAGCAGACGACTTTCACCTTTATTGAATTCTTCAATTTTGGCTAAAATTTCACGCGCATCCCTATGGTATAGGCTATCCATTTAATATATAGAGGTCAGTGGTTCTAAGATGTTGGATGATTTGGACTTCGATCTTGCCTGCCGGAGACAAGCTTACATAATAATATATGTATAATTTTGTATTAATAAGAATAACTTTCAGAATTTAATTAGCATACATCACTAATATAATCCCTTGTATCCCAAAAGTAACCTTGTGTGGGACGAGTATTAATTTATCTTTTCAAAAAGCTCCAGTTCAGCAGGGAACTTGAAATTCTGCTCTAGATGCATATGTTCACCTCATAAGAAACAAACATGAATGTGTTTTCAGTTACAGTTAAAAAACAATGAGGTATTTTCCATTTTTTTTTAAAATTCAGTTTTGGTGATATATATCAAATAATGTTATTATTTTCACAATTACTGCATAATAAACCGAAACAATAGTTTCTTGAATAAAAATAAGAAATAAGAATACTCCCGTCTAGACACAGATTTCAAATGATTTTATTTGGAGGGAAACAATTTAACCAATAATAGACAACTTTCGCTTAGACTGTAACCATCTTATATGAATGCCAAACTGTGTAACTTTACATTATTTTACCTATAACATTTTGCCCAATATCTTGAAAATCAATAAATATTATATACATGTATTTAGAAGGAACTAAAAGGTATTTATGTTTGTTATTATTTAGAAGTTATCTTAAAAGTGTAAACAAAATTCACGGCGAGGATTATGTAGCAACATTGTATAAAAACGGCTCTTCCAACTTTGCTTGCGTGCTGTCAGTTGTCACTTCTTGTCACAATACAAATGAAAGAGACATATTAGATTTATTTGTCATTTGTTGATTTTATATTTTATCAATAAACTATTAAGATGGAGTTGAATTTTGTGAAAGAAGGTTCATCCAATTTGCCCAAAGTTGATTATGACGTGATACATATTCTTTCTATAAGCAAAATTTGGATTTTTGGAGGGATGGAATCAGAAATAATGGAAGCTTGCCACCGAGTTCTACGAATAGTCATATTTTTAGGAACAGTTAAAAAAAATTCATATTTTGTCAAAATAAAGCACATAATTTTGAAAAAAATCATAACCTATACAATCTAAAAGATTTATTTGGTATGGTACTAAAAAAAACAAAAAAAATCGAAATAAAGCATATAATTTTGAAAAAAATCACAACCTATACAAACTAAAAGATTTAATTAGTATGGTACTACACAGAGTAATAAAACATTTAATCTGGAAAAAATAATGCAATCTAAAACGTTTTTCTGGTGTGGTAACTTTCGAAACATGGTATTATACACAGTGCTACGTTACAAGTAGAACACATGAAGCGTAATTCCGCCCTTTTGCCATGTTTGGCGCAAACCACACATCTTTTTGTTGGTCTCATTTTGTTTTGTGTTGCTGGAACATATGATGGAAAATGCCTCTTAGTTAGACGCAAGTCGTTATTGTCTTCTGCTAATGGTCTGCCACCGCCTGTACGCGAAAGAGGAGTGTGATATTTACCAATAATTTCTTTCACTAGTTGTAAGTGGAACTTCTCAATAGATAGATAGCTTCATTTTGCGTAATATATCAAGTAAATGAAGGCTTGTATACCAATTATCAATATACAACATATGGCCCTTTTCTACATAAGGCTCCACTAAAGTCATCACAACACTGCCTGATTTGCTAATGTTATACCGTAATACAGTAAAATCTTTGATATCACTTGTGGCACCTGTGTATATTATGAAATCTAAAATATACCCTATATCAGTCGCACAACAAAAAGAATTTTACACCAAATCTATGGCGTTTTGATGAGACATATTGCTGAAAAAATACTCGGCCACGAAAAAGCATCAAACTCTCATCTATACATAGGTTCTCGTTTGGCACAAATCCCTCCTTTAATCTACTTCTAAGATGATCAACAATGGCTCTGATTTTGACTAGAGAATCTTTTTCTATTATTACATTATCATTATCTGAAAAATGCAACAATTTCATTGTAATAAAAAATCTGTCCCTTTTCATGAGCCTTGGGAATATTGGTATAGAAATATATCTTTGGACCAATAATTATTTTGTTTGCTGTTTTTTGGAATGTGGCATTAGAAGAACAGTGACTAAAAAATATTACAATTCTTTGAAGACAACAGGTTTCCATCTTTTTCATGCGAGAAAATTCGAATATTTACTTGTTTCATCAGCTGTTACGTTCATTAGATCGGGTGTAAAAAAATATTCAAAAAAATCAAGTACCTTGAATTTGCCTGCCTTTTGGAGGGAGCACTTCCTGCATTTCCTCTCCATCGTCGCTTAGCTCAATCTCCATCCTCTCCATGTTTTGTTCATCTGTATCCAAAATACAATTTTGTATATTGTTGATTGTTTCATCTTCACTTTGCAAAGAAACAACATAAAAAAATTATATGTTTCGGAAATATCGTCCAAATAGTAAACAATTACCTTTTCTGCTTCAGATGAATCGTCGTACCACAGTTGCTCGTATTCAACGTCACTTTCATCACTTCTCGCTAGAATATCTTCTAGGTCTTTATCTGTTAAATAACACGACATAACGAACTAAAGTGTAACCTCAAATTGCGAAAAACAGAGCTGATATGGTTCAAAATGTGCGTGCCTACTAGTATACTGCTAAGTGACTAAACAAGATTAGACGTGTTCGCCGTTGCAGTGTGATTGCAATCGGCCGACTCCCACCCATAGACATGAATCAAACACTGCGAGTAAATCATGCTAGAACGGTCAGATCCTATTTAATTCTGAACCGCAAGTTATCTCGTCTGGAGCAGTTAACCCGTTGGCGAGTATATTTGTCTTGAGCAGTGAAAGGGTTAAATGACATTATCTATTATTTGTAAATTACAGCAAATACCTTCATAAAAGAAATTGAAATGCTTCAAATCAACGCGACGTTAGAAAACATCTGTCATTTGACTAGCAGTTGACGTTGTAATATATTGGTAAATATGTTTTTAAAAACCTAATCCGCATTAAAAATTATTTAAAATATTTAATATAATTCACGCCTATTATTTTTTACATCACAAAATTAAATTTTGTGGATGAATATATCAAAACTGATTTAGCTTTATACTCCTATTTTTTTCAATTACCTTTACTAGAACAAGAGAAGAAATTTCAACTTGGAAACACCACACTGTTTTGTATAAAACCGTTCTATCAACAAATCAACACAGACTACATACGTCATCGGCAGATCACTTACGTCACCAATTTAAAACTCTTTTCACGTCACTTTTTTTAACTTTTGTTTCCTCAAAAAATTGATAATTATTTTCGCGGAAATCTGTATTGGAAAGCTTGTTTATACACATTCTATGATATTATTCGATAAAAAAAAAGGAGGAAAATACCCCATTACAAAGTATTTAAATAATCGAGGTCATAAATTTAATAGAAGTAGAGTGATAGTAGTAATAGAATTGCAGTGATACAAAACTAAATCTGTGTGAATTATCAAAATACTCTTTTTTGTTTTTTCCAAGATTTTATCATTCTGATATTAATTAAATACTATTTATAGTTGTCTATTGCTAAAATAAAGTATTACAAAATGAAATGAAATGAAACACTTAAAACATTGAATAGCATGCAGACAATACACAATTCAGGCACAAGACGTGGCATTTCAAATATTAAAAAAAAAATAGAAAATTTTATTCACACCAAGCCATTTATTTAATAAAAAAAAAAAAAAGATAGGTACATGTTGATGAAATAAAATATATTCTAGTTAATAATAAAAAATAAGTATATATACAGTGTTGTAAGTACTAAATAATATGAAGCTTATAATTAACATAACTCTAGTTTTAGAATATTCAAGTCACATTAAGTACAAGCATAAATTAAATTACTGTACAAAGCCATTCTGTGTAACTAATTTGTCAAGTCCCAAATATGAATTGATGAGAATGTAACTTAAGCTATTTCTTTAATCAACAATAATAAAAAAAATGTACAAAAAATTTTATAGTCTGCTAGACTGGAAACAAAGTGGTAAACTTAGGGAGTATTTTGTGTGAATGAATATTTTACATTCAAAGTAATTGATATACTTTAAATATATGTAAAGTATACCGAAGAGATATAGTAGAAATAAAAAATCTAACAAAAAAAAAAAAAAAGGTGCCCTGTTGATAACAAAATTATGTCATTCTCGGGTGTGTAATTAGATATAAGTTTTAAATATATCGAATATTCCACTAAAATAAAAATAAACAACATAATTAATATATCCAATGAAACTTTGTCAAGAAATTTTACTTTTCGTAGGTAAATTTTAAAATGCCCCGTTTCTATGCATATACCTACTCATAATCCCCATTCGACCCTGGCTACTGGCCACTTTTCAGTTTTCTTTACCAATTCTTTGTTTCTACTATATCTCATCAGTCTAGTATATGTCGCCTCCAAAGTTATGCAATATAAGCTGTAGCAAAACAATAATATTAATACTTCTCAAGTTTTCCTAATTTATTTAGGTATGTAAATACTGTATTAAGTATTGTGTTGCTTGTTGTCAGTAAAAGTATTGTAAAACATACAAAAAATAATACATTTTAATTTAAGCGTAATTTATGGATATCAATGTACAAAGTGATATGTCAAAATAAGGATATTAAAATTGTATAAAATATCACACTATTTTGATTCATATTACATCACTGAAAATAATTTTGCAATTATTTTATTTGATTTATACAAATTTACATATATTTTTTGTGCTGTTTACTCTCAGAGTTTGAAAGAAAATTATCAAAAACCAACAAGTTTGATAATTTTCGATATTTTGTAAACTCCGACAGCATTAAACCGTGTTTTGGTAGTAGATACTGGTGAGATGATAGCTAGGATAGCACCAAAGATGGCCATGCAGGGTCTAGGTAGCACTAGATTATATCACAGCCTCTCATATGGTTGTTGTGAGATGACGTCTGCAAAAAGCAATGGTTACATGCAACATATATACACTAAATTATTTAAAATAATAGTCAATTAAACCAGTCTTTAAAAATATCGGCATGTAAAACCTCACGTTTTATATGTTTGAAATTAGAAATATGTATAATGTAAAACATATACAGATATGGCAAATATAGTTTTATATATCCTGAGACAAACGAGTGCAAGAAAGAAAACTAAGAAATTACGAAAAGAAAGACGGATGTATTGAAATCTTATTTTTATCACCTTTTTGTGTATCAGCACAGGGTACGTCGGTACCTATCGCTTCTAACCACGTATGCATTGTAGTGGGAATATATCCGTCTTCTGTTTTCTATCTTAAGTTCATTTATCTCAGAACCCATATATAAAACTGCAATTGCCGAATCTGTATAATTTGGACAGCATTGCATTTATTCAAGGAAAATTAAGATTTGAAGAGATCAGAGAGAAATCAAAATTTACAGACAAAGAAAAGTTGTTCTATACATGTTTATGTTCATTATTACTCTCAACAGATCTATAAAAATTTTAACCCATTCGTGACTATGGTGATTATCAGGGCAAACCATGTAGCTCAGTTCAAATTCAAGCTCAACCAGGTCAACGAGGGTGAGCAGGTAAGTGAACAACCCAGCTGATATCATTGTAAAATTATATGTCTGCCTCATGACCATAGAATAAAAATTCTTACAGAATGGCAAAGTGTAGACAAAGTAAAATTTCCAGGTTAGGAGTATTAGCGAGGCCTTGAAGAAATATGCTGACAATAACCCTTTCACTGGGAAAAGCAGATAAAGTCGCATTAAAATGTGATGCTTGTAGCACAAGAAGTGAATATATCCAAAAGGCCTGCTTGAAGGGTGTATACCTATGGGAGTTCATTGAAAATTTATTCGTATTCCATTCATATTACAAATTTTGTGTAGGTGGATAAATACAGCTCCCAATTAGCCGTTTACGAAACAAGACTAACATGTACTGTGGACAGTGTTGTGAAAACGGGTCATTTTAATACTACAAAACACACCATTATCAATGGACGAATTTATAATATTTTAAGTAACAGAAATAAAGAAGAAATAAATCGCGAAAATGAAGAATCGGACAGTTTTCGAAATGACGAAAACGTTGAAATATTCAATGTATTGATTTAGATATATTTAAAGTAAAATTTACACTTAATAAACTGTTTTTTTATTTACAATAACACAATATATTATTAATATGACACTAACTCATAAAAAAACTAAAATATAGGCGCTCTTTAGGGGTTAACTGCAGAAAGCAGCTATTGCCACAAGCAGTTACAGCAGACATTCTTTCAGACAGCATAGCCGAAACCAGCGCCTTAGTGAAAGCGTTAAGTAAATTATTTTAAGCAAGCAGAGCATAAGAAACAATATCATGGGCTCATTGTCTCTGCATGAACTGCTGATCCGCGGATGAATCATGAAAGAAGTGATATGTCATACGTCTAGAGATATTAAGTTAGCAGACTACTTCCTGATTTATAAGAAGTTTTATACTCTTTGAGAATATTTTGATTTTAGCAATGTCAATTATTTGAAACAATGAATATGCCTAATTAAAAATATATATTTTTTATTTAAACCTGGCAAAATTAACGATCTGTAGATTAAAATTTATTTACTTATTTGTTGGTCATCTTTATCATGCAACAATAACATTTTTTTATTTACGAGTTTTATGTAAAAAACTGATTTCTTTCAAAATAGAGCATAATATTGCCTGGAAAAAATTTTAATAATAATAAATACCAACTATCAAAATATTAGTATGCTATGTTGGTAATGCTTACGTTATTTTTACAATGTGGTAATCCTATATTTTTGTGATATCCTTTTTAAGTCAAATTGTTTAACGAATATTCATCTATACAAATAAATGTTGTTAGCGCCACATTTAACGGTCTATATTTACAATAATATACAACCAATGATTCCTACTGATCTCGCTATTCATATACATATTTTTTAAATATTGGAAAATTCACATTTAGCTCATCATATTGGCCAACTCTCTGTAAAATCATATGGTGTGGGAGCTATGTGGCTTTTTCGGAAACTCATCGTTACAAGCATTTTCTATGCGTTGATTAATTCTATCGAACTTAAATAATGACAAAATAGACTTCTGACATATGTCAGCCCGTCGAGTTGGCCATGGTTCAAGATATAAAAATCTGTGAAATTATATCATCGTTACAAGGCTCATTTTTTTGTGTGTACACATGTTATAGTCCACTCAAATTAGGGAAAAAGCGGAGAAAATTCTGAACAGCAGTTTCTTTGCATAGGAAGTAAGTATTCAACTTCTGGAACAAGGTTTTGCTTATGCGCAGAAAAAAAAAGAAATAATTTTTGAGATATATACATATATATACGTTTTTTCGTTTTTTTTTCATTTTGATGTGTATATCTCGAAAAGTACGCATTTTTAAGGCTAAACGAACTTAGGTAAACGTGTTTAGAATACGACTTCCTACAAAAAAGGTTCTGTACATTTTTCCGATTATCCCATTGGCTTTTCCGGAAAAGCGATTTGAAAAATATATATATGTGTGTTTTTTTCGTGTGTTTTTTATTTTGAATGCAAATATCTCGAAAAGTGCGCGATTCTAGGGCCAAATGAACATAAGTAAACTTATTCAGAATGAGATTTCCTGCAAGAAAGCTCCTATACATTTTTTCGATTATCCCATTGGTTTTTCCGGAAAAGCTTCTTGAAGAATATATATATATTTGCTTTTTCGTGTTTTTTTTTTTCATTTTGACGTATATGTCTTTCAAATATATAGAACCTTTGGAAGTCATATGACTTACCTATATTGGGTTGATATTGATATTGGGTTTTTACATTGAGCCAACATTTTTACAATATTAAATCAATGTTGGTATAATATCAGTGTTCTACCTTGGTCATTGAAATTGTTGTGATACTGTTACTGATATTGGAAAACGATGGAAAAAAATAAGTTAGGTTTTTATATATATTTTTTTAAATTCATCATAAAAATTGTTTTTCTCTCGATAGTAGTAATGATAACAATTTCTATAAAGACCATTTTACTGTAATTTGAAAAATGATCAGTTTAGTTCTACATCAGTATTTTGGAACTTTTTGACTTACTCTGTATATCAGGACAAATTTTATAACTGATTAGATAGTTTCACAATTCTCATAAGCAATAACTTTTTCACATAAAAGGAGAATAAACAAGTTTCTCCTATTTTTCAGCACATCTGGGAAGATAATATGAAATAAGGTTTTCAAATATTAAGGGAGATATTCATTAACTCTTTAGTTATTGATTTAGTTCCTTAAATAAAAGCCGATATTAATAAATCGATGTATAACATTCACTAACAATTAACTTTAATAACTTAAGGTCGTGCATTAATATTACCGTGCAACCACATGAAAAATATTTACCTGAACTATACTGTGTATACTGTTGGTACTGAGGATGGAAATTATGGATGGCATCGGTCATAATATCCTTCGGGTTCATTGTTTCCTAAAAATAAGTATAAATTTATTATTTCCTTCAGGTGTGAAAAAGTGTTTGTTATTTAGATATTTTAAATTACTTATAAACCATATTAGTTCAGTATGCAATAGTTTTTAAATATTAAATTCTTTATTATCTTTGAGCAAGTTGGGGTAACACTAATTTAAATGTTTACCGTTTCGTACAGCTATTTTTTTTTATACCTGGATGTCATATCTGCCTAGATATTTTTCCGATATTTAGGTTGAAACTGAAATATCCACTCTATTTACAATATTATTTTTCACATCAAAACTTGAGTGAAAAAAATGTATCTAATAATATTAACTTCGAATTACTAATGGAAGGGGTATAATCATTCAATATTTATAATAAAATAATCCAGTAAATAAGCATGGAAGAGTGGTGGAACAACACCGATTTGAAAAATTCCTTTTTTCACGTGGTTCCTAGACCCCCAGGAATATTCATCAGCATTGACCCTTACATTACCTCCGAAAATGGGAAAGAGGGAGGGTTTGAAGTGCCCCACAAGTAGCTGTCATAAAAAAATTTATAAAAGTAATATTTCGCCTGGGAAATGGGCTCTAGTGGTTTTTTTGGGTCTCTGATCACGAATCCGAGGTCCAAATTGAGGAATTTCATATTCCAGTATGGAATTCGTGCTATTTTTTTATGAAAATTGCACTTTTTTGGATGGAAATTTAAATATGAATATTGTGCTACAGAAGTGTGCTCTAGGGGTTTTTTTGGGTCGCTGATCACGATTCCGTGATCCAAATTGAGCAATTCCATATTCCAAACCGGAATACGTGCCATGGAAAATTCCATTTTTTCAGAAAAAAATTAAATATAACGTTTTCCACGAAAATGAATCGATTTGTCCGGCTGAAATATCGGATGAACAGGAAGATGAAAGTGACACTGAACACTGAAGTAGAACTAACAAATTCTGGATTACCAGTTCTCGAATATAATTCAGATTATGATTCATGTAAATAGTGTAAATTATTTTAAAAAATAATGATAAATTAAATACACAGCATACCACCTTTTGTACCAACACAATAAAAGCTATATTTTTGTAAAAATTATCTTTTAATCACTTGAAAGAAGAAAAAAAGTTGCATGCATTCCTGCAGTGTTTATAAAATTGCCATGTATATTAATTTGAAATGCTCGTAATATTCATACATAACTTTTTTTCGTCAAAGTAAAATTAACTTGAAAAATTATTTTGAAATACTTGTAATATTTATACATAATTTTTTTCTTCTAAGTGAAATTGGACACGAAGAATGGCACAAATTCCAGTACAGAATATGGAATTCTTGAATTTGAACCTCAAAATCACGATCAATCACCCAAAAAACCCTCTAGAGCACACTTCAGCAGCACAATATTCATATTTAAATTTCCGCCCGAAAAAGTGAAATTGTCATAAAAAAAATGGCATGAATTCCATACTGGAATTCCTCAATTTGGACCTCCGATTCGTGATCAGCGACCCAAAAAAACCCCTAGAGCCTAGAGAACTTTCTCATTTTTGGAGGTAATGCAGGGGGCAGGGGTTAATGCTGATCAATGTTCCTGGGGGTCTAGGGAACATGCGAAAAAAGGAATTTTTCAAATCGGTGTTGTTCCCCCATTTTTCCACATTTTCCGGCTTATTTATTGGACTAAAATAAAATTATTTAAATTTCGAGAAGACAACATGAAAAACTTACCTTAAGACTACTAGAAATGCTCTGCATAGTCACAGACCTTCCTCTTGAATCTGTTACACAACCCTGAGCATACACTCTGTAAGGGAATGCATATCTTAAAGCGATTGCAGCACAAAACATCTCTATACATATTAAGAAATTTTGATAACCCGCGGACACTGTACCAGCTGAAGTTGGCGGACCATTACTGTCAATAATTGGAGGAATTACCTCTGCTTTTTCTAGGATAGCTAAACCAACACCTGAAAAAATTTAAATGAATATTGCTAGTGTGACGGCATCAATGGCAACTGCGCTATAAATGAAAATTATCAAGCATTGGCCACCATTGGCTACCAATGTCTCACAGCGCAGCTACAACTTCATGCTGATATGAAATTCAGTCCAATTTCGCTAGACATGCACTACTTATATCGATCAGAGCCTGATTAAGGATTGAGACGCACTAGTAGCTTTACATTAAGAACCCTAATAACATATTATTTCAGGTTTCAGTTTTGCTTTGGAAAACAGATTTTCTATTATACTACAATATCAATTTTGGTTTACGTCTCCTCCTTTCAATATTTGTCAGACCCCAATAAAAATCTTGTGCCACAAATTTTGCAAACTCTAGGCAGCCTAATTGTTAATCAGGCCCTGATGTTGATCAAAATTAGAATTAAATTTAAATTACCTTGCCAAAAAGATAAGAAAATTACAGATTTCACTGTACAAAACTTTAATACAGGTTCATATGGCGTCAGAAGATCACGAGTAGCAAAATAAAACAAAAATAATCCATATAAGGCAAGAGATACTGATATATTATAAATTATTGTAATGTAAATATATCCACCATCAGGCCTAAAAAAAAAAAAAAAATTAGTGCGATATTTTCAAAAAATGTAAAATTAAGCTACCTCCAGTCTCCATCATGGTAGTGTCCAAAAGCTTGTAAAAATATTATAACAAATGCCATAAGAGGTTTCACTAAACAAAATTGTAGAGTAGCTTGCTTACAAAAACGTAAAAATCCAATTGTATAAGTTTTCCCATTTAAATAGCACGTACCATATAAACAGCTAGATCTAATTGGTTTTCCTCTAATTTCCGACATAATGTTTCCTTCACCCCCAAGGTACTCATAACATAATGATAAGAAATTGTATATTACAAAAGCTAGAAAATTAAGAGTTGATATAATTTACGTAATACAGTTATAATTCAAACTTTACCTTCATAACAATCACGGACTGTAAAAAAATATACATAATAACTTTCCGAATTGAAAAACAACAGGCTGATCCAAGAATATGTTGCGTAAATGGGAACGATAAATAAAATTCTTACAATCCATCGCTGTTCTGTGGGGTTGGTATACCATCTAAGATGATGATAGATCTGAAACAATGTAGGCACATATATTAATATTTTTCTTTTTTTAACACCATTCAAAGATACAATAAATATTCTGGTGCTTAATTTCATTCCACTATAGTTTCAGTAACTATATATTATAGTATTTCACGAAATTATAATTATATAAATGAAAAGATATATTCTGAGATTCAAATAATGTACATTAATTAATCTTATTTTGAGCCTAATTCACTCTACAGAGGTACAGTATCTCAGCAGTGGCGGCTGGTGAAATTTCAATATTTTTTTCTCGTCTGTGGCGCATGGGACCCATACGAAATATGGAAAATAACAACACTTCTCTAAAAAATTTTGAAAAAGAAGTTTGCGAAAAAATCTTTTAAAATTCGGTAGCCTCCCCTGGTCTAGGGACTCCTGTTTATTTATTATTTTTTTGTCATAAGCATTTGACTTTTCATAAAAATACAACAATACGTTTTGGAGTTTATGAAAATATTTTCATTACTAACTGAGATACAACGAATTGAAATATTGTAATTTGTTAAATTGTAAATTACAAAATTTCAGTTCATTGTATTTCAGTTAATAATGAAAATATTTTCATAAACTCCAAAACGTATTGTTCTATTTTTATGAAAAGTCAAAGGCATATGACAAAAAAAATATATAAACAGGAGTCCCTAGACCAGGGGAGGGTACAAAATTTTAAATTTTTTTCCCAAACTGCTCTTTCAAAATTTTTTTGGGGTCATTAGAGAAGTGCTTCTCTAGATGTTATTTCCCATATTTCGTATGGGTCCCATGCGCCACAGACGAGAAAAAAAATATTGAAATTTCACCAGCCGCCACTGTACGTGGCCTACGTAAATGATTCCATATCATTTACGTAGGCCACGCACTGTATCTCAATTTGGTATAAAATGAAATAATTTTATTACTGAGTTTTCTCGGCATCTTGATAGGAGGTGTGATAATTTTAAATTAGTATATATTTATTAACAATAATGAGCAATATTTAAAAAATTTATATAACTATCTCAGTAGCAGTAGCAAATAAATCGATTAAATGCCATTCTTTCATTCCATAGTACATATCACAACTGTGAGTGTATTTATAGAAAGTAATTAAATACTTTTTTTCTTCAAGCGTATTAAAATGTTTAAATTATGTCACCAAAAACAGAAGTAGAAGTAGGACATTGTTTTACTAGTAACAAAATGTTAGTACCGAACGCCACCGTAGTGGACATTGTTTTACTAGTAACATAATGTTAGTTCCGAAAGCGCCACCGCAGTGGGTATTGTTTTACTAGTAACATAATGTTAATACCGAAAGCCACCGGTGGCGCGCTATCCACTAGCCACTTGTCATATTGTGTCAACATGTAAGACTGTAGTTTGAATATTTGTACATTTATGATAAATAAATGAATTTTTGCATTTTAATACGCTTGAAAAAAAAATAGTATATATTACACGGAGTAGAACGCCTTTTTTGTGTTTCGCCCAGATTGCGAAATCCTGGGCTCAACACAAAAAAGAGTGCGTTCTACTCCTAGTAATATAATATACTATTTTGTACTTGCAATTGTCGGTACTTAAGTACAATCATTATATTGTATAATGAACTTGTACTACAAGAACTTTATAAGTTACTTTTTAATTTTATAAGTACAATTACTTTTTAATAAACACAAGTATATTAGAAAAGGAAAAGAATAATCACTATTTTGTTATTTGTTACTAGTGTTTTACTTATTTACATGTAGTGAGTATTAGTACTTTCTGCTGAAACGAAATATATTAATAATGGCTTGTTATTTCTGTTCTATGTAAAACTTCAAAAATAAATTATTTACAATGGAGATCTATTTTTTTTTGTTTTTTATTTTTTATAAAGTAGCATCAGTAGGTGTGCAGTATTTAATATCTTGCCATTGAACAAAACATTGCGAAAAAGGGGGATATTGTCACGTTTTTGTGACTATATAAAAATATTTAAATTATTTAACATATGGGACTATTAATACAACACAGCATAGCGATTTTTATTTTTCATTCACCTATATCAGATTGGAATATGTAATTGTAATTGTATTTAAAAACATTTTTCGGAAAGTAATTTAAATACTTTTTAAAATAGAGAGTAACTGTAATCGTGCTTAAGTTCTTTTTTGCTCTGCTCGGTATATATTGAGGTACAGAATACAGATGTACAAAATGATACCGACTCTTTAATTTATGTGAAGAACAGAAAAACCTTGTATTTACTTGGACATTCTAATAATCCTATTTTAAAGGATATAGTATAACATGAGACAATGGGATATTCTCACTCAGTGGAATTTGCTAATGTCCTTTGAATATGTTAAAGTTCTCACAATGGATGATACCTTTAACAGTCCTCTAACTCCAATAACAATTATTTTATTGATCAAGGATAACTACACAACAATATCAATGTAAAATCGTCGGTAAAACAAAAGTGCACACCTCGAACGAAATTTTATTCAATAAATGTAATGCGTATAACATTAGTTCATTGATCATATTATTATTTTACTGTCTGTAAATACGAAAACTAAGAGTATATTTGCATTTGATCGGCACATTTCTAGAACCGTAAATCGCTTGCTGCCCCAAAATGCCCCGATACTTTCACTTTTGAGGAAAAGCAAATCCTTTTAGCCACGCATAGAACAAGTTAAAATAAGTAGATTTTCGAACCGACCCACCTTGAGAAATCATGCTTGCTCTCCCCTTCCCTTAAACAAAGGAGCATATTTACATAATCGCAGTCAAATTGTTAAATTCAATAACATAATGTCAAGTAAAGAAATTTTAAGGACATGTGTGCCTCGGGGTTCTATATTAGGACCCTTACTCTTTTTGATTTATATTAACGATATGCCTCTGTCAAAAAAATTTCTCATATATTTTGTATGCAGACGATACCACGATTTCCATTAGATCCGATAATTTATATGACATTGAAGTAAAAAAATACAGTCAGAAACTGAAAATGGTTTAGTTCTAATAATTTTATTTGTAATAAAACCAAATCACAAGGTATGATGTTCACGTTACGCAATTTCGAAATTCTTGTTTCTACTGATGTACTATCTCTTGAAAGGGCAAATAGATTTTTTTCAGTTTTGGTGTAGTGATATGGGATGAACTTTTCAATTATATGACGTAAAGAATCACAATGGCCGACTTTCGGTTTCGATGCAATTGACATGAAAATCAAATTTTTAAATGGGACCACCTATATATTTTTACATATTTGGATGCTGCTGGCCAAAATACATATGATCTTGACCCTCAAATATTATTTTGATTTCCAAAAAATATAGATTTTTAGATTTAGATTTAATCATAGAAGGCCGCGATTTTGCCAAAATGAGGAAGTTAATTATCACTATAGATAAAAAAGTTATCGTCCTTCAAAGTTTAAAATGCCGCGCTCATCTGGTCTGAGGCTGGATTACGTCACAGTACATATTTCCGTAAACAGCGAGCGGGCGCGGACATCTTTAGTTTAGTTTATTCAGTGTTATTCTTACCGGACGAGAAATTTTAACCTCAAATGAACATGAATGAGCGCACACACTAAATAAAGGGAATATACGGCGCGCCGCCGGCATGGCGATTTCAGCGACTTGTGTACTGTGACGTTACGGGTGGACTTCAGTCGAGTGCGAAGTATTAGATAGATAGATATGATAGATAGATATGTCTTTATTAATTCATGTAAAAAAATTTACAATACCCAAAGGGTGTGGAACACGTCAAAAAACAAGGATACAATTAAAAATAAATACTAACATACATACAAAAGTAAAATTAATAGTTAAATAGTATAAAAAATAGTTACTTATTGTGAACAAGTTAAAATTTATATTAAAAATAATTTGTAAAAAGGCTGAGGTTTTATTTATTCATTATTTTTGTATTTTATATTTTAATAGAGTGTATCATTGAAATACTCATCCAGTGTGTAGTATGCTTTTCCCAAGAGCATAACTCGTAAACTGACTTTTAAGCGTTCTAATGATAGGTTTTTATACGATTCTGGAAGTTTATTGTACACTGCAATGATTGAAAATGGTACGTTTTTTGTACGTATGTAAAATTTGCTTTAATATTTAATAAATCATTTTTATTCCTTGTATCATACGAATGAATTCTGTCATAGTCTGCAAACAAAGACATATTTTTTACTATAAATATCACAGCCTCATATATGTAGTGGCTTATTAAGGTAAGTATCTGTTGTTCTATAAATATCGGCCTACAACTAACGGACTGTTTAATATTCAGTATATTTCTGAGACATCTTTTCTGTAATGTAAATATTTTATACAAGTGATTTGTGCCTCCCCAAAGAATTATGCCATATCTGAGTCTAGACTCTATATAAGCTCCATATAAGCATAATAAGCCATGTAGGCTACCTCGACACTGACATTTCGCGATATTACTTTTAGGGCGTAACAGTACTTAGCTATGTTTCTTGCAAGCTGATCAGTATGGGATTTCCAATCAAGCCTTGCATCTATTGTGATACCTAAAAAGGATATTTGAGACACAGTGTTCAAAGTAATAATACCGTTGGTGAAACTTTTTCCAACATTAGTCTTACTATTTGAAAATGCTATAGCTTGCGTTTTATCTTTATTTAACCTAAGATTTAGAGGAGTATAGTATTTTTCTAATATGTCCAGTGCAGAGAAAATTTTTTGCTCCAGGCTAGTAGGATCTGGTGAGTTAATAATTAGTGAACAATCATCTGCATATTGAACTGTATGTTCTTCAAGTGCCATGGGTAGGTCGTTAGTATATAAGATATACATTAACGGTCCTAATACTGAACCCTGTGGAACCCCTCTTTTTATTACCAGACTTTGTGATTTTAGTAATTCTCCAGTGCTATCTGTTTCTACAACATACTGCACTCTGTTTCGTAAATAAGATGTCAGTAATTGTAATGTGTTACCCCTAATTCCATACTTTTCAAGCTCTTCTATTAAAACATTATGGTCCACACTATCGAAAGCTTTTGATAGGTCTAAACTTATAGCCACTGTACGTTCTTTATTATTTAGTGAATGAATTATTTCACATAGCGTTTGATAGCCTGCCCTAACAGTAGATTTGTTTTTTCTAAAGCCATTTTGTGTGTTATTTAATAGTTCACGATTTTCTAAATAATTTATTATTCTGGCATATATTATTTTCTCAAAAATTTTACTTAAGTTCGAGAGCAAGGCTATGGGCCTGTAATTGTTTAGCATATTTTTATCACCTTTTTTATATATTGCTTTCACATAAGCAATCTTAAGGTTTTCTGGAAATATTCCAGTGATAAATGATAAATTTATTATGTGACTAAGTGGAGTTGATATTTCCTTAGCAACATATTTTAACAGTTTTACCGGTATTTCATCTGCACCTACCGACTTAGTGTTTTTTAAGTTTTGTATTACATTATATACTTCTTCAGGATAAGTAGGTGATAAAAACATACTTGTTTCTGTGTGAGGAATGTGATTTTCAAAATTAGCGTTGGAGTTAATATTTGGACAATTATTTATGAAAAAATCATTTACATTATTCAGTATTTTCTGTTTATTGCTTTCTTGTGTATCAATACTATTCAAAAGAGACATTTCACTGTTAGTTTTAGAACCCGTGTAACTTTTAACCAATTCCCATACTGCCTTGCTTTTATTACTTGCTGTATTTATGTATGAAATATTTGTGAGTTTTTTTGCCTCGGATATGACATTTTTTTAAATATTGCAGTATGTTTTATATGTGACATCAGATACTTTACCTTTTATTTTTTGTCTGTACAAACTTCGTTTCGTTTTGCACGATATTTTTATGCCTTTTGTGATCCATGTTTTTGTTTTATTTGTTCTTTTTATTGTTTTTATGGGAAATATGATATTTATAATTTCTCCAATTCTATTTATAAATATTTGATAAGATTTGTTAGGGTCCTTACAGCAAAAAATTTCATTCCAATTAATATTCTGTATTTCTTCTTTAAAAGTCTGAAGTTTTGCATCAGAGAAAATTCTTTGTTTGCGTCCATTTTCAAAATTTATTTTATTTTTACGAGGAAAATCTACTTTAAGTAACTGAGCTTCATGGTCAGATAAAGCAGATGTTATTACTTCACCCATATGAATGTTCTCAAAATTAATAAAAATATTGTCTAGTAGTGTAGATGAATGTTTTGAAATTCTAGTTGGCTCATTTATTTTTTGAGACAAATTATGTGTTTGTAACAAGGTCAAAAATGACTGATTATTTATATTATGAATATCAAGCAAATTTAGATTAAAATCTCCACAGAGAATTATGTTATAATTTTTGTAGTTATTTTGAGCAATATCCAATATTTCATTTAAGGTGAGGAAAAATGTTTCTAAATTACCTGTTGGTGGTCTATAAATACATATAATAATAGAATTTGTAACTTTACACACGATAGATGAGCATTCAATGATACCCTCCACGCTTTTTTGTTTTAATTCTTCAAATTCCATGCTATCCATGTCCATATCGTTATCTACATCTTTGCGAAGGAAAATACAAGATCCACCATGTATCATATTTCTTCTAGAGTAACAAGACTTTAAATTGTAGCCCTCAAGCCGCATTGACATTTCATCTTGGATGGAAAACCAGTGTTCAGTAAAACACAGTATTGTTGGTTCAATTTCCAGACTTTTTACAAAAACTTCAACTTCTAATAATTTATTTTTCAGACACTGTATGTTTTGATGCATTAGAACATGCACATTTAATGTATGGTAAGTAGTTTTTTTTGGGTTTATGATGTATGTACTGTTTGTACTCAAGGTTTGGTTACCCATCGTCTTCACTGAGTGTAGAGTTTGTACTGTTTTCTTATGTAGTAATCTTGCCTTTTTACTTGTCAAAAATCCGTCTCATCTCCTTCACGAGTTTTCGCTTCAAAGTCGAATCTTCTATATGCAACTTTTTTTGGCCAAAAATTATGCTCATATACTTTTTCTTTGAACTCAAAGTTGATACCCACTTTAAAACATTTGCAGTCTTTTCGTATGTTATCATATTTTGTTTTTAAGTGTTCAACCACCACATCTTTGTTATTTTTAAGTTTTGTTTTATCCATTATATACTTTGTTATTTTTTCCTCCGTCACATGATCTTTTACCCTGGATATAAAAAGCCATACTTTTTTGTTGTCTTCTTTTCCTATGAAATCATTTTCTGCGTCTTGGATATCTGCAGTTCCAATATTTATGTCCCTTCGTTTGCTCTTTGATTTATTATTTCCATATGATTTTTCGCTTACTTGAGTATTACTCTGTGTTTTACCCTGAAGCATTGCCTGACGGTATGGATAGGTACTTGATAAATTGTTTCTTGGGGAGCAAAGTTCTGTAAGTTTCATGTCAGATTGAACATTGTTGCTTCCTTGATTATTAAGCTCTGAGCGGTTATCTGAGGTAGATGGTTCTAAATTTATAATTCCCTGCATTATTTCTAATTGCTTATTTTGTAGTGCATCTAAATTACCTTTTTGTGTTTGTGTGGTCATTAATGTTTTTAAATCTGTTTCTTGGGATACTTGTTTGGTGGTCACTTTTTCAGACACAGTTTTTGTTTGAGAATGTTTCTTTGCTATAGTTTTTACTTCTGTCTGGTTGATATTGGGATTATACTCCTTTGAATTAATATTTTCCGATTTCTTGTTTAAATGTTGAATCTTCTCTTTTAATAGAATATTATTTTCTTTTAGAATATTGTTTTTTTCCTCCATCTCTTCTAATAATTTTTTTAAATATTTAATTTCAAGTTCTAAGTTTTCTTCTTTAATTGGCGACTTTGGTTTTTGTGTGTTTACACTTTTTTGTAAGGGATTTTTTTCACAACATATAACCTTATTTCCATCAACTATTTTTAGATTTGCAATTCTTTCTGCACAGCTTTTATGATAAATTGAACAACAATTAACACATACTTTTACTGGACACTCTTTAGTTACACAACATTTATATTTTCCTTGATTTACATCACTATCTTTACTCTGTTCTTCCACAAATAAGAAATTAAATAAGTTCGTGAGTTTTTAAGATATCGAGATGATTTTTTCTTTGTTTCGCTAGTTAACTGAAAGACTACTAAATGAGGTTGAATGTACATGATATTTCTATAATAGGAAACTTCCTCATTGTTAAGAATCGGTCTACAAGCACCTTTAAAATATTATCTCTTCAGATACTAACATTAAACACGATTTATTCTTCATTGAGTTCAACGATATTGGTTTTTCAACAAAAACTATCTTTTTTCAAATGGAACTCCTATGGGACAACCTGTGATTTAATTAGATCTTTAAATTACGAAGAAAATAATATGCATAATGTCTACCTTCTTTTTGTATTAAATTTATAATTAAATAAATAATTTTTTTTTTAAATATTTTTTGAAAATCAAAATAATACTTGAGGGTCATATCATATGTATTTTGGCCAGCAGGATCCAAATATGCAAAAATATACAGGTCGTCCCATTTAAAAATTCGATATTTATGTAAATTGCATCGAAACCGGAAGTCGGCCATTTTGGTTCTTTACATCATATAATTCGAAATTTCATCCCATATTAGTATACTAAATTTGAAAAAAAACCATTCGCCCATTCAAACGTTACAAAAGTGTCCCTATCAGCTGAGCCTCCCGGTATGTCTTTGAATATTTAACATATATTAAAACAAATTTAAATAACTACCCTACATATGTGAACCAACATGACCATTATACAAGAACTAAAAATAACATTATTACCCAATATTATAGATTAAGTAAGTCACAAAACGGACCAAATTATCTAGCAAACCGTCAGACATAAAAAACATCGATAATCTAAAAAAATTTCGAAACGGAATAAAAAGTTTTCTCATAGGAAAGGCATTCTACCACTACAGGGAATTTTTGGAATGTGACATTTTGACAATGAATGTATGATAGTGTTCGTGTTCGTTTGTAAAATTTTGTTATACAGCGTAATCTACCATGATATGCGGAAAATAAAATAGTGTACTAGTCTTCGATGTGGGAAAGCCCCTGCAAAATTTTAGAGGGTTCTGAGGTAATTTAGCATATTAAATTATTAGTAAATTTGCGGAGATGCACTACTGATGTTGAGTAGGTCGGGAATAGGTCGACGAACTTACTTGTGAAAAAACGTATTGGAGTTTATAAAATTACCTAATCGAATTAACTTGTGTAAGTACTTTTGTACATTGGTATATTGGTAATATAATTTGTATATGCCATTTATTTAAATAAAGCCGCCAATGGAGTATAAAGAAATTGCACATGTAATTGCGTTACGATCTTATTCAACAATTTACAATTTTTTTTTACAAACTGCGAAAAATATTGATTGCATCCTTTAAAAAGTATTTGACTTTTTTTTTTCTTATGTAGAATTCGATTTCTCAGTTTTAATGTCTCCAGATGATGTCAACATGGTTGGCGAAACGCACGTCGAGTAATAGTATTGAAGTGTTTTGGTGTTTATGAAAACTACTTCAGAGGCAGCTTCATACCGAAAGTTCCAGCCACCTCCAGGACGGGCTCTCGAGGTGAGTCTGTTCGAAAATCTACTTATTATGACTTGTTCTACCTATGTATGGTTAAGGAATTTCTACCGGAGCGAGAGAGTGATACACGGTGGGAGCGAGATGGCGCATGGCGACAAAACGCGGCAACATTGCAACTTTCATCTCGCACGTAAACAATGACATGAGAATGTCAAAAATGTCACTTTTTGTACGCTCTTGTAGGCGTCAATTACCGATTTCGCCGGTGTGATTTACGATGTGCATCACATGCAATTCTTCCTCTTTCCATAATGACATAGTATGACCCTTCAACTCATATATTAAAAAAAGATCTGAACGTTCAAAGATTTCGTGTTTTGCCTTCTTTGCAGATTGCGAAAACGGACGCCTCAACACGGTTTTTGTCAAACAAATCGAAAAGTATCACTCCTAGCAAAAAGATAGAAATCTCCCAGGTAAAGATCATAAACTGGGAAACAATTTACTGTTTTTGTTCGAATAGAAATTGTAAGTAATTATAAAATAAACAATTTGTTGGGCCAAAGCGGCACTAAACGTAATTCGATCTCAACAAATACCTTTTCAGATCTTCTGGAGCACTAAAGAAACCCTCGTGCAAAGTTTCATCTAAATCCGTTTAGTACACACACACACAGATAGATATTTTTCAAAAAACAATTTTTTGGGTTCCTGGTGCCTCAAAACGTAAAGATTTGATGTTGTCTCAATTTCCGATTTTGGGCCAATTCTAGTAACCTCCATCAATTTTGTGGGAAAGTTAAAATTAAAAATCTTAAGTGATATTAACAAATTAATGAAAATAAAACTTGTTTCAAATGAACGTACTGACGATTATCGCTCAAAAAATCATGCATTATTCTAATAAAATATTGTTGATTCATATTATATTTTTTTGGGTTTGATATTTATTTCATATATATTTATTTATATTTTTACGTATTTATTGTCATAAATAATATTAGCATAAATTATATTATTAATAAAAAGTTATTGCTGACATTGTATTGATATTTGTGATTTGTAGCATTGTATGAGCGCACGCTTACTTTGAAACGATGGTTGCATACGTTATCTAACGTGCGATGAAAAATTGGTTTTTGTCTCTAGCGCAAGATACGAACGATTCTAAAGATATCGTTATTTAGCGAAGGATAAAAAATTGAACCCCTGTTCGCATAGTCGTATGTTACAGACTGAAATAGGCGTTCGGGCCACCGAAGTATGACTTGTATATTACCGACGTATCTTTACTTTACATCGGTAACATAAAGTTTTTGCTTTGTCAATTTTTATTAGGTCAAGGTCGTTTGGCGATAGTTATTGTTTGGGCATTTCTAGGAGGGCAAGGATCATTTTTTAATATATTGCAAAACGCCAAAAATATTCCTTGCCTTTCTCGAAAAGAAAAAAAAAAAAAAAAAAAAAATTGCGCAAAAATTTTATGTTAAGGAGGATAGGTACGTCGATAACATAAAGTACATTTTTGCGACATACCGGGTTAAATAAGAGTGGTATGTAGTGGTTATATCCCCACCATATTATTATATATTTGCAAACCGGTATCGCGAAAATATAGATGATTACTTTATATTATTTCTCACAAATTCAAAAAGATAGTTAGTCCAATTAAACAAGTCGGCAAATCAAAATTTTGAGGTAAATACTTGAATTTTTGATATAACTTACTTTGATGTATTAGAACACGATTAATGAAAGAAATTTTTTTCTGAACCCCCGGGAAGGGGTGAAAAAAAATAAAATAAAGTGTTTTTTCAAAATTACTCAAAATGTGTAAAAGCTAGTAAAAAAAGTTTCAAACAAAAATTGTAAAGCATGAAATTTTATATAAAAATGATCTCTAGACTTTTTTGGTATTACTAAAATTAACGGAGTTAGGCTGGTTAGAAATTAAGGGATGATATGTACAACTTTAAAAAATTATAGCGTGCTGAAGAGTTAATGAATTTAAAATTTTTTTTTTTCTATTTACTCAGAAAAATATAAACATTCGTTTCAGAGAAATGGATTTTTTTAAATTGTTAATAAAAAAGTTATAAAAATTTTAATTTTTTTATTTTCAATTAAAACCACTTTGAACGGTGAAACGATATTTTTTTTATACCATTCTGTTCATTATTTAATATATTGAACATTTACTTTTGAAATTTTTTTTTTTACCCTTCATTTTCAAGAAGGTATGAATTTATTTACTTGCTTAGTTTTTTTCCAAACGTATGACACTGCTCTTGTGACGTCATGATAACTGAAAAGAAATAAAGAATGCATACGACAAAGATAAAATTGTTTCGTAGCTGCTGCGTTGCCTACAAGACGCGCAAGCGTCACATCTATAGGGCATCTGCACGTGACGTCACAGCTAACCTCAAAAATATGTGTTTCTTAAGATTTAAGAGTATTACGCAGCTATTATTAAAATTTCTGCCTGGTTCCCGATTTTCAACTAAAATCTAGTTCAGTGTAATGTTTATGAAGTTCTAAACACTTTGTCCTAATAAAATAGGCCTCTTTTTGTAGGTTGGAAATCTAACCTGTGATTAGCAATCAAGAATATTGAAAAATTATTTACGTGAATTTTTAAATATTTGCTTGGAGCCAGTACCGGCTCCAAGCTAAAAATGCATACACAAACATTAAAAATGAGAATAAACTTGAAAAACTTAAAATTTAAGGTTATGTTGTTACATGATGAAGATGCCCGATATCTCAATGCAGCGGTTGTGAATGTTTTGGTAAATAAATGCTCCTACAAATTGTTAACAAAATTTTTAATTGTGGTCAAGTATAATAAGAGTGTTTTGTGAAATCTACATAATTATACACGCTTCGTTTTATGTACATTTTGGTTATAGGTATTAGACACGTGGAATTTTGTTTACGTGATCTAAATATTTTTAAAATTAATCTTTGAATTGTAATGAAAGTTAAGGTTATGTTAGGTACATGATGCAGATGCAGACTAGTTTACAAGTTCAAGGCCGTGTTAATGCTTGATAAAGCTCGTAAAAATATTAGTGAGGGCTCATTGAATTCGGAATGACGTCTAGAAAAAGTGTAAAAGTTTCACACCCGCACATAAACAGTTGCAAAAGTTATAAACAAATGAAGATTGAAAATATAACGAGTTTCGTATTTTGCAAATAACTCGAAAACTATTAATATTTAAGAAAATTGAAAGAACGATTCTTAAAGAGGAATGAATTTCCAATAAAAAAGCCCAACTCCCGAAACTCTGTCTCTCAGCGCTCTGCGCGGCGAACACTAAGCCGTTAGGATGCTCTGAAATCGGCCGTAATAAGTAAAAATATTTGTTATTAAATATCAATTTAAAAATTTTAAAAAATTATGGTATTATTAGACACTTAACGAAACAATATCCCGTTGAAAAAAAATTGTTTCACCGATTTTTCATAAAATGAGCCTATTGTTAATTAACAATTTTTTTTAGAGTTTACGTTTATATTTCAAGTCGGATAATTGTTAAACAAAAGCCACTAAAATTATTTCGCTTTATGGAGACCTTATAAAAATGTTTTGCCATTTTATTATAAAATACCTATTGTGATTAAAAATTTAAAAAATCTCTTATTATTTTTTTTTTAATTGTTTATAATGTTTTTCTTTTTTTCATTATTTATACAAATTATTAAGAAAAATAATGTATTCATAAAATTTATTATTTGCAATTCTCTACAAGACGAAAAACAGAAAAATTTTTGTTGTCAATTTATTTGTTTATTTAATAAACAATTTGTTATTAACAATCGCCGAATGTGTTTATATTCTTTTTAGATAGAAAAAAAAACAAAAACAACCGTATATATAAACATTTAAAAAGAAAAATAAATTTAACATGTTTATGTATACGGTTGTTTTTGTTATTTTTTTTTTTCTATCTAAAAAGAATATAAACACATTCGGCGATTATTAATAACAAATTGTTTATTAAATAAACAAATAAATTAACAACATTTTTTTTTCTTTTTTCCATCTTGCAGAGAATTGCAAATAATAAAGTTTAAGAATAAATTTTTTTCTTAATAATTTGTTTAAATAATGAAACAATGGAACAAAATATTAAAAACAATTTTAAAAAATTTTTAAAGAAATTTTTTTAATTTTTAATCACAATATTTTTAGGCTATTGTGTATGTCCAAAAAAAGAGGGTTGAAAGGAACTAAAACGTTAAAGGGTTTTTATTGTTTCTTATGTTCAATTGACCCCAAAATATGAGAAAACCGCTGATTGCTACCATTTAAAGGGGTGCGTTTTTGAGATCGAAGTAAAAAGGTCCACTTTCACGTTTTTGAGTTTTACTGGAAAACTATGCATTCTTCCTATAAACACGTCAATAGAAAAGTTGTAGAGAATTAAATTTCCAATCGAAATGGTACCTTCAGAAGTCAATTTTTTTTTTACAAAAATACGCCCAGAAAACAAAGCACAAAAAAACGAAAAAATGCATTTTTTAAAATTTTATTTTAGCCTGTAACTTTTTTTCGGGTACATTTAGGCATAGATATTCTGCATAAAAAAAGCTGTCGTTTTACCCGTTAATAATCATTTTAACGGTAAAACGCCAGCATTTTTTTTATGCAGCAATGTCTATGCCTAAATGTACCCGAAAAAAGTTACAGGCTAAGATTTAAAAAAAAAAATTGTATTTTTTCGTTTTTTTTGTTTTGTTTTCTGGGCGTATTTTTGTAAAAAAAAAAATTACTTCTGAAGGTGCCATTTCGATTGGAAATTTAATTCTCAACAACTTTTCTATTGACGTGTTTATAGGAAAAATGCATAGTTTTCGAGCGAAACTCAAAACAACAATAGGCTCATTTTATGAAAAATCGGTGAAACATTTTTTTTCCAACGGGATATTGTTCCTTTAAGTGTCTAAATAACACCATAATTTTTTAAAATTTTTAAATTAATATTTAATAACATAAAAAATTTTTTACTTATTACGGCCGGTTTCAGAGCATCGGGTTAGTGTTCGCCGCGCAGAGCTCCATTTTCAACATTAAATTGAAATTATTAATAATAGACATAAAGTTTCGGGATTTCGGACTTTTTTATTTGAAATTCATTCCTCTTTAAAAATCGTCCTTTAAATTTTCTTAAATATTAATAGTTTTCGAGTTATTTGGCAAAAAACGAAACTCGTTATTTTTTCAATGTTCATTTGTTTATAACTTTTGCAATTGTTTTATATGCGGGTTTGAAACTTTTGCACATTTTTCTAGGTGTCATTCCGAATCCAATGAACCCTCACTCATATTTTCACGAGCTTTATTAAGCATTAACACGGCTTTGAACTTGTGAACTAGTCTATATATCTCAATGCAGCGGTTGTGTATGTTTTGGTGAACAAATGCTCCTAAAAATTGTTAACATATTTGTTTTTAATAATCCTTATTTTAACTTTTCATAAGATTAATTTAATATAGAATGGATCATACATTTTGTTTTAAGAATGAATTATTTTCTTCGAATTGTTATTATCCATCCATCCAAAAAATGGTTCAATTATTTATTATTTAATTTATCCAATTTTATTTTTTAAACTGTTTATTTTTATTTAGATTAGGAGTAGAATAATATCAATGATCTATTTTAATGGAAATGTATCGATCATTTTTTTTAAATGTCATTTTTTGTCATTCAAAATTGAAATTAATGATCCAAAAAAATGTGTTAATTAATATACTTCTGTGTACACAATTTTTAAAATATGTATACAATTATAATAATTTTTATAATAATTTCTTATGGTCTTAAAAAATAATAAATTAAAATAATTGAAATTTTGTACTTTAAAAAATAAGTGATGTAAATATTTGTAATTGTCAATTTTTTTGAAATTAAGAAGAAAAATTATTTCAATTGTTAACGTGGAAAAAAAATAATTTTCGCTATTGCAAATATTCATTTTTGCAAATAATTTTTACTTCTACATTACGGATTTGTTTATTAATTTAATCGAAAATGCATAAAAAAACCATTTTTTGCAACCTTGGTTAAAATAGGCGAATTTCGACTAATTTAAAACGATGTTTCAAACAATTATTTCCAATACTCCAATAATTCGTCTGCAAAATTTTCTCGCAAAAAAAGTTATATTGTGTACTTTATTTTTAATTTATATCAATAATGTCAAACAAATAATTCTAAATTTAGTAGAAATCAGCAAGTATTGACAGTAATAATAATTTCTTTCATTACAATTCAAAGATTAATTTTAAAAATATTTAGATCACGTAAACAAAATTCCACGTGTCTAATACCTATAACCAAAATGTACATAAAACGAAGCGTGTATAAGTGTGTAGATTTCGCAAAACACCCTTATTATACTTGACCACAATTAAAAATTTTGTTAACAATTTGTAGGAGCATTTATTTACAAAAACATTCACAACCGCTGCATTGAGATATCGGACATCTTCATCATGTAACAACATAACCTTAAATTTTAAGTTTTTCAAGTTTATTCTCATTTTTAATGTTTGTATACGCATTTTTAGCTTGGAGTCGGTACTTAAAAATTCGCGTAAATGATTTTTCAATATTGTTGATTAATAGAAATAGACTGCTAATTACAGGTTAGATTTCCAACCTACAAAAAGAGTTCTATTTTATTGGGACAAAGTATTTAGAACTTAATAAACATTACACTGAACTAGATTTTAGTTGAAAATACGGGAACCAGGCAGAAATTTTAATAATAGTTGCGTAATACTCTTAAATCTTAAGAAACACATATTTTTGAGGTTAGTTGTGACGTCACGCGCGGATGCCCTTACTACCGTCATAAGCTGAAAAGCCGCATCTAGATATTTGTCATAAATGAGATTCTAATAATATATGAGCACCCAAGAGCTCCGCAGTTAAAAATATTATTAAAAAATTATAAAGTACAAAAACATAAGTGGATAAAAAGCAGCTACATGATTTTCTTAATTAATATTTACCAGTTGGGAAAAAAACAAACGCCTTTGTTACTTTCCTCGCCAACCGACAATAGGCCAGTCCAACACGCTGTCACTTTGCTTTGTACTACAGCAGCCATCTTTTATTGGTAAGTTAGGGTTTTCGACAGGCCTAAAGGGCACCATACACGTTCAGTAATCTCATTACCTGAATTTTCGCGTTTTTTCAATCATACTTAATTCAATAATTATAGCTAGATATGCTTTTTTCTTAAATAATGGACATGTAAGGTGTGAAAAATAATGACAGTGAATGACGGGGAAATTTTTAGTAATGATGTTTCTGTAATGATCTGCTGGAATGACATTATTGCTGAACGTGTATGGTGCCCTTTAGGCCTGACAAAAACCCTAATTTGCCAACAAAAGATGGCTGCTGTAGTACAAACAAAGCAAAGTGACAGCGTGTTGGACTGGCCTATTTAAAGATGGGCTATTCTCCTTATGACTTATGACACCAGTATACGCGTCTTGTAGGCAACGCAGCAGCTACGAAACCATTTTATCTTTGTCGTACGCATTCTTTATTTCTTTTCAGTTATCGTGACGTCACAAGAGCAGTGTCTTACGTTTGGAGAAAAATTAAACAGATAAATAAATTCATACCTGCTCGAAAATGATGGGTAAAAAAAAATTTCAAAAGCAAATGTTCAATATATTAAATAATGTACAGAATGGTATAAAAAAATTCGTTTCACCGTTCAAAGTGATTTTAATTGAAAATAAAGAAATTAAAATTTTTATAACTTTTTTATTAACAATTTAAAAGAAAAATCCATTTCTCTGAAACGAATGTTTATATTGTTCGGAGTGGGAAATAGAAAAAAAAATTTTTTTAATTCATTATCTTTTCAGCACGCTATGATTTTTTAAAGTTGTACATATCATCCCTTAATTTCTAACCAGCCTAACTCCGTTAATTTTAGTAATACCAAAAAAAGTCTAGAGATCATTTTTATATAAAATTTCATGCTTTACAATTTTTGTTTGAAACTTTTTTTACTAGCTTTTACACATTTTGAGTAATTTTGAAAAACACTTTATTTTTTTTTTTTCACCCCTCCCCGGGGGTTCAGAAAAAAATGTCTTTCATTAATCGTGTTCTAATATATCAAAGTAAGTTATATCAAAAATTCAAGTATTTACCTCAAAATTTTGATTTGCCGACTTATTTAATTGGACTATTACGGGCTTGACAGTAAACAAGGACAGCGATACATACCACTTCTAACCTACGTCGAGAGCTGGGTAAGCTGCGGTTAGTGTTTTGACATATCAAAAGTCACGTGAAACCGTACTCTCCTATTAAACCTCTTTTCGTGAAAATGAAGCGGTAAGCTAATAATACATACCACAACTTACCTGGTATGTCGCAAAAATGTACTTATATTAGTCATACTTCGGTGGCCCGAACGCCTATTTCAGTCTGTAACATACGATTATGCCCCCTGTTCATCTGTTTGAAGATCAGGTGAGACTGGCTAATGCGGTGTTGCCAGTTTTCATGTACGCGTGAAATTCCCATCATTTTCAGACATTGTATCAGGAATTACTTAAAAACCAGACACAAGAAGTTTCTCAAACTGGGAGTACACTTTTGTAATAACCATTAAAACTCAGTCAAAAATTTAAAAGAATCTGACGTTTGAGATAAAAATTATGGCGATAAATTCAGGAGAAATTACCCTTCCCTATCGTTTCCTTGCTAATAACGTGAATTTTGATGTATCATAACTGGTAAAGTAGCTAGCCTGTAGCTAGAGGGGGGGCAGGACGGGGATTGCCCGTCCTGGAATAGGTTTCGCCCGACCTACGGTGATCGTAATGGGGGCAATTTTAACTGTCTTTTAAATATTTTGAAAGGGATTGGGAAAAAATTGTCTAAATTTTTCGAATTAAAAAGTTTTTTTTGGATTAAATTTTTTTGTATTTCTCCCCCACCCGCCAATCAAAAAATTTTTCGGACAAAAAAAATTTTTTTGGATTTCTCCCTCCCGCTCATCAAAAAATTTTTCGGACTTTTTTTACGGGCCCGTCCTGAAAAATTGTTTGCCCGTCCTGAAAAATTGTTTGCCCGCCCTGAAAGCACTTTCTAGATACAGGCCTGTAAAGTAGACACAAGACCGTTCTCAAAATTTGCCAGTGGTTTCACCAAACCATTATCTACATCCTGTCGAATTTGAAAACAATCTGACGTTAACGACTTTCTCGGTAGAAATACCTTAAAAGGATTTGTTTTTACTCAAAAGGGAAAGTATCAAACGCCAAAGTCACTAAGCTAGTAGAGAACATTTTTTAAATTATTGTGTTAGTGAAAGAATTCTGAATAACTTTCAAAATGTTCGTTTGTTTATTCGTTTGTTTATTCGTTTGTTTATTCGTCTGTCCATTCGTCATGTTTCTTATAAGTACGAAATTCTGACAGTAAGTTAATGTTGGCTAGAGAAATCAATAGAAATTCTGAAATATTATTCTAATAGACATTTGATAACGAGTAGAAATTGCAATAAGACGTAACCGAGGGGCAAACCGCGAAGGAAATCTGGTGTACACTCAGAAGGAAATCCGGAAAATATCTCAGGAAATATTTTTTCCCCGGATTTCAGAGCAGCGTTAATTTGGTTTTCGGTTTCGGTTTTCAAAGCAGCATCAATTCGGTTTTCGGTTACGGTTTCGGTTTTCCAGAATCTCACATTCCGGATTTCGGTTTCGGTTACGGTTAGGAAAAATTCGTAATTACGGTGCGGTTTTCGGTTAGGGTTTCGGTTAAAATTAAATTAATGCTTGCAGGGACCAAGAACGAACTTTTGTTAATTTTTTTTTTTTAACAATTAATAAACAATTTCCTCACGATTATATGTTTATAACTTTTTATTTTAAGCTATGTAAAAGTGACATCAAAAGTTTTTAGGAAAATCGAAGCTTCCCGTAATTATTCCGAAATAATGCATATTTTCAGCCTCTATTATCCCCACTAATAGTATATTGTAATACAAGTGTGGCAAGGGCTTCAGTACTAAATTCGTATGATAGGAACACTCGCTGCGCTGGTGTTCCTACTTTCATACATCGTTTTGCAATGAAGCCCTTGCCACACTTGTATTACAATATACTATTAGTGAAGTCAATTGAGGCTGGGAATATGCATTATTTCGGAATAATTACGGGAAGCTTCGATTTTCCTAAAATCTTTTGATATCACTTTTACATAGCTTAAAATAAAAAATTATAAACATATAACAGTGAGGAAAAATTATTAATTATTAAAAAGAAAAAAAAATTAACAAAATTTTTGTAAGTTGATAAATTTTAAAGGAATTTAATTCAAATTAACGTTTAAGGGGTTTTCGAGGTCGTTGAAACAGATTATGATGCCAAAAAAAGGTAATTCAAAATGGCTGATCCAATATGGCCGAACTTCCATCAAGCAATAAAATAATTCAAAACACTCTTCAATTAAAAACACAATTTAAATATTCAAATAAAAACTTAAAAAGAAGCTAAGAAAACGTGATATTGTACATAGCATTACAAGATGACCTATGAAAAAGTACCGAAACTACTTTTACAATGCTTTACGAACAAACACACAGCGCAGCGTGTGGGACAGGTGATGCGTACTGCTTGGCGAGAAGATGTTGCTTTACTTTCAATCTCTTTCTAATATTCAGGCATTATAATTTGGCTCATGGCCCTGTACCACGTGAATATTTTCAGTATGTTTTCGATATTATAAACAGGATAAAAATTTTAGAAACAATCAACATTGAGTCGATTTACCGAAAAAATTGATTTTTTTCAATATTTCGTGATAAGTATAGGTTTATATATATTCCAAAAATATTTTTTTACATCAGATTTACTTACTTTTGAGGTTCTACTATAAAGGTAATAAAGGTATGCTGAATAGGTAGGCTAAATATTTTTTTTATTAACGTTCATTAACGTTCATTTTACCTATAATTTCACGAATTTTCAAGCAAAAAAATTTGTTTTTATTTTCGTAAAAGTGAGAGGGTCAATTTAATATTTGGGCTAAATCCCATTGAAGCATCTTAAAGTACACATTTCAAGCTAGAGAGATCTAATAACGCGATTTAAACCAGAGTAATAGGTGGTTAAAGTTATATATATATATATATATATATATATATATATATATATATATATATATATATATATATATATATATATATATATATATAAAATTTACTTTCTCAACATTTTGAAATTTTGGAAGTGTACAACTTCAAAAATAAATTATTGAGACTTTCTTCACTCATCGGATCTTTTTATACATTACTTCAAGAGTAAACTGTGAAAGACCCAGGTTTTTATCTTAAAAATTTTAGAAATGGTAGAGCTTTATCGATTTCACTTCAAATCTCTTTATGTTCCGACTTCATATATGTACTATTCCTACATATAATACTCATTTTTATATTTGAAAATATATTAGTCCAATAGCTACATGTTTCTTCTTTCATTTAAGATTTTGTGAGGCCAATTTCATTAATTAGTTCAAAAGTTACAACAAATTTAGTGTAGCGCGCCCGAGGCCGCGCGTGCTTCGCTTACCCTTCCTTCGTGTCTACGCGTTCCGTTTTCGTGCGTTAAACAAAAAAATCTGCATACATTTTTGATCGTACAAAAAAACTTCATATACATTTTTGATGTAAAATTTCCCGTACTTTCGAATGGCGTAATTAGTTTTTTCTGTAAATTGATACCACACACAATTTTTTATGATTTTTTAAACATTTTTCAAGATGGCGGCAAAAAAACGTATTTTGCACTCTCAGATTTTTCTAGACTTTTAGTATGTCAAAAAGATACCAACAACGAACTAAAAAATTCAAACCCCGTCTTTGTGCAAATTAGTTCCACCCAAAAACCTATATCTACTCTACCAGTAGTCAAAACACATCTAATACATGTCGTGAACTTCTACGCAGCCGGCGCATTGAAAAATGTAGCCTGCGAGGTTTCTTTTTTATTTTGGGAAATTGACAAAAACTAAATCGTACGAAATTACAAGAAAAGACCAAAATTATTTTTAGTGATTGATTCATACTGATATTTTCGAGTGAAACGGAAGATACGATTTTTTTTAAATTGGGCCGTATGGCGATCGAGCTCACCAGGAGTCGAAACCGACACCCTTTTGCATTATATTTAGTTATTTGGTACTGTATTAATAGGTACAATATTCCTGTGTCAGATTTATCGGCTTAATTTTGTTTAAAAGATATAGTTATTAATATAGTTGATTAGAATTCCTTAGGTTTAATTACTTCTACATCATGGAAGTAGAGTAACAATAAAAAAATGGGATTTATTTTATTCAAATAGGATTAGGATGTCATGAAACGTCAAAATTTTAAGTTGGAACAAAATTTAAAAAAACAGTCAGTTCGTCTTGTCTGTAACTTTCTTTGGGCGCACGACTACTCTGGAACGGTTTATGATTGACTTGAAATTTGGTACACCTACAGTACATCTACACGTTATATAATTAGATTATATATTGATATTATTCCGTTGAAGGGTTGGGGGGGGGTAAATGTGGGTAAATGGTAAACAAGTAAAGCAAACAAGAGTTCATAAAATTGGAATTTAGTGCTTGTACAAGAAGCCAAGATCTCAAAAATGTTTGACATCAGCTACCCTACTACCACCACCTTCATTACTACCGACACACCATTATTAAATGGGGTAAAAAAAATGTGATTTAGATTGTGTACCACACAGGCCTCAATTTTTTTTAACTTCAGCCAACCCCACTACCACCTGCCTTAATAATGGGTAGTGGGGAACTTGGAAGAGTTTTGGATAGAAAATCTGGATGTGGAAGCAGTGATTCCTTAGGCAGTGGTTTGTATTCATATCAGCTAAGCGAAATACATTACAAATAATAATTACAAATTATTTTATGTTTTCATCAGTACACAATAATAATGAAAGACCAGTTTTTACAATTTCCGCTGATTAAGGGTTGAAGGCAATCCCCGATTTTTATGCGCCCTCCGGATTCGGATTGAGCAGACAATTTTGCATCGAATACGACACTTTTCAGCTGTATATCTGACAGGTACTTATGACTGAAAGATAAACGTCTCCAGAATCAGGACTAGTTTGGGATGTCCACAAACATATATGCCAACTATCTGCACACGTGACAGGTGGGACAAAACACTTTGAAGTTCAAAAAACTTCAATTTTTTTACCATTTTTCGCTTTATTTGCTATATAATATAACTCGTAAATGAAGCATTGTTCGAAAATATATCAAGGGATAGAAAAGTTGAGAAAATTGATTTTGAACGTTTTATTATTCTTTTGACATTTTCCCACAAAATTGTTCGTTTAAGAACTACAGACGAAAGAACAATACTATTTTTCTATTTTTTATCTTAAAAAAATGAATATAATGATTCAATATTGTTGTTATAAACCTCTGGTGGGAAAAATATGTATAAAAACAGTTTTGAAGTAATTTCAAAAGAATAATAATATATGTAGTTATACATATCAGTGACGTAGCCAGGGGGGGTCCTGGGGGTCCGGACCCCCCCCGAAATTTATTGACATTTGTATAATTGATAGACATGTTATTTATATAAAATTATTATATTGATTTTATTTTCGGTTTTAGTCAAAAATTTTTTTTGGCTGATTACAAATCTTCATTCCATACAACCAGTCCCGTCGCAAATCGTAATTTCTTGCAATTTATTGCCGCAATATTGACCGGGCGGAGCCTTAATTCAGTCAAATGTATAAAACCTTGTGGAATCATGAGTAAATTCGATTTATTTTTATTACTAGCCAAGCGAAATCCACGTTACATTGCGCATAGTCGCCATCAGTTACTTGGAATATAAGTTGTTGAATAGTTCAACTAAAGGACCCCGCACAATTCTTATGCAAATTGGCGTACCTACAACAGTCAAATTGGCTGAATTTTTAATATGTTGTATATGTATGTGAAGTCTTGTAAAATTCTGTATATCTTGTCGAACTTTTAATTTATTGATGGGGTGTTTGTTGTTAGAGGTCAAAGAAGCAATTTCCGAAAGTTTTTCAATTAAAGTTTTTTGATCAGGAAGACACATACTTACTTACTTACTTACTTTATGTAAAAAATGTTTTAGCCAATATGACCAAATATTATTTTCACTTGTTATTTTTCTACAGATTTCCCGGCGCCTTCGCCAATATTTTTCAAACCAATTTTTTCTACGCTATTTTTATTAAGTAAAACAACAAATGCTTTTAGTGCAAAATATTATAAAGAGCTATTAGAACGAATCATGCACCACAATACAAATTGTATGAAAAAAATCATGAATTCGAAATTATTTAAATTGTACAAAAGGTCATTCTTGTACATTTCTTGAGCAGTAGTATCTCGGAAACTAGACATAGGATCGAGTTGGGCCCATGAGAGTATTTGATTAGAAAGTCGAAATCTACAACATATTAAAAATTCAAGCAATTTGACTGTACGCCAATTTACAAAAGTATTGTGTGAAAGCTACATAACAATACCTACAAAATATACTTAAAAAAAAAAATTTCGGACCCCCCCCCCCGAATAAAAAACCTGGCTACGTCGCTGTACATATAATAAATATTACTAGGTAGGTACATGTATAATGTATAATCGATATATTATATAAAGAATTATATAATCTTTTCAAAATCTTTCTTGTACAACACTTCGTCGTATATAGTATATCGTATAATAGGCATAATACGAGAGCAGATTTTTTGCTAACTGGCTTTGAAGCCTGTCCCCACGTGTTTCGAACAATAAACCATGTTATTTCAGTATCCGTCATATCCCAAACCAGGTTCCTGCTGGAACCACAGTTGTCTAAACGACGTTTCGGCAGAATTCCATCTACCATCCTCAAGTTCTCGCTGAAAGCTGTCTGCTGCTATGTTTGGACTGATATAACTACAAATATTTTTTATTGATTTAGTAATAATAGTACTAGTAACTTTGTATGCAACACATATGAAATCTTAGGTGAATTATCAACTCATACAAAACCCAATTTAGATTGTATCCAACTATAACCAAAAACCGCTGCATAAGGAATCACTACTTCCACATCCAGATTTTCTATCCAAGTCTCTCGCAACGAAAAAAATTGTATGTAGAAATAATTGTTTATGGAGTTTTAATAATATAATAATTGAAATCGTCTACCCCAAAAACCCATAAAACGATATGCCACATCGGTAGTGGTGGTGGAAGAGGTGGTAGTGGAGGTGGATAAAGTAAAAAAAAAATTGACACTAAATGTCAATTTTGCTTTTTTCACCCCCTTTAATAATAGGGTGGGGGTTGGTAATGGGGTGGCTAATGCCAAACATTTTTTTGAGACCAGTATATTCTTTTCCTAATTTCTCTATTTTCTCTCATTTTTTTCAGGATATATAAAACTAGGTCTGGCAATTCTGTATATCGTGATATGTATTATGATACATAACGCTTGATATATATCTGGCAACCCCGAATCCCCCCCCCCCCGATCTCATCCTAAATTCGCCCGTGCCCGCTACTGACTAACTCTGTATAAAATACCTAATCAAAAGAAAATTACTCATTTTTCAATACAAATTATAACATTAACAAACTATAGGTTGCTAAAATTTACGTTATAATTTGACTAATCACATTCAAATTTTCGCCTTCGAGGAACTGTTTAACCTGTCTATATAATAAACACCGAGTTGGGCATTTATTTGCTAATGGGTACGTTTTAATCGATTACGTTACGTGGTTTTACAATTTACAACTCCCTGATCGCGAAAATGAAAGTGCGTAGGTACTATTTTCTATATTTTATATCATTATATCCCATTTCTACCTTTTAAATACTTCCTTATAACAACTGATTGACATTACACAACAGGTTTTAAAATACTCTTTTATATATTAATGTTAATTTCCACATATATTTCTATTATGTGGTATTATATTACACAATATGAATATGTTACTAATAATAGTAGTTGTTTCGTTTTTTAATTTCCAAGTTTCTAATCGGATTGTTAATTAGTTACTAAAGCCCTATCATCGCGTTCATCGGAGATTATTCACGTATGTTATCTCTGCTATGGTATTTTATCAATATTTAAGCTAAAGAGAATAACACGATTTGGATTATAAGAATCACCATATTAGATTCACGCCCAACAGTTAAAAAACCGCTGCCCAAGGAATCACTACTTCCACATCCAGATTTTCTATCCGTCTCTCACAACGAAAAAAATTTTGTATGTGGAAATAATTATTTATGAAACTTTAATAACATAATATTTGAAATCGCCTACCCCAAAAACTCATAAAACGATGTGCAAAAAATTTGAAGCCTTTGGCTCTTGTACACACACTAAATCACAATTTTATTTTTTCAGCCCTTTTAATTACCAGGTGGGGGTGATAATGGGGGCGGCTAATGCCAAAATATTTTTTGAGACCTTAGCATCACTTATATATACATAATACCAATTTTACGGACTCTTACTTGCTTGATTTACCTATTTACCCCCATTTACCCCAACCCTTCAACGGAATAAGATCAAAATATAATCTAGTTCCAGATCTCGATAAAATACATACGTGTACCAAATTTCAAGTCAATCTTTATCTTTAACGATTCCAGAGTAATCGTGCGCACTAAAAAGTTACAGACAGACCGACAGGCAAAATTTTTTTTTTTCGCTCAAACTTAACATCTCGACGTTTCATGACATTCTAAGCCTCTTTGAACAATAAAAATTAACAAAAATTTTTTTGGCGTTACTGTACTTCTGGATGTGGAAGAATTATTATTTTAATCAAATGTGTTCTTAGTTTATAAAAAAATGTAAACATCAGGGTGACTTTTAATTTTACCTACTAAATTTGCCTTTAATTTACAACATATTTGTTATTGTTAAAAGGACAACTTATGGTTTTGTCGGATGCCATCAAAAATATCAGTCATATCATGTCATTTCAACAAGAATTGTGTCAATACACGCAGTCCTGAAATAAACATATACAGCATCAGCATAGCATAATTCACTTTGATTGCCCTTTAGTGGGGGTGGATGTCGGCATTGGAAATAAGGAATACCCCTATAGGAAGGGTTTTGGCCTTTGGGTTAGAATCCGGCCTGAATGGGGGAATTCAATAAATTCGTAGCGGTAGCACAATGGGCCACAAGGCCTGAGTGCGGCGACTCTCAGTCGCCCCGCTAAAAGAAGAAGAAGAAGAAGAAGAAGGGGGTGGATGAATTAAAAAAATTTTTTTGAGGTCTTTGGTTCTTGTACAGTAAATCACAATTTTATTTTTTTCACCCCCTTTAATGAGATCTGGTTCAGCAAAAAAAAAATGTTGTGTTCGTCTGTCTGTAACTTTTTTTGTGCGCACGAGTTCTCGCGAACGGTTTATGATATTGGCTCATGATACTATTTCATAGTATCATGATATTGACTTGGATTTTGGTACACGTATGTATTATAACGAGATCTGGAACTAGATTATATTTTGATCATACTGTGTGGAAGGGTTGGGGGGTAAATGGGTAGTAAATAGATAAAGTAAGTAAGAGTCCATCAAATTGGGATTTGCTATATACGAAAAATCTAGCTGTCAAAATCCTTTTGACATCAGCCACCCCCACTATCACCCCCACCTCATTATCAAAAGGGGTAAAAGAAATAACATTGTGATTTAGTATGTGAACAAGAACCAAAGGTCTCAAAATTTTATTTGGCATCAGCCACCCCCACTACCACTCCCACTCCATTATTAAAGGGGGTAAAAAATAAAATTATGATTTAGTGTATGTGTACAAGAACCAAGGGCCCCAAATTTTTTTTTGCCTCAGCCACCATCACTACCACCCCCCACCGGAAATTTGGATGTGGAAGTAGTGATTCCATAGGTGACAGTTTTTGTTTCTGATTTGAATTTATAATAACTCGATAACTATAAGGTGATACTACTAGGTGATCTTTTGAAAGTAAATGAAGTATAATACAGGCTTACAAGATCTTGTATACTCACATAAGATTCCATTTGCATTATCGCATAGTATGCTTTATGCAAAAGAATACAAACATTATTAATATGTGAATTAAATGAAACATTTGAGTCTAGCCAGAAGTTTAGCGGTGTTTGAAAACTGCAAATTATTTAATATTCAGAAATTCACTTGAAGTTCTTTCCTAATGCGAAAATTGATATAAACTGTTTTCAGATAATTGATGACATGGCGATTTCTTTGACACCAACTGTACATTTCACCAAGTGTCAGTTTAATGCTCTCTTGAAGTTCCTCAGAGTTTTTACCCATGATTATAATACTCGTGCGATCTACAAACGTAGTTACATCTTCCTTACTTTACATTGAGGCAGGTCATAATATAAAATAAAAACATAAGTGGTCTCAATACTGATCCTTGCGGAACTCCCAACTTTTAAATATTAGGCAAGCTCATAGTATCAAATGCCTTACTTAAATCAAGCATAAGGGCCACTTCATAGTTTACTTTATCTAGTTCACAATATGCATGGGTTATTCTTACAATAGGTGCAATTTGGGGTAACACAATTTAAAAGAGAAAAAAAAAAGGTTTTGAAAAATTAAAAAAAAAATGTTAACTTATAGGCCGTAGAGTAGGATGTGGTGATTTGTAAAGCTCAACATTTTATTTTTAGTTTTTTCAAAAATTCATATAAATGTTTTCTTAAAAAAATGTTTTGTTAACCGCTTCTCAAGTCACTCCTTGAAAATCCAGAATGATTTTGTGTTAGAGAAACGAGGCCCTACAGCTTATAGTGGAGTCCGAACCACTTCTTGGGGATAATTTTATAATTGAAATTATTTCGCGATGAGCAGGGATTGAACCTGCTTCGCTAGGTACGCCAGTATGCAAGCTAGACGCGCTAAACCACTGAGCTACCGTCCCCGTTAAAAGCTACCGTCCCCGTTGACTACTATCTAACTATCCACGCCAATGACCAAAATGGCATGCTAATGATTAACTGACAAGTATATTATTTTAAATATTTATATTCAAAGTAAAAACACATTCAAGTACTAACACAAAAATAGACAACATATCATTTCAATACAGTAAACACATTTTGTCAACTTCTTCAGAATTTGGCACTTGCTTGGGCATATTGAGAGAAAATGTATAATTCTAAAATAGATATAAATATTGGAAAATATCATTGGCGTGGACGTGGATATTGTGTCAAGAATCCACGCTAATGACGATAAAAAATATCCACGCCAATGATGAAGTAACCTTCAAATTTTGTTTCGACATTAAATGGATTTATATAAGATAAATGAAACTATGCATAGCTTATGTACTCAGCACAGGTTATCAAATAAGTCCAATATTATTGTTATATATTTTATAAAGAAAAAATTCTCACTAACACACTAATAATGCTAAATAAACTTACGTGCACGAATCGCCTAATATCTTTACACTTCAGACTTCACAGATCAACTGGCCACGCTAAAACTAGTAACTTCTTTAAAAATTTTTATTTAGACTATCCAATGCCGATATTACCAACTGGTAAATTTCTGGTAGGCGGGAATTTTTGAATATTTCATTTTAATACACGCTAATAATTTTAAACCCAGGGACTTTGAGGATTTTTTTTTAATAAATAATTAAAATATTGGCTCTTAACATGTCACAATAAGTGTTTTCTACAATTGACTATCACTGGATTATCCAGATCAAGATCGTAAGCTGCAAGATAGTGTAGATGCATTAGGTGGAAACCTGTTGGGGGACATCCACGGTAATGGCATTTTACATACAAAAGGAGAAAAATGTATAACACAGGAAATGTTTTTATCATTCTATTATGTATGAATGAATAGTACCAAAACCCCCCTAAACACACACAAATAAAAAAACAAATAAAAGCCACGTAATTTGGCATTGCAACTTAGGGACATGAAATTGCTCATATTAGTCCTATTGTAAGAACAAACCACATAATTCCGCATAATCCGCAAAGCTACTTTGCATATACTGTACATTACCTACGACATTCTGTTGCGTGCCTATACGCACCTAAAGGGTCGGAACCAGGCTATGGTAACTTAATGCAAAATATTCTATGAGTCTTTTTGGTTCATACTATGACTCCAAGCGGCGCTGGCGGCACTTTTCTGATTTAATCTGTGGCCCGACTAAGACTAGTAGACGTCACTATGGGCTCGACGGATAAAATATGTCATCACATGTGTCAAATTTCAAACTGTAAATGTGCCGATGACTTGTTCCCTAGTTATAAATGCTGTGTTTTCATGTATTTAAGTGTTATATTATGGTTATGTTAATAACGTTTGCTTTTAAACTGTGTTTGCTGCATTTGTTGTTGGTGCCGACAGGAACAAGGAACCATTATAATGTTTGTTTTTTGTGTGCCTAATTGCCAGCCGTCAATAGTAATAGCATATTTTATATACACGCATGCTTTAGGATGAAATGTCAGGCTTATATTTTAAAATATACTTCGCAATTGGATATTTCTTATTTTATTTACACAATGTACGTACGTTTAGTCGATCATATTTTGTGAAAATTTTTGTCCGAAAATATTTTGTCCGAAAATATTTTGTCTTTATTTACTACTGTTAGGTATCACCAGTTTCTACCAATTACATTCTAATGCAATTGGTAACGATGGGTCAAAACACCTAATTGGTATTTAATTAAAGATAAAAGATAGTTTTCAACAAGAAATTGAATCACAAAATGTGATCGTCTAAATCTGTCTTTACCCAAATTTCAAAGATCAATTTAAATCTCCCCTCCCCCCCGAGCCTAGACCGCGTAAATCTAACGCTACTAACGCCGCAGGTGCTCATAGTACGAACAAAAACGATGGAGAGGGAGTTGCCCATCTATATCCTATATAAATCTCTAATCTATGGTCGGAACACACTTACGACACGGTTTAGTCCAAGAGCTAGCAACGGTTTCGTTACGTGAATCAAAGGGTGAATCAAAATTAATAAAATTACATTATTATAATCAGTCTGGGATATCAAAGTTAAAAATATTTCAAGTGAATAAAAAAATCACTCGATCGGTGGATGGGTGGAAAGTGGGTGCAAGAGGGGGTTGAAGTGGCGCACAAAACTGCACTATTTGCAGTAAAATGATCAGGTTGGGTTTGACTGATTATTCTAAAATACATCCCCACAAATGATGGTCCAATGAGTAAAGCTTTGGCAATCCAAAGGTCTTGTGTTCGAATCCCTGACAGGGTGTTTTTTTTTTTCATTTTTTTTTCATATATTTTTTTTTCACAGCAAAGTTGGTATCACAAAATTTAGAACGTCCAAAATTTAACATTATTTACCAGAAAACTGCGAAGAGTATCCTGTAGAATGTGTAAAAAGCTCAGTAAATCGGCGAAGAGCATAATGCTTCCACTAAATTTATGATTGGCTCTACTATATAAGATATTTCCTTGAGAGGATAACTATAATTTATAGCTAACACAACAATAAATATAGTACGACTAGATAAATAATAGTACGAGCAGCTATTTATATAACTATATTTTTAATTTGTCACCTTTGAATTTTGTCAGCGTATTAAAAATTTTCATTTTTTTTTTTTTAAATATTGTAATGTTCATGTCTTACCACACTAGCCTGTCTTCACACTTCTCCATGTGATTTATTGTTGGCATTTCTCGCAATCAATAAATGAAAATCTTATCATGAACAGTTAAATGATTCACCCTAGCATATCCTGCCTGCATAAGATGGTCTCAGTCGCATTCACGGGGGAGGTTTTGTGGGTCTGACAGGAATGATTACCTATTTTGTGGTGATGTATTTTAGAATAATCAATCAAACCCAACCTGATTATTTTACTGTAAACAGTGCAGTTTTGTGCGCCACTTCAGCCCCCTCTTGCACCCACTTTCCACCCACCAGCCTGTCGGGCGTTTCTTTTATTCATCTGAAATATTTTCAACTTTGAGTGCCAGATTGATTACAATAATGTAATTTTATTAACTTTGATTCACCTTTTAAAACTCTAGGGGCGCAAAAGCCACCTCCGGACGCTTGCCTACATTGTTTTGTTGAATTATTAATTACTAACTTTTGGGAAATGGGTGAAATTGATGCGGAAGTCTTGATAACCTTGGTTCAAAGTAGGCCTGTGCTATGGGACAAAACTTTTAATGTTTATAAAGATCAAATTGCCACAAGAAAGCCTGGAAGTTTGCTTAGAACTGAAACAAGATTTTGATTTGATGGAAGACAAAATAAAAATGCGTTTGGTAAGTATATTTAATACTTAAAACAAAAAATCAGAACATGAAATTGTCGTATAATTGTCTTATTATTACAAATGAAATGAAAATGTTGAGCTTACAACGGCAAAAAACCGTGCAATGTGAAAACAACAGTGTCACTACAAAAAGCCGTACGCTTCTTTACCGTACGATCAAAACCGTATAGTGTGAAAAGATTGTTACGCTCTTTTCACACTATACGGTTTTGATCGTACGGTAAAGAACCGTACGGCTTTTTGTCGTGACATTGTTGTTTTCACATTGCACGTTTTTTTACCGTTGTAAGCTCAACATTTTCATTTCATTTGTAATAATAAGACAATTATACGACAATTTCATGTCCTGATTTTTTGTTTTTTAATAAGTGTTAAATATTCTTACCAAACGCATTTTTATTTTGTCTTCCATCGAATCAAAATCTTGTTTCAGTTCTAAGCAAACTTCCAGGCTTTCTTGTGGCAATTCGATCTTTATAAACATTAAAAGTTTTGTCCTATAGCATAGGCCTACTTTGAACCAAGGTTATCAAAACTTCCGCATCAATTTCATCCATTTCCCAAAAGTTAATAATAATTCAACAAAACAATGTAGCTGCCGTACGCCTCAAAACCGCTGAATGTGAAAGCACGCGTTTAGTTATGTAGACTAGTATTACTATGAGAAGATGCCAGGGCGGAGCTAAAATGCGCGAATATTTTTACCAGTGGCATAGCTTTAACTGGGGTATAGGGATGTGTAATTGCAAAAAAAGTTTCGCGGTCAAGGAACTGTGAAAATGGAGTAGATTAAAACTTGCCAACTGTTACGAGTAACCTTTGTTCAAGAGAAGTGTAAGAATAGTAAGTTCTACTAAACTTTGCCTAATAAAGTTGTTTTATTACTATTATTACCGTCGCCGCCGCTCTACTGCAGGGCACCGCCGCCACTGGTGTTGACATTGAATGTCACGTAATTCTTTCTCATTGGCTTAGAATGATGGAGTGCACAAACTCGTTTCTGCGCATATTTTTTGCTGGCATCTTCTCATAGTAATACTACTTTAGACCACTGAGTCAAAGGTGCCGTACGGCAGCCGTCGAATCCAGTGGCAAGGGACGGCTGCTGCACGGCACGGCACCGGCGTTTTGCCGTCATCGTATAATGTGAAAAGTCCCATGCTTTTCTTCACTCCACTAAAAGAATGCGGCCGCACGGCTTTTTACCGTACGATCAAAACCATGTAGTGTGAAAAGAGCGTTACGCTACAAGGGACAGGTTAGGAAAGTTCTGGTCCTATTCTCTATGGTGTAATGAAATCCATTGCTAGCTCTTGGACTAGTACGCCAAGTTACGCACGCACTAACACGTACAGTACCAATAGTGGATATAATTTTACATTGTTTTATGCGTGTCTGAAAATGTGTAAAAACAATGTAAATTCGATATACCTCACTATTGGTACAGTACGTTTCGCGGCGTACCGTGTCGTAAGAGTGTTCCGACCCCAATGTCCCAAATGATAATGTACACTTCTGTGCAATAAAATCCCGTACACTTGAAAAATCAAGTAATCCAGTTTTTACTAATATGGAGTGGTGCGAATCAGTCTTTTTGGAATTTAAATTTTTTCATTATCATATAGGTTGTAAAAAAATGACATTGATTGTGAAACGTCATAAGTAAGTATTTGAATAATGTTAATCCAGGGGAAAAACATACGCTACCTTCCTCCTCCCACCTTTTCTTCATACTCATAACAGTACTTTTATTCAATTGATAATGGTTAGCAACTGCTCTGATAGACCATCCCTCTTCAATTTTAGAGAGAATTAAAATCTTTTCACGTTCAGTTAATTTTGGCATTGCGAAAATATGACACTGACTGACAAATAAATAAAGAATGATTTAATACAGCGAAACTAGGTGTACGGGATTTCACTGCACAGAAGTGTACCTATTGCAACTGAAGGAAGTCATTTTACTCATATAATCAACATAAAGTAAAATTGCCTGCTCTGAGCATGACAAATTTTTATTGCACCCCAATGTTGTCTCGATAAAATTACATTAATTTTGTGCCACTCTATTATGCCATTCTATATATCCTTTTCTTCAAATAAATATAACAAGACAAAAACTAAAATATTTAATTTTTGACGAAGCATTGCAAACATATGACTTAATGATCTATGTAATCCATGACAATAATTTGTTCAATTTGTAGTGTTTTATGCTTTTTATGTTAATATTAATGATGATATAATTTTATGGACAATCAATAACCTTTATCAAGGTTTGTAAAGCAAGGTCGGATCTTCAATACAACAACAATGGCAATTCGATAGCTATTGTGCAGTATATCCTCGCCTAATTTTTGTTAGACATTAATATATTTATTTTGGAAATTTATTCATTCAGGTACAAAACTGATCCAGAAGTTCTTTTCTTTCTTAGATAGGGATCGAAAGACCCATAAGTTGATTGCACCCAAAGCAAGCATAACATTTGCAGGATTATATTATGGTGGGGGTGGGCGCAGCTTTGTCTTGAGTATACTCGTACTCGATACGAAAAGTTAATCAACAGTGGTTGCGGTTAGTATTTGAATGGACGATCTCCAGACAAACTCAGCGAACTTGCACCACCTAGCGTAAACGCCGAAGCTTTGCGACCTTAGGCGCGGATTGTGTTGTCCTTCAAAGAGGAAGTAAACTAGTCAGCACCTTCTCTATTAAATGTTAAGCAAGCAAAAAATCCCAAAGAGATTCGGAAGGATAGCCCGTCTCCTGGTATCGGGGATTGACCTTAGTCGCGAAAAAAGGACGATGTTAAATAATCAAAAATACATAAATTATGTTTAACTTAAAGGTTTATCTGACATTTACTAAATATTTTTTAAACTAGTTTAAGTAAATAAAATGTATGAATGTATGAATATTATAATCTGCAATAAATTGTAAAACGACTATAGAACCACATTAAACCTGTTTTATCTAATGAACATAGTTGGCTTTAACTTTCATTATATTACAAATAAATAAATAATTCTATTTTATTATACCTAATGCCATAATATCTGGCACTTACCTGGGTACATGTCAAAAAAAGGGCAGCCCATACGAACAGCCCTGCTATACCCTGACACAACTTGGTTTGGAGAAAAATTGGGTCAGAATTTACTTGGGAAATAATAGAGGGAGTGGTCGAGGTACTGTTTAGTAGTTCCGATGCCGTAGAAGCTATCGATCTAACCGCGTTCGATGACATGCTGTAACAAATAGAAATGTATTAGTATAAAATAAAATGGTATGTATAACTTAGAAGAGTCTATCGCATGAAGAAGGATACCGTGCGTGTAATTTCCCATTAGGCATGTACATTTACGTAGTCCGAGAGATCTGACAACACCGGCAGTCGTAAATTCGACCGTCGCGTCGGTGGAGCATCCAAGCCAAGCTCTGTTATTTCATTTCAGCCGGCTGGCACACGCGATGTTGTATTTCTTACTCCCCATGCCTAGCCCGCGACTACACACACGGTATGATATTTTATAGGATGGTAGGTAGAGTGCAATTACTTAGAGAAGATAACAACGTCAGAGAATGCGCAGAGACCGATATCGTTACCACGTGCTCGTTACCTAGGTAAAGATCTTATTTTTACAGCTGCATGGGCATCGCACTGCCTACTACCATTAATATTTAAATAAAAAATGGATGGCACGTCACTGATATTATGCCAACTAAGGAAGGAAAATCGCGCCATCCTTCCTTATTTGTTTTTGCCCCTACTAATTCCTTTTTATTTCATTATGCCAACTGTAATACGCGATGCGCGAAGCCGTGACGTATGTTATCTTCTCTAAGTAATTTCACTCTATACAATATCCTTCAAATAGTGTATACTACAATATAGGTAACTATTTATTTTAGGATGAAAGGTAGCAGAGAACGAATTGAGATGGGTTCTTGCTTTTCATTTTCCTAATTTTAAATCGTAATCCTACATACATGTACCATAGAGGGGAAGGTGGTATTAAATAAAATAGTTGCGTGGCGTAACATTACCGTTGCAAATAACATCTATACAACTTCCGCAATATTAAATTGGTATTATTAAGAGTAAACTATAGAGCAAAAATGCTTGTTTGTTTGACCATTGTCCCGCTTTACATACAGGCCTTTTTCAAGCATCTCAGCTGAATCAACGATGACGGTGATAATGTTGTAGAACCTCGGGGAATCGATCTATGTCGAAACATAGAAAAAATCGGCTTAGAAAATTTTTGTCTAAAAAAACGTTATACAGCATAACTGATCAAATTTCCGGCATCAGCGCCGAGATTTATAGTGGCTTCTGTGAGTCGGAAAAACCTCGAAAAGTGTCACCAATTCAGAGCCTAAGGAGACTATGTCTCCCCCCGTTTTCGAGGATGCTGAACACGATGGCGGTGGTTTACACTCTTTCCGAGTTAACCCCAATCCCCAAACGGCCCAAAAGCCACCCCCGAAACGGGTTAACGCGTTTTCGAGGATGCTGAACATGATGGTGATGCTGGATCTTCTCCCCGAAGCAAACTAACCCCTCAAACGACCAAAAACTACCCCGTTGATACCCGGTTTTATGAAGTGCACCGGATAGGAGAAAATGAATCATTTGTTCACAGATCATTGAATATACGCCGGATGATGATTATAGGTTTCTCGATTGACTGTTCAACTGAAAAAATAATGATACCGATAATGACATTATGTTGTTGAATCTGATCTCCGAAATTCACATTAGCGAATCTGATAAAGAAACGGCTGATGAAGCCTGTGAAATTGAAGGATGTGATGTTCACTACGAGGCGAGGTATACGAACCCTGTAATTCCACTTATATATATAGTAAATAAGTAATTGTATGCGTCAATAAAAAGGTTCATTATTTAATATAATAAAATAAATGAAATTGTACCAGTGATTCCATATACCTGATTTTTCCACCTAAATACTAGACACGAAGTATGCGCCTATATTTTTTAAGTCAAAGAGCGCGGCTGGAACACTTAATAAAATAAATAGTGCCACGTTCTTCAGACAACGGTGGTAAGTTCTTCTACAATACCATAGCATGTTTGCTTTTTGGCTTAGTTGTAATAGCTGGCGTTATATAATACTTATCCTTATCTACATTAATATAGTAAAAATGAGGCAGAAACGGTAATTATAAGGTAATTTTCATACCAAAGGCACTGTAAATAGTCAAACACTGCCCAGAACATTTACAAGAGAAATATCTTTCTTCTATTACAAAATAGTCTTACAACTGCTGCTGGAGCACTTTAATAAAATAGTTTTATTAACGTTCTGCTGAAGCAAGTTTTTCATCCACTTTTCTGTTAATCGCTATTTATTCTGCGATTTAGAGGAATAGTGTAGTGTCACATAATCTACAAAAAAATATATCAATGTGGAAAAAGCTTAAAAAACCAGGTGCGTTTCGCAAAGTAGTCAAAAGAAACTGTAAATTAATGATAGCTGCTAGTAAATCAAACTCTATTGCCAGTGGTTCTAAAAGTGATGTAAGTATATTGTTCTTAATAAAAATTCATCGCCAGCAAAATAATATGTTACACAAAACTCTTTATCTCAGGCTTATGATAATGCGGAACTCGTATTGGTTGTTAATTAGAAAATAAATACTAATTAGCAGTTCAGCTAGGCTGCAAAATTGACAACTGACTTATACCTGACCTGACTTAACCTAAGATAAAGAGTTTTGTGTAAATAAATGAAATGCAAGTCAAATGCCAATTTTATAGCTTAAGTAAACTTCCAATAGGCACGTTTTTTTCTAATTTGATATCTGATTTAAATCCAGCAAATTTAAAAGCTATAGAATATCAAATTTGGTTTTACTAATGCCGAAAACCTTTACGTTAAAAGAAAGAATCTAATAATATTTAGAAAAAATTAGTCATTCGGTTAGCATAGTTGAATTGTCAATTAACTTTTTTCTCCAAATTGACATCTGATTCTAATTTAGCCCCCTCTTAACGAGGTTTGTGTAAAAATTACTATATATAAGTAAAATGCCAATTTGACAACTTAACTGTCAATTTACGCTATTAATTTAATTTGACGTCTGATTTGAATCCAGCAACAATAAAAGCCATAGAATGTTAAATTTGGTTCTAGGAAGTCCAAAAACTCTTACGTCAAATTTTCTTATATTTAAATTAAAAAATAACGGCCATTTGGAAATTTGACAGCCTAGCTGAGTTCTCCATTGACATCTTTTGTCCAATTTGATATCTTGTTCGAATTTAGTGACTTCAAAAACCCGAGAGCCACAAGTTTTGTGAAAAAATTTTGGAATATAAATCAAATGTCAATTTGGCAGGTGCCAATTGACACTTTTTTGTCTAATTTGACAGCTGATTTTGCTTTACTTTATTTTCTAACTAGCTTTAATAATTCAGAAACCTTCGAAACAACTACTTTTGTCTGAAAATTGTAAAGTATAAGTCCTTTGTTATTTGGCAGCTGTCAAGCTGTCAATAAATGTCTTATGCCAAATTAGGCATTAAATTTTGACCTAGTGACATCACCAATACTTATGATTATTCAGTATATTATATCAAAAATTATTTAAAAACATTTTTTTTTGGCCTTTAACTTAATATAATAAAAAAAGATTTTTTTTTTCAAAATTCGGGCTCCGAGGATTTGCTGGAATTTCGGTAAGCTTTAATTTAAAAAAAAAAGTTCATTTCCGACAAGATTTGCGCTCGCTAGCCATTTTCGAACCAAAAAACTCAATTTGGGACCACTGTGCAATGGTTCCAAATTACTTCCTCCAGAAAGTGTTTTCTGATCCGGAATCTTTATTTTCATTTTCTTTTCACGGCAGAGCTCCTTACACGGTCTATCTCTATATACCTAATACACCTGTTGGGTGCTCAACGCCAATTCACTTCTTGGTCTTTCCGGGAAAGGCGTCGCGTCGTTGCGTTAACATCCCCTTACGGAATACATGTGTGTTATTAATGTATCTGTAACTCAACAACCGAGTGGACTTTTCATTTTAAAGCGTTTATTTCATGTTTAAAATGGAAAAAATGTAACTTTTTTTTAATATTTGCATATTAAGCAAGATATTCATCTATAAAGTGTATTTTGTATAGCTTTCAAATTTCTTTGACAAAATTACTTTAAAATGTAACAAAAAAACCCAAGTGATTCTCAATCAAATAAATTTAATAAATGTCTATGCAAACGGTATTACCCATTCACGATTAAAAATATTGTTATAATGAACAAATTAATTAGTATAATAACAATATTTGTACATTAATCTTTGTGCTCTGAATTATTAATTATAGGTATACCTACGTAAAAACCATAAAAAACAATTCCTTTCATTTAAAATTAATAGACATATCGATTGAACAATTTCAATCCCTAATAAATAATCAATATATTACACCATCATATAATGTACAAAGCACAATTAATTATAATGTACAAAATACTGATATAAAAAATAAAAATCATGTTTACCGTTTACGTGGGAGATACCTAATTATACATTTTGATCGCCTTTCGATGGAAATTTATGCAACAATCTGTAAAGGGATTTTCTTTCATAGTTATAATTTCCATGTTGCTCGTAGGGGAGAAGATGGAATATCACTATATTATAGATTATATATTTTTATTTGTTAAGGATTCAAAATGTACAATAAACACAACTATTAAGTAGGAACAACCGCTAGTATCTTTGTGTCAGTAATTAAACTCGATAGTAAAAATTCAAAAACTCTGTTCGCTTTATTCTTCAAAAACGTTGACAATAGCTCAGTAATTAGAAATCCAGGAAAATGCTGAGAAGTCCGAGGCAATTGTCTTCACGCAAAATTAGACTAAAAATAAAATCATCAGATTCGGTCAGAGGTAATCAAATTCCAACCAAGTAGTACATAAAGTACCTGGGTGTACGACTGTTTGTACGTCTAGATAAATGAACGATACATTAACTCAGGGTTGGGCAAAATCTGATTTTTATTTAAAAAAATCAAAAACATTCCCTTATATTCCATCTTATTAAATAAAATTAACCTTTAATAAAATTTTATAAACAGTAACCAATTAAATTTTTCTTCCCCAATTAAATCCCTCAATTTAATTTTCTAACATAAAATATTTTAAATCAACTTTTAAAGCAAATCATCTCCAATTAAATCCCCAATTTAATTTTCTAACATAACTTGAAATTGCTAACCAAAATCTTCTTGCAATTGTGGCCAGGCTGGCGCCCTCCACAATTAGATCCGCAAGGCCATTTCAGACAACGTACGAATTTTTTCAAAACTATGTCTTCGAGTGCACACCCTGACATTTTAGAAGCGACTTTTGAGAAGGGACTATTTCGTACACCCTGTATATTTACATTGACCTTAATTACTTGAGATGAGGATTAACATAGTAGACGAATAGAAAAGTGAAAGCTACAAATTTGTTGTTGATGATATAAAAAAAAAGAAGTCGTTGGCCACGATGTCACTTAACAAGTTTATCGTTTATTCTCACTTCTTCTCTCCAATGGTAAAAATTAGTTTTGTTCTCGGTTTTATACACGTACAGGGTGGTCACGCGAATGTCAGAACCCCATTTAACTTCGTTATTTTTGGAGTTACGTAAACAAGTTCAAATATAAAATTTCTAGCAAATCACATGTATTTTCCAAAAATCATGTCAGAAAAAGAATTGAAAGTCGCATATTGGAGATATGAACTTTACTTTTTTGTAATGGAACACTGTATCTTTTTACACCATCTGAAAGGTGGATATAACTGTATAAACATTTTGTTGCATTGCATAAAAATGTCTAGAAAAAAAAGTCAAGCACTACAAAGAACGATTGATACTTAAAAATAATTGAAATTTGTTGATAAATAATTAAAAAAAAACAAAATAAATCGATGTCAGAGATTTTTCCAAATATTTTTTCTTTCAATTTTAATGAATTATTCCATTATATGAGATTTATTGCGTAAGTGTAATAGCTTGACTATTACTGAATTTTCAAAGAATTCATAAAATAATTTATAAGTGTTCAAAATGCCCACTATTTAATTATCTACCATGTTGTGGTTGTAGTATTTTTACAAGATATTTTTTAAAATGAACGAATGCATTGAAGATACTATATATTTAAAATATAGTTAGGAGGTATGGGCACATGAGTGAGCAAAATTATCCCGCCGGAATTTATTTGCATAAGCTTGTTTTATACATAGTAGGGTCAACCGGGGTTAATGTGATACACCAAAAAATATGGGGCTATTGTGATACAAACAAAAAAAAATGTATATCTACAACAAAACTATATGAAAAAAATAGGTTAGATTGGCCAAACCTTATAGATTATGATGCCATATTCACGTTACAGATTAAAAAAAACCGCTGCCCAAGGAATCACTACTTCCACAACCAGATTCTCTATCCAAGTCACTCACAATGAAAAAACTTTGTATGTGAAAATAATTGTTTATGGAACTTTAATAATATAATATTTAAAATCTTCATAAAACGATACCCCACATCGGTAGTGGGGTGGGGGTGGTGATAGGGGGGTGGTAGTGGGGGGTGGACGAAGTAAAAAATATTTTGAGGTTTCTGGTTCCTGTACATACACTACATCACAATTTCTTTTCATCCCCTTTAATAAGGGGGTGGGGGTGGTAATGGGGGTGGCTAATGCCATTTTTTTTGAGACCTTAGCTTCTCTTGTATATAATAAATACCAATTTCGTGGACCTTACCTGCTTGATTTACCCATCTACCCCAAATTTACCCCAATTTACACCCCAACCCTTCGACGGAACAAGATGAAAATATAATCTAGTTCTAGATCTCGTTAAAGTACATATGTGTACCAAATTTCAAGTCAATATCTTAAACGATTCCAGAGTAAACGTGTGCACAAAAAAAATTTAGACAAACAGACCGACAGACAGAAATTTTTTTTTCGCTCAAACTTAAAATCTCGACGTTTCATGACATTTTAGGCCTATTTGGACAATAAAAGTTTTTTAAAAGTTCGTTTGTCGTTACTATACTTCCACTGGACGTGGAAGTAATAAAGTTTCAGCGGAAAAAAAATATAGCTTGCGTCATGTGATTTTGTGTTCCAAAAACTTTTTTCTTTGATAAAACTTTTATTCTGGAAAAGTTTCACGATTGTTATTCTGATGTTTTTGTACAGTAAATTATCAAGGATGCTTCCAACAGTATTTTGATATATAATTTGTTAACATCTCTTTGTTGATGGTGTCATAAGAGCTATCAAGATTAGAGAATATTAAAACAATAGCCCCTGAAAATGTATCATAATAGCCCCTGAACCTTGATAGCTCTTTGCAATTAATTATTTTTTATTTATTTGCTTTTATCATGATTAGAGAATATTATTTAGGTATTATGCAAATCACAAATTACCCACTTTTTTATTTGTTATGAAAATACCTACTTTCTGTATATTGTTGCCCTAATCTGGGCACGCTAATATACTAGTTGGGTAAATACTTTAAAACACTCATTATTGGAGAATCAATCAAAACAACTACTCTTCTAGCTAATACTGACGAAGTATTGAATTACATGATAGGATTCTTAGCATTTTAAAGCAAAAAATATATTGAAAATACTTAAATCACTTATTCAAATAGTCATTCACACTTTTTTATTTAATATGAAATTATCTACTTTCTGTATATTGGTACCTTAACCGGGTCACGCTAATATACTACTTAGGAAAACACTTTAAAACACTCATTATTGGAAAACCAATCAAAACAACTACTCTTCAAGCTAATACTGACGAAGTATTGAATTACATGATAGGATTCCTGGCATTTTAAGGCAAAATGCCTGGAATCCTGGCAGGTTTCTGGTTCTTGTACACACACTAAATCACAATTTTTTTTCATCCCCTTTAGTAATGGGGTGGGGGTGGTAATGGGGGGACGGCAAATGCCAAAAATTTTTTTTGAGACCTTAGCTTCTCTTGTATATACTAAATACCAATTTTATGGACCCTTACCTGCTTGATTTATCTATTTACCCCAAATTTACCCCAATTTACCCCCCAACCCTTCGACGGAACAAGATGAAAATATAATCTAGTTCCAGATCTCGTTAAAGTACACATGTGCACCAAATTTCAAGTCGATATCTTAAACGGTTCCAGAGTAAACGTACGCACAAGAAAGTTACAGACAGACCGACAGGCAGAATTTTTTTACTTAAAAATCTCGACGTTTCATGACATTCTAAGCCTATTTGACCAATAAAAATGTTTCAAAAATGTTTTGTCGTTCTATACTTTCACTGGATGTGGAAGTAATTACGATGGCAATTCCACTTTCAAATCGCTTCGCTATCAGCTTTTCTCAAAATGTGCTACCAAAACCTTGACCCTCGTTTCATCTCGCTTCTCTACCACCAACAGTCGAGGCCGCACGGCAACATTCTTTTCAAACTTACCATCAAGTCCAACAGTGGCTTGGTGCAGAAAAAAAATGTGCTCGACTGGGGATGAAAAATATTCAAAGTTGGCCTGATCGCGGTAACTTCGACGAAGGAACCTGTTCCCGCCAACCTCCTGAAATGTATTTAATGCAAATGTTGCAAAAGGGATGTGGTGCTGCATTCACTTGCTTTGAAGTGTTCAACAATGTGTAATTATTGCAATGGAGATTCGTGCAGCAACATGGCAGACCTAATGGCTCAAAGTAATGTCGACAACGTTGACGACGAAATCGAAAATATCATAGACGGTTTTCATTTACTGCAGAAATCGCAGAAAAGGCAGAGATTGATGGAGAATTTTCTGAAGTAATAATAACTGAAGAAGTTGTAACAATAGAATACGGCAATCGCGCCGAACCCACGCGTGCGAAGCCCGATATCGAAAAATTTTATTAAGAAAAAGTGCTTAGAATTCAACGAGGACCCATATGTGAATTTTGAACAAATTTGTATTTTTATTTTTTTTCAGATTTGGTTCAAAATTGAAAAATGGCGTTGGATTCTAAGGACTTTTTCTTAATAAAAATTTTCGATATCTTGTCAATTTGACCCTCGGTACCACCACAGAAAAATGCGAAAAAAAAATTCGATTTACAATAAAAATGACAAGGCAGAAGTTAATTTGGGTTCAGCGCTCCAAAATACGTGGGGGTTTGATGGTCTCTTTTCTGGTATAACATACTTTTCTTTTTTTGTGGGGCTGTGTAATTTATGGACATGTTCACTTTCTAACAATAAATTCATTAATATGTGACGTACGCTTTTAATATGTGTATGTCATTCCATGAGTAATATTATTATCTGCGGACGATTACAGTTGCGTATGTGACGTGAGAATCCAACCAACAGGGTCAGTAGCGTGGCCAAGGCTACACTTGATAGTTAGGTATAGTTTACTACACAGTTGTTGTGTGTAAAAGATATCGGCGTCTTTGGCGGTGCGGTAAAGATCAAAGGCACCGACATTTTTTGAGTGCTTAGTAGATCTGAAGACAACTATATATTAGTTCCACATCCACGTAGTGGAGTGGACAAATAGTAACGGTAAAATCATTTTTGATTTTTTTTTTCTTCAAATCGGCTTAGAATATCATGAAACGCCAAGATTTTAAGTTTAAGCAAAAAAAAAATCTGTCGTCGGTCTGTCTGCCTAACTTCTTTTTTTTTTTGTAGGCACGATTACTCTGAAAAACTCTGATATTGACTTGTACACCTTTCTATGTATAACGGGATCTGGAGCTAGATTATATTTTGATATCAGTCCGTTGAAGGGTTGAGAGGTAAATGGGGGTAAATAGGTAAAATTGGTATTTAGGTTATGTACGAGAAGCCCATCTTTTTTGCATCAACCATCCCCATTACTACCCCACCGCATTATTAAAGGGGATAAAAAAAAATAAAACTATGATTTAGTTTATGTACAAGAAGCAAAGGCTTCCTTTGGCTCAGCCACCACCAATAACCTCCAGCATCGATTTTTGGGTTTTTGGGGTAGACGATTTCAAATATCATATTATTAAATTTCTATCAACGATTATTTCCAGACAATGGAGAGCAAAATATAGTATCAGTTTTTTGTTGTTAAGAGACCTGGATAGGAAATCTGAGTGTTGAAGAATTGATTCCTTAGGCAGCGGTTTTTTTACTTAATGGCCAGCATCAGAGACCTTTTTGATGCATTGTAAGTTTACTTTTGTCTAGAGGGCTTTAATTTATTTTATACGAAGTCTTTCTGAAGTGTCTCTATGTTCATACAGACACATTATTACAAAAAAACCTGCTTCTAACAAGGTTAACAACTGTTTGTGAGCTACCTACCTCAGTGCTGTAAAAACAATTTTATTGATCGGCACTATAAATACAAATATAACCAAATAAACTATCTACTTCCATCTAGCTTCCGTACTATATTATTCAATTACTAAATTTGAAAACAATACAAATTACAAATTAGTAAGCTTAACGAAAATCGCAATTTATTACTATTTGTTTGAGGACAGTTTAATATGTAAATAAAATTTTACATTCTTAATTTTACCTTAACCGCAGCTTCCTTGTAAATTAGTGTTTTAAATTATAATATATTATATATAAAAAAGTGTGACGCATACTTGGAGGATTTTCCCGTATCGTTTTGTCATATATTTATAATTAGTGTTATATACAACGTGATCTACCAAGAAATGCGGAAAAAAAAATGGTGTGCTAGTCTTCAATGTGGGAAAGCCCCTGCAAAATTTTAGAGGACTCTGAGGTAATTTAGTATATTAAATTATTAGTCAATTTGCGAAGATACACTACTGCTGTTAAGCAAGTCCTGACCTACCTTGAATAGGTCGACGAACTTACTGGTGAAAGAACGTATTCGAGTTGTTTACATTTTCTTAATTGGCATAAAAAGTGAAGCCTGCCGGCGAGAAAAAGAGGTCTACACGCGATCCAGCGGCAGGGAGCCAACATTCTCGGTACGCTTTGAAGATAATTGGAATTCCAGCGGACCAGTGCACTTTTACGAATGAGTTCAAAGCATGCCGACAAGGCTGGCTAGCTACCGCTGCATCGTGTGTAGACCTCTCGAGAGCCGCGTTTTTTGTTCTCGGTCGAACAATGGGTACACCGCCGCGCCGTGTCATTGACCGGTTTAACTAAATATCTCGTATACCTGCTTGTCATTTCAGCATGGGGTTAATGTCTTTGATTTATTTCGATTTATTTCGCTATTTTTGTGGTGTGATTTGATTAAAACCAAAAAGTCACTTCTATATCTTATCCAGCTTTGCTGTCAGTAGTGTCAATCCCAAGTCTGATGAAGTGATATAGTTGTAGCGCGTTACGTTAGATTAGTTAGTCATTGGCGGCGCATTTCTACAAAAAAATAAGGTAATTTTTTTGGTCATTTTTTTTTTAATTGTTCATTTTTTTAACTCCTTTCGGTGGGGACAACCTACTGTTAAATTTTCCGCATGTCATGGTAGATCACGTTGTATAGTATTATTTTCGATAAACAGGATCCTCACTCCTCAGTATTTCCAATTCTTCAGTAATTTGGACTATTTCATTACTTACATGATGTAGTAACTCAAATTCGTATAAAAAGTGTAGATGCAGATATTATATATTAATTTAGACGATCAAGATTCTTGCGAAAATGTAGAAGATAATATACGTAACTTAGAAGTACTATGTTTGTTCTTTTCATGTTATACATATATTATTTTTCTGTTACTTCGTAATTAAAGGAGCATAAACCTAATAATGGAGTCGATAGAGGTTTTCACTTCGGAAAAATTCCGGGAAGCGGTAAATTTTGAGAATACATCTCAGAACATGTCAGGAACAACATACCAAAAGTTACCAACAATAGTCCTTGAGCGTAATTTGTTATTAAACAAATTAGTTGCAAAATACCAGTCTTTGTCAAATATATCTTAAAATATTTTTTAAAAGCTTTTATTTAACTTGCAATGTTTGTATGTGGGTTTGTATATTTGTTTGTTGGTTTAGGTCAAATCTTGCAAGCTGAATTTCGACTAGTTCTAATTAAGCTTGAGCTTTGAAATTTGGCACACGTGTATAAGTCCGGTGACAACGCAACAAAGTCTAGCCATTATCGGTCTAAATCCAATATGGCGGACGTCCCAAGATGGCGGATCGGCTCTTTAGTCACAACCCCCCTGATATGGGTATCAAATGAAAGGGTTTGATGAGTAAAATACGATAAACAATGTGACGTCATTCTAAATCCAATATGGCGGACGTCCCAAGATGGCGGATCTGCTTTTTAGTCACAACCCCGTTGATATGGGTGTCAAATGAAAGGGTTTGACGAGTAAAATACGATACATTGTGTGACGTCATTCTAAATTCAATATGGCGGACGTGGGAGTGGTGGGGAAGAGGTGGGAAAGGGGTGGGAAGAGGTGAGAAGGGGCGGGAAGAGGTGGAGAGAGATGGGAAAGCGCAGGGGAAGAGGTGGGAATAGGGTGGGACGAGGTGGGGAAGCGGTGGGAATAGGGTGGAAGGAGGTGGGGAGAGATGGGAAAAGGCATGGAAAGTGGTGGAAAGAGGTGGGAAAGGAGTGGGAAGAAGTGGAAAGTAGTGTAGAGGGGTGAGAAGACGGGAGAGGGAAGGGGTGGATGGCGGTGTCTGTTCGTAAAATAAGTAGACTAAAAAGTAAAAAACAAAATTATATAAAAAAAATATTTTTAAGAAAAAGCTTTTTTTAAATTCATACACATGGAAACCAAAAGCTTTGGGGGCGGTCAATTGAGCAAAGTAACTATGCAATAGCGCTATATGACTGCCCCCAAAGCTTTTCGTTTTCATGTGTATGAATTTAAAAAAAAATATTTTTACTTTTTAGTAGTTTTTTCAAATAAAAGCTTTTTCTTAAAAATATTATTTTTATATAATTTTATTTTCTTTCAAAAAGTAATTGCGCCATTCGAAAGTACGGGAAATTTCACATCAAAAATGTATCTGAAGTTTTTTTGTACGATCAAAAATATAGGCTCCAGATTTTTTTGTTTAACGCACGAAAATGGAATGCGGAGACACGAGAGTACGTCTCGGGCGCGCTACACTTTTGTTGTAATTTTTGAACTAATTAATGAAATTGACCTCACAATTGGATTATTATATTTTCAAATATAACGATGAAATAGGTAAAAGCTCTACCATTTCTAAAAATTTAAAGATAAAAACTTGGGTCTTTCACATTTTACTCTTGAAGTAATGTATAAAAAGATCCGATGAGTGAAAAAATCTCAAAAATTTATTTTTGAAGATGTACACTTCCAAAATTTCAAATGTTAGTTTAGATCAAATCTTGCAAGATGAATTTCGACTAGTTCTAATTAAGCTAGAGCTTTGAAATTTTGCACACGTGTATAAGTCCGGTGACAATGCAACATAATATAGCCATTATCGGTCTGAATCCAATATGGCGGACGTCCCAAGATGGCGGATCGGCTTTTTAGTCACAACCCCCTTGATATGGGTATCAAATGCAAGGGTTTGAAGAGTAAAATACGACAATGTGACGTCATTTTAAATTCAATAAGGCGGACGTCCCAAGCTGGCGCATCGTCTTTCTTCACGACCCTCTTGATATGGGTATCAAATGAAAGGGTTTGACGAGTAAAATATGGCAAACTATGTGACGTCATTTTAAATTCAATATGCCGGACGTCCCAAGATGGCGCATCGCCTTTTTCTTCACAACCCCCTTGATATGGGTTATCAAATGAAAGGGTTTGACGAGTAAAGTACGATAAACTATGAGAGGTGGAAAGAGGTGAGGAGATGTGGGGAAAGGGTGGGAAGAGGTGGGAAAGGGGAGGGAAAGGGGTAGGAAGGAGTGGGGATGGGGTGAAAAGATGTGGGAAGAGAAGGGAAAGGGGAAGGGAATGGGTGGGAAGAGGTGGGAAAGGGAAAGGGGTGTTGGAGGGGTGAGAAAATGGGAGAGGGAAGAGGTGGATGGCGGTGGCAAATGAAAGGGTTTTGTTTGTCTGTAAAATAAGTAGACCAAAAAGTAAAAAATAAAATTATATAAAAAAAATATTTTTAAGAAAAAGCTTTTATTTGAAAAAACTATTAAAAAGGAAAATTTTTTTTTAAATTCATACACCTGGAAACCAAAAGCTTTGGAGGCGGTCAATTGAGCAAAGTAACTATGCAATAGCGCTATATGACCGTCCCAAAGCTTTTGGTTTCCAGGTGTATGAATTTTAAAAAAATTATTTTTACTTTTTAGTACCTACAGTTTTTTCAAATCAAAATATTTTTATATAATTTCATTAAAATTTGAAATGTGTACTTTAAGATGGAAGATTTACCTTAAAAATTAAATTAACCCCCCCCCCCCTTTTTTTACGGAAATATTTTTTTTATCTAAAATTCGTGAAATTATGGGTAAAATAAACGTTAATAACAATTATAAAAAAATTATTTAGTCTACCTATGCAGCATACGTTTATAGTAGGACCTCGAAATAAGTAAATCTGATGATGAAAAAAATTTGAATATATATAAACATAAACCTATACTTTTCACGAAATATTGAAAAAATCAAGTTTTTTCGGTAAATCGACTCAATATTAATTGTTTCTACAATTTTTATCCTGTTTAAAATATCGAAAACTTATTAAAAATATTCAAGTGGTACAGGGCCATGAGTCAAATTATAACGCTTGAATAATAGAGAGGTTTTCAACCTAAAACATCTTCGCGGCAAGCAGTACACATCGCCAGCCCCGCACGCTGCGCTGTGTGCGTGTCCGCAGAGCATTGTAAAAGTAGTTTGGGCACTTTCTCACAGATCAGCTTGTAATGCTCTGTACAATATCACATTTTCTCAGCTTCTTTTAAAGTTTTTATGTGAATATTTAAATTGTGTTTTTAATTGAATAGCGTTTTGAATTATTTTATTGCTTGATGGAAGTCGGCTATATTGGATCAGCCATTTTGAATTACCTTTTTTTGACATCATAATCTTAGTTTCAGCGACCTCGAAAACCCCCTTAATTTGAATTAAATTGCTTTAAAATTTTTTAACTCATAATAATTTTGTTGAAAAAAAGTTTCTTTTTGTTTAAATAATTAATAAACAATTTCCTCACGATTATATGTTTATAACTTTTTATTTTAAACTATGTAAAAGCAGGTACCGTAACCGAACCGTAACCGAAAACCGCACCGTAATTACGATTTTTTTCTAACCGTAACCGAAACCGAAAACCGAAATTAGAGAGATTCTAGAAAACCGAAACCGTAACCGAAAACGGGATTGACGCTGCTTTGAAAACCGAAACCGAAAACCAAATTAACGCTGCTCTGAAAACTGAAACCGTAACCGAAAACCGAAAATGGTGTACGTCAGGCAAAGCTGGGCGAGTACACGGATACTTTACTCGTATTTTGTACTCGAGTACTAAAAGTACTCTTTTTTAATTATTCGTAAGTACTTTTTGGTTTACCGGACTTAATACTCGTATTTTCAGCACATTAAAAAATGCTTATACAAAGTATTCGCCAAAAATTGTTACTTTTCACGAGTAGCCAACCCCCTCTATTTCTCTCGTATAGTAGCCACAGAAATTAGTTTACTTTAGTGCGCCGTCATTAGTTTACCACTCACCAGTTACCACTGACCAGTCAATGGTCGTCTGTCGTCAGTTCAGCAGTGTAACATTTTAATTACTTCCACATCCAGTGGAAGTATAGTAACGACAAAAAAATTTTTAAAAATTTTTATTGTTCAAATAGGCTTAGAATGTCATGAAACGTCGAGATTTTAAGTTTGAGCGAAAAAAAAAATTCTGTCTGTCTGTCGGTCTGTCTGTAACTTTTTTTTGTGCGCACGTTTACTCTGGAACCGTTTGAGATATTGACTTGAAATTTGGTACATATATGTACTTTAACGAGATCTAGAACTAGATTATATTTTCATCTTCTTCCGTCGAAGGGTGGGGGGTAAATTGGGGTAAATTTGGGGTAAATTTGGGGTAAATTTGGGGTAAATTTGGGGTAAATAGGTAAATGAAGCAGGTAAGAGCCCATAAAATTGGTATTTAGTATATACAAAAGAAGCTAAGGTCTCAAAAAAAAATTTGGCATTAGCCACCCCCATTACCACCCCCACCATTATTAAAGGGGATGAAAAAAAAATGTGATTTAGTGTGTGTACAAGAACCAGAAACCTCAAAATATTTTTTACTTCATCCACCCCCACTACCACCCCCTATCACTACCCCCACCTCACTACCGATGTGGGGTATCGTTTTATGGGTTTTTGGGTAGAGGACTTCAAATATTATATTATTAAAGTTCCATAAACAATTATTTCCACATACAAAATTTTTTCGTTGTGAGTGACGATAGAAAATCTGGATGTGGAAGTAGGGATTCCTTGGGCAGCGGTTTTTTAATGGAGAATAATGATGTTAAGTGAAGTTGCGTCTATACATGATCCTTATTCTACAGACTCTTGTAGCGATTATGAACCTGTAACTGGGGTGGATGTGAACAACAACAGTAGGGCAGAAAGTAAAGAATTCCATGCTGAAAACCATTGATTGCCTATTATTTCCAGTGACGAAGATACAAAGATGGAGAGATATTTACTATTCATAAAAGTTAAAAAAAAGATGATCGCCGAATTGAAATTTTGCAAATATTTTCAAGAAATATTAAACAGCATTCAAATTTATTTAGAAAATAACATTTCTGCCAAAAATCGATAGGACGCATCGTTTTCAAGCAAAAGCGAAAACAAGCCAAATCAAGATTTTACATTGTCTTGTTATTTATTATTTTATTTTGTTTATTTTCGGGATAACATTGAATACCATTTCATATTTTTTGAAAATGTGTGGAAAATCTCAATTGCTACGAAATACTAAGTCATTCGCAGCAATATCACGTTTTTTTCATGAGCGGTTATTTACAAAAATAATAATAAACAGCAACGTTTGAAGAGTTTTTTATCTAACGACTGTTGAAGTCCTGCTAATAAAAAGTGAGATGCCCTATGCCCATGTTATAAATAATAATGTTTTTATTTTTTGTGAACCATAATGCCTAATGGTTATTTCGTTAAATAGCCGGATAAGCATAGTGAAAAATGCCCCTGAGCCAAATTAGATTTTGCATACATGGTTTGTTAGCTCTCTATTAATAAACAATTTCTATCGAGTTTTAAATCCGTACCCCTACGGTTGGACCAGTTATAGAGGGAGACAATGGGAGACATGATTTCAGTTTTCATTTAATTTCGCATTTCCTGTTGCATTGAAAATTCTGAAAAAAATCAGGGTACATACAGCCTTAAGGCTGCACGCCAGGAATTTTTCAGATTTTTTTGCTTAAATTTCGGCTCGCCAAAAATTTTTGAAATTTTTAAAAATTTTCTTCTTACTTAGGGTTTTATCAAGTGACTATCTTTATTTTTTACAGTAATAACTACTTCATATGCTTGTATTTTTTTCAGATTTTTTAAAGTGGTGGGTCGTGGTGTAATAAATTAAATTTCGATTTTGAGATGTTTGGGCTCTTAATCTTTATTCTTGAATATATTGTAATTTGTAACACTATCAATAGTAAACAGTATATAAATATTGCACTAAGTATATATGTATACAATAGTATTACGTCACCATTCCTCATCGCTATCATAGTTGATTACATGATTTATTTTTTCAACATCAAAATGTTTACTTAGTATCTCTGCAGGTCTTACAATTTTGGAAATATATCGAGCGTGAGATAAATAATAAATTATTGCAGCTATGTGTGAACAGCACCCGACTGTGCGTCTACCATTTGCACACTCGCAATAATATCGCTTTACTCCTCAGAAACAAACGGAATTTGGTTCATAATCAATAAAACATTTATAAGTTCTGCTATTAACATGTTGCGACCTCACTTCTACTTTAATTATATTATCATTGTCTTCAACATAAGCCATATTGACGTTATTATCGGAGTCCATCAGTTCTTCGAAGTATGGTACTGCTGCGATAACTGATATGATCCAGTGAATAAATTTTTCAAGTCGTTCTGTATAATTTTTGGGAAATCAAGGAGGTCTGAGGATTTCAGCTGTTGAAATGGAATCTTTCACCTAATGTTTCGTCTCGATCTCTAAAGTTAAAGTATTCTTCACAGTTTGCTGCAACGTCATTTGAGAAAGAATTTCTTCGGAAATACTAACATCTGAAAAGCGTTTTGTTTTCCATATCTATTGTTTAAAAAGCAAGCTATGTAGCCGATTGTGGTGCAAATCGTAAACGACTGCATTGTCGTAATGCTCGGACCTTTTCACGCAACGCAGAATGATGCGGAGATCATGAAAATCGTCTTGCAAGATCTGAGAAGGTTGTGAAATCTTCTGAAGGAAGGTGATATTTGTATCGCCGATTGAGGCATTGGCGATGTAAAAGACCATTTGGAACAACGAGGTTATAAAGTACTTATGCTTGCTCTTAAAGGCAAACGTAGTCAGCTGACCACAGCTGAATCCAATGACTCACGCAGAGTAACAAAAGTTCGCTGGGTCTTTGAAGCAATTCACGGTGTAATCGGACAGAAATACCGACTACTTCATCAGCAGTTGGATAACAAATTGCTTCCTAGAGCTCGTGCATATTTTCGGGCAGCTTGCTTTTTAAGCAATATATTTGGAAAACAAAAACGCTTTTCAGATGTTAGTCTTTCCGAAGAAATTCTTTCCCAAATGTCATCGCAGCAAACTGTGGAGAATACTTTAACTATAGAGATTGAGACGAAACATTGGATCAGGTGAAAGGTTACATTTCAACAATTGAAATCCTCAGGTTCCTTGATTTTCCAGAAATGACACAGAACGACTTAAAAATTTTATTCACTGGATCGTATCAGTTATTGTAAGCAGTATAATACTTCGCAGAACTGATGGACTCCGATAACATCAATATGGCTTATATTAAAGACAATAATATCATAATAATTAAAGTAGAAGTGAGGTCGCAACAAGTTAATAGCAGAAATTATAAATATTTTATTGATTATAAGCCAAATTCCATTGGTTTCCGAGGAGTAAGGCGATGTTACTGCGTGTGTGCAAATGGTAGAAGCACAGCCAGGTGCTGTTCACACATAGCTGCAATAATTTAGTATTTATCTCACTCTCGATATATTTCCAAAATTTTAAGACCTGCAGAGATACTAAGTAAACGTTTTGATGTTACAAATTACAATATATTCAAGATTAAAGATTAAGAGCCCAAACATCTCAAAATCGAAATTAAATTTTTTACCACTTTAAAAAATCTGAAAAAATTATAAGCCAACAAGCATATGAAGTAGTTATTACTGTAAAAAAAATATAGTCACTTGATAAAACTCTAAGAAAATTTTTTTTTTAAATTTCAAAAATTGTTGGCGAGTCGAATTTTAAGCGGTGAAATCTGAAAAGAATTCCTGGCGTGCAGCCTTAAGGCCGTATGGACCCTGATTTTTTTCAGAATTTTCAATGCAACAGGAAAAGCGAAATTAAATAAAAACTGAAAATCACGTCTCCCTCTATAACTGGCCCAACCGTACGGATTTAAAACTCGGTACAAATTGTTTATTAATAGAGAGCTAACAAGCCATCTATGCAAAGTCCAATTTTGCTCAGGGGCATTTTTCACTATGCTTATCCGGCTATACCCTTTGTTTTATTAAATAAAAGGTTTTATTTTATTTTATTCACAATCATTCAGAAATAATCAAATTGTCTTACATGTCAAAAGTTGGAAAGTATGACATTTCTACTTCATTCGACAATTGAACTGAAATGTGACATTTCAGGTTGGAAAGTGACATTTGCAGGTTGGAAAGTAGCCACTTTCTTACCAGTTTTCGGGTTGGAAAGTGAACATTTGTCAACCTGTGTTCTTTACTTTTTTACTTTTTTCTGGCAATAAATTTTCTGTTGCTCGCTCGGCGATTTTTTTGGCTTTTTGTTCTTTAAGGGAGATGATTCTGAATAAAATAGTATACATACCTTGGTGGAAAATTTCATTGCTGTCTCGAGAATTAGTTGACCTCGCCGCTGCGCGCCTCTGTCAACTATCTTATCTCTCGACAACAATGAAACACTTTCCACCTCGGTATGTAATATACTATTAAACTTGACTGCGTGTCTTTTTATCTGTTCTTATCGTTATAGTTATATCTAAGACTATAAAGAGAAAATATTAACTTATTTTAATTGTTATGGGTACTCGTACTCGTTACTCGAATTTATGATGGTTTTGCGAGTATTACTCGTACTTATACTTTTTTATTAATAAGATACTTACGAGTATTGTACTCATAAGTAAAATAAATCGAGTACTCGTACTCGAATTTTTACAAGTACTTTTTTTTGGTACTCGGCACAGCTCTGACGTCAGGTAATCGCAATCGAAACCGAGCCGAAATAAATTTCGTTTTCGATCCCTGCAAGCATTAATTTAAGTTTAACCGAAACCCTAACCGAAAACCGCACCGTAATTACGAATTTTTCCTAACCGTAACCGAAACCGAACCAAAATAAATTTCGGTTTCGGTTCCAGTGTAAAAGTGATATCAAAAGGTTTTAGGAAAATCGAAGCTTCTCGTAATTATTTCAAAATAATGCAATTTTCAGCCTCTATTGACTCCACTATAAAATATCTTATATTTTCCAAAATATCTTGTTAAAGATAATAAAATATACAGTAAAGTATACAGTAATTAAACTTTTCATTCATTTTTGAATTATGAAAATTTTGCCATACAAACGAATTCGATAGGTAGCTCAAAGGATTACCGATTTACAGATTTGAATATTTCACTCTTCGAAGGGGCGTAGGAGGTGAACGACGCGTATTTATATAGATTGGCCATGAATCGACTTAGTGTTATATATTAGACCGCCTATCAGATGAATTAGGTCGCTTTCTTTCATCATTCCAAATGATCCTCGTAATTTTGAATATAAGCCTTGCAACCAAAAAGAGATGCATGCTAGATCATATACAGTTTTCCTATTAGTAAATAGGATTTTTTCCCTATTTTCTAATAGATACGAGGTGTCCGGAAAGTAAAGGGACCCAGCTTAACCGCAGTTTCCTGAGATCAAATAGGACCGATTGAACTAAACATATCTTAGTCCAAATGTTACCTTAAGAAGTTGTAGGACCTTAAAACAATTTTTTTTTGAACATTGTAATGGGCAAATTTCAGAAACCAAACGACTAATCAAGCTGATAATTGGTACACATATATTTTAGGGGAGTTCAAACATTATAAGGGTATAAACAGTAATTCTGCATATCATAGATGGCGCTGCCCGCATGTTTTTTTGACATTTTTTATCATAACTTTTTATTATTATTTTGAGTCCATATGACTAAACATTATTATACAAAAACTAATTTGGCAAAAATAAGATCTACTTGTTTCACGTTGATAAAATGAACCGTTTTTAATAAAATAATTTAAGTAAATACGAGAGTAAATATTTCAGCGCAATGGTGGATTGGGTATGCATCTGATTATATTTGGCCACCACAAAGCCCAGACGTTAATCCATTAGATTTTTATCTCGGGCCATATGAAATTCAATGTGTACCAACACTCCAGCCATACTAGAGAAGAATTGTCAAGAAAGATAAGAGTGGAAGGAAATAAAATTAGAAATAATACTGATTATTTTTTTGTCTTAGACGGACAAAACGAAAATTTGTTTTCTTTAAAAACGCATAATTTCGTAAGGAAGCACTTTTGGACTAAGGTACGTTGGGTTTAGTCACTAAACAGGTACAATAATATCAATGTGACAAATGATAACTTGATCGAATATCATGTAGCATGATGGGCTCTTGGCATGCGCTGAAATATTTAAGTGTAATTTTATTGAAAATGGTGCATTTTATCGACATGAAACAAGTAGACCTTATTTTTGCCAAATTGGTTTTTGTATCATAATATTTAGTCATACGGACTCAAAATAATAATAATAAAAAGTTATAATAAAAAATGTAAAAAAAAATATGCCGACAGCGCCATCTACGATATGCAGAAATACTTATACACTCATAATGTTCGGACTCCTGTAAAATATATGTGTAGCAATTTTCAGTTTGATTAGTCGTTTGGTTTCTGAAATATGCACATTACAGAATTTTAAACAAACTGTTTTAAGACCCTACAACTTCTTAAGGAGCACCTTTGGACTAGGGTACGCTTAGGGTTTAATCGGCTCCATTTAACCTCAGGGAGTTATGGTTAAGCTGGGTCCCTTTACTTTCCGGACACCATGTTATGAGTTTCGACCCTTCCATTGTTACTCCAGTGGAAGTATAGTAATGACAAAAAAAAATTTAAAATTTTTATTGTTCAAATAGGCTTAGGGTGTCATGAAACATCGAGATTTTAAGTTTGGGTGAAAAAAAATTTCTGCCTATCTGCCTGTCGGTCTGTTTGTAACTTTTTTGTGCGCACGTTTACTCTGGAACCGTTTAAGATATTGACTTGAAATTTGGTACACGTATGTATTTTAACGAGATCTGGAACTAGATTATATTTTCATCTTGTTCCGTCGAAGGATTGGGGGGTAAATTGGGGTAAATGGGGGTAAATAGGTAAACGAAGCAAGTAAGAGTCAATAAAATTGGTATTTAGTATATACAAGAGAAGCTAAGGTCTCAAAAAATTTTTGGCATTAGCCACCCCCATCCCATTATTAAAGGGGATGAGAAAAGATTGTGATTTAGTGTGTATACTGTGTACAAGAACAAAAAACCTCAAAATATTTTTTTACTTCATCCACCCCCCACTACCCCCTATCACCACCCCCACCCCACTACCGATGTGCATCGTTTTATGGGTTTTTGGGGTAAAGGGTTTCAAATATTATATTATTAAAGTTCCATAAACAATTATTTCCACATGCAAAATTTTTTCGTTGTGAGAGAGACTTGAATAGAAAATCTGGATGTGGAAGTAGTGATGCCTTGGGCAGCGGTTTTTTACTTCCACATCCAGTGGAAGTATAGTAACGACAAAAAAATTTTTGAAAATTTGTCAAATAGGCTTAGAATGTCATGAAACGTCGAGATTTTAAATTTGAGCAAAAAAAAATTCTGTCTGTCCGTCTGTAACTTTTTTTTTGTGCGCACGTTTACTCTGGAACCGTTTAAGATATTGACTTGTTTGGTACACGTATGTACTTTAACGAGATCTGGAACTAGATTATATTTTCATCTCATTCCGTCGAAGGGTTGGGGGGTAAAATGAGGTAAATAGGTGAATCAAGCAGGTAAGAGTCCATAAAATTGGTATTTAGTGTATACCAGAGAAGTAAAGTGGTTTCAAAAAATGTTTTGGCATTAGCCACCCCCATTACCGCTCCTACCCCATTATTAAAGGGGATGAAAAAAAAATTGTGATTTAGTGTGTGTACAAGAACCAAAAGCCTCAAAATATTTTTTACTTCATCCACCCCCACTACCAACCCCCTATCACCCCACTACCGTGTGGGATATCGTTTTATGGGTTTTCGGGGTAGACGATTTCAAATATTATATTATTAAAGTTCTATAAACAATTATTTCCACATACAAAATTTTTTCGGTATGAGAGATTTTAGAAAATCTGGATGTGGAAGTAGTGATTCCTTGGGCAGCGGTTTTTACTTTTGGGTTCAATTCTATTAACAATATGATTGTTAAATTACTCACGATAATTGAAGCACCACTACAAAAAGAAATAAATGTCAAAATATTGCATAATTACAAAATATTGACCATCTTGTATTTGAACAATTCCTGATTAATAAAATTGCTATAACTAGTAATTTTATTCGGCAGGATCAGGAAGTCAGTTGTTCTCACACAGATATTCTCATATTATTATACTCTAATTGTTTATTTCGATACGTAACATCAGTATCGTAGATTCGTTCTGCTGCTAAAATGTATGCGAAAAATAAATCTACCTACCATGTAGATTTGAATATATTTTAATCTTAAAGCCATTTTACATTAATGCAATATTGCAGGTGGCATGCAAATTACTTCCACATCCAGTGGAAGTATAGTGACGACAATAAAATTTTTAAAAATTTTTATTGTTCAAATAGGCTTAGAATTTCATGAAACGTCGAGATTTCAAGTTTGAGCGAAAAAAAAAATTCTGTCTGTCGGTCTGTAACTTTTTTTGTGCGTACGTTTACTCTGGAACCGTTTGAGATATTGACTTGAAATTTGGTACACATATGTACTTTAACGAGATCCAGAACTAGATTATATTTTTATCTTGTTCCGTTGAAGGGTTGGGGGGTAAAATGGGGTAAATTTGGAGTAAATAGGTAAATCAAGCAGGTACTTTAACGAGATCCAGAACTAGATTATATTTTTATCTTGTTCCGTCGAAGGGTTGGGGGGTAAAATGGGGTAAATTTGGAGTAAATAGGTAAATCAAGCAGGTAAGAGTTCATAAAATTGATATTTAGTATAGACAAGAGAAGCTAAGGTCTCAAAAAAAATTTTGGCATTGGCCATCCTCATTACCACCCCATTATTAAAGGGGATGAAAAAAAATGTGATTTAGTGTGTGTACAAGAACCTGAAACCTCAAAATATTTTTTTACTTTATCAACCGCCCACTCCCACCCCCTGCCACCACCCCCACCCCACTACCGATGTGGGGTATCGTTTTATGGGTTTTTGGGGTAGAGGATTTCAAATATTATATTATTAAAGTTCCATAAACAATTATTTCCAGATACAAAATTTTTTCGTTATGAGACTTGGATAGAAAATCCGGATGTGGAAGTAGTGATTCCTTGGGCAGCGGTTTTTTTATTTATTTCGATCAGCTGATGGCAACATTTTTTATTGCATTGAATTAGCGCGTGTTCTAATTTGATTGCATTGCAGAAGCAATATAGTTACTTTATTTGGAATATTTGGGTTGCCAACCAAGTATTAAAGGGACTGAATCAACAAACATAAGCTATATTTTAGAGCTTTTTTAGAGCATAAAAGCTTTTCTTTTCGTTTGGTTGGTAGGCCCAAAGATTTCACAAAATATTGCAGTAGAGTAAAGTGCTTTCAAGATGCAAACATTTTGGCGCAAAGTTTTGCATGCCATCGTTTTCATTGCATTGCATAAATGTAAAGCCGCTTTTAAAGTTTGTAATTGTTACGCTGACACGTACACGGTGAACACGTACAGCAAACAAACAACAAAAATGTCTTTTTTATTCGATAATATTCAAATCCAAAAGGCCATCGACCGAGGTTTTTCAATGAGCACGTAATAAATATATAAAAGTCCTTACTCAGAATGTCTACTAGAAACGAGATTGATAAACGCGGTTTTTAGAAGAAAACAAGTAAAATTAATATTTTTCAAATTGTTTTTTCACAATTTTGAAAAAGTGAAAATTGCATTTTTTTCAAAATTTTGTTTTCCGTTCTCACAAAATTTTAAACAGGAGATTCAAAAGATAATATAGTTATTTCAGATATTTTTAAAAAATGCATGCCTGAGCCCCGTCTCTAATAGAAGTTTTTGAGCAACTTTTTTTTACTTAAAATTGTGAGAAAATGGAAATTTGCAAAATATTTTCGAAAATTTAATTTTATTATTAAGTATGTAATAACGTTTAAAGAAGGAATATGCTATTCACAAGTCTTTTGCAAAGATAAACTGGAAAACCGGAATGTGAGATTCTGGAAAACCGAAACCGTAACCGAAAAGCGAATTGACGCTGCTTTGAAAACCGAAACCGAAAACCAAATTAACGCTGCTCTGAAAACCAAAACCGTAATCGAAAATGATGTACGTCAGTTAACCGTAAACGTAACCGAACCGAAATAAATTTCGGTTTCGGTCCCTGCTTGTAAACCATAGAACCTTTAACCTGGACATTTTTTTAAATTCCTACTTTTCTTTAACATTCTCACATCGTAGATAGAGGGAGCCAACAGTTTTATATCTCTTTAGAAGCGAGCAAATCCACTCATCTATTTAGACGAGTTAAACATCAAACTAATTGTAAAAGAAATAAACTAAGGTTTTTTAGACTTGGAATAAGATCTCCAACAACATATAAAAAGTCTAGAAAAATCTAAGTATGGGAAAGCCGCCATATTGGCCGACATCTTGGATTTACTCTCGAATCTATGAAACGCATACATTGCTCCGATTAACTTCAAATATGTACCAAATAGAAACTTTTTTGAACCAGAAATCATATAAAGACTATCTAATTTTGTTTCTACCATGTTCCATTTATTACAAAATGTTAACAATAAAGGAAGGTAATTTTTGAACATTATAATGATTTTTTTTCCCAAGGAAATGGCTTTGGGAACGTAGCCCGTATAGCCAACATTATAATGATACGGTATAAGTTTTTAAATAAGCTTTATTAAACTTGTATTGTTTAAATTACTGTATACTCTTTGAAAAAACTACCAACACAATTAAAATACTACTGTCTTTTCCTACATGTATCACTCTCCATCAGAAATACCATTGTCGTATACATCTTCTATATTTGAATTACTGCAGAGTATATCTTGACAATCACTGCAAGCTGATGAATATTCCAAACCATGTTTTCTGCATGAGCACCTTGAAATACTACAATCTGTCTTGCATTTACATCTTATGAAATCGAGCAGAACTGGTAGGAGTTGACCCTGTAATTGCCAACCCAAATCTTCAGGTAGAAAAGATGCATTTCCTTTCCAATCCTGAACTTGGTAGTAGACCCGTAAATTATGGAACTTAGCAGCAGCTGAAGTCGGTGGAAGTGACTGGGCTTGAACAGTAGGGTGGGCTGAAAAACACGAAAATTTGAATTTACAGATGGCCCACTTACTAACTTATTACTATGTATCTAAAACTAATTCGGGTAGATTTTTAGCCAAATCGGTGAATATCTAGCTAGCCCACCAGGGCCTTGAAAATGAAAAAAAGGGCCAATTTTTCGATTTTTAACATTTTTTAAATTGACATTTGAATTTTTTTTTGACTCTTTATTAATGCCTAAATGCGTGTAGCAAAAGTTTTTCGAATAAAATATTTTTCAGTTCCAGGGAAATTAGAAATTTGTCACTAAAACGTAGAAAACGAAAATAAGGTTTTCTGTATAAAATTTCTAATTTCCCTGGAACTGAAAAATATTTTATTCGAAAAACTTTTGCTACACGCATTTAGGCATTAATAAAGAGTCAAAAAAAATTTCAAATGTCAATTTAAAAAATGTTAAAAATCGAAAAATTGGCCCTTTCTTTCATTTTCAAGGCCCTGGTGGGCTAGCTAGATATTCACCGATTTGGCTAAAAATCTACCCGAATTAGTTTTAGATACATAGTAATAAGTTAGTAAGTGGGCCATCTGTAAATTCAAATTTTCGTGTTTTTCAGCCCACCCTATTGAACAGCTTGAACCATATTTTTGTTAGCCACTTTTGTACTGAAACATCTTTATCGTAGTTCATCCAAAGTATCAGATGTCTTTTCTCCATACATGGCAACAATAGCATTTTCCCCGGCAGTAATTATGTCTTCTTTCAAACCGTTTGCATTGTTGAATACTTCAGCATACTCCATAAATGATGTATTTTTCATGATCTTCGTTAGACCTTTGCCTTTGCCAATCCCAAACAACTGTGGCGTGAATAAATAGCAAGCCGTTGCAGACATTTAATCTCAATGACGAGTTTGTAGTTTGAATGTTCCATTGTCGGATGTTGGTTGCACCACGCTTTGGTTCTGGTTTGAATATTACATTTTTATTTTCCATTTTAACACAGTAACACAGAAGTATCAGGACATCAATGTTGTCTGCGATGACATCTCTTTGTTCAGACGCACCAACTGCTGTCTGGGTGATCAGAAGTTCTGCATCTCCACGTGCATTGTCTGAAATCCAACAGTTTCAAATCTTTCAAAAAGCATCATCAAAAAACGCGGCTTATCCGTTTTGTTTGACAGAGAAATATCCTTCTTCATTGTCAGTTTCATGTCCATAGAAAATAAAACTTTAGGGGAGCTTTTACCTTCACTTCTTCAAATGTGAGTGGCATCCTTGATGGAAGGGCCATTCAAATATCCATCAAACACAATCACAATCGATTTACCATACCTTGTAAGAACGTAGTGTGTATAACTATTACTGATGTCTGAGAACAGCATGCCAACCGATCATGATAATCGATGCAGTAAAGCACCTCCATCGAGTACATAGAGTGGATCAGAAAGTGGTGCTTCTGCTGCAGCTATCTGACATTTCTCCGCCTTGGCCCACTCCCACATTGTATTGGTCAGAGCCGAATTAGTTGTTTTTCTTGGGAAGACTGAATCGGCAAACAAAGATGCTGGATAGCTACAAAGTTCATAATTGAATATGTCCTTATCTATGCCCTGTTGTTGAGAAACAAAAGCAAGTCTTTGGAATAACAATGTTGGGTCAATATTGACATCTATACCTACGTGCGCCGCCAAGGTAAGGTGTTTCACTCTGCCCGGGTGTATTATCCAATGAATAGAATATATGGCATGTCGTTTGGAACAGGATGCGCGAAACTGTTTCTCCCCTCTCTACACGCCATTTGTCATGTTATTTGGTGCACACGAAGACCGAAAACGAGGAGTACGGAGAGCCTCGAAAGAGCCCGAGCCCCCACCAGAGAGACGAATCGGACTACGCGCAGCGCGCATCACTTGTGAGGTCCTCAACAAACATATCAAATGCCTTTCTCAAGCTTATTACTGGTAAAAATGTTTTTAAATTGCTTTAAATAACGTTCCTGGAAAAACAGAGCCGCAGCGGGACAACTTTTTTGGGAGTTATTTTTCAAATTTGCTAACTTCATAAACCTATAATTAAGAAGCTAACTCTGTAAATAAATAAATAATAATTCCTCCAAAAAAATTGTTGAGCGCGGGTGGGGGGGGGGCAGAAAATCTAAAAAATTTTCCACCAAAATAGAAATTGATGAGCGGGGAAGAGAAAATCTAAAAAAAAAAGTTCCACCAAAATAAAAATTGATGAGCGGCGAGGAGGAAAATATAAAAAAAATTTCTTCCATCGAAATAAAAAAACCGCTGCCCAAGGAATGACTACTTCCACATCCAGGTTTTCTATCCAAGTCACTCACAACGAAAAAATTTTGTATGTGGAAATAATTGTTTATAGAACTTTAATAACATAATGTGAAATCCCATAAAACGATACCCCACATCGGTAGTGGGGTGGGGGTGGATGAAGTAAAAAAATATTTTGAGGTTTCTGGTTCTTGTACTAAATCACAATTTTTTTCATACCCTTTAATAATGAGGTGGGGGTGGTAATGGGGGTGGCTAATGCCAAAAATTTTTTTGAGTCCTTAGCTTCTCTTGTATATACTAAATACCAATTTTATGGACTCTTACCTGCTTGATCTACCTATTTACTCCAAATTTACCCCAATTTACCCCCAAACCCTTCGACGGAACAAGATGAAAATATAATCTAGTTCCAGATCTCGTTAAAGTACATATGTATACCAAATTTTACGTCAATATCTTAAACAAACGATTCCAGAGTAAACGTGCGCACAAAAAAAATTACTGACAGACAGACCGACAGACAAGACATTTTTTTTCGTTCAAACTTAAAATCTCCACGTTTCATGACATTCTAAGCCTATTTGAACAATAAAAATTTTAAAAAAATTTTTTGTCGTTACCGAGGGGGGTGCCATTGGGAAAATTTTTGTACACCTATGTAAATTACCCAATATTTTCCAGTAATTTTGTATTTTATGGTAATTTTAAAATTACATGACGTATTATAGTAATTCTGAAATTACTTTACCTTCAACGGAATAAGATGAAAATATAATTTAGTTCCAAATCTCGTTAAAATACATAAGTGTACCAAATGTCAAGTCAATATCTTATACGGTTCCAAAGTAATCGTGCGCACAAAAAAGTTACAGACAGACAAACAGAATTTGTTTTGCTCAAACTTAAAATCTCGAAGTGTCTGGCCTTTCTAAGCCTATTTGAACAATAAAAAAAATGTTAAAATGTTTTTGTCGTTACTATACTTCCACTGGATGTGGAAGTAATATGGACAGGGCGATAGAAAGTGTAATCATAAATCTCATAATTTCTATATACCTATAATATTTGTATTAACAAAAGTATAAGTGATATTGTTTCCTTATATTATTCTAAATTCATTTTGTAACAGATAATAATAAATCCCATCAGAAGAGTAGTAGATATCAGGACAAGGATTTGAATGCTTGCAGTGTGATAAATCACTGGCATATTTAAACACATACTATTTTGCTTGTAATTGAACTCTCGTTATTGACAGACACGAGAACAGATACTATGCAGCACACTTGTATATCCCAAAAAATCAATTGCATTTCCGTATTCTGCACAAACAAATAATATACTTAGTGGTTTATAATGCAAACCTCTTTAAAACAACAACAATGGATTATGGATTATATATTTATTGTTCTGTAAACGTTGCGTACCCTTGTCCTGATCTTTCTCACTACTGAAATTTGTTTCCATAGAACTTATTATTTAAATACAATTCAAGCAAAGAATCTAACCGACAACTTTCAGTTTTAGATGTAAGTTGCCATTATACAAGAACCATTAATATCGAGATTAATACTAATGATACCAATTTTTGATCAATTTTTTGAATATGTATTATTTGAGTGGATGGTACAGCTGAATTGCTATTTTATATACTGTATGCTTGAAGGTTCACAAAATTACTCGCAAAAATATATCTCAAAAATGGTTGGTCATAGAAAAAAAGAATTTTGCAATACAATGAATTTAGTACATAAGGAATCAGAATCAGCAAAAATATTCAATTTAAAACAATAAAATTGTAGCGTGCTGTGAACAAGGCCGTGAACGAGGCTGTGAACGAGGCTGTGAATTTATCTCGGAATTTATGTACTCTATTCGAATCAATTCATTTACATTTTCGAATTGTGCACAAAAAATTAAAGAAAGTTTCCTCTTGGTGTTTTCTATATATCTACAGTAATTTACGAGAAAAATGAGTGAATATACAAATTATTGTTCGATGATTTTAGCGCCCCCTTCGCACGGCCTTCCAAACGAACCGGGTTAGAATAAATTTTGTGTTCAAATTAAACTCTTTCTATTCAACACAGTATAAGCAATTGGAGAATACTTAGCAAAACGTAAATAAGACTACCAAATGCTATACTTTAAAAACAAAACTAACACCTGGAGATCTGGATTGATTAACGGCAGATAACTTTTACTTTAGAGATAGGTAGGAATATTATATTTTTCTAACATACGTTTGGACGTGAAAAGTTGAACAATAATTTACGTATTTACTAGTGAAATATTTTGTCGAACTCCTCTATATGTTTCCTTAAATATATAAGGAATAAGAAACCAGACTGCAACCAACAGCTATTCTCCGGACTAATGCCCCACCGAGCGCTGAATTACGAGTTACAAGCCTGGCCGCGTTAAGTACAATAACTATGTATTGCCACAAAACGCTAAGTTTCGATTGTAATAGACACCAGCCGAAAGACTTATTCCCATTCAAAGGAGCTCTCGTGCCGGCCACCCCATACCACTTGCAGACTGCAGTTTCGAGCTATTGGCTCTAGATGGCGCTAGATGGAGCCTGTCATTTTTGTTGCATGTCGTGGTTTTATAAATCTCGTCATGTACCAAGAGTGAACAAATGCCTCGTTACAGCCGTCTCAGACCTACCTTGCACTGACGAGAGCCAATAGCTCGAAACTGCAGTCTGCAAGTGGTATGGGGTGGCCGGCACGAGAGCTCCTTTGAATGGGAATAAGTCTTTCGGCTGGTGTCTATTACAATCGAAACTTAGCGTTTTGTGGCAATACAATAGTTATTGTACTTAACGCGGCCAGGCTTGTAACTCGTAATTCAGCGCTCGGTGGGGCATTAGTCCGGAGAATAGCTGTTGGTTGCAGTCTGGTTTCTTATTCCTTATATATTTAAGGAAACATATAGAGGAGTTCGACAAAATATTTCACTAGTAAATATTCTGCCCTCTAGAAGCATATCTACTAATAATTTACGTAGTTTAAACTTCATTTTACTTAACAAAATCCATCAATAAACCATTAGAAGTTAGTATTAGTCGATAGTAATTTGCATACCGGTAAATCACAGCTGACTTTTCTGCTATGGATGGTAGTGATGGGCAGAATCGGAATAAAGAATCGGTAGATAATGTTTCGATTATTTTATAAATTCTTGGAAGAATCGGCACGTTCCGATTATCTTATAAATTTTATTTGATCCTCAATTTCACTCATCAATCTGTAGATGCGAATAATTTTTTTTTATCCCCCCTCCCCCTCCCCCACCGCTCATCAAATTTTAGACGCGGAGGAAAATTTTTTTTCCTACCCCCCTGCTCATCAATTGTCCCTGCAACCACTATAAAACTGAACTAAGCCAGCTTGGATTGCGATTCTCAGTAGCCGATTATTATTCCGCTTCTCGAGACTATCCGATTCCAGGGATTCCGATTCTCAAAATTGCCGATTCTGCCCATCACTAATGGTGGCAATAGTGTTGCCCGCGGTAAATATTGTATCGAGTACTATAGACTGAGATCGAACTGAGGTAGAAGTTTAAGAAGTAATACGTAATATGATCGTAGATATTTTAATCAACAAGTAAAGTAAGTACAAAGTAAGTAACAATGTTAATCTGATATTCTGTGATATATTACTTCGTATGTTACATGCGGACATTACATCGAAACAATAAAAAACTAGACTCAAAATCTGATTTATTATTTTCTAACATTGTTGTCTACATCCATGTTAGTTCCCTAACCTTTTACTGTGTAAAAATGGTATTTCCAGTGTTCTTTATAGAATACCTACATATAATAAAACATAAAAGATAATAAAAACATATTTATGGCAGAAATTAACGCAAAAACGACAGTGCAGTATGTCGAGGTTCAAAAAAGTAGATCTACGCAAAAACGGTAGACTTGGCAACACTGCCACTGAGACAAACGCGCTCAGCAAGATTGGTAGACTATGAGGTTCCTTAATATACAGCTTTTAGGCGAAGAAGTCAGTGCGGGGGTGAAAGGTCAGACTATCTTTGTTCTTCGAACGCGCAGTAGCGGCGCAGTTATCTCACTCTAGAAGAACCGTCCGTACTGGGCCGAAATATGGTCTCGTTACTAAGATCTATAGTGTTACATTCTACAACTTATCCTCATTACCAGCATGCAGAACAGTGACTCAAAATGCGAGGATAATTACCACCGACCTCAAAAGCGGGTTATTGCGAGCCCGTTCCAGCTACGAGTTCTTTGCTTAATTAACATTACACAAATTCTTACAATATTTTGAATAAGGCTCTGCATCTGGTGTGATCTCAAACCAGCTGTTCATTGGATAATGCCATTTTTTGGTGGGGATTGTGAATTATTAAGCCACCTTAAAGTCTACCAACCTTGCGCGCTCAGAACGATCAAGGAACTTCGACTAACCTCGGTCATACATCGGAGCACGTATTAGAATAACGCGCGTGCGCAAATGAAATAAGACGATGTCTGCACTTCCTAGATATGTTGTGCTGATCTGTGACATTATTTATAAAAACGGTCATACACCGGAGCACGTTAGGTGTTCCATTAAAAAAAAAAATAGTTTTCGTTCAAAAACCCATACTTAATGAAGAATAAATCGTGTTTAATGTTAGTATCTGAAGAGATAATATTTTAAAGGTACTTACAGACCAATTTCTATCAATTTTGGTAAAATCGCAGCCTTCTATTATTAAAACTAAAAATTAAAAAATCTATTTTTAGAAAATAAAAATAATATTTGAGGGTCAGATCATATGCATTTTAGCCAGTAGGATCCAAATATGCAAACAAATACGGGTTGTCCCATTTAAAAATTTGGTCTTCGTGTCAATTACATCTAAACCGGAAGTTAGGGTTTTTGGACAATTCTGAACAACTTTCGTTAATATTTTCCGATAAAAAATGCCTAGCACCGGAAAATCGGAAGAAGGGTTTTTTTTTCGGTTTAGGGGTAGTGGTTGGAGGGTAGGTCGGAAAATATTGTCACCATCGTGTTTCCCGCCCTCGAAAACAAGGGGGAAAATATCTCGCGGTCCGGTCGTAGAACTTTTGGGCTTTTGCCTTTTTCTGGTTTACCTCAAGGGAGTAAATGCCAATCTAATTCTTTATGTCTAGTCTAGTCCAATTTATTATATTAATCATTATTAATTATTACTTTAATAATCAATTTGCTCCGCCTATGGTACGAAATTATTGCCATCCTTTAACAAACTAATTCAGGCAAAACAGGATGATGACGTCAGTTCAAAGATCCGTTGCTCCAACTATAAGCCGCTACTTTTCCAGATTTTTTCCGTGAGCCACACAAATGACAAATGATTTCATTGAGTGAAAACCTAGGTGAAAATAGTTATATCATTTTTAACATTATACATTTTACTATTTTGCAATTGAGGAATATTTAGTTCTATTCCTGATTTTATTATATGTTAACACCGAGGTTAACACTCATTTAAATGTTCACTTAAAACTTTTTTAAATGGGATAATATTTACGATCCGTTATTAGGCTCGTTATTCGTTATCAATTATGCAGTAGAGGTGTGTCATTGCCATCAAATAATAACATTAATATTATTTCAAGGTCATTATTGTTTGATTTTGCAATTAATATCGAGGTTAATGTACTTAATGTACCTACTATACTATAATAAGTATTTAGGTACTTCCTATTTTCAATTAGATAGTTGGTAACTCGGTTGGTAAATATCTTAAAGTACGGGAGCCAGCGACACTTTTTGTTGCTATATTTGTTTAAACATGTTTTTTTTTCTCGATCATATCAATGTAACTTATCCACAAAACAAACTCCTGCCACTTCGTTAGGAGCCAATGCTTGACAGTAGCTTTTTGATTATTAAAAAAAAAGTCACTGCTATACGTGTTTAAAGATGATATTTCTTGTGTCCTTTATTGACATTACAGTATGATGGAAAATGATTTCCTGCCACCTTCATTGTAGACTGCCTCCTATCATTAACATAAATATGTAATTAAGATGAAGTCAATTGACAGCAATGTTTAAAGCTGAATTTTTTTTGCGAGTAGTTTATTACTTGAAATGGTTAAAAAACTTGTGCTGCTGGCCATTAAACGAAACATGGCTTTGGCAGGAGCAAAAAAAGTCCTGTTGGCCCGCTGGTGCGCCTGCAGGAGTCGATTTTGTGAAAAGACAGCCTAAATAGGTATATTACCAAAAATAAGAAATTAATGTTAAGCTAATCTTCCAAAAAAATAGTGTCGCTGGCTCCCGTACTATTAGCAGGGAAAGGAGAATAGTGATGAATTGAACTTCTAATAGTGTCAAGTGGCACGTGTCATTGTCAAAGGGATGCGCATTAGCCCAGATGACAGGGAACATTTTATAGCGAAACCTACAAAAATTTGCATCGCTCGGATGCAGAACATAAAAAAAAAAGTGAAAATATCTTTTTTATCCTATCCTAACTTGAAATTAAGTTAGGATAGGAAAAAATAAAAAATACAGGTGGATAGACACGTGTTTCTGAACAAAAAATATCCTGATAAAATTCATCTTTAAAGCCACGGTATTCCTGGAAAAAAAATAGAGAAGTAACTTTGTCACTCTGCGCGGCCAGCGCACGGTTAAATGCATATTATGGAACCTCTAAAAATACTTAGTTGTTCTATCGAGTAAAATAAAGCTTTTTTTTTCTCTTTCTGATTACACGTTTCAAACATTTTTAGTAGTGACTAGGAGGATAAATAGTGAGTATGCATATATATAATTAGGGACGCATACACAGACACCACACATAGCTGCTGAATCGCTTGCATGAATTTTGACGTGCCATTACTGTACTGTATTTATTACAGGTACACCTATCGATATTTCAGCTATATTCAATGGATTCCTTATACATTTGTTAATGTATTGGAAAAGTTACAGAATTTATATTCAAAACAATCAAAGATATTTTCATAGTTATAAGGATAAGATCGTGAAAATCGCAATTTCTTATCATGATCTGATTGATTACATTTTCGAAAAAATGCATACAAATAAACGATTTTGTGTTTGAACATTCGAAAAGTATACATTTTTTCCGAAATAGTGATATTTTATTTTTTCCAATGGGTCAATTTCTCGACAAGTTAAAGCCTCTAATATATATATTTATCAAAAAAAATCGTTAAGCAAGGAAATTAAAATTATTTGAGATGTACTTTTTTTTTAATCCTCGTTACTATAACTTAATAAACCATAATAATCATGAAGTGTACATACTTTTTAACAAATGAAAGAATTTTTTTGAAGGGCTTTTATTTTTTTCTATATTGTTTATTGCGACGATTGAGTTCGGGCGTGATAATATACAGGGTGTCCCGAATTGCATAGGCCAAATTTCACTAAGTAATACAACTTTTCAAAATAAGAAAAAAGTTCCTATAAACATGGGTCGGGAAGTGCTTAGTTTCAAGTAATTCTCCTGAAAATGTTTTTTATGAATATTTTCGAAACATCTAAAGATAAACAAATGATAATTTACACGGGAATTTAACTTTTTATGCTTTTTAAGACAAAATGACAACTATGTACGAAAACCATTCAGGAGCGGATGAAACTGGGAGGGCCTAGGTATAATTTAGCCCCAACTTTATTGTGTGACATACATTAATTTATGAGCAGAATTTAAAAATTTTAAGTTTTCTACACAAAAAAAGTCTCTTGTGTTTTTTCTCTAAAATTATCAGTTTTTGAGTAAATCTTATCTGAACTTTATTAATTAGTAACCATTATTACCAGCATTCCTGGTATGCAGGAGTGTGCCATGATTGTAATGTTTGTAACAAATAATCTAGCATGCAATGCCAGAATGACAATAATGACATTGTTGTTTTTTGTGTTTTCTGTAGTTCATTGTTCTGTAGTTTTATTATTTTCTTTTGGAAAAAGTGTTCTATTGAAAAGTAAAAAATGGTCATGTTTAGTAACGTGGAGTACGCGGATATTCATTTTATTTATGGATATTGTAATGAAAACGCGAATGCCGCGGTACGCGAATATCGCAGAAGATTTCCTAATAGAAGGAAACCATCTAAAGATGTTTTTATTCGAACCCACCTAGAATTTAGAAATGTTGGACTTAAAAGAGGTCCAAGAAATGAAGAACAGCGAAATGGGCGATTTAGAAACATAATTTTGGCCAAATTTAACAATAATAATAAATTAAGTATCAGAAGAGCGGTCCAACAGCTGCGTGCACAAGCTGTTTCCAAAAACAAAGTTTTTCGGATTCTGAAAAAAGACCACAGAAAAGCTTTTCGAATGCAGCCAATCCAAAGCCTTCAACCAGGTGATCCCGAAAGGCGTATCAATTTTTGTAATTGGTTTATAAATGCCATGTAACAAGATCCCGATTTCGGAAGTAAAGTTATTTGGACTGATGAAGCTACCTTTAACCATAATGGATTGGTTAATTTTAATAATTTAATGTCCTACAAGTCTGTTATTTTACAATAACCGCCCTATTTTGAGATACATTAAATGAAAAATAACGCCCTAGGGCGTTATGAATATCTATAACGCCCTAGGGCATTATAAAATCATAATACAACCCAAAACAAGCAAATTATGATAGCGTTATTGACAAACAAAATGCGTTGCTATGCAAAGGCTGCGTTTACAAACAATTTTGATTTTTACTCTCTTTTAAATCAAATCGTTCTGAACATAATAGTCAAATTAATAAATCGTAAATGTCAAAAAAAAAATAAATTCGAATTAAATAACAGACTTGCAGGACATTAAACGTTGAAGGCACCACGGGTGTTATAGGATAATGACGCCCTCGGGATTGTACACTGCCGACCTCGGTGCGTTATTATCCTCAGGGATCGAAAATATCATGATATTTATATAAATATCAGACAAACTGATATATATCAGATATATATCACTTTTTGATATTTATGATATTTATTTTTATTTTTTTAATTCATGCAACTTATTCATGCAAATAAAACCACGATTGAATTTAAAAGAGTGCATATCATATTTTAAATCGTTTTTATTCAATGTTTTTTAAGCTTATTGTCTTGACTCTGAAAATGTAACAAACAAAACATAAATTCTAACAATTTAAAATAAAGTCAAATTCTGTTCAGCTGCCTGAAAGTTCTTCTCACGGCCCAATGATGTATCACTTTACCCGGGTTACCTCCTCTATCCTCCCAGCTGCATTTGGGTATCATTGGGTTCGTACAAGTGGGAAGAGAATCATGAGTTTTGTTACATCAAAATTAAAATGACGATCTTGCCCCGTCCAACTGTAAAGCTAAGCAGCTGAAAAGAATTTGGCTTAAAAAAACATAACAAAATTGCTCTCATAGATGTTCAATATTAGTATTATAAGGACAATAAAGAAGTACCTATAAGTATTAAAATGAAACTAATTTAAAAAATATACATATATATTTTTCACCAATGGCGTAGGTGTTTAATCGCGCACCATAGGCGTAGGCGTTTTATTTTTATATTTGCGATATATATCATGATATTTATGGTGATATTTATGGTGTGATATTTTCCATAAATATCATGATATATATCAAGTGATATATATCCTCGATCCCTGATTATCCTTATAACACCCTTGGTACCTTAATAACTATAAGAATCTGGGCTCATCAGAATCCTCATATAATTCGCCCTAGGGCATTTCAACAGGAGTTTAGCATTAATGTATGGTGTGGTGTTATGAACGGGACTTTTTGTGGGCCCCACATCCTTCCTCCCCGTTTAAATGGACAATTATTTAATGATTTTTTAAATAACCATTTTTTTCAATATCTCGAGGATATTCCTCTTAATTTAAGAAATGAATGCTGGTTTCAAATGGACGGAGCTCCTGCACATTTTGCTCTTGAGAACCGTTTGTGGGTAAACAATAATTATCCTGAACGGTGGACCGGTCGATTAGGTGCAAGAGCCTGGCCACCCCGTTCACCGGATTTAACTCCAGTTGATTTTTTTGTCTGGGGCTATTTAAAGGACAAAGTCTACGCAAACCCTGTAAACACAAGAGAAGAGTTAATAGAAAGAATTCTCGAAGAATGTGAAAATTTGCGGGCTAATCCTGGTTTCATTCGTAAAGCTACACACTCTGTACAGCGCAGATGTCAGAAATGTGTTGATGCTGGCGGAATGCACTTTGAACAACTCTAGTAATTTGTAAATTACCTTACTTTAATCTAGTTCATTGTTGTCTAATAAAAAATAATGTAATCAAATTTTGTTTCACTGTCATTGTTTTTTCTGTTCTGCTAAAATATTCATAAAAAACTATTCCCGAATAAAGTTCAGATAAGATTTACTCAAAAACTAATAATTTTAGAGAAAAAACAAAAGACTTTTTTTGTGTAGAAAACTTCAAATTTTTAAGTTCTGCTCATAAATTAATGTAAAAGTGTCACACAATAAAGTTGAAGCTAAACTATACCCAGGCCCCCCCAGTTTCACCTGCTCCTGAATGATTTTCGTCATAGTTGTCATTTTGTCTTAAAAAGCATAAAAAGTTAAATTCCTGTGTAAATTATCATTTGTTTATCTTTAGACGTTTCGAAAATATTCATAAAAAAACATTTTCAGGAGAATTACTTGAACACCCTGTATCTCGGAAACTAAGCACTTCCCGACCCATGTTTATAGGAACTTTTTTTCTTATTTTGAAAAGTTGTATTGCTTAGTGAAGTTTGGCCTGTGCAATTCGGGACACCCTGTATATAAGTATATTTTTCCCATCCATCCTTTGCTTGTATTGTTTAAAACAAAAAAGCATCAGAAAACTACAATTTCCATGGTATAGATTGAACAAATTCTGATTTAGTGACATGTAATTCAGAGCGTCGGTGTCACAGTCATGTGTATTCAAGCGCATGCACGCATGGATCTCGCTTCGAGTTATAACGTTACACTTGCCTATTTTTTTCCGGGAAAACCGTGGCTTTAACGATAAATTTTGTTAGGACCTTTTTTGTTCATAAATATGTGATCTAAGTACCCATCTGTATTTTTTATTTTTTTCTAGCTTGATTTAATTTCAAAATTTTGATTGATTTTTCACTTTTTTTTTATGTTCTGCATCCGAGCGAAATGTAAACTTTTCAGGATATTATTCTATACACTTTCACGAACTCATTAAAAAAAAAGTTCACTCAGTTTGCAAAATTTTGTGGGTAAATACCTTCATCGACTGGGCTACATGCATACCGATGGTTCCAAAACATCGATGTTATGCAAAAATGTATCGATGTTGCTTTTACAATGTTTCTTCAAAACCAATGGTCACATTTCGCTAAAAGGTAATGTTATTAATTTTTCTTATTGCAGAGCCCTCTAGTAAGAGAGGTAGTTATTGACTCATTGGTTATAAAAAGCATAGTTTTTATTGTGAGCATTACATTTTTTTATACCATTCAATACATACGAATAAAAGTATTAAATAATAATTCAAGCAAAACATCGATATTGGAAATAAATAAATTGATGTTCTAACATTTCGATTTTTTCTTTACATTTATACTAACATCGATTTTTATCTTACAATGTGCACCTCGAGTCATTAAGTGACAATGATTTGATAAGCCTTTGCAAAATTAATAAAAGGTTATATTGTGTGTCCAGATCTATTAATAATAATAATAATAATAAATTGCCTTTATTTCAGTATTATACATTAATACAATACCTAGGGCGAAGTCTAGCCGAAGCTACTCTACTTAACCCTAGCTACTCTACTTAACCCTAAGTTAAGTAATATTAAGTTCAATGTTCCCTTTAGAATACTTAGAAATCAGCATTTCTTCAATATTCAGTCTCATTCGACTAATTATGGTAAACATTCTTCCATCGATAAAAACCTCAGTCATTAACTATTGATAATAATTTAAATTTACCTACTTGGATATAGTTTATCAAATTTCATAGAAATTGTAAAAAGTACACTCTAAAGCTGTGCATTTTTATAATTACTTCCACATCCAGTGGAAGTATGGTAACGTGAAAAAATTTTGAAAACATTTATAGACTTAGAATGTCATAAAACATCCAGATTTTAAGTTTGAGAAAAAAAATTTTGTCTATCGGTCTGTCTAACTTTTTTTGTGCGTACGATTACTCTGGAACCGTTTAAGATATTGACTTGTTGATACATGTATGTATTTTAACGAGATCTGGAACTAGATTATATTTTGATCTTATTCCGTTATTGGGGTAAATAGGTAAATCAAGCAAGAGTCCATAAAATTGGTATTTAGTATACATAAGAGAAGCTAAGGTTTCAAAAAATTTTTGGCAGTAGCCACCCCCATTGCCACCCCCATCCCACTATTAAACGGGGTGAAAAAATAAAATTGTGATTTAGTGTGTGCACAAGAACCAAAGGATTCAAAAATTCTTTTTTACTTCATCCACCCCCACTACCACCACCACCCCCACTACCAATGTGGCATATCGTTTTATGGGTTTCTGGGGTGGACGATTTCAAATTTTATATTATTAAAGTTCCATAAACAATTATTTCTACACAGTGGAGTTCAAATATATTTTCGAAAGAACACCAAATTTGTTTCGAAAGTTCGCCGAAGTAGGATATTATAGTGGGTCTTAGGCCTTCTCCCCCCACCAAAGGTAATTAAGGGTAATTAGAGGAAGATGGAACAAGGTGGGACCAGTTGGAACAGGGGATGACAAGGTGGGACAAGGTGGGGGACAAAATAAGATTAAAATATAGATAAATAGGGATAACTCTAATCCCTTATTAATATTTGATGTCATACTGTGAAAGGGTAAACATGTTTACATGCACTGTTTGTAATGCAACATTCACTTGGTCTTGAGGGCCAAGCCACCACCACCTATGCTAATATTCATAAAATTCTTAATAGATTTGTTTTTATGAATTTTTTTTCATTGTGAGACTTGGATAGAATATCTGGCTGTGGAAGTAGCGATGCCTTGGGCAGTCTTTTCAACTGCTATTGTAAAGTGTGTCTCTTTGGGATTATTGGACTCATCTAATGTTTATTTTTAAGAATATTGGGCTTTTGCTTGAGTTCAGAGGTTTGTTAGGGCGGAAGTCTAGGTTACTTACTATGTATGATCTGATCGGATCATATTATGCTTAATGATGGTCAACTTATAGTTTTTAGTCTGTAGTTTGTAAATGTGTGTATGAATAGATTGACATATGTGAAAGGGGACAGATGTGCTCATGGAGATGATTTTTTAAGGTTTAATGCCCATGTTTGTTTATACTGTGATTTATTCGTACTTTGTAATGAGGTTTTCCAGTAAAATTACATAAATAAATGAAAATTGTTTGGAATTACACCCTCTCTAAAGGACCCCGCACACCACAAATGGAAATCCGGCATTGGTTAAATTCGTCCAAATTTTGATATGTTGCTCTACTGGCAGAGTAGATCAAAAGTCTGCATGGGCTCGAGTCCCAAAAACATACCCTTTTATCCCCTATTCACCCTCTAAAGAGTTAAAAAGACACCCTTCCCCCTTCCTACCTTTTTCCACCACTTGTGGAGGGTGTAAATACCTTTGCGGATGCATTTCTATGTTTTTTCGACTGTTTGAATAGTATTTTCGTGAAAGACATACAGATGGCCAACTGTCAAAGCTATTTTCAACCACCGAAAGGGGTTAAAAGGGTATAAGGGTGGCATAAATAACCGCCATTATATCTCTCGAATTATGCCAGTCATCTTAATAATGCTATAATATTATTTCGAAAGAGATACCGTTTGGCAGGCACGAGAGCATTTTTCACCCCTCGGAAGGGGTGTGAAATGGTAAATAAATCCTTTAAAGTAATTGCCCCACCTTTCTTCAAAATATGATTCTCATCTTAGTGGCTCCATAATATTTTTGAAGAAGAAATACAGGTTTGCACTGGTCAAAGTCATTTTGGCTCCACCAAAGGATGTATAAGGGTAATGGAATGTCTCGGAGTAAATCGCGCAAGTATCGATATATATATATTAATTACCATAAAGGTTCCATAATATATTTTAAAGAGAAATACCGGTGTGGATCGGTCAAAATCCTTTTCACCCCCCCAACATTTTTTGGAGCAGTGCTTACTATGTGAATCGTAAGATATGAGCTCAAACCCAGTACACGATATACTGTGCAACCAGCATTTTATATGCTTTCAGTGACTGAGCTACAGTGCCGAGCTACCGGTAGTTGATATTACTATTTGCAGTTGTTAAAAATAATAAAACAATAAGACTATATTACAGTCTCAATAACACCTCTATTATAATACAATTCAGGATGTTCTTATGTTGTATTATGATAAGATATTAAAACATAAGATAACTAAGTATAACGATGAAGTGAGTCACTGATTTTAAATAATTTGAAAAATATATTAGCATAACAAATACTGATTGGTATTAATAATTTAATTAAGTATTGTTTTTTGGTGTTTTATTTTATTGTAAGCAGATTACCAATGCCATATGATTTAATTATTTTATTCCTTCCTAACCTGTCTCATTTTTATGCTCAATAGACGATACAAGTTTGATACAACTATTAAGATAAGTGAAACTGAGTTATTTAGAGTAGCTACTCTTTAATAGGATTTTAAGAAAACTTATTTACCTACTCACCTGTTAGGTATGATAAATTTAGAGGCCAATATTTTAATTTTTGTTATTTAACTGTTGAATAGAAATTTAGGGTTAAGTATTGTAAATCTAAACATGATCAGAGTACAGTCTAAAACTGAAAACATCTATTTCCTATTTGTTTAAATTGATAAAAAGATGCGTTATCTTTATCAAAAATCAAACTCACTGCATTAAAACAGTTACACCTGTAGTTGTCTTAGAAAATATAAAAATACAATTGTTTTTTAACAAATTCTAATGTGAAACATACCTATTTCTAAAAACGGTAATTTAAATGTTAAATAAGGAAGGTTTTGACATATGTTCCTCTCACCTGTATTGTGTATTTTAGCAGAATAGAAAAGGTTTCAAAATCCAGAATAATATCGAACTGTTTTCTACAAATTTTATATATCTTTTACAATGATCACAATAACACTAAAATCACTATCATGTTTATTATTTAAGCCCCTTAAAGGGCATAATTTCACAAAAATAACACGATACGATGCAAAACACCACTCAAAACAGTTTTCTACTGATTTTAGACATCCGACCTCGATTTTTGCGCATGTGTGAATTCTGTCAATAAAAATTGGCAAAACAGTGGTTAATTAAAAAATAATATTTGACTGGAGCATGTCAGTCCCACTTAAAATTTTATTATTTTTCTAATAAATAGCAGAGATTTTTATATTTATTTTTTTCCAAATATTTTCCCCTTCCCTTCGTTAGACTGACAGTTTTGACATTTGGCATTAGGCATCAATACGTCACGGATGCGTTCACGTTCATTATTTGAGAGAGAAGTCGAGAGCGCGTTCGACTTATGTGTAGAGATGAGTTCCTATTTAACAACCTGTTATTTTATAACTGTTATTTATAAATAGCATTAAGACCATAGACTTTAAGACTGTTATTTCCGTTCGAAAATAACAGATGAGAAAATAACAGATAAGCAGCAGCGGCAGCAGCATGATATGTATAAATAACGTCTCTGAAATAACATTTGCAAACTGCGCGCTGCGGAATGCGCATGCCAGTACCTCTCAGCGATCTGTTATTTTTGAACTGTTACTAGCAGTTTAAGCAGTTATTAAAAAATAACTGCTTTTACCCATCACTACTTATGTGGCTACGCTCAAGGTCATCTCCGATTAAAGAACTTATTTAGATACATAACAGGCTATCTTTTCACTAAATACCTTGTTTGCTCCTAACATAGTCACATTATATGTCCATTAAAAAGAATAGATGAACATCACATCCCATAGGCAACAGTGGCGTTGTGTGTATAGAAAATGTGTAGAATGGTAAATATTTTCATTAAAATTATTGCCATTCCTGCATTACCGGCTCTTTATACAACGTGTTGTAGGCATACGATATCACAGTATAAGATAATAGAGTAAGATAAATATGTATTGAAAGGATATTAAAATTTAATTGCTATTCACTTTATAACTGTAAACTGAACTTCATCATGTTACGACTATGGAACAATCGATTCTCTTCTTTTCTAAACTGCTTTCTGCAAACGGCACAGCACTTAACCATTTTGCACTAAATATATTGTCACTAAACTGTGTAAATATGAATAGAGAATATTATTTAGGTATTAAGCAAATCACAACTTAAAATAAAAAGACTTCATCTTCACCACATTTTGATCGAAAAACACGAAAAACACTATTAACATTAATGGCGGACACTGTCAAAAGTGTCAAACTGAGATTATGATAACCGAACTTACCGATCGTACCCGAATAGATCGACTAGCCAATCAAGAACTTATGGGAAGAAGTACCTTTGATTGTAACTATCTCAGAAACATACAAATCAGTACGATTATGTATCTAGATATAAGTTCTTTAATCGGAGGTCGTCATTAAACGTGAGCGAAATTGGAAATCGTGCAAAGCATTTATAGATATATTTTAAGAAATGAGTAATAAAGACATGGTTGGAAGATTCTCAACATCAAATAAATAAATCGCAGACAACCTATAACTTGAACTTAACAACGTTATGGGCATAACATTCGTATTAGTAATAGCAACCCTAATAGCACATGATGTCTGCCGGACGTCCGTTTTATGTCTATTTAATGTACTGACGTTCATGGACATAAACTGGACGTCTATCGGACGTTTATCATCGGATTTTCTTTGAAATTGTACGGAATGAACGTCCTCTGAATGTACATTTTATGTACGGGAAGTATATACATTTTATGTTCATATATGGACAGGAGATGCACGTCCATTTCGTGTCCGTTGATTTAAATATTATATTTTTGTAATGAATGATAATATCTCTATACCGCTTTCTCTCCAACACGTTTCAGAAATATGTATACATACCAGTCCCTACAAACACAAAAGGCCGGCCCTCCAGTGGACCATCACAGGGCCAGAAGTTTCATTTCTGGCCCAGTGATGGCCCGCTGATGGGCCAATCTTTTGTGTTTGTTGGGGTGAATAGCACACTGGACGTCCAACATGTGCCGTAAAACGGACGTCCTTCAGCAAGTACACATATTTTAGGTCCCTATAGGGACAGCAGCAGATCGTCTATTTAATATAAAACCAAAAAAAGTTAACAAAACCAATTTTTCAATTTTACAATGTTTTTGTTTACATTTGACCGTTATTTCTGTAAAATTTTTAGTTTACTTTTTATAATAATTTATCATTAATTCCTTTTTTGTAAATTATTAATGATATTATTTGATACTAAACGTTTATTAAACATTCAAATATTTTCTACATTTCTACAACTAAAAATCAAAAGCCCCATGGTAGCAGCGCGGCAATAATATAACAAGTATTTTTGCTATATTAAATATACTAACAAATTTTTCTTAATGGAAGGAACGAAAAGTGTAAAGCAAATCTTTTTACTAAATCGTAGCAGGCGCGTCCTGGCCCACGGGGATACTAGGAGTTTCCCGGTGGGCCCTTAATGAATGGTCTTCCCTGTTGAATAATTTTTATTTTGCAGGTCCGTTTTTCAAGTGGTAGGAATTTTTTTTGAGATTTTCTCCCCGCTGCTCATCAATTTTCATTTTTTAGATAAAAAAATTTCAGATTTCTGCTTAGGGCCCTTGCTAAGGTATTTTCCCGGGGCCCAAAATTATCCCAGCACGCGCATGTATGGTAGAGACAAAAAATAATAGAAAATAAAAGTCACCGTTTAAAAACAACAAAATTTATTATAACAATAAATATATTTTGGTAGAGCAATGATACAACTCAGTGTAGGCAAATAAAAGTGCTTCTGATATTATATTTCCACGAAAAAACAAATGCATAGTATAATGCGAGAGACAGACACATAAAAACCGATTATAAAAAGTAATCTATAAAAAATGTAATGCTATAATAGTTGGCAAAAGGCCATAATACATAAAAAAACTGCAAGGCATAATATTACAAAAAAAAGGATAATTAGTTGGCCAACTTTAATATTACCTACTCAAAGAAAATATTAAGCAAAATATTACTAACAAACAACATTTTTTTATACTTTTAAATCAATAACAAATCTTTATGAGTAAGCAAAGGTCATACAAATGAAATTAATTTTTTTTTTTTAATCTTTTTATTAACGTCGGCCTATTTCCGCTACCAGGGCCAATCACCGACGCCAGGAGATGAGCTACCCCCAACCTGGAAATTTTGCCGAACCTCTTCCCTTAAGAAGAGTAGGGATCTTTTACTTGCCTAATATTTAATAGACAAGGGACCGCCTGCTTTACATCCCCTCCGAAGGATGGTATATCCACTACGTAATCCTCGTCTGAAATTACGTAACTTCCGCGTATACACTGATATACAAGCCGCTAGAAGGTGGGATGAGAACGCTGTATTTCCCAAGTACCAACTGCGCTCGACGTTGCTTCAACGGTATATCGGCTGACATTCACATTGAAGTCGCCTCTACGCTCGCTCCTAAATGAAATTAAATGCATAGTAGCATATTTAACTAAAATTTACATACACAAAATAATGTACTTGTGCACATAATAACACTTTACATGTGTGTTACTAGAAAATATCTACATGAGTTTTTTAGGGAAGAGTATGACGCATTCACGAAAGAAATTCTGTTTACTTGTTCAAACGGAGGACAGGTATGAAAGATATAATTATCCCACAAGCAAGTGGAATTAAAGAAACCGCACTACACACAAAATGAATGTTAGGACGCCATACACAGCTATGATGGATGACGAAAATCAAGGCACTATAGCCCTTATAAACTGCCATTCCTAGTTGACCATAATTGAAATAAGATAAATGTTCATTTACTTACAGTAAGTCCAGGAAAATTGACGTATTCACTTATGAAAGTTACATAAACAATTTCTATAGACAGGTATCAGGTTTTTACCAGCCCAAAATCAAATTCACATCGTTATTTGGCCAACTAAACACACTGACCATAATAACGTATTTTGTCGAAGAAATCTTGTGCTGCAATATAAATGCACTCACTAATTTATAACTACATAATCAAATTCTCTCGGTAGTTAATGAAGTTATGATTTCAATTAGTCAGAGTCACTCATTTTTATAAACTACTCTTTAATTAATTCAACTAGCCAGCCTTGTGGCTGTACTACTGAAAAACACTCAAATCTGCTGGGACCGTCGGAGCGGTCTCATCAATGACTTGTCCCAGACTAACACACTCTTTATTTCCTGGGTGAAGGCTATAGACAGTCTTTATGCACAGAGGTAAAATTCCTTCGTAGAAGTTCTATGCTACAGGGTCGGACTTCAAATATATAAAGAGTAATAAATTTGGTAATTTGAACTAGTGATTTCTAGAGGTCAAAAATTAACCGTTACAGATGGGAGTTAATTTAGTATTGTTAGTAAAAACTTGCACCTGGTAGGTACTGTTGTGTGCAAAAAAAACGGGACAAGTCTTATAACGTATTTTTGCTGCTTCTAGTTGTATACATCTAACTTTAATTTTTGTGACATTGTCAGTTATTTGTCAAAATTCATTGCAAGTGTGCAAATAGAGACAGATTTACATTAGAAAAAAATAGTTGTCCTATTTTTTTTTGCTCACGACAGTACACCATGAACAGCTTTATCTACCACTTCCCATTCCCATATATCTATATATATAGATATATGACCTCGCCCTTAACAATCTACACCACCTGCACCCTCTCCAAATCTCTTCGGTCTTCTAATAAATATTAGAATCAAGGAAGATATTTTTTGCCAGGATTATCAGGATATCAGTTATGTTAACAGAAACCCTTTTACTGTCAATTTTGAATAGAACTAGTCAAGGTAAGTAGATTTTCGAACAGATCCACCTCGAGAAATCATGCCTGGTCCCCCTGCCCCCCCCCCCCCCCAAAGGGGCTACCTGTATCTGCCTATATATACATTTTTTTTCTCAAAAACGGTAGGAGCCAGAGGAATGGTTTTGGGGCCGTTCGATAGAGTGTAAAATTTTGCATAAAGCCTTCTTTTGCTTTTTGCTATTTTCTTTTTTTTTTAAAGCCCCATAGCAAAAAAAGGGGGAGGAGCCTTCCAACAACCACACATGTTCGGCTATATCTCTAAAACGGACCAATAAATCAAAATTCTACGATATATAAAAAACTTTATTTTTTAATAAAGGGGGAGGAGCCTTCCAACAACGACATATGTTCGGCTATATCTCTAAAACGGACCAATAAATCAAAATTCTACGAGATATAAAACCGCTGCCCAAGGAATCACTACTTCCACATCCAGATTTTCTGTCCAAGTCACTCACAACGAAAAAATTTTGTGTGTGGAAATAATTGTTTATGGAACTTTAATAATATAATGTTTGAAGTCCTCTACCCCAAAAACCCACAAAACGATACCCCACATGGGGGGGTGGTGATAGGGGGTAGTAGTGGGGGTGGATGAAGAAAAAAATATTTTGAGGTTTCTGGTTCTTGTACACACACTAAATCACATTTTTTTTCATCCCCTTTAATACTGGGGGCGGGGGTGGTAATGAAGGTGGCTAATGCCAAAATTTTTTTTGAGACCTTAGCTTCTCTTGTATATACTAAATACCAATATTATGGACTCTTACCTGCTTGATTTACCCATTTACACCAAATTTACCCCAATTTACCCCCAACCCTTCGACGGAACAAGATGAAAATATAATCTAGTTCTAGATCTCGTTAAGATATATATGTGTACCAAATTTCAAGTCAATATCTCAAACGGTTCCAGAGTAAACGTGCGCACAAAAAAGTTACAGACAGACCGACAGACAGAAATTTTTTTTGCTCAAACTTAAAATCTCGACGTTTCATTACATTCTAAGCTTATTTGAACAATAAAATTTTTTAAAAATTTTTTTGTCGTTACTATACTTCCACTGGATGTGGAAGTAAAAAATAAAGACCATTATTTTTTCTATCGATTGGTATATTATTTGTATATGTTATTTGTTTAAATAAAGCCGTCAGTGGCGTACAAAGAGAAAGCTGCACACATGCATAATGAATTTATTTAAAATAATTTATTATTGTCGTTACAAACTGCGAAAATATTGATTGTACCTTTTCCAAATTATTTCACATTATTTGTTCTGCTATTTTTTTTATACAAAACCCCTTAGCAAAAAAATATGGTGAGGGCATTCTAGCTATAACAAGTTTGTGGCTGTCACGCAAACACCCCAATAAATTAGGCACTAGATAAAAAAACTGCATTATTACCTTTTCTGTCAATTGGTATATAATTTAAAAATATTATTTATTTAAATAAAGTCGCCAGTGGCGTGCGTAGACAAAACAATGCATATAATTGCATTATAACTTATTTTTAACAATATTATATTGAAATTTTCACTATTTTTTTATTCTATAACACATGAACAAAAAATATATATAATGGTAAAATTAACAAAAAACATTTATCAGAAAATAAAATAACTAAATGAAAGTAAATTTTAAATTAAATAACTTAATTGCAACATTCTACACGTGAACATAGTTTTGTACATTTTAAATTTTTTAAAAAACACTTGCACTTTGGCTCACAAATTTTGCACTTACATTTTAACAATATGTTTGACGAAATGGTCTCATTTTTGGAAGTAGTCCAATTTATCATTATTCATAGTCCATCCCATTTGGATGGACATGGTAGTTCTTTGCAGAGGCGGACTGGCGAACCAGGACGAATCCTGGTGGCCCGCTCCCATAGTGCGCCGCTGGCGCCGGCTGCTTTACAAGATGACCGGCTAATAAAGTAATAAGTGGCCTACGAGTTCTAAGATCCAGCGCCGCTATACTGTTGTCAGTCCGCCCCTGGTTCTATGATCAATTGACTGAGCTTACCCCAAACAAATCGTGCTTGATAAATACATCTATTGATATAAATTGACAAGGCATTCATTGTTGGGGGTAAGTTCTAAACAGTACGGTTTTTTGTGAAAATAATTGCATTCGACATAGGTCGATATCATCTGTGTCAGAATACTTATCATAGATTATTATGACAAATTTTAACAGCATTCTTAATTGATCATTATTTGGCTGCTTTAAATCTGTAACCAAATCTATGAAAGTGGCAGTGACATCCAGAAAAGAATCCCAAGCTTCCCAACACTTCTTTTTCCTTTTCCAAAAAAAGAAGTGGTATCACAACCCGTAAATGAATGGAAAAAGGGGAGAGCAAGACATTTTTCTTGAAGTTAATTGGGTATATCTTTACAAGATATATATTTTAGATTCTTTGCAGTGCCAAATTCTATCCATATGCCCTGAACTTCATTTTCAGGTAATAGGATGCTGCCAAAGTAGGTAGAAATTAGGTTAAAAAATTCTTGTTTGTTTGCTGCAACTCATAAGAAATTGTACCAATTTTTTGGAATTGCTGTATTTAGTTTAACTAATTTTCGATTTCGTTTGTCTCTTTTTTCCCTAGTTCGTCCCTTTAAACTATTCTCTAAATAAGCATCCCAAATAATATCTACCCTGGTGACTGATTTTCGAATATTAAATAAGTATGGTTTAACAACGTTTGAAATGTAGTCACAAAAATTTGAACAGGCTTTGGCTTACAGAATATGCACAAGAGCAGCTCCGTCTAATAGAACAGCATCAACATCAGTTGGTTTATCTAAAGTAGTAAAATACTTATCAAGTCAAAGTAATAAATCAGATTTATTTTCATGACACATTTCTCCAAGTTGAGCTATAGAGGGGTGATTTTCAAATTTACAGAATTTTTCCAAGTCTCCATCCCCATTTTGAGATGCCTATATATATATAGCCGGCTGAATAAATTAACATCTGACTTGAGCTCATTTTGCTTAGATGTTACTTTTTGTTTAATTTTTTTGTTTTGAAATGGGATGTTATTATGATGATTTTTTACTCACCAAATAAGTTGTACCATACCTTGAATCGATAACAAGAAATTTTACTCTCACAGAACAATAATAGGAACTTTTAGTTTTTAATATGTTTACTTTTTTTACATAAATTAAGAATTATTAACTTTTTAAAACCATAAGTAATTTATTAATTCAGTTGGAAACATTAACTGTGTCGTTTCACATCCTTACATAAACAAGTCAATGCAAGGTTAAAATAAGGGATACTTATAGAGAAGGAGTAATGTTTGTCTAGGGGGCTATGGTTAGTTATATTTCCACGTTTTTGTTATCGTGTTGATTTCAACGGAGAATGCGCAACCTCAACTTTTTTTTAATCACTACTTGATAATTACAAGCAAATTTCAATGTCTTTTGTTGGTTCTAATATGGATACCGCTTATCTAAAAAGAACCAAGCAGCATTTACACATTTTAGGGAAATTCCATTTTAATATTGCAAATTGCCCTACAAATCTAATTATAAGTTTTTCAATGAATTTCTCTTCAAAAATTGTACATTGCTTGAAATAATACCTTATTTGAAAATAGATTGAATAAACTTGAATTTAAGGGTTGTAAAAGTCTTTTTTTTGCAGTTGGTTCCGTATTGAAAAATTTAAAAAAAAAGGAACACCCTGTGCTTGGTTCTATATTAAAAATAAACAAAACGTGTTAAATAATGAAAAAATGCAAAAAAAAAAGAGGTGTTTACTGAAAATAATATAATACTCAAATATTTTATTGCAACAAATACAAGATTACAAATACATTTTTCAAAACTTAATTTTCAACTCCCACTTCAAAATCAAGTTGTGGACCAAATCCTGACTCAGATGGCGCAGTGATTGTTGGTTCCTTTTCGAGAATTAACCAAACGTAGTAAGTAGATATTACAGTCGCTTGGTTCTATTAACTCATTTTTGCCATTTTGTCACTTGGTTCCTTTTGTAACGGTTTGTTGTCGCGTAGCTGGTTCGGAGATTAATCAGGGTCCAGATTAGTTTATCAGACAGCCCAATAAAAATATAAACAATTTATTTACTTCTTCAAACAGGCAGCGTTACATAACATACAGGTACAGGTTATATTACGGTTCTTAGGACAACATTTTCTATTATCTGAGAGAGAGAGAGAGTGTAACGATTGCGATGCGACGTTCGCTGTTGCTACTGGAGTGGCATCGGGTGTCGGGTGAATATCGTCGACTCAAGAAGTTTCCCAGTTCAACACGCTGTAGGAGGTCTACAGGTCAGGCTCATTCGCTTTGGTTTTGGCGGCGAAAAGGCGCCGGGGAATGACTAACGACTCGAGGGGTCCCAGCTCAACACGCTGTAGGATTCCCAGGGTCAGATTGCATTCGTTCCGTCATGTTTGCGTCGGGAGATGTGCAAAACTGTAATATGTCCAGCTCAGCACGCTGTAGACAGATTGTCAGAGTTGTTCACACTCTGCATTAGTTGATTTGGGGCCGGGCTTTTATATCCGAGAATCCTCGCTCACTGGTGACGTAGAACTGCGTATAGTTTAGTGTCGTGTGCAAATCCATGCCTCTAGACGGGAGCTGGGTAGATTTGCGTGCCGTGTGCATATTGGTGTCGTGTGTAAATCCGACAACTTTAGTAATGGAACATGAATTTATGAATGCTTCATTACACTTTTAGAAAAGCGGCATCCATATAATAATAATAATAAATTTTAAATAAATTCATTATGCACATGTGCAGCTTTCTCTTTGTATGCCACTGACGTATTAAACAAATAATATATACAAATAATATACCAATCGACAGAAAAAATAATGGTCTTTATTTTTTATAGTTTGTAGAATTTTGATTTATTGGGCCGTTTTAGAGATATAGCCAATCATGTGTCGTTGTTGGAAGGCTTCTCCCCCTTTTTTTTGCTGTGGGGCCTTAAAAAAAAAAGAAAATAGCAAAAAGCAAAATAAAGGTCTTATGCAAAATTTTATACTCTATCGAATGGCGCCAAGATCATTCCTCTAGCTCCTACCGTTTTTGAGAAAAAAAATATATATATAGGCAGATACAGGTAGCCCTTTTGAGAGGGGGCAGGGGGAGCAGGCATGATTTCTCGAGGTGAGTCTGTTCGAAAATACTAGGTACTTATTTTGATTAGTTCTATTCATGGTTAAAAGGATTTGCTATTACTCAAAAGTGGAAGTATCGAGGCATTTTCGAGACTCAAGTCACTACACTAACTGTTTATATAGTCCCTGCCTTACTCTGTCAGACAAAAACCGATTGCAAAAATACAAAATTGTTGTATTAGGTAGGTAGGACAGTAATATTATATAGATTTTTTACCATTTATTATTTTTATTTATTTGCTTTCGCAAATCACAACTTATACCCGTTTTTATTTATTATGAAAATACCTACTTTCTGTATATTGTTGCCCTAATCTGGGCACGCTAATATAATAGTTAGGTAAATACTTTAAAACACTCATTATTGGAGAACAAATCAAAACAACTACTCTTCTAGCTAATACTGACGAAGTATTGAATTACACGATAGGATTCTTAGCATTTTAAAGAAAAAAATATATTGAAATTACTTAAATCATTCATTTACATTTAGTCATTCACACCTTTTTTATTTAATATGAAATTATCTACTTTCTGTATATTGGTACCTTAATCGGGTAAAAAACAACTTTTCTAGAGTTGAAATAGAATGTAAGGTTCAATAATTCTTGTGAATGACCGAATTTCAATAAATAATTTCAGTATCTTCAATATATATATATTTTTTGCCTTAAAATGCCAGGAATCCTATCATGTAATCCAATACTTCGTCAGTATTAGCTAGAAGAGTAGTTGTTTTGATTGGTTTTCCAATAATGAGTGTTTTAAAGTGTTTTCCTAAGTAGTATATTAGCGTGACCCGATTAAGGTACCAATATACAGAAAGTAGATAATTTCATATTAAATAAAAAAGGTGTGAATGACTAAATGTAAATGAATGATTTAAGTAATTTCAATATATTTTTTTCTTTAAAATGCTAAGAATACTATCATGTAATTCAATACTTCATCAGTATTAGCTAGAAGAGTAGTTGTTTTGATTTGTTCTCCAATAATGAGTGTTTTAAAGTATTTACGTAACTAGTATATTAGCGTGCCCAGATTAGGGCAACAATATACAGAAAGTAGGTATTTTCATAATAAATAAAAAAGTGTATAAGTTTTGATTTGCATAATACCTAAATAATATTCTCTAATATTATATAGAGTTTCGAACAAAACAAAAGCATTGCATACATTTCGTATGGGACAAAGATACTGTATTATATTGTGCCATATTTATTTAAGGATTTGGCTACTTATTAATTGCCGCCATTATGCAGAATTCACTTGAAAACGTAAAAATGACAATTAAATATTAATTTCTTAGAAAGGTAGAGATTATTCTTTGATCAATTTAATATTTTGTTTAAATTGAAAATCCAGCAATTTTAAATTTAACAAAACACATTTTTTAATTCTTAATAAACCAAATGTATATGCTAAACTAAGGCGCTTCAGTTTTTTGCTAAAAATATATACATATTTTGTGAAAAAATTTCACTGCGCAAGAAAATTTTCTCACTACTAGCATATATCATAGGTTTGTTAAACTGTTTAATGATACACTTTACATTACCATTTTTAATGAATCTTGAGTGCCACTATTGAATGTGTTATTTGAAATAAGAACCACACAACATATTCGCATTATATAGCATTCTTGCAATAATTTTCTTCCAAATTTCATCACTAGAAAACAAAATGATAGTGCGATACATTCCTTATTATAACACAGTTATAAAACACTTTCTTAAAAGTTCTATAACTGCTGTATACAATACCGATAGCAGCTCCCAAGGGCATGTGTGAATTTGTTGTAAAAGTAATCCTGAATATATACTTATAAGATAGTTTTTTAATCACCACGTAAAATTATTTCGTAAGGGTTGTATAGTTTTCTAATAGTATGCCTATAATACCAAAATGTTGTATAAAATTGGACACTTTTTGGTTGTATGAGCATTGTATGATGGTATTTAACTGCCTTATAAGATTTGCACATTTCTATAAGATAAATTTTAGAGTAGTTCTAACAACTTTTATAAAAATTGTTTTGTTAGTTGGGATTTAAGGAATCAAAGTTCATATTTATTGTTTTTCCACATCCTATATATTACTTCTACATTAATTGAGCAATTGAAAATATCTAGTGTATATATCTGTACTTTGGAATGAAAAGGGCGGTTGTCACAAAATCATATTTTTTAGAAACGGCCATTTTTGTAAGACATGTGGAGCAAGTATTGGACAACCGTCTATTTAAAGTTGAAATATATTAAAACATTACATATATGAACTTCTGGCCTTTAATTATAGAAATATAAGGCTTTTCTTTATTAGAAACAGTTCTTACATAAAATTCACAAAAAATGGACACCCGCCCTTTTCATTCCAAAGTACAGATATATACAAAATTTAGAACAAAAGTGGGAATATTAAAATGTTGCCATTTAAAATTAAATAAATATGTATACATGTGTACTATATTTTTATTTATTGTATATTACAAAATGTGATAAATACATTCATAATCAAAATAGCATCATATAGGGTTAAAAAATAAATATTATTTATAAATAAACATTAACAATATTTTTGTCTCTATCATCATTAAACAAGGATACATAAACTGTAAACAAGTGGAATTTAAAAATAAAATTTTATACAAAATAGTTTAAACAATACTATATTATAATATTTCCAAAAAAAAATTAAACACACATTTCTAACAATTAGTATCACGTTTCATAGAGTTTATCAATGGTCTGAAGTCTAAGTTTGGAAAAAAAGCCTTGCGCTATTAAAGCTGTAATACAGAAGTTGGAATTCCTGTAAAAAATATTATCATATAAAAAAAATGTAAAAAGAAAGGTACATCTTAAAAAAATTTCTTAAAACCATAGACTATACACTTGGTATGAACTTCTTTCCTAAAAATTGATAAACAATAAATATATCTACGCGATAATTATATTAAGTTTTATTAGATTTGCTTATATTTTACAAAGTTTTGATATTTCTAATATGATAAGATCATTGATAGAAATATTTCTTAAATATATTCTGTGTTGAATAGTTCTTTAACATGTTCAGTGCTATCCCACATCGGATCTTCGTAAATGACGGCGCCAAAATCACAAGATTTCTCTATGTTCCGGACAGTGTAAAATCAGGGTCATTATGTGTCGAGACATAATGTGTCCCATACAGCACCAGTGAGAAGTCACGAACGGGACATATACGTCCCATACTGCACCCTGGCGAGTCTAGTAAAAATATTGCAGCACTCAACGTGTTAAAAGCATCTCAGTTCAATCACCTATCGTCAATTAAAACTACAAAAAAATCATGTTGCGAAGTAGGAGCCTGCATTTTACCCTCTAGTCATTAGTGACTTATAGACTATTCTATTGCTAGAAACCAATAAAAAAAGTTACAAGTCCTTAACCAAAAGACAAAAAGTTAGCAGGTGATATCATACTGTGACAAAAGTACTTAAAACTAAGAAATGGCTAGGGATTTCACAAAAACAGTTTCAATAAAATAATTTCATTTGGCAGAAATACAACAGACAGTTTATTATAAATAGCAATTTAATAAAAGAGAAGTTACAGTAGTTGCAAATTCACAAAAAAAAAGTTATAATATTTATTGAAAATGAAAATGGTTGTCTGAATCTGTTAAGTCATCACAAAGACCAGGTGTGGGAATTCCTCAAAAACCTACATTTCAGAAATTATTGGAATAATGCGACTAATATTTCATAAAAGTATTCTGTTGTGAGAAATATCAATATTAGCTTAGAGGCCTAAAACGGTCTCTACTTCTCCTTCTCAGGAAAAGCAAATCCTTTTAAACATGTATGGAGTAAGTCAAAATAAAGAGATTTAGGGAGGAAGCACCCCCTATCCCCGCTCAAAGAGGCGGCTTGCATAGATGTATATTTTTTTTTTCTCAAGAACGGTAAGAGATACAGACTTGCGTAGATGAGCGGAGAAATGTGAAAAAAAAATTTGTCAAGATCTCTGGTGGACCCAGGCCAAAAAAAAATCGTTTGTTAGGCACTGTGTTGCATTTCCACCAAGTGCAAATATATTCGTACGCCACTGTACACATTATTTAAATAAAGATTCACTTTTTATATATCAATCTATAGGAAAAGTTCTAAGCTTTATTTTTGTACTCTTGGTAAATTGATTTACTAAATTTATTTCTCAGGCCATTTAAGTGTAATAAGCAAAAAGGTTGTACCTATTTAAATAAAGGTTGTCGAATTGTCTAATTCGTGTGAAATAGAAAAAATAATTTTTGCTATTAGCTACCACTACCGAGAATTTTCGCAGAGAGAAAAGTTGGGCGTCTCGTCAAAACGAAGCTACTCACGAAAATTCAGCCAATTGAGAAAGCGATGACATCACAGTAGCGGTTGGTAGTGGAGTAATGGTGAGATGTTAATGAATTGGCATCAGCGGTTTTAAATACTTTGTTCTAATAAATTAAGACCCTTTCTGTAAGTTGGAGATCCAACCTATAATTAGCAGCCCATTTTTTTAAATCAACAATATTGATACATTATTTACATGAATTTTTTAATGTTTGCTTCGAGCCATACTGGCTCCAAGTAAAAAGTGAAAATACAAGCATTAAAAACGAGAATAAATTTAAAAAACTTAAAATTTTAGGTTGTTTGTTAGTTAGTTATATTTATTAGACAAAAACAGTAAAGCTTCTCTTCTAACATTGTATGAGAATTATATTATACTGCAACAGATATACACCAATAAATATGATGCTGATATGTCTTGAATGGCAATCAGTTGATATCAGACTTAAATATTTGACCATGGTATTTATTTATAAAATTTTAAACAAGCTTCTATCAATATATCTGTATGCAAATATTATTTTTAACAATGAAATTCACAATAATCTAACTAGAGGCAGAGATAATACGCATATCGTGTAGAGTATAAACCAGACTGAAAAAAGTCAGAACAAGTCTAGCGTGCCATCTATGGTACGCTAGATTAACTATTAACTGGCACTGGATTGTTTCAGAAGTTGGTATTGGTTATTGTAATGAAATTAAATAGTCTTTGTAAAACATTTACTTCTGAACAATCTACCATCTTCCATAGATGGCACCGTTAGTGCCTAACGGTCACACTCCACAGGAAAGTTATGGAGTATTGGTTGAAGCATTTGTATTTTCGTTCTTTCTCTACCATGTGGCACTGAGGAGCCTGGGAAGGCGAAACGAGTCTGCTACGGTTGAGAAATAAATGGCTATACACTGGGCTTCAACCAGCTCTCCTGAGATTTGTAATTCTATGATTTTCTGCATTTTAAGGTGTAGAGTATAAACCAGACTGAAAAAAGTCAGAACAAGTCTAGTGCGCCATCTATGGTACGCTAGATTAATTGTTAGAACTAGTAATAAGAAATCAATGAATTGTCTGCCTGTTTTTTAAAGGACTAAATGAGTATAATTTACCAATTGAAATTAAAGGCTGTGAAACATTAAACACTCTCAAAACTAAGCTAAGGAAATATTTAGCATAAGATTTGGAATGTGTATTGTTGTTTTAGTGTGTATATCTAATTCTTATCTGTTTGTTTATGTATATTTGTCTATATATTAGTATAATATCTGAGATAGAAATGTATTAATTTAGGTTGTACCTATTTAAATAAAGATTGTTATTATATTAATGCAGCCAATCACAGTGCGTTTTGTATACCCGTTTAATTATCCCAATTTTGCGTTATTTGTTTGTTGAAATTTTAAACTGATAGATAATAGAATGCTGTTTAAATGCTGGGAAGTGTATAATACAGGGTGATTTACCACAACATGCGGAAAATAAAATGATGTACTAGCCTTCTATGTGGGAACGCCCCTGCAAAATTTTACTGAGATCCGAGGTAATTTAGTACATTTTCTTGCAATAAAACTTGCAAAGATACGCTTGGTCAGTGCATAAGGCAATGAACTGTGCACCTAGAACGGATCCATCCCTCAAATAAAAGTAAGGCAAATCGAATTTGGCCAACACGCAATCCTTACTGGTATTTGTCTCTTTCTATCTTATTACGAACTTCAACGATCGGGTCCGTTGCAGGTACATAGTATAAGAGTTTACTGACATGGAGTTAGTGTTTATTGTCGTCCTGACTTCCAGTTAGAGCGTACCGTTAAATTTTAAATTGTATTTGTAGATCGATACTGTTCAATATGCCACTCTGCGCTTAAAACAATGCATTGAATGTAATGCATTCGAACATTTTCTTTGACTTTTCATTACTTTTAAGTTTTATGCTGTGCTGAGTTCTACAAAAATTATTTTAATTGTTGCTATTTTTGTAGTGTGATTAAATCCAAAAAGTCATTTCTAACCCCGCCAGCTTTGCTGTCAGTCCCAAGTCTGATAAAGGGGGAAGGGAAGTGATATGGTTGCACCATGTTACGTCAGATTGGTTAAAGTCATAGGCGGCGCATTTCTACAAAAAAAAACCGCTGCCTAAGGAATCACTACTTCCACATTCAGATTTTCCATCCAAATCTCACAATGAAAAAAAAATTATTTATAGAACTTAATAATATATTTGAAATCGTCTACCCCAAAAACCCATAAAACAATATGCCACATCGGTAATGGAAGTGGGGGTGGGGCAGAGGTAGTGGGGGTGGATGAAGTAAAAAAAAAATTTTGAAGCCTTTGTTCTTATACACATACTAAATCACAATTTTATTTTTTTCACCCTCTGGGTGAGGGTGGATGGGGGTGGCTAATGCCAACAAATTTTTTGAGACCTTAGCTTCTATTATATATACTAAATACCAATTTTATGGATTCTTACTGGCTCGATTTACCTATTTACCCCAATTTATCGCCCAACCAATAAGGACGGAATAAGAAGAAAATATAATCTAGTTCCAGACCTCGTTAAAATACATATGTGTACCAAATTTCAAGTCAATATCTTAAACGGTTCCAGAGTAATCGTGCGCACAAAAAAAGTTAGACAGAATTTTTCTTTTGCTCAAACTTAAAATCTCGACATTTCATGACATTCTGAACCTATTTGGACAATACAGATTTTCAAAAACTTTTTTTTTGCTTTACTACATTTTCACTGGATGTGGAAGTAATGCGGCAATTGTTTTGGTAATATTTTTTTAATCTTTCATTTTTTTTTAACTTCTTTCGGTGGGGACAACCTACTGATAAATTTTCCGCATGTTGTGGTAAATCACCTTGTATATCAGGTACTGACAAATTTGCACATAGTGAAAACACCTAATTTGTAGATCGCAGACTATTATTACGTCATTCAAAAAGTACCACGATGTCTGTCCAATACAGTGGTGGCATCAATTATTCCGACACTGGTGGCTTAAAAACAATTTAATCGCCTTTTTAAATTAAGGTTGAACTCCACTCTCATATTCAATACAAACAAAACATATTTTTAGTGGTGTTATCTTACCCTTTCAAATGTGGAGATTCTTTTCTCTGTTAGTGTTAATGTTTGCTTCAACTTGGTATCATCATTATTTGTTAATGAAGTTTGCTCCCTAATTTTCAATCGATCATTTTTAAATTTCCTTTGAACTGAATGAAACCAATGCAAATAATTAACTTGATTTTCTTGATCCAGTAACTCAATAATATAAGCTAAACCTAAAAAAATAGAATAGAATTTTATTCATGCTATACATATGTATAATGTTTGCATATGTCAGAGATAAAAAACTAACGACTTAATTTAAAAACAAGTATAAAAAAACAGAGTCACGATAACACAATATAAAACTAGGACCTTTTTTTAAAGTATGTATGTATGTATTGAATGCAAAAATCGCGAGTGTACAAATTTTGTGTTATATCTCAGTGTTCTAAAAAGTTTTAAATATAAAAAAACATACCAGTTGGTACATAAAGAAAAAGAAAAAGTTAAATTACATAAATAAATTGAATTAAACACCAAATATATAATTCCCAACAGGAGTTCTTATCAAGTGGAATTGCAAAAAACTGTGGGTTTTTACAAGCCTACCAGTGGAGTGGAAATATTTTATTTCTGCCATGATTTAAAAATTTAAATAACATTATGGAATGCAATAATTGTAAAACTACCAATGATGAGCAACCAATTATTGCTTGTGATGGATGCAAATTATGCCTATGCAAAACATGTTCTAACATCACAGCATCAGAAAATAAAGTGATGCAACTAAAAGAAAGAACTATGAGATTTTACTGTAAGGATTGCCTGAGCTCAAACACGATAAAATTATTACTATCTACCATAAATGATAAAACCACAATAATTGAAAGTAAGAATAAGATAATCGAACTGTTGGAAAAACATGTGCAGTCATACAAAGAGAATATGATTTAAAAAATAGACTTGAGTACATGCAAGCCCAAAATAACACGGTACAACCAACACCTGCTGTAATAGGTACAAGTGGCAGCAACCCAATAAACGACCCCAAATTAAAGCCAGTTAGTCAACCTGAAACACTTAAACAAATTATATCAAACCAAACTGTTCCACCGAAACCAACTTGTGCTGATATTCTTAAGTACGGACATCCACCACAAAATATAAATTTAATGACTTCAGCAAAACCAAAACAAGGAAAAGATGGCCTGAGAGAACTGGAACATAAACAAAAAACCATCATGGAGGAGTTAATAAATTTAGAAAAAGACAAAGCTGCTATAAAAACTAATGAAGAAATTCGAGGATTCCGGGAAGTACGATCCAAGAGAAGGAGACCTAACATTGGAGATGGGGAAGGTGATGGTGCTTTCCACGGCAAAAATGAAAAAGATAGGAAAATCTGGTTATTTATCACCAGAGTTCCAGATAATGTCAAAGATGAAAACATCAAACAATATATTGAGACCCGTGCAGGGACCGATGATGTATGTGTCCAGAAACTACCAACACTTAATTCGAATCCCGACAATCAATCTTTTATGATAGGTGTACAGCCTTATCTTCAGACTACTATTTATAACCCAAAATTCTGGCCAAGAAAGATCGCTTTCGATCGTTTCGATTTTAAACGAGGTAAGCGTTTCCTGGACTCATCCCGTACTGGCTTAGAATCAGATGCTAACTCGCAGTCCAATTCTTTTTTATGTCCTACAATGTAAAACGGCCTTACCCAAACTCACACGAAGCTTCAAAAGAAAAAACAATGAATAGTAAGAGAATTTTAACAGAGGATTTAAAAGAGTCTCATCTAAATGTTTTAAACAGTCTAAACAAAGAGGCAAAAATGTTAGACAATAAAATGAACAATAATAACAGTGATAGAGAATGGTGTAAAATTAGTATTATCCATCAAAATACACAGTCTATAGGAAATTCTACAGATGCAATAAGCGCCTTCCTACAAAATCATAAAGAGTGCTTATTCTTTTGTGTGTCAGAACATTGGAAGAGCAAGTCACAGATAGTCAATTATAACATTGACAATTTTTATTTGGCATCTAGTTTCTGCCGCAACGAAAACAAACATGGAGGCAGTTCAATATATGTACATAAAAGTGTTCCGTGCAGAGAAAGAGAAGATATCAAATCATTATCGACATCGGAAGTGTTTGAATGTTCAGCAATAGAAAGTAAATTACATTGTCAAAGACTTATTATATTGTCAATTTATAGACCACCTCACGGTGACTTAAACGTGTTCCTTAGTAAATTAGACAGTGCTCTAGCTTTGTTCTGTCATGAAACTGCAAAAAAGGTGATAGTAGGAGATTTTAATATAAGTTTAAATCATTATAATCAAAATAAGTTTGAATTATGTTCACTTCTCAACTCGTATGGTTTACATCAAACGATATTCGAGGATACAAGAATTACTCCACAGGGTGCATCATGTATAGACAATATTTTCACGAATCAAAGTTTTTATAACTCTAAAGTTATTCACTCTCTAATTTCTGATCATACGGCACAAAAAATCACTCTTGAAATAGAGTATGAGCACACAAATACTTTTACTTATAGGAGATACATCAATGATAGTAACAAAGAAGTTTTCTTAAACAGCTTGACTAATACACGGTGGGATGAGGTATATGATACTTCACCAAAAAATGTAAATAGACAGTGGGAAATATTTTTTTCTATTTTTATTCTAAATTTGATGAGGCCATTCCAATGAAAAAATTTAAAGCATGTGTAACACACAAAACAAATGTTTCCCTAGATACTCCTGAAATCAGAGATTGCAAAAACAGATTATTTTATATGTAATAAGTAATGTGGACAAAAACTATAAAGCTATATATAACGAGACCAAAAAAATGTACAATAAATTACTTGCAGAAGCTAGGTCGGCTAAACTACAGAAAAGAATACGGGACTCGGATAACAAGTCAAAGTGTGTATGGAGTATAGTCAATGAATTGACAGGTAAATCTACCGATAAAAACACTCGTATACAGGGTGACCCTCAAACAATTGCAAATGAATATAATTCATATGTCGTAAATGCTGCATCTAATCAAATAGCTCACTTACATCCTGAACAGTTTTACTGTAATTTTGATGGACCAGAGGAACCTATGTCTCTTGAATATGTAACCAGTGAGGAAATTTTAGATATAGGAAAAAAAATTAAAAATAAAATGAGCAGTGGGGAGGATGGTATCCCTGCTAGTTTAGTGAAACTATGCATACCAGTAATTGTGCAGCCTTTAGTATTTATTCTCAACAACTCTTTGAAATATGGCATTTTCCCAGACAAGTTAAAGACTGCTTTGGTAATTCCTAAATGGAAAATCATAGACCAATTAGTTTGCTTCCTTCTTTTGCGAAGCTATTTGAATTGGTAATGTATGATAGACTTATGAATCATATGATACAACAAAATTTGCTAACTACCACTCAACATGGTTTTCTGAGGGGTAGATCAACACATACTGCAGTTTATCATTTTAATATGAAAATTCTACAATCATTAGAAAACAATGACATGGCCTTAGGCCTGTTTTTAGATTTATCCAAGGCATATGATTGTGTTGATCACAAGATCTTAAATTAGACAACTATTAAATAAATTAGACAACTATGGAGTGAAGGGAAATCTACTGCAGTGGTTTCGATCATACCTCTCAAATCACCATCAAAGGGTAGCTATTACCAAAGATAATGTCACAAGTAAATCGAGTAACCTGTTTATTAGCCTTGGAATTCCCCAAGGAAGTATTCTAGGACCTTTACTATTTATAATTTTTGTAAATGATCTCGCTATAAATATTAATGATAGGAATAATGTTACAGTCATTCAATATGCTGATGACACCAGTTTGTTAGTTGCTGCCTCAAATTTCATGGAAATTCTCACCAGTGCCACCTACTTTTACACTGCAGCCTCAGAATGGTTTGCTAATAACAGGTTAATACTCAATAAAACTAAAACTAATGCACTTCTATTTAAAACTAAAAAAGGGAACTTTGAAACACCCAAGGACATTACCCTTACAGACACAAAAATCGAATTAGTGGAACATACCAAATTTTTAGGAGTCCATATTGATGATACTCTTAGATGGAATGTACATATTACGAATATTGAAAACAAACTAAATGGGGTATGTTACTGTCTGAGAATTCTCTCAAAATATATAAATTTAACATCTTTAAAAGTGGCTTACCATGCTAATTTTGAATCTATAGTCCGATACGGAATTATTTTTTATGGTCAAAGTACACAAATATATAGGATCTTTACAATACAAAAAAGAGCCCTACGAAGTATTCTTAAAGTGAATCAAAGGGAGTCGCAGGCCCTGCGCACTCCCACTATATTTCAAAACAGCGTGTTTAGTTTGAACTTCCGTCGATCTGTCGCTACCTGTACTTGAATCACGGCGGCTGCGCAAATCTGAGGCATGTTTTGCGCATAAGACGCTACAAACCGCGATAAGCGGAGCCATCCGAGCGAATAAGCTGTGACGTCACGCTTAAAGCGGTATCGCGTGGTCTCACTAAGGCGCTAGAAAATGTGTAAGCGGATATGACATAAGAACGTTAGAGATGGTTAGAACTAAACTGTTAAAAAAAGCTAAAAAGGCATTCATTTTTGCGGAGAAATATATGATGACGTAGCGCTTCAAGGCGCTTAAAGCATTTGGGTAAGACGCGAGATCGCAAAAATATGCCTTTGTCGCGCCATTATTGTTTACATGTCTGTGCTTTGTGTTTTGGACATTAAACTAATAATTATTAAATCCATTGAGCAGGAGTCCATTTGCTTATTTGTAAATAATGTGAGTTTCCAATGAAACTGATTAGACACGACGCTGTTCTGTTAAATATTAAAAACTGTAATGGGTTATAAGTGTTGTATGTGTTCACGTCGTGTTGCGACTTCGAAAAATTCCAACATGCATAGGTATTATTGATCTGCAAAGAACGTGACTCCCAAGAAATTGACTAAAAACGAAAGACTGACGGGTTGTACACTTCTGTGCAATGAAATCCCGTACACCTATTTTTCGCCTTATTAAATCATTATTTATTTGTCAGTGTCATATTTTCGCAATGCCAAAATTAACTGAACATGAAAAAATTTTAATTCTCTTTAAAATTAAAGAGAGATGGTCTATCAGAGCAGTTGCTAACCATTATCAATTGAATAAAAGTACTGTTATGAGTGTGAAGAAAAGTGGGAAGAGGAAGGTAGCGTAAAGAGAAAATACGGTTCAGGCCTATCGAGAAGTTCAAATCTCGTTCAAGATGAAGCACTCCTTGGCTATTTGAGGCAAAATCCGTTTTAAACAGCAGGAGACGCTGTGTTCATGACACATTTTCTAGTGTCGAGGTTAGCAGCTAGCCGAAGGATAGGAAAATCGAAAATAAAAAACTGTACAAGTGCCAAGAAGACCATATTAACAGGAGAACAAGCAAGCCCGCATTATGTTTTGTTTAAATTGTGTCTATCGCCCGTTGGAGTTTTGGACCAATGTTGTGTTTACCGATGAAAAAGTTTTTCAGTCTTGTAATGAAGGACATGTACAAAATATTAGGTTACATTATTTACATAATAAATACAATCGCAGCTATGTGCAGTTGCTGTGAATTTTTCAACGTCAGTTTTTACATTTGTTATAAATCGAAATCATTCCCATCGAATGGTGTAAAAAAGTAAAAAAAACAAAAATACGTATGTTTTTCTTCTGGATTAACATTATTCAAATACATAACTTATGACGTTTCACAATCAATGTCAGTTTTTTGTAACCTATATGATAATGAAAAATCTAAATTCCAAAAAGACTGATTCACACCACTTAATGTTAGTAAAGGACGTGAAAATGTATATTATAGCGGGTTTATACGTGCATGGATTTAGTGGCGCAAGTAGATATTGGCACGCTAGTAAAAAAATATTACACATATAAACAGTTACTGGCGAGCAAGCTTTTACCTTGCATGCATTGATGCATGCTCGCCAGTAACTGTTTATACGCGCAATATTTTTTTACTGGCGTGCCAATATCTACTGGCGCCACTAAATCCATGCACGTATAAACCCGCTATTATTTAATTGTATTACAGGTATTTTGGTACATTAGTTACTTTAACATTTTACTTATTTCAAGGCAGTTTCAACATCTTAATACTTTTGTAATAATTTTACTTACGTTAGTTACTTTTTAAATGTATTTTTAAATATTATTGTATTTATTGTAATGATTTTCCGTTAAATTAATAAATGATCAATTTCTAGTTTTGAAATGACTTATTTAATTTTAAGGCCACTGTTAGACTATAAAAGTTCTTTGACAAAGATCTTTTATAAAAGATATTTTATGAGTAATTTGATAGATATTTCATCTCATAAAATATCTTTTATAAAAAATCTTTGTTAAAGAACTTTTGTAGTCTAATGATGGCCTAAGCAATTTGTTTGAAGATCATTTAAAATTCCCGCATATGACAATCCCGCCTATATAAAAAAGGCGGGAATACAGCGCCACTCTCGACGTAAGTTTTGCTGTTCAAAAAATCCTTGAGAGTTGCCTATCTATAACATATAATATTCTTTAATCTATGGGGAGTCGTGCCGAGGAAAATTTAAAATAAATAAAATGTTAACTGTCACAGGTATATATATTCAAGAGATCCTACTCTTTATGTTTAAAAACAAAAATTCTTTTAGTGAATTTCTACCTACAGAATCTTATAATACAAGAAATTTTAATTACGTATATCCTATACACAGACTGACACTATCGCAGAAAAATGTACAGTACAGTTGTATAAAGCTTTATAATAAACTTCCGCATAACATTAAAATTATTGAGAGCTTTCCTCTCTTTAAAAACAAAGTTTTTAAGTTGTTATTAGATTTGGAACCTTATACCTTATCAGAGTACCTATGTCATTAAATAGTAAATGTGATATTATTATTGTTTGTAGATATAAATGTAGAATGTAATGTTTCTGTGCCGACGTTTATTTTACTTAATGTTACTAATACATGTATAATGTATTTTTGTGGCGTTACTTGGAAATAAAGAGTATTTATTATTATTATTATTATTATTAGTGGAAGCATTATACTCTTCGCCGATTTACTGAGCTTTTTATATAATTGTTACACATTCTATAGGATACTCTTCGCATTTTTCTTGTAAATAATGTTAATTTTTGGACATTCTAAATTTTGTGATACCAACTTTGTTGTGAAAAAAAAAAAATATGAAAAAAAAAATCACGATGTCAGGGATCGAACCCGGGACTCTTGGATTGCAAGCAAGCAAATAAAATTTATTAACATTTATAGATACATATGCGCCTCCCCGAAACCTGGCCCGGAGCCAGCCAGACAACCACAGTGCGTAGCGCCGTGGTGATTGTAGGGCTGGGCGGATCAGGTTCGGTTCGGCTTGACGACAATGATATAAAGAACAATTAAAATTCCTACCCACCTAGCGTGGGTTTAAAATTAATAATACCTTTGAAAATAATGCTGCCCACAAAGGCCTAAAACTAATACATATAAAACTTAGAACTAGTAACTGGTTATAACACTAAATAAATTTTAGCTGCTGACTCGGGTGAAAAGCTAAATGAAAAAACCCGTACGAGAACTGCCGACCTGGTGGTCTCCCTGACGCCAGGAAAATGTGGTGGAAAAAGGATAGGGTTTAAAAATGTTGGAATTTTTTTAGAAATTTATCGGCCAAAATGGAATTTTTGATGACAAAAAGAACAAACAGAATAAAAAAGGAACAAAAATAGAACATACAGAAAGAAAACAGAAAGGATTGGAAAGATAAAGTTGAGGAAAGATCAAAGATGTGGAAATAGTAGGTTGTGGTATAGGAAAGTATGGCTAGGGAAGAGGTTGCCGGAAGATAGGCAACGCTTGGTATGATCTGGAATGGGGCATTATGCATTCTGATTTGAGTTATGTTGCTGGTTAGCGGACTATCGCTCAGTTTGAAGGTGTAAAATTTCTGAGAGATTTCTTAAACGTAGTCCGCCAGTGGGGTTATGTCGTGACAACGTGCGTATAGATCTCTGAGGGAGTGTACCTGCCAGAATGGCATTGTCGTAACCGGAATGCTGCACCACACCGGCGCCGCGTATGTGATGGCCGGCCTGATAACCATCGTGTACAACAGTTTCTTATTTGTCCTGTTGAGTCCGCTACCCCTAGCCAGGAGCGGATACAGACTCCTGGACATGGAGTAGACCTTGCGTATTGTTTCGTTAATATGTATGTTAAACGTCAGCCGTTTGTCTAAGTTAACCCCCAGATACTTCACGCACCGTTTGATTGGAATTTGCTGTCCCCCTATCGAAATTGGCGTCAATATGCGGTTCTCTGTGAACCGGCGCGTGAAGAGGATCGACTCGGACTTCTCGGCGTTGATCCGAATCTTCCACTTGTCGTAATACGCCGTGGCACGGGCCATGTGCGCTTTCAGCAGCATATTAGCAGCTTGAGCGTTGTGTGAATGCGCGTACATGGCCGTGTCGTCGGCGTACTTGGCAAGGTTGGTATTCGGGGACTCCGGAAAGTCAGAGACGTATAAGTTGTACAGCTTTGGTGACAGGCACGACCCCTGGGGGATGCCCGCGCGAATGTCCCACCGTGTTGATAGTTTGTTATTCACCCTAACCTGCAGTGATCTACCTGTCAGGAAAGAGTGAATAAGTTTCGTTATGTGCATGGGGAAGTCCAGTGCGTTCATTTTGTGAAGAAGCCCCGGGATCCATACGGTATCGAAGGCCTTCTCAACATCGAGGAGCACCATGACGGTGCTCTTCCCGAGGTTGCATTGCACCTTGACGTCATTCACGATCCTGACGACCTGCTGCACAGTACCCCTGCCCCGCCTGAAGCCGAACTGGCACTCGTCGTTGATGTGGAGTTCATCCTGAGCAGAGTCTAATCTGATCAGGATGACCTTCTCTATCAACTTGGAGATCGCCGACAGTAACGAGATTGGTCGATAACTGCCGACGAGCTTCGCGTTCTTATTCGGCTTGAGAATTGGCACGACCACTGCGCATTTCCACTGGTTGGGCCAGTGTTGCAGTCGCAGAATCGCGTTGACAATGTACGTCAACTGTACAATACCTTTCCTCGGGAGATATTTGAGTAGTCTATATTCGATACCGTCTTTTCCCGGAGCTTTGTTGTTCGGTAAAGTCCGGACAATGCCCGCAATTTCCGAGGGTTTGGCCATGACCTTTAAAAATTCTCGTCTTGTCAATTGGACGTCATGGCCAATCAGTTCATTGATGTTGTTTTCTATGCGGTCGTGCTCAACGTTGTTCGGTACTTGTACGTTGTGTATGTCTGCAAAGTGATTAGCCAAGTCGTTCGCCTTCTGCGTGTCCGTCATAGCTGTCTGTCCGTTTGGTTTTGTCAAGGCGGGTATAGCCTCCCGCGTATTTTTCATGGCCCTCGACAGCTTCCACAGCGAGTTGTCTTAAGGATTCAGTGCTTCCAGCCTATCCCTCCATTTCCGGTTTTTTGCGGTGTTGATGGCGGTCCTGATCTGCCGTTGCAGTCTGCCCATCTCGGCCTCAGCGTCGACATCACGATTTCGCTGCCAAAGCCGTCTCAGTCTATTCTTTTCTCGAATGTCTCGTTTGACCGCTTCGTCGAGTCGGTCTTTGTACGGATTTATCGTTATCGTTGTTGCAACACTCTGTTTGGCGTCCTGCAGTACCCTTGTGAGCTCCTCCACCGCATTTTGCAGGTCGGCGGCTGTAGTGATGTTATTTGTTAGTGTTAAGTTTGTGTTTATGTGTGCTTTATAGAGACGAAACTCTTGCCGCTACACCACCATTTCTTATTACTAAAATTGTTAATGAGTGTAACATATACCATTAGAAAATTTATTGTGATTATTAGGAAACACACATTAGTAAAATGTATTAAAAAAAAAATAGTGATAGGAAATAACATTTCGCAAGGTTTCTATTTATTACAAACCATAAAAAAATGTAAAAAATGTTTTTTTTAATTTTAAATTACTAATAACTTTTTTATTTACCAATCTATTTTGTTAAAAAACAATAGGGTTCTTCCTCTAGCTAACACTAAGTTACTCTCCAAATTTCAATACAATCGGATTTTTCTTTCTTGAGTTATCGTGCTTACAAGAAACGTGACGGACGGACAGATGGACGGACAGACGGACATTTTGAAAGTTGTTCAGAATTCGTTCACTAACATAACGATATAAAAATTTTTTCGCTACGAGCGATATTTACTGATTTAGAAATGTGCCGATCAAATACAATATACTCTTCGTTTTTGCGAAGAGTATAATAAGTAGTAGTCATAAAAACTAGTACCTCAAGTAGAGGAAAAAACGTAAAATATAACACTGTCAAAAACACAGAAAAAACAAATAATGCAGAAATGCTAAAATATAACGTTAAATATAATGAATCTAATTAAACAGACGATAAATTGGGCAAGGAGCCGAAATATTCAAAACATTCGTCATATGAGTAGAAGGCATTCTGTAAAAGGATATTTTTTATTGTTAGCTTAAACGTGTTTACACTCATATCAAGATTTTGTAAATCTTTAGGTAACACATTAAAAAATTTTATTGATATATATAGGTAGGAATTCTGAGATTTACTTAGTCTATATTTGGGCAATCTTAAATTTATTTTTGTCCTAGTGTCATGGTTATGTATGTCCTCCTGCTTGGTGATTTTGTTACTTTTTAATTTTTTAATATGACACAAGCATTCATATATATAACATGACGGCAGTGGTAATATATGGAGACTTTTAAAAAGGGGTTTACAGTGGTCATCATATTTAGCTTGAGTCATTATTCTTATAACTCTTTTTTGTAATTTAAAGATTTTGTTCGAATGACATGATGACCCCCATACTATCACTCTATACGTCATTATGCTGTGAAAAATGGAAAAATAGGCTACTCTTAAGCAATCTGCTGTGATTTTGTTGCTGAGTTGTCTTATTATATAAATACAAGTCGACAACCTTTTTAATAAACTCTGAATTTGGAATTGAAAGTTCAAAGAATTATCCAAATGCACACCGAGGAGTTTAATAGGTTCGTTATTTATTTCCCTTTTTTTCACTGCAAAATTTAGAGTTTCTGTTTTGCCATTATTTATGGTAAGATAATTACTCCTTGTCCAGTTTTTTATTAAATTATCAGCTTCTTCTTCCTTAGTGCATAGGTTGGAAAACAGCTCGTTGCTTAGCAAAAATGTCATGTCATCCGCATACATTATTTTAGACACTTCAGTAGCACAATTGAATGATATATCATTAATGTATATTATAAACAGCACAGGAACCCAGAACTGACCCCTGTGGCACTCCGTAATCAACACTAGAAAGTTTTGATACTTTATCATTAAATTTAACACTGTCGACAATCCGCAAGATAAGAGACAAATAGATTTAAGGCTTTTCCTCTAATCCAATATTCCAATATTCCAATTTTTGTATTAGAACACCATGGTTAACTATATCAAATGCTTTAGACATGACGTAAAATTTTGCAGTGCACAGTTCACATTTCTCAAAAGCTTCTATAATATTTCCGTACATTTCACAGATTGTGTCAATAGTGGATCTCTTCTGTTATAGCCGAATTGGGCATCAGTTAGTAAATTGTTTTTTTCGAAGTATTCTAGCAGTCTATTTTTAAGAACGATCTCAAATATTTTTGTGATAATGGGTATAATAGAGATAGGTCTATAACATCTGTATTATTAAAGTCACCTTTTTTGTATACAGGTGTAACTTGTGATTTTTTTAATATATCAGGATCAGGCCTGTAGCTAGGGGGGGCCAGGACGGGCAATGCCCGTCCTGGAATAAGTTTTGTCCGACCTACGGCGGTGATTGTAATGGGGGCAATTTTAACTGTCTTTTTAATATTTTGAAAGAGATTGGGTAAAAATTGTCTAAATTTTTCGGATTAAGAAGTTGGTTTTTGGATTAAAATTTTTTTTGTATTTCTCCCCCCCCCCGCTCATCAAAAAATTTTTCGGACTTTTTTACGGGCCCGCCCTGAAAGCACTTTCTAGCTACAGGCCTGATCAGGATAAATTCCTCTTTCAATACATATATTTATTAAATGTGCAATAGGCTTTGCAAGAACATCACCAGCTAATTTTAAAATGTCACTATTAAGATTATATATATCCTTAGATTTACTATTTTTTAATTGTGATATAATAGTTAAAATTTCCAGATTACACACTGGAAATAGAAAAAAAGATATATTTGCACTAGGTGCATTCTTTAGAAAATCTGAAAACTTTGTATTGTTAACATTATCAAAGTTAGTCATTAAGTTATTTATAGCATCAACAAAGTAGTCTGAGAAATAATCAACCATTAAGTCAGAAGTTACATACGTGTTTTTATTTTTTCTGTTTTTGTTGATAATGTCCCATGCTGTTTTTTGTTTGTTATTGGAAGTTAGAATTCGCTTATTATTTGATTCTAATTTGGCATGATTTATTTTGCTTTTATAATCTTTCTTTAGAGTATTATACAGCTGAACATCACTATCATTTTTGGTAGAACAAGCGATTATATGGACAGCGTCTAATGTTCGTTTTAATTCTTGTAAATTATTGTCAAAAGTAAAGACATTATATAAGTATGGATGTCCCAGCGACAGCTTTCATCTGTAATAATGTTTAAACAGAAAAAAAATGAGATTTTCTTTTCTGGTAGTTAATGAGGTACATAGATTGGATCTTACCCTCTCAACTCCAACCCATCACAAAAATTTTAAATGGAATCAAGATTAAAGGTAACTTTATTTAGAATATGGCACTAATCATTATTAAATATCTTTGTTTTTTGATGAATTTTTGGTACTGAACAATAAGTTCCTCTGGCAAAACTTCAAATTATGGACAGTTTCTCCGATAGATGGCTCCAAAACTGGACCGTATCAACGATTTCTCAAAACGTACTGCAGGTATTCCAATGATAACTGCTGGAAATTAATAACCAGACTATTTACCATTATTTGGTCTTAGATTGATGTCCCTGAACTTCTGGTTTTACCGCAAGTGACGTCAAATCACATTTTTCGAATGCACAACATCCGTTTACTTCAATTTAAAACATCATATATATAAGTAGTTTTATTAAGATTCACTATTTTTGTAAATAAGTAAGTACATGCATTGGTTGATAGAACATTGACGCTAGTTTGATACTGGGTACATCATAATCTTGGTACAAAACAAAGTTGATTTTATTTCTCAAGATATAAAACTGCAGTTGTGTCTAGTCAATGAAAACTAATAATTTGTGAGACCCTCAAGTAGAATAGGCAGTTTTTGTTTACTTACAATACATTAAACTTTATTATTTTTATCAAAAATTGCATAGCTGAATATTTTTATTTTTTTAAATATTTACTTATTTTAATCATTCATTAATAGAAATCAAACCAAAAAAGCTTTATTTCAAATTAATTAAACCTTATTCGTGCAGAATATGGAGTGCTCCCTTCATATACCATCGTGATTATATCTGTATATTTTTGTATTTATCAATTATTAATTTCAAATAACTTTGAATGTATATACTTTTTTAGGTATGGTGTATTAAAATTAAATTTATTTTTCTTATTTGCAACTTGGAGATTGGGGGAGGTTCTGACACACAAAGCTCACATACATACACTGTTGGCTGTATTTATATGATTACGATCAATGGGCCTTTCCCGCATGACTGAATTTTACTATTTCACCACGACCAAACCATATAATAAACTGTAATATAATTTTATATTAATTTAGTTTCTTGCAATTTTGTATGTTCTACCAAATATTTACTTTACAAAATCAGTTTTATTTCACTTAATTTAAAACATGAGTTCTAAGGCGCGAGCTTGCAACGTCAGTCTGATTAGACCAATAAAAAGTCGTATTTTTAAAGGGAGTTGTCTATTGCCAGATGTATGTCTTTTTATGTGAACATCGTATTTCCGATATCAACTGTCTACTTTGAGTAAGTAAGTAAGTAAGTAAAATCTTTATTTAGCCATTATTGCTATCTTTACAAACATAAAAATTCTATTGATAAAGTTATTAGAGTAAAACGAAACAGTATAAAAGTAATAAAAATCTAATAAAATTGTTTTACGTAATAAAAACACTTATTTTTAAAAACATTAATATTTGTACACTCTCTAATATCAACGGGTAAATTATTATACATTATAAGACCATTATGAAATAACTGATTTTGTTTAATACTATTAGCCTTATTTAAATAAAAATTGTTTGCAATATTACTTCTAGTAGAATAGTTATGGACATCTCTAACAAACTGACAATTTTCTAGTAAATGCTGGGGTAGTAAATTATGCAACATTTTATAAATAAAAATAAAAACATTCACAACTATTTTTTGCTTGACATTCATCAGATTTAACATTTCTAACATATCTACTATTCTTACATATCGATTACATCCCAATATTACTCTTAAAGCTTTATTTTGTTTTATTTGCAAATTCTTCATATCTTCATTATTTAAAGACATTAATATTGTTGAACAATACTGAAAATGTGGGCTTATGATGGTTTTATAAATATTTAATTTTGTATGTACCGATAAAACTTTTCCTATCCTGGCTAGCATGCCAGTTTTTCTTGATACTTTTTTCATAATGTAGATTGCATGATTATGGAAACTTAAATGTTCATCTATGTAAATACCTAAATATTTTATCTCTTTCACTTTGTCTATGCCATTGTTATCTATTCTTACTTTATGTGCCTTAACTTCTTCTTCTATTAGTTCTAATTTATTTTTTGTTCCTAAGAGCATAAATTTTGTTTTATTGACATTTAATTTAAGACTATTTATACTTAACCATTCACTAACCAAATTCAATTCCTCGTTTAAAACATCAATAATTTTCTTATAATCTATGTTGGCACAAAACAATATAGTATCGTCAGCAAACAGTTGAATCTTACATTGTTTTATTACATTAACAATATCATTAATATAAAATACAAATAACAATGGTCCAATTATTGAACCTTGAGGAACACCATATACGGTCTCGACTTCATTTGAAATACTTTCATTCCATTTTGTAATTTGCGTTCTATCATGCATGTAGTCGTTCACCCACTGTAGCACTTCACCACTAAAACCAGCTTTTTCCATTTTCATTATTAATAATTCACGATTTATAGTCTCAAACGCTCGTTGGAAGTCTAAAAACACTATTCCCACATAATTTTTATCACTAATTTTGTTTTTCCAGTCCACAATTACAGTTTGTAATGCCGTTTCACATGAGTTTTTTTGTCTAAAACCTGCCTGATATTTTGTGAATATATTATTCCTATCCAAATATGACAATAATTGTTCTTTCACAACTAACTCCAAAACCTTCTCGTAAGATGGTAACATATTCACTGGTCTATGTTCATTGCATAAATTTGTATTTGTTACTTTTTCTACTGGTATAACCATTGACTTCTTCCAACTTCTTGGGCATTTTCCATACTCTAATGATAAATTAATTATGTTCAACAGCTGGTTTCCAATTACCTCAAAGGATAGTTTTAAAATTTCTACATTTATTCCATCCACACTACTTGTTTTATTTGGCAATCCTCGTACTATATTTCTTAACTCACTAAGGGTTATTTGTTTGAAAGTACTAAATTTATCTTCGACACTGTTTACCCAACTCAAGGCACGTACATGATCTTTTTTGTTTTCCCCTATTTCATCCACTATTTTTTTAATACTTTCTATAAAAAAATTATTAAAACTGTTTGCTATGTCTGCACTGTTTATTAATATTCTTTCTTCAAACCATATTCCTTCTACTTCGGTCTCTCTTTTGCCATTTAAAAGTAGCTTTAACTCTTTCCACATCTCTCTAGGATTATTTTTATTTTCATCTATTTTACTATTATAATATCTTTCTTTTGCTTTTCTTATTAGTGTAGTTACTTTGTTACGTTTACTTCTAAAATTGTACCAGTCTTCTTCTACATTTGTTATTTTTGCTTTTCGATACAGTCTATCTCTGTCATGAATTTCGATACCTATTTCCTCGGACCACCATCGTTTTTCCGCCCATTGACTCTTCTCTAACACGATCATTTTTGGAGCATGTTTTTCTAATGTTTCTTGCATGTTATTAACAAATATCGATGAGAGGGTTTCAACATCCACCATATTCGTGTCCCATTGTTTTTCCATTAAATCTATTTGAAAATTCAAACTGTTAAAGTTTTTAAATGATCTGACTTCTTTTATTTTGTAGTCTGTTTTTCGTTTTTTCCAATTCATTTCAATACTTATAATTGAATGATCAGTTATTTTTGGTGTACAATGGACTTTTGTTTGGATATTTTTATTATTTGTTATTATCAAGTCAATCATTGTATTACTTCTATCTGTACATCTCGTATTTTCTTTTATCATTTGATTACATCCATGCCTATTGATAATTTCGTCTAATTTTATCGAATAATGAGAAGTTTTTGCCATATTTATATTGAAATCTCCCATCATGATTAATGTATCATCGTTAGGATATTCATCCAGGGTCTCTTCAATTTTACTCAAAAACTCGGCATGGCTCCCATTTGGAGAATGATAACATCCTATAAATGTGTAACTGTTTTTCCTTACTGTCACTTTTGTCCCTAAAATCCACAAGTTTTTATCCACTACCTTATTTATTTTTCTTTTATGTACAAATTCCTTTTTTATATAAATAATGACTCCCCCTGTATGTGCGCTCTTGGAATAAGAACACTCATGTTTGTATCCATTTATTTTAATTTCATGATTTTCAATTTCCTCTGTTACATGTGTCTCCACTATACATACAATTATAGGTTTCCAATTGTTAATTAACCATTCTAACTGTTGTTTGTTACGCAGCAATCCTTGTATATTTAAATATATTATATCTGTTTCTTTCGCTAGTTGCTATTGTGTATTTGTTTTAGGTTTCTTATTCATAATGTGTTTATATACCTCACATTCTCTACTCCATACATTATGATGGTAATCCAAATTTAGACCCAGTTTTTCGCTCCTTATTTTACAGTTAATGCAACATTTTTCACCTGACTTACAATCCTTAATACCGTGTTCTTGTGCACATTTTGGACATGCCACTTTATTTTTACAATTTGCAGCTGTGTGGTTATACCCAGAACATTTGTAACATCTTGCAATATTATCTACTTCGAACACTCTACAGCTTTCATAACCTATACTGATTTTTTTTATTTTCAATAAGTTTCTTGTGTGTTGTTTCCATAACTTCTACTAGAGCATTACATTTTTCATAAAATTTCTAAAGATGAATAAATATTATTATTATTATTATTATTATTCATCCTTCTCCTTGAATAGTACATTTTTTTCATTACAACGTACTCTTCGTTAACCTGATAAATAAAAGCAAAAATTCTGTCAACCTTTCACTGTCTGAGTCTAAAATCCATATATCATGTTTATATTCTCTATTTTTGATCGTTTTGGTTCACATATGGTATAATATCAGTGTCATCTGGCAACGCTGTACTGAAATGCTCAAATCATATTCAATAACCTCACTTTCTATTGTTTATGTTTGATACGATATTTACGTAATTTTATTTTATAATTAGAAAACGCCGCTTACAAGGGTTTGTTTTGTACCAGTGTGTTCAAACACTAGTGGAAATACTACCAAGCTATTTTTGCGCGTCCCAACAAATTTGGAAATTCGAAAATTGTGGTGGAAAGTTGCAAAAGTTCCTGGTGTTGTTTAGGTATACTGCTCCTGGATTTTTCTGTTAAGATCATTTTAACGTATGTGTATATTGTTACTGACTTCCTTTTAGTGAGCTTGATTTTATACTTTATTTGTCTCTTTAGATTGAAATCACAACATTTACGTTTACGCAATGTCAATCGGGATTATAAACGGACGTTCTCAATTAAACGTTAGCACTTTACTTTACGAGATTCTATTGGTGGTTCCTCATAAATGTACTTCAGGCACCAATAGAATTGCAAGATATGGAAAACAGAACGGAAGTGAGATTGTTTGGGAACTTGGTTTGGGAATTCACCTTTACAGCTAATTCTGGCAGCGGTTTAAGATCATATTTGATTGGTGTGGTTATGATGACGTCACATTGCCGCCCGAATGCTATCGTTTAAATCTGCTGTTGATTTAGGTAATATTTGAATATTTTCTGTAGTATTTTATGCGTTCAGAAAAAAAATTAAAATTCATTTTTAGTAACATTTTGATAGGATCTTTCCAATAACACAATAAAAAAAAATAGCGGGAAAGGCCCATTATGAAAATACAGTTCTGAAATAATTTATGGTAAATTAAATACCACCCCTAAATATGAAAATAGTGAGTTGATTACCTAAAGCAAATCCATCATCAGTAAAAGCGCAATCAGCCTTATTCTTTTTGTTTAGTTTCTCTTTACAGTTTAAAGAATGTTCTATAAAATTTATTGTCAGTGGTGGTACTATCATATAAAAGTTCTTCAAATGAATATTACTTGTGTTTCTTAAGACAGGCACAAACACTTTGACCAATAGTTTAAAATATTCAGTTGCATCTTCTATGTTATCTAAAAATGTTTGTAAATCATCTAATAGGCAAGTTGCAGCTTTCTGAAATAAATCTGACATATCTGCCTCTTTAACGACGTCATTCAAATGTTGGATTTCTTTCAAATCTGGTATAAAACAAGTGCCATCTGCTAAGCAACGTCTTCCGCCAGATCTTATTAGTCGAATATATCCCATTGCGTTCCCTGAAAAATGCACATTTTAATAATAAATTAAACGATTTTCTTTGTACCAAATATACAAAATTCAACAAAGTTATAAAAACACTTCAAAAAAATAAAAGTTATTTATGTATTGAGTGGAAAACTACAAAAATTTTATTTACGTCAACTTTTTTTCTTAATACCATACATCCAATTATTAAAGCGTGCTTATATGGCATTAAATACAACTTAGGAGTTCTTCACCACTCACCAAGTGCCGGGCCATTCTACTGCAGTTCTAATTGATGCCTTAGAAATATTGTGTGAAAATTTTACAAACAACAATGGTCGGTTTATTTTATTAAGAGGCTTCAATATTAACTGTTCTGATAATGGATTTTATAGTAATAAAATAAAGGATATGATTATGTAATCTGGTGTAGATCAACTTATTAATGTGCCAACCAGGTGCACAAATGTATGTGAAACAATAATTGACAATGTCCTTACAAACCAGCTGAACATTAAGGCTACAGTTCATGATGCTACAAGAATTACTGATCATAATGTAATAACTGTAAATATTGTCAATAAAAACCCTAAAAATAATAATGTAAGCTCTAACATAATATTCCGTAACTTAAGTAGTATTAATCTTGATAAAATTAGCTTAAATCTTATTGAAATTGACTGGCCATATGACTCTGATGTTGATGTAGATGATATTTATGAAAAAATAATAGTAAATTTAAAGAGGCAACTGATGAAATAGCTCCTGTTATTAATATTACTAATAAAAGAAATATTCCATGGTGGGATAAGGAGATCAAAGATAAGGCAGTAAATCGTGATAAATCATATAAACTGTTCAAAAAACGTTCTTTGCAACATGAGAAGGAATATTATTGGGAAGTTTATAGGGTAAAAAGAAATGAAGCAAATTTAATAAAAGTAAAAAAGCAAACAAATTAAAATGAAAGAGATAAATACAAAAATAACTCGCTAATGTGGAAAAACCTAAAGAAAATAGTTAAGTGTGAAAAAATTCCTTTTGACAGTGTAAAAATCAAATTTCACAATGGAAATGACGTATTTGTTAATGATGAAAAAGATATAGTAGATTACTTTAATACCTATTTTAAACTAGCAATATTGAAATAATTAGTACGATTCCATTAAGTGCAGATTGGTTACCCGATGTAGACAATGTTTGTTCGACTTTAACGCAATTTAAGCCACTAACTATATATGAATTAACTAAAATAATTAAGGATTTAGATAATTAATGCAGTATGCAATACAAAATAAATAGTGAGATTTTAAAAAGTACATTCGATGTCATAGGTTTTGCTTTGCTCCATTTCATTAGTACCTACTTCACTTAGTCAGGGAAAATTTCCGCGAGAATTAAAATTCCTAATACTACTGAAGCTGCCAACTTTAGGCCAATTAATAATCTGCCTCCTGTTGAAAAAGTTCTGGAACTAGCTGTGTATAATCAATTGGTGGATTATTTTCAAAACAGTGGTATTTTTTAAGAAAAACAATTAGGCTTCAGAGCTAAACATTCTTGTGAGACAGCCATGTAACTAACTTTAAAGAAATGGTTGCTAAAGGGAATTATCTTGTGGCAGTATTCATAGACCTGAAACAGGCATTTGAAACAATAGATAGAGCCATTCTATTGAATAAATTAAAATATGGTGGTTCTGTGCTTGACTGGTCGAGGAACTATCTATGGGACAGAAAGCCAGTTACTAAAATAAATAATACTTTCTCATCTTTGCAGCTAATTGAAATAAGGGTACTGTTATTTATAATCTACTTGAATGGAATTAACTGTATTATCAATTGTGAATTTATCAATTTATATGCTGATGATACTCACTGCAATTAGTAGTAATGATCTTAATGTAGCTATTAATTTAACTTACTAAAATTGAACAATACATGCAGGAGGATAAATTAAAAATTTATGTTGATAAAACAAAAGCAAATACAATTCAATCGACATAAACATAATTAATTTGAAAATCGAAAACAGAAACATTGATATAGTAAATGAAATTAAATACTTAGACACACTAACATTGTCAATAAAGAAAAAAAAAAGAAAAACTGTCCAAAATCCAAAAAGCAACACAAAAAGAACGAACAAGTAAGTTGTGCCTGTACGTAGCCAAGTACTTAACGACTTGAACAGCAAGTCAATAAAATAAATCTGAATTAAAATACAGTGGCTCAAAATTCAAAAAGAAGTAAGCAACATACAAAAACAACGAACGGGTAGGCCGTGTGTATCAGTGGCGGCTCGCCAGGGGAGGCAGGGGAGGCTGAGCCTCCCTTTGGAAGAGGCAGCATATCTTCCAATCTGTCAAATTAATATCTTTTACTTGTAGAAATTTCTCTAATAGTCTTTCAAAATATCAAGCCTCCTCTGCAGACAATATCACGAGCCGCCACTGGTGTGTATGTACTTAACCAAGTAACGACATAAATTAAAATATTCCTCATACACAGCACAAAAAATGTTGAGATAAAATAACTGGGCATCAACAAGGAAAATCCTCTATTAAAAGACCATCACAAAGAAGATTGAAGAACTACTATCATTAAGCAGGAGCCAAATAGTGGAGTGGCACGTGCTTTAAGATGCATAAGGCACTGCGCGTGGTCATCGGGCGGTGTGCTGCTACACTCTTGTTAGCCCCAATTACTGTCTACTCTTTTTTTATGGACTATAAAAGGACACATATAGAATAGGATGTACAAAAGGACCCAAAACGCAGACAATGCAACATGGTAACAGACCTCCTACCCTATCCTGTGTGAATGTGAAGCTTTGGATAAGGATCTATGTGGATATCCAAAATTGAGTCCAGAAGACTATAACATTTAACTAATGATGGAACTGTATAAAATCCTGCAAGGGACAAGAATACTGGAATGGATGTCATAGAGACTGTGTACAATTGTACATATCAGATCTTTTTAGAACTAAGTAATTTGCAGCAAATATCGTAGTAAGTAATAATACTGTGAATATGAATGTCAGATTAATAAATATTTTTATAGTGTTACACAATTAATTCAATAAACGAAACCCTTATAGGTCAACAGGCGTAGTAAACCATCAGAAAACAAGAAACTCACAAGTAAATTTTTCAGGTCCTTCCTCACCTATGGCGGTCCTAGAATCTAACTTCAGACACACGGTCCAAGAGCCTGCAAAGCCCACAAAACTAAATACTGTGCCTGTATTGACCAACTCAGACAGGTATATAAGAATTGCATAGAAGAGTTAATTTACCAGTAGTCAAATACTACAGCCACACCCGATCACTCTCACATGCTGTACACCCACACACACGCATACAAAAGTTTCATTATTATAATAATGTATCTACATCGGATATTAGTGGTAACTGAAAATCGCCTTCAGAAGTTCAAGCTACCTACAAATATTTTCTCCACGTAAATCACATGTAAAAAACTTGAGACTGATAAAATTATCATTTGAATCTCATCTTGTACAAATATATCCTTTATATGTAATATATGGTATGGTTGGTTGGTGAGGATAGGCCTGTCTAACACGCCGTCAGATGTCTGTCATGTGTAAAATACAATTGTCAAACAGGTGTGTGTCTATTTTATTTTAAGAGCCTCGCGCTTTCATGAAGCAAAACCTTCGTGACCATGTATCTCACCTCCGAAGCAGGCTACATCAGAACCGCTCTGAGGCCTGTTGAAGAGGTAGTCGACAGACCGCCCAATCAACCGGTCGAGGAGGTGGTTTTAGATGTTCCACTCGTACCAGAGGGCATCAGAACCAGAAGGGGGCTGCATCATCAAAAGCCCCCTCGGCCACAAGATCTGGTCAGAGTGGACGCAGAACTCAGTGAAGCTATTTCAGAAGAGGCTGATATCTGGTACATTAATTATGCCGTCTACGACGCCGCGATGCGGCTCTCTCCGCTGGTGAGGTGGGAAAATACTATTTCCCCGCAGGAGAGAGCTGACCGGCGTATAAGAAAGATTTAAGCGAAGATCCGGTCAGCGAGACAATATGCTTCCCGTATTCAGTGTGTGATGGGTTACATGGCGGAGAACAGGCCTTTCACGCCAAAAGTGCGGCGAATCGCCGCCAACTTAAGGCGAGTCCATCAAACGCTTAACGTGGCAGTGCTGTTTACCACCAAGCAATATTGTCTCGATAGAATACGGATGCTAGTGGCTTGCAAAAAGCCGCTAGCAAGGTGGGCGAGGACAGTAGCGGAAAATAACCTTTTCCGCAAAAAGCCATCTCACCTGTTCCAACCGCCTGAGCGTATTGTTGAGAATCCGCTGACTGTAGATCAGGTGGAAGACTTCTGATAACAGAGCTGGTTATGTTTAAGAGAGGTGTATTTCAGGGAGCCTCTCTCAGCCCCCTTCTATTTTCCATCTCACTACTGCCGTTATCCGTTGAACTTCACAGAACCCGTGGTTACAATTGCGGTACCCCGGAGGTAGGAGGCATGTCACCCATCTATTCATCTAATGACCTTAAACTTTATGCATCCAGCGAGAGAGATTTACGCCAATCTCTCAGGGTGGTACATGAGTACACTCAGGCTGTCGGTATGGAGTTCGGCTTGGACAAATGTGCACTGGTTCACCTCAAGAGAGGACGATGCGGTGACTATGGAGAGGATGCGTAGCTTGTAGATGGAAGCATCTTGCACCATCTAGATGCCGGAGAGACGTACACGTACTTGGGTGTTGAGCAACACTCCACCCAAGAAGTGTCAACAGTGAAAAACGCTCTCCGCAGCAAGTACCAGCACCTCCTCTGGCAGATCTGGTCTTCTGAACTGTCGGGAAAGAATAGGTGTCTGCAACTAACATGCTTGCCGTTCCGATCCTTCTACACTCCTTTGGTGTAGTGAAATGGACACAAGGTGAGCTGCGCCAACTCGATGTAGGAACCCGAAAGATGATGCATCTCAACATAAGTTTGCATCCAAAATCGTTCGTTCCACGGTTATATCTTTTACGACAGCAGGGAGGCCGTGGTCTCTTGAGTTTGGAGTATCTACATGGCAGGTCGGCTCTGGATGGAGCTTGCAAGATCATCAAGAGTTCGGATCCCCTTATCTGCATGGTTCGCGACCATGAAAACGCAGGGATAGAAGCGTTCTTATTTAAGGCAGCACAAAGAACAGCCGATGAACTTAGTCTCAATTTCGACACAGGGCGAGTAAACCCGAGTTCTGTCACCTTACTGGAACCCGCTCAGCTAAAAGCCCATACAAAAACAGCAGAGCAAAGTAAATTTCTGCAGCTGCATAAAAATAAGCCCTTGCATGGAGTCTTCTACAAGGATATTGAAGACAGGTACTTATCTGAGAAGCTGACCTTTGCTTTCCTAAGGTCAGCTGGGCTGAAGTCTGAGACCGAAGGGTTCATTATGGCTTGCCAGGATGGTGTCTTTAACACACTCGTCTATCGAAGTCATGTCTTGGGTATAGAGTTCCCTGCTGTAAACTGCAGGGCCTGCCGTAGGGCGCCGGAGACACTTATGCACCTGTTGTCGGCTTGTCCGACATACGCTGTCTCGGCTTATATCCACAGACATGATGGAGCATTACGTGTGCTGTACTATCATCTGCAGCACACGTATGAGATCGACAAGACACCAGTGCTGCCTTACGCTCCGGCGGATATTGATTCCGTAGTGGGGAATGAGCGGTGCCTAATTTATTGGAACTACTCGTTTCCCACCCTCAGGCAAATACAGGCCAATAAACCTGATGTAGTCCTCCTTGACCACCAACTCAGGACAATGTTTGTCATTGAATTCTCCGCCCCAGGGGAAACAAACATTGGTCTGAAAATGGAGGAAAAACGGACTAAATATCGAGATCTTCTTTTCGAACTCTGCAGAATCTATCCGGACCACACTGTTAAACTAGTGGTTCTTATCATAGGAAAAATGCAAAAGGCCGTTATCCTTGGTTCATTACGCCTGCTCAGAGCACACGATTCGCAGACCCAGTGATCACTAACTCTACGGCGTAGGGAGTGGTCACTGGTATTACCAGCGTACCCTCTCTGGTATCAGAGGCAGAGAGAAGGGCGACTGGTTTCGAGTAAAAAAAAAAAAATAATAATAATAATAATAACAACATCACATGAGCTTATTGTTCACTTGCTCCGATGTCTTGCGGTACTCGGTCCCGTAGTGAGATGCATCGAAGAACTGATGCCGCTCTGGAGGACTCGCTTTACCATTACATTGGGTAACGATAGAGTCCAGACGGAGTCGGTAACATTCAGAAGGGGAGTATTTCAGGGAGACTCCCTCAGCCCCCTTCTGTTTTGCATCTCACTACTGCCATTATCCGTTTCGCTCCGGAAAACCCGTGGATACAACTGCGGTACCCCCGGCGATAGGAGGCATAAGGTCACCCATCTGTTTTACATGGATGACCTTAAACTTTATGCCTCCGGAGAGAGGGACCTACATCAGTCCCTCAGAGTGGTACAGGAGTACACGCAGGCTGTCGGTATGGAGTTCGGGTTGGACAAATGTGCACTGGTCCATCTCAAGAGAGGACGATGCGGGAACTACGGAGAGGACGCGCAACTCGTTGACGGAAGCATCTTACATCATCTAGATGCCGGAGAGTCGTACACTTACTTGGGTGTTGAGCAACGCTCCACCCAAGAAGTGGGTGTAGTGAAAAACGCTCTCCGCGACAAGTATCAGCACCGACTCCGACAGATCTGGTCCTCAGAACTGTCGGGGAAGAACAAGGTGTCTGCTACCAACATGCTTGCCGTTCCGATCCTACTCTACTCCTTTGGAGTAGTGAAATGGACTCGAGAGGAGTTGCGTCAACTCGACGTAGGAACCCGCAAGAAGATGCATCTCAATAGAAGTTTGCATCCTAAATCGTCCGTTCCACGGCTATACCTCCCACGACATCGGGGAGGCCGTGGACTCTTGAGTTTGGAGAGTCTCCATAATAGGATGGTTCTCGATGGAGCCTGTAAGGTCATCAGGAGTTCGGATCCCCTCCTCTGCATGGTCCGAGACCATGAAAGTGCAGGAATAGGAGCCTTTTTGTTTAAAGCAGCACAAAGAGCAGCCGATGAACTTGGTCTCTCCTTCGACGTCGAGCGGGCAAATCCCGACTCTGTCACCGAGTTGGAACCTGCTCGACGAAAAGCCCAAATTAAAGCTGCAGAACACAACATCTTTCTGCAGCTTCACACGGATAAGCCAATGCATGGAGTTTTCTATAAAAATATAGAGAACCTTGGCTTATCCGAAAAGCTGACCTTTGCCTTCTTAAGGTCAGCCGGGCTGAAGTCTGAGACCGAGGGATTCATAATGGCTTGCCAGGATGGTGTATTTAATACCCTCGTCTATCGTAGTCGTGTCATGGGTATAGAGGTCCCTGATGTCAGCTGCAGGGCCTGCCGCAGGGCGCCAGAGACTTTAATGCACCTGTTGTCGGCTTGTCCGACATATGCAGTCTCGGCCTATATCCAGAGGCACGATGGAGCATTACGAGTGCTTTATTATCACCTAAGGCACTCGTATGGGATAGACGAGACACCAGTGCTGCCTTACGTTCCGGGGGATATTGAGTCCATTGTGGGAAATGAGAAGTGTCTAATTTATTGGAACTACTCTTTTCCCACCGTCAGGCAAATACAAGCCAACAAGCCTGACGTAGTACTCCTCGACCATCAACTCAAGACAATGTTTGTCGTGGAGTTCTCGGCTCCCGCGGAGAACAACATTGTCTTGAAGGAGGAGGAAAAACGGACAAAATATGGAGATCTGCTCTTCGAACTCCGCAGACTGTATCCAGACCATACTGTTAAGATAGTGGTACTGATTATAGGAGCCCTCGGTGGAATGAGACACACACTGCTTTCAGAACTTAAGATCATACCGGCATGCCGAAATTCGGCAGAGGTCTTAGCCAGCTCCCCTCTGTGAGGGTCGGAGCCACAGAGAAGGGTGACTGGTTTAAAAAAAAAAAAAATAATAATAATAATAATAATAATACCAAAGGGTATTGCATTTGAAAGGTTTGATTTCAGAAGAGGACAACACTTCCTTGATAACCCCCGCCAAAGAAAGTGTGGAGTGGAAGACAGCTCATTCACTACTGAAAATTCGGTTTTTCTGAATCATTAAATAAAAGACCAACCGATAAATCCCGAACAACTCCCCCTAAATCTAAAAATTTCTCAATTTTTCATCTAAATATTCAATCTCTTCGAAACAAGAAGATGGAATTTGAAGCACAAAACCATATTTACGATGTCATCTGCCTAAGCGAACATTGGATGTCTCAAAATGAAATTACTCAAACTAAACTTAACAATTACGATGTTATTAGTTATTTTTGTAGGAAGCTTCATATTCATGGGGGTGTAGCAGTATTAATCAATCGCAAGATTGCAAATGACTTCGCTAGAAGGGAGGATATATGTCTGCTATCAACTGAGATCCACTGTGAAATATGTGCGGTACAATCTGAGAAACATAAGCTATTAATAATTACTATATATCGATCTCCATTAGGTGATTTCAACACCTTTCTCGATACACTTACAAAGGCTTTAAACATTATCAGTAGGTATAAACAATATACTGTCATAATAAATGGTGATTTTAATATAAACTTCAACAATAAAAATAATTATCATACTGTCACCTTTACTGATTTAATAAAAACGTATGGTTTGTTTATAACAATGTGTTATGTGATATTTCATGTACTGTGTTTCTTATTTTAATGTTTATTTATTTTTTGCATATTATTGTCTTGCCAAATTTTTATAAACTATATGTTTTTATAAATTATATTTATCCAAAGCTCTGTGCTATGTATTGACCTGTGTAAAACATGTATTATGTTAATGACACCAATAAATAATTTGAATTTGAATTTGAATTTGAATAACAATAGATGCAAATACTAGAGGGAATTCTTGTTTGGACAACTTCTTAACAAACTTACAAAGTACTTTTCAAACTTCTCAAATTGACACAAATTTATCAGATCATCTGGCCATTACAATTAACTTTCATATGAACAGTACCGAAAATGACAATATTACAAATTTTAAGCACAGACCTGTAACAGATGAGGGTTTACTTACTCTAAACAATCTTGTAGGGAATATATGTTGGGATTTCATTGACGATCCAAATATAAATATTGAAATTAAATCTGAAATGTTTATGACTTTCTTGAGCAATGCAGTTGATCTGGCCTTTCCAGAAAAAACATACAAACAAAGCAATATACCTTGCACGACCTGGTTCACCAAGGAACTAAGTGATATGAGAGATATTTTACACTTTATGCAGGAAACCGTAAAAGCTACTAACTCTCCGGAACTCAGAGAAATAATGCAAAAATATAGGAAAAAATATAACATTGCACTCGGAAATGCTAAACTCAAAGCTAATGATACGTACATTAAAAGTCATTCTAATAAATCTAAAGCGATCTGGCAGGTGGTACGAGCAAATACGAATACGCAGCCAAAAAATCGAACGGCAGACAGCAGCATAAGTCCAGATGATTTCAATAATTTCTTTGCAGATATTGCTAAGAATATTATTGATGAGCTGCCTGATAGTGACTTTACCGCAGAAGAATTTCTATATAATAATGCTAATACAATATCTCACGCAGGCCTGCGAGAATTTATTTTCAGTGAAATAACTTTTATTGAAGTTAGGGACATAATATTCAATTTAAAAAACAAAAATAGTAAAGATTATTATAACCTTAACACTGAGATACTTAAGAGTATAGCCAATATCATTGTTATTCCTCTTACAAAGTTATTTAACTTATGTATAAGACATTCCATCTTCCCAAAAGCCTTTAAAATTTCCCGGGTTGTGCCAATACACAAAAAAGGTCCCACAAATTTACTTGATAACTACCGACCAATTTCGCTCATTCCAATCATAGCAAAAGTTTTTGAAAAAGCCCTAAAATTCAGAATATGTTCTTTTTTTGAAGGAAATAGTCTGTTTAATAAAAATCAGTATGGTTTTCGTAATGCACGCTCAACCACTATGGCTATCAACAAACTAGCGGAAGTCATAAACATTGGATATGAGACAGGATGTTGCGCAGGGGCTTTGTTTTGCGATCTAAGCAAGGCTTTTGACTGTGTTTGTCCTAGTATACTTATAAAAAAACTTAGTTTTTATAAATTTTCTGATGCAAGTGTGAACTTAATGCAGTCATATCTAATGAGTCGCACGCAACTAGTAGAAACTGGTAATAATCTTTCTCAGATGAGGACACTAGAATATGGAGTACCACAGGGGTCGGTGCTGGGACCAGTATTATTCCTCATATACGTCAACGACTTGGTGCTTGCCGACCCAAGAGCCGACTTCATTCTCTTCGCGGATGATGCAACAACAATTAATAAAAATGAAAATCGCAATGAACTGCAGTTACAATTGGAACAGACACGATCAAGGGTCTCTGCTTGGTTTGTCGCGAATCGATTAAGCTTAAATGCTACTAAAACTGAAATCATGTTTTTTAGTTTAGGTAATATGGGAGTAAATAATAATCCAGAGTCTGTAAAATTTCTTGGGGTACATATTGACCCTAAGCTCTCATGGAACTCTCACATTGATAAACTATGTAATAAGTTAACTCCTTGTATCTATGCAATTAGAAATATGTCATTAATAGTGTCCAAGCAAGTACTCTTAATAACTTACCATGCACTTATTCAATCAAAAATATCATATGCAATTCATGCTTGGGGTCACGCTCCAAACATGAAACGCGTTTTTGGATTACAAAGGAAGGCAGTACGAATTATAAATAAGCTAGGGTATAGAGAAGATTGTAGACAATCTTATATTGATCTGAAAATTCTCACAGTACCATCACTATATATCTTACAGTGTCTCTTATATGTTAAAGATAACCTACCAAATTACGTAACTCATGAAGAAATTCACTCATACGATACAAGACATAAAGCAAATATTTACATAGACTTCCACAGAGTACATAAAACTAGATCCGGAATATCATATTTTGGTCCGAAGTTATTTAACCTGCTACCATCCCCTGTGAAACTGTTGCCTTCTAAAAGTTTTAAATATGTAACAAAAAAATATCTTATATCCAAATGTTTCTATTCTATGGAAGATTTTTATAATAATGATTTTTCAGACTGGCAATTTTAATACCTTGAGAGAATATACAACTCATTGTATTATTATTTTATATTTATATTGTATTTTGTTTGTATATGCATGTATTGTATTGTATTTATGAACCCTTTGTTTTTTTGACTTGTGTAAAACTCTTGTTTCTTGGCACCAATAAATTTTCTATTTCTATTTCTATTTCTAATGGTATGGGATAGACGAGACACCAGTGCTGCCTTACGCTCCGGGGGATATTGAGTCCGTTGTGGGGAATGAGAAGTGTCTAATTTATTGGAACTACTCGTTTCCCACCGTCAGGCAAATACAAGCTAATAAGCCTGACATGGTCCTCCTCGGCCACCAACTCAAGACAATGTTTGTCGTGGAGTTCTCGGCTCCCGCGGAGAATAACATTGTCTTGAAGGAGGAGGAAAAACGGACGAAATATCGAGATTTGCTCTTCGAGCTCCGCAGGCTTTACCCTGGCCATACTGTTAAGCTAGTGGTCCTGATCATAGGAGCCCTCGGTGGAACGAGACACACGCTGCTTTCAGAACTAAAGATCATACCGGCATGCCGAAATTCGGCAGAGATCTTAGCCGGCAGGATGCAGAAGGCCATTATCCTCGGCTCATTACGTCTACTCAGGTCACACGATTCTCGGACCCAGTAGTCACTCACCCCACGGACGTGGGGAGTGGCTGCCGGTACTACCAGCTCCCCTCTGTGAGTGTCGGAGCCACAGAGTATAAAGGGTGACTGGCTTTTACGGAGAAAAAAAAAATGGTATTATACAAAGTATTATACCAGGTTTTATACAGATAAAATATGGTATTTTTACATCTCTGAATGCAATGGCACCTAGAGTATAAACATAGTTGCCAAGTCTCATATTTGATAGATAGATTTATTTAGTATCATTGACAATCTGTTCCAAATAAAAAACATGAGAAACATTTTGTATAATACAAGTCAAAGTTTAGAGGTAAAATATAAAGTGTATATCGACAATAACAATATATAGATATAACAAAAAAAAAGAACATTTTACAAATATATTTTACATTTAATAAATAAAAAGAAATGAGCACCGTAAGTCCTTTTGCAACCTCATTTATTTAAAAATATTAGCAGATATCATTTGCATGATATGGTTCAGCAGCTACTAAGTGTGCTTTGATCACCTTTTTAAATCCATTAATATTTGAAATATTTTTTGCATTGTCAGGTAACATTCGGAAGTACTTAATACATTGATAATAACTTTCCAATAAGTTTGTATTATGTACTGGATAATTTAAGTTATCTTTCTGTCTGGTATTGATATATAGTATAGATGATCATTTAGTGCACTTGAAAAAGTGTCTTGTTGCTCTGTACAAAGCACAAACATTCATAGACATTAACATATTTGCATATTGTGTAAGTTAATTTTCAAATTTTATTAAATAATTAGATTAAAGAATTAGATTATGTTTTCATTGTACAAAACTACTTATTATCAAATGTTTTCTTCTCAAGTCACTTAGGTACAGTGAAATTACTTAGAGAAGATAACATACGTCACAATGCGCAGAGACCGATATCACTAGTGCGTGCCGGTTGTCTAGGCAACGGACTTGTTTTTGCCTTTGCATTGGAGTCATATGGTTGCATTGAATAGCTGCACTGCTCGTTATTCTAGGAATATATTTTCTAGTGTTTTTCGTGTGCGGTATTTATTATATATTTATTGTGAATATTCAACCGTTTCTGCAAATAAAGCAGATTAAATGAAATTTATTTTAATTACGACTGTCCAATATTAAACGAAAATAGTAAACTTAGTAGTTTTATTTTAAAAAAATAATAAATTTACCCGGCACTGTATCGTGTCCACAAATATACTTGATGCGCGAAGTATGTTATCTTTTCTAAGTAATTTCACTTTAACTCTTTGAAAATCCAGGATTTTGTGTTACGTAAAGAAAAATAAGGCTCTGCAGTTTATAATGGAGTTCGACCACTTCATAGGAATAATTGTATAATTAAAACTATTTCTCAGTAAACAGTGTCCAAACCCACTTCACTAGGTGTATCAGTTTGCAAGCTAAACATGGTAACCACTGAGCTTCCATCGCTATAATGTAAATATGAGAAATGACATTGTTTATACCCAAGTGGCCATTGCATACAACACGCTCCTGACAACATCTTAGATAGGCCTATGGGATTTGTAAATAGCAATACAACAAATGATAAAATAATAAATCTCTTTTCATTACATATCCAAGTTTGAAAGAGTATTTATTATTATGCTACGTAACAGCCTCCTATTAGTCAAATATATTTGGAGGATAGGATTTTGCAGACTGAGAGGGAAATATAAGTATCTCAGAAAAAGGACATTTTGAGTGTAGCGTCATTGAGTGTAACTTTAGTAAAATCAATTGCGTGATTTTGTGCATATACCGTCCCCCAAATGGTTCTTTAGATTTGTTTTTATATAAACTGAATTTGATATTGGAAAGCTTGTTTAATGAAAAAAAACCAATCATCATAACAGATGACCTCAATATTAATTATGCAAAGGAAGGTGTAGAAAAATATCAGTTGTCAAGTTTAATAGATTCCTATGGTTTATCAGTATCAAATAATTATTGATTACATAATAACAAATATATGTTCTGATCATGAAACTGAAGTTTTACAATCGTCATTATCTGACCATAGACTTTCTCAGTCATGGCTAAAAAAATACAGTACATATACACAAGGACATATAATGAAATGAACGTAAACAACTTCACTGATGAGTTGACTAAGACAAACTGGTCTAGTATATACAATTTAAATTCTGTGGATGACAAAATGAGTTTTTTAAAATAATAGAACGTGCTTTTTGCAAACATTTCCCACTAATAAAGAGAAAAATTCGCCAGCCTCGGAAATTCGACTGGTTTAATCCTGAACTAAATGATCTTAAAAATAAAATAAAACTTCTGGAGGATATTAGTAATATCAATCCTCAGTATAAACAAGTATACAATCATTTTAAAAATACTTACTGCGAGAAACTGAAAGAGCTAAAAGTGAATACTACAAGAATATTATCAATAACGCTAATAACAAACCTAAATGTATGTGGAGCCTAGTTAACTCAACAGTTGGTAATGAAACAAATAACAAATTGCCATCAGGAGATCCACTTGTTTTAGCAAATAAATTTAATTCATTCTTTGTTGAGGCTGTTCCTGAGCTAATAGCAAACAATAATAATATAACTACAGATCACAACAAACCCATTAAAATGATCAAAAAATACTGCCATTACACAAAAAAGGCAATACAAATGACTTAAGTAATTATCGCCCTATAAGTTTACTGTCCGTGTTTTCCAAAATATTGGAAACGCTTATGTACAACAGGCTAATTGTTTTTTTAAATAGCATTAAATTTTTCAATAACTGTCAGCATGGCTTTATGAAAGAAAAATCGACGACAACAGCTCTTTTTAATTTTGTAAATACAATATTAGAGGGTTTGGCTCGACAGGAAATTGTTTGCAGATTATTTCTTGACCTATCCAAGGCCTTTGATACATTGAATCATAATCATCTTCTCAATAAGTTGGAACAAATAGGTGTGCGAGGAACCAGTTTCCAATGGTTCAATTCATATTTGCAAAATAGAAAGCAAAGGACAGTGATATCATTTAATGGTAATAAATATGACTCTGACACTCTTAGTCAAAATTATAGAGTACCTCAAGGCAGTGTCCTTGGAACACTTCTGTTCAAAATCTATATAAACGATCTCGTGAATCTTACAGATAATGATATTAAAGCAACCATAATTAATTACGCCGACGATACCAATTTGCTAATGAGGGGTAAAATGTTGGAAGAGGTAGTCCAAGAGCTCTCCCATAGGGAAGATGCATGAAATTTTAAAATGCTTGAAAAGGTGATTTGCTCTTAATTTCCATTACGCAGAAAACGATTATAACAAAAGTAATTCAAATAAAATTTATTTTCTGTAAAATTAATATTTAGATTATGCCGTAATTTGTAAACAAAACTACATGACTGCAAACGGTTTCTTATTGGCGTGAAGTCAATGACGACATCCGTTAGTCGGATAATTTGTCCAAGGTAGACCCAGTGTCCTAACCTCTTGTTGATGTCTGTCTACGAACTAATTTTGGAGAATCTTGAATGTAAAATTACCATATTTGTAGCGATACCCTTAGTTTTACATTTAGGCACAATGCAATATTTGTAACTCATAAGTCATAAAAATGTTGGTCTCTAGCTCATTAAACCAAATAATAACACAATAACACCACAAACAAGAACTTGGTAAACTGACTGTAAACGTGTAAACAATAAACAGTAAACTGACATTTGACAAACCCATCGAAATTGCTTTAGATATACGAAACTACTGAAGCATGTTTCTGTGGAAAAAGAAACTTCCGTTCACTATTCCATCCTTGTCTGACAAGATCTGATTGGTTGAAGAAAACGTCCTATTGGCTTAACCGTCTGTAAACAGACCGAGAAAAAGGATGAAATATAGTGCACGCAAGTTTCTCTCTCTGTGTCACTTTCTCTAGTCGAGTGCACTTTCCAGTCTGTTATTACTTTCGATGGGCAAATCATAACGGAAAACGTCACAGTTAATGGCGCAAAATAACTGCCTTTTGAAATATCCAAATTTCTCACCGATGAAATTATTTATTTTCTCGGTGTATTAACATTCAAAAAATCTTAACTTTTACATTTTTATAACTTTTTTTCGATACTGTATCGATTTTCATTATAAAAAAAAATCATGCAACTTCTCTAATATGGAAAAATGTAAGAAATTGGTTTTATGCTATCAACTTATATTAAATGAGTCTAAATCGAACTGTGTAATTTTTAAAACTGATAGATCAGGTCTCACATTACCAGATCAACTATCAAAAGAAGTACCAATCTTAAATGCAAATTCCACAAAATTACTAGGTGTAACTCTGCATAGCGATATGAAATGGTTTTTGCATATAGATGAAACCATTAATAAACTTAACAAACCATGTTACGCGCTTAGGATATTATCACACCTGTTTGATGCATCAACACTTAAAATATTTTACTATGCAAATTTTTACTCTATCGCTAAATATGCAATTGAAATTTGGGGTGGTTCCTCCGACCTTTACAAAATATTCAAAATACAAAAAATAGCATTAAGAATAATTTATAAAATAAAATTCAACGGTTCATGCAGGGGTTATTTTAGGCAAAATGAATTACTTACAATACCAGGATTATGTATATACTCATGTTTGTTGTATTTAAAAAATCATCAAGCTGAATTTAATATTTCAAACTTTGACCACTCTCGTGATACAAGACATAAAAACAGTTATGTATTTCCTATACATCATCTAGCTATTACTGAGAAAGGACCTTTTTACTCAGCAATTACATTTTTTAACCTACTTCCTAATTCTCTTAAAGACATTACTTCTCCAAAGATCTTCAAAAAACAAGCTTTTCAATACATTTGCAATATGGAACCATATTCTGTTCAAGAATTCTTAGTTTTTAATATTGATAGTTTTAGGTTTTAACCATCGAGTAAGTTGTAATGTAAAAGTATACTTTACTGTTTTTTACAATAAGTGTTTACTTGTGCAGTTATTTTACTTCCACATCCAGTGGAAGTATAACAAAAAAATTTTTAAAAATTTTTATTGTTCAAATAGGCTTAAAATGTCATGAAACGTCGAGATTTTAAGTTTGAGTGAAAAAAAAATTTCTGTCTGTCGGTCTGTCTGTCTGTAACTTTTTTTTGTGCGCACGTTTACTCTGGAACCGTTTAAGATATTGACTTGAAATTTGGTACACGTATGTACTTTAATGAGATCTGGAACTAGATTATATTTTCATGTTGTTCCGACGAAGGGTTGGGGGTAAATTGGGGTAAATTTGGGGTAAATGGGTAAATCAAGCAGGTAAGAGTCGATAAAATTGGTATTTAGTATATACAAGAGAAGCTAGGGTCTCAAAAAAATTTTTGGCATTAGCCACCTCCATTACCACCCCCACCCCCTTATTAAAGGGGATGAAAAAAATTGTGATTTAGTGTATGTACAAGAACCAGAAATCTCAAAATACTTTTTTACTTCATCCACCACCCCCACCCCACTACCGATGTGGGGTATCGTTTTATGGGTTTTTCGGGTAGAGGATTTCAAATATTATATTATTAAAGTTCCATAAATAATAATTTCCCCTTACAAAGTTTTTTCGTTGTGAGTGACTTGGATAGAGAATCTGGATGTGGAAGTAGTGATTCCTTGGGCAGCGGTTTTTATTTTTGTTTGTGGTATCTAAAATGACCTGTTTTATACATATTATGTATTTTGTAGTATGTATAATGAAATGGGATAAATCTATTATCTATCTATCTATCTATCTATCTATGCGTTTATTGTCGATTTATTATAAATATTTAAAAAATCATAAATGGTATAATCTTTAAAATAGTTTCAGGTAATTCATTTCGCTTAAAGGTATACAACCATATACAGTTTTTATCATAAATTTTGTTTATAATTAAATGCCGTGCTCTAATAATAAAATTAGGAACTATTTTCATTGACAAATTACGATATTCAGGTACAACAGAAATTTACAATAAAAAATATAATATAGTTGTATTCATTAGAATAATAGCAAGCATCTAAAACAATTTTAAAGATTATACTATGTTTGGTTTAAACATTTGTAATAAATCGAAAATAAATGCATATTTCCCTCTCACTCAACATATCCTTAATGCACAAGATATTTGAATAATAAGCATATCATCATCATCAGCAAAAAGAGCAATCAGAAGAAAAATTAATCACTAAAATATTTTTTTATTATTTACATTAGGCTTACCTATGTGTGTGATAAGTTTTCTAAATAAATCCAAATAACTTTCATTATTTTGATTCAGTCCCAATTTTCTAATACCTATATTAAACTTTTCTGCTCTCTCATAAGGATACATTTGGTTTAACTCATTTTTATGTTCAGAAAAGTATCGTAAATCTTTCAGTAATCTCGATTTTATGTGCTCATCAAACATAAATTGTGAAAAAATATAAAATTTATTCCTTAAAAATTGATAGGTAAAATTGACTGTTGTGTTCATTATACCAATACCATGTGTACGTATGGAATTAGCCACATGTGATATGTTGATTGAATTTAAATGCTTGCTATTGCTGGATTCTTCAATAAATACTTGTGTATTGAGATTATAAAGATATTTGCTAACGAAGACATTTATATTACGCATTATTTCTAATACATCCAGCCCTTGTTCTAAAGTTTGCATCGGTAAATTGTCATCCACTGTATCCAAACCATACTGCATGAAAGCTAACCTTAAAAGAAACGAAAAAAAATGCAATAAAGTATGTATGTATGTTAGATTCACATGAGTGACTTTTTAAAAAGGCTTTATTTATTTAATGTAGCCAATGTTGGCTCTTGGAGAAGGAATATAATAATAATTAGCAGGGCTGGCTCTAGGGGGGGAGGGGGGGGGGGGTGTTACCAAAAAATACAAAAAAAGCTAGGAAACAATTGTTTTACCAATATAATAATAGTAATGTTAACATTATATAAATAATTTTTTATTGTTAGTTTTTTTTGTATATAAAGTAGGTTACATACATACATTCTGTTTCTTATATGTGATTTTATTTCTTGTCTAATTTCTGCGGTGTGATATTTTTTTTAAGTTTCAATGCGGTTAATTTTTTCAATTATTTTATTTTACCCTTTTTAATACAGTAATCATGTTGCTGAAAATCCAAAAATTGCTGTAAACCTTACAACTAAAAAAACAAACCATCAAGAATATTCAGTAGGTGACTCTTAAAATGTTATAAAAAATAAGGGACTGAAGAGATAGGGTCAGGCGGGGTAAATGAAAGACAAGGTGATATCCAACCCAGATTGAAATAAATTAAACTTATTTTTTTATTGAAGTTTGTTTTGTACATTCAGAACTGTTTTATGTTATCCAATCAGGTCCTATGCCTACTGTTAATGCGGGAAAAAATATTATTCAGTAAACTCTTTAATTCACTTTAAAAAAATTTTTGAACGCACCTTAGTACTTTTTTGGGGATTTTATAGTTTCTCTATTTGTATTGTCCGTATTTGGCAGACGTCAACTAGAAGTGTCATACTTCACATTTTGTGATCAAGTTTATTAATCTGCTAGTTTTAAATCATCAAAAATTTAATTTTAACCAAACAAATTAAAAGCGGAGTAAAAAAGGAACCAAGTGGGCAGACTGAAGCAGGCACATTTCAGCTTCCTAATTTAGGAGAAGCTAGCCCTTCTGCAAGCCCCTTCTTGTTTAGTAAAAAATCAGAATGAATTACATATATAAAAGAAAAACCCTCCTCTGTCTTATTTTTGCACTTCCATTTGTACGACGTCAATAAGAATGGGAATAAACCACGTGTTTTTCATTTGCCCTCCACTGTCTTTTTTTTACCCCACTTGGAGCGTAAAAATGAGACACTATTTATTTTTGTTTATCAATTAATGGTACTTTTTAATAGAAAAATACATAGAAATATAGTTTTTTCTGTCATTTTTACATATGATACCAATCTTTCATTAAATATGACTCGATTCTAAGCAACCTAAAAATTGAAAGATATCATTTTGTCTCGTTTTTACCCCGCCTGACGCCAATGTTATTTAGATAAGAGAGGGGCGGCAAAATGAGACTGTGCCCGGGGCGGCAAAATACCTGGAGCCAGCCCTGATAATTAGAAGTGTTTCATTCTAAGTGAGTTTAATAACTGAATGTACAAAGCATGTTTAGTCATATTTATAACATATAGAACATGAGTAAGCAAAATAGAGAACAAAGGAATTGCAGTTCTGCAGTCAGCAGAAGTTATGAGAAACAAAGGTGTAATATGATATCTTAAAGATAAGCAATTAATAAGAGAAGCTGTTATCGTGTAATACAATATACCTGTGAAGGTTTATTATGGCTAAGTCTTAATAAGATAGCGTGTAATATTATATAACAACTTCCCTCTTAATAAAAAAGTTGATGTTATGCAGCAACTTTTGAAAATTGTTAAATGAATATAATGCAAAATAAATTGAAACAATGCTGAATGAATACAAAGCAAAATAATAAAATACGTAAAAGTTAAAATTGGTAAATAATAATAATAATAATAATAATAGGTGAGTAATACATTACATAAATGTAATAAGAATAAAATACAATGGTCTAAATTAATAGACAAGAGTAAAACTCCACATATGAAAGTCTATGTTAACTCGATGTCCTCTTCTTCTTGAGGTTTAATACCGGGTCGCTTTCTTGGAGGGATCAGTCTAGGAAATTTGGTAAAAACTCTGCTTCGCTCTGAAGAAGGTGAAGGAGGGTTGTCCATTGAGGGTTGGATTCGCAATATTCCACATCTTCTTCTTCTGCATTTATAAGTTATGTAAAGTAGAACTAAATAGAATGATGAGAGTGATTATGAAATATGTGAACCAAGATACGTGTTTGGTTACAAAAGGTTCGTTTATGAGGTCATTCAGGTCTTTGGAATATTGGTCCAATTTGTTTGTAGCAATATCTTCTACGTCGAGACTGTTTACAGCATTCAAAAGGAATTTGGATAGGATGTGAATTGTCTTTAATTTCGGAAAAGTCTTTGGCACTGGCTTGTATTCTAGTAATGCCTGCATAGGCGTAACATCCTGGTTGTAGTTTGATGATGGAATTTTTGTTGATTAACTCTGTTGTGGATTCTCTCTTTGGACAGTTGATGGTGATGTGAAGTGGTTCGGAATTAATTACTAGCCATGTGTTGTCTTCAAGTTCTTGGACGTTGTATCCCTGACTAATAATGAAGAAAGTTTGATAGTTCTCTGGAAGTTTCGGCAATGGTTTTAGTATTCTGGCTTCACATATGGCATTTTGGTCGATAGGATATGCAAACAGGTTCGAACATAGTTTGGTTTCAAAATAAAATGGTTTGCATTCTTTCAAATTTTGTATAGGTATGTACATTAAAGAATCATCGTCTCTCGCGATAAACTTTTGTGAGATAGATAAAATGTGATGTAAACCAGTTCTGTTATCAAATATCGGGATAGGGTATAGGCGATAGGTGTTATAATTTTGGGGTTCAAAAGTGGTATTGTTAAAACAAATACTAAGTTAGAATTCATTTGAAATGCTCGTAATTCAATAATATCCAAATACTTAGCAACTGCTGATAATTTAATGGGGAGAGGCAAATTGTTCCTTCGTAAGCTCTATGAAACTTCTTGTAGTGCTATCACTAAGTGATTAGGGGTTATGATTGACGTGTGAATGATTCCTAATCTGGCAAATGTTATTGAATTTAGAATGTCATTTAAGTTAACTTCAATGTACAGATAACTTGTCATTAGTTGTTCAGATATGTATAAGAATTTTAGTTTTATTCCAGCGACCTCAATAGTTTGAGTCATAGTCTGAATCGTGTGATCGATTTCTTTGATATCTTTGTTAAACATTTCTTCGTCAATTTGTAATTTTTGTATAGTAGAGTTGAAGTTTTTAATAACAGAAGTTGTAACTGAAATTTGATTTTTGATTAAGTTTTCCAATTGATGTTCGTCGTTATTTAATTTATTTATACAATTAGTATAGTACTGGGCATCTAGGTTTCCAGTTATTGATGTGAATATCGTACCGATACCGTTAAGTATTCCGCACTTGTATCTCTTTGTGTCCGAGAAGACTTCGTCAAATTTTATTTTTATAGAACTGGATATTTGCGTTAAAAGGTTAAAATCAGTTCTAACTTCGCTTCTAAACAGAATTGATTTCTGGTCAGCACCATTGAGGGTGTTCAAGATTCTGTCTAAAATATTTTTATTTTTATCAAAGGCTAGCTTGAGAGACGAAATATTTTTGTGTACCAGTAATGTCCATTTGTCGTTTATCACCACAATGTCTGTGTCTTTGCGGTAGTATACGCCAACAGTGTTATTAATCGGGGTAATTTTGTATTGACAGAGTGCTGAACCAAACAGCACGAGAAACCTGAAAATAAATTTAATTTTCAGTATATGGTTTCATGCTATCAAAGTTTACTTTACTTTCTTGTTTTGTTTCGAGATTTAATAAGGTAGCAGAATTTTGAAAAATTTCTTTTACTTTAAAGGGACCATTAAATTTGTTTTGTAGTTTGTTCTTAATTTGTGATTTCTTTACATAAACTAAGTCACCTTTTTTATATTCGGGTCATTTTAAGGGAACATTTCTGTCAAAGCGAACTTTTGCTTTCTCTTTTTGAGCTTGCGTTCGACTGCGGGCGATTTCATAGTAGTGAGACATTCTGTTGTTTAAGTCTCTAACGTATTTAGTTATTAATTCTTTTTGGTTATATAAAGTTTCGGGTGGTCTGTTGGACGTATGTCCAAATGCAAGTTCGTATGGGGTGAAACCGTGTGTTTTATTTACCGAATTGTTGTAGCATATTACCGCATATGGTAATATTGTGAAGGGATGTTCGTTCGGATTTTCGGTTTTATGAATTCTTATCATTTAGGCTAAAGCAGCATGAAATCTTTCTATGGATCCGTTGGATTGGAGAATATGTTAATTTTATGTCGTAGAGGGTACAGAGATCTTTGAGCAAATGGTCGTCAAATTCGCCACCGTAATCGCAATGGATTCTTAATGGCATAATGTTGAAAATATAACAACAAAGTGTTTACGACAGATTTTGCGGATTTATCCGGGACTGCATAGGCTTGCGTGAATTTAGTTAATTTGTCGCGAATGGTTAAAGCGTGGGGAATTCAAATAAATCATTCTTGATTCTTTCGAATGGTGATCTTGGGGTTTCCATGATTACTAGAGGTTTTTTTCGGCATACTTTAGTCTTTTGACAATTTTTTATAAAATTTTCGACGTCTTTAGTTAGACCTTGCCAAGTGTATTTTTCTCTAATTCTTCGAATCGTTTCATTTATTCCGCGGTGTAGATTATTTTTACCACTATGATATTGTTCTAGGATTATTGGGATTTGGTCTTCGTCAGGAGTTTGAACAATGTATTGACAAATTATTACTTTTAAGTCTTTTTCTGCAAAAATGAATGATAAAATTTCAAGTATAGGGAGATCTAGATTATTTTCGACAAAGTATGTCTTAAAAAGATCCAAAACATCTTGATTTTTAAATAATACCAAAAATAGATGTTCAATTACGGATTCAATATCAAAAGGTAGGATGATAAAATATCTCCTATGTCTAACTGTTTTGCTCGATACAATGTTTATCTTATCGTTATAAAATTCGGGGTTTTCTTCGAATATATCTTCAATAATTTTGTGATGGAGGTCTCGTAAATTATTTTGTTGGAAAAAGGTTATAATATCTTTATGTTCTCGATACAAAAGTTGTTTGTTTGAGGCTTTGATTTTCGAATAGTCAATTAAAGATGTTGTTTTATATAGGTTGGCAAAAGTTTCAAATTCTTGGGAAATTTGTTCGTCAGTGATCTCGTTATTGTCTGGGTTTTCGTCGTCTGACTCTTCGTCATTCGCGGCTAGAACCTTTGAATAGAATTTGGAACATTCGGAAAAATGATTAATTTTGATTCTGGAAAGTGCGTCCGTGTTCTTATTGATTTTGCCGAGTTTATAAATTATTTCGTAATTGTACTCTTCAAATTTGAGTCGCCAACGGGCAAGTCTACTTCCTGGATCTTTTATAGAGAATAGCCAGGTGAGTGGTCTGTGATCGGTGACAAGTTTGAACTTTCTACCGAACAGATATGGTCTAAAGTGCTTTACTGGTTTAAAAATTGAAACACCTGGCGCAGGTATTTCAATTTTTAAACCTAAAACAGCTGAAAATTATAGACGTAGATCTCCTGAAAATGTAATTATACTGATCAAAAAATTTATATTAAGGAATCCGTGTCAATTAAAATTTTAAATTTACCGGTTGCGTCTTTCATATAGTAAAAGTTCTTTAAATTTACAGTTAATAGGGTATTAGAAAGCGTATTTACATGAACGTCTGTTCTGGGAAATTCAGCATTGGGTCGAAACTGTCGTTGAGGTTCATAGTTTGTATTTGAGTTTCTCGTAATTGGTTCGAACTCCTCGTTGGGAGGATCCGCTGGTTGGTCTAAACCTTGGCAAAAATCCTTAGGATTAGCAGTATAATCCTCATGTTGCTCGTTTTGAAAATTAGCAGTATAATTATCTGTGTAGTTTTGGTTGTTCTCTAAATCGTAGTTTTCGTATGATTAATTTTGAATTTGGTAATTTTGGTAATCGTCGGGAGAGTAGTCGTTGTATTGGTTAAATTGATCGGCATAATTATCGTAAGGTTCGTAATTTAAATGATGAGCTTTTTGCTGGTTAAAATTCGGGTTAGGCTGAATAGCGGATGGTCATTGTTGCATAAAGTTAGCCTTATGGCTGAGGGCCTGTTTTGTTGCGATTGATTAGGTTGGCCGTTTTGAGGGAATGTCCTTTGACTAAATTGATTATTTTGTGGAAAGTTTTGGAAACTTGAATTTCCTGGGTTATTTGGTCATTGGAAATTTTGTGAAGTTGACGGCATTGTTTGTGTTTGTTGCCTTGTACGGCATTCATTTATGACATGTCCGTTTCGTTTACAAAACGAACAGAATTTCTGCTGAAAATTTGAAGTTGGTCGTTTTTGTTGCATAATAGGATTTTTGACCGGACTATTTTTCGGGAATTTTTGTTGCTCAAAATAAGAGAGTTGTAGCTCTCTACGAATTCTACTAACAGCCTTTAATATGCTAGGATGATTGCTAGCATGTATAATTCTACCTAGATTCTGTTCTAAACCTGTTAGTAAATTATTAAGCGTCATGGTTTCTATAAGGTCTGATTGTGCAGCTCTTTGCGTTGTCGTAAGAGTTTGTTTTTGCACTGCGGCGTGCATCTTCGCGTTGTGCGTTTGTAAACGCGAAACAAATGTTAAGGCGGATTCGCCGGGTAATTGGTGAATTCGTTGTAGGTCCTGAATTAGGAACAATAGATCTCTAAAATCACCAAAATGAGTTTCCAAAAGTGCTTTTATTTCCGGCCATGTGCCAGGATTGCGTGAATTTATAAGTTCGGCAGCTTTGCCTTTTAATTCATTTTTTATGTGGACGGTTAAAAGAATTTTTTGGTCTCCAATTGCCATGCCTTGGGCACAATGACAGGAGTTTAAAAATGTTTGTAAATTAATGGTATTGCCATCGAATTCAGGTATTAAAGAAAAAATTCAAAGAGCCTGTAAGGCTCAATTTGCTTTGCTGGTTGTTGCTGTTCGGCTGGTGCCGGTATTATTGGTTGAGCTGTCTCTGGTTGAGCTCTATCTGGCATTTTGCTTTTTATTTAGAGATTATTTAAATTAAAAGAATTGGCTTCATATCAGCAGTATGATATGAGAATTAAAATAAATTGTTTGTTATGTTGCGTACGTAAATTGTGTATTAACTGTATAATACACAGTTGTTTCGTGAATACGAAAACGAATAACGGCTTGTTATTGTAGGTGATTTTAATATTAATTTTAATGAAGATTCATTTTATTCTAATAAAATAAAAAATATAATAACTATTTTTGGTTTCCAGCAAATTGTTAAAGACTGTACAAGATGTGTCCATGAAAGCAGTACATTAATTGACTTAGTTATAACAAATTGTAATAATGTTAAATGTGTAGTACATGATATTCCAAAGATTACCGATCATTCTAAAATTACTGTTGAAGTGATATCTCGTACTCAAAATAATAATAATAACAAAAAGATATTTAGAAATTTCAGTAAAACGAATGTAAACAATATTTACATTGAACTAATTCACCAAGATTGGCCGTTAAATTCTAGTGATGTTAATGTAATCTACGATATTTTATTAAATAAATGTGAGCATATTATAAATAGAATTTCTCCAATTCAAAATATTGAAAATATAAATAATAATTTGCCGTGGCAATCGTATAGATGTAAAAAACAAAGCTAAAGAAAGAGACCTCGCATATAAAAAATTCAAAAAATGTAATGCCATTGAAAAGCAAAATTTGTGGTCGAATTTCAAAATTAAAAGAAATGAAGTTGTTAATTTATTAAAGGTAAAAAAAGAATCAGTACTTTGAACAAAAAATTGATGATTGTAGTGGTAACTCTAAACTAATGTGGAAAACTTTAAAAACTTTGATTAAACCAAAACAAGATCCATTTATTGCAAGTAATATTCATTTTGAAATAAATAATTCTTTAATTATATAAAATACAAATGTGGATATCGCATCAAATTTTAACAAATATTTTATAGAAAGCATAGTTGAAATAATTGAATCCATCCCTGATACACTCCAATGGTGGTCACCTTTTAATAATACAGTGGTACAATCAAATTTTAATAATTTCTCACTGCTATCATTGAGTGAACTTCGTTCTATTATTTCCTCTCTAGACAACAAAACTAACAGTCTCATTTTGAATTGAAATATTTTAAAGAGAATTTTTCAAGTTATTGGACACATTATCCCTCATTTTATCAATACCAGTTTGTCTAAAGGTCAATTTCCCGAACAATTAAAAACTAGCATTATTCTCCCAGTTGCGAAAATTGAAAACTCAAATTATGCCTGCAATTTTCGACCCATACACACATTGCCCCCTCTGGATAAGGTATTGGAATTAGCTGTATACCACCAACTAGTTGCTTATTTTAATAACAATAACATAATCATAGGTAATCAATCTGGTTTTAGGGCAAAACACTCCTGTGAAACTGCATTACAGCTAACAATTGCAAATTGGAACAATGATATAGATAATAACAAGTATGTAGTTGCAGTATTTTTAGATTTTAAGAGGGCATTTGAGACAATCGATAGAAATATTCTAATTGAAAAACTTAAGAATTATGGAATTGGGGGATCCGTTCTAGAGTGGATTCAATCATATCTAAGTAATCGATTTCAATGTACAAAAGTTAATAATGTAACATCGAACTATCTGCAAATTAACACAGGAGTTCCTCAAGGACCACTTCTCTTTATTATATATCTTAATGACATAAACCTAGCAATCGATTGTGACTTTGTTAACTTATTTGCTGATGATACACTGATTTCGATTACGGATACTAACATTGATGTTGCCGTGAGTAAAATGAATAGTGAACTTGATAAACTTTCAAAATATCTAAATAGTAATAAATTAAAATTAAATATTAACAAAACCAAATCAATGATTTGTGCAGAAAAATATAATTACACTAAATTGAATACAAATAATATTAATATTTCTTTTAACAATGATAAATTAGAATTAGTTACCGAGATCAAATACTTAGGTTTTATTATTAGCAATGACTTAAGTTTAAAGAGTCATTTTATGTATGTACAAAAGAAAATATCAAAAAAACTATTCTTTTTCTCACGTGTATCGGTTGCAACAAATATAACTATTTACAAGTTAATAATCCAACCTCACTTTGACTATTGTGCAAGTATTTTAAACTTCTTGGATAATAATAGTATTGCTATATTACAAAAACTGCAAAATAGAGGAATGAGGATCATTTTAAAGTGCAACAGATATACTCCTACTAAAACAATGCTAAATGTACTCGATTGGCTAAATGTGAAACAATTTTCATATATAAGATCCTAAATAATGTATTACCGTCTTACTTTAACAAATATGTCGTTTTTAATAATCATGTTCACAATCATCTAACACGGTCAAATGATCAACTACGCATTGAAAGAAAAAACTGTACCAAATATATGCACACATTATTTTATGATGGTTTTCAGGAATATAATATGCTACCAAAAACTATTAAAGAATGTAATAGTCTAAATTTATTTAAAAATCATTTATTGCAATACCTTAAAGGCGATGATTAAACTTTATAAATATATTTCTGTTATATATCAATCCTGTATTGTATTGTAATTTCTTATATTTTTTTGTCTATTGTTTTATACATTTTGATTTTAAGCTGTTTTATGAGTCTATATATGTATATTAGGTTATCCTATTTCAATAAACATCTAACAATACGAAAACGAATAACTTAAAATTAAAATTGTTGCGTTGTAGCTTGTACAGGATTTCTTTGATAATAGAACTGGCTTGTTTGCCGAGTGTATTAGAGGTATAATACAAATAATTGTGAGGAATAATAATTGTAAAAATGAGATAAAATAACGAGATGATTCTTAAAATGACTTACGTTAGTTTCATCTCCATGGATAGGTTCTTCGTCCGTCAAGGGGATCCGTGGGATCCGCCACCACCAGTGAGGAAGGTCTCCTTGTTCTCGTAGATGTACACGTACTAGTTAGGCACTTCTGCAGATGTTCTCCTTGTTCTCTTACGCTTCACTACAAGTTAGGCTTCTTGTTCTGATGATGTTTATGGATCCTACCGACTGCGCCAATGTTAGATCACGATTCACATGAGTGACTTTTTAAAAAGGATTTATTTATTTAATGGAGCCAACGTTGGCTCTTGGAGAAGGATTATAATAATAATTAGAAGTGTTTCATTCTAAGTGAGTTTAATAACAGAATGTACAAAGCATGTTTAGTCATATTTATAACATACAGAACCTGAGTAAGTAAAATAGAGAACAAAGGAATTGCAGTTCTGCAGTCAGCAGAAGTTATGAGAAACAAAGGTGTAATATGATATCTTGAAGATAAGCAATTAATAAGAGAAGCTGTTATCGTGTAATACTGTGAAGGTTTATTATGGCTAAGTCTTAATAAGATAGCGTGTAATATTATATAACATGTATATAATAAATAATAATAATATTCTTTATTTTTAGCTTGGTAAAATCAAGCTAGTTTTTTATTTATTTATTTATTTAATGTCAGCCTATTTCCGCTACTAAGGCCTAGCACCGACGGTAGGAGACGAACTACCCCCAAACTGGAAATTTTGCTAAACTTTTCCTGTCGAAGAGTAGGAACATTTTACTTGCCTTCATAGACAAGGGACCGATTGCTTTACATCCAATGAAGTGGCACAAGATCGTCGTGTTTTACAAGATACAAATTTGAACAGGAGCAATATTTAGTCAAGGTAACAATGGAGTTTGAATGATGTGTGGACTTATAATTAAAAATGCATGTATTATACAGTATTAGAATTACATTGTATTTACTTACTTAAGAGCACTACTATTGCATAATAACATTTCAGACTTAAGAACATTGTAGGTTGATAAATAATCTAGCAAGGTAGGTTTAAAAGTAGAATGTTTTAATAGAGCCAGGAAGTGAGTTGTAGTACTTAACTGCAGTATGTAAAAAAAGATGTTTCATAAAATAATGTATTGTGGTAGCATTAAAATAATACCTCTATTCCTAATTGATATGATGTGACATCTCTAAAAACTAATCTGTCACTCAGATATACTTCGCAAAAGATTGCACTTAAAAAAGTTTTTAGCCTCATACAACCGGTAGCTCCTCATTGTTACCCCCCCCATTTACTAGACTTATGAAAATTATGGAAGATTTAGAAGCATTTAGTTTAAATCCATTGTTTATAGAATATTTAAATATTTTTTAAAGCTGCTCCTTTACTATTTTTTCAGCTTCCTTAGAATTGGCGGCCCAATAGCGGCCCCAAAATGAAGCCCTGGGGTACTCCTGTCCTCCTGTTACAGTTCCTATATCTTTATTCTGTCTTTAGCAATGTGAATGTCCTATTTAGGTTATGGTTATGGTTATGACTTAATTATTTTCGTATAACTAAATAATTCATGTGATTATCTCGGCATTCATATGATTGACCCTGAATGGTACAGAGCATTCATAACAAGCGCCAATAACTAACTATAAACTTAATAATAATGGATGGCCCTTAAAAAATGGGAGGTGGGGGTTGGGGTAGTGTTAAAATCTACCATAGCCTGTCTCAGTTTAGAATGCAGTGCTTGTAAAGACAGGGAGCCTTAATTCTTGCCACTGATTGGTAGATCTGCAAGCCAAGATCACACAGGGAAAAAATTAGTAAATCAGAACAGATTTCTTGCCAGGTCTGGAAAATACGTTGTAAGTAATAATAAAATGAAATAATATTTTATTAAGAATATTATATAATTAAACTGATTTCGTAATCTAAAAATAACATTTTACAAAAATTATTATTTAGAACAATACTATAATTATTATAGCTGCTCAGTAATTATATATGTACAGCAAATCTTTTATTTAACAACGATAAGGATTAGGATAAGAATGAATATGACATTCTCCCAGATTAAGTTGTAATAATATACTCACTTAATGCAATATTCTTTTTAAGTTAATAAATTCATTTTTGTTGCAATTTAAATTATATACAACATTTTAGTTAAGTATAATAAATCTGCATTAGTCCTTGAATCGGAAACGATAACATTTTTTTTCACAGTTTTTAAAAAGTGGAAATATTAGTCGCTGAACTATATATTAAATATAAAAAATAAGGAGTTACTTTTTTAATTTTCAATGTGATTATTTCATTCATAAACGTGGTAGTCAATAAAAGCCCATATTTTGACAACATGGCACCAATCAAATATAATTATTAGTGGTAAACTAACCTAGATCGTCTTTCGACAATACCAACATGCAAAATTATCGTTGTAATTCTCTATATACAGAATTATCGCTATAATTGGCATTGCACCCATTTACATGTCATATTTTATTTCGTGAAATACCACCGATGCTTTTAATTTTTATCTATAAATTTTTTCTGAAGGTGCCAATATAGTAATATAATTCATGTAAATTAACAGTTTATTAACAAAGATTAAATACCTCACACTAAATCGTTCGATAGGTACTTAATCAGGTAAGAAACTGTCAATTTACACTCTTTATATTACTCAGCAACTACGATTTCGAGAAAATTTTTTCTATAAAATTTAAAGCATTTGTGATATTACTTACATACAATAAAATAAGAACATTTATGCTGCAATTTGGAATAGGAAAATTACGATTGTCTAAGAAAAAGGGTGTGTCTGTTATAGAAGTTTTGTTAGGGGCTTGGTAATCTTGGAGAAATTAGAGATAAAGCGCCTAAACCTAAAAATGATTTAATATCCTTAAGATTTTTTGTCGGAGGAAAATTTATTTAGCTACTACTTTTGATGGATTTGGTTTTAAAAGTTGTAAAATATTGACATTTACCTAATTGATTGAGGAAGTCAGAAATATTGGGTAATGGATATTTATCATCAACAGTCTGTAGTAGTCCAACTACAACTCGCCATTTTTGTTTATCAGAGGCGTCGAGTTTTTTTGGTACAACCCAAACTGGAGAGGACTTCCTCTTTATGGATATGAGGGTAGCAATATGATTTTGTGAAAACTGGTTTTGAATTATTCGTATCAATGGAATACTTAATTTCGTTGCGTTACTATTTCGGCCTCTTCTTCATTTAGATGATCCATACGCAATTGGTTCCTAATTTCGAAGAATCTGTCCATCTGTAAGTATTCTGAATCCGGCACTTAATAATTTACATTAAGATTGCCTTGAATTTTTGTACTGGTTCTAGTTTAAGATTTGAAAAGTTTACGCAGAATTTGACTTTTTGCTCGATGAGTTTTAGAAATTTTTATGATTTGAAGTACGATAGTTGTAGTTCTCTTCGAATTTTTAATATGTTCTGCCTAAAATTGGTTCTAGACCGTTAACAATTATTTAATGTCATGGTTTCTATAAGGTCTGACTGCGCAGCCCTTTGCATGGGTGTTAAGTTCTGTTTTTGCACTGAGGCGTGCATTTTCCCATTGTGCATTTGCAAACGCAAAACAAATGTCAAGGTAGATTCACCTTTTAATTAGTGAATGCAGCTCTTGAATAAGAGCTGTTAAATCTCTAGCATCACCGAAGTGGGTTTCTAAAAGTGCTTTAATTTCTGGTCATGTGCCAGGTGCGGGAGTTGATTAATTTGGCAGCTTTGCCTTTCAATTTATTTTTTACGTAGATAGTTAAAAGGAATTTTTACATATCAGCAGTATGACACGAACTTAAATAGAACTAGCTTGTTACATTGCGTGCATAAAAAAATTGTGTATTAGATGTATAATACACAGGTGTTTCATATTAGCAGAATAATACAAAAATAAATAAACTTAAATTAAAAATTGTTGAATTGTGGCTTGTCAGGATTTCTTTGATAACAGAATTGGCTTTGTTTGTCGAATGTATTAACGGTTTAGTACACGAAAATATGGGAAATAATAATTGTGAAAATTAAAATAAAATAACTTGTTCTTTTACGCTTCACTACTAGTTAGGCTTCTTGTTCTGATGATGTTTAAGGATCCTACCGACTTACCGACTCTGCAAATGTTATATCACCGTTTACATTAGACTTTTTAAAAAAATGTATTTTACTTAAAGGAGCCAACGTTGGCTCTTGGAGAATAAATATAATAATAAATTAGAAATGTTCCATTCTAACTGAGTTATAACTGACTCAACAAAGTGTCTGCAGTAGAGTAGTACTTATAACATACAGAACCTGTGTAAGCAAAATATAGAACAAAGGAAATGCAGTTCTGTAGTCAGCACAAGTTATGAGAAAAAGGTGTAATATGATATCTTAAAGATAAGAGATTAATAAGAGAAGCCGTTATCATGTATTATGATATACCTGTGAAGGTTTGGTATGGCCGTGCTCCACTCATATCATAAACAACTGCATTCTTAACTGCGACAGACTCTAGAAAGATATCAAACTGTTCCGAAGGCTCTGACTAGGTCAATGGTTTCATATCTAGTCTATAGTACTTCCTTTGCACTGCGGTACACATTGAGACATGATATGAGAACAGTCCGATAGTAATAATTGATTTATATTGTATGTGCTTGTTATGCAGATATCGCTGTGTATAAATATTTCTATAGATTATATCATATTCTTTGTTTATAGATAAAGCTAGTATGATTGAAGATTATAGAGACTAAATAAGCATTTAGCATACAGCTAAAATGGTAATGAGTAATTAGACAATTTTTACAAATAAACTACATTATATCTTAGACAACTCGAGGACAACAAAAATAATTTAAAAAAAGTGTATCAGTTAATATCTGAAGCTACCAATGAAAAATCAAACCGAAAAAATACGTATGAAATTGTTAATGATGATGGAACTACCTTTAACAATCATAAGCAAATGGCAAATTATTGCAACAATTACTTCATCAATATTGGTTTAAATATGACCAAAGACATTGATGATGTAACATCCTACAAAGAAAATATACCAGTAAATCCCAATACCATGTTTCTTAATCCAGTAACGGAAAATGAATTAATAGAACATATATCCACACTAAAAAATAACAGTTCACCTGGTATTGATGGAATAACTGTTGACATTATTAAGAAAACACATCAATATATTTTAGAACCGCTTAGATATATAATTAATTTAATTTTTTCAAAAAGTATTGTCCCAACTCAATTTAAAACTTCCATAGTTACCCCCATTTTTAAAGCAGGAGATAAAACAAAAATATGTAATTACAGGCCTATTAGTGTCATTAATAATTTTGGAAAGATTTTTGAGAAATGTTTGAAATCTCGATTGGTTAACTTTTTCGACCAAAATAATATTATACATGAACTACAGTTTGGTTTCCGTACAAATAAAACAACTAGTGATGCCATGTGTACGGTTATCAAGGATATTATAGAGGGTTTAGATACAAATAAAAAATGCATCGCGGTTTTCTTGGATCTTGCGAAAGCATTTGACACTGTGAACCATGAGAAACTCTTAAACATATTGGAACGCTATGGTATCCGTGGTACAGTGTTAGATGTCTTACGCAGTTATTTATTTAATAGAGCACAATTTGTGAAACTAAATGAAACTCTTAGTGAAACAGAGACTGTGAAAATAGGTGTACCCCAGGGGACAGTCCTTGGTCCGATACTCTTCCTGGTTTATATAAATTCTCTATTGTCCTTAAAAACCCAAGCAAAAATTGTATCCTATGCAGATGATACAGTTGCTATCTTTTGTGAGAATTCATGGCCTGAAACTAAAACAGCTGTACAGTTAGGTATAGAGAGAATTAAAAATTGGCTAAATGCGAATCATTTATCATTAAATGCAAATAAGACTCGTTACCTGGCCCTTACATTAACTGAAACTAATAGACCAGACTTTACTAGTATAAAAATCACAGGTATGAAAGACGAAATTAAGGAGACAAATGAGATCAAGTATTTGGGTATAATTATTGATAAACATCTAAAATGGAGTAATCATGTAGATTATTTGACGAATAAGATAAGGAAACTTATTTATAAATTCTACCAATTGCGAGAATTTCTTTCACGAAAACTATTGTTAATCGTCTATAAGTCCCTTGTCGAATCTCTTATCCGCTATGGTATTTTAGTATGGGGAGGAATGTATAGAAACTCATTACAGAAACTAAATATAATCCAGAATTATATATTAAAGATTATATATAGGAAACATAGACAGTATCATACAAATTTACTCTATACTGAAGATATTTGTAACATTCGATCTCTATACTTCCACCATCTATGTATATATGCATTTAAAAATAAAACATTCCAGAATCATATATCTTCAACATACCACACTCGTAGCACTGTTAATGAAGCTCTATCCACCCCAAGATTCAATAAAAATATTTGTCACAGATTTCTAATATATACACTGCCAAAAGCGTATAATCTTTTGCCAATAGAGATCAAACATACTAAAAATTTAAAAAAATTTTCAACCTTGTCAAAAAAATTTATTTTTCAAAATTACTTTGATTTTATAAAAATTTTAGATAACAGTATAGTGTAAATGCTCATTGTAATATATACACTTGTTCCTTGGTAACATTATATAGATATAGCTCACTATTCCGTAAACTTCCTATGTTTGACTAGCAATATAAATATTTCTGCTAGTTAAATCACACACCTCTTACAGCACAACACAAGTGTTTAATCACTTAGGTGCTTTTATACACACTTTGCAACACTTATATCTAAATAATTACGTCACATGTACCATTCTTTGTAATTTTTACTCCTCGGAATATATTTATCCGAGGAAGAAGTATCTGTATATATCTATTTTTTCCTTGTTTGTTTTTAATCTCTTCTATTGTAATTTGCAAGTTTGTATTTTTATAATAAATTTGCAAGTTTGTATTTTTATAATAAATAAAATAAATAATAAATAAATGATAATAACAACTTTAACTGTTCCTATCAACTGTACCCAATTCTAGTTCTAGGAGTTTTTGAGTTATATAATGGTTACTCCTGATTTATATAACTGTAACAACCAATACCACTTTAAACACAAAGAGCTAACAGTTCTATCATTTGGAAGTGTTACTGATATATAACTTTATTATACACCATTTGGTAGCAATCAATCTAAGTTTTATAATGTAGTAACGGAAATGTTTCTGCCACATAGGTGTTAAAGTAACAGTCACTTATATAACTTTACAACTACTTTAGTAATAGTATAAAACTTCTAACATAAATACATAAATCCATTACACTTATATATCCTTTATAAAATGACTGGTCCCAGCAGACTACCAAAAAAACCAAACCAAAACTATATAATTTTTCTAAGAAATATACATCAATATGTACTTGCTTTATTTACTTTTTAGTGGTACATTTTTAAACCATAAACTATATAATTCAAACATAACCTAACTTTATTGTTTATTTCTTAGGTACAAGAATATATATCTATGAGCCCAAAAACATTGTAACTTTCACTTCATTAACTTTAAGCTAATGTATATGTACTTACCTCCTCATTTCTCCATAAGTCTTCCAATCATGCAAAACCACTGTGGTTAAATTATAAAAGATTGTGCTTAGATAATGTTCCGTTTCATCTTTAATGCTTTTATAATATTTATCCATGGGCACCGGAAGATACTTACAAAAATTTAATGAAAAGCAATTTTGAAATGGATCGGAAGGTGGCAACTGTAAATGGAGGTGCGTTTGAAGCCTTAAATTGGTTTCTATTATCTGGTTTACGGGCATAAAGAAACTGTCCTTAATTATTTTGCTTGCAACCTCATTGACTTCATTTCCCGCTATCACAGAGGAATCAGACAATGCATGTAAAATAAGCTAAAAAAATATATATATATATTTTCATCCACTATTATATGACTTATTTAATTTTAGCTCTACGAAAATATTTTGTAGAGCTAAATATGTAAAATAAAAAGCGTTAAACCGATTAAAGAACTTATATCTAGATTCATAATGGCTACCTTTTCTTCATATACCTTATTTGTTCCTAACATAGTCACATTATATGTCTATTAAAATGGATAGATGAACATCACATCCCATATGCAACAGTGGCGGGTATGTGTAGAAGGGAAAATGTACAATATTGTATCTATTTTATGTAATAATTGTTGGTTAACCTCTAGGAACATTACCGCAGATTTAAAAAATTTAATAGGTAAAGATGTTTTATTCAAGGGAAATATGTATTGGAAGGATATTATTTATAATATTATTATTAAAACTGAAAACTGAATCTCATCATGTTACGACTATGACCTACTTACTTATGAAACGATCGATTTCTGCAAACGGCACATCACTGTTGCATGTTGCACTAAATTGTCACTAAACTGTGTAAATATGAATAGAGAATATTATTTAGGTATTAGCAAATCACAACTTTAAATAAAATATGATTTCTTCACCACTTTTTCATCGGAGAACACGAAAAACATGTATTCACATTAATGGCATACACTACACTGTCAAAAGTGTCAAACTGAGATTATGATAATCGAAACTGAACCGATCGTGTACGAAGCAGTCGCGAATAGGCCGATGGGCCAATCAGCAACTTATGGGAAGAAGTGCCATAGATTGTGAGTCTTTCAGCATCATACAAAGTAATGCCATTATGTATCTAGATATAAGTTCTTTAATCGGAGTTAGTTACTTAATAAGACTATTGAGTCATAAAGATATCTAATATTAAGGTTACTGTTTATGCATCTACCATAAGGCTACATTTTGAGTACTGTGCTTCAACCTTGTATATGTATAACCCAAATAAGTTATCATAACCTCTGAAACTTCAAAACTGAGATATGAGAATTATACTAAAGTGTAATAGATATAAGCGTATTCCTATTATTCTATCAGCATTACAATGGTTCTCTGATTAGGAGACTGTGTCATTGTTTTTATATGTAGGACAATAAATATTTTCTTAACCACCTCTCAAAACTTGCTATAGTTCCTTTCATTTGAATACATTGTGGATCATGTGATACATGTGGATCGTGGTATTTGAAACACCACTTGTAAACTGATGAAATAAAGGTGAAGCGAAGTATACCGAAATATTTCTATTACTTGATTTTTCTTTCTGAGAAGCATTTCACTGATAATTTTTTATTTAATAAATACATATTTGTTTTCCTGGAACATCTATGTATGGAAATTTCACAAAAACAAAATTATATGCGTGCTATGTTAATTTCATTGCACCCAGTGAAAGTATAGAAACGCAAAAAAATGTTTTAAAAATTTTTATTGTTTAAAGGGGCTTATAGTGTCATCAAATATCGAGATCTTAAGTTTGAGCAAAAAAAAATGTGTCTGTCTGTCAATCTGTCTCTACTTTTTTGTGCAAACGATTATTCTGGAACCGTTTAAGATATTGACTTGAAATTTGGTATTATATTCTGATTTATTCCATTGTATTTACCCCAAATTGAGGTAAATGGAGATCTTAAGTTTGAGCAAAAAAAAAAATGTGTGTCTGTCAATCTGTCTCTACTTTTTTTGTGCGAACAATTATTCTGGAACCGTTTAAGATATTGACTTGAAATTTGGTATTATATTGATTTATTCCATTGTATTTACCCAAATTGTGGTAAATGGAATATCAAGCAAGTAAAAGTCCATAAAACTGGTATTTAATATACTTATATAAGAGAAGCTAAAGGTCTCAAAAAATTTTTTGGCATTGGCCACCACCATATTACCACCCCACCCCATTATTAAAGGAGCGAAAAAAATAAAATTGTGATTTAGTGTGTACAAGAACTAAAGGCCTCAAAAATATTTTTTACTTCACCCAGACAATCTTGACATTGAATTTGAGGCTTGTCTATAGTCCACTCAAATTAGGAAAAAAAACGCCGTTTTAAAGAAAGATTTTGAACAGCAGTTTCTTTGCATAGATAGTAAGTACTCAACTTTTAGAACAATTTTTTGCTTATGCGCAGAAAAAAAAAAGAAACGATTTTTGAGATATATACATATATATATATATATATATATATATATATATATATATATATATATATATATATATATATAGAGATATGCATGGTCATATACAGGCCCGTTTCATACACTGAGCGGTTGTAGTGCAGCCCGATTTGACCCTGTGAAGCCCGGGGTCGGGCTCATCAACGTACCCCCGTGTATATCATCACTAAATGGTCGCAAATCATGTTAGTTTCCTCCCTGCAAAATTTTGAGGTGGGCTTCAAAAAGTCATATTTTCATGTTCCGAGATACACTTTTAGTTCAGCACTTCTGAGTCAGGCGGCGCTGTTCCTGTATATCCAAGACTCTTATACAGTTGATATCCATCGCTCGTTATATAGCCCGATATTTGGCATCGTTGCAGTGGCTCGATAGCGTTCGATTCTTATTTCCTCTTAAATACTTTCTTTATGAAGTCACAATCGTTGAATGAAAGTTCTTTCTTCATATTCGAATAATTTTTCTAAATTCAAAAATTTGTATATACGTTCTAAGAATTATAAATTATGTGGTACGGTGCTATGAAAGCAAAATAGTAGCATCTTAAACATCTTAAAACGTTTTTTGAATTGTAATACATAATTTCAAATAGAGCGATAAAAGGTAGCATTTATATCAAAAGAGAAAAATTATAATAACAAAATATAAAATCGAGTATAAAATGCATTGGCTTTGTCCATTTGTTGTACTAAATTAATGTTTCCATGTCCCTAAATTAGGTTTGTGGTTTTTTGCATTCATGATTCAATAATATTCCTCATTTTTATTAATTTTGGTGCTAAAATTTTCATGGAGAAATATCGGGACATTAAACAATAATTATGCAGAATGACGTTTTACGTACCTATTATAAGGATAGATAGGCATTGTCCATGACGACTTCCACATCCCCGTAGTTTAGTGGATAGTAACAGTAAAAGAACATGTTTTTTTTTTAAATAGGCTTAGAATGTCATGAAACATCGATATTTTCAGCTTGAACGAAAAAAATTCCGTCTGCAATTTGTTTTTGTGCAAACGATTCGAACCGTTCATGATGTTGACTCAAAATTTGGTATACTTGTGTATTACAACGGGATCTGGAAATAGATTATGCGTTGATCTTATTCCGTTGAAGGGTTGTTGTAGAGTCGATAAAATTGGGTTTTAGGGTATAAAATATTAGTCTTTAGCATTAAATCGCTTATAAATTTTGAATGGAACTGTAGCTATTTTATTGTTTTAATTTGTTTTATGTATAAGTGCAATAGGCAGTTTTGTTTCTTGTATAATTTTAAAAATTTATTTTTCAACAGTGAAATTTTCTGCTATTATCCTTATTATCTCTGATCCTAGTAATCGTGCCACAAAAATAAAAATAGGGCATTGAGTTTTGAATAGGACTGGGTCTATGAAAAATCTTTCTGATAATTTGTTAATTTAAAAATAAATAAATAAAAATCACAAAAAAGTACTTTTTTTTGGCTATTTAAGAAACAACGTAATAATGAATCAATTTTATTTTATTGAACTAAACTCTCGTGCGAAATTTTAACCCAAAATATGTTTTCAAACGGCTAAAAGTCAATAATAAATTCGAAATTTCCATCGCTTACTGCTTAAGGGCATCGACTCGTAGGAGAAAATGTTTTTTTTTTTCAAAATGTAGATTTTTGTATGTTTTTTGCAATGGTATTAAGAAAAAAATTATATCTTCATTTAAACCGTTTATTTGAAATTTGTTTATGATTTTCAAAATTGTAGTTGTAAATAAATTCAAATAACCCTGTGATCTTTTTTATCAAACTAAAAGCGGCAAACGAATTATGAAAATACGTGAAATATATAGCATTTCTTAAAAAAAAATAATGGTCTGCTTGCATTTGAGGTCGAGAGTCGAGATACGTCAGTTTTTGCATTAAAGTCACTTATAAATAAACCAAAAAACTATTTCTTTTTGAAATTTGGAGTGGTTGTTTTTTAAAGCTTACATCTTTGTCTCTGATATTTGAAAATAATCTAAAATTACAATTTTTGAAATAACATTGAATAGAGCGGTTATTTTCTTAATTTTTGTCGCGAAAAGGAGGAACTAATCTAATCTGAACGAATATCCTTATGTCCATGGACACAGCTTTGTAAAATTTTTAATATCACCGATACAATAAAAAAAAAACAATATTCGCGGTCAGGAGTTGAACCCTAGACGTCCGCATCCTGGTAAAAAGTGCTATCGTCTAAAATATTAAAATCTAATTTGTAAAACAGTAATATACCGTTTAGAGCTAATTGACAATTATCGGATCTCTAACATAAGTTCCAAAGGCCCGACTTTCGGGCCTCTATACATTATCTTTTAAACATTGTGCTTCTGGTTTGTTTTCAACTAGATGAGACAAAAACTGACGTATCCTAGCTCCAAATACAAGTAGATAATTATTTTTTTAGAAAAATGTTAAATGTTTCATCTATTTTCGTAATTCGTTTGCGTTTTTAGTTTTATAAAAAATCCATAGGATTATTTGAAGTTGTTTATAACTATAATTTTGAAAATTATAAACAAATTTCAAAAAAATAGTTTAAATGAAGATTTTTTTTCTTAATACCATTGTAAAATACATTTAAAAACCTACATTTTTAAAAATAAATTGATTCATTATTACGTTATATTTCTTAAATAACCAAAAAAGGCAATTTTTTGGTGATTATTATTTTTTTATAAATTAACAAATGATCAGAAAGTGTTTCATAGGCCTAGCCTTATTTAAAATTTTATTGCGAACAAATGGCTCTTTTTATTATTGCGATACGATTTCTAGGACCGGAGATAATAAAGAAAATAGAAGAAAATTTCACTGTTTAAAAATAAATTGTTAAAATTTTACCAGCAATGGACCGATTTAATGCAAAACTTCACATACACTTTCTGTTATATATACTGGCAGCAAATTCAAACAATAAGACTGCTGCAGCCAGATAATTCCTTATTCACCTATTTTGATGCTTAATTTGACTCCACCAATAGGGGTAATCAAAAATACCAATATTTCGAAAAGAATTTATATCTTTTGAACGGCTGGGCCGATTTAAATTCGAAAAAATGTGCATTAGATATAATAGCTACACCCTTATTAGAGAATTGAAAAAGACATTTGATAATGGGAACATTAAAATAAAAAATGAATATATTTTTATCTTTTCATATCACATTGTTCTGACACACTCACTGCATGTCTTTAGTACAATCTTTAACTACTATATCATACTATCACAACATATATTTTTTGGAATCAATAAAATAGATACATCATCAAAAATATGATATACTTATATTTCTCGATTTATCTTGTCCCCATATTTTCTTGTTGCTATTTCCGTAGTTTCTTTTATAAATCTTTAGGCACTAGTTTACAAAGTATAATTTTTTGGTGCATATTGGCATATTTCTTCCTACCGTTAGGTACTATACTGTCATATAACTCCATCGTGCTTCAAACAGGCCAATAATTTCAATAATTCTTTTGACACTTGAGACGCTTTGATTGTTTTATTGGGCTGTATTGTAAGATGTATTTAAGTTGAATGTAGAAAGGCACCAGAGAAAAGGCACCCGCTTAACTCAGCGGGGCGTACGGCAATAAATATAAAACAGATCGCTTGAAGCGTATGACCACGTGCTCACCGAAATGTAAACAATTTTTTAACATCATTGTAACTATTTTTCATGTGAAAATAAAAATTCTGCCAGTTCCAATTTCATATCAAAAGCTCTATTTGTTAATTGACGAATGCATAAACTTATCAGCTAGTAAATTCGTGGATTTTTTTTTGGATTGTTCATAATTTTATGACCCCGTTACGTGAGTAAAAATTTTTATTTTTATAAATTGATGGTTAAAAATATATTTCTATAAGATTATATCAAGACCCGAAAACCTCAAAATGCGGTGACAATAGGAAACATTTTTTTTTAATTTAAATAGCAACATAAGTTTTAAAAAATCCGTTGTGTTTTGAAAAATGTTTTCTGGAACCTACAGATGATGTGTGTTTTTTCAGATTTTTAATTGCATTTTAAATGACTGAGGAGAGTATAAAAAAAATGACAAGCGTCTCTGTACCTCATTTTTGATAATTTGGCGGCCGGTACAATTTTAAGTAAATAAAATAAATAAATAAATGAACGTTTATTGTATACAAAAGAATTTACACACAAAAGGAAAAGGTTAGCCTAAACTATCTTCGACCTCCCATATGCATTAGGAAAAAATATTATTACTATAGCAGTATTACATTAAACTAAGAAAACCTATTAAACTAAATTTTTAACTTAAAACTAATTATTTATATTGTATTACTTATAATAATAATAATAATTTAACTATCAAATGTGCCGTTTTTTTATTATGACCATTATACTAGGGAATTTTATGCTCTGACAAAAAGGTACATATACAGTGTGTCGCACTTTTCATGGAGCCACCCTCATATCTCGCTCATTTGATATCCGAATATTTTGAAATTTTAATGGTGACTATATACCTATAGAGTAAGTCTTTAGACGTAACCACATTTAATTTTAGACGGAGGCGTTCGATTCTAGAATGGAAAGAGGAGGTCGATTTTCAAAAAATATATATTAGCGATTTTTTCAGAAAAGAACTAGTAAGATATTCTTAATCAGCATCTTTGGGAACCCCTTTGTACAAAATTTCATCATAGTGGGTTCAAAGATGTTGGAGATAGGGGCCGTCAAAAACAGTAATTTTTATCTATAAAACGGATTCTCAAATGAAAAAAATGTATTCTTCATTTTTGTTCAGAATAATGTGTTGTAAAAGTATGAATTGATTTTACAACAAAATAATTATTTATTTAATAAGGCAAAAATTCTACCTACTATACCTACCATTTTTCTAACAAATAATCTTCAATAAAAACCTAAGTAAACCATGAAAACAAATGCTATTGGGCAATTAATTTAATTTAATAAATTAATTAATTAATTAATTTATTTATTTTTTATTTATTTTACTTTTTAATTTTTGTCTTATTAAATAAACAATTATTTTGTTGTAAAATCAATTCATACTTTTATAATACATTATTCTGAACAAAAAATGTAGAATACCTTGTTTCATTTGAGAATCCGTTTTACAGATAAAAATTATTTTTAGTTGAAAAAATTGTTTTTTTGACGGCCCCTGTCTCAAACATCTTTGAATTCACTACGATGTAATCTTGTACAAATGGGTTTCTAAAGGTGCTGATTAAGAACATCTTACTAGTTTTTTTTTGTAAAAAAATCGGTAATACTTTTTTTCTACACTTATACGCTACTTTTCTACGCTAATACTTTCTACCATTTGTCCGACGTATAGTAGCATCTGACCCTAAATTAGGATTGTGTTTTTTTGCATTCAGTATTCAATAATACTATACTTAATTATTATAATTTTGGTACTAAAATTTTCATGGAGAAATATCGGTCATTAAACAATAATTATTATTATGCAGAATGATGTTTTACATATTATAAGGATAGATAGGCATTGTCCATAATCACTATAAGCTGGTACTACTTCCACATCCACATAGTGGAGTGAACGTATAATAAAGGTAAAAAAAATGTTTTTTAAACAGGCTTGGAATGCCACGAAAGGTATTTTAAGTTTGAGCAAAAAAAATCTGTCTGTAATTTTTTTTGTGCGCACGATTACTCTGGAACCGTTTATGATGTTAACTCAAAATTTGGGACACCTGTGTATTATAACGAGATCTGGAAATAGATTATGTTTTGATCTTATTCCGTTGAAGTATGGGATGGGGGGATAAATAGGCAAAGCAAGCAAGTGAGAGTTTATAAAATTGGGATTTAGTGTATGTACGAGAAACCAAGTACCTAGTCAAAATTTTTTTGACATCAGCCACTTCCACTATCACCCCCATTACCATCCCTACCCCATTATTAAAGGACGAAAAAAAAATAAAATTGTGATTTTGTGTGTGTATAAGTACCAAAGGCCTAATTTTTTTTGCATCAGCTATACCCCCCACTACCATCCCCACTGTCGATATGGCATTTTGTTTTATGGGCTTTTGTGGTAGACGATTGCAAATATTATATTATTAAAGTTCTATGATCAGTTATTTCCACATAATGGACTGCAAATACAGTATCAACTTTTTCTCTTTGTAAAAGACTTGGATGTTGAAATAGTGATTCTTTAGGAAGCGGTTTTTTAAGTCAGGTTCCCTTTACTGTATGGTGCACCTAACTGCATGACGTGATCTGTCTTGGTTCCCTGTTAAGCCTACATGGTCTCTAAAAACACAATTTAGATGGGCTAACTTGAATCGTTTTATTCTATTTGGACGTGCAAAAGAGAACAACGTCATAACTGCGGAATACTTATTACTTACACACCCACGTAGTGGAGTTGAAGTATAGTAATCGTAAAAAAAATTTTTTTGCTCAAATTATTGAAGGTGATTATGGAAGGGAATAAAAAGATAAAATTGTGATTTAGTGTGTATAAAGGAACAAAAGGCCTGAATACTTTTTTGGCACTCCCCACCACCTCTACCACATTATTAAAGGGAATAAAAAAATAAAATTATGATTTATGTGTACAAGAGCCTCTAAATTTTTTGCCAACAGCTTCCCCCTCTACTACCTCCACTACCATGTTGCACATCGTTTTATGGGTTTTTGGGATAGACCATTTCAAATATTATATTATCAAAGTTCTATGAACAATTATTTTTACACAGTGGATTGCAAATATAGTATCGACATTTTTTTGTTGTAAAAGGCTTGGGCAGGAAAATCTAGATGTGGAAGTAGTGATTTTTTAGGCAGCGGTTTTTTTATTAATGAACACATATATTTTTATGATGGTTATTTGAATTTATATTTCTAGTCGGTCTCCCTGCATGGTGCATCTGACGTCATGCACCTACCTTGATTGCATTGGATTCGGTAATCTAGAAAAATGTGCAAAAGTTTTAAACCCGCACATAAATAATTGCAAAAGTTATAAACTAATGAAAATTGAAAAAATAACGAGTTCCGTTTTTTGCAAATAACTCGAAAACTATTAAAAATTTTAAAGAAAGAAAGATTCTTAAAGAAGAAGAAATTCCCAATAAAAAAGTCCCGACTCCCGAAACTCTACATCTATTATTAACGAGATTATTAATGATTTTAATTTAATGTTGAAAATAGAGCTCCGCGCAGCGAACACTAAGGCGTTACGATGCTCTGGAACCGTCCGAAACAAGTAAAAATATTTTTTGTTATTAAATATTAATTTTAAAATTCATAAAAATTATGTTATTATTTAAACACTTAAAGGAACAATATCCCGATGGAAAAATTTTTTTTTTATTAATTTTAATTACTCTTACTGTTTTTATATTCAAAAATACTATAAGATTACATAAACTTAAAATTTTTATTGCTACTTGTTTAAACAAATTTTATAAACAAATATATAAATTACGTATTTTTGAAAAATATTTTTCTGCCATTTTATTTGTTATAGAATATTATGATTAAAAAAAATTCTTAAAAATTGTTTTTAATTGTTTATAATCACTTTTGTCTTTTTTCATTATTTAAACATGTTATTAAGAAAAAATTTTATTCCTAAATTTATTATTTGCAATTATCCAAAAGGTGGAAAAAAGAATTTTTTTTGTTGTGAATTTATTTGTTTATTTAATAAACAATTTGTTATTAATAATCGCCGAATGTGTTCATATTTTTTTTTAGATAGAAAAAAATAACAAAAACAACCGTATACATAAACATGAAAATTCTTTTGTGAATAATAATTCAAAAATCGAGAAAATACTCGTATCAAGTATGCCGTGGAAATTGACAAAAACTAGATTCAAAACATTAATTTTGTCTGCATAACCAAAGCGTTCTGTCCGAAATGTCCATTTTATTTAACACATGTTAGAATCAAAACATAGCCTATTGCTATTCTTGTTTTATTATATGTAGGCAAATAATATACCTACATATTTAAATAAAAAAGATATATTTTAATCACAGTTAGAAAACACTAACGAAAATATTAGTGGGAAAAGAGCAGAGCGTTTGCCCTAAACAACTTTATGACAGCATCAAAAAAGGTGATTAAGGAATTCTTTCTGCCGCGATTTTATTATTTTAGTTTGTTTTTGGTTTTGGTGTGGTAACAAGTGCAATAAGAAGTCCTGAACTAAATCTAAGCATTGAATAAAAATAGACAAAAAACTTTCTGATAAATTGTTAACTAGCAAGAAAATAAAAACCATTAAAAAACCGCTGCCCAAGGAATCACTACTTCCATATCCAGATTTTCTATCCAAGTCACTCATGACGAAAAAAATTTGTATGTGGAAATAATTATTTACGGAACTTTAATAATCCTCTACCCCAGAAACCCATAAAACGATACCCCACATCGGTAGCGGGGCGGGGGTGGTAGTGGGGTGTGGATGAAGTAAAAAAATATTTTGAGGTTTCTGGTCCTTGTACACACACTAAATCACATTTTTTTTCATCCCCTTTAATAATGGGATGGTGGTGGTAATGGGGGTGGCTAATGTCAATTTTTTTTTTGAGACCTTAGCTTCTCTTATATATACTAAATACCAATTTTATGGACTCTTACCTACTAGATTTACCTATTTACCCCAAATTTACCCCAATTTACTCCCCAACCCTTCGACAGAACAAGATGAAAATATAATCTAGTTCTAGATCTCGTTAAAGTACATATGTGTACCAAATTTCAAGTCAATATCTCAAACGGTTCCTGAGTAAACGTGCGCACAAAAAAAAAGTTACAGACAGACCGACAGACAGACAGACAAACATTTTTTTTTTCGCTCAAACTTAAAATCTCGACGTTTCATGACATTCTAAGCCTATTTGAACAAAAAAATTTTTTTAAATTTTTTTGTCGTTACTATACTTCCACTGGATGTGGAAGTAATTACTGTCTCTGTATAATTTAAGAAGTATAGTGTAATAATGCATAAATCTGTAACGAAAGTGAGTGAAACTATATCTTTTATTGCTTTATTTTTCGAGTTGTTTATAAAATATTGAAGTTAAAAATATCACGTGTCTATTCAAAAAATAAAGAAAAAATTTGTACCTTCTACAAATAATTCTTTTCGTGAAGTATACGTCATTACCTCTAGGACTGCAGTTTTCGCCATGTATTTTTACGGAATTGAAAATTATTTTTTCTGTACTAAAGCACTTCTTATAAACAATGACTTTCATTTTATTTCAAATTTCCAACTGCTCAGTTAATTTGTTGTAATGTATTCTAATGTTTTGATTATTTAATTTTAACAAATTCTAACATAATTCTTTATACTTCATTTATACATTTTATTTTCGTCATAGTAATTTAGGACTAATAATTTTTTAGTTAGATTTATGGCTGAATACTGTAATATAACTCTATCTTGCTTTAAACAGTAGATTTTGTATACCATTGGCAACAGTTCTTTTGGCATTTGAGACGCTTTGTTTTATTGCTCTGTGCAAGAAAGCAACTATCACCAGATTTAAGTTGAATGTAGGTAGAAGAATGTAAGAAAAAAGGTGCACAAAAGAGTTTACGCACAAAAGGAAGAGGTCAGCCTAAACTAGCTTCCCCATATACATTAAGAAAACATATTATGACGATACGCAGTATTACATTAGATTGGGAAAACTATTAAACAAAATTTTTATATAATTATAAACAATTATATAAAATAAAATATAAATATTATACTACCTTTAATAACGATAATTTAACTATCAAATGTACCATTTTTTATTATAACCATTATACGAGAGAATTTTATGCTCTACCGAAAAGTTACGTATATTGTTTTGCCGTATCTTGCTTAATTTTCAAAATATTGACGAAAAAGCATTGCATTTTGTTGCAATTATTGTTAGTAACTTTTGAACCCGAAAAGAAAGAAAAGAAAAGAATATCACACAAATTCCTTTTTAGACTAATTAATGTCGGGCACAAGTATATTATATGCTTGCACTAATAGTACAGTGTAACTAGAGGTTTTAACTTCGGAATAATGTCATATTGAACGGATTTAGTTCATTTTTGGAGGTATAATAGTAAATGCTTGACAGAAAAGTTTCTATATTGTGCGGGGGCTTGCTAATTTATAGAGGTTTATACTTAAAAAATATATATACATATATTCATTGGAGCTGAAATAGAATCAAACTTTAAGAAGAAAAGGTTCTACGCAAATTTTCACATAAATTGATAGTTTTTAAGTTATAACGACTTCAAAATTGCGATTTTAGCTTAAAAAAAAGGTATTTCCAAACGGCTTTCGTCAAGTATCTCGAAAAAATGTGACAGACCAATTACAGAAAGTACAAACTGGGAAATAATTATATTTTTTGTTTATTGATGTAGGATTAATAATTTCGGAGATATTTAAGTTTATATTTGGTATCCAAGTGTTTTGAAATTACCTTTAAAGTTTAAAATGCATTTTTTTCTAAAGCAAGTGCTTTAAATGAGCAAACAAATTTGAACATCTAGGTAATGCTACATCCTAACGAAAAACTGTATTTGAGATAATTTCTTTAAATTACTGGCTAATTAGAGTAACAAAATGGCGACCTTTTTATATAAAAAAATATAAATACGCTCATTTTTACATCATAACTTCTTTACTTCTTATGCTACAGGAACGAGTAAAAAATAATTTGAAAGCGCAATTAATTGTCTTTAATTTCATTTCTTAGTATGCGTGACGTAGGTGTCTCAATTTCTGAGATATTTAACATTTAAAAACTGCATTTTACGACTTATAAACGTTCGGACGCCATTTGTAAACTTTCATATCTCCGAAACTATTAAATCTATGTAAATAAATAAACAAGCTAAATTCATTATCAGTTTATGAGCTTTATTTCTGGTCTCTACCCATTTTTCAATAAAACTAATATTTATTGAGGTACCCATTTGGACAAGGAAAACAAAATATCGTATTATCGAAAATACCTTTATAGTTTAAACTGTATTTTTTTCTAAAGCAAGTGCTGTATACAAACCAAAAAATTTGACATCTACGTCATGCTATATATTAATGAGAAACAGTGTTTGAAATTCCTTTTTTTAATTACTGGCTAATTACAGGAACAAAATGGCGACGTTGTTTAAAAAAAAATGTGTAGACGCACATTGCTTCGGTCATAACTTCTTTGTTTTTAATGCTATAGAAACAAATAAAAAAACAGTTGAAAGCTTAATTAATAACCTATTATTCTACCTACTAGCATCCTTGACGTATGTGTCACAGTTTCTGAGATATTTAACTCTCACTCTAAATAATTATCTTATGAACCCTTGGATGCCAAATGTAAACTTAAATATCTCCGAAATTATTAATCCTACACCAATAAACAAAAAATATAATTAATTCCCAGTTTGTACTTTATGTAATTGGTCTGTAACATTTTTTCGATAAAGTAATACTTCTCGAGATACCTGACGAAAGCCGTTTGGAAAACTTTTTTTTAAGCTAAAATCGCAATTTTGAAGTTATAACTTAAAAACTATCAATTTGTGTGAAAAATTGTATAGAACCTTTTCTTCTTAAAATTTGATTATACTTCAGCTCCAATAAATATATATATTTTTTAAGTGCCACCCCCTGAGAGGGGGTGGCACTTACCCTCTAATTAGCAAGCCCCCGCACAATATAGAAACTTTTGTGTGAAGCTTATACTTCCAAAATGAACGAAATCCATTCAATATGACATTATTCCGAAGTTTTGCATATTTTCACCTCTAGGTACTAGACTATAATAATAATTATTATTTTTATTAGTGCAAGCATATAACATATAAACAATAAAAGAAAATATTAAATTTTTGCTTGCCATACTTAAAAGGGAACTTTGTGCTTTATAGTACGTCGGGTACATGGCTATATAAGCCAATAATCTGCACTTTTTGATTGGGATGTGCCACTTTCTGTGGTCATAGTTGATGCCAAAAGGTAACTTTCCAGATAGGGAGCCACTTTAAAATCCGTGCAACACCAAAATGGCGACCATTAAAGATGGCTGCCATTAGCCACAATGAATGTTTTTTTTTCTCAGCTCCTAATGGTTCGATTTCTATTTTCTTTTTTTTTTGTTTGAGAGCTCTTGTAAAGAAGACACTTTTTTGTCCCTATACGTTTATCTGTACACTTTAAGGGTTCTGCGCAATTTAAGAAAATATATATTTTTTAATTTTTAAAGATATTTCTTTGCACAGTGGGACAAACTGAATCTGAAAACTTATTTCATATAATGCAACTTTCAATTGATGTTAACTTGGGACAGCTGGTACATAGTAAAGGTCATTGTAATAACTTTTTCAAAATTAAGCCTATAAGTATTATAGTGACAGTGAAATAAAATCAAATAAAAACTTATAAATACTTCAAAGAGAACTTCATGCTTTGTTGTTATTTGATGGCAATCATTTTTTGCTCATATTTGACCCATGTACTCGGACACACAAAGGTCACTTGCTGTCTCAAAATAAGTACATTTTCAAAAGAAAAATTGCATCAAGGGATTCTTTTACTATTATACCTGATGTTACTGTACTATTAAAACAATTCGTTTGATATATCTATGTTAGGTAAATAAACGTAATTTAATTTCTACCCCTTTGCATCTTTTTATTTTACTGTTAATAAGGCAATACTTTAAAAGTGGAAAACAAAAAATGAGGACAAATTCAAAATATTTAAATACTTATAGGCCTACCACGGAGTAATTACATTATAAGTTATTAATAATTAATGTCTATTTGCATAAAAAAATTACCTAATATTTTATTAGGTTCTTCTAATATATCTTCAAATTCGTAACAATGAATAATAAAAAACGTAACTGTTATATTATTTTGGCGATCAAAGAATGAATACATTTCCTTTAACAGCTGGCCCTCTATTAGCGTCTCTACTGTAAACAGTAATGGTAGTGGCGCGGTATAGCAAGTACTCCTATTATGTTGTGCTTCGTGACGATGCATGCATCAAAGAAATATATATTATAAAAATATAACCTACTGAGGCCCGATTACATTGGCAACATCGCTGGGACGGAGAACGAACGCTAGCTATATTCTTATATACAGCGGGCTTTGAAAGGATCAGTAAATATATCCGGGCTCTGAAATATGCCATGTTTATATAATTGAAAGAAAAATAATAATTAGCTACCCCTAGTGGCTTCCTATTAGAAAAGATTCATAACAATCGCCATATTTAATAAATTTGTTAATTTATACACTCGGGAAATGCCGGGCTAATGAACGACCTGTCGATATATCGGGCTACACAATATACCGTCTATACCTATATATATATATATATATATATATACGTTTTTTCGTGTTTTTTTTTTTCATTTAGACTTTCATATCTCGAAAAGTACATGTTTTTAAGGCTAAACGAACATAGGTAAACGTGTTCAGAATACAATTTATTACAAAAAAGGTTCTATACATTTTCCCGATTATCCCATTGGTTTTTCCGGAAAAGCGACTTGAAAAATATATCTGTTTTTTCGTTTTTTTTTTTTTATTTTGAATGCAAATATCTCGAAAAGGACGCGATTTTAGGGCTAAACGAACATAAATAAACTTATTTAGAATGAGATTTTCTACAAAAAAGCTCTTATACATTTTTCGATTATCCCATTGGTTTTTCCGGAAAAGCTTGTTGAAAGATATATATACTTGCTTTTTCGTTTTTTTTTTTTTTATTTGTACGTATATATCTCAGAAAGTACGCATTTTTAAGGCTAATGAACATTACTAAACTGTTCAGAATGTGATTTCCTACAAAAAAAGGTTCTATATATTAGAGAGAGATATATATGTCAAAATGAAAAAAAAAACACGAAAAAGCAAATATATATATATTCTTCAAGAAGTTTTTCCTGAAAAACCAAATGGGATAATCGGAAAAATGTATAAGAGCTTTTTTGCAGGAAATCTCATTCTGAACAGGTTTACTTATCTTCATTTGGCCCTAAAATTGCGCACTTTTCGAGATATTTGCATTCAAAATAAAAAATACCCAAAAAAAACACATATACCGGGTGTAAACGAGTAGTGGGCCACCCCTGTAACTTCCTTGTTTTTAAAGATATGGGGATGAAATTTGGTATGGTGAAATTAGGTGAGATTTTCTACTTTTTGAGATCTATCTGCCATATTTGTCACTTCGGGTTTCACCGGAAATAGCCCCAATAGTCTTTTCTAAATGGACCACCCTGTATGTTTTTACATTTTTGAAACAAAGATCACATTTTGGATACATTTATACTATTTTGAACAATTTATACAGTGTTGCATGAAAAATAATTCGAATTTTAGTTGTCAATCTAAATGGCCGCGAATATGTTAAAATTATTTTTGTTCCAATGTAATTCATATAAAAAATACGAAAACGTCAATATGTTCAATAATACATCATACAGGATGCTGTAAACTCATTAAAATCACATTTGTCAAAATGACTCATTTGTTTTAAACATTATGATATGGGCCACCCGGATATTCAGAAAGCTCTATTTAGTAGGTGTTAAACGGTACCAAAAATGCCGTGTAATCGTTACCGGCAGAAATGACAATTTTTCTTAAGAAATTTATGATTTATATCTAACTTCAATTAAATTTTGATCAACCCTGTATATTTTTGTTAATATTTTATGATATGCCACCCTCCGCAGGAGACAGAATGGGCCTCTGGCTTATTCTTGTTGCATATCATAAAATATTAACACAAATATACAGGGTTGATCGAAATTTAATTGAAGTTAAATATAAATCATAAATTTCTTAAGAAAAATTGTCATTCCTGCTGGTAACGATTACACATTACGGAACTTTTGGTATCGTTTAACCCCTACTAAATAGAACTTTCTGAATATCCGGGTGGCCCATATCATATTTAAAACAAATGAGTCATTTTGAAAAATGTGATTTTAATGAGTTTACAGCACCCTGTATGATGTATTATTGGACATATTGACGTTTTGGTATTTTTTATATGAATTACATTGGAACAAAAATAATTTTAACATATTCGCAGCCATCTAGATTGACAACTAAAATTCGAATTATTTTTCGTGCAACACTGTATAAATTGTTCAAAATAGTATAAATGTATCCAAAATGTGATCTTTGTTTCAAAAATGTAAAAACATACAGGGTGGTCCATTTAGAAAAGACTATTGGGGCCATTTCCGGTGAAACCGGAAGTGATAAATATGGCGGATAGGTCTGAAAAAGTTGAAAATATTACCTAATTTCACTATACAAAATTTCATCCCGACATCTTTAAAAACAAGGAAGTTACAGGGGTGGCCCACTATTCGTTTACACCCGGTATATATTTTTCAAGTCGCTTTTCCGGAAAAGCCAGTGAGATAATCGGAAAAATGTATAGAACCTTTTTTATAGGAAGTCATATTCTGAACATGTTTACCTATGTTCGTTTAGCCTTGAAAACACGTACTTTTCGAGATATATACGTCTAAATGAAAAAAAAAACACGAAAAAACGTATATATGTGTATATATATCTCAAAAATTATTTCTTTTTTCTCTGCGCATAAGCAAAACCTTGTTCTAAAAGTTGAATACTTACTTCCTATGCAGAGAAACTGCTGTTCAGAATTTTTCTCCACTATTTTCCTAATTTGAGTGGACTACTAATTTGTGGTGTGTTTACTAAATATGGCATTCAATAGTGCAGAAATATAATAAATTGTAATGACCAATATTCAAATACAAAGTATTAACAATTTAGCCCTGTAAATATGTATAATATTTAACCTCTGTAAACTTTCAGAAAGAATAGAGAAAGGTAATTTTTATGAATGATGAGACATTTTATATATTTGTAACAATTAGGGTTTGCAATATTGGTTAACCGGTTTACCGATTAACTGACAAAAAACACATGATGATAATTACCAGTTATTTTAATTTTTTACCGATTATTTCGGTACATTCACCATACGTCACGTTTCGATTTATGTCAGTGACTAGTATTCACTAAATACAGAGTAACTGTCCCAACACTGAGCACCTTTAACAATAAATAATATTATAAAAAGTAAAACCCAAACACCAAGTCCTAAGAAATACAAATAAGAGAGACATTAACAATATCTTTCGACAAGAAACTGAATAATTCACTGACACAAATATTTAGTAGTAACATAACACAGTAAATGGTATCTCCAGTTGATGGTATTCTATGCACAAAAGTCAGGCGACTAACAGATGCAGATTTGAAAGACTCACCTTTATAACAGGATATTCTTAAAAATTATTTAATTTTTAGATTAGGTATTTAATAAATACTCTGTTTGAGTTTATATTTATAAATTTTGTTATTTAAGTTAATATTTTGGTATTTTCAGAATATTTATTTAATTATTCATTCTAAAAATTACCGGTAAATACCAGTTAACCGGTTATTTACATTTTTATTTACCAATTTACCGATAATTAAAATTTCTGGTAAATTCCAAACCCTAGTAACATATATTTCAAAGTTTAGACTAATTAAATTTGAAATATATCATCTTACTGTAATATTGCATACCTACATCACATTGTTGTATGAAGAGCATGTAATGCAGGAATTACAATAATTCATTTTGAACATATTGTTGCTTATGGAATGTTATGTTTATCTATCGTTTTTAATGGACATATAATGTGACTATGTTAGGAGTAAACAAGGTATGTACTGAAGAGATAGCTGTTATGTATCTAGGAATAAGTTCTTTGACCGGACTGTAAATCAATTAAATATATATAGCAAATAAGAAACGTAAAAATAATGAAAACACATGGCTCACGAAGTACAAGTAAAAGTAAAATAAAACTATGTCGACTAGTCTTCATTTTGTGCAGAACTAAAGAATAGATCATGAATAATGAATTAAATTTATTTAATTAAATTTTTTGTACTATTTCGTTTAATTGCATAAATTACAAGAGTTAAAACACAATTCTCTAAATTTTACCATTCAGAAATTTTTAGACTTACATAATACCTGGAGAGATCAGCCTTAGAAGATATGAGTTTGGAAAAATATATCGGCAACAAATAATTTTGGTGCCAGTATAAAAATGAGCAGTCACAAATATCCTTAAATATTGTGGTAAAATTAATGATTAATTCTAATCTATTTAGCACTGCTCTAATATCAGCTAGGTTAGATGCACTTAGTCCACTTGCTGATAAGGCAAGGTTTGCAACCAGCAGACTCTCGTTAGTGCTAGGCCCTATAAAATAAAAGTAAGTATGACATTATCAAATAGCAGAATGTCAACAATACCTTTTAATGTTTGTTCACAAACATTTAATGACGACAATGCATCTAACTGATGTTCCTTATATGATTTCTCTTGGGTAAAGTGTTTCTAAAAGTGATACATTAATTTAAAAAATACAGAATATTCACTATCTTTTTGCAATTGTGTTGATTACAATGTTTTTCTCTAGGTTGATAGCAAATCAGTAGCTACATTCATTCAGGGTTGAGAAAATACAGGGGGGGGGGGGGGGGGACAAAATTTCCCGAACAAGCCCGGGCCCGAGGGGAATCACCGCTGCACCCCTCCCTTCTCGACAGACCTGCATTCATTAGAACAGTTGATCACTATTTATACTGACATTTTCCGATGTGATCATGATCCTACCAGGCTGAAAGGATGCTTTAAAAGGCTGTAATTTATATGAATTATGAGGTTACAGAAGTTTATCCATTAATAAATAATTGTTTATATTAAATTACTACACATTTTTGCATTTTTACACAATGCCTAGGTCGCAGATACACTCAGTGATCACTGATTAACAGAAAGCATAATTTCATTTTACAATAAAAATGGAGTCCACTCCAATTAGTCCGGGGTCCAAGCACTCCAAAATCAAAATGACCTGTTCCGACATGATGTACAAATGTTGACATAAGTAATGAAGAGAGCATTACCTGAGGCACTAGAAAACACTTGTCGGATTAGTTGTTGCTCTTGAGCAAATTCAGAAATCGCAAAAAAGATGGCGGATTGAGAATTACAAAAATTATGTTTTTCAATGGTTATTCTCCATTAAAAAGAAAACTATGAAACCTACCAATCTAATTTTTGGTACGTATTCTCAAAAGATATACTCGATTCCAACAAAGCTATTGGTATGTTTAAAAACTATATTTTTTTTGGAAAAAAATAATTAAAACCAGAATGTTGATATTAACGTACTAAAAATTTCGATATGCGGACAAATATGTTACATCTATGAAATTATTATATACAATTATGTATCAAATACAGTCCATATATTGAAAAAGTTTTTTTAAAAAAGATCCTGTCGATAGCGTGTATAGTTTTTTATTTACGATTTTTTTTTTGAGGCGCGTAATTATGCAGCATTAAAATAAAAATAGTCTACACGATAGATCGGTACAGTGCAACAGTAAAGAGTAGTAGTCGGGCGTTGCCGATTGCGGCCACTCATTAAAAAAAATAATACAACAAATATTGACCCTAATAATCGATACAAAGTGAATTGCGTGTTTGAGCAAAATGTTAATCAAATAGGTATTCGGAATCAGCCATTTCCGAATACAACTTCTACTCGTTTTTATATCGTATAACAAATAAAACATAAGTGAGAAATATTATTTTGGGTGTTCAGCAGATTTAACACGTTGAGCCCCGCTGTATAAAATTTTTTTTCGTTCATTCAGACCGGATCTTGATTTTCTTATTAAATGTTAATATTTGTAACAGTCCTTACTTCCATGTTTTTAAATTTCAAAAAAAATCTTTTTGTTTTTGTTATTTTTAAGAAAAAAAAATGAGGCATCACATTGATGCCTCGCGGGCTGAAAAAGGAAATTATTTCTTGTGGACAGTGTGGTATCAATGTATTGCTTCATAACAATCCTGTTTATTCCGGTTTCAACTCGAATATGTACTGCAGACGTTTGATGACTTTATATCGTCAGTACGCTCTTAGCTATTCTCGTGATCTGTTCAATATGAGTTCGTATGAAAAAGATCAACAAAATCTTCAGCAACTGTGGGACGAGCTTATGTCTGACGAAGATGTAACAGTCGATGATGCATACGCTGATTGTGGTTCCTCGGACGAGTTTATACCTGACGAAGAAAATACATCAGATTCTTCTATTGAGGTGCAGCCTCGAAAGCGTTTGAAAAATCAGAAACTTTTACGTAAAGAAGATAACGCTGGCCCCAGTGTATCATACAATCAGGTAAACATCTGTGAAGACAGAATGCCTGATCTGCCTGACACGGTAAGTTTATTCAATATTTTTTCCTTAGGATTGCACAAGAAATGTTTTTTAGAATTCTCGCATCCAAGAAACAATTGAAGCTGTTATTTCCGAATTCGCGATAGACTCTGATAATAATTCTGAGCCCGAAGAAAATAACAGCTTCTTAGACATCAAATGGGATTCAGTAGATGGTTCCAATTTGAAAAGTTTTCCCTTTGATGACAAAAATGTTGGAATTAAACCGGAGTTCTATGATCTTTTCGATAAAGAATCTATTGAAATATTCAAACTCTTTTTGACGGATAATATCATAAATCATATAGTAAATGAGACAAATACTTATGCGCAACAAAAATTAAGCAAGAGAAGGCCTTCACAAAAGTCTAAATCAAAACCTTGGACACCTACAAATAAGAAAGAGATAGAGACATTTTTTGGGATTATTATTTGGATGGGTTTACTAAAAGCACCGCAACTAAGAGACTATTGGAGTAAAAATTATTTGTTTGAAAATAATATTAAAAAAATTATGACTAGAAACCGGTTTGAGCAATTACTTTCAATGCTTCACTTTAATGACAACGAAACTGCTTCTAAACAAGGTGATGAAGAACTCGATAGGCTCCATAAAATAACCCCTTTGATACAAAAGCTCACTGAAAGATTTCAATATATTGCGAAAAATATTTGTATAGATGAGACGATGGTTCCGTTTCGCGGACGACTAAAATTCAAACAATATATAAAAAACAAAAGAAACAAATTTGGAATAAAACTTTATAAACTCTGTATAGAAAATGGATATACTTACAATCTTAAAAGTTTATTGTTGAAAAGACACGACAAAGGAAAATAAAAATTCATCTTTCAATGTTGTAATGTATCTTTTAAACGGTCTGTTAGATAGTGGTAGAACGCTGTTTACAGACAATTATTACACAAGTGTAACTCTTGCACATGAATTACTAAAACGTCATACACACTTAGTTGGAACAATAAGATCAAATAGAAAACTAAACTGTCCTGAAGTTGTAAAAAAAAAACTAAAGAAAAACGAAATGTTTGCTCTACAAAGTAATACTGGTGTTGTAATGATGAAGTGGCTTGATACCAGAGATGTCCTTATTCTAACAACCAAACATGCAGACGAAAAAAAAACAGTTCGTCAAAGAGGTAAAGATATCGAAAAACCACTTGCAGATGTGGATTATAACGAATCAAAAGCATTTATTGATTTATCAGATCAAATGAAGGCATATTCCCATTGTCTGAGAAGAGGTGCAAAGTGGTACCGAAAATTAGCAATGGAACTTCTGCTTGGTACTGCAATGGTAAACGCTTTTGTCGTATATAAGGAGGTTACCCAAAACAAGATATCAATAACAGAATTCAAAAAGCAAGTGGCTCTAAAGTTACTTGGTGTTGATAATATGACTCGTACAGATTTGCAAGATAATGATGATCCCGAACCTCATATTTTGACAGAATCAAAGAAAAATGGGTGTGTGGTGTGTTACGCGAAAATGAAGGAAGATTGCGGCAGAAAACCAGAAACCCAAAACAAGTCGTCTAGATCCAAATACCAGTGTAATATTTGTAAAAAAAATTATTGCATATCTTGTTTTTTTGAACAACATAAGGCTACCCTTATAAACTGAAATGTATTCTTTAGTAAAATGACATTTTTATTTAGCATTTCTACTTTTTTGCTGTAAGTACTATCAGTAAATATGTTTTAGCTTCTGAAAACTGTCTATTATTTGAGAAATATAATCATTTTTTTACATTCTTTAAGTTTCACAAATTTACATTGTGATAAATTCCATATAAATATAGCTATACCCAACCCGCAACTAGCAGTGTTCTCATTGGACCGCACTCTTTCTATTCCCGTTTATATTTCATTGCTAAGAGGCATCACATTAATCACACGCGGTCCCGACAACACTAAACTGTGTGGCATTACATTGATACCTCGCGGTCCCTGAAGTGTATGGTAGCGAGACATCGCTTAGATGCCACCCGGGGCTCAACGTGTTAATAGAAAGCAGAAAGAAATAAGAGACATTTAAATAAAACATTAGTGTTGTATATTATGCAGTTTTTGCATATAATTATTCAAATACATTTTAGTCAGAATCACTATCAGTATAAAGTGGTGCATATTGCTTTTTTCCCTTAAAACAATTTTCAGGAAAAGCAGCACATGAGCATGCAATTGAACACCACTCACAAGAACATTTTGTATCACATTTTACCTTACAGTTGCACTTTTTAATTCGCTTAAGTTCAGGTAGACTTTTTTTTGTCAACATTACCGGTACCAGCTCCTGATTTTCAATTCTGTATCCAAAATTTTGTGCAAGAGGTAATTTGAATGACGGTTCACAACACTGCTTAAAAAGTAATATTTGCAAGCATGATCGCTTCACATGTTGTTGAAAAGCGTCTTCCGTCGGGGGAAGAGAGCGTAAATCACTTTTATTGGTAGAAAATAGATGTTCGCAAAGCATATCTAATGATTTAAAATCACTTTTACCATAGAGATTGACAAAAAACTTACGTGCATCTTCAATTACATTACCGTTAATTGAATAATCATTCCCATCAGCAAAATTAGCTAGACTGTCTACTGATCCTGTCATCTTTAAAGCAACTGACGCTGCTCTTTTTTTTCCTCTACGAAAGGGGTAGCTTACTGAATCACAGCCTGTTAATACATATATGGTTAATAAAGTTTTAATAATATTTTTTTCTCTATATTTCTCCGTTAGTTTTGTATTTAAGTCATGGACGGCCAAGTAGCCATTTGTTCCATGTATCCAGATTTTAAGTGGATATTTGCTTGTATATAAGTGGTAAATACTGAGTACCGCAATATCAGTATCGGTGGCTTCTATTATAGCGTTCTGTGTATGCAATATTTCGACATTGAATTTGAGATGCACAAAGATCCTCGTATCAGCTTCTTCATGCATACATGTTATATTGGTTACTTCAGAACAATTGTCTCGGGTTATTGCAACACATTTTTTTGGGTCTCTGAATGTACCTCTTAAATATAAAGTAACATTTTCAGGCAGCATCACTCTATTTTTGCTCCAAGATTCTGAAAGATATCTTAACAAGTTTTCTTTATTTTTATCATTACTCATGAAAGTACTCCAATTTGGTACTGGTAGTGTGTCGGCTATACTATACTCAGAGGATTTTGATTTCTTGATAAGTTTTCGTCGATTTCGTTCACAATTCTTTAAACTCTGGTCAGAGTCATATCTGTCACCGATAAAATGCATCCACTTACACTGTACAGGTTTCATTTTAATAATTTGTTTCAAATATTGTTCCTGTAATTCAAAAAATGATTTGGCATGCATTGTCTGAAATTTCTGTATAAAAGCCATCCCATCAATAATAAAAACAGTGTTATTACTTACAAAATCTGGTTCTTCCACACATTGAATACCAACGTCTGACATCACATAATATAAAAAGTCGCTCTTAGTCCCTTTTCTCATTACACAACCGTAACTGCTTTCTACACACGGCTCAAATAAAGAAGGTGGGTAATTTGACCATTCGTGAGAAAATGCAGAAGACCTTTCTTCTGCAGACAAATTATTTACAAAGCACAAAGTTTTCAGTACTCGCATTTGGTCAATATATTTGTTATGTACAATATCTTTTTTTGGCTGAGATTTACTTAAGACTTTGAATGTCTCTACCTTTGGACACTTTACAACATCGGCTTTACTTAAATCTGCATTTTTTAAGGCATCACAACCAATTTTCCATGCACAAGCTAGTCGATTATTTTGTGCCTTTTCGCCGGTACAAATGTTAACTATGGCATCTTCCATAAATGTAAATGGATTTATGAACTCAGACTCTGGCGCATTTCTGATTCTCTGAATGATTTCTAATTGTGCATGTGCTAAATTTTTGTAATCGCCGTGATGTCTAGAATGAGGAGAAATATCAATATTAGCCATCAGCTGAGTGTCCCTGGAAACTGCTGCTAAGACCGGAAATGCAGCAATGTATTTATCATGAGTGTTTTGGCTTTGAGTTAAACTTTTAAATAGGGTAGTTTTCCCGACTTTGTTATAAGTTTGTTCCAATGCTACATCAGTCCATACTCCATTATACTTCCCATATAATACGTGTACATTAAAGTTTCCTTTAATAAACTGGTCGTAAACAGAAGGATGCTTTTCTTCTAGATTTTTCATATCTTTAATATAAATAGGTAAGCAAGAAGCATATTTTGTATGGCCTGCAGCAACAGTGTAAGGAATCATATTTTCAATTTCTTCAAGATTTTCTATCCACAATCCTTCGTGACAGGCATGTATGTATCTTCTTAAAATCATTACCATGTTTAGATACTGACAATAAAATAGACCGGTCGGTTTTAAATTCTTTATGAAATTTTCCCAATAAGGTTCTATTTCAGTTAGTTTTTCAATAGCCTTTTGCACATATTCAGTTCCTTGATTTAATTCTTCGTTAATACATATTAAAGAGTTTTCCAAACCATTTAAAATTTCTGTTAACATCTCTTCTCCCAACCATCTTTCAAAATTATTAAAAAGAAATAAAATGGCACTCAATAGACTTATAATAATTTTTTACATTCAATATACCCTGAGCACAATTCGACGTACTACAGAGTCCACTGCGAATCAAAAGTTCTTCAAAACCACTATTCTTCAAAAAAAATCCAATAGTTCCTGCAAAATTTTGTGCGATATGAAAACCACCTAGCATCAAAACCACGTCTCCAAAAGATTCTGGCAATTTTTTTTGAATGGCTTTTGCTATATCGCAAATAGCTTGATCACAAGTTACAACTGTGGAAGCTTGATTTAGTTGGTGATTAATTTTAATAAAATATTCAATTGAGGTTTGAACGAGATCAGGCGAGGTAGGAGGTTGGGGAAAAAAAGGTCCAAATGTTATTTTCGTTTGTTTGCCCTTTGAAGTGGTAAACTCAAAGAAATTGTTCCATGTGCTGCATATGGAATTATTGCCTCCATTAGTTAATGTAGTTGCTGATAAATGTTTTAATAGATAGTAAAGACCATGATGTAAAGGAAATAAGGTGTGCTTATGCGCAGCCTTCGGGATCAGCCAATAGCGTAAATCATCCCCATCGTGTCCATGTTGAATTTTCGACGAACGAGAGAGGCATTAAATTGCGGCAAATTTAAAATGCAATGAAATTTGTAGTCTTGTCACATGATAGTTCCAGAGCCGAGTTGACAGCTGATGTAATCACATAACCTCTAACTCTAGGTATGACACAAACAAACAAATGTGTGGATACAGATGTGGATGTAATACGTAAGATTTTTCGCTTCAGTTTATAGATTATAAAAAGTAGTGTTATTTAACTTAAAAGCATCACACAGGACGTGACCAGTCTAATAAAATATTTATGAAACATTAATGAATATAGAAATTCTGTGGTATAAGTAATGGAAGTTTATATTTTTGCTGTGTACTTTTTGGATAGCAGTTTTTGCCGAGTGATGATCAAAAGGGCAATATATTATAATCATTATAATAATACTAATCTTTATTATTAAATAGGAAATTCCTAATATAAATACATCCACATAACACGCAATAAATGAATTATACATATTTGTCTAGTTATAAAATAAAGTGCATAAACCGTTTAGAATAAAAAATTTTCAGTACCTATTTCTTAAGTTTTAAATCATGTTAAAAAATATCCGGAGACCTACTGTCTTTAATTTAAGTTTGGTAAGTTTTAAAAGTCATGAATGATCTTAAAAAATATATTTTTCATTGCTCTAAAATTATTAGTTCTGCGAATATGAGTATATAAGATCTAGTATTATGAGTGAATTTCATGATTACATGTTATAAACCTACTCAAATACACTGTCATTAAACCATTCAAAATTTTAATTATAAAAATCGCAGATAATTTTTATAGAATACTAGAATACTTTGAATTAATATATCACATCTAAAAATTATCCTCGAGGGCTCTATCCCGAAGTTTTTGCAATACATTTTTACAATATAAAATAAGTTATGCATATTTAAGACCAATATTAAGTATGACATTTTTAAGAATATATGTGAGGCGGAAAGCAAAAAGGGACCTCTTGTCGGCGATGTTAAGTTTTCAGTACAGTTGAAATTAGTGGTTTGGGTCAATATGATCGATTTTCGGATTTTGTCCTTTACAAGTTGTAATCGATTGCACAACCGATATAATTGAATGAAACACTTAAAATAATCGATAAAGCAGTCAATGTTCAGTATTGTTCAGCCCTGGAAAAGGTACCTCCTGTCACTTATGGAGAAATAACATGGGACCGACAAGAGATCCCTCTTCATAAACGCACTAGTAACTTAAACAAAAAAAATCATAGAGACATGATTTTTGCACCAAATCGTTCAGAATTAGAGCTTAATTCATTTAATATCAATAACTAAAAATCGGAAATTGCCGACAAGAGGTCCCTTTTTGCTTTCCGCCTCACATATAGAAATATCAATAATTTTTCAAAATCATATAATCCATGTCGACCTCAAAATCTACCAATATCAATTTTAAAAAATGTTAGGTTCATATAAAAGAACTAAGTATACAGATAAATTCATAGATATTACCTCCATAGAGTTGCCTCCCCACCTATTATCGAAATTAAAACATTTTTTAATGCAAATGTAGTTGCTCGTAATTGCCAGTTTCTTTCATTTGTTCGTTACCGCTTACAGAAAGGTTTGAAATTGATAGTTTCCTTCTGTTGATTCAAAAGAAAATTGAATGACTAATTCGTTTGCTTGTGTTTTCTCATCTATTGTCTATTTTTTTGCCATTATTTATACAAAAGTGGGGAAATTTTTAAAGCGGCAAGCGAACAAAAGAAACTGACGAGCAAACGATTCTTAATCAAAATCGTTTCCAAAATAGAGGGCCAACCATACAGGTATCGATATTATTCATTAATTAATTATTACATGGAATGATAAATAAAACAATCAAAATCGGTTATAAAAAATAGCATATCCTATACATTATAGGCAGAACTGAATGTCTAGATGGATACTTTGCACAGTTTTAGCACACACTATAGCCACTTGTGCAATTGACCTGTGTGAGCTGATATTGTCTTTCTGCTGATGGTAAACATACCACATACCTGCACAAGTATGTCGAAACATATAGGATGAGTGAACACAACAACAAGAACACTATAATCGGAATGAAAAGCACGGCACATACCAAATATTAGTTGCAAATTGAAGGAAATAGACTAAACTGCAGACCGTGAAAAGGTGGTTCAAAAATAAACCATTTACGAACCAATTTCCAAAGAGAGCAATGTGTCTGAATCATGTAAATGCACGGCTTGTGCAAGTGCACTGCCTAGATGGAATAACTGTTAAGTCATACTGCACAAGTACAATGTTACGTCTAGGGCCGCCCTAAAGCTATAAAACAAAAAGTAGGAATACAAATGTATCACACAATTACATGTACTTATTATAATATAATCATTATAACTTAAAGTCTGTCATAAATAGACACATTTTCTACCTGTTCTCTCATATAGGGGATATTCTAACACCTATGCATCGAACTGTCCAAGTAATACTCTAAATGCTTTTCAGGTTTATTTAAGTTTTTTTAGTGTTTTATAAATGCCACCTCATAAACCAGTGATTTATGCCAGATTTATTAAATGTCAAATGCACTTTGTGATGGGCTTTCTTCCAGTTGCCTAGCGCATAAACAAGTGGAAGCGTCACTTTGGCGTTGAGGTCTATTTCGGTTATATTCTGGTTTTACTCGAGCGCCATCTTTACAATTTTTTTACGTGGGGCAAAGGTCCCACACTAGCCTCTTAACACAGCTTGTTGCCATGGGGCTGGGATAGACTTAGTGAAAAAACGGATATATCCAGAGGTCAAAACGGCAGATTAGATTTTCACTCACATTCAACAGTAAAACGCATAATTTGGTAAATAACGTTTATTAAATATAAAAATAGATAGAAACAGTAAAACGGTCAAGTATCTAAGATACTCATAAGAAGTTCATCATAAATATTCTTAAGATATGTTATTTAACAACATGCAAAACTATGAGAACGAGGAATCAAGCGGGGAGAAGGTAGGTAACTACTTTGGCACACTAAGCTAGTGCTAAATGGAATGTTATCTAGTTAGTTCTGACAGTGCTACTAGTTTCTAGTAGCGATTCAGAATTTTTTTTATTACCAATTGTGGTAAGCAATCGGTCTACAAAGTGGTGGATGCAAAAGCGTTGAAACGGTAAAAAAAATGGTAGGCAGTAAAAACAGTAGGCAAATAAATAAAATAAGCAGTAAAAAGATAAGCAGCCAAACAGGCAGTGTTCGATTACCAGGCAATAGAATGAAATTATTTACAGTAGTAAACATGCATAGGATAATAAGCATAGTGTAAGGCTAAAGAACTGGCAAAATTTAATGAGACAGATACCAAACACATAAAACGGTTATCGGTGTATGTATGTCTTGGATAATTTCTCAGTATGCCAGACAAGAAAAACCCAGAGAGCACATGGATTCGGTTCAGTTTGTGAAAATAAATTAAATTCGGATTGGGTATTTTCTTTTTGGATTGTGACTGGTATCATTCTCTGGCGGAGATGATTTGTCAGTACGGAAGGACGGAAAATAATTGTCATTATTTTTATTTTGGTTCAGTGATGAAATGTTAAAGTTATATTTAACATAATCAGTATGAATTTGCCAAGCCCTTCAAGCGTCATAGTTAAGTTCTTTCTCAATATGCTGAGAGATATGAATTTCGTCAAATGTTAAAATACAAAGTTTTTCAGTTTGTGATAAATTATTGCCCTTATATTTCATTAAATTTAGTACTTTTTTCAAAATTCCTGGACTTATATCAATTTTACTTGCCCATCTTCTCGATGTGGCCAATGAAGGTAAGGGTACATTTTTATTTCTTAAAAATCTGTAGGCTTTGGGGGACACACTTCGCAGAGCTATTGCAGAAGCGATGTCTTCAGATGACCATTTCACACGTTTCTGATTAGGGCGTACAATTTTTTTAATTTGTCCACTTGTAAAAATAGGTCTTAAAATTTCATGTACTTTTTGTTGTACTTTTTTCGTCATTTTTTCAGCGGCTTTTCTCAACTCAACATTTTCTTCCTTCAATTTCACATTTTCACACTTCAGTTCTGAAATCTCAGCTCGTAATTTAATATTTTCAATTTCGACTTTTTTTATGTAAAAGTTATCTAGCCTGAAAAATATTTATATAGTTAATGATCTAGATGCAAGTTAATTTAATATGCCCAAAGTTATATTTTTTAGTAAACTCCATATATTTTTTAATTTTAACATTGGAAATGTTTTTAGTTTCCTATGTGGGGCCTGAATTCGTAAAAAGTGCTTGTTGCATTTCCAGCATAACGTAGACAAGATTACTAAAACTATATACAGTGTGTCCCAGGATAGATGTAACAAGAGGTGTAATGGACCAAAAATTTTGGAATTTTAGAATGGTATTTGGGGAGTTAGTCCTGCTTGTTGTAAAACTAAAGTATACCAATAATGACTTGATTTGGTGTTCTACAGGGTGTTTTATAAGCAAAGTTGTAAAAATCACCACTAATAAAGTACCTTTATTTTTCAAAATATGAAAAAATTCCACTAAGAAAAGTTATTTAGAATGCAATTTTATACCTCTATACCAAATTTCAGGAATATAAAATTATTTTTTTGAAACTTCCCATTTTTTGCGAATTAAGAGTTGAATGTCAATAATAAATGATAAATGTGTATCCACTGCTTTTCTCATAGCCTACTTTTAGCTTCTACATAACTTTAAATATTAATTTACAAAAAATAATTTTTATGCAGTTTTAATTGAATGGTTCAAAATAAAATACTAGTTTATTAAAAAAATGGGAAGTTTCAAAAAATAATTTTATATTCCTGAAATTTGGTACAGAGGTATAAAATTGCATTCTAAATAACTTTTCTTAGTGGAATTTTTTCATATTTTGAAAAATAAAGGTACTTTATTAGTGGTGATTTTTACAACTTTGCTTATAAAACACCCTCCCTGTAGAACACCAAATCAAGTCATTTTTGGTACACTTTAGTTTTACAACAAGCAGGACTCAATCCCCAAATACCATTCCAAAATTCCAAAATTTTTGGTCCATTACACCTCTTGTTACATCTATCCTGGGACACGTGTATATAGGTTGCCTGGTAACGGCTAAAAAATCTAACTTCATCAGTCTTAATGTCTCCTCCTGTTGCATCTTTGAGAAGGACTGTGAATTTTATTTCAATAATAATCCCAGTAAATAAGCCGGAAAAAAGTGGAAAATGTGGAAAAGTGGTGGAACAGCACCGATTTGAAAAATTCCTTTTTTCACGTGCTGTTCCCTAGACCCCCAGGAACATTCATCAGTATTGACCCATGAGAAAGTTAGGGGTGCCCCAAAAAGTAGCTGTCATAAAAAATTTTATAAAATTAATATTTCGCCTCAGAAATGGGCTCTAGGGAATTTTTTGGCTTGCTGATCACGAATCTGAAGTCCAAATCGAGGAATTCCATATTACAGTATGGAATTCGTGCCATTTTTTACCAAAATTCCGCTTTTTCGGGCAGAAATTTAAATCTGAATATTGTGCTGCGGAAGTGTTCTCTAGGGGGTTTTTTGGGTCGCTGATCACGATACCGAGCAATTCCATATTCCAGACTGGAACATGTGCCATGGAAAATTCCATTTTTTTCAGAAAAAATTTAAATATTAACGTTCTTCCATGAAAATGTACTTTAGGTTTTTTTGGTCGCTGATCATGATTTTAAGTTCCAAATTTTAAAAATTCCATATTCTAGACTGGAATACGTGCCTAAGAAAATATTTAGCATAAGATTTGAATATATGTATTGCTGTTTTGTTTGTATATATATTTTTTTGCTCTGTGTTTATGTATATTTTCACGGTTGTGTACTACATTATGAAATGTATATTTGTAAAATATATAAATATTCAGATGTTAAAATGAAACATCATTTCATCAGATTTCTATTCAATTACAAAAACATAAAAATTAAAAAAAAAAAAAATTTAAATTCAAATCATTAATAACATTTTTATTTCCTAATCGATTTTGTTCAAAAACAATAAGGTTCTTTCTCGAGTTATCGTGCTTACAAGAAACGTGACGAACGGACAGGCGGACGGACGGACAGACAGACAGACGGACATTTTGAAAGTTGTTCAGAATTCGTTCACTAAAACAAGGATATGAAATTTTTTTGTCTGCGAGCGATATTTACGGTTTTAGAAATGTACAGATCAAATGCAATATACTCTTCGTTTTCGTATTTACGAAGAGTATAATAACACAGATCCACAAAAAAAGGTCTTGTTGTAAGGTCTATTTTGAGCGCTGACGTTAATTTTGGACATAAATTTCTGTGTCAGTTTCCTTCTGCCACCCCAATGAGATAAAAGAAAGGTGTAGAAAATTAGCAGCATACCTACGTAAACATATTTAATACATGCGAGATCCGTTCGACAGCACAGGGTCTGGTATCCGAAAGTGTTGATCCACACAGCAACCGCTCTGTCAAGTCTAGATCTGCGTAGATTCGACTCAACAACAATGTAAGGTAGGTCTTCAGAAAGTTTCATAAAATTAATTAGGGCAGTGAAAATAATATAAACTAGTGGTAGCATTATACTCTTCGTCAATTTACTGACCTTTTTATATAATTGTTACACATTCTATAGGACACTCTTCGCAGTTTTCTTGTAAATAATGTTAGTTTTTGGACATTCTAAATTTTGTGATATCAACTTTGTTGTGAAAAAAAAATATATGAAAAACATGAAATAACAAACACTCTGTCGAGGATTCGAACACAAGTCCTTTGGATTGCCAGACAAAGCACAAATTAAATCAAATCAAATCAAACAATACTTTATTTATATTAAATTATAAATGTGTCTCCCCGGAAACTGTCCCGGAGCCCCAGACAACCACGGCGCGCTGCATTGTGGTGAGTGTAGGGCTAGGCGGGGCAGGTCCGGTTCGACTAAACAATAATTACTGAGGAGCTTAAGAGTTCCTGTTTAAAGGACATAAACTTAAACTAACAATAACTTTTAAAAAACATGATATATGAAAATATCTAAAAATAGTTAAAATAACACAATAAAATTATCAATTTCGCGCACAACACGAGTGCGAACACTTTGAAATTTTGGTTGCTGACACAGGAAAACAAAACTCAACGAAAAACCCGTTCAAAGTAATTCCACCCTGGAGGTCTTCCTGCCAGGAAAAGCCAGACAAAGCTTTAGCCATTGGACCATCACAGATCACTATGAAAACTGAATGTCTAGAGTATATATCATTCGAGTGTTATATTTAGATATATTATTATGAAATATATATATTAGTAAAATGTAAACAAAAAAAAATATATAAAGAATAAAATTTCACAAGATTTCTATTCAAATACAAATGACAGAAATTAAGAAAATATATTTTTTTAATTTAAATGATTAATAACTTTTTTATTTACTGATTGATTTTTTTCAAAAACAATAAGGTTCTTCCTCTAGTTAAAGCTAACTTACTTTTCAAATTTCAATACAATCGGGCTTTTCCTTCTTAAGCTATCGTGCTTACAAGAAATGTGACAGACAGACAGACGAACGGACAGATCAGATGCAATATACTCTTCGTTTTTGCGAAGAGTATAATAATGTACCCCATAAAGTTGTAAAAGAAATACATCTAGAACAAATAAAATTGTTTTGTAATTATTTTATTTGCAACAGCCTATATAGCGTATATATAGGACACTGAAGAAGAATCAACAAATCCTTAATTATCAGTTCTCAAATATGATTCAAATTATGACTGATACAGTGCTTGTAATTGCCGATTAGGCATGTACATTCACGTAGCGCGAGAGATATGACAACGCAGCAATAGTAAACTCGCCCTTCGGCAAAGCATCCCAACTCTCAGTTATTTCATTTCAGCCAGCTGGCACACACGATGTTGTAATTCTTACTCCCTATGCCTAGCCCGCCACTACACACACTGTATAAATGATGTAAATTATATAAAAAAATAATGATAAATTAATAACTATTTTATCACACAGAATACCACCTTTTGTACCAACACAATAAATGCTATATTCTCATAAAAATTATTATCTTTTAATCATTTACGTCACTTGAAAGAAGAAAACATTTGCATGAATTCCTGCAGTATTTATAAAATTGCCATGTATATTAATTTGAAATGCTCGTGATATTCATACATAACTTTTTCTTCAAAGTAAAATTGACTTTATATAGTATTTGTTATTACTATTACTATTTATACTAGTATAGTATAGTATAAATATTCGTACTTAATATTCATATATAATTTTTTTCTTCAAAGTGAAATTCGGCACGAAAAATGGTACGTATTCCAGTCTAGAATATGGAATTGCTCAATTTGGACTTTGGAATCGTGATCAGCGACCCAAAAAAACTCCTAGAGCCCATTTCTGAGGCGAAATATTTGTCTTTTAAAATTCTTTTAAGATAGCTACTTTTTGGGGCACTTCAGCTCTCTCATTTTCAGAGTTAATGCAGGGGTCAGTGCTGATGAATGTTCCTGGGGGTCTAGGGAACACGTGAAAAAAGGAATTTTTCAAATCGGTGCTGTTCCACCACTTTTCCACATTTTTTGGCTTATTAATTGGACTATAAAGTGAATCAGTGAGTGGAATTGCACTACCATGGGGCTATTCTCCTAGGTCCATTTTATCATTCTACTCTTGTTCTTAAATAGCTTTAAATATATGGTAATTTTTAGAAACAACTATGCTAAATGAATTGGAAAATATTTTATAATAAATAAAGCCTCCTGAATACTGAAAAATAAAAACTCATATAAACATCTTCAAAAACGAAAATGTCAGCCATTCAAATGAGAAAAAGCAGATCGCCAGAGGAATAGCCCAACTTACATTACTTATAAACCGGGAGCTAGTGATTGTTTGGTTGACTTATTTCATTAACTTTATAAAGTTGATTTTCATAATGTCTCCTATTTATTAAACGGCAAGTCTGCCATGAGTAGCAAGACAATGCTCGACAGGAGCGCTTCAATTATGTAAAAAAAAAAAAAATAGTGCCATTGGAAAACTGACAGATTGCCTTTTTCTTACATTTTATATTATAAAGTATTTATACAAGAAGTTACAACATTCAATGATATATATTTTTTTTTCATAGTTGAGACGCTCTTGTTGAGTCATATCACGTGTTTACTCTAGCAGACAGCCATTTTCACGATTTGCAGCACAGAAATACAGATTTATGTTATAAAGAACGTTGATGAAATTGGCCAAGAACTTCTGTCTCTGCGTATCGGGCTATTAATCAAAAATATATTTATGGAAATTGTTTTAAATTAAATTACAATTGAGTTACCTCCTCTCTCCGTGTGACATCATTTCAGTGTAATTTTGATTTGTAAATTCAGTTTCATCTCCTTGTCTCTTACTAGCAGTACAATTCGTGAATTCCATGTGGTACACCATTAATTAACTGTAGGGGCCTATTTTCCTTATCAGTTAACGATGATGATGACACTAAAGCAGGCGTAATATCAACACTTGGGTTCATTTTACAAGCAGATTTAATATTTAGGGAAAGATCTGACAAGATTTTTCGTTTTCGTGTACGTCTAGAAAAGGAAAGTTATTAATAATTATTTCTGATTTTAATATTTAATTCCTACAATGTAAAAACATTACCTACCTTACGTTAACGGTTTCCATTGCTTTCTTTTCGGTGGGTACAGCTGTTTCCGAAAGCTTCAGCTTTGGAATACAATCGGGAATAACCAAGTGCTCTGGGGTCTTTTCAAAACATTCGGCAGGGAAATGAATTGAACACATCCGTCCTGTGCAATATATTTATTATATAAATGAATCTATTTATACATATTATTTATTTATTTATAAACGAATGAAGTTTTTCTAGTTTCATTTTAACTTACCATTGTTGAGGTTAACTACGTCGCGGTCACAAAAGCTAATCCATTTTTTTGCTCTCTTTTCATCCTTGGGGAACCGAAAGTAGCTAATATTCGTATTTTTGGTGATCCCGTTCCAGTTTTTGCAGGTTTTTACTGAACAACCAGGCATTTTGGAAGATTTTCGACTAAATTGTAAACACAAACAAATCGAATAAATGACATATGACATAAATAAATGAAATATGAAATATTTTAAATATGGCCGCGTTTCGGATGTGCGCAGTAGAGGACGAAAATGAGACCTTCATCTGCACACACCTTATATCCTTTACATCATGGTAAAGACTATATTTATTATTTAATGATATGTGTTCAAAGGGCATGTCGTCGTTGTAAGAATATTTTTCAGCAGACAGAGTGTTAAGAATGGAACGTGCTGTACGTCTATCTTTGATACCGATAGAACTCTTGGATGTTGAAAAGGGTGTTGATGAAACTCCAGATCCTTTCCTTAGTTTCTGAGATGGAACTTTTGCCAATACACTGGAATTCTTTTCTCCATATTGATAAAAGATATGAGTAGTGTCATGAAAAGTTGACCCATCTTTGGTCTCATCATTAAAATCTAAATTATCAAACGCACATTGTGTAAAGACATTCTTTGTTAAATCTACATGGATACCAGATTCTTCATAATTAACCGCACGTTCTCTAGCAGCAGCAGCTATTATTTGTTGTGCATCTTTATAACCGGCTGAATGTCCTAATTTATTTAAGAGTTCTATAGTTTTTTTTGACCGTAGTCTTAGTGATATGAAGGGCTACGCCAATATGTTTCGGCATTTCAATGTTAGTAGTGCTTCTCGTAATATCTTGAGCTATGTTTAAAACTCTGCATTCAACCCTCTTAGGTAGTAAAAGTCGACCTGCATCATCTAAATTAAATTCGGCATCTGATAACATCCATCCTAAATGATTGAACAGAGCCACAGGAATTCGTTTATAGGCCTCCTCATAAGTCACACTCATTTCCGCATTATTTTCATTTGTCGAATTGCCTTTCATGTTTGTAGCTTTCTCTTTCATGATTTTTCGAAGGAATTTGAACGTGTTAAATAGTTCAACGCGACTGCCTTGTACATCGTCCTCATTATCATCTTCAGAATCTGTGTATGTACCACCATCGTCGATTTTTCCTTTCAGTTGACCGAGTAATTTTAAAAAAGATTCCATTTTAATTTCTGAGGAACAAATAATGCCTTGGCCACCTTTTTCACAAAAAACTTGGACTTTGTCTCCAAAATGTTTTTTAAAACGTTTAACAGGCCTGTGGGATGTATACATTAATGTAATATCAGAGTGAATGGAAGATAAAATATTTCTGTATTTATCACGAAGTTGCTTAACGTAAAATATTTGATTATTTAACAGGTCGTCCCCAATTTCATCTAATAAAATATGAAACGCAATGTCATAATCAGTTGAAGATGTTTCTGTTATCATTCGCGCTTGCATGTAAGTTGTCAGACACAACCGATGATACCGAAAGTCTAATGCAATCATGTCGACTGGGGAATCTCCAACACCTTGTATCCTTTTTAGGAGTTTATAGTATTGGATTTCTTTCGCCTTTTGGTAAATTGACATTTGCCGGTCGCCAGTTGATATTAATATTAAATCCCGTTTGCCTCGCTTATTCTTCTCTTTCAAACACAAAAAGCATAATTTCTTAAAATCAGTCATTTGCCGAGAATTGCACTTTTCTTCTGGCTTACTTACGCCCTCATTTTCCTTTTGGTTACTCTGAATAAATTCAAGGTTTTTTTATGGGTGTACTCTTTCCAGCATTTACGATGGTAAACAAGATTTTTTTAAATAAAATTATCATTTATCACCTCCCGGAGTAATCGGTAAACTCTGTCTTTTTTAATTAGTAAAGCGTTTTGTAACGTTTCTAAGCCTCGCGCAGTTAATTTACTTTTGGCATCAGATGATACATCTTGGCATATTATACATTTATTAGAATCTAATTGTTCAGCCATTGTTGAATGTCCACTTAGTTTTATTCTAATGTCAAACAGTCTGTTTTTTATACACAAACACTAAATAGCACCGGGTATACAAAATCCACACTTCAAATAAAAATATGAACCAAATAATAATCAATCGATTTAAATACTCAAACACAAATAGCTTTTATAATATTAAAATGTTAATAAATAACTTCACAGTACAGACAGGTTAGACGTAAACATACCAACTAATTCCACTGAAAACTGTTTTTATGCGATTTATGAATTCCGAAGAGCTGTCGTCTTAGCACGTATTACATGCGTCGCATCGTACACCCATTTTAAAAATTCATAACTCGAATACTATATGTAATATCAACTTCATTCTTGTCTTAAAAACATTTTCAATATACTGGGTATGTTTGTGAGCTTTTTTAATTAGTAAAGCATTTTGTAACGTTTCTAAGCCTCGCGCAGTTAATTTACTTTTGGCATCAGATGATACATCTTGGCATATTATACATTTATTAGAATCTAATTGTTCAGCCATTGTTGAATGTCCACTTAGTTTTATTCTAATGTCAAACAGTCTGTTTTTAATACACAAACACTAAATAGCACCGGGTATACAAAATCCACACTTCAAATAAAAATATGAACCAAATAATAATCAATCGATTTAAATACTCAAACACAAATAGCTTTTATAATATTAAAATGTTAATAAATAACTTCACAGTACAGACAGGTTAGACGTAAACATACCAACTAATTCCACTGAAAACTGTTTTTATACGATTTATGAATTCCGAAGAGCTGTCGTCTTAGCACGTATTACATGCGTCGCATCGTACACCCATTTTAAAAATTCATAACTCGAATACTATATGTAATATCAACTTCATTCTTGTCTTAAAAACATTTTCAATATATTGGGGTTTGTGAGCATAATTTATATACAAAAATATTAAAATGAAAGTACTTGCTCGTATGTTGAAATTCTTACTACAATATTTTATAGTTACAGGTTTCATATTTTTTTCCAAAAAAACTAAAAATATTTAAACAATTCCATCGAGTCTCATCCAAGCGCTTATGTTTTTAGTGAATACTGTAAAAAAATGAGATGAATAGCATGTACAGTTTTTTTAACAGGACGTGTTATGTATTAAAAAACATTTTTTTTGGAATTACCATTTCCTCTCTTTTCTTATCATTTAAGAAGTTATGCAAGAGCTGATAAGAATCCGACAAGTCATTTCTGGTGTCGTATATAACCCTTTTTGCAAATCTGAAGTTAAAAAATGTATGTCGTGTCGGAACAGGTTGCTTCGAATTTAGAACGATTTCGTGCTGTTGGACCCCAGACTAAATAGTGATCAGTGCAAATTGTGACAGTCAGTTAAATGATCTATTATCACTCTTGTAATGATCTGCTTAAATGAATGTAGCCAGGAATATTTCATTTGTATTACATATTTGTCAATCTAATGTGTCAGTTAAACATACAGGCTGTTGTCGTTTGAGGGAACGGAATAAAAATAAACATTGTATTTCCTATATTTTTGTAATTATGGCATGTTTAGATGAAAAATACAAAATGCATAATACCGCTGTATTATAGGTATGTATTTTATGTATTGTATAAAATATTTTAATACCACCAGATTTAAGGTGTTCGAATTATGGAACTGGAAAAGGCACTTTGTAATTTGTAGCCTGTGAGAAGTAAAAGAATTACTGCCTGCTTCAAACTGATTTTTTTTATATAAAACTCACAGAGAAGATGAAAAGCTACTGCAGATTAGAAGGTTCAAGAGGGCTCCCAGAAAGGACCAGACTGTGCTAACATTTTACATCTTCAATGATGAAACTGTGAATCTATATCAATATTAGAGATGGCCTCCAAAGGACACCAACAGGAGTATATGCACAAGGATGTACAGACAATGTCACCATTCTCATAAATGAAAACTTGAGTCCGCTGAATCGGAAATTATGCAAAGAGCCTTCAACAGCATAGACAGATGATGTAATTCAGAAGGTTTATCCACGAATCTAGCAAAGCCCACTGTGGTTATATTCACAAGAGGAAATTTAACCTGAAAAAGTATATCTTTGGAGAAAAGCATTAAGTACAATGATGCTAAATATTTGGAACTAATAACATGCAACTTCACCTATATACCTACCCTGGACGATGAGCGATTAAGGCAGCTTCGAAGACATCCTAATGATACGATATAGTATACTGACGGACCAACAATGCTAGGTACAAAAGTTAGAGTTACCAGAAACAGACCTTCACATGAACCTGAGCAGCACAGCAACAGTTTCTACGCAGAAATCACAGCTATAGAAATCCCTGCACATGAAATGGTACAGAGGTCATTCACTGATAAAAACTGGCAGAACAAAACAGCTTATAACTGGAGGATACCAGGCAAGGGCAGATCCCGGGGGGGGGGGACACCAGGGGCAATTTCCCCACCCCCGAGGGCCCCGAGAAGAATAGGATCTAATATTATTTATTATTGAATATTGAAAATGTTGATATAATTATTGATCGTTCGGCGGTTTTATCTTATCCTTATCGATTGATAGCCAAAATAAGTAACTGGATTTAAAAACTGAAATACATCTGCCAACTCTCTACAATACAAAAAAATTGTTAGTTTTACATAAAATGTTAGTGCCCCCCCCCACCCCAGTAACCTTTCTGGATCCGCCCTTGATACCAGGACAACCATGCAACGAAAAAGTGGACAAGCTGGCTAGAGAAGGTACAATAACAGACTTGGTGGGAATCAAACCAACCTATAGGACATCATAAATACAGCAAAACGACCGGTAAAGGAACTATCGTCAGAAACATCACCTGTACTGAACGGGGGCACCAAGAATGAGGCAATCATGTATATTCATCGTTGGTGGACCATCCAAATAAAAAATCAACGAAAGCTGGGCATTTTGGTAGGTTACTATACATTAACTACCGTGTGTGTAGTCGCGGGCTAGGCATGGGGAGTAGAATTGCAACATCGCGTGTGCCAGCTGGCTGAAATGAAATAACAGAGCTGGAATGCTCCACTGATGGACGAGTTTACGGCTGCCGGTGTTGTCATATTTCTCTAATGGGAAATTACACGCACGGTATATGCCTAAATAACATAGGTGAATATGAAGAAACCACTCACCACTCGTTATGCAAGTGCCAGTTTTTATGTCTGGAAGAGATAGCTCAAAAACTCCCATCGACCACAGACTCCTCTTGGTTATAATGGAATAATGAGATTATGGAGTACCATAAAGTGAAGCTTTAGTACAGTGGGTTCCCAGCATGAGGGTAAAAACACAAAGAAAGCAGGTTGCCTGCTTACTGGTAGTCAGCGCCTATAAGCGCCAATAATTAAGTACGCTTTTAAACGTTCCCATACACAGACAAAGCCGGCTACCAGTAAGCAGGCAACCTGCTTTCTGTGTGTTCTTACCCTTTTAAAAGCGTACTTAATTATTGGCGCTTATAGGTGCTGACTACCAGTAAGCAGGCAACCTGCTTTCTTTGTGTTTTTACCTTAAGGTAAAAAACCATCTCTTTACTTTAACAAAAATATTTACAGAAATTACGGAGAAGTGTAATCTAACTAAAGAGTGACACAACAAAAATTAACTAATCATCTCCCAAAATGCAGCAGGCCAACTTATCTTTGGACCAGGCCCGGCCAGTTTGTTACCGATTACGGCGACAATACAATTAATTAAGGAGAACACCCACAACGAATTTAAGAAGCTGTGGGATGAAACAAGCAGCTGTCAGCTCGCTAGGGAACTACTCACGTATCCCAACAAGAAAACAGCAATGGACTACCTGGCAATGACCAGAAGGAATCTACGTTTTATAACAGGAATCCAGACTGGACACTGTCCGGAAACATCTATACAATATGAGATTAAGCGAAACACCTCTTTGCAGAGGTTGTGAACAAGAAGATGAGACGGTTCAACACGTACTCTGTGACTGTTCAGCCGTCTCATCAATCAGAGAATCCATCTTGGGAGAACGTTGGCCTACCTTGGCCAATGTAAGGGAGATGCCCCTAGGCAACATCACCACCTACTTCGAAAGATTAGGTTGGTTGAAGGCCTAAGCGAGTGTCTGCCTAGAGGGAGGATGTACAAGGGGTCCAATGGGGTCTAAGTGCTGTGGTTTTTGACCACCCTCCTGCTAATTCCATACTCCATACTCTCCCAAAATGCTAATATCCTGTTTCGATGTTCTTGTATGCCATTATAATAAGATAAATATTTTTTTCATATAAAACCAGTACGGATATTGACATTCCATCGTAAGCACACATTTATACCACCATGTAAATATTGCAACATGTCATTAATTTTAGGTACTAATATAAAAAGAATCTATTAATCTCATAAGATCTCAGTTCAGAAACTAAATGGGCTCATTTAATGAATTTTATTTAGTAGTTGTTACTTCTTGTGGATAAAGCATTATTTAAAATTAGGCAATGTTGAAAATTTCAGATGAATCCGATATGTGGTTCTCGAAATATACGACTTCTAAAGAGGGAATTGGAAGCACGGTGCGACCAACATCGTGACGTCAGAGGATAGGAAACGAAATGGTCGCGCAACATATCAAAGCTCGTGCATTCCGCTTGAGAACGTCGAGTCTTTCTCTGTGCAACTAGCTTGTTCCTATCAAGTGACGCCACGGTCGAGATTCGACAAGGCGGGTACGGTCCATGTTTATAATATTTTTTTAGACGATTTACAGGTCTCACAAAATTCTAGTTTATTGCACGGGGTCTTAGAATTTTAAGATTTTTCCAATAATCAAATAAAAAAAAGTGCTAAATGAGCCCATTATATCATTTTTAATTGTAAAAAATAATCACCTATTATAAGAAAATAATACATTTAAAAGTTCCACTTACTCGAATATTATGCAATACAGCTATGGCTTTATGTGATAAATGCTGGGATATTAACAAAATTATGTAGACCATAGGTATCACATTTTTGTTAAAAATAATATATATGCCTTTTAAAACTTCTGTAAGCTTGCAGCAGGCTAGTAAGACAGATTTGGTAACTGGTAAACCTTTATCAGTATGTAAATTCAGGACACATTTTACAATAAAACTGATTTTTTTAATTAATTTCAGTCCATCTACCAACAAGTTTCCAATATTTTGTAAGTTTTTCACTCGTATATTACTTGTGTTTAATGTCGTAATTCTTTCCAATTCTATCAAAAAATAGCAAGCCTAAAAATGATACCATTAGGATTAGAAGGTAAATTTTATTTTATTTAAGATTAAATATTATAATAGAGTTATGATAATTATTAATAAACGTGCATTGTCCATACCTGCAAGCAAAGAACATTAGATTCCTTTGGCAAATTTTGGCTTTTAAGATTTATAAGATTCAGTCTATAACTCTCTGCACCTTTCTCATCGATAAATTTAGTTAGAGATTGCACATGTTTCAACAAAAATTGCTCAGGATACCATACGATGTTACCAATTAAAGTACAAGCAGATGCCTGGAATATGAAAACATTATCTTCTACAGGTTAGTTAGAAAAGAATAATAAATACAAAGATGGCTACTGGTATTGAAAAATATTAAAAAATTAGACCGTTATTCAATTGTTAAAAGATTTTTTTATTACTTATATAAATACAAAATTAACAACAAATAGGTGATATTTCTGCAATAAATTGTAGTAAAACATATTTTTATGTAAATTTCTTTCTAAAAAAATTTTAAGTGTTTTAATTTATTGATATTTTTCAATATTTACTTAATATTCCCATCATTTTTAGTATGCAGCTATTAGTGGAAAAAGAATAGTAGTGTGTTATATCTCCATAGCGGGAAATTGAAAGGCAACAAGCTAAAAATGTACTCTTCGCCAATTTGCTGAGCTTTTTATATAACTGTTACACATTCTATAGGATACTCTTCGCAGTTTTCTTGTAAATAATGTTAGTTTTTGGACATCCTAAATTTTGTGATACCAACTTTGTTGTGAAAAAAAATTGAAAAAAAAAAAAAACATCCATCCTGTCTGGGATTCGAACACACGATTTGGATTGCAAGGCAAAACTTTAACCACTGGACCATCACACATTACTACAAAAATTGAATGTCTATTATATATCTTTCGAGAATCGTATTTCAACGTATTAGATATATTATTATAAAATATATATTAATAAAATGTATAAACAAAAAAAAAATATATTATAGAGATAACATTTCGTTAGATTTCTATTTAAGTACAAATGACAAAAATTAAGAAAATAATTTTTTTTAACTTAAATGATTAATAACTTTCTTATTTACTGATTGATATTCTTCAAAAACAATAAGGTTCTTCCTCTAGCTAACACTAACTTACTTTCCAAATTTCAATAAAATCGGACTTTTCTTTCTTAAGTTATCGTGGCTACAAGAAACGTGACGAACGGACGGACAGACAGACGGACATTTTGAAATTTGTTCAGAATTCGTTCACTAACACATTGGTATGAAAATTTTTTCTCTCCGAGTGATATTTCCGGTTTTAGAAATGTGCCGATCAAATGCAATATACTATTCGTTTTTGTGAAGAGTGTAAAATAATGGCTCAACGCGCATTAAATTTACATCTACAATATCTTTCTATAAGTAACCATCTTCATTGCTATTAGCATACACTATTTATTACCTTTTTGTTCAGTTCTAATAACCGTTTTATCAACTTTTTATCAGTATTTCCAAATATATTCAAATAAAAAACAACAAATGTGTTCAACTTCAGCCAATGTTCGGTAAATAAAACTTTCTCTTCGTCTTTCTCCAAATCACTTAACAAAAAATGTATGTAAGCACTGAATTCCTGATTTAGACTGCAACTTTTAATTTGAAAACAGAAATCTTTGTCTTCCAAACATTTTTCCATCGTATCCTAAAATTTTTAAGTTTTTAAACAAACACTGAAAAGATAAGGTTAGTTGTTAAAAACTCAACAGAAGACTTTAGTCATCCAGGCCCGACGAGGGGGGGGGGGCAGAGGGGGCAAATTTCCCGGGCCCATGCCTCTTTTAAGTGCACGTGCCCGGGCCCACGCAAGTATAGTTTCGCACTTAAGAATTTTTAACACGTATTTCTATTTTATTTTTAAATTTACTAAATTATCTTATTATTCCATAAACTAGGTATATAAAATTCATACAAAATATAACATATGCTAGTGACAAATTGATATCAGATACCACAAATGATCAATATTTCACAAATTTGAATATGTTTTCACCCAGCAACCTGAAATCTCGCTATTTAAGCTATTTAAAAAAGTCATCTCAAAAAGAATTGAACATCATTGTAGAATCTATTTTCTATGTTAAGTAAAGCGTTCGATTATATTTATCACGATATCCCGTTAGACAAACTACATTTCTATGGTTAGATGACGTTTGCTTAAAGATGATAACATAAAACTAACATAACATAACATAAAAATAAATTAATTTCTGACCTCTTGCCAATATTAATCACAGTACACCACAGAGATTGGTACTGGGACCAGTGCTGTTCAAATTTATATGAATTATTTGCAAATGTATATTGCAGTATTATATTATACGCGATGATACCACAATAATCACTAAAAATAATAACTAAGTGTTGAATACATGATATGGCCAATAGATTTTGAAAACTGGTTCACACCAAGTAAATTACTATTAAATAATGAAAAAACTATAAACATGGTTCTTTCATACCATAATTTAGATAGTGCAAAACCCAGACTGTACGAAATTTCTTGGAGTGTACTTAGATATCTTTTCTTAGTTTTCTTTAATAAAAAATCTTGTATATGTAGAACCTATGCAAGTAGTAAAAGCAGCCGACTTCAGTCTTTTTCATTCGGTAATCAGCTATGTAATCATCACATGGAGTCATTCGACACATACTGGTTGAGTATTTTCTATACATCGTTGGGCCATTCGATGTATGTATTTAATGGAATTATAGAATTTAACTTTGCCATCTGTATATATCTATGAATGTCTTTTGTTTGTTAAAATGAACTCAGGTCAATATAATCTTGTAAGTGATATACATTCTCATAATACCAGAAATAATGGTCACATTAAAATAAATTACATAAGACTAACCAACAGTTGAGGTGCCAAAAACTGATACGGGCCATTATTTTTTTATAAACTACTTGTACGATCATCAATCTAGATTTTAAACAATTCAAACAAAAGATAAAAGGAATTCTTATAGAAAATGCATTTTATAATCTTGATGAATTTTTGTTGTGATATAGTACTATCTTTTATATGTAACCATGTGATTTGTTTGTAATCATGTACTTGTTTTCTTTTAATGTTTTGTTTTATATATCGGGTGTCAACGAGATCACGTTTTGGCCGCCACACAGTGGGATCAAATTCATTTCTAGCTGGACAAAAGTGCAAAAAACAATTGACGCCAAACAAAACAAAACTTGTCTTAACGTACTCGTTAGAGGTAGCTAGGTTTATTGTATACACGACGCATCGCTGGTAATTAGATTCAGAGTGTAAGGTGCAGTGTAAGTTGCATGTTATTTGCGTACGAAATTCTCGTAATAAGTGGCACCTCTGAACGTTTGATATTATCAACATAGCGTAGTTGACTATCGGTTAGTGGGTTGTTTTTTTTTAACAATAAGGTAAGTGTATGTAGCCTACATTCACATTTCCCAAATTAGGATTGTCTATTGAATAATAAAGTATAATCAATTGTCGACTGAAAAATTTAGTTATAGTTATGTTAAATAGGACCGCAAAAAAAAGAGGGGGCGAGGGGATATTTCTCTATTTTATTTTTCTTTTCTGCACAGTGGTTACTTATGATTGCTTAATAGCTGATGTGCCAAGTTGCGCCATAACTAATGTCTTTAAGCATGAAATTTGACACATACCACCCGCCCATGTGCTCTATCGATTAAAATAATTATTTTTTTCGTTTAACTCGCCCTCACACAGACAAATTGCGATGCGCAGTGAGTTTCCCCGAGTACTAAGGATGCGCAGTGGGTTCCCTCGAGTACTATGAATGCGCAGTGGGTTTCCCCGAGCACCATGGATGCGCAGTGGGTTTCCTCGGGTACTATGGATGCGCAGTGGGTTTCCTCCAGTACCATGGATACGCAGTGGATTTCCTCGAGCACTATGAATGCGCAGTGGGTTTCCTCGAGTACTATGGATGCGCAGTGAATTTCCTCGAGTACAATGGATGCGCAGTGGGTTTCCTCGTGTGCAATAAATGGGAAATGGGTTTCCTTAAATGCAATGGATGTGCAGAGGGTTAGTATCTCAATGTTCTTGATTCCACGCAGACGAAGTTCCTCGCGAAGGAAGTCACGGACATCAGCTAATATTGTAATATAAATATTTTACATTTAATAAATTAAATTATTTATAAAATGTGTTTTTATTTCCTAATACCCATCCTGACATGATGATCATGAGAGAGAGAGGTGAGACATCTTGAACAGCTGTAACAGATTCGCGGACCTCTTACACCTGTTCGAGCTGCTCAAGATGTCTAGCTCTTTATATATACACTAACTGATCCCCGCGACTTTGTCCGCGTGGAACTCCGTCCGCGTGGAATTAATAACATTGAGATACTAACCCACTTCACATCCATTGCATTTAAGGAAACCCATTTCTCATCCATTGCACAAGAGGAAACCCACTGTGCATCCATTGTACACGAAAAAACCCACTGCGCATCCATAGTGCACGAGGAAATCCACTGCACATCCATAGGACCCGAGGAAACACACTGCGCATCCATTTTGCTCGGAGAAACTCACTGCGCATTAATAGTACTCGAGGAAACCCACTGTGCATCCATATTACTCGAGGAAACCCCCTGCGCATCCTTAGTACTCGGGGAAACTCACTGCGCATCGCAATTTGTCTATTTTTGTGTTAGAGCGTGATTTAAACAAAAAAAATAATTATTTTAATCGACAATAGAACACATGGGCGAGTAATGGTAATTTCATGCTTAAAACCATCCCTCTCTCTGTCCTCCGTTCGGGGTAGAGGGTGGGGAGGGGCCTCTTTTTGAACCGTCGAATAAGTGTCTCCTTATTTCCTCAGAAGAGCCCGTCACTGGAATGTCATGCCTCTGACTTACGCATGACTTACGGATACCCTTTAGACCATCTACCACCCCCGGTCTTATCCCTTCAGAAAGTGAAAATCGAAATTTCGTCTCACTCGTGTCTAATAGATTCCAGTAAAGATTATTTCTGTCAAATTTCACGCTTCTAGGTCTAACCATTTCCGAAAAGTTTAAAAAACACCCCCTCCCCATTTACCCTTTCGGTGGGTCTCTTTTTGAAAATCTGTCTTCTTATTTTCTCAGAAGAGTTCATCGCTCGAATAATCACGTTTATGACTTACGCGATTTCAAAAATACGGGTGCGCTTTAAACCATCTACTACCCCCGTTTTCACCCCTTCAAAAAGTGAAAATCGAAATTTCGTCTTACACGTATCTAAGAGATTTGAACAAAAAATATTTCTGCCAAATTTCACGCATTTAGATCAAAGAGTTTCCAAAAAAGCTTAAAACTTCAACCCCCTTTTTTACCCCCTTAGAGGTCGAATTTCGAAAAATCCCTTCTTAGTAGATGCCTATGCCATTCGAGGAACCTCTATGCAAAATTTTAAGTTTCTAGACTCAGCGGTTTGAGCTGTGCGTTGATAGATGGGTCAGTCCTTCAGGGTATTCTTAATAATAAAAGCGACATTACTTAGTTTGGTTTTATTTATTTTTGGGGCATTTTACTACACTCAGTATGTGATATTATTTAATGTACTTGGCTCTACAGTCAACAACAATATTGATTTTATTTATTTCAATAATATGTATTCACTAGAGGTTATCATTACGTAAACACTAATTTTGACCAGGTAAAAATTGAATTGGTCCTACTGTGCGCCATTTTTTAACAGATTGAGATGAAACTAGACACGTGTCACATGTATCCAAAACAAAATTTTTATATCCAACTGTCAAATTTCTACGACTTCGGTTTCACCCGAAGTAGCCACTACTTTCAATTTTTAAATGTATATTTTAGTATTTTTTGAATCAAGTCATTCTGCATATGACTATGTTGATTTCATGACTCTTTCTGCCATTTTGAAATTTTTCAGCCAATTTTACTTTTCAATCTAATGTCCCGTGACCAACCACAAATTGAACTACCAGGATGTGTTATAATACATTGTTAGATCAGTATTGAAAAATTACATTTAGCTGTAGTATGAAAGAGATATACCTACTTTGAAAAAACTTCGATATAGTGGTTTTGTCAACTTTCGACCTCTCTATGGCACAAATTAACGACAGCAAAACTCAATATGTATTTTCATTCAAATATTTATGAACATTAGAACAATTTCTGGTGGGTCACGGCACACTAGTTTGAAAAGTAAAATTGGCTGTAAAAATTCCAAAATGGTGAAGAGTCATGAAATTTGCAGTCGTATGCAGAATGACTTTTAGATTCCAAAAATGCAAAAATATACTGGGCGTTCCGTTTAAAAATCAAAATAGGTGAAACCAGAAATCATAGAAACTTGTCAGATAGATAAAAATATTTCGTTTTAGTAACGCGACACATACTTAGTTTCATCTCGAACTATTAAAAAATAAAGAAATGGTGTCTGGAAAGTGATCTTGTTGACACCTATAATATATTTTTATGCAAGTATGATATGACGGAATATAATATATTGTGTCATATCATACTTGCATAATAATCTTTCCGCGCTGACCTAGAACCAACCCTGATTTTGACGGAGATAAAATTCCCCAAGCTCTGGTAATTACACAATCAGATAAGTCAGTATAATATACAATTGTTAAATATGATAATAAAGTTTATACTAATTGGTATATATATACTTAAAGATATACTAGGTGTCAATAAGATCACTTTCCATACGCCATTTCTTTATCCTCAGATATTATCTTTACCTTGTACTTTTTTAGGGAATTCCGTAATATTCAATCCAAAACAAATTTTTTTCGTCATAAATTTTACTCGAAAAAAAAAAAGTATATTAAGAATTTATTTATTGTAATCATATTAAATATTTTACAACGTCAAAGAAGTGTTTCTTAAATATAGTGAGTAAAATCAATTAAAGTATATATATATAGTCTAACACGTAAGACAAATTTCATAAAAACTTTTATACTTTACATAAGGAAAAGTGTAATATAAATTATAAATAATAATGATAAAATTATTTGTATAACAAATTAAAAAAAAATTAAAAAGCTGACATGTTACATTACAGAAAAATTTTGAAAACCATTTTCAATATCTTTAAGTGTGAAGAAAGCATATTTGATTAAATATTGTTTAATAGTCAATCTGAATTTAGTTGGAGGCTGGCTTTTTATTGTATTAGGTAGTGCATTGAATAATTTTATTCCATAGGAGTTGATGCCAGTTTGAGCTCGATTAAGTCTGATATTATTAACTCTAAGATCATCATTGCGTCTAGTTAAGTGATTGTGAAAATCCTTATTTCTATTATATAGCACCATGTTGTTTTTGACATAAGTAATGCATTCTAATGCATAAATGCACGGTAATGTGAGGATTTTACAGTTTTGAAAAATGAGACTTGTTTCGTCTCTGTAACCTGCGTTGCCTATTATTCTTACTGCTCTTCTCTGAAGACCAAATAGCCTATGCCTTCCCGCGGCATGTCCCCACGCTAAAATAGCATAGGACAAGCGTGATTGAATAAGTTCATAATATGCTGTTTTCAATACATTTTTTGATAGATTTGTAGACATTTGTCTAAGTACATAAATGTTTCTGGTTATTATATTAGCAATATAATTTGTATGTTCATCCCATATAAGAACTGGATCTAGGTATAGTCCCAAAAATTTCACGAATTTGAGATTTTCCTCCAAAGTATCGGTGTTGCATCTTAATGAAGATGTCATTGTTACGGTTTTACTTTTATTTAGAGTCAACAAATTTGTTGAGAACCACTTTTCTGCATTCGACTGTGCATCAGCAAGTTTTACCTTTAAATTGTCAATATTTTCGGCTGCCACAGAAAGTGTTGTATCATCTGCATAAAACAAGCAGTTGACATTATCTACCGCATTTGGTAGATCGTTTATGTAGATTAAAAATAACACCGGGCCCAAAATTGAGCCCTGTGGTACACCTGTTCTCACATTTAACATTTCTGAGTTCTGATTATGAAAGCAGACTATTTGCTGTCGGTTATTCAGGTAAGATTTAAGTAATTGTGTAGATTCTTGACTGAAATTATATTTGGTGCATTTTTTTATAATAACTCATGTGAGACACAGTCGAAGGCTTTACTGAGATCACAAAATATTGAGGCAGAGTACATGCCTTTCTCAAAACAGTCTAGTGTATATGTAGTATAGCTTAAAATAGCATCCGTCGTTGACAATTTTGTTCGAAAACCGAATTGGGTTTTGTTAAACAAATTATAGTTTTCAAGATATTCAACTATTTGATTTTTTATTACTTTTTCGAGAATCTTTGATATTATAGGTAATAACGATATAGGTCTATAATTGCTAACATCATCCAACTCTCCTTATTAAGCTCGTGGCAGCCTCATGCAGGGCACAGTCCCCCTCACCCAAAGGCAGGCCTGATTTCACACTAGGTTTATAGATACATACATACATGTGGCTAGATTTGTACTGCGGATGGTCTACTCTTTCCCTTCATTAGACTTGACGTAAATGCCCAGAATTGCCTCAGTGCAGGTATAGTAAAAGGGATTTTGTCAAAGCCATATTAAAGGAGATAATAAAACCGCTTTAGTAAAAAAACATATAAAAGTACCGCTGTACACTGGAATCAGATGTTGACACTTGGTCAGGATTGATTGCCTTCAACATTGCAATTGTAAAAGAATCAACTACGTCTTTAGGTAAATATCAGTACGTTTCACAAATGTAGTAGATTTCGGATAGAAGTAGATTATATATTAACATTTTAAAATGAAATAAAATTTATCACATTGTGTACATTCGTGATGCACGCGATACACGGCAGTTTCAAGTCATTAATCCTTAACTTTGTTATTTGTCATTTAATATTATATAAAATGATTTATTTTATTGTGAAAAAAATGTTTTATGTTGCCAGCAGCTTATTGGGTTTTTATATTTAATTATTATGAAAATAAATATAACAAACATGCCACACATATTAAACAAAACAGGAAAATATATGTTTGATTCAAAATTGGTTTTTTATCTGCTAGATATGAATTACTTGTTTTTGTAAGAACCATTACCGTTTTTACCGTTAAATTTAATACCAGGGTGGATGGGAAGGGGGGCAAATGGGCAAATGCCCGTCGGGCCGGTGGCTCTGGGGCCGAGCAGGGCCGGTCCGAGGTAAATAGGCATTTATTCCGGCAGATAAAAAAACCCGACGGCCAAAAGAAATTTAAACGGCAGCTCTTTTCCCTCCTTAATCCTTACTTAGAACGAAAGAAGTCTCAGTCAATTATTATTGATTTATTATTTATTGTTATACTGTTAAAATGTTTAAATTTTTTATTTCATTCTTTGTTTTTCAATGTCAATAAATTTTAATAAAGAGTATGGATGTTTAGTGGAGTTTTTAAAAATGTTACCAAGATGGTAGCAGTCTGCTTTAGACCGTGGTTAGACCAAGTCAGACTACGTGTTAGTACTTTGAACCTTAAAGTAATTTTACTTCCACATACAGTGGAAGTATAGTAACGACAAAAAAAATTTTTGAAAGTTTTTATTGTTCGAATAGGCTTAGAATGTCATGAAACACCGAGATTTTAAATTTGAGCGAAAAAAAATTCTGTCTGTCGGTATGTAACTTTTTTGTGCGCACGTTTACTCTGGAACCGTTTAAGATATTGACTTGAAATTTGGTACACGTATGTACTTTTACGGGATCTAGAACTAGATTATATTTTCATCTTATTCCGTCGAATGGTTGGGGGGTAAAATAGGGTAAATGGGGGGTAAATAGGTAAATCAAACAGGTAAGAGTCCATAAAATTGGTATTTACTGTATACAAGAGAAGCTAAGGTTTCAAAAAAAATTTTTGTATTAGCCACCCCCATTACCACCTCTACCCCGTTATTAAAGGGGATGAAAAAAAAATTGTGAATTAGTGTGTGTACAAGAACCAAAGGTCTCAAAATATTTTTTTACTTCATCCACCCCTACTTCCACCCCCCTATCACCACCCCCATCCCACTACCGTATGGGATATCATTTTATGGGTTTTTGGGGTAAACGATTTCAAATATTATATTATTAAAGCTCTATAAACAACTATTTCCACATACAAAATTTTTTCGTTATGAGACTTGAATAGAAAATCTGGATGTGGAAGTAGTGATTCCTTGGGCAGCGGTTTTTGCAATTGCATGAAAAAAAGGAAAATTCGCATGACGCCCTGTTTAATACTAAAAATACATTGCAGCTGGCAACGATGAATATTTCACCATTTTATCGTTTTTCTGAATGTTTCAGTAGGTGTTTGCAATATAATATTATGTCTATATGAGAGCTGGCGCCGAAATAAAATTCCCAAGCCCTGGTAATTGGGTTGTTGACGAATTTTCAAAAATGGTGAAATATGGTAGTGGAGGACTTAATTTAGTTATGTATTTAATTCGGAAGAAAAATTCTTAGCGCAACATATTTTTAAAAATTGTTAAACTTCGACTATTTGAATGTGCCGCGAAACCGGTAGTGACATCATAACGGCAGTTAGATGTGAACTTATAAGCAGAACAGATGAAGACGAATAAGTTGACATTGCTGACAAGAAAGAAAATAACCTCATATGTCAAAAGTAAATTTGACGTTTAGCTAGCAGTGGTTGATGTTTGCAGTTATTGTTAATATTTTTTTACAAAACGACTAAGGCAGTATATCTGTAAAAGATAATTCTGACATTCTACTTGTAGATATATTTATGGTCAGCGAATTTTTAAAAAGAGACGATCGTTTTGACATTGCAATGGTTGGAAGTGCAAAAGCTGCAAGGTACTTACGTTACAGCTGCTATAGACAGTACAAACTATTGTAATTTCTGCAAGAACTTCTTTTATCTTATCTTATTAATATTACATATGTCTAATATGTATTTTATTATTTAATTTAAATGAATTTGTTAACTATACTTTGTATTTTATTAAATATTTCCTTTTCATTGTTTTATTTCCTATTAACTGTATACATGCGTATCTAACTGAAAACAACAAAATAAGTTTATCTATTAAAGAAATTATTTATTATCCATTGATACTCACTTCTAAGAAGAGTTAGAATGAGACTTACGAAGATATCAAGAAAGGTCTGTATTATAACAAAAAATAATAAATAGGTAAGTACTTTATGCTAGTATCTATCTAAGCAATAAACAATGATATGTATTTATAACACACATAATTCAAAGGGCATTTATAACTACAATCCAACGCATTCGTAGCCATTTCCGACTGACTGTGTTCATCGACTTTACACGACTTTCACAGTTTGTTTCATATATTTTTTCAACGGCGAGTTTTTAAATTTCCTTTCTTAATTTATGGATCATCCTAGTATTATGGGGCGTCTAGGGAGCTTCATAAATAATCAATAGCTAACAAAAACAACTGCACTTTATTCCAACATAAACTAGATAAAATACATAAAAGCAAATTAAAGCCATTTCCCTCCTTTTAGGAAGTCAAAGCATGAATAACATTCTAATCTAGAGCCGTTAAGAATACACTAATACACCCTGTTTTATCCACCAGTTTGGCGGGTAATTTAAATTTGTAACAGCTAGAACGCCACACAAGTCTTGTAATGCGGCCGTTTTTCCTACAACATAAACCCACATTAAAAATCAAATTCCTACATTAAGATACAACTTACCACAAATAAAACGCTTAGAATACATTGTAATTTGTTACTTTACTTGACATTGAAATGGTCTCCACAATAAGAAGACTTGGTCCTTCTCTGGTGGCTTTGAATCATTCATTATTACGTTCAGCGTTTATTATTGGAACACAACAGTTTTTCTGGTGAATTGGTGGTATTATTTACACAGTACGGCAGAAAACACTATCTACTTATATTTATCCATAACTAGATGCTGTTAAACTATACCGAATTGTAACCTATGAACGTCAGTTGAATTTGACGTTAAATATAATGTCAGATTAAACTGTCGTGATTGTCTTTTTTCTCCGTCGCTATCAGCGAGTTTCTAAATTAGTACCCGTTTCTCGTCGTTTTATAGCTAACTTCTCTAGTCTGCCGTTATTATGTCATCTCCGTTTTAAATGCATGTATTTTTGTAATTAATATAATATTATAAGACTTTCTTTTCAACTTCTACATGTTTCTAATGATTTTTTATGAATAATTGTTATTGTTTAACATAGATTCTCGTCAAATTTTAACTTAGTGCAACAACCCAATTACACTGAAAAGACAAAAAAAAAATTTGAATGTAAATATAATGTATTTTGTTAAAAAACGTTTAACACAATAGAAATTTTAAAACTGTAAAAAAAGGTGGTTGTACAAGCTTAAAAAATGCTATAATGATGTAAAAAAAGTGCTACTACATCAGAAATCATCAATGCTTTTAAAAGACCATTGACCAAAGTAAACGAATTGTAAATCATACATAATATCATTTATTGCTACAAACATAATCCGGGGACACACTGTAGAAGGGTTAATGGTTCAGGAAAAAACAGATGACAAGTGGCAAAGAGGGCACCCTTTATATAATCCCTTGAGGTAAAGTTTTTATCCCAAAAGTTCTGCGACTGCACCGCAAGATATCCCCCCCCGTTTTCGAGGGCGGGGAACACGATGGTGACAATATTTTCTGACCTCCCTCCAACCACTACCCTTGAAAGGAAAAAACCACCTCTTTTTCGATTTTCCAGTGCTAGGCATTTTTTTACGGGAAAATTTTATTAATGAAAGTTGTTCAGAATTGTCCAAAAACCTTAAGCCCACTGTTTATCAAAATAAAAAAATTGAAAAATTTTAAAAAATTGTCATGAATTTTTTAAACAAAAAACCTAAATGGAATTTTCGAACTTGGGCATTATTTTAAACAAAATTTCAATATTTTTTAATTTTGATTAAACTTTGGATTTAGGGTTTTTGGGCAATTCTGAACAACTTTCGTTAATAAAATTTTTCGATAAAATAAATGCCTAGCACCGGAAAATCAGAAAAAGGTTTAGGTTGGAGGGTAGGTTGGAAAATATTGTCACCATCGGGTTCTCCGCCCCCGGAGGAGGGGGGGGGGATATCTTGCGATGCGGTAGCAGAAATTTTGGGCTTTCTGCCTTTTTCTGGTTTACCTCAAGGGACTAATAAACATTGGGCTGATTTCACCAAGGAAATAAAGCTAAATAATTCTGGTCAGGCCTTATTTTGTGCTAGATACAGCACCCTCTCTGGAAAGCTTAGATTCGGGAATCGAATAATTGATTTCTGCTATGCCTATCAAAATAACTCGTATAACCTTTGGGTGTATACGTATTATTTGGTATTAACAATTTTATTGCGTACATTTTTTTCTCTCAGATGAGCCGTTATGCCAATATGAGAGAAACCTAATTTTTATTAGGGGTGGTTTAGGGATTTTATCTGAAAACTTCTTTGATATGTATAGGGAGTAAATTAAACATATGTAGTCAGACTAAGCTAAGAATACCTTTAGAATCCTTCCCATCAATAAATCGTTTTCAAGCAGCATCAAAGTTTTATCGAATGATGTCAACTTATCCCTTTCAAAATCATATTTTGTATGATTGCGTGATATATTTCTTACTGATCTTCTATACTGGAACCAATGATCCTTAAATATTTGTGTTTCCAATAAACCATCTAATTTTAAAAGACATATTAATAAGTCTCCAAAATTACTGAATACTTCCTGAAACAAATATAAATTAATAATGGAATATAGTAAGTACTTATAGTTCGATAAAAATAGGAAATATAAGGAAAAAGTTAGGGAATCCATAAACATATCCATCAAACAAAAAAAAAAAAAAAAAAGGTAATTCTATCAGCTCTAATTTATCTCGCTTGACATTTCTCTAAAATTAGTATTTTACAAAATATTCGCAATAAAGTAAAAAGTACCCCGCTGTTTCTCTTATATAAATTGAATTTCGGTCAAATTGGCTAAATGTTTAATATGTTGTAGATTTCAACTTTGTGATCAAAGTTCTCATGGGCCCAACTCAATTCTACATCTATCTTCTGAGATACAGCTCAAGAAATGTACAAGAGGTCAATTTAATAAAATTCCGAATTCATGATTTTTTTCATACATTTTACATTATGATACTTTCTATATTTTGCACTAAGAGTACAGTACCTAGAGGTAAAAAATATGTTAAATTTCAGAATTTCTTATGTAATGATAATTTCTTTATGGGTTATTATTGTAGTAAAAGATATCGTCTTCAGTTTCTATATAGTCCAGATACTTGCTCTTATCTTCAAGGGGTAGAAACCACCTCTAAAGAATACCGCACGTTTTATAGCTAAATTGGTAGCCTGTTGATGAATTTTTGATATGTTGTAGTTCAACTGATTCTGAATAATAAGTTCCTCTGGCAAAACTTCAAATTATGGACAGTTTCTCTGATAGAGGGTTGAGGGCTGGTTGAGATTCAGTTTGTGGTCGATCTGGATTTCGAGGTATTTGGCTGAATTTTTGTGTCTTACTGTTTCGTTACCAATAGTTACTATGGGCGATCTTACGTTGGGATTATGATTGAAGAGTACCAGTTGGGATTTCAGAAAGTTTGGTTTGAACCAGTTTTCTGTGGTTATTATCAAATGTTGCAGTTGCTGGATTGTACTGTAAAGGTTTGAGTTGTGTGATATTAATGTCGTGTCATCAGCGAATTGTAGTATGTTCCCATATATGTTCCCCTGTTGAAATATCCTGGGTCCGGATGACTATGGCTGTAGGCTATGTTATGGCAATAAATGTTATATAAAATAGGTGAAAGAGGTGACCCTTGTGGAACCCCCTGTTCTGAAACAAAATGTTCAGAATAGCTGTTTTGATCTTTTATTTGTATTTGACGCAGATCCAGGAAGCTTATTGTATTATGTAATCGAGACAGCTCAGAGATTTTAGCTTGTATATTAGTCCTAAATGCCATACACTGTCAAACGCTTTATTTATGTCTAAGAATAGGGCTGCTGATTTATTTTCTTCCAATTTGACCGTTTGAATATTTGAAGTTAGTATTGAGTGGATGAAAGGTAGAAGACTTTGGGGTAAAACCAAATTGGTATTTTGTGATTAACAGAGATGGGTAAACTCCCGGAGTTTTGATTACTCCGAAAGTTTCCAGGAAGCTTTCCTGGAAACTTTCCATTGGGAATATTCAGAGTCTATTTTATGGTGAAATCTGATTCGTAATGATCTAAGCTTCATTTTGATACCAAATAAGTGCATATAAATATATTATTTACATTACATTTACAGACTTTTACCAAATAACTGATATTATATGACACCCGCTATATGTGCTCTGTGCTATATGAAGAATATGGAGCAATTGGGTGGTTACCCAGTAATTTGTTTTGTTTGAATTATTTAATAATTAAATATAATTGAAATAATTTATAGAATGTGATAAATATGTGGATTATAAAATTAAAAATTTATGTAAATGTCATATGTAAGTCGTAACTCCTATTTTGTGCAGAAACGGAAATATAGAAGGCAAGACAGAAATAACATCTAAATCGCATATTGTAGTTATATTGAATTAAAAGTGTAAAACAAATAAATAAAATAATAAATAAATGTTTATTTAATTTTAAATTTTAACACTTAAAAAAATAATAACAAGAAAATAATATCAAAATAAATTAAGCCATCCACTATAACACAACATAACATTCATCATAATTTAATTAAAATAACACTAAAACTATTAAATTAAATAATATCTTATAATTTGTAAAAAAATAAAAGTATATTTCTTTTTAATCGTTTTCGTTTTTAATGTAGCAGAAAAAAATGCTAGATATTATTCATCGGGAAGATAGTGCGGGTAAACAAATAAACGTAACTTATCATATGTCTGTCAACTCATCCTTGATCACAGCCAATAGCACGAAATTAGAGAAATTCTGTGCCAATGCCAATAATAATAATCCGAGCGGTGACCATATGAAACCCTTCGTCATCAAACATCCGATTAATTTTTGATAATTTCGAAAAAATATCAACAAATTAAAACTGGATTTCTGGCGTTTGAGGTTATATTAGATCATCGTGGCGGCAATTTCAAATTTATGAGCAAATATGTGTAAATAATAACTGTAAATATTCGTGAAAAATTTGGAAACTTTCCCGGAGTTTTGGAAACTTCCCCGGAATTTTGGAAACTTTCGGAATATTCAAATATTTTAAAGGAAACTTTCATTTTTATCAAAACTCCGTTCCGGAAACTTCCGAAAATTTCCTGGAAACTTTCCAATGGAAAGTTTCCTTGACCCATCTCTGGTGATTAACACACACCTCTCCTCAACAATTTTAAGTCTCATCAAAATGGCGACTCAAAATAATGGTATCTTTTCAAAAATAGTCAAATGCAACTTTGCAGAAAATCCCAGCTGCTGCTTTTCTCAAGATATCGACAAAAACGTTATTTTTCAATAAAAATATTCTGAATTTGCGAAATATATGCACATATTCATATATTTATCGATAATATTTATGTTTAAATATGTACTTACACTTCGTATACGTATGTCTAGGTATATATATACAGGGTGATTCACGTAGGCCGTTCGTTAGAAGTTTTTCAACTTGCAGTTGGATTACAAACTTGAAACTTGGTGTGCAGTCATAATCGATCATGCCCGTTCTACCTAAAATATTTTCAGTCCTGCAACTATACAAGGTGTGCCAAAAGTCGGTACCAACTTTCTTATTTTAAATGGAAACTTACAATTTTTCTTACATGATTCGATTGGCCTTCCAATTCTGAGTTTAGACAACCCAAGTTATGTTAACTTATCTGTTACAGGTTTTGGTTTCATAATTTTGAACGGTTTGCGACATACAAATTTGTTCGTAACTACTAGAGCGGCAATTTTTTTCAAAAAAATTAACATGTATCAAAACCTGTAACAGATCAGTTTACATAACTTTGGTTGTCCAAACTCAGAATTGGAAGGCCAATCGAATCATCTAAGAAAAATTGTAAGTTTCCATTTAAAATAAGAAAGTTGCTACCGACTTTAGGCACACCCTATATAGCTGGAGGACTGAAAATATTTTAGGTAGAACTGGCATGATCGATTACGGCTGCATACCAAGTTTCAAGTTTGTAATCCAACTGTAAGTTGAAAACTTCTAACGAATGGCCTACATGAATCACCCTGTATGTACCTAGACATACGTATACGAAATGTAAGTACATATTTAAAAATAAATATTATTGATAAATATATGAATATATGCATATAATTCGGAAATTCGGAGTATTTTTATTGAAAAATAACGTTTTTGTCGATATCTTGAGAAAAGCAGCAGCTGAGATTTTCTGCAAAGTTGCATATGACTATTTTTGATGTACTTGAAAAGATACCACGATTATTTTGAGTCGCCATTTTGATGAGACTTAAAATTGTTGAGGAGAGGTGTGAACATGTTCTTCGAGTACTATTTTTATGATTTTTTCGAATATTTTCCCCAGTGCAGGCAAAAGTGTGATTGCTCGATAGTTGTGAGCTTTGGAATAGTCTGTATTGGGCTTGGGAATAATTATTATGACTTCCTTTTTCCATTCTTTCGGAAAGTATGTGTTTTGGACACAGAAATTATAGATTTTGATAATGTGCTGGTGGATTTCGTAGTTCAGTTGTTTTAAAATATTGTATGAAACATTGTCAATACCAGGAGCCATGTTTTTTGCTTCCGACAATAGGTCAAAATAGGTCTCTTCATTAATAATTGGGTGGTTGATAATGGGAAAGTTGTTACGATAGTTTTGGTACCAGTTGTTTATGGCATTATAGTTTTCTTGGTTGAAATCTGGACTCTGTTCTTCAGAGTAAGCTTTTTTGAAGTGCTCTGCAAATATATTAGTTTTGTCCGAATCCTCTGAGTAGTAATTTCCGTTTTCTTCTAGGGTAGGTATAGGTTGATTTGAAATTTCTCCCTTGTTTTATCAGTAAATAACACATCAAATGTTTTATTTACACCAGAAATCACAGAGAACTAGTTTTCAATAAGTGTATATGAGAAAAAAGGGTTTAAAGTGGAATTCAGGGATGGAATTTGTGAAATAAAAGGAAATGATGGAGTTTTAATGATGACAGAGAAAAGAATTAATAATCTGTATGAAGTAGGAGTTGAGAGAGGTACTGATCAAACATTTCAAGAACAAATGAAGTTAAGTGCCGAACTATGGCATAGGAGGAACGGACACCAAAATTTAGTGACATTAAATAAAATGAACAATGAAAAACCAGTAGATGGACTTGAATTCACAACCAAAAATATGCCAAAGTACGAAAATTGTATAATCGGTAAAGGAGTGAAACAATCATTTGTTAGTCACCGCGAAATAAAAACAAAAGGTGTTCTAGAACTAATACACATGGACTTGTGCAGACCAATCCAAGAACCGTCATTAGCTGGATCAAAGTATATGTATTTACTTGTGGATGATTATTCAAGAAGATTATATGTATATTTTCTAAAAAGTAAAGATGACACTTTTTCCAAGTTTAAAACTGAAAATCAAACAAATAAGAAAATAAAACAACTTAGAAGTCTAATTTTACTCTGATGAGACCACTATGTGTATATGTGTATCTAAAATGTGTCGCATATTTACAAAGTGTTATTGTAATGAAGCCAATATGTGACTGACATGTTTCTTATTGTTTCCAATATGTTATTGTAATGCGTCTTATTATGTGTTGTTACAAAATTGACACAAATAAATCTAAATTGTGCCGCGAACCACATTTTGGTGTCCGAATATTTTAAAAATAGACTTAAAGCCGACACAATGCATTATTCTCTAAAAATTTGGACAAACAATGGACACAGTTGGCATGCAATGATATTATCTTCTTACAAAAATTACTTTAGACAAGGAATAAGTTTTCACGTGTGAATAAATAGGTAAAGTATATGACCCAAAAAACTAAAACAACCCCCATTTTCTCTGTGAAGTGTGATCAGATACTCATAAAAAATAGAAGCCCTTAAAAAAATTGTAAAATTTATTTTGCATATTTAATTAATGACGGTAATTAATAAATACGATAATTGTAATTTTTGGAGATAAAATTATTTCTAATGTATTTTGTATATTACAAGACCAAGTTAAATGTATTTTTATAACATTTTTGTGTAAAAATATATAAATCGTTAATTTGTAAAATAACTATTTTTCTTTAAGTTATATGGTGGATTTGTATGTTTCTAAATGGAACTACAAATTCTCATTTGGAATGAATTTCACCCAAAATTTGCCTGTAGCTACATATTAGACAATAATCAGACTCAAATTTCGACTATTTCATTAAATGTGTACTAAAATGTGTGTATGTTGATACATACTCACATATTTGACACACTTTAAAGTCAACAGAAAAACACAAACGTTTAACGAATGAAAATGAATGTTTGCCCTCGAGACACACACACGCCATGTTGGATGTCACTTGGTTTGGCTTGCCTAATTTGGACTCCAACTGGCCACCTAGGTCAGAGTAAATAGCAGATTTCTTATTATTTGATGGTACTTTTAATGATAATAAAGATAGAAATGGCCTTTGCTTCACCTCTTTCATATAAGTTAACAACTTCGCTTGATTTTCTTGTACACATTTTTTTACATTTCTATAGTATGTTGTATTATAAATTTTCGATTGCTTGTTAACTACTTTTGGCTACATTAAAAAATACTTTATGTAACTAGAGTACACTGTTGTCAAAAATGACCTTTGCTAACAGGTGGTAGTGTGCACTCACAATTTATGCATAAAACGGAAAAAACGTGTCTTAAATTCTACTTTATGGAAACAGGTGTTGGTGTACATGCATTTAAGGCATGAAAAGAAACATGTGTGCCTAAAATATAAACAAGTGGAGATATAGCTAACAGGTGGTAGTGTGCACTCACAATTTATGCATAAAACGGGAAAAACGTGTCTTAAATTCTACTTTATGGAAACATGTGTTGGTGTAGACACATTTAAGGCACGAAAAGAAACATGTGTGCCTAAAATATAAACATTTGGAGATATAAGTGTCCTCCTGGCCAAATTTCTGCAACATGATCGGTACACGATTTTTAGACACATTTTGACCAAGGGGTGTTGCCACGATGAATTAAAATTGTGTCTAATGTTTCCAAATAGGTTCAACATAGAAACATTTTGGGCACAAAAAACCAAAATGTTTCAATTTGGACGCAGTGCCTATTTTGACACAATATTTCATTAATGTGTCGACACATGACCCATCAAATATTACCATTTGGACAGTGTCCATCCTGATTTAAATTTTCAGCTTTGTATTGACACACTGCAGACACACAATATATTGTGCCCTGGTCCAGGCACATTTTGCTCCCTGGGTCTGATTCTAACAAATAAATTACCCTCCTAGAAGCTGCTTTTACTTTCATTTTTAATATTATTTTTACTCCGCTAGGTACTGTTAATAGTTACTTACATAACCAGCAGTGGCAGATCTAACTGGGCGGCCAATGAGCAAATGCAAATGCCACCTGGGCCCTGTGCAAAGGGCCCTCAGGGCCTTTAATTATATACTAGGTAATTTTATACTGTAGATTATATAGGCTATCATCCGAAGAAATGGGCCCTTCAAAGCGTTTGCCACCTGGGCCTTTTACCTTAGATCCGCCACTGGTAACCAGTTATGAAAAGAGTAGTTTTACATGACAAATGTAATATTTGCCAAAAGGAGCGAGCGAAGCGAGCGAAGCGAGCGAGTTTTGCAAATTACATGAGTCAAGTAAAATTATTGTTTTCATAACATGTTAAGTACAAAATTTTATCTAATCCCGCACTAAATTAGAAAAGAAATGACAATTTATTTTGAATACTATTTTACGGTTCCCATCATAGCCACCGCTTGCAGCCGTACAAATAAATTCTGTGTTTATCGCTTTACCTGAGCGCCGGTACGGATTGATGTTTGTATAAACAAACTTTACTTGTCAATCTGCTGAATTTTTTGAAGCAAAGTAAGTTGAAATTGATTGATTCAGATATTGATGTTCCATCTGATATACTTAAAACAATCGGCTTTAGTAGTAAATTCAATAACACCTGGTAAATCAAAAAGCAGGTATGAAGAAGTATATAAGAAATTAGAAAATTGGTGTCAACAAATAGGTTCAATAATCAGTTACGTAAATTTTTTTTTTTCTTCAAGCGTATTAAAATGTTTAAATTATGTCACCAAAAACAGAAGTAGAAGTAGGACATTGTTTTACTAATAACAAAATGTTAGTATCGAACGCCACCGTAGTGGACATTGTTTTACTAGTAACATAATGTTAGTTCCGAAAGCGCCACCGCAGTGGGTATTGTTTTACTAGTAACATAATGTTAATACCGAAAGCCACCGGTGGCGCGCTATCCACTAGCCACTTGTCATATTGTGTCAACATGTAAGACTGTAGTTTGAATATTTGTACATTTATTATAAATAAATGAATTTTTGCATTTTAATACGCTTGAAGAAAAAATAGTATATATTACACGGAGTAGAACGCCTTTTTTTGTGTTTCGCCCAGTTTGCGGCTTCGGCTTCGCCTCAGCCGCAAATCCTGGGCTCAACACAAAAAAAAAGTGCGTTCTACTCCTAGTAATATAATATACTATTACATAACTAGTTATGTAATGAAAATGACAGTTATGAAAAATGTGACGTTTCGTAACGTCAAAAATGCATTTAAAATTTGACTTTTCATAACGGGGTTAGATAAAACATTTTTGAAGGTTTACAAAACCATTGCATTTTTTGCTGTAGACAAAAGCAACTTTTCAAAAATTAAACCCCAAATTAAACATATTAAGTATATAATTATTTACTTATTTCAAGCTTGTTTTTTGCGCATTTGCAAAACTTGAAAACTTTTACATTTATTGTCAACTGTTTACATTTTATTGCGCTGTCAACTGATCGATCTAAATATGGGGTAATTTTCATTTCTTTATTCCACAAGATCAAAAATTGTTTTAACATTTGTGACTAATAGACTGGCGGTACATGACCAGTCAGGTGCAACGTTTTTAAAATGCATGCCAATCATATATATTAATGAAATTACCATGAATATGCCAGAAATGCAAATTTTAGGCAGTCGTCACGTGCACAAGGGGGTGCAAATCGGTTTTTTTTGTGTCTTTTTTTTGGGTTTTATTTTTTTATTTTTTTTAATGGATGCCAATAGTGCCAAACGAAAAGCCGTGAAAAAAAATCCAGCAGAAATTCATTGGCATGCAGTTTCCGCGCTCAAAACAACTGTTAATGTGCACATTAAATCGTAAAATTTTTTGGTGTTCTTGATTTTGGATGATTTTGATTTTGGATTTTTTTTTGAAGGCTTTTCGTTTGGCACTATCGGCATCCATTAAAAAAAATAAAAAAATAAAACCCAAAAAAAAGACACAAAAAAAACTGATTTGCACCCCCTTGTGCATGCGACGACTGCCTAAAATTTGCATTTCTGGCATATTCATGGTAATTTCATTCATATATATGATTGGCATGCATTTTAAAAACGTTGCACCTGACTGGTCATGTACCGCCAGTCTATAAGTATATCTTACATTTTAAATACTCACTGGAAAACTTGATGTACTAGTTGATATATAAAAACCTTTTCCTAATATTGCACTCAACTGTTTCAATGTAATATTTATCACTTGCTGAACTCTAATAACAAAACAGTGTACTTTCTGTAAGGATTCAACAACTTTACTAATAGTTAGATGTCCTAATTTTTTTCCCGTAACTACAAAATAGAAAAAAATTAATATGAATATTTTGCGAGATATTTTGGTAGTTCATCATTAGTTCCTCTTCATTAGTCTACTGCCGGTGTGGTTTCTGTAATTACTTCCATTATATTATCCCATTTACCCATTTAAACTTACCTTGTCCGTAAAATATAAATTCTGGGTATAACAACTCCGATTCTTTTATTAGCATCCTAATTTCTCTACATATTCCACCTAAACTTGCTAAAATTCGGCTCAATATTTTATTATCAGAATGAACTAAATTTAAAATGGATTCAGACTTATGAATTTGTTCCTATAACATTTACAAAACATTAAACAGATAAAAATTTGATCTACAACACTTACATCAATTGAAATCGGTTGTAATGTTATATCATAAACTTTTACGAATTTCTTTTCATAGTTTGTGACCTTTTCATTAAATGTTTCCAAAAATAAACCAAACTCATGAAGCTGTGTTTCCCCAATCAATCCTAAAAATGTAAGAATATTTGATATTTTAAAAGAAACACTGATACACTAATTATTACTATGAGTTTCTGCATTAAATTTTTTTTCGGCTACGTTAGAGGGTTCCCACATTTTTTTTTTAAATTACTTAATTATTTTGTTAAAAAATCAGATCGAAGTTAAATAACTAAGGTTAGAGACACTGGTAGTCAGTCATAGGTCATAGATTAAAGTAAAGAATATTAATATTAGGTCACAGATCAAACAAACCAGATGTTTCACTTATGACGTTTCATGGTTTAGATAATAAATCAACTCCTGGAAGGTACGAATTTGTGTAGTGATCTGCGCAGATACCAAGCAGTCTTAACCAGCGAGTAAAGACACAGGAGGGAGGTGCTGACACATAACAATAATTAAAAGTCACCTAATAAATACTCCAAAAAACCACTTAAATGTATAACAATAGAATACACTGCATTCCAAAATAATTAATATCATTGGTGTAGCTGATGACGACTTCCATCTCTGAGATTTCAGTACTAAACACTCTCTCCTGTGCTATTGTACTCGCTGGTCTTAACTTCCATGTCAACCGCTAGGTTGCTCTGTTTATGACTTCTGCGCAGAATCCTGGAAGGTAAACGTCACACGACAAAAAATGAAACTGGTTGCATAGGGAATACTATTAAGTGAAACATCTGGTTTGTTTGATCTGTGATTAGGTCACAGAAGACTAAACAATAGAGATGAGTTGCTATTTAACTACCTGTTATTTTATAACTGTTATTTGTAAACAGCATTAACAGACTGTTATTTTCGTTCGAAAATAACAGGTGAGAAAATAACAGATAAGCAGCAGCGGCAGCAGCATGATGCATAAAATAACGTCTCTGAAATAACATTTGCAAACTGCGCGCTGCGGTATGCGCATACCAGTACTTCTCAGCGAACTGTTATTTTTAAACTGTTCTTAGAAAATAGCAGTAGCAGTTTAAACAGTTATTAAAAAATAACTGCTTTTACCCATCACTACTAAATAATACTCAAGGAGGTTGAATAAATATTCTACCTCCATGACAATACTAAATTACTAAACAATCAGAATGGAATCGCGGCATATCCTGGGCAGATTTCTAAATTCACCGGTGGATCGCACCGGTAAGCAATGGTACTGAGTGGATTTTTCTCGGAACAGGTCGGAACTGTTCCGGGTAAAAAAGTATACCTGTTCCAAAAACCTGTTCCAATTCCGACCTGCTCCGAGTCCGGCATTAGTGATTGCCCATTATTATTTCGCACTCGCAGCTCCATATGCTCCATAATGACACCGCTTTCTTTTCAAGTGCTTGGAGTCCTGATTTTTTTGAAACAAGAATGCTGATTGGTTGGTTGATGAAGGTTGAAAACTGACATGTCAATTATATGCTCCATTCAATGTTTTGATTTTGAAATCTCCAGAGCTCCAAGCTCTTGAAAAGAAAGCGGTTAATACAAAATACGTCCTGTATATCAAAACCGATATGAACTAGTATTTGAACTCTGAATAAGACTTCGACCATATATACATAGACCTATCATTTCTTTGTTCTACATAGACAACTGTTTGAATGCAGCATTAGGAGGGTTGGGGAAAGGAGGGTAGAATCCTTTCCATGGGCGTATCAGTTATTAGGGGACCAACTTTTGTAATTTATTGAAAAATCAATACACATTAAAAATTTACCAAAAAATATCAAAATCGGATATTTATAAAAAAAAGACACTGTCCCAGAAATCACTGCTTCCACATCCAGATCTACTACCCAAGTCTCTCACAACGAAAAAATTTTGTATGTGGAAATAATTGTTTATGGAACTTTAATAATGGAAATTTAATAACAAAATATTTGAAATCGTCCACCACAAAAACCCATAAAACGATATCCCACATCGGTAATGGGGTGGGGGTGGTAGTGGGGATGGATGAAGTAAAAAAAATATTTTGAGGCCTTTGGCTCTTGTGCACACACTACACAATAACTACACTACACTACACAATTTTTTTTCACCCCCTTTTTTATAATGAGGTAGGGGTAGTAATGGAGGTTGCCAATGCCAAGAATTTTTTCGAGACATTAGCTTCTCTTCTATACACTAAATACTAATTTTGGACTCTTACCTGCTTGATTTACCTATTTACCCCAATTAAACCCCCAACTCTTCAATGGAATAAGATGAAAATGATTATATTTTCATCTTATATAGTTCCAGATCTCGTTAAAATACATACGTCTACCAAATTTCAAGTCAATATTTTAAGTGGTTCCAGAGTAATCGTGCGCACAAAAAACTTATAGACAGACCGACAGACAGACAGAAATTTTTCTTTACGCTCAAACTTAAAATCTCGACGTTTCATTACATTCTAAGCCTATTTGTACAATAAATCTTTTTTTAAAATTTTTGTCGTTACTATACGTTGTAACGATAATTTTCACAGTTATCGCCACGACGTCAGAGTCAAAACGGAACTATCGTATCTTGGGAAGCATGCGCGGATGAATTGACCAAAGGATCGATCGACGTTCGCTCCTCGTGGAAAATCAGTTGATTCCGGGGTTCAGAGTGCACTAGAGGTAAGAGCGATATCTAAACTTTCTCGTTAGTTGAGACATTTTCAACATTTGTGGTGTGAGATGACGAGTTAATATTACTAGTATCGATAGCCCGATAATTATTTAACAAGTCTTATTGATTTTTGTTGCGCGATTATTTCGATAAATTTTAAGGCATAGACCTGCCGGCAAGGAGCCATATTGTGCAGCCTGCAGCTTTAAAATTCCCGAGCGGTGTCTGTCGTTTACTGGTATCAGAGCTGGGCAAATACTTTGAAAAAGTATTTAAATATTAAATACTAAATACTTTCAGAAAATTGAAAGTATTTAAATATTAAGTATTTTCAAAAGATAAAAGTATTTAAATAATAAATAATAAAAGTAATTAAATAGTTAAAACTTAGTATTTAAATACTTTCTAAATATTTAAGTACTTTGATAACACTGAAATATTTTGAAGCATATACTACCCCCGATCCTTTAGGACAATGTCTTTCATAAAGATTAAAGCCTAAGGAACAATTTAAGACATGTGCTAAGAAAAAATTGGCTGCACTTTCAAAATGGCGTCACTAAGAGAAATGTTAAAAACGTGTAATCAGAAAGAGAAGAAAGCTTTATTTTACGCGTTAGAACTGCTAAGAATTTTTAGAGGATCCGTATTATGCATTTAACCGGGCGCTTGGCCGCGCAGAATGGCAAAGTTACTTCATTATTACTTCCACATCCAGTGGAAGTATAGTAACGACAAAAAAATTTTAAAAAATTTTTATTGTTCAAATAGGCTTAGAATGTCACGAAACGTCGAGATTTTAAGTTTGAGCAAAAAAAAAATTTCTGTCTGTCGGTCTGTCTGTCGGTCTGTCTGTAACTTTTTTTGTGCGCACGATTACTCTGGAACCGTTTGAAATATTGACTTGAAATTTGGTACACATATGTACTTTAATGAGATCTAGAACTAGATTATATTTTCATCTTGTTCCGTCGAAGGGTTGGGGGGTAAATTGGGGTAAATTTGGGGAAAATAGGTAAATCAAGCTGGTAAGAGTCCATAAAATTGGTATTTAGTATATACAAGAGAAGCTGAGGTCTCAAAAATGTTGGCATTAGCCATTACCACCCCCACCCAATTATTAAAGGGGATGAAAAAAAATTGTGATTTAGGGTGTGTACAAGAACCAGAAACCTCGAAATGTTTTTTTACTTCATCCACCCCCACTACCACCCCTATCACCACCCCCACCCCGCTACCGATGTGGGGTATCATTTTATGGGTTTTTGGGGTAGAGGATGTCAAATATTATATTATTAATGTTCCATAAACAATTATTTCCACATACAAAATTTTTTCGTTGTGAGTGACTTAGATAAAAAATCTGGATGTGGAAGTAGTGATTCCTTGGGCAGCGGTTTTTTTTTTTCAGGAATACCGTGGCTTTAGCGATAAATTTTATTAGAATATTTCGTGGTCTATTCTATTTTTGTTTTTTTCTACCCTGACTTAATTTTGTAGAAATCAATAAAGACTTATTATTATCATTATCATTATTATATTAAATACTATTTGACTATTTAAGGTGTCAACATTTTAGGTTTCATGACTTTCATGAACTTCTACAACACTATTTTAATACCTCTATACTTAATCAGTTCTAGTTGGGTATTGGACCTTTACTTATCCGTAGAGTTAGACCTTTGCGTCTTCTGCAAATACCCAAATAAAGCACAGAGACTAGTTCAACTGTTCTCTGTCACAATCACAGTGTGTTAACATTAACAGTTAACACTTACTGTCTATGTCTGCTCTCAACTAACTTTCTGGGAATTATTAAGACGTGAATGACTGAAGACTGAATGATGCAATGTATTTATTAACTACATAGTATAGTACATATCTTGATTCTTGACGAGTATCTGCCTGTCTCCCTGACGTATTTGATTATATTTGTTGTATTTATTTAAATACTTTTAAGATTCAAATACAGAAGTATTTAAATACTGTCAGAAAAGGATTTAAATACTTTTTTAGAAGTATTTAAATACTTCCCAGTTATTTAAATAGTTTAAATATTTACAAATACTTTAAGATCATTTTCACAAATACTAAGTAGTAAATACTTCAGATAAAGTATTTGCAAGTATAAATACAAATACTTGTTGCAAGAAGTATTTAAATACTCGGTATTTAAATACTTTCTAGTATTTAAATACTTATGAGGTATTTGTAAGTACATATTTGCCCAGCTCTGACTGGTATTAATTTTTCGTTTCACACGTTGCCTTTTGCTTTACAAGTTTACCTTTGAGATTAATCGCACTTACCGTACTTTATCTGTTATCTTACTGCCTCTGGTGTACTGGAAAATCGGAATTGATTCCTGTTATCTGAATTGACTTCTGTTATGCACGCCACGTGCTCGATAACAGATTAGGGTCTCCATTTTGCTTGATATATTATCTATGCCTATTTGATAAAGTAAATTGTCAAACGAGAAATTCTCATCTTTTGAGCCATAGTGTGGTTACGGCACGAGAGTATACCTAATAATTTATCTACCTATATCTTGTCCTGCCTAAATAACAGAAAATATATAAGAAAACCTTATTATCTAATTTTTCATTGACTCGGGAAGTTTTCAGTGAAGTAAATATATCGGGGGATAATAATTGTTCTTTCTGTGGGTGAAAGATTGTTCTTTCAAAATTGAAATAATTAATTATTTAATTTCGTTGGGGAAAATTTATTAATCCTAGTAATAAGAAATTATTTTCCTTTTTTATATCTTTCTATGTCTCTGTCAAAATTACTGTTGCTTAATTTAAAATTCAGCATATAAAGTAGGCATACGAGTGCTTCTTTTCTTTATTATTTTTATTCTCGATTTAACGTAAATCATAAATTTACCGTAATAATTTGCTCATAGTTTTCTTAAGTTAATAAACTCGAACCATGTCAAAAATGGCTTAATTGAAACATAACTTTTGCCTTCTGCGTATTATCTCATTTAAGTTGAATGTGATTACCTATATTACCCTCAGTAATAAATTTTTTGAATGTCACTACCATTACCTTCCGTAATAATTATTTAAAAAAAAAATATTAAATAAATCTTGTGGGATTTTCCTTTTCATAAAATCTATGACACTCAGTCATTGCATTTAAAGTAATAATTCCTTATTAACTTACATATGTTATCTTGTATTTGATAATTGTTTTTTAAAAGTAATCATAATAATTTCTAGAGTATATTTTTTTGCTCAGATAATTTTCTCTTAGTAGAGTTTTTCTTTCATTGAACTCTCATTGTTAAATTTATTGTTTTCCCGGCTAGTAATCTAAGCCTTACATAACAATTTTTATTATTGTATTTTCTAAAACACTGGTATATTTCTTTTATGAACGAGACCAAGAAGAGAGTCCTTGCTGAGTTAACCAGAGAACGTTACGTAACGGCCGACGAAGCTGTGTCATAAGTTCCAGTCTATTGTAACCTAACCCGAAGGATATCAAGGACCACGAGAATTTACTGATTATTGTCCAGAGGCAGAAACCTTAGCCTTCATCTAGATAGCCCAGGGATGGTATTTACAGACGCTTTAAGGAAATGAGGTAATTGTACCAGCTCTGATTTTCTTAATTCAACCAGCTACTCACCAGGTCTTATCGTACTACGTCACCGAATACCAGTTTTCTTTTGCAGTTATATGTAAATGTTAGGTTTTTATTTACTGGTTATTTTCGGGAAGATAATAAATATCTGTACTCGTGAAAATCACCTTAAGTGAATTTTGTTACATTTTTTATTGCCCTTCTGGCTTACCTAACCTTATTTTTTTAATTCATTTTACTAGATTTTACTTAACATAATTTTTTCCGCCCTTCAGGCATTTTAATTCTAATGTTTAAAATCTGTGATATCAGGTAATTCTATTTAATTGAATATTGTTACAATTCATGTTTTCTTGTCAATTAATTGTTGTAATATATTCTTGTTTGGGAATTTGTTGCTTTTTATTTCTCAGCTCAGACATTTCCAAAGCCAAAAAGCCAAGGTTTCTAAAAATTATAATTTTCCGCATATCTTTATCTTATCAATTGATGCATATAAATGTGTTGTTAGTGAGGTATTGAGGGCCTTTGTTAATTTCGGTTAATGAGTCCTTAATATACTTATTACCAGCTGGCGCTCGCATTAATTGTGGTTATCTATAAATAAATTGTTTTATTGCTTAAAGTATCTTCTACCTACAGTCATCTTGCTAGACAGCTAATCAACTGAGCTAATATTATAATTGATAACTTCCATTTGTTAATAACAAATCATTTGTGCAATATTTATCAATTTGATTTTCCATCACGACTTACCCACTACCCACCGAAAGCACTGAGCAGCCGACAGGCAAAAATTAAAAAAATTAATTCTTGGAGACTAAAGAGGCCTAATTAAGGTAAATATAAAACTCCCCTCGTGGAGATCACTCTTGCGTCATACAAATTTGGCGCCCAACGTGGGGCTGCGTCTCACAAAAAAAAAAAAAAAATTAGCGTCCTAACATGGTATTACATAATAGGTGGAGTGTGTGTCTAGTAATTGACAATTGGCTATTTTGGAGATTTCTTTTCTGAGAAATAAAACTTGAAACATAAGCTACTAAGACCTGGTTCGTAAATTGTAAATTTTACTATCTTAAATAATAAGTACGTATGCCTATACATTATATGCTTATCGATTTGTCGTTTTCACTTTAAATCACTGTTTTGTGGTAAATAAAGAATATTTTTACGCTGAAAGTAAATTTTATTCGGTATTTATATTTCAGTGTGCAATCGAACATTCGGAAAATTAAAATATAATGTTTTATCATATCTGAGTTTAAATAATATTTTTATTTTAAAAACTTAATAAAATTCACGGTTACCTATTTACGTTTTAAAATTTGATTTTTATCTTGATTGTGAAATGTTAAAACATATTAGGACATTACATATTTTGTCGCAGCGGTAAACAACTTTTTTAGTACGAAGAAAAAACTCTGAACTTTATCGCCTTACTACCTCTTAAACAGAAACTATCATTTTATATTCTTTTAACAAACCAAGTTTAAAAAACACGTATTTATGCCTTCTAAAAGTTGTTGACACGAAACATTATTTCTGAGAATTTATTTTAACAATTTAACTTATTTACTACATATAGTCGACTTCACAAAAGTTGAATCTGAGCTGAAATTTTTATCTTAAGGAGTTTATCTATTTTATCTATGCGTTAGAAACATTACCTTAATTACAATCGTCAAAAATTATCTACAATTTATATTTACTATTATACAGGGTGAAATTAACTTTGTATAAATTTTTTTGGGAATTTCGGAATTAAATAACGACTTCATTTATTGGTACCGGTATAAATTGGTTGAGCCTATATATCCTACCTGTGCATTTTTATTATATATTTTTTTTTATTACGCATTAAATGTTATATCGTATTTGAAGTTAATATTATCTTTCCTAAAAAAAAAAAAAAATATATATTTTAAATACTGAATCGGTTCTGTGCTGTTGAATTCCTAAGTGTTCAACATTTTCGGTAAGCTGTTTCGATATTATTATACTTCATCAGGTGGTGATTGTCGGTTACTGTTATATCTCTTTGTTGAACCTACCTAGTGTCTGGTATTAATAATAAAACAATTTTAGTTAAAATATTTTTTACCTTAATCAACTTTAAAAATTTTTTCCGTTTACTTAACTTTAACGTCTTTGTTGGCATTTAGGCAACAATATTTTTTTCTTTTAATTCAATGCCTATTGTGTGTTGGGGTTACTTTTAAAATTAACTTCCCGTTGAAACTAAAAGTTAAATTCTCTTTATAGTATATACTTGGAGGTCTCTTATCTTTACTAATTTTTTTAATCACCATGGAGCCTAACCATTTAAAAACTAATGAACTTACCTACGAACTAAGAATTCGGCAAGTAGATCATACCGGAGATGTGGAGAAAAAACGCAAAATTTTACGTGGTGTTTTGAGTCAAGAGGACTCAAATCGTAGTTTTATTCAGGGAACTTTAGTAAGTCCGTACGCGTGGAATGATGACGTGGCCGAAATTTCCGAAACTATTAAAGACTTACAAAAGGTTGTCGATGCCTTTCAAGGTATCAAAGACGACCCTGCCTATAAACGAATTTCGTCGAGATTAACTCACCTATCGGGTCGTGTGCAACGATTAAAAGCCGATGATGATGGTCAAGAAGTAAAGAGAAAAGATTTACAGACCCAAATACTAGTGTTGGAAGGGGACTTTGCTTTTAAAGTAGTACCTAATGCTTCTACACCTACCAGGAGTGATGCTGTTCCTTCCGTGTCGTCCAATAGTAGCAAATCTATCGCGCCATATAAATGGAATGTTAGCTTTTCGGGCTCAGGGAAACAAGAGTCGGTGATTTCGTTTTTAGAAAAAGTCGAGTTATTGCGACAAGCACGAAATGTCACAAAAAACGAACTTTTCCTATCGTCTTGTGACTTGTTCACTGGCCAAGCCTGGACTTGGTATTCTAATAATCGTTCAAAAGTTAATAACTGGGATGAGTTGGTGGTGAAATTAAAACAAGACTTTCTACCTTATTATTACGAAGACGATTTATTACGCGAAATCGATAACCGGACTCAGGGTCCTCAAGAACGCATTGCTATCTATATTTCCTCTATGGAGGGTTTATTTAATCGGCTTCCTTCTAAACCTGATGAGCAAACCCAAGTTAACAAAATTAGACGAAACTTATTACCTTACTATATCTCTCGTTTAGCTCTTCATACTCCAAAAACTGTTTCCGAACTTACCGAATTATGTAAAAAATTAGAAGAATCACGTACATGGTCGGAAAGGTATAAACCACCTCCGAACCCGAACATTGGACTCTTAGAGCCCGATTTGAGCTGTCTATTACCGCAATCTAATAATACAAGTTCATTTTCGAATTATCGTTCTCGTTTTCAACCCAAAGGTAATGTTGCTGCCATTGGTAAGCTAATTTGCTGGAACTGCGATCGCCTAGGTCATTCCTATTCCGAATGTCGGAAACCACGCATCCTATTTTGCTATGGGTGTGGGAATAAAAATACCTATAAAAATCAATGTTCAACCTGTTGTCCAAAAAACGTGAACGGCAGTACCGTACCGCTGGACGTCGTTACTGCCACAGTTCAAGGTCCAGATCAAAGTATTGCGGGTCCTTCAAAGACAAACCAAAACCTTACAAAACCCAACAAAAAGCTCACCAAATCGCGTCAAAAGAAGCACTAAAGACTTCTTCTCTCGAGTGGAAGAAATGGTTATCTGAAGTAAAACATTTCTACCAATCTTTTATCTCTATTTGTCCTTTTTTTGATAGAAAACCTAATGACAACCGTCCTTATTTAACTGTTCAAATATCAGATTTTAACGTTGTAGCTTTAGTGGACAGTGGTAGTACTGCTTCTATCATAGGTTCACTAGGATTTTCTCTCTTACAAAAATTAAATATACCTATACAATACGAAAATTTTGTAAATGTTACTACAGCTGATGGCACACCTCAAAACGTGTTAGGCTATATTTCCGTTCCTATTACCTTAAACAATGTAACCAAAACAATGAAAATTTTAATCATTCCATCGTTAAATCATTCGGTTATTCTGGGAGTAGATTTTTTAAAATGTTTTAAAATTAAAGTAAATTTTCAAGACCTCTCTTATCGTTTAGCTTTACCTACGCTCTGTGCGGTTAATACAATTCAAACTGTACAGGATTTAACTTTGAATGAGAAAAAGTATTTAGATCTAGTAATTAATATGTTTTCCGAAATCGCACCTTCTGATAGGATCGGCCTTACTCATTTAATATCTCACTGTATAGAGACAGGAGATGCTAAGCCTATTAGACAAAGACAATATCCATTGTCGCCTGCTATGCAACAGCATCTCAATGCCGAAATTGATGAAATGCTTAAATTAGGAATAATTCAACCATCTAGATCACCTTGGACTAGTCCGTTATGGTTAGTTGAGAAACGCTCTGGCGAATATCGTGTTTGTTTTGACGGCAGAAAACTAAATTCAGTAACTGTAGATGATTCTTATCCTATGCCTCTAATCGATAGTATCTTAAACAAATTACGTGATGCTAAATTTCTTACCTCAATAGACTTAAAAAGTGCATTTTTTCAAATTCCCTTAGAACCAAATTCTCGACCAAAAACGGCCTTCGCTGTCTATGGTAAAGGATTGTATGAATTTCGCGTCATGCCTTTCGGCCTCAGTAATGCTCCAAAAACGATGGCAAGATTAATGGACCAAGTTATTGGACCTTCTCTCGAACCTTTTTGCTTTTCGTATCTTGATGACATTATTATAGCTACTCCAGATTTTTCTACTCACTTAGACATCTTAAAACAAGTATTCTCTAGATTAAGAGAAGCTAATCTCACTGTTAACCTTAAAAAATGCCAGTTTTGTCGTCCATCTTTAACCTTCTTAGGTTTTGTTGTCGATCAACAAGGACTAAGAACCGATCCTGAAAAGGTTTCGGCTATTATGAATTATTCTGTTCCAAAAAACACCACAGAGATAAAGCGACTCATCGGACTTGTTAGTTGGTATCGTCGTTTTATTAAAGACTTTTCAACGATATGTTCTCCTATCTTAGATCTTTTACATGGAAGAAAGAAAGGTCAGTCTATAACGTGGACACCCGAAGCTGATGAGGCATTTAAGGAAATTAAACTTCGGTTAACTTCTGCACCGGTTTTAGCTAGTCCGGATTTTACTAAACCTTTTATTATCCAATGTGACGCATCGGATACTGCCGTAGGCTCAGTGCTCTATCAAGCTATCGACGGAATTGAACATCCCGTAGCTTACGCGAGTAGGACACTGACAAAATGTGAACGTAAATACTCCGTTACTGAAAAGGAGTTATGTAGTTTACTGTTTTCTGTAGAGAAATTTCGTAGTTTTGTTGAAGGTACGCGATTTACCGTAGAAACTGATCATGCTTCGTTATTATGGCTAACAAATATCTCAAATCCAACTGGTCGATTAGCTCGATGGGCGATCCGATTGTCCCAATTTGACTTTGATATCGTCCACCGTAAAGGTACTCAAAATGTAGTAGCAGACGCTCTCTCTCGATCAATTACCGAAACAGCTGTTTTAGATTTGACTAAAATAATTCCTGATAAATGGTATATCACTATGTTGCTTAGAGTTAAAGAAAATCCCGAAAAATATCCTTCTTACCGTATAGAGAAAAATATCTTGTACAAACATATCTTTCATAACCATGCTATAGTCAGTAATGTAACAGACTGGAAAATAGTAGTACCTTCTAAAAATCGCGCGGAAATCTTTAATATGTTCCATGATGAACCTACCGCTGGACATTTTGGTGTTTCCAAAACTCTTTCTAGAATTTTAGAATTATACTATTGGCCGAATATACGTAGAGATGTTCACAAATATGTTCGTAAATGTACGATTTGTGCCGCCAATAAGAGTACTAATTTACCACGTGCAGGTTTAATGGGTGCGTACCGAAATATCAATTTTCCATTTCAACTCGTTTCAGCGGACTTATTGGGCCCATATCCAAGGTCTAAAAACGGGAATAGATATGTCCTTGTAGTAGTTGATTGGTTTACTAAATATGTGCTAGTACGTCCCTTACCTAGAGCTACCTCCCCTGCAATTACAAAATTCCTAGAGAATGATGTTTTTCTCATTTACGGCGTCCCACAAATATTCGTGTGTGATAACGGTTCTCAGTTTACTAGTCGAGAATTTACGAGACATGGACAAATATAAAGTACAAAAGGTATGGTATAATGCGAATTACCATCCCCAAGTAAATTTTACCGAGCGCGTAAACCGAGTAATTCTGACTTCAATTCGCTCTTACATTAATGAAAATCATAAAGATTGGGATAAGTCTATTTATCAAGTAGCTCAGGCTATCAGGACAGCAAAGCACGAAGTTACCGGTTATACTCCTGCTTTCCTGAATTTCGCACGAAATATTCCTTTGTCGGGAGAATATTATGGAAAAATTTCTGAAAACGCAGATAATATCTTAACTATTGGAGAGAAAAATCAGTTGATAACTGATTTACAAGAGTTACCTAAATTATATGTCGACGTTCGCAAGAAGTTGCTTTTAGCATATCAAAGGAATGCCAGACAATATAATTTACGGAAACGAGCTTTAAGATTTTTCCCAGATGATCATGTCTGGAAAAGAAATTATACCTTATCAGATGCCGCGAATAACTATTCCGCTAAGTTAGCTCCTCGATACATACCTTGTATTGTAAAGAAGGTGATATCTAAATTAGTATATAACCTTACGGATCTTGATGGTAACGATCTCGGGAATTGGCATATCAAAGATCTCAAATCTGATTATACCGAACTAGATTCCGACGATGACTCCGATCCGGAGGACGGAATCGACGAAGTCGACTAATATCTAAATACCTTTCTTACCTTTATTTTGTAAAATAGAGATAAAAATCATCCCTAAAACCTTATCTTGTCTTACCTAAAATATCTAATACCGCTTATCTTATCTTATCGTATCTTTTCCTTATCTTATCTTTATTGCCCTATGGTAAGGGGTGACGAATACTACCATCGTGGGATTCCGCCTGCGTGAGGTAAGAGCCCTCTAAATGGCCACCCTTTCGTGCAGAGAGGCCTGATTGCGATGGGAGTACCTTTGTTCCTTCTGGCTACCTTCAATGGTAATAATGGCAGGATGGGTCTACTTGCGAGTGCGTATCGGACAGTTGGTCTGGTGAGCCTTGTCAACACTAATGATGATTCTCACTGCTCTGTAGCCTGTGGTCCTGATTAGTAGCTGGTTGGGGGGGTTAGTTACTGTGTCGTAACTAGGAACAACCTCGTCGCCTTTCTTTTTCCCTGGTGTAAAAAAAAAACCATTTCAGTACTGGCAACGGCTACACAGCTGCTGAGGCGGCAAATCACGTCTCGGGTGATAGATTTGGTATCTTCATCTAAATTCCTTTTCGATTTTTTCCTCTTTTCTTCTTCATTTTCTTTCGCGATTCTTTTGGAAGTGGATCATTTCTTCTGAGTATACATTTGTTACTTGTAATGAACCGTATGGCAAGGCCCATGCACGAGGCATTTGCGCAACATGGTGACCTAGGTTAGCTTCGTTTACTAACTTCATCTCAGGGACTTGAGTCTTCACAGAGGCAATGGTTCCCCTTACAAAACGAATACAATATCTATAGGCAAATATATATCTATATTTTGTTGTTTATATATATATTCTTTTTGGTTTCTTATTTTCTGAATTTTGGGTTTGGACCAAGACAGAAAAATTTGAACCTCCTAGAGCTTTCAAATTTTTCTACCCGAGAAAGAGGGTGTGTAACGATAATTTTCACAGTTATCGCCACGACGTCAGAGTCAAAACGGAACTATCGTATCTTGGGAAGCATGCGCGGATGAATTGACCAAAGGATCGATCGACGTTCGCTCCTCGTGGAAAATCAGTTGATTCCGGGGTTCAGAGTGCACTAGAGGTAAGAGCGATATCTAAACTTTCTCGTTAGTTGAGACATTTTCAACATTTGTGGTGTGAGATGACGAGTTAATATTACTAGTATCGATAGAATTGCCCGATAATTATTTAACAAGTCTTATTGATTTTTGTTGCGCGATTATTTCGATAAATTTTAAGGCATAGACCTGCCGGCAAGGAGCCATATTGTGCAGCCTGTAGCTTTAAAATTCCCGAGCGGTGTCTGTCGTTTACTGGTATTAATTTTTCGTTTCACACGTTGCCTTTTGCTTTACAAGTTTACCTTTGAGATTAATCGCACTTACCGTACTTTATCTGTTATCTTACTACCTCTGGTGTACTGGAAAATCGGAATTGATTCCTGTTATCTGAATTGACTTCTGTTATGCACGCCACGTGCTCGATAACAGATTAGGGTCTCCATTTTGCTTGATATATTATCTATGCCTATTTGATAAAGTAAATTGTCAAACGAGAAATTCTCATCTTTTGGGCCATAGTGTGGTTACGGCACGAGAGTATACCTAATAATTTATCTACCTATATCTTGTCCTGCCTAAATAACAGAAAATATATAAGAAAACCTTATTATCTAATTTTTCATTGACTCGGGAAGTTTTCAGTGAAGTAAATATATCGGGGGATAATAATTGTTCTTTCTGTGGGTGAAAGATTGTTCTTTCAAAATTGAAATAATTAATTATTTAATTTCGTTGGGGAAAATTTATTAATCCTAGTAATAAGAAATTATTTTCCTTTTTTATATCTTTCTATGTCTCTGTCAAAATTACTGTTGCTTAATTTAAAATTCAGCATATAAAGTAGGCATACGAGTGCTTCTTTTCTTTATTATTTTTATTCTCGATTTAACGTAAATCATAAATTTACCGTAATAATTTGCTCATAGTTTTCTTAAGTTAATAAACTCGAACCATGTCAAAAATGGCTTAATTGAAACATAACTTTTGCCTTCTGCGTATTATCTCATTTAAGTTGAATGTGATTACCTATATTACCCTCAGTAATAAATTTTTTGAATGTCACTACCATTACCTTCCGTAATAATTACTTTAAAAAAATATATTAAATAAATCTTGTGGGATTTTCCTTTTCATAAAATCTATGACACTCAGTCATTGCATTTAAAGTAATAATTCCTTATTAACTTACATATGTTATCTTGTATTTGATAATTGTTTTTTAACAGTAATCATAATAATTTCTAGAGTATATTTTTTTGCTCAGATAATTTTCTCTTAGTAGAGTTTTTCTTTCATTGAACTCTCATTGTTAAATTTATTGTTTTCCCGGCTAGTAATCTAAGCCTTACATAACAATTTTTATTATTGTATTTTCTAAAACACTGGTATATTTCTTTTATGAACGAGACCAAGAAGAGAGTCCTTGCTGAGTTAACCAGAGAACGTTACGTAACGGCCGACGAAGCTGTGTCATAAGTTCCAGTCTATTGTAACCTAACCCGAAGGATATCAAGGACCACGAGAATTTACTGATTATTGTCCAGAGGCAGAAACCTTAGCCTTCATCTAGATAGCCCAGGGATGGTATTTACAGACGCTTTAAGGAACTGAGGTAATTGTACCAGCTCTGATTTTCTTAATTCAACCAGCTACTCACCAGGTCTTATCGTACTACGTCACCGAATACCAGTTTTCTTTTGCAGTTATATGTAAATGTTAGGTTTTTATTTACTGGTTATTTTCGGGAAGATAATAAATATCTGTACTCGTGAAAATCACCTTAAGTGAATTTTGTTACATTTTTTATTGCCCTCCTGGCTTACCTAACCTTATTTTTTTTATTCATTTTACTAGATTTTACTTAACATAATTTTTTCCGCCCTTCAGGCATTTTAATTCTAATGTTTAAAATCTGTGATATCAGGTAATTCTATTTAATTGAATATTGTTACAATTCATGTTTTCTTGTCAATTAATTGTTGTAATATATTCTTGTTTGGGAATTTGTTGCTTTTTATTTCTCAGCTCAGACATTTCCAAAGCCAAAAAGCCAAGGTTTCTAAAAATTATAATTTTCCGCATATCTTTATCTTATCAATTGATGCATATAAATGTGTTGTTAGTGAGGTATTGAGGGCCTTTGTTAATTTCGGTTAATGAGTCCTTAATATACTTATTACCAGCTGGCGCTCGCATTAATTGTGGTTATCTATAAATAAATTGTTTTATTGCTTAAAGTATCTTTTACCTACAGTCATCTTGCTAGACAGCTAATCAACTGAGCTAATATTATAATTGATAACTTCCATTTGTTAATAACAAATCATTTGTGCAATATTTATCAATTTGATTTTCCATCACGACTTACCCACTACCCACCGAAAGCACTGAGCAGCCGACAGGCAAAAATTAAAAAAATTAATTCTTGGAGACTAAAGAGGCCTAATTAAGGTAAATATAAAACTCCCCTCGTGGAGATCACTCTTGCGTCATAAGGTCCACTGGATGTGGAAGTAATAAAAACGTGTATATAATTCATTGAAAAATGAATTTCATAATGAGAATTGTGAATTTTTTAAACTGTTAAATGGAACTAATAAATTTACCATTAGGCTTTTACAAAATTATAGATTATTTTACAGAAATATTTGTAATAAATATTACTATTTATGCTTTTATAAAAAAAAATATGCATGTTTGTTTCATTGCCTACACTGGTTATCAATACCTTGAAAGGATGGAAGACTGGTGAAGAAAATAAATGTAAAAAATTTATATATTTCATGATAAAATACATAAACAATATAAACAATAAATGGAGTCTAAATAAGTTTTAGTAGAATACATAGATTTCATGAAATACCTAATCATTGTAAAAAATAAACAAGTTACGTCAAGTGATTTACTGTCCCTTTTCCACGCCTATGACTTCTGTTTACGTACTTGTGAAATGAGCGACCACATCCTTTACCCCAATATTTTTTGCATACAATGCATTTATTTACCATGATGAACACTAATAATTCTCAAACTAACTGAAAATTCTAATTAACAGTTCGAATATACAAGAAAAGAGCACAAATCAACAAGAATTAAATATAGAGACGACAATTAATATTTGACACTTTTGACAGTATGTGTCCAGTATTGCACAGTTGCCAACACTTAATAAAATTTGCAGATAAATAAAAAAAGTGTGTAAAAAAATATCTAATTCATAGATAAGGTTATATAAATCATTACATTTTGAAGATAATAGGCTAGAACACATATGTGTTATTAGTAATAATTACATTAGGGTGGTTTTAAAAACGCAATATCCTATCTTAAGTATTGGGATATTTCCTTAATAACATGACTAATGGAGTGACATGGCAAACTTGCATTAAGTTCTACCCTCCTTTCCCCACCGCTATTCATGCCATCGTCATTATATGTAAACAAGCTAGGTCTATATGTATATATGGTCGAAGGAATAAGAGTAGAGGGTGTCTTATAAATTAATATACTTTTAATTTGTTTTGTAATGCGATTTAGAACCGTGAGTATTTCATTTCTAAGTTTTACCATTTCTTCAATTCATTCCATTGTTACATGGAAATAAGTCAAAATATTCACCTAATGTTTCAAACTATTCCTAAAACTCCTCGAATTAAAAAATGCTACAGCTACATTTTTGTAATACTTAACACTAATTAAACAGAATTTATTATTATTATATACATCCCACACAAATACTACCACTTACCACCAATACCAAAAAGTCCGCAAGTCTGATCTGCTCACTCCACTCCGGCTCCGTGTCCGAAGGTACAACGTTATCGTGTGCTCAGTGCTCCGCTCAAACGCATGACAGTATTGACAGTCCAGCGGAATCGGAACTAGTATTTTCTAAATCTGAGAACTGTTCCGCGGAACTGTTAGCTCGTACCTGTTCCTAAAGAACAGGTTCGGTTGTTTCGTACCATCTCTAGTGTAATGCTGGCAACACTGTCTATGGCACAAAACGTGCCGAAGCTACAGAAAAGATTGTTATATCTTTTGTACCGAAACCTGACGAAACCAAATTGTTACTACCTTTTGTGAGAATTTGTCAATTTGTGGGAACAACGAGGAGACAGAAATTAAAGTGTTACATCTGATTCCAAAGTACGGAAATACCGTATTGAATTTCAATGCGTGGTTCTTGATTTATCTCTGGTGTACGGAAATAAAACAGTACCTACTTGAATTTGTGGTGATGTTATAAATGACAAGAGCCTTTCCGCTGAATTTATGGTTTAAAGATCCTAATTTGAAATCTAATTAAAAAACAAGATGAGTAATTCACGGAGAAGTAGAAGCCCGGTATACCGACGTGAATATGCATTGAGTACGAGTTCAGTAAGTAGTGGTAATATTAATGATAGTCGTACATCATATTCTTCTCGAAGACAAAGTAAATCTGACAGAGGGAGACGAAATAATCCAAGAGACCACTTGGCAGAACGGGAGACCATACGTGATAAGGATGAACGCACTAGACTAAATAGTACAGAACGTAGTAATGAAAAATATGATTACGAGAAGTATCAAAAGAACAAACAATTTCGTGAAATTCGGGGAGAAAGTCCTGAAGAAGAATCATATTTAAAATCAATGACCCCCTTACACAAGGGACTTGAAATAAGAACAATCAATTCAGAAAAACATGAAACCATAGATGAATGTATGTTAGATCCATCTACATGTAATTTTCGTGGTGTCTCCAATCGTAATGATGATGATGTTGTTTTGGTTAAAGAGGATCCAGTCAGAGTAGAAGACAGAAAGAAGATTAAAGATGACAGTGATAACCGTTTGGACCGTTTGGAAAAATTAGTTGAACTGCTTGTGAACAGTAACAGTAAATCGCAACCTATTCAAACTAATACACCGCAGGAAAGCAGTTGGCTTTCTGTAAATAAAGGTGTACTTGAACTAGTACCTAGAAATACCAATTTTACAACATCAATGTGGTTAAATAAACTTCATGAAGAATGTGTAGAAAGAAACTTTGATGAGAAGACAAGCATACAATTTGTAGAAAGTAATATGACCGGAATAATTAAGGCATGGTATAAAACCATTCCGGCATATGATTTTTCATGGCCAGAGTTAAAAATGCTTATCACTAAAACATTCCCGGATAATATTGATTTTGCATCAACATTGAAATTACTCGTGGAAAGGAATAAGAAGCTAGAAGAAAGCGTGACACAATATTACTTCAGCAAAATGTATTTACTTGAGGCATGTAAAATATCTGGTGCCAATGCTGTCTCTTGTTTAATTGATGGTTTAGAAAATGAGGCTTTTAAACAAGAAGCTAAAAGCCATAACTTCTTAACGCCTGAGTCTTTATATTCACAATTTTTGTTAAAATTTTCCTTTTATCATAATCAACAGGTTACTCCAGAGTTAATTGAATATGAGGAAGTCTATCCTGCAGAACCTGATTATGTGGAAAATCAATACGTTAACGATTATAAAGTAGGGAATAAAGGAAAAAAATGTTTAACTTGTGGTAAAAAGGGCCATTTAACTATACATTGTAGACATGCCCCCCGTTGTTATAATTGTAAAAAAGAAGGACATATTGCTGCAAATTGTCAATTGAAATATCGTAAAATTCTAATGATATCAGGTAAAAAGGAACTTGATAAATCCAACTATGTATTATGCTATGTGAATGGGAAAAAACTACATGCGTACATCGATACTGGCTGCGGCGTAATTACGATTAAAGAATGTGTGGCTCAAGATTTAAAGTTGAAGTTTAATTCATCCCAACAACTAATTCGAGGATATGGAGGAGGTTTTGTGAGAGCTTTGGGAGAAGTTAAAGTGCTTATAAAAGTAGATTTGGTGGAATGTATATTACCAGCAGTTGTAGTTCCAGATACTGTACAAACTGTTCCTTTAATTATTGGGCAACCACTTTTGCACAAACGTGATGTTGTAATGGTTTTGCAAAACAGTGGTATCAGGCTGTTCGAAAAGAGATTGGATGAGTCTTGTCTTAAAAAAATGATTTTGTCTCATTGCTAGAAAACTGAGATGTGTAAATACAACTTCTTCGAATAGAGTTCAGATAATCTCAATGGTAAGTACAAGGGATGTATTACAAAAAATGACTCAGGAATTCCTAAATTTATTCTTTTATTTTCCTCATAGTTTTTGTAATCAATTGAAGTAGAACGTTTTTATATGCTTACTCCATAAGCAGTTTTGACTTCTTTTGTGTACTTAATTTTTCCATTTGTTTCAAAGACTATTTTATGTATCAACCAAGCATTTAATTATAACATAGTTTATCGCATTGGGATTTACAAATAATGGTGAAAAAACTTATCCTAGAAAATAAACATTTGTGTGCCTACATATTTTCATTTTATTCAAGGTGTTATTTTATATGGCAAAATGCATTATTCGTTTCATATCGAATTGCTTTTGTACCTACAATGTGTTCGAGAGATCACTCTTTTCTATCTTGGAGCTAATTCTACAGATAAAAATAGTGACAAAACTTCCTAATGTTTCTATAAACTTGTCAGGGAATGCGTCCTAATAGTGGATATTACTCATTAGCTCGGAAACATAGCAGATATGTTGAGATATACTCTTACAATGTGTACCCTGCCACTTTTAAATCAAAGGTTCATAATTTGCATTACTAAATGAAGTTACAACATCTTTAATGATACAGATTTAATTCCCTCACATTTTTAATCACTATGTATAACCGTAAAAATGTGAAGAAATGAAAATGTACGTTTTTATACAGGTTTTTATTAATTTTAATAACAATTATCGTCCTGTCAATGAATGGTTTCTAGAGGGAAATGCCGAGATCACAATTTTTGACTTGAGAGCTGAGTTTGGACTATTTAGGAGGTAAATATACCAAAAGTCCCCGAATGTAGGAGGGGCACGAAGAATGTACCGGTTTTTTGTTTTTTGCTCATATCTCGAAAACCTAATCAAAAAGTGACTATATGCAAAATTAAAGCTGACTAAATTTTCTACAATAATGTCTATTAATTTTTGTCGTATCTGTTATGGTTCAGTAATGAATTGTATATCTTTTGACTGTATTCTAACTTTTTTTTTCCTTATGGGTTGCGGTGCCGAAGCCCCGATGTACTGAAGCTTAAGCTTATTGTACTTCGTATTCTAACTTTATTGTAAATTTATTATAAATTGAATACAAATTTTAATGACCTCATAGAAAAAAATTTCTCGTACAGGTATCCATTTCACAGCAGACTGAACTCAAATATCGAATAAAAAATGTCTTTGCATCTGTAAGTGTGTGCGTGCGTGTATATGTATGTGTGTGTGTATACCGTTTCTTGTAAATACGATAATTTGTTAGACTTAAAATATTAAATTACAACTTGGAACATATGTAAAACAGCATATTACAGTAATCCCTATTGAAATTGGGCCATATCTGTAATACATGGTGATAACCAAAGGCCTACAAACTCTCACTTCATAATAATCTTATTAAAAATACCATGCTCCATATTTTAGGATAACAATGATATATCATCTAATTTAAATAAAGTTGGTTTGCCTAACATCAGGGTGTCTACCAACGAGGAAAATCGGGAAAACGGGGAAAATGACGGGGATTTAGTCCAACCGGGAAAAAAAACGGGAAAAAGACGGGAATTTCAAAAAGTAATCGGGAATTGCAAATGTCGGCTAATAACTATAGGTATATTTTCATTCGCAAGATACGGGGTAGCCAATACTGTTGTATTTCCCCATATGTTTGTTTACATTACCCAGTAATATGAGGATACACAGTGTGTCCAACTAAGTCGGCACCATATGGGAAACTTTTTTATTATTGGTTTTATGAAGAAAAGTTATTCTTGATAAAAAGTTTTGCATGGCCTAAAACCCGATATCATTTGCTGCATCGGCGACATGATTATGATATCCACTTTTCTTAATAATGTGATCACCGTCCGATACTAAATGTGCCACACACTTCACTTTTCGGTAATTTTCGCATTTCCAATATATCTTATTTACATCAACTTCTTTGTGTTTATAATATAAATGGGGTCTGGTATGTTTTAAGTACGTCCGATTTTAACAATTTTCCAATAAATTTTGAAAAGAACATGGTTAATAGAGCACATTTTGAAAAAAATTTTGTGGATGAACCATAAAGTGTTGAAAAAAAAATTACGAAAGTTACGGGACCTCTGGGAGCGAAATGGGGTGCTGGGTGGGGAGATAGTGGAATATAATAATGGAAAAGATGGTTATTAATACAGTTGTACAACGTAATAGCAGTTAATTAGTCACCTCCGACCTCCGGTGCACAGCACTAATTGGAAAAGAAAAAAAACCACGATTTGAAATTAATGCTTTCTCTTTTCTTGTACTTTTGGAGCTGTGACTGAGATAATTAAATAAATCTGCTTCTCGTTCATTACTTTTTCTTTATTGTTTGTACTAATTTGTTATATTGAAGCTTGAAAAAAACCAGGAAAATCGGGGGAAAAACGGGAAAAAGTCGGGAATTTCCATCATGGTAGACACCATGAACATACACCCGGTATATTGCGGTTTATAAATCTTATACATCTTATTTTTGTATGCTTAATCAAAAACCTTAGTAATATTTTAAGTCTAACAGAAGTTATCGTGTTTACAAGAAACGGTATACACGCTCACGTACATATACACGCACACACACTTACAGACGCAAAGACATCTTATTCAAAATTTGAGTTTAGTTTACTGTGAAACAGATATCTGTACAAGAAATTTTTTTCTACGATGGTCATTAAAATTTTTATTCAATTTATAATAAATTTATAATAATATAATAAATACAGTCAAAAGATATACAATTTATAACTGAACCATAACAGATACGAAAAAAATTAATAGAAACTTTATTGTAGAAAATTTAGTCGGCTTTAATTTTGTATATAGCCACTTTTTGATTAGGGCTAACCGTTTTCGAGATATGAGCGAAAAACCAAAAACCGGGACCTTCTTCGTGCCCCCCTGCACTTCCCACCCTTACATTCGGGGACTTTTGGTATGTTTACCTCCTAAATAGTCCAAACACAGCCTTCAAGTCAAAAATTGTGATCTCGGCATTTCCTTCTAGACCCCCTTATTGAGCGTTCATTGACAGGGCTATTATAGTTTTGTTTTTTTAAATTCACTGTTTTACTATACTTACTTGGTATTTTGGTATTTTTTTTCCTTACGAGTTCCGGTGCCAGAACTCCGCTGTACTGAAGCTTAAGCTTATTATACCTCATAGTCTTCTTATCCCATTAGTCCCGCTCCTCCCAAAAAGGTGAATGTACGGTCGATGGGAGCTCTGGGTAGCTCTTCAGGAGTCACAAATGGTCCCCGAAGTATGAAAGCCTTCCAGCCATCCAGGCTGAGCATTTACATGGTACGTGGTGAGGAGTTTCCTCATCCTCACCACACATCCTGCACTCTGGATTGTCCCTCACCCCTATATTGGTTAGGTGTTTATTTAGTGTGCAATGTCCCGTTAGAATGCCCACTGCACATCTCAGCTGTTTTCTGCTCAGCTTTGGTCTTTTTCTTGGATGATCCATCAGTGATGAATGAATTAAGGCATGTATGTATGACCTCCGTACGATTTCTATAGCTGTGACTTCTGTTTGGAACACTGTTGTGCCACCCAGGTTAAGACTAATGTCTGCCCTTGGATGTTCCTTTGTAACTTCTGCTCCACTACTTCTTGACATTTTTGATCTGTCAGTATACCATACTCATACCATACCTCTCCCCTGTCAGGTTTGTATACCCTGAAGGTTTTTGTCAACTTGTGGCTTGGGCTGGTTCTATCTGACTGCATATCTAGTAGTCGATTTTTTTCAATTTGTTGAAATATTCTCAGAATGGTCCTGTATCCGTTTATTTTAAGCCTGTACGCTGCTAACAGTGCCCCACTCTCCATGACTAAGTGTAGTGGAGGTAGGCAGCGTAGTGCTTCCATGGCTGCGCTAGGCGTTGTTGATATTGCCCCCTGTTATCCCTACAAAGGCCAGTCTTTGTACCTTTCTTAGATTTCTCATTGCCTTCTCTTTTCCAGCTTTGTGCCGCCTGATCAGGGAGGCACAATTTATTTTTGGCACCACAATCCTTTGGTACAACCAGAGCACCATTTTTTGTTGTAGCCCCCAGTTTTTGCCTACCATTCTGACCCATAAGGGCATGTCTTTGGTAGTTCCTCTGTCTAGGTGTACTTTGAAGTTTAATCTGGTATCTGGAATCAGTTCCAGAAATTTAACTTCGTTGCTCACCTGCAATTCATTTCCCCGCAGATATAATTTTCCCAGGTTGAGTTTCTTCTTTCTTGTGAAGGTGACCACAGTACAAAGAAAGACTTTCCTGGATGCACCGTCTGTCTACCATAATGAGGATACCCTGCATATTTTCTGATGCAGCACCCTCATATTTTCCTATTGCTAGAATGAAGACATTGTCTGCATAACCTTGTGCATATAATTCCCTGCCATTCCAATAGAGATGAGAGCTCGTCCATGACCAGGCACTACAGGAGTGATACCCCTGTGGGTATACTCTAGTCACGGATACCTCCTCTGTTGTGGATCCTAGCTTGGACTAAATTTTTCTAATTTTGAGTACTGAGGCGATCCATCGTGTTATTGACTTTTCGACTCAGCGTCTCTTTAATGCATCACATAATGGCTTAAATGAGGTAATATCAAAGGCACCATCTATGTCTAAGAAAATTCCTATGGCAGTATCTTTACTGTCTAGGGCCCCTTCTTATTTTTTTAGTAATTTCATGTATTACTAACTAACAAGATTTCGTGTTTGATAGGCATGTTGGTTTCGACGTAGAGTTTTGGCCCATTCTTATCTCCCCTAATATGTCTTATCAACCAGATTCTCCAGAGTTTTCAAGGGAAATGATATTAGGCTAATAGGTCGGAAGGATTTGGTCTCGGCATTGGTATCACGTCCTGGTTTTGGTTTAAATACTACCTACCTTTATCTTCTATAGGTATACGTTAAATATGATTTTCTAAACTTCTTATAATTTCTGGTGGACTATTAGTGTTGATATTAAGTGAAATAAATTATGCAAATATGCTGTAATAATCATCGAAGTAAATTTTTAAAAATATTTGTTTGGGTCTACGTATGTATTTTTTATTATTGGTATTATTTTGTTGATGTAAATTTTAAATATTTTGATAAATATCACCAATCATTGTGGTCCTTAAAAATATGTTTAATTTCTATATCTATTTAAAATTAAAAAACTAGAAACAAGAAAATATTGGTAAATATATAAGTTAATGCATGATGAAGAAGAAGCTGCTTAATTTCACTAAACAGGGTGTTATGTTTAGAATGTTAGCTTGCGTAGATTCTGTATCTTCTAATGCACCAAAATATAATATACAGGATGTCCCACTTAAAACTCCCGGCGCCATTTTCTCGACAACCAAAAGCGATATTTGAATTTTGTAAAAGGTATCCACTAGAATATATAAATGACATTAGTTTTGAGTAAAAATGGTTATTTTACACATTGAGGTCAGGTTGGCGTTGCGATGCAAAGGAATTGTTCAATCCTAGGAACGTTCAAATACGGTGCGTGAGATGGAGAATTATATTCTAAGCAACTTTTTTTAACATGAACAATTTTCTAAGTATCACTGGTTTTCGAGATATTAGAACTTCAATTCAAGTAAAAAAAAATGGCATTTTTTTCCTATGTCTGCAATTTGCAGTGTAAAATTTTGTCAACTACACAACATAAACATGACGCAAAAATTAAACAATATACAATGAACAGAAATGTCAAAATCTTTAATTTCCAAATAGCAGTTGCAGCATCACCTTTGTTTTATTGAAAAAAAAGTTATTTTGTGTTTTGAAATAAATTTGTTTCATTACCATCTAAATCAGCCTGATTCATTATGAAATATGTCCCAAAGGATTTATCGTCTAAAATGTATTTTAAAAAAGTTATGACGATTTTTATATTTAAAAAAAATTATATTGAAGTTCAAATATCTCGAAAACCAGTGATTTTTCGAAAATTGTTCGTATCTCATGCATTAAAGGATAGTATTGTTTTGACAAATTTATTGCACACATGTATGAAAGTATTCGAAACAATCCGGGCACAGATATTCATTGCACTTTTTGCAGACATATTTTGTTCTTCGCTTACATATTGAAGATTTGCAACGGTTTGCATTGTTTATATCTGTTAGTTTTGGTCAGTGTCCCAGGCCATCAAATCTCACTTCCATGGAGGTGCGTTTGATTATCTTTTTCAGTATAGTAGGGGGGGGGGTCACAGATCTTGATCTTGGTCTCCCTACACGAGTTTTGTCTATTTTCCCCGTGTTTATAAGCGATTTCGCTAGAGAACCTTTAAATTATAAGAAGTCTTTATCGGTATGTCCACTACATTTATATAAAATATAAGCGTTTACTACCGACACATCTAAAAAGTGCATAAAGACTTTTATGTACCATCTTCTGTTTTTTCGCCGCATTGGGTACATGGCTAAATATTAATCATGAAGATCAACTCCACCCATATTTTTATTGTAGAATTTTATGGCAAAGGGTTGATCAATTTCAATATTTTTGTTTTGTTTCTTAGAATATCTTTTTGCTTTATCTTGTGGCTCCTTCCCAGCACATGTAGATGCCACAAGCATTGGAGCTTTATCATATTACTTTGTTATTGTTGTACAATTTCTACTTGCGACATAACAAGTACCTCTTGGTTGTTTCTTGATTATCTTGTCAGGGGGTAATATTTGTTGCGCTCCTTGCATTCTGTTAGATCGTAAAATTTCTGTACCATATATTCCATTATTCCTCAAAGCATCTAAAAGACCAATTGAGCAAAACATTATCAAAAAAAACTTTATGGTTTTTATGAGAAATATCGTCGCATAATCGTAGAACGACATCTGCACAAGCTCCCAGTGGGCTCACTGCAATTCTGTTTTTTGCTCCTTGATAAATTTCAAATCGGTACATGTAACCACTTGTGCCTGCTCTTACCCAACATTTTATTCCACATTTCTTGGGTTTTTTTGGCAAATATTGTTTTATACTTATTTTACTTTTCATAGGAATAACTTGTTCATCCACAGATTGATATTCTTCGGATTCCATTGCCCTCTTAAAATTATCTTGAAGTTTATCCAGAAAAGGTCGGAGTTTCCATAATTTGTCTTCGTTGTTTTTTGTTCTTTCATTAGTTTTAGCATTTTCACCCAACGGATTTTTAATGAAATGGAGGTTTCTTCATACCTATTTACAGATATGGCATCAGCAATTAAATCCATCCGTAAACCTTCCCTCACTTGACCAGTACAATCTAACACGTGGATAACGAATATATGACATTACTAAGTTTATACCAATAAAGACATATAATTCTTTTTTAGTAAGGTGTTTTCTTTTCCATTCCGTTGACTATATAAATTAGTTTGATATACAATGTCATCCATCATATCATCAGATATCAAAGGGAAAAATATATCAATTATAGAGTTCACATTTGCATTTATGCTGGAAGTGCCTAAAAACAGGGGAATGGTTGCAGGACCTCTTTCATTATCTTTAGCCAACTATATATTTTTTAATATTCTTTCCCATAATTGCAACAAACTAATTTCATCCTCACTATTTTCAGAATCATCTTCTGAAAATTCAAGTTAATCCTGATTTTCTTCTATATCAAGCACTTCATATTCATTCTCTAATTCTACTCATAAATCATCAAGTTCATCCTCCGATGAGTCGTTATGATCATCATCCTTTACTCGAGAGGTTGAAGGTGCACAGAAATCATCATCATCATCTGATATTGCCAATTCACTAAGGTCTTCAAATAGCACAGCCTGTGGGATAAAAAACACAAATAACTATACTTGCCATATTCAAGTCGTAGATGCATGCCGTACACTAGAGTGGACATTTATGAAATTACCATAATATCAAAAAAATCTACAATTTTTGATAATGTAATATAAACAAATAACTTCATAATAGTATCAAGGTTATAAATAAAAATGTCTTACCTTTTGTTTCGGCAAACCGTAAAAGAAATGGGGGGGTCTTCAAAGTTGGATAATTTTCGTCGTTCATGTTTCACAGCTGATACGTTTCTAGATTGTGTTTAAATGCTGAATTTACAAACTTTAGCGAAATTTGATAAGTGGCGCCAGTGTTATTATAATTTAAACATTCACTGCAGTGGACTTAAATATATTAATTTGTACACAGAAAAAGACGTTGAAATCTTGTGTCCACTACAGTGTACGCTATGCACGAAAGGGTTAAATTAAGAGTTGCATATAAACAATCCTTTCCATATTAAGACAAAGAACTATTTCAGTTTTATACAAATTACGTGCATGAAATATAAGTTTTATAAATCTAATTTCATCGGCGGTTTCCTAACTTTATTTAATCTTCTTAGTAGGTGTTTCTGATTTTTTTCATCAGTATCTCTTAATAATCAGAACAGCGTTGGAAAGCAGATAGCTACTTTGAATAAAAAATGAAAAGATAATCAGTAATATAAAGTTAGTGGTGCAGTGCTGTCGAGTAGGGGCTTAAAAAATTCAATTGTGAAATTTTTGAGCCACATGTTATCAAAGCATTACTAGTAATGACTTGTCATTCACTTTGTAAAATTGCTACTCAGCCAACTTTAAAATGTTCAAAGGACCACTTGCGTCTTTGGCTTAAGGATACTTGATACAGTTAAACAATGGGCTCATTTAGCACTTTTTTTTATTTGATTATCGTAAAGATCTTACAATTCTAAGACCCTGTGTAAAAAACTAGAATTTTGTGAGACCTGTAAATTGTCTAAAAAAAAATTATAAACATGGACCACATGCATGGTCGAATCTCGGATGTGACGTCACTTAATAGCAACCCTTTTTTTTTGCGGGACTCTAACCAGTTAAAACCCCTCCGGAGCCCCCTCCCTGTCTTCAGTGTTTCCTCATATCCTGGAACCGCTCTCGCTTACCGTCAGAATATCAATCTTAGTGTTAGGTGTTCGAAATAATCTGCCTCCGCAGAGATGTCCTCTTATTACTACATCCTTGAAACAATTAGAGGTTCAAGTTTCTTTCGTCTACTTCCTTGATTTTCATAACTGATGTTATCAAGAGTTGCCAGTTTTCCTCTGATTCTATCATCCTCAGCACCATGTCATCGGGTGTAACTGGGACGCCTAGCCTGTTTATGACTCGTAGCCTTTCTTCTCTCCACCTGCTACACCAGAACACAGTATGCTCCGCGTCGTCTATCTCCCCGCAGTACATGCATTCTCGGTCTTCAATCTTCCCGATGTCGTAGACGTACTCTGCAAAGCATCCGTGTCCTGTTAGGGCCTGAGTAAGGTAGAACCCAACCTCCCCGTGTCCTCTCTCCACCCATCTTTTAATATCTGGAATGAGTCTCCTCGTCCATCTTCCCTTACTCGAGATATTCCATCTTTCCTGCCACCTCTGATAGAGTCTATCATTGGCCTCCTTCCTGCCACTTACCTCGTATATCTCCCACCTTTCTTTTGCCAGAAGGTCAGTGGGAGGGATCCCTGCCACTATCAGCACTGCCTCGTAGGAGACCGTTCTGTAGGCACTGCAGACTCTCAGTGCTGCACATCGCTGTACCCTGGCCAGTCTTCTTCGCGTTCTTTCCACTGCCATCGCACTTACCCATACCGGGGCCGCGTACAGGAGAATGTAGTGCACCACGCTACACAGCACTCTCCTCTTGTTGGCCTTCGGTCCACTGGTGTTATGCATTAGCCTGCCTATGGCTGTTGCCACCCGCCCAGCTTTTTCCTCCAATTTCGTCACATGCACCCCGTATGTCAATTTCGAATCGAGCCATATGCCCAGGTACTTTATCGCCTGGCTCGGGCCAATTTCCAGCTCCCCTACGCTTATTCTCATGATAGGGAGATTCCTCCTTCTGGTTATGATTACCAGCTCGGTTTTTCCAGGGGCAAGTTCGAGCTTCTTGCCCCTTACCCATCTCTCTATTTTTGCAATGGCCGTGTTCGCCGCCTCCTCGATTTCCCTCACCGTTCTGGCCGTGACTGTTACTGCCAGATCGTCGGCATATCCGATCACCTTAACGTTCTCCGGTTGGGGTAAGCGTAACGCATTGTCGAACATTATATTCCACAAGGTTGGGCCCAGGACCGATCCCTGCGGAACACCACAAGTCATTTTTCTCCACTGGGTAGTGCCTTCAACCTCCAGCCCTGTCCACCTGTTCTCGAGGTAGCTCTTTACTATCCTGAGCAGGTACAGGGCTATTCTTAATTTTCGCAACTTCTCAACTATCTCGCCCCAATCCGCCGTGTTGAAAGCATTCCAAACATCCAGTGTTACTATCGCACAGATCTTCTTGGCCCTCATAGCCTCCCCGGCTATCTCGGTTATGCGCCTTATCGCTCCTACCGTGGATCTACCTTTCCTAAAACCGAACTGGGTCTCCGATAACCCTCCCTTCTCTTCAGTGTCTACCTCTAACCTCCCCCGAAGCAGATATTCCATTAACTTACCCATCGTATCGAGTAGACATACCGGCCTATATGAGGACGGTTCATCTGGTGGCTTGTTCCCTTTCTTTATCAACACCAGTCTTGCCTTCTTCCATCTCTCGGGGAAGTTTCCCCTTTCCAGGGCGTGGTTCATAACCCATAGGATTACCCTAGGTTGTTCTTCCGCCACCAGCTTTACTATTTCCGGGGGGATTTCATCCGGTCCAGAAGCCTTTCCGCTCTTGAGCCTACCACACGCCTCCGACATTTCCTCCTCGGTAAAACGGGGAACTTCTCCCACCTCCGTTGGTCTCCATATTATTTCGTCCCTTTCTGGGAATAGGGCATTCACGATCTCCACCATCTTTTCGGCTGGTATAGTCGGAGGAGGGGCTTTCATGCGTCTCGTCGCAATCTTGAACCCATCCCTCCACACGTCTCTATCTATGTCTTGGCACAACTCTTTCCATTTGTCATTTTTTGACTTCTTGATTGCGTCTCTTAATCTCTTCTTTGTCTCCCGGTAGTGTTGTAAGGCCGCATTCTCCTCTTGTACTCCTTGTCTCCTCTTTCCCCTAACGTTCTTCTTCTGGCCACAACACACTCCTCTCTGAGATCGGAGGTTTCTTCGGTCCACCAATATACCAAGCCGTTTGGTCTTATAACTCTCCTCCTCGGCATTGCTTGATCGCAGGCTCTAGTAACTGCTCTGATTTGGTCTTCCTCTGTTGCAGCATTACCACCTGTCACCTGTTCTTTAAGAGCTCTCTTGAAGATACCTCTGTCCAACCGGCCTAACTTCCAGCCTCTTCCCCGTATCACCGGTGTTTCGGTCCGTTGACCCACTTCGTATTCTATATATCGGTGGTCACTCAATGTTTCCTCCAAGAGAACCCTCCAGTTGCTAATCCTCCTCACTGCGCCTGTTGAGGCCAGCGTTATGTCTGGGATAGAGCCACTATTACCTCTCACGAATGTGAACGTCACTCCCTCGTTTATGACCTGTAGGTTTATCTGGGCTGACCACTCTACTATTACATTTCCTCGGCAGTCTGTGGACTCCATTCCCCATTCAGGAGCTCTGCCATTAAAATCACCTGCTACGATTACGTCTTTCCTGGTCCTCCTAGTTAGCTCCCTAATCCTATGCCCCATTTCTTCTAGGGCCCCTTCTAGATCTCCCAGCATGGCGTTGGGTGAGAAGTAGCAGCTGAATATAATCACTTCATTCAGCTCCAGACGAATCCGTGCCCACTCCCACTCCTGTGCACACAGATTTCCCGGCTTAGGATCCCAATGGCAGCGTCTTGGTTGCCTTCGACGTACCATCCGGACCTGTTTTTGCCAACCATCCTTTTGTTAGGTTCGCTAACTATGAGAACCTCAATTCCCTTCTGCTTTGCAGACGCCCAAAGAAGATCTTGGGCGGCCCGGCACCTATTTAGGTTTATTTGCTTCACAGTGAATGTGTAGCATTTTTCCCCTCTCCTTCTTGCTCAGTCCTCCCCGGAGCTTTCCGGAACAGGGGGGGCACGCTCTTGAATCCGCCCTATGGCCCCCTTTGTTGCAGACGGGACAGAAAATAAGCCCAGTGCAATCTCTAGCCTGGTGGTTTTCTTTCCCACATTTGAAACAGGCTTTCGAGCGGTCAGTGCCATTACAATTGTCCTTAGTGTGGCCGTACCCCCAGCATCTATAACACTTAATATCTGTCCCAGTGTCTCTTATCCTCTCTGCTATTCTGCACTTAAGCCACCCTATTCTCACCCTTTTTTTTTCCACTAACTCCATCGCTTCCTTCTCGGGTAGCCATACCGTGGCGGTCTGGTTTTCCCCGAAAGATGGCCTTAGCCTCTCCACGACCACTTCCTCCTCCTTGATCTTCATTTCTTCAGCTAGACTTTTGCGTACTTCTTCGCTTGTAATAGCTGCATCGAGATCCTTAATGATAACCACCTTATCAGCTCCTCTAGTCCTTATAGAGACTCTGAGCTTATCAATCTCCTTCTTTAACGGGGATGCAGCGTCTTTCCCCCCTTTGATCTCAATGAGCATCTCACCCTTGTTAGTCTTCCTTAATGCTGTGATCTCTGTTCCCAAGGCTTTTATATCAACCTTCTTAATTTTGGTAAGAAGCTCCTTCTATTCCACCCCCTCCTTGCTCAGGAACAGTACTTGCCTTTCCTTATTCCGCCTAATATGCTCTCTTCCTGTCATCTTCTCGGTCACAGTAGCTTCCTTGTGCAGGGTATCTCCATCTTGCTTCTCCCTCCTTTTCCCTGGTGGAGAGTATCCAATTACTTTGATGTCCGTGTCGGACATTATAAATTCCATCATCTTCTTTACCCTACTCCAGTTACATTCCGTACGAGGTAAAGCTACCCTTGTCCGGCCGTTGTCCACCAGCCATTCTTTCCATTTTAATATATTGCCGTAGGTGTTTTCCTCACTGCTGTCCATCATTATCCTATATAGGAAGCGTTCCTTAACCTCCCTCTTCTTGGTGGCCACTGTTGAACTGGTTTCATACTTAATATGCATGACCCCTTCTTTCTCCGGCGAGTCATTGTCGAACTCAGCTAACTCGTGAAATCTCATCTTAAATTGCTTCCCTATTCCCTTATTCAGCTCTTCATTTCCTTGAATGCAGAGCGCCAGATCGCTTTCCTTCGGCTCCCATAACGGGTTCCCTTCTGCCTCCTCGACCCTTTCGAATACTTGGGGAGGCCAGATCTTTTCCACCAACTCCTTGTAGTCATCAAAGCTCTTCCCTTCTTTGGTAGCCTTACATACTTCCTCGGCTAGTTTAGCACTTCTTACCCTCGGTATCGGGATATCTGTCTGCATAGGATCAGTCTGTGTCCCTATTTCTTTCATCTCTGGTGTTACATCTACCACCATGTCCGATTTAGAATCTCCGCAGTTTTCGGTCTGAGTATCTATGTCGAAAATTTGTTTTTCGACCGCCTCCCACTTATTATCCTCCAACCATTGTGTGATGGAGTCTCTATTGACATTATCAATGCTTTTTTTCAGCTTGATCGCGAGCTTCTTTATTTCCCGTTTTGTGTTCGGGTTCTCGTCTATCACTTTTTCCAGCCGCTTTACCTGTCCGGTTATAGCATTTAAAGCTTCTCTCAATGTAAATGACGGTGCATTCTCCTTCCTCTTGTACGGCTCGATGTCGTATTTGCCGATTGAGGTATCATGCACCTTACGCTTTCTGCTCTCCTCACCGACTGAGTTACTCCTCGTGAGTGTGCTGACTTGGCTGGGGACCTTGTTGGGGACCTGGCAATGCTGTCCCGCCTCCTGAAGGGATCTCTCTCCTTGTCTCCTGAGCTTGTTTTCACCGGTGTCAAGGTTACCATAATAGGTCTGTTTATGCTAGTGGTCTTTCTTGCATGTTCTCCTGTTTCAGGTGTGCCCTTGGTCGTGGCAGCTTTCTTCTCCTCCATTCTCCTCTCACCTTTTTGGTTCTCATCTGTTTTATTTAATTTCTCCATCCCACGAGTCGGGTCGATATTCGGTCGACCCCCGGGTGACGCCCATCCCGGAGGCAAGGCTATATACTGCGGAGGTCGCCCGGTGTCCACAGGTTTTTTCGACTTTGCTGTCGGTTCCTTTATAGAGGTTTTCTCCTCGCGGGTCGGCCAGTTAAGGCAAGCCCGGTTACAGTTACCACCCGACATACCCCTGTGGTGCCATTTTTTTTTTCTCGCAGAGGTCGTTGAAGCGTGGGCTGTAATTACGGTGTTAATCGGACGACTGGCACCACTCGCCCATAGCTCGGATTACCCCCGGGTGCGACAGATCCCGTAGCCACCCTTTACTTTGTGGATCCTGAGGTTGAGCTGTCCTTAGTTTTCGCCGCTTACCCTCGACCTTGCCGGCATGGGTGACCCTACCAGGAGACTATTTCTCCCGCTGACATTGCTCTGGGGATCATCGCAGTTACTTAAGCCTCTCCACCAACGACAAGGTCTCACAGCTCCTTGGAGAAGCAACCCGCTAGTCGCACAGAGAAAGACTCGACGATCTCAAGTGGAATGCATGAGCTTTGATATGTTGGTCGCACCGCCCTCTTTAGAAACGTATATTTCGAGAACCACATCTCGGATTCATCTGAAATTTTCAATATTGCCGAATTTTAAATAATACTTTACCCACAAGAGGTAACAATTACTAAATAAAGTTCATTAAATGAGCCCATTCTTCTGTCTATTATGCGTTGCCACGTCAGATATATTCACTTAGAGGTCCCATCATAAATATTTGCAATGTTCACTATTTCCATGGTAGTGTAGTGACTTGCGTCTCGAAAATGCCTCGATATTTCCACTTTTGAGTAATAGCAAATCCTTTTAACCATGAATAGAACTAGTCAAAATAAGTAGATTTTCGAACAGACCCACCTCGAGACATCATCCCTGCTTCCCCTGCCTCCCCCTCAAAGGAGCTACCTGCATCTGCCTATATATATATATATATATATATATATATATATATATATATATATATATTTTTTTTTTTTTTTTTTTCTCAAAAACAGTAGGGGCTAGAGGAATGACCTTGGCGCCATTCGATAGAGTTTAAAATTTTGCATAAGACCTTTATTTTGCTTTTTGCTATTTTCTTTTTTTTTAAAGCCCCACAGCAAAAAAAAAAGGGAGGAGCCTTTCAACAACGACATGACTGGCTAATCTCTAAAACGGCCCAATAAATCAAAATTATACAAGATATAAAAAATAAAGACCATTATTTTTTCTATCGATTGGTATATTATTTGTATGTTATTTGTTTAAATAAAGCCGTCAGTGGCATACAAAGAGAAAGCTGCACATGTGCATAATGAATTTATTTAAAATAATTTGTTATTGCTGTTACAAACTGCGAAAATATGAATTATACCTTTTCAAAATTATTTCACATTATTTGTTCTATTTTTTTTATACAAAATCCATTAAAAAAAAATATGGTGAGGGCATTCTAGCTATAACAAGTTTTTGCCTCTCATGCAAACAACCCAATAAATTAGGCACTAGATAAAAAAAACTGCATTATTACCTTTTCTGTCGATTGGTATATAATTTAAAAATATTATTCATTTAAATAAAGTCGCCAGTGGCGTGCATAGACAAAACAATGCATATAATTGCATTATAACTTATTTTTAATAATATATTGAAAGCCCAATATTTTCACTATTTTTTTGCTATTACTCAAAAGTACTAAGCTATGGTGCCTTCCGGTGGTTTGTTGATTTTTAATAGTTGATGTATAAAACTTGTATACTTAGAGACCCATCACAAATACATGTATTGCGCAGTATTTAAATCATATATTTCAGTGTGTGAATCAAAAAACACCCATCGCAAATACGTGCATTGTGCGGTATTTCCATAATGTTTTCCAGTGTTTTGTTGATATTTGTGAATCTAAAAAGACTCATCGCAAATACGTGCATTTTGCAACATTTCCATTGTGTCTTTCAGTGAACTGTTTTGTACTAAGCCATCCCTGAACTCTTTGAGTTTACAAAGCAAATTGTTAATTAGAAAGGTAAAAGTGACATTTATTCATCTATTGCAGCTAACATTTATGCTACCAACATGGATTCATGAATTGTCATCATTTATTTTTGGTATTTTTTAAAATGAATTAAAATTAGGTAGGCATCTCTTTGGATAAGGTGATGTGACCTTCTTCAGAGGATGGTAGCACCTAAGAACACCTACGAAACTGTGATATTGTCCAGGAGAAGCATTATTACAATGTCAAATTTATATTTGATTTTGCTGTGTAATTTTTTTTGCATAAAGTATTTCGTATTCATACACACTTACGGGCAAATAAATTGACCCACTTTACGTTGATGACTTTGAATGCTTTTTTTCAGGCGGCATGTGTCACATTTAAAATATTGTGTCGTTGGAAATACCACTTAATAACCTTTAAAATGAGTCAACATTTTCTAATATTCCTTCTTCTTTTTCTCAATTTAAGACTAGTTAAACAATAGTAAGCCGTATTTGCATGTTAGCAAATATGCACAGTCCCTCAATTCTGCAGCTATAAAATTGAGTGTGCATTAACACATCATTTCATGACAACACTTGACATTATTCTTGTCTTATTCATTTATGAAATAGATACTGCGTCAGAGATAACAACTTAAGCTGTTGCCTTACTTAAAATAGGCAATAAGTTGCCCGACAACTGAATCTGGGCCAATCAGTGGTTCGAAGAGTTAACCGACAATGTGACAAAACTGGTTTCTTCAATTGGCAACCAGGGACTGCTAAATATCGTTCTACATCGGAGCAAGACGACTAAGCTATCGCAATGTCCGTGTTGGGGAACCGTCGATTTAATGCTGTTAATACAGCTCCGTGATTCCCCAGGGGTAGCTGGGTAGCTGTTAGTGAATGGACGATGGCTGCGAGAAAGGAGTCTGACAAGTCGTAAAACTGCAACTAGTTCAAAACTGACTGCAGCTCATCATCAAGCACGTCTTCGATTCTCGGCTGCGAGAAAGGAATTTGACAAGTTGTTGAGCTGCATTTGGTACAAAACTGACTAGCTCAGGGTCAAACATGTCTTCAATTCTCAAGGGGACAACTGGACTGGAACTTGGAAAAATGGGGATCTATTCTGTTCACCAATGAGCCCAGGATATCCCTCTATGGCAAGGATAGAAGACAGCGAATGTATCGACCACCCGGAGAATAATTTTCTTAGTGTTGCATTGACGAAAATGTCAATTATGGCTGCGGTTGATGCATGAACTTCATTATTGGGGTATGCCGCGGACGCAATAGGAGTTTGACAGTTGTAAGGTATGTCGAATAAATTCTGACAGACCATGTGTTGCCTTTGGGTTTGTTGGTGACCATTTCATATTTATGCACGACAATGCTAGGCAACACTCCACGATAATCCTTCAACTGTATCTCGCAGAAGTCGATCTTCGGATTGCGGTATGGCCAGCAAACAGCCCCAAACCAAATCTGGGTCCAAATCAAACAAAGAGTTCAGCCCAAAATTCCTACTGCACCGTCCATGGCAGAGCTAATGATAGCAATCAGAATGACATTCCACAAGAGACCATTGCCAATTCAATTAGTTCTATCACTACCATGTTTAAGCTGTTATTAGGGCAAGGAGGCAACAAGTTACTGAAAATAAATAATTGTTATGTTATTGTATTGTTTAATTTCTTCAAAATCTGATTTCCTTTAATCTGAAAATGGTGATTTATTCAAGACATTTAATTTTAAGACTTTTCACCTGAGAACAAAGAAGACATTTGAAATCATTTCAATAGTTATTAAATGGTCTTTCCAACTGTATGAATAATATGAAAAAATTGCATTTGAAATCAAAAATACAGCTTAAACCTAATAATAACAATGCCGTTAACTGTTGCGGATATTTCTCAAGTTGTTGCTTTGATTGAGTAAGGTCATAGTCACTGTTATGTGGCTCGTAAGTTGGAAATACCTTCTACTACGATAACCTGGAGTTGATATTTGGAGACTGACATTCATGAGCCAAGCAGAATTCGAAAAAGAAAGAGCAACTCTGGTTGATGATCGTTTCATTGTGCTCAACATACTAAGTGATTGCAGATCAACAGCGGTTTAACTTCAATGTTGCTTTCTAACAATGCTAGGTGTTGAAATAAGTGAGAGGACGGTGAGGCAGAGAATTGTAGAAAGTGCTTTCACTTCGCATGGTTGCAATGGCTACCTAGGGTTCAGTTTGCATGGTTATGAGCAAACTGAACTCTTGCACTCTTCAGCAATGAAGTGTAATTGTCTTTGCTGGTGATTTGCACTTCTGACTTTGTGGAATGCATGAAGTATCTTTGAAAGAAGGTTTTATTATAGTGTGTGCAGGTATTTCCATGGAAGCACATACCGACCTGATATTTGTAGAAATTGATGCTTTGAACACCATAGATATGTGGAAAATATTTTTCATGCTGTCATCCTATTTTCCCATTTTATTGGAGATGACGTTTTATTGAATTACAACACCAGACCATTATGCACGTCATAACTGAATACCTGGGCGAGGTTGACATTTGAAGACTTGATTAGCCTACGTGCAGCCTGAATCTTAATCTGACTGAACATGTTTGGGTTCAATTCTAGAGACGTATTCACTGTTCTCCAACCATTCCAGAAACCCTTGAAGAGCTACGATTGGTCCTTCAAGAAAAATTTGAAGATTTACTTAAATTTATTCACACAGTGCCAAGATTGTTGAATAGCGTAATTCAAGTTTGGGGATATGCACGCTATTACCAACAATTACCAGGAGGTCCATTAAAAATAGCCACCTTTATTTTTCTTACAATTAAGTATTAAGTATTATTATTTGCATATAGTTTTTTTTTTAATTAAATTTTGGTCTGTATTTGTCTTTTTTCCTTAGTTGTGTATCACATATCAACACTGAATGGTACGGATCTGTTTGTGTGTGCCCGTAAATATTATATCTGCTGCGGTCCAGGGCTTTGCAGTTGTATATAATATGTTCTACAGTTTCTGGTACCTTACCGCACAGCCTGCAGTTAAAGTTGCCAGCAAACTTTCCATTTATGTACAGATGCTTTTTAACAGGAAAGTGTCCTGTCAGAAGACCTGTTATAGTTCTCAACTGCATCCTGTTCTTTGTGAGCAGTTCTCATCAATTTGTTGTGGACAAGGTCTATTAATAAGTGTTTTCCCATGTCGATTTCCCGAAATATCTCTCCAGTGATGGTTGTGTTTATTCTTGACCCAGTCTTTGATCACACTGGCTGAGACTTTTGTGATGCCCAGCGTGGGTTCTGGGCCATAGAATATATTAGTTGCTCCTTGTCTAGCAAGATCATCAGCTTTTTCATTGTCCTCTATCATGATATAACTCGGCACCCAGAGTAGCCTAACTCTGCTCCGCTCACCCAGAATTTTGAGCTCTTTGTGACAATCTCAAACCAGTCTGGAAGATGCCCTATTAGAGGCTAATGCCTTTAGTGCCACCTGACTGTCTCATGCAGTGGAGATCTGCTGGTTTACATATTATCGTTTAATATTCTTGTGTACATATTCGAGTATAGCCAGAATTTCTGTCAGAAACACAGTGGAGTGGTGTCCAAGAGAGAGACTTATACTCGCTCTTGGCCTTTAACCATGTATTCCTGCTCCAACTCCAGTCAATTTACCAGGCTAGGCCTTCGCGTAATATATCAGGAGCTCCTGTCATTCAGTCCTTCCTATCTCCAATGGTGATCGATAGTGAAGAACTTGTTGAGTGTAATTTTTGGTGCCATGTAGTCTGACCTCGAAATTTAAGTTAGCCGTATCTCAGTGTTGAAGCATGGGTTAGGTTAAGTATATATGTGAGTGGGCTTATAATGAGACCTTCCACACTGACCACTTGGTGTATTGTGTCTCACTTGCTCACTTCTAATTATATTTCCCCCAGTAAGTTCAGCTTACTGGTGGTACAGTTCCCTGTACGGCCTCTGGTCTAGGCGCCGACACTCGATCAGCGAAGTTAAGCAACGTCGGTCGGGTCCGGCGCTTGAATTGTGACCCAAGTTCTCGTTGGAGATCTCAGTTCATATGCTGAGCTGTAAAGCCCTGACTGGACTGAGGTGGCTCGGCGAGCGAAGGACAGGGGCTGATAACCGTACCTGGGGCTCCTTATCAACAGACTTGAAGTCTAGGAAGGACCATGTTTGGATAGGGAGCCCTAAGGCACAAAAAAGGAGTACTACAATAGACCTTATAGGTCGCAGTGGGGAAGGCCAATCGCCTGCTCCTTCCGAGTAACCAAAAAAAAAAAAAAGTTCAGCTTTTTGATAAAGCTGATATTGGGTGAGAAATCATCCAGGTCCTCTGGCAACAGTTGTCCTTTGCCAAATAGTGAGAACTGTGTTCTTTCTGCAGTGGGACAGGTATGTAGAATGTGCTCTGCCGTTTAACCCTCCTCTAAACACATTCAGTTTAGTTCTAATATTTTTTTAGTTCTTTAAATGGCTAATCCTGGTAGTTCCTGCCAGTACTGGAATATTTTCTCAGTCCAGGCTAAGATGGTTGTTTTGGCGGTCTTTGAAGATATGCTGGGTACTGATTTTGGTCTGATAAATTTAATCACCTTTCCTGGCTAAATAGTCGGCTATTTAAACCTAACATAAATACACAACATATAGGCTGTCTGGAAGGGAGTTACACATTTTGGAAAAATGCATTGCAGCATGGAACCCAATAATTGCTTTAAGGCATGAATACCAAGACTAATTATAGAAGTTTTTCGTGAAAATGCTTGTAGAATGTTAGTAAAACATTTTTTTAGAATGTGGAGGAAAATCAATCAACCAGTAACATCATTGACTCAAGAAATTGTCTTGTATGATTCATCATCGTTCATTTGTTTTGAGGTATATAAGTTTAGCAGGGATTGGGATACAGTTTTTCTTCTTTCTTGGCTGGTGTGTAACCTCCTGAAAACAATGTATTATTTCTGATTTCACAAAAGAAATGAACGAATTTCATGTGCTTCAGCAGTAAAAGTTATTTTACATTACAAGTTAAACTCAGGTGATACAACCCCGTGTTCCTAAAACTCCGTTGTACATGGAAGAGGTACACATTAAAGGTAAAAGACACATACCCACTATCAGAGTACACTGGGGTTAATTTTTCTCAGTGAAAAAATCCCTATGCGTCAGCCGGGAATCGCTTTGGGAACCACTAGCCTGGAAGCAGGCACCCTTACATCTCTATGAGGAAACCATAAAATGACTAGTTAAATCGTTTATGGTTGGAAAAGAAGTGGATTGCTCTTTCCACAGTATGTGAATAATGCAAGTGAACTCTCACTTGCAACATCCGATTTTAAAAATGACCATATAGTTGTTACAAGAGTGATGTAGTTAGTATGGCATGCTGTAATCCGATCAAAGGTAAGCAGAGATGGAACTAGGGCAGATTGCGCCTTTGGCATATGCTTAATTTTGGCGCACATCACTGGAAGCTAATCTAGAAGTGAAGAATAAAAGGCATCAATAAACCAAATTTTATGCCCTTTGCGGCTGCCAGTTTTCCAACCACTACTTCACTGAAGGTAAGCAACTTACCTAAATGTATAGTGGAAAATCAGTCAGATTGTCGTTATACATATTATTTTGTTGCAAGTTTATATTTCCAAAATCACTGCTGCTAGGCTTATTAAATTTTCAAATATTTTGAATTTGATGTAGCTCAGTCGATGAAGGTATTTACCCACAAAAACTTGTAAAATGAATAATTTTTTTTTTAATGAGTTCGTGAAAGTGTATAGAATAATATCCTGAAAAGTTTACATTTCGCTCAGATGCAGAACATAAAAAAAAAGTGAAGAAATTTTTTTTTCATCCATTTTTTCGAAATTTTGAAATTAAGTCAAGCTAGGAAATCATAAAAAAATACAGATGGATAGATCACGTATTTATGGACCAAAAATATCCTAACAAAATTTATCGCTAAAGCCATGGTTTTCCCGGAAAAACATAGTCAAGTGTAACATTACAACTCGGAGCGAGATCCATGCGTGCGTGCGCTTTAATACGCATGACTGTGACACCGATGCACTGAATTACATGTCACTAAATCAGAATTTGTTCAATCGATATGAGTGTTGGTTCATTTAAAAGATGGAAATTGTAGCTTTCTGATGCGTTTTTGTTTTAAACAATACAAGCAAAGGATGGATGGGAAAAATATACTTATATACATTATCACGCCTGAACTCAATTGTTGCAATAAAAAATATTAAAAAAAAAATAAAAGCCCTTCAAAATATTTTTTTCTTTACTGAGAACTGTTAAAAAGTATGTTCACTTCATGATTATTATGGTTTATTAAGTTGTAGTGACGTGGATTCACAAAAAAGTACATCTCAAATCATTTTAATTTCCTCGCTGGATGATTTTCTTGATAAATATAAATATTCGGGGCTGTAATTTGGCGAGAATTTGACCCATTGGAAAAAAAAATCGCTATTTCGGAAAAAATGTATATTTTTCGGATGATTAAACATAAATTCGTTTACTTGTATGCATTTTTTTCGAAAATATGATCAATCAGATCATGATAAGAAATTGCAATTTTCACGATCTTATCCTTATAACTATGAAAATATCTTTGATTGTTTTGAAAATAAAAATTGGAACTTTTCCAATACATTAACAAATGTATAAGAAATCCATTGGATATAGCTGAAACATAGATAGGTGTACCTGTAATAAATACAATACAGTAAAGGCACGTAAAAATTCATGCAAGCGATTCAGCGGCTATGTGTGGTGTCTGTGTATGCGTTCGTAATTATATATTTTCCTTCTATACTCACTATTTATCCTCCTATTCACTAAGAAAAATGTTAAAAATGTGTAATCAGAAAGAGAAGAAAGCTTTATTTTACTTGTTAGAACTGCTAAAAATTTTTAAAGATTCCATAATGTGCATTTAAGTTTCTTTTTATATTTATAAGTCTTCAGTAATTATACTACATATTAAATGTTTTCAACAATAATGAGTGTTTTTTTTATTAAAAGCTTTTATTTAACTTGCAATGTTTGTATGTTTGTTTGTTTAGGTCAAATCCTGCAAGCTGAATTTTGACTAATTCTAATTAAGCTAGAGCTTTGAAATTTGGCACACGTGTATAAGTCCGATGACAATGCAAAATAGTATAGCCATTATCGGTCTAAATCCAATATGACGGATGTCCCAAGATGGCGAATTGCCTTTCTCTTTACAACCCCCTTGATGAAAATGAAAGGGCTTGACGAGTAAAATACGATAAACTATGTGACGTCATTCTAAATTCAATATGGCGGACGTTCCAAGATGGCGGATTGCCTTTCTCTTCATAACCCCCTTGATATGGGTATCAAATGAAGGGGCTTGACGAGTAAAATACGATAAACTATGTGACGCCATTCTAAATTCAATATATGAAAAAACTACTAAAAAGTAAAAATAATGTTTTCGAAATTCGTACATCTGGAAACCAAAAGCTTTGGAGGCGGTCAATTGAGCAAAGTAACTATACAATAGCGCTATATGACCATCCCCAAAGCTTTTGGTTTCCAGGTGAATGAATTTTAAAAAAATTATTTTTACTTTTTAGTCCAGTTTTTTCAAATAAAAGCTTTTTCTTAAAAATATTTTTCTTTATATAATTTTATTCTAATGCAGTTGTAGATTAAATAGAATAAAATGGTTTATTCAAGGAATATTAAAAAATTGAGACGCTACAGGTTCAATCAGGTTATTTGAGTTATTAACTGTTTATTAATAATGATAATGATTTATATTATAAAATTTTAATTATTATTGATATTATATTACATAAATATAAATTTACAAATAATTATAATATTTATATATTAATTATAATGGATCATCGTCTGATGAATAACAACATTCAACAATGTCTCCTGGATCTGACAGTTCAGTCTTCTGTCGATTTATCTGGTATGATTATATCTGCAGTGTCAGAGGTGTGGGATCATCTTCATACCAATTTATTTGATATCCAAATTCAGGACTTAAGGACTAGCCACAATCTTCTGGATTAAATTGTAGGCAGTCAAATTCAGTAGCTGCCAGCCACATTGAATTTATATATATGGCTCTTAAAATTTGTTTTTCAAGGGATTTCCAGCATGGTGGTATACTCTCTGAATCGAAAGTTAGAGTTCTCTTGAAAAGTGGTCCTTCAATTGTCTGGCAACTGTATTTTTTATTAAACAGTAGTACTCTACCGGCATTTACATCGTTACTTATTATTCCGTACATTTCTTTGATAAACTTCTGGATTTTCGATATTTTTTCATGATTGTTTATATCATCAGGAGTACGTAATTCTGAAAAAACCTTCTAGTATTCTTTACTATTTTAATATTTTAAATGGTTTTATTTTGCCTCTTTCTTTGAAGGCAGGATTATAATCGCATCCAGTATATGCGTGTAAGAAAGGTAGAGCTTTACAAAGCTCCGAGCCTAAATTTTCAAATAATTGAATACCATAAGGTTTTTTCAAAATTACGTACTCCTGATGATTTAAACAAACACGAAAAAATGTCGAAAATCCAAAAGTTTACCAATGAAATGTACGGAATAAAGAGTAAAGATGTAAATGCTTGTAGAGTACTACTGTTTAATAAAAAATACAGTTGCCAGACAATTGAAGGATCACTTTTCAAGAGAACTCTAACTTTCGATTCAGAGAGTATACCACCATGCTGGAAATCCCTTGAAAAACAAATTTTAAGAGCCATATATAAAATTCAATGTGGCTGGCAGCTACTGAATTTGACCTCCTACAATTTAATCCAGAAGATTGTGGCTGGTCCTTAAGTCCCGAATTTGGATATCAAATAAATTGGTATGAAGGTGATCCAACACCTCTGAACACTGTAGATATAATCATCCCAGAGAAATCGCCAGAAGAATCTGAACTATCAGATCCAGGAGACATTATTGAATGTTGTTATTCATCAGACAATGATCCATTATAATTAATATAAATATTTGTAAGTTTATATTTATGTAATATAATATCAATAATAATTAAAACTTTATAATATAAATCATTATCATTATTAATAAACAGTTAATAATGCAAATAACCTGATTGAACCTGCAGCATCCCAATTTTTTAACATTCCTTGAATAAACCATTTTATTCCATTTAATCTACAACTACATTGGAATAAAAATAACAGTCATTATTGTCGAAAACATTTAATATGTAGTATAATTACTGAAGACTTATAAAAAGAAACTTCATGTTTCATAATATTTATTGGTGGGGAAAAACATACTTTTTTTAAAGAGAAATTCAGTCTGCCTGAAAAACTGACAGGTTTGAAGGTGAACGACAAAAATATTAAAAATGTACATAGTTTTAATTTGGTGTAAAATTCAACCTGAAACTCGATCACGTAAAAGTCCTTTCATAATCTATCCCCTTTTTTGGTCGGCCAGCTCTATCCTACAATATATCATGTAGCCGACCAATTTATTCCATTTATACTCATTGAGATCTACAAATTAATAAAAGAAAAAAATCGAAACTCAATCATGTAATAGTACAGTTCCAAAAACCAACTCTACTGCCATGCATAACCCGACAGGAAATGCCGTGGACGACAATTGCCTTGTAAAAGTACTAAGGATGAAACAACTCTACATAAACGATTCAAATCGAAACTCGATGACGAGGCGTTTTTGACGTGGCTGCCCGGTCCGTACGCTTGGCCGTGCAGAGTGACTAAGTTACTTCACTATTTTTTTCCAGGAATACCGTGGCTTTAGCGATAAATTTTATTAGGACATTTTTGTTCAGAAACACGTGGTCTATCCACCTGTATTTTATTTTTTCCTACCCTGACTTAATTTCAAAATTGTGAAAAAAATGGATGAAAAAAAAATGTTTCTTCAGTTTTTTTTATGTTCTGCATCCGAGCAGAATGTAAACTTTTCAGGATATTATTCTATACAGTTCCACGAACTCATTAAAAAAATATATATATTCATTTTGCAAGTTTTTGTAGGTTTCACTATAAAATGTTCTGTGCCGTTTGGGCTAATGCGCAGTGCAATACGTGATAAATGAAATATATACTTGTAAATACTTTTCTTAAGAAAGCTGCTTAATATTATTAGTCATAGTCATGCCTTAAGAACCGTTATGCAACCGTGTGCATCAACTTGGAATAAATCAGTTAGCACTGAATACCTTGCCGCATATGGTCGCGGCAAGTGATCGTCAACTGAAATCAGTTCGTAAACAGAAAATATGTTATATACCGGGTGTTTCTTAAGTACGTCAAGAAAATTCAGGAAGTGATTATGTGGTAAATTTCAAACATAAAAGGCGATTGTCAAATATCTCGGCAAATTTTTAAGATTTTCGCACCAAATTTTATACATGTCTTATCACTGGAAAAATCTTATTCTTTGAGTTATTACATTGAAAAGATCATATACCGGGGCTTAGAAAAAGGTGGGTGGGCCTCCTTATTTTTCGAATTTCGAATACCCCCGTATATTTTTCTCATCTTCTCAAAATACCATTTTTTCAGTAAAACTACACGAAAAGTCATGTTGTTGAATTGTCTTAGGATTTACTGTTTTCGAAAGAAATGGCTTCAAATCAATTATTGACATTTTTAGATTGGAATTATTGAATAAATAAGTTTCCATGATTTACAAATAAAGAAACTAGGCTTTTCATAACAATGAAATAATCGTTTGAAACCGTCAAAATACATTGTGGTGAATTATTATTATTTTTCAAACATTGCAAATAAATTAATACAGAATCTTCCAGTATCTACATCCACAAAGTCGTTTTCTGATTTTCTCCCCAAAGTAAGTCCCAATATTTCTTTCAAATTCCGTGAGGTCTCTTACATTGAAGTAAGAGATATTACCACTAACTTAAAAAATAGTAACAGCAAAGATGCATACAATATCAATGTATAAATAATAAAATCAATCAAAAACATCATAGTGTATCCCCTGACAAACTTAATCAATTAATGTATCAGGCTGAATACTTTTCAAAGGTCATCCCCATATTCAAGAAAGGGTCCCCAGAGTGAAATTTATTTCACTGCAGTCAATTTGGCTTTAGAAACAAGCTCTCAAAGACTTTGGCAATAAATAACTTGACACAGATTATCATGCAAAATTTTGAATTACGTAACATAACCACTGGAACCTTTTATGATCTAACCAAAGCCTTCGATTGTGTATCTCACATTCTCTTGGACAAACTATATCACTATAAATTTGATCTCGACAGTGTATCTCTAATACAACCTTATTTATCAGACAGATGCCAATATATCTGCTACAAAAATAATGACTCGCAATTTACCAAGATAAAACATGGTGTCCCACAGGGTTCAGTTCTTGGCTCAGAACTGTTTATCATCTTCGTAAATGACTTAGCTAACTGTGACGATAATGCCTCATTTATATTATTTGCTGATGATACCACAGCATTCAATATTGACAGACCGAAATCAACTTACCGAGAGTGTTATGAGTACACAATTGAACATCAGACAGTGGTTCCTAGCCAATAACTTGACACTAAATCAGGACAAAACACAAACAATGACTTTTACTCTTCGCCATACAATTGTAAACCAGACCACCAATGATAATATAGTGAAATTCCTTGGAGTATACATTGATATAACACTCTGCTGGGATAAACATGTTCTAAATCTATCTAAAACATTATCAAAGGAAATGTTTTTACTACGAGATTTGGCAAACACTGTTTCTAAACAAGTTCTTATTACTGCATATCATGGCACTTTTCACTCTAATATGTCCTATGCTATTTTAAACTGGGGTCACTCAACTCACAGTGAAAGAATCTTTAACCTACAACGTAAATGCCTGAGAATCATAGCGGGTTTAAACTACAGAGATGATTGCCGTGAAAGTTTCAGAAATTTCAAAATTCTTACTATGCCTTCGGCTTACATACTCGATTGCCTCCTGTACATTAAACGAAATTTGCATAAATTTGATAGCCAGGGTGATTTACACGAATATCCAACTCGATTCAGTAAGAACATAAAGCACAGCTTTCTTAGACTTGCAAAAACTAGAAACGGCGCAGGCTATTACTGCATAAAATTTTATAATAAACTACCTGACAGTATCAGAAACTTAGACTTTTCTAAGTTCAAACATAAAATCAAACACTACCTTCAAAGAAAGGCCTTCTATAGTTTTGAAGAATATCTTCAGGAGCATTTCAGAGACATTTAGTTTTAACATTACCATATAGTTTTACTGAATTTTATTTCAATTTTATCATCAATGTATTTTAACACATCTGTTTGTGTATTGTATTTTAATCTATTGTTTTATCAAGTGGCCTTTTCCTTCTATTTTTTTTAATCTATTTGTCTGTTTTTAATCTAATCTCTTGTACCAGTTGACTTGTGTAAACATTTGCTTGTATTGACATGAATAAATGATTATTATTATTTTTAAATAAAAGTTACATCTAGTTTCTGAGATATCTGAAAATCGCCTTTTTTGGATGCCATCTTTATAGAGCTGTAGTTTCCTTTCGAAGCATTTTAAGACATACCTTCATTAGAACTTCTATGCTGGAAATTGGTCATATAATCACCTCCTTTCTTAACTTACTTAGGAAATACCCTTTATATCTATAACATAATAATTTAGCATATGTTATGCTAATAGTAAGCACTTTTACAACAGTGCGAGCTGCATTTCGTGTGATCCTGGCGCCATTCCAGAGTCTAGTAGCCAAGAGTTTAAGGCATCTTTGTGCCCACAAAGACTCATATCTACCAAATAACGAGCTGTTAACTTACTGATAAATACAAAGTGATAGAACTTATTTCCAAATTTTCAATTCTATGTATTTACTTATGGATTAATGTACATCTTTATCCAGAGATGACAATACGTTCTGAGGGAAATATCTAGAGACAGAAATAATTATTTAAAATTAATTAATGCTGGACATATAATTTGAGCAATGGATGCAGCTCTTTGCAAAACCTGCAGTTCATTTGAAATATTTTTATTGTTAAATGTGTTTTTTAATAATTGAAATAATTGGACAACCAGTGGTGTACTTCCATAAATCATTACTGCTAGTACATGATCGACGCCCAATTGATTATATTATATTGTATAATGAAACAGGGATGTTTACCATTTGGTAAAACTAGACATATATTTCAATCAAAATTTTAATATTAATTATATTTCAAAACGTAAAATACCTTGCTCATTATTTAAAAATATCCTACAAGTCCATGTAGAACTGTCTCAAATTTTATCTGATTTGAGAACTTCAAACAGTGCATGTCTGTCCCATTTTAAAACCTAAGCTCAGTTCGACTTACGCACTCTTTTAATGCTTTTCGCTCCAAGAGTACTATTTCCGTTTGGCTTTTGGCATGTAGAGTGAAATTTGCAATATTTTAGCGTTCGGGCATTAAGGAGTGTAGTGAAAAGAGTTCACTCCTTAAGTCCCACCTCGTGAAGCCAAAGTTCGAAAAATAAAGTAGAATTTGACATTTAAGTAGCTTGATGTGGTTTGGCGAATGTTAATGGGCGTACGTGTATGACTTGTTAGCTTGGTTAATTAATGCTTGCAAATATGGAAAGTATTTCATCAAATACCCATTCTCCAGATACAGATAAATATGTTGTTATCAAACACAACAATTTAATATTTATTAACTTTAAGAAGTAAATCTTCAAATGTGTTTGGAGACATTCGAAAATGCATTTTAAACTGATAGTAGTAATATCTGAAACAGTCAGCGCTGCATAATTATCCACTTTTTCTAAAATATTTTTTTTGACGAGTTGGGAGTATTTCGCGTTCGAATAAATACGATTCGCAATTTTTACTTTATGATCACGTGATGAAAATCCACACTCACTCCACTCTAGCACCGTGTGTACAAGCCGAACTCAGCCTAATAGACAAAAGTTAAAATGTTCAAGAATGGAAAAAACATGTTTTTGATCAGCCATGCAATACGACCAAATTTTTGTTGATCAAAGTTAATGTATCTGTGAAACAGTCTGTAAGCATTTTTTATCAAAAAAGATTCAAAAAATGCTAAGGGGCACGTTTTATGTCACTTGCATAACGTTTAAAACTAGACATTTTCTGCTTTTATAAATCAAAAAAAAACTTTCTATAATTCGAATCAACCATGCGTGCACGTCGTATTGTTTATTGTTGCACGGACACCTGCCGCTTGCTAAATTGCGTGCCAACAAGTTTAATACCCGACCCAATTTCGAAATGTAGTAAGAAACTATAACAACCCAGTAAGAGACTGTGCTATGCTTTGTTTTGAAATTGTTGTCCATTACTGTGTTAAAATTCTCTTTCATAAAAATAGCATGCATTTTCTGGATTTAGACAATAGAAAAAGTATTTGTGTTTTTTTTTAGATGTTTTGACTCCTGCCATTGGCTAATGGAATATCCTAGTAAGCCGAAAAATGCAAGAACCCCGTTTTTTTTTATGAAATTGTCCCTACTAGATTTTAAAGTAGGACAGCCGTGCAACTGTGCAACTAAATCCAATTAACCATAATCTTTTTTTTGTCTATTCAAACACAAAATTTTATTATTTATTAGATATTTAGGTATTTACCGGCGCGGTAGCTCAGTCGGTTAAGGCATATTGTGTGGCGAATATGCTGATCGACTGTCAGTCGTGTTCTGGGTTCGAGCCCCGACACTGACAATGCCAGTGGGTATAGATGTGTGTATAGATCTACGTTTTTCCAAATGTGTATCCCCCTTCCGGACAGCTTTGGCTTTGGGTTTGTGGTGTATTTATGTTTATATATGGGCTGCCGAACTTTGATAAATTGCCTTTGAATGCCAAATGTTATTTTTCTTCATATCAATGAAGTTTTTTTTATTGTTATTATTAATGTCATTATCACTGTATTTACAAGATAAAAATATTTTATATTTTTGTTGATGCTCATATGAGCAATCCAAATTTCTGAATATTCAGGAGCTTCCATGCGAAATATTTGAAAATATGTCTTAAAAAATTGTACTTTTATTTATTATTTTATTGATAAATGATAAAAAATATTGAGAGCATGTTACAGTTATGATTATTCGGATTTATTTACATGATTATCGTTTTCTGAAGTACTTAAATTAATTAAAATTTACGAAATATGCGAAATATCTGCTTTACGTGGTATACTCTGTACATCGTGGAAGTTTGAAAATATTACATAATCCTTAGTGATAAGAAGTTTTTTAAAAATATTATAATTGTTTTTAGAAATTGAAATTTTAACATTTATTTAAGGTTAACCTATGTTCACTACCAAGATCAATATCCGATGCTAAGAGGTCAGCTCATCTCTAAACTTTGCCACCCCTAGCCTGAATCATCATTTCGCCTACAATGAATAGGAATCTTAAAGTATCACACCTCCGAAATATGAAGCCAACACTTTTACCTTTCGCGGGATAGTGTCTCCATGTTGCCAGGAGTTCAGCTCATCTGTATAATGCTGGTATCCCTCGTGTAAATGAAGACATTGCCTACCTCCCCTGTCATCGAGTAGACATTTTTAAGCATCATATCTCAAAAATATGGAACCTAAACATTTCAAGTATGGTACCTCCAACTTGCCAGGATTTCAGCTTTTCTGTAAACACCGGCATCCTTGGTTCGAAGAAATTGCGTAATGTTGTCTTCAGGTCTGCGAAGCACTCAAAAAATGTCGGCGCCTTTGACTATCAAACACGCCGCATCGCATCGCCAAAGATGCCCACATTTTTTACATGCCTAATAAGTGTGTAGTCAACTATACCTCCGATTTGTCAGGTCTCAGAAACTCGGAGTTGATGCCTTTCATATAGTGGGACAATGCTTGATGACAAGTGTTTTTAACTTTGACTATGAGTTTTTCATGATCATCCACAGTTATAGTAAAACCATGTTCTCAGTATTGGTGTAACAATTGTGTTTGATTATTTTTCTTGAACTCAGTATAGAATAGTTCTATGCACATAAATAATTATTCAGCATTATTTAATGTTGGGTACCAAAAAAAAGTAGTGAATGCAATTTATTGCAAGACGTCCAGGTTCAGTTTAATATAAGGAAGCTTCTACAAAACAAGAGTGATTCATTTGACGATCAGGACATATGTCATTAGATACCTGACACTCCCCCAAAATGTAAACATGGTGAGTAGTCTGGAAAGTAATGATAATAATTTATGTGTAAAACATATTAAGACGAATATCAGCTGAGGGAATTTATTTGTTTAATTTGGTAATGAAAATACCACTAAAAACTACAATTAATATGGATAAATCTGAATATTTAACATTCATCCCACAAACATCAAACAGTACAGTGCAATACAACAATATATGAGACTTGCAGCAATTCAAGTGGACCAATGTATCAGACATTGAAGTATTTTTGATAATAAACTCATCGTAATGGACTGAATTAATATCATTACATTTGTATTTGGTTTATTTTAAAGACAAGTTGAATTTATTTCAATTGTTGGAATTGCTTTTTACTTACTTTTTTCTTTTTTTTTTTTTATACAGCGTTTTTCACAACTTGCCGAAAAATTTTAACCACATACACGCTTTGAGATAAGAAGCCAATTTCGTCAAGAAAATTATAATAAAAGCAACAGAAAACAAGATGAAAATTGCTAAAGTTACTTTATTATTGAAAATAATAAAAATGGGTAGCTTATCATTTACTTCTACAAAAGCTGTTCAAAGTTTTGTCCATTGACATGCAAGCACCCTTGGGCCTGTTGTATCTAATTTTGTGGCATTAGCTCCTTCCTGTTCCTGAAGATGCAGAAAAGTTGTGATACGTTCACATAATTTATCAATATTTTCTACTTTGGTATGGTACACTTCGCTTTTTAAATATCCCCACACAAAAAAGTCTACAGGATTTAGATCAAGGGATTGCAAAGGCCAAGCTACAGGTCCATCCTCTCCGGTCCACATATCCTTTGCACTTGGTTCAGTAAATCTCGGACAACTACACGATAATAAGGTGGCGCACCATCATGTAAAATCCACATCCAAAAGCGGACCTCCAAGGACACATCTTCAAAAAGGACTGGAGATCATTACGGAGAAATTGCACATATCGAAGACCATCCATCCGATTTGGCGATATGAACGGTTCAATTAGCCGTTCATTGACAATTCCTGCTCAAACGTTTAAAGAGAAACAATGCTGGAAGTAATCCCGAACTATTTATTTTAATTTTTTACTTTAATTCAGTTTGCCAGATACCAGGTAATATAATTTTCAATAATATTATACTTCAACAATTTTCACCTCGTTTTCTGTTGGACTTATTATAAATTTTTTGACAAAATCAACTCTTTATTTCAAAGTTTATATGCGGTTAAAATTTTTCGGACAAGTTATGAAACACCCTGTATGTTTATCACATTATCCTTTTTCTCCAATTGTTGTTAAAGTCCATTATTTAAATGGATTGAGCTTGACAAGTTCATGTTATTACTTACCAATATTATAATCGACAATTTTTCTATTGTATTGCATCTAAAACATTCTTGATATGGAAACTTAAATAATTATTGATGCATATGCCTATTACTGTGAGATGTTTAATTTAATATTAAATAGTCTAAGGTATAATTAGAAATTTATTCATAAAATGGTTACAGCCATTGTAATATTAGTTATACAATATAAGAACATGAGTAGAAAAAAATTATTGTTTACAGTAAACTAATTAGGTTTAAGATTATTTGGACTTTATGAAATACCAAAATTGCATCTTACACTGCTCTCCTGAGGTCTAGGTGAAACCATTTCCTTATTATCTGGTGGTATGGAAGTATCATCTTATTTTGTGGACCATTGCTCTAAAACTTAACGAAAGTAATTGTATTCGTCATATAGATCCATAAAAATAAACTGGAAAAACGCAAATACTTATTACAGATGATTGAGGAGACTAAGAATGACAATTTTTTTTATAAGGTGGATTTTGTTTTTATTTTTATATAGATTTAAAATCGTTCATTAGATAATTTTTGTGACAAGAAATATAATGATATTGACCTTTATTTTATTTTCAATTTTATTAGGAAATAACTAATAAAAAATAATTTATTTTACTTTCAATTTTATCAGGATATAAAGTAAAGGTGTTTCAGTATCATTGTATTATTTATTATGCTTGAACAATTGTAGCTCTTTGAAATATCGATTACTATTGGCTATATTGTAGATGTAATGCTTAATGTTATGGTATATAATATTAATAAATTCATCTAAAAAATCTTTTGTTTTGTATGTTTCGTAAAACATTTTTTTCAGATGTTTTTATATTTTATTATATGAAAACTGGATAAAGTAGTGTGGGGGATTTCACGTTATTAGTGTCGCTCGAGTTAATCAGTTATTATTAGGGGGGTATTTGTACTTTTGTCGAGTGTTGACTCTGCGTTAGTACATCCTGCAACTTCAAATTAGGTGCAGTTGAATGTAACCATTTTTTTTAAACAATGACATTTTAATAAGAAATCAATTGATAACAGCCATTATATCAATCATTTTGGCAAGGGAAGATGAGGTCACACATCTGCTCGACAGTTTTCAAATAATAATGTCTGAGTAAGATGTAGGTGCAAATTGAAACGAAACAAACATGTATGTAGACCAAGCAGATGAAAACCGCTCAAACACGTGAAGGATTGGCGAATGTGTGATTATAAACAAATTTTGGTGCTATAAAAATACCCCAAAATGCTTGCCAATAACCTGGTTTTTTCACTTTTTTTTAATGTCTCTGACATATGAACTGCGATAGAGGCAGAAAAAAGATGTGTTGATCTTTTTGAGATGTGGGTCTGAACCAATAGCTCGATCTTCAAAGAAACACTTCCCCAAACCGATTTTCCAGCATCGTATTGTCCCCAGTCCTTTCATTTTTGGCTACATCAACAGGAGAGTGGACAATATAATTAATATGGTTCGGGAAAAACCAAATGTAAGCAGTGAAAATGTTGGATTGATGTTACCAAGGAACTAATGGGAAAGAACTTTGGTGAGGCCATATGCCTAAAGGTAGACTTTCACGACAAGCGACAGAGACAGATAGCAAATGACCGAGACAAGAGACAGAGAGCTCGTTCGCAATGTAAGACAGATCAATGCATTAAGACCATTTGCTCATGATTTACCCTTATGATTATTCACGATATTAGAAAGCCCTCAAGTAACAAATTTTTTAAGATAAAATTGATAAATTGTCTAATTTGTGTTAAGGTCGCTCGAGCTTGAAACAGTTTAATTATTTAAGATATTATTTACAAAAAAAAAAAAAAACAAGAATATCCTATCGAATGTGTAACAATAGGGAACACGCACAAATTTTAATATCGATAAAATACGATTCTATTTTTATTAAAACAACCATTTTGATTATTAATTTCATTGAAATATGTTGAATTTGACATAAAATTGAATTTGAGAGTGAAATTTTGCCCGCGCGGGAAAGTGGATGTGACATCACTATTTCATTTTGACAGGTGACATGCCGGTCATGACGTCATGTAATTTATTTACGTTTGACGGAGCTGTAAATGTGATAAAGTAAAGCGTTTTTAATGTTCGAATTTCTTCGGCATTAAAGCAATCATTCGAGCGAATGAACTCCATCAGCATAAACGAATCAACATTGGGTAAATTGTCACTTTGTGCTTTCATGAAATCACTTTCTGCCATTATAATGTTTAAAAAACACATCTAAGTTAATAATTGTTGTTTTATCTAATGTATATATTCGTTGAAACACCTTACAATAATCACAAGAGTTCACACTTGCTTAAAACAGCTAATAAATATGGACACCCAAAATGAAATAAATAAGGGATCAAAACTCGCCAGTTCCTCGTAAAGATTCAAGTAATTTGAATTTCAGTTATTATTTATTAATTATTGGAAGTGTAAACAATTTATATTATGATATACTTATACATTTTCAAACATAAACTATCTGAAAAAAACACTTTTGGGTGTATAACTGACATTCGTGTGTCCCCTCTTAAATTAAAATTTCAATAAATCGACAAAACTTATTTATTGATGAAGAACGTGAAAATCTAGTTGATAATAATTGCGGTACCTGCGAACAATCACTCATAGTTTTCTTGAAAACTTAATCCTAGAAAAAAAGTTTCAAATAAAAAAGTTGCGTCCATTCTTTATTTTTATTTCTTCTCGATATAGTTGGTATCTATTTCGAAAGATTAAAAGTTTCTCGCTTGCTCTATTTGTCCCTGCAACAATTTTAGCAAAAAATCATATTTTCTCCTATTATTTAAATTTGACCTTCATATTAACACATTCTGTTAAAAAATATGCAGTGATAATGTGAAAATTTGAGACCAATTCATTGTTAAGTTTTTGAGTTAGAGCAAGTTGAAAAAAAAAATTGTTTTATTTATCCAATAGACACCGAAAACGCGAAATGGTTGGCGAAAAATTGCGTGACAGTGTTAAATAATTATTTATAATAATTAAACTACTTGACGGACCATTATGAAATTCAATGGGGTTCTATTCTGATAATAGACGAAGCGACATTCAAGTGGATTCGTTAAGAATTGCGACCTGTGGAGTGTTTCCGTATGTACGTACATACCGACTGATGAAGATGTATTTCAATTTTCAATGCAATTTTAGAACTTAAATAAAAGTTCAAATCAGTCTGAAAATGGTATCATTTTATAGAGTAGCATCTTCCCGTTTCAAAAAGCTATTATGAAATCGATTCCTTGCAGAATTAAGAAAGTAAAATACTTTTATCAGCAAAACTGTGTGCTGCTTCGTTTTATAACTTATATTATTAGATGAAGATGAAGACTTGTTTTTGTATTATTTATATAAAATATGTGAAAGAGCATCAATAAACCTCTATAGAAGGGATATTGTAAGCTGTCAATATCACAACATTTAAACGCAGATGAAAAAATATTGCAGGTTAATTACAAAATAATTTTAGTTAGTTTAATTTATTTTGCGTTTAACTGAGAAAGAAATGGAACCAAAAAGAATTGGAACAGTAATTTCAAATGAGCACCTTTTTTAATTCACTATTCCTATAAAAATTTCATCTTCTTGAGATGAAAAAGCGTTCCATTTTATCTGAAATGAAGTAATTTTCAGATTTTTTCACTGACGAATCCATTATTGGCAGAGCAAATTACACTGTTCATCACTTGGCGACAGCGCCACTACTGCTCCAGCAGTAGACATGAGACAGGCAGCGAGAGACCGGGCGAGACAATCACCGAGCTGTGCGTCACTATTACATGCTTCGAATGGAGTCCTATTGAATTCCATTGTAGCGGTGGTGTCTCGGTCTCCTGTCACTGTCGCTTGTTACTAACGTCTACCTTAACAGACAACGGAAGATGGCTTTATGTTCTTGGACGTGCCTGCCATACAGCAATCAGAAACCAACTGGAATAAACATATTTCACAAAGGGTTTTCCAAGCCGTTAAAAATAAGAAGAGTTATAACAATACTGAAATATTTGACGTATCATATATCAGTCATTAGCTTACAACTGTCACAGCAAGGGACGGTCAATCTTTTATACATGAGATATTGCAAAAAACTTTAGAATTTTGCCAGTATTTCTTTTATTTTCATTCCTAGACTTTCAAATTATCATGTCATGTTCTTGTTATTAGAGCATGATCTAGCAGGTTTAGGTTCAGTGGCGGAAAATTAATCTAGAGTGACATTGAATTTTTCAGCCATTTGATTCGTGTGATTCGTTCCAGTGGCCTTATTTTTATATTTTTTCCTTCGATCCATTACGCCCACAATGAAAGTGATCAGCAAAACTCCCAGATTTAAGCCCCATCTATGAGACCAAATGAAAACTGGTGCTGTTTTCTAACATCTACTTTTAAACCTTAACGAACCTGCCGAAAAACTTACGAGTTTTGAGAAGAAATTGACCAGGATCAGAAGACATTTTTTAAATGGATCGCTGATGTGAGCCCTTAGTAATGTCATAGAGGTTATTTTAAGTTATTATTTTTTTTTGTATGCGTATGTTATGCAGACAAATATACGATAAATGAAATTTGTTAGTCATAGAAATCTGTATCATTATCTTATGTAATAATGAAACCTAAAATTGTATCACAGAGGCAGACTGGCCCACCGGAACAAATCCCGGTGGCCCGCTCCAATGGTGTGCCTCTGGCGCCGGCTGCTTGACGAGATGACCGGCTAATAAAGTAGTAAGTGGCCTGCGAGTTCTAAGATCCAGCGCCGCTAAACTGTTGTCAGTCCGCCCCTGATCACAAAGAAAATAAATTTTGCTGCTATGAAATAAGGAAGGCATGTGTAAAAACATCTGCTCGTCACAACTAATGGTTCAGCCTTCCAAAGTAAATTTAGAGAATGTATGAGTGAAGTCAATCTATGGAATGACGAAGATTTAATATCTTGTTGGAACATCTAGAAGAGACCATCGCACGAGCAACGATGGAAACACATGAAGGAATGTTAAACATAACCTTGAATAGAAGTTGAAACTTCTGGAGAACAAACTAGGAAAATCTGGACTCTAGGTGTCAACACTGCTTTGGAATCAGAACAGTATGATATACTGATGCGAAAAATTTAGGCTCTCTTTCGAAGATGCAAAAATTTCTACCTATAAGACGTCTGTAAAGAACTGGAGTCAAATGCAGATCACAATAATGGCAAGGATGATTACATACACAATCAAACCAAAAACCTGGTCACTTGAGTACTTGAATGGTACCACTTATTATAACTGACAGGAATCAGATTATCTAGACTTGGCGCCAATACAAACCTTTTTGAAAGTGACCGGAGCGACCATGGACTATGAACTAAACCTGCAATTCTGATTTCAGAAGCCATACACAATTTGAACACTAGCAACGAAACTGGAATCGGGCAGTGGCGCTTAATTTAGTTGAAGAGAATCCATGACAGAATATGCCAAAAATATGGAAGAATCTGGTCAGATGACTTGAGAACTTTAACTTTAATGCCACTACACAGAAAAGGAATGGAAGGTGGCTGTGACAAATCAGTGACATTAATATCACATACCAGTGTATGTGCTGTATATTCTTCAATCCAGACTTCGACATCATCTATCTTGGAATTTATCTTCTGAGCATGCAGGTTTTGTTCAAGAATTCGGTACTGTTAGGTTACTAAGTGAGTGAGCTTATATAAAACTCGGTACTGCGACCATTTGATCTATATGTGTACTGGATATACCACAATTAATCGAGATGGTTAGTGAAGATTACGTGCTTATGTTTCATAGACTTTTGTCAATGTAAACATAAACATACCACACATATATTTAGTAAATAATCCCCAAATCCGAAACTGTCCGGAAGGGGTTACACATTTGGCAGACATATGTCCATGTCCGCCTACATCGTCGGTGTTGGGGCTGGGGCTGGAACCAAGTATACGATAGACAGTGTGACCAGCATATTCGCCACAGAATACGCTTTCCCCAGTTTAAGCTACCATAGAATTGGACAAACTGTGGACCATACTATGGAAGATGGGAACATCTAGACATCTGGTTTTCAATAACACCAATCTCGATAAATGTAAAGACGCAAGAGACAGGCTGTGTTTTATCATCAATCTTCTTCAACATCTATAGTGAAGACGTGATGCAACATGTGCTGGAGACTAGCAGGATCGAGTAATGGGTGCATGCAAGATTTTAATTTAAAAATTGCAGATGATGTCACTTGTTAAGAAATTTTTGTACAGCCCATTGCACCAGCAACTCGATTCTCCAAGAAGTATTATCTCCCCAAAACTACTTATTCTCATTCTGGATTACATCAGTACAATAGTTATTAGAGATATGGCATAGTATGAATATACCAGCTCAAACCATGAAGCTTCTAGTAAAGATAAATTGGAAGTTGCAGCTAATGTCGCCATTTTCCAATAGTTCATTAAACAAATGTTTGCTGGAAATCCACAACTTTGTTTTACTTTCATTGGCAAGCATGCATACTACTTTCCCAGGTGTATACTATTTAATATTGAAATGAATTCGATATTTTCATTTCTGAATTATTTGAAGCCACACTCGTTCTGACTGCTGAGTATGGAGGTTCCTGACAGACTACATTATTAAACTGTATTATGAGTTTTTACTGTACCATAAATTAACTGTAAATTGAATAAAAGTTTGCATGTATTTCTAAATATCGGACTACTCATTTCAATATTCAGTATACAGAATCGGCAAATGTAGTTTTATATATCCAGTGATAAATGAGAGTAAGAAAGAAAACAGAGAAATTAGGAAATGTAAGACAGATGTGCTGCTCTCAACACGTTACACACTTCGTGAAATCTTATTTTTATCACCTTGTCATGTGTCAACGTAGGACATCGGTACCTATCGCTTCTAACTACCTATGCGTTGTAGTGGGAATGGATGCATCTTTCTTTTCCTAATTTATCTGTTGTTTTTCTTGAGCTCATTATATTATATTTTGACGCTAAATATTCTCTCCGGTACATTAGGGGCTGCTCCAATGCTTCCACTAAAGCCGCTTAATAATAATAATAATAAACTTTATTTTCCTTTTATGACAATATGATACATTATTGTATAGGAATAGTCAGTCTTAATATCTAAAAGAGAGAAGAAGAAGAAAGAAAAAAAGAAGTAAATCACAGAGCACTTTACATATTAAAATATTCTTCTAGTTTGTAGAAGGTTTTGCTAATTAAAAATATTTTAAGTTTGTTTCTAAATAATTCAAGTTTATTGCAATGTTTTATTTCCACAGGGAGGTGATTAAAAACCCTAGGTCCTAGACAAGTGGGTGAATTTACAGAGACATTTAATTTACTGAAGGGCACATAAAGATCGTGTTTTTGCCTGGTATTTACATTATGTAGATGATTGTTAGAAACAAATTTACTCTTGTTTTTAAAGACGAATAAACATAGTTCAAAAATGAAAATTGACGGAAGTGTCAAGATATTATAGTCCTTAAATATATTTTTACAGGTCTCTCTTGTGGATAAGCCTACCATACATCTTATCACACGCTTTTGGGCTAAAAATACATTATTTGATAGGGTGGAAATCCCCCAAAAACAAACACCATATCTTAACCGAGAATCAACCTCGGCAAAATATAAATTCCTTAGTTGAGCCATGTTTAGAACATTTTTTACATTTTTGAACTGATAAACTACAGAATGTAATTTGGCTATCAGTAATTCACAATGGCTTTTCCAGTTCAAGCAACTGTCAATATTTATACCTAAAAATTTTACATTGGACGTCCTTGTTGATATTGACGTATTATCAAGTTGAATATTTGGATAATCACATTTCTTTTGTCTATTGTGAAACACTAATGCCTGTGTTTTCTCAACATTAAAATAAAGAGAATTTTCACTAAACCAATTACTAAGGTTTTCCAATAAAACATCACATTTCATCTCTAAAATATCAACATTTTTATCTGATAGTATAATGGATGTGTCATCTGCATAAAAAGTAAAATCTGCTAAAGCACTCAAACCATCCAGATCATTAATATATAATAAAAATAATATGGGACCTAATACCGACCCTTGTGGCACGCCCATATTCATTTCTACAGATGCCGAGTTAACAGAATCAATTGTATTGTGCGTAATATTGGTAACGGACACATACTGTTTGCGACATGACAAATAACTTTCAACCCAGTCTAAGGCTAGGCCCCTTACCCCGTACTTAGAAAGTTTGGAGATAAGTTTTTTATGATTAACGCAGTCAAATGCCCTGCTTAAATCGCAAAAGATACCAACAGGACATTCACCTGCTTCGACATACGTTATTATCTTTTCATAAAACGATTGCATTGCACTATGAGTTGATTTATTATTTAAGAATCCGTGCTGGTTATGTGAAAGTGTATTATTTTTATTCAAAAAAATCAGTAATCGGTTTAAAAAGCAATATTCAATAACTTTTGAAAACCCTGAAGGTATGGTAACTGGTCTGTAATTTTGTAACTCTTGTATATTATTTTTTTTATGAACAGGAATAACTTTCCCAATTTTTAAAATTTCTGGAAAAGCTCCAGCAGAAAATGATAGGTTTACAATATAAACTAAGGGTTTGATTATTTCCATCATTACTCTTTTAATGAGAAATGAGGGTACATCGTCATGTCCTGATGAGTGTTTATTTTTTAGTTTATATCTTATTATATTACACATTTCTGGTTCTGAATATGGTTCTAAAAATATTGTGCTATGCTGATTATTTATATTATTACTAAAGCAAGCATTTTCATTATCCTTATGTGGTATTTTGTTGATAATATCAAGTGGAGCGTTTTTGAAGAAAATGTTAAATTCGTTAGCAACATCAGATTGATTATCGACTATTTCACTATTTTCTTTAATTATAATGTTCTTGTTTTGTTTAAATTTATTAGACAATTCAGAAACAATATTCCACGCCGCTTTTGTGGGGTTGTCAGAGTTATCAATTTTACTTTGATAATATCTTTTTTTTGTATTTTTAACTAAAGTATTGTGTTTTTTCTTTTCTTTTTTGTAAAAAGAAGTCAATTCGGGGTATACATTTTTTAAAACGTACAAGTCCTTCAGTTTGAGGCTCGAAATCTGAACTTCGTTATCAACCCATTTTTTATTTTTGCTTTTATTCACATAATACTTACGTTTAGGAAAATGTTTATTGAAATAAAACAGAAATATATTTAGAAAATAATCAAACGCCAAGTTTACATCGTTAATGTGATAAATTTCATACCACTTCTCTTTTTGAATATCAGACTGAAAGTTACATAGACTATTATCATTAAAAGATCTTTTTACATAACACATATTAGAATTTTCACTAGCTTTATCTAGACCGAAGTCAAACAAAATTGTTCTGTGATCAGAAATGTTATTATCCACAACACAAGATGTACCATTATCAGTAAAGTTACTAAATATATGGTCGATTCCGGATAGACTGGTATCTGTTACTCTAGTAGGCCACCCTACCATACTATTAAGGTTAAAACATTGCAACAAATTACACATTTTTTTAAAATCATTTGAGCTATTGTATGAATCAAGATTAAAATCGCCACAAAGTAAAATATTTGTATTTGGTTTATAAATAAAGTTCAAGACACTCATAAGTCCTTCCAAAAACATATTGATATCTCCAGAAGGAGACCTATAACATGTTAAAATTACAACCGTTTTACCTATCTTATTTATTTTACAAGATACAGCACATATTTCTATATGTTTGTCTAGGCAATAATTTTTTAAATCAATTTCCCTAAAGTCTAAATCACGTTTTACTAATATGGCGACGCCTCCACCCTTGAACATATTTCTGCAATAACTGCTTCCTAACACAAAATCAGTCAAATTAAAAGTATTTATTGAAACTGGATTAGCCCAAGTTTCACTCAAGCATATAAAATTTAAGTCATAATTACAGCTATCCAGGATTAAAAATCAGTTCATTACTTCGGTCAATTTCTTCTGAAATTCTAAAAAACGACTAATACACGCCCCATAGGGCCATAATGTAGGATTCATTGCTTTCTTGAAATTATCCTCGAGAATTGTTACCTTGAATGAAGAATAAAGCTCCGGATGTTTTGGGTTTATTGACTCACATTTCACCTCCGGAAAATTATTTTTTAAAAGTGCTGCAAGATCCTCAACTGATGTATTTTTGTCCACCCTGTAGACGTGCAATACGGCTAATTTTGGAACACCTCTAACAGAGTTTGAGTCTTTATTATTACCAACTATAACATGTCTATTTCTTTTCCTTCGAACTACTTCTTTCCAATCAGTCTTAACCAACTCATTGCATTGGGATTTAGAAGGTTGTGTAATATTATCTTTTGTTAAATTTATATATTTATTTAACTTATTCTCCGTTTCCACCCTCATAAGACTTAGAGACACATCAGTTTTAGTTAATTTGGAATCTCCTTTTTTTTCGTTTGGATTAGTCACCGTATTTACCATCTTTATTTGTAAGTTTTTATCTTCATTTTTACTTGGCTCATTTTTTGTGTCCTTATCATTTACAGTATTATCTGGTTTTTGTTCTTGTTGATTTGATTTATGTTCATTTATTATTTTAGAACTTTGAGATAAATTAATTTGGATATTTAACAAATCAATCTTATCACGCAATTCCTGGATTATTAAGTCTTTTTGCTTAATAACGTAATTAAAAATATGTATGTCGATCTTTTTATTTATACCTGACAGTTCCTCCACAGCATCGAAAAATGCATTGTCACTTTCGCAGGACACTATCACATTTTCACAACAGTTTATTTCATTATTATTGATGAAATTTACGTTACTGCATAATTTGGCACAACTAACATGAAACATATTGTCACACTTTTTGCATTTCAAACCATTTACCACGTTTGATTTGCACTTTTTGCATTTTTTGCAGGAGAGAGCAACAGAACCACCTTGCCCGTTCGCCATGTTGCCGACTAGGACTAGGTATCTGCTTGATTAGGGGATGAGCTCATGACTCCCAAACATGTTTTAATAGCTTTAAACTGAATTCTGTCGATTTTTTTGAGATGTGAGTTACAGGACGTGCCATATAATATACTGCCATAGTCGATTATAGATCTTATAAAGGATCTGTAAAAAAGTAGGGCTATATCCTAGTCTGCTCCCCAGGAAAAACTACAAACTTGTTTCAAGATGTTGATTCCTTTTTCACATCTATTCACAACATTTTCTATTTGATTTTTCCACAGCAGTTTAGTATCAAGTATAATTCCTAAGTATTTAAAAGATTTAGATACAGGAAATGTAGTTTTATTTAATGTAATGGTGTCTTGAAAACTAATACGTCTTCGGGTGAAGAACATAACAGTTGTTTTGTTTGTAGATATGGTAAATCCGTTTATAAAGCACCAATCTTTTAAGCAATAGGTAATGTGAGATAATTCATTAGTACAGACTTGATGATTTTTCCCAGTAGTATATAATGCGATATCGTCGGCATATTGAATGCTTGTGATATTATTTGACCATATATCATGTATATCACGAGTATATACATTAAACAACAACGGACTCAAAACTGAGCCCTGTGGTAATCCTTGAGATGTAACCCTGGGGCCTAATATTTTGTTGTTATATTTAATAGAGACTTCTCGTAGCACAAAGAGGTTTATTATTGTTTTGGCTATGTGAAGAGGAATTTTTAAGTATAGCATTTTTTGGAAAAGGATAAATAGGTTTACATTTTCGTAAGCATTCTTAATATCAACGAAAAGCGCACCCGTACATTTATTATCTGTAAGGGCTAACTGAATGTCAGATACCAAATGTACCATAGCATCTGTTGAACCATAGCCGGGCTTAAAACCGTATTGATTTTGAGGTAACATGTTATTGTTTAAAATCCAGTATTCGAGTCTAAATTTAATAAGTCTCTCAAAGGTCTTAGTAAGACAAGACATGAGGCTAATGGGCCTAAAAGATTCGCCTATAGAAGGGTCCTTACCAAATTTCTGGAAAAGAATGACATTGGTCTGCTTTAGACAGTTTGGTATATAAGAATTGAGCCACATATCGTTAAAAATGTATAGCAAAAAAGTATTGGCAAGTATTCCCATATTTTTTAGCATAGGATAGGAAATATCATCTGGGCCAGGAGAGGTATTAGCGCGATTTTTTATTGCTTTTTCTAGTTCCTGCAGGGAGAATTTTCTTGAAAGAAATGTGTTATTGTGGTGATTATCGGAAAAGTCAAAGTTATAGTTATATTCCACGCTTGGTGGTGTAAGTTTATTTAATACTTCCGTCGCCACATCATCAGATATAAGAGTTTTGATGGTGTTTCTCTTTTTCAAACGCTTTACCTTTTTCCATATTTGACCAATTGGAGTGTTTTTATTTAGGTTGTTACAAAAGCCCTCCCAGTGTTTTTTGGCTTTGTTTTTAAATAATCTTTTGGCTTGCGCAATAGTTTTGTTACATTCTATAAAATTACTCTCATTGGCTAGAGATTTATATCTCCTAAGTGCTTCTTTTCTAGCGATGATCATTGAATCGCATTCGTCATCCCACCATACGGGTTTATCACGTTTTTTAGGAATAAATGGTTTGTTTTGTTTAATGGAAATGGAGGCTGCACTATTTAGACTATTTATAAAAAATAAGATTTTATCGTCAATATTGGTGAAAATTTGTTCGTCGATAAAATGATTTTCCAAGTGACGACTGAATAACTTCCAATCGGCAGTGTCCAAACGCCATTTTTGTGATGGATAAATTATTTGTGGATCTTCTTCAGGATTGTTAATATGTAACTGCATGATAATCGGAAGGTGATCAGAGCCTAGAGTATCATCTGAGAGTTTCCAGTCTATTAGTGGTGATATGTTTGACGAGGATAGGCTTACATCGACACAAGATTTAACAGTATTGGGGTAAGCTACTCTAGTGGGTAAGCCGTTATTTAAAACAATTAAATTTGAGTTGTCAATGGCGTTTGCAAGGTTGACACCCTGCTTATTTGAAATGTTGGACCCCCATAGTCCATGGTGAGCGTTAAAATCGCCCCCGATAATTAAATTAGAATAAAGTGAAAAAATGTTAGCCCATTCAGTACAAGAGATGTTATTAGTGGGGGCTCTATAAATTGATAGGAAATGAAACCATTTATTGTTGATTAAAATTTTTACTCCACAACATTCGGGTTTAACGGAATTTTTAATGATTAATTCCTGAAAGGTAAAGGAAAATGCATTTATTATTGCTACTCCTCCCTTGCCGTTAGGTCGGTCTTTTCTTATTATATTATAGCCTGGGAGGTTTAGTTTTAAACTGGGCTTTAGCCACGTTTCAGATATCAAAGCAATATCAATTTTTTCTGATAATAGGAACTGTGAAAAACTATGTTTATTGGAAACAATGGACCTAGCGTTCCACTGAATTATTTTAATATGTTTTTTCTTTAACTGCGCCATCAGGAGCGATCCAGTAAATTATTAATAAATTTAGAAATTGAAAGATTAACGTCGTTATCTAAATCGTTCATATTAATAATATCTTTATTTAGAAACTGTCGAATAATTTCTTTTGTATAAACGGAAACTTGTTCAACCAACTTTTCTCTATAATTCATAAAATCGTCTCTATGGGGATTAGGTAAAATTGATTGGTTACTAGATGTGGATTCTCTTCTGGGAAGGGGGTAGTCATCAGTTATGTTACCTACTTTTCTTTTTTTAGACTGTTCATACGTGGAAGAAGATGGCTGGCTAGTAGAGAGCCGTTGAGTTGTATATCTAGGTTTGGATATAGACATTTGAGAGGTTCTCGGAAGAGGCGGGTATTCTTGGTAGTTTTCAAGGGCTTGAAATCGATTTTGTGTCGCTAATTTATATCCACTATTATTAAGTTGAAGCTCTTTAGCCTCAATGAAGGATACGTTAAGTTTTGCCATAGACTCTTTAATTTTTTTCTGTTGAGTAAATTCAGGACAGTTCTTGGACAATGAGTTATGGTCAGAGGATTTGCAGTAAACGCATTTGATCTGGCAATCTATCGTATTATTATCGTGGGTTTCCCCGCAAGTTTTGCATCGTACTTTTCCTTTACAATTTTGCTGCACGTGTCCGTATCGTAGGCAATTTAAACATTGTATAACAGGGTATACAAAAGGTTCGGTTTCAAATCTGACTTGATTAATGTAAATATAATTAGGCAAAGTCGATCCCAAAAAGGAAATGGAGATTAGCTGTCTAGGAATTAACTTCTGTTGACCATTTTCATCAATTTGTTTTCGCATAAAACGTTTAACTGATGTTACATTTGGGTTTACATTTTTGATCTCATTTAAAAGATATTCCTCATCGAAAAATGTGTCTACGCCTTTGACTATACATTTACGCTCAACAAAAAACTTAGGAATGTAAGCAATAAAATTATTATCTGTGATACATTTGTGGTTGATTATTTTATTGGCGGCTTCGTAATTTCTAAATTCGATTTTTATTTTATTACGTCCTAAAGGTTTAATATTAAGATAAGATAAGATAAGATAATTTATTGGTGTTTAATATACAAGAGTATTTACACAAGTCAAAAAATTAGAAGGCTACAACACATATAATTTCGATTATAAACAGTTCAAAGGACACTAAAATTGAATAGAATTTTTTAAAAGTATGGACATATATAGACATATACACACATACATATATTAGATAAAATTATAGGTAAAATGATACAATTGTTTATAACACACAATTAAAATTAAAAATCAAGATTAAGTAAAAAAACATGAAACATTTTCATCTTCAGTTTAGTGTTATTATATAGTGGTTAAGTCACTATTTAAAAATTCCTGTATGGAATAAAAAGCATTATGTACAAGAAACTGCTTAATCCTGTATTTAAAAGATTTCTCCGTAAGGAGTTTGATCTCTGGTGATAAAGCATTATAGAATTTGAGGCCCCAGTATGCAGTGCCATCTCTAGTTTTTGTCAGTCTTAAGTAGTTAGTAGCCAAATTATTTCTGTGTCGCGTTTGGTAAGAATGAATTTCGCCACGAGTTGTGTATGAGGATAAGTTATTTTTTATGTAAATTAAACATTGCAAGATATATGTACACGGGACAGTTAAGATTTTTAATTCAATCAGTTTCGATTTACAGTCGTCTCTATATTTGAGACCTGCAATTACTCTTATGGCTCGTCTTTGCATGGAAAACACACTAGACGCAGAGCTAGCATGCCCCCAGACGAGGATACCATAAGATATTACCGAGTGAATCAGGCTGTGATAGGCTGTGACAAGGGTTTCTGTTGATACCCGATGAGCCAAACTGCGAAGTAGAAAAATGTTTTTTGAAATTTTCTTGCAGATATAGTCTGTGTGACTTTCCCATGATAGCTTGTGGTCTAAGTAAACACCGAGAAACTTTACTGGATCTGGATTTTCTATTTGGTTCATATTTCTAAGGCCAAAAATCATTGTCTCAGTCTTTGCAGTATTAAGACTCAGTTGGTTTGAAAGAAACCAATTTTGAATTCTAGATTCAGTTACCAGCATTCCTTCTAATAAAGCATCTAAGTTGATATTATGTTCAGTAAGGTTTGTATCATCAGCAAATAAGATGGTGGAAGTAGAACTACCTAGTGAGAGAGGTAAGTCATTTATATAAATTAAAAAGAGAATCGGTCCCAGGACTGAGCCTTGAGGGACGCCAATATTCACTCTAAGTTGATCTGATTTGATATTTTTATAAGACACATATTGTTGTCTATTGCTCAAATAGGATTCCATTAAGGTGACACTGCTTGTGGTGAAGCCATAAAAATACAATTTGTTTGCAAGGATTTGATGTGATACACAATCAAAAGCCTTAGTTAGGTCAAAGAATTTCGAGCAAGTAAATTGTTTCTGTTCGAAACCCGTATTAATTATAGTAGTTAGTTTGTCTATCGCTAACGTAGTTGAAAGATTGTTCCTAAATCCAAATTGATTTGGATTAAATAGGTTTCGACTCTCAAAATAATCAGTTAATTGAAGTTTTAAAATAGACTCATAGATTTTTGCTAAAGATGGTATGATCGAGATAGGTCTATGGTTAGTTGGATCATCTATATCATTCTTTTTGTAGATGGGAACTACCTTTGAAATTTTCAAGCAATCGGGGAATACATTATTGCTGATGCCTAAATTTATTAATGCCGTTAAGGGTAACAATATAGAATGTTTGACTGCCTTTATTATTTCTGTGCTCAAGTCATACGCATCTTTGCTTTTTTGTTTTTCATGTTATTTATGGTCGTAAGTACGGTTTCTGTAGAGACTATAGTAAAATTGAATATATTAGGTGTGGTGAAGTTTTCCAAAAATTCAGTGTAGTCATGATTGCTAGGTGGTAAATCATTCACTATATTATCAGCTACGTTAGCAAAGAATTTGTTAAAATCGTTTGAGCTAATCTTATCAGTAACTTGTTGAGAAGCAGGTTTGCTATTGTTTATGAGTTTCCACATTGCTTGCTGTGGATTGCTATGTGAGGCTATGTAATTGTCATGTGCTTGTCTTTTATGTTTTCGCAATTCAAAGGTGTAAAGAGATTTATAATTTTTGTGTATAGCAATATTATCCGTGGTTGGATTTATTTTGGCATAATCCCGCAAGAATTGGAGTTGACTTCTCATTTCACGTAGGTCATCATCAAACCACCTAATTAGTTGACGATTTTTTGTGTTTTGTGTTTTTGTTTTTAAGGGAAATATATTGTCAACTGCATCAGTTAAAACGCCAATAAACATTTCAAATTTTTCATTTACATCTAAATATGGGTTATGTATGAAGTTCCAATTTTTATGGAACAGGTACTCGTTTAACTTGGCAAACCCTACATCATTTAAAGGTCGATAGGTCACAAGTAAGTTGTTACTCTTTTTTTTAACATTTGCTTTTAGATGGATGCCTAGATGATCTGAGAATAGAGTGTCAATAATATTCACTTCATAATTGTTAGATGGTAAGTTAGTAAAAATATTATCTAGGGTGTGATTTTTCCTAGTGTTATATTCATTTGTAGGTGCGAGGCCAAAGGATCTAAATATGTTTAGTAATATTTGAGTATTACGGTCATTTATGTTTTGAAACTGGATGTTAAAGTCACCAGAGACGAATAATAATTTATTATGTTTTACAAGTATTGTTAATGCAGTTGATATTTTTTCAAAAAATATATCAAGATCTCCGTTAGGGGATCTATAGACAGTCATTATTCTGGAACTATCTATGTCGATTGCAGAAACTTCACAGTTTAGTTCATCGGACAGAATATTTATCTGTGGTATTGTTGTGCACTTATATTTACTTAAAGCATATATGGCTACACCTCCATGGGAATAATTAGATCTAGAAAATTCAGAGACCAGATTGTAATTGTTTATGCTTACAAATTTTATTTCATCCTGGGTACACCAGTGTTCGTTAAAGAGTAGGAAATCATAATATAAGGAATTTCCTTCCATCAATGCTTCAATTTCATTTACTTTATTGCGAATACTTTGAATATTTATATGCAAGATGTTAAAATTAATTGTTTCGTTTTTTATTTTATATGATTTTTCTGAAGTGAAAAGGTTTTCATTTACAGATTTAGGTATTTTTTTATTTACTCCATTATTAATAAAGCTTGAAGTATTATGAACTTTCAGAGAGTCGGATGCTGGTAAATTTGAGCTGTAGCTAATTGTAAATTCATTGTGCAGAAGTTCTTTTCTTCTAGATAAGTTGGTATTTAAAAATCCTCACGTGATTGTTTATTATATTTATTATACTTTGTAAAATCAAATCTCTTGAATGCCATACTTTTGGGCCAAGATGAGGGATTATATATGTCATCTCTCAGATCCCAGTCGATTCCAAACATGAAACATTTATTTTGAGATTCTTGAGTCGGTAGTTCTTTAATGCAAATATCAGCGTCTTTAAATCTCGGTTGATTTGTGATAAATTTTTTAATTCTCTCAGCTGTAATGTGTCTTTTAATTCTATACAAGTATAGCCAAACTTTTCTAGTAATTGCAAATTCACTGTCTTCATTCTCCCCATAGAATTTCTTAGCAGGTCTTCTAGATTTTTTACGATAAGTTACTACATTAAAGTCTTCATCCTCCTTTTTGTCACTTGATAGATTAATGATCTCATTCATTTTACTTAACTGAGCCGCCTCTAACTGTCTATGGTTAAGTTCTTTTTCAGGCATCCTTGGGTTTGTTGGTAAATTCAAATTTCCCTCTTTGCTTTGTTTTATATTTGTTTGTGCAGTAGACACCTGTTTTTTAATTACTGAACTAAAAGATTCAGCTTTATGGGTTTTTTCTTGAACATTTATGTTTTTGTTGGGTACTTTTTTAGGATTAACTTCTGACTCTTTCTTAATCAACTCAACTTTTTCTTCAAGTAGTTTTTTATTTTCCTCTAATAGTTTATTATTACTTTCTATTAATTTATATTTACTTTCAGATTCCTCCAAAAGTCTTCTAAACATTAAATTTTCGATTTTCAATTTCTCAAATTCTATTTTGGTACTTGTCTCATCAGGTTTCCCTTGACTATGTGCATTCAGAGAAAGCCGAGGTAGGTTAGATTCACAACACTTAACTATCGTTTCACTAATAATTACAATATTTTTATTTCGTTGTATACACGACCTGTGAAAAACACCTCCACAGTTTATACAAACAGCAATAGCACATTTCTTGGATTTACAACATGTAAAAACAGCATTTTTCTGACTATCAGAATCAGATTGCTCATCATCAGTAGCCATCTTTAAGTAGAGTTATATTTGTTATAGCTGCTCTGATTAATGGATCTTGTTTAAGATAATGACCAACTCGTATGGCGTGCAGTTTACCTATATTTTTATCTTTAGATTCCACATGAACAAAAAAGGGTCCTTTATCAATGGGACGATAACGCGTGTTTAGATCGTAATGTTTTGGTGTGGATTGATTTATTAAATTGTTAGAAATATTTTGAGCATTTTTATTAGGCTGTTCTGCATCACTTGATACGTATAAATTATTTAATTCAGTGGTTTTGTTGTTAATAAATGGAACGGACTCACCCAGATCCATGATATTGTTATCTGGAGGGTCGCCACCCTCCCCGTACATTCCACTAGACATTTTTTAAATAAAATAAAGGATGGAAGAACAAAAGTAATAACACTATTAATGTAAATAAAGTAATCGGAGCACTGATTATACGAGGTAACACAATAATTAATCACTTCTTCGGGAACTCGACCGTCCTTGACGCGATTCTAACGAAGACTGCAAATTAATTTCAGCCTTTAGATAAATTGAACGGTGAAAAAGTTATAAATTATGATTGTATAGAAGATTTTTTCAATAAAAATAAGGCAAAAAAAAAATGGAAAGGAAAGGAAGAATATTGGCTATGAAGTTGTTCATCAAATATACAGTGGCTTTTAAAAACTATAATACTTATTCACTATATTGTATATTTTTAAGTCTGTATCTGTAATTTTATGCAATTTCTGACGTGTGTATACAATGTAAAATTGTCTGACATAAATAAAGTCTCTCTCTCTCTCTCTCTCTCTCTCTCTCTCTCTCTCTCTCTCCCTCCCTCCCTCCCTCCCTCCCTCCCTCCCTCCCTCCCTCCCTCCCTCCCTCCCTCCCTCCCTCGAGGGTATTTCTCGACGACTGGTAACATATATCACATTCAACAAAACATCGATGTGATTCAATTAGAATTTACCAGGTAACATGACCGCTTCCACCGCCCGGACATAGTAAGCCATGTTCATCCTCCGCCCCTGCACCTATACTGACAAAGAGCAAGCAAAAAGTCTAGACTGGTCATTTTTTTGTAGCGAACCTAATGTTTGTCTTGTATATTATCATTCTTTAGAACGTGTTTAGATACAACACCATATGATTAAAAATTCTACAATATAAAATTTAATTATGCTATATTTCTGTAATAAACAAATTTTTTTGTTAAATTTCGGTCACACCCATTTGAGAGTATCCTAAAAATATAGTGGCATAGCCAGATTAGAGATAAGAAAAATTGCTAATGCTTTTTTTAGATTTTTGGAAATTCGAAGTAAGCTTTGAATTTTAAATTTCATTCTTAAACTTAACACCATAGTAGAGTTATATTAAGGCTCTGTCATTTAGAAAAAAATAGTTTCAATCGATCAACAAATAAAAATTTTAGAGAGATGCCCCGCTTTCATAATGGGTCACTCGTATCTAGCATATTTTTGTAAAACGAAAAGGTAATATATATATATATTGATATATATATTTTTGTTTTGTTTATTTTAAAATAAAAATATTGATAACGTGTCTATTTGTTATTTACTACTGTAATTACCCTTTATAGCTATTTAAAGGAACTGAATTTGTTGGTTACTTACTGACTTTATTAATAATTAAGTTGCGTCTTGTGCTTTTGGTTTTTTTTATGAAGTCGTTTGCAAATAAGGATACAAAATGGAACATAAGTATATGGGAAGACAAGTACTGTTGGGATCATTATTGCCAGGACATCATCATCGTCTGTATCCATAAAACAAGACTATAATTGATCAATTAGATATGGAAAAATTAATATATTTTAATATGTAAGAGGTTATTGATTTCTTAAGTATTGCTGTTTTGTACCATTCTTATCATAGTTTGGAAAGGCTGCCTTTCTGAATGCCAACACATTTAGATCATAACTTAAAGAAATGGGTCTCTACTGGAAAAATTACGGGAACAACGTCTATTTTTTCGAAATTTGTCAATAGACTAGTTTAAGATGTAAATTTTAATATGCTCGTATCTTCAAAGCCACATTTATTATCATAGAATTGGGGTGATGTAGAGGTGACTTTTCAGAACTTTGATATAAACAGTGCAATACGATACCCAAGAAATCACTATTCCAATGTAAACGGTGCAAGAAATCACTGTTTCGATATAAATGGTGCAAGACGGTACCCAAGAAATCACTGTTCAGTAAATCTAAATAGCAAAGACTGATTGAAAATTTGCTTTCAAAGTCGGCAGCTTGTACCCTATCATCGTGTGCTCCAAAGAATAGCAAAACTGTAAGCATTTTATGCCAAAATAATATTTTTGCTACTATTAAATTAAATGTTCTGGTATAGTTTCAAGTAAACAATACTAACATAATGCTTTCAAGTAGTAAAAATATTATTTTGGCATGAAATGCAAACAGTTTTTTAAGCAATGAATGGCATAGCGTTACAAGTTGCTAACATTGTTTGAAAGCAACTTGCAGTATGGCTATTTAGGTAAACTACGGCCCTATGAAAGCCTACAATGATATCCTAAGAATGGCATAAAACAGATCCTCTAAGGATCCCTGGTGTCAATCCTGAGGATATCCAAAAATACCTTTGTGGGATATCCTGAGGATATGGAAAATAGTGCACATTCTGGATCCCAGGGACGTCTGTGGGCGTCTTTTAGGATATCCTCAGGATATTGCTATGTCCTGCTTTTATATCCCTAGGATGTTCGTAAGATAACCTTGTGCTGTCTGAATCTAACTTTGGATTCGGATTCAGCGGGTTAAAATACATAAGGATACACTGTTATAGTCCGCTGCACAAGCCACTTTTTTGTTTTGTTTTGGGGGTGTTTTTTGGGCTTAGATGTGAAAAAGGAGCCAATCTGACAATTCTGACTTCGGATTCGGTTTCAGCGGGTCTAAATACATAAGGGTACACTGGTCAGGTTTGCCGGACAGACCACTTTTTTTTGTGGGGCTGTGTTATAGTTTGAATAGAAATTAATATTAGGAAATAAAATTTTAAAGTCATTGTTAAAGATATTATATAGGTATTTAATTTACATATTTTTAAACCAATACAATATACAATTTTTTTATTTATATAAGTATTAACATATGTGAGTAGCTCACGGTGTAAAGCCACAGAAGAAACAAGCTAAAAACGTACTCTTCGCCAATTTACTGAGCTTTTTATATATAATTGTTACACATTCTATAGGATACTCTTCGCAGTTTCTAGTAAACAATGTTAGTTTTTGGACATCCTAAATTTTGTGATACCATTTTTGTTCTGAAAAAAATTATTAATTATTAATAACTTTATTTACTGATAGATTTTGTTCAAAAACAATAGGGTTCTTCCTCCAGCTAACACTAATTTACTGTCCAATTTTCAATGTGATCGGACTTTTCTTTCTTAAGTTATCGTTATAGCCCATAGCTCAAGAACCGTAAAAGGATAGCCAGATCAAGCAAATCTCTCCCCACGGTGCCGCCATTACTATGACGTAACCGCGCGCCCTATTCCAGCGCACTGCTGTTCAGCGCCGGATTGGGGAAATATTCCGGCCCGGGCTCCTGGTCCGACCCGCCCCATTCCCACGTGTTAAACCAAACCGACCCGATACTAATTTTTTGTGAAATAATTACCAAACACCAAACATAGTTATTCTGATAACTTTATTTACTAGATTAACATTTTTTTAAGTAAATCACTTCTTTTTGCCACATTATCAATGATTTGGTCACTGGTTAGATTCATTAGGATGTCTCTTTTTCAACTGCCATTTTTACTAAGGCATCCAAGTGATCTTGTGAAAGGCAATTTTTAAGTTTATTTTGCACAAATTTTAATTTTGAAAAGGTTCTCTCACAAGACACTTGGTGCAGAACAAAGTCAGTACATATTTGTATGCAAGAAACAAATTTTTATAAGCTACTGTACGCATTTTGTATTGCAGCAGTACCTTAAAACAATACACGATACAGTTTTTACATGTTTTACAAGATAATGACGTCTCTTCTTTTGCAGTTTCAGCACCCTCATCCTCAGTAGGAACTTCATTAGCAAATACAATATGACTATTAATGTCTACGTCATCCATTTTTTGATAAAGTCTTTGAGCTCTGTTTGTATGGCTTATTTGGTTACACTTTCATCAATATTATCATCGCCAAAGCGATTGGGAATCTGTTCGGCAACATTTTTAAATGCATCTTTAGAAAAATCTTTTATATTTTTAAAGAAACTGGGATCCAACCACGCAAGATCCTTAAATAACCCTTCATGTTTCTCAAATCGATCTTCTAAACTTTTTATCGCCCTATTGTAAATGACGTTGTAAATGCTCACTTGGAATCTGTATTTTAGATCAGTAAAAGGAACGTCAGCAGTAATTTCACCTGGCATTCTTTTTTTCTTGAAATTCTAAAAGAGAAATACTCTAGTGAAATAGCTAGTTGTCTCATTTTCCATATCATCTTCTCTGTTGCTGTTGTTGTTTGACACGTCTCTTCCGTCATTATCGTCAGTGTTAATAAGTTTATGCATGCGAATATTAGCTCAACTAATAACATCTTTGGTAGATTTAAGTAAAGATTCAAAATCTCTTGATTCAGCCCCATGTGTATTTATGGTGTTTTCACCATTTTATATGCCAGAACAGCATTCATGCCGTTATTTTGTAAATAATTTGACAAAGATGTTGTCGACTGAAATATTCTCATAAAAATTCGAGCTGTTAATAAAAATTCAAAGGCCATGGCAGGTTAAGATAAGTGTCCGTGCCTTTGTAACCTTTTTGCGCGTGGTTCCTTCCAATGATGTATCTTTGTGTAAGATACTACCACAAAAAGTTTTGACCTTAAAAACTTCATAATATCTGGGAAAAAATTTTTTTTTGAAAATCCAAAAAAAAATTTTTTTTCTTAATCAAGCAAACCAATTTGTTTGTATTTCACATATATTGTAAATATACTCAAGACAATTTATTACTGATATTTTCATGAAATCTTTTCATGAAGAAAATAAAAATTGATGCTTTTGAATTTTTCGAAAAATTTATATACGTACGTACTTACCCGTTAGCGACCACCTCTATTTTTCTACTAATTATACACCATACAATAAGCTATAACATATATTTTTTACAAAACTCTATCGAAGAGGTAACGTAGTCAAATTGGCAAAGATAATGTTACGTGCTGTCACCCCCTTCGTAAACACCCTGTATCGTAGGTTCAGAAATTATAACACCAGGGTAACACTAAACAATAATGTATTTACGTACACACTAATTACAACAAATAAAGAAAAAGAGTGCAAATTGGTTAGAAATTCGATATATTAATAAATATATAAATGAACAACTGCTTGGATTACACGTATTGAAAATTTTTTGGAGCAGCCTACGTATTTTTTTGAAACAACGAGATGTATTTTTCACGATACGTATATTTTCTACAAAGCTCCATCGAAATGGTAATACATAAAAAAAAACCGCTGCCCAAGGAATCACTACTTCCACATCCAGATTTTCTATCCAAGGCTCTCACAGCGAAAAAATTTTGCATGTGGAAATAATTGTTTATGGAACTTTAATAATACAATATTTGAAATCCTCTACCCTAAAAACTCATAAAACGACACCCCACACCAGTAGTGGGGTGGGGGTGGTGATTGGGGGGTGGTAGTGGGGGTGGATGAAGTAAAAAATATTTTGAGGTGTCTGGTTCTGGTACACACACTAAATCACAATTTTTTTTCATCCCCTTTAATAATGGGGTGGGGGTGGTAATGGGGGTGGGTAATTCCAAAAATTTTTTTGAGACCTTAGCTTCTCTTGTATATACTAAATACCAATTTTATGAACTCTTACCCCCCAACCCTTCGACGGAACAAGATGAAAATATAATCTAGTTCCAGATCTCGTTAATGTACATATGTGTATCAAATTTCAAGTCAATACCTCAAACGGTTCCAGAGTAAACGTGCGCACAAAAAAAGTTACACAGACAGACAGAAATTTTTTTTTTCGCCCAAACTTAAAATCTCGGCATTTCATGACATTCTAAGCCTATTTGAACAATAAAAATTTTTTTGCCGTTACTATACTTCCACTTGATGTGGAAGTAATAGCAAGTAAAAGTTTAATTTCTATTCGGTAATGTAACAGCAACGAGTTGTGATAATTTTGTGTTATGAATCAATTTAGTAATAAAGAATATGCTGATATGTATGCTGTATTAAATAATATAAATAGAGGCAAAAATGACAATTTCTTGTATTTTGATTGATATTACAAAAATTATTGCAGCTCTTTCAATGCTCTGTAAAAATGTTCAAGTATTTCGTAATTTTACAGGGTGATTAAAAAAATACAGCCAGTCCAATATTAATTATTATGAAAAAAAAATGGAAAACAACAGATATTTGGTTGTTATCAAGTTTACATAGAGTACTTATAGAGCTACAACTCCCATCAAAATTTGAAACATTTTTTTTCTATATAACGGAAGTTATTAGAACAAAATTTGTTTTTCTGTTTCAATTTAAGAGGATGTACTTCCTCAGGGATGCATTTTTGGCTAATGTAAGTTGATATAGCCAAGTAAGGCTATTAAATAAGTTAATAATTAAACTTGGTAAAGAAGTTTTTAATTTGATTTCAAAATAGAATTTTTATAATGATAATTATTGTTTTTTTGTTATTATTATTTTCATAATGATATTCCTATATGTATATAGGCTAGTACCCCACATATACTCCTCCCTACAACGAAGAAACCAACTTACCAAGGTATCAATATTAAAAATCAGATTTAAAATAAAAGTTAGATTTGATAGATAAATGACAGTAAAAAAGAAAAGTCAGATTGTGTGATAAATGACAAAATAACGTAACATAAGGAAATTTATTTTTGTAATAACATTATCCTTAATGTGAGTATGTTATATGTTATTGATGAATTGAAATAAAATAGCATGTATATGACTGATGCTAAGTGAATAAAAGTTCGCAATCATAATTGGATTGAGCTTCTTTAATAGACAATGGATAAAAATAGCAAGCATGTGCTAAGTGAATATGAGTTCGCAATCATAATTGGATTGAGCTTCTCTAATGGTAATTGATAAAAATAGCATGCGTGTGCTAAGTGAATGAAAGTTTGCAATCATAATTGGATTGAGCATCTTTCAAAGATGTCGCACCAGCTATAGCAGCTTTGGCTAAAGAAAAGCTGGTGAGATAATTAAAATAGTGAAAAATTGATATATTGATACACTTGATAAGCTGGTTTTTAAAAAAAGTAGGGAACAATATAGAGTACGTACCGTAACATGTACATAATAAAATAAGTAATAACAAGTCTTCTGAAAATCTAGTTTGATTCGTTTCTCGGTACTATCTTCATGGAGAGACTGAGGAATCCGTGTCGAGCGAAGATATCTATGGAACGGTCGACCTTTAGCTGGCTGTCTTTGTTATGGACGTCGTCCGTCATCAGCGGTTAGCAGCACGAGCAGTTTGGTTTGGTCCCATATTCTTGTCTGGAACAGCTGTCTAGAATGTCCATGGCATAATTTATTTAAAAATACTGTCAAGAGATATCAAACTTCAGTCTTCGCTATTAATTCTTGATAATTGTCTTCAACTCTCAGGAGGCATACAACGCGTGAAGACGTTCGTGGTCACCAATATAGCCAAGTAAGGCTATTAAATAAGTTAATAATTAAACTTGGTAAAGAAGTTTTTAATTTGATTTCAAATAGAATTTTATAATGATAATTATTGTCTTTTTGTTATTATTATTTCCATAGTGATATTCCTGTATGTATGTAGGCTAGTACCCTACAGTTGCGTTATATAAGCCCAGTATGAACTCAGGAATCACAGGTTCCAGTCCGGGAATACAATTCTGGGACACCCTGTATATATATTTTTTTGTAAATTTCTGCTTACTTGGATATTGTAGTTTGTGAATGAAAACAGTTCCTAATTCCATCATTAGAGCATGGCATTTAACTATATACAAACACTTTATGATAAAAACTGTATATTGTTGTATTCCTTAGAGCAATGGGAAGTACCTGAAACTATTTTAAAGATTATACCATTTATGACTTTTTAAATATTTATATTTATAATAGACCGAAAATAAATCCACATTTCCCTCTCCCTTTCCAAAATCCTATCCATAAATTGGGGATGATTGACGACTAGCAAATGTGGTTTACTATTACTTTCATTCCCTTTTTTATTGTCTACATTATTACTATTCCTCTGAATGACTCGGTAATTTTTCAGTATTAGATTTCTGTTAATCCTTCTTACTCCAGTTCAATTTGTCGATTTTTAGGCCCTGAAAAGACATTAAATATAGAGAAAATTTTTTATCTTCACTATTGTAGGGGGGAGGGCCCTCATTAAGAATCGAGTTATTCCAAAAAATCTGATGTATAACAAGATGGCGGCTAAAGTAGTGCCCCCTCGAAGTCGAAAACTTGGATTTTTAACAAGAGTCCTCTCTTCTACAACACTACAAAAAAATAATTCCCGTATATTTAATTTTTTTTCAAATGCATATTGACTGGAGTATTTCCGTTTCCCATGAATTTTCATTGAAGACGATCATAGTAACCGTTTTGGGAACGGTAACTTTATAATACACTTAACTCACTCTTATTAATAACCTTCTTTGTCTCGTGAACAATAAAATGCTATAAAATTAACAATTATAAACATTGGAATAACCTGGCAGCGAAAAAGATCATCCGTTACATAACGTGCTGGTAATTTATTTATGACAACCTGCTTTTGGTATTCGACCTATTTCGACCTAGTCGAGTTTCTGGTTAAACCAGACTTATTTGGAAACTAATCTAACCAGAATATTCAATTCCAACTACTTTTTAATAATGCATTAGAAGCCAACAGACTGAGTCAGTAGCACAACAAACAATCGCGAATTATGTGGAAATATGGAATCACAAATTATATGGAGACAGGATAAATGTCTCACTCGATTCAAAATAACTGACACGTTAAGGTGGCGTGGGGTAAGTGGGAACTAAAAACTTTAAAGATTGACTTTGAAGTCACGCAACTTTATGAAAAATTGAGATACAGTGGTGCGCTTTGAACAAGAAATAGTATGTTATATTCACAAAATACCCATATTATATTATTTTCTTTGGATTGGCCATACCGACATCAGTAATTTCCTAAATTTTCAAAATTTTCTGGTGCGTACTTTTCCCTATATCGATCGATGCAGTTCCTGGCGAGACACCCACCCTGTATACTTCCACGAACTCATTAAAAAAAAAATAATTCATTTTGCAAGTTTTTGGAGATTTTACTATTAAAGGACCCCGCTCAGATTTTATGGGAAGTGGCCCCCGGTGAAACTGGCGGTGAAAGTCTAAATCTATAACATATAAAAACCCCTGCCCAAGGAATCACTACTTCCGCATCCAGATTCTCTATCCAAGTCACTCACAACGAAAAAACTTTGTATGTGAAAATAATTGTTTATGGAACTTTAATAATATAATATTTGAAATCTTCTACCCCAAAAACCCATAAAACGATACCCCACATCGGTAGTGGGGTGGGGGTGGTGATAGGGGGGTGGTAGTGGGGGGTGGATGAAGTAAAAAAATATTTTGAGGTTTCTGGTTCCTGTACATACACTAAATCACGATTTTTTTTCATCCCCTTTAATAAGAGGGTGGGCGTGGTAATGGGGGTGGCTAATGCCAAAATTTTTTTTTGAGACCTTAGCTTCTCTTGTATATACTAAATACCAATTTCGTGGACTCTTACCTGCTTGATTTACCCATTTACCCCAAATTTACCCCAATTTACACCCCAATCCTTCGACGGAACAAGATGAAAATAGAATCTAGTTCTAGATCTCGTTAAAGTACATATGTGTACCAAATTTCAAGTCAATATCTTAAACGGTTCCAGAGTAAACGTGCGCACAAAAAAAAATTACAGACAGACAGACAGAAATTTTTTTTCGCTCAAACTTAAAATCTCGACGTTTCATGACATTTTAAGCCTATTTGGACAATAAAAATTTTTTAAAATTTTTTTGTCGTTACTATACTTCCACTGGACGTGGAAGTAATTATGTGTTTAATAATAAGGATACATAATAAAAAAACATGGTATGCTAATGATATATGATAATGTTAGTTGTCTTCATCACTGTCCTCATTTATGTATCACTGATATCTTCTGCGAACAGTTTTACTGATGGTTTCGGAATATCGTCGAGAAACCTTGCATATGATAAATTCATGTTAAAGTTAAAAAAATAAATTAGTTTTCTGTTACTTAGAGATGGATTTATCATATGCAAGGTCGACGATATTCCGAAATCATCAATAAAACTGTCTGAATTATTCGCAGAAGATATCAGTGAGTTCAAATAAATGAGGACAGTGATGAAGACGACTATTATTATCATTAGCATAACATGTTTTTTTATTATGTATTCTTATTATTAAATATATAATTTTTTTATGTATTACCATTTCGATGGAGCTTTGTAGAAAATGTATGTATTGTGAAAAATACATCTCGTTATTCCAAAAAAATACGTAGGCTGCTCCAAAAAATTTTCAATACGTATAGTCCAAGCAGATGTTCATTTATATATTTATTAATATATCGAGTTTCTAACCAATTTATACTCTTTTTCTTTATTTGTTGTAATTAGTACGTAAGTAAATACATTATTGTTGTGTTACCCTGGTGTTATAATTTCCGAACCCACGATACAGGGTGTTTACTAAGGAGGGTGTAAGCACGTAATATTATCTTTGCCAATTTGACTTCGATAGAGTTTTGTAAAAAATATATGTTATATCTTATTATATGGTGTATAATTAGTAAAAAAAATATAGGTTGTCGCTAACATGTAAGTACGTATATACATTTTTCAAAAAATTCAAAAGCATCAATTTTTGTTTTCTTCATGAAAATATCAATAATAAATTGTCTTGAGTATATTTACAATATATGTGAAATACAAATTGGTTCACTTGATTAAGAAAAAAATTTTTTTCGAATTTTCGAAAAAAAAATTTTCCCAGATTTGAAGTTTTTGAGGTCAAAACTTTTTGTGGTAGTATCTTTCGCAAAGATACATCCCTGGAAGGAACCACACGCAAAAAGGTTGCAAAGGGACGGACACTTATCTTAACCTGCCATGGCCTTTCTTTAATGATTCCATTAGCGAGTTTGCTTTAAAACGAATATCTTGGGAAAATTAGTGGAAGTAGCAATTTCTTCCAAAGTTAATATAATATCTATAAATAAAGCTTCACTGGGCTTATTATATTCTCCAAACATTTTGGCAATTGTCAATTTGACATTGACAGCAAATGAAAGTTGAGTAGTGATGGGCTGCTAAATAGCAGTCTGCTATTTGGTTCATAGCAGTAGCAACTATTACGAGCTCTGATAAATAGCTGCTATTTTTATAGCAGTTTGAAATCACTAGCTGAGTGCCAACTAGTGATGGGCGATATCGTGACATTTCAATCACAACGTAAATCGTTACTGTGATTTTCTTATATCAGTGAATTTAAAACGTGATGTGATCACGACTTTCATAATACGACGTACGGGAGAAATTATTAATAATATTATATTGGTCTTGGTTGAACCACGGCAAGCGAACGAAATACGAAAGGAAAGTCGTGATCACGTCACGCTTTTCTGCCAACTTTATACTAACAGTCGTTACCTGTGATTTCTTAATATCAGTGATTAAATCACAGTTCGTGATATATCGCCCATCACTAGTGCCAACGCGCCCTTACAGCAACACAAGCAGGCTGCGTCGGCCAAATAGCAGTGATAGTGTTGTAGAACTCTCCAAAATCGTCCTAAGTTGAAGACAGAATCAAAATTCGACTTAGGCAAAAATTTCATTTGACCGTTTTGGGTTCTATAAGGCGTTGGAAATGACCAGGTGAAAATTCGAAGAAACACCGAATTTTCACTTAGTAAAAATGTTTTTGGTTCAGAATATGAGAGTAGAAGTATATAATGACAAAGATTTATGAATAATATACTTTTTCAAAGGTACCACAAATTGGACTTTGAAAAATAATATTTTTGGAAGGGCGTCAAAATTTGGCTCAGAAATCGATTTATCGAAAGTACGCCAAAATTTCACTTGCAGACTAATTTTTCAAAACTGCGTTGAAATTTGGCTTGAAGATCGATTTTTCAAAAGTACGCCAAAATTTCACCCGCAGATTAGCTTTTCAAAAGTACCTTGAAATTTGGCTTTTGAAAATCGATTTTTCAAAAGTACGCCAAAATTTCACCCGCGGATTGGCTTTTCAAAAGTACCTTGAAATTTGGCTTGAAAATCGATTTTTCAAAAGTACGCCAAAATTTCACCCGCAGATTAGTTTTTCAAGAGTAGGTACCTTGAAATTTGGCTTGAAAATTGATTTTTCAAAAGTACGCCGAAATTGGTCTTAAAATAGATTTTTCAAAAGTACCACAAAGTCAGTTTAAAAAGTACCACGAAAATATACTTTAAATTATTTTTAATTTTTTATTCCTCCACCAAAGACATTGACCTTTGAGGTACAGTCATTGAAAGCCCAATTCTAAAGTATGAGCATAAAATTTTAGCGATGCACTGCATCCAAAAGGCAAAATAGAAAATTTTGACAAAGCCGGTGTAGTGCCGATAAGCAAAAATTGATAAAAATCAATGCACATGTACAAGGCCGGTTTCTCGCATAGAAAGAGTTTGGATTGACTCAGCGGCTCGCAATTAGTGATGGGCGATATCGTGATGTTTCAATCACAACGTAAATCGTTACTGTGATTTTCTTATATCAGTGAATTTAAAACGTGATGTGATCACGACTTTCATAATACGACGTACGGGAGAAATTGTTAATCGTTCCCTAAGCGCCGATAGATGGTGAATGGTGAATTAGCTACTTTGGTAATCCGTGCTGCCACAGATATGCATAATATGTATAATATATATTATGATTTCTTTATCCAAATAACCTAATGTATGGATTGGTAATAAAGCAAACGCACTAGGTTTTGAATGGAACTTGATAATAGGATATTTTTGTAAAGTTGTACAAACATTAACATTTCGGAAGCATCAATAAATTTCTTGTTTATATTTATGTTTATGTTTATTTTACACGAATTTTTGTTAATTTAAAATGGTAAATTTATTTTTTAAAGGTATTTTTTGTTGTTGTTTTATAATATATAAGGATGTTTTTTAAAAATATTTTCATTTGCTTTATGTCGAATTCCATATTTTTATTCATATTTCATGCCGAAACGTAAATGCTCAATATTTGCAATAAAATTGCTAGTATATTTAATCATATAAAATATTTTTACGCATGGTTTTGGTAGTTAGTTACTTCTGGTATTATAACAAAAATATTCCGTCACGACCCTGCCCCCAATCGCCACATCGCATCGCCAGTCAATAAAAGACATGCATAAAGATATTTACATAAATACCTAAATAGTGTGACATGCGTATCTAACGACGCTAAGGCACGGGATCGCTTGCTTTACGTGTTAATACATATGGCCCCAGACAATAATCAACTCAAAGTAAATATCGTGAAAGATATATTGGCAAGAGCACGGCAAGGGAACGAAATACAGAAAGTCGTGATCACGTCACGCTTTTCTTCCAACTTTACTAACAGTCGTTACCTGTGATTTCTTAATATCAGTGATTAAATCACAGTTCGTGATATATCGCCCATCACTACTCGCAATTTGGTCGAGCGCGTTGAGTGGTCCAGACAAAGCAATGGTAGAAAAGCCAATAACGGGGCTTTTCAAATGACAAAAGTTATAGAGGAAAACGCCTTGTGCATAAAAATCCAAAAATTCAATTTTGCCTAAAAGCCGCTCGAAGGTGGGTCGCTGCCAAATCGATAATATTGAACGACTGTGATACGGGCTAGTAAGTCGTGGACTGATCGAACGCCATTCAACTTACGCAGTAATAAGTCCTCTGAATGTGTTCGAGTACGTGGCTCTTCACGATACAAGAACTTTAAGAGGGCTAAGGAGGTCCGCCATATTGCCGAAATACTGGGTATAGAATTACGTTCCTTAGAAGGCATTAATTAAAAAATTATGAATGGGGATCTGTCTATAATAATGTTTTGTATTCCGGAAACTCAGTGAAATTGTTATAAAACCGTTAATGAAGAACAAAAAAATCATAATGTGATTTACCGAGAAAAATACGGAGTTAGCGAAATTCTTTGGTTGAATACCAAAACTTTTTCTAAATACAGCATTTAAAAATAATTAATATTAAAAGCCCAAATCTATACCCCGATGTTTTGGAATTTCTACTCTGGTATGTAGCGGCATCTGCGGCCCGATTTCTTAACTAAAACAGTTTGGCAACATTGTTGATGACCTAATAAGCCTAATAAATAAAAATGTAAGTAAATTGTTAAAATCTCGGAAGCAAGCGCTCGAAAGACAAAGACAGGAGCTCTTAGCTGAGAAAGATGGAGCGAAATATTCCTTAAAACAGAATAGACGGTCAAAATTTTAAATTATTTTATAGTTCTGACTTTTTGAGTGCCCGTTATATTTCAGTTTATTCAAGAGGTTGTTTAGTTTAAACTCATGTTTCTAGCAAGTGTATTATAACTTGGTGTAATGTGGAAAAACATTTTTAATTTATATATTTATTGTGGTGTACTTGTTATAAATTTTTGTGATAGGGCACTCGACTTTGCGTTTGTTAAATTTTAAAGGAAGAAAGGCAGGTTTAATGCCTATAGATAATACTTTTTAGCTATAATCCAGCATGTTATTTAATATTACCTTTAAGAAAAAATTGCAAATTAAATTTTTATTTTTAGTTATAGAGGTATGTAGATTTTGAACAAAATATTGTACAATATATGGGTTATAGAAGAAAAGCAACAAAATTTAAAATTTTGAACAAAAACGTTATAGGTACGCAATAAGAAAAAATCGAAAACTTTCCATTTTGAGGTAAATTATACTAAGTAACAGAGTTTAACATATATTACATCGCATGTATATAGTTAAGAAAAAATAAATAAGAGAAGTTTGGAGTGAGCGCGAATTTTTGTATTGCCGTACCTATACCTTTTATTATTTTTTTTCCATTGCATGGGTGCAGATGCAATTAAGGGGATGAGGGATTTATATGAAAACATTTAACAAAATAGTCGTCAATGTAAAATATATATATTACTTTTGTTTAATAAGTCTTTGAAAAAGAAGCGAAATGAAAACAAGGAAAACAAATGATCAGTTTTTCCTCAACAAAAACAGTCATTTTGGTACGTGTACCTATTTTACTTATATTGAATATGCATAAATAGAGGCTACTCGATTAGAAACCCCGATAGAAGGCATATGAGAACCTAAACTTTCTTATTATCCCATTAATTAAGTAAATAGTTAATAATTATTATCTTGAGTTATTTATTAATTTATTTTGGAAATGTCTTCATTTAAAATAATATTTATTTTATTTACTTATGGACGTGTAGAAATATTTTCATTTTATTTATTTTAGTTTAGGAAAATCATATTTATTTTTCTTCTATTATTTTTTTTAAGTTTATGTATTTGTTTATTATTCACTTATTTTATAAGGTTTTTGCTTTGAAACTTTGTTTTCTTCAAAAATATCGAATGAGGTGCGCTTAAGAGCTCAGTTCACGACTGGCAACCCCGTTTCTACAGGAAGCCCTTACTAAAATATAGCTTTAAGTTTCAAGCCAACAAAACATTATTCATCTATATTCTGGTTGCTTAAAAACTTCTCTTTAGTGAGTTTAATTCCCAAACTTGTGTTTTTATAATATTCTTTAAATCGATGAATAATTGAATAAATTATGTAAATTTTGTACATAGAAAATAAAGAAATATCATTTTGTTGATGGTTACTTATTTTACTTCAGAAAAAAACTCATTATGAAAGAAAACCAAAAGACTTTACTCACAAAAAATTCTTTATTTTGCTATTGGTTTCGTGAACAAAATTTTGCTTTACATGCTCGGGCAAGAAGAATTTTTCAATAAAATTGACAAGGTTTGTCAAGACAAACGTTGTACAACATAGTATAATTGGAAATTTGTAGTCTACTTATGTAAGATATACTTAATAAAGTACTATAACAGTGTTTTAAACAAGTTCCGAAAACCAATCTTTTCACACGAGTGACAGTTTGGTGGAAAGAGCCAAAGGCAAGTTCCACAAGTCCAATGAGTGTGAAAAGATGTTTTCAAATGTGTTGTTCACAATATTTTTTCTACGACTGCAAGAAAAACAAACAATTCCATAAGTAAACAGGTATTATTTATTTAACAAAACACTAAAAATTTAAAGGACATATATGGCACAATTTTAAGGTATTTTGACCCTCAGTAGAAAATTTTGAAATTTTAACAGATTATAGTTTATATTAAAAGAAGTAATTTTATTATTGAAAGAAAGTCCTAAGTGTACAGGGTGTATCTGAAAAGTTAAGTAAAAAATAGTGATTTTAAGATATCGCATATTTATTACTGGCGTCATTTCAATTATTTCTTTTCATTATACAACGTGCAGTACAGATTAAGACATGTATAGTTGCTATACCATACAGAGTGTTCCAAAATTATTATCATCAGGTTTTTAGTATTCTTATAATAGATAAAAAGGAAATATATTTTAATTACTATTTAATTAGTGGTATTTAGTTGGATTTGAGTCCTATCTATTTATGTGGTGGTGTGTTTTATGTTATGTTTAGACAAAAATTATACAAGAAATAGTCCAAAAAAGTAATTATTATTAAGTATTTACTAATGGCCGTTTGGCTGAAAAATAAAAAAAAAACAATCTTGAAAGTTGCAATAAAATTCTCATCGTCATTAACGGTGGCGGTCCCGAGCGCAAAAATGCGTAAAAACAAGGCATCATAGCTCGATAATTTCTCCCTTATACCTGATCGAGGAAACTTCTTTTCTATAAAACTGTTTCGAAAGTTTTATAGAAAAAACTTCATAGAATGGTACCTGCCTATTAAAAACTTTACAAAAAATAAAAATTATTGTTCATTTTTTATTTTTTGTTGGATTTTTTAATAGGCTAGGCAGGTACCATTCTATGAAGTTTTTTCTATAAAACTGTTGAAACAGTCTTTAAATCGGATCAGGGATAAGAGAGAAATTATCGAACTATAATGCCTTGTTTTTACGCATTTTTGCGCTTGGGACCGCCACCGTTAATGACAAGATTGTTTTTTTTTTCAGCCAAAAACGGCCATTAATAAATACTTAATAACAATTACTTTTTTGGACTATTTTGCATTGTTTTTCATCACCAGAATGTTCCTCGGATAATAATATATTTTTCTAAACGTGCTTATTAGGTAATCATTATATTTTTGGAACACTGTATGATTTTTGTCTAAACATAAAATAACATAAAATACACCACATAAATACATAGGACCCAAATACAACTAAATACCACTAATTAAATATTAATTAAAATATATTTAATTTTTCTGTTATAAGAAAACTAAAAACCTATGATGATAATAATTTTGGAACACTGTATGGTTTAGCAACTATACATGTTTTAAACTGTACTACACGTTGTATAATGAAAATAAATAATTGAAATAGTTATTAGTTTTTATTTCTGACGCCAGTAATAAATATGCGATATCTTAAAATCACTATTTTTAATTTAACTTTTCAGATACACCCTGTACACTTAGGACTTTCTTTCAATGATAAAATTACTTCCTTTAATATAAACTATATGTTAAAATTTCAAAATTTTCTACTGAGGGCCAAAATACCTTAAAATTGTGCCATGTTCTTTAATGTAAAACTGGAGTAGTTAAACAAGTCAGTTGCTATGAATTTGAATAGGCTAGCCTACATCAAAAAATACAAATAAAAGGTGTCTGTTCTGTTTTCGACAGAACGGTGTGAAAAACATGTTATTTTTATTTGGATTATTGCACACATCGTGTGAAAAGAAACAGTTTCGAGTCATTTCGGTTATTGTGCGTTATTTGTCATTTTCGAAGACAGTTGTTGAAAAGCTACTTTAAAATGTTTTTGAGACGAGGACAAATGGCGAACGTAACACATTGTCAACAGATCTCTTGTACTGTTCGTCGTTTGTCCTCGACTGAAAAACATTTTAAATTAGTTTATAATCCTCTTTAACTATATTTTGATACACGTAAAGAACCAGTAGACAAACAAAATATTCAACGATTAAAGTAATCTACCTCTTCTGGGTACATTACTTTTGCGAAATTATTTAATTTAGTGCTACACTGGTAATACTTTATTAAATGAATCACTATACTCTTTCCTTAATTAAAAAAAATATTTCTCATGTGCTATTTTAAAAATGATCCAAATAACAAATGAGAGTCGCAAACACTAAACACAGCATTAGGTCTTTAACAACATTTACAAATTTTAAAAAATGTAGGTAGGAAAATACTGCAAATATGACTCAAAACAAAATTCTTGCCACCTTATAGGTTATGTTTTGATTGTCCTCGAAGGTGAAAAATAACGTAATATCGTTCATTTCACTTGGCCTGAAAAATATAAGATAAAAACTTTAACATAAAATTTTTCATTAAATAATCAGTTTATTTGTAATCCAAAAATCATTATAAACTAAAACAATTCAAAATATTCACATTTGACGATAACACAGAAGAAGGAACTACCAGAAGCGGCACTCTCAGCACCGCCTTTGATGTTTTTTTGTGACCTTCGCCATTTTGTTGTTGGTAATTTTGGCGGGAAATTTAAACAGCATGTTTATAAACAAACTTTACACAAGCAGAATACAATCACCTTATTCGAAGAATTCTACTTATAATGGACATTAAAGCTATTAAAGTAAACTGGATAAGTTTGTCTCTACGAACAATTGTATTCTTAATATAAATAAAGTCACAAAATGTATTAAAATCAATACAATATCTCGAGAAAATCTGTAATTTCTTACTGGGGGGTTGTTCTGAGGAAATATTAATTTTTTTTCTGTTTAAACTACCAAATTGAGGAAAAATAGTAGGTAAGTGCTATTGGTAGCAATCTATTCTGATACATATTTGTCGTGCGCACAACTTAAAATTGTTATAAAGTTCGGTTGAACTTTTACTTGCCAAATCCCCACGATCGCATGCTTCCAACCACAATACGGACCTTAAAAGAAGAAAGGTTCACAACTACTTGGAAATATCTTATAATTTACATCAATAATAAAATACCTTTGGGAATCCTTAGGAAACCCAAATAAACTAATGTCTTTTCCTGTCGTACTACTTGTACATTCCTTAACAGCGCAAACGGTTCCACCTCGTTTACTCATATCGCTAATAAAAATTACTATTAACATAGCACAATAATACTAAAACCTTTTAAGAATTTATTTCGGTATTATGTCACAGACTGTCATTTACCGCACTTTATTGTTTTAACCTAAAACAATAAATGAACTGACGATGTACTAACAACAAAATGGCGGCAATGGAATTTTGGCGGTTAGCTCAAGTGTCGTTTCTAGTAGTTCTCTTTTCTGTGACGATAATAAAATAACCACTCATTGCAGAAGGCAATGTTGCCAGCTATATCACAGAAGAAGAAACAATCAGAAGGGAATGTCGGCAAAAAATCCTTTGATCTCGTGTTGTAAATTTCCGCCATTCTTTTGTTGGGCGAGTTCAGGACAGTACTCAATATTTTTTACCCCTTTTAGGAACGGCCCGGTAGAGATTCAGAAAACCTGTGAAACATTAGATGAAGACAAATAATATTTGTTTTAGATTTTCAATATTTCTTAACTAGTTAGGCGGCATCATGATATATAAACTGTATCACTAGGCGAGATCACGCCACTCGCCATTTGTCGCAGACGATCCGGTTACAGAGGAAATCCGTGATCCGGGCCTGGCACAATATTTTACAATTCCGTCCGAGATTGACAGTGCGCGATGTAGATGCGCGAACTTTTCGCGCCAATGAGAGATTCTATTCTGATTGTTTCTTTTTCTGTGGCTATATTTTGACGGAATAAAGGTACGATTAATACTCGACATTCCCTGTTAGTTGCATCACATTCTCTGGCTGAACTCTGAGAGCAACGGACTGTAATTACGTATTTCTGTGATAACGTAAATGTAACTATGGGAAATCTGCGACGCGCGGGGAGTATTGGTGGCTTCGATAGGTTCGATCAGCTGATCCTTATCCCTCTTAAAGCAAAAAGGATAAGATAGAGTGGAAGGTTCCATATGGCCACAATGTATTTTTCCGTACAAGGTTTTCCTGCGCCACCTGGGCGAGTCCTAGGCAGCATGAAATCCCCCCCACTACCACACATAGCGGGAAACTGAAACTCAAACTCAAGGTCCTCAATCCATGCACCCTGCGCGGGTCGGGCTCGTAAAGGAACTTTCAGCCTTCAATTTTTAGCGGGAAATTTAAATTCGGAAGTACCGAGCCGGCGCCCTCTGCAGGTGAGATGCGTAACTAAGTCCCCCACTGCCCACTACCGCCATTACCGGGAAATTTAAACTCTCGAGGCACCGCACTCGTGCCATTGGATTTCTTAAAGATTAAGGAAAAAAGAAGCGATAAACGTGAAAAAAATTACTTTATTTTAAGAAATAGCCACTGCACCCTTAACAAAACAAATATTACTAGTAATAAGTGAATGTGAATAGTATAAATAATTTATAAAATATTCTACAAATGACACTGTATAATAACTTATAACTAGAAATTTGTATAACACTGATCAATAGTTATGCTACAGTGTTGTATTGAACAGAAAATAAAAATTCTAGCCGTAATGAATTCAACGTGTGCAATTGAAAAAAATTAATCATACAAAATTAATAAATAAAACGGACACAAAACTGACAGAAAAAAATAACAAATATAAACATGTCAGCTCCAATAAAAAAAAAATCGTATATCGTATACTAAAAATAAATTAATGGGTAAAACAAAAATCACTAATTGGTGGTAGCTCAAAATACAACCATTACAAATTATCGAAAAATATTATTTTGTGTACTAATTCAACAGATAACTTTCAATGAAACCATTCATTCTTTCCATATACCATGAATTATAAAGACAAGGATTACGGACGCTAACGGGAATTCCGATGAAAACCGATCCGCAAAATATGAAGAAAGAAGAGGGCGCTACGAACACGAGTGCACCAAGTTCCAGCTAAGTTCGCGAGTATTGTCAATTGTCTCAATTTAAAGGTTATGTACATGGAAAAAGTTGGTGTCATCGAATTAAATCCTTTATATTTTGAGAAATGATGACTTTAGTACAAATATTGATGTATTTCATAATATTTCACATTAGGATATTGTTAATTGCTTGGTTTTTGTGAGATATAGATAGACAAAAAGGTGAGTTCAAGGCATTCAAAAATATTGAAGCTCTTTGTGGTTGGGTGAAAGAAGTACTCTCCAAGGAATTTACAGGATAAAAGCTTTTTGCAAACGTAAGAATTAGTTAGCAATATTCAATATATGCTTACCTAATTAAATGTTGCTTAATGAATAATTACTAACACGCAAATTCTTTTTTCAGGTTATGAACTCTTAGCTTAGAATCTTCAACAAAAGCCATGCCATCGATTACTTGGACTATTGCTGATCCAGATGATCCTTCAGTATTCATTATGATTGTGTTACTAGTCTAGACAAGATTCGTTGACTACCCAGTCTATCCCTTCACTTTTTTAGCAGTAAGCAGTGGCTACAGTCGAACTGTTATGAATTTTGTGAAAAATACCATATAAATTAAACAATGAAGGACTGATGTACTGTGAACTAGGTACTTAAAATATGTAAAAAGGTGTACAGAATTTCTTCCAATGGTTGACCCCTCGCCTATGATATACCTATAGACTGAACTATACAAACCATTTAATTTGTGCAAGGATTTTTTCTTATCGTGTCTTATTGTTATACATCTAGCACATACTTTATTTTTTTCATGTAAGTAGGTTAATTGTATTGTATTTTATTAAATATATTAACTTTTTATTTTACATTTTATTTATCAATTCTATTATTGTTAGCAGTAAATTGAGGTAGTCGATTATGTTGATCTTCTATATACATGCATCTAATTGAAAGTAAAATAAAATATACTTACTAAATATCCAATTATTTATTATGCAAGGTTTCATTAGTACTCAGGAAGAATCAATAAGAAACTTATGAGAGATACAAAGAAAGATCTATATTGTAACAAAAAATACATGAAAATAATACATACATAATTCAAAGGGCATTTTTAAAGCTACAATTCAACATTTTCATGGCTCGTCCGTACTCTCACTGAAGTATTTCGACCAATTTCATAGCTTTTGAATATTAAACAATCCAACATTGAGTTTTTAAACACAACACAATACACTAAAACAAGAAATTCTGTTGCCAGATCACTCAGTGACAGCTGTACTTTGAATTTTTTTAATTTATGCACTTCATCAGATATCTTAACATAGCTTGCACATTTTCCTCTGGTGTGTACCTCCTTTAAAACAATATCTACTATTACACTTCTTTATTCCTCGGCACTAGCTTCATCTTCGCTCAACTAAAGTATAAACACAAGAAATACTTATTACAAATACTGGCAAACCAATATGGTGTTTTTTTTTACCACAAATTGTTTATTGCTTGCTTTAACAGCAGTTACTATTATCACCACCTTAAGCTTCACATCTGATGGGTTTTAAGTTGTATCTCATATTAATAGAGAACACCTAACTGAATGGATCGTCGCATATTTTTGTATTACGGCCGTTGTTCCTACAACAAAATCCACATTCTTACATTAACAGGCAACAACTTACCACCAATAAAACCCTTGTAAAATAATTTCTTTAAATTGCTTGGGATATTTTAACCCTAATCTCTTCTGGTTGTAAATCGACGTTATTTTATAAAAACTGATGTTGTCTCAGATTGCCACACTTCCACAATTAATAATACAAGAAAAACTTGCCATTTTGTATGATATAATGTCCAAAACTTAATATTGCGAAAAGTTCAATCAGTCGTCATTTGACAGCTATAATGACAGCGGTTTGTTTTCCTTCGTGCTTGTTAATCACAAAATAAAAACTATCAAAAACTTACCGTAGATTCATAAATATTGCACTTAATTTTTTTAGTCGGAAAAAGAAGTAGGTACATGCGGCGACGGCTACAACACAATACACCGCAAAGATTAAAGAATATTTGATACACTGACATTTTTACTATTTTTACTGACAATAGGGAGTTATCGCAGATAAATACCGTATTTTCTAATGCGCTATTTGACATCTAAGCATGCGCACATTTTTAGAGTTTACGCTAAACGTTATTTTGCTTAGCGTGCTCCGTTATTTGTGAACAAATAACGTGTGTCTTTTACGTACACGTTATGACTATCGGTAAGTCTCGGGAAAGTTCGGCAAAACGCTGTTTGTTGTTTATTGACAGTAAATTCAACCTAAGCGTAAATAGGATTTCTTGACCTGTGTTTTTAATGTGTGTACATCTACATATTTCTTTAATTATGATATAATTACATTTTCCACATCGTTTGGATTGGCATCTAGCACAACCGCTGCTCTCTAAATATCATCCATTGTGTTTTCAAAAAATTACAAATATTGGGTTAGATTTTATCACAGAATAAGTGGTTATATTACGTATTAAAATAAATACCTATGCGATAACACCCGTTTCGCAAAACGCTACATTAGTACGTTATGTTAAATAGCGTTAACGCATAACGTATAACGTTTACCTTATTTGAAACTGCGATAACTCCCTAATGATGGTTGAAAACAGCGTTGGTAACTTTTCTGGCTTGCGTATCCGTAGACAAGCCCAAAAAAATCCGTAGAACCTGGTAATAAATCCGTAGAATTAAATAAAAAATAATAAACAATAATAATAACTAAATAATCGCAGGCATGGAGCTAAAAGTACAACACCCAACATTTTTTTGTCGAGCGGGGGGGTCGGAACATACTATCGATAACTATCGATGTTTAACGAACACTAGTCTCGCCTCACGGTCAATAAACGATACGGTTACATCAATCAGCAGCTTGAGGACGAGAGAGATGCGGGGGGCGGGAAATCGAATGAAAGAGACAGACATATCTGATTTCCGTGCAAAAGACAGAGACAAAGATGCCTGTAGTGTCTACAGGTGACGTAGGCTGTAGACCCTACCGGAATCTTTGTCTCTGTCTTCTGCATGGAAATCAGATATGTCTGTCTCTTTCATTCGATTTACCGCCCCCCGCGTCTCTCTCGTCATAAAGCTGCTGATTGATGTAACCGTATCGTTTATTGACCGTGGTCTCGCCTAACATCAGAATATGAGGGAACCTTATACTCTACAAATCTTGGCCTAAATAAGACTACTAATACCAACTCACAGCCATGGATCATGACCACAGATGATAGAATGCATTCTGTTATGACTATTAAAACCGTAAACCGTGATGGCGTCGGCTCAATAGCCACGAATTCGTTGATGTTCTTTTTCGCAATTAATTAATATTACTATAATTAATATCGTTAAAAATCCGTAGATAAATACGGTTTATCGGAAAATCGGAGCTGGCACAAAAAATCCGTAGATCTACGGATAAATCCGTAGGGTTACCATCACTGGTTGAAAAGTATATTGTAATTTTTTCGGCCGGCAAATTCAAACAGCAGATGAGTTACTGCGGGTGGCTGAATGTTATCCCCTTTCCTGTATGTACATTTTGAAATGTAATGATTACAAATATTTTAAAAAACGAGGCAATAAAATAGTTGCTAAATATTTACATAATTTCAATTTATTTAAATTTTTGTGTTCGTTATTTAAATAAAACAATTAGAATTATATCGAAATGATTTATTATTTTAAATAATGAATAGCGCTGCCAACAATAAAATCATCTTTCATCACAAAGACTCTTTATATAATAGTCACGAGTAACGATAATCAAATAAAGCGGTGTGTATAAAATTCATATTTTACCGCGCTCCAGTGCACTCGTGAGCGCTGCGCCATCTGTTTCTTTCTTCCAGTTTCACGGAAATGTTGAAAGCACGCGTGCGTTATCCTTGTCTATAGTATTCATGCCATATACTATCGATCCAAGTCTGATCATACCAGTATATCAACAAAAAATGACTCTTACGAGACATCTTATCAACTGCTTTCATCTAACAATATCAATATCAAAAACAAGAAAATTATATTCTTTCTATATACTGATGATCAAGGTCTGATCATGCAGTGGCGGCTGGTGATTTCAATTTTTTTTTCTCGTCCGTGGCGCGTGGGACCCATACGAAATATGGGAAATAACATCTCAAGCTGAACTTGGTTTGAACTTAGTTGGTACAACTCGCCCTAAGTGCTAGCAATTTGCAAGATTTGTATGCTAAGTACATGATAAAGAACTTCGTAAGGCGGTAGCATATTTTCATAACAATTTCAAATCAAACTGGCATCTGGATCTTACTCACATTTCGGGTTCCTTAGCCCTGTCAAAAAAATCTCATCAATCCATATTGAAAATTATCAAAAATAAATAAGTATCTATGAGAACCTATATGGTCAATAAGTTTCTATAAGAGTTAGGTAAAGTTGCTGTTGAAATTGTTATCAGTTTATATCCGCATTGACCAGCAAAATGAGTCAAGCCATATCCATTTGTTAATCCAAACATTTACTTATACCATATCAATGAGAATTTATGAGCACAGTATCTAATGTAATTCGTGCGGCTTTCCGTGATTAAAAGACAAGTGTTTCTTTAAGAAACGAGCTGCATTAGGTTAGAACAGTTTGGATTTGCAATTGAAGATTACAAATTATAATGTTTGAATAGGGATTTATGAGATCAGTTTCTATGAGTATTAATGTTTTTTTTCAGTAATATATTAAATGTGTTTTCATTTGTTTGAATGGGTAAAAAGAAAGGTCGGTTTTCAACTGCAATTACAAATACAAGTTTAATCGCTTCGAATGGGATTATATGCGATCAATTTCTAAAAGTATTTATGCTGTTTTCCGAATATAGTTATGATGAGGTTTAATCAGTAACAAATTGTTAACTACTTGTTATGATATGGTCGGAAATTCCAAGTACACATTTAGTATTCCTTCAAGAGGATTGATGAGAGCAGTTTCTACGAGTATCTATTTGTTGTTCCTATAGTAAATTATATAAGTCTTTATTAGTACAGATTCGGATTTAATTTAAATATGAAAATTATATCAGAATAAAGAAACCAAATATTTTAAACAGTATCTATTTGTAAATCCAAACATTTACTTATACTATCTCAATGAGAATTTATGAGAACAGTATCTAATGTAAAACGTGCGGCTTTCCGTGGTTAAATGGCAAGAGTTTCTATAAGAAACGAGCTGCATTAGGTTAGAACAGTTTTGATTTGCAATTGAAGATTCAAAATTATAATGTTTGAATAGGGATTTATGAGATCAGTTTCTATGAGTATTAATGTTTTTGTTTTTCAGTAATATATTAAATGTGTTTTCATTTGTTTGAATAGGTAAAAAGAAAGGTCAGTTTTCAACTGCAATTACAAATACAAGTTTAATCACTTCGAATGGGGTTAGATGCGATCAATTTCTCAAAGTATTTATGCTGTTTTCCGGATATAATTGTGAAGAGGTTTAATTATAGTAACAAATTGTTCACTACATGTTATGATATGGTCGGAAATTCCAAGTACACATTTGGTATTCCTTCAAGAGGATTGATGAGAGCAGTTTCTACGAGTATCTATTTGTTGTTCCTCTAGTAAATTATATAAGTCTTTATCAGTAATGATTCGGATCTAATTTAAATATGAAAATTATATCAAAATAAAGCAACCAAATATTTTAAACAGTATCTATTTGTAAACCCAGACATTTACTTATACTATCTCAATGAGAATTTATGAGAACAGTATCTAATGTAAAACGTGCGGCTTTTCGTGGTTAAATGGCAAGTGTTTCTATAAGAAACGAGCTGCATTAGGTTAGAACAGTTTTGATTTGCAATTGAAGATTACAAATTATAATGTTTGAATAGGGATTTATGAGATCAGTTTCTATGAGTATTAATGTTTTTTTTCAGTAATATATTAAATGTGTTTTCATTTGTTTGAATGGGTAAAAAGGAAGGTCAGTTTTGAACTGCAATTACAAATATAAGTTTAATCACTTCGAATGGGGTTATATGCGATCAATTTCTAACAGTATTTATGCTGTTTTCCGAATATAATTGTGATGAGGTTTGATCCGTAACAAATTGTTCACTACATGTTACGATATGGTCGGAAATTCCAGGTACGTATTTAGTATTCCTTCAAGAGGATTAATGAGAGCAGTTTCTATGAGTGTTTATTTGTTGTTCCTACAGTAAATTATATAAGTCTTTATCAGTATGCATTCGGATCTAATTTAAGTACAAAAATCATATCAGAATGAAACCCCAAATATTTTAAACAGTGTCCACCTGTAAATCCAAGATAATATTATAATGAGAATCCATCACAACAGTATCTAATGTAACGTGTGCGGTTTTCCGTGGCTAAATTTTAAAATTATTTGCAATAAATAAGCTTTAACGGATTCGAACAGTTTTGCATTTCCAGATGAATAGTTTTAATTGTTAGGGATCTATGAGGTCAGTGTAATGTTTTTTTTTTTCAATAAAATGTGTTTTTATTGGAAAATAAACATTACACAAAGACACTGATCTCATAGATCCTTATTTAACAATTAAAACTATTCATCTGGAATTGCAAATTAAAACTGTTCAAATCCGTTAAAGCTATTTATTAAAAATACTTTTAAAATTTAGCCACGGGAAGCCGCACGCGTTACATTAGATACTGTTCTGATTGGTTCTCATTAAAATATATCTTTAAATGTTTGGATTTACAAGTGGATACTGTTTAAAATATTTGGTTGTGTCATTCTGATATAATTTTACTTCCACGTCCAGTGGAAGTATAGTAACGACAAAAAAATTTTTAAAAATTTTTATTGTCCAAATAGGCTTAAAATGTCATGAAACGTCGAGATTTTAAGTTCGAGCGAAAAAAAAATTTCTGTCTGTCTGTCGGTCTGTCTAACTTTTTTTGTGCGCACGTTTACTCTGGAACCGTTTAACATATTGACTTGAAATTTGGTACACATATGTACTTTAACGAGATCTAGAACTAGATTATATTTTCATCTTGTTCCGTCGAAAGGTTGGGGAGTAAATTGGGGTAAATTTGGGGTAAATGGGTAAATCAAGCAGGTAAGAGTCCATGGAATTGTTATTTAGTATATACATGAGAAGCTAAGGTTTCAAAAAAATTTTTGGCATTAGCCACCCCCATTACCACCCCCCACCTCCTTATTAGAGGGGATGAAAAAAAATTGTGATTTAGTGTATGTACAGGAACCAGAAACTTCAAAATATTTTTTCACTTCATCCACCCCCCACTACCACCCCCCTATCACCACCCCCACCCCACTACCGATGTGGGGTATCGTTTTATGGGTTTTTGGGGTAGAGGATTTCAAATATTATATTATTAAAGTTCCATAAACAATTATTTTCACATACAAAGTTTTTTCGTTGTGTGTGACTTGGATAGAGAATCTGGATGTGGAAGTAGTGATTCCTTGGGCAGCGGTTTTTGTATTTAAAGTAGATTCGAATGCATACTGATAAAGACAAATTTTCTATTGGAACAACAAATACATACTCATAGAAACTGCTATCATCAATCCTTTCGAAGGAATACTAAATATGTACCTGGAATTTCCGACCATATCGTAACATGTGGTGAACAATTTGTTACTGATCAAACCTCATCACAATTATATTCGGAAAACAGCATAAATACTGTTAGAAACTGATCGAATATAACCCCATTCGAAGTGATTAAACTTGTATTTGTAATTGCAGTTGAAAACTGACCTTTCTTTTTTACATTCAAACAAATGAAAACACATTTAATATACTTATTACTGAAAGAAAAAAACATTAATACTCATAGAAACTGATCTCATAAATCCCTATTCAAACATTATAATTTGTAATCTTCAATTGCAAATCAAAACTGTTCTAACCTAATGCAGCTCGTTTCTTATAGAAACTCTTGCCATTTAACCACGGAAAGCCGCACGTTTTACATTAGATACTGTTCTCATAAATTCTCATTGAGATAGTATAAGTAAATGTCTGGATTTACATATAGATACTATTTAAAATATTTAGTTGCTTTATTCTGATATAATTTTCATATTTAAATTAGATCCGAATGCATACTGATTAAGACTTATATAATTTACTATTGGCACAACAAATACATACTCGTAGAAACTGCTATCATCAATCCCTTCGAAGTAATACTAAATATGTACCTGGAATTTCCACACGTAACATGTAGTGAACAATTTGTTACTGATCAAACCTCATCACAATTATATTCGGAAAACAGCATAAATACTGTTAGAAATTGATCGAATATAATCCCATTCGAAGTGGTTAAACTTGTATTTGTAATTGCAGTTGAAAACTGACCTTTCTTTTTACCCATTCAAACAAATGAAAACCCATTTAATATATTACTGAAAAAAAAACATTAATACTCACAGAAACTGATCTCATAAATCCCTATTCAAACATTATAATTTGTAATCTTCAATTGCAAATCAAAACTGTTCTAACCAAATGCAGCTCGTTTCATACAGAAACTCTTGCCATTTAACCACGGAAAGCCGCACGTTTTACATTAGATACTGTCCTCATAAATTCTCATTGAGATAGTATAAGTAAATGTCTGGATTTACAAATAGATACTGTTTAAAATATTTGGTTGCTTTATTCTGATATAATTTTCATATTTAAATTAGATCCGAATGCATACTGATAAAGACTTATATAATTTACTATTGGTACAATAAATACATACTCGTAGAAGCTGCTATCATCAATCCTTTCGAAGTAATACTAAATATGTACCTGGAATTTCCGACCATATCGTAACATGTAGTGAACAATTTGTTACGGATCAAACCTCATCACAATTATATTCGGAAAACAGTATAAATACTGTTAGAAATTGATCGCATATAACCCCATTCGAAGTGATTAAATTTGTATTTGTAATTTCAGTTGAAAACTGACCTTTCTTTTTACCCATTCAAACATATGAAAACACATTTAATATATTACTGAAAAAAAAACATTAATACTCATAGAAACTGATCTCATAAATCCCTATTCAAACATTATAATTAGTAATCTTCAATTGCAAGTCAACCTAATGCAGCTCGTTTCTTATAGAAACACTTGCCATTTAACCACGGAAAGCCGCACGTTTTACCTTAGATACTGTTCTCATAAATTCTCATTGATGTGGTATAAGTAAATGTTTGCTGCTCCATTCTGGTAGAAACTGATAGAAATTTCAGCAGCAACTTTACTCCAGGCTCCAGTAGAGGGAGCTGTATACGTGTAGCTAATTCATATCTAATCTAATGTGACCTAAGGAACTGAACTGTGTTTGTTAAATTAAAAACAAAGCAGTCTCTTTCACTGCTAACTCATTCATTGCTTCTAGGCTAGAACAAGAACACCCGAGGAAATAAGGACTTTGCAGAATTTTGTGTTTACCACAATAGGTATTAGTATTTCTATTTGAAATATGCAATTTAAACTGTACATTTGTCGGCATGCATATCCAAATTAATACTAATAAAAAAGCAAAATGGAAGTTTACAATAAAAATACATCTGTAAAATATACAATTGAAACTGTATATTTGTTGACATGTATATCCACATTAATACTAATAAAAAACAATGTTGAAATTTACAATAAAAACATGTTGATAAATGGTGTGTTACATACGATAGATACTGGAGAAAGGACGGACTGGAACTCTTATGATATTACTTATAGAAAAGTTTAGAATCTCTTTAAAGTTGTATCTGTAATTCCATATGTTTACAGATATAAGGGCAAGGGTGCATTTGCAGACACTAAACTGTAGATTTGTTGATGTATATTTCATATAAGTACTCATGTAAGGGCAACATGATAATTCCAAATAGCTCATTCGGAATTACTGTTTCATAACCGATTTAAAACTTAATAAAACAGATAAAATCCTGTCTGTATAATACTAATATAACTTATAGGAACGATAAAACCGCATCACTTTTTTTTTATAAGTTTCTATGTGGAATTTTTGGCAGGGAGGGACCATAAAAAACCCATGCCCTTTATCTTTATCGTTTCTTCTACGACAGTTTGGAAAATTGCAGGCCACAACCATTATATACTTTATAACTATAATCAAAACTATAATTTTTTTACACATATAATACTCATTTGCTTTTTCTACATGTGACATTTTATTATGATCACCATTACCATTGCATGATTGTAAGGTTAGGTGCGTTTTTTTGTCCACGACCGGTAGAGTTAGAATTACCAGAATGATATTTACCAATAAAACGACAAAACTGAAATTCCTAGATGGGAGACGACAAATTTCTTAGGATTCTTAAATAACGAATAATGGCATCGACATTCATGTGTATGGAATCAGAATGGCGAGCAAAAAACAACAAGATTTGATATTCCGGTGTCAGAATTGTAGCAAAAAAACGCACCTGTTGATTATGTGTGGACCGCAAGGTCAATAGTATAGACGACAATCTCTTTCATTGATGCCGATGCCTGTAAATATGTTGTTGTTGCCTAAAACTCGACAGATGGCATGTGTACGCGAGCCTTCCACTCTATCTTATCCTTTTTGCTTTAAAGCTAAGTAGTCTCTAGCGTAGAGATGGGTAGTACTCGTATGATTCGTATCATTGGTACGAATCCTTGCAGTGGTACGAATGGTACGAATCCCACAAAAATAAAAGATTCGTACATTTCGTATCGCCGATACGATTGGTACGAATATGGAATTTCGGTACCGGTATTGCGATGCGATACTGGGCCAGCTGTATAAGGTTAAACTTCAAACGGTGGATGGGGATCGCGCGTTTAAACTGGAGATTTCAGATTTTAAAATAGTCATAATCTCATTGAAAAATTCCCTGTTTTTATATGTAATATGATGGATATATTCGAAATATTTGATTATTACTATATGGTTATTATCAATATGTACCTACTGCAAGATAGCATTCATTTTATACAACGTACTGATTACAAAATTTGTGATATATTACCCTTTTTTGCTTTTTTGTTATTGTTTTTTGTTTAGTTGACTTCCTACAAATGTACAAATATGTATATAATATGGTTAAATAAACGCTATTTATCTATCTTTTTACTGATGTCTAATGACGACGACGAAAATATTAATGTAAAAGAGAAGGTGCTCGAAGTCCCAAGTTTAAACTGTACGGTTAATATAACATTATAATACTCTGGCCTTAACTAACACCACATATAATATTCTATAATCTATGCTGAACACTGTGGAGTGGAAGTGTGAGTACGAATAGTACGAATGGTACGAATCAGTACATGATACTGTTTCGTATCATGGAATCAGTGGTACGAAACATACGAATAGTACGAATCAGTACATGATACTGTTTAGTATCATGGAATCAGTGATACGAAGTGGTACGAATCGTACGAATCTCTCGATACGAATCTTTTCTTGGTACGGATTCATTTGGTACGAATCCTTAAAAAGAGTTGAATTGCCCAACTCTACTCTAGCGAACCTAAATTCAATGAGTAAAACTTTTTTAAGTTATTTTAGTCAGCCATAATTATTTATTTACCCAGAGTCTGAGACGACTCTAAAAATGCTCGCATTTTGATTCTGAGAAGGTATGTATGAATCGTTTCTACCTAATCGATCGTTAGCGTGAGCGCTCTCGCTTGTATGGTCTGAAAGTCATTACCTTAATTGGGGAAGGCACGATTCTTATCTTGAGAATTTTGTAAAACCAATTTTGTTAAATAAACGGATTCTTTGAACTATTGTTTCTTAATTGATCTTGAGGCCTGTTGACGGTCTATAATCCCTGGAACTTTCGTATAGAAAGCCGGATGTGTCAAGTTAATTCGCATTAACGTTCGACCTTCTGGTTGCTTTACGGAGGTTTGAGAGGGATTTTTTTATGCGTTTTTTGAGAAATAGATTCCGTCATTAACGGACCAAAACGTGCACGTACAAAAATTAATCCCTCCGCAGAGAAATTCTTCGGTTGGGATTTTTTTATGCAAAATTTCAGGAAATTAAGTAAAACCCATAATGAGGGAATTCAGGTCCAGAGAGAGCGTCATTTCCGATCTGTGGTAGTGCAGCCTTGGTCCATTACTCGGCTATCGAAGTGCATCTTATCTCGAACCCACCTTGGGTCTCTATTCTTGACTGCAGTAGAATAGAACAATCGAGAGAAAGTGGGCGTGTCTCTATTGAAATTCACAAAACCGTATTCTTGAACTTATTTCTATCGTCGCTTCTATCAAAAACTGATCCCTCATGCTTCTCTTGGTTATTTTCAGGGACCAGTCGGGGAATGCCGCCATTTTCTGCTTTTCTAACCTAGAAAAGTAAATGTTGTCAAAAACTGAATGTTTTATTTCACTTTTAATTAATATTCTTGTTATTTTGGACTTAATATAAAGATGAATCTGCCTGAAATAATATATTGGGACGAAATAATCCACAACGTGAACAATTCTCAAGAGCTCCTAGAGGTAGAGACTGTTGAGAGAGATTCTTCCAGAGATCAGTTTTTTATTATCAAAAGAAAAATTTATGACATTGTTCTGTCTGACTAAGCCCTTTTTCCATGATTTAATAGAGATCTTAGAGTTGTAAAGCAATCGGTCCCTTGTCTATTAAATGTTAGGCAAGTAAAAGATCCCTACTCTTCTTACGAGAAGAGGTTCAGCAAAATTTTCAGGTTGGGGGTAGCCAATCTCCTGGCATCGGTGATAGGCCCTGGTAGCGGAAATAGGCCGACGTTAAATAAATAGAAATCTTCCCTGTCTGTACAAACTATGTACAAAATATATTTTAAATAATAATAGGTATAGCAATATTTTTTTTTTGTTTATTTGAAAATACCAGATCAACAAATTAATGTTGTACATGGTCACTACCATGTACAACATTACTAAGACAGTACATAACAATTGAAAATAAAATAAAGAACAGAAACAAAATATTTGGTTTAACATAATAGAAGAATATTGATATTAATATCAATCGGAAACGCTACTGGAAGTAAGATATCTTGTGGTAGTCTTTTTCTTAACCTATTATTACGAGTCTTTTCATTTAGGTTTAAATTTCTGGTACTTGTACAGTTGTTTATAGTTTTGAAAAATGTCTGCACATGATTTCATAAAGTCCTCAATTTGTGGCACGTCAAGCTCTCGATGGATTTGACTTTCTTATAAGCCAATGGGCATTTATAGCAGATCTCAACACTTTATTTTGAAATGTTTGCACCTTTTTAATATTAGTTTTGCTAGCAGTTCCCCCTATCACACAGCCGTAAGTTACCAATGGTCTTAAGATTGATGTATATATTAATGTCGCGCACTTAACTCTGAGCTTTGATTTTCTATTAATAATGGGATATTGCATTGATAACCTTGCGTAACCATCATTAAGTTTTTTATTGATATGGTAACTCCATGTTAGTCGTTTATCTAACTATACTCCTAGATATTTAATTGCACTATGTCTGCAGGATTCCATATTATTTCCTCGTCGTTGATGATAATATTATACTGGGGTTTTGTGGTCTTATGGAAAGCATTATTCTTCAAATAATACCTACTTTGGGCTCAACTCTGTTCTTAAGAATACATATTTTGGTACCCCGGCACATATGAAAACATTCACATCTCTTTTCAAAATATAATAATTATATTGCCGCTTATCTTTTATTACACCGAATCTTTCAAAACACTGCTTCATTTTCAGGTTCTAGCAGCTCTGCGTGTCTTTCAATACGTTTGTTAATATTCTTATTGTTATTGTTATTTGTTATGAACTTTGGTTATGCCGATTGACAGAAATTGCTCGTCTATGATTGGTGAATAAGTTTGGCAACGCTGCGGTTCATTCCCTAATATTTTGTTCCCTCCTTTCTGTTCAAGAATACAGTTTAATGCTTGCAGTAGAACGGCAGTAGAACAAATCCGGGGAACGCTCCCCGGGGAACGTTCTATTCTATCACGGTCAAGAATAGAGGCCCTGGGAGGTAGAAGAACGGGGCAATACGCGACTGGCGCCCCCTGAGAAATAAATTGGTGTCGCGTCATTTTGACGCCCGGTAGTGCGTTCTTCTACAATAGCACAAACAGCGCATGCACATTCGAGCAGCGAGTCCGCAGTGCAGCCAGGAAGGGAATATGTAATTCATGTAAAACTATTTTATTTCAACAATATTTAACACATGATTATATTCAACTTCCGCTCAAATATTTTAGTGGAATATAAAAAATAAACTAATAAACGTTATACAGATAGTTTATATTTTTTTAAAAACTAATATGTCTTTTAAAACTGGATAATGTTTATTGAAAAGGAACCAAGCGCCAAATTGAAGAAAATCTATGAAGGGTACCAATTTGTAAAGCAAGATGTAATTTACTTTGTATAAAAAAATCCAAACTCTAGTCTTATATTTTGAGCCATCTATGGAGCAATAACTCAAGTGACATTTTTAAAACGCATGATTCATAATTACTCTAAAAGGACCATCCACCAAAAAATGCAAAAAACTTAAATAAGTAGAGCCAGTATGACCATCATATCATGTCTATTTTAATACTTCATCCTTTTCTTATCGACAGCGTCAAAAGATTTGTCATGTAGTTAAGGATATATTTTACAGGTAGTCTTAGACTTTGATGGCTAATTACTCAAAATGACGATTTGGCGGTTGGTTCCTTATCAGTAAACATTATCCAACTAATCATATTTAACACTATTCATACAGCGATTACGTGTTTTTTTTATAAAGTTTCATTTGTTACCTATCTGCGACCTATCTGTTAATACGAGCCATTTAGCCAAAACGGCAACTAATGCTAAGAAATAGCTGCTAATAAAATAGCTCCTATTTTTAACTGCTAAATGAAAATAGCAGTAGCAGAAGTAGCTGCTACACAAAAATAGCTGGTTCGACCCATCATTAAAGTTGAGACCATGGAAGTCAAAGATCTTTAACTACTAGATGGTTTAACCCATAAGGAATTCGTTTATGACAAAGCAGCAAACATCTCAACGGAGAGAGCAATATTAACACGCCTCAAAAAGCGAGACACCAATGTTGGAATTGCCGGACTTTACCATTGCTATTGTCGGGTCAGTTCGAGTTTTTCAACAAGATTTTACGCTCTTAAAGCGCAAACGCAATCAAATCTCAAGCGGCACTAACAACTGATCGAAGCAACCAGCGGTGTTGCCGGACTGTCACCATTTTCTCTACATTTTCCGATCGCTCAACGTTATTGCGTTTGACCCCTTCAAAATTCCCCGCTTTCAGCGGCTTTTGTCTCTGATCTTTGACAACGTCGCGAAGGTTTGCGACAGGACACCAACTAGATGCGAGGCATGCGCATAGACAACACGAGTGTTTGTAGTTGCAAGGACTGTTAACTACATAGTGTGTAGTTAACAGTCCTTGCCCAGCAAACATAAATATATAGCATATACGTAAATGCTACGTAAACTAAGTTTCGCAGAAGTAACGTGCTATGTAAAATGTGACGCATAATCATATGTGCATACTCTGCGAAATGTCAGCAACATGTGCATATGATTTTTACATAGTGAAGAGGTAACACTGTGACCTCACGGTATAGAACAAATGACGTAGCGTATACGTATATTCAACCACTTGCTATGTAAAGCATACGTAACTAATTTTATCTCTTTATAATGTAGCATATACGCTGAAAAAAAAAATGGTTTGATTCAAGCATATATTGGTTTACCAATATATGCTTGAAGCAAACCATTTTTTTTTCAGTGTATGTATATTCAACCACTTGATAGTGACCTTACGATATGTAACTTATATACTTTTTATCTCTTGATAATGTAGCATGTATATGTTTTATCTACCAACCTATGTTCAAAATAGCATATCCCAGCACTTTTTAAATATTGATACTACACAATTGGATTTTTAAAGTTAGATATATGAATAAAGTTCCTTATAAGTTATACAGAAAAATATATTTCTTTAGAAAATTACTGAAGTTGACACCAAGTTTTATTTTTAAGTTGGATACCTTATTTAGAGAGCCTAGTAGTTTTATATTTTGAATGAAATTTTTTTTGTAAAAAATGGTTATATTTAAGATATAAAACTATCTAACTTTCTAAAAATGTTCAGAGGTATTCTACTTAAAAATAAAAGTTGATGTCTCCTCCAGTTATTTCCTAAAGAATATCAATTTTTCTGGACAATTCATGAGGGATTTATATTCATATATTTAACTCCAAGAATCCAGTTCTCTAGTATCAATATTTAAAAAGTACTATAGGGTGATATTTTGAACATTATGGTAGGTATATAAAACAAATACATGCTACATCAAAAAGAGATAAAAAGTATATAATGCAAGATATGGTTGTCTAATTTGTCAACAAATATTAGCTTAGAAAAGATTCTAGAGTTGAATGACAGTTTAAACTAAGTTAATTAGTATCAACAAAGTTTCAATTCCATCTTAATCTCTGCATATCCCAGTAGGTAAACCAGGCATTAGGCATTGTCCTCGACGTTGTCATCTATATGTTCTTTAGAAAGCAGCTATACGATATTTTTTCTTCTCCACTGATGTATACCCACCTCTTGCCTTGCATTCCTAGTAAAGCTCAAATTTCATTTAATTTATTTTATTAACTGTTGGTTTAGGAGAGATTAATACTAGTGTCTTTTCTGTAACTATTCTATATTCAAGTTAACTAAGTATCTACAATAAGTGTTAAGCATTTCTCGGGTCGTTTCTGATTGTACTCGTTCTTTGGTCAGCCTTCATCACTCTGACATTTGCTATTTGAACATCAGTTACACAACCTGTGAAAATAATTGAAATATTAGTCTATTTCATATACGGGGTGGTGCACCATTTAAAACTCCCCAGGCTTGTAATTTTCTTATTTTTTAAGGCACATCAAATTGTAGATATTTTTAAAGCATTTAAAAAAAATTTTTTTTTAAATTGTTAAGAAAGAAATTTTAATTTCCTTGAATATTTTTTTACGTCACTCTGTGCATGAACTGCGTTAATGTTTTCTTATAAAGGTTTTAATTAGCTTCAATTTATATTATTACGTCATATTCGAAATTCTTTTTGGTTTTAGAGAAAGGAATTAAAAACACTCCAAACTGATTTTTTTTTAAATTACTTTGAAAGGAATGTAAATAATAATTTTATGCATTATCTGTAAAAGATATATCACAAACAAAATTCAGCGTAATAAAACAGTAACAAAAAATAAAAAAAAATATTTTTAAAAACTAACATTAAAATGTACTAAGTAGGAAATTGCAAATTTTTTATTTCTTAAGTTTTTTTATTTTAATAACATAAATTGAAGCTAATTAAAACCTTTATAAGAAAACAATAACACAGTCCATGTATAGGGTGAGGTAAAAAAATATTCAAAGAAATTAAGTTTCCTTTCTTAACCATTCAAAAAAAAAATGAATCACTCTGTATGGATATTTAAAGGCTTTAAAAATGTCTACAAGTCGATGTGCCCAACATGGTCATCGCTTCGAAAATAAAAAAGTTACAAGTCTGGGGAGTTTTAAGTGGCGCACCCTGTATAGTGTAGTAAATCTGGTTATATAGCTTGTATCCCTTTACTAAATTGTGAAGAAAACTAGATGCAAACTATTTTGATCAATTTGTTAAGTTATTAAACAATTTATGATAGCTTAAATAACAATGTATATATTTTAACAAAACTTTACGAAAACACGCTTCCAATGGAATGGAAAATTTGAGGTCGATCCGGTAAGTTTCAGAAGTATACTGCTTTAAACATGAACCGATGTGCTCAAAGTGCTGTCATTCAATCCGAAAGTCTGCCTCAAAGTTGAGTTTACACTGTTAAAACCCAGCTATTTAAAATCAGATTTGTCTAATCTGCCAGAGATGGTGATTTGGGGACTATTGGAGTATTTCAACATTAAGAGTATGCAGCATATAACTGCCAAAAAAAAGGGGAATGAAAATGCAACTAGGAGTGAATGACTTCACGCAGCTTCTATATTCTTGATTAATTTTAAAGCCTCTTAGATCTTAGAATATCCTGGTTTTTTGAATTTCGCTCTAAAATTAAGAGATTTTTTTACAAAATGTGATAAAAAAATATGCTAAATAAGCCCATTAAATCATCACACCAAATTTCAAGTGGAAATGTTTATAACAACGCCAAAAAAACAATAACAAAGTCGAAAATTGAACCGTGGACTGTTTAAGTGCATCAAGTCATAGAACAATTTGTTTTAGAATGTAGATTTTTCTCCTACTCTTCAGTGGTGTTAACAAAATTTTTTTAAACTATTTAAAATCATTTTAAATTTTTTATAAAGAACGTTTTTTCTCAGAATTAAACAATTAAAAATTATTAGAATGCTTCAAAAGATCACAAAAAAAAAACAATTTTAAAAAACGGGGTTTTCTACGCCAATTGGGAGCCGTGAAGCATGAAAAAAATGCATTTGTTAAATAATTGCCAAAAAATTGTTTTAAACAATTTTAAAATACCTGCTTATTTATGCAACAAGTGTGTAAAGCAGTACTTTTTTCATGCATAAGTTGTAGACGAGTGCATCAATCTTGTGAGAATCCCATGATAAAAGTAGTTTCTTTAACAGTCATATAAAAAAATTGTTAATTAACGCCACTGAAAAGTAAACAATCAACGATTCAATTTTCGAACATGTTACTGTTTCTTAAGCGTTTTTTGTATAAATATTAAATTATATTATACTATTACATTCACCGAGAGCCATTTGATATAAGAAAATGTGCGGGGACCTTTACCAAGATGATTTAATTCTACCAGAAGCATATTTTTAATAATGACAAATCTTACTTGTCTTAATTTATTGCAACAAAATTAACCATGAAGTTTCAGACAATTTTAGTTTTCTTCGTAGTTTTATAATGATCAAATTAATTTTTTTAATGGCGATACAAGCAATATCATTAATCACAAGACAACAACAAAAGGGGCTGCGCTTTTGATCAGAACCATCTAATCCTGTTTTTTAACATGTTGAAACCGATTCTGATATTAAAAAAAATTATCAGTTTTTGGTTACCACCCCTTTTATCCCCTAAAAAGGGGCAATGGTTTTGTTCTAAGGTTATGATCTAATTTTTCTGAATTATTTTGACGTGCTTAAGCCAATTTTGGACAAAAGAAAAATTGCAGGAAAATATTAGCCTACTTTACACATACAAAACCTTGAAATATATGTACAATACAATAACGAACACAAAGTAGGTGCTATAAGATGTCGGTAAACAATAACCATACCTATGCATAGTACTTACTTCGCAAAAGCTTGTGATCTGGGTTTCCTTGAATTACAACTTCTTACGCTGGATTCAGTTGAACTTAATAATGTGGGAGCAGCACCAACATACAGCTTTTGTGTAACAAAATCCATGTAATGATATAATTGTCTGTCGAGAATAACGATTGCCCGTGAAATAATTCTAACCTATAAAAAGATTACGTTTCATTTAAATAAATATCTTTATAAAAACGGTACAACACAAACTTGCTTTTGGGTCATTCACTGGAAAATGGTGCTGCACCTTCAATATAGGTATGTACGCCAAATTCGCAAACGAGGGCATGTTTATGTTTGCACCTAACCTCTACACTAATAAAACGTCCAAACAAAATAATATTTAAAGAAGTCACAACGCTTTATGGTTCACAGTTCTGCATCAAAGTTATTAAAAGACATCATCCACTATTTTTCACAAAAATGATCAAAAAACACAAACGTTAGATTTTACATCATTTTACACTGGCGTGCTGCGTGAGCGTGTGACGCGTTCCATGATTTCGATGTCGTAAAATGAAGTAGGTAAACATTTTTAAGTAAAATTATGTAGCAAATATGTAAACCTGTGTATAAATAATTAAGTTAATATTTTGACTTAAATATGATATTATTTTACGTATATGCTATGTAAAATTATGTAAAATATTTTATATAAAAATGTTCTATTAATCTTACCTCTCAGAGAGGTAAAGTTACATTAATGTTTGCTGGGTGTTGTAGTTGGACCCGGAGTGGAAGCAAAGTGGGAGAGATAATGGGCGGTTCTTTACTTGAAAAAGTGGGATATGTTTTATACAAAATTGAGATGGGGTTGAGCGATCTAGGAGTTAAACCATCTTTGATGGAAGTAGAATATAAATAAGGAGTAGCCATAAAGCTTATATCCTACAATGAGAAACGGCCGCAAAAGGCGTGGCTTGTAATCATACTGTCATGAACGGCTCGCCAGGTCCTGATTTAAAAAAAAGTTTATACAGCATTTGACATGTTAGTTGACTTTACACATTGACACTACCATATATCAAGCCAGTAGAGTAATGAATGAGATGACGGTTTCATATTTCAAGCAAACATAATATAATATAATAATCTAAAATAAATAGAAAATAGTTTCAACATATCTTTTGAGTATAGACCTGTTTTTAACCTATGAAAAGTGATTCCAAAACATTTCTTCTTATCGATTCTACTTTGATTGTACAGCTACTTGGCGGACACGAAATCATATGTTATGGCGAAAAACACTTTTTTCTATCAAAAACATTTATTTTATAATAATATTAAACCAAGATACATGTCGCGTTTTGTTGACGTTTCGATCATACTAAAATGAGGAGTGTGCTGCCACATACTGCTTCCTATGGAGACTCCTTATTATACTCTTCGCAAAAACGAAGAGTATATTGTATTTGATCGGCACATTTCTAAAATCGTAAATATCGCTCGTAGAGAAAAAAATTTCATATCTTTGTGTTAGTGAACGAATTCTGAACAACTTTCAAAATGTCCGTCTGTCCGTCCGTCCGTCACGTTTCTTGTAAGCACGATAACTTAAGAAAAAAAAATCAGATTGTACTGAAATTTGGACACTAAGTTAATGTTAGCTAAGGGAAGAACCCTATTATTTTTGAACAAAATCGATCAGTAAATAAAAATGTTATTAATGATTTAAGTTTGAGAATTTTGTTTTTCATTTTTATATTTTTGTAAAAATTTACCTTTTTTACATTTTTTTACGTGTTAGGTCGTTCTTACGCTTTTGACTCGGAATCCAAGGGTCCCAGGTTCGAAACCCACATGGGGTATGGTATAGTTTTTTTTTATTTTTACTTTATTTTATACTGAGTCTTTCACCAACTAAGTTCGTACTATAAAATTAAAAATGTTTAAAACTAACATTATTTACAAAAAACTGCGAAGAGTATCTTATAGAATGTGTAACAATTATATAAAAAGTTTAGTAAACCGGCGAAGAGTACGTTTTTAGCTTGTTTTTTATTCAACCTCCTTGGTTGAGACGCGATTGATACGAGATCCAACATGCACAAAACGGGGGTCCTATTCTCCAGCTTAGGAGAAGTGAATCGGGGTATTTTTTCTCTTCTTATTTCATTATGTTTCCTATTTCTTTCTCTTTCCTTTCTCCCGAAATAATCATTCTCTCGACTGGAGAATACTGCCCTCCTAAGCCAAAAAGACGTATCTCAAGGTTTCACTGTTTTGAGATATAAGGCATGTTTTGAATTTTCGAAATCGCGTCAATATTTTTTTTTGTAGTTGTACTAATGTAGAGGTTAATAGTGGTGTAGTTATGAATTTATATTAATTAGGTTACTAGTTTTTTTTACAATGAGATACGTCTAATTGGCTAAATCGCTTAGGTTTTCTCATATTTTTTTAGATACGTCAAACTTTGTTAGCACTTTAAAAATACTTAACGATTGAAATACGTTTATTTCGCTATGGAAATATATAGAAAATAGCTCCAGCTATCGTAAGGTATAAAAATATGCATTTCGGCCAAAACTTGAGATACGTCTTTTTGGCTTAGGACGGCAGAATAGGGGTCCAGTGCATGTTACATGTCACACACAATCTGTACCTCAGATAAACAAAGAAATATATGGATAAATAATCCCAAGCAGCAATTTTAGTAGTTTCTACGTAATAGTTGCCATTAGGGGAACTTTAAAGGTTTCCGCAACTAAGGACTGTTACGTAATGGGAACCATCCTTCTACCAAGTATTCACCAAAATGGGGAATAATAATTACGTAGCAAATTACTATTCCGGTACTTCTACCATTACCGTGTTGAAGACTAGGTTATTACGTAAACGGGACGTAACCAAGTAGTAGAAATGACTAACTTTTGGAACAGCTCAGCTGACCGAAATGAGAGCGCAAACTATATATTTGGCTATCTGTTATTCGAATAGCAAATTAATGACTTACTGAGTTTAAGCCTCCGATTAAAGAACTTATATCTAGATACATAACAGGCTATCTTTTCACTATATACCTTGTTTGCTCCTAACATAGTCACATTATATGTCCATTAAAATGGATAGATGAACATCACATCCCATAGGCAACAGTGGCGTTGTGTGTGTAGAAAATGTGTAGAATGGTAAATATTTTCATTAAAATGAATTATTGCAATTCCTGCATTACCGGCTCTTTATATAACGTGATGTAGGCATACGATATTACAGTAAGATAAAACAGTAAGATAAATATGTATTGAAAGGATATTAAAATTTAATTGCTATTTACTTTATAACTGTAAACTGAACTTCATCATGTTACGACTATGGAACGATCGATTTTCTTCTTTTCTAAACTGCTTTCTGCAAACGGCACAGCACTACACTATTTATTTGCACAAAATATATTGTCACTAAACTGTGTAAATATGAATAGAGAATATTATTTAGGTATTAAGCAAATCACAACTTAAAATAAAATTACATTTTCACCAGTTTTTGGTCGGAGAACACGAAAAACATTTATTGACATTAATGGCCGAACTGTCAACTGAAATTATGATAATCGAACTGAAGCCGATCGTGTACGAGCGGCCGCGAATACGCCGATGGGCCAATTAGCAACTTATGGGAAGAAGTGCCTTAGAATGGGAGTCTTTCGGGATCATAAAATTCATGCCATTATGTATCTAGATATAAGTTCTTTAATCGGAGGTTTAAGCACATGATATGTCCAAGGTCCAAGTTAAGGTGATTATATACAACATGCATATGCATATATTATAAATCATGATGTTTTGCATTTCCCGTATAACCAAACAGTAAAGACCCTTTACAGCAACTATATGCATATCTTGATTCGATACAGGCAATCCGCATCGTATCGTCAGAGAGTTGATAGAGAAATAATATCTCTACTGTACAGATCCCAGTATAGAATTTCTTTATCCTACAGATACAGCATAAGTACAAAATCTATATCAAATCTGTAATGTAACTGTATAGATTAATATAGGCCAAAATTACTGTATTATTCAATATCTCATTTTTTTTTCTATTTTACACGTACCTACGCGCTGACGGATGGGATTATATAAATACACATATAACACACTATTCACAATATTTAATAAACACAACTTACCTCTTGTCCGGCAGCAGGGTTCGAACCGTGGACCTTTAGAGTGGCAGTCGGGTACGTTTCACTGTGCTATTTCCTCCATACAAAATGTTAAAAACAGTACCTATTTATTTATACAAAATAGTTACAAATACGCGGTTATATTTATATATGATTCAGAATCGAGTACAATAGCGAACTTCTGTAGGTAGGTACTGAATTTATGAGATGTAAATTGTTCATGTAAATTTCATATATGCGACATAATGCCGAAACAAAACCTTCGATAATTTCGTCGTCATAAAGGTGTAATAAATTAGTCATGTATTACACATAGGTACTAATAGAAATAAGAGCATAACAGCTAGTCTCTGCACAACTAATATGGGGCTTAGGGCTCAAAGGTATGTAAAAATATTGTAGGTAGATAATGAATATTATGCCCTATATATGTTGTGCAATTTCTTTTATAATTTAACAGAAAACAAGAGAACCCATATTACAGATTCAAAGAAGGTTGTTACTGCCATCAACTGTCAACATGATGTAACTCCGCCAGGATCATCTGTTGGGCATAACGGATTCTTTAAGTTTTGTGGCCATCGTTTTTTGTTTATAAATCGCCCGGCGTTTTAAAATACATAATAGAAGTGAAGAGCATGAGAAATGAGGTTAGGTTTAAGTGTCGGTTGTTAAGGTACAGTTAGAATAAAGATATCACGTACAGTTGAGATAGATATGCGGTATAGTTTAAATTTAGATGTAACTAGGTATATCTGCTGCACAGTAGCAATAAATGTTTTATCGGTAAAGTTTAGAATATAGACTCGGCATAGGTGCTATAAATACACAACCGATAACGACAAATGTATATAGCATCTTTATCGAATAAAAATATCTTTATCGAGTGGTTATACGGGTTACCCTGGGTGTGGATATTAAAACCACCACTTGTTTTCTGTAAAATGTTATCATGATGCTTCGATAAAAAAGACGCCCCCTCGAGAAAATGGTTTTTTCGGAAAAAAAATTTTTTGCAAAAATTATGTGTACAAGCAAAACTGCAAAATTTTTTATTGAAAACGTTTTTTTTTAAATTTTATATATTATAAAGTAATAATCTATTTAGAAAACATATTTGTAAATGACTATAATAAAAAGAAATTTTTTATTGAATTATATTTTTATCCGTGTCAATATGGCGTCTTCATTCAACAACAGAAAAATGACGATTTTAATTGCAGTAACTTAGAGGTTGAAAAAACCAAAATTATTTCCCTACAAGTTACATTTACTATAAAGTAGCAGATGCCACCAACGTTATAGTTGTTGTTACTTTAAAAGTGGTGACGGCAACTGCAACAATTTCACTGTGTAGTTATATTTACCTAGATGTAGCAAATGGGACCAATGACGCTATAAGGTCTTAGTAACTGTTGCTACCAACTTATTTTCATGTTGGTAGAATTGGCAGAATCGATATAGGTAATTTTTTTTTTTTAATTGGCAACGCGGTAATAACTGTTAAAGTGTCACTGTCACTGTGTGCGATGGGAATATGTGGATTATTAAAAATAACAATTATTATACTTTTTAAGTACTCTTTATTATCTGATATTATTTGGAAAGAGCACATATCGAACAATATTTGATGGATGCCCCTGACGGTGAGCATCTTATGTCAGAGGTAGGTGTTTTTTATGATCTTGCTTTTATATACCTATTTAAATGTTTGGGTTTTTTAGGTTGCATTGATATTGGGAGTTTGCGGTGCCTGCCGTTGCGGTGAACTGACCTTCTTAAGCGTCGAAGATATGAGATAAAGAATAATATCTATATATATCAATACCAGATACCAAGACGAATAAATCAAGAAGTTTCACAGTTTTAAATGAAGGATTTTCGGTGAACCCACTTGATTCGATTAGGAAATATGTCTTTAAGACCGCAAAATGTGTCTCACAAAAGATTTTTCGTAAATTTTCAAAAGGGAAAGTGCACTGTCCAATGCGTTGGATTAAATAAGCTCTCAAAAATTCCAAGAATTGTAGCTGATTATTTGCAATTGCCTGATGCAGATTTGTATACTGGCCATAGCATGCGCCGTTCCTCATCAACTCTTGGCCAATGCTGGGGGTGACATTACCACCCTTAAACGTCCCGGTGTGTGGAAATCATCCACCGTGGCGGAGGGTTATTTGGAAGATTCAGTCTCAACAATATTGTTATTTCTAAAAAAATTCAGGGAGAGCAGCACAACGAGTCAGGCAATACAGACGTCGTTACTAGTATAGAGAAAAATTGTGTACAGAAGAGCAGTTTTCTTTGTGAAAAAAAATAAATGTTAACATAAATATAAATAAGTGTTAGTGCATGGATTCTCTGTTTTGTTAATTTTCCATATAATGGAGACAATAAATAAATTCCTTGGACTTTATTTTATATTAAAATTACTTTTTAGTGACTAAATCACTTTACCTCACTTTAGCTTACTACTTTATCTCACTAGTGACTTATGGGTCACTTTATACCTTCAAAGTCTTATCAATAAAGATCACTTTATATGAAAGTGTTGGATAAATATATTTATTAACGTAAGGTGAGTAATAATGGAAAAAATACATAACAGTTTTCATATTTATTTATTGATCAGTTTATATTTAATTTCATTCAATTCAATTTATTGTACATAAATAATGTCTTATGCCGTTATACCGACATTGTCCGTTCCCCATCGACACAATATTTATTAAATTTGGAGTTTTTAATCGGCAAATTCATTTAATATGCTCAGTGGATCACTAACTGAACTATGGGTCAATCTGTGTGTTAAAGACAAGTTGTAATTTTCGATCAGTACACATAGTATCATTAATCACTACAACTGTTATAGTTTTCGATTACTCTTCTTGTGTTGATGAGAGCACTTTTGCACTTGTTGCCAAAGATGATGGTTTTGCTGTGGCGAAATAATCTATGTTTGCATCATATTCTGAAGAATCACTATTTCTCTACTACTGTTTAACTGTTTCTTCAGTTTTCAATAAAACGTGGATGAGTGCTGATAAACTTTATTTCGCTTTCACTGAGCATTTCAGATGCCGCCATTTTATTCAATGTCAATAATTATATAAATTGTCTTAAAAGTTAATATTACTCTATAGTAGATTTTCAAGGTATATGTAACTTTTAAGTCATTTTCAATTAGTGTTGAGTAGTAAAGATAACTTCAAAGCCCCTATGTTCGTAGAAATAACCTCATTTTTACTCGAGATGTCACTAATAAGTTAGACTACTTTCAAGTGGTCCTTTGGTAAAGCTGTGCAGTCGGTATTACTACCAATTTTCACTTTGCAGTTGAGGATGCTTCAAAGTAATGCAGAGTAGTATCCGCGACGTTGCAGATTCTCCAGCAGTTACTTGAAAGTGTTATAACTATACAGTGCCTAAATTCAGTAGAATCTACTTAATTGTCACTACAAATGCATACCACAAAGTGAATATTACCCTGAAGTCGCAAAATTAGTAACAGTTATGTTATTCCTACAATATTAAAGTTCCGATGCCTCAGATGCCAGTTCCCATCACTTTGAATGCTGCTTGGGATACTTTCCATCTCCGCGTAAGATGGCCCGCTGGAAGGCCGACCTTTAGTGTTTGTAGGGATATCACGTGTTCATTGTTTACATATCTATCGAGGCGTTCATTGGTTCTCTTCCGAAGGACGTTGACCGTTGTTTCCATTTTCTTGTGCCGCCATATTGTTTTATTGCTTTTAACGCTGTTTTTATCCAGTTATAAACAATTTTGTGTTGATTTTGCAGTTTAATCACGTTTTATACGGTTCAAAAATGACTAAGGATTGTTTAATTTACTAAAAGACCTACAAAAGGGAGTAATCTCGTTCGTTTTATATGCAAGCATTGTTGTGTACATAGTCGTAGGTTAGGGTTATAGTTAGGTTTATTGTCTTATTGTTTTGCTGATCTAGCAATAAATAATTTTTCCTTCTGCCTCTCTCGTCTTTACACTCAAGTAAAAAATGTAAAAAGACAGCTGTGTGATTATTAGATAGATAGATAGATTAATAGATTTAGATTTATTTCTCTAAATTTAAATGTTACATAAGTATACCTATTTAAATTTTTGGTACGAGTATTTCAAACTTTACAGAATGTTTACATTATTACATAATAATGGACTGTATTAACTTTTCAAAATAATAATGCACTGGGTTCGATCCCCAGCTTTAAAATTGGCAACGTTGATATGTAATGGATATATATCTGCGTTTTTCTAAATGTGTAACCTCCTTCTGAACAGTCTTGACTTTGAAATTGTTGGGGTTGCCTGATATATGTGCTACGTTATGTTGTTATTCCGTAGGCTCCCAGAAAATATTACGCTTAGAAAAAAGTGACTCGCTGTCCTACAGGTAACTGACCAAAATTTGAAGCATTTACAATTACGTATGCTTTAATCGTTTCAAGTTTGATGACTTTTATGTAACCCGGACAGGAAAAAGATGTTTAAGAAAAACGTTTGTTTGCTAGTAGTTTTACCAAGAGACTCATTTCACTTCCGTTATCGTATCAAGGGCACTGAACTCTACTATTATAAATGGAGGGCCAATATAGGTACATGCGCGTGAACAAAATACGGCAATTACGCCACAGATTAAAACTCAAAATATAAAGCCACGCGTCGACGCAGTAGAGAAATTGATGTCTGCGCTTGGACCAAACGGCTGTCTACGCAAGTTATGCGCTGACGCGAGTCTGTGTTTTATTCGTTTCCCATAGATTCCGTAGCGTAAGTCTTGGATTAGATGAAATTTCCAGAGTCGGTGTCACTCATTTTATTCTTTGTTTATTTCTGTCATTTATGTAAAGTTGTTATAAATTGATTATTTTGTGAAATATATTTTGTGACTGTTATAAACAGTTAATTGAGACAATATGGTGCAATCTTGTATGGTACTGTGTTGCAAGAATCGTTGCAGTCCCGAGTTTTAAACAGTTGCAGTAACAATAAGACCGGCTCTGGCGTATTTTGTAGTGCGATTGCGCTCCGCGTTACGGTCGCCATACTTGCGCGAGGTTCAAATTTCACGTAAAAATTGGTATGGATATTGACCTTCCATTTATATAGTAGAGTTCAGTGATCAAGGGTGTCTCATATAATTTGCTTTTTAATACTAACAAGAGTCGAGTCGAGACTACTCTCTGCTTTATCTTTGCTTTTACAGGAATTAATTCAGAATCGATACCTACAGACCCGACGAGAGAGGAGGGTTGCGGGGGTGATGCCCCCGGGCTTGTCTAGGGCGCCCGGAAATTTTTTAATTTTTTTCGGATTTCTCCCCCTCGCTCATCAAAAAATTAAAATTTTTTGAGGGTCCCTATTTTCTCTCCACGGCCCTGCCAAGAAAATAGACCGCATAACCCCAGGATATACCTACATCAAGTTACTTTATATCCCGTATAACCAAACAGTAAAGACCCTTTACAGCAACTATATGCATATCTTGATTCGATACAGGCAATCCGCATCGTATCGTCAGAGAGTTGATAGAGAAATAATATATCTACTGTACAGATCCCAGTATAGAATTTCTTTACCCTACAGATACAGCATAAGTACAAAATCTATATCAAATCTGTAATGTAACTGTATAGATTAATATAGGCCAAAATTACTGTATTATTCAATATCTCATTTTTTTTTCTATTTTACACGTACCTACGCGCTGACGATGGGATTATATAAATACACATATAACACACTATTCACAATATTTAATAAACACAACTTACCTCTTGTCCGGCAGCAGGGTTCGAACCGTGGACCTTTAGAGTGGCAGTCGGGTACGTTTCCACTGTGCTATTTCCTCCATACAAAATGTTAAAAACAGTACCTATTTATTTATACAAAATAGTTACAAATACGCGGTTATACTTATATATGATTCAGAATCGAGTATAATAGCGAACTTCTGTAGGTAGGTACTGAATTTATGAGATGTAAATTGTTCATGTAAATTTCATATATGCGACATAATGCCGAAACAAAACCTTCGATAATTTCGTCGTCATAAAGGTGTAATAAATTAGTCAGGTATTACACATAAGTACTAATAGAAATAAGAGCATAACAGCTAGTCTCTGCACAACTAATATAGGGCTTACGGCTCAAAGGTATGTAAAAATATTGTAGGTAGATAATGAATATTATGCCTTATATATGTTGTGCTATTTCTTTTATAATTTAACAGAAAACAAGAGAACCCATATTACAGATTCAAAGAAGGTTGTTATTGCCATCAACTGTCAACATGATGTAAACTCCGCCAGGATCATCTGTTGGGCATAACGGATTCTTTAAGTTTTGTGGCCATCGTTTTTTGTTTATAAATCGCCCGGCGTTTTAAAATACATAATAGAAGTGAAGAGCATGAGAAATGAGGTTAAGTTTAAGTGTCGGTTGTTAAGGTACAGTTAAAATAAAGATATCACGTACAATTGAGATAGATATGCGGTATAGTTTAAATTTAAATGTAGCTAGGTATATATGCTGCACAGTAGCAATAAATGTTTTATCGGTAAAGTTTAGAATATAGACTCGGCATAGGTGCTATAAATACACGACCGATAACGACAAACATATATAGCATCTTTATCTATCTTTATCGAAAAAAAATATCTTTATCGAGTGGTTATACGGGATATCCTAACCAAAAGTTAATTTTTTTTTTTACTCAGAAAATGTAGAGTAACTTATCGTTTAAGAACCATTTAACTTTGAGAATTGACAGTTCAATACTTTCATTTCTCTTCAATAACACATTTTGTAAAAATTTTAACCAAACAGTACTCTTTTTATCTCAATTAGGCAATCCAACGACCTGTCAAAATTATTTTTCAATATGGCGCTGAGGGCAAACATGGGGTTTATTTTAATTAACTCGCGGAAACGTAGCCAAGGCAACCGAAAAAAAACTCATTTAACGAATGAAAATAAAGGATTGCCGGATGTTTGCCCTCAACGCCATGTTAAAAGTCACGTGGTTTGGATTGCTTAATAGAGTCGTAGTACTATTATTGTCAGATTAAGTAATAGTCGAGAACATTAATCGATTATTTTAAAAATTTTAACCCTCTTATCTGTCTACGCCTCTGATTAGGCGACTCCATAAACATAAACATTCCTCTCCACTCTGCCCCTTAGAAGGTTATCCTCCCTACACACAACTTCTGTGTACTTCAAATGAGATTATTTATCCATATTTCTTTGTTTACCTGAGATCTGTACTCAGTGACACAGTGCCACATGATGATACTAAAGGCTCTTTTTCATAGTCGCAAATTTTTAGCGAATTTCGGTTTTTAACATATTTTTTATTTTGTCCCATACTCACACAATGCGAAATTCGCTTTAACGCATTTGCGATGTTGCAAAAAAGTTGAACTATTTTCAACTTTTTTTCGATAAAATCTAACATTCTAACCTAACAACTTAAATTTTGTCCTCTTTGTGATATATTTTAGTCCCACTTTTTGCAAAAGTATTTCAAATTGACATGAAGTCATTCTCGTATAATTTAGATATTTGGGTGCATCACTCACACACATTTCTATTATTAAATTGTGGAAGTCCTCTTGTTCCTTTCTTTGCAAAAATATTTTTCTCACTCAAAATGCCTTTTTCTTATACACTTTCACTCTTTTTTTGTGGCGTAAATGCCAAATATATAACATGCAGAGCTTTATCCCAATAAACATTTATATATGCAATGCATGTTCTTTTCATGTTTCCTGTGCACTTGAATGATATACATTGCCTGTGTTAAGCATATGCTTTTCACATGGAATTTAAATGCAAAGTGACCGGTCCACACATGTTCATGTCATATGCATTGCACTATCCGTTTATATATGCAATGCATGGTCTTTCATGTTCCCATATCCGTTAAGCATATTCTATGCACATGTAATCTACACTGTAAAAAATGATGTAAATTTACCATCGTTGCGTGTAAAATTCCCATGTAATTTTACCCTCAAAGAGACAGGAAAATTTTCATTTAACATGGAGAATTACCCCAAAATATAAGGGAAATAAAAATTTTCCACTCTCTTTGCGGGTAAAATTCCATTACTATTGGGGGTAAATTTACTATGGAAAAAAATCCTGTCTGGATAAGGGGTAATAAAATTGCCCCATAGTAAATTTACCCCCAATAGTAATGGAATTTTACCCGCAAAGAGAGTGGAAAATTTTTATTTCCCTTATATTTTGGGGTAATTCTCCATGTTAAATGAAAATTTTCCTGTCTCTTTGAGGGTAAAATTACATGGGAATTTTACACGCAACGATGGTAAATTTACATCATTTTTTACAGTGTAAGTGAAAGATAATTAGGCCATACACTTTCATATTAAATACATTTTATATATGAAATTTTTATTTTAGAAATAAAATACATAAAATAAATATGTGTACTAAATGTATGTATTATTCTTTATTGTCTCCCTCGTTGTCTCTCAATTTCCTTATTGGTTGTTTATTTGCTCTCTGCTTGGCTTTTATGAGCAATATGAGCCATTTTGTAATGGCTTCAATAATTACGTTGTCCGTAGCTTGTGCAGTGCTGGCATTTTTTCTTATTGCACCTGTTGACAATGAATACATATAAATAATCAATAGGCATGTAATATATGAATCTTATATTAACTAGGAGGATGAATTTTGATACACTAGCAGCAAGCGAGTGACGTAATTCAAACATTTAAGTTACATTTCTATATAGCACAATAATAAAGTACACTTGTTTCTACAGCAAATTTATGTCCATCGACAGTATTAAATAATAAATCAGCGTCTTCAAAGACACTAATAAATCAGATATACAACATTTCCGTCTAATAGCAATATTTTTGTGCTACTTGGGAGATATAACCTCGCATGACCTCCATTTTAATATTTTCCAAAATTTCGATTATACATATGTACATATTCTGTATAACATTTTGTGTTCTAGTCTAAAATAAGACTTATTTGCCGATTTTTGGTTTAAAATTAAAATATTTTAAAGACATTAGTACATTTTTTAGGGTAAATAGGTTATTGACATGTTTTCTTTTTACACAAAACGAGGCAACAGTGACCAAATCGTTTATATATACCAATAGCATTCAACACTATTTGTATAAATTGATTTTGTTAAACCTAAACATCATTGAATCTTTTGGTGAAATTAGCAACGCACGAATGGCAGCGATTATACATGTGGGGCCCATATCCAAAACGAAGAAAACGTCTTGTCTAACGAGAGATCTAATGGCATATTAATATTACAGGAATTACACAATACACTTGATACTTACTACTTAGAAATGGGCACAACACAATTATTCTTACAAGGGAAGTTGTTCTTGGGTGGCACTAAAAACTTAAAAACATATCAACAGTATTTTTAATGATAGACGGCTGGACACCATTGCGAATGCGTGTTGCTATCCTTCTTGGCGTACATCCGAGTGACCGCGAAATTCAAACTGCTATACCCATGCATGATTAAATTAATAACTAAAATATTACTTGCGGGTGTTTTTTTATATTTGGAAAGAACCTACTAATTTGCATATATATTTTTTTCGACTATATGTTATTCCCTTATGGCAGGAAAATTAATTTATGTATCATAATTCAGATTAATATATACTAAATCGAGTTGTTTTGAATAGGTACCTAGATGCTAAAATGAATAAAAAAAATTAATTTCAATAAATTTAAATAAATAATCTTAAAAATCGCGGATGTATTGTTCTTTTAATTATAAAAATGTTTTTATGAAATATGCCGATTGGCTTGTGCAGTGCATATCCATTACATTACAAAAAAAAGTACTTTACTTTAAGTATATACATTGCATATTCAATGCACATTACAAAATTCATCTACTACTAAGTTATATGCCATGCACATACTTTACATGTTACATAACGTACCGTGCACATTGGAATATGCCTTGCATATGTAATGCATTAGTTCTGCACATCCTATGTTTATTGGGATATATAAGGAATATGAATAATTTTATATTTCAAAGCAATACCTTTGATCAACATCCATCTTTTTTAAATTTATGAATCTCCAAGCTTCTCGTCTCAATAAAGTTAAGATTTCCCGCCGCGAATATATTTGAACTAGTTTTTATAACATTTCTCTTAAAAGTAGCGAATTTCGCGACTATGAAAAAGAACCTTAAGAAATTTCATAGTATCACCACAGAATAAGGATCTACCAGAAGCGGCACTCTCAGCACCCCCTTTGATGTTTTTTTGTGACCTTCGCCATTTTGTCGTTGGTAATTTTGGCGGGAAATTTAAACAGAATGTTTATAAACAAACTTTACACAGGCTGAATACAATTACGTTATTCGAATAAGAATTCTATTTATAATGGGTATTAAAACTAACTGGATAAAATTGTCTCTACGAACAATAGTATTCTTAATGCCGAGAGATCGAGAAAGACTGAACGTGACGTCACACGGAAAAGTCACTAAAATTATCAAAATTGATTTCTATTCTACATACATTATTAAAACTAATTTCCTATGTTGCTAGGAGTAACGAATGGTTCTCAAGTCACTGTTACCAATCTGATGTCTGTCATTTTCGTGAATGTTATTATATTGGCTTGTGTTTGATTTATCATTTATCTCCCTTTTTGACTAATAAATCAGTGTTTTTCAACGCAATCAGTTCACTGTCACTTGTGTGGTAAGTTAATAAAGAAACTCGCATTTTGTGTAAATACTGTAATTGACTATATTTAAAGCAAGGGCGGATCTAGAAATTTCAATAATTTTTTTCTTGTCTGTGGCGCATGGGACCCATACGAAATATGGGAAATAACATCTAGAGAAGCACTCCTCCAACGGCCCCTAAAAAGTTTTGAAAAAGCAGTTTGCGAAAAATTTTTTCAAAATTCGAGTGCCCCCCCGAGCCAAGGGACTCCTGTTTAAAATTATTCTTTTTTGTCATATACATTTTACTTTTCATCAAAATCCAACAATAGGTTATGGAGTTTATGAAAATATTATCATTATTAACTGAAATACAATGAACTGAAATTTTGTAATTTGCAATTTGATGTACCAACAACAAAATGGCGGCAATGGAATTTTGGCGGGAAGCAAGTGCCTTTGGGAAATAGAAAGAAGCTTATTTGTTTCTCCTTCGAAGGACATGGATGATAAGCTCTATACCATTTAGAACCCATTATAAACAAAAATCAAATAAATAAATAAACTTAGAATAAAGAATTTGTCGAAAATTGGAAGAAAAAGGCACGAAAATAACCAACCACCGTGTAAGAGTTTCAAAGACTGTCAATCGCACAACGTCAAAAATGATCATATAGCTTTTGACAAATATATGCCTTATCGACTTATCGTCATGGCGACTATGAACAAATTTGGTCCCGTCAGAAAGGCTTGCTTGCGCTTCTGTATAGTTCCTGTCTTCTGTGATCTAGAGATGGGAATAACGGTTCCTCATGTGGAACGCTCCAATCGCGTTCGCTCCAGGAAAATACCGTTACATTGGAACGTCTCTACGTACATACAAGTCGCTGTAGCGGCTAAACGTGTTCTGTGCTGTGCATAACGGTTTCATCGGCATGTCGCGGACCGATAGATGAGGGTATTTAAATGTTATATATATATATATATATATATATATATATATATATATATATATATATATATATATATATATATATATATATATATATATATATATATATATATATATATATATATATATATATATATATATATATATATATATATATATATATATATATATATATATATATATATATATATTTTTTAACAGTTCTATTTAACAGGCTCTTTAATAAAAAAAAATATGTTACTGCCTATTTATTTGTTTGTATTTTAGCAAAACATACTTTACGTGTTCTTAAAAAAGGACGAAATTTGTACTAATGAAAAAAAACTGTAATGAAGCATTCTTTAAATTCCTGCTCCATTACTAAGATTCCGGATTTACACACGACACCAATGTGCACACGGCCCGCAAATCTACCAGCTCCCGTCTAGAGGCGCGGATTTGCACACGACACTAAACTATACGCAGTACTACGTCACCAGTAAGCGAGGATTCTCGGATATAAAAGCCCGGCCGCAAATCAACATAATTCAGAGTGGATAATTCTGCCAATCTGTCTACAGCGTGCTGAGCTGGACATATTGCAGTTTTGTGCATCTCCCGACGCAAACACGACGGAGCGAATGCAATCTGACCCTGGGTATCCTACAGCGTGTTGAACTGGGACCCCTCGAGTCGTTAGTCATTCCCCGGCGCCGTTTCGCCGCCAAAACCAGAGCGAATGAGCCTGACCTGGAGACCTCCTACAGCGCGTTGAACTGGGAAACTTCTTGAGTCGACGATATTCACCCGACGCCCGATGCCACTCCCGTTGCAACAACAAACGTCGCATCGCAATCGTTACACTCTCTCTCTCTCTCTCTCAGATAATAGAAAAATGTTGTCCTAAGAACCGTAAAAGATACGGACATATAACCTGTACCTGTATGTTATGTAACACTGCCTGTTTCAAGAAGTAAATAAATTGTTTATATTTTTATTGGGCTGTCTTATTAACCAATCTGGACCCTGATTAATCTCCGGACCAGCTACCCGACAAGAAACCGTTACAAAACGTTTTAAAAACAAATGTTATATTGATAAAAATCAATAAACTAAAAAATGAAACATAATATTAAAAACAACTATCTAAATACCTAGACCTCTAGAACCGTAGAACCTACCTGAAAGTAATAAAAAAATTCAAATAAACAAATGAAAAGAAACATATATCATTTTATAAAACTATTTAGGTACCCCCGTGTCTAAATAAAAAAATATGAATGTGACAAAAAACACAATAAACATGTATATCTAAAGATAAATATTCAACTGCTTCGATCGCGATCGATCGAGAGCTCGAGACCCATCGAGTATCGAGTAACCGTAACAACGTCCGTAACCGAAAGCTGGCTGGGCTGGCGCCTGGCACTGCTGGAGGCAGCGAACGCGACGCGCCCGCGAAAGCGACTACGATGTAAGAAGTAACCTGTAACTGGTTATTTTATCATTTGGGAACGCGACGGAAAAATACCGCTCCAAAGTAACGTTACAGAAATACCGTCCCACCGCTACTGTGATCTAAACCACAGAAGAAGAAACAATCAGAAGGGAATGTCGGCAAAAAATCCTTTGATCTCTTGTAAAGGGCATAGCCGGGTAAGCATGGTGTGACTGCCCCCAAGCGTCTGGCGCTTATATTTGTGCAGTAGGAAGCAATCTTGGAAAGTAGCAATTTCACAAAATATTAGCCCGAAAAAGGGACCGGTTTGGGGTGAGTAAGGGAGGGTTGATTTTAGCAAAACTATTTTTTTTCTAAGAAACGGCGCATTCAATCGTTTTGTAAAAAATATATGTTAAAGACCTACTGAGAAAGTACTAAATAAAAAATCATGCTCAAATTCCGAAAACAGATACAGTAAAAAAAACATATATATTATTTTCAATTTTTTTTTAGGGTAACTTATCCCTGGGGTACCAGCCTGAATTTCTTTCTGTAGCATGTCTATGGACTCACTTATGTTATATTTTTTTCCCAGTCTTGTCCGAAGATTACGCCATACTTAAAAAAATGCCGAAGTGTGCAGTGCCGTATGCATATTTTGTGGACAATTAACTCCTTGCAAGTAAAAAAGGCCAAACTGCAAAGTAAATATGGATATCTGAGTAGTGTATACATATTAGTGACTAGTGATTATGGAGATGGTGAACGTTGTAAGAGAAACCAACATAAAGCTGCAACGCTGAGAGTTAATTAGGTGCTCAATAGAGTTGACTCTTGCGCCGCAAAAATCAGTTTATAGCCGTAATGTTAAATATCATTCATCAAACCTAAAGTCAGCGGTACTATGGAGTACCTTGTCAAAGACTGTCATTATTCACATATTACCGTCGGCGGGGATAAGAGCTTGGTTGTTAACAATTTGCAGCACTAAATCGTAGCATTACTAACCTGAGAAGGATATAGATGTTAATCTTCCTCACTGTCATCTGCAATCACTGTACTCATGCTATCCTTCTGGAACAATAGGGAGAGAACTTGTGCCGGTTTAGGTATGCTTGCTAGATATCATCCGTACGAAAGGTAATACACGACAGCAGCTACATGGGAACAACATCCAACAGTTTGATACCCATTGGCACATTCACAGAAATATCTTCTAACGCCGACACTGTGGGGAATATAGTCGAGGAAACATCGTTTCCTTCGTTTTGATGTGACGTGAACAAACTTGTATTTTGAGTACATTGGACTGGTCCTTAGCGTACTGAAGATTAAGTGTTCCGTCTTCATTTATGACTTCGAGGTACGAAATCGTTTGTTTATATTGATACGATCCTGTAAAAAACAGTTTTAAATCCGTCACTTCTGGGAAGTCCAGTACATCTTTGCTGGAAATATCTACAAAAGGCAGTTTTGCAATTTCTTTGAATGTGCCAGTGGGAATCGAACTGTTGGATGTTGTTCCCATGTAGCTGCTGTCGTGCATTATCTTTCGCAAGGACGATATCTACCAAGCATACCTACACCGGCGGAAGTTCTTTCTCTATTGTTTCAGAAGGATAGCATGAGTGCAGTGATTGCAGATGACAGTGAGGAAGATTAACATCCATATCCATCACAGGTTAGTAATGCTACGATTTAGTGCTGCAAATTATTAACAACACATGACTGTTAAGACCAAGCTCTTATCCCCCCCCGACGGTAATATCGATAGTACCGCTGACTTTAGTTTTTACCCTTAATGATATTTAACTTTCCGGCCATAAACTGATTTTTGCGGCGCAAGAGAGTTAAACTCTATTGATCACCTAATTAACTGTCAGCGTTGCAGCGTTATATTGCTTTCTCTTACAACGTTCACCATTTCCATAATCACTAATCACTAGTATGTATACACTACTCAGGTATCCATATTTACTTTGCATTTTGGCCTTCTTTACGTGCAAGGGGTTAATTGTTGACAAAATATGCATACGACACTGCACACTTTGGCATTTTTTTTAAGTATGGCGTAATCTTCGCACAAGACTGGGAAAAAAACATAACATAAGTGAGTCCCCAGACATGCTACAGAAAAAAATTCAGGCTGGTACCCCAGGGACAAGTTACCCTAAAAAAAATTTGAAAATAATATATATGTTTTTTTTACTGTATCTGTTTTCGGAATTTGAGCATGATTTTTTATTTAGTACTTTCTCAGTAGGTCTTTAACATATATTTTTTACAAAACGATTGAATGCGCCGTTTCTTAGAAAAAAAATAGTTTTGCTAAAATCAACCCTCCCTTACTCACCCCAAACCGGTCCCTTTTTCGGGCTAATATTTTGTGAAATTGCTACTTTCCAAGATTGCTTCCTACTGCACAAATATAAGCGCCAGACGCTTGGGGGCAGTCACACCATGCTTACCCGGCTATGCCCTTTCCGCCATTCTTTTGTTGGGCGAGTTCAGGACAGTACTCAATATTTTTTACCCCTTTTAGGAACGGCTCGGTAGAGATTCAGAAAACCTGAGAAACATTAGATGAAGACAAATAATATTTGTTTTAGATTTTCAATATTTCTTAACTAGTTAGGCGGCATCATGATATATAAACTGTATCACGAGGCGAGATCACGCCACTCGCCATTTGTCGCAGACGATCCGGTTACAGAAGAAATCCGTGATCCGGGCCTGGCACAATATTTTACAATTCCGTCCGAGATTGACAGTGCGCGATGTAGATGCGCGAACTTTTCGCGCCAATGAGAGATTCTATTCTGATCGTTTCTTTTTCTGTGTCTAAACCACAGCATAGATAGAGAGACAGCAAAGAAACTCCTTTGTGTTGGCGTGACTAAAATCATTCAACTTGAAGTCGCCATTTCGGGTAAAAAGTCAGAGTTGGATTCCAAGCAATTTAAATGTTTCCGACAGGACCGTATTATCCAATTCAAATGAAACGGTCTGTGTGCTTGAAAATGTAGACTAGAAACTACGAAACTGTACTTAGTCATAAACAGAAAAAATATCGTGATATTTAACAAGAAAAATTTGTGTTCGTTACCTGTTATAATGGAATATCACAAAGTAACAGACAACTCTATTAATTTCTTTAAATACACAATAATTTTAGATAGCTAAAAAAGTCATGTAATTTTTTTTCCAACTTGTAAAAATAGGAAGTAAAAGCATATGAAACAGAATTTTCTTTTATTAATACAAGCATGATATAATTTTTTTTAGTATTTTTTCAAATAAAAATAGCTCAAAAAAATAGAACAATAGTTTCTCCATAGCTTCATTTGAGATTTTTTATAACAGAAGGGCCTTCGTTACTTGAGTTAAGTAACTAAGTAATTTTATTAATTTTCTTGAGAGTTTAGTACACATCTACTTGCAAAATTTCATGTTCTTAGCACGCCTGCAAAAGCCCAAACAAACAGATATAGCCGTTATATGACTTATTAAGTACGTCGAGGCATCTTGCGAACTAAAGTAGAGATGAGTTGCTATTTAACAACCTGTTATTTTATAACTGTTATTTGTAAATAGCATTAGCAGCCTGTTATTTCTGTACGAAAATAACAGATAAGAAACACGACCGTTGAGTGAATAGACTCTTCAATCAACGACACGACGTAGTAAAAATGTTCTTGCTGACTGCTATTAAACTGTTATTCTGAAAACTGCAGTAGCAGATAATAGGTATGTTTTGGTTTTAAGCAATAACAGTCCTCGGATGTCAGGAGCATGCGCAGTTAGTAAAACGTGTTCTGTTTTAGTCACTGCGCAAGCTGTTTTACTAACTGCGCATGTTCCTAACACCCGAGGACTGTTATTTCTCAAAACCAAAACCACAGTTTAAAAATATACAGTTGGGTCACTTCCCCTCATTTTTGTCCAAGACCCCCCACTCACGCTATCGACGCGTGGACTACACTCAGTAGCAACGGTGGTTTGTTGACACCGTGTTTCTAACCTAAACGCAAAATTAGGTTATTATTTTATTTTGAATGCAAATAGTTAGAAACAGTTGTAAAAACCAATACTGACACTGATAGAAAATATCATTCTGCTCCCTGGTTGTTCAAGCAGTACCTGTGCTAGAGTGATCCTTTAATTTTTTCCCGTTTTCCTAAAGTTGAACCAAGGTAAGTTAGTCACCAATAATTTTTTTCGTGTTCTTTATCAAATTTTGTATTGAATGGACACTTTTTCAATAATTGTGCCCAGTACTCGTGTCAGCATTGATAATTTTTGTATCGATTTCTTCTAATTTAGTTAATAAGAGCCAAATAATAACAGCTACACGTTTTGCTATTTAAAGACCTGTAGGTAAATAGAAAAGCAAATGTTTTTCATATCAATTTGTAGTCACACTTTTTAGTATTAAAAGAAGAAGTTTTTTACTTTGAACAGAAAATTTTATAAATGTAGTTTAAATTCATCGATCATGTCGTGAAGTGCATGGTTTGATGTAAATTCTTTGACACATTTGAAAGCAGTAGTTGTTTATTGGATAAACTGTGTTACATATATGTACTTATAATTTTATTAATATAATTTAATATTTGCCAGGTTACTTGTGGAAACAATTCGTAGATAAATCTGAAGATAATAAATACAGTTCAGAAAAATGCTGTGTTCAACAATTTGGGTATGCAGTGTGCATTTCAAAAACGAGTATGCAAGACGATTCATATAAAAATGATGCATTACCCTCATTGTTTCGTCTTGGTGAGTATACCTATTAAATAAATATAAAAATATGATTTGATGTTTTTGATGAGCACGATTATTTATTTCATAAATATGTAGTAAAAAATAGAAGAAAATCATTATTCAGTTTGTAAAATATAGTTGTTATAATTTTCGTTTTTTAGAGAATTCATTTGTTCAAAATTTGCTATGTAAATATAAATAAAAAAGGTGAACTACAATAATTTTTAGATAAAAAATCATTTCGCTTTGTATTCTTATTTTCTATTTGTTAGTTACCTAGTTAGGAACATATTTTTATTAAAAATAATGTTTTATTTTACAGAATAATCCATACAAAGTAAGGATGACCATCGTCTAATAACCTCAACGTCTCGTTTAGAAGATATAAGCCATCAAGTGTTGTTTTACTTCAGTAATAGGTACCAACTTGCTTTATCATCACTTGCAATTTGTACTCTCGTCTTTTTTATTGCATTTGTCACGTATGTAGGTAAATATAAATAGAAATATTTTTAAAATGTGTTATATTCTTAATTTTAATAAAATAGTCGTAATATTTAATTGAAAAAAAAATACAAACTCCTGATTGTTAAGTTTCATAATACTTTATATACTTTATGTTTATATTTATTGATGAGGTTTCTCACTGTATTATATTATTATATATCCATCTATTATATTTTTCTTACTTATTTGTTAATCATTAGAAAATCTAGAAATCTGTTATTAAATAATGTTTATAATATATTTATTGGAAATTTATATGTGATTGTAGTTTTCAATAGTTATTTATTTAACCCTGCTATGAAATATCAAATTTTAAATGCATTTTTGATGTTACGAAATGTCACATTTTTCATAACTGTCAGTTTCCAGTTTCATTACATAACTAGTGATGTAATGAATTTTTTTTCCTATTTTAAAGCGGGATTAGATAAAATTTTGTAACGTTATGCAAAAGTAATTTTATTTGGCTCATGTAATTTGCAAAACTCGCTCTCTTCGCTTGCTTGTTTTGGCAAATATTACATTCGTCAAATAAAATTAGTCTTTTTATAACTGGTTACGTAAATAACTATTATGTAACCAGTTATGAAAATTAATTTTTCATAACGTGTTAAGTACAAAATTTTATCTAATCGCACTTTAAAATAGAAAGGAAATGACAGAAATCAATACGTAAAAATTCATTACATCATTAGTTCAGTAATGAAATTGATGGAAACTGACAATTATGAAAAATGTGACGTTTCATAACGTCAAAAATGCATTTAAAATTTGACATCAAATATTTTGAATAAAAATTTATTTACTTATTTAAGAGATGTTTTCTTAACAAATTTTTTAGGTCCTACTCTTAAAAAAAACTCAGATTTTACTTACTTTATTTTATAAATTATTTTGTTAACAGATAATTAATAAAATAACATACCAGCATAAATTTACTTAAATCTCAAAATACATAATTTTTTCCGTGCAAATTATTAAATAAATAAAAAATAACTAAGTCTAAAACATTATAAATTTATGTTTGTTTGTTTAAAAAGCAAATTCTTATTTAATTTTAATTAACTAGCTATAAATCTACGATGTTTAACCTATCATTAAACAAATTTGTGCGATTAAGGTATATTAGGAAAGTAACACAAGGTATCATTACTGTAAGAAGTTTTAATTAGAAACTAATACAACAGTAAATTTGCTTAAATTTTTTTTTTTCAAAAGATACCTATAACATTATTTTGTTATTACTATCAGTACAAAACATGTATTTAAAATCATAGATATGTCTCATCTTTCTCTTCGATTGCAGGTGGTATGTTCGTTTCTGAATATTTATTTTCTGAGGAATTTTTTGTCGAAACAGCATGATTTAATGATATGTTAATTGCTTCTATTATTTTAGTTGAGAAGCATAAAGAATCCTTCTCAATTGAAATATTACTTAAATTGTTCACAATATTCCTATGTACTGTACCATTTAATTCAACATTGCAATTTCTTCTATAGGCATATTTTTCCCTAATAAATTATTCTAGATTTATTTTTGTGATCTGAAATATAGTTGCCCTTCCACCTTTCGCACTTTGCCTATGCTCTCATCTTCATAAAAATTTTCTTCATGTCCTCCGATTCCATTCATCATGAACCCAAAATGTCCCAGCGTGCTGATAAATCTGTAATATATTCCAACAGTAGTATGGAAAAATGAACAATTATATAATTATAATGTTACATAACTAACTAAAAATAGATCTGTTTTGAATTTGACAAAATACATGAAGGATTATTTAGAGTTTAACAATGAATTTTTGTGAATGTTGCAAATTACCCTCAACTGATTGTTAATTTTGAAATGAAGCACCCAAAGCGAAAGGTTTATCCCTATGCAATATGGTGTACAGACATCGTCAATTAAGTACTTAAGAGGAAACATGTCCACATAAATTGGACCATGAATATCTTGTAGTACAGATATGAAATATCGGTATTGTAGTGCAGTGGGCAAAAGCGCATAGGAGAAGAGCACACTTGGCCACACGGTTTATCGTGTACTGGGTTTGATTCCCAGTTCCGATGCTTGCAATGTTGGTGGGTAATGGCTTTGGACTTGAGAGTTGTGTATATATGTATGTATATGTTTTATGCTTGATACTCAAGAAAATAGGAAGAAAATATAAAAAAACACTAGACAAATTAGACTATGAAGCACCGAAATTACCTGGAGAATGAGATACCATAAAAAAAATTCCAGCGGTTGACTCTTTACCAAAGATGATTTTATGCTACTCCTAATATCTACCAAATTATGGCATAAGTCCATGAGATACTGTTCAAAATAAAGACCAGGGATAAATAATTTTTAAAAACGTGATGAATTTTGTTGAGCTGCGATTTATCGTATATACTATAGAAAGGGCAAAACATCAATATTTTTTTGGTCAATTTATATGTAAATCTAATTTTAATATTAATATATAAAATACTCCCATTACCAGATATTTTTGTACAATACACATACCTGGTCCACATTTCTTATTACTTCCATTACTCTTTAAGTAAGAATTTAGCCTTCGACGTTATGATATCATGATTTAAACTTCTGTAACAAAAAAAATATTAAGATACGATTTTTTATGTCAAAATAGTGGTATATTTATTTATCCATTAATAATAAAACTACAAGTTCTTAAATTATTTAAGAATAAATTTAATAACATACCTGGTATAAGCTCAGTTTCCAATACAATTTTTAGAGTCCTACGAATTTCATTAATATTGTTTGATTCTTGCCTTTATAGTGTACGTTATGTAGCAACATGAGAATGTTTATTGTTTTAAATATTCAAATTATTTGCATTTTGTATTCTGATTAATTACGACATAACCAACAAATTTGACAAGCCATAGTGACATTTCACCACAGGTCTAGCACCTCTAGTTGCTCGATTTTAAAATTGGCGCGTTCCCCTACATGCGCGTGGACTACACTCACTCGTCCTGGACTAAACATAAAAAACCAAACTAAGGTCCACTGAAGTCCATAATGAAAAAATAGAGTGAGTATACTGTATATTTCTCTACTGTGCCAAAACAAACCCAATGAAATCGCAACGCAACCGCTAATGTAGTGAAGTTGAATATATTATTGTGGGTATCTTGAGTCATCGGCTTTATGTATACACTTCTTAGTTGCTTTTTAATCATAACATATTCAAATCTTTTCGATTTTTTCTCCGTGTGTATATATTCGATTACCCGTATACCAAGTTTAAAAATGAAGGAATGCCAGAGTTGAGTTGAATATTTTTGTAGAAATCTCGAGCCATCCGCTTTATGTACTGACTTTTAGCTGTTTTTTAAATCATAATATGTTCAGAGCTTTTATATTTTCTTCTCCATATGTATATTTTCGTTTACCTGCATCTCCAATATTGTCATTGCATACGCTGTGTTTGGCGTGTTTCTATGCTGGTATTTCTTTATTAATTTAACATAAAATAATAATAATTAAAAGTTGAGGCTTGAAAAATTATTTATATAAATAAAATTATTTATATTTTATTTATATGTATATGAACGTAAGAAAAAATCAATTAATATCTCTATAAAACATAAAAATCAAAGGATTTTTTCTGCCCGTCGGCCAGCGGCAGCAGCATAATGAATAATATAACGTCTATGAACTAACAGTTGCAAACTCCGCGCTGCGGTATACCAATGTCAGTACTTCTCAGCGATCTGTTATTTTTAAACATTTACTTTAAACTGTTATTTCAAAATAGCAGTAGCAGTTTAAACCTGTTATTAAAAAATATCAGCTTTTATCCATCACTACTAAACAGAGTAAAAAGTAAATAAACCAAATACATAGAACAGAATAGAATGGAATTTATGTAATAATTTATAATTAAGCAATTTTATGTAAATAAAACAAAACCCATCGAAATTTTTCTACCTGCGATAATTCCTTATTTACAGGTAAAGAGTACCCATATTTTATTATCTTGGCAATATATGCATTTAAATTCGTTCAATCCGCATTAAGCCACACTGTACGCTTCCTGTGTACATAAGTATTAAAAAAGATACACACGTATGCACTCGCATTCTTTTTTGTAGAAAATTTAATTCTCTATACAAGTATCTGTAACTAAAAAGTTTCAGTTAATTTTACTTACCTATTATTATGATCAGTAGGGAATTTAAAAAAGACTTTTTGCACAAATAACGTTTGTTCTGGCAATATTTTGCAGCACAAACAGAGCCCATACTTGAAAATAATAGCGAAATGTTAAACAATAAATAACACAATAACACTAAGTACGTCTATGAACTAAATAAATTGTACCCAAATTGTACCTGCACTGTTTTCCAAGGTTTTAACCTAAAATGGTTCGTGCGCGACGATCTGCGCAAACCGTTCCCGCCATTCAAGTTTCCCTGCTGTCTCTTTCTCTGCTGTGTCTAAACTATGATGCGTCATAAGTGAAACATCTGCTGGTTGTTTGATCTGTGGCTGTAGTGCCACAGATTAAGATAAAGTAGTGCTGAGTGCAAACCTCAGATAAACAAAGAAGTAATTTATCTGAGTTTGGTACTGGTATGACAACATTGACAATGACAACTACTCAAATGAAATGTCAGTGGTAACTTGGAGTTTTTAAATTTTAACATTAGTGATAATTATATACGCGGAGCGTTTTTATTTTAATAGTAAATAAGAAATTGATGTAAATTTTGAAAAAATATGGCACTATTATTTCTAGAAGAAGATCCTTGGTAAAAAATGTAAAAGCTGAATATTATAGGGTTAATTTTACAGAATCAACTTTTAGGTTATTGGAATATGAATCATGTGAAAAATTGTATCGCGATATAATGGAACAACTTACCTTTAGGCAAAAACACCCGAGAACAAGTGATAAATATTCTCAATTATCAGCTTCTATTCGTCTACGATTGAAACAATTCAATAATGAGGTGGGACAACTTAACCAAAAATTAGAAGTTACTACGAGATCAGGGAGCTTGTATCCTTTATTTTAATCGCATAGTATTGTTTAATTGTTTCCAGTAGTACTTTATTGTATTATATTGAAACTGTAGCACAGCGTTGAGTAAAACAGCAGCTACATGTCTCCCGAGTTAGAATCTCGGCTGTAGCAGGTGACAATTTCGCAAGGAACGGTCGTTCGTGTGTGTCCTGGTCGAGTGGTGAAATATCTATGGCTAAACTGTATCAGAACATTTACATAAAGGTGTTAAAATGCAGAAACAAAAATATAGGTATAAAACTAGAAAAATTTGCCTAATTCTGTATCGCTTGATTCCCAGAATAGGCAAATCGAACAGTACAAAGTTCAATATATATCAGCTAGTTAATAAATTTATATGCCACAGCATGATTGCCATGATCGGCAATATCTAATCACCAGAGGAATCCGGGCGTCATTTCAGAGCCGGAGTTAGACATACTGCTATGATTGACTCTGTGCGTTACTTATGAACGAGACATTTATGGTTGCAACATAAATACCCACACGTAGACCGTTTTGACGGCCCCACCCTATCGCTTATATACATCCACCGACCATATATAATCTATCAAAATAATATACGTTATTATTAGGAATGGGAATTACCCTATTTTTTAATTCACTTACATATTACCTACTATCAGTGGCGGCTTGTCCTATGAGGCCGGTTAGGCAGTGCCTCATCAGTAAATTTGCAGTAGATCTGTACCTAATTCGTAATTTTATAAATCGTATTATTTTTTCGACAATTTATATAACACTTTCAATTGGAATTAAGAAATTTTCATTATGTATTCTCATTTAGAACAGCACTCCGCTATCTGCCAGTGCGCCATGCCAGCTCCATGTCTGCTGGTATCTAGCGGTAGGTATCTTACCGCAGACAGGCGCATTCAAATGTGCCTCTTACGCTTCCTAAAATCAAGCCATTCCAATATCTGTAGGTCCAACTGCATGTAGGTAGGCTTTCTGTAATGCACACTTAAAAACATAAACACACCACAGATAGTAGACAACCCCCAAATCCAAAGCCAAGGCTGTCCGGAAGGGGGTTACACATTCGGAAAAACGCAGACATACATCTACACCCACCGGTGTTGTCAATACCGGGGCTGGGGGTCGAACCCAGAGCGCGGTAGCGAGTCGATCAGCGTATTCGCCACTCAATACGCCTTAACCGATTGAGCTACCGTGCCGGTCGCCTTGAATTAATTATGAGCTGAAAAATACCGATCTGACGCATGCCTCATACACGCATTTAATATCTAAGGAGCAACAATGATAGACATACGTCGCCAATGCAGTATGTTATGTATAACATGACATGATAATTCGCTAGAGGGAACATGTGCCTTGTGCTTTTTTTGCACGCGTATTCATTATAACATAACCATGAATTTCTAAACTTCGTTTATTGTTTCGCCTAAAAACAGTCTTTTTTTTGTATAATATCAATTAGTGATAGTGACTAAGTGACAAGTTTTTAGGAGGGCATAATTATTGGAAATGGATATTGGTAAATGTAAATTGGAATGGAATGGAAATCGTGGTCCGTAAATATAACAAATATTAGAAACACACCCAATTTGTCGACTTTTTAATAAATGTGTCTTTTCGAGTCTCACGTAGGAGGATAAATTATACCTACTAGAAATTTCTGTCTGTCAGTCTGTCTGTAACTTTTTTTGTGCGCACGTTTGCTTTGGAACCATTTAAAATATTGACTTGAAATTTGGTACACATATGTACTTTAACGAGATCTGGAACTAGATTATATTTTAATCTTGTTCCGTCGAAGGGTTGGGGGGTAAATTGGGGTAAATTTGGGGTAAATAGGTAAATCAAGCAGGTAAGAGTCCATAAAATTGGTATTTAGTATATACAAGAGAAGCTAAGGTCTGAAAATATTTTTGGCATTAGCCACCCCCGTTACCACCCCCACCCCATTATTAAAGGGGATTTAAAAAAATGTGATTTAGTGTACGTACAAGAACCAGTAACCTCAAAATATTTTTTTACTTCATCCACCCCCACTACCACCCCTGCCCCACTACCGATGTGGGGTATCGTTTTATGGGTTTTTGGGGTAGAGGATTTCAAATATTAAATTATTAAAGTTCCATAAACAATTATTTTCACATGCAAAATTTTTTCGTGTTGTGAGTGACTTGGATAGAAAATCTGGATGTGGAATTAGTGATTCCTTGGGCAGCTGTTTTTTTTGTATATATACAAAATGTGCATAGAATTGTAAATGATTATCTAAAATAAATCCTAAATAGGTAACTTTGAATTTAATAGAATTTCTAATCGTGTATGTGCAGGAGGTATACAGGGCGTTTTAAAAAGTAATAGCACAGGGCAATTTGATTGCTTTTGCTTTCACGGACTTAGAATTTCTTCTGCTTTTTTACGATTTTGAAGATTTACATAGGTATCACATATTGAGTCTGCTTTTGAAGAACAATGGCCTCTAGAAAATCTGCACGGGCCTCAACTATTAGCTTATAGATATTACTTTACCCTGAACTAGAATAAGATGGTATAGCATTAACTTGTGACGTTTGTAATATGACATTGAATACCTTTCGCTAATCGGACATTGAGAGACATGTCAACTCATCATCTCATCGTAATAATAAGGAAAAGGGTGGTTCTCTATCTCAAACATTCTTATGTTGATTTGGCGCTTATGATAGTGCTAATGTACCTTGGCCAAAACTAAACTAGAGGAAGCATTATACTCTTCGCCGATTTACTGAGCTTTTTATATAATTGTTACACATTCTATAGGATACTCTTCGCATTTTTCTTGTAAATAATGCTAGTTTTTGGACATAAATTTTGTGATACCAACTTTGTTGTGAAAAAAAAAATATATGAAAAAAAAAATCACGATGTGAGGGATCGAACCCGGGACCCTTGGATTGCGAGACAACAACAACAACAACAACAAGCATTTATTAATATTCACATACAATAATGCGTCATTCCAGAGTCCGGCCCGGAGCCAGCCAGACAACCACGGCGAACATCGCCGAGGTGGGTGTGAGGTTGGTCGGGGAGGGTCCGGTTTGGCGATGACGAAAATTAATTGTGAGTTAAAACTCCTGCCTAATAGGGAAAGGCTTAAATTTAACAGTATCGTGCAACGTAGTACACGAGGGTACTTAAAAATAATTAAAATTAAAACTGTAAAACTATCGATTTCGCGCACACGCGAACACTTAAAAATTTTGATTGCTGGCACGGGAAAACAAAACTCAACGAAAAAACCCGTTTGAGACAATTCCACCCTGGTAGTCTTCCTGACGCCAGGAAAGTGTCGTGGATAGTTAAAAGTGTGTAATGTTATGTGAAATTGTTGTTTGTTAAGAATTTATTGGTCGAGACGAAACTCTTGCCGCTACACCACCATTTCTTATTACTAAAATTGTTAATGAGTGTAATATATACCATTAGAAAATTTATTGTGATTATTAGGAAACACACATTAGTAAAATGCATTAAAAAAAAAATAGTGATAGGAAATAACATTTCGCAAGGTTTCTATTTATTACAAACCATAAAAAAATGTAAAAAATATTTTTTTAAATTACTAATAACTTTTTTATTTACCAATCTATTTTGTTAAAAAACAATAGGGTTCTTCCTCTAGCTAACACTAAGTTACTCTCCAAATTTCGATACAATCGGATTTTTCTTTCTTGAGTTATCGTGCTTACAAGAAACGTGACGGACGGACAGACGGACGGACAGACAGACGGACATTTTGAAAGTTGTTCAGAATTCGTTCACTAACATAACGATATAAAAAATTTTTCTCTACGAGCGATATTTACTGATTTAGAAATGTGCCGATCAAATACAATATACTCTTCGTTTTTGCGAAGAGTATAATAATCAACATACAATTATTTCGTCGAAAATATTGTGTGGGACAACATATACCCGACGAACAGACACTTCGTAAAGAATTTTTGAGAAAATTTATCAAGAAACAGTGGAAAATATGCGAAACGAGGGGACTGCTTTTGGGTTTCCATAGACTGATTTTTAGTTTAGTTTAAGGCGGCTACAGACGTAACTGCATACTTGAACGGCATGCATGCGCAAGTTTATTGTACAAGTATACTGAAATTTGCATCGCCGCCACACGCAAAAGTATACTTGAACAGTTAAGCGCGAATAAAGAATAAAAATGTCATCAACGGATTAAGACGACACGCTTGATTTAACTGCGCTTATTTTAATTCTCAAAAAGCAACGAAAAAAACATAGTATGTGGTGTAAGGAGTGGTTAAAATAAAGGAAGGAGTATTCTCACATTAATCTCTTAAATGAGGTGAGATTTTATATCCTCGTGCACACTAAAAAAAAAAATTGTTTGGAGCGAACAAAAATTCTGTTGCATATATACAAAGCAATTTCTTGGTTGATGTTAATAATTTTTTGTTACACTAAAAAAACTTGTTTGGAGCAACAAAAATGTATTAACATCAACCAAGAAATTGCTTTATATATACGCAACAGAATTTTTGTTCGCTCCAAACAATTTTTTTTTAGTGTGTGATTGGCACAATTACTTACGAATTGATGAAGAAACTTACTTGAACCTTCTATTACTTGCCACCTCATTGATTCAAAGAAGAAATACAACAATGAGACCAGCAATAACGGCACATGTTTACACAAGTCTGCCGACCTGCCGTACACACGCTCAAGTATACTTGCGCAAACCCAACATGTACAAGTATACAATATAGAATTTCATCAAGTCTCATGTCACTTGTACAATCACAATACTTGTGCAAGTGTTATAAAACACACGTTCCAGTTTACTTGTACAATAAACTGGTGCATGCATACCGTTCAAGTATGCAGTTACGTCTGTAGCCGCCTTTAGTTCGGAACATTGGGCATCTTTTATTAATGTAGTAGTGTGACAGTATGCCAAAAAAATGTCATTTAATAGCATCTAAAGTGTTGGAAAAAGTAATTACCTACTCAAACGATATGTTAATTTTATGAAGACACATTGAACTGATTCTGGGGCGTTTTTGCAGAAATTAACAAACAAAAAATATGACGCTTTTGATTTGGTAGCATCAAAGAGGGACGGCAACTAAAGTCTAGATATTTACAGTGTCTTCACATAACTTGTTTCGGATATGGCTTATATCGACTAAGTGAAAAAATAAGATGAATTTTAAAAACTTATTGCCAACGTAAAAAAAGTATTTTTAAGAGCATCTTCATGAATTAGATATTTTAAACAAACAAACACTACCTCCACAGCCGACAATAGTTATATAGTTATATTACTAGAAGAATCTAGTGCCATAAAGAAAGCTAAAGACGTGTTGTTATTGCCTAACGTAAAAAAGGATTTTATCTTCATTAAAAATAATTTTAAAAAGGTTGCCGAAACAATAGTGGAGCTTGAGAATCCTAAACTACTCTTAATTATTTAAAAAAATTCAAAATGTGCAAGAAACAATAAAACAATATATCGAGTGATTTAGGAGAAATGCTGAAATCAAAATATTCATCAGTTTTAAAGAAAAATCCCAACTTGTAAATGAAATAAAAGAAAAAATTATTACTGGTGTACAAGCACTATGGGTAATATACCGTTATCAAAAATAAAATATGACGACAGTTGATTGCAAAAGACCGTTCTTGGTACATAAGTGGATATTGAATCCTCATTGGAACAGGTTAAACAAGGAAAATTGAAAAAAACAATTGCAGTACTTTTCGACTCAATAGATACCTAGTTAATCTTCAAGGCACATTTGATTGAAAAAGTATAGCATATTTGTTTTTTAAATAATTGTTTAATTAATTTTTTTTTTGACTTATTTCAACACACTATTATTATTGTATGTACTATAGTGTAACATAGGCATATTATATTGTTGCTGTTTGAAATAAAGTAATATTATTTTTATTATTATTATTTTATTATTATTTTATTATTATTTTATTATTATTGTAAAAATAATGAACACATAATTTTTGACAATAAATGTTCATAATAAATATTTTCCATTTTGCGTATCTTTTTAAACTATTACCTTAGTACGGACCTGGAATGACGCCCAAATTTCCCATCTCTGCTAATCACTAATCGAGTTTACGTCATAAAACTATAGAAATCAAATGAAAAATGCTATATTAAATCAATGGAATAAATAAATAACTTTCAATCGTATAGTAACCAGCTTGGTGTATAAATGTCATGATAATACATTTTAGGAAATTCTTTTAGACGTTACATTGTGTCTCATTTAAGACTGTAACACTTCTGTAATGTTTTTTTTTATTCGATCTCAGGAGAGGTTATTGAGATCTACTTGTGATCACAAAATCATTTACCCTCGTCAAATGCGCTGTGCCACCTACTATGCAATATTGAATAAAAATTATTCAAATATGTCTTCTTTACAAATCATCCAAAAGTTTAGATAAAAAATTTGGTTCGTCTTAAAAAATGTTGGAATTCTTGTAAAAATATTTCCCAAAATATTTAACGAAGATTTGTCATATTGGAAAGCATGCTGTGTATAATTTACATGGCCAAAAGTTATATTTTCAAGGACAAAAAAATACTGAAAATTTATCTTTTCTATTGAAAGGTACATAATGTTCAGTATTTTCCTTTGTGTGTAAAAATATCTAATAATATCATACACCTACAATTTAGCATAAAAACATATTTTTTCTACGATTGTGCTGAAAGTAAAATTTTCTAACTTCAAAATCACTGCGGAAAGTGTCACTTTGCCGCACGCGGTGCGGCAAGAATTTTTTGTACAATTTTGTTGAAATTCAAATTTTCTAACTATCAAGTAATGTTATTATTTTAACAAAAACCAAAACAATAATTTCTTAAATAAAAATGAGAAATGAGAATACTCCCGTCTAGACACAAATTTCAAATGATTTTATTTGGAGGGAAATAACTTAAACAGTGATAGACAACTTTCACTTAGACTGTAACAATCTTACATTATTTTTCCTATAACACTTCTATTTTGCTCAATATCTTGCAAATCAATAAATATACATGTATTTAGAAAGAATTAAAAGGTATTTATGTTTGTTATTATTTAGAAGTTGTCTTAAAAATGTATACAAAACTCACGGCGAAGATTATGTGGTAACATTGTATAAAAACGCCTCTCCCCCTTTTCCAACTTTACTTGTGTGCTATCAGTTGTCACTTCTTCTCACAATACAAGTGAAAGGGACATATTGGATAGATTTATTTGTTGTTTGTTTATGTGGTGTTTGATTTTGTTATTTTATATTTTATCAATGAACTATTAATTAAGATGGAGTTGAAATTTGTGAAAGGAGATTCATCCAATTTGCCCAAAGTTGATTATGACATGATAGATTCTTTTTATAAACAAAATTTGGATTTTTGAAGGGATGGGATCAGAAATATTGCCATTGCCACCAAGTTCTTCGAATATCCATATTTTTCGGAACAGTTACAAAACGTTTTTCTGGAGCACTTATATTTGTGTTTCCACAACTGCTTATAAAATACCTTTTAAATGACATCTATTATTTGTAAATTACAGCAAATGCCTCGATAAAAGAAACTGAAATTCTTCAAATCAACACGACGTTAGAACATATCTGTCATTTGATTAGCCGTTAACATTGTTGCCATATATTGCTACGTTTTAAAAAGTCTAATCGGCATTAAAAATTATTTAAAATATTTAATGATTCACGCCTGTTATCATTTTTTACATGACAAATTTAAATTTTGTGGATAAATATATTAAAATTGATTTAACAAATAAGCTTTATATTTTCTTCAATTTTCTTTACTAGAAATTTCAATTTGGCAACACCACACTGTTTTGTATAAAACCATTCTATCAACAAATCTACACAGACTACCTACGTCATCGGCAGATTACTTACGTCACCAATTTAACACGTTTTTCGTGCCACTTATTTTAAGTTTTGTTTTCTCAAAAAATTGATAATTATTTTCGCGGAAATCTGCATTGGAAGGCTTGTTTATACATATTCTATGATATTATTCAATAAAAAAGAAATACCTCATTGTATAATACAGGCTTCTGTAAGTCTGAGACATGTCACCAATTCAGAGCCTAACGAGACTATGGTCCCCCCCCCCGTTTTCGAGGATGCTGAATACGATGGCGGTGGTTTAAACTCTTTCCGAGTTAACTCCACCCCCCAAACGGCCAAAAACCTCCTCCCAAAGGGGTTAATGCGGATACGCCGTCTCATACTGACTAAACCTGCGTCACCCCCCGTTTTCGAGGATGCTGAACACGATGGCGGTGGTTTAAACTTTTTTCGAGTCGACCCCACCCCCCAAACGGACAAAAACCACCCCCGAAAGGTGGATACACCATCTCATACCGACTAAACCTGTGTCACCCCCCGTTTTCGAGGATGCGGAACATGATGGCGGTGGTTTCCGAGTTGACCCTACCCCCTAAACGGTCAAAAACAACCACCGAAAACGGTGAAACGCGGATACGCCGTCTCATACCAGCTTAACCTGTGTCACCCCCCCACCCCCCCCACCCCTTTTCGAGGATCCTGAACACGATGGTGATGCTGGATCTTCTCCCCGAAGCAAACTAACCGGTCAAAAAGTACCCCTTTGATACCCGGTTTTATGAAGTGTACCGGATAAGAGAAAATGAATCGTATGTTCACAGATCATTGAATACACACCGGATGATGATTCTACGTTTCTTGATTGACTGTTCAACTGAAAAAATAGGCGCATACTTTGTGCGTCTAGTTTTTAGGTGGGTGGAATCACTGGTACAATTTCATTTATTTTATTATATTAAATAATGAACCTTTTTATTGACGCATACAATTACTTATTTACTATATATACTTATTTACTATATGTCGTTTTCCCACCTAAAAACTGGACACGAAGTATGCGCCTATTTTTTCAGTTGAACAGTCAATCAAGAAACCTGTAATCATCATCCGGCGTGTATTTAATGATCTGTGAACAAATGATTCATTTTCTCTTATCCGGTGCACTTTATAAAACCGGATGGTCGTTTGAGGGGTTAGTTTGCTTCAGGGAGAAAATCCAGCATCACCATGGTGTACAGCATCCTCGAAAATGAGGTTTAGTCGGTATGAGACGGCGTATCCGCGTTTCACCACTTTCGGGGGTTGTTTTTGGCCGTTTAGGGGGTGGGGTCAACATTAAAAAAGTTTAAACCACCGCCATCGTGTTCAACATCCTCGAAAACGGGGGGTGACGCAGGTTTTGTCGGTATCAGACGGCGTATCCGCGTTAAACCCTTTCGGGGGTGGTTTTTGGCCATTTGGGGGGTGGGGTTAACTCGGAAACAGTTTAAACCACCGCCATCGTGTTCAGCATCCTCGAAAACGGGGGGAAACATAGTCTCCTTAGGCTCTGATTTGGTGACACTTCAAGGTTTTTTCCGACTCGCAGAAATGAAACACCCATTATTATACTCTTCGCAAAAACGAAGAGTATATTGTATTTGATCGGCACATTTCTAAAATCGTAAATATCGCTCGTAGAGAAAAAATTTTCATATCATTGTGTTAGTGAACGAATTCTGAACAACTTTCAAAATGTCCGTCTGTCCGTCCGTCACGTTTCTTGTAAGCACGATAACTTAAGAAAGAAACATCCGATTGTACTGAAATTTGTACACTAAGTTAGTGTTAGCTAGGGGAAGAACCCCATTGTTTTTGAACAAAATCGATCAGTAAATAAAAATGTTATTAATGGTTTAAATTTGAGAATTTTTTTTTTGATTTTTATGTTTTTATAAAAATTTTCATTTTTTACATTTTTTTACGTGTTAGGTGGTTCTTACGTTTTTGACTCAGAATTCGAGGGTCCTAGGTTCGAAACCCACATGGGGTATGGCATGTTTTTTTTTTTTTAATTTTTACTTTATTTTGCATCGAGTCTGTTCTATAAAATTAAAAAATTTTAAAACTAACATTATTTACAAAAAACTGCGAAGAGTATCCTATAGAATGTGTAACAATTATATAAAAAGTTTAGTAAAGCGGCGAAGAGTACGTTTTTAGCTTGTTTTTTTTTTATTATGAAACTGTCACCTTTTATTTATGGACTCTAGAAAGGCTGTGTCAGTCAACTTTCCTTTCAAGAATCCATGCTGCGTATTTGAGAACAATATGAATTTATCTGCAATCAAGTATTTTATAAAAAAAAAACAGAAATTCGAAACTGGTCAAAAATTTTCGGTTGATCGATTGCTTTTCTTAAAGACTGGTACACTTTTCGCCAAATTTGCCATCTTTGAAAGATTGAATATATTTTCTAACGGTATTCAACTATTTTGGCTACTTTTCTTAGGACGAGTTGTACCAACTCAGTTCAAATTCAAGCTAAGTTAAAGACTGGTACACTTTTGGCCAAATTTGCCATCTTTGAAGGATTGAATATATTTTCTAACGGTATTCAACTATTTTGGCTACTTTTCTTGGGGCGAGTTGTACCAACTCAGTTCAAATTCAAGCTAAGTTCAGCTTGATCCATACGATTGTTACAATAATCGTAACCTTAGATTTTGGTCTTGGATCAAGCTGTACTTGGGTTGATATTAGATGGTTCCCCCCAATTTAGGAGTAGAACGTCCTTTTTTTTGCAAAAAACCACCCCTGATGACAGAGCTGGGCAGTACTCGAGTACGAGTACTTGACTTTGGTACTTAGAGTACATTTCATGTACTCTGTACTCGAGTACTTTCTTAAGTCAGTACTTGGTACTTGTACTCGTAAAATTAAATACAAGTACTTGTACTCGAACTTTCCAAATTCAAGTACACGAGTACATAGTACATATAAAGCCAGTTTCAGCCAGTCTGATCCTGCCTGTAACAGAGACGGGGTGCTCGAGTACCTTGAAAAGTACTCTGGTATACTGAAAAATATTCGACTGTATAATCAAACAAAGCTATTGTAGGTAGCTGCTGTGGTGGGCCCAAAATTTAAACTTCACTGGTAAAATTCAGTAAAAGACGACTGACTGACTTGACCTTGACCATTGACAGCATTAAACGAATGGTTGGCCTTGCTGCTGATAATCTCACTTCTCCAACAGGGTGAAATAATTTAGATATAATAAGAAACCAAGAGGAAAAGGAAGAGAGTGATAACAGTTTTTATGACTTTAATGAGACCAAAGAGAATGTCGAAATGGAATCCAATCAGGTTAAGTCAAAAATTGAAGTGGAGTTAAGCGATAAGCGAAGTAATATAGATATTTTGACATTATCAAACCATTTACTACGGGAGCCCACCCTGAGTGTCCGTGCACCCCCCCCCCCCATCCTTGGGGACAATGTTTTTCATAAAGATTAAAGCCTAAGGAACAATTTAAGACATGTCCCCAAAAAAAACTGGCTGTACTTTCAAAATGGTGTCCTTTAAAAAAAATTGCAAATATTGTTTTAGTCATTTAATACAAAAACTAAAAAAAGATGAAGAAAAACTTTCTGCACAAAAAACAAAGTGCATAAAATTTTCTACAATTTTGTTCCTATACAATATTTGGATAGGAGTTTTCCAGATACCATTGTTACCGTTTTCGAGATAAAATCTGCAAATTATAATATTATTAATACAATTATTAGTTTTTTTCAGTTTATTTTATTTTTTGTTATGTTAATAATATGAAGTTATATTATATGCCTTACAACAATTGTCACAGTTATTTCCTTTAAGTGATTTACCGATATATGAATTTTCACGTTTTCTTAATTTCGGACTCATTTATGGTAACTCCTATCAAAATATTGTATAGCAACAAAATTGTAGAAAATTTTACGCAATTTGTTTTTTGTGAAAAAAGTTTTTGTCCATCTTTTTTAGTTTTTGTGTTAAATGACAAAAACAACATTGGCAACAGTTTTTTTAACATATGGCCGCCATTTTGAAAGTACAGCCAGTTTTTTTTTTTTTAGGACATGTGTTAAATTGTTCCTTAGGCTTTAATCTTTATGAAAAACTTTGTCACCAAGGATCGGAGAGGGGGTCCACGTACAGCTAGAGAGGGCTCCCTGACTAATTATCAAAAATCTTTTTGTTAAATATAACACTTGCCTTCTTTCATCTGCCGCTGTTGAGAGATATTTTCATATGCTACCATCAATACATAGTCCTCGGCGTCATGCCCTTACAGACAAATATTTTGAAAAGTTGGTGGTGATGAAACCCAATAAAATAGACTTATTTTAAACCAGAATTACCAGAAATGTTAATATTAGTTGGTAATGTTTTTGTTTTATTATTATTACAAATACAAATAATATTAGTAAATGACTAAATAAGCAGGTGTACACTTGTAATTTCGTTAATATGTAAAAGATCAAGAGACTGAAGGTTATTTGTATTTATATATCAGAGCTGGGTAAAGTACTCTGAGAAAGTGCTTCAAGCACCAAGTACCAAGCACTTAGCTAGAGTGCTTTAAAGCATCAAGTATCAAGTACTTTTATTTACAAAAGTACTTCAATTACCAAGTACAGTACTTGAAAAAGTAAAGTACCAAGTACCAAGCCCTCGGAAATATAAATGTTAAGTGGTAATATGAGATTAAAAAACAAAAGCAACATTATTGTCACGCCAATCACACCTTTATGATATGACGATCATGAAATATTCAGGAAGAATAAACGCTCTAAAAGAAAATTATTTATGTATTTATTAGTAAGTAGTGTAGGTACATAATAATATTAATAATATACACATTACATATTAAAATTAAAATAAACATTTCATATAAGAACATATCTAAAAAAGTCAAACCTATACTATACTATTCTATACTATACTAATACTATAGTGGGTAAAAATAAACTTCTTAAAAAGTGTTTGGGGAGGACCTCTTTTTGTTGGAATCTGGCATGTAACAAAGTATAACTGTACATTTTTGGCTTGGGCGAGGTTGACAAACAATTGAAATTACATTGTATCGTTTTTTCTCGCATTTTTATGAATATCTCCTGTCGTATTGGTCATATTGCAAAAATATAAAATGGAGATTGTTCACAACAAATTTTCAAACAGATTAAGATATCCTAGGCCTCTATTAAATATGTACTAACCTCAAAAAAAAGATCAAGCCAATATATGGCTTTTTTGAATAATTTAATATAGCTTTAATAATAATCTATCCATTTATTTACAATTTGAGGAAATATACTCTTTATGGATGTTAACAACCACAGAAAGTTTCAAGACAAATATTTGTTTAAACAGCCAAAAGCCATAAACTATTTAAAAGTTTGCGGGCTCTATAATCATTATGCCATTAAGTCGTACAGAAACAATATTGTTTTAAACTGTAGGTGGGTTTTTAAAGATACTTTTGAATGGTTTTAATAGACTGGCGGTACATGACCAGTCAGGTGCAACGTTTTTAAAATGCATGCCAATCATATATATGAATGAAATTACCATGAATATGCCAGAAATGCAAATTTTAGGCAGGCGTCGCGTGCACAAAGGGGTGCAAATCGGTTTTTTTTGTTTCTTTTTTTTTGAGTTTTATTTTTTTTTTTTTTTAATGGATGCCAATAGTGCCAAACGAAAAGCCGTGAAAAAGAATCCAGCGGAAATTCATTGGCATGCAGTTTCCGCGCTCAAAACCCCCACTCCCCCACTTTTAGGAATTTTCGAGTTGCCATATCTCGAAAAATATGCATTTTTCGAAAAAATTCACAAGAGTAAAAACATCTTATTTTGGGCCAAAAAAGGTAATTTTTTTTTCATTTTTGACCTAATTCTACAAGTTACGGAACCCGTGATAAAAGAAGTTTTCTACCCCTTGCAATCATTTCCTACTCTAATCTTCAACTTTTTTATTAACGTCATTAGAAACACATTGCACAGGGTCTTATCAAAATCCATTCATTAGCACTATAAACGAATCGAAAAAAAAAAAAAAATTGCAAAACATGGTTAAACATAAAATAATTATTTCGTTAAAACCAATTAAAAGTACCTATAACACCTACAGTTTAAAAAAATGTTGCTTCAGATTCAATTATTGCACATATTAAGGTGAAAATAAATTAACTATCTCATCTCATCAGTCCTCAATTATTCTAAAACTAAGACTTAACCTTTTCTTTATTTCACAAATACACAACAGGAATGGTAATCACCCACTTGCATCACCAATTATGAATAACTAAACAGTGAACACAAGCGATTTTGTTTTTCTATTAGTTCCTGACAATTCATGATAAGACTTATTGTCTAGAAGGGCCTTGAACGAATTTTAAAAAGAGCTTGCACGTACTTTAGAAATACTTCAAGCACTGCAAAAGGATTTCAATTACTTTCTAAAGTAATTGAAGTACTAAAAAGGACTTCAATTACTTTAAAAGTAATTGAAGCACTTTCGAAAGTAATTGAAGCCCTATGAAAGGGCTTTAAAGCCCCAAGTACTTATGCAAAGTACTTCAAATGTCAAGTACCAAGTACTCTCTTTTAAAAGTAATTGAAGCACAGTGCTTGAAGCCCTAAAAGTGCTTCAAGTACTACTTCAAAGCACTTTACCAGAGTACTTTACCCAGCTCTGTTATATATTAACATATTTTAGTCCTTCCCAGTTGTTACTTGTATCTTGTATTTTTTTTGCTATAACGGTTTAAAGGTAACATTTGTTTCAGCTCAAACGATTGCGCCGTATTATTGTACTCAGGACTCGGTACTCGAAAAATTGTACTTGAGCACTTGTACTCGAGTACTTTCTCAATTACTTTAGTACTTGTACTCGGTACTCGGAAGCTAAAAATCAATTGTACTCAGTACTCTGTACTCAAGTACATTTTTAGCTGTACTCGTTCCAGCTCTGCCTAATGGGGACTTAAAGCTGGTTTTTCACTTTTATCTTGTACACTGTTCATCGGAAGAGAAAAAAGTATAGGGAATAAAAAATTTGTCGTTAAATTCTGTATAAAAAATGTCGTATTAACCTTGTAGCTTATCCTCACCTATTTTGCGCTAACAGCGTCCGAACAGCGCACAGGTAAAAATCAATCCTATTCGAAGTATGATATTTTCAATAAATAAAAAATAATTAAAAAAGAAAAATCATCCCTGTGCATTCCTGTGCATTTTTCTCGTTAAAGTAACCTGTTTTAAGATATTCGCTGTGAAACTTCGAATAGGATCGATTTTTACCTGTGCGCTCTGTTCGGATTCGTCTACCCCAAAAAACCCATTAAACAATATCCCACGTTGGTATTGGAATGGGGGAGAGGTGATAGTGGGTGGTAGTGGAGGTGGATGAAGTAAAAAATTATTTTGAGGTTTTTGGTTCTTGTACACACTAAATCACAATTTTTTTTTCATCCCCTTCAATAATGGCGGCTAGTGCTAAAAAATTTTTTGAGATCTTAGCTGCTCTTGTATATACTAAATACCAATTTTATGAACTCTTACCTGCTTGATTTACCTATTGACCCCCCATTTATCCCAATTTACCCCCCAACCTTTTGACGAAGTAAGATGAAAATATAATCTAGTTCCAGATCCCGTTAAAGTACATACGTGTACCAAATTTCAAGTCAATATCTTAAACGGCCCCAGAGTAATCGTGCGCACAAAAAAAGTTACAGACAGGCAGAATTTTTTTTTCGCTCAAACTTAAAATTTCGACGTTTCATGAACAATAAAAATTTTCAAAAATTTTTTTATCGTTACTATACTTCCACTGGATGCGGAAGTAAAATCAGCTTTAAGCCCCCGTTAGGGGTGGTTTTTGCAAAAAAAGGGACGTTCCACCTCTAAATTGGAGGGAACTTTTCAGGTATCTATTTCTAACCCCTTCTAGAGTACGCATCTCAAATATTATAAATTATTTTAATTACTTTATAAATTATTTCTTCTAAAATATCTAATTTGCGTGGACTAAAATTACAGTTTGCTTTTCCTCACTGAAATATCTCTATTATTTTATTTACTAATTATTTTGGGAACTGGGACGTCAACTAATATACCAGATGATTTGAGGTAGGTACACTATTTAAAAATATTCGTGTAAATCCAAACAGAGCAACATTGAAATCCTTGAAATCAGAGTAATGACATTTTCCTTGCTTTTATTTTCACATCCAGTGGAAGTATAGTAACGATAAAAAAAAATTATTGTTCAAATAATCTTAGAATGTCATGAAACGTCGAGATTTTAAGTTTGAGCGGAAGAAATTTCTGTCTGCCTGTAACTTTTTTTTGTGCGCACGTCTACTCTGGAACCGTTTAAGATATTGACTTGAAATTTGGTACACATATTATGTATTTTAACGAGATCTGGAACTAGATTATATTTTCATCTTGTTCCGTCAAAGGGTTGGTGGGTAAATTGGGGTAAATTTTGGGGTAAATAGCTAAATCAAGCAGGTAAGAGTCCAGAAAATTGGTATTTAGTATATACAAGAGAAGCTAAGGTCTCAAAAAAATTTTTAGCATTAGCCCCCTCCCCCCATTACCACCCCCACCCCATTATTAAAGAGGATACAAAAAATGTGATTTAGTGTGTGTACAAGAACCAGAAACCTCAAAATATTTTTTTTACTTCATCCACCCCCACTGCCACCCCCTATCACCACCCCCATCCCACTACCGATGTGGGGTATCGTTTTATAGGTTTTTGTAGTAGAGGATTTAAAATATTATATTATTAAAGTTCCATAAGCAATTATTTCCACATACAATATTTTTTTGTTGTGAGTGACTTGGATAGAAAATCTGGATGTGGAAGTAGTGATTCCTTGGGCAGCGGTTTTTGTTATTCATATAAAGCTATTACAATAATGAAAATCAAAGTTATTCTACTTATCTTTCCTTATAAAAACCCACAGAACTCCAGCTGAATCTGAAAGACGTACCAGGCAAATAGAAACACTGCATTCAAAATCTATACAAATGAAAAAAATATTTGATGATCAAATTTCAAATAAACTGAAAGAAGATAGGGCACAGTTAGTTGGTGCGGCTGGAACTTCAGAATGGGGCGACATTCCAGTTGTGAAAACAACTAATGCTGGTTCCTCTGTAGGAGAATTGAGGGCAGGTCAAAAGAAAATGCTGCAAGGTATGAAGAGGTACCATACTATATTAACAGTTACTGCATGCTGAATACTTCAATTTTTTAGAACAAGAGAGAGGTCTTGAAAACCTATCTGACATCATATCTAGGCAAAAAGATATTGCTCATACGATATCCACAGAAGTAGATTTTCATAATGGTAAGATTCTTTACATTTTAAATATTTTAAATATTTTTTGCGAATTAACTTGTCCTGTTCAACATGGAAAACAATTCTTTCTTACATATAGAGATTACAAATATTTTAATTATGAACATTTTTTACGAGATTTAAACAATATTTCTTGGGATACAATCTGTACTCAACTTGATGTAAATAGCAAGATAGAACTTTTTAATCGTAATATTCTATTTCTCTTTGAAGCGCATGCGCCATTAAAAATGGTAAGAATATCAAAACCAAATGCTCCCTGGGTAACAGATGTGATAAAAATAATGATTAAAAACTAAAAAAAAAGCTTTAACAAAATTTAAAAAAACAAAAAACCCATCTGATTGGTCTTATTATAAAATGTTACGAAATACTACTAACTCTGCTATTAAACGAGAGAAAAAAATCATATTTGGTATTTATTTAACAATCTAAAAGTAGTAAAGATTTATGGCAAACATTAAGTAATATGAATGTAATAAAGCCAAAGAATAATTCAGATATTCCACCGCATGTCTCGAAAGTAGATGACATAAATAACTACTATCAAATCCAGTGCCCATGGAAATGATCTTATTTCCACAAAAATGCTTTTATACTGTATGCCTTATTTAAACTCGTTCTTAACGCATATCATAAATCATTGTATCAAGCAAAGTACCTTTCCAGACATCTGGAAAAAACCGTGGGTTAAACCTCTAAGTAAAATAAGCTGCCCAACAACTTGTAGTGATCTTTGCCCCATAAGTTTATTACCTATTATATCAAAAGTAATAGAACGGTTATTATACAATCAGATGATGTCTTACCTTAATTCTCATAATATTATACCATCGACTCAGTCTGGCTTTAGAGCGGGTCATAGTACCACAACTGCAATGTTAAAAATTAACGATGATATAATTGGGAGTTATGACCAAGGAAAAATTATGGCACTTGTGATGCTTCACTACTCTAAAGCATTTGACACCATTAGTCACAGCTTACTTCTATCAAAATTACGGTATTATGGATTTTGCAACAATTCTCTCAATTTAATGAAGTCTTATCTTACTAACAGACTGCAAAGCGTAATTTTAAATGATTCGATACCTAAAGCAAAAAAGTTAGAGTCTGGGGTGCCGCAAGGTTCAATATTTGTGTCCGTTACTTTTTATATTGTATACTGCTGATTTTAAAAATAATTTAACAGCTTGTCAATCACATTATTACGCAGATGATACGCAAATATATTTAACCTTTGAAGCGGGAAATATCGAACAGTCAATGACTAGAATTAATAATGACATTGAAAATCTTGTAGAGTATTCGCTGAAACACTGCCTTAAAATTAACACACTTAAATCATCTGCTCTAATTTTTGCAAATGAAAAAATATCTAAGATCATTGAGGACAATTTCGGAATTTATGTACAGTATCAAAAACTACCTTTCTTGAGCCATACCAAAAATCTTGGACTTATAATAGATGAAAAGCTAAAATACGATTTTTATGTTAACCATTTACTAAAAAGAAAATTAATGTGCCTTAAAAAGAATTTATTTTATTTGCGAAATATTAAACCAAAATCTAAAAAAACTGCTCTGTCACTCTCTCGTTCTATCTTTAATTATGGTGATATTATTTATGGCCCGTGTCTAAACCAAGTCAATACTTACAGAATACAAAAAGTACAAAATGTGTATTAGATTTATCTTTAATTTAAGTAGGCGAGACCATGTATCTGATAAACTAAAAACTTTAAAACGATCAATATGGCCACAAGAAAATTTCATATTGCGTGTTTCACCCACAAATTGATACTTACTTCAAACCCATCTTGTCTAAATGAGTGTCTATTACCACGATCGGCTTATCACGACCGAAATCTTAGACATACTCTTTTAAAATCAATTAAAAAAAGTATTTATTAACCCAGTAAACAAATCAAGTTTTCTTTTTATTTAATTAAGAAGTAGTTGTAGGTAATTATGGATACATTTTTACGTTTCAGTTTCCAATTATTTGTTTTATATTAGTTTATATAAGTTTGATATTTTTGCTTTTTAAGTATTTTGTAATTTGGCATATTTTTTTTTATTGCCTTAATATAATAACCAATTTCTCTGTGTTAAAATAATGACTGTATGAAGCACTATTATGTAATAATTACTATTGTATCAGGTTGAGTGTAAGAACAGTCTTTGGACTGAACTCCGCCTAATAAAGTCACTATTATTATTATTATAAATATAGTTTCTAAATTTGCATTAAACATGTTTATTTTAAGATGATGGTAAAACCCAGCACACTGCAATAAACTTAATTGACCTATCCATCCTTTCTCTAATCTTAACTTTAAAGGGTGTATTACAATCTATAGGTTTATAAGAAAGACAGTAGTATGCTCATAAATCCAGAATAAATACATTAATATTGCTTGATAATGATAAAAAAAGAAAACATCTTCATTGGTAAAAATACATTTTTGGTCAGGTTACAATTTTTAAGTGAGCAAATACACTGACAGAGTATTGTTCAGTAAAACAATTATATAGCACACCCCGTTTGCATATAAGTGGTCTATTGGAAAGATATACCAGATGTACTTCCCGTAAAAAAAAGAACGAACCCAAAATCATAAAAAGCACTGCTCTGTATGCAGAATTATTTGCTTTTATTTTTCTACCACAAATCTAATTGTTTCTAATTTCATATTTGATTTTTTTTTTTTAGAAATATTAGATGATTTAGGGACTCAAGTCGACCGAACTGATCAGAGGGTTAGGACTGAAACTCGTCATATTGACATAGTTGATAGTAAAGATAAAACATGCATTTATTGGATTATTATCATATTATTATTTATTAGTATAGTTGTTCTTGCTGCGCTTTGAGTATTACACAGCATGAACCAACTTTTTTTTGTTATATTATGAATTAAAATATTATTTAAGCCTCAAATGTATAAAAATTGTAAATATTTTAAAATTTTTACTTATACTTTAATAAAATATACTTATATACTATTTGTTCTCAATTACTTAAAAATATGCCGTTCCAGACACCGATCAAGTTTTTGGTAAACCAAGTTGATTATTATAGTAAGTGGGTTGTCACCTGTCTTTGTTATTAAATCATGGAGATGTTTGTTCCATGAACTCTTCAGAACTTGCTTCAACATGATGCCCTGATACCTGCCACAATTTAGGAGCGCAGAAACATTAACAAAAATCCGTATAGCGGGTCCAGAAACACTTTCGAAGAGATCTTCAACTCTCTAAGGATAATGCCTTCTTGAAGATCGCAGAAAATGTAGAGACAACTTAATAAATAATTTAATCCATAGTCAAGCAAGCGTGTGGTAGATACTTTCTGTATCTACATATTTTTTTCTCATTTACGATTTTAGTATTGCTAGACATAATTTCCTGGCTAATATTGTACGAAAATGGTTCTTTTAACAATTAGCCGTAGGTAAACAGTTCTCTAAGAGTTAAACGAAATATCACGGCTTCATTTAACCCTTTCACTGCTCAAAGCGTGTATATGCGCGAAAAATAAATGGGCCCTCTGTGCTCCAAGCGCGTTAACTCGCCTGTCATTTTTAAATTGGTTCAGACTGCTCAAAGCGATTTAACACGCGTATATGTACTATTAATACATTTTTATATACTTACACAAGTTTCTGTTGTACCTTAATGTTTTTGATAAGAATGTTGTTTTGTTTTTATGTTTATGTTTACTTGTACTGTTTTTAACTATTTTTTAAAAATAAATTATTATTATTGAAACTAGAGCACTTGGTTTTTGTTTTTCTTTTAATTTTATAAATAATAACTATGCATACAATAAACCAAATCAAATAGTAACGTAATATGGAATCTGCGTGCTCCAAGCGAGTATACTCGCAAGCGGTCAATTTATTGCGCACTACACGAGAATTACGTGAAACTGCGCTGCGCAGCGAAAGGGTTAATAATGTGTTATGAGCAGAGATGAATAAAATCAGAGTTTTTATTTTTTGGGGTGTTTACCCAGGAAAAAACCCGTTTTTTTTCCCGGAAAAATATTTTTTTTATCAAAATGAATTGGTCATTTGAAAGACCATCATTTTGATACCAAATATGTTAGGTATATTTGATTGTATTCATAACATAAGGGCTTTAATGTTATTTTTCTTTTAGTTCTTGCCTAACTTTTAGTCTAAAAGTTAAATTAAAATTGGCGGAAAATTCAAAAATGGAGAAAAACCGTATTTGTTTTCATTTTAGCTCTCTCAGGAAAAAACCCATTTTTGGGAAAATTTCTACAATAAAAACCTAAATACAAATTATGAGGTCTAAATTTTGACTTTTACATTTATGTCAACTTACATTTTTTTTTCAAACATTAACATAACATAATAACATTAACTTCAACAACACATTTCTCCATCCTTTTAATAAATTCACCATAGACCTTCGATCATGTGGCAGGTCATCTGCATAAACTTTCTGTTTTAAAACACCCCACAGAAAAAAATCCATTGGTGTAAGGTCTGATTTTGCAGAAAAATTAATTAGAGCATATCTTCCCATCTATCTGGCTCCGAAGTGATCTGTCAACCACTGCCGCACCAAAACTGAGGAATGAGCTGGGCAACCATCTTGCTGCCAAAAAATGTTACGCCTTACTTCCGGTTGCAGAGTGTTTATAAATGGCAATACAAAGTTTTCCAAAAGGTCCAAATAAACATGCTGATTTAAATTTTCTTCTAAGAAATATGGACCAATGATTCGATCATAAAAAATCCCACACCATACATTTACTTTTTTACAATGTTGACTTCGTTTGTGAATGACATTTTTTGGATTTTCAAAAGCCCAATAATGACTGTTTTGTGATGAAACGTGGCCATTGGTACAAAATGTTGCTTCGTCAGTAAAAATAAACATTCTGTGAAAACTTCTATCTACGAGGTAATTCTCACCGACCCGTAAACAAAAATCCAATCGCTTCTCTTCATCTCCATTTTCAAGTGTATGTCTGAACCTTGGCTTAAACGGTCGAACTTTGTATTCCATATAAATTCTCTGTAAATGACTTTTACTTACTTCCAGTCTTTGTGAGCGTTTCCGTAAAGATAATTTCGGGTTTTCTATTACTGAATTTATTGCCAAAAGTATTGCCGCATCGTCTTCATTGTACTTTTTCTTGGGTTTTTTGACATCCAATGCAGATCCAGTTTCATTAAATTTTTTTACAAGTTTGCGCAATGATTGGCATACCGCTGTGTTAGGGAACTTTTGGTGGAAAAGGTTGATTGCATATCGATAAGAGACGTCTTCAATCCCATAACATTTGATCAAATAAATTCTTCCTTGTTTGGTAAACATTTTTTTAAATAATCAAGAACACTAATAAATGCAGATGTAAGATAGTAATATTCTACACAATATCACAATGACGTTTGTCAGTTCAATATTATCGACAGCATAGTGTTTCTTAAATTGAATTCTTATTCATATTAATAAATTCAACGTAAAAAGGTAAACACAAAAAAAGACATAAAAGTCAAAATTTACACTTCATAATTTGTATTTAGGCTCATTTTGGATTATAAACAACTTTGTTTTATAAACATTTTGTCCAAAATAATAAATAAAGGTACATCTCTCGAGGCATTTTGATGTTTTCTTAATTTATTAACACCCGGTACATCTGATCTAAGATTTTTATATGGTAAATTCAATAATAGAGATGTTTTTCCTCGTCAACTCCATCCGGGGACACACTGTATATCGAGTTATACAAAAAAAATTGATTGTTGAAAAAACCATGCTGGTATTTGGAAATGTGATTTGCATAAGAAAATGTTGGTTCATATAGCAAAATTTCAAAAGCTTTTTGGAGAAATTCTTGATAATCGTTATGGGTTATTCTCAATATTATTTTTTTCACCTTTTTTATAAAAATTATCTTAGAACATTTCAATACATTGGGGAATAAATTAGATTTAATGGCCAAAATAAATAAAAATGCGAGAGGAATTGTGAATATGCTAACACAATCACGTAATAGAAAGGCCAGAATTTTGTCAAGACCCATCGTGCATTTTTAGGCTTGATTTTTTTTTTAACACATTCAGTGCGGACGCCCGCCTGCAACGCTCAACGCAGAGGCTGACCTGACTTTGGACAGTCTAGGAGTAGAAAAAAAAACGAAACTCATTCCGACACACAAAATAGTATTAAAATATGGTCTATTTATAGGCTGACCTAATACGAAACGCTCAACATACAGCTAAAACATCTTTAGGTGTAGTACTGGATGAAAAACTAAACTTTACAGAACATATTGATAAAGTTGTCAGTGAATCATATAAGATGTTAGGCTTTGTAATAAGAAATTCTAGAGGTTTCAACATTGATGCAATAAAAGCGCTATACAATGCATTCATTATTCCTAAATTGGAATATGCCTGTATTGTGTGGTGCCCCCAGTATGGAGTAAAAATAAATGCACTAGAAAATGTACAAAGAAAATTTCTAAAGTTTCTATATTTTAAGGCATATGGCAGTTATCCACCCAGAGGTTATGATCAGGAAGAGTTGAGACACATTTTTAATTATAAAAGCTTGGAATTTAGAAGATTTTTAGCCTGTATAATGTTTATATTCAAATTAATAAAAGGTTTAATTGACAACACAAACTTTCTTGCTCAGCTTCCATTTAGAATAGGTAACATCAATAATAACAAGAAATAATAGCCTATTTTATTTAAATGTTTCCAGGAAAAATCTGTACAAAAACAGTCCACTGTTTAGAATGTGTTCATTGGTCAATACATATACTAGCAATGTTGTTCACTAGTTTATCTAGTCTTAAAAATGAGGTAATTAATCATCTTGAAAATGCTAGCTAAATGTAATGTATTTCATGTGTGTGCGTTATTAGGTTAAGGCAATTTATATGTATGTTTGTAGGTGTCAGCATACATATGCTTTCATGTAGTCTTTTTTTTAACTGTATCTGTAATTGGTCATATATACCAGAGCTGGGTAATTCCTGGTGAAAAAGTAATTAGCAATTACAATTCCTTTTTTTTTCGTGTAATTGTAATTGTAATTAAGTACTTTTTTTTATTAAAGTAATTTGGAATTGTAATTGTAGGAAAATTGTTAAAGGAATTGTAATTTGTAATTATATTATTTGAACTATCTAATTACAATTACTTTTTCCAATTACAATTACTTTCTCCAATTACAATTACTTTCTCCAATTACAATTACTTTTTCCAATTACAATTACTTTAAGAACATGCGTATGTGATTTAACAAACAAGAATACATTAAAGCAGAATTTTACAGTTGCATAGTTTAAAATGAATCTGAAAAGTTCAAAAAAAGTACTGACTAAAAACGAGTTTTCGCCGTGGTCCGCTGCACATTTGTTTTTTTTTAAGTACACAAACTTTTGTATTTTTGTTCAATAAACTTTTAAAAACTAAATGCGTTTACTGTTTATTATTATCATTCTTATTATCATTAGGCATTGTTATTATAGTGGAGTCAATTTAGTCAATAAAAAAGCGAGGTTGGGAAATTTTTAAGATGGATGCAGACCCGGCGGAAATTGTTTGTCATGGCGAGTATAACAAAATCCTAAAATCTTGATTTCCAAATAGGGGCGGAACCGTGTTTTATTGGCCGAAAAGGGGTTTTTTGGACATTTTAAGGGTCAAATTTGCAGTTTTAATTTTTTTTGACCACTTAAACAATTAGTTAAGGAACTAAAATAGTATCCTTTTATTCTTAATATTAAAGGAACCTCCAGTTTAAATTTGGTGAAGATCAGACCACCTCCTGATATATATATATATATATATATATATATATATATATATATATATATATATATATATAAAAAAAAAATAGGAGTTGTTAATGCGGAACAAAGCTTTATGGCAAACAGGAAAAATTCGTGGGTAAGACCGCAGAGAAAAAGAGCAACCGTGGACACGTGTTTCGGACTCATTGGTCCTCATCAGCACGGTGTAGCTAAGTTGAAAGGATAGGCACAACTTAGGAAATGACACAAACGGTGACCACTGACAGGCAGCCAGTCGCACATTTGTGGCAAGAGTTAGAAGACCCTGAATTTCCAGAGCGACAACTAACACACCACGGAGGCAACTATAGCTACCTGCGTGGAATCACTGGACCCAAGGAAGAATAAAAAAAAAAAAAAATAGGAGTTGTTAATGCGGAACAAAGCTTTATGGCAAACAGGAAAAATTCGTGGGTAATACCGCAGAGAAAAAGAGCAACCGTGGACACGTGTTTCGGACTCATTGGTCCTCATCAGCACGGTGTAGCTAAGTTGAAAGGATAGGCACAACTTAGGAAATGACACAAACGGTGACCACTGACAGGCAGCCAGTCGCACATTTGTGGCAAGAGTTAGAAGACCCTGAATTTCCAGAGCGACAACTAACACACCACGGAGGCAACTATAGCTACCTGCGTGGAATCACTGGACCCAAGGAAGAATAAAAAAAAAAAAAATAGGAGTTGTTAATGCGGAACAAAGCTTTATGGCAAACAGGAAAACTTCGTGGGTAAGACCGCAGAGTCTTACCCACGAATTTTTCCTGTTTGCCATAAAGCTTTGTTCCGCATTAACAACTCCTATTTTTTTTTTTTATTCTTCCTTGGGTCCAGTGATTCCACGCAGGTAGCTATAGTTGCCTCCGTGGTGTGTTAGTTGTCGCTCTGGAAATTCAGGGTCTTCTAACTCTTGCCACAAATGTGCGACTGGCTGCCTGTCAGTGGTAACCGTTTGTGTCATTTCCTAAGTTGTGCCTATCCTTTCAACTTAGCTACACCGTGCTGATGAGGACCAATGAGTCCGAAACACGTGTCCACGGTTGCTCTTTTTCTCTGCGGTATTACCCACGAATTTTTCCTGTTTGCCATAAAGCTTTGTTCCGCATTAACAACTATTTTTTTTTTTTTTATTCTTCCTTGGGTCCAGTGATTCCACGCAGGTAGCTATAGTTGCCTCCGTGGTGTGTTAGTTGTCGCTCTGGAAATTCAGGGTCTTCTAACTCTTGCCACAAATGTGCGACTGGCTGCCTGTCAGTGGTCACCGTTTGTGTCATTTCCTAAGTTGTGCCTATCCTTTCAACTTAGCTACACCGTGCTGATGAGGACCAATGAGTCCGAAACACGTGTCCACGGTTGCTCTTTTTCTCTGCGGTCTTACCCACGAATTTTTCCTGTTTGCCATAAAGCTTTGTTCCGCATTAACAACTCCTATTTTTTTTTTTATTCTTCCTTGGGTCCAGTGATTCCACGCAGGTAGCTATAGTTGCCTCCGTGGTGTGTTAGTTGTCGCTCTGGAAATTCAGGGTCTTCTAACTCTTGCCACAAATGTGCGACTGGCTGCCTGTCAGTGGTCACCATTTGTGTCATTTCCTAAGTTGTGCCTATCCTTTCAACTTAGCTACACCGTGCTGATGAGGACCAATGAGTCCGAAACACGTGTCCACGGTTGCTCTTTTTCTCTGCGGTCTTACCCACGAATTTTTCCTGTTTGCCATAAAGCTTTGTTCCGCATTAACAACTCCTATTTTTTTTTTTTTTATTCTTCCTTGGGTCCAGTGATTCCACGCAGGTAGCTATAGTTGCCTCCGTGGTGTGTTAGTTGTCGCTCTGGAAATTCAGGGTCTTCTAACTCTTGCCACAAACGTGCGACTGGCTGCCTGTCAGTGGTCACCGTTTGTGTCATTTCCTAAGTTGTGCCTATCCTTTCAACTTAGCTACACCGTGCTGATGAGGACCAATGAGTCCGAAACACGTGTCCACGGTTGCTCTTTTTCTCTGCGGTCTTACCCACGAATTTTTCCTGTTTGCCATAAAGCTTTGTTCCGCATTAACAACTCCTATTTTTTTTTTTTATTCTTCCTTGGGTCCAGTGATTCCACGCAGGTAGCTATAGTTGCCTCCGTGGTGTGTTAGTTGTCGCTCTGGAAATTCAGGGTCTTCTAACTCTTGCCACAAATGTGCGACTGGCTGCCTGTCAGTGGTCACCGTTTGTGTCATTTCCTAAGTTGTGCCTATCCTTTCAACTTAGCTACACCGTGCTGATGAGGACCAATGAGTCCGAAACACGTGTCCACGGTTGCTCTTTTTCTCTACGGTCTTACCCACGAATTTTTCCTGTTTATATATATATATATATATATATATATATATATATATATATATATATATAAAAAATTGAAAAAATTAAATTTTGGCTATCTTGATCAGATCTCAACCGATTTGGCTGAAATTTGGAATGGAAGTAGTCTTTATCACACAAAAATTATTTACCAGATTTCAGCCAAAAATATTAAATAGTTTGGCTGAAATTGCAGTTTCAGTCAAATTTTCTGAAATGTTCAAATTGAAATATCTCCGGACCTAAAAGACAGATTGAATGGAAAAAGGTAGGTTATTTTATGTACTTTTACATGATATAAGTCAAGAATCACTTTTTTTTACATTCGGTAGTTTTTTAGTCTTTTGCACTATATATATATGTGTACTCAGTGACTATGTGCGCGCGCACTGGTATGTATAAAGCAGAAAACAATTGTATTTATTGTTTATAAAACTTTAAAAAATATATACAGTGTGTCCCACTTTGTATTAAGTTATTTGTGTTTGGATTTGTATATATTTTTTATAGCACATAATACCCATAATGAATTACCTTTGGAAGATAGAACTGTTACTCAATCTCTATTTCAAAGGCAACTGTGATGTTTTTAAAATGGGAATTTTGCAAAAGTAACATTAGCGATTGAGATAGAGGAAAAATGTATTTGGAAAAGTCGTTCAGAAAAATTAAGTAAGTTCAAATATGAATTTTCATTTAAAAATATTGATTTTTTTTTTGAAAAATATTGCAAGTCAGAAAAATTCGAGGTTTGGGTTAGTTTAGAGCATCCAGATTGCTATGAATTCCAGAAAATAGTTGAAAATTTTTAATTTAATAAACCATTTTACATAATGTTGATAATTTATTTAATTAAAAGAAAAAATTTTTCTGACTTGCAATATTTTTCAAAAAAAAAAAAATTAATATTTTTAAATGAAAATTCATATTTGAACTTACTTAATTTTTCTGAACGACTTTTCCAAATACATTTTTTCTCTATCTCAATCGCTAATATTACTTTTGCAAAATTCCCATTTTAAAAACATCACACAGTTGGCTTTGAAACAGAGATTGAGTAACAGTTCTACCTTCCAAAGGTAGTTCATTATGGGTATTATGTGCTATAAAAAATATATACAAATCCAAACACAAATAGCCAAGTTATAGGGGTGGCTTAGTACGAAGTGGGACACACTGTATATTTTTTATTTGTATAGTCGTGCCTACTACTTTGACTAGGTATAGATAAATGTATATTATATTATATATGTGTGTGCGTGCGTGTATTTATTTCTGTAAATATGTGAATGTGTTACAATTTTTATTATTTTTTTATTTTTACGTGACTCAGATAGCCGCTTCATGTATAATCGAAGGGTAACCGTGGTCTATCTTTTACTTTTCAAAACGAGTGTTTTGATATTGTACCACGCCTACCTTTTGCCACAAAGCAAATTTTGATCCGACTTTTAGGTCCGAAGATATTTCGATTTGAAAATTTCAGAAAATTTGACTGAAACTGCAATTTCAGCCAAACTATTTAACATTTTTGGCTGAAATTTAGTCAACAGTTTTTGTGTGATGAAGACTACTTCCATTCCAAATTTCAGCCAAATCGGTTGAGATCTGATCAAGATAGCCGAAATTTGATTTTCTCAATTTTTTTCGTATATATATATTAATATCAGGAGGGGGGATGGTCAGATATCTTCCCCAAATTTAAACTGAAGGTTCCTTTAATCTCGAGAATAAAAGGATACCATTTTCTTTTCTTAACTAGTTGTTTAAGTGATAAAAAAAAATTAAAACATCAAATTTGACCCTTAAATGTCCAAAATACCGCTTTTCGGCGAAAAAAGCATTTTTCAGAAATTCAAATTTAGGGTTTTATTATACTCGTCATGACAAACAATTTCCGCAGGGTCTGCATCCATCTTAACAATTTTTCCAATCCTTTCCTAAACCGACTCCACTATTAAGCTGCCTTTTCTATATATTTATTTAATTTTTCCTGGTTACTCTTAAGGTCAAAGATTCTATTAACGATTCTAATAAATATTAAAACGCAATATTACACAACACTTTTAATTAAAATTTTTAACTTACCTTTTTGTCTGTTTTGTCACTATAATTTACTTTATCATAAAATTGCTAATTCCTTTTTTAAAGACATGTACTTTGTAATTGTAATTAATTCCTTTTTTAAAAAAGTAATTTGTAATTAGTTCCTTTTTTAAAAAAGTAATTTGTAATTGTAATTATTGTTAAATTACAAGTAATTACCCAGCTCTGATATATACTATTGATACAAACGAATAAATAAATAAATAAATTTACGTCTTTGCAACGCGTTTCCACGTCAGCCGCATCTTGTTAAACATTGAACGTGTTCTTGCTCTGCAAACTGTTCTATTGTTAAAAACTGTTAAAAGTGCATCACGATTATTCTCAATTGGATCAATTGAGGTGATATAACTACAAAAATATTCAGAAAAGCCATTTACCAACTCTTTGTTGTCAACATAATGTTTATCCTTGTAGTATATATCTGTCGGTAAATTATTACTACCTTTTTTACTGTCGATAAACTGGCAAAATTTATTGGGATTGGTTTTAATATTTTTTTCAATGTCACTACAATATTTTTTTATATTCAATATCAACCCGATCTTTGATATAAGTTCTTAATAATTTAAACTCCTCGTGTGCAAGAGGATTCTCAAAGTTTTTGTAATCCCACCATGCTCTATGTTTCTGTTTAATACTTAATTATAAATATCGAAATGTGGTGTTTGGCATATTGATTGCATGTGTGGTATGCACATCTTATGTTACTAAGTTTCTAAGCAAAACCGTTATTTTAAATCCCTTTTCATTTTAAGCATATTCATTTTACAATTATACATATAATAGTTGGTAACACGAAGTTGAAATTATATTTATAATATATTGGAAAGTCGTACTATAATACCAATTATTAATTACTTCGTCATTTTTGCTGTTGTCTACTTTTCTATAGGAGGAGGCATCTTGAAATTTCAATGATGGAACTTTTCCTTCTTAAATTATCGTGGTTAAGAAATATGATGTGCGGACAGACGAACATTGTGAAAATTATTCAGTATTGTCATTAACTCGATATGAAAATTTATTCTCTACGAGCGATACTTACAGTTTTAGAAAAATGCCTGGCAAATACAATGAAGAGTACATTGTATTTGCCAGGCATTTTCTGTAAATTTTGATTTACCAACAGATAAAATAAAATCACATTTAACATTGTTTTAATTTATATTTAATGTACAAATAACTTAAAATTAACAATATATGGTGGATTTATTGATACAATTGAATTTTCTAATAAACAGGATTTAAAACTTCTTTTAAATCATTTACTTCAATTCATCAAGGTATGGAACATTTGCAAGATTTCCAATTGATGCTAGAGTTAAGTTTTTTCCAACTTTGGTAAGAGCCTGTAACAAAATTAAGTTGTTGCAATAGAAGAAATGAAGGATATAGAATTTACCAGATATATATGTAACAATAGATTTAAGTCTAAATATGTGTTAAAAAATTTGGTTTAGAAATTTCTGTAGGTGGTCAAATAATGCCAAATGGAAAATGTTTATACTTTAAAGGTTTTACAACATATTTACATGTTATTCAATCTTTTATCCTCTCATTTCAAACTAGTCTATACACATTATGCTCAATGTGTAGATGCCATGAACTTTATAAATTAAACTGGACTGCACAACGCATGCCTGCCAAGGGAAATTTCATGACACCAAGCACCATGGTTGCCATGATAGGCTGTCAACTTATTTGAGGTAGGCATCAGTCTGGATCTCTGAGGTGTTAGAGGTAATAAAAAAAGTATCTTGGAAGAGAACATTTCTCCATATACATTTCATTGCGTTGCTACGATAAACTATCAAATATTTGATTAGAATACAATTTCATTTTTTAAATAAAATTTCTATTCATGGTTCCATTTTGACCAAAACGAATTGCTAGAGAGTGTCTTATTTAATAAGATCTCATAAATAAGTCTAAAATTAAAATGTGAATTATATAATAAATTAGATTAAATCCAGATACTTGACACGAATAAATTGAAATTTTAATTTGCTTAACCACAGAAGACAGGAACTATACAGAAACGAAAGCTTGCCGCGGTACCTTTGATACCGGGTGTCTGATTTCTGTGACCTCGAAGTGACAGTAATATGCCTTACTACATTCAGATAAATGATGTACACAAAAAATATATCAATATTTCGGTTCAATACACTGTACACTGGGAAAACTGTGTTGTTTTATATTTAGAAGATAGGTACATGAATAGGGTTGCCAACCGTCCCGATATATCGGGACGGTCGTCGGGACAGTCATCGTTATTGACCTCTGTGTCTTGACGTCACGATAAAAACAATGAAATTTCTTAAAATAAGGAGCATTTTTAATTTTGTTAAAAAGACAGACAATGATATATTTTTCTTTAACATATATGCCTTTTTATTAGGGAAATACATAGTGTCCCGATATAGTTTCCGGACATTTATGGCAACCCTATACATGAATAAGAATACGTATACAGTAGTGGCATGTTAAAATATTGAGTCGATGCCAATGTAAGGTAGAAGAGAAGAGAAATGGACAAATAATATGCTGAAAAGAAAGAGATTTAACCTACACTGTTGCCACTTTTCTCTCTAGCTACTTTTAGTCGTCAAGATAATCCTTCCTCTTTTACTGAATTTTCTTTGTGATACATTTGCGTCAACTCATTCTGTTTCTGTCATTTCTTCATAATTAGACAAAGACTATGTTTTGAGGACATGGATGAACTATGAATAAAAAAAAACGACACGCCCATATTTACCTGCCTGTTTAATTTAGACATCCGAACGGGATGCGCGCACGTGTAGACTGTGGGAGGAGCTTCTAACCTGTTGCCGGCAATGCATGCCCAGATTTGACATTGGGGGAGATTGGGGAACGTAAATTATTTTACGCCATGTTAAAATACGCAGCATAAATCTAAATAAATTTAACAAATCATGATGTTTCTATAAATTACTGTTAATTAAATTATTTTAACAAGAAACCAATTGCAAATAAACTCATATTAATCAATAATTGGATTTCATCCGATTTCGCATTTTCTTTTTGCCCCACTTTATCCCATCACTGCAGAGTATTCGCTTCGACATCCCCACCTAAAATGACTGTGATCTGGAAAGGATAGAAATCAGAAAGATAAGTACAACAGCTGTTTTCATCATAAACGTCTCAAGCTGTAGGAGGGACAATAAGAGGGGATAGAGGGCGGAACTTTTAACATACACAAGTGCTGGCATCGTTGTTATTATATCGCTCTCTTTCGCGTACATTATTTTGCTCTTTATATTTCACTCTATCTTATTATGGGGATCGACCCAAGAACTTTGGCTGCCACTACTGTATATGGTATTAATGAAGTTGGGGGCCCAAGTGATGGTGTATTGCAGAATATTCAAAAAAAGAAGTACACAATATCCCGTATTTCAGGCATCATTAATCATAATAATGTGCATTGAAGCCAATGCATTTTTTTTTTCATACTGCTACCAGAATAAGAAAATACTATCATGGAAAGTAGTACAATGTATAGATATACAATGAAAGAGCTTAAAATTAAACACAATATTTGATGAAGAATATATTTTCAATATTGTTGAATAGAATATTACAAATCAAATAGTACAGTGAAACAAATCTTTGGGAAATAGAAGGAAGCTTATTGTTTCACCCGCCTTCGAAGGACATTGATGATAAGCACAACCCCTATACTCTTTAGAACCCATTATAAACAAAAATCAAATAAATAAATAAACTTGGAATAAAAAATTGTCGAAAATTGGAAGAAAAAGCCACGAAAATAACCAACCACCATGTAAGAGTTTCAAAGACTGTCAATCGCACAACGTCAAGAATTATCATATGGCTTTTGACAAATATATACCTTATCGTCATAGCGACTATGAACAAATTTGGTCCCGCCAGAAAGGCTTGCTTTCGCTTCTGTATAGTTCCTGTCTTCTGTGGCTTAACATTCACCTTATTTGTAAATAATCATGAGAATATTTTCAATCCGGCCCTGACTTTGAGCACAGAATTCTGAAAGATGGTAGCTAGAATGGGGGATGTCAGCGCTTTGGACCTTATATGAAGTAAAATTTAATTTATGAAGTTCGTGATAGATCCAGACTTGTATGACCAAAATCATAAATAGCATTTTTATGCTGTGGTCAGAAATTTATGCCAATTTTTACTTGACAGTATTTAATGTATAAATATCCAATTTTGAAGATGGTTTTCTCATTTTCTAATCAGTCAATAACTCGGAAAAATACCAGGGTTCATAGCAATTTTTCAAACTTAAATTCACTGATTTTCCCATAACTGTTGGAAGTTTCTTCCAGGTCTAATAAAGACGTACTGTTTACAGTTTAATAAAATTCTGAAACGTAATTTCGTAGTTTTATATTATGAGCGTTAGAAATTTTCACCTTTTTTTATGAAATTCATTAAAATACCCTCATTTCTCAATAAATTTTCCAAATTTTCTGACTTTTCCCTGATCATTTTAGACAACTTTAAATTCACTACTTTTTCAGGTTCTCCAGGTCACTATATATAAACCCTGAAATATGCTCATATGAGTGGGACACTGAATAGTAAGCAGTAAAAATTCAAGAACTTCGTAAGAAAGCATTACATTGACAGAACAATTTTAATATTTAATTTTTCATAACTGAGTCCGGTTTTGAAAAATAATTCATAGAAGATGAAGTTTTATTTACAGTGCGGGTCCCGGGGAGGCACAATGGAAAACTACATGATATGAAGATTCATGTCTTTGGAGACCCGAATCACTCGTTATTTAGCACTATCTATTGGTGAAAAACTAAAATTTTCACCAAAATCTTTATATAATGTGGAAAAAATACATTACTAGGAATATATTTAGACCAGTATTATATTTTGGGGCTCCGGAGAGACTTTAATTAACATATGGTTGTTTTATGGTGCCGACTATGTCTTGTAAATATGATTCTAGCGCTACAATTAACGTTGTAATATCTTTGAAGTCATGGAAATTTCCAATAAGATAAATGAACACCTAGGTCTGGTTGGAGGAAAATTTGAATAGACTCTGGCAATATGAACGAGCGCAAACGTGTAAATGAGACAAAATAGTATCTTTAGAAATATCTTTCGGTATATGAAAATTGTGGCAATCTGTAGTTATTTGACACCTTTATAAAAAAATTTCAAGTTGCAATAGCAGTTAAATTTTGTTTCTTTAAATGTTTAATTATGAAATATAAGTATTGTACGTTACATTTTGAACATCACTGATGGAGATGGAATCAACATCTGCAGTAATCTCGCGGGGTGTTTTTGCACATCTTAAAATGGCAGCTTGAGTTGCGATATTTTGAATTGCATTATATCCACTTTCAGCTTCTAAGAGGAGCGCCGTCTTCAGCTGATTTTTACCTAGAAAAAAAATTATTATTATTATTGGTACCAGTGTTGATAAAAATCATGATTTAAAAAAAAATCATGATTTTTTAAATAAAAATTTTTATTGGACTTCTTAATTTTTCGTATTGTATTTTTTTAATAAATAATAAAAAAATTTCTATCAATAACTATGTTAAAACTCAAAATTGGCTTAAAAAATGTTTCAACTTGGCTCCGCAAGCTTGTTGGAACTCGAAACTTACAAATCCCGGTTGACTATAAGAAAAGGAGAGGATTTTAAAAACTTCATAATCCAGGGAAATTAGACAAAAAAAGGCATCAGAAAAATTCCCGGAAAGCTGGATTTTGGTATGAACTTTGATAGTAAGTTTTATTCCGTTTTAGTTCACATTTACATGTATAAAACAGGTCACAGTTTACAAAATGAAAAAATATTTGCATATAAAACAGACAAACGAGTTGCTAAATATAAGATAAATAAATCACACTTATCATTATCACACATAATATTCTTGAGTTGTGTATGGCTCAATACTACATATGTACTGGAAGGTTTGTTTACTGAAACATTTGAGGTTAACATTATTTTTTATAATGTTGGGGAGTGCATTAAAAAATTTTAGTGCAGCATAATGTAGTCCTTTTTCTGTGAGAGTTAACCTGTGTACTGGATAAACATAATTCATTTTATGTCTAGTATCGTATGATCAATGATCTGGAAGATAATAATTCCCAAAAAATCTCTCAATTATTTCTGTCATTTGGTTTAGAACAAACGGTCTTTGAAGCTACTCACTTACTTGGTAATTGTCTTGATAACATATTCACAAACAATAGCTCCAACACGCAAAATCTGTGGTGGGGTGCTTCAGATTATAAATGTCAAATAATTGAACTAATAGATATTGTTTCAAGTACTAAAAGTAAAAATGTTACTGATCAATTAATGAATAGAAGACTGTACACAACAAACAATATTGAATCGTTAAATAACTATCTGAGCCGCGAAAAGTGGGATACTGTTTGTAATGAAAAAACTGCTGAAAAAAAATACAGCAACTTTCATGAAATTTTCATGTACCATTTTAACAATAGTTTTCCATTAACTTCAAAGAATAAAAATAAAACAAATAGGAAAAAATGGGTTACACAAGATGTCGTAAATGCTAGAGAAAGGGTAATCTTTATGTATGATTGGTACAAAAAACATCCAACAGAAAATAACAAAATAATCCATAGGCAAGCTAAAAAAGAATACAATACAAAGAATACAATAAATTGCTAATAGAATCGCGTAAAACATTCAATGAAAGTAAATTACTCAATTCGAACAATATGAGTAAAACTGTATGGAACATTATAAACTCTGAAACTGGGAGAAAAGGTAAACAGGAAAATATATCCGGAAAATATAAGCCTAAATGAATTGAATTCGTTTTTTGTTAATCATGCCGAAAACTTGGTAAATGTTTTACCTGATGGTACAGCGGATGTAACTGCATTTCTGGTTACTCAATGTTTTTCATGCCAGTTGACAGGTATGACATGTTAGCAATAATAGAAAACTTAAAAAACAAGAAAACCGAGGATATTTATGGTGTAAGTGTTTATATCCTCAAGAAATGTGCTAATTTGCTAGCAGATATTCTTGTGGATATAATAAATACCTGTTTATTGGAAGGATGTTTTCCTTCAATAACAAAACTAGCTAAAATTGTTCCGGTACATAAAAAAGGAACTAGAGATCTCCCAGAAAATTTTAGGCAGATATCAGTGTTACCCTGCTTTTCCAAAATTATAGAAACCGTCTTGTATAATCAACTAGTTGACTACATGGAGAAAAACGACATTCTAAATGACCAACAATACGGTTTTAGGAAAAATCTATCTACGACAGATGGTATCAGATCATTAACGAATTCTATAAAAAACGCCTTTGAAAACAATGAATTATTTTTAAGAATATTTACAGATTTAAGTGCTGCCTTCGACTGTGTAGAGCATAATATATTACTATGTAAAATGGAATTTTATGGAGTTAGAGGAGTTGCATTACAACTGATAAGATCTTATTTATCAAATAGGTCTCAAATAATATGCAGTGAAAACCAAAGAAGTAGTACCCGGTTTATAAAAAGAGGAGTTCCCCAAGGGTCACTATTGGGTCCCCTTCTTTTCATAATCTATATAAATGATTTACCAAATATTTTTAACAAAAATGTTGCTACAGTTATGTATGCTGACGACACAACATTTGGAGTTAACATTAAAAAAGATGAGGATTCAATGACAGTCCTTGGGGAGGTCATGGATCAAGCTAAAACCTGGTTTAATACAAACCAGCTTGTACTAAATGATGTTAAAACCAAATCACTCGTTTTTGAGACTAGACTTCTATTCAATGTAGATATCAACCCTGACGAACTCTTCACCAAATTCTTAGGAGTATATAAAGATGTTAGACTCACTTGGCAGGAACATATCAATCAACTCTGCAAACGGCTAAATAGTGCAGTTTATGCTATACGTAAGGTCAAACAGTTTATAAACCAGTCAGCTGCAGTCACTACCTACTATGCATTGTTCGAATCAATTATGAGATATGGCTTAGTTGTTTGGTGTTCAACTGGTCAAGTACATTTAAATAAAATATTTCTGATACAAAAAATTGCAGTGAGATCTATTGTAAGTGCTCAGTCTAGAGACTCCTGTGTGCCAATATTTAAAAAATTAAAAATCATGACTCTCTTTTCATTAATAATATTTATGAAATTGTCATATATCAAACGAAACATTGATAAGTATCCAGTATTGACTGACATTCACATGCATGACACAAGAAACAAAACTAATTTATTAGTACCTCAAACAAGATTAGCAAGAATGGACAGCAGTTTTGACATTAAACTTTATAATGTTTTATCTATCAATGTACGTTCGTTAAATCTCAATAAATTCAAAAATTACATAAAAACTACACTTACCGACAACCCCTTCTATAGCATTGATGAGTTTTTTGAATATATGTCTCAAACACGGAACAGAAATATCTAACATTACTTAATTATTTATATATGTGTATATTTATATTGTGTGTGTATTTTAAACTGTAGTATTGTCATACAAATTGATGTGCTTTATTCTTTTAATATTTTAATCTGTATTTTTTTTAATGCTTAATACTTTTATTATCTTCTGTATTGTAATGTATTGTGTAACTTGACGTGTTCAGAAGTCTTAGCTTTGTGATGAACTAAATAAATGATTTGATTTGATTCGCATGGTCTGTGCTTACATTTATAAATTCCAAATTGTTGTTTTTTAAGAACATCAAACAGGAATAAATATATAAACCTGGGATTGTGAGTAGTTTGTTCTTCCTGAATCGGCCTCTACAAGACTCGTCAAATTTCATTCTGAATATCACCCTAATTGCTTTCTTTCGCAGTTTAAAAATTTTGGGGAGGCTTGATGAACCACCCCAGATTTCAATTCCATATTTAGCAATGGAGAGAAAGTTTGCGCGGTACACTGTGAGAAGATTACTGCTGTTAAAGGAACGTGAGTGCATGGCATGATTTATTTAATTTATTCACTGTGAGGTCGATATGTGCAGACCATTTAATGTTGTTGTCTAGTGTTATGCCTAATAATTTAGTTGAATCTGTTGTCGTAATTGGCACTGTATCAGCTAGGCGCTCAGGTACTTCGATAATTGACCTATCTGTTTTAAAAATGACACAATTTGTTTTTGACTCATTTAGAATAAGATTATTGCTAGTAAACTAATTTACTGACTATTTACATTCACAAAATGGCGACGTTTTTATTAAAAAATTTAAAAAAAAGTAAAAAAGTACATTATTTCTGTCATAACTTCTTTGTTTATTATGCTATAGAACTAAACAAAAAATCATTTGAAAGCCTGATTAATAATCTTTAATTTTGGTTGTCAGCGTTTTTAGCCTAAGTGCCATAGTTTCTGAGATATTTAACATTTAAAATAAATACTTCGTCTTATAAAGATTCTGACGCCACCTTTATACTTCCAGATCTCTGAAGCCTATTAACACGTTCGCTGCGTATGGCGCCAGTCTGTAGCTCATCCGATATGCGGATGCCGATCACAATTACAATTTTAATGTTTCAGTACGCGCTTAGCACTGAACTAGGGAGCACGTCGGTGCGATTCACGTATAGTTAGAGGTTATAATTTAGTGTGTGGGGTACCGTTTCTGAATCGGCTTATTTTTGTGATCTCTGGAGATAGATAATTCCGAAGCAGGTCCCTCGCACCCTAAAAGATCTAGGCCACATGATAGGAACCAAGATAAGTTGACAGAGGATGAATTATTCCAGTTTTTGATGGATTCAGATTTAGAACAAAGTGATGACTACCGAGTGACGCGGATTCGTCGGAAGATGACTCAGGTAGGTAAAATATATCAATTGAGTTATAAAGAGATGACACTTTACTACTTTTTAGATGAAGTAGAACCAACGAGGTCTAAAGTATAGAGGGGCAATACCAATTCAGTATACGTATGGTTTGTTTGGACATACAATAAATGCTCGAGAGACACAGTGGGGGTGCATTTGTTGGCCCTAGTTGCCAAGATTTGCAGTGGAGTACTGCTTTGAGGGATACAATTAATGAATGAATATTGTTTTTTATTACCGTTCTATTATTAGTTGAGGTGAAATCTATTAGTCAAATTACTGTAGAAGTAGTAATAAATTATATTATATTTATAAACGGAGTAAATGCTGCTCTATACATTTTTAAAATATTCGCAAATTCCATAACGTTAAGTTAAAGTGACGCCCATGCGGACTAGTTGCTTGAATATCTTCTGGCCATGTGCCACGCCTACTTTTCCAGTCTCTCCTTATTATGTCGCTGAGTAGAACAAAGTGAACGATAACCTAACATTGATAATTATTTCATTTCGTCTGAACCCGAAGAAAATACATCAACCGAGTGGCAAGAATATTCGACTAACATGAAGTCAATTCAATTTTCCAAAACCAATCAGCTTCTTGTGGAAATATCACAAGACACTTCTCCTTATGATTTTTTTCTTTTATTTTTTGATGATCAGTTTTTACAAATGATAGTAGAACAATCAAATGCTTATGCTGAGCGTATATTTCTCGCGGGTAATAATTCCGAACGATCTCGTATAAGTCAATGGAAAGAACTTACTGTTCAAGAATTACTTACTTTCATTGGGTTGACGTTTCACACTGGCACGATAAAATGTTCTAAGTTGCAAGATTACTGGAAAACTCACAGGTTGTTTCGCCTAAAATGTTTTTCCGATTATATGGGTAGAGACCGCTTTTTAGTGATTCTGAGGTGTTTACACTTTTCTCCTAATCCAGATGACGGGGTAGTTCCAACAGATCGTTTATATAAGATCCGACCAGTACTTGAATATTTTAATACAAAAATGATAGAGGTGTATTATCCAGGCAAAACTTTATCTCTGGATGAGTCGATGGTACTATGGCAAGGGAGGCTTGTGTTTAGACAATACATAAAAAATAAGCGCCATAAATATGGCATAAAATTTTATATGTTGACCGAACCTGACGATCTTGCCCTGAAAGTAGCAATTTATACTGGGCAACTGGATGAGTTGGGAGGTACTGGTCATACGGAGAAAGTTGTTTTTCATTTGATGCAGGAAAAGTTAAATTCAGGCCATTCGCTGTTCATGGACAATTTTTACAACAGCATTCCATTGGCCAAAAATTTGTTGCAAAAAAACACTTACTGTACTGGAACTCTATGTGCTGATAGGAGGGGACTTCCCAAGAACATAATTTCTTCTACATTAAAGAAAGGGGAAACCAAAGCTGGTTATCAAAATGGTGTACTAGTAGGAAAGTGGAAGGATAAACGGGATGTTGTTTACATTTCTACCGAATTTAAAAATGAGTTGGTTGAAACCAGAAATAGAAGAGGCCAGGAAAAACAGAAACCTCGCCCTATTGCAGAATATAATAAGTATATGAGTGGAGTCGACCGTTTCGACCAGATGATGTCTTACTACCCATGTGATCGAAAGACTATGCGGTGGTATAAAAAAATCGGAATCCATATAATGCAGATGTTTTTTAATTCATATCATTTATTCAATAAGTATTCCGGTAAGAAAATGTTATTCTATGATTATTGCATCGCAGTTTTGGAAAACCTACTTCCAGATGATTCAATGACGCCTACGCCTCGTCAGAGCTGGGCGAGTACACGGATACTTTACTCGTATTTTGTACTCGAGTACTAAAAATACTCTTTTTTAATTATTCGTAAGTACTTTTTGGTTTAGAGGACTTAATACTCGTATTTGCAGCATATTAAAAATTACTCATACAAAGTATTCGTCAAAAATTGTTACTTTTCACGAGTACTCAACCCCCTCTATTTCTCTGGTACAGTAGTCTCAGAGATTTAGTTTACTTTAGTGTGCAGTCATTAGTTTACCACTCAGGGCTCAGGCACTAAGTAGTCAATTGTCATCTGTCGTCAGCTCAGCAGTGTATATTATATATATTTATACAGGGTGTCTCACTTTTTATTAGCATGACTTCATGGGTCGGTAAAAGATTTAATTTTGAGAATAAAAGTGTCCATAATCTTTGATCCTAAGATGCTTCGTTTCTGTGACACAGGGCATTGTATTTGTAAATACATTTTTATTGTTATTATTATTTTTTTAAATTTTCTCGCAAAAAAATTCGTGATATTTCTGCGAATGACTTCTTTGAAAGCAAATAATTCAATACTGAAAACCATTGGTTGCCTATTATTACCAATTGATAAGATACGAAGATGGAGAGATATTTACTATTCATGAAACTTAAGAAAAATATATCGCCGAATTGAAATTTTGCAAATGTTTTCAAAAAATATTAAACAGCATTCAATTTTATTTAGAAAATGCCCTTTTGCCAGAAATCAATAGGACGCATCGTTTTCAAGAAAAAGCGACAATACTGATTAGAAGCCAAATCATGATTTTACATTGTCTTATTTATTATTTTATTTACTTTCGGGATAACATTGAATGCCATTTCATATTTTTTGAAAATGTGTGGAAAATTTCAATTCGGCGATCATTTTTTATTATTAAAATAAATCTTAAAAAAAATCATATTCTCTATTTTCGCCACCAGAAATAATAGGATAGATAGGTGATGATTTTCAGTATTGAATTATTTGCTACGAAATACTAAGTCATTCGCAGCAATGTCACAATTTTTTTTATGAGCGAGTATTTACAAAAATGATAATAAGAAGCAACGTTTGAAGAGACTTTTATTTCAAAATGAGGTCTTCTATGAAGTTCTGCTAATAAAAACTGACATGTCCTATGCCTATGTTATTAATAATAATGTTTTTATTTTCTGTGAACCATAATGCCTAATGGTTATTTCGTTAAATTTGTTTTATTTTATTTTAAACTTGACTGAGTGTCTTTTTATCTGTTCTTATCTATATAGTTAAAAAGTTCTATCTAAAGACTATGAAGAGAAAATATTAACTTATTTTAATGGTTATGGGTACTCGTACTCGTTACTCGAATTTATGCGGGTATTACTCATACTTATACTTTCTTATTAATAAAATATTACGAGTATTGTACTCATAAGTAAAATGAATCGGGTACTCGTACTCGAATTTTTGCAAGTACTTTTTTTTGGTACTCGGCACAGCTCTGCGCCTCTTACATCTTCTTATCATATTTTATCCAAAATTGAGGGAAAAAATGAAGCAGGCAGAGTATTACGGAAAAGATGTAGAATGTGCTCTCAATCAAAGCTAAGAACGCTTACTTTATATCATTGCACCAGTTGCCCCGATAAACCCGGACTATGTGTTGGAAACTGCTTTGACAAATTTCACACACGTAAATAACTTTATTTTAATTATTTAATATTTTAGAGTTTTGTTTTATTTCTATTTTGTGTTTTTTAATATAAATGTGCAATACTGTTCATTGGTTGTTTATTTTCACTTCAAATAGAAATGGCGCGCACATAGAACGAGTATGTCATTCTATGTGCGCATGGTGCCGATGAGCGCCAATGAAAAATTTTGCCTAAACATGGGTTTTTTATTGATTATACAAGTATCCTTACTAGTTTCCTGCAATTTAGAGTTGATTTTTACTAAAAACGGATATCAGCATATCGGTAGGCTATACCAAAATCGGATAAGCAGCGAACGTGTTAACTCTACAGAAATTAGAAAAAAGCGAAAATCATTATCAATTTAGTAGCTTTCCTATTGGTATCTAGCTAGCATGTAAGCTAAAATCCCAATTTTCTAGTCATTATACTTGAAGACTATCAATTTATATGAAAGGGGTGACATCCACCCCCTAAAAATAGCAAATTCAATTCAATTCAATTCAATTCTTTATTCGTGTTAATACAATAAACTGTTTACACATGTCAAATTAGTAAGTAAAGTAATAAAAGTAATAAACTACAATAACGATGATGTGAACAAACTAACAATAAACAATTAATGTAAAATATAAAATGCAAATAGTTGTATCTTTTAAGTTCCTATTACAAAATCTGAAAAATTGTTATTACAGAATTCATTTAGTGAATAAAAACATTTATTGAGCAAATACTCCTTGATTTTATTTTTAAATAATCTTGGTTGCAGGTTTTTGATATTACTTGGGAGGAGACTGAAAAATTTAGGTCCAAAATAGGAAATGCTTGTACGTGATTTATATACTCTATGATAATCTAAGTAAATACTGGAATTATTTCTAGTTTCATAATTATGTACATCGTTATGCATTAGATACCGCTCGCTGTTATTTTTTACGTACATAAGGCATTCAAGTATAAATAAACATGGAAAGGACAGAATCTTTAACTCAATGAAACTCTTTTTACAGTCTTCCCTATATCCTAGCCCATCAATTAAACGTACAGCTCTGCGTTGAAGACTGAATGATCTTGAGGCCGAAGGTGCATGGCCCCAGGCTAAAATTGCGTAACTTAGCTTAGATTGGATTAGTGCATGGTAAACAGTTTTAAGTACTGGCTGGGCTACAATTCCTATCAAGTTTCTTATGACAAAGATATTAGTTGTCAGGCTTGCAGAGAACTGCTGCATAATACAGAAACTTTTCTTTGATGCACTTACTATGAGGTTGCCAAAAATGAATGAATCCTTTTCAAATGACTTTATTCCGAAGTTAAAACCTCTCGTTACTGTATTAAAATAATTAATTAAGACTAAAAATTTAAAAATAAATAAATTAAAAAAAAAGCTTTTTCAAAACAATGGTTTTATTTTAATTTCAAGTTGGACTAAAAAGTAGAAAATAATATTTAACTTTCTGAATAGAAAACCATTGGCTGCTCATAAAATGTAAACATAAATTAAAATGATTAGACGAAGCAATATTTTACGAGCGCCCAATGGAGATATATACATATATAATATGCAACAAATGATTTGTGAGCCAACTAGAGTAACCAAACGAACAAGTACGCTTATAGATAATATTTTCATAAATTTTCAGGACCATGTAAGTAGTTCTGTTATTAATCTAGCAATTTCTGACCACTATGCCCAAATTTTAAACATAGAAAATATGAAAAATGAAGGAAAGGAGAAATGGGTAAATAAACGTATAATATCACAGCAAAAGTTAAAACATTTTGTACATGAACTATCAGCGGAAAACTGGGACGAGGTGTATGATCTCAGTGTGGTTAATGATGCATATAACATATTTTCTTATAAAATGACAAATTTAATGGAAAGAATCTTTCCCAAAAAAAAGATTAAAAGCCCATAAGCAATCCAAGACCTGGATTACCAACGGAATTAAAATATCCAGTAAAAGAAAGCGTTCTCTCCATAGGCAAATGCTAAAAGGAGAAATTAGTGAACAAATGTATAAAACGTACTCAAATGTCTTAAAAAAAGTAATAAAAGAGGCAAAATGTATAACGCATAAGGAATTTCTTACAAAATCAGAAAACAAAACAAAGGCAGCCTGGGCACTTTTTAAGAATATAACTGAAAACCGGGCAGGGAATAGCAATAATATTTTAACAAACTTGAAATTAGAGAACTCAACTTTGACCTCATCTGAGATCTTAAACCTCGCAAATGACCATTTCATAAATGTCCTGACACTGACGATTTATATAATGTTGACTATTCAAAAATTAATTATTGTCCTAATAGCTGTCTTTTTCTTTTAACAAGTCCAAATGAAGTGCTTCTTGTATACATGAATTAAAAAATAAAAAATCTGTAGGGGAGGACGAAATACCAGTTTCACTTCTTAAAGAAGCTGTTCATCTGATAGCGGCTCCTATTTCACATATCATAAATTTGGGAATTTTCCCGGAAAAACTTAAAATGAGATATATCAAGACAGTTTATAAAAAGGGAGAAAAAGGTAAGCTAAAAAACTATAGACCCATCTCTCTGCTATAGAATATAAATAAAATCTTTGAAAAAATTATATATAATAGGTTGCTAATCTTTCTGAAAACTAACTCTTTATTAGCTTACAATCAAAATGGCTTTAGAAAGGGAAAATCCACAACGAGAGCTATATATCAGGCATTAGTCACGATATTAAACTCATTGAATAATAATAATGAAACACTAACTCTTTGTTTAGACCTTTCAAAGGCTTTGGATAGTGTAGACCATGTGGTATTATGTAAGAAACTGGAATTAGAGTGTGCCATTACGCTTATTGGAATCATACTTGCACAATAGAAAACAATGTACGGTAGAATTCGATGAAGATGGGTATCTAATAAAATCAGAAGAGAAAGTAATAAAGAAAGGTGTCCCACAAGGATCCATACTAGGACCTCTTCTATAGATATTATATACAAATGAACTACCAAAGGTAGTTGAGCAAAGAATGATCCTGGTCTTCAGTGAACCAACATTAGAATCATGTATGCATCAGATGAAGGACTCTTTAAGTAAACTTGACAACTGGTTTTCCAACAACAACTTAACATTACATATTGAAAAGACACAATTAATTAAATTTGATAGAAGGAAAGATCAAAACCTCACTTTAACATATAAAAATACTGAGATACGCTCAGAATCGACTTTGTCATTCCTAGGAGTAACGCTAGATCGTGGACTGAACTGGAACTGCCATATCGAGGAACTTTCCCAAGCTATGGCAAGATACAGCTATGCACTGAGAATATTATCTGTAAGCGTAGACATTAAAACAGCTCTAATTGCATACCATGCATACGTTAATTCCAAAATTAGTTATGGGATTATTTTTTGGGGCAATTCTAGTCATGTAGATATATATTACAGAAAAAGTGTCTGCAAAATATATTTAATCTAAAACAAAAAGATAGCAACATTTTTATTAAGAAAAAAATACTTACTGTAATTAGTCTATTATATCTTAGAGGCTACAATCTTTATAAAAAATAACTATGAACTGTTCAACAGACATGCTCAAGAGCATGATTACCATACAAGAAACAAAAATAATTTAACTTTAGACCTGACCAAATATAGTTTTATACAAAAAAATGTTCAACATTCTATAAAGAAAATACGGAACAAACTTCCACTATCCTTGAGGAATTTATCAATTAATAAATTAAAATATAAACTAAAAATCTTTCTTCTCCATAAAGCATACTACAAACTAAAGGATTTTTTTGATGACTCAATATCTGTGATATAATAGTTACTACTAGTCTAATATATAAAAATCTCGTGTCACAGTGTTTGTTATCGAACTCTTCCGAAACGGCTTGACCGATTTTTATGAAATTTTTGGTGTATATTTGGTAGGTCTGAGAATAGGTCGTAGGCTATTTTTTATACCCCTAGCTGATAAGGGTGGCCCTATCCAGAAATTTTCTTTTTATTTTTTGGACAAAAATTTATAATTTATATGGCAAAACAACGTTTGCTGGGTCAGCTAGTATTTATATAAATTGTACATGAAAATGTATACTTTTTAATTTAAGCTTCATATATTTATAATGTTAATTAATTAAACCCACTGTGATATTTATTATATGGTAACTTTTAAACGTGTATGATTTTATACTATTATCCGCTCTGAAATATTTTTATTTTTATTTAAATTGTAATTAAATTTTTTTGACATGTTCTATACCCATATGGGTCACTTATGAGAACTAATAAAGAGTATCTATCTATCTATCTATATACGTTTTTTCGTGTTTTTTTTTTCATTTAGACGTATATATCTTGAAAAGTACGCGTTTTTAAGGCTAAATGAACATAGGTAAATGTGTTCAGAGTACGACTTCCTACAAAAAAGGTTCTATACATTTTTCCGATTATCCCATTGGCTTTCGGAAAAGCGACTTGAAAAATACATATGTTTTTTTCTTGTTTTTTTTATTTTGAATGCAAATATCTCGAAAAGTGCGCGATTCTAGGGCTAAATGAACATAAGTAAACTTGTTCACAATGAGATTTCCTACAAGTTAAAAATTATTTTCTACTTTTTTAGTCCACTCAAATTAGGAAAAAAGCGGAGAAAAACTCTGAACAACAGTTTCTCTGCATAGGAAGTAGTATTCAACTTTTAGAAGATTTTGCTTATGCACAGAAAAAAAAAATGATTTTTGATATATACATTTTTTCGTGTTTTTTTTCATTTAGACGTATATATCTCAGAAAAGTACGCGTTTTTCAGGCTAAATGAACATAGGTAAACGTGTTCAGAATACGACTTCCTACAAAAAAGGTTCTATACATTTTTCAGATTATCCCATTGTGGCTTTTCCGGAAAGGCGACTTGAAAAATACATATATGTGTTTTTTTCGTGTTTTTTTTTTATGTTGAATGCAAATATCTCGAAAAGTGCGCCATTCTAGGGCTAAATGAACATAAGTAAACTTGTTCACAATGAGATTTCCTACAAAAAAGCTCCTATGCATTTTTTCTATTATCCCATTGGTTTTTGCAGAACATCTTCTTGAAGAATATATATATTTGCTTTTTCGTGTTTTTTTTCATTTTGACGTCAAATATATAGAATAATTTTTATAGGAAATCACATTCTGAACAGGTTTACTAATGTTTATTTAGCTTTAAAAACGCGTACTTTCCGAGATATATACGTCCAAATTAAAATAAAAACAAGAAATAGCAAATATATATATTCTTCAACAAGCTTTTCCGGAAAGACCAATGGGATAATCGAAAAATGTATAGGAGCTTTTTTGTAGAAAATCTCATTCTGAACAAGTTTATTTATGTTCATTTAGCCCTAAAATCGCGCGCTTTTCGAGATATTTGCATTCAAATTAAAAAAAAAAACATGAAAAAACATATATATATTTTTCAAGTGGCTTTTCCGGAAAAGCCAATGGGATAATCGGAAAAATGTATAGAACCTTTTTTGTAGGAAGTCGTATTCTGAACAAGTTTACCTATGTTCGTTTAGCCTTGAAGATGCATACCTTTTGAGATATAAATGAAAAAACATATATATGTATATTAGGGTGCAGCGTTAGGTAAGTGATATTAACTTTTTTTTAAATTTTAAAAACACAGCACCCGTCAAAAGTTGAGTTTTATAGCAACAAATCCATTGAGATTTTGGAATTTACGAAACAACATTTTTCCCACCCCCGCATCCCCTTCGAAATAAAAACGAAATATTTAAAAACAGTAATAGAGGTTAATATTTTAGTTATGATAAAATATAGATTTTAAATATTTTCTAATTTTTTTTTCTTTCAATCTTTCACCCCCGCCACCCCCCTTAAAAATTAAATGCTGAATTTTTAAACGCAATAGGTCTCTACAAAGAGGTTATGATAAATTAACAATTTTTGTTCTCTTTCATATTTCAGTTTGATATCATCTTCCACCTCCGCCACTGATCTTTACACCAGTCCCTCTTATAAAATTAATTGCCATCTGTGCAAGTTTGACGAGTGGGGGTGGTCCGTGAGTATCACGCCATGTAATTTCCTGAATATCACGCGATGCAAGTTTGCATATTTAGTATTTAGTAAACTGTCGATCAAATAGCGTCGTGCTCGGTCACTGATCTGATCATCAGTTTATAATGTCTTCGTTGGTAGCCACACGCGGTGTTGTGAGTGTGTCAGATTTTTGGTAAACCCGAAGAATTATGCCGGTATACATTGAAGCATCTTTAAGGTACTTTTTGTTTGTCCAACATAACCTAGTACAGCAGAAAGCGAATAAAAACTATATAAACTCTGAAGCATTCAAGACTGTAAGCAGACGTAATCGAAGAGATTTGGAAACGAGCTTCTATTCCGATCGTCTCTAGGCCAAGAATTATATTCTTGCTTAAACAGTATCAAGACCGAAGGCTAGCGTTACTTAAATCCTTTAAAAGGGATGTACAAAAAGAATCTTTTCAAACTGCACTTACAGATTTTAAAAAATTGACCAAATCACTGTTTGATATTGCTATTTGCAAATGCGTTGTTTATTTAAAATGTCGTTGTGAAAAAAACTGCAAAGTAAGTCTGGTTATGAGGAATTTGAATAATTATGGTTTAAAACACTTTTATTTTTTACAGATTCCACTCATGGAACGAGATTTTATTCAGGATCAAAGGTCGTGTCGCAAAATGAAGATAGGAGGGATTGATAAAGAACATTGTAAAAAACTTCAAAAACGCAAGGTTAAGGAACTTCGCAAATGTTTTGATGAAAATTTACCTAGTTGCAGCAGTCAGTACTTCAATGAAGAAGAAATAAATGAATCACCCGATGAAACAACCAAAATGCAAAGTGATAATGATTTTGCTGCTAATTATGATTCTGCACAATCTGATCTTGACACTCCGGCTGATAATGCCAACATTACTAAAATACAAAAACGAAATTGTTTGAAGCTTGATATTTTATTCACTGTATTGGATAGATACAAGATATCTGATAGGGTTGGTGCTGCAATTGCTTCTGCTGCTCTGCCCGACGCTGGCGTAGTTACTAAAGAAGATCAATCCAAAGCTTTTGACCCGAGCAAAATAAGAAGGGCGAGAATAAAGAAGAGAAATGAACTACAATCCAAAGCATCGATTAAGTCAACTCGATATAAGTACATAAACAGTGATTATGATAACAGGATTTGTGATACTTTCCTTCGACAGTTATTAAATCTATAGTTAATATTTTTTTTAGAACATCTTCCGATATTTCATTGTTATTAGCCCGATATTTCATTGCCATTAGCTTTCAATATTTCTAAAAAATTATTCTAAAATGAAGTACTATGATAACTAAACAAATGTCTTTTCGTGTATTGCTTTCCCTCTTTTTCTCCTTTTCAATGTTCAACCCACAAATGAAATAACGTTTTCCAAAATCTACTACTACAGTACCTAGAGGCAAAAAATATGCAAAATTTAGAAATAATGTCATGCGCCTATTATGCTGCCGCTGCGGATTATATGGCAACATGTCGAAGGATTCATAGACATTTCCTTGAAAACAGGAATTCTTTTCCAAGTAACTGTAAAGTAAGAGTTAGAATTGACCAAGAATTATAGAGAGAGAGTTGAAATATGGTGTGCCTTAGGGCAGGGTTCTATTCTCACTTTTATTTAGGCTACTTATCAATGACTTGAAAAAATATAGAGGCAATACAGTTAATATGCAATTGGTTTTGTATGCACATGACACCACAATTGGGTTGTTGACGAATTTTCAAAAATGGTGAAATATGGTAGTGGAGGACTTAATTTAGTTATATATTTAATTTGGAAGAAAAATTCTTAGCGCAACATATTTTAAAAAATTGTTAAACTTCGACTATTTGAATGTGCCGCGAAAACGGTAGTGACATCATAACGGCAGTCAGATGTGAACTTATAAGCAGAACAGATGAAGACGAATAAGTTGACATTGCTGACAAGAAAGAAAATAACCTCATATGTCAAAAGTAAATTTGACGTTTAGCTAGCAGTGATTGATGTTTGCAGTTATTGTTAATATTTTTTTACAAAACGACTAAGGCAGTATATCTGTAAAAGCTAATTCTGACATTCTACTTGCGGTAGATATATTTATGGTCAGCGAATTTTTAAAAAGAGACGATCGTTTTGACATTGCAATGGTTGGAAGTGCAAAAGCTGCAAGGTACTTACGTTACAGCTGCTATAGACAGTACAAACTATTGTAATTTCTGCAAGAACTTCCTTTATCTTATCTTATTAATATTACATAATATGTCTAATATGTATTTTATTATTTAATTTAGATGAATTTGTTAACTATACTTTGTATTTTATTAAATATTTCCTTTTCATTGTTTTATTTCCTATTAACTATATACATGCGTATCTAACTGAAAACAACAAAATAAGTTTATCTACTAAAGAAATTATTTATTATCCATTGATACTCACTTCTAAGAAGAGTCAGAATGAGACTTACGAAGATATCAAGAAAGGTCAGTATTATAACAAAAAATAATAAATAGGTAAGTACTTTATGCTAGTATCTATCTAAGCAATAAACAATGATATGTATTTATAACACACATAATTCAAAGGGCATTTATAACAACAATCCAATGCATTCATAGCCATTTCCGACTGATTGTGTTCACCGCAGGCCTGTAGCTAGGGGTGGGCCAGGACGGGCGCAGCCCGCCCTGGAATAATTTTTGACCGACCTACGGCGACCGCAGAAAATAATGAGGTAGCTATTTTTAAATGGAAAAAACGAATTTTTGGCCCGCGGCCCTCTGAAAAATTGTTTGCCCACCCTTAAAGCATTTGTTAGCTACAGGCCTGGTTCACCGACTTTAGACGACTTTCACAGTTTGTTTCACATAGTTTTCCAACGGCGAGTTTTTAAATTTGCACTTTATTCCAACATAAACTAGATAAAATACATAAAAGCAGATTAAAGCCATTTCCCTTCTTTTAGGAAGTCAAAGCATGAATAACATTCTAATCTAGAGCCGTTAAGAATACAGTAATACACCCTGTTTTATCCACCAGTTTGGCGGGTAATTTAAATTTGTAACAGCTAGAACGCCACACAAGTCTTGTAATGCGGCCGTTTTTCCTACAACATAAACCCATATTAAAATCAAATTCCTACATTAAGATACAACTTACCACAAATAAAACGCTTAGAATATATTGTAATTTGTTACTTTACTTGACATTGAAATGGTCTCCACAATAGGAAGACTTTTGGTCCTTCTCTGGTGGCTTTTGAACCATTCATTATTACGTTCAGCGTTTATTATTGGAACACAACAGTTTTTCTGGTGAATTGGTGGTATTATTTACACAGTACGGCTGAAAACACTATCTGTACTTATATTTATCCATAACTAGATGCTGTTAAACTATACCAAATTGTAACCTATGAACGTCAGTTGAATTTGACGTTAAATATAATGTCAGATTAAATGTCGTGATTGTCTTTTTTCTCCGTCGCTATAAGCGAGTTTCTAAATTAGTACCCGTTTCTCGTCGTTTTATAACTAACTTCTCTACAGACTGCCGTTATTATGTCATCTCCGTTTTAAATGCATGTATTTTTGTAATTAATATTATAATATTATAAGACTTTCTTTTCAACTTCTACATGTTTCTAATGATTTTTTATGAATAACTGTTATTGTTTAACATAGATTCTCCTTAAATTTTAACTTAGTGCAACAACCCAATTGCACTATCAGCCTCGTCAGAAAATGAACAAATGTTGCTTTCAGAATTCGCAACCTATTATATGATTTTCTCAAAAAGATGTAAAATTCCAGAACTTACACTATAACTCAATGACTCTTTGCTAAAAAGAGTAGACGATTGCAAATTCTTGGGCCTCTACATCGATTACACAGGACCACAAAATGTTTTTGCGAGTTGCCTGGGACCAGACCCAGTGTAGCATATGTTTTTGGGGTCGCTGCCCTGAACAACATACCAAAAGTCCTGGCTGGTGGTGGGAGGTGAGGGGGTGGTTTAATTTAAAGGTCCCCTTTTTACGTTTTTCTTGAATAACTCGAAAACTACGACTTCTAGCAAAAAATTGTTTTTATACAAAATTAAACTACAAATAAGTTCCTCTTTTATGTAGGATCAATACTTTACAAGATATAGAGGTAGTCCAGTCAACGGAGCACTAAAATGATCAAAATCTCTATTTTGAGTGGTAACGAATGGATTTTGATGAAACCTTGTGCACTGTGTTTGTAATGACTTTAATAAAAAAGTTGAAAAAAAAATAGAGTAGGAAATGATCGGAAGGGGTAGAAAATGTTGTAGAACTCTCCAAAATCGTCCTAAGTTGAAGACATAATCAAAATTCGACTTAGGCAAAAATTTCATTTAAAGACATTTTTGGGAGTCTGCAGAGGCGCAGATCAGTCCATAAGGACCGTTTTGGGTTCTATAAGGCGTTGGAAATGACCAGGTGAAAATTCGAAGAAACACCGAATTTTCACTTAGGAAAAATGTTTTTGGTTCAGAATATGAGAGTAGAAGTATATAATGACAAAGATTTATGAATAATATACTTTTTCAAAGGTACCATAAATTGGACTTTGAAAAATAATATTTTTGGAAGGGCGTCAAAATTTGGCCCAGGAATCGATTTATCGAAAGTACGCCAAAGTTTCACTTGCAGACTAATTTTTCAAAACTGCGTTGAAATTTGGCTTGAAGATCGATTTTTCAAAAGTACGCCAAAATTTCACCCGCGGATTAACTTTTCAAAAGTACCTTGAAATTTGGCTTGAAAATCGATTTTTCAAAAGTACGCCAAAATTTCACCCGCAGATTAGTTTTTCAAAAGTACCTTGAAATTTGGCTCGAAAATCGATTTTTCAAAAGTACGCTAAAATTGGTCTTAAAATGGATTTTTCAAAAGTACCACAAAGTCAGTTTAAAAAGTACCACGAAAATATAATTTAAATTATTTTTTATTTTTTATTCCTCAACCAAAGACATTGACCTATGAGGTACGGTCATTGAAAGCCCAATTCTAAAGTATGAGCATAAAATTTTAATGATGCACTGCATCCGAAAGGCAAAATAGAAGATTTTGTCAAAGCCGGCGTAGTGCCGATAAGCAAAAATTGATAAAAATCAATGCACATGTACAAGGCCGGTTTCTCGCATAGAAAGAGTTTGGATTGACCCAGCGGCTCGCAATTTGGTCGAGCGCGTTGAGTGGTCCAGACAAAGCAATGGTAGAAAAGCCAATAACAGGGCTTTTCAAATGACAAAGTTATAGAGGAAAACGCCTTGTGCATAAAAATCCAAAAATTCAATTTTGCCTAAAAGTCGCTCGAAGGTGAGACGCTGCCAAATCGATAATATTGAACGACTGTGATAAGTCGTGGACTGATCGAACGCCACTCAACTTATGCAGTAATAAGTCCTCTGAATGTGTTTGAGTACGTGAATCTCCACGATACAAGAACTTTAAAGCTAAGTAGTCTCTAGCGAAACTAAATTCATTTAGTAAAACTTTTTAAGTTAATTTCAGTCAGCCTTAATTATTCATTTACCCAGAGTCTGAAATGATTCTAAAAGCTCACATTTTGATTCTGAGAAGGTATGTATGAATCTTTTCTACCTAATCGATCGTTAGCGTGAGCGCTCTCGCTTGTATGGTCTGAAAGTCACTACCTTGATTGGGGAAGGCACGATTCTTATCTTGAGAATTTTGTATAACCAATTCTGTTAAATAAACGGATTCTTTGAACTAATATTTCTTAATTGATCTTGAGGCCTGTTGACGGTCTATAATCCCTGGAACTTTCGTATGGAAAACCGGATGTGTCGAGTTAATTCGCATTAACGTTCAACCTTCTGGTTGCTTTACGGAGGTTTGATAGGGATTTTTTTATGCGTTTTTTGAGAAATATATTCCGTTATTAATGGACTAAAACGTGATTTTCGCGTACCAAAACTAATCCCTCCGCAGAGAAATTCTTCGGTTGGGATTTTTTTATGCAAAAATTCAGGAAATTAAGAGGTGCCTAAACCCCTAACGAGGGAATTCGGGTCCAGAGAGAGCGTAGTTTCCGATCTGTGGTAGTGCAGCCTTGGTCCATTACTCGGCTACCGAAGTGCATCTTATCTCGAACCCGCCTGGGAGGTAGAAGAACGGGGTAATACGCGACTGGCGCCCCCTGAGAAATAAATTGGTGTCGCGTCATTTTGACGCCCGGTAGTGCGTTCTTCTACAAAAACACCCCTTTTATCACGAGTTCCGTAACTTGTAGAATTAGGTCAAAAATGAAAAAAACCAATACTTTTTTGGTCAAACAATATACCTTTTCTGATCTACAATAAGATGTTTTTACTCTTGTGAATTGAAAAAAAATCTGAAAAAATTCAGGTGAATGTATCATCGAAATACAAGATTTTTTTTATTTGCAACTTTTGTGTAAAGAGCTTTTTCACCGAGTTTTTCCGAAAAAACATGAAAAACTACTTAATTTTTTTTAATCTACGATTTTTTTCACCCTCTGTGTCTCGTAAAGTATTGTATTGATCCTACATAAAAAATGAATGAGAACTTATTTGTAGAAAATTTCATCTAGTTTAATTTTGTATAAAGACAATTTTTCGATAGAGGTCGTAGTTTTCGAGTTATTTAAGAAAAACGTGAAAAGGGGACCTTTAAACTAGCTCCCCCCTCCCCGCTTACCCCCCACCGGCCAGGACTTCTGGTATGCCCCTATTTTTCCTTCGCTGATTGGACTATTAGATAATAAAGTATAGTTCCTTGCCACTTTTCACTAATAGAGATAAAGGCAGATTTTTGTAAAACTGATTAAAACTTTATTTTTTACTTTTTAGAGATATTTTTTTGAAGATTTATTGAAGGCGATTCGATTTGAAAAACGAATTTTTTTTTTCAAACTTTTTAGTAGTTTCTTTTATTTATTTAACTTCTACATAGTGAAGGAAACTATTGTGAAATTCTCTTTGTTGGGCACGATGTGAATGCATAAAAATAATATCATGTCTATGAATTAATTAATATTACTGGCGACTTCGCCAAATCTTTGAAATATGAAGTAAAAAAAAATTTTTCTTAATTTAAAAAAAAAATATCCTGACGTGACAAGGCAAAATAAGTTTCAGATTCGGTTTCAGCGACCCCAAAAACATATGCTACACTGGGTCTGGTCCCAGGCAACTCGCAAAAATATTTTATGGTCCTGTGTTATCAATTAACTTGGGATGAACATGTTGGCATTATGATCAGTAAATTAAATAGTGCCTACTTTGCTATTGTTAATCTTAAAAACATAGACATTAGATAGATATTAAAAATCCACAGCGAGCCAGCGCTCGCTGTGAAAACAATCAATCCAGCCCAGGCCGTCAGTGGATAGATGTGCAAGCAGCGACTTCTTCACTTATACACTGTTAATATATGAAGACTTTATCGTGAAATCTTTGGAGAATGGTTACTGTGTGGATTCAATTTACACAAATTTCTCCAAGGCATTTGATAAAGTAGATCACACATTGCTTCTAAACGAATTATCTTTAAGTTACCGAGTTCAAGTTGTAAAAGTTCAAAACTATTATTCACATGAAATTCAAGTTAGGTCAGGGGTGCCTCAAGGGGCGCACTTGGCACCTTTGTTGTTCAATCTATTTATTAACGATGTTGTAGAATGCTTCTTGTATAGTCAGGTATTAATGTATGCAGATGACTTAAAAATATATAAAGAAATTAAAGATTCCACCTCTATTATAGAATTACAAGATGATATTACCAGATTTCAGGATTGGTGTAAGCGTAAAAAATTAACATTGAATGTTTCAAAATGCAAATATATCCAGTTCAGTAAAGAGATATCTCCATCAATAAATTCGTATGTAATTAAGGATGCACCAATTGAAAATGTAAAAGTAATACGTGATTTAGGTATATATTTTGACTCCAAACTGACATTTGTGCATCACATCGACTTAATATGCAATAAATCTCTAAAAGTACTAGGTTTCATTAAAAGACATACCAAAGATTTTAGAAACATAGCTGCCATAAAATCACTATATATTTCACTAGTTAGAACTCACTTAGAAAATTGTTCAGTAATATGGTCTCCATATTTTCAAGTGCATATAGATAAGATAGAAAGAGTGCAAAAAAGATTCTTACGTTATGCTGCATATAAGGTCAACATGGCTACGGATAATATTAATTATAATGTAATTTTAAATAATTTAAATCTTTGCACCTTGGAACAACGCAGAATCAACGCAGATGTTGTCTTGGCATTAAAAATTAGCAATGGCATTATTGACTCGCCTGCATTACTCTCTTCAATAGACTTCTATATGCCCCAGAGACATTTAAGAGAAACTTATACATTTTTTATTCAGAATCATCGAACCTTATACGGTTCTAATTTAGGAACGAGTAGAATTGTAAGAAATGCTAATAATACTCGACTGGATATTTTTAATACCTCAGTCGATAAGTTGAAAAGACATTTGATGTGATTATTATTTATAGCTTTAAGATAACTTTATATAAGTTATTGTTTGCTTTTCATATCCCTGATCTGAGTCGTTTATTTATGTTAATTCTATATCTTTCAGTGTTGTTTTCAAATGTGTTTATTCTTTTTTTTTTTTTTGTAATTAATTTATTAACTGTTCTTTAAGCATATTTTTTAATGTTTTATCTGTAATTGAGCTAACCCGTAATAAATAAATAAATAAATAAATAAAAATAAACTTGTTACTTGCACGCATTGTGTTTAGTTATTTCTCCCACTCAACCACTGTTAGAGCTGGGATAGCTGGCAGTTGAAGTCCAAGCGTAGAGAGTAGAGGCAGTTCCGAACGACCACCAGACTAAGGAAGACATATCTAGCAGGACCAGCAAGTAAGTTTGACAGAAGAATTTCCTAAGTCATGCAAGAGGCCGTATACTGAAATAATTAAAAGTCCGTCAGCATCATCAAGCCAGTGCGCAGAAGGACTGAAGTCACCCCACTCTAGTCCCTACCAACCACCTGCCAAAACCAGACGTGCCAGGGAGAAAGTGAGCAAGTTAGTATTTTGCTATGTAATTATTCGTTGTTATGCTTTCTCATTCCTGATAGCTAAATACTGTGTGTAACCTAATCAATTCCGTTGCTTGCTCTGTTAATCCGTCATCTCCTGTCATACCGGACCGTACATCTTATATAACCGTCACCAGACCGTAGTCGAAGTCATAACACCGTTTTGCTTCCGCCTGCCGTAGTTTAACTCATAACATCACCGTAGCTTAATCATAGTCTGAGGTTTTAGTTTCATATAGTATTAAGGATAGCATTAGTTGTGTATATAATATTTGGAACTTGTAGAATTAGTAAATAAAGGTTAATTATATTCCGAATTTTGCGTTTTACTGCTGTGTGTGTGTGTGTGTGTGTGTGTGTGTGTGAAAGAGTCTAATTTTCCCTATTTTGACTCACTGGACATTACCATTTCTTCACTGCAGCTACTCAAGCCCTGCATTAAAAAAAAGGAACCGATATGTATATACCGATCTGTAAATACCGCCGTTGCTGGGGTGTCAAAGTGGCACTTCTCGACCTCACTGGGAAGTACATCACAGTTTCAAGTCTGAAGTTGACTTAAATTTCTCACATAATAGTTTTTTGTTGATTTATGATTGAACTAGATCTGTTCAAAATTTGATTTCGAACAATTCTCATTTTCTGTTTTTGCCATACAATCAATACGGACGGAGATATTTGCTTGAATTATTTACAATATTAACGTTTCACTTAATTCTTAAGATTCTGACTAATTTCCCTCATTTAAAATTAGGTGGGCCATGGTGATATTGCGATTTTTAAACAACTACTTGCTAATATTTCACTTTACTCACTAGGGCATAAAGTAAACTGTTTAGGTATATCCTAAAATATACATATATCTTTGGTAATGTTTTCAGTATTAGAAAAAATATTGTATAGAATTCGTGTGTAAAGTACCATTTTTCACTCATGGGATTGTTGAACTCTCGTACGGCTCATGCAGCAAAATTCCCATTTGTGAAAATATTATCAGTTTACACACTTGTTGAATGAATAACTATTTTAAAACTTTAAAAAGCTGTAAGGAAACATAATCTATGTTTATTTAAAGGTTTTGTCTTATTATTATATTCCAAATGTGCTACTAAAAAGATGTCCGTTATTTTAGGGGACATACTGGGTGTAACAGGATCATGGTATACCCCCCCTTTTCTCCTTTAGTTTTGAAGATAGTTGATTGAAATTTGGTATATCCTATATACATAATAAGCGGCACTTTTTGACATACAAGTGATTTTTTTTTCACTTCCAGTTTCGTCGGTAGTGACACAGAAGTGACATTAACTTTCGATTTTTCAAATTCAAATTTTGAAAAAATTATTTTTGCAATCGTTTGAGATTAGTATGCTTTCATATGTTAGTTTTTCTTTACCTCGTTCTTCTTATTATTTGGCGTGCTTCAAATGACTGTATTAAGTGTTTTTTTGTTGCTCTATACATAGGAAAGAGTTGTCAAGTTAAAACTAAAAAAATGCAGGTTTCAGAGTTTATTTCAATTGTTTTTGTCATACTGAACCGCTTACCTTCTGTTCTATTTATCGTATGAGGTTCATTTTATACTCTCTTTATGCAAATTTTATACGTAACACTCTTTGATGTAGCTCCAACAAGCAAAAATTAAATGTTAGAAAAATGCAATTTTGCATTTACCGTTCTTTCCGTACAAAGAAAACCACTAATGTACTTCATTATTGATAATTTTTATACGCACCTATATTTTTGTAAATTTTTCATTTTATAATGAAATATTTTATCCAATAAAATATTAATACCTTATTTGTGCTGGAATGTATTATTGCATTTTTGAATTCTGCATAATGTTCTGAATCCAACGATACCATAAAAGTGGCATTTCAAACGTCGATATTTTTTATAATATAATTTTTAGTTTTCCATTTAAGTGTACCATGACGGCTCTGATTTATTCTAAATGACCCGTGTGTAATGCTAGAAAAACCGAAATCCCGTCAAAAATACTAACTTACCCGATTTATGAGCAAATAAAGTTCATCAAGACGGTTTTTGGGGCAAAACTCATTTTTTTCAAACGGAACCATATTGGTACCATTTATTAGTACTATTAATAAGGAATTTATTCATATATTGTATTAAAATGTGCGATAAATACAAACAAAATTACAGCTAAAAGAAAATAAGAAAATACAATTTTGTTCAAGTAACTAACTAAGGTGACTTTGAAAACAATGAAATATTTAGCTTGTCTAACATTTGTTGATTTACCGGAGTTTTTATTGTGTCTTTAAAAATTGTTTAAAATTCTTGTTAATTGTGTTGAAAATGGCGCAAACTTATACAAAATTGTATTTTCTTATTTTCTTTTAGATGTAATTTTGTTTGTATTTATCACACATTTTAATACGACATATGAATAAATTCCTTATTAATAGTACCAATAAATGGTACCACGGTACCTATATGGTTCCATTTGAAAAAATAAAGTTTTGCCCCAAAAACCATTTTGATGAATTTTATTTGCTCATAAATCACGTAATTTAGTATTTTTTATGGGATTTCGATTTTTCTCGCATTACACGGGTCATTTAGAATAACTCGGAACCGTCATGCCACACTTAAATAAAAAACTAAAAATTATATTATAAAAAATATTGACGTTTGAAATGTCACTTATTTGGTATCGTTGGATTCAGAAAATTATGCAGAATTCTAAAATGCAATAATATGCATGGTGTACCATATAAAAATGGAAAGTTAGTGTTACTTTCGGCGAAACCGGAAGTGAAAAAAAAATCAATTGTATGTCAAAAAGTGCCACTTATTATGTATATAGGATATCCCAAATTCCAATCAATTATCTTCAAAACTAAAGGAGAAAAGTACAGTGATTCTGTTACACCCGGTATATAACAGTGTATATGTACAACAAAGAAAAAATATATAACCTCATCTTACCTCTTGTGACATCTGCTTCGTCAATTTTAGCACACCTGAGAAACTGAACTGTAGACTCAACCAGCGACTGGGCATCTCTACTAGGAACAGCAAGAAGTAAACCAAAAAGTCCAGTATCTGAATAGGAGGCATTAAATGCTGTAGAAGAATAATCCCCTTGGCATGATACGGATTTACAAAATAGCCCATTATCTCTCGTACTCCATTTGATTTGTGGGCCGATGCCAATAGCTCTTTGAAGTACAGCGAATGCTAAAGCTTCTTTGGTATTCTTTAAACCAGCACCCTCTCCAGCTACAGCTATAAATGCAAGGCTACCACCTTTATTGGACCTGTAAGTAAATTTGTCAGAGGAGAGCTGTATAATCATATTCATATTAAAATTATTTATTATTTATTTGATATTTTCTAATAATAATAATTACGCAAAATTTAAAGAAAATTGAACCGCCTTCAAAAAAAATACCTAAAAATTATGAAATAAGATTACACTGTTGGGCCTTTCCCATGTTTTTTTTTTATTGAATATTTGAAAAGTTCTCTTTAAAAAAACTCGCCCGTATTTTTTCTTTTTTGCGAAATTTGCTTCTTTTCTACAGAAAAAATTATTGTTATATGAATTTAAAATTGGCGGCAATATTTCTGCACTGATGACGAGATGGGCGGAATGACCAATCAGTAGAGTCTAGGTAGAGGCTACATATGAATAGATTGTACGTATAAGTGTTTGTCTCTTTCTATCTTTACCGAATTGACAGACATGTCATCAAGCTTTGTTAGTTCTAGTTTAGTGACGTGTGAAACTTTTCTTTGATGCATTTACTATTAAGTTGCCAAAAATGAATGAAATCTAAATCATATGACATTATTCCAAAGTTAAAACCTCTAGTTACTGTAGGTACTAATATATAATAATACATTTATAGTTCATACCTGCTGAATTTATAAAACTAAATAGGTATGTACAAAAACTAAATAAAAACGTTAAAATATGATACATTTCACTTTTGTAGTATACAAATTACAGTTAATAAATATAAACAACTAGGTTTAAGTGTTTTATTTTCTTTTACATTTATTGAATAATTTTTAAAATCATTATTAAATCTAAAGATTTATCAGTAAGTTATTTTATTTAAGTAAACAGGAATTGTCATTCACCCTTTCACTGTCAATAATAGGGAGATTATCACTTGGTGCCTTCTCAAAATCTGTCTCCATTTTTTTAATGTCTACACAGTACTCACACACACACATACACACACACTTTTAAATAATTAATAAGAAACACAGTTATGAAGACAAAATACTAGATCCATACAATCACACAAAATCATTCTGGATTTTCAAGGAGTTATTTCGGTGACTTGAGAAGCGCGTAAGAAAACTACGTAAATCGTAAATAAGAGAACATAACCTATCTACTTATTTTATTTCCATCATTGTTGCAAAGTGTCAGTTATTTGTTGGGAGCCGACATGTCGAAAGTGTGTTTCTTCTGTTAATTATTATCATTTTTATTATAGGAAGTGGTATTATTCAATGGAAATTCATTATTTTCAAAAGCGGAGATAAAAAGTAGACATTCTTTAGTGAAATAATTAAAGCATTTCCTCTAACGTTAAACATTCATATACATTAGGCAACATGGAAATAGTCTCATCGGCAGGTTTCCAGACGAGATGTAAAATTCAGAAACATCAAGAGGTTCGGTTAATGTTTGTATACGGCATCTGCATCATAACCTTAAATTTTAAGTTTTTCAAGTTTATTCTCATTTTTAATGTTTGTATACGCATTTTTAGCTTCGAGCCGCACTGGCTCCAAGCAAATACTTAAATATTCACGTAAATAATTTTTTAATAAAAATAGACGGCTAATTACAGGTTAGACTTCCAACCTCCTATTTTATTAGGACAAGGTATTTAGAACTTCACAAACATCACACTGAACTAGACTTTAGTTGAAAATACGGGAACCAAGCAGAAATTTTAATAATAGGTGGGTAATACTCTTAAATCTTAAGAAACACATAATCTTTGAAGTTAGCTGTGACGTCACGTGCAAATGCCCTATGAATCCAGAAATTGTTTAATTTTGATTGGAGTTCCGCCCATGACGTAATTTGAGCGCGTTTACTTGTTTGAAATATGGAGTAAATTAGACAATATTTTTATTTTTAAAATATCCATTTAAAACTAAAATATTATACGATATCATGTGTATATACAATATTTATTAGGTGTTAATAAATGATTTATGACAAAATAATCATCAAGTTCTATTACGTGGGAAAGGCCCATTGAACCTTATTACTTAATATCGATATTGAAGTCGGTTAAAAATACGTTTGATTTCGTTATTTGCTCATTTTTACATCGACTTTAATATCGATATTAGGTGATAAGGTTAAATTAACTGGGGGACGGTGTAATTTTATTTATAATTTTTAGCTTTTTTTTTTTTTAAATTTTTTCACCCTTTTTAGTGACCACTTTATTTAGCTTCTACACAGTAAAATACCCGTCGTGGCTTTTTGAACTTAAACATTAGGCTCGTTATCAGCGAATCCCAAAATCATTAGATATCGTAGGACCTGCCCACATATGACCTTATGTAAAAGTGGTTTCAGCCAATTGTAATAAAATTGGAGTGTATTGTACTTCAAACCATGCTGACTAAAAGTCTCAATGGGCCCAACCCCCTAAAGTTAAGATATTTAATAAGTTTGAAAAATAGTCCCTTGAGATAAACCAGAAAAAGGTAAAAAAGCCCAAAAGTTCAGTAACTGGACCGCAACACATCTTCCCTCTCGTTTTCGAGGACGGGGAACACGATGGTAACAATATTTTCCAACCTACCTTTCACTCGCTACCTCTAAACAGGAGAAATCACCCTTTTTCCAATTTTCCGGTGCTAGGCTTGCGAGAACTTGTCGGATCAGTTTTTTTTTGTCAATTCGAATAAAATAAGTAAAAATTGACCACAGGTGATCTAACCCACCCCCGGGGGTTGAAACTACCCCATCCCCAATAACGAAATACCACCAAAACAACGATAATAAGCCCTTATTTTATACAATGATGATAATTCTAGTGATGATGGTAATGACGATGAAAATGATTATGAATGTAACAAGATGGACTGTGATGTCCATTTCGACTCGGACGAACAGTGTGATTAAAATTGTAAGCATCGAAAGATCTATTAGCATAGAATAAGAATTGTATATAATGAACCAGATGTGATGAATGATCATTAAATTACTAAAAACGAGAATATTTTCACATATATAATCAATGATAAAAACAAAAATATCTATATATACCAATGACCCATCTGTTTTACATACTTAGTCTGCACATATTTTTATTCAAAATTATAATTTTTAAATTACTTCCACATCCAGTGGAAGTATAGTAACAACAAATTTTTAAAAATTTTTATTGTTCAAATACCTAGGCTTAGAATGTCATGAACCGTCGAGATTTTAAGTTTGAGCGAAAAAAAAATTTTCTGTCTATAACTTTTTTTGTGCGCACATTTACTCTGGAACCGTTAGAGATATTGACTAGAAATTTTGTACACATATGTACTTTAACAAGATCTAGAACTAGATTATATTTTCATCTTGTTCCGTCGAAGGGTTGGGGGGTAAATTGGGGTAAATTTAGGGTAGGTCAGAGTCCATAAAAATGGATTATTTTTGTTCTGTGAAGTGGATGATTTTCAAGTTTTAAAAGTTGGAGTTGGGGATAGGAAGTCTAAAAGAATCCCAAATTTTACTGTACAAGAAAATTTTTTGATAAACTTGATTTCCCAAAAATACCAAGGAATTAGTGATGTCAAAAAATTAATACAAGATCAATATAGAAGGAGCAGTGTAGAAATGAATCGAAAATGATCTACCGAGTCTGCCAAAGAAAACGATAGTAACTCAGGAATTTCAGTTTTGAGAAAATTGCGATTAAATGTTTAAATGGTGTCCTTAAAAATCGAATTGTAACAACTTACTATACATGTCACGATCTATTATTGGTTGCCTATAGCTCACAGAGTTACGATAGTTTTCTAAGGAAATCTTATCTATATAATCGATTTATTGACTACTGTAACTCAAACACAAATTTTATGAATATTTTTTGTTGGGAGAGTCATTATGATATTTAAAATATCATCTTCTTCCTTAATTTCCACTTTTAAGTAACAGGAAACTAGCATTGATAATGATACACGAACATAAAAAACTATTTGTAATTTTTAAATCAATCCACACCACTGCACTACTATATAAATGGAAGATCAATATCCTTACCAATTTTTACGTGAAACTGAACTCCGCGCAAGTATGGCAACCATCAGGCGGAGCGCAATTGCACTACAAAATACGCCAGAGCCGTTCTTATTGTTACTGCAACTGTTTAAAACCCGGGACTTTGCCCCGATTCTTGCAACACGGTATCATACAAGATTGTCTCAATTAACTGTTTATAACAGTCGCAAAATATTACACAAAATAATCAACTTATCACAACTTTACACAAACAACATAAATAAACAAAGAATAAAATGAGTGACACCGACTCTGGAAATTTCATCTAATCCAAGACTACGGAACACTACGGAATCTATAGGAAACAAATAAAGCACAGAATTGCATTAGCTTGTAACTACATGTGATAAGTTCCCGTAGACAGCCATTTGGTTCAAGCACAGACATCAATTTCTCTCCTGCGTCGACGCATGGCTACACTTTGTGAATCCGTAATTACCGTATTTGGTTCACGCGCATGTACCTATACTGGTCTTCCATTTATATAGTAGAGTTCAGTGATTCACACTAATCACAATGACATTAACATTTTAAGGTTATAAAATATGGTTCAACTTCACCGATTGATTAAAAATAATCTTGCTTAACACGTCTTCAGATGAGAGTGAATAGACAAATGAGGCAATAATCTGTTCATCCGGTTTAGGACACAGTGGTGCATACAGCAGTAAGAGAACCAGAACTAGCTATCCCCAGCATTGAATCCGCCGATGACAATGATGCAAAAGTAAATAACAAATAATTTAAGGAAACAAGCATTTTTTTAAATTTTATAAATCGAAAGTAGAACACTTTTTAAGGCAATTTCCAAATTTTTAGATTTTTATTAGAACGTTTAAGCCCTTAAATAAATTACCAAAGTTGGACCGCGAGAAAACAGGGTGAAGCTTCGCATGACTACTTTGCAGATGCTGATCAGGCGACAGTCAAGATTTAATAGGGTATCTACAAGTGACTTCACATCTAACCTCAAAAATATGTATTTCTTAAGATTTACAAATATTACGTAGCTGTTATTAAAATTTCTGCCTGGTTCCTGTACTTTCAACCAAAATCTAGTTCAATGTAATGTTTATGAAGTTTTAAATAGTTTGTCACACTAGAATAAGACACTTTTTGCAGGTTAGGAATCTAACCTATAATTAGTAGTCTATTTTTATCAATCAAAAATATTGACAAATTATTTGAGTAAATTTTTAAATATTTGCTTGGAGCCAGTTTGGCTCCAAGCTAAAAATGAGTATACAAACATTAAAAATGAGAATAAACCTAAAAAACATAACAATTGAGGTTATGTTAGTTATATGATGCACATGCCCTCTAAACGTGTGGCGCATGTTATTGTGTTTGTGTATTGTTAATCTTTTATCTTTCTGCTGGTTTAAAATGAGTAGTGTTTATAGTAGAGTGCTCGGTGCCCAGATATACGCATAAAAATAAGTTCTGTGGGGGTTTCGTTATTACAAGCTGAATTTGATATAAAATTAATGATGATATTCTACTGATGTTTCAAAATCTCAAAGCCGTCAAAAAATGTCCTACTCAAAAGGTCATTATAATCAAAAAACGAGTTATTTCTTAGTGAATTAGGTGTTTTGATATTTCTACTTTTGAGTAATAGCAGATCCTTTTAACCATGAATAGAAGTAGTCAAAATAAGTAGATTTTCGAACAGACCCACCTCGAGAAATCATGCCTGCTCCCCCTGCCCCCCCCCTCAAAGGGGCTGCCTGTATCTACCTATATATATATTTTTTTCTCAAAAACGGTAGGAGCTAGACGAATGATCTTGGCGCCATTCGATAGAGTATAAAATTTTGCATAAGACCCTCCATTTGCTTTTTGCTGTTTTCTTCTTTTTTTAAGACCCCACAGCAAAAAAAAGGGGGTGAGGAGCCTTCCAACAGCGACACATGTTTGGCTATACCTCTAAAACGGCCCAATAAATCAAAATTCTACAAGATATAAAAAAATAAAGACCATTTTTTTTCTATCGATTGGTATATTATTTGTTTATATAAAGCCGTCAGTGGCATACAAAGAGAAAGATGCACATGTGCATAATGAATTTATTTAAAATAATTTATTATTGTGAGGGAGGGTGGGGGGGCGTGCCCCGCACGAGCGCGCCACGAGCTTAATATACTTTTTTTCCGAGTAAAATTGATGACAGAAAATTATTTTTTTTAGATTTTATCCCTTCCACTCATCTAGGGATTGCATTACCGGTTAACCGGTTAACCGATTAACCGGTAAATAGGACAAAAAACACATGACGATAATTACCGGTTATTTTAATTTTTTACCGGTTATTTCGGTAAAGTCTGAACTTACGATATGTGACGTATTCAACGTTTCTATTTATGTCAGTGACTAGTATTCTCTAAATATAGAGTGACTGTCCCAACACTGAGCACTTTTAACAATAAATAAATAATATTATAAAAAGTAAAACCCAAACACCAAGCCCTAAGAAATACAAGTAAGAAAGACATTGACAATATCTCGCGACAGGAAATTGAATATTTCACTGCCTTAAATATCCGGGGAAAACATTTAGAAGAATGTTATTACCAGTTCTTATTAACTTATCGACCTACCAATATCGATAGAGGAAGGGCATTTTCAGTTGGTGGTATTCTATGTACAAATATCAGACGACTAACAGAAACACCTTTGAAAAACTAGCCCTTTTAATGGGCTATTTTTAAAAATATTGTATTTTTAGATTAGGTATTCAGTAAATGCCCTATTTGAGTTTATGTTTGTAATTTTTGTTATTTACAGAATAATTATTTATTTAAATTTATTTCATTTATATTTTTTCCTTTTGATAATGAAAATTTTTGTTTGTTCATTATAATAATAATAATAATAATACATTTATTTTACTCAAAGTAAAAATGGTACAAATTGAACTATAGAGCTCTTCTTCCATTTGCCCAAATACAAATAACCTAAATCTAAGATTATAAAAAGATTATAAAAAAATATTAATACATATAAATCTAAAATTTCAAGAAAAAAATAATTATTATTTTATTTGTTAATATTCATTAATGAATGGTAATAATCTAACAAATGTTATATTTTATAATAATAATAACAATAATAACAACAGCAGCACTCAGACATACGAGCAGACAAGGGGAACGGGTAGACCCCACGAAGCGAAACAAAAAGGTTAAAAGTAAATAAAATTATATCGGAAAAAGAAAAAGAAATATACGCGCATCCACAACTCACTATCAAGTCTCCTGCTTCTGATCAGCCAAAATGTAATTTTTGACAACTTTTTTTGTGATTTATATTGTTTACATTCATTTGAAAGTTCATTCCAAAGATGAGATGCAAAATACGTAAATGATCTTTGAAAAATCGCAGTTTCATGCTGAGGCACCAAAAATTTTGTATGTATCTTGTATTATGCAAGTGATCTCGGGAAATTAACTCATTTCTTAAGTACTGAGGTTCGTCATTATGAATTATTCGCCAAATAAGTGTGAGCATGTGTATACGTCTACGCTTTTCCATGTTTAATATGGTGTGTTTATTTAGATGTCGTGATATATGTTGTCTATATGGGATACTGTAAATATAACGCATACATGAATTTTGAGGTTTTTGAATTTTCTTTTTTGCTGTCGCCGATAATAACTTTCCATATACAACATCACCATAATCAACTAAAGATAATACGAGTGAATCACAAAATTTTGATTTACACTCTCTAGAAATGTCTTTCGGAAAACTGTATAATTTTTTCAATCAACTGTAAGCGAATTTCAATTTGGAAAAAATATGTTTCTCAAAGCCTAATTATATTAATTATTCGCATATAAAAATGTTTTTTGTTAAATTTAGATAATTTTGTACATGGAAAAAGACAATTGCCATTTTTGCCACCTTAACCATTCATTCTAAAAATTACCGGTAAATACCGGTTAACCGGTTATTTACATTTTTATTTACCGATTTACCGGTTATTAAAACTTCCGGTAAATTGCAATCCCTACACTCATCAAGGAGGAAAACAAAATTTTTTTTCAGACTTGACCAGAAAAAGGGACGCCTTCCAAAATTTCGCACGAGGGCGCTTGAGGAACTAAGGTCGGTCCTGCCTCCTTCCAACAGTTGCCAAGCTGTATAAACAAAAAATGTATCTTATTTGAAATGCCCTTTTTGTAATGTTTTTTAAGAACGGCAGTAGAAAAATATTCTGTGAAACACGTAAGGGTCGTTATTTGACTTATATGATTACAAAGTTTGACTAACATCTAGTTTTACAACTTTTCGCATCTGTGATATGATCACCCCCGTTTCCTTATTAGTCTATGAATAACTATTTTCACTCCTATTATACTCATTTAATTCTACACTGTAACCTGACAAAATTTTGTCTATCAAAACGCTTACAACTACCTAAAAAAAAAACTGTTTAGAAACCTACTGCACCAAAAAACTAAAATAATTCTGATGGAGTCATTTGCTCTGTCCCACTTTAACTATGCCGATATAGTATAAGAGCTCAGGAAAATAAATAGTTTTCAGGAAATGCACACACTATTAGATTCATAATAATGTCCCAAAATTTCATCATATAACTTCTTTTTAAGAGAACTACAAATACTTAAACTTGAGGATTGATGTTTATTTCACACAAAACAAATTTTTATACAGTTTGTAATATAAAACACGTGTCTTATTCTGTAGAATTCTTATAGAATGAAGTCAAAATTTGAGATATTTTTATTGTTTCGATTGGTAGAAAAGACATGTCAAGGCAGAAAATTGCAATTTTTTAAAATTTTTTATCTATTTATTTAACGTCGGCCTATTTCCGCTACCAGGGCCTATCACCGACGCCAGGAGGCGATAAGAAATTGGGAAATTTTGCCGAACCTCTTCTCATAAGAAGAGTAGGGATCTTTTACTTGCCTAACATTTAATAGACAAGGGACCGCCTGCTTTACATCCCCTCCGAAGAAAGGTTGGTATATCCACTACATAATCCTCATCTTGAAATTACATAGCTTCCGCATATACACTGATATACAGGCTGCTAGAAGATGAGACGAAATCGCTGTGTTTCCCAAGATGGATTTCACCAATCCAAGCACTAACCATGCTGCACATTGCTTCACTGGAGTATCGAGATACATACACAGTGAGGATGTATCTACGCTCGCCCCCAAAATTGCAATTTAAAAATATTTGAAATTCGTGTTCTTTGACCCCAAATGAAGTATCATGAAAAAATTAGCCTGACTATTATTGAAAATGAATTTATACATTTACGCTTTAAATAGAACACCAAGTGATGCCAACAGGCATACAATTATTTGGTACACATGTGAATTGCTGTATTTGCAAACTTTTAGTAAAAAAAAAAACGTGTATTATACAGTAGTATTACTAGTGGGGTCAGGCCCCCCGCATCAAATCATGCGACCCGGTACTAAATTCACTAGCGGGCCCCCGCGCCTAATAATTGATGAGCGGGAAACATTTTTTTTGACAAAATCTCTGGTGGGTCCTCGCTAAGGGTCCCTCGGAAGCCAATGGGCCCCCGCGCTTAATAATTGATGAGCGAGGGGAAGAAATTTGAAAAAAAAATTTTGCCAAAATCTCTGACGGGCCTCCGCTACAGGTCCTTCCAAAGCCAACGGGCCCCCGTGCTTAATAATTGATGAACGGGAGGAGAAATTTGAAAAAAAAATTTGCCAAAATCTCTGGCGGGCCCCCACTACGGGACCCTCGGAAACCCGGACCCTTAAACTCAGTACCCAATGCTTATGGGGGGCCTGAGTGAGGTCAATAGAGGCTGAAAATATGCATAATTACGGGAAGCTTCGATTTCACTTAAACCTTTTGATATCACTTTTAAATAGCTTAAAACAAAAAGTTATAAACATATATAGTCCAGTCAATGAATATATTGTAGAATGCATGGAATATGCGAGACTTTTTGACTTCAGAACTTTGTTAGGAGTAGGTAAACATACTAAAGGTCCCCGCCTCTGGGAGGTGAGCTTACGGAGGGAGGGAGGGGGGCATTTTTGGATTTTTCGATTATATCTCGGAAACGGTGGACTCTAGAAAAATATGTTCTAAATAAAAATGAAGACTAATTAAGTTTCCTATAAAATTGTTTCCATACATATTTGTCGAGTTTCCAACGGTTTTCGAGATATACGTTATTGAAAATTGATAATTTCCGAAAAAAATATTTTTAAGTGTATATCAAATTGAAGGAAATTTAATGCTCTACAACTTCGTTTGTGACAATTTTTCTGAGAATGGACCGTGGGAGGCGCTAGAAGCAAATGTTTGACAAAAAGAGTTAGGTAGAAATGATTTTTTCGAAAAGTATCGATTTTCAATAACGTATATTTATTTGTTTATTTATTTATTTTGTTACAATATCCAACAGACCAATGTCCAATTTCAGGATAAGGGTAGATACATGCATAAATGTATAACTACAAGAACAATGGTATAAAAAACAAGTAAATAGAAGACAAACAACTTAGTAAAATTCGAATATAGATCAAAATACAAAAATAATGACATGTGAAACATGAATAAAATACAAACAACTTATTGTAATAACATGAAGACGATAAAAACATACACATATACGTATAAAATATGCAATTATATAAATTTAAAAATCATAGTTGCTTAATTCCTTGGATGTTAGTATTAAAGATATCTATTTGAGTATTTACACTATTATAGTTTGAGAACATCTGGAAGAGTGGTGATTGCACTAGTACATTTGTTCTGGGGGTAGGAAGCAAAAATGTATCACTGTGCCTTGAGGCGATACGCGGTACAACATAGAAAATGCTATTGTGGAGATTTTCACACTTAATGACATTGTGAATAATTTTGTACAAAAAAATTATTGACTGAGTAGTCCTTCTCTTTAGGAGACTGTCAAAGTTAAAAGTAGATAAAAGAATGTCTTGGCGATATCCTTGAGAAGGATAGTGCCCAAGTGTTTTGAAATATACATTTTTTAGGAAGCGCCGTTGAATGTTTTCGAGTGCTGAAATGTGGCAGTTATAAATTGGATTCCATATAATTGATGCGTACTCCAACTTTGATCGTACGAAAGAGTTGAATAATAGTTTGCATGAATCAATATTATTGAAGTCCTTGATATTTCTTAAGACAAATCCCAGTGTTTTAAAGGAAGATGTAACAGTTAAGTCAATATGGTCAACGAAGGTCAACTGTGGGTCAAAAAGGACACCAAGGTCTTTAATACAATTAGGTCTCTCTAGAGCCGTATTAGAAATTTTGTAGTCAAATAGACAAGTATTATGCTTTCTCGAGTAGGATACAACATGGCATTTACTGATATTCAAAAATAGATTATTTTCAATGCACCAGTTATTTATATGGTGTAGGTTTCTTTGCAGATGTTCGCAGTCTGCTAGTGTGTTAATTTGACTGAATATTTTTAAATCATCGGCATATAAAAGGTAATTTACATCAATTTTAGTTGCAATATCATTAATAAAAACTATGAAAAACTGGGGTCCAAGAGTGGAGCCCTGAGGTACACCAGATGTTTGCAAAAATTTTTCAGACTTATGGCCTCTAACTTGTACATATTGCCAACGATCAGTTAAGTATGACGTTACTAGGTTTAAGAAATCTGAAGATACGCTAAAATGTTGGAGCTTATGTAGTAGAATGTTATGATCCAATTTATCAAAAGCCTTAGAGAAGTCGGTGTAGATAACATCTACTTGACCTCTCTGATCTAAGACTTCACTGATAAATTGCGTTTTGATAACCAGATTAGCTACTGTTGATCTCCCTGAGACAAAACCATGTTGCTCAGGTACTAAACTGTTGTTAACATGAGCATATAGATGATCATATAAAATAATTTCAAGAATTTTACTCAAATTACTGATTATCGTAATTGGCCTATAATTAGTTATGTCATTAATGCTGCCTTTTTTTAATATAGGTGTGATTCTAGACAGTTTCCATACTGCCGGAAAGGAACAGGTCTTTAAAATCATATTATATATAATACAGAGTGGAATTGCAAGTATTATGGCACAGTCGCGAATAAGAAACGCAGGTATATTATCCGGTCCCATGGTCATATTCGGTCGAATTCTTTTAATAGCTTTTTCAACATCATTACGAGAAATATCAGCTATATGTAAAACGCTGTTTGGAGCAATACCGTTTAGATTATCTGGATGAAAGTTTAAAGCGGATTCAGAAAAGGATTTGGAAAACAAATCAGCAAATGCTGAAGCAATTTCAAAGGGATTGTCTATATCTTTACCATTGTATATCATGTTTAGTGGCATTGACGGAGAAGATTTCTTAGAGTTTAAAAATGTCCAAAATTTGTTTGGATTAACTTTTAATTCATTTTCAATTTTGTGAATGTATTGCCTGTAGGCTAAGTGATTCTCAGTTTTGAACTCTGCTCTTAGTTTTTGAAAGATATTATAATTTTCAGAACTTTTACATTTTTTGTAATTCTCATATGCTTTATTTTTAGCTTTCAATTTAACTATTAAGTGTTTATTATACCAAACTGGGTATATCTCGAAAACCGTTGGAAATTCGACAAATATGTATGGAAACAATTTTATAGGAAATTTAATTAGCTTTTATTTTTATTTGAAACATATTTTTTCTAGAGTCCACCGTTTCCGAGATATAATCGAAAAACCCAAAAATGAGACCTTCCCCCCCCTCCTCCCACCGTAAGCTCACCTCCCAGGGGCGGGGACTTTTAGTATGTTATGCTAACTACTCCTAACGAAGTCCTGAAGTCAAAAAGTCTCGCATATTCCATGTACTCATTGATTGGATTAATAATCCGTGAGGAAATTGTTTATTAATTATTTAAACAAAAAAATTTCTTTTTAACAAAATTATTATAAGTTGAGAAATTTAAAAGCAATTTGATTCAAACTGATATATAAGGGGTTTTCGAGGTCGCTGAAACAGATTATGATGTCAAAAAAGGGTAATTCAAAATGGCTGATCCAATATGGACGACTTCCATCAAGCAATAAAATAATTGAAAACAATATTCAATTAAAACCACAATTCAAATATTCAAATGAAAAGTTAAAAAGAAGCTAAGAAAAAGTGGTATTGTAAAGTACCCAAACTACTTTTACAATGCTCTGCGAACACACACAGCGTGAGGGGCAGGTGATGCATGTAAGTACTGCTTGCCGTGAAGATGTTTTACTTTCAATCTCTTTCTATTATTCAGGCATTATAATTTGACTCATGGCCCTGTACTACGTGAATATTTTTAATATGTTTTCGATATTTTAAACAGGACAAAAATTTTAGAAACAACCAATATTGAGTCGATTTACCGAAAAAATTTGATTTTTTCAATTTTTCGTGAAAAATATAGGTTTATATATATTTCAAATTTTTTTTTACATCAGATTTACTTATTTTGAGGTCCTACTTTAAACGTATGCTGGAGAGGTAGGCTAAATAATTTTTTTATAAAAGTTATTAATTTTACGAATTTTAGAGCAAAAAAAAATTGTTTTTATTTTCGTAAAAAAAAAGAGGGTTAAGAGTATGATTTGCGGTAGGACACATAATATTTTCATTGATATATATGAAAAAGGTATATACGGGTGGGGGTGCACCTTTGACCAATGAAATATGCCCAAAGGCGGAGATAAACAGATTGTGTAATATAAGAGAAATAGTTCAAATATATTTCTATCGTACAGAGTCGAATTCGCGTTGGGTGCACAAGAATTTTTATTTAAAGTAATTTGAGTAGGAAAACTGAATGCCGTTGTAGTGATTCCTTAGGCAGTGGTTTTTAATTAAAAGAAAAAACTATCTGTAGGTACATAATATATATTTACAGTGTACAGGAGGGTGTCCTAGTTAACGCGTTATGTCCGATTTTCTCGGTAGTTTTTGAGATAAGTATTTTTTTTCCGGGGAATCGATGCCGCTAAGAAACATATAATTGAACATCAAAGAAGAATTGATCGTATTATTTATGTTCTTAATTGACTATTAAAGGAAAGTAAAAAAAGGCATGTAAATTTTAAATATCACTTCCGGTTTACATGGCAATGGCGTTCTTTTTCTTGAAAATAGAATATTAATAACTTCCACATCCAGTGGAAGTATAGTAACAAAAAAATTTTTGGAAATTTTTATTGTTCAGATAGGTTTAGACTGTCATGAAAGGTCGACATTTTAAGTTTCAGCGAAAAAAATTTCTGTCTGTCTGTCGGTCTAACTTTTTTGTGCGCACGATTACTCTGGAACCGTTTAAGATATTGACTTGAAATTTGGTACACGTATGTACTTTAACGGGATCTGGAACTAGATTATATTTTCATCTTATTCCATCGAAGGGTTGGAGTGTAAATTGGGGTAAATGGGGAGGTAAACAGATAAATCAAGCAGGTAAGAGTCCGTAAAATTGGTATTTAGTATATATAAGGGAAGCTAAGGTCTCGAAAAATTTTTTGACATTAGCTACCCCCATTACCCCATTTTTTAAGGGGACAAAAAAAAGTGTGATTTAGTGTATGTACAAGAACCAAAAACTTCAAAATATTTTTTTACTTTATAGTCCAAAAATTTTTATTGAAAAATTACCAAAAATTCTCGCTATGTTGGGGTGATTTCTATTACAAATAACTGGCAAAATAAGGATACATATATTACTTCCACATCCAGTGGAAGTATAGTAACGACAAAAAAATTTTTTAAAATTTTTATTGTTCAAATAGGCTTAAAATGTCATGAAACGTCGAGATTTTAAGTTTGAGCGAAAAAAAAATTTCTGTCTGTCTGTCGGTCTGTCTGTAACTTTTTTTTGTGCGCACGTTTACTCTGGAACCGTTTAAGATATTGACTTGAAATTTGGTACACATATGTACTTTAACGAGATCTAGAACTAGATTATATTTTCATCTTGTACCGTCGAAGGGTTGGGGGGTAAATTGGGGTAAATTTGGGGTAAATAGGTAAATAAAGCAGGTAAGAGTTTATAAAATTGGTATTTACTATATACAAGAGAAGCTAAGGTCTCAAAAAAAATTTTGGCATTAGCCACCCCCATTACCACCCCCACCCCATTATTAAAGAGGATGGAAAACAAAATTTGATTTATTGTGTGTACAAGAATCAGAAACCTCAAAATATTTTTTTACCTTATCCACCCCCACTGCCACCATCTATCACCACCCCTCACCCCACTACCGATGTGGGTTATCGTTTTATGGGTTTTTGAGGTAGACGAATTCAAATATTATATTATTAAACAATTATTTCCACATACAACATTTTTTCGTTGTAAGTGACTTGGATAGAAAATCTGGATGTGGAAGTAGTGATTCCTTGGGCAGCGGTTTTTTTTTATTGTTAAATTAGTGTACAATATCGATAATGCTATCATTTCCAATTGAAATTAAAATTTTGTGGGCATGCCTATTGAAAGTCGCATTTCGGAGATATGAACTTTACTTTGCTTTTTTTTAAATTAACACTCCATATATGTACCATTTGAAACGCCATAAAAAAAGCTTTGTTTTTATAATATGGTACTTATCTTAAACAAATTTTGTCTAATTTACTATAAATTTACAATTTATCAAATTAGCCATGGAAAACAAAAGTATGTAAATTAAAATAAACAATATGTTAGTTCTGTCTAATTTCACTTTATTTTAAATAAAATGGAGAATTTCAATAATTGATACAGTGTGTTTCACTTGAAATGGTAACACCCCAATAACTTTTTTATTTTTTTTCCGATTTGAATCACATTTTACTTACAAATTAGTATCTACTTATGACCAGAAAAACATTCGCCTCCTACGGTACCAAAGCCACCTGCGGTACCAAAATATGTGGAGAAAATCAGAAAATCATATTAGGCATTTTTTTGTCGGAAAATTTTGTTAATAAAACTTGTTCAGAATTATCCAAAATGGCCAAAATTTAATCAAAATTAAAAAATGAAAAACTTGAAATTTTAAAAATTTTGAAAATAATTATTTAAAAAAAAACTGTAAATTGCTTTACAACTACCTGGCAGCTTGGGTTTAATTTCAAACAAAATTGTCATAGTACAGTTTTCTAAACGAAAAAACCCATTAAAATGATATTTTCGGACTTTGACATTATTTTAATAAAAATTTATATATTTTTTATTTTGATTAAATTTTGGACTTAAGGTTTCTGAACAATTCTGAACAAGTTTCATTGACAAAATTTTCCAATAAAAATATGCTTAATATGATTTTTTGATTTTATCCGCATATTTTGGTACCGCAGATGGCTTTGCATTTGTAGGAGGTGCATTTTTCTGGTCATAAGTAGATCCTAATTTGTTCCATACTTAAGTAAAATTTGATTCAAATCAGAAAAAAAAATTAAAAAGTGAAACACACTATATTTTTCGGACTACCATGACTTAATGTAAGAAAACATAAAACTTAATATCTACTATAGTTTTTAAGAAAAATACTGTGTCATATATCATTGGAAAGATTTTTCTATGGCCTTTCAAATGGTGTAAAGATATATTTAAAAAAACCAAGGTAAAGCTCATATCTCCGAAATTCGACTTGTTTGAATTGTTTTGCTGAAATGATGTTTGGAAAATACATGTGATATCCCATAACTTTTATTTTTGAACTTATTTACGTAACTCCCAAAATAAAGAAGTTAAATGAGGTTCTAACGTTTGCACAACCACCCTGTACTGTTGACTATAATAAGGAACTTTAGTCTAGTTAATATAAAAAACACGTTCTCAAATAAATTAAACATGTTCTGATAGAACATATTAATAATAATAATTTTTTGTTTTTGTCTTTGGTGTTTTTCAAAAAAATTGCCGCCCTTGAATTTTGCCGCTAGAGTCCCTATAGCCCCCCCCCCCCCCCCCCTAAATACGCCACTGACTGCGCTCCGTCAGAAACCCTAAAATACCTATATGCATGTTTGGAGCATATTTAATGTCCGATATATCAAAAAATATTACAGCTAGATCTATCAATCCTTATATGTTTGAAATCGGGGATAAAGGATCTAAAAGAATATGTAAAAATATACAGGGTTTTCATTTAAAAAGCAACCCTCATTGTTATATCACGTGACATATGCAAGCAATTGTTTTTTAATTGCATTTAAAAAAATATGCATACAACCCTACAACTCTTATATGAAACTTTTTTTTATCTCCAATAATAACATAAATAAAGGGGGGTCAAAATATAGTTATAATTCGTCCGCCATCTTGGATTCCTAAATTTTGACCAAAAATTCGTAACCCGCATCCCCGAAAACCCCCAGATATCGATTTTCAGTCGAATAGGACCATAGATGACGAAATTCGTCCACCATCTTGGATTCCCAAATTTTGACCAAAAATTCGTAACCCGCATCCCCGAAAACCCCCAGATATCGATTTTCAGTCGAATAGGACCATAGATGACGAAATTCGTCCACCATCTTGGACTCCCAAATTTTGACCAAAAATTCGTAACCCGCATCCCCGAAAACCCCCAGACATCGATTTTCAGCCAAATAGGACCGTAGATGACGAAATTCGTCCGCCATCTTGGATTCCTAAATATCTTAGCAGTATGAGATTCCTCGGAAAACCTACGTCAGACTGGATTTTGAACCATAAACTTATCTCAGAAACTACCGAGAAAACCGAGCATAGCGCGTTGACTGGGACACCCTGTATATTTGGCTTGGTAATAATTTCGAATAAATTGATTTCTGACTTAACTAAAAACCGCATTCAAATTTTCATAATAAAATTTGTAGGAGTGTTTATACAAAACGGTCCTCTCTATTTGGCACCTTTTATTTATGTATTAACATTTTCAAGAATTTCATCTATTAAGTCATTCCAGTAAGATAAAATAATTTATAAATAAATTTAAGATTACAATTACCAGAACTCCTAAATGCTTCCCTGGCAAGCATTCATTCGCGTCTGGTCTCCATGACAACAAGTTCCTCCCTAAAGTCTGAGAGCGTGTAAAGCTATGCGAATGCCGAGGCGAGTGCCATCTATTGACGGCAAAATTGGAAACTATTTATTGAATCTACGTTTGAAAATTAAGAGGTTATATTTTATCCACGTAATTAATTAAGGACTATCTAGGGCGTCACGATTTCGTTTTTTGTAAATTCCAATTTTTCGACGTCAATTTTTTCGTTGATCACGTGTTTTTGATTAAAACAAAAAATTAAAAACGTGACGAACTAGAATATATATTTTAATACACACGTACAAAATTTGAAGTTTCTATCTTCAAAAATAAGCCGAATAATTCGTTTCTTCATTTCACTGATCGCAGATTATACTCTTAATTTAATTTTTAAAGTAAATTCCCTTGAAGGACACATTTCAAGTTTTAAAAATTGCACCCACAGATATCTAATATTGTAAGTAAATGAATACTACACTTCTACTGAAGAACATTTTTAGATAAAACTTATTTATTAGGAAAATCTCTCTTCACATTGGCTAATAAACAAGTTTTAGCTAAAAATGTTCTTCAATAGAAGTGTAGTATTCATTTACTTACAAGAATATCTTTTGATCAGTTTAATAACATGAGTCAGTTTGTTAAAAAATGCTTTTTGCTGGAATTTTTTTTTTAGTACAATGCTGTTTTAGTAGATGGAGTCACTTCCATATAATTAAAAATGATTGCAAAAATTGCATTTATAACCGATGCGCACTCATTTCGTGTATTTGAATCTTGGTCTCGATGTGTTCTTGACCTTTCAGGCGTGATTGTAAGTAGGTAGAGCAATAGTAAAGAAAGTACGAACGCCACAACTAGACAACCAACACAACAGCTCTCTGTACTTTATTGGCTAATTTCCGCCCACTCCCCTCTGATTTTATCGCGTTGCTCTCTCTTAAGAGTAAAATGTGAAAAACCCAAAAATTTTAGAAATGGTAGATGTTTTACCGATTTCATCGCAAATCTCTTTATGTTCCGACTTCATATATGTACTATTCCTACATACATTCATTTTTATATTTACACTTACATGTCCCCGCGTTCCATTTTCGTGCATTAAACAAAAAAATCTGAAGCCTACATTTTTGATTATACAAAAAAACTTCATATACATTTTTGATGTGAAATTTCTCGTACTTTCGAATGGCGTAATTAGTTTTTGAAAGAAAAAAATGTTTTAAGATATATTTGACAAAAAATTGGTATTTTCAACTAATTTGTTTAATAACAAATTACACTCAAGGACTATTGTTGGTAACTTTTGGTATGTTGTTCCTGACATGTTCAGATATGTATTCTCAAAAGTTACCGCTTCCCGGAATTTTTCCGAAGTGACTCCATTATACTGTATCAAAGGGTCCAGCATGATAACCATATGAAATGTGCCCCCAGAACCGAATATGACAACTACTATTTTATTTAACCCTTTCGGTCCTGGCGTACAACTTATTAAAGTTTCAATATGCCTGCTGCCATCTATGGGTTTAAAAATGAAAACTACATCTGTTATTGTTATGGCAAATGTGTTTCGAGCAGAACTGACAGTAACTGATTTGTTTACTCTTAATTTTTTTATATGTAAAGTTGAAGTGCAGCGGTATATATGTTTTTAGTTATAAACAAGAGTTATAATTAACGGTCTATTATATTATTTAGTGCATTGGTGAAAACATTTTTGATCTTTGGTCAATTAAATACATTTTTTTAATATATATAAAAGTAGGATTCTTTTAGCAATTTTTGTTCACAATGAGCAAAAAGTCACTGGCATAAAAAGATTTTATTTACTAATTAGAAAACGATGACTCAGATCTAGATATTTTGAGCGAAGAGGGTGATGGATGGGAAGATTCCCATCAACAAGAAGGTTTGTTTGAAAATGAAGTTATTCAAATTGCATGTAGGCTGATTGGACATATTTAAATTTTTAGGCATGCAGGTCGTAATGGAAGAGCCAGATGTTACTGTGTTAGAACCTGATCAGGATCAGGTTTACGCAGAGGAAGTTCCTGAACCTGCTATGCAGGGGCAAACTGACGAGGATGTCGAAACTATTATATCCATATATCATACTGAAAAATAAATACTCAATAAATACACATTTTTTATTATCAATATTTTAAGAAACTGTGAAAATTAATATTTTTTAATCGTTTTTGCTTCAATGGTTATCATACCATTAAGTCCCAATGAACATCAAATGTCAAAACTGGGTAAAGATAAGACTTTTTAACAAAAATCATTTAAAAAATAAAAGAAATCGTGCAAAATTTCAGAATTTTACTTCAAATAAAAAAAAAAATCGGGACCGAAAAGGTTAATAGGTTATCCATTTATACGATTATTTATATAGTTTTTACTCACCTATCTCATAACTTACTGAGTAACGTTGAAAACTATTTATTTTAAGATGTATTTTTTAAACTTTTTTTTATCTGAATTCAATAGAGATAAAGTGATGGAACAAATACGTTGCTGTAGGGAGGGAGTATTATGAAGATAATTAAATATGTTTTTTCATTTATCTTGCTTAACTATTAATATTTTTACTTAACAAAAGATATTTTTATAGGTTTTCATTAGAGTGACCACCGTAGAAAAACTCTTAAATACAGCAATACATATGTAGATAAACTGGTAAAAGTTTCATCAAAATGCAACATAATGAAAAAAAAAAAAAATAAATGTCCAGTTGGTCTACAGGTTACAACTATTCTATTCAAATAGTAAATACAAGCTTTATTTGTACTTATTTATTTATCATCATTACTATCATGATTTATTACGATAGATACACCTTTTCGAATATTTTTGACAAAATGTCTGCTTGCTTAATTGTTCCAGAGAGATACCTAGCATAAGATAAGTAATATACCACGGCTGCCACATGTGAACAGCAGCCCACTGTTATTGTCATTAAGGACAATCTCAAGTATAAAGTGATTCCAATATATCAAGCGGTAAACGTCATCACTAGTGATATTCAGATGTCATCAAATACCAACTCAAAATTATATCAGCTAGAAAATTCTGTATGTATGTTTGTATTCTATATAAACTTAATTGGTATTGCGTTACAACTACACTATGTTTACATGGCATACTGCTATGCATTGCTTCGAATAACTCGGCTTAACTTTATCATATTGTCATTTTATTGTACGTTTAATCGATATTGTTTTAGTTTGTTGGTTTAATTAATCAAAGTTTTATAATTCGGTAGTTTAGCTAGTGTGTTTCTTAGTATTAATATTGTTGTGAATAGTTTAATTAAAGATTATAGGTAATAACTTTGACATCATGTAAGCCAATTAAAACTGTGACGTCAGTAGAGGAGGCGTCCATTGCTTGATATATTGGAACCACTTTAGAAGTTGATGCTGGTGTAGCTGGTCTTACCAAGGAGAACATAATCAAACATAATAAGAACGTTTAGATTCTGAGAGTGATTTGGCTGATGAAATCATTGAATATATAAACAAGACTATACAAAATAATCTCAGCTATGAAGTTGAAAACCAACATTGGACCGACGAAAAAACTTTTTAAACTATTATTGGCACCGGAGGTATTGATTTTCCTGAACTTAGTGAATGTGAGTTGAAAATATTATTTGCCGGCTCTTACCAATTATCTCAGACTGTTCAATATTTGGCTGAATTAATCACCGAACAAAATAGTCCTGAAATACAATATGTGAAAGAATCTCCAAATATACTTAAAATTGAAGTTAAATCACAGCACAGAAACTGTCAGTTCTTTCGTTCTTATTATGTTGATTATGTTCTCTATGGTAAAAGCTACACCAGCATCAAGCGTTATATGTGTGATTGTCTTTAATAGAAGTGGGCTGCTGTTCACATGGAGCAGCCGTGATATATTATTTATCTTATGATGTATTAAAATTGGCGATTGTAATACCCTTGCACAAGAAAGAAGATACAAATGAACTAGGAAACTACCGTCCTGTGAGTCTGTTGTCTGTTTTTTCGAAAATTCTTGAAACACTCATGTATAATAGGCTGCTCCTATTTCTTAACAGATGCAACTTTTTTAATAATTTTCAGCATGGATCCAGAAAAAGCAGATCAACAACGACAGCACTATTCAATTTCGTTGAGGTCGTATTAAAGGCTTTGGATGGCCAGGAAATTGCCTGTGGACTCTTTCTAGACCTATCCAAGGCATTTGATAGCCTAGATCACAATAAGCTCCTAAGCAAACTGGAAAAAATTGGTGTCAGAGGAATTGGCCTTCAATGGTTTAGATCATATTTGCAAAACAGAACGCATAATATAATACATGACGGGAAAAAATATGAATCCAATACTATATGTTGCAACTACGGAGTGTCCCAAGGAAGTGTTCTCGGACCTCTCTTTTATAATATTTGTCAACGATTTAGTCAATGTAATAGAAAATAACGCTAAAGTAAATATTGTAAGCTATGCCGACGACACTAATTTAATGAAAACGGGCAAAACCCTCAACGAAATTGCTGTCAGACTTGAAGAGCTCTGGTTCAACGCAAGAGATTGATTTACTAACAATAATCTTATTCTTAATGAGTCAAAAACAAATTGTGTCATTTTTAAAACGGATAGATCAAATATCGAAATACCTGAGCGTCTAGCTGATACAGTGCCAATTACGACAACCGATTCAACTAAATTATTAGGCATAACACTAGATAACAACATTAAATGGTCTGCACATATCGACCTCACAGTGAATAAATTAAATAAATCATGCCATGCACTCACGTTCCTTTAACAGCAGTAATCTTCTCACAGTGTACCACGCAAACTTTCTCTCCATTGGTAAATATGGAATTGAAATCTGGGGTGGTTCATCAAGCCTCCCCAAAATTTTTAAACGGCAAAAGAAAGCATATAGGGTGATATCCAGAATGAAAACTAACGAGTCTTGTAGAGGACGATTCAGGGAGAACAAACTACTCACAATCCTAGGTTTATATATTTATTCCTGTTTGATGTTCTCAAAAAACCACAATTTGGAATTTATAAATGTAAGCACAGAACATGCATACGATACTAGGCACAAAATGAATTATGTTTATCCAGTACATAGGTTAATACTCACGGAAAAAGGACTACATTATGCTGCACTAAAATTTTTTAATGCACTCCCCAACACTATAAAAATAGGTAATGTCAACCTCAAATGTTTCAGTAAACAAGCCTTCCAGTACATATGTAGTATTGAGCCATACAAAACTCAAGAATATTATGTGTGGTAATGATAAGTGTGACTTATTTATCTTATATTTAGCAACTCGTTTGTCTGTTTTATATGTCAGTATTTTTTCATTTTGTAAACCGTGACCTGTTTTATACATGTAAATGTGAACTAAAACGGAATAAAACTTACTTACTTACTTATAATAATAATAATAATAATAATAATAATAATAATAATAAAAATAAATGGTCTTTATATTCCCACTAAGTACATAAATTAAATAAAGAAAATACAAATCAATTGAGGGGGAAAAAACGCCGAAGATCAGATGGCTATGCACAGGCATGCCCCTGTTTTTAATCTTAAGCGTTAGTAAGTAAGATAGCAATTGAAACTTATTTTGTAATAGCAAATAAATTGCCACACAAGTCTTTAGGTGCAATGGGTAGGCATATACGATTACCTTAGCTCAGATGTTGTATTTATGGTTGTTGATTTAAGAGAGATTTCTTATAATAATATTTAAATGCGGATATTGGCTTATTTTTTATAGCAGATGGTATGGAATTACAAATTTTAGTTATTTTGTAAGAAAAGGAGCGTTTAAACAATTCAGTACGATGAAGGGGAGGAGTGAGAGTACCTTTAAAACGGATATTTATATTATGTATATCCGTTCTATAAGAGATCTTCTTGTTTAAATATTTGGGAATTTTGTTGGTTATGATTTTATGAAATATACAAGCGGAATGGAGCAGGCCTCATCCAGACATGTTAAGCCGTCCTATCTCGGACAGTTTATGTGAAATATTCTGTCTACGCCGTATACCAAAAATTAGTCTTAAACAAGAATTCTGTATGACTTGAATTCTGCGGTTATCTTCCGCATCTATACATGGACCATATACTGAGTCGGCAAAATTAAATCTAGATAATACTAATGATTCACATAAAATTGTTTTTACTTTTTGATTGAGATAATGTCTATTACGGTAAATCATGTTAAGGTTCATGTAGGCTAATCGGATACAATTATTTATATGAGGCTTAAATCTAAGTGAACTATCAAATTAAATTCTTTGCCTTTTCAGTGGGGCTTATGTTGTGTCCTTCCATGTTTATTTGAATTCTATTCGCTAACTGGGACCTAGCACTTGGTTGTCCGAATACAAGAACCGATGTTTTGTTGGCATTAATATTTAGTAAGTGAGATTTAGATTTTTCCAGTAACGAACGGACGTCATGGTTAATTTTATTCATTGCATCTATATACTGACTTGGATCGAAAGAGAGGTAAAGTTGTGTGTCATCTGCGTATAAATGCATTTGACAGTGTGTAATGGCTTTTTGAAACTCCGATGTATATAGAGTGTACAATAAGGGGCCCAATATCGATCCCTGCGGAACACCACACAATACATCAAGAGGGGCAGAGACATTCTCATCAACTTTTACTCTTTGAGTTCTACCCGTCAAATAGCTACGAAAGAAGTTGACCGCTCCATTGCTTAAACCAATAAACTTTAGTACAGCTAAGAGTATTTTATGATTTATAGTGTCAAATGCCTTTGAAAAATCAATAAGAACCAACACTGTAGCTTTTTTCTCATCTGCCCCTCTCAATATATCATCCGTAATGTTCAAGAGAGCCGTTTCACAATTGTGTAACAGGCGAAACCCTGATTGTATATCAGGCAGTAAATTGAACTTTGTCACGTGCTCACGAAGTTGTGACTCTACTTCTCTTTCTAAGATTTGACAGTGTTGGTAAAATACTTATTGGCCGTAGGTCCTTAAACTCAGTGGGATTATTATTTTTTGGAATTGGCAGTATAAGGGCTTGCTTCCAAGCATCTGGAAAAACGTTCTTTTTTAAACAAAAGTTTATGATGTGCGTTACATGAGGCAAGATATGAGGACAACACATTAATAGTATTTTGATATTGAGTCCATGATAACCAAGGGCATTGGTTTTGATTCCGTATAAAATTTTTTGCACATCAAATTCGGACATAAGTCGGAAAGTAAATGTCTCTATATTTGGATTGATGTTATTATTGTAATAATTAATGACATTTTGATCTGTAGGCATCAGTGGAATATTATTTGCATAATAGTCATTCAGGTTGTCCACATTTTTTAAATGATTGGGTATTGAATTCTTTTCAGTTTTTCCTATATTTAGAATTTGCAAATCTCTCCATACATTATTAACACCATTTACCCTCAGTTTATGCTCAAAAAATGCTTTTTTCCCCTTCTGCACGAGAGTGTTGTGTAATTTTTTAACTGTTTATGATAATTAAAGTGACCCTCGTTTTTAGTTTGACGCCACCTACTACGGGCCTTATTCCTAAGAGATATCAGTAAGCGTATGTTATCAGTCATCCATGGAGAAAATTTCTTAGTAATTCTTATAGTACTCAACGGTGCATATACATTCAAAAGGTTTAGAATATTCTCATTTAAAAAATTTAATTTATCATTGACATTATTCATGTCATTAATAACCTCAAAGTTAATTAAACTAAGACCATTGTAAAATTGTTACTGATTAAAACTTTTGAAGTTTCTTATTGTTTTAAAGATCGGTGTATTCAATTTACTTTTAATATTTAACTCACAATAAGTTAATTCATGATCAGACAAGTGGTCGAGGGAAATTACGTTTACACAATCTACGATGTCATCATTATTAGTGGTTATTATGAGATCAATAGGTGTTGAAGAATTAAGAGTGATGCAAGTCGGAGAACGAACTAGTTGATCTAAATTAAATGCCTCAAGCATCTGACTAAGTTTAAGACAACTTAGTGAATCAGTCCTTAACATGTCTATATTGAAATCACTAAGACAGAATATTTCGTCATATTGTGGTAATAAAACACACAACTGCTGTTCTAATGTATTTAAAAATTCACCATATGGTGAATCTGGCTGTCTGTACACGACTCCCACTGCATAGTTTTGTTTATTTATTTTAATTTTTACCCATAGCTGTTCTATATTACTTTCAATATCGATGAGAGAGAACGAGAGCGATTCTTTAATGTACATACCCACTCCACCCCCTCTACCAATCCTACAATCCCTTCTTACCAATTTGTATCCTTCTATTGTAATAACGTCATCTCCCATAGTGGGGGTAATCCAGGTTTCTGTCAAACATAGCACAGAATAATCAGCCAGTACTAGGTGGTCTCTTAATTTATTAAATTTTGGCAAAAGCGATCTGATATTGAACTGAGCTAAGGTTATCGATTTATGCATGTCTAGCTACAATATAAAAATTTTTTTTATTAGTATATTAATATAATTCAAAATTTGTCAAATAAAAGAGAAATTTACAGTTCACTCTACTTTATTATTATTTGAAACAAATTGGACAATGAGATAAGATCAAACCAGCACCTAAAAGAAATACGATAATTGTTTTTACAAATATATAAGAAATTAAAAAAAAAGCAAAATAAATCAGATGTAGACAAGAATATGTTTATCTCCATAAGGTAAAAAAGAAGATATATATTTTAAACATAATAAACTTAGTAGGACATTAATTAATTATTTGTAATAATTCTGCTATATTCATCAAGTCGATATAAAATGTTTTTTATTTCTCAATATGAACACTATCTTCCCGTCCCTGGTCCAGCATTCCGTCTTAAATTTTTCTTTTACTTCTTTATAAAGTTCGTAGCGTGACGGTGTTAACATTTCGCTAATAACATACCCAGACCCTTTAAGACCTTTCTTCTTGTAAAATATGTAGCGAAGTTTCCAGATATACACGAATTCCATTACTATTGGCCTCGTTTTTGTTTCATTTCTTATTCCATATTGATAACAATCCGATAAATCACACTTAGATAGAAGAGTATCCTGGTTCTCCTTTAATTGTAACTTGGTATTTAGAATATTTGTTACTATAGAAAACTTTGTCAGTTTCCTTAACGAGTAATAATTTATTTTTGTTTGATCTTTGAGCGTAAATATCTACTTGTAAAGAGATTTCACTAACCTGGTGTTTAAGTTGCAAAAAGGACTCTTTTATTTTATCCTCAAAACTTATAAATCTTTGCATTAGTTGGTCGATTTTCGTTACATTTTCCGGGGCATTATCTTCTTTTCGCAATCCCGATAATTCACCTTTAAAATTTCCAAGTTGTTGCGAGAAGTTTTCCTCTATTTCTTGTAGACGAGTGGTAATATCAACTTCACTAGTTGTTTTTTTATTATTCATATTGCCTTTTCCTCTCGTTTTTGTAGACATTTTGCATGAGTTCTATTTGGTTTACTACTATTGATTAATATTTAAGCACTTTAAGCAGCAGTATGATACTTTTATTATGTCAAATTACTTTAGTTTATAGGAGACTCACAATTCGTGCCTACTCGCGCGCCGCCATCTTACTTTCCCTTTTATGCTAGGTATCTCTCTGGAACAATTAAACCAGCAGACATTTTGTCAAAAATATTCGAAAAGGACAGTGTATCTATCATAATAAAAATAATAGTGATGATGATAAACAAAAAAATATAAATAACACTTTATCCTGGTTGACAAACAAACATCGGCCGTTATCATCGAGGGCCAACTTGTTGCGATTTTTTAAAATGAGAGAAGATACGTCACCAAATGGGAATTCAAATTTTAAATGTTCAAATAAAATACCCATAGAAGGTAAACTAAAACTTAGTCACTTGTCTCTGTATTTATTAATTAGAATCTCTAAACCGTTCACCACATGCATTGGAATATCAAGATTTAGATGTATTTGATATGTTGTATATACGTATATATATTCACTTTTAGTTGAATTAAACATAAAATACTTCTAAACTTAAAATTTTTATGCGAAATTTAATTACCTGAGTTCTCCTCCTTTGTAAGGAGATGAGGGAGTACAACCATCTCCAGCATCTATTTTCAAATGTTGTGCATAATGCGTAAGTTCCGCATGATCAACTCCTAATCCAACAACGGCAGTACGTCCAGTTATAAAATTATTTGCTACATAATGTTGTAAAGTTTCAGATGAAATTTTACCAATTTGAGATTTTGGTATAAACAGAGAGTTTCCCAATCCAGTACGGAAGGCAGCATTATGTACTAAATCAATGGCCCTTACCTAAAAGGACATCTGTTTTTAGGTGGGTATATAACACAGGCACACAAGGTCAATGAAGGTCATGTACTTTTTTTACCGACTATCATATCTATATGTATTTTGGGGTGCTGAAACTGAATTTGAAGTCAGAATTGTCACACGTCATCAATATTTTTATGTAAGCTCAGAAATCAGCTTAGAACAAGCCTGAAACCGGGTAAAAATTAAATTGCAAGGTTAAATGAGTCGACCCATGTTTTTATAGGCATTTTGGGGCGCTGAAACCGAATCCAAGGTCAGAATTATCACACGTTATCAATATTTTTATGTAAGCTCAAAAATCAGCTTAGAACAAGCCTGAAACCGGGTAAAAATTAAATTGCAAGATTAAACGAGTCGACCCATGTTTTTATACGCATTTTGGGACGCTGAAACCGAATCCGAGGTCAGAATTGTCACGTCGTCAATATTTTCATGTAAGCTCAAAAAACAGCTTAGAAAAATTCTGAAACCGGGTGAAAAGTAAGTTAAGAGATTAAACGAGTTGACCCATATTTTTATACATATCTTGGTTTGCTGAAACCGAATCCGAGGTCAGAGTCAGAGGCTAAAGGATGAAGCATTTGTTACTGTTATACATGCATTTTTAACCATTTTTGAGGTGTCTTTTGAGATTTTTCTGAGGTTATGTCAAAATTCTGACCTCAGATTCTGTTTCAGCACCCCAAAATACGTATTGAAACATGAGTCAATTCGCTTAATCTCTCAATTCAGGCTTGTTCTAAGCTGTTTTTTGAATTTACATGAAAACATTGACGACATGTGACAATTCTGACCTCCGATTCGGTTTTAGTGCCCCAAAATATGTATAAAAACATGGGTCACCTAGTTTAATACATCTATTTATTTTTACCCGGTTTTAGGCTTGTTCGAAGCTGTTTTTTGAGCTTACATGAAAATATTGATGATGTGACAATTCTGATCTCGGATTCGGTTTCAGCGCCCCAAAATACATATAGATATGACAGTCGGTAAAAAAGTACATGACCTTTATTTTTTTTCGTGTGCCTGTGTAATTAAAGCATCATGAATTACCTAAACAAACAAGAGATTTCTTTAATATTGTTTAAAAAAATGCTTTACACATACATTGTTTTTAACCTTTTCATAATTAAAGGAATTTTTACTTATAATCAGTGATGTATTCTAGGTTAACCAATTCCAAAGTAAAATTTCAACACCAGGATTTCAGAATCAATATTTTTTTATTCTGAAATGTTGTAATTGATCCAAGGAATATATAAACAAAAAGAATGGAGATTACTGATTGTGTCGGGAAGCCCCATTTCAAACAATAAAAAAAAAATGGATGGTTGTCACGGTTGGCAACCACGTCAATAATATCATATTGAAATTTGGAACTGAATTTTATATAATTTTGGATTTAATGAGATTGAAAAATGTCCAAGATCCTGGGGTTGGATGTCTCTCAGAAATCCAAACCTTTCTTTAAAAAAAATGGTTTGAACAATCGCATTTCTCATTATTGGAATTAAAAGTTATATTAATGTGTTTTTGTTGCGGTAATTTTGTTAAATTGCTCAGATACTTTGTAGAGTCATCCCCGTTATAGGGTATCACAACTTATGCAAAATAAAGAATATAAAAACGTATTTGCCATAGATCTACTTATTCATTGCTGTTGAAAATAACTCTCATGGAAAGAGTGACCCAAAAAACCCATACTTTTCGCCCCTTTTGGGGACCTCATGAATTTTATAAGTGGGCTAATTTATAGTTTATGGTGATATTTTAAAGTAGCATAGTTTTTGTTTTGGAGAGTAATTTACTTGTGAATTAAAAAAAAATTAAAAAAAAGGCTAAAAGACAAAAAGTAAAAAAAAATTGAAAAAAAAACAAAACAAGAAAAAAATTAAAAAAACAAACCTCTTCCTGGATTAGTACCTACCGTAACATGGTGAAGACATATTATTGAAATACATTTCAGTAATATAACCAAACCTAATCTTTCTTAGAAATACACATTTACTTTTTAATTCAAAGGCCGTCGGATGCAAGGTTTGGAGTATCTATCGAGATTTGCTAAGTCTCCAGTATAAAAATATCGATGAATTGAATATTATCAGCAAAAATCCTGATTTTTTTCTGTAAAATCGGTTATACCTCACTTGAACAAAGTTTTTGATAAAATACAATAATAGATTCGAAAAGAACGGAAAATTTTACATAGAAAATGATACACTTTGCGTATGAGAATCTTGAACATAATGAACGAGATTGCCAAGAATGTAGGATTCATCTTGCCAGGAACAGGTCAACTAACATATCTCCAGAACAAAAACTATGCTCAACTTGAAATTTTGCCTACTTTAAAGTATCACCATAAGCTATCATTTAGACTTTTGAACTGAATTCATGAGGTTCCCAAAAGAGGTCACTCTTTCCTCCAGTGGCATTTAAGACAGATGGTAGAACTAGTCAAAATCCATGATTATTTAGTAAATTTTTCAAAATATTCGACGTTTATTAAAATTGCATTATTTCCTTTTTTTTGTTATTTTAAAAATAACAGATGGTGTAGTGAAATAATAATGGGCAACTTACAGAGCGGGGAGTATCTTACATAGTTTTTGCTGTCTAGTTTTATGTTTTTAAAATATTTGTGACAGATAAATACTTCTGGTGGTGTTGAGTCTAGAACGTCTTACATTTGATTAAAAATATTATACTTACAAAACTATTTTATTTTAGATAAAGCTAATAATATTGATGATATAGCTCTATAATTATTATTCATATCATCTTGTTTCCATTTTATTTGGCAATTTTCATTTTAGTTGGAATAAGACCATTTCCGATGTATTAATTAATTTACATAATTCTGAAGCCAAACGAGATTTAACCATATTCACCAAATTCACTATATTCACACTAACTCAGTTGCTTTTTTACTGTTTAGTTGAGAAATAATTTTTTCAACTGTTATTGGAATCAGCAATACAGATCATGTTCTATTTTCTTCTCATATTTCTCCTTCATTCAACTGAGGAATTGTGGTAGTTAATGCAATACCAACATTTGCAAAATGGTTATTTAAATATTCACATTTCCTTTCGATTTTCAATGTTTTTTCCATCAATATTCAAATTCTTGATTATTTCTTCATTGTTAGATGCATGATTTGTTGTATAAAATATTATTGATAGTCTTCAATACTGTTTTTCGTATTGCAATTAAGAATTTTTTAAAATAATACTTTTGTTTCTTTAATTCTCTTTTTCACTAATTTATTACGGTTATACAGGGTGTTTCATTAATAATTGGTCATACGCTAACTGAAGAATCCTTAGACAAAAATATAGATTTAACCCAAAACACTTCCACAAAATGTGCCTCCTTACTGAGATAAAAACCGCTGCCAAGGAATCACTACTTCCACATCCACAGTTTTTATCCAAGTCACTCACAACGAAAAAATTTTGTATATGGAAATAATTGTTTATGAAACTTTAATAATATAATATTTGAAATCCTCTACCCCAAAAACCCATAAAACGATACCCCACATCGGTAGCGGGGTGGGGGTGGTGATATGGGGTGGTAGTGGGGGTGCATGAAGTAAAAAAACGTTTTGAGGGTCTGGTTCTTGTACACATACTAAATCACATTTTTTTCATCCCCTTTAATAATGGGGTGGGGGTGGTAATGGGGGGTGGCTAATGCCAAAATTTTTTTTGAGACCTTAGCTTCTCTTGTATATACTAAATACCAATTTTATGGACTCTTAGCTGCTTGATTTACCTATTTTCCCCAAATTTACCCCAATTACCCCCCCAACCCTTCGACGGAACAAGATCAAAATATAATCTAGTTCTAGATCTCGTTAAAGTACATATGTGTACCAAATTTCAAGTTAATATCTCAAACGGTTCCAGAGTAAACGTGCGCACAAAAAAAGTTAGACAGACCGACAGACAGAAATTTTTTTTCGCTCAAACTTAAAATCTCGACGTTTCGTGACATTCTAAGCCTATTCGAACAATAAAAATTTTTAAAAATTTTTTTGTCGTTACTATACTTCCACTGGATGTGGAGGTAAAATTAAAAAACCATTTTCGCATAAATTTACTTAATATTTCTTTACCGTATTTGATAGAAAGTGTTAGTGATCCAAGACGCATAATATCAGCGAAAAAACTGGTTTCTCACTATTGCCAGGGGTTCACGGTAGGGGGGGATGAAGGAGTTTTCTCTTCTTAATTTGTACGCCACTGGTACGCCCAAATATTTGTTTTCTTGCTTTTCTTTTATTTTTCACTAATATTTACGCAAAAAAGGTACTCTTAATACATTGCTCTAGAGTGCCTATTTCTCAAGATATCTGAATTAAAAAGAGCTGCTACATGGTATTTTAAATTTCAGTGTTACTCATCTTACAAATAAATTTCTAATCACTTTGACATCTTTGACATGCTTTATTGTTTTTGTACATAGTGTTTTCACTTAATATGCTATTAGTTTTCCTAGAACTGTCAAACGTTAGTTTTGCCATAATAAGAGTTATTTAACAGTTCACAAAACTTTATTCGTATTGTTTTATTTCCAATGCTTTTTCGAATTCAAGTATTTCGAGAAATACATTAGAGTACCTTTTTTGCGTAAAAATTATTGAAAAATAAAAGGGAAGAAAACAAGTATTTGGCCAGTGGCGTACAAATGAAGGGGGAGAAACTCCTTTAGCCCCCTACTGTGGACCCCTGGCAATAGTGAGGAACCAGTTCTTTCACTGATATTATGGGTCTTGGACCACTAACACTATCCACCAAATATGGTAAAGAAATATTAAGTAATTTTAAAATAATTTGTGAAAATAATTTTTTAATTTTTAACTTCCACATCCTGTGTCTCAGTAAGGAGGCACATTTTATCTAAGTGTTTTTTATTAAATCTTCATACTTTAAGCTAAGGATTCTTCAGTTCACTTATGGCCAATTATTAATGAAACACTCTGTATAAACTGATATGAGAGAATTTGTATTTTGTTTCTTTTTACCAGTTTACAAACGTCATGGGTAAGCATTATGGGGAAAGTTGCCAAACAAACCCTTCTAGATTGGCAACTCACAGGGAATACAATTCTGATATTATTAGTAAATATACAGTTTTTTCAAACGAATAATGTATTTAATGGATACAGAGTCAGTAATGGTTATTTTAAGCATTGCATAAAAATTATTATTAATATTATTTGCAAAGAGCTGTACAGTTCAACGATTTAGAACAATTTCTTTTACAACTGCACTTTATTAGGTAGGTAGCACTCAAGGTTTGTAAAGAGGACAGGTTGCCTGGTAACTAGGGGAGCGCCATATTGCGCGTCATCCAGAGGACCCGCTTCTACAACTCACTTCACAGAGGTAAAAGATGCACTAGTCCAAGATCACCTGTCGACCATTGATCTCGTCGTACTTTGTTTAATATCTTTTATTTCTGCTTACACAGTTATTGAAAATATTATTTTGGATATTCATATTTTAGGTCATTTGTTGTGCATGTTAACTTTAAAAGGTCCTCTGGACACGTCACTCCAGCGCAAGAATTTTATTGGCTGTGAAGTTACCAGGCAACCTGCCTATTTTACAAATCTTGGATAGCACTGACTTCTGAATGGTTATCCATAATAAAAGTAAGCAGTGGTCTTGCCTTTTCCAGTCAGTGATCTGCGGCACTCCCCAGGCAGCAGATTGACATCATTTTTTGGTCACTTGAGACATCATTTTGACTGGAATGACGTAATAATAATGTAAAAATGATATGATTATGTCACAGCCTGAGACGTCATTTTGTGACATGAAATTGATGTCATTTAGTTACTTTTATATGTAAGCCATTTCTGATTAATTAAAACAAATGTACATTTGAGAATAATAAACTAATCTGGTGCAAAATGACATGTGAATCTTACGGGCTCTAGGAGGCCTCTATTTTCCAAAGTATGATGGGTAACAGGATGAGTGATCATGTAGATGAATGGGCAATCAATAGATTAAGAACTCACTGGTATTTATGCTGTCAGCCCAGCCGCAGAATAATGATCTTTAACCTGACCGTTATAAAATATATCCATATGATATTTCCTGAATGAATTTGTACACTGCAATTTATATTATTTATTACCTACCCGGTACTAAATACCCGTTTGTGGACGAAGTACCTATTACCGGGTAGTCGGTATAAAAAGTACCCGTTACTCCGGTATTATCTTAGAAGTAGCGTGTTTGCGATATTGTCTGCTTTGCGGTGGTCGTTATCGGTATCAGTATGTATATGAACTAATGAAAGATAAACTATAGGAACAATGATATAGATAAATCCAAATCGGTATTACGAGTATGCGCGTGCGGGTATTCGACAACTTTAGATATTGCAAATAATGTAAAGCTGGCGGCCGGCTACCGACTAACACATAAATATTTCCGAGTTACTGACACTGACGGTATTGACTGAATAACGTACCTAATTTAATAGTTTCTTTCTTAGCTTTTAAGCGATAACAAAATATAAAATAATTTAGGATACTTTAAACAAAATAAACAAATTCGTTGAGGAAAGACATGAAATATTTGTAAGTTCCACAGAAAGCTGCTTTTTGTTAATGTCGATTTTCATGCAACACCATTGAATATGTACGTGGAACAAGTAATCTCGCGCCTTATTGACAATGAGCGCCATCGATCTAATTCAAAAACCAAATAAGTATAATCTTTAAAACTGTTTTAAATAATTGCTATTGTTCTAACGAATACAACTATATATTTTTTTTATTGCAAATTTCTGTTGTACTTGAATATCGTAGTTTGTCAATGAAAGTAGTTCCTAATTTTATTATTAAAGTATGGCATTTCACTATATACAAAGTTTATGATAAAAACTGTATATAGTTGTATTCCTTAGAGGAATGGGGAGTATTTGAAACTATTTTAAGGATTATACCATTTATGATTTTTTAAATATTTATAATAAACCGAAAATAAACGCTTGTTTCCCTCTCATTCTGCATATATATGTTTTATGATTATGACAGAGAACAGTTGAACTAGTGCCATAGTCTCTGTGCTTTATTTGGGTATTTGCAGAAGACGCAAAGGTCTAGCTCTACAGATAAGTAAAAGTCCAATACCAAACTAGAACTGATTAAGTTTAGAGGTATTAAAATAGTGTTGTAGAAGTTCATGTAAGTCATGAAACCTAAAATTTTGACACCTCAAATAGTGAAATAGTATTTAATATTATAATAATAATAATGATAATATTAAGTCTCTATTGATTTCTACAAAAATAGAAAATACAATTTGGGGAAGTTTAGCCATTAAAGGCTATTTTTACACTTAACTATTCAAAATATTTCAGTGTTATCAAAGTATTTAAATATCCAGAAAGTATTTAAATACTAAGTTTAAAATATTTAATTACTTTTGTTATTTATTATTTAAATACTTTTATCTTTTGAAAATACTTAATATTTAAATACTTTCAATTTTCTGAAAGTATTTAGTATTTAATATTTACATTTACTTTTATATTTACTTTTTCAAAGTATTTGCCCAGCTCTGATCAGCATGGTACGAGATAAATATACCAGTATCGGTACCGGGTACAAAAGTAACAGGTACTCGTTGGAAAAGTACCGGGTACCGTAAATACTCCGATGTACCTGTATTTGACATCACTATTACTTATTTTCTACAAATTTATTAGAGTATAAGATAAAGAGTGACTGATTATTATCAGTGGTTTTTATGTGGCACCATCTAGAAATAATTTCTGCAACAACCTATGTGATAATGCGTAAACTTGCTAAAATGAAAAAATGAAGTCATCAATACGTCAAATTGACGTTTCAACTTGACTTCATAATTTTATCACAATATGATATTACTGAAATGCCATTCTTTTGTCACTGATGTCGTCGCCCAATGTTACCAAAAAATTACGTCAAAATGACGTCATCTGTTGCCTGGGTCATTTAGAGTAAATGAACTACTATCAATTATCCAAGAAAATATTTTGACATGGCAACCAAAATCCTGAAATAATACCACTGACATAGAATGCCTTGTTTCAACATTATAATTGGGGAATCTACCAATCAAATAAATGGATTTCAGCTCATTTACCCTAAATTAATGATCGAGATCAATGTAATTGTGGTTGGAAAAGGCATGGCAATCACTTACTTCCTTTATGGATAACCATCCTGAAAGACAGTGCTGTTTGCCTAGTAAAGTGCAGTTGTAAACGAAATTGTATGTGTAGCTGCAAAAAGAATAGTTGAACTATACAGTTCTTTGCAAAAGTTCCATTGTATCCATTAAATATAGCCATTGCAAAAAACTACATTTTTACAAAGGAGGAGGGTCGATTTGCCCCAAATTATTTTTTGATGGAAAAATCAGAAAAATTTGGAAAAATGGGTGACATAATGCTGGCTAGGGGTGAGAGGCTAAATAATATCAGCATCATGTTCGTGTAGAAAACAATTTTCAGCATGTTTGGATATTTTTTGCACGTTCTGGTATTGAGGGAGGGGGTGGTTTCAACCCCCGTTGGTCGTTAGGATGTCTGGTTGCAAAGTTTTACAGGACAGGAGTTTCCTCAAAAATAACCGATCCAACAAGTCCTCGCATGCCTGACAACGAAAAATTTGAGGAAAAATTGAAACAAGGGTTTTTTGCGTTCGAGGGGGGTAGGGACTGCACGACGATCACCATCATGTTGGCCGTCCTCGAACACGGGGGGGTAGTCATGTTTGGTCGCTACCACTTACACTTTTTTTGCAAGTTTTGTATGGACTATATGCCATCACTTGCTAACAGCGTTCTTGGGGAGATATATCGCTTGCAAAGTTATATTTGCTTGATAAAATACCATACTACCACACTAGCTCCCTTTTAACTGTATCCGTTCTCATTTATCATTTGTTTTACTATTTATTCGTTTGCGGGAAATATAAATGCAAAATATCCAAGCTTGCTCACCAGACTTGACCAGGGTAGCCTGGGGTTTTTGGGGTCGCTTAAAGAACAATTTGGGAGTTAGGTGGCAGTGTGGTATTTTATCAAGCAAATATAAGTTTGAAAGCGATGTATCTCCCCAAGAATGCTGTTAGCAAATGATGGCATATTCAGAATTGAGGGGCGGATCGTCCGTTTAGGGTTAAATCGACTTATTATTGTTACTAGACATTAAAAAAAATGTTTTCCGATTTTTTCATCCAAAAATAATTTGGGGCAAAAACCGTCCAAATCGACCCTCCTCCTCTCAGATTTACAGATTGTCAATCTAAAAGGCTTTGTTTGCCACTTTTTACAAATTGCTTATCCATGACTTTGTAAACCAATGGTGGTGAATATTCCAACCTTCAGACTACCAATATAATTTTACATAGAAATTTTGTGAAACGTAAATGTTTGGCTGGCCCGTTTGGGTTTAACTAAACACCTATATATGTTATATACACACTAATCAATTGCAAATATCCTCTACAAAAAAAAGCCTCCTTGACTTTTTCTCTAAACCTCACAGAGGAACTACCCTTAGTTCAGGTCACTTCTAAACTTTTATATTTATATTTCTGTTTAACTAAAAATCATTAAGGAAATGTCTGACTAAGGAGGTCCCTACCTTTTTTGCATAAAACAATTAATAATCATATAATAAGACTTCTTAGCAAGGACTGAGAACAAAATTATATTCTGATTTTAGTTTTACTTTCGGGAACAAAACTAAAGGACAAAAATTATTGCTCTCTGAGAACAGAACAAATATCAGAAAATAGTTCTGCTCTTAACAAAATAACGAAAGAACCAAACAAGAATAAAAATATAGAGATCAAAATCAAGAACAAAATGCTTTGGGAAGGAAAATGTGAGAACAAAATTATGAGATGAAGAATTTTGTGAGATAAAAAAGTGTTCACTATTTTTTTGGACAAACGTTGATTTTGTTATTTAAGCATGAGGTCATAATACGGTTGAGGTAGAAATGCTTGTTTTACTGGAAAAAATATATAGTTGCATTATAATTTGAGGTATTCTATGTACAATGGGTAGATTTATTTAAATCATATGATATATCGAATGCGTTTTTAATATTATCCTTTATTTTTCACTTATTTATTATTGTTTATTTATAATTTGAAAAATTTTCTAAATTTAGGACCAACGCATGTTTAAATACTGAAGACTAATGTTAAGAGTATAATCAATATATAAATTTATTTAAACATATGGCAATGCAAACATTAATTACATTACCAAAAGAAAATGTAAGACACAAATATTTTATGCGCTTGCCCTAATTCTGTTTTCAATTTTATTCTCATTTCATTTTGGTGTCTATTTTTTTTTGTGTATCAATTTGGTTCTCAATCCTTGCTTTTTACACCTCCATTGTGGATAAAGAATAATTAAAAGTGATTAACCTGCAATGAACGAGTTGCAATGTCAAGAATGAGGCGATTTGTATTATCTGACAATTCCCACGGCTTAAATACTTGTTGAGTGGCAACTTCTGTTAGGAATGGTAGAGCTTTCTCAACAGCTCGTCTTGTACCTTCCAAAGTATAAGAAATTGTTTCTCGGTCTGATGTTGCTGTTAAGTTAGCTCCAACCTGCTGAATGTTACGAATAATTGCAAACTGTGACGCATTGCTTGTAGATAAACCTGCTGAATTACGTAACACATGAGTAACACCTAAATTTTCAGGGACTTCATTCCGAGATCCAGCTCTGTAAATAAAAGAAATAGAATAGAACAGCTTATTCAATTTCGGTGTACAAATGCACGATACTTCTAAATTATAATATGTAATATAATTATGACACTATAAAAGAGATACGCTCTCATGCAGAAATTCTCTTCCCGCAGTCTCCATCACCAGCTAGTACTACTGGAGTTGAATAAAATTCATTTAAAGCGTAAAGTAAGCGTTCAGGAGCCTATCCCTCAACAGAATAAAAAATTACGACTCTTTTGGTTGGGCGAGACAAAAGATGTACAAATGTGAAAAAATTGTAAAATAATTAAAACAACTCAAGAATGGGACAACGAATTGGTCTCAAATTTTTACACATTGTGTTAACTTTAAGGTTAAATTCACAGGTCTGCGAGGTTTTGTTGTGCAGATGGAGGTCAGTTCCAAAGTAATTTTTCGCGCTGAATCCGAATCTGGCCTCAGAATTGGCCCATCACGTCAGGATTTTAAAACATTTGAGGTTAAGTACTTAAAAAATGGCTTTCTTAGCAACTTTTGAAGTTATGTGTAGAACTCGAAAGTTTTTTCCACTTATTTTTAATACATCATTTAGTACCATTCTTCCTCTTTAAAATAAGCTTTCGAATGATCATCTACGATGTTTCCTTGCAAAGTTATAGCTATTTTAAGGTGAATTTGAAACGATGATCCCTACAACTCAACAATCTTAACCAAATGTCTGTTTAAGATTGTTGGGTTATCCCTTCTGTTGTGTTAAATCTTGATTCGTTTAGAGTCGTTTGGCTAAGATCGTTGGGTTATAGGGATCATGGTTTCAAATTCATGTCACCTTAAAATGGCTATAACTTTGGGAGGAAACATCGTAGGTGACCATTCGAAAGCTTATTTTAAAGAGGAAGGATGGTACTAAATGATGTATTTATTAAAAATAAGCTGAAACTAACTTCAAAAATTGTTAAAAAAGCAATTTTTTAAGTACTTAACCTCAAATATTTCAAAATCCTGACGTGATGGGCCAATTCTGAGGCCAGATTCGGAATCAGCGCGAAAAATTACTTCGGAAATGACCCTCAGCTGCCCAACAACATTCATTCATAAATGACCCTCAGCTGCCCCTTTCTTCGCAGACCTGTGTTATAATAAGTGTAGAAAATATGGAATTTTATCAAAGGCTATGTCGATAAAATGGGAGAATTCGCAGGGGTACGTTTAGCAAGCAGGAACATTTTTTATCTTTCGAAATAGATACTAAGTTAGTCAATGTAATGAAGCATTATAAGACGACTTTTTTGTAAATATTTCGTGCAGAGACGAGATTACCTCCACCCCCTGTCTTCGAGGGTGCTGAACACGATGGAAGTGGTGGAAGAAGTTTTTGACCGCCGCAACCCCCTGAAACGGCCAAAAAACCACCCTCCTTTATGGATCCCTTTATGTTTTTATATATAAACGGGTCTGGGGAGTGATTTATCAACAGGTTATACTTGAAATAACATGGAAAGGGGTTATAGAGTAAGTCTAATCCAGACAGCAGGCCTAAAGGGTTGATTAAACCCTCCCGAGGGGTGGAAAATAATTTTTTTTTTCCAAATGATTCGGTTAAAACGTGTATCCGTTTTCAGGGTCGCTGATCACGGGAAAAATATTCATTTTCAGCTCCAACCCCTCCTCATCCCTCAAACGGGCAGAAACCACCTCTCATTCACCAGAAAGCATGCCATCCAGAATTTATAGGTTTTTGGCACATGATCATTATTCCTGTGAATATCCCTTAATTTTTCACGGAAGAGAAGGTGGTAGCGACCTCGGGGGTAGCTTCAACCCTTCCAAGGGGTGTAACACTCCGTCATTACGTCCTCTCCCATTTTCGCAGGCGCTGATCACGACAAAAATATAATTAATGAATGATAATTAATAAAAGGATATCGAATAACATCATGTGCCAAAACACCTATAAATCCTGGATAGCATGCTTTCTGGTGAGTGAGGAGTCGTTTCTGCCCGTTTGAGGGATGAGGAGGAGTTAGAGCTAGCTAAGAATGAATATTTTTCCCGTGATCAGCGTCCCCGAAAACGGGAGGATACGCGTTTGAACCGAATCATTTAAAAAAAAAAAAAATTATTTTCAACCCCTAGGCCTGCTGTCTGGATCCCCCTTACTCTATAACCCCCTTCCATGTTATTTAAAGTATAATCCGTCGATAAATCACTCCCCAGACCTGTTTATATATAAAAACATAACGGGATTCATAAAAGGGGGTGGTTTTTTGGCCGTTTCAGGGGGTTGCGGCGGTTAAAAACTTCTCCCACCACTTCCATCGTGTTCAGCACCCTCGAAAACGTGGAGGGCAGGTAATCTCGTCTTTGTACAAAATATTTGCACTCTCTCTGCCTGTTAATAACCCCTCAACCGACGCCCATGCCGGCGACAAAGTTTTACCGCCAATATGAACGTTCCAGTGAGTGTGTGCAACGTGTCCGTGAAAAGGGCGCTAAAAAGGCAGTATTCTTTAGCCAGCCGAAGAAAACAGACACAGCATGAATCATTAGTTGTCACATGTTATTGTTTTTTTTTTGTGTGCGAACAATCAAGTATTTTTACCAATTTGTATTCTTCGTTTAACTGCATGTACTGTGTTAATTAAAGACAAATAAATAAACAACGTGTTACAATCCGCTACAAGTGCTTTATAACCTATCCTGAAAGAATCAGCCAAAACAACTATTTTTCAAAAAATCAACAAAATAACACTGCCTTCATTACATAGACTAAGTATATTGAGAAGAAATAAAAATAAAGGATGGAAGTAACTTTGTTTTTTTTTTCAGAGTAGCAGTTTCCAAAAAAATTGCCATAGCGGACACAAGGAGGTTGAATAAATAAGGAGTCGCCATAAGAAGCAGAATGTGGCAGCATATTCCTCATTTTAGTATGATCGAAACGTCAACAAAACGCGACATGTATCTTGGTTTAATATTATTATAAATGTTTTTGATAGAAAACAGTGTTTTTCGCCTTAACATATGATTTCGTGTCCGCCAAGTAGTTGTACAAATCAAAGTAGTATCGATAAGAAGAAATGTTTTGGAATCACTTTTCATAGGTTAAAACAGGTCTGTACTCAAAAGATATGTTGAAACTATTTTCTATTTATTTTAGATTATATTATATTATATTTGCTTGAAATGCGAAACCGTCATTTCATTCATTACTTTACTGCTTGATATATGGTAGTGTTAATGTGTAAAGTCAACTAACATGTATCTCCTCAAATGCTGTATAAACTTTTTTTTTAAATCAGGACCTGGTGAGCCATTCATGCCAGTATAATCACAAGCCACGCCTTCTGCGGCCGTTTCTCATTGTAGGATATAAGCTTTATGGCTACTCCTTATTTATATTCTACCTCCATGAGCGGACTGTGCAGAGAATGGTGCAAAAACTACGTTAGTGGGTGGTATGAGTCAAGCTGGATTTTTGAACAAATCAATGGAGAGTCATTAGTTTTAATACTTTTTTTTATATATTTTGCATATTTATATTTGAGGTGTGAAATAACACTGCTTAACTGTATTCATGTAGTTAGATTTATTCTGTTTGTATGCAGTATAAATGAATAAATAAAGATTTGTAAAAATTACATAAGAGAATTAGTCCACAGTACAGCACCCTTTTTTTTTTAATGATTACTAACAGACTGAGTTTTCGTGAGTAGTTTCGTTTTGACGAGACGCCCAACTTTTCTCTCTGCGAAAATTCTCGGTAATGGTAGCTAATAACTGCGCGCTTGGGTATGTATATGTCGATTAGTAACAGTTAGTTTTTTAGTTAAATCTTGAGATAATTTGATAAAAAACAAAAAAAACGTTTGTCTTACAAAATCGATGGTTTGACCGAAGTATCCTCCACCCAAAATATGTCCAAATAACGAAGTCAAAAAAATTATTAGTAACCAGCTCATTTTTTTACTATTGCTTAATAAATGTTTTTAAAATGAAATGGCCACATTGTCCTACAAATTGAATGGTATGTTTTTCCAGTCCTACGCTTGAAAATTGTCAGTTCCACGGTAACACTTTTCTCATTAGTAACTGTAGGCCAAAGGTAACACATGATAGGTTAGTGTATTCTCTGCCCAAATAAAATAGTCTCCTACAAAAAAATTGGTATGTATCGCTAGTCCGACAAAAATTATTTTCAGTAACGAATTATTTTATAATTGCAGTTTTGGTAAATTAATATACTTTTATTACTTAAGCAGAATTCTGATACCTACCAAATTTAGCACATAGATTCAGATTATCAAAAAACAACATTTCCCTTGATTTTAAACCCTAATTTGCAAATTTACATTGTTGCGAATAATTGAATTTTTCATGCACTTTTATGTTTTATTAAATATTCGACTACAAGACTGAAAAATTTTCGTTATAATTCTAATGTAATATTATTTTTAATGTTTAAGTGTTTGTTTAATTAGATTTTCCTCACAGTAAATTGCATGAAAAACACTCCATAGTCACTCTTTATTTCGCACGAATTAGACAATCCGACAACCTGTCAAATTATTTTGGCAATGTGTTGTTGTGTTCATTTTAATTAACTCGCGGAAACGTAGCCAAGGCAACCGAAAAACACTCTTTAACAAACGTTTAATGAATGAAAAATAATATAAAACTTTACCTATGGAATGAAATTTCAAAATAAGTGTTTTTAATTTGTTATCAATAAATATATACCACTTTTTTTTGTACGACATTAGTAAAATCGTGTTCCTCACTTTATTCCCAAGAGAAAAAAACGAAAATTAGGTCGTTACTAATGAGAAAAGTGTTACCGTGGAACTGACAATTTCCGAGCGTAGGACTGGAAAAACATACCATTCAATTTGTAGGACAATGTGGATATTTCATTTTAAAAACATTTATTGAGCAATAGTAAAAAAATCAGCTGGTTACTAATCCTTTCTTTGAACTCGTTATTTGGACATGTTGAGGGTGGCTGCCACGTATTTGATTTTAAAATGGCTAGCGAGTGATGTCATGTGCACACCAGATCCAAGCTGGTACTCGCATCGAGCGTATCTCCTATTTCATAGTATCATGTAACATAATCTTTGATTAAAAATCAAGAGCAGCAAGCAAGAGGAAAAGTTTCTAGAAATATAATATACAGTCCAGTCCGGTTATTACAAACCCGGTTAAAACGAGCCAATCTCAAAGGTACGAACTAAGTCCCATGAGTATTGTGCTATTTTTTTCCACTAATAACAAACCCGCTTATAATGGTAAAACGAACCTCATTTTGCATATTATTTCAAAAGTTTCTAGTCATAAATTTTAGGTATGACAAAATGCTAGAGTTGAACAAAGAGGCTACCATAGCGCCTCAGTTCTATAGCTCTCATTTCAGGCCAGGTTGGCTGGCGCTCATTTGTGCTGATAAAGCCACAATTCAGTGGCTAAAAAGCATAATAAGTGAGCTAAAGCCTTGTGAAAATGCGTCACTAAGGGTCGCTGAAGAGGCAGAAATACCTCACACAGAAATCCTGGTGGCGCATCTACCACCTGGCAGTCAGGACTACTCGAACGAGAAAATCCTGAAGCTTTTTGAGGTACAAAATTTAGGCCTCAACTGTTCCAACTGGAGGGTGCTCAGAAGGGAAACCAAAGGCCCCACAGTAGAATTAATTTTATCGGCAGACTTACAGTCTGTCGAGAAACTAAAAAAGAAGGGCTATAGGATTAGCTACAAGTTCAGTCAGCTACAGCGGAAGACGAGAAGCAAAAATCCTAAGAAAGCAAGACCAAGTTGGCACTTCCCAAAGGAAAACACCTGAAAAACAGGACGATCCTAGGGAAGATTCCAGCGGACCCTCAGGTAAGCCCGAGGATGAAGGTAATAACAGTGCCTTGCCGGAAGGTGTACCAGGGTCTAATGTCAAGCCTTACACAGGTAAGGGCAAGGGGACAAGCAAAAAGGGCCACCAAAAGGGCCCCAAGCCGCCAAAATGACCCCCAACAATTTGAAGTTCCTCCAAATAAATCTCCACCATGCAAAAGCAGCCTCGAGCGTGCTTAGCAGGAGTTTTATTAGGGGGAAAATCAACATAAGGCTAATCCAAGAGCCCTGGGTATTTAGAGAACATACCAAAGGACTCCCCACACAATCATGTAAGTTAATTTATTATACTTTGCATGAAAACCCTAAGCAGCTCTGCTGTTCGATAAAAACACTAATTTTGTTCTCCTTTCAGAGTTTATAACAAGAGACTTAGTTGCAGCAGCGGTGGATGTGCCTACGGAAAGAGGCAAAAGGCAGATCATAGTGGCCTCGGCCTACTTTCCAGGTGAAGACCGAAGTCCACCTCCAGAGGAAGTTAAGAGCCTCATCAACTGGTGCAAGAGGAGAAACAAACACTACATCATCGGTAGCGACGCCAATGCGCACCATCATATGTGGGGCAGCACAAACAATAATACTAGAGGTGAGTACCTTTTTGAATATTTGTCTGCAAATAATATCGACATTATCAATAAAGGTAATGAACCCACCTTTATAAATGCGGTTAGAAAAGATGTTCTAGACGTAACTCTGGCGGATCTATTTATAACTGACTCCATAAAAAACTGGTATGTTACAGATGAGCCCTCAATGTCGGACCATAGGCACATTCGGTTCGACTTGGAGGCATCTGTAACAAACATCGAGGAGTGTAGAATACCTAGACTGACCGACTGGAGTGTTTATAAAGAGCTCTTAAAGTCGGAAGTTGAAGGTGTCGCACACTCCATCGTCACAATAGAGGATTTAGATATAACCTCATATCAATTACAAAACCTCATGACCTCCTGTTATGAAAATAGCTGCTCTGTGAAACAAAAGGCGGTCCAAAGAGACGTGCCTTGGTGGAATAGGGATCTCAGCCGCCTTAAGGCTGAGACCAGAAAAGCTTTCAATAGAACCAAAAAGTCTGGAAACTGGAAGGACTATAAAAAAGCCCTCACGGAATACAACAAAGAATTGAGAAGGTCTAAAAGAAGATCATGGAGACGGTTGTGCGAGGGGATAGATGAATTAGCCCCAGCAGTCCGTCTCCAAAAAGTCCTTGCAAAAGACCACTCAAATGGAATAGGGCTACTCAAAAGCCCGATGGCCAACATACAGAGAGTCAGCAGGAAAACATAAGAGTACTTTTAGGTACTCACTTCCCTGGCTCCCATGTAATCGAAGGTGAACTTCCACAGGCCTCCCTGGAAGAGGATGCACATCGTCCTACCAGGGAAGGGAAAAGGCTAGCTGGAAAAATATTCACCCCTAGTAGAATTAAATGGGCGGTATCGACCTTCAAGCCCTTTAAATCACCGGGCAGGGACGGTATTTTTCCTGCCCTGCTTCAACATGGAATTGAGGAACTTGTCCCATGCCTGAGAAGCATATTCATAGCAAGCTACACTCTTGGGTATATTCCCCAAGCTTGGAGGGAAGTTAAGGTGGCGTTTATCCCAAAGATAGGCAGACGTCCACCAGACGAGCCAAAATCTTATCGCCCCATCAGCTTAACCTCTCCTCTTTTCTCCTTAAGACAATGGAGAAAATATTAGATCAACAGATTAGAAGCGAAATCATTACAGTGAAACCGCTTCACTCGAAACAATTTGCCTATCAACCTGGCAAATCAACAATAAATGCTCTACATGGCCTGGTTAAAGGCATCGAAAAGTCATTTACTGCCAAGGAACTGGCTCTGTGTGCTTTCATAGATATAGAGGGTGCTTTTGATAACACCTCCTATGAATCCATACAAAGAGCCGCGGAAAAAAGGGGTATACAATCCCCAACAATCAAATGGATACAATCCATGCTAAGAAGCGGAATAATTACCACAGATATGGGGGGTGAGTCGGCCACCGTGACTGCAGTTAGGGGCTGTCCACAAGGTGGAGTCTTATCGCCCTTGCTGTGGTCAATGGTGGTCGACGATCTCCTCCATAAGCTGAGCAATTATGGCTTCAACGTTCAGGGCTACGCTGATGACCTGGTCGTTACTGTCAGGGGCAGGCATGAGGTTATGATCTCAAACCACATGCAAATTGCCCTAAACATAATATCCAAATGGTGCTCGTCAGAGGGTCTTAGTGTCAATCCGAGCAAGTTATTGTTCCATTCACCAAAAGGAGAAAACTCAACTTGAGAGCTCCTATGTTGAATGGAACAGTACTGACCTTTTCCAGTGAGGTCAAGTATCTAGGAGTAATTCTGGACCAAAAACTCACCTGGAACTCACATTTAGAAAGGACACTTACCAAGGCAACAACGGCCATTTGGACGTGCCGTAGGCTGTTTGGTAAGACTTGGGGTCTAAAGCCGAAAATGATACATTGGTCATACCTATCGGTTGTGAGACCTATGGTTACCTACGCATCATGCATATGGTGGCCAAAAACAGAAGAAAAAGTAGCACAAGGAAAGTTGCAGAAATTGCAACGCCTTGCCTGTCTAGGGACTACAGGAGCAATGCGCTCGTGTCCCACAGCAGCTATGGAGGCAATGCTGGACTTACTTCCTCTGCATTTGCATGTGAGGAAGGAGGCAGCACTTAGTGCCTTAAGGCTGCATCAGGCACTTAAATTCAGACCAGGCGACCTGGTTGGTCACTTAAGGATTCTGGAGTTAATCCAATTCGAATCCATGACCAAACCCACTGACTCAATGCCAATCAAATATGACTTTGACTGCCCGGTTGATGTGCTGATTGAAAGCCGTCAGGCGGGCAGGGCCGGAGCATTGCGGTTGGAGAAAGAGTCACACATCTGGTACACAGACGGATCCAAGATGGATGAAGGGGTTGGTGTGGGCGTAGCAGGGCCTAAATGCAGGCTATCTAAAGCCCTTGGTAACACCCCAACCATCTTCCAAGCAGAAATTTATGCTATAGATCTATGCGCCCAGGAATGCCTAAATAGAGGCACTCGAAGGGCAAAGATCTATATACTTTCAGATAGTCAGGCAGCATTAAAGGCTCTCAGGTCATATACCTTTGAGTCAAAAATTGCCCGGGAATGCAGACAATCCCTGAAGCAACTGGCAAAAAACAACAAGGTTACCTTGATGTGGGTGCCAGGGCATGAGGGGATAGAAGGCAACGAATTAGCTGATAGCCTCGCAAGAAAAGGGGCTGAAGCCCCGTTTTTTGGACCCGAACCGTTCTGTGGCCTATCCAGGGGACACATAACGGAGGAGGTCCTAAAATGGGAAAAGGAACAAAAAGAGTCCTACTGGAGGAACACTCCAGGACAAAGACAAGCAAAAAGGTTTATAACCTATTCTACAAAGAATGCCACAAGGCTTCTCGAACTGGAAAAGTCCGATTTAAGGCTGATCACAGGCCTTCTAACTGGCCATTGCCCCTTGAGATACCATCTCAAGAACATGGGCATGGCAGAAGATGACAAATGCAGATACTGTGAAGCTGCAACCGAAACTGCGGAACATATACTTTGTGAATGCAAGGTGTTAATCCGTATTAGGCTAAAGTACCTAGAACAGGCGGAATTAACGCCTGAAGACATAGGGAAATTAGCCCCCAGGAAAATCGCAAGCTTTGCAAAAAGTCTTGGAATCCTGGGTAACAACTAGATGCAGGGTAATTCACAAAAGACCTTTTAGGTCGAGGTGAAGAAAGGCCAACCCAGGGCCAAGCGACCCCTTAAACAATCTACAATCTAGGTATGTTAAATTTTCATACACCCAGAGCTGAGGCAAGACAGACAAATTTATTTTATCTGTCAACCGCACGAATGAATATAAAAAAATCTTCTCCTCTGCACAATATGTGCAACAATTACAAGAATTTAAATTCCTCAATTGATATCTTTTCCTGCAATATCCCGTCAATTAAAAAATTGAATTTATGATTTGGTGCATTTCTTCGCTTCTCTTTTGCTGGTTATTTTTTATTGTTCTTTTGAGATGTACATTTATAATTAATTATTATCCTGTAGAGATGCAACGGATAGTGTTTTGGCCGGATACCGGATATCCGGCGTACTTCTTGTACCGGATACCAGATATCCGGCCAACTATCCGGCTTACATTGAAAGTTGGATTGAAAACACGTTTTGGCAACATTGACGACAAAAAATACTTACTGGCAACTCTTCTAGACCCCAGATTTAAAACCAGTTTTTTTATAAGAATCAGGCTAAAATATCGTGTCAAATTATTCTGCTGGAGGATTAAAAAAATAGTTGTGATGATTCATATTCAAGCAGTGATAGTGGTTCTTCTCCTTCCAGCAAACAAAGCAAGATAAACTCAGATAATGTTACTGCTGATATTCACAACACTTTTTGGAGTTTTTGAGACTATTCTGAGGAAGTGGCGAAAACGTTTCGGAGAAAAGTTCAATGGCTAAGGAGATTGTGTATATGAAAGGAGCACGGATTCATAGAAACAGTGTACTAACTCCAATCTTCTTTTGTCAAAGTTTATAAAAATATATCGTTTCACTCTTTTCAGAAGCTGGCAACGTATACGAAAAGAAACGCAATCGTCTACTACCTCTAAACACTGAAAAACTCGTCTTTATGCACCATAATTTACCATTGGTAAAATTTAAGTATTAATTTAGTAACTAATCTATAGATATTTACAGTTTGTAGTAATAATTGTAATGCAGGATAAGTGAAAAATAATAAAACTGTTTTATTTTTTATACCACTTTTTATTTTTTAACTATTCGGTTTTGGCCGGATATCAGGTCACTATCCGGTGCCCAGCCGAATAGTAATAAAGTGGCCGGATAGGCCGGATACCGGATAGTAACCGGATATCCGTTGCACCTCTATTATCCTGTATTTCACTTGATTGTTTGTACACTTTTTTTTGCTGTTGTATTTTTCCCATTCTGTAATTGGATCTGCTGGTGTGTAGAATAGTGTAAATAAATAAATAAATAACGAACTTATTAGCTGGAAAACAAAGAACTTCCCCCAATAACGCGATAACAATGTCCGTCTTCTCAGGATGGTTCTAATTGGTCATCAGAAGTAATAAATTAATATCAGTTTCAACTACATTAGATGCAATTCAACACGTTGAGACTGTTCGTCGTTTTTCTCAATTTCGAAATACCCCACAGAGTGTTCTCAATGAATTAGTCGAGGTAGAAAAGCATATTAATAGTATAAAACTTACTCGAAAAAAAGCAAACCAAAATATATGATTTTTTTAAGAATAATAATTAACAAATATGTACCTACATTATTTTTTTATTAAAAAAAAATTAAAAGGTGAGTTACTGAAAATAACACCATTATTCTTTTAGCCCATCCCTTTAACAAACTTCGGTTATAAAGAATCTTTTTAGCTGGTACCTTAGGGTTCATTATAAGCAGACATTACTGTATGTTAAAAATTGCTTCTTAAGGAAGCGGGAGGGCACCCAAAGGTGCCTAAAAATTACTCAACTTATTTCTTTAGACTAAGTGTTATTTGATGAGAATATTTTATGAAACAAACCATGGCATATGTCAATGGGTGCAATGCGAATTACAGCGATAATTTTGCATGTTGGTACTGTCATAAACCGATCCCTTCCCTGTAATATTCCATTCTGATCGTTTAGTATTCTGTAATGTAATGCTCAACAAGCATATGAGTTTAATGGGTCTGGCAGATGCTGCAACATGCAAATTCTGTCAACAGGAAGAGGAAACCTCTGTGCATGTGCTGTACCACTACGAAGGCCTAACCAGACATATTCCAACTCACTACTTGGCGAGGAAAAACCAAGGGAAGATAGCTATACTAAGGAGCTAAGGAGTCTGGTACAAAGGATAAAATTAGAATAGGAGAACCACAATAGTTCCACAGTGGCCAGCTCCGCCCTTCAAATCTACCTGCTGCCCATAAAAGTTGGTAAAGTCCAACATCTGTCCATGCTAGTTCGACTAGGTTGGTCAGGCAGTTCACCTACTGTAACCTTAAATAACTATTTCATTTGGATAGTTTATTATGGAGTTATAAGGTACCTAAATGTTAATTTATCTACTGAAAAATTACCTCTGAATATAGTTTTCATCTAAAATCTAATATTTTTGGAGGTAACATAGTTTTTTGGATCCATAGTAAAAATCAATAGATCATTTTCGGTTGACGTCACGCTGTCGGCGTGCAGGGCACCCAACTAATTATTTTGTTTTCTAGAGATGGGTACAAGCTGTTATTTTTTAATAACAGGTTTAAACTGCTTCTGCTGATAGTCGGTTGTGCCTTCGAAGCGAACGGTTGGGTGCCTGAAACACTCCCACTATAAACGCAAAATTGCCGCGAAAAAAAGAATTTCCGCGTAAATTGATAACTCATATCAAAAGTTGAAACAGAATTAACATTTGAGAACAACTAATACAGTTATTTAGTGACCAGTGCTGTGTATTAAGAAAAGAAAAGAGCTTAAATAAACAACCCAAGACAGGCAAAAGAAAGCTAAGTACCTCCTTTTTCATTTTTAAGTACCTTCCCAGACAAGTATATTTATAACCTTTGAAATGTTTGGGCCCATCACCCTTGAAGAGTCGGCAAGTTTATGGCAATAAATTAAAGCATGGCATGATATCCCTCTGTAAACCTGTAAATTATTTTTTTAACCATTATAAAAATATTCAAATGAATTTGATCTGTCTGTAAAGTATGGTCATATAAATTTCTTTTGGTAACCTTCAAATAATCTTTTTCCATAATTATTAAAAGTACTCAGGCGAATTTAATATAAACTGAACCCGTAATAATCAAAAGTATGGTCATAATATTCTCTTAGGTAAAATATCAAGTGAGGGTTTTCAGGTCGAAATTACGCTCGTTGTCAAGTGTAATAACTTAAAAATAAGTCAATAAATAATTCTTTCTAGCAAAGGACCACGGAACAAAACCCATGAAAATGTTGATTCGGTGGAATCGGCTGAAATTTTGGTATTTTGTACTTCAAGTCATACTGATCAAAAGTTCTTATCACATCGAGCCAATCCTATGGACAGTTTTTGAAATACAGCTTGTCAAAGTTAGGTAATTTGCGTCATTTTAGACATTCAAGAACTTTTTATGACGAAACTATTAACTTTAGCAAAAAATTGCAAGGGTCGAAATATTTTTGTTCTAGTTCAATGAAGCTCAAGAATTTTTTTCAGAATTTTTTTATCAATTTTTAGGTTAGGTAAAATATATGTCATATTTTGGCATTCTTCGGTGGGATTGGCTGAAACTTTGCTATTTTGTAGTTAAAGTCATGCTAATCAAAAATTCCTATTGCACTGAGTCTATCCTATGAGTGGTTTTCGCTCCAGGAGTGCCTGAAAGTTTAACAACGAGGTAACGGATAATCTATACGTACGTCGTACGTGTTTATGAATGACTTCCAGCGTGTTTGTGTAAGTGCGTGCTTGTGTGTGTGATTATTTTTATCAAAGAACCTGCTCTTACCGGCACTATGTTTCTTATGAGAGCACTCTCATCGCCAACCAGGGTGATCTCATTTTTTTGGCTTTTTAATATTTTTTTTAGTTTTTAAATATTGAGAACATCCATAGGATTTTCAGGAACAAATGCTGTTTCTAGTATCATGTATCTTTCGAAGAACAATCATTGATGGATATTTTATGTGATTTTCATGCAAAAACCATAATACGCTTGTGTTTTCAGCGGTTCCGCATCAAACTCATTAGAACGATTTTTCTCACAAAGTCCGTCCTATGACTAAAATGTTCTTGTACCAAAGTGAAAAAAATAATAATAATAAAAGACAAGAAATTAATACAAAATATCGATAGCTCCCCCCTCAATATCACCCACTTACGGTAAAAAATATGTTTAAAAAATAATGTAAAAATAAGCTTGTATTATTGTTCAATATGCGTTCAAGTCGCGTCCCTGTGAATCAAAAAGTTTCTGAGATATAAAATAATAATAAATTTTTGGGTGCCATTTTCAAAGGGCTGTAGCTCAAGATATTTGCGAACATATTTTTGCATGTAGAATCTGCACCAGAAGTGTGTCATCTATATTTCCAGAGAACCCTGTATACACTGGCACATACATACACACAAACGCATGCACGCAGTACACAAACACGCTGGAAGCCATTCATAAACACGTACATCTAGATTACCCGTTACCTCGTTGTTAAGATCTTCAGGCACTCCTGGAGCAAAAACCACTCATAGGATAGACTCAGTGCAATGGGAATTTTTGATCAGCATGACTTTAACTACAAAATAGCAAAGTTTCAGCCAATCCCACCAAAGCATGCCAGAATATGACATATATATTTTACCTAACCTAAAAATTGATAAAAAAATTCTGAAAAAAATTGTTAAGCTTTATTGGACTTGAACAAAAATATTTCGACCTTTGCAACTTTTTGCTAAAATTAATAGTTTCGTCGTAAAAAGTTCTTGAATCTCTAAAATGACGCAAATTACCTAACTTTGACAAGATGTATTTCAAAAACTGACCATAGGATTGGCTCGATGTGATAAGACTTTTGATCAGCACGACTTGAACTACAAAATATCAAAATTTCAGCCGATTCCACCGAATCAACATTTTCATGGGTTTTGTTCCGGGGTCCTTTACATATGAGTCTGGCCAGGGGCGTGCCCCATCAGGGTGACGGGTGACATTTAATCAATTTAAGAATATAATGGGAATTTGGATGGAATTTGTGACCATTTCTAAAGCCTCATCCATGCTATGGAAACATACAAATTTATACTTCTGGTGCGGCTCTGGTGGGACTGAGGAAGTTTATTAAAAAGTTTAAAAAGGATAGGGCCGTAATAGAGACAAGCAGGGGGTAGGCGGGAGGTAGTAGCTCTCCAGAAAGCACAAGAATGATGTATCCACTGCGGAGCGTGGGAGCGAGGAGACATCGGCTACTGGTGCGAGGGATCGACGGCGATGGGAACTGTCTGTGTGGAGCGCTGGGCCATCGTTGGAAGGAGAAAACATAACAACCCTTTTTGTATGCAATCGCTTGGTCTGGATACAAGGTGCGAAGGATACCGTTTTGAGTTGTTAGGTGAGTGATGGGTGTTTGAGAGGTGATGCATACCTTGGAACGTGCGATTGACGATTTTGTGAGTGGTGATTGGTTTTGTACATGATCCAGAGCTAGGTGCAATGTTTTTGGTGTGGTACGGTAGAGCGGATCAAAAGGGGAGGGGAATGGAAGGGAGGAGAGGTATCACAGAGAAGTGTTGTTGATTTTGACTTTTTGTTGGTGTCTAATTTAATAGGAGTGTGTTTTGTGGTATTGCATATTTTTTGGTGTTGTGGATGTTATAATATAGTGTTGTAAATCTAATTTCATGATATTTTCTTAAGTAAATTATCAAATGAGGTTTTCAGGTCAAAATTACGCTCGTTGATAAGGGAAAATTTCTACATTAAATTCTACACTAAAAACAGGGAGACCAGGTTACACGTGGAAAACAACAACCGATAGGATCATGAACAAACTAGGAAAGGACCAAACATACTGGGAAAGAAAAGCGAGGAGAAAAAAGGAATTCCACCAAGAAATCACAGCGATATATGGGTGTTTCTCTACTAATGGGAAAATTTGTGTCCGGAGGAAATTAAATGTCAAAAAATACAAAATACTAATATTCTTTTCATTAAAATTAAAGTAAATGATTAGTTATGTCGACCCTATATTCTAAGGTATAAATACAAATTGCCGAAATTTTCAAATTTTATGGAAATATAGTTAAATTGTCAGTACCCTGGTGTGTCCCAAACCTGAAATCAAAGATACCAACTGTTGTAAATATTATATTTTCTTTTTATTCACTATTATCATTACTCAAACTATTTTATGATAATGATTGTTGGCAATGTACATTATTATATGATCTTTTTTGAAGATTATCATCTCAAAATACTACATAAAACATTGTCCTACACTTTTTGACGTCAGTCCCCAGCCACGTTTAAAAATCTATTGGAAGCGAATCTACGTCTGGATTAACCACGTAGTTATGCTAAACAGAACACATCCAACATGAAGTTTGTACAAATGAAACATGACGTTTTGGCGCTATTTTGTTTAATATTGAATCGGTCTTTGATGCTAAGCAGACGTGTCTGGACCACTCAATGAATCAGTTCTCTGGTAAGCTTTTTTGGGTTTAATTTCCTCGATTTGAATTACTGTTCAGTTATTATACATTTTATAAATAAAAATATACTACTATTGCCACTAGTGGATTGCGTAATTATTGTAACTTTTTTAATAACGATCGATTCTTAATGAATTTGTCAGTACCCTGTCGTCAGCCCCCTGCCAAAAAATAATAATAAATTAATAATTACCTAGTTTTTAGAATAATTAATATAAAAATCGACGTAAAAATTGATATTCTGAAGATATTCTTAAATTCTTAAGAACCAGATATTAGATTTTAAGTGTAGAAGTTGATTTTCATTTTCTTTTTGATTTAGAATTGTTCTTTTTTGAGAATTTTAATTTTTGTTTCAAAAGAGTTTTGTTAATTTATGTTACTCTAGAGAATAATAGAAAACTTTAAATATAAAAATCTACTATAATTTCTTTAATTTTTGTTCCACATAGTCAATTCAATGGGCAAGGGTCTCAGTACCCTGGAATCATATTTTAGTAAATCGTAAATAAAATGAATACTGCTGGATAACTTGACTGGCCCTTCATAATAGAGGAAGAGTTAGACTGTACCTTTATATTAAAGTAGTGTTATTAATTAAAAAAAAATCCTCGGACAAACTTGTATGGGCAGATTTCCCGTTAGTAGAGAAACACCCATATATATCCTACCAGAACCAGAAACTGAGGAATCAGAATACATAGAAGATTTGTAGAAGCAGAAATACAAAAATAGGAGTATGAACACTCCACATCATGACACAATGCGGCAACGCATTTCACAAATACATGTAGATATATACCCTACCAGAACCAGAAAAGGAGGAATCAGAAGACTCAGAAGGAGAAGAAAATCTGTAGAAGCAGAAACACAAAAAAAAGAGCATAAACATTAAATATCACGAACACAATGCGGCAACGCATTTCAAAAACACCTACACTGCCCACCCCCACTCCTGTACCATGCGTCATGTGGCTCTCGCTGCTGACAACAAGCATGACCAAATCCAACCTAGTATCGGAAATCGAGGAATCAGAAGACTCAGAAAAAGAAGACTCGAAGAAGCAGAAACCCAAAAAGAGGAGCATAAACACTCCATATCTCGACACAAAACGTGGCAACATATTTCACATGAAAACCAAGAAGCGGCAGAAGTCCAGAACTAAAAACACAAAAGGGAGCTAAACGCTCCCTCACGACACAATGCGGTAACATATCTCACAAATACCTATAGCTCCCATCCCACATTCCTTTACCATGCGTCATGTGGCTCTGGCTGCTGTCAACAAGCATGACCTTAGTCCAACCCAGTGTGGACGTAGCAGGCCCAGCTGTATACCTGGGAGTGGCAGCAATGCCTATTGCACGCTGGTAAATCAATCAAATCAATCAAACAGGTTTAAACTGTTTCTGCTGTTTTGAAATATCAGTTTAAAAATAACATATCGCTGAGAAGTACTGGCACGGTAAATTACCTAATTTTAACTCACAGCTTTTATACAGGACAGCAGTTAAAGGCTTATAAATCCTTACAGGCGTATAAATATTATGAGTCTGGATATGTATAACTGCTATCTGTTATTTTCGAACAGAAATAACAGTCTGTTAATGCTATTTATAAATAACAGTTATAAAACTAGAGGAAGCATTATACTCTTCGCCGATTTACTGAGCTTTTTATATAATTGTTACACATTCTATAGGATACTCCTCGCATTTTTCTTGTAAATAATGTTAGTTTTTGGACATTCTAAATTTTGTGATACCAACTTTGTTGTGAAAAAAAAATATATGAAAAAAAAAATCACGATGTGAGGGATCGAACCCGGGACGCTTGGATTGCGAGACGAAACTCTTGCCACTACACCACCATTTCTTATTACTAAAATTGTTAATGAGTGTAATATATACCATTAGAAAATTTATTGTGATTATTAGGAAACACACATTAGTAAAATGTATTAAAAAAAAATGGTGATAGGAAATAACATTTCGCAAGGTTTCTATTTATTACAAACCATAAAAAAATGTAAAAAATATTTTTTTAAATTTCAAATTACTAATAACTTTTTTATTTACCAATCTATTTTGTTGAAAAACAATAGGGTTCTTCCTCTAGCTAACACTAAGTTACTCTCCAAATTTCAATACAATCGGATTTTTCTTTCTTGAGTTATCGTGCTTACAAGAAACGTGACGGACGGACAGACGGATGGGCAGACGGACGGACAGACGGACGGACGGACAGACGGACGGACATTTTGAAAGTTGTTCAGAATTCGCTCACTAACAACGATGTAAAAATTTTTTCTCTACGAGCGATATTTACTGATTTAGAAATGTGCCGATCAAATACAATATACTCTTCGTTTTTGCGAAGACTATAATAATAGGTTTTGTTAAATAGCAACTCATCTCTAATTGCCTGTTATTGGATGAGGATTCGTGTGCCCTCCAGACAGTAGCGTCAAAGTCACGTGACCGAAAATGATCTATATGTTTGTGTACATAACTAACGAAAGGATGACATTTCTAATGACAGACTGCTGTAATCGTGTTCCATAATATTAGTGATTGAAACATCTACAATAAACACTCACATTTGGAATTATTCCTAATGTTTTAAAAATGTGTTCAAGAAATCATCCTGCACTATGAAAGCAGTGGTGGCTGAATGGCTGATAAAATTTAGGTTGGCCCAATCTCAGAGTTAGAGCATACTTTAAGACATGACAACCAAGACTAAATGCAGAAATGGGAAAAAAAATCCGATTGGTTCAGAACGAAAATTGATTGACATGTCACTTACGTGAAATTCATTAAAATTTTGACATGGAGTTTCTGTTATTTTGATCAAAAGTTGCAATACAATGAGCACAACATTCTGCTATGTCGAGTTTTAGAACTACAACACTTTAAAGTTTAAAATACTCGAAAACAGTAATAGTCGTTTAACAAAATGTTTAACGTCTTCGCTGCAGTTTAAAAACATTCGGCCCCAGAAACCATCATATACAGATTTTGGGAAAATACATCCCAATATATCATAGAAAAAAATATCCCAACTGGCCACTTAAGTGGTCGGTGGCACAGGTGCAGAGAGCTGGTAGTCTATTAAGTGGCCGGCGGCAGCGAACGTGTTAATCAAATTATGTGTGTGTTTTACCTACCTACTTTTTAATATAACATACCATGATATATACATGTCCTGTAATTATTCAAGGCCATATGATGTTGAAAACTCAATCAAGCAACTCCCCACTGAAAAAAAAAACGTTTTGATTCAAGAATATATTGGTTTATATATACACAAATAAATAAATTCTTCATATAAAACAAATACATTTGTTTCAAGAATAATTAATTTACCACCAGCTTTTGATTACTTGCCACAAAAGTATTTGTTTTATATGAAGAATTGATTTATTTGTGTATATATAAACCAATCTATTCTTGAATCAAAACATAATTTTTTCAGTGCCTTTGGTACCTACACAACGAGTAACATTAGTGCAGATGGAAAAACATTAGATTTAAATATATTGGTGCATCTCAAAAAGGTTTGGTTGACATAAATCAAATATATAATCGTCAATTTTCGTATCTGCTTTAAATTTAGAAATAGTATTTTTATAAATATTTTATTTCGTTAAGTAACTTGGGGTTGGCTTTTTCTCGTATATAACAGTGTTCATTATATTAGTGTAAGAATGTAATTACGAAAAAGTCATTATTGTCACATATTATGAGATCTTTGTTAGTCTTTTATGAAAAAGAATGGTTTAACAAAGTACACATTACTTAAACACATATGAAAAAATAAATAAATAATAGGGAAAGATATCACTTTTTTCAAAAATTTTAAACTTCAAAGTGTTGTAGTTCTAAAACTAGCCATAGCAGAAGTTGTGCCCATTTAAAACTTTTGATCAGAATGACAAAAACTAATGTCAAAATTTTTTTGAATTTCACATAAGTCCATTTTCCATTGATTTTATGAGGGGTTCTTTCACACATTTTCAATTTTTTTTATAAAATTACAGATTTTTAAAATTCAATATATCTGTTTCGATTCATGGTTGTTTCTACAAAATTTGTTTCGAGGTTTGTTAAGATTTTCATGCCTCTATAAAATTATTTGATGTTTTATTTAAAATATGTTTTTGACATTTTGATTCACATCATACCAGGTTTGTTCTTAATAAATTAATTAGTCTTTAACAGTAATTAACAAACCTGAATATAATTGATATTCTTGAGATGGGGGCTTCATTGTCGGCTGAAGCTACAACTAATTTATTGTCAAGAACGCAGCTTTTAAGATCATAATTTGGAAGTCCATTAATAGGAGCTATTTGTGCATAACCTCTAGCCTAAAATTGAAAAATATACGTTAATAAATTGGTTATCGCTTTTCGTTAAGGGGTTTACATAACAGGTCAATTTTACTTAGCCACAAAACTAAAGGTATCTTACCGTTACAGCACGAAATAATGGTAGTTTAGAAATATTGGATGCCATTTTCCCTTAAAAAAATAAATACGAGTAGTTTTAAGTTACATAATTTATAACAGATTTATTTTACTTTTGTACAGGAGCAGGAGTCAAAGCCAGAGAAAAAAATTCTATAAAATAATTGACAGTTGGCTGTCCAGTGTTGCCAAAACAATATTTTAGAAGTGTAAAATCACAGCAAAATTGAGCCACTGAAAATCACCATATAAAGCCCAGTTCAGATAGTCGCGAATTGCGAATATTGTTCTGATCAAGGAGATTGAATAAATAAGGAGTAGCCATAAGAAGCAGAATGTGGCAGCACATTCCTCATTTTAGTATGATCAGAGACAAGGTTGTCTCTGGTATGTTTTGGAATCAGTTTTCATAGGTTAAAACAGGTCCGTACTCAAAAGATGAAACTATTTTCTATTTATTTTAGATTATATTATATTATATTTGCTTGAAATGTGAAACCGTCATCTCATTAATTACTCTACTGGCTTGATATATGGTAGTATCAATGTGTAAAGTCAACTAACATGTATCTCCTCAAATGCTGTATAAACTTTTTTTTAAATGAGGACCTGGCGAGCCGTTCATGACAGTATGATCACAAGCCACGCCTTCTGCGGCCGTTTCTCATTGTAGGATATAAGCTTTATGACTACTCCTTATTTATATTCTACCTCCATGGTTCTGATCGCCGAGTGATTGGTCAGTTTAAACGAAAATGTGGGCGGGTGACCAATCAGACCAATATTCGCAAATCGCCATCTGAACTGGGCTTAAATCGTATAAAAAAAAGCCAAGATTTGTGGACTCAGAGGTTGCCTAAACAACATATTTTCCCCACCAAGCTTATTATTAGCCGCACTTTTCAATATTCACCAGTAAATTCACCGGTGGAGGGAACCGGTTAGAAATATTTTTGCCCGGTAAATATTTGGTTGCATGCGGTTGATTAAACATTTTGAAACGCTTCGGTGAGGCTTTCCGGTTTACCAGGAGCCCTCTTCTCCAGCTTAAGAGAAGTGAACATTCATACAGGGGAAGGGAATAATCACATCACCTATCCTTTCTCTTGATTGCTAAGTTCCGTATTCTTGAATGCAGGACCGGTGGTCGCTCATGGGCCTACGTTGCCATATTTAAGTAGAATATTTGATCTACTTTTATGTCGATCAGCTCTATTCTAATAGAACATCGAAGTTAACTTCGTTTTTTAGTTGGGCTGGACCTGCTGATGGGCTGTCTTTATTTTCAGTTTATGTTATACTCTATCCGGATAACCGGTTATTTTTCACTCGAGTGATCCCATCACTAATTAGAACATTTAGGAAATGGAAAAGAAGAAAAAGGCAATACTTTTTAATGGAGAATCTCGAATTGCGTACTGCATGAGCGTTTTAGTGGAGCATTTACCTTTAAAAAAGCATTTTCTTGTTTAAATGTTACACTTAAGAAATATATTTGTTTTGATTGTATAAAAGAGCTTCTGTAGGAAAAATGGCAAGTTTATAATATGTATTCTCAAATGCTAGAGTAAATACAGGGTTCTACTTAAGAAAATAAAATAAATATTACAGGATAAATGGATACTTATCTTATTCAAATAAACACTAAGATATAAAATACTTTTTAATAATATATTGAACATTTAAAACATTTCATAACACAAATATACAAATATAAAGGAAAAAAATAGTGTTAAATATGTAGTGGTAATACTTATAATTAGAAAAGTAATATTTTTATAAGGAAATAAATCAACCGCGGTTGGAGTAGAAGAAATTACTCTTCTAAGAAAACAGAATCAGATACAGGACAGTTACTAAAATTAACTTTAATAATTTCTCTCTGCAATCGTCTTCCTGCTATTAAATCAGGATTTACTGCTGCCAATATTTCATTATTTTCTTCGATGGTGTTTTCATACAAAAATTAAAATCAATGTCATCATCAGGAGGCCCTGGTACGTTATTATCAACACATGTAATTATCACACATGCAGTTACAATTGGCGTGTAAACATGTAGCACTCTGTGTCGAAACACTTAAATCTGTTTTTTAAAACACCATTGCATCTTTCAATAATACTTCTGACACTGTTTTATCTATTGTTCATTCTTTATTCGGATCCTTTTTTCTTAAAAATTGTCTTTGCGGCTGAAGAATATCTTCATCAATTTCAACTAAACCATCAAATATATGACTGACAATTAATGAGTCTTTCTAAATCCATTTTTTTAATATTCTACCAAAAATTACAAAATCTTTCTATTTTCAGGTTAAGTATACGTTTATTATATTTACTGCACAACGCGCATGCTTCTCTCGAAATGAACGGTATTCTACTACTCTCAACCAAGAGAAGCGCGTTCTCCTGACTTTTAGGCGAAGTGATCGTTCTCTTAATCTCAAGAATAACACAAAAACACATTTCAAGAGAACCACGCCCACAGTTCTCCCGAAATGACCATTCTCTCGACTGGAGAATAGGTTTGTTTTGCTCAGGTTCACCGAAATTCCATCTCAAAAACCTGGTGGATATGGTACCTTACCGGTTCAAACAGCTGATCACACCAAATCAAATCAAATCAAATCAGATTTATTTCATATTTAAAATACAATTTCTTCTTGACACTCGTTTCCGTGTCCAGCCGGACATCCGTTAGCCAAGGCTCCGCGGCAGTTGAAGGGCTGGGCAGGAACGAGGTCGAGACAGAATAAAATAAATTAACACAATTACCCTACTCCTACCTACCTAGTAGGTTCATTAGGGAAGTAAAATAGTCTTATGTCTTACGACTTAACATAACTGAAAAATTTAACAAATATAAATAATTGTAGAAAAAGCACATGCATTATTTTAAATTTGCATTGTTGAGACAGGAAATCAACTCACTGAAAATACCTGCTGTAGATAATGACACGTAAAAAGAGAAAGGCTATGCCATGCCGTTGAACTTTTTGTAATTATTAAGTTTTGGTACCAAATGTTTTTGAAATTTTAAATAATTATATATGTTTTATAAGTTTTCAAATTTGGAATAATAATTTAGAAACAAAAATAAATAAGGGATAAAAACAAAAACTACATAAAGAAAAGAAGAAAAAAAAAAAGTTGAGAAAAGTGAGAGAGATTGGGTAATAAGTTTAGTTTTAGTACAAGAATGGGTGGCTACAAGGGCTGTCGAAAAATGGGCAGCGCCTGGTATGGTAATTTGTGTTTAATCCGAAATGGTGCATTATGCTCTCTTATTCGTGTAATGTTGTTTGTTAGCGGACTATCATCTAGTTTAAATTGATAAAATTTTTGTGATATGGTTTTGATGTACTCCGCTAGTGGAACAATGTCGTTACAACGGGCGTATAAGACTCTGAGGGAGGTGTATCTGCTTGAATTTGATATGAGGCGTAGGAATTTTCATTCTAACACGGAGAGTTTTTTAATCGTTGTGGCAGACGCGCTGCACCATGCCGGCGCTGCGTATGTAAGAGCTGGCCTTACGACGGTCGTGTATATCAATTTCTTGTTATTTCTATTTAGTCTACTATTCCCTGCCATTAGAGGGTACAGAATTTAGAAACATCTTATTTTTGGTGACTGGTTAATTTTGAAACGGTTCGGTGAGAAACCGGTGCACTCACCGATGAATTTAGAAAAGCGCCCTAGCCAATGAGCAGCTGGTGTGTATCACACCAGGAAGCGGATCCGAAACTATTTTGTCTATGATCCGAAATATTAGTAGGCACGGTTAATCTGATGATGAATTAGATAGTCAATTAAAAAAACATTAAGACAATAATAGCGATTCTAATAATTAGTAAACTAAATAAACATGAAGGCATACAATAATTTAAAAGTATTCAAATATAATAGAAATAGTGTCTCGCGAGGGGCAAACAGCAGGAAAAATATGTGTACACTAATAATAGTCCACAGTACATTGCCCTTTTTTTTTTTAATGATTAGTAACAGGCTGAATTTTCGTGAGTAGCTTCGTTTTGACGAGACGCCCAACTTTTCTCTCTGCGGAAATTCTCGGTAGTGGTAGCTAATAGCAAAATTTATTTTTTCTATTTCACACGAATTAGACAATTCGACAACCTGTCAAATTATTTTGGCAATATAATAATAATAATAATAATAAAAGTTCTTTATTGAATACATAATAAATACATATTCAAACGGCTATCGACCGGAGTCCTTCAGCCTATTTTTCCTACATTGTTACTGTTGATACATTATTTTTTTGTGGAATATTTAAAAACGAATACATTTTATAGAAAAAAAAAAAAATTATATAAGTACTTATTATCTAAAAATTTTTTATATTAATTAGTTTTGAATTAATGAAGATATTTTTTCTATTAGAGACATCTCTGGGTGTTTGAATTTTGATCTTCTGATGCGGTTTCTTGTACGGCAGAGAGGTCGTAACAGTTGCATATTCTGTGGCCGATTTGCAAATTTGGTTGTTAATATTTGAAGTCTGCTCAAGATTGGGGTTATCCTAGTTTTTTCATATAGTAAATTATTCGGCGGATTGTGGAGGTTGTTGACTGGATGCCGAATTTTAGTTATAATGCGTAGCGAAGAGGTTTCGGCAACTTTTAAGTTGTTTAGTACCGGCGCTTGGCAGTTGACATATAGAGTGTGTCCATATTCCAGTATAGGTCAACATATAGTGTAGATTTTTGTGGCTGTTTTAGTAGATATTCCTTCATTTTTATATGTGAGTGATTTGAAGTGTTTTGCTCGGTTTTTTATTCTCGATTTAATAATTGCTGAGTGTTGGTTAAAATTCAGTTTTTGATCCATGGTAATTCCTAAATATTTGGCCGAAGGTGTTGGTTTTACATATTCGTTTGCAATGCTTATTGTAGGGGAGAACAGAGAGGGAGCGTGGTTAAATATAACGAATTGTAATTTATTAGGATTTGGAAGTAGACGCCATTTATTGAACCACACACTTGAACATCATTCATCTTTGCCTGCAACTTAGGAATTAAACTCTGCAATGATTTATCATGTCCCACCAATGTAGTGTCATCAGCATATTGCAGTATGTATGTTGTGTCTTCAGATGGATTTTGTAGAGTGGTGATGTCATAACTGTATAAGTTGTACAATAGGGGTGAAAGTGGTGATCCTTGTGGAACCCCTTGCTCAATAATAAATTCTTCCGATGTTGCGCCGTCAACCTTTACATGTAGTGTTCTATTTTCTAGGTAGTTTCTTAATAGGTATATCACTTTTTTAAATTTGTATAGTAATCCTTTGTGCCAAACGCTATCAAACACTTTTTTGATATCAAGAAATATTGCTGCCGATTTTAAATTTTCGTGCTTGGCAGTCTGGAGGTTTGAGGTGAGAATCGTCAGTGGATGAATGGTGGCATATTTTTCTTTGAAACCAAACTGGTGATCAAGAATTATGTTCCTAGTTTTGTCATATAATGTTTCTTATAATTTTTTCAAATAATTTTCCTAGTACTGGTAGTAGAGTATAATTGGTCGATAATTATTAATTTTTTTGTAATTATTATTCAGTTTTGGTATATTTATTATCTCACCTCTTTTCCAGTCTTCGGGAAATAAATGGTGCTTTAGACAATATTTGTAGATTTTTAAAATGTAACAATGAACCTGATAATTTAGTTGTTTAATTACTGACCATGGTATTCTGTCTACTCCTGGTGATGTATTTTTTTGCTTGTGTAGAATATTGAAGTATTCTTCTTCCTCGATTTCTATAGGGTTGTTAGGGATCTCTGTGTTAAAGTATTCGTGGTACCATCTATTTACTTCATCATATTTATTTTGATCAAAAACTGGATTTTGACTCTCTGCAAATTGTTGTTCGTAATATTTTGCGAATATGGTGGCCTTGTCTTCATTTTTGTTAAATATTTGCCCATTTTCTTCAATTTTTGGAGTATTGTGTTTAGGTTTGTATTTTTATAATTTTTTGATTTTTTGGTAAAATAGACGTCCGTTTGATTCCTCGATTTCCTGACATGTCTGCAGCCAACAATGTGTCTTATATTGAAGTATCATTTTTTGTACTATTTTGTTGTATTCATTTATTTTCCGTTTTATATTGGGCTTGTGGGCTAATATTCCCGTAACATTTTTCTTTTGGTTTTTATCATTTTGATTATGTATGGTGTCTTAAAAGTTGGGATATTTTTTTGTATTTCATCTGTTATTTTCTTATTGAACTGTTTTATATCTTCTATATTTTCAACCTTGTCTTCCTTACCTTCTATAAAAGAGCACATCTCCACGATTAATTTATCTATGTTACATTTCTTGAAATTATAGATTTCTTTGGGTTGCCAAGCCGATGGGAGTTCATTTGTATCGAAGATGATTTTCATTGCCAAGTGGTCCGAACCAAAGTCTGGGATTAGTTCAATTTTCTTGAAGTTTTTCTTTATATTTTTTGTATGTAGAATAACATCTGGAGTTGTATCTTGGTTGTTTGGCATTAGAAAAGTTGGTGGTGTATCTATTTTCACAAAATCACTGTTGTCTAAAAAATTTTTTAAACGTTTTTGTTTACTTCGATTAATGTTGAAATCACCTATGATAATTGCATATTTGTACAGAGATGCTTTAACGAACACATTTTCTTTAATTTTGGAATTAGGGTGTATATATACTAAAAATATATGTAAGTGATCTCCTGAGAAGCGAATTGTAAGTGTATACACTCATTTAGCAAATTATTCATTTTTGGAGCATTGGTTTTACCCATTTGCAAACTTGGATGACTTTGAATTAGGCTTCCTCCCCTTGTATGATTCGTTATTAAATTTTCATGCTGCTGAATAGTAGTCCAGTTTCTGTAGGAGATGCTGGAGTTTTTTTTAATCTTCGTTTCCACTAACATTATACAGTTTATGTTGTTTTCTACATAATTGTAAATGAGGTGTTTCCTGTTGTTGAAACTCTTTATGTTGTTATAAATTAAGCAGTGCCATGAGTGTTTTCTTTTTGTTCTCCATGTAGAGGTTCTGTTGGTGATGTACTTGTGGGGTTATCCAAATCGAACATAAGTATATACATGTGATTGCCAGAAAAAACCGCTGTTGTATCTATGTTGTAGAGTTGAATGTACCTTTTTCTAAGCTTTTGTAAGAGCTCCTCTCTGTTGGTGTACTTGGGTTTATTAATTTTTGTTAAGTACATATTAAGAATAAGATCGTGTATAGTAATGTTAGCATGAATTTTGTTGTTCTTCGTTTTTTCTTCACTTATTTCGTAACTTTTTTTGTTTAGGGGTTTTATGGATGCATTCGGTATTCCGTCGATTGGTTTTGTGGGTCTTTTTGGACATTTGTTAGACCATGCTTTGTGGTCTTCACCTCCACAAGCTTGACATTTTGGTGGCAGGTTTGTTTTGCACTTTGAAGTGTGATGATTTTCATCACATCTTTCGCATTTTAATGGTGCGTCGTAGTTTTCTGAGATATGATTATATTGACCACACCTTCTGCAAGGTAGGGGTACAGGTTGCGGCAGGGTACTGGGGTAAACTGGATAGTGGCGGTATTTGTAGAATAATCCGTTATTTAATAGATATTCAAAAGAGGTGTGGCATCCAGTTATTATGCGTATTAGCATAGTTGGTTTATTGGTAGCATGTGATACAATTCTTTTGCAGTACCTATGTTTTATGTTTTGTGATTTTAGAAATTCGCTTATTGCATCTTCGTTGATATATTGTTCAACCGAGCTAACTACTACTGAATATGTAGATTCAGGAATTGCTTTTGTTTGCGTGGTTTTGTTGGAAGTTTCCTTGTAGCTAATGATTTTTTTTATTTTCTGCTAACTTTGCTAACAGCCTGTATTTGTCCGTGTTTGATTTTAATAAATAGCCTTTAGATGTTTTTAATATTACATCATCTGGATTAGCACTCTCAGCTTCCCAAATTTTTACCATGTCTAATCTATTTAGAGAGTCTCCAGTGTTGATATAAAACAATGATGTATAATTTTTGTTTACAATTTCTTTCATCCTAAGTGAATAGTTCTTTGTGGAATTTTTTGTGGTATTTTTATCTGTTCTTGAGGTGTTATCATTTGTGTTTTTTGGTGGTGGTCTTTTTTGTTTCTCTTGTTCTGATTGTGAGCTTGTTCCTGTTATTTAATTAATTTCCATTGCATTCATCTTGTCACCTGTTCTTTTTTTCCTCCTCCTGTATTCAGTCATCAACAATTCCATATCACAATCTTCCTCAGATGATACTTCAGACATTTTATGTAGTTATAGATTTTTTCTCTGCCTTTAAACACTATTAATTCAACTAACGGTTTGGCAATATATTTTTCATTCATTAAACGTTTGTTAAAGAGTTTGTTTTTCGATTGCCTTGGTTATGTTTGCGCGAGTTAATTATAATAAGCCCCGTGTTTGTCCACAACAACATAATTTGACAGGTTTTCGAATTGTCTAATTCGTGTGAAATAGAAGAAATAATTTTGGCTATTAGCTACCACTATCGAGAATTTTCGCAGAGAGGAAAGTTGGGCGTCTCGTCAAAACGAAGCTACTTAGGAAAATTCAGCCTGTTACTAATCATTAAAAAAAAAGGGCGATGTACATGTGGACTATAACCATTTGCATAGTAATACCCAATAATACCTAGGTACTTTGTGATAATACCTAATACCTGGATAAAATACCCAGGTTACAAAATGTAACAATACCTATAAATACCTAATAATACTCAATAATACCAAATAATATAACTAATTAAATTTTATAGTAATACCTGGGTATTTCTTAGTAGTACCCAATAATATCAATTAATTCCCACAATAATACCTAATAATACCTGCATAGTACTGAAAAATACCTGGTATTACCAGAATAATACCTAGTAATACCTCCGAAATACCCAATAATACCTAAAAATACCCAATAATACTTAAAAATACCCAATAATACCTAAGAATACCCGGAAGCTGTACACCAAAACACCTCAGCAGTTTACTCCTCGGTTTCTCATTTGGTGTATGAATTTTGAACTTATTTGCATACCGGGTGTAACAGGATCATGGTACCCCCCCTTCTCTCCTTTAGTTTTGAATATAACTGATTGAAATTTGGAATAGCCTATATACATAATAAGCGGCCCCTTTTGACATGCAAGTGATTTTTTTTTCACATCTGGTTTCACTGAGATTTCGATTTTTCTAGCATTACACTTAGGGTCATTTAGAATAAATTGGCACACTTAAATAGAAAACCAAAAATTATATTATAAAAAATATTGAAGTTTGAACTGTCACTTATTTGGTATCATTGGATTCAGAAAATTTTGCAGAATTCAAAAATGCAATAATATACCTACATTTAAAAATCGAAAGTTAATGTCACTTCCGGCGAAACCTGAAGTAAAAAAAAAAAAAATCACTTGTATGTCAAAAAGTACCGCTTATTATGTATAGGATATCCCAAATTTCAATCAATTATCTTCAAAATTAAAGGAGAAAAGGGGGGTGTACCATGATTTATTTTTTTATTTATTTATTCATTTATTCACTTATTCACTTAGAGATCACAGTACAGGACATCAGTTTCGTACAGTTTCTTAACACTACCTAATCTAATCTAGCTAAACCTAAGCTGCAAGTAGCCATAAATAATACAAACAATAAACAATAATGTACACTACATAGGAATACAAAGAGTTTTCTTTTTAATTATTAAATGTAAGAGTTAAAAATTCAAAATTTAAGAGTTAAAATTTAAAAATTTAGAATTTAAAATGCAGAGTCCCTCGGCTCAGTGAAAAAAAATAAAATATGTTATATCAAATATATTAAAAAAACATGATTGGACTGTTAATTCTATAAATTTGGTTCAAGAATAGACGAAAATTCCCCTAGAGAATAGAAGCTATGTCTTAGTAACATGGTTTTAATTTCTTTCTTAAACAGCTAGTTTGATATTCTCAGGCAGATGATTGTATATTTTAACAGGCATTACATAACTAGTGTTAGCTGTATGTGAAAGTCTATGAGGAGGTAATCTTAAAGTGCTTGTTTCCCTTAATGCATAAGTGTGTGGCATATCTTTCACTGATAAAAAGTTATGTATGTAGTCCTCGACATACAGGGCAGTTTGAAGTATGTATATTGAGCTCACTGTGAGAATGTTTAGCACTGTAAAAAGTTCTCGGCAGGAGTAATCAGGTTTTTTATATAAAATTGTCCTTATTATTCTCTTTCGAGCTCTTAAAATTTCATTTATTCTAGTGTAGCTTCCCCAGCTAACGACACCATATGACAGAGTAGAATTGACAAAAGCAAAATAATATGATATTAAAATATTTCTAGGTACATAAGATCTTAGGCGCCATATGATGAACGAGTACAACGACATCTTTTTAAGGATGTCATCTGTCTGTTCATTCCATGATCCTGTTACACCCGGTATAATATTGAGTTATTCCCTTAATCACTTAAGTACCCATTTGCATTGAAGATATTATCTTTTCGTGAATTTTTAATTTAGCACGAAATCTAATTTTTCCTATTATAGCTATCAAATATTATTCTACGACCCGACATTTTCAGACACCAGGTTTGTTCAAAAACTCCCTGCAGTGTACACTATAGTGTATTGTATAATTTTCTTTGTTACTGATGCAATGTAGATTGTCATAATTAATGCATTACACTTTTATGCTAGCTATCAACCTAGAGTAAAAGTGTTGCCATAGTGCATTAGACTGGAAATTTATAATATTTTTAACAACTGCATGAAGTTTCTCGTACTTAGAATCAGTATGTAGTACATGGTTTACCACTGGTGCAGAAATTGCAAGGTTTTTTAACACACCTACTGAAGCCCGCACTACACTAATATAAACACACAGTAGATACATATAGAACAGAAGCACATAACATCAAAAAAAATTCACACTTCTGTTCTTTACCAGCACGGTAACGCAGCAGGCAAAGCACGTTAGTGATGAGCACATTTGGTCACACTGGCTACCCCACACTGGGTTGGATTTCCAGCTCCAACATTGGCAATTTCGGTGGGCAATGGATGTTATCTGTATTTATTCAAATGTGTAGCCCTGTCGGGCAGCCTTTTCAGCTTTGGTTTTTGTAGTTGTCTACTACTAGGGTCTACTATTGTCATTGTCTGTTCACCAAGCTCTGAGAGTAATTATCACTATTACCATTGCCAAATGCAAACCAAATGTCATATGCAACCAATGAGAAGGCATTGCGACAGTCACGTGATAATGCACATATATTTGCTAGTTTACATGCGCTCTCAGAGCTTGGTGAACAGCAAAGATGTTTTAACTCCTAGATCGCTCAACCCTATCTCAATTTTGTATAAAACATATCCCACTTTTTCAAGTAAAGAACCGCCCATTATCTCTCCCACTTTGCTTCCACTCCGGGCCCAACTACAAACACTCGTGTTGTCTATGCGCATGCCTCGCATCTAGTTGGTGTCCTGTCGCAAACCTTCGCGACGTTGTCAAAGATCAGAGACAAAAGTCGCTGAAAGCGGGGAATTTTGAAGTGGTCAAACGCAATAACGTTGAGCGATCGGAAAATGTAGAGAAAATGGTGACAGTCCGGCAACACCGTTGGTTGCTTCGATCAGTTGTTAGTGTCGGTTGAGATTTGATTGCGTTTGCGCTTTAAGAGCCTAAAATCTTGTTGAGAAACTCGAACTGACCCGACAATAGCAATGGTAAAGTCCGACAATTCCAACATTGGTGTCTCGCTTTTTGAGGCGTGTTAATACTGCTCTCTCCGTTGAGATGTTTGCTGCATTGTCATATACGAATTCCTTATGGGTTAAACCATCTAGTAGTTAAAGATCTTTGGTGAACAGACATAATCTGTGGTTGCCATTCTTTATGTGCAAATCTAAACAATTATTTCTTTACCCGTAAATGACCCTGCCCATGCTATTTGTTGTAATGCTGGAGATATGGCGATTTTTTAACCACATTACGTAAATCGTTACTGTGATTTTTTGATATCAGTTATTTTAAAGCCTGACATGATCTGTGACCACGACTTCCATACAAGCTATGTTTATGTGATATTCAAAGTGTAAATGTACTGATCAAGGCAATGAAAAGTCGTGACACTCACAAAGACTAACAGTCATTACGTGATTTTTTAAACATCGGTGATTAAATCGGTTCATGAAATAGCACCATTTTACAATTTGGAGAGTTGACATGAAATTAAATATGTTATAGTGTATAAATAAAATAAATCTCATTAAGCACCTACCGATAGCTATCTAATTCACATTACCAAAACAACTGTTATTTTAAGATAATTTATTTTCTACAATAATTTATAGAGCAATAATTAAAATATAACAAACAGATGAAATATAAACAAGATATTAGTAATAATTTTCTTGTTAGTTAATTTGTTTATCTTTCCATATAATACTCATAACATTTGCCTTCAAATAATCTTTGATTTACAATTTACAATTTAAAACTTTGGAAAGTATAGATGGTAAAAGTCAAACTTTAGAGTGATACGGAACTTAAGATTAACCATATAGTATTGTTTAATTTCTTGCAGCTAATACAGTACTGGTACCAGGAGCTACAGTAATATCCCCAGCTTGGCCTGATTCTCTTTGTGGACTCTATAATATATAAAAAAAATATATCAATGATAACATAATATCATATATGTTTTTGATTGAGAATGTATTTACTTAGAAAAGTATATTATTATCAATATTACCTAGTTCATTATCCTAATTGACAACATACATAAGATAACTATCTATATATCTATTATACAAATGTTTCAAACACTTTTTGGCAAAGGGCAACTGCTGCCAGAGGAGCTGGACAATCTCATCCAATAAGGTAGTCGGCTTTATTAAAAAGCTGAACCTATTGGGTGAAATATAATTAAAGAGTGAGCCACAATAAACCAGATGGTCACAGTGGAGGGTCTGTATATTAGCTCAGGCAGAGAACTTATACCACAGAGAAGCGACAATACCGGCGGTTCCTTTGATATTGTATGGCCCGGTTCTAATGACATTGAATATGAGTCAAACACAAGCTCTTACACTGAGAGAACTTTAAAGTTTGATGTACACTGAAAGTAATTCAGTATAATATGTTACTATATCACATATGAAATCTAATTAAATAATAGTTTATGTTTTAAATACTATTAGTTTCTAAAAAAGGCTAAAAAAACGTTAAAAAAAATGTAAAACGCCCCTCATATATTACATATCAAATATTTACATTCACATATAATAGAATGTATTGTATCGGTATACGTTATCAAAACATATTTTAGAATAATATATTGTACATAATATTACAATTTATTTTATTTTAATATTTTTTTTGTTTATAGTTTTAAAAACCGCTGCCCAAAGAATCACTACTTCCACATCCAGATTTTCTATCCAAGTCACTCACAACGAAAAAATGTTGTATGTGGAAATAATTGCTTATGGAACCAAAAACCTATCAAACAATACCCCACATCGGTAGTTAGTGGGGGTGGATGAAGTAAAAAAATATTTTGAGGTTTGTGGTTCTTGTACACACACTAAATCACATTTTTTTTCATCCCCTTTAATAATGGGGTGGGGGTGGCTAATGCCAAAAATTTTTTTGGGACCTTAGCTTTTCTTGTATATACTAAATACCAATTCTGTGGACTCTTACCTGCTTGATTTAGCTATTTACACCAAATTTACCCCAACCCTTCAACGGAACAAGATGAAAATATAATCTAGTTCCAGATCTCGTTAAGGTACATATGTGTACCAAATTTCAAGTCAATATCTTAAACGGTTCCAGAGTAAACGTGCGCACAAAATAAGTTAGACACACCGACAGACAGAATTTTTTTTTTCGCCCAAACTTAAAATCTCGACGTTTCATGACATTCTAAGCCTATTTGAACAATAAAAATTTAAAAAAAAATTTTTGTCGTTTCTATACTTCCACTGGATGTGGAAGTAAAATTAAACAAACGACATGTTTTAGAAAAAAGATTTTTGTTTAGAAATGTGACAAAATTTTAACTTTTCTGTTTACTTTTTTTGTCGGTTTTAGTAGTTTTTAAATCACGATTTGTGTATTTAATGAAATAAAAAATCTTCATTCTTATAAACAACTTTTTAATATATACTTTTAGCCTGATCAAATAGTAGTTTTTCGGTAACATGTGTCCAGTAAAATATTTCTCAACGGAATTATATGTTTTTTGAACACGAATCTGAAGTTTGCTGCCTCGTAGCAGTACCGGCTCAGGTAGAAAAACGCAGAAAACCTCGAAATTTTCGGAGTTTTTCCGGTTTTCCGCTCATATCTTGCAAACGACGCGTCGTACGGAAAATATTACTGTATTCAAAGTTGAAGAGCATTAAATTCTGCGTCGAATGACCTCCCTTTATTTATTTATAAGGTCGCTGTCAATATAGTCAGCTGGGAAAAAGAGCAGAAAAAAGAGCAAGTAAGTTGTAGTGTGAAGATGCGATGTATAGAAAATACCTGATAGCAATGTCCTTTTTATTTTACTCTACAGTAATATTTTCCGTACGACGTGTCGTTTGCAAGATAGGAGCAGAAAACCGAAAAAACTCCGAAAATTTCAAGGTTTTCTGCGTTTTTTGACCTGAGCTGGTACTAGTACGAGGCAGCAAACAACAGATTCGTGTTCAGCACCCCAAAAAGCATATAATTCCGTTGAGAAACCTTCTACCGGACTCATGTTACGAGACAGGTACTTTTGTACACCATTTGATCAGGCCCTGATCAAATTAGATTAAAAAACACTCTCGTAACATGAGTCCGGTAGGTTTCTCAACGGAATTATATGTTTTTTGGGGTGCTGAACACGAATCTAAAGTTTGCTGCCTCGTAGTAGTACCGGCTCAGGTCGAAAAACGCAAAAAACCTCGAAATTTTGGGGTGCTGAACACGAATCTAAAGTTTGCTGCCTCGTAGCAGTACCGGCTCAGGTCGAAAAACGCAAAAAAACCTCGAAATTTTCGGAGTTTTTCCGGTTTTCCGCTCGTATCTTGCAAACGACGCGTCGTAAGGAAAATATTACTGTAGAGTAAAATAAAATGGACATTGCTATCAGGTATTTTCTATATATCGCATCTTCACACTACAACTTACTTGCTCTTTTTTCTGCTCTTTTTTCCAGCTGACTATATTGTCAGCGACCTTATAAATCGGTCTAATTTGGAAGTTAGGGAGGTCATTCGACGCAGAATTTAATGCTCTTCAACTTTAAATACAGTACTATTTTTCGTACGACGCGTCGTTTGCAAGATATGAGCGGAAAACCGGAAAAACTCCGAAAATTTCGAGGCTTTTTGCGTTTTTCGACCTGAGCTGGTACTGCTACTAGGCAGCAAACTTCATATTCGTGTTCAAAAAACATATAATTCCGTTGAGAAACCTTCTACCGGACTTATGTTACGAGACAGGCACTTTTGAACACCATTTGATCAGGCTAGGGGAATTCTAAACATGATGAATAAAATCTGTTTTGTTCATTATGTTAAATAACATATTAGAAACTGCTCTATGTTCTGTTCTATGTGGCAGAATTCGTACGTCATCACTGATTAATCCAGTGTCTTTGTTGACATGTACAGTATTCTGTAAGGTCTCTTGTTATGATTCTCAACAGATTCTTTGTTCATTCAGTATTGCATTCATTGCAACATCTATTGTTTTAAATTTTTTCCTGCACTTTGAGGTGCTACATTAAATATATTTCGAGTTTTTTAGTTGTTGAAGCACATTAATAATAAATCAGCATGTTCTTATTACCTGGCCGCAGCAACTTGGAGCACTGCCGCTAGACAGCATAGTGCTGCCGCCTATCATCTACATTGTTCAGTACCGTTTTTAATAATAGTAAATGAACTTCATTGAATCATAAACTGATTCCATAGGCTATTGACCAAGGTCCTTCGGCCTATTGTTACTTTTATACATACAAACATACATATTATTACAGTTTAATAATATACTATAATGAATTATAATTTACAATGTGATAGCTGTTATGGCTATTATAATAATAATAATAATAATATAATAATAATCGCATTGGGATATTTCAGTGTTACAGAGGGTGTCTCATAAGTAATGTCGTTTTTTGCAATAAAAAATGAACTTTAAATGAAATAAAAAGTAATTTTATTTCAATATTCAAAGTGAAACCCATCATATTCTATAACTTTACTCCATCTATCGGCCAATTCTCTAATTCCTTTCAAAAACCAATCTTTGCTTTTTAAAGAAAAAATTCCAGAATTGCACTCTGGACATCATCAAAATTTTCAAATCTTTTTCCTTTAAGAAATTGGGCCATCGAACGAAATAGGTGATAATCCGACGGTGCAAGATCGGAGCTCTAAGCAGGGTGTGGCAGCAGTTCGATTGCATCAAGTTCCTTTAATTTCTTTTGAATTTTCTTGGCGGTATGGGGGCGCATGTTGTCTTGCTGAAGGATTCGTTTCCGAGCAACTAAACCTGGATATTTTTTGCTCAATGCCCGGTACATTCGGTCAAGTTATTGAGAATACACTTCAGCATTAATAGCCCGACCGTCAGGAATTAATTCGTAGAATATTAAACCTTCATAATTCCACCAAACACACAACAGTACCTTTTTTTTCGAAACGTTCACGTTTGGCCACAGGTTTTGGCAATTGTCAAAACAATTTAAAAATAAAAGATACAATTAACAAAAAAATTTTTTCTAAAGGGAAATTGCAACAATATAGACAGGAACTAGAAAATTATCAATGGGATGACATATATAATATCGAAAATCCAAATGAAGCGTATGATACATTAATTAATAGGCTCACCAGCATAATGAACTTAATATTTGTAAACAAAAAAATAAAGGCTAAACAATCTAATGCAAACTCTTGGATTACAAAAGGAATAAAGATATCATGTAAAAAAAAACGTGAAATGCATAACCAAAAAATAAAGGGGGAAATCAATCCTGAGATATACCATTCATATGTAAATATCCTAAAAAAAGTAATAAAAGAAGCCAAAAGAATCTCAAATGTTGAATTCATTTCAAAATCTGAGAATAAAACGAAAGCAACTTGGACACTCGTGAACAAAATAACTCAAAACAAAGGGAATAATGGTAAAAATACTATTATTGAAAATTTTAAAAATAACACGGAAGATATACAAACAGTGCTAAATAAAGTCAATAATTATTTTGTAAATGCTTGTCCAGATATTAAACCTAATATTCCATATGACTATAGTTCTATAAAAAGAAACAACAACAGCATCTTCATGACTCCTACAAATCCGGGAGAGGTATTAGATTGTATTAGATCTTTAAAAAATAAGAAATCGTCCGGGGAAAATCTTATTCCAATATGTCTGTTAAAAGAAGCAGCTGACATAATATGCAAACCACTAGCACATATCATCAACCGAATTTTTTGCATGGGTATATATCCAGAACGACTAAAAATCGCCCACATAAAAGCTGTCTATAAAAAAGGAGCAAAAGATGAGGTCAGTAATTACTGACCAATATCCCTTCTATCAAATATTGGTAAAGTTATTGAGAGAATCATGTAAAATAGATTCATAAGTTTCTTAGAAAAACACAACATCCTAACAAATGTTCAAAATGGTTTTAGGAAAGGCAAATCAACCATCCGTGCGATATATCAAACATTAGTGCATATACTAGACTCCTTAAATGAAGGGAAGGAATCTGTAGCAGTTTGCTTAGATCTGTCTAAAGCCTTTGACAGTGTCGATCATGATATCTTGTGCAAAAAATTAGAACTCTACGGTTTTAGGGGAGTTGTATTGCAATTAATAAGGTCATATTTGGCAAATCGCAAGCAGTGTATTACGGAAGATGACACAATGGGAAATATATTAAAATCTGAAACCTTGGAAATAAGGAAAGGGGTACCACAAGGTTCAATCCTTGGACCACTTTTCTATATTATATATGCCAACGATTTTCCAAATATTGTTGATGTTAATATGTTTTTGTATGGAGACGACTGCACACTAGTTTTCAGCGAAAACAATAAACAGGATTTAAAGACTACAGTAACTAATACTTTAGACACTTTGGAATCCTGTTTCAAATCGAATGATCTCTTGTTAAATGTAGATAAAACACAAATTGTTAATTTCAAAAATAGATCTCCTGAAACATTTTCAGTAACTGTAAAAAATTCAAGTCTTCACTCTATAGATAGCGTCTCATTTCTTGGTGTAAATATAAATTCGAGGTTAGACTGGAGGTCGCATATAAACCAACTTGCAAATAATATGTCAAAGTACTGTTTTGCTTTAAGAACTATAAGTGAAGAAATTGGGCATGATGCGGCAATGTGTGCATATCATGCATACATACAGTCAAAACTAAGATACGGCATAATTTTCTGGGCAAATTCGGTTTTAGTTGATAGAATTTTAATGTTGCAAAAAAGGTGTCTGAGAGGCATATTTAAGATGAAGCAAACTGACAGCTGTAAACCTATTTTCGTAAATTATCAAATACTAACTTTAATCAGTCTATATGTATATGAATCTATAATTTTTGTTATTGAAAACAAGTGTCTGTTTACAAATTGCAAGAGAGAACATGAGCATAACACAAGATGCAAAAGTGATCTCGTAACGTTAAATAAGCCAAAATTTACCTACATCCAGAAAAATGTTCACTGCTCAGTTATACAAATATATAATAAATTACCGGAATCGATTAGAAATCTCCCAAAAAATGAGTTAAAAAAGAAATTAAAACATTTCCTTTTGAAAAGGCCGTATTATAAAATTGAAGAATTTCTAAAAGATAAAGATTTCATGAAAAACGTATGATGTTTGTTATGTAGATATATGTATTTTTTTAATAATGACTATACCTTATACCTGTTTTTTAATTCTTTACAATTATTAAGTGTATGCTATCGTTTTTGTATGTATTTTGAATGTTTTTATCTTTATATATATATATTTTTTTAATTCTTTACAAATATTATGTGTATGCTATTGTTCGTTTTTGTATGTACTTGATTACAATTTTTGCCCTTTCTGACATGTTCCACACCCGCAAAGGGTATTTTATGTAAGTTTTTTCTTTTGTAACTTACTAGGAACTAATAAAGTATTATCTATCTATCTATCTATCACTGATCTAACCACTGTTTTTTAAAATTGGGATTATTTAGATAAATCCATATTTCATCGCACGTTACGATTCTTTTGAAGAACCGGTCATCTGTAAGCAGAGAAAGCAACTAACGGCAAATTTTGACACGACGAGCAACTTGATCATCGTTTAATTCAAGTGGTACAACTCGGCAGCTTTTATTAATTTTAAGTATATGTTACATGAAGATACTCTAAAAAATCATGACCTTCAACAAAAATTTCGCCCGTGGCGTTCTCCTACTCTCCTCTAGGTATGTCATTACGAAAAGTTGAAATCTGTTACGAATTTATAACGACATCTAGTACGAAAAAACGAGACCTGCTCGCAACACTGGATGGATAGTATCTTTAGAGGGACGAAGAGCTGCTGACAATTTGCGTGTGCTTGTTGAGGGTTCTTTCTCCACCGCTTCTTTTGTCGCCTTAATATTCCATATAATAGGTCGCCCACTGCGTTTCTGATCTTCGAGATTTAAGTCACCACTATAATAACGTTTAAACCAACGCTGTGCCATACGAGTATTTACTACGTCTTCCCTTTCAACCTCACATATTTTCTTAGCCGCTTCAGTGGCAGTAAACTTTTGTTTCCAAAAATGTCGTAGCAACACCCGAATTTCAAATTTTTCTGTTTACATGGTTTCGCTTGTAATGACACAACACAACTGGATGGGAACTAAATACTGTGATATTAAAATAAAACAGTCTACTGTGCCAATCACATGACTATTTCGTAACATAACCTTGAAAACTTGTAGCGTAATTCGGGTGATATTTACTACATGTGAAAACGACATTACTTATGAGACAACCTCTGTAATATTGTTGGCTAATCTTTATAGTTCCTCCAGTAGGGTTTGTTCTGGGTGCTTATGTACGGTTCTTATTCCTGGGTCTCTTCTAATGCAAAATTTCTCAATTTATCTGTAAATTTTGTTGTCTCTGGGAAAATCTCCTTGATAGATGGTCTTCGATAGGCATTATATTAGTCTAGTAGTAAAAGAGAGGGTTGAGGGGGATTGTGTAACGGGTTGAGAGGATGTCGAATATTTATGATTTTCCTTATTGATGATGTTTCTGCCACCTTTAGTTTTTTTTTAGTGCATGATTTTTACAATTTAAATACAAAATGTGTCCATATTCAATTATTGGTCGACAGATAAGCTTGTATATTCTACTTGTTCAATGTTGATCCCATTCCTGTTAAGTCAAGCTTCGGAAATGTTTACCTCTCGAAATAATATTTTTTTTTTTTGAGCTCAACGTAGGCATTAAAATGAATTTTCTCGTCGAAGGTTATTCCAAGATAATTGATCGTAGTTTCAGGATGTAGCATATGTTGGTACATGTTCAGCGATGGGGAAGTATTCCATGGGTGGTGGTTGAATAAAATAAATTGTGTTTTTATGGGGTTTGGTTTGAGCCTCTATTCATCGACCACCTGTATGTTGTATTTATCAATGATTCTAGATTTTCTGCTACCTTGGTGATAGTTCTGTCATGAGATACAAGGGCAGTATCGTTGGCAAATTGAAGGACATATCCATCGTGGGCGAAGTGCTCAGGGTCGTCGTGTTAGAAATTGTAGTGGTGAACTTTGCGATGATCCCTGTACAGGGGTGAATTCATCTGAGTGGGTATTTAGATTCTTTACTTTCAACATTCTGTTAGTAAGGAGGCTATTAATAAAAAAGATGATATATTTTGGACATCATAATTCATAAAGTTTAAATAATAGACCACCATGCCACATATTATCGCATGCTTTGTTGATATTTAGGACTATAGTCTGTTTTTAAACCAGGAGGACCGTTTCAAATTTACCTGTGATTGGATCCGCCTTCGCCTGTTTTACACAGGGCAATAGTCGTAAATTTTGACAATAATAAATTTTAATTTCATGTCATAAATTATTTTGTTTAAATTTCTATCTTATCGTTTGCACATTATGTACCAGTTTTTAATCCCTTTTGTATAAATCTGAAGGTAAAAGTGGCTAATTACTTGGTGCTTTTATATGGCGTAAATGGTATAGATGGTGTATCAAATACCTACATAGAGGTCGATCCATTATATAATGTAATAAAATGCACATAAATATACTGCAGTGGGGTATTGTTGGTTGTTCAAAACACCAAAAAGGTTCTAGTGTATTTTGTGGTAACTTCTATGGTGTGAATGGGACTTCTATATTCAGTCCTCCTGGTTTAAAAACAGACTATAGTGCATCAGACTTATTCCTGTAAAGTTTGCTTGTTTCAACATTGTTGGTTAAAACTGAGAGAGGTTGTGTTGTTGAATGACCATTTTTAAACCCGAATTGATATCCAGGAATTTGATTTCCTATGGCTTCTTGAATTTTGTTTATAATAGTTTTTTCCAAATTTTTGCCTAATACTGGTAGTAGTATGATTGGTAGCTATTTGTTTCGACTTGGGGATAGTCATTATAGTGCCGATTTTCCACTCTGGTGGTATATAGTAGTTTCTTAGACAAAATTCATACATTTTTATGATTTATAAATACACTTTTTTATCTCGTTTTCTTAAGGTTTTTGGTGATCTAGTCACTCTAATATCGAAATATTCGTCTTCTGTTATAATGTATTCTTCAATTGGTGGTATCTCTGAGAAATATATCTCACACCATTTTAACGATTTTAACTCTTTTAAAAATGTTTTGTTGAAGTACTTGGTTAGTAATTCTTTTTACTCTGTAGATGAGTATTTACAATCGTAGATTTTATTATCATTATTTTATTTTATCAGTACAGTTGGTATTATTGTTATGTCGAGTGTTATGTGTTATTATTTTAAAATGATATTAAAATATTTTATTGTATTTCTCTCTGTACTGACTAGTCTCATAAATCATACTATGGTATGACTAGTTATGGGTCAATGCTGACCTCGATTTTATTTTTAACCTCAGTTTTGGCTGGTTTTTGGAGGTTATGTCAAAATCCTAACGTGGTGGGTTGGCTGATTCGGTTTCAAAGCTCCAAATTGCATATAGGTAAAGTGCTCGTTTCGGCTTTTAATTTATTTTTAACCTCAGTTTTGGTGGATTTTTATCTGTTTTTGGAGGTTATGCCAAAATCCTGACATGATGGGTCAATGCTGACCTCGAATTCGGTTTCAACGGTCCAAAATTCATATAGGTAAAGTGGTTGGTTCGTTTCGGCTTTGAATTTATTTTCAGGGAGTGGCTACCCGACCGTCGGACGTTCGGGTAAAAAATATTAGGTAACTGTCGGTTGGATGGATAAATAATATTAACCAAACTTCACGAGAACCGTAGTGCAGACTGGTTCGGCGTGGTTTACTGATTTGGTTTTTAACTTCACCATCTGTTTATTAATTCACCGCAAATTGTGTTCTGATGGCCCAAATATTGGAAAACGCTTTCGTAAACATTGCCCTTGACATTAACCAGGGGGACAAGTTTCAAACTACTAACAACAGTAAAGATAAATTCGTACAATTTTATAGGAGAGATATTCTCACTGTCTTGGCAGTGGCAAAAAAGTAAAGTAAACAAATTAACCAAAAAGGTTTGGATCTAGTTTTATTCGGAATTTTATTTTGTACAATCTCTTTTTTTATTCATTGCGATACGAACTATACAACCAAAGATATTTAAGAAAAATTGCACAATTACACAATTTTCAACATTCTTTTGTTTAAAGAAACTTGTGGGACAAAGATTTATTCCAGAAATTTTTGCTGCACTCCTTGTATTTAAAAGATATTTAAGAAAAATTGCACAATTACACAATTTTCAACATTCTTTTGTTTAAAGAAACTTGTGGGACAAAGATTTATTCCAGAAATTTTTGCTGCACTCCTTGTATCTAATGTTTCTGACAAGTTCCAGCAAAAAAACAGTTGCCCAAGGAATCACTACTTCCACAGCCAGATTTTCTATCCAAGTCTCTCACAACGAAAAAATTTTGTATGTGGAAATAATTGTTTATGGAACTTTAATAATATAATATTTGAAATCGTCTACCTCCAAAACCCATAAAAACGATATCCCACATCGGGGTGGGGGTTGTGATAGGGGGTGGTAGATGAAGTAAAAAGGTTATGTCAAAATCCTGAGGTGATGGGTCAATTCTGTTTCAGCACAACAAAATACGTATCAGTATTATAGTAGTCTGGTGGGTAGTGCCTGTGTAATTTAGACCAATAAAATCAGAAGATGTATGGACAGCCTACATAAATTCTTTCTAAATCCAATTTAGATTTCGAGATTTCTTATGCAATCAACAACGATAAGTGGTAAAAGGTTTCAGATATTTTGATTGAAAGTAAACTTATGATCTCATATAATTAAGATAAGCTCAAACTACCTTAAATCACTAAGCTTTATTTTACAATCAACCCATTTTAATATTACAACAATATCAAACTAATTTTTCGAGTTATTAAAAACATTGAAGGAAAGGCTGTTTTGATAAGATGTAGTAGATGCATTCAGAAAAAATATTTTCGAAAAACTATTCGTCCAATTGTCACATATATGGTATCACAAATGTAAGAAAGAGTTCCAAACAGTTCATTTGGCTGTTCATATAGTGCCTTAGTCAGTGAATTTTGACGCATGAAAATGTTATGATTATCTGTATTGAAATTCATCATCGTTTTAATCTTACTTTCCATATTATTTGATATAATTGATGATGATGGTGTGCTCTAAGTTCATAATCCTCTGAATAAACATTGGTAACATTCCTGTACATATGTAAGGATTTCGTGGTATATTAATTCTCTTTCTGCCACTGTTGTTTTTTTTTCTTCAAGTTATTCCAATAACACTAGAAACACTCTTCTTGGATCTATTTACTGTTTGTTCTAGGCACATATAGGCAGCGACTGCCGTGAAGCTATTTGTAGATCTTTGAAATACAAAAGCCCCTTCCACAAACTTTTCGTACACTTCTGGCGATTTTTATTCTAACTTCCTTGCATTTTCTAAATATAGTGGTCCCATCGCAAATAATTAATGGTATCGAAAGCTGCATTGAAAGTGGTAACAATTTTTGGACAGTATTACTTCCACATCCAGTGGAAGTATAGTAAGGACAAAAAAATTTTTGAAAATTTTTATTGTTCAAATAGGCTTAGAATGTCATGAAATGTCGAGATTTTAAGTTTGAGCGAAAAAAAATTCTGTCTGTCTGTCAGTCTGTAACTTTGTTTGTGCGCACGATTACTCTGGAAACATTTAAGATATTGACTTGAAATTTGGTACACATCTGTATTTTAACGGGATCTGGAACTAGATTATATTTTCATCTCATTCCGTCGAAGGGTTGCAGGGTAAAATGGGGTAAATGGGTAAATAGGTAAATCAAGCAGGTAAAAGTTCATAAAATTGGTATTTGGTATACCGGGTGCCACAGGTAAGTGGCTCGCCCTTATATTTCCTTTATTTTTTAGCTTATTCATTTGAAATTTGGGATGCGTAAACTACCCGTAAAAATGGATTTTTGGACATAAAAAATGGTATGAGACCAGTTCCGGTTTACCCAGAAATGACCGCAACTTTCGATTTTTAAATGGAACACCCTGTATATTTTTACATATTTGGATTCAAGACAACATTCTGAGTATACCATGAGAATTTCGAGAATTTTTGAGTCGATATTCAGTTTTTTTAAGCATTTTAAGATATTCGTCTAGAGTGGTTTGGAATACCCAAATTTGTTATATGGCATGTAAATTCCAAGGGAAAAATATAATTTTTCATTTAATTTCATTAATAACCATTTACGCAGCCTCCAAATTTGAACATATCACTTTTTTATCGAAAACTTTTTTTTTCAAATGGGAAGGTGGTGGCTCATAGTCTTCAATAAATTATAGATTTTTTTCTGAATTCATTAATATCCATTTCAAATCTATGCTATTTGTTTTTCTATTTTATTTAATTTGTTTAAGAATAAAAAATCTACATAAAGGAGTGTCCCACCCCTTTAACTTTTTTATTTTTGAACATATCAAAATGAAACTAGAAGGTCTAAGGTCATACAGAAAACTGCTTTTTTTGACGGATGAAGTAATTTAATACCACTTCCGGTTTCGCCGGAAATAACCCTAACTTTTGATTTTCAAATGGAACACCCTGTATATTATTACATTTTTGGATTCAGAATAAATTTTTGAACATGTGTGGTGATTTTTATAAATTTCTGACAAGTTGTTATTTTTTTTTATAGCAATTATAAATTTTGGTCTAGACTGCTATGAAAAAAAATACGTACTTTGTCATTTTAGACTGTACAGAAAAAAAAATATATACATAGTTACTATTATTAACCATTTTGTAGGCATTTTAATGCAAGTAATTTAGTTTTTTTTGAAATAACTCGTTTTTTTCAGATGGGACGGTGGTGGCTCCTTGTGTCCATTAAATTGCCCTTTTTTTTACGAATCCATTGATATCACTATGCTTGGGTTTTTATGGACATTTATTTAAAAAAACTGTAAAAACAGATTGTACTTATACTGCCCTCCTAAGCCAAAAAGACGTATCTCAAGGTTTCACTGTTTTGAGATATAAGGCATGTTTTGAATTTTCGAAATCGCGTCAATATTTTCAAATATTTACTAATATTTTTTTTGTAGTTGTACTAATGTAGAGGTTAATAGTGGTGTAGTTATGAATTTATATTAATTAGGTTACTAGTTTTTTTTTACAATGAGATACGTCTAATTGGCTAAATCGCTTAGGTTTTCTCATATTTTTTTAGATACGTCAAACTTTGTTAGAACTTTAAAAATACTTAACGATTGAAATACGTTTATTTCGCTATGGAAATATATAGAAAATAGCTCCAGCTATCCTAAGGTATAAAAATATGCATTTCGGCCAAAACTTGAGATACGTCTTTTTGGCTTAGGACGGCAGTATAGGCTATCTACAATTATTATACGGCTATCAAGAAATTTCACATCAAGTTACCCTTGCATTTCAACAGAGAAACAAAATAAACAAAATGACCAATAATTTTCAATAGAGGTGCAACGGATATCCGGTTACTATCCGGTGTCCGGCCTATCCGGCCACTTTATTACTATTCGGCTGGACGCCGGATAGTGACCTGATATCCGGCCAAAACCGGATAGTTAAAAATAAAAATTGATATAAAAAATGAAACAGTTTTAAGAAACCAAACGTAGTATAATCTTTAAAACTATTTTAGATACTTGCTATTGTTCTAACGCAATCAAATATATGTATTACTTCCACATTTTATTTATTGTAAATTTCTGTTGCATTTGAGTATTGCAGTTTGTCAATGAAAATAGTTCCTAATTCCATTATTAGAGCATGGCATTTAACTATATACAAAATTTATGATAAAAATTGTAGATAGTTGTAATCCTTAGAGCAATTTTAAAGATTGTATTATTTATGACTTTTTAAATATTTATAATAATCCGAAAATAAACGCATATTTCCTCTCATTCTGCAAAATTCTATCTTTAAGACTACTATTTCCTGTACCCACTTCGTCAAAACAGTTCCACAAAGTGTTGTGTATATCAGCAGAGGAGGACTGACAACAGTTTAGCGGCGCTGGATCTTAGAAGTCGCAGGCCACTTATTACTCTATTAGCCGGTCATCTTGCCAAGCAGCCGGCGCCAGCGGCGCACTATTGGAGCGGGCCACCGGGATTCGTCCCGGTGGGCCAGTCCGCCCCTGAATATCAGCATATCTCTCTTACGTTGTTTACTGGAAGGAGAAGAACCACTTTCACCATCACTGCTTGAATATGAATTTATCACAACTATTTTTTAAAGCCCATAGCAGAGTAATTTGATGGGATTTTTCAGCCTGATTTTTATCGAAAAAACTTGTTTTAAATCTGGAAGAGTTGCCAGTAAGTATTTTTTGTCGTCGAGGTTCTCAAAACGTGTTTTTAATCCAACTTTCAATGTAAGCCGGATAGTTGGCCGGATATCTGGTATCCGGTACAAGAAGTACGCCGGATATCCGGTATTCGGTATCCGGCCAAAACACTATCCGTTGCATCTCTAATTTTCAAGAACGTTTTGGCATAAATGTATGGGCTGGAATTTATGGACACCGCGTAGTAGGGCCTATTTTGTTTCAAGGAACATTATCGGGTGAAAGATACCTCGAGTTTCTACAAAATGAGATATGGGATGAAGTTGCAGAGCTACCATTAGCCCAATTTAGGAACTTATACTTTCAACAAGATGGTGCTCCTCCGCACAATAGCAGAATTGTTTTAAATAATCTCACTGAGACGTATGGTGAACAAGTGATAGCAACTCATGGTCCCGTACGGTGGCCTGCCCCAGGTCCCCGGACTTAACCTGTTTGGATTTTTATTTATGGAGATATCTCAAGGATAAAGAGTACGGGATACCAGTTTTGACATTAGAAAATCTAGAAAATAGAACAAGAGCTGCATTCAATACTATAACACCTGAAATATTGGAAAACGTCATTCGAGAGACAGAACATCGACCAAGAGAGTGTATAGCTCGTGGGGGAGGCCACTTCGAACAATACTTGTAATTTTTGTTAATTGCAAATATTTTAATTTTGATTCAGTTTTCTTACAATTGTTGTTATTTAAAAATTTTGATTTAGAATTTTAAATAATAATAAAGATACATTTTTTTTTCTTTAAAATGCAAAGGTAACTTGATGCGAAATTTTTTGATAGCCGCATAATAACTGTAGATTTAAAATACCACAAGTACAATCTGTTTTCACAGTTTTTTAAATAAATGTTAATAAAAACCCAAGCATAGTGATATCAATGGATTCATAAAAAAAGGGCAATTTTATGGATACAAGGAGCCACCACCATCCCATTTGAAAAAAAAAGTTATTTCAAAAAAACTAAATTACTTGGTTAATAATAGTAACTATGTATAAATATTTTTTTCTGTACAAACTAAAATGAAAAAGTACGTATTTTTTATAGTCTTCGCAAAAACGAAGAGTATATTGTATTTGATCGGCACATTTCTAAAATCGTAAATATCGCTCGCAGACAAAAAATTTTCATATCATTGTGTTAGTGAACGAATTCTGAACGACTTTGAAAATGTCCGTCTGTCCGTCCGTCACGTTTCTTGTAAGCACGATAATTTAAGAAAGAAAAATCCAATTGTATTGAAATTTAGAAAGTAAGTTAGTGTTAGCTAGAGGAAGAACCCTATTGTTTTTGAAGAAAATCAATCAGTAAATAAATAAGTTATTAATTATTTAATTTAAAAAAAAATATTCTCTTAATTTTTGTCGCTTGTACTAAAATGGAAATCTTGCGAGATATTATTCCCATAATATATTTTTTTTTGTTTATGAATTTTACTAATAGATATTTCATAAAGTGAAATGTGTATGAATGTTGAAAGATATATATCACAGACAATCAATTTTTTAGCAATAGGTGGTGGCACAGCGGCTAAACGCGGGGAGGACAATATGTATTCTTAATTTAAAATAAATTTGTTCTTGCTCTTGCTTGCTTTGCGTTGCAATCCAAAGGTCCCGTGTTCGAATCCCACACAGGTCGGACATTTTTTTTTTTTTTTTTCATATAATTTTTTTCACAACAATATCAACAACAACAATATTACAAAATTTAGGATGTCCAAAAACTAACATTATTTACAAGAAAACTGCAAAGAGTATCCTATAGAATGTGTAACAATTATATATAAAAAGCTCAGTAAATTGGCGAAGAGTACGTTTTTAGCTTGTTTATTTCATAGCAGCCTAGATTAAAATTTATAATTGCTATAAAAAAAAAATAACAACTTGTCATACATTTATAAAAATCACCACACATGTTCAAAAATTCATTCTGAATCCAAAAATGTAATAATATACAGGGTGTTCCATTTGAAAATCAAAAGTTAAGGTTATTTCCGGCGAAATCGTAAGTAGTATTAAATTACTTCATATGTCAAAAAATGCAGTTTTCTGTATGACCCTAGACCCCCTAGTTTCATTTTGATATGTTCAAAAATAAAACAGTTATAGAGGTGAGCCACTATTTTGTGTAAATTTTTATTTTTAAACAAATTTTAAAAAATCTTTAATTTATTGAACACTATGAGCCACCCCCTTCCCATTTGAAAAAAAAAAAAGTTTTCGATAAAAAAGTGATATGTTCAAATTTGGAGGCTTCGTAAATGGTTATTAATGAAATTAAATGAAAAATTAAATTTTTCCCTTGGACTTTACATGCCGTAGAACAAATTTTGGTATTCCAAAGCACTCTAGACGAATGTCTTAAAATGCTTAAAGAAACTGAACATCGCCTCAAAAATTCGTGAAATTCTCAAGATATACTCAGAATGGTGTCTTGAATCCAAATATGTAAAAATATAGAGGGTGTTCCATTTAAAAATCGAAAGTTGCGGTCATTTCCGGGTAAACCGGAAATAGTCTCATACCATTTTTCATGTCCAAAAATCCATTTTTACAGTTAGTTTATGCACCCCAAATTTCAAATGAATAAGTTAAAAAATAAAGGAAATATAAGGATGAGCCACTTACTTGTGGCACCCGGTATACAAGAGAAGCTAAGGTCTCAAAAAAATTTTTGGCATTAGCCACCTCCATTACCACCCCTACCTCATTATTAAAGGGGATGAAAAAAAATAGTGATTTAGTGTGTGTACAAGAACCAAAAGCCTCAAAATATTTTTTTACTTCATCCACCCCGATTACCACCCCCACCCCACTAACGTGTGGGATATCGTTTTATGGGTTTTTGGGATAGACAATTTCAAATATTATATTATTAAAGTTCTATAAACAATTATTTCCACATACAACATTTTTTCGTTATGAGAGACTTGGATAGAAAATCTGGATGTGGAAGTAGCGATTCCTTGGGCAGCGGTTTTTTGTTAAAATGTTTTTTTGATGTCTTCAGCACGTGTTCAGCACCTTTAAAAATATGTAAAATGACACCTCACATGTTTATGCAGTGCATTTTCAATAAGCATCAAAGACGGTGTCGATTTTCCAAAATGGTCACTCGCACAGACCAATTTCTTTTCAATCACTACACGATTACCAACAATACTCAAATGGGTGAATCTCTGGTAAATGAATGACTACAGAAGCATTCTCAGCAAATGGACTATTTACATGTGAGACATTGTTACTAAAACAGGTCTGGATATCTACAATCCAGGGTGTTTCAGCTAAAAGTCCCCGGGTCATTATCTCGTAAAATAATAAAGATACTTAAAATTTGTAAATCGCGGATAATTGACACTAAAAAAGGTCTCAAATAACTGCAGTTAGAATTGTTCCTTCGCAGTGCACAGAGATGACGCAGGGGTGAGAATTTATTTTTCGATGGCTGGAACCTTAAAACACGATTCATACGATTAATGAATAAATTGTGAATAATTTTGACTAAGTAAAAAAATTTGTAAATACCAGCCGTTTTGGAGCTACATGAATTTTTTTCTCCATTTTTTGTCTCTGTAAATTTTGAAAACTCCTGTAACTTTTCTGTTTATCATTTTAGAACATCAATTATTTAGAACTTTTATCTTATTATATTCCATACTTCTTAATAATTTTGAAAATTTTTACTAATTTCAAATTTTAAAAATTAGTTGCATTTGAAAAAATCAGCTATTTACAAATTTTAAGTATCTTTATTATTTTACGAGATAATGACCTGGGGACTTTTAGCTGAACACCCTGTATATTATTTTTGATAGATTACGGAGTACATATATGGATGATATCTTATTGCAAACAATATCTACATGATTATACCAAGTCAGCCTTTGATCTAAATAAATTCCAAGAAATTGTACACATTGGGGATTATTTAATGAAGATGTGTCACATAAGGAAAAGTACATTATTTTCGTTTTAGATAATTGATTGGCATGGAACCAATTTGTGACCTTCGATTGTGCATCTGCTAGTGATATTTTTAATGTATTTATATTTTTATTTTTGTTAATCACAGTAGTATCATCAGCAAACATGATGAAGTCAGTGCTGGAGTCACTAGTTGATTATCATTAATATAGTTTAAGAATAACAAAAGACCTAGCACTGATCCTTAAGGTACTCCATAAGTAATGGATCTAAGATCTGAGTTTCTCCCTTTGAAGGACACAAGTTGTTGTCGGTCTTTTAGATAACATTCTATAAGCTGAATACTGTTCCTAGAGAAATTATAATATTTTAGTTTACTAATCTAAAATATAATTTCTCTAGGAACAGTATTCAGCTTATATTAATAAATAAAAAATGAACACACAATTTTTTCCATTTTTTTTATTCCTCTGTTGTTGATATATTCGCGATTTAAATGAGAGCTCGATACATTTGAATCACATATTAAAGATTAATGTAAATTTAGAAATATAATAGCAACTTAAGCATCATAACTTTAAAACAAAGAAGACGCTTTACTACTATTATACAAACTTTTAATTAAAGTATTGATACATCTCAGTAATAATAATAATAATAATAATAATAATAATAAATGCCTTTATTTAGCCTGGCGGGGTGTCAGCGAGTAGCTGTTGTTAATCCCAACCAGTAAGTGAAGTTCGTTTTAATATTACACCTAGACTTACAAGACGGCAGAAATGATATTGATAGTGAGATATACAGAATAAAATTTAAAAAAGGCAAAACTATAATTCGACAACTACATCCCATGCTGTAGAATGACAACACTTCGAAAAAAACAAAAAAAAAACGGATATTCAACTCATTTGTCGAAAGTTGTGTTACATACGTGAGCAAAGTTTGCACTCTGAATAAAATGACGAAGGAGAGAATATTGGCAAAGCGGATGATGTATTGGAGATGATGCTGTAAAAAGAAATTAGTACACCATATAAGAAACAAAAGAATAATTGACATAATGTAAGTTGACACATCGTTAGTAAAAATAGCTGTGTTAAAAACAGCAAAAACTAGTGTTCTCCTAAGTTTAAATACTTCAAAATTTATATCACAAGTAATTAAAAATCTACTTCATCAGACAATAACTTTTTACATTAAAAGCATTTGTTATTAACAGTGTAATTTGCAATATTGTGCTATAAGTAATAGATAAACAACTACAAAAAACTACTACTATCTCAAGATAATAAATCACACAAAAACTGGTCTATAACATAAAAACAAAATAAACACCACAGGGGCGTACTCAAATATTTTTATATAAAAATGACCATATGTTCTAAGTGTGATGTATTAAATGCTGAACTAATCAGTTGTGATAAATGTGCCTCTAAATTGTGCCAGGATTGCACACAACTAACCTCAACTGAATTAAGAGCGGTGGCTTTAAAAAAAAGAGTAATATTCTATTGGTGCCCAAAATGCACTGCAAATGAGAAAACTCAAAAATCTTCACTAGCAACTTCCAGTGAACTTTGAAGAAAACATAGCGAAACACCTAAGTAATCTCCAAGCTCAAATAACAAATCTCCACAATGATCTCACAATTCTAAAAGATTCTAATATTGATTTGATCAAGCTATTAGACAATAGCAATAAATCCATGAACGTACAACCTCGCCAACTAAACAAGACTGGCAGCGCACTTCAACCAGTGCCCCAAGGCAAACAGCTCCCACAACCGGATAATGGGAAATCAATGCAACCATCATCATCTATAAACAGGAATAAGCAGCCACAGCCTAAACTTACTAAGCAAAACATCAATACGGCCCCTACTGCGTATACTGTGGAGGCAACGGCAGGCAATACTACTACCATGTACACAAAAAGTAAAGCTTCAGGTATAATCTGCTCTGGTCCAAGTAGGCCAAATATTAGAGTAGCTAACCCCAATATTGGGGAAAAAGTGCCTGAATTATCCTGGATCTACCTACCAAACCTTAACACTGAAACAGATGCAGGCGATGTGTTAGATATATTATATAGTGATTATTGTCACTTATGCAGATGCATTAAATTGCGATCCAAATTCAGGAGACCTAGGAGTGCAAGCTTCAAACTGGGAGTACCCAAAGATTTGGAGGAACGACATTTGTCGGCCAACTTCTGGCCCAAAGGCTTCTATGTAGACAAGTATATATGAGTCGTCTAAATGCAAACGACGACATTGACAAATTTAAAAATATTCCGTTGTTTACGTCATCCTGTTTCAAATTTGCTTCTCGAGCGCTTATTGAAGGTTTTAGGCTTAAAATCCTACAAGTACTATATAAATATAGCTTTTTAAATGTAACCTTAGGTGCAAATCCCGACAAATACCGCTTAAAATGACTTACAAACGCTGACATTTACTTTGCAACAAATCATTGCCCAAGTTCTCGCGGCACATGACCAGTCTAATCGGTTTGTAATCAGTTGATGTTAGAAATGGGTATACTCTACTTGTTTAACGGCCGACAGTGTATTATTTTGCATTTTTAAAGTAAATTTAGGACACAAAAACCCTGGTCATTTTTCATTTTTTAGACACCATAGTCCATCTTATTAAGTGCAAAATCCGACATTTACCCATTGTTTAAATGCAAAACCCGACATTTGTATAATTTTCTTGCAAAAGCGTACATCTGCAAACTTTAATATTAAATAACTAATAAAATTCTGCATTAAGACATTTTTTGACTTGACCGACTAAAAAATTGCCCATAACACTTTTCACAGAAAAAAAAATTATGATTTTTTATTAAAAAATAGACTTCAATACGGTTTTACCTACTTATCTCAAAATGATTTATCTGTCAGATGTCGCCATTTGCATTTAGACAGCTCATATCTAGTAACCTAAACCAAAACCAAAACCGTCATCAACCGCTTAATAGGCATAATGCTGCTAACTCTCATCGTTCTCCAAAAAACTGATTAAGTCCAACAACTCCATTGATCTAGGCCTCTATTACCAAAATGTTCGTGGACTCAACACCAAAATTAACACTCTCTACCCCAGTGTCAGTGCATGTCAATATTTATCCATCTGTCTCAGTGAAACCTGGCTCTCGAGCAGCATCTCCAATTCGGAGCTAGTTCCCGAATCATATAGTATATCCAGATGTGACCGTGACCCTAGCTTAACAGGCCTAAGCCGTGGACTTCTAATAGCTATTAATGATCATATTCACTCTATGGATATCAATTTAACACCGATCCGAAATAACTTTCCAAATATTGATATTGTGGGAAGTAAACACCTGTTTCAGCACCACACACTTGCTGTTTTTGTCTTATATATTCCTCCTAACACGTTAACAGGAGAACTCGAACAATTTTTTGATCAATTGGAAAATATTGTGTGTAACTTTGAGAACCCCGTAATTATAGGAGACTTCAACATTCCTCTATTTAATATAATATAAATATACATATAATAAATCTCTGCTTCCTAAAAGGACCCGGACAGTTTGAAAATGGCGCATGTAAGAGCAATTTATAAGAACAAAGGTAAAAAAGATGAATTTAAAAATTACAGACCTGTCTCTCTTGTCAAATATCAGCAAGATATTTGAAAAGATTATATATGAAAAATTAATAAGCTTTCTCGATGGTAACGGGGTGATCACGGATTGTCAATATGGTTTTCGTAGAGGTCGATCAACAACAAAAGCTATTTATCAGGCTTTAGTAAAAGTGCTAGACTCAATGAATGAGAATAAACACACGTTAGCTGTTTGTTTAGACCTCTCGAAGGCATTTGACAGTGTGGATCACAACATTATTGTCGAGAAGCTGGAAAAGTATGGTATCAGAGGAGTGGCAAAAAATCTCATCAAATCGTATTTGTCCAATAGAAGGCAGTCTGTAGTGGAAAGAGATAAAGACAGTAATTTAATTAAATCTAGAACTATATACATTAAGAAAGATGTACCACAAGGCTCAATCCTCGGTCCTCTGTTGTATATCTTATATACTAATGAAATACCAGCAATTGTTCAACATGAGGTCATTTTATATGCCGATGATACCTCCGTGATTCTCAGTGAAAACAGCAGGCAAGCTGCCAGTATGGAAATTACAAATACTATGGAAATGCTCCAAACTTGGTTTTCAGAAAATAATTTATTAATGAATGCAGATAAGACACAAATCTTAAATTTTGGTGTTAGAGGCAACCACAGAATGGAACTTAATGTAAATGGTTCGCCGATAGAAACTGTAAATACAGTTTCATTTTTGGGAATCAAAATAGATCAAACACTTGACTGGAAAGCACACATTGATACTCTCGTACTAGACATATCAAAGTATTGCTATGCCTTAAAAATTTTGAATGATAGGGTAGGTGTCATAGCAGCTCTAAACTTGTACCATGCATATATCGTATCTAAAATTCGATACGGGATTTTATTTTGGGGAAACTCAGTCGACGCACGGAGAGTGCTGATTTTACAAAAGAGATGCTTAAGAACTATTTTTAGGATGGAAAAAACAGAAAGTTGCCGACCAATTTTCAAAGCAAATCGCTTACTCACAACAACTGCCTTATATGTGTATGAGGCAATAAAATTTATAGTCCAGAACAAGGGTTCATTTATAGGTAACCAAAGGGCACATAATTATAACACAAAAACAAAAGAGAACCTTTTACCTGACAAAACTAAATTCAGCTTCATTCAAAAAAATGTGCATAACAACCTAATTAAAATTTGGAATAAAATACCCTTACAAAAAAGAAGTTTGCCAGGAGGAATTTTGTTGAAATACGTGAAAGAATATCTATTGGACAATCCATTTTATAATATGAACGAATATTTTACTAGCGAAATGATATAATGACTGTAAATCAATCTATTGTATAGTTGTTATATCGTGTTTACGTATATGGTCATTTTGGACATTTTATATGTTTTTGTTTTTTTCTTGTACTATATACACTTTACATGTTTTATATGTTTTTATATTATGTACTCCTTATAGACAATAAGTTACTTTGTTTTGTAAACTTAATGACATGTTCTATACCCACTGAGGGTTGTTAAAAACGGAACAAATAAACTATTCTATTACTGATAATGACCCAAAAAGCCGCATATTATGCAATCTTATGAATTTCCTATCACTAGATCAATATAATAATGTAAAAAATAACAACTTAGACTTAGTTCTGGCAAAAAGTCAATGTCACTGTCACATTTTTCATGATGAGTCGCCATTAGTCGCGGAAGACAAGCATCATCCAGCCTTATCTATAACACTAACCATCCACGCTCAACATCTAGACAAATTCCCCTGTAAGACCTCACAAACCTCCTACAATTTTCGGAAGGCCGACTTTCCCACTCTCTATCACTCAATTCTTGAAACCGATTGGTCATTCTTATCTACTTTTCAAGATATTAACTCAGCTTGCGATTCTTTCTACAGCGTGTTTCAGTCATTACTAGACGCGCATGTGCCGCACTATAAGTCTATTAAAATAAAAAAATATGAAAGTTAACAGCATTAATTTGATGACCCTAATGTATGCAGATGACACTACTTTTAGTATTAAAGCTCCGCACAATTCAAATTTAGAAGATATCAACGAAACTGTGCTTACTACAGCTAAATTGTGGTTCAACAATAACGAACTCTTTCTTAATGAAAACAAAACTGATGACATGTCGTTTTCAGTAAATAAAGCCGGTAACCAATCCTCCAAGTTTTTAGGTATCAACATCGATGCCTCCATGACATGGACTAATCATATAGACATCTTATGTAAAAAACTCTCTTCCATAGTATTCATGCTTAGAAGGATAACCTCCATTGTGAACTCTGACGCCGCACTCACCTGTTACCACGCCATATTTCACTCTGCAATAAAATATGGAATATTATCCTGGGGAACTGCAGCAAACATCCACATCCAAAGAATCCTAATTCTACAGAAAGCAGCGATTCGAGGCATTCTTATGAAAAGTCACCACGAGTCCTGCAAACCACTATTTAAACAATTAAATATAATGACTATTTTTTCCCTAATAATTTACGAAAATATCTGCTATGTAAAACAACATCTAAGTGATTTCCAAACATTTAGTGACATGCATGATCACAACACAAGGCATAAAGACGATTTGATCTGTCCATACACAGGACTGAAGAAAACCGAATTCAGTGGCCTAAAATTTTATAATGCCCTGCCCACAAATTTGAAAACACTCAGTGTAAAAAAATTTAAATATGAACTAAAGAAATTTTTAATCAGTGCTTGTCTCTATAATATACATGACTTTTATCCATTTTGTGACATGTATACTTCAAATGTGTAATTTTAATCTACTGTTGTTTATTGTTTATTTATTGTTCATTATTTGTCTATTTTAATCATATTGCTATTACTTTTAAATTCTGTATTTGATAAATTAACTACTGTACTTCGTTGAAAAAATGACCTATCTATAAACAGTACTGTTTCTCAGATTAATAAAGTTATTATTATTATTATCATTATTATTATTAAGTATAAATACCCAGTTTGGTACAGCACTGAATTAAGAGCTGCCATTCGCGACAAGGAACGTCATCGTAAACAATATAATAAGTGCCATAGCGAAGAATCTTTAAATAATTATAAACGGTCCAGGGCTTCAGCTAAGGCACTCAGTATTCGTGATTACAAAAAATATATCGAAAGAGTGGAACATTCGATCAAAACCAACCCCACTATGTTTTGGTCTTTTATCAATAACAAAAAAGGCAAATCTAGGATACCCGGGACAATGCGCTATAATAATGAGGAGCTTCATAACTCTCAAGACATTGTTGAAGCCTTTAGTCGACTCTTTGAGCAAGCTTTTACTCACTCTGAACCTAATGACACCATTGACATCGATCACAATATTGACGTTAACATGCCAAGTTTAAATGTAATCAATTTATCTGAGGAAGAAATAACCGATTCTATAAAAAAGTTGAAGAATAAAATGACAAGTGGACCGGACGGCATTCCTAGCTTCCTTATCAGAGATTGTGCCTATGTACTTTGCCAACCGTTGAGAATATTATTTAACCTATCTCTTAAGTTAGGTACCTTCTCAGATATACGGAAAAAAGCTAGGGTTGCCCCATCCTAAAACAGGGAGATTCCTCTGATATTGCTAATTACAGACAAATTACATTATTGTGCAACTTTGCGAAGGTCTTTGAGATGTCCCTGTATAATCGCATCTACCCCCTTGTTAAAAATGTCATTTCTGTGGACCAACACGACTTCATGGAAAAACGCTCAACTACTACTAACCTATTATGTTTTACTCAATATCTCTCCGATATCATTGACATACGAGGTCAGATGGATGTGATATATACGGACTTCTCCAAGGCATTTGATCGCATTGATCATTGCCTATTACTATCCAAACTTCGACTGTACTAGTGTGAGATCCCAGAGCTGCCAGACCTACGTCATTTTAGCAAAGCTAATATTTTGACAACGGATAGTGTAATATCTAGTTAAGAACGTATGCGTATTTGCTAGCTTGAAAGCGGGGCGCTTTTGCAGAAAACAGGTACGAAAGGTACATACAAATTTTCACACCTACGTTAAAGTATGATAGCTGATTTCGTTTTCAAGTGACACGCTAACGACATCGTGTAAGCGTCACTCTCCGAATCTGAAGGTCCGAGGTTCAATCCCTGAGCGTTCTCAGTTTTTTTTTTTCAAATATATGTACTAAGAAAAAAGTTTTGGCCAAAAATAATAAATATTTCCCTATCGATTGTCTCTTTCTTGGTAATCGCCACCTTAAGTTAATATTTGTTGAAAAAAAAAAGTTGAGAACGCTCAGGGATTGAACCTCGGACCTTAAGATTCGGAGGTTGATGCTTACACAGTGTCGTTAGCCTCTCACTTGAAAAATAAATCAGCTATCATACTTTAACGTAGGAGCGAAAAATTTTTATGTACCTTTTGTACCTGTTTCCTGCAAAAGCGCCCCGCTTTCAAGATAGCAAATACGCATACGTTCTTAACTAGATATTACACTATACGTTGTCAAAATATTAGCTTTGCTAAAATGACGTAGGTCTGGCGGCTTTGGGATCTTGGACTATACGGTTGCTCTACCACTCTTGTTCAGTTCTTCTCTTCGTACCTGACAAACCGCCTTAATTATGTCGTTTACAATGGTTTTACTTCTAACTTATATACCGTAACATCAGGGGTACCACAGGGTTCCAATTTAGGTCCGCTATTTTTTGCTCTTTTTGTCAATGATCTCAATGACATTCTTTGCTGCAAAAAGCTTTTTTTCGCAGATGACCTAAAAATCTTTGCGTCAATAAACTCCATAGATGACTGTCATATGCTACAAAGGGAAATTAATAAAGTAGCACAGTGGTGTCATTTAAACTCCCTTGCTCTAAATATAACCAAATGCAAGGTTGTAACTTACTCACGAAAAGATGAACTCATTGATTACGACTATCATATCGACACACAATCTTTGTCACGTACCGATTCAACCAGAGATCTAGGAGTATTCTTCGATAACAGTTATCATTTGCCAAGCATATCGTCTATGAAAACCTTAGGGTTTATTTTAAGACTAAGTTAAGTCTTCCGGGACAATGGCGTCTTAATCAAACTATTTTATTGCTATATTTGGTCTAAACATGAGTACTACTCACTTATTTGGAGCCCTATCTATGATTATCAAGTCAAATTAATCGAATCCGTTCTTAGAAAATTGTTAAAACTACTCTGCTTCCGCACTGATGGCAGATATCCAAACAGACGCTGCGACCAGACTTATCTGTTAAATAAGTTCAACTTCGACTCATTACAATTTAGAAGGCAATTTTATGCTGCAAAATTCCTGTATTTGCTCATACACAACAGGGTTGACTGCCCTCCTACACTAAGCCAGTTGAACTTTTTGGTTCCAAGAGCCGCCAGTCGCAACCTCTCACATTTTATTGTCAACCGGCGCGAACCAATATAATGCTGAAGTCTCCTATATTCGTTATTTGCTCTAACTACAATACAATTTGTGATACTTGTGATATATTCAACTGCACGGTCAATACAATTCATACTTCTCTTAAGAATTGCAGCGTCCCATAATGTTAATGTTAAAATAATATAAACATGTAGGGCACTTGTAATTAATTTTATATTGTTTGTCACTTATATGTATGTAGCTATGAATTTTTCTTTTCTTTTGTCGCTTTCTTGTCCTGTAATTGGTTCTTTTGTACTGTTGGACAAATGTATTGAATAAATAAATAAATACAATTGAGAGAAAACAGCTAATAGAAAGAAAAAAGGAAGGCCAAGGAAGAGCTGGAATAAAGGAATAGATGAAGCTATGAAAGAGTGGACTAGAAGAAGACGGATTCAAAAATGGATTGGAAATTGGGATGCGGTAGATGGCAAAATTAGCTGTATACAAACCGTTCATATCTACAAAGTGTCCCAAAAAGAAGTGCTCAGATGAAAGTGGTAGAAAGAGCAAGTCACTTCAATGACAAAAAACCTATATTGTCTATGTTGGAACGGCTTAGTTTTTTTGGTGGGCCTTTAAATATTTTCCCCATAGAAAATCTTGTTAATTCTAAATTCAGTTATAGTTCTTGAACTAACTGATTTGGTCAATTTACACTAAAAAATTGTTTTGCAAAGATAATTATGCCTTTTTGATATAAGTTTATAACATTGTCGTCAACAAATTATTTTGATTACACAGGCACACAAAAAAAAATGTCGAGTGCTAGAGGGCAGACCTATGTACTCCCATGCATTTTGACCTGCTGAACACGAATCCAATGTCCGTTTTGCCCGATCGGCTCTTGCATTTCTGCTAACCTCAAAAAAACCCTTAAAAAGGCCCGAAAATCCTAAACAAGTAAATAAAAAGATTAAATGAGCTGATCACTATATCTATACATAATTTGGGGCGCTGAAACTGAATATGAGGTGAGAATTAGCCGATCAGTTAGGAATTTTGACATAACCTCAAAAAACACCTAAGAAATTCCCGAAAAATCCCAAACAAGTAAATAAAAAGCTTACATGAACTGATCACTATATCTATACGTAATTTGGGGCACTGAAACCGAATCCAAGGTCAGAATTTATGTGCGACGATCGAATATTTTGTAAAATTCATATTTAGGAGGAAAACGTACCCAAAAATGACTGAATCATAGCCTGAAATTGACTTTTCTCTACATAATATCTAAACATATAATTTCCGATGTATTTTCATGAGCTGAACACAATACCGTAGTCAGAATTAAAGCGCAATCTGCAAACTTCATAGAGAAATATCATTTCAGCATATATTCTCATCAATCCTAATAAGCGGAGATGGGTAACTTTTAAATTTTTAAGTATCTAAAGGAAAATATTACTAAATAGTGACATTTTTAGGAAAAATTTTCAGACAAAGTTTACTCTGTTCAGAGAGGAATATCGTTTGGCCTTAACATTTACCTACACCCCCCCTACATGTTCATGTAAGCTTTTTATTTACTTGTTTGGGATTTTTCGGACATTTTTTAGGTGTTTTTTTGAAGTTATGTCAAAATTCCTAACCGGCTAATTCTGACCTCATATTCAGTTTCAGCGTCCCAAATTACGTATAGATATAGTGATCAGCTCATTTAAGCTTCTTATTTATTTGTTTGGGATTTTTCGGGCATTTTTTAGGTGTTTTTTGAGGTTATGTTAAAATTCCTAACTGATCGGCCAATTATGACCTCAGATTCGGTCTCAGCACCCCAAAATACGTATGGAAATGGTGGTTTGCTCATTTAAGGTTTTAATTTACTTGTTTGAGATTTTCCGGGCAGTGTTTTTTGGGGTTAGGAAAAATACAAGAGCTAATCCGGCAAAACGGACATCGGATTCGTGTTCAGCGGGTCAAAATGCATGGGAATATATAGGTCTGCCTTCTAGCACTCGACATTTTTTTTTATGTGCCTGTGCACAGGCACACAAAAAAAAAATGTATTCCCATGCATTTCGACCCGCTGAACACGAATCCGATGTCCGTTTTGCTTGGCTCTTGTATTGCATTTTTCCTAACCCCAAAAAATACCCTGAGACTGCCTGAAAAATCTCAAACAAGTAAATAAAAAGAGCTGACCACCATTTCCATACATATTTTGGGGCACTGAGATCGAATCTGAGGTTTGAATTGGCCGATCAGTTAGGAATTTTGACCTAACCTCAAAAAACATCTAAAAATGCCCGAAAAATCCACAACAATTAAATAAAAAGCTTAATTGAGCTAATCACTATAACGTAATTTGGGGCGCTGAAATTGAATATGAGGTCAGAATTGGCCGATCAGTTAGGAATTTTGACATAACCTCAAAAAACACCTAAAAAATGCCCGAAAAATCCCAAACAAATAAATAAAAAGCTTACATGAACTGACCACTATATCTATACGTAATTTGGGGCACTGAAACCGAATCCAAGGCCAGAATTTATGCGCGACGATTGAATATCTTGTAAAATCCATATTTAGTAGTAAAGTGGGAAACTTGGCTTCCTATGAGTATAGGGCTGTAAGAAATTTACACACTGTGTAAATAATGCGAATTCCTTCTGTTTTGTTTATAGTAAATTAAATGGTACATATGACAATCAAACAGAATAAAGAAAACTATACAATTCTAAACAACTCTAAGAAAAAAAAGTAAAAAGTCATCAAAGGAGGGTGTAGGTAAATGTTAAATTCAAACGATATTCCTCCCAACAGAGCAAACTTTGTCCGAAAAATTTTTCCTAAAAATGTCACTATTTAGTAATATTTTCCTTTAGATACTTAAAAATTTTAAAGTTACCCATCTCCGCTTACTAGGGTTGATGAGAATATATGTTGAAATAATATTTCTCTATGAAGTTTGCAGATTGCACTTCAATTCTGACTACGGTATTGTGTTCAGCTCGTGAAAATACGTCGGAAATTACATGTTCGGATATTGTGTAGAGCAAAGTCAATTTCGGGCTATGATTCAGTCATTTTTGGGCACGTTTTCATCCTAAATATGTATTTTGCAAGATATTCGATCATCGCGCATAAATTGTGACCTTGGATTCGGTTTCAGTGCCCCAAATTACGTATAGATGTTATATAAAATTATACGCTATATCATCAAGATATAAAGCATCATATTACAGTATTAGATAACAGCTTCCTTTGAATTGCTTATCTAGATATTAAATTTCATTTTAACTTCTCACAATATTATGCTGATTAGCTAGCTTGCATTTCCTTTGTTCAACTTTGGCTGACACATCATTTGAAAACTTATAAATAAGACTAACGAGCATTTGTACCAGTAGTTATCATACTCACTTCATATTAAATGTATCATACATAAATTGTATCTTTTATTCAGGAATCAACGTTGATTCCTCATGTAACCAAATAAAAAGTTTTTAAAAAGTCAATCACGCAAACAGTGATCTAACAAATGGCGCAGTCGGTAGGATCTAACTAACATCGCGTGTTCGGGAGCCTAACTAGTGGTAAACGTATCCAGCGGAACAAGGAGTCCATCTGCAAAAGGTGCGTAACCATTGGAAAAGAACCATTAGAACAAGGAGAACTTCTTAGCCGTGGTGGTGGATCCCAATCCTTTAATTAGAAGAACCTACTAACCAGATGAAGAAAATATTCACGTAAGTCATTTTAAGAATCATCTCGCTTACTTTATTCATAATCTATTTAAGTGAACAGTTCTATTGTCAAAGTGAAATCCATTCTTTACAAACGCAACGAAACAAGTTTATTTAATTTTAAGTTTATTTATTTTCGTATTTACGAAACATTGTGTATTATACAGCTAATATACAATCCATTTACACACGCAACGTAACAAGCTAATTTAATTTAAGTTCGTATCATACTGCTGATACGCAACCAATTTCTTTTTGCAATCCAAATAATTTAAATACAAAGCAAAATGCCAGACAGAGCTCAACCAGAGACAGCTCAACCAATAGTACCGGCACCAGCCGAACAACAACAACAACCAGAGCAAATTAAGCCTTACAAGCTCTCTGAAGTATTTTCATTGATACCGGAATTTGATGGCAACGCCATTAATTTACAAACATTTTTAAACTCATGTCAGTGTGCACAAAGTATGGCAATCCATGACCAGAAAATTTTACTAACAATCCACATCAAAAATAAGTTAAAAGGCAAAGCTGCCGAATTAATTAATTCACGCAACCCTGGCACCTGGCCAGAAATCAAAGCACTCTTGGAAACTCATTTTGGGGACTCCAGAGATCTAACGGCCCTGATTCAGGACCTGCAGCGCATTTACCAATTGCCAGGCGAATCCGCATTAACATTTGTAGAACTGCACAATCAGATCTTATAGAAACCATGACGCTTAATAATTTGTTAACGGGCTTAGAACCAAACTTAGGCCGCATCATACGTGCCAGTAACCCTCCAACCATACTAAAAGCTGTTAGCAGAATTCGGAGAGAACTGCAACTCTCCTATTTTGAACAACAAAAATTTCCGAAAAATAGTCCGGTCAAAAATCCCAATTTACAACCCAAACGACCAACCTCTAATTTTCAACAGAAATTCTGCTCATTTTGTAAAAGAAATGGACATGTCATAAACGAATGTCGTACAAGGCAACAGCAACAGTCTATGCCATCGACATCAAACTTCCAGAGACCAAATTATCAAGGAAACCCAAATTTTCAAAATTTTTCTCAAACCAATCAATTTAATCAGAGGACATTCCCTCAACCTAATCAATCTAGTCAACCACAACAAAACAGGCCCTCAGCTATAAGGCCGAACCCGAATTTCAATCAACAAAGACCCTCTGCTATTCAACCAAACCCAAATTTCAACCGTTTTAATCAACAAAAAACGCACCATTTAAATTACGAACCTTATGAAAACCAATGCGATTTTAATCAATACAGTGACTATTCTTCTGATTACCAAACTGCAGAAGATACTTACGAACATTATAACTTTGAAACCAACCAAAATTTCCAAGAGAATTATACAGCTAATTCTCAATACGAACAGTACGAGGATTATACTGCTAATCCTCAGGATTTTCGTTTAGACCCGGAGTACCCCACGGATACTCCAACACAACAAACAGACCAATTCGAACCAATTACGGAACTAGAAACTCAAATACAAACTATGAATCTCAACGACAGTTTCGACCCGTCCCTGAACTTCCCAGAACAGAAGTTCTTTTAAATACACCCCCACATACCTTACTAACTGTAAACTCAAAAAATCTCTATTATATGAAAGACGCAACTGGTAAATTTAAAATCTTAATTGACACAGGTGCAGGCATATCAATTTTTAAACCTAAAACAGCTGAAAATTATAGACGTAGATCTCCTGAAAACGTAATTATACAGGGTATTACCGATCAAAAAATTTATATCAACGAATCTGTTCTCATCCCCTTTTCAGATGAGTCACACAAAGTTTATATCTATAATCTAGATATAGATTTTGATGGATTATTAGGCGCAGACTTTTTAGAACATTACGAATGCCAAGTAGACTTTAAAAATAAACAACTAGTCACAAATTTTAAAACCGTACCACTATTTAAAGTCACGGAAGAAACTACAGTAAATTTACTGTACAACCAACCAGTAACTCTAACATCAAAAACCAAAATTTAAATTTAGGCAACATCAAAAATTTAATTTCTATCGAACCTCGCATGGAAAAAATCTGTAAATTAAAATGTAACCTGCAAAATACCGAGGCTATACTGTTAGCCCAGGAAAACGAGAAAGTACGCTTACCAAATGCCACTGTCAAAATCGATCACAATGGAGAATTTTTAACTTCAATAATAAACGCAAACGCCATCCCAAAAACCATAAACTTCTCAAATCTTAACCTGGAACCAGTACAAAAATTCAAATCAATTTTTAATTTAAATACTCAAAATTCTGACCAACACTTACAGACAGACAGATCCTTTGAAATCAGGAACGAATTGCGCTTGGATCATCTAAACGAAGAAGAGGCCGAAATAGTAACGCAGCTTTGTTTAGACTTTCAAGATATATTCTATTTAGAAGGAGACAATTTGACCTTTACCAACGAAATCAAACACCCTATTGACACCGACAATTCCCGACCGATATTTACGAAATCGTATCGATATCCTCAGGTCCATAAAGAAGAAGTTAAGTCCCAAGTATCGAAAATGTTAAGTCAAGGTATTATTCAACCTTCAATCTCACCTTGGTCCTCTCCTGTCTGGGTAGTTCCCAAAAAACTGGACGCTTCTGGTAAACAGAAATGGCGCGTTGTAGTCGACTACCGCAAATTCAACGAGGTTACAATCGGTGACAAATATCCTCTGCCCAACATTTCCGATCTTTTAGACCAACTTGGCAAATGCCAATATTTCACAACCTTAGACTTGGCTTCTGGTTTCCACCAGATCGAAATTAATCCCGCAGATATTCAAAAGACTGCTTTCACAGTTGAGAACGGTCATTATGAATTCGTGCGAATGCCATTTGGACTCAAAAACGCTCCATCAACTTTTCAAAGAGTTATGGATAACATCCTGTTAGGTATTCAAAATGAACGATGTCTCGTCTACATGGACGATATTATTATTTACTCTCCTACAATTCACGAACACATTTCCCGTCTAACTGAAGTCTTTAAACGCCTTCAAAAAGCCAACCTCAAAATTCAACCAGACAAATGCGAGTTTCTCCGCAAGGAAGTCGCTTATTTAGGACACCTAATTACAAAAGACGGCGTAAAACCAAACCCTTCGAAGGTTGACGCTATTTTAAATTTTCCTCAACCGAAAAATCCGAAAGAAATTAAATCATTTCTAGGCTTAGCCGGATATTATAGGCGCTTTATTCCTAATTTCTCCAAGATAACCAAGCCCTTAACAAAACTACTACAAAAAGACATACCATTTCTCTTCGACAATGATTGCATAAATTCTTTTCAAAATTTAAAACAAACATTAACGACAACTCCGATATTAATCTACCCTAACTTTGATGAACCTTTCGTTCTAACCACTGATGCGAGCGCATTTGCCATCGGCTCGGTGCTGAGCCAAGGGCCTATTGGCAAAGATTTACCCATTGCCTATGCTTCTAGAACCTTGTGCAGTGCAGAAACTAAATATTCAACGATTGAACGCGCGCTTTTATCGATAGTATGGAGTGTAAAGCACTTTAGACCATATCTGTATGGTAGGAAGTTCAAGCTTGTCACCGACCACAGACCACTCACCTGGCTATTCTCTATAAAAGATCCAGGAAGTAGACTTGCCCGTTGGCGACTCAAATTAGAAGAGTACGATTACGAAATAATTTATAAACCCGGCAAAATCAATAAGAACGCGGATGCACTTTCCAGAATCAAAATTAATCATTTTTCCGAATGTTCCAAATTCTATTCAAAGGTTCTAGCCGCGAATGACGAAGAGTCAGACGACGACGAAAACCCAGACGATAATAACGAAATCACTAACGAACAAATTTCTCAAGAATTTGAAACTTTCGCCAACTTATATAAAACAACATCTTTAATAGACTATTCAAAAATCAAAGCATCAAACAAACAACTCTTATACCGAGAACACAAAGATATTATAACTTTCTTCCAACAAAATAACTTACAAGACCTCCATCATAAAATTATCGAGGACATATTCGAAGAAAATCCCGAATTTCATAACGATAAAATCAATATTGTATCAAGCAAAACGGTCAGACATAGGAGATATTTTATCATCCCTCTACCTTTTGATATCGAATCTGTAATTGAACATCTATTTTCGGTATTATCTAAAAATCAAGACGTCCTAGATCTCTCTAAGACATACTTTGTCGAAAATAACTTAGACCTCCCCATTCTTGAAATCCTATCATTCATTTTTGCGGAAAAAGACTTAAAAGTAGTAATTTGTCAAGATATCGTCAGAACTGCCGACGAAGATGAAATTCCAATTATATTGGAGCAAAATCATTTTGGTAAAAATAATCTACACCGTGGAATAAATGAAACGATTCGAAGAATTAGAGAAAAATACACTTGGCAAGGTCTAACTAAAGACGTTGAAAATTTTATAAAAAATTGCGAAACTTGCCAAAAGACTAAAGTATGCCGGAAAAACCTTAACCCTCTAGTAGTCACAGAAACCCCAAGAACACCATTCGAAAGAATTAATATCGATTTATTTGAATTCCCAACTCGAAATTACGCTTTAACTATTCGCGACGAGTTAACTAAATTTACACAAGCCTATGCAGTCCCGGACAAATCCGCAAAATCCGTCGTAAATACCTTGTTGTTATACTTTCAACATTACGGTACCCCGCTAAGAATCCATTGCGATTACGGTGGCGAATTTGACAACCGTTTGCTCAAAGATCTCTGCACCCTCTACGACATAAAATTAACTTATTCAAGCGTAGGACATCCCCAATCGAACGGATCCATAGAAAGATTTCATGCTACTTTAGCCGAAATGATAAGAATCCACAAAACTGAAAACCCAAACGAACATCCTTTCACGATTTTACCATATGCAGTAATATGCTATAACAATTCGGTAAATAAAACACACGGTTTTACCCCATATGAACTTATCTTTGGTCATACGTCTAACAGACCACCTGAAACCTTATATAACCAAAAAGAGTTAATAACCAAATACGTTAGAGATTTAAACAACAGAATATCCCACTACTATAAAATAGCCCGTAGTCGAACACAATCTCAAAAAGAGAAAGCAAAAGTTCGTTTCGACAGAAATGTTCCCCAAAAACGATCTGAGTACAAAATAGGTGACTTAGTTTACGTAAAAGAATCACAAATCAAAAACAAATTGCAAAACAAATTGCAAAACAAATTTAACGGTCCTTTTAAAATAAAAGAAATTTTTCAAAATTCTGCTACCTTATTAAACCTCGAAACGAAACAAGAAACCAAAGTAAATTTTGATAGAATGAAACCATATACTGAAAATTAAATTTATTTTCAGGTTTCTCCTGCTGTTCGGATCAGCACTCTGTCAATACAAAATTACCCCAATCAATAACACCGTTGGTGTATACTACCACCAAGACACGGACATCGTGGTGACAAATGACAAATGGACTCTACTAGTGCATAAAAACATTTCATCCCTCAAACTAGCTTTTGACAAAAATCAAAATATCTTAGACAGAATCTTGTACACTCTCCATAATGGTGATCATAAGTCAATTATTTTTACGAGTGAAATTAAAACAGACTTTAACCTTTTAACACAAATATCCAACTCTATAAAAATGAAATTTGACGAAATCTTTTCAGATACAAAAAGATATAAACGAGGAATACTTAACGGTATCGGTACAATATTCAAATCCATAACTGGAAACCTAGATGCTGAAGATGGCCAGTACTATACTAATTGTATAAATAAACTAAATAACGACGAACATCAATTGGAAAACTTAATCAAAAATCAAATTTCAGTTACGACTTCTGTTATTAAAAACTTCAACTCGACTATACAAAAATTACAAATTGACGAGGAAACGTTTAACAAAGATCTCGAAGAAATCGAACGCACAATTCAAACCATGACTCAAGCTATTGAGGCCGCTCATATAAAACTAAAATTCTTATACATTTCCGAACAACTAATGGCGAGCTATTTGTATATCGAAGATAATTTAAACGACATTCTAAATTCAATAACATTTGCCAGACTAGGAATCATTCACACGTCAATCATAACCCCTAATCACTTAGTGACAGCACTACAAGAAGTTTCACAGAGCTTACGAAGGAACAATTTGCCTCTCCCCATTAAATTATCGGCAGTTGCTAAGTATTTGGATATTATTGAATTACAAGCGTTTCAAATGGATTCTAACTTAGTATTTGTTTTAACAATACCACTTGTTGAACCCCAAAATTATAACACCTATCGCCTATATCCTATCCCGATACTTGATAACAGAACTGGTCTACATCACATTTTATCTATTTCACAAAAGTTTATCGCGAGAGACGATGATTCTTTAATGTACATACCTATACAAAATTTGAAAGAATGCAAACCTCTTTATTTTGGAACCAAACTATGCTCAAACCTATACGCTTATCCCATCGATCAAAATGCCATATGCGAAGCCAGAATCCTCAAACCACTAGCTAGACTCCCAGAAAACTGCCAGACCTCCTTCATCATCAGCCAAGGGTACAATGTCCAAGAACTTGAAGACAACTCATGGCTAATAATTAATTCCGAACCACTCCACATTACCATCAACTGTCCAAAGAGAGAATCCACAACAGAGCTAATCAACAAAAATTCCATCATCAAACTACAACCAGGATGTTACGCCTACGCAGGCATCACCCGAATACAAGCCAGTGCTAAAGACTTTTCCGAAATTAAGGACAATTCACATCCTATCCAAATTCCTTTTGAATGCTGTAATCACATGCCCGACAAAATCAAAATTCCAAAATTAAAACCTCTCAAATTAAACAATCTCGACGTAGAAGACCTAGATATTGCTAAAAACAAATTGGATCAATATTCCAAAGACCTGGATGACCTCATAAACGAACCTTTTGTGACTAAACACATATCTTGGTTCACATATTTCATAATCACTCTCATCATTCTATTAGTTCTACTTTACATAACCTGTAAATGCAGAAGATGTGGAGCATTGCGAATCCAACCCTCAACGGACAACCCTCCTTCACCTCCTTCAGAGCGAAGCAGAGTTTTTACCAAATTTCCTAGACTGATCCCTCCAAGAAAGCGACCCGGTATTAAACCTCAAGAAGAAGAGGACATCGAGTTAACATAGACTTTCGTATGTGGAGTTTTACCCTTGTCTATTAATTTAGACCATTGTATTTTATTCTTATTACATTTATGTAATGTACTACTCGCTTATTATTATTATCATCTACCAATTTTAACTTTTATGTATTTTATTATTTTGCTTTGTATTCATTCAACATTGTTTCAATTTATTTTGCATTATATTCATTTAACGTTTCTAACAATTTTCAAAAGTTGCTGCATAACATCAACTTTTTTATTAAGGGGGAAGTTGTTATATAAAATTATAAGCTATATCATCAAGATATAAAGCGACATTACAGATAGCATCATATTACAGTATTAGATAACAGCTTCCTTTGAATTGCTTATCTAGATATTAAATTTCATTTTAACTTCTCACAATATTATGCTGATTAGCTAGGTTGCATTTCCTTTGTTCAACTTTGGCTGACACATCATTTGAAAACTTATAAATAAGACTAACGAGCATTTGTACCAGTAGTTATCATACTCACTTCATATTAAATGTATCATACATAAATTGTATCTTTTATTCAGGAATCAACGTTGAATCCTCATGTAACCAAATAAAAAGTTTTTAAAAAGTCAATCACGCAAACAGTGATCTAACATAGATATAGTGATCAGTTCATGTAAGCTTTTTATTTACTTGTTTGGGATTTTTCGGGCATTTTTGAGGTGGTTTTTGGGGTTATGTCAAAATTCTTAACTGATCGGCCAATTCTGACCTCATACTCAGTTTCAGCGCCCCAAATTACGTATAGATATAGTGATCAGCTCATTTAAACTTTTTATTTACTTGTTTGGAATTTTTCGGGCATTTTTTAGATGTTTTTTGAGGTTAGGTCAAAAATCATAACTGATCGATCAATTCTGACCTCACATTCGATCTCAGCGCCCCAAAATACGTATGGAAATGGTGGTCAGCTCATTTAAGCTTTTTATTTACTTGTTTCAGATTTTTCGGGCAGTCTCAGGGTGTTTTTTGGAGTTAGGAAAAATGCAAGAGCCAATCCAGCAAAGCGGACATCGGATTCTTGTTCAGCAGGTCGAAATGCATGGGAATACATAGGTCTGCCTTCTAGCACTCGACATTTTTTTTTGTGTACCTGTGTAATATAGGGGTCTAATTTTATATAATTCTCTTCCAGCGCATCTTAAAGATATTAACAATGTTAACATATTTAAGAGAAGTATCTCAAATTATGTTAAGTCTTGTTTTTAAATGTTTTGTTTATTCTGTTTTATTTATTATATATGTATGTATGTATTGTTTTTTAAATAATTGTAATCTGTAAGATTTGATTGTCTTTGTATAGCAACAAATGCTAATACATTCTCTCTATCTCTCTCTCTCTCTCTCTCTCTCTCTCTCTCCAATATTGGAAATCGTCTGTAACAAAAACACAAAACGATATGCCACATCGGTAGTGGGGGTGGAGGTGGTGGAGTGGGGTGGATGGATAAAGTAAAAAAAAATTTTGAGGTCTTTGGTTCTTGTACACACACTAAATGACCATTTTGTTTTTTTCACCACCGTTAATAATGGGGTGGGGGTGGTATGGGGGTGGCTAATTTCAAAAAATTTTTTGAGACCTTAGCTTCTCTTATATATACTAAATACGAATTTTATGGACTCTTACTTACTTGATCTGCCTATTTACTCCCATTTACCCCAATTTACGCCCCAACCCCTCGACGGAATAAGATCAAAATATAATCTAGTTTCAGATCTCGTTAAAATACATACGGGTAACAAATTTTAAGTCAATATCTTAAACGGTTCCAGAGTAAAGGTGCGCACAAAAAAAGTTACAGACCGACAGACAGAATTTTTTTTTGCTCAAACTTAAAATCTCAACGTTTCATGACATTCTAAGCCTATTTGAACAATAAAAATTTTTGAAAATTTTTTTGTCGTTACTATACTTGCACTGGATATGGAAGTAAAACTAAGCAGTTCTGACCTAGACAATACAAGTTTTTGTCGATGAAATGACTTTCTCTTACTGCCATTTTCATGAGCACTTCTTTTTGGGACACATTGTATATATTTACAAGAAATAAGTTTTTATTTCATATTCCTTTTCATTATACCAACTACGATTATTCACACCTTTAACAAATATGCTCATACGTGGAAACATCTATAATTGGGTTGTTGACGAATTTTCAAAAATGGTGAAATATGGTAGTGGAGGACTTAATTTAGTTATATATTTAATTTGGAAGAAAAATTCTTAGCGCAACATATTTTAAAAAATTGTTAAACTTTGACTATTTGAATGTGCCGCGAAAACGGTAGTGACATCATAACGGCAGTTAGATGTGAACTTATAAGCAGAACAGATGAAGACGAATAAGTTGACATTGCTGACAAGAAAGAAAATAACCTCATATGTCAAAAGTAAATTTGACGTTTAGCTAGCAGTGATTGATGTTTGCAGTTATTGTTAATATTTTTTTACAAAACGACTAAGGCAGTATATCTGTAAAAGCTAATTCTGACATTCTACTTGCGGTACATATATTTATGGTCAGCGAATTTTTAAAAAGAGACGATCGTTTTCACATTGCAATGGTTGGAAGTGCAAAAGCTGCAAGGTACTTACGTTACAGCTGCTATAGACAGTACAAACTATTGTATTTTCTGCAAGAACTTCCTTTATCTTATTAATATTACATAGTATGTCTAATATGTATTTTATTATTTAATTTAGATGAATTTGTTAACTATATACTTTGTATTTTATTAAATATTTCCTTTTCATTGTTTTATTTCCTATTATACATGCGTATCTAACTGAAAACAACAAAATAAGTTTATCTACTAAAGAAATTATTTATTATCCATTGATACTCACTTCTAAGAAGAGTCAGAATGAGACTTACGAAGATATCAAGAAAGATCTGTATTATAACAAAAAATAATAAATAGGTAAGTACTTTATGCTAGTATCTATCTAAGCAATAAACAATGATATGTATTTATAACACACATAATTCAAAGTGCATTTATAACTACAATCCAACACATTCGTAGCCATTTCCGACTGATTGTGTTCACCGACTTTAGACGACTTTCACAGTTTGTTTCGTATAGTTTTTCAACGGAGAGTTTTTAAATTTCCTTTCTTAATTTATTGATTATCCTAGTATTATGGGGCGTCTAGGAAGCTTCATAAATAATCAGTAGCTAACAAAAACAACTGCACTTTATTCCATCATAAACTAGATAAAATACATAAAAGCAAATTAAAGACATTTCCCTCCTTTTAGGAAGTCAAAGCATGAATAACATTCTAATCTAGAGCCGTTAAGAACACACCCTGTTTTATCCACCAGTTTGGCGGGTAATTTAAATTTGTAACAGCTAGAACGCCACACAAGTCTTGTAATGCGGCCGTTTTGCCTACAACATAAACCCATATTAAAAATAAAATTCCTACATTAAGATACAACTTACCACAAATAAAATGCTTAGAATACATTGTAATTTGTTACTTTACTTGACATTGAAATGGTCTCCACAATAAGAAGACTTGGTCCTTCTCTGGTGGCTTTGAATCATTCATTATTACGTTCAGCGTTTATTATTGGAACACAACAGTTTTTCTGGTGAATTGGTGGTATTATTTACACAGTACGGCAGAAAACACTATCTGTACTTATATTTATCCATAACTAGATGCTGTTAAACTATACCGAATTATAACCTACGAACGTCAGTTGAATTTGACGTTAAATATAATGTCAGATTAAACTGTCGTGATTGTCTTTTTTCTCCATAAACCCATCGTTTTATAACTAACTTCTCTACAGACTGCCGTTATTATGTCATCTCCGTTTTAAACGCATGTATTTTTGTAATTAATATTATAATATTATAAGACTTTCTTTTCAACTTCTACATGTTTCTAATGATTTTTTATGAATAATTGTTATTGTTTAACATAGATTCTCCTCAAATTTTAACTTAGTGCAACAACCCAATTCCCATTAAACCTATTCTTCTTTTAACAGTTTTAAATCGAAATTGAAAAGACTCAGTCAGTGATTTAAGTATGATTTCTTACAACTGGTATGCTGCCTACTTTTATTTATCATCTTTTTGTTATTTACTTTTTCTCTTGTGTTTTCACTTTTATGGCTTAGTCATGTTCATAAAGTCAGCCCTTTTTGTATTGTATTCTTATTATATATTTGTGTAATTTGTATTAATTCAATTGTTAATATCCAGAGACGTGTAAAGGAAATTTTCCATTTGAAAGTTTCTTGAACGAAATTTTGATAAAAATGAGTTTCCAATAAAATATTTGAATATTTGAAAGTTTCCAAAATTCTGGAAAAGTTTTACTTTCGAAATATTCAAATATTTTATTGGAAACTTTAGTTGTCAAAACTTCGTTTCGGAAACTTCCGAAAATTTCCTGGGAACTTTCACTGAAACGTGTTCTTTACCCATTTCTGTTAATATCTTATTGTGTTTGACATTTTCACGTTAAAGTTGGATCAAAATGTACTGGTGAAATAGGCAATGAAACTGATAGAAAGAAATATTCTTCTACTTACACCCACTCTATTATTCTGGTATATCAAGCCCACCCCAATTATCTGCAGATATATATTTATTACTTTGTCTGTCGGTGCAAGCAAGGCAAAAAATATACTCCTCTATGTCTAACATTTTATTGCTGACTTCGCCTTCGCATTGTGACCCAACTATACTTTCTTTTTCTTGAGTATACTTTATTTTCTGTAATATTACTGTATTGACGTTAAATTTTAATAAACACAAATAAATACAGGACACGACAAATCTTATGGAAAATGGCTTTTAGTGGAATTGGCTGAAATAGCAGTATGTTGTAGATATTGACGTCCTGGTCAAATGTCTCAACGGGCACAACCTTAAAAAATTGCCAGATTTTGAGTTCATTTTTCCTTCAGTCTTACAATACCATAATACAGGATAGGGTGTAACCTGAATCTACTTTTATCTTGCCAAATACAGTATAAACTATACCTCGAGCATAAAGTACTGACGGTGAAGGATTGCGAGTTGGGGCTACCAAGAGTGTAGCAGCACGCCCAACTGACAGCCGTGCACAGTGTCATAAACATTCTAAAGCACGTGTTGCTCCACTTTAAACACATTCGCTACTGCCGGCCATTTAAGTGGACGATCGATTCTCTGCACCTGTGCCACCGACCATTTAAGTGGCCAGTTCTATGGGATATATTTTCCCATGATAGCTTTTGGGACCGAACATATGTTTTTAAATGGTAGCAAATGTGTTAAGATTCTCAACTCGCATTACTTCACTGTCAATACTTCATGCTCGAGGTATAGTTAGTCTCAAACCTAACGTAACCTTGTCGTTAACAGGTACAATAATAACAACATTCCAAAATAATGAAGTATCATTAACGTAGCATAATCTAGAAGAGATAAAGTAATAATCTGTCAAATTAACGATAGGTAGCATATGCTAGTGAGCCTTTAACCTAACATAACCTAGGAGGGATGAGTAAGCTTCTATTTTATGAAAACCTGGATATGATAGAGAAATATATCCAAACCTAATATAATCTAGACATGATGGAATAATAATATCCAAACCTAACAAACACAACATAAAGTAGCATGTCTATAATCTAACATATCCTGTGAGTGATAGAAAAATAATCTATAAACCTAACGATATTGTTTAACTCAGACTGAAGGAAGATTTAACTCGAAAACTGGCCATTTTTTAAGGTTGGGTCCATTGAGACATTTGACCAAACGTCAATATCTACAACATACTGCAATTTCAGCCACTTCCACCGAAAGTAATTTTCCTTAAGATTTGTGCAGGTTCCTTTTATAACATTTCTTGTACCATACAATTATTTTTCAAATATATCCACTTTTTTACCCTTAGGGCATTTTCTTTATTTCATAATTTTTTGTGGTTAAAACAATCTCTGATGGAATATAGTAGAGTGACGTCTTCGACTAATGAACACACCAGTTAAGGATAAAAGAATAGTTTTCCCGCTTTTATCCTAACCTAAAATTAGGCTTGTTAATTTTATTGCAAGTAATCTGATTTATTGTTTACGAACTAAAATGAATAATAGGCAGAGGAATCTGGTTGTTGGTGTAATGGATAGCAAGCAACTGCATAGCAATATATTAGATGAGCAACAAAGTTTTGAGGTTAGACTCATAAATAAAAGAACAAATTTTGATGCATCTGGTTGATCCAATAAAATAGGGTGACCAGATTTTTGTGCTGGACACTTCTGCTGGGAAAAAAATTGATAAGCGGGGGAAGCAGAAATCCGAAGAATCATTTCTTGATCCCAACATTTTTTGAATGACCGAGAGGAAAAATTTTTTTGATCACAGATAATACTCCAAAATGCTGGACTGTCCAGCGAAATTCCAGGCGTATGGTCACCCTACAATAAAAGGTCAAACTGGTGCCATGCCACCTGATGGACTCAATGTTAAAATGAAGAAAACACCATCTCACATTTTTTGACATACAAAAGTAGCCAATTTAAAAGTGCCATGATATTTATTGCCGTTGAGTTAAACGAGGATAATTTCACTAGTGATCATAAGGAGCCAGAATCAACGAGACAATTAATATGTACCGTAGTCTATTCCTTAATGATGTTAGGTTAGGTTAGCTTGATATATTCAGACCCTCCACTGTGACCATTCCCTTACACCTATTGTGGCTCACTCTTAATTATATTTAACCCAGTAAGTTCAGTTTTTTAATATAGCCGATAATCTTATTGAGTGAGACTGTCCAGATCTTCTGGCAGCAATCGTTCTTTCCCAAAGAGTGAGAACTTGGTTCTTCCTAGAGCGGGGCAGGTTTCTTAATGAGACGGGAGTGAATACACATTAATAATGCAAAATGTAGTCCGTATGATAGGAAATAAATATATATCTACATGAGGTTAAAAATATGAGTGCATTAATTTTAAGAGGAGACTTTATAGACAAAAAGAAGCCAAAGCTTAGAAAAGTTACTATCACTTGCCATCGCTAACATATTTTAATAACTAAAGATAATAATACCTTAACGTGTATCTTATTCTTCAAAACAGCAGCTCTTAAGATCAACATTCTTGTTCTTCTTTGATATTCCTTTCCCATTAATAAACTCTTTTCAAAAGTAGTGCTTCGCTGATCCACATCTTTTGCAAAGAGAATTTTATTATGTGAATCTATCCGAGCTTGAATCTGGCCTTCCAATATAAGCTGCATTAATTCATCCTCTAATGCTGGGACTGTTCTATTAAAGGCCAAAGCCATTTTATGCATATCAGCTGACAAATAAGGACTGAAATACTGGATTAATGCTCTATTTCGTATTTGAGTATATAGAGTATTAACGTGAGGAGCAAGATACATATCAAGTAGGATATTATCTTTGATTTCATCTAGTAACTTCAAACAAGATGCATACTTAGATTCATAAAATTTAAAAATTATATCACGTAACTGGGGTTCCAATTCCAAAAAGAGTTTGAAGGAACTACTAAATATAACATTTTTCTGCAATTCATGTCTATCAAAAGTAGCCAAAGCACAAAGACCGCCATACATTGCAACATTGTTTGGAGAAAGTAACTCTGGAAAATCACAATGATCTAGATTGGCTTGAAGAAAATGTTTTGCGGCCGATTTGTACTTTTTTGTGGCTAGCTCAGCTAAGCCCGCAGCACATTTTAACTTTGTCAATATTATCTGATTAGAATCTTTGGTTTGAGTTTCTGAAAAATCTGGTGTGCCTTCAGCTTTAGAAACATAGCTTAAAACATGAGACCAATTTTCAAGATGTACCGACACTTTAATAACATTTAAACACATATTAACCACATGTTTACCACTGGTGCAATAATCCCTAGCTCTAGAATAACACTTTAAGGCATTAGACAAATCACCGCAATCCAAGTAATGATCACCCAAATCATCGTGACCTCTTCTAATACTTTCTTTAATAGAGTTAGACTTGTAATTTTTTAAATCATTGTCTAATTTTTCTAATTTTAAAGCAGCCTTTTTTGATCTAGTTTCCATCCACATATTGTCTATAGCAGGAATATCTTGAGATGTAGAAGGTGCTGCAACATCAGGAACACTCATCGCTGTTGTTACTTTTGCTAACTTTTGATGCAGCACTTGATATAAATTAACATTGTAAGTAGTCATAACATATGATATAGCCATTTTCAATGCTTCTAATCGAAGGGAAGGGCAATGATCAGTAATGTAAATTAGTCGATACAGTTTTGCTAGGCCCACATAACTATTAGCATAAACTTCTAAATCCAATGAAGGATTCTCAACTGTATATTCTTCCTCTTCATTATTATCATTATCTTCTGGTGGTGCATCAACTTGCATAGGTTCCACCGCATTCTGCAAAAAGCGCATATTAACTTATAAACTTTGAAACTGAGAAATCATTCATATGTCGCCAAAAACTGTTTGCAAAAATTGTGACAGTTGACAGCAATACATGAGCCCATTAAAAATTTGTAAGAATGCAGTATTCCTAACAATTAATTACCTGAGCCATTGTTGTGGGTACTTGCAACGGCATTTGGATTGATTATGCTTTAAATTATTTTCTATTTATAACTTTTTTTAGTTTTTGCTCATTATTGAAGATTTAGTATTAGTTATATTTAATTCTCCATGGTTGGTGTAACTGATTCTTAGATTTAGCATAGACAGATATACAGATATAGAATGAGCGATGAGCGTTCAGACGGTGCGGTGGAGATCTAGTAGTGAGCATATAAAGTTGAGGTCTCGAAGGATTCGAGACACTATATACTACGATCCCAAAGTGTCCATGGAGAAATTGTTTGGAAGTTAAGTTTTGGCGGGCTGTCACTGTTAGAAAATTTTAATTTTTACTCGACGTCGGATAAAGTCGAGTGTTTTTTCACTTTTTCTGATATCCCACAGAATAACCTCACATTTATTGACAAACTGTGTTCCCAGTCGCCAAAATGGCTAAAAATACAGTTAAGCAGCTATTTGTGTATATTAAGAGCGCAAAGTGCCACATTGCCGAATGATAGTGTAAGTTGACGAGCGACGCGAACCCAGGTAGCAAAGGCCCGTGAAAATGACGTGAAAAAATGGTCAGGAGTGACGAGAAATGACGAGTTAGATGACGTAAATGAAACATGAAAATGACTTCCTAATGTCTCAGACGAATGACGTCTTTTTCAGGTTTATTTGGTAATCCCCCAAAGTTTTTCAGTAATAGGAACATATATATAAAACTACATACTAGTTAGTAATCTACTTGATAAAAATAAAATAATTAATGCATAAATAAGTTTTGTCCTAATGAATTTGTTTGTTAGCCATCCGTAATTTTATTTACATTAACATATCTACTATTTTTTACCATCACTCCAACTTTTTCTCACAAGGGTTGCCTGCAAATTATAATGTTTATTAAGTTATTAAATTCATTTTTACTTACCTTTACCAATTGCGGTCCGTAGGATTCGAACCTACATGTCTCCCGTTGTCCGTATTACAGTACTGACGCTTCAACCCAGGTAGCAAAGGCCCGTGAAAATGACGTGAAAAAATGGTCAGGAGTGACGAGAAATGACGAGTTAGATGACGTAAATGAAACGTGAAAATGACTTCCTAATGTCTCAGACGAATGACGTCTTTTTCAGGTTATATTTGGTAATCCCCCCCACAGGTTTTTACTAATAGGAAGATATAAAACTACATACTAGTTAGTAATCTACTTGATAAAAATAAAATAATTAATGCATAAATAAGTTTTGTCCTAATGAATTTGTTTGTTAGCCATCCGTAATTTTATTTACATTAACATATCTAATATTGTTTACCATCACTCCAACTTTTTCTCACCAGGTTTGCCTGCAAATTATAATGTTTATTAAGTTATTAAATTCATTTTTACTTACCTTTACCAATTGCGGTCCGTAGGATTCGAACCTACATGTTTCCCGTTGTCCGATTACAGTACTGACGCTTCAACCAACTGAGCTAGCTTGGCGACCGCCATTTCGGATGCTAAAAGCAGTATTTATTCTGGTGAATGAAGTCTTTATTATGTGAAATTGAATTGCTTGCCTTATTTAAAATATATGAAAATCTTTCAGATTCTCTTTTTTCTTTTCTATTTTTTTACGTGTTCCCAAACCTGAATTTTTCGAGTTACTAGTATTTTTATTTATTTATAATTATTAAGAAGAACTTATATTTAATTTAATTAAACTGTCACCAGTGCCACCTGAGAAGTACGAGTACTTGTTGAACAACCTAATTATTACATTTATTCAGTGGCGGTTCGTAAAAAAAATGTTTTCCCCAGATCTCGAAGGGGAAGTCAGGAGTCAACTATTTTAAAAATGAGGTACTTATACAAACCTGGGAAACATGTTGGAGAAAAAACAGTAAAGGTATAATATCGACATTTACAACATAGAATATTTAATGGTCTAAAACAGACCTAAAATTGAAAAAAAGTACATTCGTACATCGGTTTTATAAGCAATTATTACCTTAAAAAAACAACTAAAATTTTTTTCGCAATTATTTAAAAAAAAAAAGAAAAAAATGGAATGAGCAGGGGTCGAACCGCCGACCTAGTGACTTATAAGACGACGCAAACAACAACAACAATAATATTTTATTTTAAGTTCAAGCACAATATATGTGCCTCACCGGATCCTAGCCCGGAGCCAGCCAGACAACCACGGCGAACATCGCCGAGGTGGGTGTGAGGCTGGGTGGGGTAGGTCCGATTCGGCTTGGAAATAAATTCGAGGGGGGGTGCTAGAAGCTCCTGTCTGCCACGGGCTGACTTAAAAACTAGATTAAAATTTTTGATGTGTCCACATGGACCTAAAGGTAACTTAAAAATAAACACAACACTAAGAACACTAAAATCGTAGGCGAGCGCACTTCGTAATTTTGATTGTTGATACGGGGAACACAACTAAACGAAAAAACCCGTTCGAACAAATGACGACCTTGTGGTCTGATCGCCGACAAGGAAGGTAGGGTGGAAATAAAATTGTGGTTTAAAAAATTAGGATTTACATAAGTTTTCGGCCTAGAGGGAATTTAGAGAGACAAAAAAGAAATGAAAATAACAAAAAGGATAAAAGAACAAAATTGTACAAACATAAATGGGAAGAAAGAGGGATTGGAAAGATGTAAAGTTGAGGAAAGATAAGAGTAAGGGTAAGGGTATTGGTAAGTTATCGTAGAAGAAAGTGTGGCTAGGGGAGCTGCCGAAAGATAGGCAACGCCTGGTATGGTAGGGGGTGTCTTATATCGAAAAGTATGGCATTATGCTGTCTGATTCGGGTAATGTTGCGGGTAAGCGGGCTACCGTCCAGTTTAAACTGGTAGAATTTTTGCGAAGTTTCTTGGACGTAGTCCGCTAGTGGGGTTATGTCGTGGCAACGTGCATAGAGATATCTGAGGGAGGTGTACCTACCAGAATCTGAAATGAGGCGCATAAATTTGTGTTCTAATACTCTTAACTTCCGCATTGTCGTGGCCGGGATGCTGCACCACACCGGCGCCGCGTATGTGATGGCCGGCCTGATTACCATCGTGTACAACAACTTTTTATTAGTCCTGTTGAGTCCGCTACCCCGTGCCAGGAGCGGATACAGACTCCTGGACATGGAGTAGACCTTGCGTATCGTCTCATTAATGTGTGTATTAAACGTCAGTCTTTTGTCTAGGTTCACCCCCAAATACTTCACGCACCGCTTAATTGGAATTTCTCTACCCCCGATCGAAAGTGGCGTTAGAATCCGGTTTTCTGTGAAGCGGCGCGTGAATAGAATCGACTCTGACTTCTCGGCGTTGATCCGAATTTTCCACTTGTTGTAATATGCCGTGGCACGGGCCATGTGCGCTTTCAGCAGCATATTAGCCGCCTGTGCGTTATGCGAATGCACGTACATGGCTGTGTCGTCGGCGTACTTGGCAAGGTTCGAATTCGAGAACTCCGGGAAGTCGGAGACGTACAAGTTGAACAACTTTGGAGACAGGCACGACCCTTGGGGGACGCCCGCGCGAATGTCCCGCCGAGTTGATAGTTTATTATTCACCCTGACCTCCAACGATCTACCAGACAGGAAGGAGTGAATAAGTTTCGTGATGTGCGTTGGGAAGTCCAATGAGTTTAGTTTGTAGAGTAACCCCGAGATCCATACGGTATCGAAGGCTTTCTCAATATCGAGGAGCACCATGACGGTGCTCTTCCCGAGGTTGCATTGCACCTTGGCGTCGTTCACGATCCTGACGACCTGCTGCACGGTGCTCCTGCCCCGCCTGAAGCCGAACTGGCACTCGTCGTCAATGTGAAGTTCATCCTGAGCAGCGTCTAGTCTGATCAGGATGACCTTCTCCACCAACTTGGAGATCGCCGACAGCAACGAGATCGGTCGATAGCTGCCAACGAGCTTCGCGTTCTTGTTCGGCTTTAGGATTGGCACGACCACGGCGCATTTCCACTGGCTGGGCCAGTGTTGCAGTCGCAGGATCGCGTTGACAACGTACGTCAATTGTACAATGCCTTTTCTCGGGAGATATTTGAGTAGCCTATACTCGATGCCGTCTGAACCCGGGGCCTTGTTGTTTGGTAGAGTCCGTACAATGCCCGCAACTTCCGAGGGCTTGGCCATGACTTTTAGAAATTCTCGTCTCGTCAATTGGATGTCATGGCCAATCAGTTCGTTTACGTCATTTTCGATGCGGTCGTGTTCCGGATTGTTTGGTATTTGTATGTTATGTATATTTTGGAATTGGTCGGCTAAGTCGTTTGCTTTTCGTGAGTCTGTCATCGACGTCTGTCCGTTTGGTGTTGTTAAAGCGGGTATGGCCTCCCGCGTATTTTTCATGGCCCTCGACAGCTTCCACAGCGAGTTGTTTTGGGGATTCAACGCTTCCAGCCTATCCCGCCATTTCCGTTTTTTTGCGGTATTGATGGCGGTCCTGATCTGCCGTTGCAGCCTACCCATCTCGACCTTAGCGTCGACATCGCGATTTCGCTGCCGAGACCTTAAAATAAAAATAAATAGAAAATCATATCTAAATTTCGTTTTGAAAATAAGATATAAAATTAAAATACTTATTATTAAATTAATCGAAAAATTGTAAACATAACCTTCAAGCAAATCATGGCACAATTATAATTTATCCATAAACTGAACATAACATATATTTTATAAAGCCATCAATTACTTACCTCTTCATGATAATAAAGACTATTCAATAAATAAACAAGTAAAACTTCAAAACTCGAAAAAATAACCAATAACGCCTTGTCCACGAACTTTGTCGTTGTATTGACACCAATAGCGACAGTTGCCCGGCAATAAATGCATTGGCCCGGCACTTTGCCGGATTTGCTATGTTTACTGAGATCGTGTTTGATCTTTCCCATACCCACAGAACAAATAATGCGCATCAAATCTCAATAAATATGCGATTAATTCTAGACGTTTGATTTCGATGCCAATCTGCCGTTCAAGTGCCGATTTCGGGCCAACGTGTACCATAAACGTGACTTTTTGCCACCGTTAGAAAAACGTTGTTACTTGATTGGCATTTGATGCCACCGATTCCCCATCATTTCCATCATTAAACCGCATTTCGGCCGATGCTTGTGTGTTTGCTGGGAGGTGTTAGGCTTGAGACCACGGGGTCCCGGGTTCGAATCCCGGCTAGGGTATGGATGTGTAGTGGCGTTTTTCTCGTGTTGCCGAGACGGTAGCAGTGGGCTAGACTGCGGCTGTGTGAGAGACAACACGGTCTAGTCGCTCTCCGCTCCTGAGTTCGAGTCTCAGCTGCAGCAGATGGCAATGTCGCAGGGAATGGGTGTTGTGATGTTGTCTATGTGTGTGTCTGTCCTGGTTGAGTAGTAAAATAGCCATCGGCTAAACTCCGCCAGGACATTAAAATAAATAAGGTGATTAGAGAATTTTAATTTTTTTTTGACATGTTTATGTATACGGTTATTTTTATTTATTTATTTTTTTATTTAAAAAAACACATTCGGCGATTGCTAATAACAAATTGTTTATTAAATAGACAAATAAATTAACAACAAAAAAAAGTATACAAATACTGATGAGAGGGGAAGTTACGAAAAAATCACTGATCTCTATATAAACTGGACAGACAAAGCAATAGTTTAATTTCTGCAGGCTCTCTACGCACATGCGCATTACCGACAAACTGTTTACAGACAAGCATGGGCGTCACTGTTGGGTCTCGAAGTTAGGAGTTACTCAAAAAGGATAGGATAGAGTGGAAGGTTCCATATGGCCACAATGTATTTTTCCGTACAAGGTTTTCCTGCGCCACCTGGGCGAGTCCTAGGCAGCATGAAATCCCCCCACTACCACACATAGCGGGAAACTGAAACTCAAGGTCTTCAATCCATGCACCCTGCGCGGGTAGAGCTCGTAAAGGAACTTTCAGCCTTCAATTTTTAGCGGGAAATTTAAATTCGGAAGTACCGAGCCGGCGCCCTCTGCAGGTCAGATGCGTAACTAAATCCCCCACTGCCCACTACCTCCATTACCGGGAAATTTAAACTCTCGAGGCACCGCACTCGTGCCACTGGATTTCTTAAAAATCAAGGAAAAAAGAAGCGATAAACGTGGAAAAAAGAAGCGATAAACGTGAAAAAATTACTTTATTTTAAGAAATAGCCACTGCACTAACAAAACAAATATTACTAGTAATAAGTGAATTTAAATAGTATAAATAATTTATAAAATATTCTACAAATGACAGTATATAATAACTTATAACTAGAAATTTGTATAACACTGATCAATAGTTATGCTACAGTGTTGTATTGAACAGAAAATAAAAATTCTAGCCATAATGAATTCAACGTGTGCAATTGAAAAAAATTAATCATACAAAATTAATAAATAAAACGGACACAAAACTGACAGAAAAAATAACAAATATAAACATGTCAGCTCCAATAAAAAAAAATCGTATATCGTATACTAAAAATAAATTAATGGGTAAAACAAAAATCACTAATTGGTGGTAGCGCAAAATACAACCATTACAAATTATCGAAAAATATTATTTTGTGTACTAATTCAGCAGATAACTTTCAATGAAACCATTCATTCTTTCCATATACTATCGATCCAAGTCTGATCATACCAGTATATCAACAAAAAATGACTCTTACGAGACATCTTATCAACTGCTTTCATCTAACAATATCAATATCAAAAACAAGAAAATTATATTCTTTCTATATACTGATGATCAAGGTATGATCATGCAGTGGCGGCTGGTGATATTTCAATTTTTTTTTCTCGTTTGTGGCGCGTGGGACCCATACGAAATATGGGAAATAACATCTCAAGCTGAACTTGGTTTGAACTTAGTTGGTACAACTCGCCCTAAGTGCTAGCAATTTGCAAGATTTGTATGCTAAGTACATGATAAAGATCTTTGTAAGGCGGAGGGGTACCAAGCTGGTAGCATATTTTCATAACAATTTCAAATCAAACTGGCATCTGGGATCTTACTCACATTTCGAGTTCCTTAGGGACCATAAAAAACCCATGCCCTTTATATTTATCGTTTCTTCTACGACAGTTTGAAAAATTGCAGGCCACAACCATTATATACTTTATAACTATAATCAAAACTATAATTTTTTACACATATAATACTCATTTGCTTTTTCTACATGTGACATTTATTATGATCACCATTACCATTGCATTGCATGATTGTAAGGTTAGGTGCGTTTTTTTGTCCACGACCGGTAGAGTTAGAATTACCAGAATGATATTTACCAATAAAACGACAAAACTGAAATTCCTAGGTGGGAGGCGACAAATTTCTTAGGATTCTTAAATAACGAATAATGGCATCGACATTCATGTGTATGGAATCAGAATGGCGAGCAAAAAACGACAAGATTTGATATTCCGGTGTCAGAATTGTAGCAAAAAAACGCACCTGTTGATTATAGACCAACAGCAAGGTCAATAGTATAGACAACAATCTCTTTCATTGATGCCGATGCCTGTAAATATGTTGTTGCTGCCTAAAACTCGACAGATGGCATGTGTACGCGAGCCTTCCGCTCTATCTTATCCTTTTTGGAGTTACTTATAATCATTTATTTTACGAAAAATAAAATCAGTAAAATATCAGTGAAAATAATTCAAAAGAATTATTATTAGATTTATGTGATATAAATGCATATACAAGAAAGAAAACTAGTAACCAACTTCCTTACAAACACCAAAGGTTGGCCCTTCAGCGGGCCATCACTGGGCCAGAAATGAAACTTCTGGCCCAGTGATGGCCCGCTGATGGGCCGATCTTCGGTGTTTGTTGGGTTACACCACTTGATTGAACCCAGAATTATCAGTTATGCCTATGCTATAAACTAATATTCTATATTAAATTTGACAGTTTGGCCACAGAAGACCTATACGTTTGGCTCGATTTGAGCTAGGCGTCTGAAAATAAGGAGTACGCCACCTGGTGGTCTATAGTCAAACTAATTATAGGCTTTTCTGTCATTGTCTCTTTAGTGTACGAAGATATCAACAATAAGTAAAATGATAAACTGAGATGCTAAGTTATTAAAAATATGATAGCGTTTAAAGGGGCTATACAAGATATAATTTGCTGGAGCCAACCTAGTCGGTATCCTTTGTAGATTGCAGGGACAACTCGTGAAAGTTGAGTTGCACTGCAATGTTCAAAGCATACCCCCTTTAATGTAGACACCTTTAACCAGGCATTGAGAGGGGAAAAGCTGGTGCAAATAACCGTGGTCCGAGTAGAAATAATAATAACCTGGACAATCACACATTGTAAGTGAAATTTTTGAAATAAGTAAATATATGTAATTTCAGTATACATATAAAAGTAATATATACTATTGCACCATGCACTATTATGTTTTACCTCTGAATATTTCTATTTCATATTTTACAAAATGCTGTTTCATTTATTTTACTTAAAGAATTAATAAATGTCTTTTCAGTTATATTCACTGTACCACTAATTTCATAGGTATTTGAATCTAAGACACTTGTTTGTGAACATAGAGCATACACCTTTATTATGTTTTGTGTTGAATATGGGTTGTACCACACAAAATAATATGTCCTGCATTTAAAACATATTCCCCTTCATACACACACTTAGAATTTTTACATTTTTAGTGCTTCCCAAATGTTCCATACATTGCAATATGCTTAACCTAAATGTCCCTCAGGTTTCCAGATAGAAAAGTGATTTAAACTACAACTGTACATAAATTTAAAGAAATACTTTAGTTTATTAATATTTAACTAGCCAGACGCCGTTTATGTCGAAGAAAGTGTACTTTTCAAGGGAAAAACTAGATAACCTAAAAAAATATGAATATTGCTGAATAATGCCATTAACGTACCTATTGCAAATCACTTACAACAAAATCTTGCAAACCTTTAGGTCATATATTATTAATGTTATTATTTTTAACGCCAAAAATAACAATAAACAGAAAAAAAATCAATGAATATTCACCACATAACAAACAAAAAGCCTATAATTAGTTCACGAGTTCTCCACTTTGGCGCTGGCATCTTAAATTCAGACGCCTATAGCTATTTCATGAGCTCCTATGTGCCTTATTTTTTCCACGCGCAGCCCGTTAGTATTGGCAGTCCAGTTTACATAGAGGTCAGTAGGTTTGTTCAAAAAGTCTACACTATGTGCACTAGTGCAGATAATAGAAGAAGGTGAAATGAGAATATACATAAGTTGAAGGGAGATACATTTGCACTGGTGCAGATAGTGGAGGATTTTTGAACAAAGCTAGTGAATATTCTATATTAAATTTGACAGTTTGGCTCGGTTCGAGCATGCGCAATAGCTATTTCATGAGCTCCTATGTGTCTTATTTTTTCCACGCGCAGCCCGTTAGTATTGGCAGTCCAGTTTATATAGAGGTCAGTGGAGAAAATCCTTAGTTATAATTTTGTGAAGAAGAAGAAGAGATAATATAACCATAACCTCTCTTACGCCGCACATGTTTTCGTTGTTTAAACGTTTGGTTGAAGATATTTTTCATTTTCATATTTCTGCTTTTGCGAGTCCTCCGTGAAGCGATATATTCGCCGAGAGGTTGCTGGCTAAGTGGCTAAAAGGATTCTATAACTGTTTTTCTTGATCTTGATATAATCTATAAAAATGGTGAGTATTTGTAGTTTTTAAGATTCATTAATAGTGGAGGTTAAGTTAATGCTAATGAGGAACGTTTTTTTATCTCAGGCTGAAGAAGTCAATCCAAAGGCCTATCCATTGGCAGATGCCAAATTAACAACAAAAATTCTCAATTTGGTGCAGCAGGCAATGAATTATAAACAACTGAGGAAGGGTGCTAATGAAGTTACTAAAACGCTTAACCGTGGTATTGCTGAATTTATTGTAATGGCTGCTGACGCAGAACCTTTGGAAATACTTCTGCATTTACCTTTGCTTTGTGAAGATAAAAACGTTTCCTATGTGTTCATCCGTTCAAAACAAGCGCTTGGTCGTGCGTGTGGTGTATCTAGGTCTGTTATTGCCTGCAGTGTAACTATCAATGAGGGATCACAAATAAAAGATCAAATAATAACTATGCAAAGAGACATTGAACGATTATTAGTTTAAGTTTCCTTTAAGCATAAATATTTTTATAATATAGTTTTAGACTTTTGAAAAATAAATATTATTTTACTTCATTTTGTTTGTATTTATTAAAGCGAACTTTTAGTGTTGTACATTAACCTGTACATTATATTTGTGAATAATTAATGTGGTTAATGTAATTTAAATTTCTGAAAAATCTATATACCTACGTGTCCCCAGATGAGGTACCTTACCCTTATTTTTTATTTTCCGAGAAAAATTAATTCTCTAAAAAGTTTCCTTGTCCTAGGAAGTCATAAACGTTCTCAAACTTAAGATAAATTATACAGAGTATTGTAAAAATTAGAAAGTATTAAATGGACTAAGTTTTTTTACCTTTTTATTGAAAATTAAAGAAATAACAATTTTCAAAAAAAAAAAATGTATTCAACAGTTGAAAACTATTCATCATGTAGACTGTAGACCTCCTACTAGTTCAAGTTTTCTAATCTTTTTCTAAATTCTTCAGAGACAGATGACATTACATCAAGAAATGCTATGGATTAATGACAATATCAGTGTAATAGATATTTATTCATATTTTGTATTTTCTATAAAAATATTAATTACTGATTATCAAACCCTGGCTCCCAGGTAGTTATACGAGAGACTGTCTTCACACAGATAAATATAATATATTGAATCGAGAATCTTACGATTCATATAAGCAAATAAATACATTATTTATATGAACCAAATACTTTTGTGATAAGAAATAGAAAGTATGACATAAAACTTGTAAATAAATTATTTATTACAAACTTGGAGAAATTATTTTGGTATTAAACAATTCTTAATTTAAAGTATCATCTGTGCACATACATAAGGCACTATAACGTAAGGAGTTTTAAAATATATAAGGAGAATTTTTGGTATCACAAAGACAGCGTCACTTTTGTCGCTCTCTTCGTACTTTTTTTTGACAGCAAATAGTATACGGTAAAGAGTAGCAAAAGAATCCGTAAATGAGTTTCATATTTTGCAGAAGACTTTAAACATACGGAAAGTACCTAAAATAAAAAGGTCGAACAAGTATTATTTTATTAAACAGCGACTGATGGCATGTGCACCTTTTTCACATGCACTACAGATTACAGAAACGTGCCTACATTTTTGGCTTTTGATAGAAGTAAATATGTTGAGTGGCTTTCAATTAAGAGATACACAGTACTCTCATGGACTGAAGATTTTCTGGAACTGTGGTTTAACAGTATAGAACTTCTCTGTACAAGCTTTCGAACATTTTAAAACATATTTCATCAGGACGTCATAAAAACTATTTAGATGTTACTAGTGTGATATATAGTTACTGAAAGTTTAACTTAAATTTGGTAGAAGTACTGGTAGAATGTAACATACCATGGACAAAGCTAGACGATCCTCTTTTTAGACAGTTTCTGCAAAAATGTTTTAATGGGGAATATAAGAACGTTCAATTCAGCAGAATCAGCAATGAGAAAAAGATATAGTTGACTCCGACTTGTGACATTGAAAGAAAAAATATTTTCAGAGCTAAATGAAAAACAAATCTGGCTTTGCTTTGAAGAAACAACAAATGCCTGTAGTATGAAGACAGTAAATGTGATAGGGTGGAGTGGAGGAGAAACATCCAATGCGCGGACACTTGATTGCATCTAAAGTATTGCACATTACTAATTCAGTAACTGTAGCTGAATTAGTACAATCAAGTTTTCAAACATTATGGGGTGAACATAGTAGCGTGTGTGAGTCGGAAAAAAACCCGAAAATTGTAAATATTTTGAGCCGGAACAAGATTACCTCCTCCCCCCGTTTTCGAACACGATGGCGGTGTCAGAATTTCTCTTTGGGGTTGCGCAACCTTTCAAAACGGCCAAAAACCACCCCCGAGAGGGGTAAAACGCGTTTCACTCGATTTCCCTGCAGAAAATAACCTCCCCCTCGTTTTCGAGGATGCTGAGCACGATGGTGGTGCTGGATATCGCCTTCGACCCCAACCAACCCCTCCACGGGCCAATACTCGCCCCCGAAAGGGGTGAATTTTTTTTTTTTTTTCGTAATATCAGGCAAATTGCATTTCTATCCGTTTTCGAGGATGCTGAGCACGATGGTGGTGCTGGATATCGCGTTCGACCCCGGCCAACCCCTCCACCGGCCAATACTCGCCCCCGAAACGGGTGAATTTTTTTTATATATATATGTATAATATATATGCTATATATACATGTGTATGGGTGCATATTAATACATCTATGCATATTTAGTGTAAGCCGACTTTACCTTTAAGTAGTATAACGTATTATCTTTAAGTATGAATTATTATAATGTAAGAGAAGAACCTGTAGCACTTTATTGAAGCTTAATGTCATGTATCGTAATAAATGTTCTCAATTATTTATTTGTAAAAATCAAAGTATGTATCAATCATTCAATAGACCTACTTGCGGTATTTGATGATATTTTTCAGTTGGACCGGAATGAAAGAGCATTGCAACCAAGAAGAGAAGTACGATTTTTCCTATCCTTAACATCCTCGAAAACGAAAATAAATGTGTTTCCCGCTGATATTATAAAAAAAAAATTCACCCCTTTCGGGGGCGAGTATTGGCCGGTGGAGGGGTTGGTCGGGGTCGAACGCGATATCCAGCACCACCATCGTGCTCAGCATCCTCGAAAACAGGGGGAAGGTTTTTTTCTCCAGGGAAATCGAGTGAAGCGCGTTTTACCCCTCTAGGGGGTGAGTATTGGCCGGTGGAGGGATTGGTCGGGGTCGAACGCGATATCCAGCACCACCATCGTGCTCAGCATCCTCGAAAACGGACAGAAATGCAATTTGCCTGATATTACGAGAAAAAAAAATTCAGCCCTTTCGGGAGCGAGTATTGGCCGGTGGAGGGGTTGGTTGGGGTCGAAGGCGATATCCAGCACCACCATCGTGCTCAGCATCCTCGAAAACGGGGGGAAGGTTATTTTCTGCAGGGAAATCGAGTGAAGCGCGTTTTACCTCTCTCGGGGGTGGTTTTTGGCCGTTTTGAGGGGTTGCGCAACCCCAAAGAGAAATTCTGACACCGCCATCGTGTTCAGCATCCTCGAAAACGGGGGGGGGGGGGAGGTAATCTTGTTCCGGCTCAAAATATTTACATGTTCGTCCGACTCACACACGCCACTAACAGTCAGCAAAATTTACATAGATTGTTATTGTTTATTACAGACGTGGTTAATTATATGAAGGCATCATCTGGAAAAATTTTTAAAGAAACGTACCACAACATGGTTCATGTTGTGATGTTAGCTCACGGACTGCTGAAACTGTTAGACAGTGTTACTCTAACATTGATAAACTGATATCCAGTGTAAAAAAAGTGTTTCTAAAAGCACCAAGTCGGATTAAAGTATTTCACGAAATGTTGCCAAAGACACCACTACCTCCAGAGCCTGTTGTAATACGGTGGGGGACATGGCTAAGGGCAGCATCGTATTATTATTGTAATTTTGACGCCGTTAAATCAGTAGTGCAAAATTTCCATCCAAATGAATCAGTTGCTATTTTACATGCTCAAGAAATGTTTAGACTCGTTTATTAAACAAATTTTAGCATATATACATGGATATTTCTCATGGATTCCTCTAGCCATTTGATCTACGTCAATATATTTATAGAGTATCAGGGAGTGTTGCTGAGACAGTAAAACACAAACTGCCCCTACAAACACAAAAGGTCGGCCCATTGGGCCATCACAGGGCCAGAAGTTTCATTTCTGGACCAGTGATGGCCCGCTGATGGGCCGATCTTTTGTGTTTGTTGGGTGAATACAGTGTTAAGAAACAACCCTGGTTTTAGTGGGCCTATTGTAACATAAGTACCGTTTAATCTTGTATTCACTTTTAACTATAAAACCCACTCAATGCCTTCGAATTCTTAATAATACTGTACAGGTCTTTACCATCTTTTATAGATGAACGTCCCAGACTATAATGTTAGTTCATTTGCCAATAAGTAATAGATTTAAATTTAAGCATTATATTACTGTGCACAGTATTGGAAGTCCTTCGTTTGACATTGCGGTATTAACCGACCGCCCACAATAAAGACGTCTAGCAGAAGCACACCCCTTTAAGAGTTGCTACTCTCGCTTGCTCTTATTGCCGTACCCAAAAGAAGCACGATACTATATATGTAATCCTATTACCTATTTATATTTATTTCACAGTTCATGCTAAAATACCAACTCTGAAGCACACGACATTAAACTTAGTATTTAAATGCGATCGTGGTTTATATTAAAATCTAGTTAGTGATGAATAAGGTCCTCAATAAATAACAATACTCAAGTCAATATGTAAGGCGTCCTACATTACAATTTCCTACAGCTGTTACATTTAGCTATTTCGACCACTCATACACAAGTATAGAGGGAATGTTAACTTACCTTATATTCATTTAGATGATTTCACATTGATATTTTTGAAACGGTATTTAACAGTTGACTTCGATTTTGATAATCGATTGGCAGATGCCAAGTGTTCTTTGTAATTATCAATTAATATTTTGTGAATCCATCTATTAAAAGGGAATTTAATATCTTAATAATATTTCATTAATCTATATTTTACAGCCTTCAGCTATATTTTTCAGTTTACTAATTTAATTTTTATAAAATGATAACCTTACTCTCACAACCACATGCTAATAGACTTTTCTTTTTTTCCCTTGCCAGAAGTTTTACCATTCTAAATTACATGATTCTAAACTAAATAAGTCATTGGAGATCTAAATTGCATAAAGCATCGAATCTAAATTACATAAGTAAATGAAGATCATCTACATAAGTCATTTGTACGAATTCTATAACTTTGCTGTAATATACCAACAATATTATGCAAGTACCACTCATAACTTAATTACGTCCAACTACATTAACTGAAGACGTAATAATTATTGGAGTTGCTGAGTTTGAAATTAGAACCATATCAATCATTTAACTATGTTCTAAATATTTAATGGTAAATCGGCAAGCTGTCGAGAATAGTTATCTCGTAATCTACCAAGGAGTCTTGTACTAAAATTCAAATTATCATAGCGGAAATAAAAGTAAAACTTCAGGCAATTATATAGGCGTGGCAGACATTTTCGTTTTCCTAACATCAAGTCGATAATTCCAAAAGTGCAGAGAGTGGTATCCTAGCAGGGACTCCAAGATCTCACCTAGATTTCATAGCTACATTCATCTTCGAGTGGTGAGAAAGTGTACTTTTAGTATTTTATTAATTGTGCTTCGAAGATATTGTTATCTTTAACTATTAATTTTTGTGCTTAATTATTTACTAGATATTATCAATTTCCACTTAATAATTTTACGAACAACTTTGTAGTGTAATTTAGACCCTAAGATTATTCAGTCTTCAACGCAGAGCTGTACGTTTAATTGATGGGCTAGAATATAGGGAAGACTAAAAAGAGTTTCATTGAGTTAAAGATTCTGTCCTTTCCATGTTTATTTATACTTGAATGCCTTATGTACGTAAAAAATAACAGCGAGCGGTATCTAATGCATAACGATGTTCATAATTATGAAACTAGAAATAATTCCAGTATTTACTTAGATTATCATAGAGTATATAAATCACGTACAAGCATTTCCTATTTTGGACCTAAATTTTTCAATCTCCTCCCAAGTAATATCAAAAACCTGCAACCAAGATTATTTAAAAATAAAATCAAGGAGTATTTGCTCAATAAATGTTTTTATTCACTAAATGAATTTTGTAATAACAATTTTTCAGATTTTGTAATAGGAACTTAAAAGATACAACTATTTCCATTTTATATTTTACATTAATTGTTTATTGTTAGTTTGTTCACATCATCGTTATTGTAGTTTATTACTTTTATTACTTTACTTACTAATTTGACATGTGTAAACAGTTTATTGTATTAACACGAATAAATAATTGAATTGAATTGTAAACTAGCTGATGCCCGCGACTTCGTCCGCATGGAACTTCGTCTGCGTGGAATTAAGAACATTGATATACTAATCCACTGCACATTCATTGCATTTAAAGATGCTGTCTTCCCATTGAAAAAAATAATTATTTTAATCGACAATAGAGCACATGGGTGGATATGTGTCAAATTTCATGCTTAAAAACATCCCTCTCCCTGTTCACCCCGTTCAGGGGGGTCTCTTTTTGAAAACCGTCGAATACATGTCTCCTTATTTCCTCAGAATATCCCGTCACTGCAATATCACGTTTCTGACTTACGCGATTTCTGAGATACGGATACCTCAGCTCATGTGGAGTAATTGTCGCCCTTACTGTTATAGGATATAATTAAAAATTCTTTCCAATTGTCTAACACAAAGCTGACTGTTTACGAACCTCCAACGCTCTTTCTTGTGAGCCGTACATTAAGAATGAAAGGGAACAGAATAAACAGGCTCCGTCACCTACAATTGGGACAACAGTATGTTGTACAACTTCTCCATTAATACTTAGATTTTCTTTAGCAATTTCGTAAAAAAAGTAAAAATTCGCAATTTCCCAATCCTTGCAACCATTGAAGATATTGGAAATGATAACACCATATATGAAACATAACAATAACGTTTTATCTTCTGACGTGTCAAAATGACTTAATTATAAACATCATTTTCAGTGTCAAAAGGATAACTTTATCGGACTGACGGCCGCTTGCTCCTTATGTGTTTAAACCATCTACCACCCCCGTTTTGACCCCTTCAAAAAGCGAAAATCGAAATTTTGTCTTACACGTATCTATTTCAACAAAAAATATTTCTGCCAAATTTCACGCATCTAGATCTGACCGTCTCCGAAAAAGCCTAAATTTTCAACCCCCTTTTTCACCCTCTTGGGGGTCAAATTTCGAAAAATCCTTTCTTAGTGGATGCCTACGTCATTCGAGGAACCTCTATGCAAAATTTGAAGTTTCTAGACCCAGCAGTTTGAACTGTGCTTTGATAGATGAGTCAGTCGGTCAGGGTATTCTTTTATACATATGGAAGATTGGTATCTATTTTGTTACTATTTTTCTTCATCTAAAGGACATCAATAAAAAGTAAATTTTATTCTAATTACTACATTTTTATTATTTATGTTGTATTGTCCGACTATATTCCGGCTTTCCACAGTAGTCAGTTTTGCAATTTAAGGAGGTAGTTGTATAATAATTCTTAACCTGTGGATGATGCCCTTTTTAACATCACTTAATTAACTCCTAAATTGTGAAATAATTTGCTTTGCCAAGGTTCTGCGAAATTGTTGAGCCATCTTCTGGTTCAGTTAAAAATAGGATCCACAAACCCAGCTCCCTACTAGATCAGCTAGTTGTAAGCCGCCGTGCTTTGATTTGTTTGAAGTGCTTTTATTTATGCCAAATCTAGGTGTAAATAATTGAAATTTTTGCAAAACTAAGTACGAGTGTCTCACTATTAAGTGGAAAAGAGATGGGTTGTTCAATGCCGAATATAAATCTGTCATCTATAAGAAACTTTACTTATTTTAAATAAGCGCAGATTACATTGGTAGACGTTGAACGATCCTTTTCACAGTACAAGTGGATATTTAGTAAAAAGCGCCGGAATTTACTTTCGAACCATTTAGAACAAATAATGCAAATAATATCTTTTTATTATTCTAATAAGGCATAGTTAGATTGTGCTTGTGCATCCAACAATAAGTGCATCACAGTATGACTTAGAACCCTTTCAGAGCCATTTATCTTTTAAATATTACGGAATTATAACATATAAGATATTATATTATTGTTCATGAAAATGGTTCATATCGCCTAAAGCGGATTCTGGTTTTATGACATAACTACCTCAGAACCGGGGTATGCTGATTGAATTATGCTAATTTCTATTACTTTCAGATGCTCCTCGTATTTGTTAATTTGATTACTAGTCCACATAAATCAGAGTTTTTAGAAGAAATAATTTATATTGTTTATATTTTGGATATGAATTCTCAATAGGGACAGGCAAAAAATTCGAAGGGTTCCCCGGAATGGTGGAAGAAATCACTCCACCCAATGGTGACTTCATGCTGGTTTTCTCATTTCTCTTACTAAACGCCGTTCAGACGAAAAAAGAGTATAGGAAAGAAAGTATTTATCATTAAATTCTTCTCAAAAAATGTTCTATTGACCTTTCAGCTAATCCCCCCCCAACTCTTGCAAATAACATTCGACGTTGAAGGTAGTTCGCAGCGCTCAGCCAAAAAACGGTAAATGCAGTTTTTCACTGAGAATATCTCTATATTGGCTGATTTTACAGGAAAAATCATTAATAACGAAATTATAGAGCGGAATCTCGTCTATAACGTCCATTATTGCATAATTTTTACGAACAATTTGCGTTAGTTTTCCTGTATTTGTGCAAACATACATTTTGTTATTTGAGTTTGTTTCCACATCACCCATGAGCAGGGGCGTAGCGACTGACTTTGTCAGACTTTGCAAAAGTTGGAAATTTGAGACGTAAATTGGCAATTTTAATTGAAAATTTTTTTTTTTAGAATTTCTCCCCCCCACCCATCAACTTTTATTTCGGTGGAATTTGGCAAAAGTTGGAAATTTGAGATGTAGTTGACAATTTTTATTGAAAAATTTTTTTAGATTTACTTCATTCAATAGGTTGGTTAGTCAATCAAGTTATTCCTTGATTTTATGAAGACGCCAACATCTGATGCTTTACAGCAACATTCCTATCGGGTACTTCACCAAATTCAATCTTGGCGAGAAGAAAATATATGGAGCCCGCCCCATATATTTTTTCAACCCCATGCTATGGGGTTGAAAAAAAATCAGCAATATTTTATTATGTTTTCACCACCTAGCCACCGGCTTTGATTTCCTTAATTCAACTTTCTTGCAATTACAAAGTGTTGTGAAAAATGGTGCGGCTGTACCATATTAAAATTGGGCTGCCCAACAATGTGCTTCAACTGCCATATGGGTAAGGGAGCTTAAATTCGGCAACCAAAGATGACCTCATCAATCAGACAGGGCTTTAGTGGAATACAGCCACAGAGAGAATCACTTAAAAACACATACCAAGAGCTCTGTCTCGTGAGTGGTGGGGAAGAAATCTCGAACAAAGTGCATGTTTAAAAAAAAACAGAAAAAATGAATAAAAACTGGAAAAAAATTTGCATTACATTCACATCATAGAGGAAATTCCACTCTGTAATTTCGTTACCAACGATTTTTTCTGTAAAACCAAACTACCTTTAATGTTGAATGTTATCTGAAAAAGCTGGGTGGGGATTAGCTGAAAGGTCAAAGAAGTTCACAAATATTTTCTTCCCTATACTCTTTTTTCGTGCGAGCGGTGGTTAGTGAGAAAAATGAGAAAAACCAGCATGAAGTCACCATTGGGAGTGGTTTTTCGCAAAATAAGGGATTTTTCATCCCTTGGGCAGGTGGGAACTCTTTGGATCTTTATTCCTACCCCCATTGGGAGTTTATTTCTGAAATATAAAAACCTTATAAATTATTTTTTGTATTCGTATTTGTTTAAATCTAATTTGTGTGTACTATACCTGGAAGTACAAAAGACAAATTTTTACGGCATTTACAATTTATTAAACAGCTGTATCATGTTTCTTATAAAAATATTTTGTAATAATAAATTAATTAATAATTAAATAATGGCGATGCAACCATTAACCAGTTTTCCATCCATCGTAAATTCTGGAATGTTTCTAGCTCAGTCTTGAATTGTTTTTCTGTTTCCTTTTGTTTTTCATTGTTTGGGAAATTTTCAAACCAGCCTTGTAACTGTCCTGATAATTCCTCAGATGTGTTAAACTTATATCCATTTTTGCCATGTTGAACCAGTTCATCTAAACTGAAATAAAATTTATATTGTTGGTGCATATTTAATTGAAAATCACTGCAATCTGCGGTAGGACACAATATTTTCATTGATATATATGAAAAAGGTATATACGGGTGGGCGTGCACCTTTGACCAATGAAATATGCCCAAAGGCGGAGATTAACACATTGTGTAATATAAGAGAAATAGTTCAAATATATTTCTGTCGTACAGAGTCGAATTTCGCGTTGGGTGCACAAGAATTTTTATTTAAAGTAATTTGAGTAGGAAAACTGAATGCGGTTGTAGTGATTCCTTAAGCAGTGGTTTTTAATTAAAAGAAAAAACTATCTGTAGGTACATAATGTATATTTACAGTGTACAGGGTGTCCTAGTTAACGCGTTATGTCCGATTTTCTCGGTAGTTTTTGAGATAAGTATTTTTTTTCCGGGGAATCGATGCTGCTAAGAAACATATAATTGAACATCAAAGTAGAATTGATCGTATTATTTATGTTCTTAATTGACTATTAAAGGAAAGTAAAAAAAGGCATGTAAATTTTAAATATCACTTCCGGTTTACATGGCAATGGCGTTCTTTTTCTTGAAAATAGAATATTAATTACTTCCACATCCAGTGGAAGTATAGTAACAAAAAAATTTTTGAAAATTTTTATTGTTCAGATAGGCTTAGACTGTCATGAAAGGTCGACATTTTAAGTTTCAGCGAAAAAAAATTTCTGTCTGTCTGTCGGTCTAACTTTTTTGTGCGCACGATTACTCTGGAACCGTTTAAGATATTGCCTTGAAATTTGGTAGACGTATGTACTTTAACGGATCTGGAACTTGATTATATTTTCATCTTATTCCATCGAAGGGTTGGAGTGTAAATTGGGGTAAATGGGGAGGTAAACAGATAAGAGAAGCTAAGGTCTCGAAAAAATTTTTGACATTAGCTACCCCCATTACCACCCTTTTTTTAAGGGGACGAAAAAAAAGTGTGATTTAGTGTATGTACAAGAACCAAAAACCTCAAAATATTTTTTTACTTCATAGGCCAAAAATTTTTATTGAAAAATTACCAAAAATCCTCGCTATGTTGGTTTATCTTATAAAAATATATCTTATCTTATGTTGGGGTGATTTCTATTACGAATAACTGGCAAAATATATTACTTCCACATCCAGTGGAAGTATAGTAACAAAAAATTTTTTAAAAATTTTTATTGTTCAAATAGGCTTAGAATGTCATGAAACGTCGAGATTTTAAATTTGAGTGAAAAAAAAATTTCTGTCTGTCAGTCTGTAACTTTTTTTTGTGCGCACGTTTACTCTGGAACCGTTTGAGATATTGACTTGAAATTTGGTACACATATGTACTTTAACGAGATCTAGAACTAGATTATATTTTCATCTTGTTCCGTCGAAGGCTTGGGGGGTAAATTGGGGTAAATTTGGGGTAAATAGGTAAATCAAGCAGGTAAGAGTTCATAAAATTGGTATTTACTATATACAAGAGAAGCTAAGGTCTCAAAAAAAATTTTGGCATTAGCCACACCCATTACCACCCCCACCCCATTATTAAAGAGGATGGAAAAAAAATTTGATTTAGTGTGTGTACAAGAATCAGAAACCTCAAAATATTTTTTTACCTTATCCACCCCCACCCCCCCCACTACCGATGTGGGGTATCGTTTTATGGATTTTTGAGGTAGACGATTTCAAATATTATATTATTAAACAATTATTTCCACATACAACATTTTTTCGTTGTAAGTGACTTGGATAGAAAATTTGGATGTGGAAGTAGTGATTCCTTGGGCAGCGGTTTTTTTTTATTGTTAAATTAGTGTACAATATCGATAATTCTATCATTTCCAATTGAAATTAAAATTTTGTGGACATGCCTATTGAAAGTCGCATTTCGGAGATATGAACTTTACTTTGCTTTTTTTTAAAGGAACACTCCATATATGTACCATTTGAAACGCCATAAAAAATAATACATGGTACTTATCTTAAACAAATTTTGTCTAATTTACTATAAATTTACAATTTATCAAATTAGCCATGGAAAACAAAAGTATGTTAAAATAAACAATATGTTAGTTCTGTCTAATTTCACTTTATTTTAAATAAAATGGAGAATTTAATAATTGATACAGTGTGTTTCACTTGAAATGGTAACACCCCAATAACTTTTTTATTTTTTTTCCGATTTGAATCACATTTTACTTACAAATTAGTATCTACTTATGACCCGAAAAACATTCGCCTCCTACGGTATCAAAATATGTGGAGAAAATCGGAAAATCATATTAGGCATTTTTTTGTCGGAAAATTTTGTTAATAAAACTTGTTCAGAATTATCCAAAATGGCAAAAATTTAATCAAAATTAAAAAATGAAAAACTTGAAATTTTAAAAATTTTGAAAATAATTATTTAAAAAAAACTGTAAATTGCTTTACAACTACCCGGCAGCTTGGGTTTAATTTCAAACAAAATTGTCATAGTACAGTTTTCTAAACAAAAAAACCCATTCAAATGATATTTTCGGACTTGGCATTATTTTAATAAAAATTTATATATTTTTTATTTTGATTAAATTTTGGACTTAAGGTTTCTGAACAATTCTGAACAAGTTTCATTGACAAAATTTTCCAATAAAAATATGCCTAATATGATTTTTTGATTTTATCCGCATATTTTGGTACCGCAGATGGCTTTGCATTTGTAGGAGGTGAATTTTTTTCTGGTCATAAGTAGATCCTAATTTGTTCCATACTTAAGTAAAATTTGATTCAAATCAGAAAAAAAAATTAAAAAGTGAAACACACTGTATATATTTTTCGACTACCATGACTGTAACAAAATATAAAACTTAATATCTACTATAGTTTTTAAGAAAAATACTGTGTCATATATCATTGAAAAGATTTTTCTATGGCCTTTCAAATGGTGTAAAAATAAATTTAAAAAACCAAGGTAAAGCTCATATCTCCGAAATTCGACTTGTTTGAATTATTTTGCTGAAATGATGTTTGGAAAATACATGTGATATCTCATAACTTTTATTTTTGAACTTATTTACGTAACTCCCAAAATAAAGAAGTTAAATGAGGTTCTAACGTTTGCACAACCACCCTGTACTGTTGACTATAATAAGGAACTTTAGTCTAGTTAATATAAAAAACATGTTCTCAAATAAATTAAACATGTTCTGATAGAATATATTAATAATAATAATTTTTTGTTTTTATGTCTTCGGTGTTTTTCAAAAAAATTGCCGCTAGAGCCCCTATACCCCCCCCCCCCCTAAATCCGCCACTGACTGCGCTCCATCAGAAACCCTAAAATACCTATATATGTATGTTTGGAGCATATTTAATGTCCGATATATCAAAAAATATTATAGCTAGATCTATCAATCCTTATATGTTTGAAATCGGGGATAAAGGATCTAAAAGAATATGTAAAAATATACAGGGCTTTCATTTAAAAAGCAACCTTCATTGTTATATCACGTGACATATGCAAGCAATTGTTTTTTAATTGCATTTAAAAAAATATGTATACAACCCTACAACTCTTATACGAAACTTTTTTTTTATCTCCAATAATAACATATATAAACGGGGGTCAAAATATACTTATAATTCGTCCGCTGTCTTGGATTCCTAAATTTTGACCAAAAATTCGTAACCCGCATCCCCGACAACCCCGAGGTATCGATTTTCAGTCGAATAGGATCATAGATGACGAAATTCGTCCGTCATCTTGGAGTCCTAAATTTTGATCAAAAATTCATAACCCGCATCCCCGAAAACTCCCAGATATCGATTTTCAGTCGAATAGGTCCATAGATGACGAAATTCGTCCGCCATCTTGGATTCCTAAATTTTGACCAAAAATTCGCAAACCGCGTCCCCGAAAACCCCCAGATATCTACTTTCAGTCGAATAGGTCCATAGATGACAAAATTCGTCCGCCATCTTGGATTCCTAAATTTTGACCAAAAATTCGTAACCCGCATCCCCGACAACCCCGAGGTATCGATTTTCAGTCGAATAGGACCATAGATGACGAAATTCGTCCGCCATCTTGGAGTTCTAAATTTTGATCAAAAATTCATAACCTGCATCCCCGAAAACTCCCAGATATCGATTTTCAGTCGAATAGGTCCATAGATGACGAAATTCGTCCGCCATCTTGAATTCCTAAATTTTGACCAAAAATTCGTAAACCGCATCCCCGAAAACCCCCAGATATCGATTTCAGTCGAATAGGACCATAGATGACGAAATTCGTCCGCCATCTTGGATTCCTAAATATCTTAGCAGTATGAGATTCCTCGGAAAACCTACGTCAGACTGGATTTTGAACCATAAACTTATCTCAGAAACTACCGAGAAAACCGAGCATAGCGCGTTGACTGGGACACCCTGTACATTTGGCTTGGTAATAATTTCGAATAAATTGATTTCTGACCTAACTAAAAACCGCATTCAAATTTTCATAATAAAATTTGTAGAAGTGTTTATACAAAACGGTCCTCTATTTGGCACCTTTTATTTATGTATTAACATTTTCAAGAATTTCATCTATTAAGTCATTCCAGTAAGATAAAATAATTTATAAATAAATTTAAGATTACAATTACCAGAACTCCTAAATGCTTCCCTGGCAAGCATTCATTCGCGTCTGGTCTCCATGACAACAAGTTCCTCCCTAAAGTCTGAGAGCGTGTAAAGCTATGCGAATGCCGAGGCGAGTGCCATCTATTGACGGCAAAATTGGAAACTATTTATTGAATCTATGTTTGAAAATTAAGAGGTTATATTTTATCCACGTAATTAATTAAGGACTATCTAGGTCGTCACGATTTTGTTTTTTGTAAATTCCAATTTTTCGACGTCAAATTTTTCGTCGATCACGTGTTTTTGATTAAAACAAAAAATGAAAAACGTGACGAACTATAATATATATTTTAATACATACGTACAAAATTTGAAGTTTCTATCTTCAAAAATAAGCCGAATAATTCGTTTCTTCATTTCACTGACCGCAGATTATACTCTTAAAGCTGTGTGTCAATTTACAATTTTTCTAAAATAATAATAATAAAAGAACTTTATTGAAATGAGCTAATACATTTCAAAGGGCAATTGACCGAGGTCCTTCAGCCCGTTTCGATTTCCATCTTAATGTCATTTAACAAGTATACATGAGTTAATATAATTAATAAGTTCATTTGTATTTATATAAAACAAAAAAGAAAATTTAATGTTTAAATATATAAAAAAAAAAAAAAAACATGCATATATGTGTGCTGTATATTTTGTGGTGATTATCCCAGCATTGTGATTTTCTCCCAAAGAGTATTTGCAGGATAGATATGTCTGCTTCTGCCATTTCTTCTTATACAATACGCATCTATTATATTTTTGTTTTGATGTTTTTGACAAAATCTGCGTGTAAGAGAGGAAAGTCGTTCCTGGATTGGCTGGATGTGGGTTTGTTCATACAAGAGCTGGTTAGGCGGGTTATGTAGGGGATTGTTGGGATGGCGAAGTTTCGTGATAGTCCGGATGGCACTCGTTTCGGCTACTCTGAGGTTTTTGATGGCTGGATTTTTTATATTAGAGAGAATTACATGTCCATATTCTATAATGGGTCTGCAAATAAGTTTGTAAATTTTACCCATGGTGGTAAGATTAATTCCTTCTCTTTTGTATGTCAGTCCTCTAAAATGCTTGGCTCTAGAAATTATTTGTTTTTTGGCGTTGGCTGTGTGGCTGTTAAAATTGATTTTATTGTCGATGGTAATGCCAAGATATTTTATGGATGCTTCTGTTTGAATTGTCTGATTGTACATATATACTGTAGGAGAATTTCTGGAGGGAGTGTGGTGAAATATCATTAGGTGTGATTTGGATGGGTTGGGTTTGAGCCTCCATTTGTTGAACCAAAGAGATGTGCCATCGACGAGATTTTGAAGGTTTTCCATAGTGGCATTAATGGTTTTATCATGTGAGATCAAGGTGGTATCATCTGCGAATTGTAGTACATATGCTTGATGTGAAAAATATTGTGGATCATTGTGGTAAATATCTGCACAATAAATATTGTACAGGAGTGGTGAAAGTGGAGACCCCTGTGGGAGACCTTGTTCTGGAGTAAATTCATAAGATGTAGCGTTCTGGATTTTCACTCTTAATTTCCGGTTGGAAAGGAAGCTGTTAACTAGAAGAAGGAGATCTCTAGAACATCCTAGTTTGTGTAGTTTGTAGAGCAGACCCTTGTGCCATACACTGTCGAAGGCTTTATTGATGTCCATGAACAATGCCACCGATTTGTTTCCATTTAACTTTGAGGTTTCAACATTGTTTATTAGTATCGATAAAGGATGGGATGTAGAGCAGTTAGTTTTAAATCCAAATTGATAGTTTGGTATTTGATGGCCAATATTTTGTTGTATTTTGTTTTTTATTAGTTTTTCGAAATTTTTTCCTAGTACTGGCAGTAAGGTAATTGGCCTGTAGTTAACCACTTTGGAGTGATCGGTGCCACGTTTCGGTATCGTTATAATCGTTCCAGTTTTCCATTCCTTTGGGATGTATTGGTGTTTGAGGCAATATTCATAGATTTTAATTATGTATAAGTGTATTATTAAGTCGAGTTTTTTTACAAAATTCTTTGTGACATAATCGTGCCCTGGTGCTGTATTTTTGCCATGATTTACTACTGCAAAATAGTCTGCTTCTTCAATTGAATGTTCTTCTGTTGGCATAGGTTCATCAATAAATGTGTCGTACCATTCTTGGACTCTTTGGTAGTGGTTATTATTAAAATTTATATCCTGTGTTTCTGAATAGGCTTTTTCGAAGTGTCTTGCAAATACTACAGTTTTTTCCTCTGGTTTTTCATATTTTCGGTTGTTATCTTCAATGGTTGAGTTTGCTACCCCTTTATTTTTGTATTTAGATAATTTATTTATTTCTTGCCAGTAATTTTAGCCTTTTTTTCTGTTTATTTCGCTGCATGTGCTGATCCATTTATGTGCTCTGAATTGTTGGATTAATGCCTGTATGTTTTTGTTCAGAGTGTTTATTCCCCTTTTGGCTTCAGGATTATTAGTATTTCTGTACTCTCGGTACATTTTTCTTTTTCTCCTTATCAATTGCATTATAAAGGGTGGCAGCTCGTGTGTGTGGTATTTTATTTCTTTTAAAGGCGTGTTTTCAATGAATGACTGTGAAAGTTTTGTGTTAAATTCAGTTATTGACTCTGTGTTTATTTCCTGTTCTTGTCTCCCATTTATATACTCAATCATGGTTGAATTAATTTTGTTGATGTCAGTTTTAGCGAAGTTGTATCTCATTAATCGATTGTTATTTACTGGCCTCTGTTTATCTAGTGCTATATGTAGACTGAGATGGTCCGAGCATAGATCAGGAGTAAGTTTAACTTTCAGATTATTGGTTATGTTGGGAGTGTGTAGCAGTATATCGGGAGTTGAGTCGTTGTTGTGTTGCATTAAGAATGTAGGTGGAGTGTCATATTTGCAGAAACCAGTATTTTGGATGAAGTTATTTAGTTGTCTCTTTTTTGCTCTATTGTTTACGTTGAAATCTCCTACAATTAACGAGTATTTGTATAGTGTGCTCATGGTAAATACATTTTCTTCGATTCTGGAGTGTGGGTGGATATAAACCAAAAATATGTGAAGGTTGTCATCTAGGAATGGAATGGTAAAATGTAAGCATTCATTGAGGGGGTTGTTGATTCTGGGTGGGTTTGCTTTTCCCATTTTAAGGTCAGGATGTGTTTGTACTAAGCTTCCGCCTCTTGCATGATTGTGTATTGGGTTACCGTCATGTCGAAGGGTGCTCCAATCTCTGTATGAGGTATTGCTGTCTTCTTTTGTTTTTGTCTCCACGAACATTGCACACTGAATATTATTGTTTTCTATGAAATTATTAATTAGATGTTTCTTGGATGTGTAGCTATTGATGTTTGCATACAAGATATTAGTTACTGACATAATCGTGCTGTACATTGTTAGGCTGGTTTATGGGTTCCGTGGGAGAGTAGGGGTCTTGTCCGTCCATTTCGAATATTAGAATATATACTCTGTTTCCAGTGAACACTGCTGTTGTGTCTACATTGAAATTGTCTATGAAGCGCTTTCGCAGTTTAATCAACAGTTCCTCTCTGTTTTTGTTGTTTGGCTCATTTATCTCGTTAATATAGGTATTTATTATCGTGTCATGTATGGTGACAGGAGCGTGGATTCTAAAGTTTTTGTTTTTTTGTGATATTTCATGAGACTTCTTATTTAGGGATTTTATCTGCACATTTGGAATGCCATCTATTGGTGCTTTCGGTCTGTTGGGGCATTTGTATGACCATGCTTGGTGCTCCTCGGAGCCACAGCTGGTACATTTAGGTGGTAATGTGGAAGAGCATTTGTTAGATGGATGAGTTCCCAGACATTTGGAACATTTGACAGGGGTGTTACAAGATTCTGTTGTGTGGTCAAATGCTAGACATTTGCTACAAGGCTTTGGTGTTGGTGGTGGTGGCTTGCTGGGGTAAACTGGATAATGTCGGTAGTTAAAGAAGAGTCCCTCGGTGAGAAGAGTTTCAAAAGTATTTTGTGAACCAGTGATTATTCGAATAAAAGTAGTAGGTTTGTTAGTTGTGCGTGATAAAATTCTTCTGCAGTATCGGTGTTCCAATTTTTGCTCGTTCAAGATTTCACTGACCGTTTTGTCTTCTATTTCAGGTTCGACATTTGCTATGATTACTGAGTAGCTTGGACTTACAGCAGGTGTGGGAGTTTTGGTGCTTGGAGATGTTTTGTGGAAGTTAAGAACTCTTCCCACTTCTACCATTTTGTTTAAGACGTTAGTAATAGATTGTTCAGGGGTATCTGTTTTTAGTAGAAATCCTTTTTTTGTTTGTATGATTATGTCCTTAATATTAGGAAAGATCTTACTCCAGATGTTTGTAAAGTCTAATCTTGTGTAACTGCTCTCAGCTGTTATCAAAAATAAATGTTCATATTTTTTGTGGTATATTTTATTCATATGAGGGGATTGGTTTTTGTTTGGGTTGGTGTTTTTGTGGGTCAGTGGATTCTTATCTCCTGTGTTTTTTGTGGCAGAATTTATCTCAACATTTTTTGTTTGACTGGTTTGTGGAGCATTTCCTATTATAATATTGTTAATCTGTTCTTGTGAAAACCCTAGTCTTTTCCTCTTGGCGTTTTTCCGGTCTATCTTTGCTTGTGTCCATCCTTGAGTGTCCTCTACAACCTCCATTTCACTTCCATCACTTTCTGACGACATTTTTAATCACAATATAAAACTTTCAAAGAGCAGCAAATATAGGTGTGACCTCTATCACTGTTGGCTTTGAACTGTCGTTTCTAAAATAATTTACAAATAAATTATTTCATGAAATAATGGAATCTTAAATCTGTCCGTTCTTCTCCTTATTCTGAAAAAAATATATTTTTCAAATATTTTTACAGAAACTTGCAGAGTCTATCCCAATTTCTGAAATTTTTCCCCAAATGTTCCTTCCACAAAAACTTCGTTTAACCTTGGTTAGTTTTGATATTCATGTCTTAACGAGTCCTATGTGCCAATACTAAGATATGGCTACCTTAAATTTCACCAATGGGCTCGTTTAGCATTTTTTTTTTAATTCTTATTTCGAAAGTACACCTTGTAGTTAGTAAATGTGCAAAATATTAGATTTTTTTTTTAATTCATCCTCCCTCAAAATTAATAATGAAAATAGAGCGCACGAAAATGTAGTGTGACGTCAAGCCACCTGCACTCCAGCCAGCGGTCGACCGTCTGTGGGTCGGCCGCTAGCCTGCATCCACATAGTTTCTTACGGCAAGTACAACAGACCGAAAAACTCATAAACAGCGTTGCCAGTGGATAAAAAATTAACGTAGGTAATGGTATCGAAACAAAAAAAGTAATGATCTTATGAAAAAAGTACAGATGTTAATTAAACCTTTTATACAATATCTAGGAATTTTAATGAATATAAAAAAAAATACTTTGCCACTCAGATAGTTTTTTTATTTGTTTTGTGTATAAAAAATATGTTCGCAATATTCACTTGAACTGTTAGGTACTACAAAAAGAGCATCAGTGCATATTCTATGTGAAATACTTTCAGTGTCCTGTAACCACATGTTAAATTTTTATTAGTGTATGCAATAAGTATTGAATTTTTAAATGTCCCTCAGTGCACTATAACTTCTCAAGGACCACAAACATTTTTACAATTCCTAGAGACTGTAGATACTTAAGTTTCTTTTGGATAACCCAGGTTGATCCCTATTGCCACGCATCCATTAGACATTTTTTAAATGCAAAGATAACACTTTATTCAAGCGAGATACAGAGAAATAGAATTTTCGAAAGTGATGGAAAATCCGAACTAACTTGTGAACAAAAACATGGTGTTCTTTTGATCCTGCTGTATTTCATTTCATGGATCGTAGTAATTTATTATAAAATTTGTCATTAAAATTGCAAAATAGTAATTAAATAGGACGTCATACAAAAAAAATGTAGCGATACAATGAAAGCAGCACTGACGTACTGATTGTGCTATAAAAGTATTGATTTCAGTACAAATGTACTGACACTGGCAACGCTGCTCATAAAGTCAGTCCAGCAGGTGCCGTGACATCATCCGTGCGCTATCAGGCGTTTCAAATATGTTATGAATTGAAAATCAAATATTACAGTTAATATTAACGCTAGCGGCATAATTTTTTCAGTATAAACTTAAAGGGTTAAATACTTACAGAAAATACAAAAATAAATTGTAAATTAAATATCACTAAATGAGTCCATTGTCATTGCTGAAAACTCATGTTACTTTGAAAATGAAAAATATGCTCTCGCCTCTGTTGGGATAATAACATAAATAGCCAGTTAAAAGGAGACGTGAAGTTCTACACTACCAGCACTACTGTTTTAACTTGAAACACGTTAAAAAAACCTTTTATTAAAATACAGTAATGCCAAGCTTAAATATCCTCTCAGAATATCTCATCTTTTACCTATATACTTGTCTCAACATAAATTTAAAATAAAAGCTAACAGAGTAAATTAAGTACCATAACATTTTATATCCTTACCACTTAAAATTATATGCACAAACAGGTAAACCACAACCAAACATGTCAACAACCTTCATGGGTAAATCTAAACCACTGGAACTTGTATGTAGACACACTCCTAAATCAGCTGATGCTAATATTAATGGATAATCCTTAGACTCTAGCCAGGGAGTGATAACAGATACATGTTTCCAATTTTGTTCTGCTATTTTCTTACAATAATACTCCTTTAAATGACCTTTTCCTGTTATAAAACAGATCAATTTTGGTAATTTTCTATGATTTCCATTTAAAATGTGGCTCTCATAATCTACAATTGAAAATTGAGAATATAGTTATTAATCATATAAGTAATCGTTTTTTATTTGCTATTCACATAGAAAATTTTTATGTAGGTATTAACCAAATGAAAACAAATCTACTACGTTTTTTGAATTTAATGTGGAATTACCTATAGACTAAGAGCTCTCAGTCATTTTACATAAATGATTTTTTAATCAATTTTTTTTTTGTATTCTCTTAATATCGCAGATGAATAAAATGAAAATCTGGTAGCTGGCTAAGGGACTGTTTAGTGGGAGTGGGGTATTAATTTCACCCCCACCAGGTACCAAATGAATCAATATTAGGAAAAATAGGGGAAATAAATTATGTTCTGCTATTTGGCATGAGTTCCCAAAGCGCAAAAACCACCCCTGACATGCCACACTAGTTGGTTCCTCAGAAAATTTTATACTCATTGATAATATTTATTTATTTATTCATTCACGTGTCCTTTTTACAAGGAAATAAAATAGTTCTTACTTAAAGAATACTACATATACACAATAAACAAAGATTGTACAAATAATACAACTAGCTAAAGTTGTTTAATGGGCTTCTTAAAAGACAAAGCTGAAGATCCAAAAAGTTCAACATTATTTTGAATTGAATTAGCAGTTCTCAAAATCCTGGTCAGTGTCTCATTTTGTCCATAGTTAGTGTGATGAAATGGTACATGAAAAACATCAGAAAATCGATTTCTTCTGTTATTCACATTAAAACTTATCAGGTTAATCAGCTCAGGACACTGAATATAACCAATAATTATTTTATGCAGAAAGCACATATTATAGGCTCCGACCTTCTATCTTCTAATGTGTTAATAGTAAGCCTAGTAAGAATGTCATTATAATCATATTCATCTCTCAAGTTTCCCATCTTACATGCACAGAATCTTAGAAATCTCTTTTGGGCAGGTTCAATATTGTTAATGTGGATATTATAACTGGGACACCAGATTACAGAGAAATATTCAAAATATTGAATGTACCAATGAGCAGTATAATAATTTTAGAATGTCGACTGTCTATATAATTTCTCAATATACAGGGTGTTTCAATGATGTCACGACTTCAAGAAGTATTGTCAGAGAACTTATACCATAGAGAAGCGACAGCAAGGCTTCCCGCGTGTACCGTGGCATATGACAAAGTTGTCAGTTCCACATGTTTACATTGCGTCAAAGATGACCCAACCACCATTGGTCTAATTTTCCGAGTTAGAGAACAGAGCACCAGTGGTGTGTCCTTTGCTCTGAAAGTTATCGTCAATCGGGTATATATCTAGTGATTTCTAAAGATTTTTTTGAATATTTCAAGAACGAAAAAAGTAAATTAAGGTGAGCAATATATTTTTTATTGTTTTTTAAATGTGTCCGATATAACCTCTGGTTTGGAGATGTATTGGAAAATTGTATTTTTCTATTTAAAATGTGTAAGTATATTTTAATATTTTTTCGATATAGAATTTATTTTACACACGAATCGGATAATTTTGTTCAAAAAAATATAGGTAAATGCTATTAAAAATAGACTAGAAGGGAGGGTTCCTGAGGAAAGTAAAAAAGTAAAATTTAAAATATATTTTATTTTAGCACATGTACAAATAGAAGTAAAAATCGATAAACAAAAAACTATTTTCATTCTGATCACATGAATTGCAACGATGATTTAGATGAATTATTAATGACTATAAAATCTACTAACATAACTGACACGATTAATGAAGAGGAAGAAGAGAAACCTCCTAAAGCCCTTGTTCTTCCTGATTACAGCTATACGAAAGAAAATATATCCACGCAAAATGCTTTCACTTATGTTTGCGGATATCTTTTGAAAAAACCTTTGAAGAACACTCTTGGGATATTTGTAAATCTTTTGGGAAACAATGCGAGATACTAAATATAAATAACTTATTAGTTTATTACAAAGCTTTTAACACCGAAAAAATATGCTATCACCTCCAGAGGAATTTGTCAATTTTATTTACAAATTAGAACATATATTTAATTTTCAATTTGAGGAAATTTGTACTGGACGAGCAGTTTCTAATACGTTATTTAACATAATGAACAACACAGATTTTATTCATCCATGTTTAGAATTCCCAAAAGTATATGTTAAAAATTTGTTTATAAGAATGAAGATTTTTTATTCCATTAAATACACAAATCGGGATTCAAAAACTACTAAAACCGACAAAAAAAGTAAACAGAAATGTTAAAATTTTGTCACATTTATAATTTTTAGTGTATATATCGAGTCAATATCAAGAAGATTATTTGGTTTATTATATAAACTAATAGGGTATGTGCATCATATAACTAACATAACCTCAAATTTTAAGTTTTTTAAGTTTATTCTTATTTTTAATGTTTCTATACGCATTTTTAGATTGGAGTCATACTGGCTCCATGCAAATATTTAAAAATTCGCGCAAATAATTTTTCAATATTGTTGAATAATAAAAATAGACTGCTAATTATAGGTTATATTTCTAACCTGCAAAAAGTGTCTTATTTTATTGAGACAAACTATTTAAAACTTCATAAACATTACATTGAACTAGATTTTGGTTAAAAATACAGGAACCAGGCAGACATTTTAATAATAGCTATGTAATACATGTAAATATCTTAAGAAATATATATCTTTGAGGTTAGTTGTGACGTCATGTGCACATGCCCTATTGTAGGCTCCAAGTATGGAAGATTGTAGATACATTTTATAGCTATCTTATTTTGTAATGTTTTTAAAAGTTTCATAACAGAATTATTGGCTGTGGCCCAAATAGAAGTTAAATATTGTAAGTCTGAATATAAGAGGCAATAATATATAATTTTTAAATATTTTCTAGTTATAAAAGTTCGTATTCTAAAAAGAATTCCAATAACGGGAGAAATTTTTTTTCTGTAACGCGTCAATATGATGACTCTATGACAATTTTTCATCAATACGAAGTCCTAAAAATTTTGTTAATGGCGAATATTTAATCGTATCATTATTAAATGTAATGGATGGAACTGAATTTAAAATTTGATTTTTAGACGTAAACATAAATGACGATTTTCTAAAATTGAGTGCATTAATTTATTAATCTGAAACCAAAAGTGATATTTGCCTTAAGTCATATTTAATATATTACTAGTTATCATCATCATAAACTTTTCCAAAATATAAAAGTGTTGTATCATAAGCATATAATACGTACTATACTACCCTGTATATTCAACTTAGCAATAGAATTTATGTATATTAGAAACAAAAATCTTTTTTGTAAAACATGTTGTTTGTTTAATTATTAGAATTATAAACAAAAAAATATTAAAATAGAATAAATTGTAATATTATGTACAATATATTATTCTAAAGTATGTTTTGATAACGTATACATTCTATCATATGTGAATGTAAATATTTGATATTTAATATATTATTTACATTTTTTTTACGTTTTTTTAGCCTTTTTTAGAAACTAATAGTATTTAAAACATAAACTATTATTTAATTATATTTAATATGTGGTATAGTAACATATTATACTGAATTACTTTCAGTGTACATCTAACTTTAAAGTTCTCTCAGTGCAAAATATTGTGTTGAGTACATATTATACTGAATTACTTTCAGTGTACATCAAACTTTACAATTCTCTCAGTGTAAGAGGTTGTCTTTCACTCATATCAATGTCATTAGAACCGGGCCATAAAATGTCAAAGAAACCGCCGATATTGTCGCTTCTCTATGGTATAAGTTCTCTGGTATTGTCTTGTCAAAAAAATAAATAAACAAGAATAACATTTATTCCTAAAATGCTTCTATGGTGCTCACGACATTCCAATAATTTTGTTGTATGAAAAAACTGAAGGAATACAAAAGCTTTAGTTAAAGCTGGTACAATACAAAAACACATTAGGCTGCAAATAACTTTTTTCTGTAAGATTCTATCACCATAACCCACCCTAACTTCGACACCACTGGTTAGTTTTGGATGAAACTTTTCGCGTAGCTACTATGAAAACAATTTTCCCTGCCAAGTTTGAAGTTATTATTTAAAAAGTCTGTTTTAAGTTACAATTTCAAAGCAAAGTAGAATACTTAAGTGTTCTAGAAAAAAAATTATTTTGTTTCTTTTTTTGTTATCTTGACGAGACGAATTACCCTTTGCTGCACAATTTCAGTCATGTAAACTACGCACGTATGTCACACCGACGAAAATATATAACTCATGCACCATTTCAAATATGCATAGAGGCTTATTTGTAGAAAATTTTATATGGAATATTAGCGATGAGTATAAAATTTTCTGGGGGGACCAATTATTTTGCAGAAGAGTGCAAGAACTGCAGGATGGCGTGTAAGGGGTGATTTTTGAGAGTGAAGCGCATTGGAAAATCTTTTGTTTCTTAAAAGTCGACCCATGATGCATATAATCCCTAAAGGGCAAAACACCATAATTTATTTCCTCTATTTCCGCATATACCTATTTAATTTATTCCATAGACGTGCTGACTAAGGGGGTGAAAATGAGGTAAATTTTCAGATAAATTGTATTAGGGATTTTTTTTTTTTTAAAGATTACCACCATCTCATAGGGCCTTTAAAACCGCTTTGTGCCAAATTTTGTTAAAATATCTCTAGTAGTTTTAGAGGTATAAACAGGTACATATGAATGGCCTTTAGATAATGCAACAGATTACGCTATTTCCAACAAAGTGGGGCAAGCGCATTAAGAAATTGATCAGAATATTAAAACGGTTTTAAATTAACATAAAATAAAACTTCTAAAATTTTTAGCACTAAAGTTATGTTTTTAATTGAGTGTTCTATTATTTAGTTAATGAATATCATATGTAATACACAAACAAATACCAAAAAAAAATACATAAAATTATTAATAGCAAAATGATTTAAATAAATATTTAATACCAGAACTAAATTTTTGTTATTTCTACTAAGCCACCATTTAATCTAATACACTTTTCTACTATTTTTCTTTTATGATTTAGAACTCTGCGTAATTCTACTGGTGTCACCTCCCGACAAGCTTCTGTAATCTTCTCACATAATTCTTGTCTGTCTCTTGGACGGGTTTTGTAAACGTGGTTTTTAATTACTCCTCAAAAAAACCGCTGCCCAAGGAATCACTATTTCCACATCCAGATTTTTATCTAAGTCACTCACAACGAAAAAATTTTGTATGTGGAAATAATTGTTTATGGAACTTTAATAATATAATATTTGAAATCCTCTACCCCAAAAACCCATAAAACGATACCCCACATCGGTGGCGGGGTGGGGGTGGTGATAGGGGGTGGTAGTGGGGGTGGATGAAGTAAATACATTTTGAGGTTTCTGGTTCTTGTACACATCCAGAATCACATTTTTTTTTTCATCCCCTTTAATAATGAGGTGGGGGTGGTAATGGGGGTGGCTAATGCCAAAATTTTTTTAGAGACCTCAGCTTCTCTTGTATATACGAAATACCAATTTTATGGACTCTTACCTGCTTGATTTACCTATTTTCCGCAAATTTACCCCAATTTACCCCCCAACCTTTAAACGGAACAAGATGAAAATATAATCTAGTTCTAGATCTCGTTAAAGTACATATGTGTACCAAATTTGAAGTCAATATCTCAAACGGTTCCAGAGTAAACGTGCGCACAAAAAAAGTTACAGACAGACCGACAGACAGAATTTTTTTTTTCGCTCAAACTTAAATTCTCGACGTTTCGTGACATTCTAAGCCTATTTGAACAATAAAAATTTTTAAAAATTTTTTTGTCGTTACTATACTTCCACTGGATGTGGAAGTAATAAAAGTCCATTGGCGTGATATCTGGGGACCGCGGGGGCCACTCATGTAATGGACTGTTCCTTCCAATCCACATTTGAGGAAAATTAAGGTTTAGCCAATTTCTAACAACAATTGAATTGTGAGCCGGCGCCCCATCTAACTGGAAAATTAAATTTACCATTTGCAACAGTGGAAGGTCCATTAAAAATCCATCAAGATAATTATTTTCGGCATTTAAGTTTTCCAAAAAAACGGGACCCAAAATTGTATTATTCAATATGCCACACCAGACATTGACTTTGGCTACGTATTGGTCCTTACAATTTATTACCCAATGCGGGTTTTCAGCTGCCCAATAACAAGTGTTCTGTGACGATACAACCCCATTAGTTGAAAATGTGGCTTCGTAAGTGAAGATGAGGTTTTTAATAAAATTCTGATCATTCAAATATTCCCAAATTTCGGCTCGAAAACTTTTAGTCTGTTTCTTCTTAGACAGCGCCAAACTTTATTTTTACTAACGTTTAAAATGCGAGCAACTGAGCGAATACTAGATGTTGGGTCATTTCTGAATGCCGCTATGATTCGTGGATCGTCAGCATATCTATTATTTAATTTGATTTTTTTTTTGTCTATGCTTGTTAATACAACCAGTCTCATTAAAAAGTCTATTAATACTACATACAGTTTTTGCTGCTACGGGATTTCATCGATCTGGATGTCTTGCATTGAAAATTCTGGCCGCTCTCCTATATGAAATTCTATTTTCACCCACTATCTGCATTAATTCAACTTTATCAGCTACAGGAAGATATTCGATTTTAAATAAGAAACTGAATAATAATTTAAACAACAAACAATGACACAAGTAAACTACAAAGCCTTAAGCTGCCATTACTGTCGAGTTAATAATTTTGTTTACGATTTCAAAGGTGACTAGATTTAAAACACGTAAACTGTATAGGGCCCGATAAATGGACAGAATTTTCTTAGCATTTTTGGCGAGTACGAAGATATTTTTTATTATTACTTCAAATTTGTAGCAAAAAATGTGAAATAACTTTGTTTCTAAATTCACCTCGTTCCGAGTTAAAGGCCATTAATTCTTGACAAAACGTCATATGTACCTGTTTATACCTCTAAAACTACTAGAGATATTTTAACAAAATTTGGGACAAAGAGGTTTTAAAGGATGCCCTATGAGATGGTGGTAATCTTTAAAAAAAATCCTTAATACATTTTACCTGAAAATTTACTCCATTTTCACCCCCTTAGTCTATGGAATAAATTAAATAAGTATATGCGCTTTTAGTTACCTTCAAGAGGTGTATACCTTAACCAAGTTTAAAATAAATCAATTTATTAATAACTGAGCTATGTAGGTGTTACCGTGAAAAGTGGGACACACTGTATATGCAGTTACTTGTTGCTTTTATTTTTTTGCTTATTTTTAGATCATTTTTCAAGTTAGTGGAAAATAAAAACGAGCTTCCCAGTCTGAAAATATTGATGATTCTTATTTGCCATGTGCCAATATCAAAAAAAATTACTAGTTTATCAGTATTTTATATCTTTTGCTACCGAATTACCGGTGAATTGAAAATTCTACTAGAAAGCATTCCCGAAATTTCAGTAAATGAATTGTCCAGTAAATTGCAAACACTAATAGAAACGAATCCCAAAATTTCCACAAAGTGGCAAGAGTTGTTGCCATCTGACTAAGCAGGTATACTTACCTTGCAAAGCTGAGAATAAAACAGAAAAATCTTCATCTTCCGTCCAACTTGTACTAGAAACCAATAATCCAGGTCTGGTTGGTTTTAAAGAAGTTTTACCATCAACTACTTCAGTAAATATGGTTGAATCATCATTAGAAGACAATAATTGTTCATAATGTTTTCCTAAGTCCTTCAAAAATACATGTTTTTCGTGCAATGTTATTGGTTTAAATATGTCTGGAGGTTTATCATACAATGTGGTGGCACTACAAAATATTACAGTGAAAAATTTTATATAGTGTGTTGCTATTTACTACCGCAACACTGTTATTTTGGAAGGCGCTACCCGATGTTAAAAATTTTCTATATTAGGATATAGTAGTGAAACGGATCACCCCGTAGTATATTCATTTTTTTTTTATTTCCAGTATTTTGTCAATATATTTTTATTTTTATTTTAAATTTCAAGAAAAACGCAATATGAATTTTTAACAAACTGTACCTGTACTGTACTAGTTTTCGCTTCAGATAAACTTTCTCACATCTTCAGAACGCGTTGTTTACATTCAGTCAACGAAAGAATTTCAAATCGATGTTCGTTTACGTTATAAAATTTAGATAACGAAACTTAATGCAGGGAAAGGCTGAGGAATTGTATACAAACGGGGATGCACTTCAACCTTTAAAAATAAGCCTACGTGACTCCGCGGTGAGAAAATAACTTTAAATGCGTATACGTTGAAACTACGTCACGGGGTAGGGAACATAAATACCGAGCTCACACAAACCTCGTGGCACTTTCTCTTGGAGACCCGCTTGCAGGTAAACTGCAGGAGAAGTGCGCCGCTCCCAGCCCAACTACAAAAAGGAGGCACTTTCTCTTGGAGACCCGCTTGCAGGTAAACTGCAGGAGAAGTACGCCGCTCCCAACACAAGTACTTTTCGGAGACCCGCTTGCAGGTAAACTCCTGGAAAAGTACACCGCTCCCAGCACAAATACCTAGAGCACAAATTCAAGGAGTACCTCAGTCGTGTCCTTTGGAGACTCGCTTTGCAAGTAAACTGCAAAGGCACGTACTTCGAGGCAACTGCCTAGCGCAAATAATTAAGGAAAACAAATAAAAGTAGGAAGAAACAATTCGCCCAGTGGTTGTCAACTTCAAAGAAGACGGACGACGGTTATTACTGCGTTAGTGACCGCGATGGCTGGAGAGCTCAATGAAGTGTCGTTTTGCGGACCTGGACACAGAAATGACGAACAACGACGCCGGGGGAACCGACCTGGGGAACTTAAGCCTCGTCGTAGGAACAGGTAATATTGACATCGGAATGAGCGGTTATTTCATTGGGTTAAATTTTACGTTTTGGCATCGTGTCGCGAATTTATTCATAGTTCATTGTATTTTATATCCTGGTATGGGCACTCAGGGATTTTACTTGGAATTTACAAAATTATGGGTTTTGTGGTACCTAGAGCTGTTAGGTTAATTTTATTTAATTTTCAAAGGTAGTTATTTGTTGTTTATGAAATTTATCCATTTTAATTCACTATTGCCTTATGCAGCTGAGATAATGTGAGACAAGGTGAGCCAATGACTTTGTAGGTAAAATGGATTTTTATGTCAATAAGTAAAATCGCCAATAATACATATACGGAGGACCGACCCAGTCTGATTGTTGCGTTAGAACTGACACGATTCAATATAACAATAAATAGGTAAATAAAGCAGGCGCCGGAGTCTGCAAGTTCCAAATACACCGCCGTTTGGGCAATAGTTAAATTCGAAAATCCGTCGGCACTGTAACTTTTGAAGTCTGCACGACAGGTGGTTAAAACTACCATACTCGAGTGGGACATCTGGGGTGCAGTGACCCTGTTTTATCACTTCAGTGGAACTTTTGCCATCAGCTGTTAAATAAGCAGTAGATATACCGAGTAAAACAACTTTTCCAGATTTGTTAAAATTGTTTGCTCATTCAGTAATTAATGACGATTGTCATTTAATTCAACACAATATCAACTGGCAATTGCCAGGGGTTCAACTTCGTAATTACGATTTGTTCCCATCTACGCATCTACACATCGCATCGAACATGTTTGAACGACCAAAATTAAATATCTGGAAATTTCCGCAACTTGATTCTTCTTTTTGTTCGAGATATTTCTCACAGTGATGTAAGAATTTCCACTACCACTGCCTCCGACAGGCAAATAAGACGGAACCCTGTCATTTTAACCTTAATTTTCAGTTACCTATTTGTCGCTATATTTCAGTGTCACAGACACAGCAATTGCACAGTGTCGAGACTACTGTTATGTGTTTTTGACGATTGTCATTTATTTAACACAATTTCATTGGCTGACGATTGTCCGCAATAATCCAAGTATGTACATCTCGATTGAGATCCAAATGCTATGCACATTTATACTGAATTTGGGATTACCCGACAATTGTCACATCCAACATTAAATTTCTATACGAACAATTGTTCAAATAAATGTATTAACATGGTCTATGATCTTTTTATTTATCTTTACAAATTCCTGGAAATAGTTTAAATGAAATAACAACATAAGTCAACCTAGCTCCTTGACGTTATGTTCGAAATAAACCAATTTAGCACTGACAGGTACAAAAGGGGAGTGGTAAATGAATATCTGGGTCAATTTTCCGTTAAATTCACTATACAGGGTATAACTAGCCAACCATCCCGAATAAGCAAGTATCGTGGTAAATTAAAGTAGGCAGGTATTATCAAACTTTATATTAAAGAACCTGGGGAACTGAATAGTTTGGGTATAAAATATTTAATCTTTGTTAAATAAAATAATACTACGCACAACGTAATTTGGGTCCTAACTTATTAATCTAGACGATCACGTAAATGGCCAAATTTGTATATTTTTCTTTCTCAACAAAAAAGAGAGATAAGTATACGACCGGGGTAAAGGGTGTTTCAGTATTCGATGAGCTCTATTTGACTATTTTGAAAAATTTGTAATTTTCATATTTTCAAGGCCAAAGTTCCCCTAAATGGGTCGAAATTTCGAAATCGACTATTAGACAATTTTTTATCGGCAAATTGGATAGCATATTCGATTCACAATTGTCTCAAATATCTCTATACAAAGCTTTAGCTTCATATAGGGTGCTTGTTATTCAATGACCAAATTTTAAAATTTTTCACTTTTGACCGGCCATGTATAAAAGTATCATGAAGTAAAAAATAAATGTCGATGTTATTATTACTATTATAACCTTTTTTTTGTTGAGGGGGAAATCCATCATGGACACCTGGGACTTAGGTTCTATAGTCTCAGGTAGTGCCGGACTTCAACCGGCTAAAACCCCCCCGTTCAGTGTTTCCAAATGCCCCAGGACTGCTTTCGCTTAACTTCAAGACACTGGTCATTCTTGTTGACTTTCTTTTCCCTTCCCTATTTTTACCCTACGTCCGTTTGACCGATTAGGGATTCAGGTAAAGTTTTCCTTCGCCCGCCTCCTTTGTCCTCATTATTAGTCTCCAGGCATCTGCTACGGCCTTCTATTTCCTCTCCGACTCCAATATTTGTTCCGTGAAGTTTTCAGGGGTGAGATATTGTCCCACTGCCCTCCACCGGCTGCATTGGAACATGGTCTGCTCCGCGCCGTCGTTCTCTCCGCAGTAGACACATTCCCAGGTCTTCACTTTTCCTATGCCGTACAAGTACTCTGCAAAGCTACCATGCCCCGTCAAGGCCTGGGTAAAGTGGTAATCCACCTCCCCGTGTTTCCTCTCGGTCCACTTCTTTACGTCTGGAATAAGGCGCCTAGTCCATCTCCCTTTTGTTTCAGCATCCCACCTGCCATCTCTGATACAGCCTCTGCCTTGCCCCTTTTCTATCAGCCCCATCATATATGTCTCCTCTCTCCCTGGCCATCAAGTCCAGGGGGGGGGGGGGATTCCCGCCACCACCAGCGCCGCCTCGTGCGACACCGTACGGTATGCGCTGCATATCCTCAGCGCAGCAGAGCGCTGTACTCTCTCAGGCTTCCTTCTGGTCCTTTGTACTTTCAGCGCACTCTCCCAGACTGGGGCCGCATAAAGCAAGATTGAGTGCACCACGCTGCACATCACCCTTCTCTTGCTTGCCTTCGGTCCTCCTGAGTTACTCATTATTCGCGCCAGTGCGGTTGCGGTCTTCCCTGCTTTTTCCGTCATTTTCCGCACGTGTTCCCCATACGTCAGCTTTGGGTTTAGCCAAATTCCCAGATATTTCAGACTCCTGCTGGGCCCAATCTCCGCCCCACCTACCCTCACTACGATCGGCGCCAGGTTCCTCCTCCTGGTTACAACTATGCACTCCATTTTTTCCGAGGCTAGTTCGAGGTTCACCCGGCCGAGCCACTGCTCGATTTTTCTGATGGTATTATTTACCTTCCTCTCTATTTCCACCATCCATGTTCCTGTAGCCGTTATGGCCAGGTCGTCGGCATAGATAGATAGATGTCTTTATTTGTTCACGTAATAAAAAAAATTACAAAAACCCAACGGGTGTAGAACTTGTCAAAAAAAAAAGAAACAATGCTACAGTTGAAATATAGTATACACATGTATATAGTAAAAAACTAATGTAATACAGTAAAAGACTAATGTAATAATATATAATGTATAACACGAGACAGAACAATAGTTATAATAACAATACAATTTAAAATATATTACAAGTAAAAACGGAATAGAAACTATTTTATAGTGTATCATCGAGGTACTCATCTAGCGTATAATATGCTTTTTCCACAAGTGTGGCTCGCAACTTTGCTTTTAAATGTTTTAGCGATAAGGTTTTATATGTGTCTGGAAGTTTATTATAGACTTTGATTATTGTGAAAGGCACGTTTTTCTGTACATATGCATAGTTTGCTTTAATATTAAGTAAGTCATTTTTATGTCTTGTATTGTAAAAATGAACTCTATCATGGTCTGCAAACAGAGACATATTCTTTGTTACAAATATCACAGCTTCATATATATATATAGACTTATTAAGGTAAGAATTTGTAGTTCTTTAAATATAGGTTTGCAGCTAACAGTTTGTTTTATATTCAGTATATTTCTGACACATCTTTTCTGCAATAAAAATATTTTGTGAATGTGATTTGTGCCTCCCCAAAAAACTAGGCCATATCTAAATCTAGATTCAACATAGGCATAGTATGCTATATATGCTACTTCAGCATTTATATTTAGCGATATTACTTTTAAGGCATAACAGGACTTGGCTATATTAGTTGCAAGCTTGTCAGTGTGGGACTTCCAATCGAGCCGAGAATCTATAGTAATACCCAGAAAGCATATTTGGGACACAGTATTCAATGTAATGTCACCATTTGTAAAAGTTTTCTCCACACTAGACTTACTATTTGAAAATAATATGGCTTGTGTTTTATCTTTGTTTAATTTCAGATTGAGAGGATTATAGTATTTTTCAAGTATGTCTAGTGCCGAGAAAACTTTTTGCTCCAAGACTATTGGATCTGCCGAGTTAATGATTAAAGAACAATCATCTGCATATTGAACAGTAAATTCATCAAGAACCATGGGTAGGTCGTTGGTATATAATATATACAATAACGGTCCCAATATAGATCCCTGTGGAACACTTCTCTTTATTACCAGAGTTTGCGATTTTAGTAGCTCACCATTACTATCTGTCTCTATGACACACTGAATTCTATTATTTAGGTAGGATGTTAGTAGTTGCAATGTGTTACCTCTAATTCCATACTTTTCGATCTTCTCTATTAAAACGTCATGGTCCACACTATCAAAAGCTTTTGATAGGTCTAAGCTTATCGCAACTGTGTGTACTTTATTATTTAGTGAATGTATTATTTCACAGAGTGTCTGGTAACCGGCTCTAATTGTAGATTTGTTTTTCCTAAAACCATTTTGTGTGTTATTTAATATCTCATGCTTTTCTAAATAATTTATTATTCTGGTGTAGATTATTTTTTCAAAGATTTTGCTAATGTTAGAGAGCAACGCTATGGGCCTATAGTTGTTTATCATATTTTTGTCACCTTTTTTATACACTGCTTTTACATAAGCAATTTTAAGGTTATCAGGATATACGCCAGTAGTAAATGATATATTTATTATATGACTAAGTGGAGCTGCTATTTCAGTTGCAACATATTTTAATAATTTTACAGGTATCTCATCTGCACCTACCGACATGGTATTTTTTAAATTTTTTATGACGTTACATACCTCTTCAGGATAAGTAGGTGACAAAAATATGCTTTTGTCAATGGGTGGACTATAATTTTCGAAATTTATATTGGAATTAATATTAGTACAATTATTTATAAAAAAGTCATTTACATTATTTAATACTGTTTGTTTATTGCTTTCATGTGTATCAATACTATTCAAGAGAGAAATGTTATTTTTAGTTTTAGACCCCGTATAGCTTTTTACCAATTCCCATACTGCCTTGCTTTTATTGCTTGCTGTATCTATGTATGAAATATTTGAACGTTTTTTTGCCTCATATATAACATTTTTTAATATCTTGCAGTAGGTTTTATACGTAACATCAGCTATTTCCCCTTTCATTTTTTGCTTATATAAATTTCGTTTAGTTTTGCATGATATTTTTATGCCTTTTGTAATCCATGTTTTTATATTATTTGTTCTCTTTATCGTTTTTAGTGGAAATATAATATTTATAGTTTCTTTTATTTTATTTATAAATATTTGATAGGACTTGTTAGGATCTAAACAACAAAAGATTTCATTCCAATCAATGTTCTGTACTATTTATAAATATTTGATAGGACTTGTTAGGATCTAAACAACAAAAGATTTCATTCCAATCAATGTTCTGTACTACCTCTTTAAAAATTTTTAGTTTTGCATCAGAGAAGATTCTCCGCTTGCATCCATTTTCAGAGTTAATTTTGTTTTTTCCAGGACAATCTATTCTAAGTAGCTGAGCCTCATGGTCAGATAGAGCTGATGTTATTACTTCACCCTCGTGAATATTCTCAAAATTAATAAAGATGTTGTCTAAAAGTGTAGCTGAATGTTTCGTGATTCTAGTTGGTTCATTTATTTTTTGAGTCAAATTGTATGTTTGTAACATGGTCAGAAAAGATTGGTTATGTACATTTTGAATATCGAGTAAATTTAGGTTAAAATCTCCACAAAGAATTATGTTATAATTTTTGCATTTATTTTGAGTAGTATCTAATATTTCACTTAAGATTTGGAGAAATGTTTCTACGTTACCTGTTGGCGGTCTATAAACACATATAATTACAGAGATCGTAGTTTTACATACGATAGATGAGCACTCGATGATACCTTCTACACTTATTTGTTTCAGTTCTTTGAATTCCATGCAATCCATATCTTTATCTACGTCTTTACGAAGGAAAATACAGGACCCACCATGAACCATATCACTTCTAGAGTAAGAGGACTTTAAGTTATAGCCCTCAAGTCGCATTGACATTTCATCTTCGATTGAAAACCAGTGTTCAGTAAAACATAGTATCGTTGGTTCAGTATCTAAGCCTTTTACAAAGATTTCAACTTCTAATAATTTATTTTTTAGGCACTGTATGTTTTGATGCAATAGGGCATATGTATTTAATACACTGTAATTTGTTTTGATTGAATTTTTGATATATCTAGTTTCAGTATTTAGGGTTTTCTTGGAATTTAGAGTTTGAGCTATTTGCATATCCCGTAATGTTGCTATTTTCTCTCTCAAAAATCCTTTTCATCTCCTACATGAGTTTTTGCTTCAAAATCGAATCTTCTGTATGCAACTTTTTTTGGCCAGAAATTGTGTTCATATACCTTTTCTTTGAACTCAAAGTTTATACCTACTTTGAAACATTTGCAGTCTCTTCTGATGTCATATTTTGTTTTTATATGTTCAACTGTAACATCATTATCGTTTTTAAGATTTGTTTTGTCCATTATGTATTTTTTTATTTTTTCCTCTGATACATGGTCTTTAACCCTCGATATAAAGAGCCAAACTTTTTTATTCTCTTCTTTGCCTATGAAATCATTTTCTGCATCTTGGATATCTGTAGTTCCAATATTTATGTCCCTGCGTTTGGACTTTGGTCTGTTATTTTCGTATGATTTTTCGTTAAATTGGTCATTATTATGTGTTTTACCATGGAGCATGGCCTGTCGGTACGGATAAGTATTTCTTGGCGAGACAAGTTGGGTTGATTTGACATCAGATTGAACTTTTTTTTCAGCAGCGTAGTCTGTTTCATCACTATTAAGCTCTAATTGATTTTTAGCGGTATCTGGTTCAATTTGTATTTGTTTTGCCATTAATGTTTTTGAATTTTTTACTTCATTTAATCGTTTAGAGGTCACTTGTTCAGGCAGAGTTTTTATTTGATAGTGTTTTTTTTCAATAGTTTTTACTTCAGACTGGTTGATGTTGGGATTACACTCTTTTATATTTTCAGATATTTTACTTAAATGTTGAATCTTCTCTTTTAATAGAATATTATTTTCTTTCAGAATGTTGTTTTTTTCTTCCATCTCTCCCAGTAATTTTTTTAAATATTTAATTTCCAGTTCTAAGTTTTCTTCTTTGTCAGTTGGTTTTTGTTTGTGTGTGTTTACACTTTTTTGTATAGCATTTTTTTCACAGCATATGACATTGTTTCCATCAATTATTTTTATATTTGTGATTCTTTCTGCACAACTTTTATGATAAATTGAACAGCAATTTATACACACTTTCACTGGACACTCTTTTGTTACACAACATTTATATTTTCCTTGATTTATTTCACTTTCTTTACTTTGTCCCTCAATACCAGCCACATTGGCGGCGGCCATATTGATACCCACTGATAGTAATCTCGTTCGCCATTGGAAGTTGCAGTATGTCATTGAACATTACATTCCATAGGGTCGGCCCCAACAGCGATCCCTGTGAGACCCCACACGTTACCTTCTTCCACTCCATACCATTTTCCGACTCCATCCCTATAGTTCTGTTTGTCAGGTAACTTTTAATAATTCTGAGGAGGTATGGTGCAACCTCCAGCTCTCTCAGTTTCCTCACTATCTCCCTCCACCCAGCTGTGTTGAAGGCATTTCTCACATCCAATGTTATCACCGCACAGATCTTTTTGTATCTTATGGCATCCTTCGCCGTCTGGGTGACTTTCCTTACCGCATCCACTGTGGACTTGCCCTTCCTGAATCCACTCCGTTTTTTTGTTCCAACTCAGCTTCCAACCTCCCCAGCAGCAGGTACATCGTTAGTTTTCACATCGCGTCTAGGAGGCAAACCGGCCTGTACGTGGAAGGCTCCTCAGGCGGTTTGTTCCCCTTCAGCAGCAGGACCAGTCTAGCTTTCCTCCATCTTTCTGGAAAGTCCCCTCGTACTAGCGCTCGGTTCATAACTTTCAGGATCACCTCAGGGTATTCCTCCACCATCAGTTTTACGATCTCTGGTGGTATTTCATCAGGGCCCGGGGCTTTCCCGCTTTTTAGCCTATTGCTGGCTGTTTAATTCTTTTTCTGTGAAGAGCGGTACCTCCACCACTTCTGTCTCCCTCCATCTAATTTTTTCCCTATCTGGGAATAGTGCTCTCACTATCTCTCTCGTTTTCTCAATCGGGATCGCAGGAGGTAGGGCCCTCATGCTTCGGTTCGTGATCTTATACCCGTCTCCCCAGATGTCTTCGTCTATGTGAATGAATGAAACTTTATTTAGGTTTAAGTTTATATTTACAAAAATTGCACATTTTCAATAAGGTACAGGAGTATGGAATTAAAAATGTACTTATTATATTTACAAAAAATGTTATGCCTATGTCTTCGCATAGTTTCCTCCAGCACTCCTGTTTGGACTTTTTTATTTCATCCCTCAGTCTCTTCCTTATCTCCCGATACTCCTGAGCAGCGGCAGTCATGTCCCGTCCTACCTGCCTCCTACTTTCCCTGGTACAGCGCCTTCTAGCACGCACGCACTCTTCTCTGAGTCTAGCTATGTCCTCCGTCCACCAGTAGACGTCTCCTCCGCGTCTGCCCCCTCGTTTCCTTGGCATCGATTTATCGCAAGCTCTTGTGACAGCTCTCATCAGCGTCTCACCTGTCATATCTGCCCCATTTTCTATGCTCCGGTGCATCAACCTCCAGAATGCATCTTTATCTAGCCGTCCTAATTTCCATCCTTTCCCTTTTCTCATAGGGGGCTTGCGACACTGTCCGACCTCGTATCTAATGTACCGATGATCACTTAATGACTCCTCCTGTTCGAGTACCCTTCAACTTCCAATATTTCTTGCTACTCCACTAGATGCCAGAGTCAGATCTGGGATGGAGCCACTCTCTCCTCTGGTATATGTAAACACTGCTCCCTCGTTCACAACTTGGAGATCCAGCTGTGCTATCCATTTCGTCACCAGTCTTCCTCTTCTGTCTGTGTTCTCCATTCTGGGGCCCTGGCATTGAAGTCCCTTGCCTCGTTAATATAACCTAAGATTCCTAAGACATTTGTCACCTCCCAACAAGTCATTTCAGTTTTTTCGTTTATTGGTAAATGTCATTCAGGTGACTAACACTACCAGTCGTGGACCAAAAATACGCCTATTATTTCTAATAATACAAACAACGTCCAATAATACAATAGTCAACGTTACTTTGAAAATGAATAAATAATAGACAACAAACAACTGGAGAAAATTTCATAAAATGGAAGGTAGTTAACAAACGGGTGGAATAACATAAAAATTTAACCTTTTGACCGCTCAAGCCGCATATATACGTAAAAATAAATACCATCTCCTGCGTTCAAAACGGATATTTACTCGGAGCAAGTTAAGTACTTTACAGAGCTCAAGTCGGACGCATCTGTTGTAAGGGATAGTCCACAATGACCATAAATTACATATTTATGTATTGTTAAACACACCCCCAACCAATTCAAAAAATATATCCCCTCTCCCCTTTACTCACACAGGTTATTTCTTATTCTTCAACATTCACTCAGTAAATGTGTAACTGAAGTGGATGTACACTTTGTAAAATAATGGCAAGATTTTTATTTTGATGCGCAGTGTTTTTATTGTGTGTAGTTTACTTGTTTTTTTTACTCGTTTTTGTTTTAAAATTTTTTAATAAAATAACTAATTTAACTTTAATTTAACCTCTACATGGAGAACAGAGAAAACACTCATGGCACTGCTTAATATAATTTATAACAACATAAACAGCTTCAACAACAGGAAACACCTCATTTACAATTATGTAGAAAACAACAACATAAACTGTATAATGTTAGTGGAAACGAAGATTAAAAAAACTCCAGCATCTCCTACAGCAACTAGACTACTATTCAGCAGAATGGAAATTTAATAACGAATCATACAAGGGGAGGAAGCCTAATTCAAAGTCATCCAAGTTTGCAAATAGGAAAAGCCAATGCTCCAAAAATGAATAATTTGCTAAATGAGTGTATACACTTTACAATTCCCTTCTCAGGAGATCACTTACATATATTTTCCAAAATTGAAGAAAATGTGTTCGTTAAAGCATCTCTGTACAAATATGCAATTATCATAGGTGATTTCAACATTAATCGAAGTAAACAAAAACGTTTAAAAAATTTTTTAGACAACGGTGATTTCCTGAAAATAGATACACCACCAACTTTTCTAATGCCAAACAACCAAGATACAACTCCAGATGTTATTCTACGTACAAAAAATATAAAGAAAAACTTCAAGAAAATTGAACTAATCCCTGACTTTGGTTCGGACCACTTGGCAATGAAAATCATCTTCGATACAAATGAACTCCCATCGGCTTGGCAACCCAAAGAAATCTATAATTTCAAGAAATGTAACATAGATAAATTAAATGAGGAGATGTGCTCTTTTATAGAAGGTAAGGAAGACAAGGTGGAAAATATAGAAGATATAAAACAGTTTAATAAGAAAATAACAGATGAAATACAAAAAAATACCCCAACTTTTAAGACACAGTACTATTCCCATCAACTTCCACCATACATAATCAAAATGATAAAAACCAAAAGAAAAATGTTACAGGAATATTACACAAGCCCAGACCTAAATATAAAACGGAAAATAAATGAATACAACAAAATAGTACAAAAAATGATACTTCATTGTTGGCTGCAGATATGTCAGGAAATCGAGGAATCAAACGGACGTCTATTTTACCAAAAAATCAAAAAATTATCAAAATACAAGCCTAAACACAATACTCCAGAAATTGAAGAAAATGGGCAAATATTTAACAAAAATGAAGACAAGGCCACCATATTCGCAAACTATTACGAACAACAATGCAGAGTCAAAATCCAGTTTTTGATCAAAATAAATATGATGAAGTAAATAGATGGTACCACGAATACTTTAACACAGAGATTCCTAACAACCCTATAGAAATCGAGGAAGAAGAATACTTCAATATTCTACACAAGCAAAAAAATACATCACCAGGAGTAGACAGAATACCATGGTCAGTAATTAAACAACTAAATTATCAGGTTCATTGTTACATTTTAAAAATCTACAAATATTGTCTAAAGCACCATTTATTTCCCGAAGACTGGAAAAGAGGTGAGATAATAAACATACCAAAACCGAATACTAATCACAAAAAAATTAACAATTATCGACCAATTACTCTACTACCAGTAGTAGGAAAATTATTTGAAAAAATTATAAGAAACAAATTATATGATAAAACTAGGAACATAATTCCTAATCACCAGTTTGGTTTCAAAGAAAAATGTGCCAAGCACGAAAATTTAAAATCGGCAGCAATATTTTTTTGGGATGGTTACGATTGTGCCTACTTTCCACACTTCAGGAAAGTAGCAATGTTGTATGCAATACTCGTATATTTTCTTTATATATAAATGAATTTGGTAGTCTAGTTGCTTTACTATATTTTTTTGTTATATAATCATGTCCCGGAGCAGTGTTCTTTCCCCCATTAACTATTTCGAAATATTCCGTTTCATCTATTGTATGATCTGTTAGTGTTAGATTTTCGGCCATATATGTATCATACCAGTTATTGACGAAGGTATAATGATGATTATCGAGACTGGCGTCCTGTGATTCCCTATGTTTTTTCAAACTGTTTAGCAAACAAGCCTACTTTCTCCTCATTGGTCTCATAAACTTGCCCATTTTCTTTTAAAGGTGTATAATTTTTACTTTTGTTTTTATATTTCGATAATTTTTTTATATCGTTCCAGTAAGTTTTACCTTTTTTGTGATTGATCTCTTCGCATGTGCTGATCCATTGATGTTGTCTATATTCCTGAATAAGTAGCTGAATGTTTTTATTATATTTATTCAATTGAGCTTTAATTTCTTGATTACCATCTTTTCTGTAGTCTCTATACATTTTTCGTTTTGTTTTGATTAAGCGAATTATGAATGGGGGTAGTTCTTGCGTGTAGTGGTTGACTTCTGTTTTAGGTGTGTTTTCTAATACTGTTTGAGATAACTTTACATTAAAATTGGAAATTTGTTCTTGATCTAGTGCTTTTCCTTCAATTTCATGAACATATTTGACTATTGTTTTGTTGATTTCATTGATATTCGTTTTGTTAAAGTTGTATCTGATTATTTTCCTGTAGCAGATTGGTTTCTGCATATCGATGGTAATTTTGAAACTTAGATGGTCAGAGCAAAGATCAGGTGTAACTTCGACGTTTAACAGGTTATTTTTTAAAATTGTTGAGTAGGGAAGTATATCTGGTGTAGAATCGTTATTTAGTGGCATTAAAAAGGTGGGTGGGGTGTCATATTTGCTGAAGTTGGTATTCTTAATGAAGTCATTGAGTTGTTTCTTTTTTATTCTGCTGTTAATGTTAAAATCTCCTACAATTAAGGAATATTTATATAAGGTACTTTTAATAAATATATTTTCTTCGATTCTTGAGTGGGGGTGTATATAGACAAGAAAAATATGTAGTCTGTCATCTAAGAAAGGAATGGTGAAATGTATACACTCATTCAGTGGGTTATTAATTATTGGCGCGTTGGCTTTCCCCATTTTTAATTCTGGTTGCATTTGAACCAAAGTACCGCCTCTGGTATGGTTGTGTAATTGGTGCCCATTACATTGTATGATGTTCCAATCTCTGTAAGATGTATTGCTGTTCTCTTTAGTTTTGGATTCTACAAACATTACACCATTAATGTTGTTATTTTCGATATAGTTATGAATTAGTTGTTTCTTTCGAGTGTAACTATTCTATCGACGTTTCATGACATTCTAAGCCTATTGAACAATAAAAATTTTTAAAAATTTTTTTGTCGTTACTATACTTCCACTGGATGTGGAAGTAAAATTAATTAAAGTTTAAAAACAATAACAATAACTACAGGTATTTTAAGGTTCTGCTTCACTAATAAATTTGGAAATTGCAGGGGTCTTTTACGTAAGATAAAATGCACCTGTATACCTAATATTGTTTCTTAAAAACTATGCTACCATAAATAATCATCTAATATGTGTCTATCTCAATTTCCTATAATAAACTCAATTATTAGGTACCATCATTTAATAATATAAAATCCCGATATCCATTACTATAACTTTTATCATTAAATTTGCTGGACACCCTGGTGGCGCAGTCAGTTAAGGCGCTAGGATAACAAGATACGGACATAGCAGACGTGGGTTCGAGACCTAAACAAGGTAAGTAAAATTGTTTAATTATCACTATAAATAATGAATTTACGGAATAATAATATTAATTGGAGCATGATAGCGAAGGAATTGAAACGCGGCGTGGCATTTGGGTGATTAAAAAAGTGCTTATTGTCATCCATTTTTTTTTAATTAAAAAATAAAGATTTATTCTTTACCGGGCCTATGCAGTATTAGTACTCGTTATTTACAGAATCATAGAATAAACCTTTACATGAACTTTATTCCAACGATATGCAAACGTGCCTTTATCGATAACCAAACTTTATTGAATCGGTATCCACATGTTAGCATACTGTATTAGATCGGTACGTATACCGTATCGTTGCTGTATCCATAGGGTAAAGATAACCTATATCGAAGTAAAGATACGACTATAGATTCTCTATATAAACGGTACAGCGTGGTTATACGAGGTTGAAAAATTAATTTTACCATCAATTACTTCAGTAAATAAACTATTTTCTAGAGGGAGAGACTTTTTAATAGAGGCATCATGATAACTATTTACAGAAAACACGTGGTATATATTTTAAATTAATTTATCTATATTACTAAACTACATTACTAAACATTAGCAATTATCAAATCTGTTTTCATAATGTCTAACTGGAAAGTATTTAAATCAGGGACCAATATCCGGGAGGAGCAAATCTGAGAAAACACTCATATTGGACTTGACGTCACCTATCTCTATATTTCTGCATGTGCAATGATCCTGACATAATTCGTGCACAGTTTGCGGTTATTTTCTAAAATTATTTAGTTGTATTCGGTCTGTGATATTAAATTATAGTATGTATATAGGTGTATCATATTTAAAAGGGTTTAATTGTTTTAAACACGACTGAAATAGGTTATTTCAAAGGTCAATTGGATAATTTACGCCGTATGCCTGCCAGGTGTATGCTACATGCTGTGTCACAAAAATATTCATAAATAAAAAACTATAAGTCCTAGATAAAATTTTTTTTTTTTTCAAAAACTTCTGTATCTTGGCTTCAATCGCCTCGCTGCATGTATATGAAAATTTTCAAAAATAAAAAAGTTTGTCGCTTAGTCAAAAAATAAGTACATTTTTAGCGAAGTAATAAAAAGTAAGTTCATTGTTGTTTAAAAAAAAAAATAATAAACAATTATAGATAGAAACAAAAAGACCATTGGAAGACTTATTTGTGTACTTGAATTTAAAAAAAAAATTCAGATCGATAGCTCAATTAGATTTGAAGATATGGCAGTGTAACTGTTAAAAAACACGATTTTTATAATCAATCAATTTCTCGAGTTTTTTCGAAATAAGAAATACCACAAAAAAATATCGTAAATAGCCATTTCTTATGTAGAATTGTTCACTTTAGAAAAACTATAAGGGTCTGGTCTGGTTCTATGCTGATTTTTTTTTCTCGAGAACGGAGAGATTTTTATGGTCTATTTCTCTGCACTATCAAGCTATTAGAAGGACAACGTCCATGAATGAAATTAATTTAAAATGTACGCTAGCGCTGTGGTGTCTCCTAATGCATGACGTCACACATTGTTTGCGCGCCTAACGGATTTATTCAAACTTTAATGTTGAGCACCGTCTGTAAAAGAAAAAAATAAGAAAAAATCTTTTACACACTGTGTTTTGTATTAAGTAAAAATTCTAAAAATGGTAAAACTATATTTTGTGTAAGAAGTCCATTGGGTTTTAATTTCTATACTCAGAGTAAATTCAAAACATCATGGTTCATAATATACCTATGTTTGATACAATCAATTTAACTTAAACTTAGGATATATTGTGCTCAAACTCAATACGTAACATTATAGTTTGCTATTCAAATGAGAGAGAAGCAAAATATATTTACTATTTGGTTACATTCTGTTTACGTAATAATCTAGTCATCAACATGTAACAACAGAAGTTCCTTAATAGTAGTTGCTATTAATAACTATTCCCCATTTTGGTAAATGCTTGATAGAAGGATCATTCATATTATATCAAAGACTAATAATATAATATAATAAAGACGCGACACAGGAAAAGAGCTTATTTCTTGAGAAAGACAGGCAAGATTCCAAATTACCTCTTGTCAGCAAGTTAGCATTCCTGAGTCTCTGTGGGAAAATCCAAAGACGGCTTTTACGTAGATATATTTTGTTGCAAACACCCAATGAGACATTCCCAAACAATATAAAAGCGACAAAATGATGAAATATAGTATTAGATCTTGTCCATGTTTCCTTGTACAATAGGTAAAATGTTATTTGTATGTATTTGTTAAATGCATGAAAATTTTTACTCAATTGTACATCATTTAGAGCCAATTCTGGTTTTAATGTCCTTCATAGCTGTGGGTCTACATTACAGACTTGCCAATTGGAGAATCCAAATTAAATATCCAAGGTCAAATTTCTCAAGGGGGATTTACGAATGGGATTGCTCGGAGTGTCGTGTCTATATATATTTTATTACTAGTCTTTGACCTACCAGTCATTAGTTGTGGAAACCTCTAAAGTTCCACTGATAGTAACTATCTCGTAGAAACTACTAAAAGTGCTGCTTGGGTAAACGCCAAAGACAACACAATAATCCAATACCTTAGTCTCTGTAACAACTATTTTGAATTACATCTCCTCCAAATTTAAATGCCAATAAGATCTGTAGCACACACTGATTAAGTGCATTTATTACTATCCTCCTTTCTCGACTAAGGTATAGTATTCCTATTTCCTAAAGAAACTTTGTGGAACTGAGTTGCATATTTAGAAGCCATGCCAGTATCTGGGTATACTGGTATTATATATTATGAGCAATCTCATAATGAGTGCTTTTAGAGCACTCACACATTACTTTAGAAATAATAATGTAAGGTTTCTGGAGATTGTCCTTGATAACATAGTGTTACATGTTTAACTCTCAGAGACATCTAAGTGAGTTTCCTACAAGGTCTATAGTAACAGAAACTGAATTAGTTAGTTTGGTAATCGGCCCAGAGACGACGCGTGGTGTCAGAATCTGGAAGTTGTAGAGAGCCTCCTAGAAAAATTCCAGAAGGAGGATAGAACAGTCTGGAGCTCTTATCTTTAGCACAGAAGACAGGAACTATACAGAAGCGAAAGCAAGCCTTTCTGGTGGGACCAAATTTGTTCATAGTCGCCATGACGATAAGGTATATATTTGTCAAAAGCCATATGATAATTCTTGACGTTGTGCCATTGACAGTCTTTGAAACTCTTACACAGTGGTTGGTTATTTTCGTACCTTTTTCTTCCAATTTTCGACCATTTTTTATTCTAAGTTTATTTATTTATTTGATTTTTGTTTATAATGGGTTCTAAAGGGTATAGGGGTTGTACTTATCGTCCATGCCCTTCAAAGGTGAAACAATAAGCCTCTTTCTATTTCCCAAAGATCCTGAAAGGTATGTACATATTTATATTACTGAAACAACTAGAAAGTAATGTTAGATATACTAAACAATTAGCAGTTGAAAAGAAGTAATATGAAAGGAAATATTTTCTTAACAGAAATGCAATAAGTTGTAGAATATGTTCATCAGTTTCTAATGAACAGAATTGTATTGTGACCATGAATAAGGTAATTAAGTAATGACTGTCAACTCATACCTCTAAAGAACTTTTCATTGTACAATTAAAAAAAATCATGTGCATCATGTACCTAACATAACCTCAAATTTTAAGTTTTTCAGGTTTATTCTCATGTTTGTATACTCATTTCAGCTTGGAGCAATACTGGTTCCAAGCAAATATTTAAAAATTTAGGCTAATAATTTTTCAATAATGTTGGTTAATAAAAATAGACTGCTAATTACAGGTTAGATTTCCAACCTACAAAAAGAGTCCTACATATTTTATTAGGAGAAAGTATTTAGAACTTCATAAAACATTACACTGAATTAGATTTTAGTTGAAAGTATGGAAACCAAACTGAAATTTTAATAACAGCTACGAAATACTCATAAATCTTAAGAAATATATATTTTTGAGTTAGCTGTGACATCACGTGCACATGCCCTATTCATATATATTGTTATTTTACGTAAACATTTTTTCACTGTACTATTTGATTTGTAATATTCTGTTCAACAATATTGAAAATATATTCTTCATCAAATATTGTGTTTAATTTTAAGCTACATAATATCTCTTTCATTGTATATATACATTGTACTACTTTCCATGATAGTATTTTCTTATTCTGGTAGCAGTATGAAAAAAAATGCATTGGCTTAAAAGCGCATTATTATGATTAATGATGCCCGAAATACGGGATAAAAATATAAATGTGTACTTCTTTTTTTGAACATTCTGCAATACACCATGACTTGGGCCCCCAACTTCATTAATACCATATATATGTATTCCTATTCATGTACCTATCTACTGAATATAAAACAAGACAGTTTTCCCAGTGTACAGTGTATTGGACCGAAATATTGATATATCTTTTGTGTACATCATTTCTCTGAGTGTAGTAAGGCATATTACTGTCACTTCGAGGTCACAGAAATCAGACACCTGATATCAAAGGTACCGGAAGCTTTCGTTTCTGTATAGTTCCTGTCTTCTGTGGGACAGTTGGGACAGTTTAGTTCAGTTAGCAGAGTAGTTGAGTTCAGAAGTAAGCAAAATGATCAAGTGACTGAATTATTGAATTATAGTATTTGGCGAGTTCTGGTAGCTCATGTGATCATGGAGGGCAATATGCCGCATATGATTAACCTAAAAAATTTTTTACCATAATTGATGAATTTTTGAAGAGTTCCTCGGATATTTACTAGTGAATGTAAGATCTGGCAGTTCAGATCTGGCATTCATATTGTTCCGATGATCGATTTTAGAAGAGACAGTAGAATCTCGACATATATGAGATGTCTAGATTGACGTTTAAGGCTTGTAAATATGTAAATTTTGGCGTTAGACATATAAAGTGAATATTTTTGAACGAAGGTTTTTAATTATTATAATTCAGGTGTTAATTATCTCATAATTGTCAGAAGTGGGATATACCCCCGAGTAAGCAGCAGTGTCGAGCACGGAGCAGTGTCAAGTACACTTGTGTGCCTCAATATTACGTAGTGTTTTGTGGTGTTCCACACAATGGGAAAGTGAAAACCGAATTAGTGAATAAAAAATAATTTAATATATGCGGTATTCTCTGGAGACAAATTTTTAATACCATCATATGATCCATCTAAGGACGATATGATTGGAAATAGTAGGATGGACCAGTTAGCCAAGCGGTATCGATGGGACAACAATGCAATTTTGAGATTAATTGTCAGCTGACTCAAGGGAAACGCTCGCTAATGGTATGATGAAACAGTCAAACATGATGTTACCCAAGATGAACTGAAACACAATATGATAGAACTATTCAGTATGTTAGTTCCTTTTTTAAATTTATTGAAAGATGCTTTCAATTCTTTCTTTATGCCTCTGAGACATAGATCGTTAGGGCCAGAGACAGACAACGTATTGTGGCTTGCCAGGTTATCATGGCAAGAATGTACCAAATGTAGGAAGTTAGGTCATGAATGCAATAAGCATCCTTTCGAAAGCAAATGTAATGAGAGTAGCACCCAAGTACAACGAAGGTGATCTGGTCACGATCAGAATAACGAGTCAACAAGCTTCACTAAAAACTATTTCATAGGAAGAGCAAGCATTTTGGACGACAAATCCAAAATGCTTGAACTCCGCCTTTTCCACAATTTACTGAAATATGTGTCTCGTTTATTTGTTTGTATATTTATATTATTGTGGAATAAAGACTGTTATTATTATTATTATTATTATTAAATATAACGGTCCATTCCTTAATTCCAAAGTTTTAATTATTGATTGTTACGAGGTAGAAAATTTGAGAGAAGGTTCCAAATGATTACGAACGATAATTGCTAATTGCTTTCAATTATATTAAAAAAAAAGATCACATTTTAAGACATAATAAAGTGAATATTTATGAATGAAGGTGTTTAATTATTATAATTCAGATGTTAATTATCTTACATGAAGACGAAATTATAGTACCTAACTAGCGTAATGAAAGAAAACGCTAGTATACTAAAAATTCAGAATTTTATCGATAATGTACATAACCTAGGTTCCAATGAGTCAGTGACATTGCCACTAGTGCCATTAATGTAAAATTTGTGGAGCGCATGGCATCATTTGCATGCGTGTGATGTGTACTTAATGTGATTCACTGGAAAACATTAAAAATTTTAATGTTTCCTTAATAGGAAATTTAAAATGGTTGTTAACTTAGGTCGCTAACAACTACCTCCGATTTCATGTTATATGATACAATCTTTTGAGACAACTTAAAGCAATTGCCAAACTATTGTGTGTACAATGCGCCGGAGACCAAAATTCTGAATTTTCTCTAGGTCAAACGAAATATTATTAGTGATGGAAATAATCAAAATACGAATTAATGAATTATTTAAATGTCTCGAACCACCGTCTGACATCCCTGGCAATAGGCCTGCCATGGAAAAAGCACTATTCACATTCATTTCAATTTAAAATACCTACCTTATAACTATAAGAGATTCACTAACAATTGCAGGTTACAGTTTACGATTTTACATTGTAAGAGTATGGTTGATAACCTATGCTTACGTAAAAAAAAAAAAACATTTACTTATAGTACGATACAAAGTGGATTTACCTGAACTTGCTTAAAAAATTCAACATGAACTACATTATACCTTGGCCAGGAAAGGAGGATAGTGGTGGATTGAAGCATCAATAGTATCAAGCAACACATCAATGAGGGACTTTAAGCCTTTGTTAAAATTATTTTGATTTACACACCTAAATTTAAATGCAAACAGGGCTTGTTGTACACGCTGATCACGTGCATTGATTACCATCCTCCTTTTCTGGTTAAGGTATAGTAAAGTTAACAATCCACTGTTGGTTAATTTTGTACTCACAAAGCCATAATATATGTATATTTATTAAAAATCTATTTTAAAAAATGTCAATTTATAGCTGTAAATATACGCTAACCTTATATTCCACTTTTCGAATAAATCGCATTTCATTGCTTTTGTAACGCAAAAGTTGTGATCTGCCTTAGCCCCTACAAATAGTTCGATTTTCTTTGTAATTTTCACCAGTGTGTTTTCCATCGATAGATTTAAAGCCAATATAGTATGAGCATAGTTATGCCAATCAATAATAAATTTACTTCTTACAATCAAACAATAAATCCAACAAACAATCAAAGCAGGGACTGCTGGAGGATTCTGGACAATCAGTACATCAGGTTTACGGGCAATTATAAGAAGAAATAGTAAATTCATTGCCTGCCACACGGTCTTAAAGAAATAATTCAGCATTTTCTGTGGAATATGAGGGCATGGTAATAAATAATGATAATTAACCAACGGTGCATTTTTTATTTCTTCCATAGGTTCTGTTTCACCATAACCAATTATATCAACTTTATGCCCTATTTCTGCTAAAGATAAAGAATGATATTGCATTCTAGGGCTCCTTCCTATGTCGCCCAAAACAACAACACATACATTTTTTGTCTTTCCACTCATTTTATATTAGTATTTTTTTTAAATCACAAAACATTTAAAAAAAAACTAAAAACACAGAACGGAACACGTATCACAGATTAGAGGAGGTGAGTCACCTTACAAAAACAAAACAACAAAAATACTCTGCCAAAGTATTTTCTTTGACAAATTTAATGTCAGTGGCACAGACTAAAACAAATCAGATGTTTCACTCAGTATTCCCTATGTTCAGGGTTGCCAACAGCTCTGATCCATTTTCCCCTCCGAAACTTGCGCGATTCCCCACAAATCCCCACATCCCACAGTTTTAGACTAGAACAGTTATAGATCTTTCTTTATCCTTAAGAATAAAAAAAGATACGATGAATTTTCGATGACATAACATAGATACCATAATACCAATACCAAATACCGTACCCGTGAGCTGCCAAGGTCAAGTCAAGACGGAATGCGAACCAGCAATCGCGCGTTTGCCAAATCAATACCAACTCTTTGGGCAAGGGTAAGTTTATGAATGAAAAAATCACGTGTCACGTGTCTCGTGAAGACGTGAAAAAAATATAAAATATGAAATGTGTTGCTTTTTCTGTCTACGTAGTTAAGTGTAACCAAATTCCCCAGAGTGATTCATTCCCCACAAATTCCCCACAGTTGTTAAAATTCCCCACATTTTGGGGAATTCCCCACACATTGGCAACCCTGCCTATGTTACCAGTTTCATTTTTTCTGATGTGACGTACACCTGCCAGGATTCTGCGCAGAAGACATAAACAGAGAAATCTTGCGGTTGACATGGAAGTTAAGACCAGCGAGTATAATCTCACAGGAGCGAGTATTTAGTACTGAAATCTCAGAGACGGAAGTAGTCAACAGCTCCACCGGTGATATTAATTATTTTGGAATGTGGTGTATTGTATTGAAGGTTAGAGTTGTTACTGTTATACATTTAAGTGGTTTTTTGAGTATTTATTAGGTTACTTTACGCATCATAAGGTCCCTCCTGTGACTATACTCGCTGGTTAAGACTGATTGGACAATGCGCAGATCACGACACAAATTGGTACCTGCTGGGCACGGTCAATAAACGATACGGTTGCATCAATCAGCAGCTTTATGACGAGAGAGACGCGGGGGGCGGGAAATCGAATGAAAGAGACAGACATATCTGATTTCCGTGCAGAAGACAGAGACAAAGATTCCGGTAGGGTCTACAGCCTACGTCACCTGTAGACACTACAAGCATCTTTGTCTCTGTCTTTTGCACGGAAATCAGATATGTCTATCTCTTTCATTCGATTTCCCGCCCCCCGCGTCTCTCTCGTCCTAAAGCTGCTGATTGATGCAACCGTATCGTTTATTGACCGTGCCTGCTGGGAGCTGATTTATTATCTAAACCACAGAAGAAGAAACAATCAGAAGGGAATGTCGGCAAAAAATCCTTTGATCTCGCGTTGTAAATCTCCGCCATACTATTGTTGGGCGAGTTCAGGAGAGTACTCAATATTTTTTACCCCTTTTAGGAACGGCCCGGTAGAGAATCAGAAAACCTGTGAAACATTAGATGAAGACAAATAATATTTGTTTTAGATTTTCAATGTTTCTTAACTAATTAGGCGGCATCATGATACAAACTGTATCACGAGGCGAGATCACGCCATTTGTCGCTGACGATCCGGTTACAGAAGAAATCCGTGATCCGGGCCTGGCACGATTTTTTACAATTCCGTCCGAGACTGACAGTGCGCGATGTAGATGCGCGAACTTTTCCCGCCAATGAGAGAGTATATTCTGATTGTTTCTTCTTCTGTGTCTAAACCATGATACATCATGGTCCCGTTCGACTGGCGGGCGGACCACGGTCGGACTGCTAAAAAGCGTTCTAATCAGCGGTCTGAAGTTGGTCGACATGGTCACGTTTTATGATACGACTGTGAAAGCGTTCGACCTCGTCCACTATGGGCGTGCCCACGGTGGTCCCAGTCGAATATAGCCCATAAGTGAAATATCTGATTTGTTTTAGTCTGTGTCAGTGGCGTCAGTGCAAGGACTGTTAACTACACAGGATAGCTCATCTCCATAAGCGTAACTTTGTCCATTCCCCCACTCTTTTTGGACCGTTTGTGTTAAGCTTTTCATTTCTCGGTGCGACGGTAGTTTATTGCGCCATGGGCTCTACGGCCATGGACTGTTACATAATTTATACATGTATATATGATAACTGTGTTAGAAAAAAAACTGGAAATTTTTAGTTTACTGTTCATAGAATATCGAGATTTATTTAACTAAAAAAAAAAATAACATAAAACAGCATCCCACAAAAGGTAGTATCTATTTTAAAAAGGACCGCTGGTGCGAGCCGCTAGCAGACCGGGACCGTTGTCGACGTCACAACCTGGCTAATCGCGTATGACCTTGGGGGAATAAATCCGTGGAGATGAGATATCCTGTGTAGTTAACAGTCCTTGGCGTCAGTGCCAGTGCCAGTACTGCCTACTACCAAAGATGTTTTAACTCCTAGATCGCTCAACTCTATCTCAATTTTGTATAAAACATATCCCACTTTTTCAAGTAAAGAACCGCCCATTATCTCTCCACTTTGCTTCCACTCCGGGCCCAACTACCAAGGTTGGTAGACTTTAAGGTGGCCTAATAACTCACAATCCCCACCAAAAAATGGCATTAGCCAATGAACAACTGGTGTGAGATCACACCAGATGCAGAGCCTTATTCAAAATATTGTAAGAATTTGTGAAATGTTAATTAAGCAAAGAACTGGTAACTGGAACGGGCTCGCAATAACCCGCTTTTGAGGTCGGTGGTAATTATCCTCGCATTTTGAGTCACTGTTCTGCATGCTGGTAATGAGGATAAGTTGTAGAATGTAACACTACAGATCATAGTAACGTCAGACCATATTTCGGGCCAGTACGGACGGTTCTTCTAGAGTGAGATAACTGCGCCGCTACTGCGCGTTCGAAGAACAAAGATAGTCTGACCTTTCACCCCCGCACTGACTTCTTCGCCTAAAAGCTGTATATTAAGGAACCTCATACAGCCAGTTTTTCAATGTCGAGTTAAAGTTCGAGTTGGATAACCTTAACTCACAAGTTAACTCGAGGATAAGTTCGAGTTAACGTTACAACTGTTTTTCATATTAATTTTTCGTTGGAGTTAGTTAACTCAAGCTGTGTGTAATGTTCTATTATGTTGGTATGAGAAGTATGAATTTTATTTATATTTTCGGGATTTTGCCCGAGTATTCTTGGTCCCTTTTCTAGTTCTGTGATGTTAAATTAACCTAACTTTTTAATATTATTAATTATTTTTGGTATATTGTATTTGAAAAAGTTAAAATAGGTAAGTCCACAATAATTTTGTGGTTTTAATATTAATATCATTTATGCTTTAGGTACTATGGAGAAGGATAAGAAACGTTCCCCCAATTTCACCCACGAAGACCAGCTACTAGTGGCTCTGGTGCAACAAAAGAAAAATGTTGAGTGTAAACAGACGAATGTAATAAGTTGAATGAATTTTTTTTCATCCCCTTTTATAATGTAGTGGTAATAAAAATTTTTTTGAGAAGCTAATCTTCTCTTGTGTATATTGGTACTAAATACCAATTTTATGGGCTCTTACCTGCTTGATTTACCTATTTACCCCAATTTACCCCTCAACCCTCCATCGGAATAAGTTGAAAATATAACAAGTTCCAGATCTCGTTAAAATACATACGTGTACCAAATTTCAAGTCAATATCTTAAACAGTGTTCTACAGTAATCGCGCGCACAAAAAAAGTTACAGACAGAATTTTTTTTTGCTCAAACTTAAAATCTCGACGTTTCATGTCATTCTAAGCCTATTTGAACAATAAAGTTTAAAAAAAAAAAATTGTCACTATACTTGCATGTGGAAATAAAATAAACATTACATATATGTTTAATATTTATAAAACAAGATAATAACTAATACCTACCTATTCGTAGGATACGAAATAATATCTTGCACTTCTAATAAATTTTCAACAGTTCTAGGATATAAACGAAAACGTGCAAAAAAATCGTGTCGATCCCATTCTTCGAAGTGATTTGGCCTATATCTAATTACTTTGGGTCTTCTAGCTTCCTCATCACTGCAATAAGCATTTACATTAAAATCATAATCCATCTTTTGTGTTTGAAAAATATCAATTATTTACACCATAAAATAATTTTAGGTTAGTTTTGAACCGAAATTTCTAGTTAACTCATACTTCATCCAAGAGTTATCTTAATCTCGATTTAACGCAAGGTTTCAAGTTAACTCGCATTTGAAATACGCAATTTGTCGCTTAACCCAGAGTTAACTCCTTTACAAGAGTTAACTCGACATTGAAAAACTGGCTGATAGTCTACCAATCTTGCCCAACTACAAACACTCGTGTTGTCTATGCGCATGCCTCGCATCTAGTTGGTGTCCTGTCGCAAACCTTCGCGACGTTGTCAAAGATCAGAGACAAAAGCCGCTGAAAGCCGGGAATTTTGAAGTGGTCAAACGCAATAACGTTGAGCGATCGGAAAATGTAGAGAAAATGGTGACAGTCCGGCAACACCGCTGGTTGCTTCGATCAGTTGCCGCACTTTTCTAAATTCACCGGTGGACGCACCGGGTGAACAAAATACGAAACTGATTGGCTATGCTTTTCAAAATAGCCAATCAAATAATGTTATTGATTACCGGTGCGATACACCGGTGAATTTAGAAATCTGCCCTTGTTAGTGCCGGTTGAGATTTGATTGCGTTTGCGCTTTAAGAGCCTAAAATCTTGTTGAGAAACTCGAACTGACCCGACAATAGCAATGGTAAAGTCCAAGGTCTGTAGAGGACAGGTTGCCTGGTAACTAGGAGCGCCATATTGCGCGTCATCCAGAGGACCCGCTTCTACAACTCACGTCACAGAGGTAAAAGATACAACAGTCGATCAGTGTATCCCTAACCTCGTTGATCTCGTCGTACTTTGTTTAATATCTTTTATTTCTGCTTACACAGTTATTGAAAATATTATTTTGGATATTCATATTTTAAGTAGGTCATTTGTTGTGCATGTTAATTTTAAAAGGTCCTCTGGCAACCTGTCTCTTTTACAAATCTTGGGTATTATATAATATATAAGTCTTTAATCTATGATGTCAACATTGGTGTCTCGCTTTTTGAGGCGTGTTAATATTGCTCTCTCCGTTGAGATTAGTGATGGGCGATATCGTGATTTTTCAATCACAACGTAAATCGTTACTGTGATTTTCTTATATCAGTGAATTTAAAACGTGATGTTATCACGACTTTCATAATACGACGTACGGGAGAAATTGTTAATCGTTCCCTTAGCGCCGATAGACAGTGAATGGTGAATTAGCTACTTTGGTAATCCGTGCTGCCACAGATATGCATAATATGTATAATATATATATTATGATTTGTTTATCCAAATAACCTGATGTATGGATTGGTAATAAAGCAAAAGCACTAGGTTTTGAATGGAACTAATAGGATATTTTTGTAAAGTTGTACAAACATTAACATTTCGGAAGCATCAATAAATTTCTTGTTTATATTTATGTTTATTTTACACGAATTTTTGTTAATTTAAAATGGTAAATTTATTTTTTAAGGTCATTTTTTTTGTTGTTTTATAATATATAAGGATGTTTTTTAAAAATGTTTTCATTTGCTTATTGTCGAATTCCATATTTTTATTCATATTTCATGCCGAAACGTAAATGCTCAATATTTGCAATAAAATTGCTAGTATATTTAAATCATAAAATATTTTTACGCGTGGTTTTAGTAGTTAGTTACTTCTGGTATTATAACAAAAATGTTCCGTCACGACCCTGCCCCCAATCGCCACATCGCATCGCCAGTCAATAAAAGGCATGCATAAAGATATTTATATAAATATCTAAATAGTGTGAAATGAGTATTTAACGACGCTAAGGCACGGGATCGCTTGCTTTACGTGTTAATACAACCGGCCGCAGACAATAATCGACTCAAATAAATATCGTGAAAGATATATTGGCAAGAGCAGGACAAGGGAACGAAATACGGAAAGTCGTGATCACGTCACGCTTTTCTGCCAACTTTACTACCAGTCGTTACCTGTGATTTCTTAATATCAGTGATTAAATCACAGTTCGTGATATATCGCCCATCACTAGTTGAGATGTTTGCTGCTTTGTCATATACGAATTCCTTATGGGTTAAACCATCTAGTAGTTAAAGATCTTTGGGTATTTTACCTTCTTCTAAACGTATTGATTAGTGATGGGCGATATATCACGAACTGTGATTCAATCACTGATATTAAGAAATCACAGGTAACGACTGTTAGTAAAGTTGGCAGAAAAGCGTGACGTGATCACGACTTTCCTTCCGTATTTCGTTCCCTTGCCGTGGTTCAACCAAGACCAATATAATAATTAACAATTTCTTCCGTACGTCGTATTATGAAAGTCGTGATCACATCACGTTTTAAATTCACTGATATAAGAAAATCACTTTAACGATTTACGTTGTGATTGAAAAATCACGATATCGGCCATCACTAGTATTGATGTCATAAATAATTAAATGATCAAATGACTTACCTGTAAGGAAATTTGATCGAAATTCTACGAGCAGCTCTGTCTGAAATTATTTCAACTATGTAGTAGTGTCTTTTTGTCCCAAATTTGTACAATGTTTAAAGAAAAGAAGAGTCCGGTCCTGTGCCCCATCCTGTCTCTGTCAACCATTGTGCCAGCGCCATCTGGCCCACACTCTGAAGCCGGCCATCTGTTACGTCACTAAGTTTAAAGATTCCTAGATCGCTAGGGGAAAAGGGATATATTTTTTGGGGGGGCTGATGTAAATAATTTCAGACAGAGCTGCTCGTACAATTTCGATCAAATTTCCTTACAGGTAAGTCATTTGATCATTTAATTGTACTTCGCAGCTCTGTCTGAAATTATTTCAACTATGTAGATGTTCAGAGTTTTTGTCGATCTAGGTAGGAAGTAGGCAATAAATTACTTCTGCGGTATGAACATTTTTATGAGTTTGAAAATTAGGTGCCTCATTTTAACTTATATATATTTCAATATTAGTCTCATAAATATTCCATCTATATCTATGTATATATACTAATCAATGGAACAATTTTTCTAACAATCTGCTGTAATATGGCAAACTGAAAATCAAAACTTATACCGATGTAGGCTATAAATATAATTTTATAGAATTATAGAAAGTAATTAGTCAGTAACTACCTTGGCTCCTTTTAATACAGTTTTTACAAATCTGTCTTAATATATGGAAGTATCAATGCCACTTTGTTTAAGGGTGGCTTTCATCCATCTGCTTTATGGTTTGAGCAGTGGCAGGGCGCCAAGGACTTTTGTGCGTTAAAATGAGTTTATCCTCCCCACAGCACCTTAAGGGTCTGTTTTTTTTTTTTTTTTTTTTTTTTTTTTTATTATTATAATGTATAACTGAAGCTGGATACAGTTTTGGTTCTTCCAAGAGGAAAGGGATAATTATAATGGATTGCACATTTGTTCGGCTTGAGGTTTTTAGTTTGTCAGTTATCATTATCTCGATCCTGTCCGTAAATGATTTGATGTTGCTTATTTTTGTAAGAGTTTGCACTCTGTGTGCAGATATTAGTACTAGTAGAACTAGCTCTAGTGCTCTATTTTAACATTAACATTAACTCGTGAAGAGATAATTTTTCTGTTGGACATTGAGCCTCTGGAAACTTTAGAACACCTAGAGGTGTAGGAGTACTTTTGGGTCTCGATGGATTTTTATTATATATGCCAAGAATTCCTGGTATCTTTTAATGAAACATTTCACTTTCTTATCCACTGATAAGTGCTAGTGCAGATTTATAGATATTGATAACAGAATATTTGCTTCCGTTTTCATATATTGAGTTTAAAAACTGTGTTAAACTCTCCAAATTATATTCTAAGCGGTCCACATTCTTAACTGAACAGAACTTATACCGTCTGTGGTAACAGCAGTTGTATTGTTTTAAAATGCTTGTTGATATCGAATTCAAAATAGCATGAATTCCTATATCTGGAAAACCTCTTCGCTGATATGATGTCCTGATGATAATAGATCGGCAATCAATGTAAGATTTTTCCACAGGGACGTGAGGGCCCCTGAGAAGTGAAAGCAAAAGTTTTTTATTTGGCTTGAAATAGATGGAGGTGTTGAATCAATAATCTACTGAATAGTGGGTACCAGGGTTAACCCTCCCACTTTGGTACAATGACAATTCCTCGAGCCTCCTCTTGTTTTATTAGACAGAAAGTATTTGCCTTCCCACAGTGCTGTAAAAGCATCAGTGCATACTGAACCTGGGTCTGCTTTCCAAGCATATATTGTTTACATTTTGTATTTAAGCTTGTTGCAAACAAATCTATTTCAGGACTATCAAATTTATTGCAAAGTTCTTGAAAACAGTTTTGTGAAAGGGCATATTCGGTGTCAATTGATAATACTCTGGATTTCATATCCGCATTTAGGTTAGACTTTGAATTTAATGGGTGATGCTTGTAATTTTATATTTTTTAATTCACAATATTGCCAAAAGTCTGGCCAATGAGTTAAACTTCTTAAGTCTTATGCCCCCCCCATCTTGTTTATGTAAGCCATTGCTGTCTTGTTATTTTCTCTGTTCGTTAAGTCTTTTGTGAAGCATTTTATTGCATTAAAGACTGCCTTAACTTTAAGGTAGTTTATATGCTGTTTAGAGTCTATGTGACTCCAAAAACCATGAGTCCTTTGTCCATATCTGTGTAAGCCCTCCAGCCAGTTTTGCTAGCATCGGAAAAAATAACTATATCAAATTTAAGTGGTTTTATTGCTGTTTTAGAATTTGCTATGTTGTTTAACCACCAGCAAAAGACCTCCTTTTTTGCAGGCATGCTGCAACCAACATTCCAATAAGTTTTGCAAATTCTCTAATTGTGCACTATGACTTTTTTGATATACTCTCAATAAAATTTCTGATGGTCTGGGCTTTGGCTTGTGGTAACCTCATTGTCATGTCTATGGTGTTATAAATGAAACCTAAGAATTCACAATTCTGTTTAGGAATTCACACGGTTTTTTCCCAGTTTATTTATTATAAAGCCTAGGGTGGTCAATAAACACACCACAGGTAGTAGACAATCCCCAAATTCAAAGCCAAGGCTGTCCGGAAGGGGGTTACGTATTTGAAAAAAACGCATACATCCACACCCACCGGTGTTGTCAATACCGGGGCTGGGGGTCCAACCCAGAGCGCGATAGGCAGTCGGTCAGCATATTTACCACTCAATACGTCTTAAACAATTGGGCTACCGTGCCGGTAGCTTTAAGCTTTAATTGTTTCTGAGGTATTGATATGGTGTGCCACACAGGTTATACCCAGCATCCGTAAAAGTTTTAACACTGGCCTCAATAATTTCATAAACACGTAGGGAGCAGTATTCAGACCGAATGGTAAGCATTTAAATTCAAATAGCTTATTGTTATAGATAAACCTTAAAAACTCCCTGTGGTCCTTGTCAATGGGACAAGGAAGTATGCATTTTTTAGACCAATTGTTGTTAAGTAAAGTGTATTCTATTATTAACTTCTTAACTGACCTAGAATTCTCCAATTTAAAGTGTGGTGGTGCGATGTATTTATTAAGTCCCCCATTAGGTTTAATATAAACCTGAAGTCTCCGTTAGGTTTCCTATGTAGGAAATAGGGTGAAATACATTCACCGCTTATATGGCGGCATTCAGCTATGGCGCTAATGTTTAGAAGTTTATCAATCGCCCTTTGGTATTAGGCTAGCTCAGCATGTCCTATACTTTGATATTGTTTGTTGATTAGAAACCCTTGTAAAGTTAATTTTATAACCTTGGACCCAATTCAAAATTAGAGGATTACTAGAGATATTTTTCCATTTGGAGATAAACTGTTTCAATCAGCCTGAGTATTCTGTGCTTACCTCTAACGTTGATGTGGATAAGTTTTCTTTCTGATTTCTTCTCGCTTCGGATCGTAATTCTGTTTTTGTTCTCCCCCTCCTCTCTCTTTTTCAAGGAGTTTAAAAAACTTTTCGAAGTACCTACTTGCTGATCCCTCAAATTTTCTTCTATTCATTTGACTGATTTAAGTTGTTTGAAAATTCTCCAAACAGGTAGTATCGATAGGGAATTCTTCCACGGTCTTTCTTAGCGCCGGGTTGAGACTGGGTCCTATTAAGAACCACCCATGTAATGAGTTGGAATATTGAAGGTCACAAAACAGTTGGCTTGCATCGGCTAGGTTTGCCAGCAGAGGTTTTGTTTCATCCTTCGGGTTCGAGAATAGCTGATTCGTTGGAACTGCTAATGCACACAGTCCTGTCGATAGTTGTTCCTGGATCTTAATTAGGAAGGTCTTCCTCCATATCTGAAGTCGAACTGTCCGTAAGGTTCGAACCTATGACGAGAAACAAATAATGCATTATTTAAAATGAATGTATGCTTGTCTGCTAAGATGCCTTTTTGATAAAAGGGTCTGCCTGATTCATGTGAACAGGTCATCCCTATATGTGTATAAATGTTTTATTTTGTTTAGGTAATACAACCTGAATTGTGTATTACCGGTTTTGGTAACTCATATGAGCATCTATTTATTTGCCTATGCTTCATACATGTGTAAAAGCTTGGCGTGAGGAGTACATAACCATGGTAATTAAACTGTGGCAGCACGTGTGTGCCTGTATAATCACTCGGTAGCTCATATGAGCACCTTTTAGCCTCTGCTTCATACATGTGTAAAAGCTTGGCGTGAGGAGTACATAACCATGGTAATTAAACTGCGGCAACACATGTGTGTGCCTGTATAATCACTCGGTAGCTCATATGAGCACCTTTTAGCCTCTGCTTCATACATGTGTAAAAGCTTGGCTTGAGGAGTACATAACCATGGTAATTAAACTGCGGCAACACATGTGTGTTCCTGTTTAATCACTCAGTTGGTAGCTCATATGAGCACCTTTTATTTGCCTATGTAAAAGCTTGGCGTGAGGAGTACATAACCATGGTAATTAAACTGTGGCAACACATGTGTGTGCCTGTTTAATCACTCGGTAGCTCATATGAGCACCTTTTATTTGCCTATGCTTCATACATGTGTAAAAGCTTGGCGTGAGGAGTACATAACCATGGTAATTAAACTGCGGCAACACATGTGTGTGCCTGTTTAATCACTCAGTTGGTAGCTCATATGAGCACCTTTTATTTGCCTATGCTTCATATATGTGTAAAAGCTTGGCGTGAGGAGTACATAACCATGGTAATTAAACTGTGGCAACACATGTGTGCCTGTTTAATCACTCGGTAGCTCATATGAGCACCTTTTATTTGCCTATGCTTCATACATGTGTAAAAGCTTGGCGTGAGGAGTACATAACCATGGTAATTAAACCGCGGCAACACAATTTAACATTCTTTTCTACAATTCATACAATTTTTATGGTCGCCATATTGGACGCCGTTCTAAGATCCTTGAAATTATTTTGACCAATTTTATGGCAAAGAAACTATTTGACTTACTTGAGCTGCTTTCGTACTCCTCTATTAGTCGTTTTAGTTTCTTTTAAAGTTTCATAACGTTCCTCTTCTTACTTTTCTTGCTTGAATTTCCCATTTTTAACAGAAGTAATTTTTGCGTTGCACGTTCTTTGGTACAAAAAAACACAGTGACGTAACAGATGGCCGGCTCCAGAGTGTGGGCCAGATGGCGCTGGCACAATGGTTGACAGAGACAGGATGGGGCACAGGACCGGACTCTTCTTTTCTTTAAACATTGTACAAATTTGGGACAAAAAGACACTACTACATAGTTGAAATAATTTCAGACAGAGCTGCGAAGTACAATTTTCCCTTACCTACTACAGTCAAACAACTTCAGCGTTTCATAGGTATGGTTAACCTTTATCATCGTTTCATACCTTCTTTCGCTGAAATCTTAATTCCTTTACATGCACTTTGTACTAGATTACTGCATGATAAAGTTAAAATAATAAATGATTGGATTAATTTTAAGTACAAAACAAAAAAGAACTGTCAATCGTGCACTTGGTCAATAAAATGTTTTTTAGATTTCTCCCCCCCGCTCATCGATTCTGAGATGGCTATTCTTGAACTTGAGGGAGTAGAATGTGTAAGAGAAAACAATCGTTTTCTACTCCCTCATGTAAAGTTTGTATTCTTGAATTTATTTTCCCCAGCCAGGTAGACGAAAACACTCCCTACTTATTCCCTTACTTTTAGCAAGAGAAAGTCGAGGGAAAGCAGAAAAGAATCATTTTTTAAGTACTTTGTAGGTTATGATCGTGCGTGTGGAGACTTGTCATATTAATTCGGTTTTATTTAAATAATGGATATCGAAGATTTAGTGGCTATACAAGTTTTGGATGATTTAGAAGATGCGGAGGAACAGTTTGAAAATGCGAAAAATATTCGAATTTTAGGAAAAACGGATCAAATTTTTGTTCGTTTATTTTTATATCCGCAATTTTGTTCATCAGGATGAGGGTTAGTTCGTATTTTGCAAAATTGTCGCATGATGTAGAGGTTAGGTATACTGCTGCCATCGAATTAAATCCTAATATTTTGAGAAAAAAATGCCTTAGTATAAATATTGATGTATTTCCAAATATTACACATATGGATACTGCGAATTACTTGGTTTGCATAGACGGAAGGATGACTCAAGGATGAGTTCAAACCATTCAAAAGTCTTGAAGCTGTTTGTGGTTAGGTGAAAGAAGTACTCTGCAAAAAATTTACAGAATAAAAGCTTGTTGCAAAGGTAAGAATTGTTATCAGTGATCAACCATTCTTTCCATATATATACTTGCCTAATTAAATGTTGCTTTATAAATAATTGCTAACGTACAAATTAATTTTTCAGGTTATAAACTCGTAGCATCGTGAACAAAAGCAATTGATTCCTTGGACTATTGCAGATTCAGATGGTTCCTTAGTACTTACTGTGAATATGTTGCTAGTCTAGACAAAACATGTTCACTACTTAGCGACAAGAAGTATTTCCTTTTAGTTTTTTAACAGTAAATATGGCTATGGTTGAGGTATTAACCGCTGTAATTTTTTTTAAAAAGACCATATAAATTAAGCAATGAAGATTGAGGTGCTATAAACTATTTGAGGTACCTATGTAATAAGACGTACATAATTTCTTCCATCAGTTAACCCCTCGTCTATAATGTATCTATAGTTTGGACTATATAAACCATTGTTTTTTCTGTAAAAATTTTATTTTTCATATATTGTTTATTTTATTAAATATTCCCTTTTTATTGTTTTATTTATCACTCTACTACTATATATTGTTATAATAAATCGGAATAGTTAATTATGTCGAACTTGTACTTAGGTACGTGCATGTAACTGAAAGCAAAACAAAATATCTTTACTAATTAAATAATTTATTATCCAAGGTCTATTAGTACTTCTAAGGGTAATCGAGAAGAAAGTTATAATTTATATTGTAAGAAAAAAATAAATGATTGTAACATAACATGTATACTTTATATTAATATCTATCTAAGCAATAAAAGTAACATTCATAGTTTATATATAACAAAAAGGCTACAATTCAACAGTCATAGCCCATTCAGACTTTGTTTATATGTTCACTGAAGTTAGACCACTTCAAAGTTTTAATTTTATACTTCTTCAATGTTCAATAGTCCAATATTCAGTTTTTAAACACTACACGATATACTTTAAAAGGGCACATTGTATCACTTGTTGACAGCGGGTAGGTACCTACTCTGGAATTTCCTTTCTTAATTTATGTACTTCATCAAATATCTTTATGAAGCCTGCAAATTTTCTTCTTTAAAACAATTTCTGCCATTGCACTTTTCTCTCTCTTGGTACAGCTCCACACCTTCGCTCAACTAAAATTTAAACAAGAAATAATTATTAAAAATACTGACAAACCAATATAAAATGTTAATTTTCTTTACCCTGAATTGTATATTGCTTGTTTGAGCAGCAGTAATTATTATCATAAGCAGTTTCACATATGGGTTTTAAATTATATCCCTTATTGAGAAAGGATGCTCAGTTGGATATATCATCATGGTCTTGTAATACAGCTGTTTTCCCTACAACATACACCCACGTTAAAAATCAAATTCTTCTTACGTTAATATGCAACATACCACTAATAAAATCCTGAGAAGACTCTTGTAAAATCATTTTATTTAATTGTTTGAAATCAGTTGCAGTCTTTTAACCCCCAACTTCTTCTGATTGTAAATGGAGGTTATTTTATAAAAATTGGCATAGATTTGGATTGTCACACTTCCACAATTAATAATAAACCAAAAACTTGTCATTTTGTATGTAAAATATACATATAAACAATAATATTACGAAAAGTTCAGTCAGTTGCCATTTGACAGTTATAGAATTTCACTAGAATAAATATGTTTTTGATTTGTCAACTGTCGCGCCACCACCAAACAATTTTTGGCCACCACAGCTGATAAATATCAGATAAAGGAGAGTTCTGATTGGTTATATTGTGAAGAATAATATGACAACACTGTAGACTTCTCCCTTAAACTTTCACCGGTCCCTCGTTATTCCTTTTGTTCAAGAATACATGTTTTTCGAGTAGGGGAATTTCAAGTGAAAGGCGAGGGAATAAATTCCCCGGGGAGTAACAATTTCTCTCGCGCTCAAGAATAGCCACTGGGGAGAAAAAATACTAACCTCAGTGCCACTTGCATTCGCTTTAACCACGATCGCAATTACTGTTGACAGAGTGATTGAAGAATCGCGATATCACATCACTAATACCTGTAGTGAACATTTAATTCGACATCGGATGATTAATCCGAATATTCTTGTCATCCGATTCCGTGTAATCCGAGTACCGAAATCATCCGAATATCTGCGGAGAATTCTCCGGCAATTGGCAACACTGAATATTAAGTACTGTTAGGGCTATATTCGACTGGGACCACCGTGGGCACGCCCATAGTGGACGAGGTCGAACGCTTTCATAGTCGTATCATAAAACGTGACCATGTCGACCAACTTCAGACCGCTGATTAGAACGCTTTTTAGCAGTCCGACCGTGGTCCGCCCGCCAGTCGAACGGGACCTAGGACCATGCGTTCTCTTATTGTTGGGGGGGGCATAGTTCCTAACTATTTTATTATATCAGTTTTTGTTTACATGTAATTTAGCGTTAATATCGTATTTAACTTATATCTTGTGACAGTTCATGAATAAAAATATTTAAACAGGTACCAAATACTAAATTCATGATTTTCTAATAATTATTCCAATATTGCCTCAAAACTTATTCCCGTTGCCAAAATATTTTGAAACTGTGAAGCTGGCAACACGTTGCTAACTTCCTGCAGGTTGGACATGTCATAGATTAAAGAATATTATATATGTTATAGATAGGCAACTCTCAAGGATTTTTTGAACAGCAAAACTTACGTCGAGAGTGGCGCTGTATTCCCGCCTTTTTTATATAGGCGGGATTGTCATATGCGGGAATTTTAAATGATTTTCAAACAAATTGCTTAGGCCATCATTAGACTACAAAAGTTCTTTAACAAAGATTTTTTATAAAAGATATTTTATGAGATGAAATATCTATCAAATTACTCATAAAATATCTTTTATAAAAGATCTTTGTCAAAGAACTTTTATAGTCTAACAGTGGCCTTAAAATTAAATAAGTCATTTCAAAACTAGAAATTGATCATTTATTAATTTAACGGAAAATCATTACAATAAATACAATAATATTTAAAAATACATTTAAAAAGTAACTAACGTAAGTAAAATTATTACAAAAGTATTAAGATGTTGAAACTGCCTTGAAATAAGTAAAATGTTAAAGTAACTAATGTACCAAAATACCTGTAATACAATTAAATAATAGCGGGTTTATACGTGCATGGATTTAGTGGCGCCAGTAGATATTGGCACGCCAGTAAAAAAATATTGCGCGTATAAACAGTTACTGGCGAGCATGCATCAATGCATGCAAGGTAAAAGCTTGCTCGCCAGTAACTGTTTATATGTGTAATATTTTTTTACTAGCGTGCCAATATCTACTGGCGCCACTAAATCCATGCACGTATAAACCCGCTATAATATACATATTCACGTCCTTTACTAACATTAAGTGGTGTGAATCAGTCTTTTTGGAATTTAGATTTTTCATTATCATATAGGTTACAAAAAACTGACATTGATTGTGAAACGACATAAGTAATGTATTTGAATAATGTTAATCCAGAAGAAAAAGATACGTATTTTTGTTTTTTTTACTTTTTTACACCATTCGATGGGAATGATTTCGATTTATAACAAATGTAAAAACTGACGTTGAAAAATTCACAGCAACTGCACATAGCTGCTGCGATTGTATTTATTATGTAAATAATGTAACCTAAAATTTTGTACATGTCCTTCATTACAAGACTGAAAAACTTTTTCATCGGTAAACACAACATTGGTCCAAAACTCCAACGGGCGATAGACACAATTTAAACAAAACATAATGCTGGCTTGCTTGTTCTCCTGTTAATATGGTCTTCTTGGCACTTGTACAGTTTTTTATTTTCGATTTTCCTATCCTTCGGCTAGCTGCTAACCTCGACACTAGAAAATGTGTCATGAACACAGCGTCTCCTGCTGTTTGAAACGGATTTTGCCTCACTTAGCCAAGGAGTGCTTCATCTTGAACGAGATTTGAACTTCTTGATAGGCCTGAACCGTCTTTTCTCTTTACGCTACCTTCCTCTTCCCACTTTTCTTCACACTCATAACAGTACTTTTATTCAATTGATAATGGTTAGCAACTGCTCTGATAGACCATCTCTCTTTAATTTTAAGGAGAATTAAAATTTTTTCATGTTCAGTTAATTTTGGCATTGCGAAAATATGACACTGACAAATAAATGATTTAATAAGGCGAAAAATAGGTGTACGGGATTTCATTGCACAGAAGTGTACAACCCGTCAGTCTTTCGTTTTTAGTCAATTTCTTGGGAGTCACGTTCTTTGCATGTTGGAATTTTTCGAAGTCGCAACACGACGTGAACACAAACAACACTTATAAACCCATTACAGTTTTTAATATTTAACAGAACAGCGTCCTTTCTAATCAGTTTCATTGGAAACTCACATTATTTACAAATAAGCAAATGGACTCCTACTCTATGGATTTAATAATTATTAGTTTAATGTCCAAAACACAAAGCACAGACATGTAAACAATAATGGCGCGACAACTGACAGTGACAGTACTGATCCAGGGAGGCATATTTTTGCGATCTCGCGTCTTACCCCAATGCTTTAAGCGCCTTGAAGCGCTACGTCATCATATATTTCTCCGCAAAAATGAATGTCTTTTTAGCTTTTTTTAACAGTTTAGTTCTAACCATCTCTAACGTTCTTATGTCATATCCCCACTATTTTCCGCTTACACATTTTCTAGCGCCCTAGTGAGACCGCGCGATACCACTTTAAGCGTGACGTCACAGCTTATTCGCTCGGATGGCTCCGCTTATCGCGGTTTGTAGCGTCTTATGCGCAAAAACATGCCTCAGATTTGCGCAGCCGCCGTGTGACAAGTACAAGTAGCGACAGATCGACGGAAGTTCAAACTAAACACGCTGTTTTGAAATATAGTGGGAGTGCGCAGGGCCTGGGACATGTCCTATTCTCCAGTCGAGACTCGAGAGAATGCTCATTTCGGGAGAAAGGAAAAAGAAGGAAATAAGGAAAAGGAAGGAGATGAAAAGAGATAAAACATTCACATCCTCTGCTCCTGATTCGAGAATAAGGTCCCTGCTGGACTCCCCATTCTCAAGTCGAGAGAATAGTCATTTCGGGAGAAAGGAAAGAGAAAGAAATAGGAAACAATGAAATAAAAAGAGAAAAAATACCCCGATTCACTTCTCCTAAGCTGGTCCTGATCGGTCAAGATTGGTAGAGTATACAAGGCTCCTATTTTCAAACTCATGCGTCTTAATCCGTGTGCGAGTACTCGTGCACGAAAATTATTCGAGTACCACTTAAAATCAGGATTTTCAAACATCACCCGATTTTAAAATTATATGCGACTTGAATTTCGTATAAGTAGACTTGACAACATAGCATACGACACGGGATGCCAACGCATAGTCCAAAAATCACCAAAATAAATAAATTAAAATTTTGCATAAAATATCATTTTTCACATTTTGGCATTTTTAACAAATAATGTTTTAATATTTCAGTGTTAAATAGTGCAATAAAAACAGAAAATTGCATTAGTGCAACAAAGTGATACTTATTGCACTCAAACTGATGCACTATAAAGTACCGTTTTTTACACAATCGTAGAAAAAAAATGTTTAACGTTGAACAATGAACGTTTGGTCTTAATAAAATTTGCAAAGATAAAAATATACATATATCAGTGTCCCGTTTAAGTTGGCCAAATTTGCAGAACAATGTATTTTAGAAAAAACATTTAAAAAGAAGTTATTGGACTTGGAGGGGGCTATATTAGACATGCTACTGAAGTTTTGGGCTCTGCGGATACTGTTTTTCAGAAAAAAAAACACTGAAGATATTTTTCTGTATTTTGCTAGTTGGGACTTATTATTCTACCACATGAACTAGTAAATCTCACTTTTTAAATTGAATCAAATTTTAAAAATGGGGTTATACTTAGTAGATTACTGAGAAAATTAGCCTCTGTTTTCACTTTATGTCGAAGAAATAGCCAGAGAATATTTTAACTAATAAAGTTGATATTAATAATAGTTTTTGTAAGTATATTAGGATACTAGTCCTATTCAATAAAGCCATTCATCATCATCATCATCATAATATTGTTCTAGGGCTTCTATAGCTGCTAAATTTATCAAATCATTTACTCCTATGATTAAGATTAAAACACATTCACATAACCTTCAAATAATTGTCTGTTTTCGCATGCGACTTTCAATTTCGGTTAGCTTTGACCATCCGATGTAATTAAACGGAAATAATCGCATACGAATGCAAAAATTATCGTATAATGAGATTTGAAAATACGGTTTTGCTGATTTCGTTCGACAATCAGTAAATCTCGCACACGGAATCACCTCGCATGAGTTTGAAATAGAGATGAGTTGCTATTTAACAACCTGTTATTTTATAACTGTTATTTGTAAATAACATTAACAGACTGTTATTTCTGTTCGAAAATAACAGGTGAGAAAATAACAGATAAGCAGCTGCGGCAGCAGCATGATGTATAAAATAATAATTTGCAAACTGCGCGCTGCGGTATGCGCATGCCAGTACTTCTCAGCGATCTGTTATTTTTAGACTGTTATTTTAAACTGTTATTTCAAAACAGCAGTAGAAGTTTAAACTGTTATTAAAAAATAACTGCTTTTACCCATCACTAGTTTGAAAATAGGAGCCCAAATCTTGCTGATCGGTATCGTAATAACTGATTCCAAAGATGTTAAAGATCTTTGACTGATTCGCTAGCTGAATTTTTTTATGTTGGCAGCATTTTAGTAACATTTGTTTTTTTCTTCTAAAAATAATAAATGACAGATGCACTTATATCAGCATTTATTATTTTGTAAGTAAACTAATTCTCTGCAGTTCTGCTTGTATATTTGTTTTATTGTTATTTTTACAGACCAGACGTAAGCAATTTTTATGAATGTATATGATAACAACTTTTTTCCGGAATGTAAGTTATGATATCAAATAACACATCATCTTACAAGCTTAGAGCTTCGAAAAGCTCCAGAGACGTTCATGATTATGACTATGGTAATTCAGATGATAATTACGACAACAATTTGGATGAAGATATAAGTGACTCCAATCGTAGATATCCTTCTTTTTCTCGGGATGCTCGATACAATAAAGGGGTTGGAAGATCTCGTTCTACTGAATTTAGACCCAGTAGGATTAGTGACCGAAGAGGAGGTTACAGGGGTCGAGGTTCTGGTCCGCCAAGCCGAAGAAACGATAGGGATTATTCAGATAACTTCTACAGTGTACGAAAATATGATTCAGGAAGAAGTTCCGAAAGTTTAGGTATGTAACAAATGTAAACCAAGTAAACAAATTTGAGATCATTTAATCTTAACTTCCTGGTCTGAGCTGTATTAGGTATATATCTATAGAAATGGCTTGTAAATGTGGGTGAAAATGCAAACTAATTCTTTTTAGTTTAATATTAAAAGAATATTGCATAATGGAAATATGGATGAATAATCCGTTTGTAAAATTTCCAAATATATTTCATTGTGGTATCCGGTAAAATAAGTAAAAAATACTAGATTTCCAAGAAAATTGACCAAAAGGTGCGTTCCACATGGAATCTGATTACCTTATAATGTCAAAATACATGGTTGGTTAGCTTGTTGATCCGCAAAAATTTAGAAGCTATAAAAAAAACTCAAAACTCCTAGAATGAAGCTTGATGTACCTACAATTTTATTCCTCTCCCATTTTTGTGTGATAAAAATTGATGAAGATATACCTAAATCTTTCAAAAATAACACAATTTTTCTGTTTGATACCAAATAGACTTTTTTATGAATCCGTTTGAACAGTTCATGTTCCAACTGAAAACCTGTTCATTCATTCTTTCACGACATATCCGTTCACTAAAACGTAATGATGGAACTTCGGAATAGTCTAAATTCAAAAACAGTCAAACAATTCGGTGTTTTCACAAATTTTAAAATCTCTGACTACAAAAGTATTACTTAATTATAATTAAAAAAATTGAATTGAATTTTCACAACCAATTGAGCAATGTTGATAAAAATCATGATTTGATTTAAGAAAATCAAGATTTTTTTGATTTTTTTCAAAATAAAAACGTTTATTTGACATCTTAACTTTCCGTATTGTATTTTCTTAATAACTAATAAAAAAAAATCCCTGCACATGTTAAAACTGAAAATTGGCTTTAAAACTGTTTCGACTTGGCTGCACAAGTCAGAAAACCGCGTGCGAGCTTGTTGGAACTCGAAACTTGCAAATCTCGGTCGACTATATAAGAAGAGGAAAAAGTTTTCAACTAACTGAACGTTGACGCGCGACGTATACTAAAAATGAATATCTAGTCAAGGCAGGAAAAGTGATTGGCAACATTTTGTCAAAAAAAAACTTATGGGCAAACTTACTTGAATGCTGGGCAATATGTAAAAAATGTAATAAGGAAAGTCAGGAGCTTGTCAAAAAGCTTAAAAACCACTGGGACACTTGTAAAGATCAGTCAAGTGAAGATGAAAAAATTAGTGGGTGCCAAGCCAAAATGAAAATTCCCAACGAACAGCAAGTGGGAATTTGAGTGGTAATAGTTGCAGTAGCTCTAGCTTAAGCTCCTTTATTGTAAAAGCATATTAAGAAAAAAAGAATGGAAAACAGGTTGCAACAAATTGTTCTTTTAAGTTCATTAAACATAGAGAAATTCGGAAACCGATTGACATTTTAAAACCAAGGTATGTCCCACTTTCCAGATTTCAGTTATTTACCCTTTTAAAAGAAAAATTTGAAAAGGAGAAATTTGAAAATTTATCAGGTCAATCAGTTTGTATGTCTCTTGATGGTTGGTTAAACTAGGGATGGGACGGATATCCGGTCCGGCTACTGCATCCGGCCAATCCGGCTTCCAAACCGGATATTCGGCTCCGGCCGGATATGAAAAAATATCCGGTCAACATCCGGCCAAATAAAAACTGTCCAAAATGCATGAAATTTAAATGTTATTTATTAATTGTCGGTTATATATCAAAATATTTATAAAATTAACAATGAACTAGAAACTACAATCAAAATAAATAACAAATATTTAAATCTTAAATTCTTCGATAATGTGGATATATACCTAAAATATTAAATAACGTCGATCCCCGACTAATCGTAGGCATAGTTTGACCTCGCTCTGGACAGGTACTCACTCAGGGTGCAAGAAAATATATTACTGACCTAAGACTGAATTTTTCGCGAATACAATAGTGGTGTGTAGCTATTTTTCTCCATTGTATTGCTAATGACAAAAACAGCAACTACTAACGATCGCGAGAAATTACTTTTTAATTTGATGTGTAATTACACAAAATGCATGTAATTTCAAAAGACAGGTGTCGGTTGCTGGTTCTTCTGAAAATGAATAGAGATGCCGCAAGACCAAGACAAGACTAAGCAAGTCTTGGTCTTGAAAGGTCAGGTCTTGTCTTGGCCTTGAAATGTAAGACAAGACCAAGACAAGACCGAGACTAGTCTCGGTCTTGCGGCATCTCTAAGAATGAAGTTCCTTAGAAAATCATAATATTAATAAATATAAAAACACCACAATTGTGGTGGATAGAACCAAGTACACACACATAAATATTTATTATTAATTATTATTAGTTCTATTCTGGTGTACCATGCGCATTTCGTGTAATTACAATTACTTGCAGCAATGTGTAAGATTCGCAGGACAGGACAATACGGGTGCGACTTGAATTTAATTGTAAATATCGCGGCCTGCTCGTAGAGAAAGTGACTGCTTGAAAAGGCAAGATATCCGGCCGGATTATCCGGCCGGACCGGATTTTGAACTGGCCGGATATACTGTATCCGGTTATCCGGCCAAAAGCACATCCGTCCCATCCCTAGGTTAAACGTTTATAATGAACTGATATCTGCAGTTTTGATACTATAAAATGGAAACAGTTTTCTTCTCAGTTTTCTTCTGGAAAGTATAGATACATCAGGACATCCACACACTCGTGATTATGTTGCAAACTTGGCCATCAATTTAATAATAATAATAATAATAAAAGTACTTTATTGAGCATAAACTCAAATGGCCATTGACCAAGGTCCTTCAGCCTTATTATAATAATATATTAAGTTTTATAATAAGTAAATTGTGGATAGCAAGTAGAGAAAAAAAGTAGTAAAATTTATATACATATTGTGATTGATTGTTCATTATGCGGCTCTTAGTTCGTTGATGTATTCCGACAGTTTTTTCTGTAAATTTTCTGTGACCAGCTGTTTCCCGATTTCTTGTTTTAACAAGAGGTGGAAGTGATGGATCGGCATCGGCGCCGATGATACAAAATTTCACCCTTCTGCATCGGCATCGACCATCTGCAAAATATAAGGCAGATGGTACTGATGGTTGCATACTTAAAGTCTCTGTTAAGGAATGAACTGTTTATTGTTTAGGTTTAGAATGAATGTGCGTTAAGGGGTCTATAAACGATCCAACCAACCAACCGATCTTCTCGGTACACTTTAAAGATTGCCATGCGAACTCATAAAAGTGAGCTGGTCTGCTGGAGCGAACATGTCAGTACGCTTTGAAGGCGCTGGAATTCCATTTTTTATAATTTTTCGAATGTTGATTGATGTCTATTGTCTTAGTTCAAAATTCAAACTTCGGCCATCGGCATCGGCCCATCGGCAAAATTCTGCCATCGGTCGAGCCCTAGTTAGTGATCAGTTTTGGCAAATTTAGTGGATAATTAGAATAGCCTCTGTAGAATGGACTCTGTGTTGGGTATTTGATATAGAAGAGCATTTGGTGGGTTGTGCATAGGATTTCTTGGGTACAGGGCCGTGCCAAGTTTTTTGAGCACGGTCGTGCAAACGCGAACATGCGCCCTTCAGTAGCATATCTAGATATCAGCACAATGTTAAAAAAAGGGATTTTTTTGGCCCATTCGTGGTAAAGTGTGGAAGCCATTTTTTTTACTAATTTGGCTGGGTGCTGAAAACGAATTTGTCACCCGTTTTGGCGAAAAATCTCGGGAACATATTAAAAAACAACCCTTATTTGGGTGCCATAAAGTGAAGATTCTCATTTTCCCAACCAAAAGTCATTTAAATAGAGATGCCGCAAGACCAAGACAAGACAAGACCAAGCAAGTCTTGGTCTTGAGATAATCTTGGCATAACTAGTCTTGTCTTGGTCTTGAAGCTTTCTTAAACTAGTGAGTCTCGTCTTGTCTTGGTATATTATTGAGTCTTGACATTTAATCCTCAATTCAGAAACAAGGTCATATAAACTATAAAATAATATAACCTGTCGGAATGGGTAAACAGAAAAAACAATTTTTGTGTAACAAGACCGATTTATTTAAGTTGCAATTGAACAGAATTGAATTGTTTTTAATCAATGTAAAAATGCGAAATATACTTTTTTCAACAGTCAGTAGTATTCATTCAGTAATAGTTAATGCTCCCGTATGCTTGAATATTTTATTATAGCCCTTCAAGTTTTAGTAAATTCTAGATTGATTTGCCCATTAAAAAATACATTGTTTAAAAATAAAAATTTTAAAAATTATTATCGAAAGAGAAGACTCTTGACAAGTCTTGGTCTTGAAACGTCAGGTCTTGTCTTGGTCTCGAAATTTCGGAGATCGTCTTGGTCTTGTCTTGAAATTCAAGACAAGACCGAGACTAGTCTCGGTCAGAGCTGCAACGAATCATTTGAAAAAAGATTTAAATAAGAGATCAAAGATACTTTACTTTTTATCAAATGATTTAAATCAAAAATACTTTTGTCTATAAAGAAGTATTTAAATTATAAATCTTTTTGAGATTTAAATCTTTTATAATAAAAATCATTTTACAAACGATTTAAGTATTTTTTACTATTTTTGCTGTTTTAAATCAATGAGGTATGATCTAAATGATTTGAGAAAGTGTGTTTCAAAATTGATGAGCGGGGGGGCGAAGTTTAAAACCAATAGAGAAGTCGGTGGCAAGGCAAATCACAACTCAACACAAACTATTTGTCCTCTTAGTGTGTGCTGGGAATAAAAATCATTATTGCTTATCCAGAAATAGTTATTTGCATTACTAGATGCGAAAGTTTACTTTTAGGTGTGAGGTGATTTTTGAATGGTCGAGGCAAAGCCGAGACCTTTAAAAAAACACCGAACACCTAAAAGGGCTTTCATATCATGTAATGTATTATCTTTTTTTTTTTACTACCGAAAGGTATCATGGAATTAAATAATTTAATAGTATATTAGGTAATGAGTGTTGTAAGAAGCATATTACGCACGAATGGAAAAGTTACGCAAGATGCCGCATAGCGGCGAGTGCGTATTTCATTGAGTGCATAATTGCTTTACAACTCGAATTATGTACTATACTTTACCTACGATCATATTTATTTAGTAAAATCTGGATTTAGTTTACTAGTTAACAACATTATTCAACAAATATTATGTCAGTTTTGACAGCGTTTGAAAATTACGTAGGCACATTTGTTTCTTTAAACCCCGCGTCAGCGATATAAGCCACCTATAATTGCGTGTCCCGTGCGTTTTGTTTACCGTGCGATTTGTTTACAAAATGTAAAGTTCAACTTACATAGATGGCAGGTAGTGTGTGTTTTACTATTTACAGTAGTGATCGTAGGTAAAACTAATTATTTCATGACTTTATTTGACGTTTTTAATAAATTTTATAGTTTAGGAGGCTGTCTGTGAAAATTGTTTCCATGCCAGCGAAACAATTACTATCTGTCATTGAGGTTATGTTAAACATTTTAATTTCTGGTGGTTTCAAACTAAAATAAATAAATATCAGTTCTAACTTGACAGTGATAGAGTGAAGACCTATTAGATTTTGCTCAAACAGTTCAGTGAAAAACTTAATAAAATGTCCTCAGAAAGTGAGGGAAGTTACAGTGAGATGGAGATGGATGATGATGGCAATTGGAAAAAAGTAAAATATAAAAGAAAAGCTCGAGATAGATTGGAAAGTGTAACAAAGAAAAACAAAAATCCGTCCACACCCACAAATGCTGAAATAAATGCTATCATTGGAACATCAACAAAAAACCCAACCTCATATAAAAACTTATCACCTGAAATAAATACAAGTTCATCAAGCATTCCTAAAAACACAACACAAAACAACAACAAAAAACCATCAACAAACAATTATTCGCAGCAAATGAAAAACATAATGAATCAACAATACAAAAACATGTATTACCTAACAACCACGAGAGAATTTACCAGAACACAAATTGCAGATTTTTGGAGCGCAAGACACCCCCAATCTAAAGACATTATTTTAAAAACAAGCAAAGGATTCTTACTCAAAACAAATTTAGATAAAGGTGTTGCATCAAATTATCTCAATTCATTAAAGCAATCTCAGGTACTACAAAGCTTCCAAGAAACAAATACAAACCTCCAACCATCCAACAAAACACATAATGCCACCTTTGCCTGTGTAATTGCAACCATAGAACAAGACATTGAGGACGTCAAAATCAGAGAACACCTTGAAGCAAATAATTACGTGCTAAGATACTGCAAGCGTATAACTTCTAGAGCCACAGGAAAATTAACGCAGCTGATAAGAATAATAACAGGAGACTTTACATCGTTTCAAAAACTCCTCAATGAAGGGGTATTCTACAAAAACCGATACTATCCAGTCCATCCAAGCACACCCCCAGAACCAACACCAACTCCCTGCGCAAAATGTTCCCTCTTTACACACGTAACTGAACAATGTAACACACCACTAACATGCAGAAAATGTCAAGGAAAACACCATACGAACACTTGCACATCACCTCTACCAGAAAAATGTATGGCATGCAACTCAGAGGAACACCAAGCATGGTCCCCCAAGTGTCCAAAAAGACCAGTTAAGCCCATAGAAGGAATTCCAAATACACGAATAAAATCCATGAACAAAAAATCCAGCGAAATTGACAATAAAATCACAAAGAACAACAAGATACATACACCGATGACACTACACGATCACATTATAGAAACTTACACCAACAAACTCAATAAACCTAAATACACCAACAGACAAGAATTAATTATACAATTAAAAAAAAGATTTATTAATCTATATAACATAGACTCAACAGTCGTATTCAGTGGAAACCATATGTACATATTAATGTTCGATCTAGACAAACCAAACACAACGTCACCAACGGCACCAACAGAAGGTCTAGTAATTCATTATAATGGGGAGTAATATTAAAGTGCTATATTCCAACATCAATAGTTTTTCCCCAAAAAAGCATCTTGTTAACCACTACATACAAAATAACAATGTCGATTGTCTTATGTGTGTCGAAACAAAAAACAAGGAATACATTAATCCATATCAAGACTGGAACATAATTCAACAAAAAGGAAATATATTTAACACCAATATTAGAGGGGGCTGCTTAGCACAGTCGAAAAAGAATCTCCAAATGGGCAAAGAAAACCCTCCAAGGATTAATAATTCTAAAAATAGCTGCCTGCATTTTACAATTCCGTACATCAAATCTAAGCTCCACATATTTTTAGTTTATATTGACAACGGATCAATAATTGAAGAAACCATTTTCACTAAGGCCTCCTTATATGAATACTGCATTATTATTGGAGATTTTAACCCAAACACCACCAGGAAGAAAAATCAGCTTAAAAACTTCTTAAACAGCTCCAATTTTATAAGGATTCATACACCTCCCACGTTTCTCATGCCAAATAATCCAAGTTCAACCCCCGATGTAGTTATGTGTACACAAAATATTCAAAATAATATCACCGAAGTGGAATTAATCTCGGACCTTGGTAGTGACCATTTAGCCATACAATTTAAATTTAATCTACAAGCAAACCCAATTATTCGACCGCCTGATACTTACCTAGACTTGGCTAGATGTAATGTCGAAATCGTTAATGAACAAATGATACAATTTATAGAAAGCAGACAAGAGGCAATCACTCCATTATATATCACTATGTTCAATGAAACACTTAAAAATTTAATAATAGAAAACACACCAACAAAAGTAAAAACATTCTTTAACTACAAACTACCGCCGTTCATTTTAAACCTTATAAAACAGAAAAGAAGATTATACCGTCAAATCAATCAAAACGAAGATCATGACACAAAATCCAAATATAACGAACTTACGAAACAAATCCATGTATTAATACAACAATACAAACAGGACAAATGGATAAATGCATGCAAGAACATTAATGACTCCAAAGGAAAAACATATTGGAATGAAATTAAGAAACTATCCAAATATAAATCTAGCAAATCCACAATCCCTGAAATTTCGTACAATAACAACAGCTACTCCACCGACCAAGAAAAGGCCAATGCTCTTGGCGACTACTTTGAGGACACCACTAAATTTACCATGGATGATAACTTCGATGAGGAAAATTTAAACCTAGTGAACGACTGGTATGAAAACTTTTTCAACACAGACCCTCCAACAGACGAAGATATAAATATAACAGAAGAAGAATACTACAACGTACTGAACTCAGGCAAAAATACAGCCCCTGGCCATGATCATATTAGTAGAAATATATTAAGAAAACTTGAACAGGATATACATCTAGAATTAATTAACATATACAACTACTGTATAAAAAATCATTACTTTCCAATAGAATGGAAAACTGGAGTAATAATTACAGTGCCAAAACCTAATCAAGATCATTCTCATCCACAAAGCTATAGACCAATAACTTTATTACCAGTAATCGGCAAGAACTTGGAGAAAATCATAAAAACAAGACTACATAATGAACTAGACGAACAGATCCCCAAGAATCAATTTGGGTTCCGAGAAAAATCATCTACGATTCACCCCCTCATCATTATGACGTCAAATATACAAACCAACAGCATAATCGGAAACAAATCGGCAGCAATATACATAGACTTAACTAAAGCATTCGACTCCGTCTGGCACAAAGGCTTGCTATTTAAGCTACATCACTCACATTGCCCCAACTATATTCTTTGGTTTCTTAAAGGAAAGGAAAACAAAAATCAAAATAAATGCATCCTTTTCCAGACCATACGAAAACGCACAAGGCGTTCCACAAGGATCTCCACTATCGCCAATGTTATTTAATATTTACTGTTATGACATACCGAACAACCACCAACAAACACACAATGCAGAGTCTTACCTACTTCAGTTTGCGGATGACATAGCCTGGATAGCCCATGGAAAAACTATTGAAAAAACAATGAACATCCTGCAATTTTCAACAACTGAAACCATCCAGTGGTGTGACAAGTGGAGATTAAAAATAAATCCTAACAAATCACAACTAATGATATTTAATCATAACATCTCAAATACTTCTCCAACTATACAAATATGTAACCATAGATTGACACCAGCAGCAACAGTTAAGTACCTTGGAATTAAGATCGACCAAAAACTAAACTTCAACAGCCATACCAAGGAAATGAAAAAAAAGATGATAACTAGAGCAAAACACTTTAGATGTCTAACTTATAAGAATCAAGGTATCAACACCTCCACAGCAAGTAAAATTTACAAAATGATATGTCGACCTATCATGGAATATGGATTCATCCTATTTAACACCTGCAGAAGACCAGCCTTGAACAATATAGAAGTGGCAGAGAGAAACAGTCTACGTAAAATAACAAAATTTCGTCATCCAAATAATCCTCTCTACAACATATCCAATAATTTATTATATGAAAAAACTAGTATCCAACCTATACTAACTCGCTTCAAAGACCTCACCAAAAGATATACACAATCCCAAAACCTCCTTACCCTAATTCAATCCTTCATAATTCAACTGCAAGAAGACAATACCGGAAGAAGAAGATATCCCAAAAAAACACTTTTTGAGGCAATTACAGAGAACAGCAATGATGAATAAATAGAGTAATGATATACCTAATTAAGAAGTTTTTTTTTTTTTTTTGTACTTGTTAAATTCACTGAGGAAATGTTATTTTAAAAATTAATTAGATGTAAAAAAAAGTATTGTAAGACAGGCTGAAAGACTTCGGTCGCTGGCCTTTTGGAATATTTGATCCAATAAATATTATTCTCTCTCTAAATAAATATGTTTGGTGGCGGTGAAAATGGGATACAAGAAGCAGCCAATATTGCTTGTGCCTCACTTTACCCCGAGAAATTCAAAGCAAGGTATATGCAAACTTATGAAGCATTAAAATTTGTTTTTTTTATTTTCCTGTCCTGACCACGAAAGTTCTACTTTCGTAGCTAGCAACTCCTTAGCAACCAAGTAACTCGAATGTTTACTTTCGTTATCGCGAATGTTGCTAGGGTTGCAAAGATTTAAATCGTTAAAAAAGATTTAATTATTTCTGAAAATATTTAAATTTTATTTTTATTAAAGAAAATCAAAGATACTTTCTAAAAAGATTTAAATCATAAATCAAAAATCATTACTGAAGAAAATATTTAAACTCAAAAGATTTAAATAAAAAAAAATGATTTAAATCTCCCGCTATGTTGCAGCTCTGGTCTCGGTCTTGTGGCATCTCTACATTTAAACAAATATAGAATTTTTTAATATAAAAAACAAGTAATATTTTCTGGATAGTAATATGCACACCCAAAAGTGTGAGAAATATTCAGGGGTGAGAAATATTCATCTGAATTGACTAAATCACCTTACTATGATAGAAAAACATCAAACTGGGTGATTTCTAGTGATTTCTCTTGCAATTAAAACCAATAAAAACTCTAAAAAAATAAAATCCACCTCCTTAATTTTTTTTTTTTTTAAATAAATAAATAACCGTATATTAGATATTGTAACTTACACCGTTCTTATGGGTGGTGAAGGGTGAGGGAAATGAGGGGGGAATTTAGAATTTTTTTTTTCTTTTTCTACTTATCTAACGAAACTGAGTATTTGAAAGAATTTCCTGCACTAAAGAATAACTTTTTGTTGCAAGTTCTAATATCAATTTCAATGCCACCCCTAATTAAGGGTTCTTTTTTACTGTCTTCCCGATGTTTTTAGCCAATTCGGGTGACAAATTCGTATTCAGCACCCCAACAAGGTGGTTTTCACACTTTACCACGGATGGTGAAGAACACAAAGATGACATCGATCCATCGATTTTTGAAAAAGTGTCGAATATTCACATTAAAAGACTTTTTAAAATTGCTGAAACCAATTTCTGTGACACTTGACAGAAATCAGTCGAAAGGTGTCAGTTTGTCTCTTGCTGTTGAGGAATGGAAAAAATTGAGTGCCGAGGATAGGAATTTAAAGAAATGTCAGATATTTAAAAGGAGATATGATCAAACTTCAACACCATTTCACTTTTTGGCATATTTGCTGTATCCTATCAGAAATAAAACCAAATACCCACTGTCGAAAGAAGGAACAAGGCTGTTCTAGAGATAGTTTCCCAACATTTTTCTGGCACAAGGTTATTACCGTTAATAATTAAGTTGCAAGCGAAATCCGATCCGTGCCAAGAAACAATGTTTTCAGAAGAAATATTGCAAAATGTTAACATAGTGTAGTGGTGGAAATCTCAAAAAGACATTCCACAAATTAACAAAGTACTGTCTGTATCTGTGTACCATTGCTTCTTCTGCAGACGTGGAAAGTATGTTTTCTTCATATGGACCTGTTCTCTCAGATATTCGGAATAGATTGGGCAATGAAAAAGCATCTAGTACTTCTCTTTAAACATTATAATACTTAATATGTCTTGTTTTGTACTGTTTTGAAAAATATATATTTTATGTTTGCCAAAAACAACCTCTTCTCATATTCAAAAAAATGTTGAGTCTCAGTTAATAAAAATTTATAATAATTTACCTAATAATTACAAAGACTTACCTGTTAAAAACTTTAAAAGAACGCTTCACAATTTTTTAACCACTAAGGCATTTTACTCGATTTCCGAGTTTTTAAACTATAACTTTTAGTTAATGTATCAATTTGTTTATATGTATGTTTGTTCCTATTTGGTATTACAATTATAACTGTTTGTACTATACTTAATTTGACTTGTTCTACACCTGATTGGTTTTATTATAGAATAAAGATTATATTATTATTATTATTATTATTATTATTTTTATATGTTCATATGTTTATTAAAATAATCCTTTAAATTAGAAGCTGTTTAAAGTTTAATTTTTGCAAATACCAGTTTTTACTAATAAGTTTGTATTTTTTCTTTAACATTTAAAAAATCACAATTTTTTAAAATAAAAATCGCTTGATTAAAATCATGATTTTAATCATTATTGAAATCAAATAATTTAAATCAGCTCAACCCTGCAATCGAGTAATATCAAAAAATGGCATTATTTATTTGTATACTTGAATCAAAATTTTACCGCCAAACACATTGTTGATAAACAACTAACCTCAAATGTACATGTTATGTTCTTTAAAATTTCTGAGTACTATGTCACTTATTAAAATTTCCGCATGGTTCCTGTACTTTCAACTAAAATCTTATTCAATGTAGTATTTATAAGTTTTAAATATTTTGTCCTAATAAAATAAGGTGTTTTTTTGTAGGTTGTAAATCCAACCTATAATTAGCAGGTATTTTTATTAATCAACAATATTGAGACATTTGCTTGAATTTTTAAATTTTATCTTGGAGCTATGAAGAATGTGAATACAAACTTTAAAAATGGGAATAGACTTAAAAGGCTACCCAAGGAATCACTACTTCCACATCCAGATTTTCTATCTAAGTCTCTCACAATGAAAAAAATGTTATATGTGGAAATAATTGTTTATGGAACTTTAATTAATAGGACATGGCTAGGCACACGCCGCGGTGTGTACGGAAATCGAAATTAAAGACCCGCCCGACGTGTTTTATTGACAATAACTACATGCACACCGTGGCTTGTACGGAAATCTAAATTAAAAACCCGTCCAAGGTGCCTTATTGGCAATTACGAGTAAAACGCCGAATAATTTAAATTAAAAATCCGTCTAATGGGCCTTCACTAACTACCTAAATGACAAAAACGTACAACGCACTAGAATTTAAAAAATTTGAAGTAATAACTCGGGGGAAGAGAAAGGTATGAGGTACCTTTTGGCTTTTTTGTAGCAATAGTAACATAATATGTTGCTTTTCAGTAATTAAAAAAAACAACACAACCTAATTGCAAACAAAGAAATTAAAGACCCGCGCATGCGCACGTCGGACAGGTCTTTAATTTCAATTTCCGTACACGCCACGGCGTGCATGTAGTTATTGTCAATAAGACACGTCGGACGGGTCTTTAATTTCGAATTTCCGTACACACCGCAGCGTGTGCCTAGTCACTTCCTTAATAATATAATGTTTTAAATCACTTAAAACGATATGCCACATCGGTAGTGGGCGTGGGGCTGATCGAAGGGGGTGGTAGTGGGGTGAATGAAGTAAAAAAAATTTTTGAAGCCTTTGGTTCTTGTACACACACTAAATCACAATTTTATTTTTTTTCACCCCCTTTAAGAATGGTGGTGGTTTATGTGACCTCGAAGTGACAGTAATATGCCTTACTACACTCAGAGAAATGATGTATACAAAAAATATATCAATATTTAGGTCTAATACACTGTACACTGGGAAAACTGTCTTGTTTTATATTTAGTAGATAGGTACATGAATAGGAATACATATATATATGGTATTAATGGAGTTGGTGGCCGAAGTCATGGTGTATTGCAGAATGTTCAAAATATCCCACATTTCAGGCATCATTAATCATAATAATGCGCTTTTAAGCCAATGCATTTTTTTTCATACTGCTACCAGAATATGAAAATACTGTCATGGAAAGCAGTAAAATGTATAGATATACAATGAAAGAGACATATTATGTAGCTTAAAATTAAACACAATATTTGATGAAGAATATATTTTCAATATTGTTGAATAGAATATTACAAATCAAATAGTACAGTGAAAAAAATGTTTACGTAAAATAACAATATACGTGAATAGGGCATGTGCATGTGACGTCACAGCTAACCTCAAAAATATATATTTCTTAAGATTAATGAGTATTTCGTAGCTGTTATTAAAATTTCAGCTTGATTTCCATACTTTCAACTAAAATCTAATTCAGTGTAATGTTTTTGAAGTTCTAAATACTTTCTCCTAATAAAATAGGACTCTTTTTGTAGGTTGGAAATCTAGCCTGTAATTAGCAGTCTATTTTTATTAACCAACATTATTGAAAAATTATTAGCCTGAATTTTTAAATATTTGCTTGGAGCTAGTATTGCTCCAAGCTGAAATTAGTATACAAACATTAAAAATGAGAATAAACCTGAAAAACTTAAAATTTGAGGTTGTTAGTTATATGATGCATATTATTGCACATGCCCTATTATTGAATTTTTTTTAATTGATACAATGAAAAGTTCTTTAGTATGGTACGAGTTGAGAGTCATTACTTAATTACCTTATTCATGGTCACAATACAATTCTGTTAGAAACTGATGAACATATTCTGTAACTTATTGCATTTCTGATAAGAAATTATTTCCTTTCATAATTACTTCTTTTCAACTGCTAATTATTTAGTATATCTAACATTACTTTCTAGTTGTTTCAGTAATATAAACTTGTACATACCTTTCAGGATCTTTGGGAAATAGAAAGAAGCTTATTTGTTTCACCTTCGAAGGGCATGAATGATAAGCACAACCCCTATACCCTTTAGAACCCATTATAAACAAAAATCAAATAAATAAATAAACTTAGAATAAAAAATTGTCAAAAAAATTGGAAGAAAAAGGCACGAAAATAACCAACCATCATGTAAGAGTTTTAAAGACTGTCAATCGCACAACGTCAAGAATTATCATATGGCTTTTGACAAATATATGCCTTATCGTCATGGCGACTATGAACAAATTTGGTCCCGCCAGAAAGGCTTGCTTTCGCTTCTGTATAGTTCCTGTCTTCTGTGCCCCCAACCTTTCAACGGAATAAAATACATACGTGTACCAAATTTCAAGTCAATATCGTAAACGGTTCCAAGGTAATTGTGTGCACAAAAAGAGTTAGGTACATTAAAACAGACAGAATTTTTTTTTTCGCTCAAACTTAAAATCTCGACATTTCATGACATTGAACAAAAATTTTCAAAAATTTTTTTGGTGTTACTATACTTCCACTGGATGTGGAAATAAAAACTGAAAATTTGAGGTTATGTTGTATTATATTAATACAACCGATGGCGTCATCGTTAATCGAACTAGTCAATTATTCAAATTATTTGTTGAAATTTTAAATTGATATATTATATTGAGATTGATATATTATATGCTGTATAGATGTTGGGAAGTGCTTTAACGTATCAATCACTTCATTTTAATAATGTTAAAAAGGCAAATTTGCATATATTGAAAACACCTACTTATTGTACCTAAATTACAATATTATTTTCTAGGCAGAGCAGGGGTTTCTAACTTCGGATAAAAGGAGACACTGATTTCCTTTCTGAATATATTTCTAAGGTATTTCCTGAATTTTACATATTTTGCAGGGGTTTCTTTCTAACTTCGGATAAAAGGGGACACTGATTTCCTTTTTGAATATATTTCTAAGGTATTTCCTTAATTTTACATATTTTCAATACTTATTTAAAGTAATTACAATAATCTTCGTATTTTGAGGGAAATATTTTTTGTATTTCCACAGTATTTCTGAGTTTTATGTTATATCATTACGGCTTAAAATTTTGTTTATTACCCCAAAATGATATTTATTTACAACAAAACAAGAAGTTTATAGTAAGGACTAATAATGAAAAAATGGAAATAAATAAATAACATAGATTATTACATTAATAGATATTTATGTTACCAGTTAAGAAAGACTTTATTTTGTGTAACGAGTGGATGTTTGCGGGATTAGCGAAACGAGATCCCGTAAAATAACACGAGTTACAAAAAATTGTTTTTCGGAGCGTGTTACAATTTGTTACAGTAGCATTAGCCAAACTTCGCCAGGAGGTTAATATAAATAAGGCGCAATAAAAAAAAAATTAAAAAAAACCCTGAGAATTTCCGCCGGCGAAATCTAAGATGACAAGCAAAAATTATTAAATATGTAATGGAGTTAATCATATTACAGAATATATTACAAACTTGCTAATAATATTTATTTCCTTTGATTAAAATATTATACTTTATATTACAAAAATAAAAATCGAAATTGGCATAGGTATGGCCACATGGATCACAATAGATAAATGAACTTATACATTAGTATTAATAACTGAATTGATCAAATCATATAGTAATGTATTTCTTATTCCTGTCTGATATTATGGTATAAGGCTATTATTATAGGAAATTAAAATAATGGTTTTCAATAACTTATGAATCATAATCCGATGATGGTACCGATTGAAACATATTTAGGTGTAACACTAAGTGATACCCTTGAATAGGACAGTTATGTATGCAGTGAAATAAAAAAAAACTAAAACATATCAGATAAGATGTATGAGTAATTTACTTAATAACCTTAATAACCTAGGAATTCGTGGCAACATTAATAAATGTCTTTCATCATATTTATCTAACAGAAAATTTTATGTCAAACATGCTGATGCAAAATCAAAACACTTTAATATTGACATTGGTACCCCACAAGGGAGCGTTCTTGGACCGTTAATCTTCCTATTGTACGTTAACGACCTTCCCGACCACCTAAGTGAAGGTAAAGTCTTCTTATACGCTGATGATACATCAGTTGTTATCTCACATCACGATCCAAAAGAAGTAGAGAGCAAAGTTAGAACTACTCTATCTCAGTTCCATGATTGGTGTCACAAAAATCGATTGATAATAAATAGTGAAAAAACAGTCATGATTCAATTTCATAACAAATTTAAAAAAACCTACAATTTTAATTTCACTTTTGACAACAAACCTATTAAACTTGAATCTAATTCAAAATTTCTTGGAACCATCGTTGACAACCAGCTAACATGGCAAGAACAAATTACATTTCTCTCAAAAAAATTAAATAAGGCCTACTTTGCAATTAAACAATTAAAAGATAAACTTAATCCAGATTCTCTATTGCCAGTATATTATGCTTTATTTTACTCAGCTATTAGTTACAACATTATTGTGTGGGGTCGATCCGCCCATGTACAAAGAGTGTTCATTTTACAAAAACGAGTTATTAGACTAATATATAACCTTGATAGTCGTACCTCCTGTAGAGAGATTTTTAAAAAGAAAAAAATATTAACAATTGCATGTATCTATATATTAAAAATTTTAATATACAGTTATGAAAACAAAAATAAATTCCCATCATATGCTGACATTCACACTCATAATACAAGGCATAAAAATAACATATATATAAATCAACATCACCATGCTTTTTACGAAAAATCACCATTTTATGCAGGATTCCATATGTTCAATTTACTTCCTGTAAACCTCAGAGACTTGCCTGCTCAAGATTTTAAGAAAAAGTTAAAAAATTACTTAACAAATAAAGCATTCTACACCATTGGGGAGTTTGTGTTAAAGATACAAACTGGAGAAGAATTGTAATTTAGAGTCATTTCAGTGTTTTTTCTTTTATTTCATTTTATTTAATGTAGCTTTTGTAAGTGTTTGTTATTAGTGTACCTTTTAATCTGTATGTATGTTGTTTTAACTTTTGTATTTTACTATATTTCTATTTTTTTAATTTTTTTACATGATGACATATCTTATCTACAAATACTGTAGCCACAAAGACAAATAAAGTATTCTATTCTATTCTATTCTACTTGATATAGAAGTTAGACAAAATTTTCATTTCGCTGAGATACAATCTCACCTTCTACAGCGTGATCTACCATAATATGCGGAAAATAAAATGGTGTACTAGTCTTTAATGTGGGAAAGCCCCTGCAAAATTTGAGAGGTAATTTAGTATATTAAATTATTAGTAAATTTGCGAAGATACACTACTGACATTGAGTAGGTCAGGAATAGGTTGACGAACTTACTTGTGAAAAAACGTATTGGAGTTGTTTACATTTCTTTAATTGGCATAAAAAGTGAAGCCGGCGGATGAGATCAAAGTGCCGCGTTTTTTGCTTTCGGTCGAACAATCAGGACACCGGCGTGTTATTGAAATATCTCGTATATCTAGGTACTTGTTTCAGAGTTCACCAGCATAAGTCTTTTCGATTTATTTCGCTATTTTTGTAGTGTGATTTGATTAAAACCAAAGTCACTTCTATCCTCTCCAGCTTTACTGTCAGTAGTGTCAATCCCAAGTCTGATAAAGTGATATGGTTGTACTGCGTTACGTCAGATTAGTTAAAGTCATTGGCGGCGCATTTCTACAAAAAAAATAAGGTCATTTTTTGAAATTTTTAATTTTTTTAACTCCTTTGGGTGGGGACAACCTACTGTTAAATTTTCCGCATGTCATGGTAGGTCACGTTGTATATGGAATTATATTGTGGGGTACATCCTCAGTAGCACAAAAACCATTCTTAATTAGAAAAAGATTCATGTGCTATTCCAAATAAAGATCAAAAAGAATCATGGTTAAAACTAATTTGTATGGGTAAATATACTTCCACTATCATGTCTCTCTATTTAAGAAGTTGCATATTATATATTAAAAAGTTAGTGTCATCATAGTATGTTGTAAAATTTTTTACTTGTTTTATACCTTTGGTAAAATCAATAAATGTATTATTATTCAAATTCTTTACGTAAGCAGAATCCAGTAAATGGAAGGGAGAACTTTCTACACAAACAGAGTACTTTTGCATTCAGTGGTATCTCCACAGCTATTTTGATTTAAATTAAAATCAAATCATTTATTAGTGTTATTAACACTCATCATTATACACTTCAACATTTGTAACTGCTTTCAAGTGCTCAGCCAATCTCGTATTCGTCCTAGGCTAAAGTCTGCTGGTATATTCTTATTCAATCTCAAATCATGTTCAAAATAATGGATATTTATCTTGATTATTATATGTAAACACCAAACATTCATAAATATAATGACGATATTTGGTAGAGGCGTAGAGGCGTCTTGACTGTACATATATTGTGATACATAAAGTTAAGCAACGCTCATTGCAGTTAGTACTTAGATGGGTGACTACCCGTCTGAGGAAATAAGGCGATCTCGTCCCACCTTCTAACGTCTTGTATATCAGTGTATACCTAGAAGCTATGTAATTTGAGACGAGGATTACGTAGTGATACCATCCTTCGGAGGGGATGTAAAGCAGTCAGTCCCTTGTCTGGTAAATGGTAATCAAGTAAAAGATCTCTACTCTTTGACAGAGAAAAGGTTCGGCAAAATTTCCAGGTTCGGAGTAGCTCGTTTCCTGGCGTTGGTGATAGGTAGCAGAAATAGACTGATGTTAAATAAATTAATAAAAAAATTAAATGACGATAATGTTAGAATATTTCATTCAACAAATTTATTCCTAATATCTTCCCTGCATCTAAGTCGAGCAATAACTCAGACATCACGTCACTACAATGCAAAAATTCTCTATAGGACAAGAATGCCACAGGTCAAGATAGCGGAATAACATACTGATTGGAATAATCTGTGGCATGCCTACAAACATACTTTTTGTGATACTATGTTCTTTAACTGGTAATTGTTAATGTGATTGTTGGTATTTGTCAATAGCATTAGGCCTGGAATGATTGGCAGGAAACCCTCATATCACTCTTGGTAGATGACGAGATTTTTAAAACCATGATATGTAACAAAAGTGCTAGGCTCCATCTAGCAGTTGATGTCCATTGCAATCGAAGTAGCAGTAGCCCTGACTGAGCATAGTTAGTAGGTATGCTTTTAGAGGGCAGAATATTTACTTATATAATATTTTGCCGAACTCCTCTATATGTTTCCTTAAATATATAAGGAATAAAACCGTTAGGCGAAGCCTACCACTTTTGTTAAATGTAGTTGTTTTATAAATCTCGTCATGTATCAAGACTGATATGAGGGTCTCACTCCAGTCATTCCAGTCCTACCTTGCACTGATGAGAGCCAACAGCTCGAAACGGCAGCCTGCAAATTGTGTGAAGTGGCTGGAATGAGAGCTCCTTTGAGTAGGAATAAATCGTTCGGCTGGTGTTTGTTGCAATCGAGACTTTAGCGTTTTGTGGCAATACATAGTTATTGCACTTATTGCAGCCAGGCTTGTAATTCGTAATCCAGCGCTCGGCGAAGCATTAGTCCGGAGAATAGTTTTGAGGAAATGTATAGAGGAGTTCGACAACATACTACACTAGTAAACTTTAGGACAAAGATATTTTTGGTAATTTATTTGCAGTGTTAATTTGGTCTAAGTCAGGGTGTATTAAATAGGTGGTGCGACGACAACCCACACAGTGGCTTCATAAGTGCTTACTTTGTACATAATGTAATAGATGGCAGGACCAATAAGTTCTCTCATTACTTACGCATAGATAGATAATTTTACAGGTTCTGTGCATACGTGCATACAGTCTTGCATACATTCCCGGCGTTTTGTTTTTGTTTAGTGAAACAAGAGTCCAGTGACATCTGACATTAAGTAGCTAAATTAAAACATTGAAAGAATATATGCAACACTACATGCAGCATTGCATGTATCGCCACAGCTAACCTCAAAAATATATATTTCTTAAGATTTACAAGTATTAGGTAGCTATTATTAAAATTTCTACCTGGTTCCTGTACTTTCAACCAAAATCAAGTTAAACGCAATGTGTATGAAGTCTTAAATAGTTTGTCACAATAAAATAAGACACTTTTTGCAGGTTAGGAATCTAACCTATAATTAGCAGTTTGTTTTTATTAACCAACAATATTGAAAAATTATTTGAGTGAATTTTTAAATATTTGCTTGGAGCCAGTATGGCCCCAAGCTAAAAATGCCCATACAAACATTAAAAATGAGAACAAACGAAAAAAACCTTAAAATTTGAGGTTATGTTAGTTATACGATCCACATGCCCAGGTAATTGTAGGACCTTATTGCTCGCGCCATCTACTAAAGAAAATAGTAACCATGCACTTATGAAGCCATTATTATAATAGGAAAGTGCCGTACGTCGGACCACCTATTTAATACACCCTGGTCTAAGTCTAAATGTTAATTAGGGTCTAAGGACACACCCACACAGTTTTCAATTCACAATGCAAGAGTTACGAGATGCAGTGAGTGGGGAAATACCCAATGATAAGATAATCAACAGTAGGCAGCTTCAAAAGTTTGGAGATCAGATAATAGTCACAAAAGATGCCAACCAATTTTAGCCTTCACTTATTTGTTTTGCTAACACAGGGTATAAAGTTCTGACTGGTACTTGGTATGAAAGCAAGGAGGCCAATGCAGCAGACAAGCGACTCGGGGTTGTCAAAACTGCAGGACAAACTAGAGGAAGCATTATACTCTTCGCCGATTTACTGAGCTTTTTATATAATTGTTACACATTCTATAGGATACTCTTCGCATTTTTCTTGGAAATAATGTTAGTTTTTGGACATTCTAAATTTTGTGATACCAACTTTGTTGTGGAAAAAAAAATGAAAAAAAATTCACCATGTGAGGGATCGAACACGAGACCTTTGGATTCCAAGGCAAATGCTTTAGCCATTGGGCTCTCTCATCTTACCAGAAAACTTGAATAAATGTCATTCAAAAATTATAATTCGACGGATTAGATACATTATTATGAAATATATATATTGGTAAAATGTAAAAACAGAAAAAAATATAGAGAATAACATTTCGAAAGATTTCTATTTAAGTACAAATGACAGAAATTTTGAAAAAAAATTTTTTTTATTTAAATGATTAATAACTTTTTTATTTATTGATTGATTTTTTTCAATAGGGTTCCTCCTCTAGCTAACGCTAACTTACTTTCCAAATTTCAATACAATCGGACTTTTCTTTCTTAAGTTATCGTGCTTACAAGAAACGTGACGGACGGACAGACAGACGGACATTTTGAAAGTTGTTCAGAATTCGTTCACTAATACAATGATATGAAAATTTTTTCTCTACGAGTGATATTTCCGGTATTAGAAATGTGCCGATCAAATGCAATATATTCTTCGTTTTTGCGAAGAGTATAATAATTAGGCAGGATATACAACATCAGGTATATAATACATCCACATACCTCCCACGGGACGACTTTCTAAGGGATGCCGAACGTATTTTCCCAACACCATTTGTGTTTCTGGAAGAGGTGATGCTTAAAAAGACCAAGGCAGTGAAACAAAATCGAAAGAAGTGTATTACACACATGCCATCATATCAAATATTCGCTGACGTACTTTTTCTTCCTCTAAAATGAACAGCTTGGCATTGCTGTTGTAGAGGAAATATGCATCGATGCCCTGCAATTATGTTAGGCCTATCTCCATTATTGTTATTTTTTTAAATAACTGTAACTTCTGATGTTACGCATTTTATAAGAAATTTAATGCTCTACATCTGAAGGTTTTTGCCGTAAACCAAATGCCTTAGGCGCTAGGAGGCAAAGTCCGCCGAAAAACGAGGTGTAAAAACTTTTTTCAGAAAAATGTCGATTTTTGACATACGAGAAGTGAAAGAAAAAAAATTTTTTTTTGAAAATATTGAGATTTTCAAAAAATTTTGTAGGGAGGCATATCTAGTGATTCTGATCAACTGTCAGTAACAAAATTTTTGTTGTCTTATGGAGTTGTATGTCTGATAAAAATTTGAAATGAATTCGGCCACAAATAAAAAAAAATACAATGGTGTCCACGAGAAATGAAACAAAAATTTTTTTTTAATATTCCGATTTTCATAAAATTTTACTAGTGATTCTGAAAAACTTTCAGTAACAAAATTTTTGTCTGTCTCTAAGACTACTATGATTTCTCGAAAATTGCGATTTTCTTTTTATCGCAGTAGGCCGGTGTTTTAGATCTAGGCAGTATTTATGAGTTGAATAAAGTTGTCTTATGGAGTTGTATGGCTGATAAAAATTTGAAATGAATTGGGCCACAAATAAAGAAGATACAGGGTGTCTACACAAAAAGTGAAACAAATTTTTTTTTTTTAAAACATTTCGATTTTTACAAAACTTTACAGGCGAGCATATCAAGTGATTCCGAACAACTTTCATTAACAAAATTTTTGTCTATCTCTTAGCCTACTATGATTTCTCAAAAATTGCTGTTTTCTTTTTATCGCAGTAGACCTTCGTTTTAGATCTAGGCAGCATTTATGTGTTGAATAAAGTCGTCTTGTGGAGTTGTATGATTGATAAAAATTTGAAATGAATTGGGCCACAAATAAAAAAGATACAGGGGTGTCTTCACGAGAAGTAAAACACACTGTACACTGTACATGACCCTGTGGTTGAGAGACATGTAATCTTGGCTCTCACCCTGGAGTCCCGGGTCTGATTCGTAGTCGTGGTATTGGGATTTTTTCAGAAAAAAAAAAGTTGGTCCTAGTATACTTGAATACTGGGTGAATATTCTTTGTCTCGAAATGTGTGGCCTGCACATTGGCAAATTAGTGCAAAACAAATAAGAAGTGAACATTACTATATGTAGTATATTATCACAAATAACATGTATATCTTTAAAGAACTTGAAATAATTCTCTCCCTTTCTTCACGAAATATCACCAAGTAATGGTCTTCCTAGAATTATACATTTGACAGCAGAAAAACATTTGCCAAAATTAATTATTCCAGTCCATTGAAGTCAATTTTGAACATTTAATATTATGTCTGTTTTTATATATTTGAATTTAAATTTGAAATGTACAATCAACATTTTCTGAAACATCAATTGATTATATAATAAATAGCGATGGCGAAAAAATTGAAGCTCCTGAAAAAATTATCGAGGAAATTAATAGCTTTTTCACAAGCATCGGATCAAATGTAGGCGTATCCTCCAACTACAACCTCTCGATGACAAATATTTCAAACTCGATATACTTACATCCGGTCACAGAACAAGAAATAAGAGATATAGTGCAGAACTTAAAAACGAAATACACTCAAGATATAGATGGACTCTCCACATTTATATTAAAAGAAATAATCGACTGCATAATAACCCCACTAACAAACTTAGTAAACAAATGTCTGCAAGAAGGGATATTCCCTGACAATTTAAAACTAGGAAAGGTTATACCCATCTACAAAAAAGGAGATAGACACATAATTAATAACTACAGACCAATATCGATACTGCCAGTTCTTTCTAAAATCTTTGAGAGAGTAATATATAATAGAATTCTGTTCTTCGCAACATCAAATAACATACTGTGCAAAAATCAATTTGGGTTCAGGAAAAATCTAACAACAAACCATGCAATTTGCAACTACCTTAATTATGTTCTAGACCATCTAGATCAAAATAAGAACGTATTCTCTGTTTTTCTAGACCTCACTAAAGCCTTCGATTGCGTACCCCATGAATTACTTATAATGAAACTAGAGAATTATGGATTAAGAGGTAACTGCTGTTCACTTGTGAAATCCTACCTACAAAATAGAACGCAAGTCACTAAAACACACGTACAAGGAAGCGAGCAGACATCCTCAATAGCTAACCTAACAGCTGGAGTACCGCAGGGGAGCATCCTGGGTCCGTTGCTGTTCCTTCTATTCGTAAACGATCTGCCAGTTCACATAAACTGCGACAACATAACAATGTTCGCAGATGATACCACTGTCTCTAACGAAGATAATGACATTAGTACTCTTAATAACCACATGAACTTATTAATGATTAACATAGAAGAATGGTGCGAGATGAACAATCTCTTAATAAATGCGACGAAAACATATGTAATGAACTTCAGGTCAGTCTCTGGGTATACAAGAGTGCAATATAATGACGAACGCATAACAGAAGCCAATCACGTTAAATTCCTAGGAATAATCTTGCAAAGTGACATCAAATGGGATCAACAAGTTACCGCTGTATGCTCAAAGTTAGCAAAATATGTATACCTTCTAAACGCCACAAGGAAAGACATAAGTCAAGAAGCTGCTAGAACCGTATATATGGCATATTGCCAATCTCAACTAATGAACGGAATAATATTTTGGGCATGTACTACAGCAGCTAATATAGATAGGGTATTCAAAACCCAAAAACGATTGATACGAGCATTATGCAATGTCCCAACCACCACTAGTTGTCGACCGCTATTCAAATCGCTAAGAATACTGCCAATAATGAGTCTGTATGTCTTAGAAGCAGTAAAATTCGTACACAATAACACTAATCTATTTAATAATCATCAAGTTGACCATCCCTACGGCACCCGTACAATGGACGTAAGACTTCCACAACATGTCCACGCTTTCTTCCATAACTCCTTTAAAGTGCAGTCTGTGAAACTATATAATATGCTTCCGAATAAGTATAAGTCTCTAAGCAAGTCAAACTTTAATAAAACAGTGAAAAAATTCATCTTGCAACACTGTTTCTACACTGTTCAAGAATTTATAAACTGCTGTGATGCCATGTGATTATTCATATTATTTTTTTATGTGATTATTCATATTTTTACATATTATTTTATTTTTAGACCAAGCACTTATATTTTATATTTTACAATAAGTATTTTATTCGTTTGTATTATTTTGCATGTTTTTATATTGTAATTTTTATGAGTTGCACGCTATGTATAGTATGTATTTTAATGTTTAACGTTTAACTTAATGATCAAGATGAATAATCATCCTTCTGTTTGACCCACCCACAACATTCATTTGTAATGTATTTTGGAAATAAAACTATCTATCTATCTATCTATCTATCTATCCTTGAAAATTTGATTATCAGCTTCATTTGTATCCATGAAAAATGCATTTATTTTATTAAGTTAATACAATATTGTCGTCATAGATGTGTGCTCAGAAATATGTTCTTTATTTTAAAATGCATTTAACTTATGAATATTGCTGCAGGAATTCAACAAATGTAGATTTTATAAGTATTAAAAAAATAAAATATCATTTTTTTTTTTTTCAGGAGGTTATCGAGGAAAATTTTATGAACCAGAGAAAAAAAGCGATATTAAATTAAATCTTCCAGAAGATACGAGGATCTCTAAATTACTCCGTAGATTAAACATCGAGACCGATCAGGACAACTCATTAGCTATATCTAAAAAATTATTGGAAGTCTTACTGTTGCCTGACAATGCCCACTATGTTCGCAAAGCTTTCCATATCCTTGGAGAGTCCATGTTTGAGATTCTGCATGTCTCTCCAGGCCCATTGGCTAAACAACAAGCAGCTAGGGCCTTGGGCCGCATGGGTTACATAATGGGTCAAGAGAATGACTTTGAACGATATCAGCATTGGTTATTTTCAAAAATGAACAGTTCATATGAAGAAATACAAATTTTGTTGATGAAAACTTTTAAAGAGACACTCGCCCTTGAAGGGAAAAAACCAGTTTTAGAAAGTCATATAGAAAATTTAATCAACAATTTAGTCGTGGCAATTGAAACAACAGAAAATGCAGAAGTATTCAAATCCATATTAGATGTTTTAGTCAGTGTTGTAGAAATGTATCCATCAGAATTTTATGAACAGTTTCGAGATACAATTGATTTATTGTTTGGTTGGCATGTAGACCATACCCAACCTCTTTCTAACATTGAATTTATATCAAAAAGTTTACAAAGAATCTCCCATCATTTTAAATGCAATTTAGAGTTTTCAGTTCAACTCATTGAAAACTTTTTAGAAGATATTACAAACTATACAACTCAGTTAAATGAAACTGGAGAAATAAGTACTTTGGATCACGTTACAGTTTTAATACTTGCTATGAACACAGTTCTGAAGTGTTTAGATACATCCTTCCATCCAGTAAACAATAAAAATGTTAAAACTGAATTCATAAATACTGGTCTAAGTCGAATTGTAAAAACTGTGACGGATGCTTTAGAATCATATGTACCAGATAACCTAACTATCGCTGGCAATGACTGTATAACAATTCTCCTTGGATTTTTAGATAACAAACCTCAAAGTCTCAGTAACCTGATTTACAAATTAATTGATTTAGAAATATCAATGATAAATGATTTATCTGATGCAACCATCATTTCTTTATTACTAATGATTTCTAAAGTCATTAAAGAATTATCTGCCAATTTACCAATAGAACTGATAGAGAAGTTAATTGGACCGAAGTCTGATATTGTTAAATTACGCTATTCACCCTTTAAAAATTTGCAAGACTCTGTGATTTGTGTGTATCAAGCATTGTTGAACCTGAAGAATGTATCCTTGCTACAAGAGGCGTATAGATATGTTTTAGGAGACCTTGAAGTAATATTCAGGCAAATAGTTCCAAGTGTAGAACCATTCACACAGAGTAATCCATTTATCGACGTTGATTGTCCGATGGATTCCACTGAACTCACTGCCCTATTTTTGCTACGGTGCTTATCACAGTTAGCTAATGCAAGTTCAATTATTGTGATGTGGGCCTTAAAACCCAGTATATTAGAACTAATAGGTGTAGATCTCAAGCCTTATGATCCTCTTCTCGCTAAAAATGCACCCTCCTTACAATATTGCTTATTGTATCTCTTATATTCCCACTGCAAATGCTATAATCACTTTATATCCAGTAGTAGTTTGGTGAATGACAAACATGAGTTACCAAATATGTTGAACAGATTCGCCTTGACTGAAGGCTTGAATATCAATGATGTTCCCAATACTTCGCCCAATTCAGAAAATTTTGCCATCATTCTAGATATCCTTTATAGAACTCTTGGTACCGAAACTTCTTGTGAAGTCACTATGCTGTTACTCCAATGGTTTAATGATATTTTGGTAAACTCTGAGAATTATTTGGAAAATCTGTATATAAATGAGAAGTTTCTAAAAGTTGCAGAAGTTCTAGTTAAATGTGGTTATCACTTCAATACAAAAGTAGCATTGGCAGTTTGTGATAATTTAGATAAGCTACTTTGTAACAAACAACTTTCCTGGAGTAATACCTTCCTCTCAAATATTAGTGATTTATGTAAGCTACATATGAATTCTAATAAAGTTGTTCTACGAGAATGTTATTCCAAACTGTCTTCCAATATACCATGGGACATAGCAATCGTTGAACTCAATAAGATGAATTCCATTTACAATATTAAACATAAGAGCACAAATTTAAAAGACTACAATGACTATATGGTGTATTTGGCTCAACATTTGCATTTAAATGGTACTATAGATGGTGAGATGTACCCATTACAGTTTAAAACGTTTATGAACTTTTTATTGAAAAACGAGCTGCAAGATGCCAATTGGATGGAAGACCTTTTTACTTGTTGCTGGGTAGTAGAGTCAGATTCGCAGATGAATATGGAATTGTTTTATGACTTAGCTGTGAGTTCTAGACAAGTATTAAACAACTGGACAACTCTAGAGGCTGCACAGTTTTGTGTCAATTACAAGTTACGAACTCCGCTTGGAAAACCAAACGAGACTTTTACTAAAATTGAAGGTGCCTTAAATCAATTAGGCAATGAATTAATTGCTCTGAAGAAAGTTGGCGGAAAAGCTGACAACTTTAAAACCGATGGTAATAGAGTTAGATTGTTATTAATGTTTGTTGAGCATCTGGAAAAATCCATTTATAATGCTTCTGAAGGGTGTGCCATGGCAATGCCACCAGCTACGAAAGTAGTTCGTTCCTTTTTTATTGCCAATACAAATACCTGCAATGAATGGTTCTCTAGAATTAGAATGGTTGTAATGCATATTGCTTTACATTGTGGCGATGTGAATATTGCCCTAAGACATGGACAATGTCTGTTAAAAGACTTCGTAAGCTTAAGAAAAACTAATACAGTTGAATTTGAAAGAGTCACTATGTTTGTTACTCTGGCCTTACTGCATTTAAAAGAAATCGAAGCTCTATATGGATTGTACGCTTGGTGTAAAGCAAATACTGGAAAAAGATTTTCTTGGATAAAATGTGCAGCCGAGCAAGCCTCTAAAAAATATGAATTAGCCGTGGAAGGGTACAAAAAAATTTTACACGATATTCAATTCAGTACAGAGACAAGTCGAGATGATGATTCAAAGTCGGACTCTTTAGAAGAACAAAGAAAATTGGATGCAGATACACAAAATTTTATTACAGATCAAATAATTGTATGCTATAAAGAATTGAGCAATTGGATTGATCTCTTTGAGTGGCACAATAGGCAGGAAGAAGTTAACCTAGAAAACGGCAGAAAATATAAATTTAATACCACAGACTGGGAATGTAATAAAATTTTATGTGATATGGAAAGTGATCAAGCTTTTAACGAATTATCAACTTGGACTTATAAAAACGAAGAACGTTGCTGGAGTGTTTATGAAAACTTGTCAACAACAGAGACTAATTTATATAATATTGCCATAAATTTAGCTTCTAAAAAAGACGAGGATTGTATCATTAAACTCGATGAAAATATTTCTGCAATAAGAGAATCCATACAGGATTATATAAATTTGTCACCATCTGAATTCTTACAGAATTACACACTGCTACAGTATGTTGCCAATGGATTAAAACACATAGCACTCGATAATCTAGCCCACACTGTGTTTTTAGTATCAGAAAATTTTGAAAATGAGATTCAGAAAATTGATTCCTGTGTTCTCAGAAAAATTTTATGGTGGTCTGAGTACTTTGGCAGAGTTCAAAATCAAGGATTTAACATTTTTTGTAGTAATTTACGACTGGATATTATAAAACGGGCTAGGAAAGAGAAAAATTTCAAAATGGCTGCTAGTCATATTTACAAATTTTTTAAGGATAAAAATTTTGCGTTTCTCAGTGACAAAAATCTAAATAATATTGCAGTGTACTTTATTCAGAAAGTATCAGAGGTGAATGTATGGAGTGTGGACACAGCAAGAGCAATCTCAGAAGTAATCAAATTATCATATTCATATGAAGAAAATCACCATCAAACTTTCAATTTATGTGCAGCTGCCTCCACAGCAATATCTAAATATGCTGAGTTATTTGGGATAATGGAACTTCGTAAAATTAGTAGCAAAATTCTTCTCAAATTAGCGAATTGGTTGCAATCAAATGAAAACATTTCATTGACCGAAATGACCAGTCCTTTGGGAAAGCTAATTTTGGTGCTGCCAGAAATCGGAATGGTTGAAAATGTGGCATCAAATATAATACCTATGAATGAAATGGTTATAGGTAAACTCCTACATTTTAGCGTCCATCATTGTGGATCTTTAGCAAAAAGTTGGAACGCATTTGGTACTTGGTGTTATCGGTGGGGGAAGAAAATTGTTGACCACAGTTCTGATATAAAAAACAATTTAAGCGAAGAGCACTGCCTAGAAATAAAAAAGTTATTGCCTCCAGAGACATCTGAGGATGATTTAACAAAGATATTTTTAATTCTATCCCAAACTCGTTCCGTAATTGATGAGGAAGATATTGATTCAAATGAAATTAACACTTCAGAGATGATACAAAATCAATTACAGTGTGTCAATGTCCTGAGGAATGCTACAGAGGAACAATTACAGAATTTGGTACAAATTTGGAGAAGTACTCAGAAAAGAATTTACCACTATTATGCATTAAGTGCTGAAGCCTATTTTAAATATTTGCATTTAGTTCTGAATTTAGAAAATATTACCAAGAGTACTGAATGTAGTACAATTACGATTACACTGAGGTTGTTAAGGTTAATTGTAAAATATGCCCTTGAGTTGCAGAATATTTTAGAAGATGGTCTACAGACTACTCCGACACAGCCTTGGAAGGTTATCATTCCTCAACTTTTTTCAAGATTAAATCACCCAGAAATTTATGTACGTCATAGAGTATCAGATTTGCTCTGTAGAGTCGCTGAAGATGCTCCACATCTTATTACATTTCCAGCTGTGGTGGGTGCCTTGGAAGGGGGTCTTAAATTTGATTTTTCAGAAATTACATTACCAAAAGACTGTTTATCTCAGAACAACGAATGTAATGATGACAATGAACTTAATGAAGATGATGATAATAATTATGAGAGTGATAACGAAGAGTCAGCAAATACTTTACAGACGTGTTTTAAGACTATGGTTGATACCTTAAGTAAACAAGATCCAGAAACAATTGCCCAAGTGCAAACATTAGTAAAAGAATTGAGACGCATTACCCTTCTCTGGGACGAGTTGTGGCTGGGCACACTAGCGCAGCATCAGTCAGAAATAAGTAAAAGACAGCAGCAGTTAGAATATGAAATTGAGAAAGTCAATGAAAACGCAAGTTTAAATAAAGAAGAGAAGGCTTCCCTTATCGTAGAAAAACATCGCATAATAATAAAACCCATTATATTTATTTTAGAGCAACTGCTGGATGTAACTAGTGTGGAAGCAGAAACCCCACACGAAAAACAGTTCCAAGAGAAATATTTAGAAGATATAAAGGATGTCATAAACAAGTTGAAAAATCCTGATAACCCAGAAACTCCCCAAGATTCTCTGCAACCATTAAAATTATTGCAGAAGAAATTTCAACAAAAGTTTCATAAGAGAGCTTCATATTCATTGAAGATGCAAGATATAAGTCCTGTGTTATATTCGATTAAAAATACAGTGATCGCAATGCCAGGTTTAGCTACAACTGCAAAGAAAAATATTACTATATCACATGTTTCAAATGTGGTGTCGATTTTGCCAACAAAAACTAAACCAAAGAAATTAGTTTTTTATGGATCTGATGGACAAACCTATACGTATTTATTTAAGGGATTGGAAGATTTACATTTAGATGAGAGAATTATGCAGTTTTTGAGTATTGCCAATACCATGATGGCACAAAATGCCGACCCGACAGGTCACAACCTGTATCAGGCTAGACATTATTCAGTGATTCCATTAGGACCCAGATCTGGTTTGATATCTTGGGTGGATGGAACGACACCTGCTTTTGCCTTATATAAACGTTGGCAACAGAGGGAAATGGCTAAACCAAATACTAAGACATCTATAAATACCACGACAAGTGTATTGCGTCCATCTGAATTATTTTATAACAAGCTGAATCCACTGCTACAAGAACATGGTATTAAAAATATTGAAAACCGTAAAGAATGGCCATTAAGTATTTTAAAACAGGTTTTAACAGAACTAATGAGTGAAACTCCTAGTGATCTGCTAGCTAAGGAACTCTGGTGCAATTCTATTAGTGCGGGCGTTTGGTGGCAGGTCGTTAAAAGATATTCATATTCCGTGGCCGTTATGAGTATGATTGGTTACATTATCGGACTGGGTGACAGACATTTGGATAATGTGTTAGTCGATTTGACTAGTGGTGATGTTGTGCATATTGACTATAATGTATGTTTTGAAAAAGGAAAGACTTTACGAGTTCCAGAGAAGGTCCCCTTTAGGTTGACTCCCAATATCAAAGATGCACTGGGTGTAACAGGAGTAGAGGTAAGTCCTACATATATTTTTTATAACAAATTGTACTATTAGACCAGTTGACTTATCTTGAGAAATAGCGGAAAAATTGGGAAAGATTGCAGTTGTTTATTTTGATGCCATTGTTCAAAACGACTTTTTCGCTATATCATAATCAAAGAGATGTGCAACGATGGAGGTTAGATGGTTGTTATTAGATGAACCAATATTAAGAACTCTTAAGAATTATCGAGTCTTCCCCAATTTTTCCAGGTATTTTTCCTTATTTGACTGAACAAAATTACAAAATAGAAGAATAAAATTCAAGGTCTAAATTATATGTCTGAGGTTACTTTCGGTCTTCTGCTTATTACTGACTTATCACTCAAATACTGCATGTGATGCAAGGTCGTCACTCTGTTTCCTCAATTAATGAAGTATTGATGATTCAAATTAATATTTCTGCTTTGGTAACACGTGCTGCGTGATGTCACGACAGACATTTTGTCACGAGCTAGGCATTATTCAAATTGGACTCCATAGCACATTAGTTTTAAATTGTTTTACATTACAATTATTAGTGTTTTCCTGTTTGCTGATTAATAAATAAATATTGTTAGATTGTTATAGTTGAAGTAATCTTATTAGTGAGAAGTGTAGTGTGTGAGAGGTAAGAGAATAAAAAAGGCAGCAACTTATCTCCCTTCTTTACTCCACGTTTACATTAAGAGAGAAGATACCGGCCTTTCGATATCGGCTATCTGACATGGGCGTATGAGTGTGTTGTTTAACCCAGGACCGCAGTTAGAGACACAGTTGAGCTTATACTGTCCGGGTGAAGATATAATTCGATAATTACTTCATATTCCTTTATTTGTTTTTGAAAATAATTTTAGTAAGTTTTGTTACCAATTCATAGCAGTGCTTTGGGGGATATTGTAAGTGTAATATTATAAATTATTGAAAAAGTAAACGAGGGAACATTATAGTTAAGTCCGACTCTGCGTTCTGCATCCCTTGGCTCTCAACGTCGCTCACAAATGCGATTACTTCAACTATAATTTATATAATATTGCCATATTAAACAGATTACTTTATTGAAGCATTATAATTAGAATTTTAGGAGGTTTTCACAGAATTTTAGGAGAATTTTAGGAGACGGAAGGAATATGTTTTTTTTTTATGAGAATTTTAGGAGGATTTGACACCTTTTTTAAGAAAATTTTAGGAATTTTATTTTAAATATTTTTTTATTATTAAAATAGAACAAATGTAACATATAACAAATTGCTTAATAAAGTAAAAAATTTAAATGTGATAAAATAAATTTTAATAAAAACTTTTATTCTATATTACTAGGGGAGCCCACCCTAAGTGCCCGTGCACCCCCCCCCCCGATCCTTTAGGACAATGTTTTTCATAAAGATTAAAGCCTAAGGAACAATTTAAGACATGTCCTAAAAAAAAAAAATTGGCTGCACTTTCAAAATGGCGTCCGTTAAAAAAAAAATTTGCAAATATCGTTTTTGTCATTTAACACAAAAACTAAAAAAGATGGAGAAAAACTTTCTGTACAAAAAATAAAGTGTATAAAATTTTCTACAATTTTGTTCCTATACAATATTTGCATTGGAGTTACCATTTCCCAGATAAATGATTCAGCTCTTAAGATAAAATATAAGATTCAGTATAAAACGTAACACTACGGAAGCCCACCTTAACTGTCCGTGCACCCCCCCGATCCTTGGGGTCAATGTTTTTCATAAAGATTAAAGCCTAAGGAACAATTTAAGACATGTCCTAAAAAAAAATCAGCTGGCTGTACTTTCAAAATGGCGTCCGTTTAAAAAAAAATGCAAATATTGTTTTTGTCATTTAACACAAAAACTAAAAAAGATGGAGAAAAACTTTCTGCACAAAAAACAAAGTGCATGAAATTTTCTACAATTTTGTTCCTATACAATATTTGGATAGGAGTTACCGTTTTCCAGATATCATTGTTACCGTTTTCGAGATAAATGTCTGCACATTTTAATATTATTATTATTATTAATTTTTTTCAGTTTATTTTATTTTTATGTTAATAATATAAAGTTATATTATACGCCTTACAATAATTGTCACAGTTATTTCTTTTAAATGATTTACCGATATATGAATTTCCATGTTTTCTTAATTTTGGACTCATTTATCTGGAAAATGGTAACTCCTATCAAAATATTGTATAGGTACAAAATTGTAGAAAATTTTATGCACGTTGCTTTTTGTGAAGAAAGTTTTTGTCCATCTTGTTTAGTTTTTGTGTTAAATGACAAAAACCACAAAATGACCATATACGTAAACACGATATAACAACTATACAATAGACTGATTTACAGTCATTATATCATTTCGCTAGTAAAATATTCGTTCATATTATAAAATGGATTGTCCAATAGATATTCTTTCACGTATTTCAACAAAATTCCTCCTGGCAAACTTCTTTTTTGTAAGGGTATTTTATTCCAAATTTTAATTAGGTTGTTATGCACATTTTTTTGAATGAAGCTGAATTTAGTTTTGTCAGGTAAAAGGTTCTCTTTTGTTTTTGTGTTATAATTATGTGCCCTTTGGTTACCTATAAATGAACCCTTGTTCTGGACTATAAATTTTATTGCCTCATACACATATAAGGTAGTTGTTGTGAGTAAGCGATTTGCTTTGAAAATTGGTCGGCAACTTTCTGTTTTTTCCATCCTAAAAATAGTTCTTAAGCATCTCTTTTGTAAAATCAGCACTCTCCTTGCGTCGACTGAGTTTCCCCAAAATAAAATCCCGTATCGAATTTTAGATACGATATATGCATGGTACAAGTTTAGAGCTGCTATGACACCTACCCTATCATTCAAAATTTTTAAGGCATAGCAATACTTTGATATGTCTAGTAAGAGAGTATCAATGTGTGCTTTCCAGTCAAGTTTTTGATCTATTTTGATTCCCAAAAATGAAACTGTATTTACAGTTTCTATCGGCGAACCATTTACATTAAGTTCCATTCTGTGGTTGCCTCTAACACCAAAATTTAAGATTTGTGTCTTATCTGCATTCATTAATAAATTATTTTCTGAAAACCAAGTTTGGAGCATTTCCATAGTATTTGTAATTTCCATACTGGCAGCTTCCCTGCTGTTTTCACTGAGAATCACGGAGGTATCATCGGCATATAAAATGACCTCATGTTGAACAATTGCTGGTATTTCGTTAGTATATAAGATATACAACAGAGGACCAAGGATTGAGCCTTGTGGTACACCTTTCTTAATGTATATAGTTCTAGATTTAATTAAATTACTGTCTTTGTCTCTTTCCACTACAGACTGCCTTCTATTGGACAAATACGATTTGATGAGATTTTTTGCCACTCCTCTGATACCATACTTTTCCAGCTTCTCGACCATAATGTCGTGATCCACACTGTCAAATGCCTTCGAGAGGTCTAAACAAACAGCTAACGTGTGTTTATTCTCATTCATTGAGTCTAGCACTTTTATTAAAGCCTGATAAATAGCTTTTGTTGTTGATCGACCTCTACGAAAACCATATTGACAATCCGTGATCAACCCCGTTACCATCGAGAAAGCTTATTAATCTTTCATATATAATTTTTTCAAATATCTTGCTGATATTTGACAAGAGAGAGACAGGTCTGTAATTTTTAAATTCATCATTTTTACCTTTGTTCTTATAAATTGCTCTTACATGCGCCATTTTCAAACTGTCCGGGTATACACCTTTTAGGAAGCAGAGATTTATTATATGTGCTAAGGGAACCGAAATAAGATCAGCCACTTTTTTTAGGAGTGAAATTGGAATTTCATCCTCCCCAACAGAGCTTTTATTTTTTAAGTTTTTGATACACTCGTATACCTCACCTTCAGTTACACCGCTTAGAAAAATTGAGTTATTGCTTTCCTTAATGTTTGTGAGATCTACCTCAGAAGAGTTATTCGTGTCTGGACATGCATTGGCAAAAAAGTTGTTTACTTTGTCTAACAATTCATTATGATTTTTAAGTTCCTCGTAATTATCTAATATGCTGTTTTTTGAATTGTCCTTCCCTGTAACTTTCTTTATTAAAGACCAAGTTGCTTTCGCTTTGTTTTTAGAGGTTAAAATATATTCAGTATTATTTAGCTTTTTTACTCGATTAATAACTTTCTTTAGGATGTAAGAATATTTTTTGAAGTAATCCTCGCTTACCTCTCTCGATATCTTTAGCCTGTAAAGCATTCGTTTTCGTACGCATGATGTTTTTATGCCTCTCGTCATCCATGGTTTTGATATACTTTGGTGATTTTGAATGTTTTTTGGTGTAATAATTCTATCCATTACCTCCTTAATTTTCTTAATAAAAATATTGTAGGCTAAATCCACCTGGTCTATTTCTAGGACTCTTTCCCACTTCTCTGACTGTAGTTCAATATAATATTGGTCAAGTTTTATTTTTGAGAAAATTCTTTTTTGGTCAGTCCTTCTTTTGGTTTTCGGCTTTTGCCATGATCAAAAGAAAGAAACTGGGCATGATGATCAGAAAGTGCTGAATTTACAACAAAGCTGCTATTATATTCAAAATTGACAAAAAAATTATCCAGAAGGGTAGCTGTCTTTTTTGTAACTCGTGTTGCTTCAAATATAGTTTGTGACAAGTTATATGTTAATAATAAATCTAAGAAAGTATTAGTCATTTCATTTTTTTGAAAGAGGTTGACATTGAAGTCGCCACAAACAATTACATCAAAAAACCTGAAATATTCCTGGACATAACAGAATTTCTTCCAATTGATCTATAAACACATTAAAATTACTCATTTGTACGATACACACTGATAAGAATAAGTTTATTTAGTCTGTCTTGCACGCATGCACATTCAATCTGACCTTCTATGCTTTTTTCTTCAATTTGTTGAACTCTTTCAAATCCAGCGTTGTGTAGAGTATAGATACATACACCACCGTGCTGCAAGTTTTCCCTCGCATATGACGATTTCAATTCATACCCTTCAAGTTTAACAAAGTCTTGTTCTTCCTTTTTCATCCAATGTTCTGTCAGGCATATGATATCAGGTTTCTTATCCCATGTTTCAAGAAATGCCTCAATCTCATCCGTTTTGTTTTTTAAACTTTGTATATTCTGGTGTAATATACATAAACTATCTCTTGTTGTAACACAAGTGTTCTTTACTGTATTATCATGTTGGTTATTTGCAATGCTATTGACTATAAAAAATCAGTTTTGCTTTTTTTTGATTTCTAGGTTTCTTAGATATGATGGGCATTCCTTGCTCCATGTGTGGTGATGAAAGTCAATGTGTTTAATATGGAGTTTTTCAACTGCAAATTTACAGTTCACACATTTTATCACATTGTCTTCTACCTTACATTCTTTTGTGTGATGAGAGTCTCCACATTTGGCACAGACTACCTGCTTATCACAATTCTTTGCCAGGTGATTGAAACCGCAACATTTGTAGCAAATTGGAATATCCACTGCATCATATAGAGCACATCTGTCCCAGCCGATATTGACCTTTCCATTTTTTAATATTTTTTCGTAGCTTTCTCCGTCCAACTGCACATATGCTATAGAACTTCTTCTATTTTTTTTACTAGGGGCAACATGTATTACTTTAACATTAGACTTTTTTGGCAGTACATCTCCATTTTGTACATGGATCAGCTCTTCTATTTCTTCTGGTGCGTTTGTTTCGGTAATACCCACTATTTTTACTTTTGGAAGTTGTTTTTTTGGTTCGCTAATGTCGTATTTGTTTTCCATTTTGTTGGATGCCTCAGCCTTTAGTGCTTCTGCAGCTGATTTATTTTTACATTCTATTATTACTCCACCATCTCGTGAGTTTTTCATGCAAGATACAGATATTTTTGAAGGATCAAGTGACTTTTTTACTTCTTTCCTTGTTTCATCGTGTTTCTGTATACTATTTTTTGGTTTGATTACTACCACTGGCTCTACCTTCTTCTTCTTAGCCTTCTCTGAATATGTTCCTACTATGTCCTCTTGTGTTTTTATTACCTTGCTTATACCACATTTTAATTCATCGTTTTTATTATTTATCACCATTGAAAGGCTTTCAAGCATTTTCCCTTGTTTATCAATTATATTTATTTGTTCTTCAATGGTCTCTTTCTGCTTTGAGAATTCATTTTGGATATCATTCAGTTTGCTTATTATTTCCTCGAAAAATTTGCGTGTGGAATCATTTGTTGCATTCTTTTCCATCTTCTTTTTGCATTATTCGCACCAAAATATTATCACACGTTTTTTTAATGCAACAGCTCTAAGTTCGGAAGAAGTGAGACAGGTACATTTTTGGCACTGTATTATTTTGCACTGGTCGCATGTTATTAAATCGGCATCTTTTTCTTTACAAGTGCTACAGATAGTCATTTCATTAGAGGGAATAAGTTCTAAATAAACTATTTGATATCAGCAGTCAATTAAATTAACTACACCACTGACTGTTTAGATAAAATTGTTAAAAAAATCAAAGTTGTTAATGATACAGCAGAGCGGGGTGTTAAGTTAATAAACATAAACACACCACAGATAGTAGACAGTAGACAGATTACAATAATGTAATAACAAAAGATGAGGAACAAAAACAATTCATCTTGCAAGTTGTAAAAGATTACAGAACACGATTTCCCGATTTTAAAAAGAAGACCTTATCCCAAAAATTATAATCAAATTAACGACTTTTCATAAATAAAATGATTTTAAGTATGTATATTATTTATTTTCAGTCACTACTAACTCGATTGTCAGTAGCAAGCTTTGAAAAAATAAATATCGAAATTTATTAGAATTTATTTGAATCTCCCGGAATCAAGGGTTGGGTGGCACGTTTTCTCGTTATCCGATTGAGTTCAGATTTTGCATAGAACATTTTTTTAAGTATTGAAACCAATCTAGCGGGTGGCCCGCAAAAAAACATAAAGTCGAAAAATAAGGACCGCCCTAATATAGCATCCCATGTTCCTGCGGACAAGTTTACATCGGAAAGACCAAGCGACGTATAAACACCAGACTCAGAGAACACATTAGAAATACAAAGAAGGGAAATTCTACAAAATCAGCAGTTGCGGAACATTCAGAAGAAACCGGCCATTTGATAAAATTCGACAAAACAAAGAAATTAGCCAACACCAAGAATTATTGGTCAACAAGATACAGAGAATCCATTGAAATAAATAAACATCCGAATAACTATAACCGTGACACCGGACTACAACTACCAATAACGTGGAAGTCAATGTTCCGCATGAGCAATGATCCGCAACGCGCCTCCTGATAAACTGTATAAATAGAGGAGCTCAGTCCAGCAGAGCTCACTTCGCTTCAGAAGAAGACCATGACAAGACGGTCGAAACGTCAAGCACTCAACCAAGTCTACGCGGAAGAAGACCCGGAAACCAGCAGCCAGAGTTTATTATTTTATTATATAGGTACATCAAGATGAGGTTGTAATGCTATAATTTGACATTTGCTGTGATTTTCAAAAAGCTGAATTATCCCTAGCAGCTGATTACCTGTCTTTACCCGCTCTGAATTTCACCCGCGAACAACTACCAATAAAAATAGCTAAAAATTTTCGTTTTGCGTTAATTCTAATCCAATTTACCATGAAATATTTTGAACAATCCCATCCCACCGTGATGTCGTTAAATCATTTTTTTTTGTGCCAACTTTAAAATCATGAAGTAAGAGACCAGGAGAATGATCAATATCGATAATTTTGCCCGGTTACAAGACGAGATGTTAGTTAAAATCGTCACTATATACATTAACTGCAAAAAGTGGATTGTGATATATATTGAACTGTCAGTAGTGTCAAGCGGCACATGCCATTGAGCGATGTTCATTTGATCAGCCTTTGTAAAAATTATTTTGAAGTGCACCTCCTCCAAATTAAACGCCAACAGGATCTGTTGCACACACTAATCACATCGAGAATCACATGCATTTATTACTGTCCCGTTTTCTGGTTAAGGTATAGTGCCAGCGCTATTAATAGCGTACTGGCCAATGAGATTCTTATTTGTCTTTTAAAATATTTGACATTTGACTACCCAATCATCGCATGCCATTTTAAACTGACGGTATACTCTCCTGGCTATTTTATGATTATATCGGTAAAATACAAAAATCGTTTTAACGGTTTATCAAATGCAGCTAAATTCAAATTTCTAAACAAATTTGCAAATCATGAATCATCATTATCATTATCATATTCTATTGTTAACGTTTGATTTTATTACTATTAGTGGATTTTTCATCTATTTTTAATGTTAATTTGTTTTATAGACAAAGTTTCTCTTATATATATTCTTACATATTTTGTGCATGGTGAATGGTAACTGAAAGTTCTTAAATATTTCTTCCAAGGAAGTAACAAAATGCTGTGTCCAATGCTGTGCTGCAACCCTCGAAAATTTCGTCTTTATAAACAGATGCATTGAGTTCCAGTGAGCTTGGTGGGCAACCAGTATATCATGACAGTTTTACGTGGGTTGCATAATTATTTTACATCACACTAATAGAATCTCCATTTATTTTTCATATTGAACAATAAAACTAGAAGCTACAATAACAACAAATATTACTGTTTCATAGGGAGCTCTTATTTTCGACTTATGATTTTTTTTGTGGCACCCTACAGAATTCATGTCAAACAAAAATTCTTTTAAAATTTCAGTCCAATTGAATTGGAGGAAAACATTAAATAAATATGGTGGAGCACAAAAAATACTGTAATATGTTGCAACCCCTCAAGATTTAAGGTTATGTTAGTTGCACTGAAAAGTAGGCACAGAATTCAGTAGTTCGGATGTCTAAATGTGGAAAGAACTTACTAGAAGGTCTAGAGTGATGACGTATCTGTTCTGGAACTGTCTAGAGTATGGTGACGTCATCAGAGAAGCGTCTAGATCTGTCATCTTTAGGTATATAGGCATGGAGTAAACCAAAAGGGAAGTTAGTTAGTGCAGTACTAATTGTCAGTTGAAATGGTCAGAGAGTAAACACAGTGATAAAGTGTAGAGTTGGGCGATTCGACTCTTTTTAAGGATTCGTACCAAATGAATCCGTATCAAGAAAAGATTCGTATTGAGAGATTCGTACGATTCGTACCATTCGTACTGTTCGTATGTTTCGTACTACTGATTCCATGATACGAAACAGTATCATGTACTGATTTCGTACCATTCGTACCATTCGTACTATTCGTATACCCACACTTCCACTCTACAGTGTTCAGCATAGATTATAGAATATTATATGTCGTGTTAGTTAGGGCCAGAGTATTATAATGTTATATTAACCGTACAGTTTAAACTTAGGATTTCGAGCACCTTCTATTACATTAATCATTTCGTCGTCGTCATTAGACATCAGTAAAAAGATAGATAGATAGCGTTTATTTAACCATATTATATACATATTTGTACATTTGTAGCAAGTCAACTAAACAAAAAACAATAACAAAAAAGCAAAAAAGGGTAATATATCACAGATTTTGTAATCAGTATATGTTGTATAAGATGAATGCTATCTCGCAGTAGGTATACATTATTGATAATAATCATATAGTAATAATCAAATATTTCGAATATATCCATCATATTACATATAAAAACAGGGAATTTCAATTATGAGTATTTAAAAATCTGAAATCTACAGTTTAAACGTGCGTCCCCATCCACCGTTTGAAGTTTAACCTTATATATCTGGCCCAGTATCGCATCGCAATACCGGTACCGAAATTCCATATTTGTACCAATCGTATCGGTGATACGAAATGTATCAATCGTATCGGCGATACGAAATGTACGAATTTTTTATTTTTGTGGGATTCGTACCATTCGTACCACTGCAAGGATTCGTACCAATGATACGAATCATACGAGTACTACCCACCTCTAATAAAGTGACTGAATAACTGAATTGTAGTACACAGTGTATTATTAGCCAAGTAGTTATTATTGTAATTAAGTAAGTTAATAAATTAGTGTTTAGTGTTACCCTGTTGTTATAATTTCCGAACCCACGATACAGGGTGTTTACAAAAAGGGTGTAAGCACGTCACAATTGGTGTCAGAAGCGGAATTATAACAGAAGATTTCTGGACTGTTCAAGAAGAGGTTTCTACAGTGTTCTTCTCGGGAATTAGTGGTGACATGGAGAATTAACTTACGGGACATTGTTTAAGGACTATTTTTGGACTCAAAACTGTGAAAAAGTGCGTTTTCGGGAAAATGACAGAGACACTGAAAAAGACTCATTTGTGCTAGTGCGTGAAAATTACTAGAACTTTTCTATTTGGACATTAGTGGGGATTAGTAAATTCTCTGAACTGGATAAGTGACAAAAGACTCTGGATAAGACTTTTTCGTGCTATTTCAAGATTTGTCTGGAAAGTTCCATTACCAATATTGACGTGACAGTTAAATTTATTTTATTTTAATTTCATCGTATGCCCGTAACAACAAGAAGTATGGCATCCGATAAACAAATACAGGACTTATTCGAACAATTCCAAAAAATAATGGCGCAGCAATGGCAGGAAGACAAAGAAGAACAGGAAAGAAAACGTCAAGAAGAGCGAGATTAATTAAAGAAAATTATGGAAGACCAGGAAATAAGACGCCAAGAAGAAAAGGAAGAGCAAGAAAAACGACGTCAGGATGAAGAAAGAAGATGCCAAGAAGAAAAGGAAGAGCAAGAAAAACGACGTCAGGATGAAGAAAGAAGACGTCAGAAAGAAAAAGAAGAACAAGAAAGAAGACGTCAAGAAGAAAGAGATGAATTGAAGAAAATGGTTGAGGACCTGAAGATACGACAGCAAGAGGAGAAAGAAGAACAAGAAAGACGACGTCAAGAGGAGAAAGAGGAACAAGAAGGACGACGTCAAGAGGAGAAAGAGGAACAAGAAAGACGCCAAGAAGAATTAACCCTTTCCGTACCATCGCCGTATATTTTAGTCAATATATAAATGGTCCCTCAGGACCACTGCCGTATATATGCGTTCAGGGTTATATGGCATATTTAAAGCGTTGTCGTATATATGTGACGATATTATGTTTATACCCTTTAGAAGGACCACAGCCGCATAATTGTGTCGCTTCGTGTTGTGTCCGTTAACCCAATGCCAAAGAAATACGGTACCTAAAACCGGACCACCTGGCTCACTGCCATATAAATACGGCAAATTTACTCGACGTCATGAATCTCGTTATTCTGATTGAAATAAGCTCTACAGAATGCGTTAGAAAAACTGTAAAATGGTACAGAAAGCTATTTTTTCATATGAACCTAGCCATGCTCAACGCACATACACTGTACCAAACACAAAATGCAGGAAGAGAACCTCTAGCAAATTTTCAGTTGAAAATCATAAGACAACTTATTGAGCGGTAAGTTTTAGTTAGTGAGAAAATAACTTTTGCCTATCGATTTCTTTGTCTAATTTCAAGTACAAAACACCACAGACTAACCAAAGCCGAGTAAAACTATGACTAAAACCCCCTGAGAGGCTTATAGGCCGATATTTTCCCGTCCTGGTACCCAATAATAAGGTTCGACGATATACTGTTTGCAGCCAAAGCAAGCTTCAGGCAAAAAAATAAGAGAGTCTAGGTACATGTGTGAAAGTGTAATGTTGGTCTGTGTGTACAGCCTTGTTTTGAAGTGTACCATACAAAACAAACCTTTTAAATATATACTTTTTAACATAATATATTACAAATACTTTAATACACTAAAATATTATTATAAATAAATGAATTTTTTGCATATGTTTTATTTTTTATATCTGGCGCATATATTCGGCAGGGGTCCTAGTAGCATGCAAAAAAACCCGGTCCTAGTAACACGCATCGCCATTTCATGCCCGGTACCGAAAGGGTTAAGGAAAATTCTGAATGAACAAATGAAAATACAGCAGGACGTTATCATTTCTGCCAACGAAGAATTAAAGAGTGAAGTCAAAGAAGAGATAAACAAGGTAGAAGAAAAAGTAGGTGAAGTCGAGACAGAAGTCAGTCAAGTTAAAGAGAAAGTAAACAAGTTTGAAGAAGAAATCAAAGGAGAAATAGACCGGCTTAAACGACAGTTGAGAGATAGAGGAAGCCAGCAGGTGGTATCATCAGGTCAGCGACTAAAACCTCCTTCTTTTGACGGCCAAAGTTCCTGGACAACGTACAAGAAGCAGTTTGAGGCAGCAGCATGTGCGAACAACTGGGATAATGAGGAAAAAGCCATGGCATTAGTTTTAGCACTAAGGGGCCAGGCATCAGAGTTACTTCAGACTATCCCAGTGGAAAAACAAAGGGATTTCAAAGTCTTGGAAGCTGCCTTGGACTTGAGATATGGCAACCAACACCTTGCCCAAGTATACCAGGCTCAACTAAAATCACGGACACAAAAGGCTGGAGAAAGTTTACAAGAATTCGAAGCTGCCATAGAGCGACTGGCACACCTGGCATATCCGAGTGCACCCAGAGAATTCCAAGAACAATTAGCCGTTGGGGCCTTTTTAGATGGCATAAGGCACGAAGAGGTCAGGCGAGTTCTGAGGCTAACGCGGCACCAAAGTATTAGCGAGGCTCTGGTGCGTGCCCACGAAGTAGAAGCTGCCTTTAAAGACACCCCACGGTCAGAAGTGCGTGCTGTGGCCGTTGAAAAGGCACATGCGGATCAAGAGAACATGAGCACTATACTGAAGAACATGCAGAAAATGATGAATCGATTACTGTCCAAGTCGGATTCTCAAATGAGACAGGACAAGCAACAAGGTGAAGCAAAACCAAACGGACGTATCCAGTGCTATCAGTGCGGCAAGTTAGGGCATATTAAGAGAGATTGTCGACAACAAAGCCTGGAGAAGGTAAATGCCGCAGTTGTCGAAGAGTCGTTTTGGGACAAAAAGAATCTGGAGACTTTACTGAGAGACTTGCACAGAATGGTAAAGCAATTGCTGGAGAGTTTTTCAGGGAAGCAAAGCAAGCAACCAAGCAGTGGGGAGCCAAGTGGGGGTATTCGATGTTATAGCTGTGGAAAATTAGGGCATGTAAGACAAGATTGTCAACAGTGGAACCCTGAGGTTGTACATGCCACTGGAGAAGTGCTGACTGGTGAAAGTGATGCCCCCAGGGAAATAAAGGTTTGCCAGCTTCGAAGAATCCCAAGTAGTTTACCATCACAAGGCTGTGTAAGCGAAACGATAGAGATTCCAGAGAATTGGACAAAGGAAGCTTTAAGACAAGAGCAACTGGACGATACAGAAATTGGACCTATGTTGAAAGCAGTAGAAAGAGGAACACGCCCAGAGTGGAAGGATGTTTCAGACAAAGGAGTGGGGCTGAAGGCTTTATGGTCACAATGGGGTTCACTTACGGTTGTAGACGGGCTGTTGAGGAGAGCATGGGAAAGCCCGGATGGGAAGCAGGTTGCCATGCGTTTAGTTATTCCTGGGTGTCGTGTACCAGAAGTACTCCAGAAAGCGCACAATGAAACATCCGGCGGACACCTTGGAGTAAACAAGACGTTGAGTAAAGTACGAGAACGATTCTATTGGGTCCATAGTCGCCAGGATGTGGAGGCTTGGTGTCGCAAATGCAAGAGTTGTGCTGCCAATAAGGAACCACTATCCGAGAGCAACTATGTGAATGAAAGCAGAAAACAGCCAAAGAATGACCGAGAACAGATTACCAAAACTGGTAACCGAATGAAGGCTCGTTATGATCGGAATGCCAGTACAGGAGGATTCAAGGTGGGAGATCGGGTCTGGCTGTACAACCCACAGCGGAAAGAATGGAAGTCCCCGAAGCTTCAACCACCTTGGGAAGGACCGTATTCAGTCATTACCCGAATTAATGATGTCATCTATCGGATTCAACGAAGTAAAAAGTCCAAGATGAAGATCGTACAGACTGGCGAAGTATGTGAAGGAAACTGAATTGCCTGACCGGGACGTTCAGGCTTAAGGAGGGGGCAGTGTAATATGTTGCAACCCCCTAAGATTTAAGGTTATGTTAGTTGCACTGAAAAGTAGGCACAGAATTCAGTAGTTCGGATGTCTAAATGTGGAAAGAACTTACTAGAAGGTCTAGAGTGATGACATATCTGTTCTGGAACTGTCTAGAGTATGGTGACGTCATCAGAGAAGCGTCTAGATCTGCCATCTTTAGGTATATAAGGCATGGAGTAAACCAAAAGGGAAGTTAGTTAGTGCAGTATTAATTGTCAGTTGAAATGGTCAGAGAGTAAACGCAGTGATAAAGTGACTGAATAACTGAATTGTAGTACACAGTGTATTATTAGCCAAGTAGTTATTGTTGTAATTAAGTAAGTTAATAAATTAGTGTTTAGTGTTACCCTGTTGTTATAATTTCCGAACCCACGATACAGGGTGTTTACAAAAAGGGTATAAGCACGTCACAATACACTTATTTATTTGATTGTCTTATAATTTATTGACTTTATTCAGTGGCGTAGCCAGAATTTTTGGTTTGGCGGGCCCACACAAAAAATTCTAAAACTTACTAAAAATAATCGAGCTATAGACGCTAGGTACATACACCCTACACTGTAAATGTCAGTCGCCTCTTACTTTTTGTAGCTAACGTGTTGAGAACGACATCTCAATCAATTTTTAACTTAGAATTAGAATTGTTGACAATTTCAGGGGGCGGAGGGCGGTCCCTTCAGGCTACGCCACTGACTATTGAAAAAAGTGTAAACCAAAGTTGTGGATATACATAAGGGGCATCTTTTACATTCCATTAATTTTTTTCAACCGTTTTCAAAAAAATTAAAGAAACTGAAAAAAAAATTATATTGTTTTTTGTAATCTTTTCATATTGCCATGTGTTTTGAACATTATAAATTCTGAAAGATTGAAGGATATAGATATTTTTGATTTTAGACCAAAGGATCACTTTGGTTAATTTCCAATAATTATTCAGAAGAAACATTTTCAAGTCACTGCCTAAAGCAGTTTCAATTCATAAAAATAAAGTAAAATATAATGTTCTAAATCAGTCGATTAAGTATTGTTTTTCTTTGAATTTGGTAATTTTACATGATTGTAGACAAGTCTCCAATATCTGTAGTGAATATAGTGCCATACTCTCTACAGATATTTGAGGCATTTTTTTTGCAACTTGCATAAAAATTTGAAGAAAATATTTAATCATTGCTTCTGAATATTTTCATTTCTATGAATTGGAACTGTTCTAGACAGCAACTTCAGAAAATTAATAAAAATTAATAAAAGTTCTGACATTTAGAGAAATTATTTGAAATCGACCAAAATAATAACCCTTTAAAGTTCAAAATCAAAAATACATGTATTATTTTCAGACTTCTTAATAATATTCGTTTCCTTCCTTGTTTCCTCCTATCCAATTGAACTGAAATTTTACACAGTTTTTTTTTCTGCCGTGAAAGCAGAATTCAAATTAAAATATCATCAATTGATAATAAGACTCATCCAAATGCTTAATACTATGTAATAACATTGCTTGGTTGCTGATGCTCTGTAAGTTTATAATTTAGTAGACTATGATCAGGAATGTTATTGTTTTTAATAGAAGACTTTAGCAAATGATCAGAAACTGCCACATCAAAATATACTGTTTACAGCTAATAATTGAAAATGTATTTTGGAAATCCTTAGGCATTAATTATCTCTATGTGATCTAATTTATCATGTACTTTGTAACCATTTATAAAAGAACACTATTAAAAACCAATCTACCTTAAAAGAAAAGAAAAAAAAAATGAAATAATTTAATTATTATCCTAAATCAGGCCACAATGTCAGTTTTAACTATAATATTTCTTTTACAATTTTATATTATCTTTAATAAAAGCATTTCTAAGAAACATTAAAAAAAACAACAGGAATTAAAGAAAATATCACATTTTTTCTGAAAAATTACACTATTATTAATTATTGCTTTGTCCTTCGTGATGATTTTCGTCTACACATATATTGCAATTACTTTGTTTATGTGTCAGACACAGTGCTTTCGTGATTTGCATTTCGATATCTAGTTCACTTCGCACAATATCTTCTTGTTGACACATTAAATTGCATATTCCATTAATTGAGTTCTTCTTACTGGGCACGTGATTCGTCACAAAATTCGTACTACTTAGGCTGTTTGGTCTATGACACTTAACTAAACACAAAAATGCTTTGCGAAAGTTTTTATTTTTCCATGCGTAAATAAGCGGGTTCATACTTGAATTTGCTACTGCTAAATTAAAGAACACTTCGTATAGAGAGGCTGACTTGTCCCTAGTTGTCCTGGCATAAATTGTTATCACGAAGTAGGGAAACCAGCAAATTGAAAAACATCCTAGTATTAACAGCATTACCTGAAATTATACAATAAAGATTATTCCTTTGACTTCAGTTAAAAATGTATAGTACATATCAGGGTATGTATGTAAATATTGATATTTTATATATCTATATATTTTTGTTGCATTTTATCATAATGAAAGGAAAATTAACTTTTTTGTGAATGAATATAGTGGTCTTCCACTGTTTTCACTTTTAAATACAATAGCTATTTGTTTATTAAGAGCGCAAAGTGATATATTGTCCCTCTGAGCGAGAAGTTTGACGCGCGACACGTAGCGGAGCGCGGCTACCTCGCGAGAGCTGTCACTTTGCGCTCGAATTACACACAGGATTTTTTCTACAACCGGTGTTTTTATAAAAATGTTTGGTAAAAATTAATAATTATTGATAACCTCAAATTTGAGAGTTCAGATTTTAAAACGTGAGAATCAATTTGCGCTACACATGTTTTTGCATAAATATTTGTTAAAATGGTATTTACTGCAAAATAAAAAACCGCTGCCAAGGAATCAGTACTTCCACATCCAGATTTTCTATCCAAGTCACTCACAACGAAAAAAATTTGTATGTGGAAATAATTGTTTATGGAACTTTAATAATATAATATTTGAAATCCTCTACTCCAAAAACCCATAAAACGATACCCCACATCGGTAGTGGGGTGGGGGTGGTAGTGGGGTGGATGAAGTAAAAAAATATTTTGAGGTTTCTGGTTCTTGTACACACATCGAGATACACACTAAATCACATTTTTTTTCATCCCCTTTAATAATGGGGTGGGAGTGGTAATGGGGGTGGCTAATGCCAAAATTTTTTTTGAGACGTTGGCTTCCCTTGTATATACTAAATACCAATTTTATGAACTCTTACCCGCTTGATTTACCTATTTACCCCAAATTTACCCCAATTTACCCCCCAATCCTTCGACGGAACAAGATGAAAATACAATCTAGTTCTAGATCTCGTTAAAGTACATATGTGTACCAAATTTCAAGTCAATATCTCAAACGGTTCCAGAGTAAATGTGCACACAAAAAAAGTTACAGACCGACAGACAGAAATTTTTTTTTCGCTTAAATTTAAAATCTCGACGTTTCATGACATTCTAAGCCTATTTGAACAATAAAAATTTTTAAAATTTTTTTTGTCGTTATACTTCCACTGGATGTGGAAGTAAAATTGCTTTAGTACCTTTAAATATTTATTTAAATAGTTATCTTATGATTTATATCTATGTATAACAAAATCAAAACGTTTTTGGAATTCTTCTAACACTTCCTTCTTCTTTAGTGGTGAAAAGCAAGACGAAGAATTAAAAGGTATTAAATGTCTGAGTTTGATGACATATATGTAATGCTTACTTTTGTGACACAAGTCGCAGGTACACTAGACGTTTCTTTATTATGATTTCCATGGTAACTAAGCGTTTACTTTGTCTCTCGGCGAGCGACAAAGTAAGAAAACGCTCGCTCCTCGAAAAAGTGCAACTTTGCGCTTTCTTTAGGAAGCGCAAAGTTGCACTTTTCGCTCGGTTGTAGAAAAAATACATTACTGCTTTTCATTTCAATAACTTTTTAATACCAAGTGACAATAGTATAGTTCATTCCATTTTTACAGTGCACATAAAAAACTCAAAGCTGCCGACCGAGCTGACATGGTTAAAATAAGAAATGAACAGAAACACACCTGTTTTGATTAAGGTTTCTAACTCGTGTGATATAGTTATGCGAATCGCCCCTAAACTAGAAAGGCACCTGCTTGGAAGTCAAACCTTGGGCACAGAGTCGAACGTCGAATTTATCTGTCAGTGACGCAAAGAACAGTGCATTGATGGCATTATTATTTTAGAATTAGATTAGGAACAAGCAAAACAGATTAATATTTTTTCATTTATCAGACGCGGTGTCAAGTTTCTATTTACTGAAAAAACTACTTTTAAATCGCTAGAATTATTATAACCATTGTAATCAGAGCTGGGCAAGTTACTTAAAAAATGTAACTAGTTACTAGTTACAGTTAGTTGATTAAAAAAGTAACTATGTTACATGGTAACTTGGTTACTTTTTTTTAAAAGTAACTGAGCTACTAGTAACTTTGCGGAAGTAACTAGTTACATTTATAAGTTACTTTTGTACTATTCTTGTAAGTGTTACTAGTCACTTTTGTAAGTTGGATTTTGGATTCATAGGATCTTAGGTTAGTTAGGATTATTAAGAAATAATTAATAATGGGGATAGGACAGAGGGGAGATCATATAAAAGTCCTTTCTAAGTAATAAATCTATTTTTTATTAGCTTTTAATAACACCAGTTTTTCAAAAAGCAAATCTAATAGTGCGCTTTCTTGGGGCATTTATGTGCATTGCAAATGGAAATAAACATTTAACCGGAGCTGACGATGTTAAATTAGTGTTGAAACGTATAAAAATGTTTTTAATAATTTTATAGTCATCTAGCATATTTAAATTTTGTCTACTATCTAGATAATTTAAAAGTTCAATTTCAATTTTTTTCTCTGCTCGTTAACGACAACCTTGTCATCACTTTAGGGATGCAGTTTTTTTGAAATTTTTTTAAACATTACAAATTACAAAAAATGTTGGATTACAGGTATAAAATATAGCGTTTTGTACCGTAAATGATATCACAAAATTGAGAATTTTTATTCTTAAAAACAATTAAAAAATTGCGACGAGACCTAATCTTGAAATCCTAGTGTCTTGTTGTCATCTGGTATATGCGGCAAGCGGCATGATGACGATTGACTTGGTTCCACAACTTTTAATAATTTAGTTCTTTTCTTTGATTTCATGTTAAAGTAGTCTTTAATAAAATTTCTTTTAGATGTTTAGAAGGTTCGTTGTCAGGTATATACTCCGGATCTTTATCGCTATCGGCCCTAAATGGATCGTCAAGCTCCTCCTCAGAACTCATATTAGTCAAATTGAGTTAAAATGTACATTTTTGTAAAAGTGTCAACTCGTCTAATACAGTCATTTTGTTAATAGAGGGAAGGGATTCACATGAATCACATGAGGGTAGTGTTTTAATAATTTTGTCAAAATAAAAAGTAACTTTGGAGAATAGTTTTTTTTATCATTTTTAGCACGTAAAATATATGTTTATAGTATGAAATAATAGTATATTATACAATGATGCTATAATGAGTACTGTTATTCCCGAGTATGATTACAACTACGAGCAAGCGAAGCGAGCAAGTAGAATATTAATGGGTAGGCCGTTATGTGTAGGGTTTTCAATCCCGGGACGGGATTAGGCTTTCGGGATTACAAATTCCAAATCCCGGGTTTTCCCAGGATCCCGGGATTACAAATTTTATATATTAGTCGTAGATGAAGTAACATTATTTCATTCTTATTTATAGCCAGATCTATGAGTGCGTTGAAAACAATAGAAGTTATCTCACGATTTTTGGTTTAGAAACGTCAAATTATGGATTTGTGTTTTGACGTTTAAGGCCGCTCCCTGACGGACCGGAATAGTATCGGTACAATATTGATACAGTAAGCGCTCGGTATGAAGAACCGATGTCGACTCCATGTATTAGAATAGTTCTTATCACACGGGTCGGTACGACGCAGTTCGCACGAGGTACCGATTCCACATGTTTTCGGAATGCAGGCAATCGGCAAATTTATCAGTCGACTGGCTGTATTTACCGAGGGTAGTGCTATTATTTTTCAGTCATTATGTCTATCGAACTTAAATCAAATCAAATCATTTATTAATGCTATTAATCATATATTATTGCACAAGTCAACAAGTAATGCTGTGCTTCAAGAGCTCAGCCGGATAATTTAAAAATATATTTATATATGTATATTAAAATATATTTATATATGTATATTAAAATATAATAATATAAAAGCAACTTATAGTACATACACAATAGAACAGTTTAAAATAAGTTATTACTATCTAAAAATTCTTGGAGATTATAAAAACTTTTTTCTACCATCTTTTTGATGGTTAATTTATATTTATTTAATGATAATGATTTTATATGTTGTGGAAGTTTATTAAACAATAAAGGACTGTAATAAACTATTACAGTCCATTATTGCTATTCTTGTTCTTTTTAACCTAAGATATTGTAGGTGTATATTATTATTTAATCTAGTATCATGTTCGTGATAATAATTATTTTTTGGGTATTCATCTTTGTTGTGATAAGCAAATACAAGACATTCATAAATATACCGACAAGGTATTAGGATATTTAATTCTACAAATTTATGTCTAACATCTTCCCTGTATCCGAGCCCAGCAACAACCCTTACAGCACACCTTTGCAATGCAAAGAGTCTCTCTGCATGACAAGAAGGCCCCCAACTCAAGATAGCATAATAACATACTGACTGAAACAAACCGTGGTATGCCTGTAAACATATTTTTTGTGATACTGTTTTTTAAATTTTTTAGGATAAAAATGTTTTTTGATAACTTGTTTGCCGTGTGACTAATATGATTCTCAAATGTTAGTAAGGTATACACGTATAAGTATACACCCAAAAATTTCACCTCATCTGGATTGTTTATTTTGTCGTTATATTTATCGTTATGATGTTTTAGGCTGAAACAGCTTGTTTTTGTATTGTTTAACGATAATATATTTGCAGTGAACCAGTCGTTGTAGTTGGATATGCTTTCTTGCACTTTTGCTGTTAATATGTCATAATCATTTTTCTTAGTTCGAATACGTTGTATTATCTGCATATAGTACTAGTTTTATGTCCTCGACAACTGTATTTATATCGTTGATATATATCAAAAAATAGAAGTGGGCCCAGGATGGAGCCCTGGGGCACGCCATGTTTCATATTGGCCCAATCCGTTGTATTACCATTGAAGTAAGTGATTTGTTTTCTCTCCGATATGTAGCTTTCTACAATATTTAGGCTGTTTTTGTTTAACCCATAGTAGGCCAATTTTTGTATCAATATTCTATGAGATACACTATCGAAGGCTTCGAAAGGTCACAGAATGTGGTTACCACATATTGCTTCCCCTCGAGGCCCTCCGATATGTACTCAAGCAGATCTAATATGGCAAGAGTAGTTGATTTATTAGTCCTAAATCCATACTGGGACTCAGTAAGGAGTTTGTTTTTTTCAAAGTAGTCATATAATTAGGTGTTTTCACTGTATGCATATTTGCTTTTTTGATATTATTAAAATGAAGTACTCCATACATTAAAGTACTTACCAATATTTAAATACCATTCTTTCATCTATCAATTTAAAATTTCAACAAATAAATAACAAAACTGAATAACTGAAAGGATATTATACAAAACGGGCTGTGACGTCATCGGTTGCATTAACATAACCTCAACTTTTAGGTTTTTTAAGTGTGTTGTCATTTTTAATGATTATATCCGCATTTCTCATTTAAAACCAGTATGGCTCCAAGCAAACATTTAAAAATTGAAGCATATGATGTCTCAATATTGTTGATTACTAAAAATGGGCTGCTAATTATAGGTTGGATTTCCAACCTACAAGAAACGCCTTGTTTTAGTGGGAGAAGATATTTAAAACTTTATGAACATTACATTGAACAAGATTTTAGTTCAAAATACGAGAACCAAGTGGAAATTTTCATAATAGTGACATATTACTCGGAAATTTTTAAAAGATATGTATTTTTGAGGTTAGGTGTTTATGACCGATGACGTCAACAATTTAGCTTAGTGTTTTTGGCGGTAAAATTTTAATTCAAATTTAAAAATACTTTTTCTTGGATATTACTCAACTGGTTGTGGAAATTCAAAAGTTTTTAGTTATAATTAAGTATTACCTTCACAGTGAATGAGATTTTAAAATTTGTGAAAACACCGAATTGCACTTTCAGCAGATATTCGTAAATTTTAGTGCTTGAAGTAGAAATACATGATTGCCTATATAATTTCAAGTTAGCAGATTATTCTCTCATGTTTGTATTTTGTTTAGTAATAGCTGGGCTGACAAGCAGAACAAGTTCCTCAAATGTCCGCATTATATACATTGACTGAAATTTTTCATCATTTAAAGTCAATTCCTGAGGTGCCACAAATTATCTGCAGTGCAAGTTCCATTCAATGTGGATGGAGGCAAGATCGTTTCCTTTTTCTTCGTAACCTTAAGTACATATAAAACACGTCTTTTTCATCGCTAGATGACGACATTTTTATATTGAAGCTATACAATTACTAACTGCAAAACGAAAATTCGTCGGACCGTGAGGGAATCCAGTGCGGTAAAACATATGTTGCACCATGTTGCACCGATGCCGTACCGATACCATTCCGGTCCGTCAGGGAGCGGCCTAAGTTGATTTTGAAATTCCTTTATATAAGTATGGAAATTAAGCAGTCATTGCAAAATATTGTATGAAACTCATGCATAAAGTGTCTTTTTTTTCACTTCTCATTCGTGAAGAAAGTACCACTTTCTGCACTTGTTGCATAAATTACTATTATTTCACAGAATAAAATAAAAATTTAATTTGATAATTGTTTCTTTGAAAACCAGCGAAAGTTACAACTAGGTATATTGTATGTGTTCATCTGAACAGATAGCTACTGTAAAGCTCTTGATTATTATTATTGTTTTTTTTTTGGCATCTGGCCACTAGCTACACAGCCTCTTGATTATATATTAGCAATTTTCAACTTGATTATATTGTCTGTTTTCAATGAAAATCGCCGTTCATATATTATACTGGAAATAAGACCCAAAATAGACTCAAAAATAACCAATAAGCCCATATAAAACACATTGAAAATTATGTGTTCCGGCCTCGCTGGAGCGCTCCCTGTATCCTTAATGTTACAGAAGGATTCAAATCTCATCTAATGGGCCTTTCCCGCCTAATTGAACTTGATGTTTATTATGTCATAAATCATTTATTAGCACCTAATGAATATTTTATATACACGTCATATCGTATAATATTTTAATTTTAAATAAATAAAAATATTTAAAAACAAAAATATTGTCTACTTCACTCCATATTTCAAACAACTAAACGCGCTCAAATATACGCCATCGGCGGACCCTCCAATCAAAATTAAACAATTTCCGGCTTCATACGAACATTAATTGGCCCTGTTGACGTTTCTGAATTTTACATCTCGTCTGGAAGCCTGCCGATAAGACTATTTCTATGTTGTTTAATGTATCTGAATATTTAGCAATAGAGGAAATGCTTTAATTATTTCACTAAAGCATGTCTACTTTTTATATCACTTTTTATATCGCTTTTGAAAATAATTAATTTCCATTGAATAATACCACCTACTATAATAAAAATGATAAAAATTAACAGAAGAAACATACTTTACATGTCGTCTCTCAACAAATAACTGACCCTTGGCAACACTGATGGATATAAAATGAGTATTAAATAAATAGATAGGTTATGTTCTCTTATTTACGTTGTGATCGTACGTATCTAATATTTTGGCTTTATAACTTTGTTTCTTATTAATTATTTAAGTGTGTGTGTGTGTATGTGTGTGTGTGTGTACTGTGTAGACATTAGAATGGAGAAAGGTTTTAAGAAGGCAGCCAGTGATAATCTTCCTATTATTGACAGTGAAATGGTAAATGATCTTTATATCTCAAACATGAACTTTTTGTTAGCAGAAGTGAAAAATGTAAAAACAAGTTATTAATTAGCATCTAAACTTTCATTTAACTTAAATGGAACACTGGTATAGATAGAGTCTTGTTTATTCAATATAATTTAAATGTACCTAGTTTATTAATACACCTGTTTTTAGTTCTGCAAAAGAGTCATACTGAGATAAAATGCAGTGGGATATGTCATGTCTGTCAATTCGGTAAAGCCAGAAAAAGACAAACACTTATACGTACAATCTGTTCATATGTAGCCTCTACCAAGGGTGCTAGAGTATACTGATTGGTCCGTCCGCCGAATGCGTCATTGGTGGAGAAATAACGCCGCCAATTTTAAATTCATTTAATATAATAATTTTTTCTGTAGAAAAGAAGCAAATTTCGCAAAAAAGAAAAAAATATTGTTTTAAAGAGAACTTCTCAAATATTCCATAAAAAAAAACGTGGGAACGGCCCATTCCAGAAAAGTTGGATCTAGCAGGAATTAACGTAAAATGACTTCTGTATATTAGACCACTCCGAACTGTATACACATATATGTTTCTGTTAAAAATGAACAGAAAATGTTCCTTTAATATAACGATAATTAGTAATCATTTTGATCCATTGATGATTTACCATTTGTAATATTTATAGGTTAGCGATAAATACAAATCTGTTTATGATGTGCATAGACAGTTATTTTTTCTAAAATTTACCCCATAAAGTTTAAATACTCAATCAAATGGTGTCTGTATGTTTTTTGCATGTGTGGCCTATGATCGGAATTTGGGTTTAATTCCAGAGGCACATATAGGTAGGTATATAAAATTTTACATCAAAAACTTAAAGTTTGTTCTTTCTTACAAAATTAAATCGAAATTAAATATAATACGAACCTACCTTAGGAGTTTCTCATTTATTTGGGCATAATAGAATACATGTATGCACATTTACAACTAATAATGTATGCATATTTTAATAAATCCTTGTAACGTCGCACCTGAAATTAAACCCAAAATTCCGATCACTGATTATTATGCACATACACAGGTGAAATATTTTTTGGAAACCATAACTATTGTTAAATAAAATGTTGAATAAGACTTTGTGAAATAACACAGTAATGTGAAGTAGTAACTTATATGTTATTGCAGGTAAAATATTTGGCCACCATTTCTTTAATTTTTAACAGATCGAGATCAAATTTGGCATGTATCCAACGTTGCCAGTGGAACAAAAATTAAAGTGCTGGTATTGAAACTAAAAAGTACTGATTTTAGGGGAAAAGTACTTGTGTCTTCTCGGATAAGACATTCATACGAGAAAGAAAGTTTTCGAAATTCGGAACTAACTTGTAAACAACATACACTGTTTCAAAATACAGGATCTTGATAAATTTTTTTAAAATGTGGCATTTAGTATTGCAAAAATTTTGAGTAATTTGGGAAAAAATAGATTTATCAACTTTGGATCCTTCTGTAAACACATCAATAACAGAAAAATCCAACACATATTTTTTTTCAATTATGAATATTAGGCCATTTATAGGTGGGCCACGGCATACTAGATTAAAAATTAAAATTGGCTGTAAAAATTTCAAAATGGCATAAACAATCATGAAATTAATGAAGTCACATGCAGAATGCTAGATTCTAAAAACGCAAGAATTTACAGGGTGTCTTATTTAAAAAGCAAAAAATGTAGTTTTGGTAACATATGCCACATGCCGAGTTTCATCTCGATCCGTTAAAAAATAAGGAAATAGCGTTCAGAAAGTGATCTCATTGACAACAGATATTGACTAGAGCCACAATAGTTTTAAAATCAGGTATTGCTCAAAATTTAATGAAACGATCTTATATGCATGGGTGATATATATCTTTGGAAAATGCCATAGATTCTTGATGATATGCATGATGGCTTTAAACAGTTCCCATCAGCAGGCCATCATTAGGCCGGAAATCAAACTTTTGGCCACGTGATGGCCCGCTAGAAGGCCGACCTTTAGTGTTTGTAGGGTTGTTAATATTACACATTTTGAAAATCTTTGAAGACATATATGACATATGTGAATATATTACCACTTCTGTAGCATTTGGAGCTATATGCAATATATTTTTTATTTTATTTATGTATATTATATTTCCCTCAATGTTGTACAGTAAGTTATTATATTCATACATATTAACTAGGTCTCCTCCAGGATTCATTTTAGCAATGACAGTTTGTTCAAATTTTCGCATGTGCCATGCTACTGATCATTTGAACATAATTTTAATTCTCTACAAAAAGTAGCATCCACTCCAATGAAAATGGTAACATTCTGCTGAATGATCTATAAACACTCTCATAGCGATCTGCATAAATTAATTGCGCCAATGAAATTTGAATAATCAAATAAAATACTTATATCAAAGATTTTTCATATTTTAAATATTATGATTTTTATAAAATTTTTGAGTGGTTATGAAAAAAGTAATGTATACAACTTGTGACAAAATAGAGCTTTATTTTGGTTTATTGTGGGTTTTATAGCACTCGTTTACGCCTTGAGCAGTAAATTACTCACTCTTAAAAAATCACCTCTTTAGTCATTGGCTGCGTGAAATACAATTGTATCAAAACAACAAATATATGAACAGTTTTGTGTAAGTAGTAAGTAAGTACCTCAGTGTTCCCAACACTACTGCTCTAAAATTACACAGGTCAACAAAAAAATAATGCTCTAGCTAAAGAGGTGCTTTATTAGCCTACCAATAAAACAGAACCAATTAGGTACAAGTAATATATATTATGTGGAGTGGAGTAGCTCTGCTAGACTTCGCCCTGTCGTAGTGATTTGTGTTATAATATTTGTAATACTCAACAAAGACATTATAATTATTATTATAAACACCAATCGAAATTTTATAAAAAACAATATTTATAAAAAAGTCACATCATAATATTTTGTGATAATTAATAAATATTTAACTGAGTAGTTATATAAGTTTTACTGATTTACAAAGAAAAATATCAGTATTATATTTTTATTTCAGACTGAAATAAAATTAGTTTGTTTCACATTTATTTATCAATGACATTCTTTTGAATATTAAAAGCTGTCAAAAAAACAGTTAAAATTACGTGATAACTATGGTTGTCCTATAATTGTAATGCCATAACCATAGTTATTAATATGAAAAGCATCAATATAAATTAATTTAAAGTAAAATAACAAAAAAATCAAATTGCGACATGTAGAGTGTTTTAAGACGTATCGAATCTCCTCTTTATGACAACATGTATTTAACATTAACATAGAATTTTGCAAAATGTAAACATGAAAGCTAGTTTTATCGAGGCACCTTGGCTCTAGCTCTCTAGCTCTCTGAGCATACCTCATCCTATATTCATCGTGGGGGATGCAATATTTCCATTTGTAGGACTTCTATTTAAATCATTTCCATATTCTATAATCTTTCTTGAGTTAGTGAAAGAGTTTTCCACGATGTGTTTTTTTTAAGAAAATTTTTTAACGCAAAATTTGAATTAGCAACATTTTGCGTTTTGTTGTGCCTCATCATATAAAGTAATGAAATTATATACTCGTATATTTATTAAATCCAGTTGATCCCAAAGGAAATATTCAAAATATCATGTGAAATAATTAAAAAGATAAAGTGGAGTGAATTAAGCATCTAATAACTATAATTAAAATACAAATACACAAGTTAAAAGCATATTCTACATAATACAAGGCATTTCTAACAGAAAGTATTATGAGTGTTATTTTACCGATTTTTTACAAAAGAAAATGAGAAAAAAAAATAGCTATTTTATCCTACTTCAGGATTTCATGTCGCTGATCCATCTGAGCGCAAGCGTATGGGCCCGGGCTTTCGAGGGGCCTGCCAGAGATCCTGACAAAAAATTATTTTTCAAATTCCCCCCCCCCGCTGATCAATTATTAAGCTAATTAAGCCATAGGGAGTCCGCCAGAGATTTTGTCAAATTTTTTTTCCGAATTTCTCCCCCGCGCACGAGGGCTCGCCAGATTTTGGCAAAAATTTTTTTTCAATTTATTGTGTTGTGTTATGATTGGTCGTGGTTCAGGTAACACTTATAGCTACAAAATGTTGAAACGTCATGTGCCATTTCGCTCTATCAGTAAAGCAGAATTTAAATGAAACATATCTCAACCGATAGACTGGCAGCAGTGGACCAATTCAATCAACGTCTTCGTGTGGGACTATTACAAAAAGACAGGGTATGCGAACGAATGTCAAAGTGATCATGAAATTCGTCAAAAAAATACAAGAAGTCGAAAATACAATTGAAAAATTCATATTTTTTTTACCTTTTTCACATTAATGTCACATTATGTCCGATGTAGTATTCACAGGTCCATTATTGTATGTATTTATCAATTTTAGTTAGGGACATAGTAAGGTGTAGTTTTTCAAATAGCAGACATTTTTTCTGTAGCAGATATTTTTTTTAATTAACTTTTGATGTATCACAAAACATTAGAATACTGCACAAAATGTGGCAAAAATAATTTATTCTATTACTGCAATGGTAATGGAATGAATGGTTATTTGGTTGGTTAGCTGTCATTAATAAAAACTGCGGCAGTTATTTTCTTCACAGCGGTGAAATTTTTAGTGCAGGGTGGAGTACCTCCGAAAAAATAAAAAATATATATTCGTAACTGTTAAACAGTCGAAAATCGGGTCCCATATGTGGTCAATATTGTTGCTCTTGGAGTCCTCTCACTTTGTTCGGTTTGGACGCCTATAAATGGAACACCCTGTATATACATATTTGAAACCAATTATTTTGGCATATTTATACTGTTCATTAAATGCTTTTGCGATGTTTTTGCTGTTAGTGACTGCAGTGCTATCATTTAATACGATGCTTGACGTTTTTACGACTTTTTTATTTTTATTGTCGAATTTATTATATTCCAAGCAGTTTCGGATTTATTATTAGATTGTATAATTTTGTTGTTGTAATGAAGTTTCTTTTATAGATTTTAAATCAACGACTTTGTTGTATGTGTGATTTGTTTAGATGCAATTGCAGTTCATCCATTTATAATTCAGTTTTTATTGTTATGTATATCGTAAAAATTTGGTTACCACTGGAATGCTTAAATAATAGTATAAGCACAATATATTTCCTAAATTAATAACTATTGATAGTCCAACTGTATTACACATTTGTGCCTCCAATTAGGCCCAACACATTGCAACCATTTTGAATAAATAAGTCAGGTGGGGAGCACAATAATTAGAAAACATTAGTACGCCAGATTTTTTGTCAGAAATAAAAAAAAAGTTATTTACAGTTTATGAACAATAACGCGATTTCTACGGCTCTCCCAAATGTCTAAAATGGTATAGTTGACGCCATTTGTTTAGAGCAAATAAAAAACCTCAAAGGTTTGCTGCTTACGACTTGATGAGAGAATGGGACATGCTTTATTTTTCTAATAGACAAAACATCATTATACTTTTATGTAAGTATATTCTGGCATGATAAAAATAAGAAATAAACGTAAACACACATTTTTTATTTAAGATTTCTAACTCTTGTAACACCGGCGTAACCAGCCTTTGCGGCCAGGACCCTTCACCCTTCACCTTGTTTTAAAATAGTTGCATGATGATTTCTCTTTTTTAAATTCAGAAAAGAAACACACTAGATAACAGAAATTTTTAAGCAAAAAAATAGACACCTGAAAAATTACTTGTTTTTATTTATTCCACAGGTCTGCGAGGTTTTGTTGTTGAGCAGCTGAGGGTATCATGGTTTCAAATTCATGTCACCTTGGCTATAACTTTGCGAGGAAACATCGTAGGTGACCATTCCAAAGCCTATTTTAAAGAGGAAGGATGGTACTAAATGATGCATTTATTAGAAATAAGCTAAAAAAAATTTGAATCCTATACATTACCTTAAAAGTTGCCAAGAAAGCCATTTTTTACGTACTTAACCTCAAATATTTCAAAATCCTGACGTGATGGGCCAATTCTGAAGCCAGATTCGAATTCAGCGTGAAAAAATACTTTGAAAATGACCTTCAGCTGCTCAACAACATTCATGACCCCTTCGCAGACCTGTGTTATTTATTGGTCTATAAAACTACAAAAAAAAAAGTAAAGCAAATAGAACTTAAAACCTACAAAACAAAATCTGGTTCTGGTTTTTCTTTTTGTTTTTTAAAGACGCATTATTCTTCTATTATAGCTCCAATAAAAATACAAACAAAACTTAACTTACAAAACAAAGTCTAATTTTATGTTTTTTGAATATACAAAACTGTTAATTATTGACTCGATATTAACTGTAATATCTTCGTTCGCGGCGTGCGCCGGCGAACCGAACCGAATACCTGGGGAGGTAGATACCCCCATTACCCTCTCCCCCCCCCTGTATACGCCGGTGTCTTGTAATATAATTACGCGCATCCCCCCTTAATATGTGCGGTCTCTATTCTCGGTGTTAAACATAGAATAACAGACACACAGAGCCGTACTTTGACGGCTTTGCTCGTCCTTCACTGTCGTGAAAGACGGGCAATGCGTCCACCAATGCATAAGATATTCCTATCTTGACATACGTAAAACAGAGTAAGATTTTTTTTAATTTACCAGAAACGGCATTAAGTTTCTATTTGCCGAAAACACTATTTTGAAATCTTGTAGTATTATTTTGTTCATTCTAATATGCAAAAATTTGAAATACGGCTCTGTAGTACTCTTGTCAGCATATAATAGCGCCGACTTTGATAATTTATGATGGGTAGTTTTGCATCCTTTTTGTGTTTGCAGTACAAATATGTAGTGAACTATAAACAGGATATGGTTAAAATCTACAAAAATGGTCCTAACAACTATCCCTGTCAAGTGAGACATTACTCATTAAGATTTAAAGAACACTTTTCATGGTACAGCAAATTTTTTATTCCTGTTCTTGTTCATTTTGTTGCTATGGAAACAAAGAAAATTGATTTTTTTTGTCACGAACAAGATTACGGCATTACTTTACGGACATGATTTCCAATTTAATGATATGAAGAAGCATTGTAAAAACATACATTTTTCACTCCTTACTGTTAGTCACTAACAAGATATTGATATCAATCCATTTTATGAGATGTATGTATTTGTCATGAACGATTGCACGCAAGATGAGACGATTTTCATTTCATCTTGAATTTTGCTTTTAGTCGAATAACACTAGGCATTAAAAATACGATTTCAATTGTTGATTGGGGGGGCAATTTTTTAATCTCTCTGTTATCAGGGAGTTACAGTAAAGTTTTATTCAATCTGGGAACGCTTTTTGTAAATTAAGTTTTAATTTTGAAAAACGTGTTTTTGTTTCTTTTTTTTAATATCCCAGGTTCTGTTCATTGGATCAGGTCGAAAGAAAATCAAAATGTTTTAAAATAAATTGTGAATAAAACTACATAATTCATATGATCAGATCTACACTCTAGTTGGTAATGACAGAATAATAAATGCTAATTATAGATACAAATCTTCTAAAAACGTGATCAGGGTGCTATAATAAATTTTAAATATTTTTTTATATTCTATGTGGGTTATCTGCATTTTTAGAAAAAAATCACTGAAAACATCCGCAGTGATAGATTTTGGGTAAATTACTACCTGTTTGTGTTTTAAAACTTGCGGTCTCTGCTACTCTTAACTATGCATTCGATCTCTCTCTTGTACCGCCTAAACAGTATTTACTAACATCATAACCACTGGTGTAACGGGGGAGAGACTAAGAAATGGAAAAAATGGATAATTCAAACAACAGATTGAATGATTTATTACTATTGTCTAAATATTGGTTGTGGCAAATCTCGGCATGCATGCTTTGCCGGCAACATGTCAGAAGCTCCTCCCACAGTCTACACGTGCGCACCTCCCGTTGGGATGACTAAATTAAACAGGCAGGCAAATATGGGCGTGCCGTTTTTTTATCCATAGTTCACCCATGTCCTCAAAACATAATCTTTGTCTAATTATGAAGAAATGACAGAAACAGAATGAGTTGACGTGAATGTATCACAAAGAAAATTCAGTAAAAGAGGAGGGATTATCTTGACGACTAAAAGTAGCTAGAGAGAAAAGTGGCAACAGCGTAGGTTAAATCTCTTTCTTTTCAGCGTATTATTTGTCCATTTCTCTTCTCTTCTACCTTACATTGGCATCGACTCAATACTTTAACATGCCACTACTGTATACAAACTTGTGTATACAGTAGTGGCAGCCAAATTTCTTGGGTCGATCCCCATAATAAGATAGAGTGAAATATAAAGAGCAAAATAATGTACGAGAAAGAGAGCGATATAATAACAACAACGATGCCAGCACTTGTGTATGTTAAAAGTTCCGCCCTCTATCCCCTCTTATTGTCCCTCCTACAGCTTGAGACGTTTATGATGAAAACAGCAGTTGTACTTGTCTTTCTGATTTCTATCCTTTCCAGATCACAGTCATTTTAGGTGGGAATGTCGAAGCGAATACTCTGCAGTGATGGGATAAAGTGGGGCAAAAAGAAAATGCGAAATCGGATGAAATCCAATTATTGATTAATACGGATTTATTTGCAATTGGTTTCTTGTTAAAATAATTTAATTAACAGTAGTTTATAGAAACATCATGATTTGTTAAATTTATTTAGATTTATGCTGCGTATTTTAACATGGCGTAAAATAATTTACGTTCCCAAATCTCCCCCAATGTCAAATCTCGGCATGCATTGCCGGCAACAGGTTAGAAGCTCCTCCCACAATCTACACGTGCGCGTATCCCGTTCGGATGTCTAAATTAAACAGGCAGACAAATATGGGCGTGCTGTTTTTTTATCCATAGTTCATCCATGTCCTCAAAACATAGACTTTGTCTAATTATGAAGAAATGACAGAAACAGAATGAGTTGACGCAAATGTATCACAAAGAAAATTCAGTAAAAGAGGAAGGATTATCTTGACGACTAGTAGCTAGAGAGAAAAGTGGCAACAGTGTAGGTTAAATCTCCTTCTTTTCAGCATATTATTTGTCCATTTCTCTTCTCTTCTACCTTACATTGGCATCGACTCAATATTTTAACATGCCACTACTGTATGTCCAAATTAGCAGTGAACGCGCGATAGGGTGGTTAGACAGACGTGATCACGTCGCTTCATCGCATGTTTTGTTTTTCAAACCAGTTTGTTTTTCGTCGCTCGCTCGCGCGTATGTGTTTGCAAATATGTGAGATCCTCGGTCAGAATGATTAATTTCTGAAGTTTAGAAACTACCAATTCTGTAGAACAAGCGAGCCCCCTCATAAAAAAAAAATAGGTTACTCGTAAACAAGGAATGGGGCTTGAATAAAAAGATGCTGAAATTCTCCAAATATTGGCCCATCATGATATGTTATGTGTTTGGGGAGCTGCCTCTTTTTTTCTATTTTTAACTATAGATAAATATTTTAAATAAATGTTATCACTTATAAAAGTATACGTAATCACTAATAATATAATAATATAAAAATAATAATATAATAAAAATCCTATAGTTAATTTTACTTAACGATATATTCGCAAAAAGGCAAAAACAACCTAACCTGAACAACTAACCTGCAGTCCATGAATATAGTTTTTTTTTAAAATTTTATACCACTAATGCAACGAAAAGGAATATGTAGACATCAGGATTTGAATCCGAAACATTCGTATCCTGGAACTAGGTTATTTGATATCAATTCTAATATAAGTTGTAATACCTATTTATAGTAGAGTACATTAACACGCTTATTGTGACTTCCGTGGGGGTTTCGTTGTCACAAGCTGAATTTGATATAAAATTAATGATGATATACTGATGTTTCAAAATCTGAAAGCCGTCAAAAAATGTTCTCCTCAAAAGGTTATTATAATCAAAAAACGAGTTATAGCTTAGTGACTTAGGTGTTTCAGGGTATTGATTGTTTATAAGAATCTCTTTTATAAAGCGTTTCTCATTGTCTGATATTTCATCATTAGAAGAAATTATTTTAGCCCTATCATATAAGCATTTTATGACACCCTTTTTAACATGCCTCGACTGATTTGAGTGTAATAAACATTATGTGGGTGAGTCATCCAGACCATTCAGTGTTAGATTGGGTGAGCACAAGGGTTACATTAGAAAAAATGAGATTCAGAAATCGAAGATTTGCGAACACGCTTGGGAGAACGGACATAGAATAAACTGGGACTCGGCAAAAATTTTAACAAAAGAGGCAGATAGCAAGAAAATAAAAATTAAAGAAGCGGCCATAATATTATTGAATGAGGACAAATGCGTGTCGAATTGTTCCGTAGATATTTGCACAACCTGGCTGCCGATGTTAAAAGAAGAACAAACTCAACATTGTTTAAAGTAAAACTATCAACTAGATATATCAACAGTTCTGTCTAAGCAGTAAGTATCTATGGATACTGAATATAACAAATATATTCTTAAAGCTGTGTATTTAATATACACAGCACACAAAGATTATAATACGCTTTGAGAAAGGAAACAGATTCGTTTTCCGAAACGTCAGCAAAATACGTCATTTTTATATTTTTGTTCTTATTCATTATTTGTCAAAAACCACCCTCTAAGTGATCCTTTGACGTAAAAGTCACAGGCGTAGAGGTTATTTTCCAGTAAAATACTGGTTAATTGTATTATCTTGTAGATTTCAGACATTGTTTAGAAGAAAATACATGTGGCAGAGCATCCCAATAAGAAATAGAGAAAAATTTATTACTATCTGTCTTTACTAAATAGAGTATAGACTAAAACACCCTGACAAGAAAGTCAGTTTTTTACATACCTACTTACAAAATATAAATTCAAAAAAGGTATAAAAAGTTTGTTGTCAAAAGTACGCATTTTTATGGCAAATTTTCCGTTAAAATGTAAATACACATCCACACATAATGATTGCCACAAAAAATGTCTTGATGACGTATACATGTAGTAAATATCCTACAAGACAAATATATATATTTTTCAAGAAGCTTTTCCGGGAAAACCGATTGGATAATCAGAAAAATGTATAGAACTTTTTTGTAGGAAATCTAATTTTGAACACGTTTGCCTATGTTCGTTTAGCCATTTGCATTCAAAATAAAAAACACGAAAAAACATATATGTATTTTTCAAGTCGCTTTTCCGGAAAAGCCAAAGGGATAATCAGAGAAATGTATAGCACCTTTTTTGTAGGAAATCGTATTCCGAATGCGTTTACCTATGTTCATTTAGCCTTAAAAACGCTTACTTTTCGAGATATATACATCCAAATGAAAAAAAACACGAAAAAACGTATATATATGTATGTATCTCAAAAATTATGTCTTTTTTTTCTGCGCATAAGCAAAACCTTGTTCTAAAAGTTGAATACTTACTTCCTATGCAGAGAAACTGCTGTTCAGATTTTTTCTCTAAACGGCGTTTTTTTCCTAATTTGAGTGGACTACAATTCAAAATAATTTTTACAAAAGCTTCTCAATCAACGTCTCTCAATGACATGTGCCACTTAGCATTATCGACGTTCAATTCATCATCTTTCCCCGGTTAAAGTTTAATACTGATTTATTTATCGCGTTTACAGCCTGCTAGGATTAATTACAACGTCAATCCCCTAAATTTGTCTGTACCTTATTTAACAATTTGAGCAGGTAGACTAGTATTACTATGAGAAGATACCAGGGCGGAGCCAAAATGCGCGAATATTTTTACCAGTGGCATAGCTTTATCTGGGGCATAGGGATGTGTAATTGCAATAAAAGTTTCGCGGTCATGGAACTGTGAAAATGTAGTAGATTAAAACTTGCCAACTGTTACGAGTAACCTTTGTTCAGGAGAAGTGTAAGAATAGTAAGTTCTACTAAACTTTGCCTAATAAAGTTGTTTTATTATTATTATTACCGTCACCGCCGCTCTACTGCAGGGGACCGCCGTCACTGGTGTTGACATTGAATGCCACGTAGTTCTTTCTCATTGGCTTAGAATGATGGAGCGCACAAACTCGTTTCTGCGCATATTTTTGCTGGCATCTTCTCATAGTAATACTACTTTAGTTACATAATTCCTCTTAAGTGCTCATCAAGACCTTGGTTTTTGATGTTTAAGGATAGGATTGTGCAGAGTGAGAGGGAAATATATGCGTTTATTTTCGATTTATTATAAATATTTAAAATACCAAACATAGTATAATCTTTAAAACTGTTTTAGGTTGTAGGTACCTGCTATTGTTCTAACGAATACAACTATAGGTATATATATTTATGGTAACTATAGGTATATATTTTTGGTTGGAAATTTCTGTTGTACTTGAATATTGTAGTTTGTCAATGAAAATAATTCCTAATTTCATTATTAGAGAATGGCATTTAACTATATACAAAATTTATATGGCTGTATTCCTTAAAGTACTAGGAAAATCCTACCTGAAACTATTTTAAAGATTATACCATTTATGATTTTTTAAATATTTATAATAAACCGAAAATAAACGCATATTTCCCTCTCACTTTGCAAAATCCTATCCTTAAACCTCCTACATAGTTGCATAATTATGAGTATACTAATTAATAAATTTTGTCCTTCACTTATCAAATAATATGCGTGTTTTATGAATTAGTTTCCGCAATCAATGTATATAAGAAATATTTATTTGAACCTAATATAAAATTTACTATTTACTAATGTAATTACTCTATTGTTTTTATAGAGTTGATGGCATTGTTGATATCTAGATACATATCATTTTAATTATGAACATAAATAATTATCCCATCGTACATTAATTTTTAATTTCTAAATTAATTAATAATGTATACCTACTCATTAGTATAAATACATACATTACTCTTACAATTAAATATCATCAATACGTTTCTACTGTTCTTATATTGAAATGAAAATGGGAAATCAGACTGTAATCTAAATTGCAATGTTTTACGCATTCTCCATCTTTAAAGTCTTATTCATAAAATAATTTAGTTCCGCTGCATTAAAAGGTAAATCGAAACGATATTGAAGCATTTAAAAAATATATTTTCTCAGCATATTTTTTTGAAAAAAATTTACTATTTTTATTAACATTATCCACAGTTTATCTAACTTGTTAGCTACCACTATGGTACTACTAAAACTGCTATTTCAATGATAATCATTTGAACGTCACGATTTTCAAAATGGCAAGCCACCTAGTAATCATGAAATAATTTAAAAAGTTATTATCATCAATAAATGATATTAAAAGTTAGTGGTAAATAATGTGACGTATTATCTATCTCTACATAACTTGCGAAAGTATTGATTGACTGAATATAATAGAACAAGAATCAATAGTATTATGTAGTGCATTTATAATAGAATAAAATAGTCACTGGCATATAATAACAAAGTTTCGGTACGCTGATAATATTGAGAATTTAGATATTTTAAGTTATTTTATTTCAAAAGTGGGTATCCAAAAATTGATAGTCGAAAATTCGCAAACCTTTTCGATTAAATGGTTTTTTTTTGATATGACATCTTCATCTCGGTCTTCAAAGTAAAATACCCATAGCCTTACCCTTGATGAAATTATTTATATATCGTATTAAAGCTGATTTTATTCAAAAAGTGAACTGTCATATATTAAATAATTTAGAATATATATACGAATTTGCGATTAAAGTGGCGTTTCCCGAGTTAACACGTCATTCAATTTGCCATTTTTAAGTTTATACTTTTGATTTGCTCAATTAAAAAATGTCGGTCAATTGCGACTCAAGATTAAAAAAAAAAAAAAAATTGAACGTCTTCAAACAAGGTCTTTAAAAATTATGAAATAAAATGTCACCGTAGCGTCGCCTACCTTCTTAACTGAATATCGATATTGAAGTCGGTTAAAAATACGTTTGAATTCGTTATTTGTTTCATTTTTATATCGCCGCAACATTCAGAATACTCGATGTATTCTGAAAAATGCAGCATGCATTGGAAAAAAGATTGAATGACTGTATCGACATTGACGGAGGACACTTTCACCATTTTTTCTTTAAATGTATTGCTTTTTCTGTCTTTATAACATAATTAATTTTTCGATTGTATATCCTACTGCTGAGTTTTCGTCTATTGAAAAATAGTACATTATTCAACGGGCGTGTAATGATGAGGATGGCGTTTACAGCACGAGCCGAAGGCAATTCCTAATTTCTCTGTTTTCTTTTTTGCACTCGTTTATCTCAGGATAGATATATAAAATTACATTTGCCGAATCTGTATACAATTCTGGTCCATGGAGCAAAAGTTATCAAATAGGCATTACTTCCGATTGACAAGTTGTCGGAAGAGGCACAATAAACAATTTCGGCAATATCGTGAGTACAGTACGAGAAAGTGTTTGGATTTAATATCTAATACAAAAAAAAGTGTTGCATGCTTTACTTGTGTCTTCAAATCTACTGATTTCTAGCCTGTCACCAGTGACACGTAAAAGTGGATCCCTTCCATTTGAAATAATGTCAGACCCTTCAATTATTGATGATATACTGTACAAATATAGAATATTTTTTATGTACTTAATAAACCACCTTTTCTTAAAGTGTATATATAGTTTTATGGAATAACTAAGCTGTAATAGTTATTTATGTACCAAGGCTTGTAAATTTATTTTACAGGTCGAGAACACAGTTTGAGAGGTTTGCAGTGTTCGAGACCTGTAAATACACGATACAAGCCGAGGTGCATACGACGTTTTTCGTACTACTAGATATATTACAACTTTTAAGAAAATTCATTCAAAATTATTATATTTCAAGATTTGTTGAACTCATTTATTAGTTGGCTTAAACTCTAATTGGATTGTGTTTGCTTTCTGCTATGGTTACTGTCAATAAGTTGTCAAATTGATAACTTCATAATAATTTCCGCCATTCAAGTTATTTACCTGAGTTTTTGCAATAAAAATATGGATTATGATGAAAGTATCGACACTTAGGAGACAGCCAAAAATGCGTGTGCTTCGTTGGTGCCAGAATTTCATTATTATTTAACTTCCTTATTACTTTTTTGGCCTAGGGCATAAAAGTAAATTTTGTGCTTTTTTGCCTATGGGCACTGACAGACGTCAAAAAATGACACTTACAGAGCTAGTAGTACGAAAATATATATTTTTATATTTTTGTTCACCCTCTTTACCTCCCTTACTTTTTTGTCGATTTTTTTTATACAATTACTTATTGGATGAGTTACCTACCTCTTAATATATGTATATTTTGAATTTCAAGAATGAACCCTTTATTTTTTGCGCCGCTAATATTATAATCTGGCTTACTGTGAGTCGTGAACAAAAAAATCTAATTTCTCTAACAAATCCCACACATAATTTTGTCTAATAAGGTATCGAAAATTGTTAGGTACTTCGAAAATTGTAATTTTGTACAAAACATCTTGTGTCTTATTCGGAAAAAACAAATAATCTATATAAACCAATTCGATAAAATGTCTCCAGAATATTCGTTTATGAAATACCATAATTTTGTAGTAAAATTTTATAATGAATACTTTTATTGGTGATATTCATTTGATCTTTTTTGATAAACCATAAAATTCCCCATGGAGAAGGTACTTCTTGTACTACATTTAATTGTTTTGCTAAAAATATGTAATAAAACATGAAAGCTAGATTTCAGATCTTCAAACTTTGGTCGCTTCCGCATTTTCGGAAATTGTTAATTTGAAGTTTATTTTATTTTAATAAGGAATCGGCTTCCCAAAAAATTGTTCCCGGATATCCTGTATTCCTAATAACTTTATGAAATTAAATCAAATGAAAAATAAGTTCTGTAATTAAAATTTAGTATGTAATTATTTCACAAAAATTGTAATATAAATTGATGCATACTGTTACTGTATCATTTAAAATTGCGGATATGTCCCGATTATTAACTCTACCGCAGTCAATCCATATTTACCACGGTCAGGTAGGTACTGTAGTTTTTTCAATATTAACTTCATGTTCACACTTCATGATGTTCAGATTAATGCTACATAGACAGTTGGTCTTTGATTGATTATCAGTGATCATCGACGCTCTCTTGTTTTCTATATATAGATCTAAACATAATTAATAAATCTAGTAGAGGTGTTAAAAGTACAATTATTATTATTTACCGCGGGCGTTGTTATTTGGTGTAAATGATACTTATCTAAATAATGTTCCCGTTTTATTAAATATTTGTTGTTGTTTATGATTCACATTTCTTATTTTGCTGAAATTCATCCATTCATAATCTATTTTTATTTATGACATTCAGATTTCAACTAATCAAGTCGTGACTTCTATATAAAATCGTTCTCAAACGGCAGGTATGTCTTGGAGGAGGTCCCATTGTAGTTTTATCAAGATACTTTTAGTGAAAGGTGACCAAACATTGCAGTTGATAGTTAGGTTGGGTGTCAAAAGTTCAGAATTCAAAATGGGAAATTCAATGTGGCTGTCATAATTGCAATATTTTTGGAAGTTGTACGTGATATTCTGTATAGGGAAATTTCAGGATTTTCTGAAAGCTTAAAAATTCAAAAGAATAAATATTTTCTTTTGGGGCATAGAAGATAAATATAGAGGCCACTAAAAATGGTAAAAACTTTTTTACTCCAGATTCTGGAGTCGTTTACCTTTCAGTCCTCAGTACCTGTCAAACATACAGCTGGAAAATGCCTTTGATGTAAAATCTTCTGCTGCTAAACTCGAATCCGGAGGGCGCATAACAATCGGGGAATGCCTTCAACCCTTAATCCGCGAATTTACCCTTACTTCGAAAATTCTAAAGTTATGATGAAAATTAAACTTAAGGCATTTTAAACAACTGTATTAATAACTACTAAAATCTAATTGTACCTACTAATACAGTACCAAATAACCATGATACTATAACTAAGTATGATGTAAACTCAGTCGGTTTCGATACACTCCGACAGCATTCTCACTTCGTAGCACGCTCGGTAGCAGAACAGACAAATTAAAAAAAAAATCATATTTACCATATCAGTATGAATCAGTGACTAAAAATAATTTTGTTCTTTTCTTGTGATTTCGTACAATCTACTTTTTGTTAACTTCCCAACATAAGATTCAATGCGCCGACGCACAGTGGCACGAATCGTGATTTTTTCGTTCAAAATTATCTAGAGCATTTGTTTCGCAACCGATTGGGATAATTTTTTTTTAAAATACTCGTTATTTGATTTCCAAAAAACGTAAGAGAGCTGATTTTTAAATTATGCTAACCAAAATTATTGAGCTTAGCCAAAATTGCCATTTTTTTATTTAAATCTTAATAAAACGTACAAACAAAACCTTTCTTCTTATCCAGTTTACATAAATCTTGTAACTCGGAGGTTTTTGAGGTCGCTGATTACGAATCTGATAACCATATTGTCATAAACCAACCTGCAAGATGGCGGAATCAATAGCGGCTATAAAATGCTAAAGAATGATGAAAAATGAAATATTTTTTTTAAAGTTTATGCCGAGAGTTTTTGAATATTTCTGATAAGTACTTTTAAGTTAAAGTAGACTAAATTTTAAGTCTCAGGAAAAAATTCAACATGGCGGATCTAATATGGCGGCAATAAGATATTAAAAAATAAATTAAATGCATTAAGCTAAATAGGCTATTCCTAAGAATTATTAAAAAATTTAAAAGGGAAACAAAGGACCCCGCAGAAACTTTAGGTAAATTGGCTCTCAGTCAAATTGTCTCAAATTGAGATATGTTATAGATTATGAGGTCCTGGTCAAAAGTTCTTATGGGCCCAACCCAAACTAATGACTAGATTTTGACTTAGAGACGAGATGAGGTTAACTGATTCGCAATTTTCATATAACTTATAAATATTCTTTACCTACGATCACTACTGTAAATAGTAAAAAACACACTACCTGCCATCTATGTAAATTGAATTTTACATATTGTAAACAAAACGCACTGTAAACAAATCGCACGGTAAACAAAATGCACGGGACACGCAATTATAGGTGGCTTATATCGCTGACGCGGGGTTTACAAAAACAAATGCGCCTACTTAATTTTCAAATGCTGTCAAAACTGACATAATATTTGTTGAATAATATTGTTGACTAGTAAACTAAATCCAGATTTTACTAAATAACTAAATAAATATGATCGTAGGTAAAGTATAGTACATAATTCGAGTTGTAAGGCAATTACGCACTCATGGAAAAATAGATTTTTAGCTTATGTTTTGAGGAAGAAAACGCAAGTTTTAAAAAAATCAGTTTGTCACAATTTATGAAATAAGGGTAAATTCGCGGATGAGGCTTGAAGGCAGTCCCTGATTTGTATGCGTTCTCCGCATTCGGATCGAGCAGAAAATTTTTCATCAAATGTAAATACTCCCCAGCCGTATTTCTAACAGGTACTGCACCCGCCACGGATCTTGGCGTGCGGCAGGGACAGTAGGGGAATGTAGCGATTTATGGGAGAACTGCGCGTCCACTTCCTATAATAATTTATCAGTGTGCAACACCAATCATGGTAGCGGTGCGTGCACTAGGCCTATACCACTCTCAACATAGAGATTCCCCTTTGCTCGCCAACACTCATGGCGATTGCAGTACCTAGATTTTAAAAATTAAGCCTTAAATTGGCGCTCAGATTCCCGACTATTTTTGACAGTTAAGTGAACCTTATTACTACTGATATTGAGGTCGCTGTAAAAATCAATAATTAATGAATTCAGACAGACATATTTTTAACCGACATCGAAATTTTATTTCATAATTTTTAGCGTCTTTTTTAAAGGTAATTAATTTTTTTTTTAATTTTCTTTATGTCGTATCAAGTACAAAAACGACAGACATTTTATAAAATTAGAAGGCAAATATCTTGACAACTGATGATGTGAATTGCAGTTAGATCTCAAAAGGTCGTTATCTTCGAATAAATCATTCGTCAATGTAGTCGCTTAAAACCTTTTATGATGTTTTATAAATATAACATAGTTCAAAGTTTACCCATTAAAGACATTTGCCCTTTTTTTTTCGATATTTCAGAAATTCAGGAGAATACTTTTTCAAAAATGTTTTGAATACCTATGATTTATCTTTAAACATTCGAGTAATGGGCTCATTTAATGAATTTTATTTCGTAATTGTTACTTCTTGTGCATAAAGTATTATTTAAAATTAGGCAATGTTGAAAATTTCAGATGAATGCGATATGTGGTCTCGAAATATACGCTTCGCGGTGCGACCAACATTGTGACGGCAGAAGATAGGAAACGAAATGGTCGAGCAACATATCAAAGCTCGTGCATTCCGGTTGAGATTGTCGAGTCTTTCCCTGTGCGACTAGCGGGTTGCTATTAAGTGACGTCACGGCCGAGATTCGACAAGGCGTGCGGTCCATGTTTATAATTTTTTTTTAGACGATTTACAGGTCTCACAAAATTCTAGTTTTTTTGAATTGTAAGATCTTTACGATAACAAATAAAAAAAAGTGATAAACGAGCCCATTCACCCTCATTACCACCCTCACAACATTGTTAAAGGGGATGAAAAAAATTGTGATTTAGTGTGTACAGGAGAACCAAAAACCTCAGAATATTTTTTTACTTCATCCACTATCACCACCCCACCACTACCGATGTGGCATATCGTTTTATGGGTTTTTGGGGTAAACGATTTCAAAAATTATATTATTAAAGTTTCATAAACAATTATTTTCACATACAAAATTTTTTCGTTGTGAGAGACTTGGATGGAAAATCTGGATGTGGAAGTAGTGATTCCTTGGGCAGCAGTTTTTTTTCTTTTGGGACACACTAAACTGATATTTCAATCGAATAATAGCAATTAAATATTCTGGTTGTTTGAAAGTTGTACTTTTTGACACTAGTGTGAAAAGTGTATTATTTCAAGTTAAGTATACATGGTGTTTGGTACATCTATAGAAAGTTTTAAGGTGGCGATGGAGGGATCCTTTAGAACCTATATGCTATATATGCCATTATTCAGAGTATTACCGATTTTGAGGTATCGGCCTTTTTAATATTGTGAGCAGCGAGGTCCCCAGATTTGACACCTCTAGACTTTCACGTCTGAACTAATTGACCATGACCATATCATCAGGAGAATTAATGAAGCAGGTGTAAGAATTAAGGAAGAAAATATGTTAGGCGTCCCCACCATCGAAGTGAGAAGAAGAGTACGCGGATGTATAAATACGCACAGTGGTCTTCAAACTGCGAAAAGTTTGACCAAAATGGATCCAAAAACGGGTTTCACAGAATGTTTTCAGCATATCTGTAGGATAAAAAAAATGCAAACCGGAAAATCCTAGCTGATCCCCTTCGCAAGGTATTCAATTTTTAATTAGTTTTCAATCTGTTAATCTTTTCCTTTACACAGAACCAATGTCGGGGACATTGTGGCTATACCGTGAGCTAAGAAAATATTTATTGTGCATCGAGTATCCAAATCTCGTATTTTTTTTTATTACTTAAAAGTGCCGATAGGTGGTGCCGGCTAAGCCTCGGTGCTCACAATTCCTCAAAATTATTAAGGTACCGTCAATAGGAACGCTGGTGGGAACTGTTGTTGATTATGAAATTAAATTACAGCAAACGGCGCGGCGGCACGTATTCAATATACGGCGTTCTCGCAACAGAAGCTCTCAGTGAAAGATATAAAGGCACCCGGAGGACGACAATTCCATTATCCGGATATTTGGCTAGTTGAAATATCCAACTTCTGTTTGAAGAACATGCCTCAGGACAAATGTTCTCATCAGTGGCGGCTTCAGTGAGGCAGGTTAGGCAGTGCCTCACCACTCACCAGTTTTGCAGTAAATCTAATTCGTAATTTTATAAACTGTATTATTTTTAACAAATTGATTCAACTGACGAAGTAGAGAATTTCTTAACAAACTTAACATCTGAGTATCTAGAGCCCTTCCTCATCTGCTTGTCATGCCACAAGCCACCACTGATTCTCATAGCGAAAACAAAAGAAAGTATGCGCCACATGCAGTCAGAAAATAAAATTTGGAAAAATTAAGGCTGAAAAATTTCTCATAAATAAAATTACGGGAAACTTAATAAAAAAAATGGTGAATTCACATTATGACGACTGATGAGAAATTCCCATCGGCAATTTGCCGAACTTGTTACCTTACTCTGCTAGATGCAGAAAAAGATGTGTTTAATCGTCCTAGTTATGCCAAAATATTCTGATATACATATTATGTAACAATCACATGAATCTTTCTTTGCTCTCGTTTTTTTCGGTAAGAATATATCCAGAGATGGGTCGAAGAAACTTTCCACATTTGATAAAAGTCTGTAAAAGTCATGTAAATAATATAATTGTATGCACTTATTTGATTGATATCACAATGAAGCTTGCATCATCACGAATCAAGTTTCACCATAAAATAGCCTAATATACTCAATGGAAAGTTAGAAGGAAAACTTCCCGTTTTGAAAACTCTGAAAGTTTCTAGGAAGTTTTCCTTCTAACTTTTCATTGGGTATATTGATAGTCTATTTTATGGTGAAATCTGATTCGTGATGCAAGCTTCATTTTGATACCAAATAAGTGCATACAATTATATTATTTACATGACTTTTATCAAATATGGAAAGTTTCCTCGACCCATCTCTGAATATATCACAATACTTTTAGCCTGATCAAATGGTAGTTTTTCGGTAACGTGAGTCCGGTAGAAGGTTTCTCAACGGAATTATATGTTTTTTGGGATACTGAACACGAATCGAAGTTTGCTGCCTCGTAACAGTACCGGCTCAGGTCGAAAAACGCAAAAACCTCGAAATTTTCGGAGTTTTTCCGGCTTTCCGCTCATATCTTGCAAACGACGCGTCGTACGGAAAATATTACTGTATTCAAAGTTGAAGAGCATTAAATTCTGCGTCGAATGACCTCCCTAACTTCCAAATTAGACCGATTTATAAAGTCGCTGGCAATATAGTCAGCTGGAAAAAAGAGCAGAAAAAAGAGCAAGTAAGTTGTAGTGTGAAGATGCGATGCATAGAAAATACCTGAGAGCAATGTCCATTTTATTTTACTCTACAGTAATATTTTCCGTACGACGCGTCGTTTGCAAGATACGAGCGGAAAGCCGGAGAAACTGAAAATTTCGAGTTTTTTTGCGTTTTTCGACCTGAGCTGGTACTGCTACGAGGCAGTATAAACTTCAAATTCATGGTCAGCAAAAAACATATAATTTCGTTGAGAAACCTTCTACCGGACTCATCACCATTTGATCAGGCTATTTGGCATGTACAGAAAAAGGTTAACAGGTTGAAAAATAACTAGAAATTGAATATCACGCGAAGGGAATCAGCTAGGATTTTCCGGTTTGGATTTTTTACCCTACAGATATGATGAAAATATTCTGCGAAATCAGGGACCGAAACCAAAATCCGCACCGTACTTACGACTTTAAAGTTAAAAAAATATGGTTGAAATCAAAAATTCAAATCTCTAAACCATGATGTAGAAATACCAAATTGTATGGTGAAAACCATAAAGTCGATTCGTCCATGATAAATATTATATAAGGTAAAAGGCAAATAAAAAGTCAAAAACCGAAACCATAATTACTAACAGAAGCCGAATTGCCGCGAATCTGTAAACCGAAACCATAACCGAGAACCGAATTGTTGCTGCCTTGACAACCGAAACCGTAAATAAAAACCAAATTGTCGCTGCTATGAAAACTGAAAATGGTATACGTTATTTAACGCGGTCCCTGTGCGAAACCCGTTTTTGGATCCATTTTGATCAAAGTTTCTGCAGCTTGAAGACCACTGTGTACGGTGGTTCGCATTTTAAACATCAATAGTATAAAATTGTTTCTTTGTTTCATTAATTCTAAACATCTTAATTCTAAACACTGTACTTAGTTTCTTTCCTAATAAAATATCACAGTCTACAGGAATGCTTTTTTATTGAATGTACTAGCATTTCATCATACACCATTGGAAGTGGGATAAAACAAAGAAGTTTTTAAAGTTATTTGAATGTATTTCATGTGTGTTGTTTTTGAGAAATTACCCTTTATATTTCAAATTTAATTCTACAGAAATGCAACCAAGCATTTTAATTTGTATACAACATTTTTTTTTATAATTTTGAACACTTTTATATTGTGTTAAGGAAGTAAGACCTTTCAATAGTGTAATGATATTGTTTACTAACAGAAATTCCAATAATATACAAAAATATCTAAAAAAGCTGATGGCTCAATATCTGTAATACTTTGTATAATGGTATATGCATGATCATAGGTTTTAAATGGGCCCCTCTCTATCACCCACTTAAAACTTTTCAGCGATGTATCAAATTAAGGTGACAATCCGAAAGTTAGTTTGTCGAAAATTTTGTAGAATCTAGAAAAAATATTTAAATTAACAACTTCATCCATATTTCATCAAAATTGTTTTAGGGGACAATGATTTTCAAAAATATCTAATTTGTAATTAGTTTTGTTTTTCTTAAGATAAATTATCGCTTATGTAATGAAATTGATCGGTGTGATGTATAAATAAAAATTAGCTTTCAACTTATATCTATAGATAAATACCTCTATATTATCGGAAATATGAAGGATTATCAAATAATGTGTAATAATATATTTATGTACTTAAAAAAACACATGTATCTTTTGTTTGATTGGTGGAATTATCAAGTTTGTATCAATAATGTTTTTATTTAATGTTATTGGAAATATTTTTCGTATTTTCTCATGACGGGAAGATGCGTAGCTTACGGATTGCGAAGATTTTTTTAGATCGTATCGTGAATATGTGGAACAACAAAGAGATTTACAATACAATGATCAACAACACTAAAGAATAAAACAGCTCTCTCACTTATGCAATGAATAAACGTAATTATCAACCTATTATTTTTCCATTTAAACAAATGAAACAAAAATGTAAACAAAATTGAAAACATTAAAAACTGAATTAGAAGGGTAATTTAATCGGGCAGAGCTAATTTTGTTGGTTTTATTTGGTGACAACTCCATTGAAATAAAATTGCCCTCCATCTGTAAAATGTTGTTTAGAGTTCCCAGATAAAAAACCGCTGCCCAAGGAATCACTACTTCCACATCCAGATTTTTTATCTAAGTCACTCACAACGAAAACAATTTGTATGTGGAAATAATTGTTTATGGAACTTTAATAATATAATATTTGAAATCCTCTACCCCAAAAACCCATAAAACGATACCCCACATCGGTAGCGGGGTGGGGGTGGTAGTGGGGGTGGATGAAGTAAAAAAACATTTTGAGGTTTCCAGTTTTTGTACACACCCTAAATCACAAATTTTTTTCATCCCCTTTAATAATGGGTGGTAATGGGGGTGGCTAATGCCAAAATTTTTTTTGAGACCTCAGCTTCTCTTGTGTATACTAAATACCAATTTTATGGACTCTTACCTGCTTGATTTACCTATTTTCCCCAAATTTACCCCCCAACCCTTCGACGGAACAAGATGAAAATATAATCTAGTTCTAGATTTCGTTAAAGTACATATGTGTACCAAATTTCAAGTCAATATCTCAAACGGTTCCAGAGTAAACGTGCGCACAAAAAAAGTTACAGACAGACCGACAGACAGAAATGTTTTTTCGCTCAAACTTAAAATCTCGACGTTTCGTGACATTCTAAGCCTATTTGAACAATAAAAATTTTCAAAAATTTTTTTGTCGTTACTATACTTCCACTGGACGTGGAAGTAAAAATTAGTGCAAAATGTAGTCGATTTTCTTTGACCTTTAATTGATGAATCTGAATACGGAAATATTTTTGTAAAGGGTTAGAGGTCTGAAAGTCGGACCTTTAGTGAATGCACGTTAAAAATCCGACAGTCATCAAATAGGTATTACAACTTATATTAGAATTGATATCAAATAACCTAGTTCCAGGATACGAATGTTTCGGATTCAAATCCTGATGACTACAGATTCCTTTTCGTTGCATTAGTGGTATAATTATTTTTTTTAAACTATATTCATGGACTGCAGGTTAGTTGTTCAGGTTGGGTTGTTTTTGCCTTTTTGCGAATATATCGTTAAGTAAAATTAACTATAGGATTTTTATTATATTATTATTTTTATATTATTATATTATTAGTGATTTGGTTAACGTTCCGACTTGCTGACCTTTAATAGCTCTGTTAAAGTTGCGACTGTTGTATCTGTAATAAGGCTATGTCCTAACTGCATAAATAGTTTGGCCGTGCGAGTGAACGAGCGACGCGATGATCGGTTTATTAATTAATTAATCGTTGCTGTGTCCAAATTGGTCACTTGTAAAATGCCACGCGAACAGTACAAACGTATACTTTTATAAGTGATAACATTAATCATGATGGGCCAATATTTGGAGAATTTCAGCATCTTTTTATTCAAGCGTCCCATTCTTTGTCTACGAGTAACCTATTTTTTTTTATAATGAGGGGGCTCGCTTGTTCTACAGAATTGGTAGTTTCTAAACTTCAGAAATTAATAATTTTGACCGAGGATCTCACATATTTGCAAACACATACGCGCGAGCGAGCGACGAAAAATAAACTGGTTTGAAAAACAAAACATGCGATGAAGCGACGCGATCACGTCTAACAGCCCTATTGCGCGTTCACTGCTAATTTGGACATACCGTGCGTGTAATTTCCCATTAGGCATGTACATTCACATAGCGCGAGAAATATGACAACACCGGCAGCCGTAAATTCGTCCGTCGGTGGACTGGTGGAGCATCCCAGCTCTGTTATTTCATTTCAGCCAGCTGGCACACGCGATGTTGTAATTCTTACTCCCCATGCCTAGCCCGCGACTACACACACGGTATACATAAGTTTGTATAGTTTGATTTTTCATCGCGTCGCGTCGCTCGCTCGCTCTCGCGATGTGCAGTTAGGACATAGCTTTAGGCTATGTCCTAACTGCACATCGCGCTTTGTGTGCAAGAGGAAATTACGCGTAGTATCAACGCATACACACGCCACCTTAGAGTTGACCAGACTCTATCGACATCTTAATTTTTATCGTTTTCCGGAAGCCAAGACTCAAACTTATTTTAAGTCGGTCATTTTAGTCTGTCTTGCAATCGACGATGCATCGATAAATTTAAAAACTAACCTACACAACTTGTGATTAAATGCATCACTACAATAACACTAATGTATTGATGACATATGCTTGTGTGTTTTATTTGCGAAATAGTATAATTAAACAAGTGAAATTATAAATAAGAATAATTGCCAAATCACGTGTTTATAGCATGATAAATTTGTTGTAAAGATCCTTGGAACAAAATTGGATGAAGCGTTCTATTAAAAAAGGTGTTATTTAACAATGTGTAAAATTTCACCAAAGTGGGTGGTAAGTGAAAAGATTAAAAAAAAAATCTTCATACCAAGGATATTGCTAGCAAGATTTGGAGTGTACGTTACCTCTCGTTTTGATCATCTTTTATTTCATCATTGAAGAAATATTTTCATTTAAAAATACTAAACCGAAGGTTTTCAGTGATCTCTAATTTTTTTCAGTTTTCAGTTTTATGAAAAATTTAAATTATTTTAGTATCTTCAATGGAAAAGTGAAATAGCACATTTTTGCGAGCACATTTGTTGAATGGCTCAATTTTTCAGTAATAAATCATATTATAAATATTTGCTAAGTCTTGTGTAATTATGCAAATGAAAGATATACAGAATACGTGCAGAAAAAAATTATATATGAAATCTTTCTCAAATTGCAAGGCATTCTAATGAAAGCATATCGCGTCGTTTCGCGAAAAAACGCGAAAAACACCCCCATTTAAGCGTCGAAAATATTTAAACAATGCCAATATATAATAATAGTACAGTAAGCGAAGTAGTAAAAATGGTAAAATTCCCGGCACGAAAATGATGAAAGGAATTTCCTTATTTTTTTGCAATATGCTTTATAAAATATGTACATCAAAATCTATATTGTCGCACTATCTGCTTTTTATTTTTAAAGGTGGAAACCACCCCTAGAAAATGAAAAATTAATAACTTCTAATTTTACGTCTAAATTAACGTAAATCCGTTTACTTGTGTTTTTGAGGTCGCTGAATATGACTGTGAGGTCAAAACTTATGAGACGAAAATATTAAGGGTTGAAATCACCCTTAAATAATGAAAAATTAATGTCTTCTAATTTCATGAATAAAATCACTAAAATCCATATAGTTAAGTTTTTGAGGTCGCTGAGTATGATTATAAGTTCAAAACATAGGAGAGACGGAAATATTAAGGGTTGAAACCACTCTTAAATACTGAAAAATTAATCATTCTTCTAATGTTACAAATGCATTCCCGAAAATCCATTTACTTATGTTTTTTAGGTCGCTGAATATGATTATAAGGTCTAAATTTATATAAAAAAAATGATGGATTAAAAATGGTCACAAAAGAGTATACTAATATCTCTAATTTTATTAAAAATACAGATTGTTATAAATAAATCAAATTAATACAATTAAGTAAACTTATTAAAACATTTTACATCTGCACTCCAAACATGCTAAAGTGCAATGCAACCCACGTATTTTTCGAAAAATAGACGGCTATTGCTTGTTTCTCTACCTACTAGGGTTTCTGTCCCGGGAATCCCGGGACGGGATTTCCCGGGAATTATGGCAGTTTTTGAAAGTCCCGCTCCCGGGAAATAACAGTCGGGATTTCCCGGACACGCGGGAATAAAAAGACGTTCTAAGAATATTAAATTTCGTGCTGTTATCACACAAGCTGCTTCTGCAACGAACGAATAGAGATGAGTTGCTATTTAACAACCTGTTATTTTCTAGCTGTTATTTCTGTTCGAAAATAACAGATAAGAAACACGACGTTGTAAAAATGTTCTTGCTGACTGCTGTGAAGCTGTTATTCAGAAAACAGCAGCAGCAGATAATGCAATCGCAACGCAACTGCATAGACTTACGTGTTTAAATACTGTCATTGCATACGCTGTATTTGGCGTGTTTTGCTATTCGTTGACGGCATAGGGTGCCGGTAGGCGATCGGCGAAATAAATTTAATTTGTATTAGGTAGTATCCGAGTATATTATGATATTCATAGAGAAATACTATATACATATATAGCTATGTGTATCTATGCTGGTGTTTCTTTATTAATTTAACATGAAATAATAATAATCATTAAAGGTTGAGGCTTAAAGAATAATTTATATAAATAAAATTATTTATATTTTTTATTTATATGTATATGAACGTAAAAAAATCAATTAATACCTCTATAAAACATAAAAATCAAATAATTTTTTCTACATATTCTTTTAAAATTTAAATAAATAACATTTTACATTTTATATATTTTTTTAAAAAAGAAAATATTTTTATTTTTGTTTTAAGACTTATGTTCTGTCCTGTTGTGTTGTTGAGTTATTTATTTTAATTATGTATACCTAAATAAAACAAAACAGTCCCAGATTTTTTTTGCCGAAAGAAGAAAACAAACACATTTTTAAAAAATTCGATATTTGGATGATTAACAAACATTTTGAAACAAAAAAATGTGTTTTTTTGGTAAATATATATACAATTTATTATTTCCCGGGAATCCCGGGATTCCCGGGATCATCAGTTTTTATTTCCCGATTCCCGGGAATGAAAAAAAGTCGGGAAATCAGAAACCCTACTACCTACTAGAGACATTTAAAATGCGCGTACAAACTGAAAGGTTTCAACATTATTTCAAACTGTCATATCTCTGGAACAGTTTGTCGTAGGAAAAAAAATAAAAAGCCAAACTCTTCGTTTTTTGATAAGATTTATTTTATTCTTATATCATGTTTTTATCAATCTTATAGTTTTTGAGATATATTAATTTCAAATACATAATTTTCTTCCGTATGCGCTCAAGCGCCATCTTTATACCTTTACATCTCTGGAACAGTTTGTCGTAGGAAAATTTAAAAAAAAATGAACTATTCGTTTTTTTATAAGCTTCATTTTTGTATTCTTACAATTTTTTATAAAAAAATATTTTCTGAGCAATTTCCAAAAACCCGACTTTTTTAAAAAAATTATGAAAATTTTCATTATTGAAAATGGGTACAGAATGAAAAATAATTATTTTAGAAATTCTAAAAAATTTGTGCATGTTAGTAATAATATGCATTAACAATATTTAGAAGGATTTTTAAAAATTTTGAATTAATAAGAAATTAGAGCAATAAGACTTAAGAAAAAATGGCGCCCAAATTTTTAAATGCGTTACTTTTTTGTTTGTAACTTTTTTAGTTTTCATTATAAGAGGTCGTAATACATCTCAATAGAAATAAAATTTTAATACCTATAATTTTTACAAGAATAAAAATTTCTCTCACAGTTGTAGATTTTGAGTAATTTTAGATTTTTAACGTCGTATATGTATTCTGAACGTTTCGACGCCATTTTGAAAATGACATATTTCGAAAACTAAACATCGGAGAGAAAAAAAAGAAAAACCATTCGATTTGTTTTCGTAAACGCTTTAATTTTGTACCCTTGCGACTTTTTATTAAAGTCCACATTTTTCGAGTAATTTAAAAAAAAAACGTCTAGGAATACTGATTTTAGGGGGTGAAAATTGCAATTTTCAGTTCGTAATATCTCGACAAATATGAATTTTAGCAAAAAAGTGTAAAAGACCTTTCTTTCTTATAATTCGATTCTCTATCAGATTATATGTATTTTTCATTTTTTTCTGCGACAACCCCTGAGAAGGGTTGGGAACCACCCCTAACCAAAAAGCAGGAAAAATGACAATATAGATTCTTATGTACATACTTTATGAAGCATGTTGAAGAAAAAAAATTGGAAATTCATTACATTGTTTTCGGGCTGGGATTTAAAAGCTTCACTTACTGTACTATAAACATATATATAAGGGTTTCTTTATAGTCCAAAAGCTTATTTTTCACTATTTTTCGTATTTATTGATTTTCAACCCCTTCGTTAGTGGTGGCTTTCTATTGCGCATCGTGCAGTGGAGTTTATGTTTGTTACTCAAGCATTATTTTGTTGCAATTATTATTAAAATCAGTTATAATGTTTTATTTTTAAAAATATTTATTATATATTGGCATTGTTTAAATATTTTCGCAAAACGAAAAGATACGCTCCCCTTAGAATTTCCCAAAGGTTAATTTGAGACCAACGGGATCACTTTTGCTCGCAAATATACTTCGCAAAAAGAGGCGAATTTCGGGCTTATTTTGTGGTCACTCTGGCGAAGGTGCTATGCTAGTGTAAAATATCGTCGTAATTCCATTAAAATTGGTAGTTAGATATTCTAGGAGTAGTTGATACCTAATGTGATATTCAAGTTAACAAAATAGTGAATTCAATATAGTTCCCATAATTGCAATTTATTATATATTTATTGTTCGATTAGGCATTCGCAATCTGTAACGCTCGACTGCAATTTTCATTTGTTCCGTAGTGTTCTTGACAACATTTTAAAGTAAAATTGATATAACACCTAATCTACGTAAAAAGTTATTTTGAATCTGAGATGCATACTGTATAATATTACTGTTTCGATTTTCGCATTTTCGTGTGCTTAATCACAAAACAGTTTACACTAAATTTATAATAAAACAGTTTATATAAACATGACCGTTTACACGCCTCTGGCAATTACCCTGCATGACGAATATGACCCAATTCCAATAGGGGGTATTCTACCATACTATTTTACATACAGATAACAACAGGCAAGTACGTACATCAGGTCGGGTTTATATGCGGAATAAATGGGCAACCGATTGCAGATCGAACCCACACCATTTAAATTCCTTTGTATTGTTGCATTCAATCAGCTTCGCACCCGTGAATATGAAATGTCTAGTTGCCCATAAATTCGTACGTATACGTACTTGGCTGCCGTTATCTGTATGTACCAAATTCGAAATAAAAAATAAGTCTGTCAGAAATTATCGTGTTTACAAAAGTGTATCTGCACAAACACACTGAGATATTTATTTGGTATTTGAGATCAGCGTATTGTGAAACGGATTTTTAAAATATGTGTCCGACTATAATATGAGTACCTATTTGATTAAATTATTGATTAAATCAAACAAATGTAATAATAGTACACATTATACTCTCAGTTTTTTGAAAATAAGTATCTTTTTTAGGTGTAATTGATATATTTTTAACTTGAATCATCTCTCAATGATATAGGCCAGTCGGAATAGTTTTTTTGTGCGAAATGCCGTTTACCCGCATTTTTTTTTCTTAAAGTATAGCTTGGGATGTCCATAAACATATGCCAACTATCCCCACGCGTGACAGGTGGGGCAACACACTTTAAAATTAAAAAATCGTCCATTTTTGCCATTTGTCGCTTTATTTGCAATATAACTCGTAAATGAAGCATTGTTCGAAAATATATCAAGGGATAGAAAATTGATTTTGAACATTTTATTATTCTTGACATTTTCCCAGAAATTTTTTCATTTAAGAGCTGTAGACGAAAGAACAATACTACTTTTCTATTTTTTGATTTTTTTTTTTTTTTAGTGAATATGATAAATATTAATACGAAATATATCATCGGTATAATGTAAATTATGTTTAAATATCCAATTTACAGGTGAAATAATAGTATATTGTGTATTTAGATGTGAAAGCAATACATTCCCGGACGACGATGCAAATTGTAACAAGCATCGAAGTCCGGGAATGTGCTTTCACACCGAAGTACACATACTATTTCTTTCTGAAATCACAATCAATATTATTATAAATTAAGGAATTTGTATTAATGCATAACATTTCTTCATTACAATCTAACTGCTTACTAATAAATGCAATTTTAATGTGAGTTGGTTTGTCTGCTTGTATTTATTTACTGTATAAAATATACATAAAAAACCGTACGGGAATGTTACTTTCCCGGCCTAGGCCGGGAAAGTAACATTCCCGTACGGTTTTGTTGATCGTTGCTTGGCAACGGATCTTTTCCGGTCTGTTTTCTGATAGTTTCTTAGCAACGGACTAAAATACTGGAATTGTGCATTTTTTCGATCTGAAATCGCGCCGAGAATGTAGACATTGCCGATCGATTTCAGAAAATAGTATATTGTGTATCTAGGTGTGAAAGCGATACATTCCCGGACGACGATGCAACAAGCATCGAAGTCTGGGAATGTGCTTTTACACCGAAGTACACACACTATTTTTTCTGAAATCACAATAAATACTATTTTAAACGTATAAAAATCCAAAAAAATATAAACATTTAAAAGAAAAATTCTGAAATTACAATCAATACTATTTTAAACGTATAAAAATTAAAAATATTAACATATTAAAATATATATAAAAAACAGTACGGGAATGTTACTTCCCGGCCTAGGCCGGGAAGTAACATTCCCGTACGGCTTTGTTGATCTTTGCTCGGCAACGGATCTTTTCCGGTCTGTTTTCTGATAGTTTCCTAGCAACGGACTAAAATACTGGAATTGTGCATTTTTCGCTCTAAAATCGCGCCGAAAATGTAGACATTCCCGATAGATTTCAGAAAAAATGTATTTTTCTGAAATCGATCGGCAATGTCTGCATTTTCGGCGCGATTTCAGAACGAAAAATGCACAATTTCAGTATTTTAGTCCGTTGCTAAGAAACTATCAGAAAACAGACCGGAAAAGATCCGTTGCCAAGCAACGATCAACAAAACCGTACGGGAATGTTACTTTCCCGGCCTAGGCCGGGAAAGTAACATTCCCGTACGGTTTTTTATGTATATTTTAGACAGTAAATAAATACACACAGACAAACCAACTCACATTAAAATTGCATTTACTAGTAAGCAGTTAGATTGTATTGAAGAAATGTTATGGATTAATACAAATTCCTCAATTTACAATAATATTGATTTTGATTTCAGAAAAAATAGTATGTGTACTTCGGTGTGAAAGCACATTCCCGGACTTCGATGCTTGTTGGCCTCGGCTAGCGCCTCGGCCAACAATTTGCATCGTCGTCCGGGAATGTATTGCTTTCACACCTAAATACACAATATACTATTACACTACAGACCTGTACATAATTTACATGTTAAATAGAAAAAATAACAATAAAACTTTTCAGGTATTGGGGTATTAAAATGATGGGAAAATAAATAAACAAATATATATTTTCTCAAAGAGACTATTTATTTTATGCATGGTACAGTGTACATGCATTTCATGTATAACTTAATAGAATAGAGTAGAATAGAATAGAATAAGTTTATTTTGACAAATTGTTCTACTACAATGTAATTGTTAAAAACTGAAACATTATGAAAAATGAACTAAGCCCCCACATTAAGTGCTATTTAGAGCAATAAATATATATTATATATATTTTTGTGTGCCTATTGCACGCTTAAGTGCTCTATATGGCACTTAATGTGAGGCTTAGTTCATTTATCATAATGTTTCAGTTATTAACAATTACATTGTAGTAGAACAATTTGTTAAATAAACTTATTCTATTCTATTCTATTCTGTTAAGTTATACATGAAACGCATGTACACTGTACTATGCATAAAATAAATAGTCTGTGAAAATATATATTTGTTTATTTATTTTCCCATCCTTTTAATACCTCAATACCTGAAAAGTTTTATTATTTTTTCTCTTTAACATGTAAATTATATATAGGTCTGTAAATATATTTTATTTCAACTGAAAATTGGACATTTAAACATAATTTCCATTATACCGATGATATATTTCGTATTAATATGTATTATATTCACTTAAAAAAAAATCAGAAAATAGAAAAGTAGCATTGTTCTTTCGTCTGCAGCTCTTAAACGAAAAATTTTCTGGGAAAATGTTAAGAGTAATAAAATTGTTCAAAATCAATTTTCTCAACTTTTCTATCTTTTGATATATTTTCGATTTATGCTTCATTTACGAGTTATATTACAAATAAAGCGAAAAATGGCAAAAAGTGGACGATTTTTGAATTTTAAAGTGTTTCGCCCCACCTGTCACGCGTGCGGATAGTTGGATATGTTTGTGGACATCCCAAACTATATTTTAAGAAAAAAAAATTGCGGGTAAACGACATTTCGTAAAATAATCCTTTTTCCATCTATTCCGACTAGCCTAATTAACAGTTTGGCTGCTGAAACGCACATCAGTATGCTATACAGTTTTTTTTGGTTTTGTAGAATCTTAACAAAGGTCTCAACCGTCTTCATGTACATTTAAAAAAAATAAATGTGTAGTATATTAACATTACTGATCGAGTTTTTTCAAAAACAATAAAATTCTTCCTCTAGCTAAACTTACTATCCAAATTTTGATCCGATTGGACTTTTTCTTCTTAACTTAAGGACGACGATTTTTTTACCGTATACCATTTTAAAGTACATATTTTGACGCAAAGCTCGTTGCTCTACGATGCGTCGCCGAAAAAGAATCGACATTTCCATGCTAGATTTCTTATTCTAACCGTAATCATCCTTAGTGTTATTTCTGTTCGTAATTGTAGGGCAGCTTGGTCCATTTTTGCTATCAGTAGTTGAGTACGGCTTTGAATATCCTCATTGTAGTTTTTTTCATTCTACCCCACACAGAAAAGTCCAGTGGCGTTAAAACTGGAGGCCACAGAATAGGACCACTACGCCCGATTCACCCATTATATGTTCGATCTAAGAATTGACGCATTGTCACGCGGTAGTAAGCTGGGTATTCACATGAGTCCTTTTAGGCCGAATTGAGAAATGCCAACTCAGAGCCAAGCGACCTCCTTAAACAATCTACAAGCTGGGCATCTGCCAGATTTAACGCCATTAGACTTTTACGAGTGAGGTAGAATGAAAAAAAACTTGTCGATATTGAGGATATTCAGAGCCGTGCTCAACTGATTGCAAAAATGGGGGAAGCTGCCCCGAAATTACGAACAGAAATAAATAAGGACGACTGCGGTTGAAATAAGAGGTCGAGCATTAAAATGCGTTAGAAATAATGGATCTCATTTCGAACTTAAAAAATAGTAATTTTGTAACCTTTTAAATATAGTTTTGTGGAAAACCCACACATATTTATTTTCGATTAAATGAAAAATCATTACCGATTGATATTCTTTTTTCTGTAACTGAGTACCAATAAAAGAGGATACAATAGAGAAGATTTCAAAATAATTGTAACATCTAGGCGACTTCTAAAAAAAAAAAAATTATAAGACTTCGAAATTCGAGACCTTAAGTTGCCGTTACATTTTTTTTTCTATAAATACATTTTTTATTTTTTTCTAACCAAAGGAAATATTTAAATTATTTTTCTCTTGGAAGTGTATTTATTTCGGATAAAGGAAAAAAATATTTCAAAAGTTACATAAATGATGAAAAATGAAGAATTTTTAAGAAAGTACAAAATCGGCATTATAAGAAAAACCGTAGCATTTTTCATATAGGTATGTTTGGTCATGTTGATTCCAAACAACCCTCTGTACCTCCCTGTTCAGGGCCGGCATCGCTTTACCAAACACCCTGTATAAAGAAATAAAATTCTATAAAACAAAGTGAATAATTTTTTACATGGCCCAAAACACAAAATGTTTATGGAAACTTTCTCTCTTATATAACAAAAACACCTAATACATACCTTTTTGTTGTGTTATTACCTGAAATGATTTTGAATCCTTAATTGTATTTTGTATATTCGCCGTACTCCTAATCCTCCTCGTGTTTCCTGACGCCTCCCTGCATATTTTTGTATACAGGAGAAGCATAATTACCCATATTAATATAAACATGGGACATACTATAAACTTCAAGTAGTCATACGGAAGTACATTAACTACTTCACACTTTACTCCTTCATGCCATTCGTTCCAGACAATCGGTACGGCAGCCATAGAAAATGATGTTAACCATCCGATAGTTATCAGGATCAAAGCTGCCCTTTTAGTCATAAATCGATTGTAATGTAAGGGATACACAATAGCAACATATCTGTCAGTTGCTATGAAAAGTATGTTACAAATTGAACTTGCACATGCGAAAGCTATCAACACGAAACGTAGTAGGCAAGTTGTTTCAGTATCTCCTAAATGTGTTCGTATATAAAATAGCATGTGATACGGAATTGAAAGACCTACTAATAAATCACTCACTGCTAAACTAAACACAAAATAGTTTGAAATTAACGATGACAATTTTTTGCTAAGTAAAATTGCCGATATTGTCAATACATTTCCAAGTACTGCTGCAGTTGCTGTACAGATATTTATGCACATCCACGATACGGTTCCACAGTACGCACAATACTCGTTTTCATCAAGATTTGTAGACGTTTCGTTGTAAGTAATTGATGTGGTTTCCATAATAAACACTTAAGTCACTTAACTTAATGCCACACTATTTCCAGTTATTTCGTCACAATTTTCCATCAGTTTCTGTTGGTATAGATAAGTAATTTGGCTTTCATTCAACTTTTTAATGCAGTTACATTTTAACAGAACGGAATGTTATTTTATTTGCCTCATATTTACTTTATATACATATATTTCACTATACGCAAAATAAAATACGGTACATCCCTTTGACGTTATCACAAATTATATTACGTAGAGGCTGATAGGGTCCGGAGATGAATGATATAGTATTAAGTTACACATTACTACGTTATTAGGAACATTATTTCATATGCTGTTATATTTTTCATCGCAAATGGAATTCACTGAATTAGATACTGAATTTATTATCATCCAATGCATTTGCTTGTTTATGAACAACTGATCCGACTGCTTGTTAGCTGAAGGTATCAAATATATCATTTACATTCGCGCCACAGGTTTCTCCTACCACGTGTTTTGTTGTTGGTACATCTCTAGTTTATCGATCACTCAGTGTGTAGTTTTTTAAATGGAAGGCCGGTGATATTCAAATTTTTTCAATAAACTACATATGCAACTTTTATTTCGTTATGCTACGCACGTGTTAAAATTGTTGGTGTTGCATTTTAATTGCTTCTAATTACATAATTAAGAGGACAATGAATATTTTATAATAATAAGTTGCACATTTGGATATTGTTTTAACACACTTACTTTCATCGGCATTCACAAGCTTGTATCAAAAAGGCAATAATTGCAATCGGACATTACCGATTACGATACCTATACGCGAATAAATATTTTGTACAGGTTAATTGGAATTTATTACCTAAAATATCGATATGATTCTACACTGCCGGGTCAACCGAGCACTGAAGAAATACAGAAAATCGCACTATCGGTAACACGCATATATTTTTTTAGAATAGAATATAAATAAGATGGTGTCTTATTTTTAGTGACATTGTATAACATAAGGGAAAATTGCATTCATTTTTAATATACCCAGACTCTTATAAAATGGTGTGAAATTTTCTCTATAATAATGAATAATATAGGCAAATCTGAAACAGGAATTTTGAATAATTTGCAGCCTATTTCTAATAGCAGCTGTGAGAAAGTTATAATAAACCGACGCGACAGACTCGTGCCAACCAGTTTTCCGGGAACACAAAATATCAACTTTTCCGTGTCTTTATATTTATAACTGTATTTTATATGTAAAAAAAAATATCGAGAGGTTTCAAGCTAATGTCGCCAATCATAATTATAGCACGGGACATGGTTCTCTCCTCGAGTTACCCAGACATCGTTCTTGTTTATATGAAAAGACTCCATCGTACGCTGGAAGCAAATTCTATAATCATATGCCTGAAGATATAAAGTCAACAATCCTTCTGCACCACTTAAAAAAACCCTGAAATTATTTTTGATTAGTAGATCCTATTATACAGTGATTGATTACAGAGGCCGACAAGCTTTTTACCCAGACATCAGAATATACTTTTCCGAAGGTCTTGGGTGCGCTGAATTCGAATCCGAAGTCTCTCAATTGGCTCTGGTTTCCGAGATATTCTAACCTAAAAGTGCAAAAACAGCGATTTTGGCCTATATTTGAGGTTATGTAGCATCGAATTTTTTCTCTGACAAAAAACTACACCCATCATCTTAAAGTATAAGCCTTGCCCTTTCAAATGCCGTTGAGTTTGCACAAATATCAATTTTTTTTGCTGAAATATCGCCTTTTGAAATTTTTATGAAAACGGGGGTGGTAGATGGTTCAAAGCGCACCCGCATCTCTGAAATCGCGTAAGTCAGAAACGTGATATTCCAGCGATGGGCTCTTCTGAGGAAATAAGGAGACACGTTATTCGACTGTTTTCAAAAAAAAAACCGAAAGGGGGGAGGGGGAGGTTTTTAAGCTTTTCGGAAACGGTTAGATCTAGAAGCGTGAAATTTGGCAGAAATACTCTTTATTGGAATCTATTAGACACGAGTAAAAAGAAATTTCGATTTTCACTTTCTGAAGGAGTGAAAACGGAGGTGGTAGATGGTTTAAAGCGCACCCGTGTCTCTGAAATCGCGTAAGTCAGAAACGTGATATTCCAGCGATGGGCTCTTCTGAGAAGATAAGGAGACACGTATTCGATTATTTTCAAAAGAAACCCCCGAACGGGTGAACGGGGAGGGGGAGGTTTTTAAAGCTTTTTGGAAACGGTTAAATCTAGAAGCGTGAAATTTGGCAGAAATACTCTTTATTGGAATCTATTAGACAGAAGAAGTAAGATGAAATTTCGATTTTCACTTTTTGAAGTAGTGAAAACGGGGGTGGTAGATGGTTTAAAGCGCACCCGTATCTCTGAAATCGCGTAACTCAGAAACGTGACATTCCAGCGATGGGCTCTTCTGAGAAAATAAGGAGACACGTAATCGACGGTTTTCAAAAAGAGCCCCCGAAAGGGTGAACGGGGAGGGGAATGTTTTAAGCATGAAATTTGACTCGTACCCGTCCATGTGCTTTATTGTCCATTAAAATAATAATTTTTTCGTTTAACTCGCTCTAACAAAAATAGACAAATTACGATGCGCAGTGGTTTCCCCGAGTACTATAGATGCGCAGTAGGTTTCCTCGAGCACCATGGATGCGCAGTGGGTTAAGTCTCAGGGACAAACACTAATGTTGGCCTGCCTCTCACACGGTCAGTTTTACGTAGCCTGTCCGAGAGTAAGCTCACCGAGCAGCCTGGTAATATTGGTACCTAACGGAAAGACCAAAAACGTCGTCTACAAGGAAATACTATAGGAATACTCAGTGAGTATGTAGTACTTCTTTATAGGCATAAGTTAGTATGTCTATGTTCTTAATTCCACGCGGACGCAGTCGCGGGCATCAGCTAGTTCAGTAATATACACGTTAGTGATGGGCATAACCGATTAATTTCAATAACCGAATACTAGGTATTCAAGTGATTTCAATAACCGGATAATCATTCGAGTGATGGTCACTTGAATGCTATGCATAATTTCCAAGGCTATTAACAATTTTTGTTCAAATTCCGATTCATAAAAAATTTTTCAATATTTCCATGGGAAAATCAATCAATTTTTGGGAGAAGTGTGTACAGGATAAAATGATTCTTTATAAAATTGCACATAGTTTGATTATTCTTGACATAATAAATATAAATATAAATATAAATATAAATATAAATATAAATATAAATATAAATATAAATATAAATATAAATATAAATATAAATATAAATATAAATATAAATATAAATATAAATATAAATATAAATATAAATATAAATATAAATATAAATATAAATATAAATATAAATATAAATATAACGATAACGATAACGATAACGATAACGATAACGATAACGATAACGATAACGATAACGATAACGATAACGATAACGATAACGATAACGATAACGATAACGATAACGATAACGATAAAGATAAACAAACCTAAACCTAACCATATATATAAACAAACATAAACATAAATAAAATAATAGGTAAATATATGGATACTGATTACTACATCAATCGGTTCGAATTGACGATTTGCACGAAGGAAAGTTTGGTAAAAAGTGTCTAGATTGGTATTACTGTAATTCACTGCACATGTTGACCAACTCGTCTAATTTCCAAACATTGCAACAATTAAATACCTATAATATAATAATCATAACATTGTTTTCATTATCTTAAATGTTAAACATACTTCCATTGAATATAAATCATCTTTATTATAAATATAAATATAAATATAGCTACAGCTTTATTAGGTTGTTTAGTAGTCTACAATATTTAAAAAATGTCGAATTATGCAATTTGTCAATCACTGCTGCCAACTCTTCTAAACTGAGAGTTGGAAACAGTGTTCGATATTTCGACATTTTTTAAATATTGTAGACTACGAAACAACATAATAAATATGATTTATATTCAATGGAAGTAGATTTAACATTAAAGATAATGAAAACAATGTTATGATTATTATATTATAGGTATTTAATTGTTGCAAAGTTTGGAAATTAGACGAGTTGGTCAACATGTGCAGTGAATTACAGTGATACCAATCTAGACACTTTTTACTAAACTTTCTTTCGTGCAAATCGTCAATTCATATACCTAACATTTATTTTAGAAACGTGTAGGTTAGTAATGAGGTTCACTCGTTTATTATACGATACGAGTTAACATTTAATTTATTTGTGAGAATGATGAGTGATATAGTTCAGTCATTTTAGCATATTCAGAAGAAAAAATTGAGGGAAAGCTGAATTTCTCACAGATCAATACTAATGTATACAACGAAAAACTGCAGAGTCCCCTCTCCTCCACCGCTTGCTTCGTCAGCCATCTTGATTTTAAAAAGGCGGACTCATAAAATTTTGAAGCTTAAGTATAGTGGATTTCAATAATTTATTTTTTAATGAAAGAGAATTGATAGCTCTTGGACTTCATAAAACTTGGATTTATTACTTTTTTTGGAAATTCGTCTGAAAATTTAGCTTAAATTAAAAAAAAAAAAACATTCACATTAACTAAAGAAGATTTCATTATTCAAAACGCTCATTACAAAAAAGTTATTTACATGTTAAAATAAAAAATTGCATAAATATATTAAGTATTAAACAACAAAAAGATTATAAATCATCAATATCCAAATCACTATTATCTGGTTGAACTGAATGTCGACAAGACATACCCTTATAAAATTTGCATATACCACTACACTTATAGGCGGAACATGGACAATTACCCTCACAAAAATTTTTACATTTACAAAAAAATGAAGTCATTAAATGATCTGGTCCCTGGGACTTATTACTAGTAATTGGATAGTATTCATTATTCTGTTTACGCCAACCCCACTCTTCGGGATTCAAATTATTTATTACCTTTCCAAAACTGAATTTAAAGATATACTCTGAAAATGTGCTCCGCAGCAGCTTCTTTGGTCGGGGGAAGATAAGACAAATCAAAATTAGAGCCTGAACCCCGTTTCGATATGATTTTTTTAAAACAATGGTATCTTTCTTCGTTTAGATTGTCTGCAATTGGGTTAGAAAAAAAATGAAGAAAAATCCTTCCTTCCACGTTGCATAAATCACTTTTTGAAGTTGTACTGCAGTTAAAAATTAAGATATCTTCTGCCAACTGCAAATTGGAATACCTTAAATATTCGTTTCTTTCCCATTTTATATGGATATGAAGTTGTGTCGCAACCAGTAAATGAATGTATAAACACCAAGTTATTTAATACATAATGAGGCAAAGTATTTGCAATTTTTAAAATATCTAGATATTTATTAGGAGTTTTTGCTGAACACAACATGTAATACATCAAATTGTTCATCATGAAATTTTTTACAACTCTTTATAAACATTTTTTGATACATCGTACGTAAGGCAGCCATAGAAAATGTGGATTTTCTAAAATAATCCAGAATTGTACTTATATTGACCAATATAATGTTTAGGAGTTGAAAAATATGCCTCTTTATAAAGACTAAGAAAAATCATGAATATATAAAAAAAGAACGTTGAAGTCGGACTACCTGTTTCGAAGATATTACGTTTTAAAATTTTATTGATCCACCATCTTAAATTCAAGATGGCGCGTGAAGCAAGCGTCTGTAGAGGGGGGACTCACTGGTTTTATGATACTTATACTGTAGTTAAACACTGGAAAAAAAAATCAGCTTTCCCTCAATTTTTTCTTCTGAAAGCCAAAATCTCATCTAAAATTACTGCACTAATATGACTACTTCAATTAACTGTTTAATATTAGGTTATTTTTCACTCGAGTACTCGTTGACAATAACCGAGTAATGCAGGTTATTTCAATAACCGGATAACCGGTTATTTTTCATTCGAGTGATCCCATCACTAATACACATATTCGTAATAAGTTTTCGGGTGTAGGTACATTCACAAACATGAAAATTTCAAAATGCGATGTCTCAGCGAAAAAATAGATATTTGTGCAAACTCAACGGCATTTGAAAGGGCAAGGCTTATACTTTAAGATGATGGGTGTAGTTTTTTGAGTCAGAAAAAATTCGATGCTACTTAACCTCAAATATAGGCCAATTTCGCTGTTTTTGCACTTTTAGGTTAGAATATCTCGGACACCAGAGCCAATTGAGAGATTCGGAATCGGATTCAACGCACTCAAGACTTTTGAAAACATATATTCTGGTCTGGGTCAGAGGGTCAACCTGATTTTGTCGGCCTGTGTTATCTGGATGATAGGTAATCAGCAGTTTTTGTGATAATTCAGTATTACTAATATATTTACATTTTAGTATATAGACTGGCGGTACATGACCAGTCAGGTGCAACGTTTTTAAAATGCATGCCAATGATATATATGTAATGAAATTACCATGAATATGCCAGAAACGCAAATTTTGGGCAGTCGTCGCGTGCAGAAGGGTGTGCAAATCGATTTTTTTTGTTTTTTTATTTTTATTTTAAAATGGATGCTAATAGTGCCAAACAAAAAGCCTTAAAAAAAATCCAAAATCAAAATCATCCAAAATCAAGAACACCAAAAAATTTTACGATTTCATGTGCGCATTCAAAGTTGTTTTACGCGCGGAAACTGCATGCCGATGAATTTCCGCTGGATTCTTTTTCGCGGCTTTTCGTTTGGCACTATTGGCATCCATTTTAAAATTAAAAAAAAAAGAAAAACACAGAAAAAACAAAAATCGATTTGCACACTCTTCTGCACGCGACGACTGCCTAAAATTTGCGTTTCTGGCATATTAATGGTAATTTCATTCATATATATGATTGGCATGCATTTTAAAAACGTTGTACCTGACTGGTCATGTACCGCCAGTCTAATAGTTCTGAGTAAAATTTTGTTTAGTGTGTAAAGTCATTCCTGTATTAATATTTCAAATAATCGATGTTTTTTTAAAAATTACTAATTTAATATTTAATTGTGTATTAATGTATTTCTTTGGCCTCGTTCAATATCATGTATATTGATCGAATGAACCAATAAATTATTATTAATTTTTTTTTTCTCTCTGATGCCAGAGAGGTAATACCAGAGACCATTCCCTACGCCGTAGAGTCTATGATCACTGGTCCGCGAATCCTGTGCTCTGAGCAGGCGTAACGAACCAAAGATAACGGCCTTCTGCATTTTTCCAGCTAAGATTTCTACCGAGTTTCGGCATGCCGGTGTCGTCTTCAGTTCCGAAAGCAGTGTATGCCTCACCCCACCGAGGGATCCTATAATTAATACCACGGTGTGGTCTGGAGTTCGAAGAGAAGATCTCGATATTTAGTCCGTTTTTCCTCCTCTTTCAAAACAATGTTTGTTTCCGCTGAAGCGGAGAACTCAATAACAAACATTGTCCTGGTTTAGTAGTCGAGGAGGACTATATAAGGTCTGTTGGCCTGTATTTGCCTAAGGGTGGGAAAAGAGTAGTTCCAATAAATTAGGCACTGCTCGTTTCCCACCACGGACTCAATATCCCCCGAACTGGTGTCTCATCCATAGGTGTGCTGTAGATGATAGTACAGCACTCGTAATGCTCCATTATGTCTATGGATATAGGCCGAGACAGCGTATGCCGGGCAAGCCGACAATAGGTGCATGAGTGTCTCCGGCGCCCTTCGGCAGACCCTGCAGTTTACATCAGGAACCTTCATACCCAAGACATGACTTCGATAGACGAGTGTATTAAAGACACCATCTTGGCAAGCCTCGGTCTCAGACTTCAGCCCAGCAGACCTTAGGAAAGCAAAGGTCAGCTTTTCAGATAAGCCCCTGTCTTCAATGTTCTTGTAGAAGACTCCATGCAAAGGCTTATCCTTGTGCAGCTGCATAAAAGTTCTCGCCGGATAAGTATATGGAATTGGGACCAGCGGCTTATTGGGTTATTAATTCACATGAATGTTGCTTATGACTAGGAATGCTCAATAAAATATATAATAAACCTCTATCCTCTATATTAGCAGAGTTATGGGGGTAACAACCTCCAACTTTAAAATTATTTTTTTTTCAAAACTATTGAAGATAATTAATTGAAATTAATAGGAGACGTTGATATAAAATAGCTTTATATTTTACATTTTCTTTACATTACGTCATTTAGTATATAAGTAATTTAATTTTTGAGGGTGCTGTTTTTATATCAACCCCTTGAGTGACACGTACCAAAAAATCTCTATATTATTTAACACTAACATAATTATCGTGTGTAAAAATTACTTCAAGGTCAAATTGGGGGAAGATGCTTTATAATATAAATCTAGATAATGAACACAGGCACACACAAAAAAATTAAGTGCGAAGACATAGACCACTTAATTGTTACTCATTTGGAAGCTAATAATAAAAAAATATGCTACTACTTTTAGCTTGGCTCTCAATTATTTTTTTTCTTCAGAAGTATTGATTTTATTAGACAATATGGTTAGGCCATTTTAATTAATCCACAGTAATATGTCTTCAGGAAGGGACACTAGCGAAAAATGTTTCAGACAAAAGTTGTTCCGTTCAGGGGGGGGGGGCATCTTTTGGGTAGAATAATTTTCCACCTCCCACCCCTGATAAGCTTGGGGTGGGGGTAACTTTTGAATTTTTAATAACTCTCCACTTTTGATAGCGTATTTCTGATTCTACGAAAAAAATTACATAACTTTTGTACCAAACATTTTTTTCTCCCCCGATGAGCGGGGACGGAGGTGTAACTTTCGAATTTTTAAAAACATGCAGAGAAACATCACTGAACTAGAGCATTTTTAGGTAAAACGTTTCAAACAAAAGTTGTTTAGTTCAAAGAGGGGCATCTTTTGCTTGAAACATTTTTCCTAAAAATGCCCTAGTTCAGAGATGATCGCCTGCAGGATTTTGAAAAATTACACCGCCATATCCGCTGATCAGAGTGGGGAGGAGAAAAAAATGTTTGGTACATAAGTTATGCAATTTCCTTCGTAGAATCAGAATACGCGATCAAAAATGGAGAGGGCCATTAAAAATTCAAAAGTTTCCCCCACCTCCCGCTTGTCACGAGTGGGGAGTGGAAAATTGTTCTGCCCAAAAAATGTCCCCCTCTGAATGGAACAACTTTTGTCTGAAAGATTTTTCGCTAATCTCCTTTCCTGAGGAGATATTTCTGTGGATTAATTAAAATGGCCTAACCATATTGTTTAATAAAATCAATACTTCTTAAGCAAAAAAATAATTGAGAGCCAAGCTAAAAGTAGTAGTATATTTTTTTGATTATTGGCTTCCAAATGAGTAGGAATTAAGTGGCTTCGCAGTTAATTTTTTTTGTGTGCCTGTGTTCATTTCCTATATTTATATTTTTAAGCTTCTTCCCCCAATTTGACCTTGAAGTAATTTTTACACACGATAATTATGTTAGTGTTAAATAATATATATTTTTTTGGTAGGTGTCACTCGAGGGGTTGATATAAAAACAGCACCCTCAAAAATCAAATTATTTTTATATATATAGATATATATTAGTTTAATCATTACTCGGAATTGGCTCAAGCGTTTTTTATGAAATATTTCTCAAATTGCAAAGTATGGCTCAGCGATGGTCCCATATTAATTTTATGAAGCTACGTCTAGTATAAGGTGAATAAAAATTGGAAAGATTTTTTAAGTCGAGATATTGGCGAAATCCCATAGTGATAATTTAATTTAATTTTGTGATAAAAAATAATTCACAGTGGCGAATCCAATATGGCTGCGATAATTGCAATATTCTTGCAAATTTACATGAAACGAGCCTGATGTTAGCTTAAAAATTCAAAACGACGCGACGGATATTTTATTGTGTAGAAGCAAAATAAAGAGGCTCCTAAAAAGAGTGGAAAAAAAAAATTGAACCGCCTTCAAAAAAAGGTGGCTAAAACATTCGAAATAAAATGTTACCGACATTGATGTCTGTTAAAAATAAACAAATAATGCATTTTAAACATATTTTTACTTCAATATCGATATTAGGTAATAAAGTTCAATTAACTGGGCGACCTACGATGAAATTTTATTTCATAATTTTTAGCAAACTTTTTTGAAGAAGGTGCAATTTTTTTTCAAATTTTCTTTAAAATTTAAGTTCTTTTGGCATTGAATTATAATTCTGTACTGCGAAATGGGAAAAGGGTCGGGTGAACAAACTGGAGAAATGTCGCGGGATATTAAGTAAAAAAACCCATCTTAGGTCACGAGTATGTATAGTATGACGTGTTGTGATGAGCGATTTCAAATGAGTTGGTTTAGACGTTTTAATAATTTTATGTGTAAGAGTAGCTAATTGACTAACTGAAGTTTGCGACAATTTTTCATGGAGCCAGTTTGCTTTAATAATCTTGGGTGATACATGTTCTCTTCTATTAAAACCATAACAGAACCAAATACATATATTTTGTATTCGTTATATTCTATTTATAGAGACTGAATCCGAGACAAGAGCCATAGACCACGTCACAATAATTAAACAATAACAGAGTGATGGACTCGCAGTTTTTCCGTTAGAAAGTGTCTATTTTGAATATAAATGAATACGCTTTTTGAACATTTTTATTATTTAAAACGTAATTTATTAACCATCAGTAAACCAAGGTTTTTTTACAATATTTTATGTTGAACTTCGTGCTGTTCAATATATATTTTAACTTGATTTCCGCCGTCACCTCGCAACCTGTCAATACAAAGAACTATTACACATGACATTTGAGTTTATCCTTAAATCATAATTTTGTGAGATTTCTATTAACTGGAAATATTTAAGTTATTGCTTTCTTCGCTCCTTTCAATATTTTTAACAGTAATGCTATGAAGCAATTGAAACAATCATCAGCATACAAATGCGTACTACATGAAACAAGCCTTTTTGAAAGTCTGATACATATAAAGAAGGTAGGCCTCAAGACAGACCCTTGAGTACTCCAGCAGTAATATTAGTAAAGTGTGAGTATTGTTTTTGTATTACAACTTTCTGTCTTCTATTACTTAAATAAGTTTATAAATATTACAGTTGCGTTTTTATTTTTAAAATCCATAATATTGTAATTTAGCAATCAATAACTCATACGATCAATTGCTAGCCCAGTCGATGAAGGTATTTACCCACAAAATTTTGCAAACTAACTAAGCTTTTTTTTAATGAGTTCGTGAAAGTGTATAGAACAACATCCTGAAAAGTTTACATTTCGCTCAGATGCAGAACATAAAAAAAGTGAAAAAAAATTCTTTTCATCCATTTTTTCAAAATTTTGAAATTAAATAAAGCTAGAAAAAATAAAAAATACAGATGGATAGATCACGTATTTATGAATAAAATGTCCTAACGAAATTTATCGTTAAAACCATGGTTTTCCCGGAAAAAAAATAGTCAAGTGTAACGTTATAACTCGGAGCGAGATCTAAGCGTGCAAGCGCTTGAATACGCACGACTGTGACACCGACGCACTGAATTACATGTCACTAAATCAGAATTTGTTCAATTTATATGAGTGTTGGTTCATTTAAAAGATGGAAATTGTAGCTTTCTGGTGTTTTTTTGTTTTAAACAATACAATCAAAGGATGGATGGGAAAAATATACTTATATATATTATCACACCCGAACTCAATCGTCGCAATAAACATTATTGAAAAAATAAAAGCTCGTCAAAAAAATTATTTCTTCATTGAGAACTGTTGAAAAGTATGTACACTTCATGATTATTATGGTTTATTAAGTTGTAGTAACGAGGATTTAAAAAAAAGTACATCTCAAATAATTTTAATTTCTTTGCTTGATGATTTTTTTTGATAAATATATATATTGGAGGCTGTAACTTGTCGAGAAATTGACCCATTGGAAAAAATAAAATATCACTATTTCGGAAAAAATGTATTTTTCGAATGTTCAAACACAAAATTGTTTACTTGTATGCATTGTTTCGAAAATATGATCAGTCAGATCATGATAAGAAATGGCGATTTTCACGATCTCATCCTTATAACTATGAAAATATCTTTGATTGTTTTGAAAATAAATTCTGGGACTTTTCCAAATACATTAACAAATGTATAAGGAATCCATTGGATTTAGCTGAAATGTGGATAGGTGTACCCAGGGCCGCGCCGTCCATAAGGGCAAGTCGTGCGGCGCACGACGGCGCCACGTAACTAAAGGTGCCGCGCCGTAAGGCGCCGCGAGTTTTAAATTTAAAAAAATTTTAAAAAAATAGTTACAATATAGCATGAACCAGGGCCGGATTATCCAATAGATAAACTAGGTAATTACCTAGGGGCTCCAACCCGCCAGAGGGCGCTCCAGTTCAAAACTAACTAATTTTATCTCCCAGCTGCCGACGGGCGACCTTTATCGTTTACCATTGATCTGTTGAAAAATAAAATATACAAGGAAATTATTTATTTGTTATTTGATTATTTTATTTAGATAGAATTATAGCATTCATTACCTCTGTTCTGAAGCAACATTTTACAGAATTATTTATAGGATCACATTATAGCGGAGTTCGCAAGCAAGAAGTCACGAACAAGAATATAACTTTTTCAATATATTATTTTTATATTTAATGTTTACATTTAATTTTAGTTCAGGAGAAAATATAAATACTGCAATTTTTTTATAATAAAACATGTTTTATTGCTATTTTATATTTTTATGTCTTGCGCCCACGAAACCTACTTTTCGAGGACAATACAATTTTAAGTCAAAGTTCTAACTTTTAATTTGAGGCTATTTGACCTTGAAAAATTTGAAAATTTCGCTTGCGGCGCATTTTACAATCCCGCCACCCCGCCTGTTAATAAAAGGACGCATATACTTCATTTGTCTAAATGCGCGCCAATCCTTAATCCTAGCATTAAGTGGAAAATGTTGTTTTTATATTCAGTTGTTTAGCGTGATGTATTTGAGATACTTTTTTCCTCAACCTCCCTTTTCAGCTGAATTCTAGATATGCTAGGCGCATGTTCGTATTTGCACGACGGTGCTCAAAAGGCTTATCGCGGCCCTGGGTGTACCTGTAATAAATACAATACAGTAAAGGCACGTAAAAATTCATGCGAGCGATTCAGCGGCTATGTGTGGTGTCTGTGTATGCATTGATGATTATATATTTTCCCTCCATACTCACTATTTATCCTCCTATTCACTAAGAAAAATGTTCAAAACGTGTAATCAGAAAGAGAAAAAAGCTTTATTTTACTCGATAGAACAGCTAAGAATTTTTAGAAGTTACATAGTATGCCTTTAACCGTGCGCTGGCCGCAAAGTGACAAAGTTACTTCACTATTTTTTTCCAGGAATACCGTGGCTTTAGCGATAAATTTTATTAGGGTATTTTTTGTTCAGAAACACGTGGTCTGTATTTTTTATTTTTTCCTACCCTGACAATTTCAAAATTTTGAAAAAATGGATAAAAATTTTTTTTTTTCACTTTTTTTTATGTTCTGCATCCGAGCGAAATGTAAACTTTTCAGGATATTATTCTATACACTTTCACGAACTCATTTAAAAAAAACATTAATTAATCAGTTTGCAAATTGCGTTTCACTATAAAATGAAAAATCTTATTAAAGTTAAAATCGCGATGTCACCTTTATCTCGAACCTCTATATTTATTATATCATTTATTACCCTGAGGAGAGCCGTAGTAGCCGTACTGTTCTTCACGAAATCCTGACTGATTTTCGAGAAGTATGTCATGTCATTATCATTTACATAGTCATTAATTTGTTCATACATGATTTTGGTTTTTTGACATGACAGGTAAATTAGTAATAGGATGTACATCATTACAATTTTCAGAGTTCTTTGGCATCCTTTGATCCCTTTAATCTAGAAATGTATTATGCATAAGAGAGCAACTTATAATATTAGTAATGTTTTCTTTTTGTCTCGCTGTTTTCTTATGGAAATTGAATTTCGGTCGAATTGGTTAAATTTTTAATACATTTTAGATTTAGACTTTTTGATCAAAAGCTCTCATAGACTCAACTCGATCCTACGTGCTCCATCTAACTTCCTTTTTGAGCTGTAGCTCAAAAAAGTTGCAAGTAATCGAATGAAAAAAATCCGAATTGTTGAGTTTTTTTTTAAATATACAGTATTATGGTACTTTCTAATGTTTTTTTGTGTTTTAGAATATTTTGAGCTAACACGATTTATTATTTTAAGAAAAAAAGCATAAGAAATAGGTAACATTTGAAAAATGTCAGCGAAGGCGATAGAGGATTCAGCCTAAAAATTTAGGCCCCTTGCAAAAAATATAATTTTAGTATTTTTAGAATCATTACTTAATACAAAATACAGTGTGTAAAGGATTTTTTCTAAGACTACCTTCGAAAACGACAAATAATGACCCGAAACTGTTTTTTTTTCCACACGATGTATGCAAAAATCCAAAAACAGTACTGTCATGTTTTTCACACGGTCCTGTCTAAAACAGGACTGACACCTTTTATTTGTGTTTTTTGAAGTAGGCTAGCATATTCAGGTTCATAGCAACCGACTTATTTAACAACTAACCATCAGTTTTGAAGTCTCAAACCACATCACTTTTAAAGAAGTTTATTAAAAATGAATGATCTGTTGAAAGCAGTATTGTACTTATGAAATTGTTTTCATTGCAGTCGTAGAAAGGTATTGTAAAAAACACGTTTGAAAACATCTTTTCACACTCATTCGACTTGTGGAACTCGCCTTCGGCTCGTTCCACCAAACTGTCTCACTCGTGTGAAGAAAAGATTCATTTTCGAAACTTGTTGTTTAAAATACTTACTACTTTCTTATTTTTTCTTTTACAAACGGTATTCAACATTAAAAGTTGAATAAATCCGTTAGGCGCGCAAACAACGCGTGACGTCATGTAGCAGGAGACGCCACACCGCTAGCATACATTTCAAATGGATTCCTTTTATGGACGTTGCCTTGTACAACCATCCTAAGTTGGCACTTAGCCGCGCAGAGAAAGAAGAATTATCTTCACTGTTGGACAGAGACAAACAAACAAACTTTTTAAGCTTCTTAAGCGAGCTAGCTAGCTTAACAGAGTTTTTTGTCTCTGCCCAACAGTGACGATATTTCTTCTTTCTCTGCGCGGCTAAGTGCCAACTTAGGATGGTTGACTAGTACTAGCTTGATAATGGAGCGAAATAGACCATAAAAGTCTCTCCGTTCTCGAGAAAAAAAATCAGTGTAGAACCAGACCAGACCTTATAGTTTTATAAAGTGAACAATTCTCCATTAGTACAGTACCTAGAGGTAAAAAATATGCAAAACTTAGGAATAATGTCATATTGAACGGATTTCGTTCATTTTTGGCAGTATAATAGTAAATGCTTCACAGAAATATTTATTGGAGCTGAAATAGAATCAAATTTTAAGAAGAAAAGGTTCTATGCAATTTTTCACATAAATTGATAGTTTTTAAGTTATAACATAACAACTCCAAAATCGCGATTTTAGCTTAAAAAAAGGTATTTCCAAACGGCTTTCGTCAAGTATCTCGAAAAGTAATACTTTATTGAAAAAATGTTACTGACCAATTACAGAAAGTACAAAGTGGAAATTAATTATATTTTTTGTTTATTGATCTAGGATTAATAATTTCGGAGATATTTAAGTTTACATTTTTGGCATCCAAGTGCTCATAAGATAATTATTTAGAGTGAGAGTTAAATATCTCAGAAATTGTGACACCTACGTCAAGGACACTAATAGGTAGAATAATAGGTTATTAATTAAGTTTTCAACTGTTTTTTATTTGTTTCTGTAGCATAAAAAACAAAGAATTTATGACCAAAGCAACGTGCGTCTACACATTTTTTTAATAACAGCTTCGCCATTTTGTTACTGTAATTAGCCAGTAATTAAAAAAAAAAAGGAATTTCAAACACTTTTTCTCATTAATGCATAGCATGGCGTAGATGCTCAAATTTTTTGGTTTGTATACAGCACTTGCTTTAAAAAAAAATACAGTTTAAACTATAAAGGTATTTTCGATAAGGCGTAATTTTTTTTCCTTTTCCAAATATCTCAATAAATATTAGTTTTATTGAAAAATGGGTAGAGACCAAAAATAAAGCTCATAAACTGATAATGAATTGTTTATTTATTTACATAGATTTAATAGTTTCGGAGATATGAAAGTTCACAAATGGCGTCAGAACGTTCATAAGACGAAAAATGCAGTTTAAATGTTAAATATCTCAGAAATTGTAATACCTACGTCACGCATGCTAAGAAATGAAATGAAAGATAATTAATTGAGCTTTCAAATTATTTTTTACTCGTTCCTGTAGCATAAGAAATAAAGAAGTTATGACGGAAAAATGTGCGTATTTATATTTTTTTTTATATAAAAAGGTCGCCATTTTGTTACTCTAATTAGCCAGTAATTTAAAAAAATTATCTCAAATACAGTTTTTCGTTAAGATGTAGCATTACCTAGATGCTCAAATTTTTTTGCTCATTTAAAGCACTTGCTTTAGAAAAAAATGCATTTTAAACTTTAAAGGTAATTTCGAAACACTTGGTGGATACCAAATATAAACTTAAATATCTCCGAAATTATTAATCCTACATTAATAAACAAAAAATATAATTAATTCCCAGTTTGTACTTTCTGTAATTGGTCTGTAACATTCTTTCGATAAAGTAATACTTTAATCTTGAATATCTCAAAATGCCCAAAGGTGCCAGAATGGCATCAACCGGATTCTTAAACTAGACCTACTAAAGTGCCGATAACCGTAAAAAAACCTCTACTATACCTTACTTCCACCTTTTTCGATTGACACCCTAACTACTTTGTTGAGCTGTGTCCTGGAAACAAGACGTAGAATTGAATTAGGCCTATGACATCATTTGATCAGAAAGTCGAGAAATCCATAACATATTAAAAATTATGCCAATTTGACCAAAATTTAATTTCAATAAGAATACAGTCGGATTCGAATTTCGAGTTCGAAAAATCATGCGGAATTACGAAATTAAAGAAAAAAGCATTTATTTGCAAAAATTACAAAAAACATTCATAGACAGAGTGAAACATTTAAAAGCTAAAAATTTTATTTATTGTGCGATTTGAATCAAATTTTACTCAAATATAGAACAAATTAGGATCTAATTATGACCAGAAAAACATTCACCTCCTACAAATGCAAATAATAGTAATAGTAATATAGTATAGTAATAATAGTAATAGTAGTAATAGTTATTTTTATACCAAATTCGAAATTCCTTTTTGCGTACCGAGAGAAAAAAACCGCTGCCCAAGGAATCACTACTTCCACATCCAGATTCTCTATCCAAGTCACTCACAACGAAAAAACTTTGTATGTGAAAATAATTGATTATGGAACTTTAATAATATAATATTTGAAATCCTCTATCCCAAAAACCCATAAAACGATACCCCACATCGGTAGTTGGGTGGGGGTGGTGATAGGGGGGTGGTAGTGGGGGGGTGGATGAAGTAAAAAAATATTTTGAGGTTTCTGGTTCCTGTACATAAACTAAATCACATTTTTTTTCCATCCCCTTTAATAAGGAGGTGGGGGGTGGCTAATGCCAAAAATTTTTTTGAGACCTTAGCTTCTCTTGTATATACTAAATACCAATTTCATGGACTCTTACCTGCTTGATTTACCCATTTACTCCAAATTTACCCCGATTTACCCCCCAACCCTTCGACGGAACAAGATGAAAATATAATCTAGTTCTAGATCTCGTTAAAGTACATATGTGTACCAAATTTCAAGTCAATATCTTAAACGGTTCCAGAGTAAACGTGCGCACAAAAAAGTTACAGACAGACCGACAGACAGACAGACCGACAGACAGACAGACCGACAGAAAATTTTTTTTTCGCTCAAACTTAAAATCTCGACGTTTCATGACATTTTAAGCCTATTTGGACAATAAAAATTTTCAAACATTTTTTTGTCGTTACTATACTTCCACTGGACGTGGAAGTAATTATCACCGAAGCCACTAGCGGCCATGGTATGAGCACTATTTTGTGCAACCGTAAATTATAGTTAGATGGTGAAAATCCAGTGGCGGCTGGTGAAATTTCAATATTTTTTTTCTCGTCTGTGGCGCATGGGACCCATACGAAACTTGGGAAATAACATCTAGAGAAGCACTTCTCTAATGATTCCTAAAAAATTTTGAAAAAGCAGTTTGCGAAAAAATTTTTGAAAATTCGCTAGCCTCCCCTGGGTCTAGGGACCCCTGTTTACTTTTATTTTTTTTTGTCATATGCATTTGACTTTTCATAAAAATGCATCGACAGATTTTGGAGTTTGTGAAAATATTTTCATTACTAACTGAGATACAACGAATTGAAATATTGTAATTTGTTAAATTGAAAATTACAAAATTTCAGTTCATTGTATTTCAGTTAGTAATGAAAATATTTTCACAAACTCCAAAATCTGTCGATGCATTTTTATGAAAAGTCAAATGCATATGACAAAAAAAAATAAAAGTAAACAGGGGTCCCTAGACCCAGGGGAGGCTAGCGAATTTTCAAAATTTTTTTCGCAAACTGCTTTTTCAAAATTTTTTAGGGGTCATTAGAGAAGTGCTTCTCTAGATGTTATTTCCCAAATTTCGTATGGGTCCCATGCGCCACGGACGAGAAAAAAAATATTGAAATTTCACCAGCCGCCGCTGAAAATGACACCACCATTTATGATATATTTAGCGGTGGCCTTAATGTCACAGCGTTTCTATGGAAATGGTATATTCTGTATGTATACAAAACATTTTGATAGTTCTTGGAAAATCGTAAAAATGTCTGTCAGCGATGATATTTCAATTTCTTACACTCCTCCAGAGCTAAAGAGTATCGTAAATTCGGCGCTTTCTGATTTAATACGAGAAAAATCTAAACGGCATGGCAGTTACAGCGACAATTATAAAAGTGACCTTTAGTTTGGCGATCGTTAAAAAATGGAAACTACCCCATTGTAACAGCCGCGAAATTGAATTTCCCGGACTGTTTTGAGAATGCGAAATACTCACTTCGAGTACGGCTGCAAAAAAAATATGCGACAATTTTTTTTTATCTTTAAAGTTAAATGGGTAGTGCATCGAAGTAAAGTGGGGTTTAAAGTTCAAAGAAGTCTTTTAGTTATTTTTTTTATGTAATTGTTAGTTTTTCCACGGTAGAGTTGGTAACAGAGCGTACGCAGTAACACTGGTAGCAACGTAGTTGTTGCCAGTGGCGCAGCCAGAAAATTTATCGGGGGGGGGGGGGGGGGGGGGGCAATAGAACCGAGGTCCCCAGAGGATGAGGAAAATTTTTCAGAAAATGGTTGAAAACGGACTAGATAATATTGGCATTAATTACAAAATATTTATGTCAAGGGATAATTTGGATACTGCTTTGAACTGATAGAGATTATGCTTCTTTATTTTTTTTAATTTATGGAAGACAGCTCGGGGGGGGGGGGGGTGGCTCCCTCTCTGGCTGCGCGCCTGGTTGTTGCGGCTATTACAGATAGTCAACCAATATTTTTCTCCGATTTTTATTAACTTATTTTGTAAAGCGAACCTTATACGGTGTATTATATTAAATATTTTTCAGTCATTTAAGTAATGGAATTATTGCATGTCTATTATTTGATTCGAGAAAATATTTCTTTGTATCAAAAGACAGTGTCGAGACATTACAAAATGTAAAGAGGGAGGCTTTTAATTCTTTGAAAAAGGCGTCTAACACAAAACCGGTTTTCTATTCAACAACATTGGGCACAGAATTACAAAACAAAACACTTATTTTTTAATCCCGGGGTCTTTCAAGCGAGTGTTTTATAATAAAAAACAGAAAGTCCAAATAGCAAATAAGACTGATTTACCTTCTTTAAGAACAAAAAAAAAATGTTTATTAAACACTATCAATATAAAGAAAGATGTGCTTTTGTGCTACAAACACAGAGATTCAAGGGGAAATAGGAAATCCATCACAGTTAACACTTTTAATGGACAAGCGCAAGTTCTAAAAAGAGCTAAAGAGATACAAGATAATTAATTATTAGGTACGATAGCTCATGAACTGAAATATAATAATAATAATAATAATTTTATCGGTCATAAAAAAATACACCGTAGTGTTTTGACACGTCATGGAAACAGAGAATACAGAAAATGTAGATAGCAAACAAAACATACAAATGTAACAACAAACAAAACATAAAACACTATGGAACACTAGGAAATGGTCCTAGTATGGTCAACAATACAGAACAAACATTAGTATAATAACCATTGTATGACATTGAATTTTTCCAATTTTATTTTTTTTGTCACTAAAACTTTTGCACAAAAGAATGTTTAAACATTATATAAATATGATATATTTATATAGTTGACTATGCGTGCAAAAAATGTCGGCGTCTTTGGTGGTACGGTAAAGATCAAAGACGCCGACATTTTTTACACGCATAAGTCTATAGTCAACTATAACATGTAATTTAAATGTTCATGTAAACATTACGCTTAATGAAAATTATTATAACGACAGTTTCAATAATCTTATGTTAAAATAATTTATCGTAGCAGCAAAATGTTATTTGTAGCGAATTTCGCGAAAAAAATGTATTCGTTCTAGTATTTGAATGTTACTGTGTTTATTATGTGTAAAAACTTTTCTAATCTAAATAAATTATTTAAATTTATTTATGTCTGTTTTATAGCTAATAATGGAATTTAAACAAAATAATGAATTAATTCTTTGCGAAGCAACTATTATTCCGTCCCCAATGCAGTCTATGTATATCTCGAGAAGGCATAGTTAAGTCACTGATATTGTTATTAAGCGGAACTGCGTATAACAGGCGCGGAGCATTTTAACAATTTGCGGGTAAAGTAAACAGCAACAAAAAGAAATATCGATTGCAAAAACTTTTTTGTCGTTTACTTTTTGTCGTTATACCACCCTTCTATCTTAATGAAAACATTTCTCCTTTTATAATGCTTATAATGCTTATCGTATTTTGTACACGGGTTTATACATTTTTTGTAAAAAAATGACCTTTTAAAGTAATTGTACGTAGTAAACCAGAAGAATACCTACCAGAGGAACATATTTATAAAATTTGATAACAATATCTCTAACGCACGAGATACTGAGTGAGAAATAAGAAAAAACATATTTTCATCTGTTTCCCAGCTTAAGAATCTGTTTTTCGTTTTTGTATACCCTTTGATCGACCCCCTTCCTTTAAAATGTATCCTAGCGAGCGCTACATTCTCTATCACTATATACTTTTTTTTTTCATTGTCCGCTTAGTGTGAAATCGGTATTATAATAGGTATCTTTCCGATAACGGTGTATATTAAAAAAGCGTTTGACGTGTGTTATTTATATATACATGTATTGTTAGACTATGTTATTGACAATATTAAAATCATTATTAATTATTATTAAATAATAAATAAAAACAAAAAACACACACTAACAATTTTTCGAGAGTTGGCACTTAAATATTTGGAATTATATTCACAGAACATATTTCGCATTATATTCTTAAAACTGATGTACTTGTATCTATTTAACTAAATTTCGGAGAGACGTCTGACGCCGAAAACTGTTGGTTGAAATTCTAATAAATAGTAATGTTTTTAAGAGGCTCGCTACTAAAGCTAAATAAAAATATATTCCAAGTAACATTAACCTAAAATGATACAAGAATGATCTGTTAATTATTATCGAAGCAATTTCAAAACGAGGTCAGAGAATTCAAAACGATTAAATTTTAAAATATTTTCGTGACGTAATCATTTCGTTGCTAAAATTAATGAAGTTGCTTCAGAACCCGAAGCTGCAAAAACACTTTTGTACCGTGAACTAATCTGATAAAAAATTTGCACTCGATGTATTTTTTAATCGATCGTGAAATTATTAATGTGATAAATTTTCTATGCAATCAGCAATTCATCAAATATACTTTGATGATTTCAAATTAAAATTATCATCACTTGTCACGCAACATTATTTGAAAATATCGTTCATATATTTTTGTAAAAACTATTAATGATCTGTGTTATATGATTTCACACACCTTGAGTCTTAATTAAAAATAATGATAATCCTGATAAAATATTCATTCAGATAAAACTGCTGTTCCATTATATTGTTAATAGACTATAATTGAACGTTGATGGACATTATCTCACTGATTATTTTTCTTTCACTATAATTACGGATCATGCACGGTCATGTTATTGAAAGAAACTGTACATTTGTGGCATGCAATTTTTTTTTGTGATATTAATACTCAGCCTAATTAGACTTAAAAAATATATCTATACATTTTAAACCTGGCATAGATACCTGTAAATACAGTGCAAACGAGTAGAAGCTGCAGTCGGGCGCGACCGACTGTGAATATCCGTTTGATTAACATTTTGCTCGTATTCGACCCAATTCCCTTCTATGCCATTGATATTAATTATTAAGTACACATTCAATATAATTTTATTGTTTAAATAGGTATTTGGAATCGGCAGCGCCCAACTACAACTTTCAATAATTTTGTAATAATAATATTAAAAATACCTTAATAACATTTTAAGTAAAATTCATATACAGGGTGTATTTCCTCCCTCTCCACTCTATAGCAGCGCAGCCTTTTTCCACAATGGTCCAGGTGTGGAAAAAACTCGCCGAGTGGCAAAGTTAAAGAAGCGGTAAATGGGGGTAAATGAGCTAAAGAACTGCCGTTCTCTGTCTGAGAATTTTCTCCCTAACCAATATCCTCGCTCTTTTTGAAAAGGGAAGATTCTAACTACACGGACAAATAACTTCAAAGCCAAAGGTAATATTTGAACTCTGCAAAAGGCTTATGGAGTGACACTTACATACTATTATTTATGACATAAACGGCGGCATCGTCTGTCGCAGTTTTGACGTCGCGACGCTGATAAATAACTATTCAATGACAGAAACTTTGAAATTAAGATAACTGATAACTTTAATTCAGAACATTCTTTTATAAAATACATTTTTACAAGCGTTTATTTAACTTGTTACAGCGTTAGCTAAGTGTCGTCATTCTAAATCCAATACGGCGGACTCCCAAAGATGGCGGACTAGTTATTTTTTAAAAGTTTGTTTTTAAAATTTTTTTTTAATTATAATTATTTCATTAGAGTATTTTTTGAGTTGAATCATCAGCTTTTAAAGTTGAAATCCACTTAATAGCAAAATTAAAGTAGTTGTTTTGTATCCTAGTCCAGTCAACGGGGGGGTTTCACTTCTAATTTGAGTGCTAATGAATGGATTTTGATGAAATATTGTGCAATGTGTTTGTAATGACGTTAATAAAAAAGTTGAAAAAAAGATTACACTGGGAAATAATTGGAAGGGGTAGAAAACACCACGGGTTTCGTAACTTGTAGAATTAGATCAAAAATGAAAACGAAAACAATATATTTACCTTTTTCGGCCCAACCTACTACACATCCATTGCATTTAAGGAAACCCACATCCCATCCATCGGACAAGAGGAAACCTTAGTACTCGAAAAAAACCACTGCTCATCCATAGTGCCCGAGGAAATCCACTGCATATCCATAGTACCCGAGAAAACTCACTGCGCATCCATGGTGCTCGGGGAAACCCACTGCCCATCCTTAGTACTCGGGGAAACTCACTACGCACGCGCAAATTTATCTATTTTTGTGTTAGAGCGAGTTAAACGAAAAAAATAATTATTTTAATCGACAATAGAACACATGGGCGGGTATGTGTCAAATTTCATGCTTAAAAACATCCCTCTCTCTGTCCACCCGTTCGGGGAAGGGGGGGCACTTTTTGAAAACCGTCGAATACGTGTCTCCTTATTTTCTCAGAAGAGCCCGTCACTGGAATATCACGTGTCTGACTTACGCGATTTCAGAGATACGGATTTAGACCATCTACCACCCCGGTCTTACCCCTTCAAAAAGTGAAAATCGAAATTTCGTCTCACTCGTGTCTAATAGAGTCCAATAAAGAGTCACGCTTCTAGGTCTAACCGTTTCCGAAAAGTTTAAAAACCACCCCCCTCCTCGTTTACCCTTTCGGAGGTCTCTTTTTGAAAATCGTCGAATACGTGTCTTCTTATTTCCTCAGAAGAGTTCATCGCTCGAATAATCATGTTCCTGACTTACGCGATTTCAAAAATACGGGTGCGGTTTAAACCATCTACCACCCCCGTTGTGTGAAAAAGCGAAAATCGAAATTTCGTCTTGCACGTATCTAATAGATTTCAACAAAAAATATTTCTGCCAAATTTCACTCATCTAGATCTAACAGTTTCCGAAAAAGCCTGAAATTTCAACCCCCTTTTTACCCCCTCGGAGGTCGAATTTCGAAAAATCACTTCTTAGTGGATGCCTACGCCATTTGAGGAAGCTCTATGCAAAATTTGAAGTTTCTAGACTCAGCGGTTTGAGCTGTGCGTTGATAGATGAGTCAGTCTGTCAGGGTATTCTTTTATATATATAGATTAAGGAATTTGTATTAATGCATAACATTTCTTCATTACAATCTAACTGCTTGCTAATAAATGCAATTTTAATGTGAGTTGATTTGTCTGCGTGTATTTATTTACTGACTAAAATATACATAAAAAACCGTACGGGAATGTTGCTTTCCCGACCTAGGCTGGGAAAGTAACATTCCCGTACTAGTCCAATCAATAAATGCCCAAAAGGGGATTGTAGAGAACATTTAGGAGGAGAGAATTTTCCTCTTCAGGAATGTGTTGGGGGTAGTTAGGAGATAAAAATACTAAAAGTCCGCGCCCGCGCCCTAGCCCCGCCGCTTCAGGGGGGGAGGGGGGTCGAAAGGTTCCTTTTTTCGATTCTTCGCTTATAACTCGGAAACGATGGGTCGTATGGAAAAGGGTATTCTATGCAAAATTAAACGTAATTAAATTTTCCACAAGAATGTTTATATTCATTTTCTTCCTATGTGTTATAGTTTACGAGATACTCGCCAGCGAAAATCGATGATTAATATAATAAAAGAAATCAATTATGTACCTTGAATGTTTCTATCAAAGCGGTTTATCGTGGTCTGCTAATAAATCACAGTCACCAAATAATCTTTATTTTATAACACTCGACGTATTTACTAACATAATATTTTGTCGAAATCTATACATTTCCTTAAATATACAGTGTGACTCACTTAAAATGAAGATACCCTTATAACTTTTTTATCTTCTTTCCGATTTGAATCAAATTTTACTCAAGTATAGAACAAATTAGAATCTACTTATGACCAGAAAAATATTCGGCTGCTACAAAGGCAAAGCGACCTGTGGTACCAAAATATGCTGGAAAAAATAGAACATTTTGAATGTTAGAAATTCTAAAGAATGTATCCGATCAGCGCCACAAACGTACATGTACCAAAATTTGATTTGGTTATTGATGGGGGATTTCTCATACATAAGCTCATCTGGCAAAGGGGATCCTCAGTTTCCGCAATTTGTGGTGGCTACGTGAAATTCGTCAAGACCTATCAATATGATTTTTTAATCTTTTTCCTCATATTTTGGTACCGCAGGTGGCTTTGCCTTTATAGCAGGTGAATGGTTTTCTGGTCATAAGTAGATCCTAATTTGTTCTATACTTGAGTAAAAGATTCAAAGCGGAAACAAAATGAAAAAGTTATAAAGTATCTTCATTTTAAGTGAGTCACACTGTATATTTAAGGAAATGTATAGATTTCGACAAAATATTACGTTAGTAAATACGTCCAGTGTTGTAAAATACAGATTGTTTTGTGACTGTGATTTATTAGCAGACCACGGTAAACCGCTTTGATAGAAATATCCAAGGTACATAATTGATTTTTTTTATTAATTATCGATTTTCGCTGGCGAATATCTCGTAAACTATAACACATAGTAAGAAAATGAATATGAACATTATTGTGGGAAATTTAATTACGTTTAATTTTGCATAGATTACCTTTTTCCGTACCGACGCATCGTTTCCGAGTTATAAGCGAAGAATCGAAAAAAGGAACCTTTTTACCCCCCTCTCCTCCTGAGGCGGCAGGGCTAGGGGCGGGGACTTTTAGTATGTTTACCTCCTAACTATCCCCAACACATTCTTGAAGAGAAAAATTCTCCCCTCCTGAATGTTCTCTACAACTCTTTCATTGACTGGACTATACGGTTTTTATATACCAAATTTATGAATATCCGTCCTCAGGGCATAATGTCTTTCGCAGAATTTGAATAGTACTATTCGTTTTGAAGTTATTGGCCTATAGTGGAGTCCAGTTAGCATCAAAATAGGTGAATAATGAATTCTCTGGCTGCAGCAATTTTATTGTTTTAATTTATTGTAGGTATAATAAATAACAAGTGCTATGAGAAGTTTTGGATTAAATCGATTTCTTCATAAATAATTTAAAAAATTCTTGTTTCAACATTGAAATTTGTTGCTATTTTCCTTATTATCTTCGGCCTTAGTAATCGCATCGCGAAAATAAGAGATTTTTTTTCCAAATATGGGTTTTTACATGTATTTTACAATTATATTAATAAAATAATGTGTATCTTCATTTAAACCGTTTTTTTAAAGGGTATAGCAGAATAAGCATGATAAAATGGCCCCAGAAGCGTTTGGGCCTCATTCGGTGTCAGTAGATTGACAATAGAAAAAAAAATATTTTCCTCGAGTTTTGGCCCCCCGTCGCCACGGGTAACCCCTGTACCTTAATAAACATGACATTTCGTTTTCATTTTTTATCTCTGCAAGTTGTGCGTTAATTATTATGAAAAAAATGGAAGATGTACGTGTAATTTAAATGCATCTTATGGAAAAAAAAATCAGATGATTTTGCAGCCTTTTTCGAATAAAAAAAAAATTAAATATTAGAATATTTATTTTTTCGTGAAAATAATGATTCGCATACACAAAACTTCTACCAAAAATACATTGTTATGAGTAGTTTATTGTAGATTTTTTCAAATTTTTTGGAGCGGTGCGCCATAATTAAAAAAAATTAAAACTATTACGACGCATTGTTTAGTGGTGCTTAACCATTGAAACTTTAATTCACACAAAAAAAAGTGATCTATCCGGCGGACCAGACCAGTGTATCCATATGTATTTGGATCCGCTGAAACCGAGCCCGAAGTCAGAATTGTCAGATTGGCTCGTTTTTCACCCGTAACTTCGGATTAGGTTTTAGCGGATTTAAATACATAAGGATACACTGGTATGGTCCGCCGGACAGACCATTTTTTTTCGGGGGTGTGTTTTTCGGAGTTGGGGGTGAAAAACCGGACAGACCACTTTGTTTTTGTTTTGCGGATGTTTTTTGGGGTTGGGGTGAAAAACGAGCCAATCTGACAATTCTGACTTCGGATTCGGTTTCCGCAGGTCCAAATACTTAAGAATATACTGGTCTGGTCCGTCGAACAGACCATTTTTTTTTTGGGGGGGGGGGGTGTTTTTTCGGGTTAGGGGTGAAAAACGAGCCAATCTGACGATTCGGTTTTAGCGGGTCCAAATACATACGAATACACTGGTCTGGTCCACCGGACAGTTCCAATGGTTAAGCACCACTAAACAATGCGTCGTAACAGTTTTTATTTTTTTTAATTATGGCGCACCGCTTCAAAAAATTTGAAACAAATCTGCAATAAACTACTCATAACAATGTATTTTTGGTAAAAGTTTTGTGTATGTGAATCATTATTTTCATAAAAAAATAAATATTCTAATTTTTAAATATTTTTTTTATTCGAAGGAGGCACCAAAATCAGCTGATTTTTTTTTCTAAGATGCATTTAAGTTAAATGTACATCGTCGATTTTTTTCATAATAATTAACGCACAACTTGCAGAGATAAAAAATGGAAACGAAATGTCATGTTTATTAGGGTACAGGGGTTACCCGTGGCGACGGGCGGGCTAAAACTCGAGGAAAACATTTCTTCTCCTATTGTCGATCTACTGACGCCGAATTAGGCCCAAACGCTTCTGGGGCCATTTTACCATGCTTATTCTGCTATACCCTTTGTTATAATTTTTAAAACTGTAGTTAAGTATAAACAAATTCAAATAACTGGATTTTTTATCAAACCAAAAACGACAAACGAATTAGGAAAATAGATGAAATATTTAACATTTTTCAGAAAAAAAAAATGATAAGCAAATTGATATTTCTTCTTAACATTTGAACTGATTTTTTCCATATATTTTCTTATATTTTTGTCCCGGTTAGTTGAAAACAATCCAGAAGCACAAAAGATGCGTATAGAGGTCCGAAAGTCGGGTCTTTAGCGATTATGTCCGAGATCGGAAAGTCGCCAGAGGTCTAAACGTTGTATTATTGTTTTTACATATCAGACTTTAGTCGTCAGGTAGCTTATGTAAGATGTCTAACGCTTTTTGTTCCTGGATGCGGACGACTCGGGTTCAAATCCTGATCACAGCACATTTTTTTTATTGTATCAGTAATATTAAAAGTTTCTATAATTAAAGCTGTATACATGGACATAAGGATCGTTGTTCAGGTTAGGTTGGTTTTCCCCTTTCAGCGACAAAAATTAAGAAAGTTATAAAAAAGTTGAAATGTGCGTTATGTTGTAAGGGTCGATTTAATCGATGTAGATTTAAAAATTGTAGCTATGGATTATTTTCAAATAGCAAAGACGAAACTATAAGTATTGGAGAACGACCAGTCCAAATTTCAAGAAGAGATATCGATTTGTTTATTTATAAGTGACCTAAACGCAAAAACTGACGACTCGGTAGTCAAGTAAATCATTATTTTTTCAGAGAAATGTTGGTTTTTACAAGCTTTTATTTAACTTACCCTGTTTGTATATAAGTATTTTATTTCAAATCTTGCAGGTCGATTTTGAACCACTTAATGACGCCAATTTGACCTATTTTGCATTCATGTGTATTTCTGGTGACAATACATAATATGGTACCAAAAAGTGGGTTTGTAGTTTTTTAAACTATGATTTGATTTGATAGCGTATTCACTCAGACGTTGCATTCTAAGAAATGGCGGAGGATCCGGTATTTTTTACTTTTAAGGAAGGATGAAGCAACGAATATTAAACTAATAATTAATACGTAACTAAAAATTTTAAAATATAATTACATGTAAAAAAAACTTTTTAAAAACAAGCGTTTGTTTTTATTTAGGTGTCCTAAAATGAAAAAAATAAAAGTAATTGTCTTAAAAGCTCTTCGCAGGAATAGAAAAAAAATATTTAGGTACTTACAATATCTGTCGAACAAAATTTTTGCCTGTATGAACTTCTCGCGCGCGACAAGCTTTTAGGACAATTAATTTTATTTTTTTCTTTAGAACGCCTAAATAATAATAAAAGCTTGTTTTTAAAAAGTTTGTTTTTGATTTGTAGCTCACAGAAATTAGTCAAAAAAACGAGGAAACCTAGACAAAATTAGTAAAAATCTGAATTTTTGCACAGACATTCTTTGAGGTGTCCCAAACTCAAATCCACAAAAATCACAACATGGCTACCCAAGATATTGAGGGTCAAAGTCATTTGCAAATATCTAGCGTCCTATGCATCGGATGTTCATGAGGCCAATGTGAAAGTAGAGAATTAAATTATCTACAAGTTGTCTTTTTTATTTTTTCCCACCTCCCCCCTCCCTTTTCGAGATATTCAAGGTCAAAGTTTCAAGAACGTGGTTTTCCGCGAATGTCTTGCGGCAAAAAAATCGAACTGCAATAAAGTTAACATGAAAGTTGTTGAGAATTCAATTATCTACAAGAATGGTATTTTGCATTTTTTTCCCTAAACCTCGCCCTTTTCGAGATATTCAAGGACGAAGTTTAAAAAAACTGTTTCTTGCATGTAGACTCCGCGAATATCTAGCTCCCTATGCATTAGACCGCGACGAAGTCTACATGCAAAAAACCGTTTTTTTAAACTTCGACCTCGAATATCTCGAAAAGGGCGAGGTTTTGGGAAAAAATCTTGTAGATAATTGAATTCTCTACAACTTTCATGTTAACTTTATTGCTTTCCGATTTTTTGACGCGAAATATTCGCGAAAAACCACGTTTTTGAAACTTTGACCTTGAATATCTCGGAAAGGGAGGAGGGAGGTGGTAAAAATAAAAAAGACAACTTGTAGATAATTTAATTCTCTACAACTTTCACATTGACCTCATGAGTATCCGATGCATAGGACGCTAGATATTTGTAAAAAACTTCGACCTTCAATATCTTGGGTAGCCATGTTGGGATTTTTGTGATTTTCGTGGATTTGGTTTTGGGACAGCTCAAAGAACGTCTGTGCAAAAATTCAGATTTTTACTAATTTTGTCTAGGTGAAATGCTAATTTCTGTGGGCTATTGATAAAAAATTCAGAGTTATTTGAATTTGTTTGAAACTTATAGACATGTTCTTATTAAAATCACAGTAGTAGGCGAGAATTCATAAATCATAAGTGCCCTTAATCGTATACCTATTTTGTTGATCTCTCGGGAGTTTAAAAAGCTCAAAGAAAAACTTGAGTGGGTGATTAGTAATGTAAGAGGTATACATTTTTATGTGAAAGTATAAAAATAAATAATATTTATTGGTGGCTCTTTATTTGTCAGGATGTGTACTGAAATTACTGTATTCAAAAGATAATATATCTAGCTACTACCTACATCAGATTATAATATATAAACAGTAAAAGCACGTGAACACCTAATTATACTGTACGAAGTTTATCAGAGCATTATAGAGTAGATAATATAACTTATATTAATTGCTGAAAAAAATAATATTTCTATATACTAAATTTATGTGGTAGTAGCTTACTATATGTAATAGATATTAGTTCTTTGTTAGATTTAAAGTATTCCCAATATGCCTACCCAGAAAAAAATTTGGGGATTTGATTGTTAAGGACACCGCCATATTCTGAACACATCAGGATTTCAATAACCATATATAAATACTGTCTTTTCGAGAGGACAATGTTGCTATTAAAGTTAATAAAGATGTCGCCCGCTTAGTTAACCTCCAACTAACAAAATTAGTTGCTGGAACATAATGACGACTATTGTTAGGCACTTTAAAGTGTTTTGCCACTAGTCACAAGAACATAATAGGAACGTTCTCGTGTTCTCAACCAAAATGGGGAATAATATTTGGGAGATCACATTGTGGCGTGGATTCCGCGACTTTCAGTGAACTGTATCACTGTATCACTCAATGTTGCCTGCTTTATATTGCAACATATTTTATTATACTTACATTTATTATACATGATTCTTGTTCATTTCCCTAACTCAGAAACTCAATAAAATACCATGAGAGTAATATTAGAAAGCAAAATGTGTGCTATTTCCCAATTGTCTAAGCTTCGAAGTTAAAACGAATGCAATTTTATTATCAAACAATGATAAAAAGTCCTAATAGTCCCTTGAGGTAGGCTTTTACCCTAAAAGTCCTGCGACCGGACCGCAAGAGGGCAGGGAACATTATGGTGACAATATTTTCCGACCTACTCTCCAACTAAAATCGTGTTCCCTGCCTTTTCCGATTTTTTGGTGCTAGGCACTTTTTTATCGGAAAATTTTATTAATGAAAGTTGTTCAGAATTGTCCAAAAACCCAATATCCAATATTTCATCAAAATAAAAAAAATTGATTTTAAAAAATATAAAAAAACTACTAATTACTTGACAACTATCTGTCAGCTTGGGTTTAATTTCAACAAAATTGTCATGAATTTTTTAAACAAAAAAAACCCATTTAAGGTACTTGTATACTGATAAGAGCGAATCTAGCGGTGGATTTTATAAATTAAAACGCGAGAGAGATAGAGTAAAAGGATTTGGCAACACTGTATTAAATACGATTGTCATAACTGTCATATACTAATCTGCTACATTTAATCTGGCTATATCGTGCCGAGCCGAATTTTTCAATTTCGATATGCAATTTACGATGAGGTTTAACTGGAAGTCTTCTTCTTTACGTCGCGACATCGTATGGCCGTCCCGCTGGTGTTTTTCGAAAAATATGAACGTGGCAAGATCACATGTTTTTGTAATTTTTCGTCTCCTAAATGGCAGGCTGTTTTTTACTATTTTTCGCAGATATGTCCGAAATGGTAAGAGCTAGCTCGAAATAAAAAATTAGGTCAAACAAGTATCCTTCACTGCGAATCCTTTGCTACCATCAGAATTTTAATTTTTCTCTTCGTTACGGAGATATTTACTGAAATGTCGACGATTTAGGGCAAAAAATCGCAAATTTTGTGCTTCAAAAGTTGAAAACCTTAATCTTGACTCCTACGCCAAAAGACTATTCTAGCTAATTTATATAGAATTAAATTTGCTAAAACTCCTTCTTTTATTTTTTGGATCCCGACAAAAATTAGGGAATTAGAGGGGGCGGAAATTGGGACTTTTTTCTTTTTTCTGTAAAATTTCGCCATTTCGTCACCGTAATTAATTGGTAATTAATTAAAATCGATCTCATATACGATGTCCACTTAATATCATGTATTACCTAGATACTTTATTAATCTCGGCCCTTTAAAACAAAAGTTTCTGGCAAAATAATTTTTTTAAGATTTACATGCATTTCCTAAGAAAAAGTGAAATTTTCTCCATTTACTCGAATATCTCGATATTCATCAATTTTTCAGAAAAATTTGTAGGCAACAAATCTAAAGAGCATTTATACTAATTTTTAATCTTATACTTTTTAAAAATTTAAATATTCACGCCATCTTCTTAATATGCAACGTTGTCAATCAATTTCAACAGCTGTTTCATTTACACAAATGTAGGTCTTAAAATTGATTAAAGTTCTAATAACTTTTATACTAGACGGACGATTTTTTCAGGGTTTTAACAGACTGTTAATAAGAAACTACTTAATGTTATGTTAGTTTTTGAAGCATATTTCTCAAAAATTGTGGTAATAAGAGCGAAAATTAACTTGAGCTGATCTCTACTACGTCAAATAAGGCATCTTTTCCTAAAAAAGTCAAACTGTCCGAATCAATTACTCCGAAACTAAACGGACGATTTTATTTTTATTGAAAAGTCAAGTGTAAAATCACTTTATTTATTAGTATACCAAATTACATTTAAAACTGTAAAAGTTCATTTTAGTATACAAGTACCTTAAATGATATTTTCAGACTGACAATATTTTTTAGAACATTTCAATATTTTTACTTCCACATCCAGTGGAAGTATAGTAACGACAAAAAAATTTTTAAAAATTTTTATTGTTCAAATAGGCTTAGAATGTCATGAAACGTCGAGATTTCAAGTTTGAGCGAAAAAAAAATTTCTGTCTGTCGGTCTGTAACTTTTTTTGTGCGCACGTTTACTCTGGAACCGTTTGAGATATTGACTTGAAATTTGGTACACATATGTACTTTAACGAGATCTAGAACTAGATTATATTTTCATCTTGTTCCGTCGAAGGGTTGGAGGGTAAACTGGGGTAAAATTGGAGGAAAATAGGTAAATCAAGCAGGTAAGAGTTCATAAAATTGATATTTAGTATAGACAAAAGAAGCTAAGGTCTCAAAAAAAAATTTGGCATTTGCCACCCCCCATTACCACCCCCACCCCATTATTAAAGGGGATGAAAAAAAATGTGATTTGGTATGTGTACAAGAACCAGAAACCTCAAAATATTTTTGTACTTTATCCACCCCCCACTCCCACCCCCTGTCACCACCCCCACCCCACTACCGATGTGGGGTATCATTTTATGGGTTTTTGGGGTAGAGGATTTCAAATATTATACTATTAAAGTTCCATAAACAATTATTTCCAGATACAAAATTTTTTCGTTGTGTGACTTGGATAGAAAATCCGGATGTGGAAGTAGTGATTCCTTGGGCAGCGGTTTTTAATTTCGATTAAATTTTGGATTCAGAGTTTTTGGACAACTTTGAACAACTTTCGTTAATAAAATTTTCCGATAAAAAAATGCCTAGCGCCGGAAAATCGGAAAAGGGGGCGGATTTTCCGGTTTAGGTGATTGGGGGGTTGGTCGGAAGATATTGTCACCATCGTGTTCCCCGCCCTCGAAAACTGGGGGGTAGTACATGCTTTGCGGTCCGGTTGCAGAACTTTTGAACTTTTTTGCCTTTTCTGGTTTACCTCAAGGGACTATAATCAGACTAGGTACGCTCCTTTATAATGGGGTATTTTCAATTTTTTTAAAATTTAGTTTTGGTGATATATATCAAGTAATGTTATTATTTTAGCAATTACTGCATAATCAATTTAAACCAAAACGATAAGTAAAAATGAGAAATAAGAATACTCCCGTCTAGACACAGATTTCAAATGATTTTATTTGGCGGGAAATAATTTAACCAATCATAGACAACTTTCGCTTAGACTGTAACTATCTTATATGAATGCCAAATTGTGTATTTATTTTACATTATTTTACCTATAACAAACACTTTTATTTTGCCCAATATCTTAAATATCAATAAAGATTATATACAAGTATTTAGAAGGAATTAAAAGGTATTTATATTTGTTATTATGTAGAAGTTATCTTAAAAATATAAACAAAACTCACGGCGAGGATTATGTGGCAACATTTCTTGCGTGCCGCCAGCTCTCCTTGGCCAGCTGTCACTTCTTGACCTTCTTGTCACAATACAAGTGAAAGAGATGTATTGGTTAGGTTTATTTGTTGTTTATGTGGCGTTTGATTTTGTTATTTTATATTGTATCAATAAACTATTAAGATGTAGTTGAATTTTGTGAAAGGAGATTCATCTAATTTGCCCAAAGTTGATTATGACATGATGGATTCTTTCTATAAACAAAATTTGGGTTTTTGAAGGGATGGGATCAGAAATACTGGAAGCTTGCCACCAAGTTCTTCGAATAATATCCATATTTTTCGGAACAGTTACAAAGAATTTTTCCGGAGCACTTATATTTGTGTTTCCACAACTTTTTAGAAAATACCTTTTTTAAATGACATTTACTATTTGTAAGTTACAGCAAATACCTCGATGAAGGAAACTGAAATGCTTCAAATCAACATGACGGCGACGTTAGAACACATCTGTCATTTGACTAGCCGTTGACATTGTTGTCATGTTTTGATAAATATGTTTTTAAAAATTTAATCGGCATTAAAAATTATTTAAAATATGTAATAATTCACGCCTATTATTATTTTTTACATCAGAAAATTAAATTTCGTGGAATATTTTCTTAAATTATCTTTTAGTAGAACTAGAGAAGGAATTTCAACTTGGCAACACCACAACTATCTCACCAATTTAAAACACCTGTTGCTCCACTTATTTTAACCTGTTTTCTCAAAAAATTGATAATTATTTTCGCGGAAATCTGTATTGGAAGGCTTGTTTGTTCATATTCTATATTATTCAATAAAAAAAAAAAAAAAATAGCATTTGCATTTTTTTAAATATTATTTTTAAAATATTTGACGTCATGCAGGAATATGATAATCTAGATGTGGAAAGCTATTTTTTTGTTCTTTAGAAATTTTAAGTAATTTTTTTTTGTCCATCGTTTTATTTTATTTTTTGTTGATTTTTTGAATTTTAATTGCCTTATGTATATTATATTTTATACAGAAATGGCAATTAGGTTGATATTGTGTGAGTAAATTATTAAGTCATAATTTAGTTTAAGTGCGCATATTGTATAAATGTATAACTTCCATATTGTTATTGTTATTTTTCATGCACAAGAAGTAAATTTTATTTTATTTTGTTGCACGTTTGTTTTCTCATGAATATTTTAAGTCATAATTCGTAACGTAATAATTTCTGTTCGCAAGTAAATTACTCTTTAAACATTCTGTTTTTTTGTTCATGATAGCAAATGATAATATTTACGTATAAGTAATAAGCATAATAACGTTTTGTAAATGTTTTGCAATCATAGTATAGTTCACTCAAATTAGGAAAAAAGCGGAAAAACATTTTGAACAGCAGTTTCTCCGCATAGGAAGTAAGTATTCAACTTTTAGAACAAAGTTTTGCTTATGCGCAGAAAAAAAGACATGATTTTTGAGATATATACATAAATATACGTTTTTTCGTGTTTTTTTTTTCATTTGGACGTATATGTCTTGAAAAGTACGCGTTTATAAGGGTAAACGGACATAAGTAAACGTGTTCAGAGTAGGATTTCCTACAAAAAAAAATTCTATACATTTTTCCGATTATCCCATTGGTTTTTCCGGAAAAGCAACTTGAAAAAAAGTATGTTTTTTCGTGTTTTCTTTATGCACATCTCGAAAAGTACGCGATTTTATGAACATAAGTAAACTTGTTCAGAATAAGATTTCCTACAGAAATGGTCCTGTACATTGTTCCGATTTTCCCATTGGTTTTTCCGGAAAAGCTTCTTCAAGAATATTTGCTTTTTCGTTTCTTTTTTTTTCCATTTGGACGTATATATCTCGGAAAGTACACGTTTTTAAGGCTAAATGAACATCAGTAAACTTGTTCAGAATGTGATTTCCTACAAAAAAGACTATACACTTTTCCAATTATCCCATTGGTTTTTCAAGTACTTTCCAAGTGGGGTTTGCAATCCCGAAACCGAAAATCCCGGGATCCCGGCAATATTTAGATACCGTAAATCCCGGGATCGTAGTCGATTGGATCCCGGGATTTTCGGGATTGTAAAACAAGATGGAACAGTCTTTCAATTCTACAACATTTTAGTTACCTCCGGAATTGCTTTCAAAAGGTAATGATACTGGATTTGGAATATAAACTTTGGTGATTTGGTTAAACTATTGGAACCACTTAAAGCCACAGTGAAGGCACTGTACTGACGTGATGCGAATTTATTTATCAGATATTTCTTTAAATTTCATGTTAAAGCAAATTATACAAGTTATACCTACTTGCACAATTTCAATGAGAAGGAATTAGACGCACTTCCAGGTTCCTAAAAAAATGTCATTAGGGAAATATTAGAGAATCTTATAAAACGTTTCCAAAAAATTCCAGAGGTAATTGAAGAAGGTAATATTCTCCTCACAGCACAGAAAAATCATTGGAAAACATCAGATATCATCAAATAAAAACTGAACACTTCGAAAATGAAGGCGTACCTTCAGCTGGCATATATGATCATCTGATAATGATACCGCCAACTAATGTAGAATATGAAAAAAATTATATGTAAAAAAACTTTTTAAAAACAAACTTTTATTATTATTTAGGTGTATTAAAACGAAAAAAATAAAATTAATTGTCTTAAAAACTTGTCACGCGAGAAGTTCATACAGGCATTAATTACTTCCACATCCAGTGGAAGTATAGTAACGACAAAAAATTTTTGAAAATTTTTGTTGTTCAAATAGGTTTAGAATGTCATGAAACGAGATTTTAAATTTGAGCGAAAAAAAAAATTCTGTCTGTCGGTCTGTAACTTTTTTTGTGCGCTCGTTTACTCTGGAACCGTTTAAGATATTGAGTTGAAATTTGGTACACGTATGTACTTTAACGGGATCTGGAACTAGATTATATTTTCATCTTAGTTCAGTCGGAGGGTTGGGGGGTAAATGAGGTAAATGGGGGGTAAATAGGTAAATCAAGCAGGCAAGAGTTCATAAAATTGATATTTTGTGTATACAAGAGAAGTTAAGATTTCAAACAAATTTTTGGCATTAACCACCCCCATTACAACCCCTAGCCCATTATTAAAGGGGATGAAAAAAAATTGTGATTTAGTGTGTGTACAAGAACCAAAAGCCTCAAAATATTTTTTTACTTATGGGTTTTTAAGGTAGACGATTTCAAATATTATATTATTAAAGTTCTATAAACAATTATTTCTACATACAAAATTTTTTCGTTATGAGAGTTGGATAGAAAATCTGGATGTGGAAGTAGTGATTCCTTGGGCAGCGGTTTTTTGTTTGGCAGAGATTGCAAGTACGCGACCAGCTTTTAACACAATTAATTTTATTTTTTTCGTTTTAGTACACCTAAATAATAAAAAGAGCTTGTTTTTAAAAAGTTTTTTTTTTACGTGTAATTTTATTTTAAAATTTTTAATTACGTCTTAATTATTAGTCTATATTCGTTGCATCGCGTCGTCCTTACTTAAAAGTACCGAATCCTCCGGCATTTCTTTGAATGCAACGTCTGAGTGTATACACTATCCAATCAAATTGCAAATTAAAAAACTAAAAAACACACTTTTTTTACCATATTATTGTATTGCCACCAGAACTACACGTGTGTGCAAAATTGGACGTCGTTAAGTGGTTCGAAATTGACTTGCAAGATTTGATTGACCTAAACATATTAATATACAAATAGGGAAAGTTAAATAAAATCTTGTAAATACGTTTTCCATAACTGGTACCATTTGTACGAAATTAGATCCCAATTTCGAGTTAATACCCTTAACGAATGGCTTTTTCTACGCTACGGGTTTAGTCAACACTCTCAGTAATAAACATTCGGACAATTTTTGTTCATATAATCATGTATTCATTATGTATCTACTTCTTACGCTATTATTTTTTTAATTCCTAATCCCGATCCCGAAATCCCAGGATTCCCGGGATCGTGTAAACCCGAAATCCCGGGATTGTATTGTGACTCTGAGATTGCAAACCCTATTTCCGAAATATACACGCTCAAATGAAAAAAAAAAAACGAATAACCAATTTTTTTTTTCCGGGAAAACCGATGGGATAATCGGAAAAATGTAGTGGACCTTTTTTTGTAGGAAATCTCATTCGGAACAAGTTTATTTATGTTCATTTAGCCCTAAAATCGCGTATTTTTCGAGATATTTGCATTAAAAATTAAAAAAACACGAAAAAACATATTTTTTTCAAGTCGCTTGTCCGGAAAAACCAATGGGATAATCGAAAAAATGTATAGAGCCTTTTTTGTAGGAAATCGTATTCTAAACACGTTTACCTATGTTCGTTTAGCCTTAAAAACTCGTACTTTTCAAGATATACAACGTGATCTACCATGACATGCGGAAAATTTAACAAGTTGTCCCCACCAAAAGGAGTTAAAAAAATGAACAATTAAAAAAAAATGACCAAAAAAATTACCTTATTTTTTTTGTAGAAATGCGCCGCCAATGACTTTAACTAATCTAACGTAACACGCTACAACTATATCACTTTATCAGACTTGGGATTGACACTACTGATAGCAAAGCTGGATAAAATAGAAGTGACTTTTTGGTTTTAATCAAATCACACTACAAAAATAGCGAAATAAATCAAAGACATTAATTAACTCCATGCTGAAACGACAAGCAGATATACGAGATATTTAGTTAAACCGGTCAATGACACGGCACGGCGGTGTACCCATTGTTCGACCGAGAACAAAAAACGCGGCTCTCGAGGGGGTCTACACACGATGCAGCGGCAGGTAGCCAGCCTTGTCGGCATGCTGTGAACTCATTCGTAAAAGTGCAGTGGTCCGCTGGAATTCCAATTATCTTCAAAGCGTACCGACAATGTTGGCTCCCTGCCGCTGGATCGTGTGTAGACCTCATTTTTTGATCTCGCCGTCCGGCTTCACTTTTTATGCCAATTAAGGAAATGTAAACAACTCGAATACATTCTTTCACCAGTAAGTTCGTCGACCTATTCAGGGTAAGTCAGGACTTACTCAACATCAGTAGTGTATCTTCGCAAATTGACTAATAATTTAATATACTAAATTACCTCAGAATCCTCTAAAATTTTGCAGGGGCTTTCCCACATTGAAGACTAGCACACCATTTTTTTTCCGCATTTCTTGGTAGATCACGTTGTATACATCCAAATGAAAAAAAAAAAACACGAAAAAACGTATATATGTATATATATATATATATTTTGTTTCATAGGTTTTCACGAGTGTTGAATGAAGTTTTGTTATGTTGTCACCGAAAATCTCGTTGCCAGTCACTGCTTGCCTACCTTGCACTGAAGAGAGCCAACAGCTCGAAACTGCAGTCTGCAAGTGGCGTGTAGTGGCAGACACGAGAGTTCCTTTAATTAAGAATAAGTCTTTCGGTCGGTGTCTGTTAAAATCAAATTACAACGTTTCGTAGTAATATGTGATTATTACACTTAACGCGCCAGACTTGCAATTTGTTAATATTTTGTAGTCTGGTTAATTTGCTTATTTTTTTATAAGGATGTATAAAGGGTTGCTTCAGAGAGAAATTACGTTTAGTAAATACTGTGCCCTCTAGAAGCATACTTTTGAACATGTATATATATATATATATATGTATATATCTCAAAAATCATGTCTTTTTTTGCTGGGCATAAGCAAAAATTGTTCTAAAAGTCGAGTACTTACTTTCTATGCAGAGAAACTGCTGTTCAAAATTTTTCTCTAAAACTGCGTGTTTTTTTCCTAATTTGAGTGGACTAGTATATTGTAGTGCAAGGATTGATCTGACGCACGAACCATACACTTATAAACTCAAAACGGTGGCGGAAACAACGGAGCGCTGTACAGAAATAATCATATCTTTTACAATGAAAAAGCAGTGCCGATAATTCTTTCAGTAAAAACTGCTCCATACTTTTCTGTAGATTTCATATCAACTATCTACAATAGTTCTAAAAATGCCTTCATGCTGATTTACACTGCACTGTTCTGGGTTTGAAAATCGTTAAGAATTTTTTAAAGATAAGCCTGTAAATGCACTTGGAACATAAAATTCAAAAATCAATTTTCAGTAATACAAAAATGTTCAGAAAAAAATAATTTTTTTACGCCTTTTTGCAATCGCGACCAGGATAGCGCCCTCCACATTTAGATCCGCAAGGTCATTCCAGATAATGTACGAATTTTTTAAAACTGCATCTTCGGGTGCACACCCTATGATCCAGATTCCTGACTAGAAGATAATGGTTCATGTTTTGTAACAATGGCATCGTGAGTTGTGGCCATTTTCAAAAGGGGTAGTTTTAGGGGGACAAGGGACATGACACGTTTTTCACCTCGTACAGGGAGATCTCATCGTGAAAACAAAAATGGCGCATCTCAGAAAAAAAGACACTTTGAAGTCGTTTTCACTAAGAAATGTGACTTGAAAGTAATTGCCGATGGTGAGGGGAACTGCGAATATGTGACTTTAAAATTATATTATTACAAAGCTCCGAATGGGACTGTAGCGGCGCTTGAAAGTCGCAGCAAAGTTGTAACTAAAACATTTGGCCTGTTCAAAGTTCCCACTGCCACTTCATAGTTACATTTTTCCTGACGTTGATTCTAAACGCCTTGGCGTGCTGCTTGCCAAAAGTCCGACGTCTAAACTGAACGCGCCCCTAATTTTAACTTCTGTCTAGGATCTGACTAACTTTACATTTATAGACCTATCACCAAGGGCGTATTCAAGGGGGGGTAATGGGGTAACTACCCCCCCGCCCCCCAAACTAAGTAAAATATTTTAAAAATTCAAAAAGAAATTATTCAGAAAATAAAAATCGACCGTCGTGTCGTCATAGCTCACATGGCATTACCCCTCCGCCAGAAAAACGTCCTGGAAACGCCCTTGTCTATCACCTGTCACATGCTATTTTGATTTGTTGTATGTACAGGGTGGTCGCGCAAACATTAGAACCCCATTTAACTTTTTGGAGTTACGTAAAAAAGTTAGAAAACAAAAGTTATAGAAAATAACATGTATATTCCAAAAATCATGTCAGAACGACAATTGATAGTCGCGTTTCGGGGACATGAACTTTAATTGGGTTTTTTGTAATGGAAGACCCTGTATACTTTTACATTATCTGAAAGGCCATAAACAAATATTTTTAATGATAATTAAGACGTACTATTTTTCTTAAAAACTACACTTGATATTAAAATTTTATTTTGTTACTAATAAGTCATGGTAGCCTTAAAAATATACGATGTGTCCCACTTTTCAAGATAGCACCTTTGTATTGGATCGTTTGATAGTTATCAAAGACCTCTACCATATCTTTTTTAATAATAGTATATTGTGTATCTAGGTGTGAAAGCGATACATTCCCGGACGACGATGAAATTGTTGGCCGAGGCGCTAGCCGAGGCCAACAAGCATCGAAGTCTGGGAATGTGCTTTCACACCGAAGTACACATACTATTTTTTCTGAAATCACAATAAATACTATTTTAAACGTATAAAAATCAAAAATATAAACATTTAAAAAAAAAATTTCTGAAATCACAATCAATACTATTTTAAACGTATAAAAATCAATGTCGATTTTTCGAGAAGTCATACTAGGCATTTTTTACGGATAAACTAATACAATGTTATTGACAATGTTATTGATCAGCATGCTTTAGAACCCCTTCATAAATAACATAATTTCATGAAATGTCTTTCTCTACGAGCAACATTTATGATTTTAGAAATGTGCCAATCAAATGCAATCTAATCTTTGTTTTCGTATTTACGAAAAGTATAATAACAACAATTAATTACACACATTAATAATATTGCTCGAAGGAATAAAAGTAATAAATTATTTACTAAACACTCTTATCAGTACTCTAAATTTCATTGGATAACTATAATGCTAGGCTTATTTCAAAGTTACTCTCCCTTATAGATGAACCTTTTAACACTCTTCTGAAGGGCGTGCCTGAATTTATTTTCTTTTATGGGTGCCAAGTTGTTTCTCCTCTAATGTATAGTGATTCATCCACTCTCAGGGATTTTTTTGAATCTACGTGAGGCACCAAGAGCCGGAATTTCATAATAAACGAGATAAGAAAAAGTTATACCTACCAATAGATTGCTTACTGCTTCTCTCCAGCTACCTTCCCATATACACTTGTACTAACGTTAAGCACTGCTTAATTTTTAATCGTTTTAATCCCATTAACCTTTGTAATTCAATCAATGTTCTGAGTAACAGACTTGTGGATCTAATGAGAATCCTTTCAAAATCAGTTGTCGACCCAACACTATGAAGACGCCTGAGAGATTAAACTTAAGTAAGTAAGTAAGTGTTATTCCGTTTTAGTTCACATTTGCATGTATAAAACAGATCACGGTTTACAAAATGAAAAATACTGCCATATAAAACAGACAAACGAGTTGCTAAAAATAAGATAAATAAGTCACACTTATCATTATCACACATAATATTCTTGAGTTGTGTATGGCTCAATACTACATATGTACCGAGAGGCTTGTTTACTGAAACATTTGAGGTTAACATTATTTTTTATAGTGTTGGGGAGTGCATTAAAAAATTTTAGTGCAGCATAATGTAGTCCTTTTTCCATGAGTGTTAACCTATGTACTGGATAAACATAATTCATTTTGTGCCTAGTATCGTATGCATGGTCTGTGCTTACATTTATAAATTCCAAATTGTTGTTTTTTAAGAACATCAAACAGGAATAAATATATAAACCTGGGATTGTGAGTAGTTTGTTCTCCCTGAATCGGCCTCTACAAGACTCGTCAAATTTTATTCTGAATATCACCCTAATTGCTTTCTTTTGCAATTTAAAAATTTTTGGGAGGCTTGATGAACCACCCCAGATTTCAATTTCATATTTAGCAATGGAGAGAAAGTTTGTGTGGTACTCTGTGAGAAGATTACTGCTGTTAAAGGAACGTGATAAAACCCTGAGTGCATAGCATGATTTATTTAATTTATTCACTGTGAGGTCGATATGTGCAGACCATTTAATGTTGTTGTCTAGTGTTATGCCTAGTAATTTAGTTGAATCTGTTGTCGTAATTGGCACTGTATCAGCTAGGTGCTCAGGTATTTCGATATTTGACCTATCTGTTTTAAAAATGACACAATTTGTTTTTGACTCATTAAGAATAAAATTATTGTTAGTAAACGAACCAGAGCTCTTCAAGTCTGACAGCAATTTCGTTGAGAGTTTTGCCTATTATCATTAAAATAGTGTCGTCAGCATAGCTTACAATATTTATTTTAGCGTTATTTTCTATTACATTGACTAAATCGTTGACAAATATTATAAAAAGAAGAGGTCCAAGAACACTTCCTTGGGGCACTCCGTAGTTGCAAGATATAGTATTGGATTCATATTTTTTCCCGTCATGTATTCTGTTTTGCAAATATGATCTAAACCATTGAAGGCCAATTCCTCTAACACCAATTTTTTCCAGTTTGCTCAGGAGCTTATTGTGATCTAGGCTATCAAATGCCTTGGATAGGTCTAGAAAGAGTCCACAGGCAATTTCCTGGCCATCCAAAGCCTTTTTTTTCGAAAAAACAGATAACAGACTCACAGGACGGTAGTTCCCTAGTTCATTTGTATCTCCTTTCTTGTGCAAGGGTATTACAATCGCCAATTTTAATACATCAGGAAATATTCCTTGTGATAGCGATGTATTGAAGATATTCACAAGTGGTGTAGCTAGAGCTTGTATACATTTTTTCAGCAAATTAGTTGATATACCATCAAACCCACTGGAATTTTTAGGTTTAAATTTTTTTACTATGTTACAAATTTCTTCGGATGTGGTAGGGTATATAAACATGGATGCTGTATTTGTTTTTATTAAGTTACTATAATTTTTTGTGCTTTCCTATTCCTCCAAATTTTTTAAAAGATTAGAAATCGTTTCAAAAATGAGTTAAACTTATTTGCCAATATAAGTGGCTCGTCTTCTGGTAGCTTATTATCAATCTTATTACCAATGGTTGAGTTTACAAGGTTCCAGATACATTTGGATTTATTGACCGAGTTATTAATGACTTTTTCATAATACTGACTCTTAGCTGTCTTTAAACATTCCTCGTAAGAATGTGCAGGTCTATAGTCTGCATTTGTATTGCTTATATTTTCTAGAAGCTTCAGTTGGTTTTTTAATTGGTGTAATTCAGGAGTATATCAGTCTGACTTACGTGGCTTTCTAATCTTTCTCTTGATTAGTGGAAAGCATTGAAGCTATTTTTTGTTAATTCGAAATAAAATTTTGTTTTATCATTTACTGAATCAATGTTATATACCCTAGACCAATCCATTGCCTCTAAATCTGAAATAAATTTATTTACATTTTCGTCGTTGTAAGACCTTGTGTAAATATGTGGTTGCTTGCTAGCTTTTACTAGGAAAGAAAATGTTTGTGCCCTTTGATCAGATATCAGCGATTGTACCACCTGAGTTTGATGATCACAAGAGATGTTAGTAATGATATAGTCAATGATTTTTTTACTTGTTGGAGTAATTCTAGTGAAGTCCTTGACTGTGCTTTTCGTGCCATAAGATTCGATTATGCTCGATAGCTGAAATTTCCCTACATTGTCACTAGCAAAATCTATATTAGTGGTATAGTCACCTGCTATAATGACTGCCTTGCTTTCATTGAACAAACCTTCCAGTATTGCATTTAATTTGAATAAAAATCTAAACAACCACTGGAAGGACGATAAATAAACTTAAAATTTATCATTTAAACCAAGAAAATTCAAGAGTTCAATAATACCATTTATTATAAATAAAGTTCAAAAATGTATACAATAATAGAATTGGTAAATAGCTAACAAATTTAATGCATTGGATTGGAATCTGCCTTCCAGCCACGACAAGGATAGACGCAACCCTCAAAGGGCATTATTGCAACTACATGCAATGGAGAAATACAGTATCAGTCGACTGGCCAGGGGCGGACTGACAACAGTTTAGCGGCACTGGATCTTAGAACTCGCAGACCACTTATTACCCTATTAGCCGGTCATCTTGCCAAGCAGCCGGCGCAAGCGGCACACTATTGGAGCGGGCCACCGGGATTCATCCCGGTGGGCCAGTCCGCCCCTGCGACTGGCACAGAAAGATTCACAATTTTTTTGAAGATTATGTTATATTATGGCTAGTGGACTTGAGACTAAAATTTTGGGGCACTTGTGATTAGCTCAAAAAGTTCCAAATGCGTGATTATATCATTCACAGAACTAGGCATTTGATAAGGTTTGCTTGTTATAGCTTTATATGAGTTGTATCAGACTTTCCCTTCACCTTGCGAAAACATACTGATGGCATACAATGCAATAAGGGTAGAGTGTCAGTGATGCGCTTCTGAGCTACTCCCATTTGTGTAAGGATTTTTTATGTGTTAAGGGATTTTTCTAATAACTTCTCCAAAATTAATAACGTTTCTTTGGGCATGATGATATATCTTCCTGATAGCCATCCGGTGCCCCTGCTCCAAGGTCAAGCTGCCTGATGGCTTGAATTTAATTTTACTGTAAAAATCGGTCTCGACAATTTTTGCCTATTTATAATAAAAAATCCAAATGGACGAAGTGCACCTTCTGCACTTTATTAAATTCAGTACTTTGTCTTTTACTTTTTGAAATTACAACCCATACAACTTTGTAAGCCTTTGTTAACTGTTCTTTTGTGAATATTGGTAAAGTCGTAAAGCAACATAAATGGAAATTCGGCACAGTTCCGAATTTTAAAACTGCGACGTACTTTCCATATTTTAATTTTAGCCTTTAGTGTTATACATCTTCAAAGATCTAAAAAATATTTTTCTAAGTCAAAATTCAATTAACCTTTTTTCTTTTAATGTCTTCGAACCTGTTAAAAATTATTTACTTTGGTTGGTTTTTGGCGTAGTACCAAAAAAAAAAAATGCATTGTGGCTTGTTATATGGTGAGGAATTTTTATAATCAAATTTTTTATCTTTATTTATTTATTTATCATACCCTGTCCAACAGAACAAGTTCCAATTACAGGGTAGGACAAATACACAATTTTACAAGAATAGAAGAAAGAGAAAATATACATTAAATACACAGTACATACATTGTATATAAATATAAGTTATTAAAATTACATATTGAATTGAGTAATTATTACAACATGCAGTTCTTCTGTAATCTATCGTAATACAATTAAGAAAGTTTATTTTATCCTGAATTTTATTGCAATATTGACACATAACATACACCGGCGAGTATTTTAACAAATTTGTTCTTTGCGTAGGCAAGTAAAAGATATCACTTAGCCTCGTTTGTACTAGTGGTATACGAATATATGCTTTAACTTTTTCCAACAGTTCCAGACATTTTATTGTATTGTTAAGAGGTTTGTACAGAAATAATAATAATAATAATTTATTCATCTAAGGAACTTATACAGTTATAGGATATGTCACAGTATATATTGTTGAGTGAAAAAAACGCCTCCTGCTAAGTTCTTCAGTATTAACACGTTGACTGCTGCTCTATATTTGGTCACCTACTCCTAATGCTGACATACTTTTTTGATAAGCCTTTATGTCTATATTTTATTGAAATGTTATGGCGGTATGTCGGCCAGAGCCATCACGCGCACTACTTGACATCTCCAGATGTCGGCCAGAGCCGACATGCACACTCGGCGTATTAAATCTTTGTAATAAAATGTCCTATGGAAAACCTATGGTGGATAGGTTTTATTCTCTTTAAATACCATAAATTTTAAATATCTCTGAATTTGTTCAATAACATTAATATGTATAGCATAATTTGAATTCTACATGACAGATCCATATTCAAGTTTAGAACGTACAAAAGCAGCAAATAGCATCTTCAATGTATCAATATTGTTGAATTCACCCGAATTTCGAATAACGAAGCCCAAGGTTTTGTAAGCCGATGTAACAACGGCATCTATCAATCTGCAGATTGAAGGAAAGCTTACGATCAAAGATTATCCCAAGGTCTTCAAATGACTGGCTTATTCAGATAAACTTGGTCTATAGCATACTCATACTGCAGGGGATTTAATTTTCTTGTATAGGTGACCGCATTACATTTAGAAGCATTAAGAGGTAGGGAGTTTGAAGTGCACTAATTGCTTATTAAATCCAAATCAGCTTGTAGTAGACAGTAGCAATTTGGACCAATTACAGTGTCATTTATAAACATAATGAAGAACAAGGGACCCACACGGAACCTTGCAGGACACCAGATGTAGAAATAAACTTGTCAGATTTATAACCACGATATTGAACACATTGTCTTCTATCTTGTACGGTATTAAGTTTCTATTGAAAACAAAATCAGAGAGCTTTCTTAGTAAAATACAGTGGTCAAGTATACTATAAACATTATTAATAGCATATGCTAACAAAACACCAATATATAAAGAAGAAATATAACAACACAGCAGGAACGCATTTATGACAATAAATTTTAGACTAAAAATATTTTATAAATCACCATATTTTATTTAATACATTAACATAAAATCTATGACAACTAAAATATACAGTAATTAAAGGCTTTTGAAAGGTCTGTATAGGTGACATCGACTTGCCCATTATCATCCAATACCTCTGAGATAAATTGTGTAATACAGACCAGATTACTAATTATTGATCGGCCTGGCACAAAGCCATGTTAATTAGGAGGTGAAGTTCTATTTGTTCGTTAACATGTGCATAAAACTCTTCATATAATACGAATGCTAGAATCTTACTAAAATTATTAATGATAGTGATGGGGCGGTAATTACTTATATCAATGTGACTATCTTTTTTAAAATGGGAATAATTTTGGAGCTCTTCCATGCCTCCGGATACGTATTACTTTTAAGAGCTAAATTAAATAAAATAACCAATGGTTTTACAAATACATCAGCACAGTCTTTTATTAGAAACGATGGTATACCGTCGGGGCCGGCTGAAAATTTGTTTTCCAGCTTTCGTAAAACTTTCATTATCTGTTCTTCACTTAGTTGTATTAGCTGTAGCTCACACCCATTTACATCAATGTCAGTCATATCAGAGTCTACGAATGTGGATGATTCGGTAAATGCGGTTTTAAAAAACTCCGCAAATGTATTGACTATTTCTTGAGGATTATCAATTGAACTACTTTTGTAAATCATACTATTTAGAATAGTCGTTGTAGGTACTCTTTTTGTTGTTGACATACGTCCAGAAATAAAAAAAAAAATAAAAAATCCTCGGGTATACCGACGTACCACCAGTGTCTTCGTGTCTATGCCATGTTTGCATATAATGACCATAATAATAACAGTATAATTAGCATTTATTATGGAAAACTATCATTTTATTTTGTTTTCAGGGAATCTTTAGGTTAGCTTGCGAGAATGTTTTGAAAACCATGAGGAAAGGAAGGGAAACATTGTTGACGTTATTAGAAGCTTTTGTATACGATCCACTTATAGACTGGACTGTTGGAGGTGAAGTTCTAGCAGGTACAACTTTTGGAGGATTGGCAACGGATAACAGCTCTAGACAAAGCAAGAAAGATTTAGAAAAAGAAGTGACATTATCTATGTTTAATGTGCGATGTACAGAAATGAAAGCCGAATGGAATGAAAATAAGTAAGTATAATATGTAAATCTTACATAATAAATGCTCTTAAAGCTTAATTCTACATGTGAGTAAAACAAGACTTTGGTTTTTAATCAAAACTAGCTCTTGTGATTGGCACATTACTGAATGTGCCCCTAGTTATTGTACGAACTCTTATATATTGACACAGGTGTAACAATCTAACATATCTTTCATTTGGAGTCGTTTGTTTCATGTTTTTTTAACTGTAATTTCCACTCATACTTTTGCCACTGATTGTACACCATAACGATCCAGTCCACAAAATTTTAAATAGACTTTTACACTTTAGTAATATGTTTAAAACAAATTAGCATTGTTAAGAGTTTTCCGGAGTCGATAGCGTCATCACAATTTTCTATCTCAATTGTATTGTTAGACAAGTGGCTAGATACGTTGTAGATATTTCATATCAAATATGTGTTCCCATTAAATGAGTTTACGACTTTCTTTATGGATTTTTTTGTTTACTTAATTGCCCGTCGCCGAGATTTTTAACAACTGTTTTCAATAAGTCATAGGCGTGTTATACCTTGTAAAATATGTGTTAATATATCTCAGTCAAATTATCAGCATTATTAATAATGAACACAAATATTAATTAAATAAAGCAATTAAATATTTAGTAAAGTCGGTTTTTTATTGTTAGCGCAAAACGGGGTTTATGTCTATAATATTTTTCTTTAAAAGTGGCGCTATTCGTAGTGTTTAAAATATTTTGCTTTAATACGGCTCGATTTACTTTTACTAAAGTGACCATATTTGAATCTTGCTAAAGGGGGACATATGGAAAAAAAATCCAGGTTTAATAATTGATGAGCGGGGGGGAGATGAAACCACCAGAATGGGGGACATTTTTAGTGAGATCATGGGGGACGAATGGTCACTTTAACTTTTACGTACACTGAGATTAACTTATACAACAATATTTTTTATTTTTACTGTTTAAACAGGCATTCGCAGGCAGCAAAGTCCTATTGCACTCTCAGTTGTTTCGTAATATAATTATTAATATTCCCTCTAACAACCTTTTAAGATAAAACTGATCTGAGAGACAATATTGAAGTTTCGATATCTTGTGTATCCTTACATTTTCTTTTGGGTGAACACTAACCATGGAGTATACTTTTCTATTCATTAACACTATTATACGGTTTCCTTCCTTGGAAATATTGTCAACTACACTCTAAATATAATTTTCCTCCATTGTTTTCTTAATCGTCTACTTTTTTAGGAAGACCACTCTTCATACTTACACTAAAAGTATAGCAGGTTTCTTTCATGGCTACTGTGTTAGCTACATGCCAAATATTATTCTCCTGCCTGTCTTGTCTGTCACATTGGTTTTATTATTTATTTTGAGTATCCTGTAAATTTTTTAATAAAATATTCCATTTTTTTGTTGGCAATATAATTGACTACCTACTAAATATTACTTTTCTTCATCAAATAGTTTTGCAGATGTAGCGTCCATAGACAGACAGACAAACTGATCGAATTGAATGACCTCAGTTTCTGTAATCTACATAATATTTCGCTTTATCCATAATTATATTTCCCTTCGGTAAGCGAAGCAAGTAAAATCTTTAGTAAATTATACCCTAAAATTATGATAAAACCTGACTGTTTAGGCGCCTTTGATGATCACCTCTGTATAACGGATTTGGCCCAATTTCAGTAGCGTCATGCTATTTAACGTATCTTCCAAGTTATAAAAATTTTAAGTCTAGCACAAGTTATCTTTTTAAATACCTAGGTATTCACAATCGGCAATGTCAGACTTAAATTTTCATTTATTTTCTAATAGTCTCACTAGAAACACATGAATAGAATTTTAAACTAAAATTGATATATGATCTGATCTACGTAAAGTTTGTTTGAATCTGAGAGACACAATATGGCGAGTCCGCCACTTGGACCGGTGACCGTATCTCATCTCACCGTCCTGGTTAAGTGGTAGAGTAGCATTAGCTAAACTTCGCCAGGACGTTAATATAAAATAAGGCAAAAAAAATTATTGGAATTTGGATATCTTGTACATTTTCACATATGTGTGTGCTTAATCACTTGGTAGTAACTTTTATAAAAAATTAAAATAAAATATTACAATATATTAAAATCTGAGAGGGCTGTACCCCTTACTCTTTCCAAATTTACTGCAGCAAATGCTTTTTTCACGCTCAATTCTCTGGGCGCGAAGCGGTATTGACGGACACACAATAAAATGCTTACTGGATTAGGATATATTTCGTCGAATCCATTTAACGATTAACTTCTTAATTAACTGATTAAATTCGTCCGTCTCTTTCTGGACGAATTTTTGCGATTTTTGGACGAATTGAGCGCGAAAAAAGCCTTTGCTGCAGTAAATTTGGAAAGAGTAAGGGGTACAGCCCTCTCAGATTTTAATATATTGTAATATTTTATTTTAATTTTTTATAAAAGTTACTACCAAGTGATTAAGCACACACATATGTGAAAATGTACAAGATATCCAAATTCCAATAATTTTTTTTGCCTTATTTTATATTAACGTCCTGGCGAAGTTTAGCTAATGCTACTCTACCACTTAACCAGGACGGTGAGATGAGATACGGTCACCGGTCCAAGTGGCGGACTCGCCATATTGTGTCTCTCAGATTCAAACAAACTTTACGTAGATCAGATCATATATCAATTTTAGTTTAAAATTCTATTCATGTGTTTCTAGTGAGACTATTAGAAAATAAATGAAAATTTAAGTCTGACATTGCCGATTGTGAATACCTAGGTATTTAAAAAGATAACTTGTGCTAGACTTAAAATTTTTATAACTTGGAAGATACGTTAAATAGCATGACGCTACTGAAATTGGGCCAAATCCGTTATACAGAAGTGATCATCAAAGGCGCCTAAACAGTCAGGTTTTATCATAATTTTAGGGTATAATTTACTAAAGATTTTACTTGCTTCGCTTACCTCAATTTTTATTCACGATACTCCCTTTGTCTTGTCGTTGCATTTTGCAATTTTGTTGAAATGTCAAAAAATGTCACTTTTCATACGTTCGTGCTGGGCCGAATTTTCTATTTGCCCTATGAAATTTACGATGCGGTTCAACTAGAACTCTTCCACTTTCCATCGCGACATCGTACGGTCGTTCCGCTGGTGTATTTCGACAAATATGAACATTTTAAGATTGCATGTTTATGCACTTTTTTCGGTTCCAAAACGCTCCTTTTTTTTCCGCCGTTTTTCGTTTATATCTCCTAAACGGCTGCAGCTAGCTCAAAAATAAATTTTCTCAAGGGTCCAGATAATTTCTTGGGAAATCGCCCAGTTCCATCAGAATTGTCCTAAATACTTTCGTTTCGGAGAAATCGACCCAAATGTATGGCGATGCACGACTCAAAATGGTACATTTTTCACTTCAAACCTCCATAACTCCCAAACGGTGGCTCCTAGGCCAAAAAACTTCGCCCTAACGAATTTGTACAGAATTAAATTATCTAAAAGTCTTTTTTTTTTAATTGTCCTGCTTCAAGAATTAATTAACTGCGGACGGCCAAAGTGGAGGCTCCTTTTAATTTTTTTTCGTCCCGACCGTGCCTACGTCATAGCTAAATATCGAAACGTCCAATCAGATTCGTCCACTGCTGTCAATCTGCGAGGCGATAAAAAGTCATATACAGGGCGATTTGTCTACATTGACATTTGTTTCGTGTTTTTGTGCGATGCAGATTGAAACCAAGGACAATTTTATAAACCGTCGATCTGCATAAGCGCCCTCAGACTTAGAGATATCGACTTCATATTTGAAACGTAGGTGGAACTATTGAAGAAAAACGAAATTCGAGAGAATCAAAAATACAACTACGTCACAAAAAAGAAAATCTCTTACTACACACGAACGGATAGAGATAATGACTTCATATTTGAAATGTAGGTGACACTATTGAAGAAAAAATGAAATTCGATTGAATCAAAAATACACCTACGTCACAAAAAAGAAAAACCCATACTACGCACGAACGGATGGAGATAATGACTTCGTATTTGAAATATGGGTGGCACTATTGAAGAAAAAACTAAATCCGGGTGAATCAAAAATACACCTACATCACAAAAAAGACAATCTCTTACCACGCACGAACGGATAGAGATAATCACTTCATATTTGAAATATAGGTAACACTATTGAAGAAAAAACGAAATCCGTGTGAATCAAGAGTACACCTACGTCACAAAAAAGAAAATCTGTTACTACGCACGGACGGATAGAGATAATGTCTTCATATTTAAAATATAGGTAACACTATTGAAGAAAAATCGAAATTCGAGTGAATCAAGAATACACCTACGTCACAAAAAAGAAAATCTCTTACCATGCACAAACGGATAGACATAATGACTTCATATTTGAAATATAGGTAACACTATTGAAGAAAAAACGAAATCCGAGTGAATCAAGAATACACCTATGTCACAAAAAAGAAAATCTGTTACTATGCACGAACGGATAGAGATAATGGCTTCATATTTGAAATATAGGTAACACTATTGAAGAAAAAACGAAATCCGAGTGAATCAAGAATATACCTACGTCACAAAAAAGACAATCTCTTACCACGCACGAACGAATAGAGATAATGACTTCATATTTAAAACGTTGGTAACACTATTGAAGAAAAACCGAAATCCGAGTGAATCAGGAATACACCTACGTCACAAAAAAGACAATCTCTTACCACGCACGTATGAATAGAGATAATGACTTCAAATTTGAAATATGGGTAACACTATTGAAGAAAAAACGAAATTCGAGTGAATCAAGAATACACCTACGTCACAAAAAAGACAATCTCTTACCACGCACGAACGAATAGAGATAATGACTTCATATTTAAAACGTTGGTAACACTATTGAAGAAAAACCGAAATCCGAGTGAATCAGGAATACACCTACGTCACAAAAAAGACAATCTCTTACCACGCACGTATGAATAGAGATAATGACTTCATATTTGAAATATGGGTAACACTATTGAAGAAAAAACGAAATCCGAGTGAATCAAGAATACACCTACGTCACGAAAAAGAACATTGGTTACTATACACGTACGGATAAAAATTATGACTTCATATTTGAAATATAGGTAACACTATTGAAGAAAAAACGAAATCCGAGTGAATCAAGAATGCACCCACGTCACAAAAAAGACAATATCTTACCACGCACGAACGAATAGAGATAATGACTTCATATTTAAAATGTTGGTAACACTATTGAAGAAAAAACGAAATCCGAGTGGATCAATAATACACCTACGTCACGAAAAAGAACATTTGTTACTATGCACGAGCGGATAAAAATTATGACTTCATATTTGAAATATAGGTAACACTATTGAAGAAAAAACGAAATCCGAGTGAATCAAGAATACACCCACGTCATAAAAAAGACAATATCTTACCACGCACGAACGAATAGAGATAATGACTTCATATTTAAAACGTTGATAACACTATTGAAGAAAAACCGAAATCCGAGTGAATCAGTAATACACCTACGTCACAAAAAAGACAATCTCTTACCACGCACGAACGAATAGAGATAATGACTTCATATTTAAAATGCTGGTAACACTATTGAAGAAAAACCGAAATCCGAGTGAATCAGGAATACACCTACGTCACAAAAAAGACAATCTCTTACCACGCACGTATGAATAGAGATAATGACTTCATATTTGAAATATGGGTAACACTATTGAAGAAAAAACGAAATCCGAGTGGATCAATAATACACCTACGTCACAAAAAAGAACATTTGTTACTATGCACGAACGGATAAAAATTATGACTTCATATTTGAAATATAGGTAACACTATTAAAGAAAAAACGAAATCCGAGTGAATCAAGAATACACCCACGTCACAAAAAAGACAATATCTTACCACGCACGAACGAATAGAGATAATGACTTCATATTTAAAACGTTGATAACACTATTGAAGAAAAACCGAAATCCGAGTGAATCAGGAATACACCTACGTCACAAAAAAGACAATCTCTTACCACGCACGTATGAATAGAGATAATGACTTCATATTTGAAATATGGGTAACACTATTGAAGAAAAAACGAAATCCGAGTGAATCAAGAATACACCCACGTCACAAAAAAGACAATATTTTACCACGCACGAACGAATAGAGATAATGACTTCATATTTAAAATGTTGGTAACACTATTGAAGAAAAAACGAAATCCGAGTGGATCAATAATACACCTACGTCACAAAAAAGAGAATCTCTTACCACGCACGAACGAATAGAGATAATGACTTCATATTTGAAATATAGGTAACACTATTGAAGAAAAAACGAAATTTAAATGAATGAAAAATACACCTACGTCATAAAAAAGAAAAACCCATACTACGCACGAACGGATCGAGATATTGATTTCATATTTGAAATGTATTTGGCACTATTGAAGAAAACATGAAATCGGAGTGAATCAAAAATACACCTACGTCATAAAAAAGAAAATCTCTTACTACTCACGAATGGATAAAGATAATGACTTCATATTTGAAGTATAGGTAACACTATTGAAGAAAAAACGAAATCCGAGTAAATCAAAAATACGCCTACGTCACAAAAAATAAAATTTCTTACTACGCACGAAGGGATAGAGATAATGACTTCATATTTGAAAAGTAGATAACACTATTGAAGAAAAAACGAAATTCGAGAGAATCAAAAGTACACCTACTATTTAAATGCAATCGACGAAAATTAGGAAAATAATGTGTACTCTTCACCAATCCTCTGTGTTTTTTATAACTGTTACACATTCTATAGGATACTTTTCAGTTTTTTTTTTGTAAATAATGTTATTTTTTGGGCATCCTAAATTTTGTGATACCAATTCTATTGTGAAAAAAATATATAATTAATAACTTCCTTATTTACTGACTGACTTTCCTCAAAAACAATAAGGTTCTTCCTCTAGCTAACACTAACTTCATTACATAATCAGTAAGCAACCAATAGAGATTAATTATTTCAAAAATAACTCAATTTGATTGGTTCTTTGGTAATTGCAGTCAGTTCATTCTGGACGAAACAAACACAGCTAGTGTCACACTAATTAATTCATACTTCACGTTCACGAGAGTCACATACGTAACCTTTATAGCTGAGTCTTTCATACGTAAAATTGTATATACAAGTATAACGTGTTTCTTATTACATATGTTTTTACTATTATAATTTGTGAAGACATATTTACACTTTCACTAAATTTATAGTGTATTAAATCAGCAATGTACCCCAAATCATTACACCAAATGCTTATTTATCTAATGAAATATATAAATGAGGGTTACTTTCAAATCACGGAAATTGTACAGACGTTCAACATGTTGTAGAACTCTCCAAAATCGTCCTAAGTTGAAGACATAATCAAAATTCGACTTAGGCAAAAATTTCATTTAAAGACATTTTTGGGAGTCTGCAGAGGCGCAGATCAGTCCATAAGGACCGTTTTGGGTTCTATAAGGCGTTGGGAATGACCAGGTGAAAATTCGAAGAAACACCGAATTTTCACTTAGGAAAAATGTTTTTGGTTCAGAATATGAGAGTAGAAGTATATAATGACAAAGATTTATGAATAATATACTTTTTCAAAGGTACCATAAATTGGACTTTGAAAAATAATATTTTTGGAAGGGCGTCAAAATTTGGCCCAGGAATCGATTTATCGAAAGTACGCCAAAGTTTCACTTGCAGACTAATTTTTCAAAACTGCGTTGAAATTTGGCTTGAAGATCGATTTTTCAAAAGTACGCCAAAATTTCACCCGCAGATTAACTTTTCAAAAGTACCTTGAAATTTGGCTTGAAAATCGATTTTTCAAAAGTACGCCAAAATTTCACCCGCGGATTAACTTTTCAAAAGTACCTTGAAATTTGGCTTGAAAATCGATTTTTCAAAAGTACGCCAAAATTTCACCCGCGGATTAACTTTTCAAAAGTACCTTGAAATTTGGCTTGAAAATCGATTTTTCAAAAGTACGCCAAAATTTCACCCGCAGATTAGTTTTTCAAAAGTACCTTGAAATTTGGCTCGAAAATCGATTTTTCAAAAGTACGCTAAAATTGGTCTTAAAATGGATTTTTCAAAAGTACCACAAAGTCAGTTTAAAAAGTACCACGAAAATATAATTTAAATTATTTTTTATTTTTTATTCCTCAACCAAAGACATTGACCTTTGAGTTACGGTCATTGAAAGCCCAATTCTAAAGTATGAGCATAAAATTTTAACGATGCACTGCATCCGAAAGGCAAAATAGAAGATTTTGTCAAAGCCGGCGTAGTGCCGATAAGCAAAAATTGATAAAAATCAATGCACATGTACAAGGCCGGTTTCTCGCATAGAAAGAGTTTGGATTGACCCAGCGGCTCGCAATTTGGTCGAGCGCGTTGAGTGGTCCAGACAAAGCGATGGTAGAAAAGCCAATAACAGGGCTTTTCAAATGACAAAGTTATAGAGGAAAACGCCTTGTGCATAAAAATCCAAAAATTCAATTTTGCCTAAAAGTCGCTCGAAGGTGAGACGCTGCCAAATCGATAATATTAATCGACTGTGATAAGGGTTAGTAAGTCGTGGACTGATCGAACGCCACTCAACTTATGCAGTAATAAGTCCTCTGAATGTGTTTGAGTACGTGAATCTCCACGATACAAGAACTTTAAAGCTAAGTAGTCTCTAGCGAAACTAAATTCATTTAGTAAAACTTTTTTAAGTTAATTTCAGTCAGCCTTAATTATTCATTTACCCAGAGTCTGAAATGATTCTAAAAGCTCGCATTTTGATTCTGAGAAGGTATATATGAATCTTTTCTACCTAATCGATCGTTAGCGTGAGCGCTCTCGCTTGTATGGTCTGAAAGTCACTACCTTGATTGGGGAAGGCACGATTCTTTTCTTGAGAATTTTGTATAACCAATTCTGTTAAATAAACGGATTCTTTGAACTAATATTTCTTAATTGATCTTGAGGCCTGTTGACGGTCTATAATCCCTGGAACTTTCGTATAGAAAACCGGATGTGTCGAGTTAATTCGCATTAACGTTCGACCTTCTGGTTGCTTTACGGAGGTTTGATAGGGATTTTTTTATGCGTTTTTTGAGAAATATATTCCGTTATTAATGGACCAAAACGTGATTTTCGCGTACCAAAACTAATCCCTCCGCAGAGAAATTCTTCGGTTGGGATTTTTTTATGCAAAAATTCAGAGATTAAGAGGTGCCTAAACCCCTAACGAAGGAATTCGGGTCCAGAGAGAGCGTAGTTTCCGATCTGTGGTAGTGCAGCCTTGGTCCCATTACTCGGCTACCGAAGTGCATCTTATCTCAAACCCGCCTGGGAGGTAGAAGAACGGGGTAATACGCGACTGGCGCCCCCTGAGAAATAAATTGGTGTCGCGTCATTTTGACGCCCGGTAGTGCGTTCTTCTACAAACACACACAAGCAAGCTTCACAACGCCATCTATCGATTCACATGTCAAATTAAAAAAATAAAGTTGAGCGCGAAGCGCTCAATTGAGTGCGAAGCACTCAAGCCCTCCGCTAGGAGCTAGAACGGGCTTCAGCCCGTTCTAGTAGTTTATATAAACTATGAATGTTTGATGTTTGATTAAATCAAATAGGTATAAATATTGTGATGTGTTGCCACCCCTAGAATGAATTCAATTAATTCAGATGTATTTGCACCTACTCGAGAAAGAACCTACCAGAAGTTAGTTCTAAAGTGACATCTGGAATTATCTAGAGAATGGTGGCGTCATCACAGAAAAATCGAGATCTGTCATTTTTAGGTATAAAAGACCGACCGCATTCTCGGCGGCACAGAAGACTAAACAATCAGAATGGAAACTGGCGGCATATCCTTTGTACAATTTAACTCCAGAATCGTGTATCTTGTTGGAATAGATATCAGGGACGTATTTTGTAATGTTGTGGTCAGGGTCGCAATTAGGAGTATATAATTTAATTTTGCACAAATCTTCAACTTTAATCAAATTTGCAAAATCACTCTTTCTGAATTGTCTAAAAGTTGTCTTGGTTTGACATAATGCTGAACTTGTCATTTTGTTGATTTTTTGATCTATTTTCAAAATTACAAAGTATGTGACTACTAAATTATTGTACAAATCAAATTTCTTTGTACATCTGGCAACTCTGTATTGAGTACCAGATTATTTGTTGTTCTCAATCTACCAAATGTGGCATCGCTGTATTCTATTCCAGGAATATATGGGGATTCGATGCGCGCTTAGAAATGCGCGAACCTTCCCCCTCCCTGAAAGATTCCATTCTGATTGTTTAGTCTTCTGTGTCGGCGGATAGTATTTTTTTGGAACCCACGGAATTTGCGAGGGTGGTTTCCTAGGGGTGGAAACAAGTTACAATATATAATGAAATATTGTGAGTTGGGGCTACCAAGAGAGCGTGCCGCCCGCCTGACAGTCGTGTACTCTGTGCGCATCCCAAAGCACGTACCGCTCCACTTTTAAGATGCCCAACTCGCATTACTTCACTTTCAATACTTTATACTCGAGGTATAGGTGTACTAACAAAAGAACTATTTTTTTTTCTCTAACTGGGTTCCTTATTTCCAAATCCTTTATACCATATGGATCTACCGACTCTGGTAGAAGGCATTTGTTTTTAAATGTTCACTTTGGGTAGCATTTTATTTTTCGAAAAATTCTCTTTAGATATCTACAAAAGTAAATATGTTAATAACAAGTATATATAATCATTAGTAAAACTAAAAGTGCACATCCGGTAAGTTGTTTTATCCAATGAATGCTATGCGTATAAGGTTGCCAGGCCTAAAATTGGAAAATCCGGACTTTACTTCTAAAGGCCGGACATTTGGTACAAAAAGACGAACAGCATTTGTTCGCCATAAAGAAATAACTAAAACACAAAATCAGTCTTTATAGATAAAAAAGGTATTAATCATTTAAATAAAAATCTTGTGAAATGTTATTTCCTGTCATTATTTTTATATATTTTTACTAATATACATTTCACAATAACATCATATTCAACCGTCGATATGATTTTCATCTAGATAGATTATATGTTGAAGTTTACAATTAATAATAATCTAAACAAAAGTGATACTCCTGTCAATATAAGCATTTTCAAGATCATTAGACAGAAGTATTTTTTATAGTATTCTAGGAGAGACGGCCCTCATTAAGAATCCAAGTTTTCAATTTCGTACGCCGAGGACAGTTCGATAGCTGTTTGAAAAATTAAAGGTAGACATATTCCTCAGCTTGACATTCTAAAATTGGTTTATTCGAATTTATTTTTTAGCATTACAAATACAGTAGAATGCAAGCTTACGGCCATTGTCCAATGAAGTGGTTTCTTTCGGGTGTTGCGTGGTTGTCGAATTTAACAACCACAGCAACACTCGGAAGAAATCACTTCATTACAGATATAATTGGCGAATAAAATGAATTATTGCGGCACTATAACTTTTATGCTATTAATCGTACAAAAAAATGTGCACAAGAGTTGTTCAGAATTTTATCCTCTACAAAATTCATAATAGAGTAAGTTAGGATCAACAGGAAAAGAGTTATTCCAAAAAAAATTATTTTACCCTCTTTTATGACATGGTGACAAAGTGGCCATACGAGGTTGAAAACTTAGATTGTTAATGAAGGGCCCTACTCCTATGATATTTAAAATATTCCTATGGTTAATGTTTTTTCACGCCCTATAAATGTACAGATTGACTGGAGTCTGATGATGTAGTGGCTATAATTTTGACTTGAAATCGAGGTGCCGCGGATTCAAGACACAAACAGGTTGGATGTGGTCACTTTTTTTCCTACTTCATTTTATACAGATGAATATTTCACCAATTAAGTTTGAATCATAAAATTAAAATTGCCTAAAACTAACATTACTTACAAAAAAGTATCCATAAAATGTGCAACAACTACATAAAATATCCAATAAATCGGCCAAGGAGCATAATATTTACTTTGGTCATTTTGTGAATTTGTGGTTAATTTGTTTTTATAAACAATTTACTAATAGTGAAGGAGTGGCACCATTGGAGACTAAAGTGAAACGATGGAGAGAATATACGTAAAACTTATTTAATGACAAAATAACATGCAAATCTAGTAGTAACTAATTGCAGTACCGGGACAACAATAATTCATATGCAGTTTTTTCGAAAGCTACTAATCCTATAAAAAGAAGTATCAAATAAAAATTACGTTCATTTCTTTTCGATCTACTTGTTATCTATTTCGAAAAATAAAAAGTTTTCCTCTTGCTATATTTCCCCCGCATCTTGTTGACATAGCCAGGGGAGAAAATCATATTTTCTACATTTATTTAAATTTGACCTTATTTTTTCTTAATAAATGTTTACTGATAGAGCACCAATTAATTGTTCCGCTTGTCAGTTAGAGCAAGTTAAGCGAAAAAATAATTGTTTTATTTATTCAATAGACACCGAGAACAAGGATATGATCAAATGGACAAACGGACGAAAAATTCACATTTGGGAAGTATTTCTCTGAAGTTTTAAGCCTCATAACCACAGTTCCAAAGATTCACATTTATCATCCGAAATTTGAGGAAAATCAGTAGCCTACATATTATAAATATATATTACAAATCAAAATTTAAATATTTCGCCTGTAAAATAATAATTATAAACCTTTTCATTAAAACCATTTCATCAAAATTCGCTCCTAATTTGTTTTAATTTTAAAATTTCTCATGTCCAACATTTGCTTTGCGTTCTTTGTATATTATTTATTTTACAAGTTTTTAATAAAAATGTACTTAGGTAGTATACATTTTTTTTAGAAAACTTATCTAGCCATAGTCTTTTGTTTTTGCTGATAATGTTAAAACATACATTTGAGTTCCTTCGACCTCTTAATTTTTCCTCCCATTTTAAAAAACCAAAAAATGGATATATTAATAGACCACACAAATCTAAAAGATAAATACATTATCTATTCCCACGTAAAATATAAATATGTTTTTTATATCAAAATTAAAAAGGGTTCCCTCTGCCCGCCTATGCCTAGTAAATTGTAAACACATTAATTTTATGGCTTTCGCGATCCGTGTGTACCTTCATCGTTCCCAAGGATTCTCTTCGAGAGAGAACGATAAATGAAACGGACAATCTTGACTGTAATTTAACAACAAAATTCCTTCATATATTAGGTTCCAAATTAAAAATATATAATCTATTTTCCTTGTAATTCTGTCAAAGGGATAATTCCTAAATAAATTAAACCCTTTATGGAAAGCTAAAATTTTCCTCAAAAAAACAAAATTGAAGGAAATAAATGCATATATATATATATTTTTTGAATTATCTTCTTCATTTTCCACAATTCTAACATCTCAAAAGAAATAATAGTGAAAACCAAATTTTAAAATAAAAATTCATATGACAGTAATTACGATTTTCAAATTTACCACACTCCGGAACGCTCTTAACATTATATCTGATTTAGTCCAGTAAACTCTAAGGTGGCGTATGTATGAGTTGGTAACACGACGTACGATTTGATATGCGATGCGCATAAAGCTATCGCAGTGACGTGATTAACTAGTTACGTATGTCTTATTCTCTTAGTTTATATGATGAAGCGACCTTTGGACGCGTCAACTTAGAGTTTACTCGACTATACCAAATATCTTGTTAAATCATGTATTTTTCTTTTTTAAAAGCTTTTATTTAACTTGCAATGTTTGTTTGTATGCTAGTTTGTTTGTTAGTTTAGGTCAAATCTTGCAAGATGAATTTCGATTAGTTCTAATTAAGCTAGAGCTTTGAAATTTGGCACACGTGTATAAGTCCGGTGACAATTCAACATAGTATAGCCATTATCGGTCTAAATCCAATATGGCGGGCGTCTCAAGATGACGGATCGCCTTTCTCTTCACAACCCCCTTGATATGGGTATCAAATGAAAGAGTTTGACGAGTAAGATACAACAAACTATGTGACGTAATTCTAAATCCAATATGGCGGACGTCCCAAGATGGCGGATCGCCTTTTTCTTCACAACCCCCTTAATATAGGTATCAAATGAAAGTAAAATACGATAAACTATGTGACGTCATTCTAAATTCCATATGGCGGACGTCCCAAGATGGCGGATCGCCTTTCTCTTCACAATCCCTTGATATGGGTATCAATGAAAGAGTTTGAAGAGTAAAATACGATAAACTATGTCGTGGGTGGGAAGAGGTGGGGAGAGGTGAGAAAGGGGTGAAAAAGGGTGAGAAGAGGTGGGGACGGGGTGGGAAGAGGTGGGAAACAAGTGAGAAAGGGCAGGGGAATGGGTGGAAAGAGGTGGGAAAGTAGTGGGAAGGTGTGGAAAAATGTGGGAAGAGATGGGAAAGGGGTGGGAAGAAGTGGAAAGTAGTGTTAGAGGGGTGAGAAGACGGGAGAGGGAAGGGGTGGATGGCGGTGGCAAATGAAAGTGAGCGGTCAATTGAGCAAAGTAACTATGCAATAGCGCTATATGACCGTCCCAAAAGCTTTTGGTTTCCAGGTGTTAATTTTAAAAAAAAATATTTTTACTTTTTAGTAGTTTTTCAAATAAAAGCTTTTTCTTAAACATTTTTTTTATATAATTTTATTCGGATTTATATCTGACACATGGAAAAATCTTGCTACACATTGCACATATGTTGAAATACCGAAATTTTTGTATACTTGTACATATTAATGATAAAATTAATTTATAATTCCTTTTCTCATGTGATAGTTTTATTTTAGGGAGGAGATACTTAATGAAATTCCAAATCTGATCCAAAGCTTAAATGCGTATGTAGAGTTAAATAATGTAATATCAGAAACTGAAGATCAACTGCAAGACTTACATCAACAGTTAGCTTTGATAAAAGAGGCTGAAGCCCAAGGAGCTAATAAACATTCTTTGTATTCTCTTCCATCACACTATGATGCTTATCATAAATCTCAAGATGCAATGAATGCTGCTAAAAAAGATTTGGTTAATGTAATTGAAGACTGCGAGAAACATATCGATATATATTCTAATTTATTGAATTTATATGAACGTCAGCAGTTTTCTCAATGGTTAATAGATTTAAAGAGTAATATCAATGAAGACAACATGAATATATTTGATTTAGTGAAGGAATTTTTACACAATGCTGGCAAAGATGATGTTATAGTGCAATGTGAACAATCAGAACAAGAAGTATCCCAGCTCTCGCATCACTTGAATCTTAGTATAAGAAAATGCCTACAACTTTACCAAGAATATTTTTCAATTATGGCCCAGTCACCGAAATCATATCTAGAAACTCATCGAATGCATTTGTTTCTAAAATGGTCTCAATATTTATTAAAAATGAAAAATAGTGAGAGCTGCGATAATATATATACCAAATTAAAAGAATTTCATAAACCATCTAAGATTGTCAATTCTTCTCAAACAATTAGTGTAGCATTTAATTTAGATGCTTTGTATAAGGAAAACTTGATGCAAGTTAATAAATTGTTTGATGAATTAGCAAATATTAGGACGAAGGAGCCACATAGCTCTTTAGAGAAGCTTTATAATAATGCAAAACTTGGAGTTTCTACGTTTCTTGGATGTGAAAAAGGAGCCATTGGTGCATTGGAATTTGTTATTGCAAGTGAGTTGGTTCTCCTTAATAGAAATTTTCTTACTTTGGAAATTGCTGCTCAGCGTAGCGGAGATTGGTTAATAAAACTTACGTCACGTGATGGAGATTGGTTCTTAGATGATCTTTTGCTTCATAGTACAAGAGCAGTTGAAATGATTAACAATCTACCACCAAGGCAAGACTGTGAAGATCAAAAGTTCAATAAAGTATTAAATGGGATAAAAATTGCCAATAATATTTATAAAGCATTGTATGATCTAAATTTTAATTTTCATACGATAATCCTTCCCGAATCGATGAAAAAAATTCAAGCAGAAGAAACATCAGTACTACAGTTGATTTATGATTTAAATAAAGTAATTTTAGACATTGGAATATCCATTCCTGACATGATTGCACAACTAGAGAAACTCTTAACATGCATCCTTATGCAAATGGACGTTAATGTAAGTACTCTCATATTATCAGCCAACTATTAAAATTCCACAAACGTACCTCTTTACACTCTCCAAAGTTTTGCCTTTTTTACTGTATGCTATGGTTTTTGCAAGGGCTTTGATAGAGATATTTTGAAAAATACCATAATTTTTTAGAGGTACCCTGCTTTTGCAGACAATTTTTGCGAATATCTAGAAAATGATTAATAGTGGAGGACCATTACCGAAAAAAAAGCCCGTTTATTGGAACTGGTCGGTAAAGCACAGATTTCGCTAATTTTTTTTATAGATTCCTAATATTAGATACTAAAACCCCTACAATTCAAAGATTGCCGACATTGCTCAGAAAACTGTAGGAAAATTCGGAAAAACTCATTAAATCGAAAAACAAAAAAAATTAAAATGTGAAGAACCTGATTTTTTTTAAATATGCCAAAATAAATTTCTGTGGCTTCAAAAACTATAATATATATTTATTAGAAAAATGATGAAGTTAAAATATTTGATTCTTTTTGTACATATGATGTATTTATTATACCTGTTTATATTGTAATTATATTTTCAACAAAATGATCGTCTTCATCAATTAGGACACTAGTTTCACAGTTAGTTCAAGTCACCCTGCTGTACTCTGTGCAGGTTGAGGTGCAGTACAACCCTTTTTTTTTTTTTGATTCACAACTTTGACCACAACCTGTTTTATCGTTTGTGAAATATTATTTTCTTAAGATGTTCTAGACCTGCGCCAGTCGTGTTCGGCAAATTTGTAGATTTACACTACTATTGCATTTGTAAAAAATTGTACATTATTTAAATCAAATGCAGACTTAGGAGCGCCATATAAAGTTAGAATACATCTTAGAATGGAAACATCCTCATACTACTAGTCCACTCGAAGAATGGATTTGAATAAAACCTGTTGTATCGTCTTTGTTCTTGTTCGAATATGAAAGTTAAAAAAGTTAAATATATTTAAGTAATACAGAAATAACAATTTTTTTATTATGCCAAATTGCTCATTATTTTAATCTCTTTAAAAAATGTTTATTGGATTTTCTAGCCATCACATTAAAAGTTAGAGCTGGAAAACTGCTTGTTACACCTGAAACTTATTGGGAAAACCTTATTTCAATCTCGTGGTTGACTTGAAATTTGAATTTTCTTTTTCAGCAACTTAAATTGCATGAAAACTACTATATGAAAGATTACCATTAAAAATATTATACAAAAATCGGAAGAAAATGTACAGCAATACAGTACATCTATGATTACGCCTGGAACTCGAGAATTAAAGTTTTTTAAAGGAAATTTTTAAAAAAATTATTTGTTTATTTAAATTTTTGCACTTTGATATTACATTGGATTATTGGATACAATAAAATAATTTGAAGTACACACCTTTATAGGAAATTATACTTCAATTTAAGTTCTATGAGATTTGGTCATAAGATGCACTGTTTGTAGGTAAATTTGAAAAAACTAAATAAATGTACGTTTTTCTAGGAACCTTTTGAAAAGGTAAATGTTTTTATGTTATAGTCGCGATAAAAAATGGAAATCATTTGAACATAAAGGTATTATGGTATATTTAAAAAAATCATAGCAATTTAAAAAAAAAATTTACAACTCGGAAATTAACAATAATTATAGAAATGAGGAAACACTTTTATTTTTTTTTATCACTATATTTATTTACACAAAGTTGTGCCTGCAGTTTCGACAATTATGCCATTATCAAACAATGATTAAAAAAAAAAGATGAAATGCAGAAGGTTTAGTGTCTACTACTTAAATAACTTATTGGATAGCCTAATGTAAACATGTAGGTAATTAAAGATAGATAGAAAAATAAATAAATATATTGGTAAAAAAACATAGTGTTTTCCTCATTTCTGTGATAATGAACTACCACATAGTAAAGGCTTCATAGATCAACTTTTGTAAGTAAAAAAGTCACATAAATATTATTTTATTGACAAAGACTACTACAAATATAATATTTACCAATTGTCATGCATCCGACTTTTTTATAAACAATGCATCGTAACTTCGTTATTTTTAGATTCAAATGGTTGATCTCTCAAACAAAAGAATCAAATGTACTTTAAAAAGTTATAGTTGCATTTTTTTTTTCTCTGAGGCCTGGTACTTTCATCTATAGATAGTTATATTTATTCTACAGAATATGCTCAATCCCGTAGATAAGCAAAATGATATTTTCACCTACAAATAGTGATATTCACTATATGCTTTATTTCTAAGATAACCTATCCGGCAGCTAGACCTTCGGATAACGCTTTTATCTAGTGGATAAAAATAGCCATGCCCAGGCGGTTTTGCTGTGATTGACAGAAGTGATGTTGCAACTTTATATTTATAATCAGATGTAAATAATCATATTTACCAAAATGATGTTGTAGACTACTTATGTTGTAATATGCATTTTAAATACTTTGTTCTAATAAAATAAGATTATTTCTGTAGGTTGGAAATCCAATCTATAATAGACCATTTTAGGTCACGTGACTTTGACGCCGCTGTCTGGAGGGCACACAAAACCTCATCCAATAATAGGCAATGCAAATGATAACAATTAGAGATGAGTTGCTATTTAACAAAACCTATTATTTTATATCTGTTATTTGTAAATAGCATTAACATACTGTTATTTCTGTTCGGAAATAACAGATAGCAGTAGCCAAGATACCAAGATACTATTTTAAAGGACCGTGGAGAAAATAACAAGCGAGACATTATTGTCAAAATAAACACTTTACTTGAAAAACTAAAGTAAACCCGAAACACACTCTGAAAACCTTGTGCACACAATAATAAACAAACAATAAATGACAGCTGTGTCAAATTCACGTGTCCGAAAAATTTGCATACTACAAACTGCGCACTGCGATATGCGAATGCCAGTACTTCTCAGCGATCTGTTATTTTTAAGCTGATATTTGAAAACAGCAGAAGCAGTTTAAACCTGTTATTAAAAAATAACAGCTTGTACCCATCTCTAGGAAACAAAATAATGAGTTGTGTGCCCTCCACGCCGACGCATAACATCATCCTAAAATGGTTTATTAGCAACCTATTTTATTAATCAACAATATTAAAAAAAAATGAGCCTGAAGCCAGTACTGGTTGGGAATCCAACCTATATTTAGCGGTCTATTTCATTAAAAAACAATATTAAAACATTATTTAAGTGGATTTTTAAATGTTCGCCTGGAGCCAGTATATGGCTACAAAGCCTACAAGCTAAAAATGCGATACAAACATTAAAAATGAAAATAAAGTAAAAAACCTTAAAATTTCAGGTTATGTTGGTTATATAATGAACAACTACTTCCAACAATAAAATAAATAATCATGAAAATGACGCAAATGTCATAAACCGGCAACAAACCACAGTGGGGGAATCTTTTCTATCTCTATTTTTAAGTCATGAGATTTCTTACTTCACCTTGTCTTAAGTTGGCAACACTTACTTTGCGAAGTATCTAAAGTCATATCTATGGAATAGTTAACCGAGGATATGTTTTGAATAAAAGTTCGCATGTAAGTTATCCTACAGATGGCAAGCTTCAGTTATCTATATGCCAGTTATGTGAGCCCGGCCATAATATGGCCTGGCTCACATGAGAGTCTTGCGCACTGCTTTAAGGACGGGACCGACTCTCATGAGAATCACATGCAGCGAAAGTGTTAAAGTTTCAGAATAAATAAAAATATTAAAAAAAAATTGCAATTTAAAAAAATTATAAAAACTAAATGAATAAATAAAAAGCAGCAATTTTGGAATTGTAGGGGTTCTAGTATTTTGAATTTCCAACATTAAAAAAAAAGAACTTTAAAATCGGTGCTTTACTGACCAGTTCCCAAATAAAACTGCAATGGACCTCCACTATAAGTTGTAAATGAAAATCACTTCTTATGAGGTTTCTTTTTATTTTTATTGTTAACAGTAGTTAACCCTTTCACATCGGGCGTTTTTTTAGGGGACTGGCCTCACAAACAGGGATTTTTTGCGTTCGCGCAATCGTGCGTCTCCCGTTTATTATGTTCGTGCATTAATGCGCTTCCCAACTTCAAAGACGTGCGCTTATATGCGCAAGTTGAAATAAACGAAGATAGAAGACAAACGTTTTATTTAATAACATATAACATATAATTGTTAAAAGTATACAACGTTCTTACTTCATTAATAATCTAAAAAAAAAAAGTTTTTTTTTTTAATAATTATTATTATTGTTCGCGTGTATTTTTATTTGGTATATACAGAATTTGTATACTGAAGAACTAATGCAAGTTGCATCAATATTCCAACACCACATATTCCCCACACCATAATAACATCCAAGCCTTTTTACATCTAAGAAAAATTTTTTCAAGCTCTATCTGCTAAATATTTATTTTTCCTGTTCATTTTGTAAAAAATGCAATTTATTTTAAGAAAAATTTGCAGCTGTTTACACACAATAGACTGTCTGACACACTCAAGAATAAACTGCGAGTATACAACTGTTTTTCAGACCAGAGCTTCACTGCAACTAACAAGCTACCGCTTGAAAATGCTTTTAAGCGAATATCAGACCACAATCTTGCTCCTCCCGATTTTAAGTAGTATTCACGGCGTTCGAAAATATGAGTCTCGCGCACATATGTCAATCAGTGATTTGCGCGTTTTTGCGGCTCCCGTCGTGAAAGGGTTAATACGTTTTTCCAGTATTTAATTTGGGTATAGAATTTGAAAAAAATGCCTACACACTAATGGTGCTATAGTCTGTTTTTAAACCAGGAGGATCGTTTCAAATTTACCGCGCTAAATCATACATCTGTGGTTGGATCCGCATTTGCCAGTTTTACACAGGGCAATAGTCGTAAATTTTGACATACAATAAATTTTAATTTCATGTCATAAATTATTTTGTTTTAATTCCTATTTTATCATTTGCACATTATATATCAGTTTTTAATCCCTTTTGTATAAATCTGAACTTAAAAGTGGCTAATTACTTGGTGTATCAAATACATGGAGGTCAAATGGAGGTCGATGCATTATATATAATGTAATAAAATGCACACAAATATACTGTAGTGGTGTATTATTGGTTGCTCAAAACACCAAAAAGGTTCTAGTGTATTTTCTGGTTACTTCTATGGTGTGAATTGGACTTCTATATTCAGTCCACCTGGTTTAAAAACAGACTATAGGTGTATTGATTGTTATATACTGGGAATAAATATGGAATAAGGCCCTTAACGCATCATAAGATTAACAGTGCAGGGGATAGAATTTAAGAAATTATTTGCTAGCACAGTTTAAACTTTTTCGTTTTATTGTTTTCAGGGTACATATGATTTTATTACTGAGCGCGTAGCCTCTACAAAGAAACAATATCTGACATTAATTCCAGCTCAGTCGGAAACTCTTAGTCAGGGAAAAATGCTTTTAATGGGCTTCAATGGCCTGTTCGAAAAGTTGACTCAAGAAATTACCAATTTAGTTACGACCTTAGGCAATTTAGATATTCCAAAGTCATGGAAAAAACTTGATCATGTAAAAGAAGCCAAAAATATAGCCCCACATATATTTAATTCTCAAGTTCGTAATATTTTAGAGGATATATTTTTCTTAAAAAGAATCAAAGCGATATCTGACTTCTTTACTTTGGCACAGGAAATGTGCCAATCCTTTAGAGGTACTGGCACAGGAGTAATATTTAATGATGAACAGCTTACCAAACCTGTAAAACAATTTATTGCCGAGTTTATTTCCAGACAATTATTAGGTATTTCTCCAGAAACAATTACATATGCTGTTTGTTTTCTACTGCAAAATTTGGGCTTGGATGTCACTCATGAAATTGAGCAGAAAGATATTGGTGCTGAGAGTAAAGTGCCATTAGATGAACTATACACTAAGGCTTGGAATGTTTTATTAAAAAATGGCACCTTTTCACAAAATGTCTTGTCACAAGCTTCCAGTCTAGAAACTAATTTAAAGTTGGCGTGGGAAAAAATACAAGAACCCAAGAAAATCGAACAGAAACTTACTATTCTACAGTCAAGTACTTTAAGAATGCAAAGTCAGGTAGCTGTGCACAATATGATGTTTGATGAAATTTTACAATTGCATAATTTTACATCAGTTAGGGAAAAATTTATACTCGATATTCAAAATGAAATTGGATTATTGCAGACTATTTATAGACAGTTGGTGGAAGCGAAAGAAAAACAACAAAGTCTTATAGAAAAGGCCTATCAGAGGCTAAATTGGGCTAAAGGTGCAAATCCTAATGTTGGTGAAATATCAGCGGCATTTGAGAGTGCAGTAGAGAGTAGAGACAATCAGTTGAATTTAGAGCAAAAAATAGCAAATCATATTCTTTCTACTTATCCAACCATTTTACAACATGAATTACTTAGTACATCTACTTTGGAATCTACCAAAGAATTTGATAAATTATTTTTAACCTACTTCAATAAGTGGAGATTAGCATGCCAGTTCACTGATTCCAAAACAGAATCTTTATTACCAGCCGAAGAAAGCATCTTAAATATGCTTACACCAGAATTGATTAAAGATCCTAAATGGTTACAGAAAATATCGGAGCGTATTACAGACACAATAACGGTGGCTCAAAAGAAATTGGAAGACAAAAGGGAAGCTAATTTTTCAGATAGTGACAATATGGTGTCACTAATGGACAACTTTAAATCAATATACAATATTCATTGTAAATTAATGTCCGACGTAAAAGGTCTAATAAAAACGATGGTAAAAATAGAGGATTACAGTCTTCCTACCCAACATTTTATACAAGACTATCGTCAATATACAGAACATTTCTCATTACTATTTTCTCAATTTAAAAAAGAAATAAATAGAGATGAAGTTAAAGACTCATTAAGACATTTAGAATTCATCAGTGAACATACAGCATATATCTACAGTGAATTATTAAATTTGGAGTCTGCAAAAAATAAACAGCCCTCTCTTAGGAAAAACTGCATACATTTGAGCCCTGAGAGAGCACCCCCACAAAAGCAAGAAAGTACATCAAAAGGACAGCAAAGAAATGCCTATGCAGTGAATGTTTGGCGTAGGGTTAAAATGAAATTAGAAGGACGAGATCCAGATCCTGGCAGAAAATGCACTGCTCAAGAACAGGTAAATATACATTTTTAACATAAAACTTCAAAAAGGAGAAGGTTCTCAATTCGACCCATATGTATGTTTTTTTTTATGTTTGTACAATTATTACTTATAGATTCGCTTAAGCAATTTCTATGAAATATTCTCAAACTGTAAGGTATGGCTCGGCGGTGGTTCCATATTAATTTCGTCAAGATACGTTTAGTGTAAGGCGAGCAAAATAAGGAAGGAAAATAAGGTTTTTTTTTTTAGTCGAGAAAATCGAGAATATGCCGAATGGGCCAGTGATAAGGAATTCAAATTTCATCGGAATTGCATTAAAATTGGTAGTATTTTAGGAGTAACTGATACTGAATCCAATGTCAGAAATTAAAAATTCAAATTTGCGAATCTAATGGGGTTGCAATAGTTGCAATATTGTGATCAGGGTTGGCATTTTAAAACAAAATGTTTTAAACAAGATTGTTAAAACATCGCACCATGTTTTAAATAAATGTTTAAAACATTTAATACACAATGTGATGTTTTAAACAAAAGTTTAAAACACAGTGCGATGTTTTAAAAACAAATGTATTATTTTGGAAATTGTAGAAAAGCAGGAAAAGTGGCGATGATGGTCATTTTAATAAATAATTCCAATATAAACAGTAAACACTCACAAAAAAAATAGCCTCTGTAGTCTTACTCTTATGAATCAAATGGTTGCACTAAACTGAACGTTTTATTTGTAGAGTGCTGTAAAATCCGTTTAAGAGCGTCATCTGGCATCAAGTAGTAGCATGACACAGTAACTTGGTACCATTTAATTTTAGTTTAATAGAGTTTTAAACATGTTTTAAACATACCATTTAAAACATTGAAAAAAACTTTAAAATTAAAAAAAAAACAGTTTTTTTTGTTTAAAATGAAAAAGAAACTGTTTTTTTTTTCCAACCCTGTTTGTGATTCATGGTGATTTCAAGATTTTCTGATATGAACCTGATGCTAAATTTTAAAATTCAAAACAACGAATATTTTCTTTTACTGTGTAAAAAAAAAATGTTTGAAAAAAAAAATTGAGCCACTTTCAAAAAAGATTGCTAAAAATTATTAAATAAAATTTTACCATCACACATGGGGCAGGAGACCCAAAAATCTGTCCAAAAATCTGAAACTTGGCTAATGATCCAAAAGGAAGTAAAAAAATATTTTGAGGTTTCTGGTTCCTGTACATACACTAAATCACAATTTTTTTTCATCCCCTTTAATAAGGAGGTGGGGGTGGTAATGGGGGTGGTTAATGCCAAAAATTTTTTTGAGACCTTAGCTTCTCTTGTATATACTAAATACCAATTTCATGGACTCTTACCTGCTTGATTTACTCATTTACCCCAAATTTACCCCAATTTACCCCCCAACCCTTCAACGGAACAAGATGAAAATATAATCTAGTTCTAGATCTCGTTAAAGTACTTACGTGTACCAAATTTCAAGTCAATATCCTAAACGGTTCCAGAGTAAACGTGCGCACAAAAAAAAGTTACAGACAGACAGAATTTTTTTTCGCTCAAACTTAAAAATCTCGACATTTCATGACATTTTAAGCCTATTTGGACAATAAGAATTTTTAAAAATTTTTTTGTCGTTACTATACTTCCACTGGACGTGGAAGTAATACATAAAACAAGCAACGAGGGCCCAACTAGCTTTTTCTATGGATGAAACACCTCATAAAACACCCAGTATAAAACTACATTTGCTGAACCTGTATAAACAAAACTTACATTACGGTAAATATGCAGTACTTGAAGTAAATTTTTATATACAGAAAACGTTTTTTCTGTATATATACGGAATTCGTAAAGAATTTAGTGTTGAACTAAAAAGGTTCTTACCATTTTTTTGGCATAGCATTAAGGATTCGTGAGGTAATTGCGTTTATTTCGCTAACGCCAATTCCTGCCGACCCTGCCACACTCCCGAACACTTTAGAAAATAAAAATTGACTTACGCTATTTTTTTTCAAAAAAAGTTCGTATTGATTGTACTATATTATAAAATTAAGAACATGAAATAACTAGTTCGGGCCCCAGACTAGAGTTCAGTGTCCAATCGTAGGTCGCCGAGATCATTTTGGTGAAAATAATAGAAAATGATATCCACTTTTGGTTGTTTTTTCCAACAATGATAGGTTTCAAAAAAAAGTCAAAAATTTGTGTAATTTTGAGTTTTTTTTGGTTTTCAAAGCAAATATCTTGCAACAAGTGCGAGATAAGCTGAAACTTAAGGAGAACAATTTGGAAGCCCGTAAAATTTCTACGGCTATCCAGTTTCCTGGATAGTGAGCTCAAGGTTATGGTGGCCGACGCCCGGCGTACGGTGATTTCACACGGCTTTTTGAAAATTTAAAAATTTCGTGTAATAGTGATAAGAAAGTTTTTGCGACATGTTCTAAAACTGACTGTCGGTATTATTCTTAATATTTTAAAATCATTGTCTTTTTATTTATTGATATTGATTAAATAACATTTCTTAACTAACGTGAGGACAGCATAGACTTTTTATTGTCATAAAAGCAATGTTTAATTATAATATGAGTTAAAAGAGTGTTTGCCAATATAATCTCAATATGAATTCTTCAATATTTTAAAATTAATGTTTGTCATTATTAGATATTTGTAGTACTATATTGCCAAAAAAATTGATAACACCGTGAAGCAAATATAGACTTTTCAATATTGTAAAATGTTTATTTACATAGGAAAATATGGCTCAAACAATATATGATTTTACAGAAAGTTCTTCAATATGGGACCAAATATGAATTTTACAATATTTGAAAATCAATATTCGTCTTTCGAATTGATATTAGATGTACAATATTGACAATGGGGTATTCTCACTCAGTGGAATTTGATAATGTTCTTTGAATATGTTAAAGTTCTCACAAAAATGAGTATCATTACTAAATATCAATCCTCTAATCCCAGTAATTGCTGAGATAATAGCTAATTAAAGAATTCCTCCCTGGTAGTGATGTACTATAACAGGATTCAAATTTGATTGGCTTTACTCAAGTTCGATAAAAATGGGGCACCCTCAGCCCCTCATGCATTCTTGCGGAAAGCAGGGTTGCCAATATTCGCTCATTTTACTCCAATTAAAGAAATTTGCTAATAGTAATCAATATATCTCAGTTCTTGAAAATCTATACCATTATATTAATAGTCCTGGTTTATTAACTATAAATAAAGTAAACAAACAAAAGTGGTTTAATGTGTAGAAAAAAAAATATGGCAAATAATGCGTGAAAGAATAGTAACATTTCAGGTAGATACTGGGACGTTCAGTAAATAAATACATATTGATAAAAATGTTATTATTAAAAAGTTTGGGAGTACCTCATGTGTACATAAAGAAAACGGTTATTATAATGAAATAGTTCTAGGCCAGTAGCAATGGATAAATATGTTGACGAGGTGGCAACGTAAGTATTTATCATTCAGTATCAACGTCAAATCTCTAAATTTGAAGAATATTTGTCATCCATTGTTTGATTGCGAGGTCACTTCACATAGGATGCTTTTGTGTTTGCTCACTGTACTTGATGACTTGTGATTGACAACTGATATTTGGCAAACTAAAACGACCTCCGATTAGAGAACTTATAATCTAGATACATAACAGGCTATCTTTTCACTATATACCTTGTTTGCTCCTAACATAGTCACATTATATGTCCATTAAAATGGATAGATGAACATCACATGCCATAGGAAACAGTGGCGTTGTGTGTGTAGAAAATGTGTAGAATGGTAAATATTTTCATTAAAATGAATTATTGCAATAGGGTCGTTGACCATTTTTTAAAAATTTTATGTTCAAATACTTTATTAAATTTTATTTGACCCGTATTTTTTTATTCTACAATCTAAAGTCATTTTAATAGTGAAATTAATTATTTAAATTAAGAAATTTTGAATTCGCGCCCATCGCACGTCAGATATGAGCGCATGCGCAGTTAGATAAAGGAACAATCGACGGGCGTCGTTTGCTTTGCTTATTTGCTGTTAGCATATAGTCCAGTCAACTTTCACCTCTAATTTGAGAGCTAATGAATGGATTTTGACGAAACCTTGTGCAATGTGTTTGTAATGACGTTAATAAAAGAGTTAAAAAAAGATCAGAGTAGGAAATGATCGGAAGAGGTAGAAAACTTTTATTATGGGTTCCGTAACTTGTAGAATTAGGTCAAAAATGAAAGAGAAACAATAAATTTACCTTTTTTTGCCAAAAATAAGATGTTTTTACTCTTGTGAATTTTTTCGAAAAATGCATATTTTTGGAGATATATGGCCTCTCAAAAATTCCTAAAAGTGGAGGAGGGGAAATGTAGAAGTTGAAAAAAAAATCAGAAACAATTCAGGTGAATATATTATCGAAATTCAAGACTTTCTTTTATTTGCAACTTGTCTGCAAAGTGTGTTTTCACAGAGTTTATTCCAGAAAAACATGAAACACTACCTCTTTCTTTAAAATTGTAGCGCTTTAAAAATATGTAATTTAATAATTTGAAAAAATTCAGACGTATGCATTTTGAGGCCTTCTAAACATATTTTGTCTCTTGGGATTTTTTTGTAACTTGCTAATTTTCCGTGTTACAGGCAATTTTTCACAACAGATAATGTACTATATTTTTTGCACAAAAAATACATGAAAATTCGAAAAATGAACGATATGTATATTATTATAAAAAAGTATATACCTAGTTATACCATTTTTAAAAGTTCAATATGATTTTTAAATTTTCATGTATTTTTTAATGTGCAAAAAATGTAGTACATTAGTTATTGTGAAAAACTGCCTGTAACTCGGAAAATTAGCAAGTTACAAAAAAATTCCAAGAGACAAAAAATGTTTAGAAGGCCTCAATGCATACGTTTGATTTTCCAGATTTTTAAATTACATATTTTTAAAGCGCTACAATTTCAAAGAAATAAGAGGTAGCTTTTCATGTTTTTCCTGGATAACTCGGTAAAAACGCACATTGCAGAAAAGTTGCAAATAAAAAAATTCTTGTATTTCGATGATACATTCACCTGAATTTTTTCAGATTTTTTTCCAACTTTTACATTTCTCCTCCCCCACTTTTAGGAATTTTCGACTGGCCATATCTCCAAAAATATGCATTTCTCGAAAAATTTCACAAGAGTAAAAACAATTTATTTTGAGTCAAAAAAGGTAAATTCATTGTTTCTTTTTCATTTTTGACCTAATCCTACAAGATACGGAACCCGTGATAAAAGGAATGTTTTCTACCTTTTCCGATCATTTCTTACTCTAATCATTTTTTCAACTTTTTTATTAACGTCATTACAAACACATTGCACAAGGTTTTATCAAAATCCATTCATTAGCACTCAAATTAGAGATTTTGGTCATTTTAGCGCTCTGTTGACTGGACTAATAGATCAAAGTTAGTATCGACGTTAGTCATATAGTATGTATTTTAAAGAAATACTAACCTCAGATTTTTTACATTTCCGGATTCGGCACTTAAATAGTTCAAATTAGGCAATCCAACGACCTGTCAAACTTACTGTCAATATGGCGCCGAGGGCAAACACGGAATTATTTGTATTGTTTACATTGTAACCAGTGCAGCATTTTTTCATGAAGTTTTTAAGTTTTAAAAGTTTTTAGTTCTAGTTTTTTGTAAAGAATTGTTTAGTGTGTCTTATTAGATTGTTTGGTGATAATATTGGCTATAATTGGAAAAAATGCCTGTAACGTGCATCGTAGTGGGTTGCGGACATCGTGGAAATCGTGACAAGGTTAGCTTTTTCTGTGTACCCGACATCGTGAATTCTAAATATTTCCCTCATCTAAATGATCTGTCGAGAAAACGACGTGAAAGATGGATAGCCGCGATTAAAAGGGATGATCTAACACCTTCCATATTAAGAAACCAGAGAGTTTGTAGCATACATTTCATAAGTGGTAAGCAATTTTTTGTATAAAAAACAAAGAACTATGAAATATCTATGTGTAGTTGAAGTAAACAGTTCCCTGCAAATAAAAAATGCAACGAAAACTTTACGACCTCATTAAAATACCTGTACTCTTTGTACTGCTGTTCACAAATTGACTCACTTACCTTTATAGGCGAGTTTATAGGTTTTTAATGTGTGTTGGGGTGGTTTGATGCCAGGCATGGCGCCATGGACCGCGGCGATATAATTATGTCGTAAAGTTTTTGTTGCGTTTTTTGAGTGCAGGGAACTCCTTACTTGGACTCTGTACTAAGCAAAATGTATGTATATTTTCCAACAACAACTTCTTTAAATACTCACTCTGCATAATTAAATAAAGTTTATTACTTAAAAACAATCAAAAACGCCTTGCCACAATCCGCAAAAAATACTCTATTGTTAAAATTTCAAGAAACGTAGCCAAGCCAACAGAAAAACTGTTTAACAAGCATTTAATGACTGAAAACAAATGTTTGCCCTCGACGCCATGTTGACAGCCAATTTGGTCACGTGGTTTGGACTGCCTAATTGTCTACATAACTCGTGTACCATATAAAGATCCACTATAGGTAAATTCTCTGAAGTACGTTTCACAAAATTAGGTTCCATTATAAACAAATATTAAATATTAAACACACAATGTAAATGTAAACAAATCTTGAACGTAAACAACAAATCAACAGAGCACCACTATTCCAACATGAAAATTCTCTAGAATTGAATGATCATCAGATACGTCATCATTTACCGCCTTTTTATTTTCAAAACCAATTTGTTCTTGCATGTGATGATTAGAACTTTTTTTAATATGATATATGCAATGTATATTTAATATACTTTTTGATCATGTAACAATATTTTGTAAATTTTGTTGAAGGAAACGACCCTATTCCTGCATTACCGGCTCTTTATACAATGTGATGTAGGCATACGATATTACAGTAAGATAAATATGTATTGAAAGGATATTAAAATTTAATTGCTATTCACTTTATAACTGTAAACTGAACTTCATCATGTTACGACTATGGAACGATCGATTTTCTTCTTTTCTAAACTGCTTTCTGCAAACAGCACAGCACTGCACTAAATATATTGTCACTAAACTGTGTAAATATGAATAGGGAATATTATTTAGGTATTAAGCAAATCACAATTTAAAATAAAAAGACTTCTTCACCACATTTTGATCGAAAAACACTTATTAACATTAATGGTGGATACTGTCAAAAGTGTCAAACTGAGATTATGATAATCAAACTGAACCGATCGTGCCCGAATCGGTCGAGAATAGATCGACTAGCCAATCAAGAACTTATGGGAAGAAGTGCCTTAGATTGTAACTATCTCAGCAACATATAAATCAGTACAATTATGTATCTAGATATAAGTTCTTTAATCGGAGAAAACGACCAATTGGAAGTCGACTTGAGAAACACAGTATCTTGCATGTTACCAGTACCTTAATTCGTGAAATGGTGGGATAGGAGGAGTGCATCATAGGACTTGAAGTGCTGATTGACCAATTAAATGGCGTAGCTGGGAGATTACGTCATGTTAAAAATTTGAATTCTTTTTAATTTTTACGGGCTTCTACAGTGTATTTGAGAAAAATGAAAAAGCACGTGTCCTTTATTTTTTCATTAAGTATACAAATATGGTATCATCCAAATTTGTGAGAATACCTCATTAATATCAAAATAGCAGGAATAAATAAAGAATGTTCAGTATTGCAGTAACATTATTTATTTGTATGTTAAACCATGTAGTTTGAAAAGGACATCACAAATGTAGAATCAATATTGTCTGTATGTATCTGCATTGTAATGGAAAATAATATATCACCAATATAGAAATACCAATGTTTTTATATCAATATTTGTAAATATCAGCCCAATATTTTTTTACGGTTTCAATGTCCCTTTATTGATCCAACATTAAATCAGGTTCCAGCCAATATTATGTTCTACTTGCGAAACTGATATTGTTATATTCCATACTTATATTTTGTTAATGTTTAATAGGTGGATTATGTTATTCATGAGGCAACCAGCCTAGACAATCTGGCCTTACTATATGAAGGCTGGACACCATGGGTGTGAGAAGCAACACATTTGGCAGCACGCCTGCCGGGATCTCCTTCAGTACTAGTAGAGCGCCAGCGCATGAGTGCGACAGCGTGGACGGAGCAGCATCGCCATCTAACTATACTTGCTTCTCTCGATCAAGTTGCTTAGTTTTATTGTTTTTGCAAGAGAGTAAAAAAGTTGAACGATCATCAATTATGTGGAAATTTTGATCATTGCAGTGAAGAATTTTGCAATACCGGTAAAACTTTGCTACTTGCAATATAGTAAAGTATTTCAAAGTTAATGCTGCTTTTCATTTTTATTATCAACGGTAATTGTCAGAGTTGGCAAAACAAAATACTGCCTAAGTGGCAGTCTCTGTGTGCAAATGAAGTCTTTTTCTTGTATTAGAAGACTTTTTCGATTTGGAAGTTGTGCCCACACAATTCTAGGTACGAGATTTATATTTACATAGAAACAATTTTTATATTGTGTTTTCCCAAAATTTAACTGTTGCCAGTTATAAAAAAAATCCAATTCATCTATCAAAATATACAATAGTTGCCATAAATATAACATATTTTATATACTGAATTACTTTATGTATAACTTAATGTCTTTTTATTAGCATTGCATTAATTGGAGGACATAGTATATATAATTGCTTCTGTGTAATGTTTAAAAACACTACTTGTAAACAGTGTAATACAATTAATTACAACATTTGGGATGAATGTTTACAGTAATTTTAAATCTTCTAGACAGATGTTTTAGATGTTCATAAATGTTTAAAATATTGATAAAAATTAGAATGAGTGTGATGATTCCATCATAAATTGTTTTTGTAGGTGTAGTCTACTAACAATATTGTTATGTTAATTCCTAGGGTATTTTATTATTTTCATAGTTTGATTTTATTGAAATTGTGATAAACATTAACTTCATAAAATGGTGATAACAACAGATTTGATTATAATCTCGATTAGGAAAAAATTCAATATCTAAAATAATAATTAATGTTTATTACCGTTTCTGATATAATTTTAAAAATATAGTATTGTCTACAATATTGTTGTGTTTACTGTTCTCCCTTGTCTACTTTTTCACCGCGGCTCCTGTATATTTACTTGTCCGGAGACTTCTACGTAATTAGTCTATCAAGTAACTTTCCGAATTATTAGGATTATAGTAGAATATCCGGCATAAGAAGTTGTTATTCATATAAGAAATAGTTTTTATGAATGATAACATGTAGGCTAATAGATTGCGACTAGGTTGCCTAGTCATATCTTGACCCCATGACATTTAATTTGAAAAAAATTAATTCATTTTTTCTTTTTGTTAGGCGAAATCGAAATTTTGTCTTTAAACATATATAACAGCGAAACCATTAATCCCACAGGAATTTTTCAACGAAGCAAATTCATCATTTTATAATCTTTCTAATAGATCCCCACCAGTTTTTTTCTAGAACCAACGTTTATCTAGATATTCTCAAGAGATGAGAAAAAAACACATTTCCTTGGAAAATGTAAATTTCCAGTTGTATCGCTCCTTGCATCCTTATTTTTTGTCGTAGGGCAAAAAATTCTCTACCAATTCATTAGGTGATAGTTTTTTGCCGTAGGAGCCACCATTTAAGAGTTATGGGAGTTTTAAGCAAAAAAGTACAAGACACCGCCATCTTAAAAGGCCCGCAGGGCCCAAACCGAGTCACAGTAAAATTGGAACGTGGCAAAACGTTCCTCACGTGTAGTTTTCTTTTGGAAGTTTTTATTTTTGAGCTATCAATCACGGATTAAAAAACCGTTTTCAGAGATGCACCATCTGAAGGGAAATTTTTGTTGAAAACCCGACATCTAAATATACTCATATTTTCAAAAATACGATACCGCGATGCCCGTACCATGTTGATACGGAAAGACGAAGACTTGTAGTTGATCCGCATCGCAAATCGCATGCCAAAATTCGAAAATTCGGCCGACACGAACAAATCAAAATTGACATTTTTGGCATTTTTCGTTTGACGTTTCTCGATTGTGATTTTGTGTTAGAAGAGTGTCTTTCGCCCATCTCTTTCCGTCTCAAAAAAAGAGATAGTCAGCCTTCCCCTGTTAATAACTAGTCAACCATAAATAATACAACAAGGAAAGATAACCTAACAGTCGTAGAAGTTAATTCTAAATCGACCTGCACCTGTCCTGATGCCGTCAGATATGTTTAAAAAAAGCCTTTGTTAATGCAAATTCACAAAGAGTAAGGGGTACAGACGTGTAGAATTTTACTTCAAAAACCCGTTACAATAGTTGAGTTATCTTTTATTTGTTGCCCTACGACAAAAAATAGGGACGCTAGGAGCGATACAACTGGACGGAAATTTAGATTTTCCAAGGAAACGTCTTTTTTTCTCATCTCTTGCGAATATCTAGATAAACGTTGGTTCTAGAAAAAAACTTGTAGGGATCTATTAGAAATATTATAAAATGATGAATTTGCTTCCTTGAAAAATTCCTGTAGAATTAATGGTTTCTCTGCTATATATGATTTCGCCCAACAACAACAAAAAATTTAATTAACTTTTTTGAATTTAAATGTCAGGGGTCAAGATATGGGTAGGCAACCTAGTCGCGATCTATTAGCCTACATGTTATCTTTTATATAAACTATTTCTTATCTGAATATCTTCTTATGCCGTATTTTAGACTATTATTGTACATACAATAAAATAAGCACTCTATCTTCCACTTAAATACATTTTTTAGTTTATTCGATAAAAAAAAACAAAAAAAAAACGATATACTAAATTAACAGAGTCCCCATTGAATGTAGCATCATCAATCTAGATGTTGTGTAAAGGGTCTAACCTTACTTCCGCAGTGGAATACCCCCAATAGAAACCTATAACGTCTATGCCATTGATGTAGAGGAGGTTACTAGTAACTAAGATACATATAGATATTTCCCTGTCCATCTTGGTATGGCATGGAGATAATAAAATCAGAGGATGAATTTTTCAGATCGATATATTTGCTAAACTAATATATAACACTAACTGTTAAGACGTTTACTGCTACTATAAATTGGCCTAATATGCCTGGGAGCTAAAGTCTTCCGAGAATTTATTTATTTTCTGTAAAATTAGCGTTTTATAAATCCATTTAAAAAAAAATTTGCTGCCAATTCCAACATATTTTTTAGTCTCAGTCCTCAAAATTTCGTTATTTCATCATTTGGCGTGGGTGTGAATGTTCTCCAAATGCCTAATAGTGTTAATATAGCTAATTCTAATGAATAGTAATTAAAAAATACTGAAAGGAATTGTTGCTAGTTTGGTTAGATTGGCGGCAAATTCAAAAATGGGTTTTAACCCTCCCAGGAAACAACCCATTTTTGGGGAAATCTCCATCTCTAAACAAATAGTTATTTTTGTGCAAAAACAAAATATGATGTCCTTAGACATCACACACACTATCGGTGATATATTACGACCAAGTGCTCGTGGCGTCTATGAACATCATGAGAATTTAATTTGATTTTGTGCTTACTAACTGGAACGTGAAGAAAGATCTTCATGTTTAAAAGTTTACACAAGATGTATAAAACTTATCAGACTAGTCATTTACAATTATAGAAACTTACATTAAAAAATACAAATTATTTAAAATTAATACGCACACAATATAATATGATTTATAATACCATAATGTAGACACAATACGACTGATTCTCATGTAATGAGAGTGTATTTCATGATTCTTCAAAAATTTGTTCTAATATGCAAAATGAACTGCGAAATATATAGACATGGTAACCCCAATATGTTGATGTTGAGCTTCCTAAAAATTAGTTTACAACTTATTAATGGATGGATTAATGGCCTTAACCATGTATCTAAATATTTCCTTTTGAATTATAAATAGGCAGATAAGCCCCAAAATATCAAGAAGTACTGCAAAGTTGATTGCACCAGACCCACGGTGTATTAAATAGGTGGTCCGACATACGGCACTTTCCTATTATAATAATGGCTTCATAAGTGCATGGTTTCTATTTACTTTAGTAGATGCCGCGAGCAATAATGTCCTACAATTACCTGGGCATGTGCATCGTTTAACTAACATAACCTCAAATTTTAAGATTTTTTCGTTTATTCTCATTTTTAATGTTTGTATATGCTTTTTTTATTTAAAAATTCACGCAAATAATTTTTCAATATTGTTGATTAATAAAAATAGACTGCTAATTATAGGTTAGATTCCTAACCTGCTAAAAGTGTCTTATTTTATTGTGACAAACTATTTAAAACTTCATACACATTACGTTGAACTTGATTTTGGTTGAAAGTACAGGAACCAGGCAGAAATTTTAATAATAGCTACGTAATACTTGTAAATCTTAAGAAATATATATTTTTGAGGTTAGCTGTGATGACACGTGCAATGCTGCATGTAGTGTTGCATATATTCTTTCAACGTTTTAATTTAGCTGTCGGATGTCACTGGACTCTTGTTTCACTAAACAAAAAAACAAAAGGCCGGGAATGTATGCAACACTGTTTGCACAGAACCTGTAAAATTATCTATCTATGCGTAAGTAATGAGAGAACTTATTGGTCCTGCCATCTATTACATGTACAAAGTAAGCACTTATGAAGCCACTCTCTGAGTGTTGTCGTCGCATCACTTATTTAATACACCCTGGCCAGACCATAATACAAAGTTTTTAGTGTAGTAATTAATATGGTTTCTCTTAAAGTTCTGATGACATAACATATACTACTAAGTTTAGAATAAACATTATTTATGTGAGCTTCCTACGTAAGTTTTTGATCTATAGTTAAACCAAAAAATTTCACATTATCAACACTATGGATTTGCCACATAATTTGATTAACATATTATAATCCGGATTAATGTTCTTTGTACAAAATTTCATATGAACTGCTTTGTCGGCATTAATTATTAGACCGTTATTATTACACCAGTCACAGAGTTGTTTAACATGTTGACTGCCATGAGTATTCAATTGTATACACATTAGGTGGTCCAAGGAACCACGTGTATGTATTAGAATATACAATCTAGTTTATACATATAGAACAAAAATACTTGTGGCCTGGAGGACCCAACTACTGAATTTGGTGCGGCAGTCAACGTGTTAAATGCTAAATTACAATTCTGGTCAAGGGTATTGATGTTATTGTGACGTATTAGAAAGCGTAAAGAATGGTTTTATCCAGGATAATGTGATAGTCAGTAAGATTGTTAATGAATATTATAAGAAATAAAGAGCCCAAAATTGAGCTCTGTGGTACTCCCAGCACAATCTTCTTTTTATCTGACTTGATTCCTTCCACGACGACATTTTGTGATCAGTTACATAGGTACGAGGCAACCCAGTCGTGTGGTACCCCTCAGACTCCAATACCATATAATGGGCTCATTTCGTGATATTTAATTTACCATTTATTTTTACATTTTCTGTAAGTATTTAACCCTTTAAGTATATAGTGAAAAAATTAGGCCGCTAGCATTAATATTAACTGTAATATTTGATATTGATATAAAAACATATTGATATTGATGATATACAGTGCTTAAAAAATAAAACATTAGAATGTGAAATTTTCTTAAAGTCACTAAATGAACTACCAACAATAGTATGCTTCACAGAACACTGGTTTAAGAGGGAAGAAAGAAGAACAATACATCTCGAAGGATATGAGTTAGTGTCCTCTTTCTGCCGAGAAATTAAACTTCATGGAGGCTCCTGTATATTTGCTCTAAAGGAAATAGAAGCTAAGGAAATTGAAGAACTGAAACAACAATCAAAAGAAGAACACATAGAATGTTCGGCTATTATTAGTAGGTCTAATAAATTAGTAGTCATCTGCATTTATAGACCCCCATTAGGGGATGTAAATACTTTCTTTGAAACCCTTACTGATATTCTTCACTATTGTTTCACAAACTACACAAAATATAATATTATACTTTGTGGGGACTTCAATATAAATCTATTACAAAAAAATAAGATTTCAAATAATTTTCAAACTTTACTATTAAGCTTAAACATGTTCCAAACAATATTTACACCTACACGAATAACTGAGAAATCTGAAACGCTGATTGACAATATTTTTGTAAATTCCGACCATATCAATGAAGGCAAAGTTGTGACATCTGCTCTATCTGATCACGAAGGACAGATGTTACAAATTGATCAAGTAACCACATCAAAAAATAAACAAAACAGTTCACATAAAGTACTAGAGAACTGGTTAACTATTGGTATTAAAAATTCCTGCAAAAGAAAATATGTCTTATACAGACAGATGCGAAAAGGCTCAATCTCTAAGGATTACTATAAAAAATATACAAAAATCTTAAAAAATGTAATTTCAATGGCAAAAAAATTGTCAAACAAGCGTCACATTGAACTTGCTCACAATAAAGGGCAAGCTGTCTGGAATATTGTTAAGAGCTATACGGGCAAAACAACAACAAACTCTGAAACAATTTTAAAGAACATGCAACTAAATAAAAATCCAAAGGAAATCTTAAATTATGTAAATGATAAACTCATTAACCAATGTGCAAATATTTTGAAAGCAAATAACACAACAAAGAAAAATTATCTTCCCCCTCACACATAAATCTTTGTACTTAGAACCCACTAATCCACAGGAAGTATTAAACGTAATAATTAATTTAAAAAATAAAAAATCTGTTGGCGAGGATGAAATACCAATAAAGCTTCTAAAATATGTTGCAGATATCATTTGTGAACCTTTGGCACACATTATAAACTTAACATTGCATACAGGGATCTTTCCAGATAAACTCAAAACTGCAGAAGTTAAACTGGGTGATAAATCGGACTGGCAGAACTCCCGTCCAATTGCATTATTAACAAACATTAGCAAAATATTTGAAAAAATAATATATATAAGAATAATAAATTTCATAGAAAAAAACAAATTAATTCACGATTCACAAAATGGTTTTAGAAAAGGAAAATCAACTGTACTTGCAATATACAAAGCATTAACACTCATTTTAGAATCTCTAAATAACGATAAGCAGACAATTGCAATCTGTCTTGATTTATCCAAGGCTTTTGATAGTGTTGAACATAGTTTATTACTAGAAAAATTACCTCTGTATGGAATTCGAGGGGTGCCTCTGCAACTAATACAATCCTATTTAACAAATAGAAAACAATGTGTAACAGAACAGGATCACAACGGAATTAGTATAAAATCCGATAAGCAAATTATAAAAAGAGGAGTACCCCAAGGATCCATTCTAGGGCCTCTACTCTACATATTATATACAAACAACTTGCCTTCCACTGTAGAACAACAGATTGTTCAATTTGCTGATGATACCACCATAATTTTTAGTGAATTTCCTGAAACAAATATCAGCAATGAAATAGCAGCTGCCTTAAATGTACTTAGCCAATGGTTTGCAGATAATAACCTACAACTAAATTTAAACAAAACCCAAATGATAAAATTCTCTTATTTGACACAAAAAGATGAAACCATGCTCATGTTTAACAACAACAATATAAAAAATAGTAATACCATAAAATTCCTAGGAATAAATTTGGATTACAGGTTAGACTGGAAATTCCACATTGACAACCTAGTATGAAATATGGCTCAATACTGTTATGCCCTGAAAGTAGTGGCCCATTTTGTAAATGTTGAAGCAGCTTTCACTGCATATCATGCATATATTCAGTCTCGTGTCAGATATGGAATAATTTTTTGGGCAGGCTCAAGTGATGCTCATAAAATTCTCAAAATGCAGAAGAAATGCTTGAGGTATATACTGAACATGAGGTCAAGAGATAGTTGTAGAAACACATTTCGCGAGAGAAAAGTCCTTACACTAATATCTATGTTTATTTATGAAGCCGTAATCTTTGTTAAAGGACATAACTCACTTTTCAAGTCTCTGGAACATAACTATGACACAAGACATAAAAATAATATAACCATTGAAAAAATCAATTATACCTACATTCAAAAAAATGTTGTGTTTTCGATAACAAAGATTTATAATCATTTATGTCCTCATCTAAAAAGTCTTCCATTAAATAAACTAAAACCTAAATTTAAACAAATACTCATTCAAAAGGCCTACTATACCATAGACGAATATATCTGTGACAATTCCCTTTTATAAATGCTATGTTATGATTATGATTGTTTCCATATACCATTGTGCTTATAAATTAATAAATTGTCTTTATATACTAATAACTTTAGCTGAAAGAATTTGTTAGAATGTATTACTTTCACGTAGTATCTGTGCCTTGTTTGTATTTATTTATTTATTTTTTTAACTTAGTGTATTTGTATCTGACATATTTTTCTCCTATTTGTTTATATACATATATCTGTTCTTATTTTATATTTTATATTAAGCATCTTGACATGTTCTACACCCACTAGGGTTTCTGTTGTCTTTGTACACAAAGGAACAAATAAAGTTTTATCTATCTATTCAATTCGTAACATATTTGAAACGCCCGATAGCGTGCGGATGATGTCACGGCACCCGCTCGACTGGCTTTATGAGCAGCGTTGCCAGTGTCAAAACATTTGTACTGAATCAATACTTTTAGAGCACAATCAGTACGTCAGTGCTGTTTTCATTGTAATGCTACATTTTTTTATATGACGTCCTATTTACTTATTTTGCAACTTTGACGACATTTTAAAATAATTTATCATGATCCGTGAAATGAAATACGGCAGGATCAAAAGGACACCATGTTTTTATTCGCAAGTTAGTTCCGAATTTTTCATCACTTTCGAAAATTTTGTTTCTCTGTATCTCGCTTGAATAAAGTTTATCTCTGCATTTAAAAAATGTCTAATGGATGCAATGCAACAGGGACCAACCTGGGTTATCCGCAAGGAAGTTAAGTATTTACAGCCTGTATTTGTGGTCCTTGAGAAGTTATACTGAGGGACATTTAAAAATTCAATACTTATTGCATAACTAATAAAAATTTAACATGTGATGAGGACACTGAAAATATTTCGCATAGAATATGCACTGATGCTCTTTTTGTAGTATCTAACAGTACAAGTGAATATTGCGAACATATCTTTTATACACAAAACAAATAAAAACTATCTGAGTGGCGAAGTATATTTTTATATTCACTAAAATTCCTAAATATCATATAAAAGATTTAATTAGCAACTGTACTTTTTTCATAAGATCATTACTTTTTCTGTTTCGATACCAGTACGTTAATTTTTTATCCACTGGCAACGCTGTATATGAGTTATTCGGTCTGTTGTGCTTGTCGTATCAAACTATGTTGGTGCAGGCTAGCTTTCGACCCACAGACGGTAGACCGCTGGCTGGAATGCGGGTGGCTTTTTGCATGCTCTATTTTCATTATTTATTTTGAGAGAGAAGGAGTTGAAAAAAAATCTAATATTTTGCACATTTACTAACTACAAGGTGTATTTTCGAAATATGAATTAAAAAAAAAATGCTAAATGAACCCATTTATTTAAAAGAAGGTGATGGTATATAGTGGCGAAAGCATAACTCAAATCATAAAACAATGCTATTAAGTGCATCATAGATTACATGATTGAGTTCAGAAACGGCTGTAGTTGTGGATTTCTTAGTTCTAAAACCGTTTTGGATCATAGATTACATGATTGAGTTCAGAAACGGCTCTAGTTGTGGATTTCTTATTTCTAAAACCGTTTGGGGCATCATTGAGTAGGTGAAAAGTTTTTACAAAATTCATTAAACTATTGGAGTATGTATGCTAGTTCAAAGATCTTAGCTAACTGGCTTTATAGTTGTATTAACTATAACATATAAAAAAAAAAATCTGCTCCAAGGACTGAACCTATCATGCCTTAAGTATTTTTGTGTGCTTAATCCGAATTTTCAATTTAAAAAATTTTCTACCACGTAGATTTCGAGTAAATCCCGGCTTTTATTGTCAAAAACTGTATTTTTGACAATTTTTGACATTTACTCAAAATCTACGCGATTGAAAGTTTTTTAAATTGAAAATTCGGTTTCAGCACACAAAAACATTTGCATGATAGGTTTAGTCCTTGGAGCAGAATTTTTTTTTTTTAGACCTGTGTAATTGACCACATCATGTTTTGACCTTATATTTTTATATACCGGTATGCACTTAGACGTTTTCCTTATTAACTAAAAAAAAAATTGTGGATATTAATGGACTTACCGATCTCGATACTCCACCATGAATATCATCAATCCCTGGAGTTGGTTTTGCAGTAGTTTTATGAATAATTTTTTTCAATTTCAACATTCGTGGGAGATGAAAGCTATACTGATGGTTGTTTATTTTGACATTATCAGTATTCAGTTTGGGGCAATGTTTAGTCATATTAATAAAGAAGTTCCTAAAAGTATTAGCAACATCTATTGGGTTTGTAATTTGTTGGTAGTTGTTGGATAAACAGAAACTCCTTGTCACACCTTGACATTTACCATATTCCAGAGCCGTAACCGTAGCTGAAAACTACATTTTTTTTTAACTGAAACCAAAAAGAGGTTCTGGTAAACCGAATACCGAAATGAGGTAAACCGTAACCAAAAACCGGAATGAGAGCTTCTAGTAAACCGAAAACCAGAATGAAGGGTTCTAGTACACCCAAACCGAAATTAAAATTCTCAGGAAACGGAAACCAAAAGTATGATAATTTGCGTATGAATTTGCCCATATTTGAATTGTGAATAAAGTACAAAAAATAGGGCTAAAATCAAATATTCAAATCTTTAAACGTAGATGTAGAAATATCAAATTGTACGGTGAGAACCATATCTAAATCGCTTCGTCCATTATAATGATTATAGAACGTAAAAGGCATGTCCAGGGACCGAAACCGTAAGCAAAAACCGCACCGTAATTAAAAGTTTTTTCTAACCAAAACCGAATTGTCACTAACCCGAAAACCGAATTGTCGCTGCACTGAAAACTGAAACTGTACCCGAAAACCGAATTTTCGCTGTCTTGAAAACCGTAACCGAACCGAAATAAGTTTCAGTCTCTGCTATATTCACCTATTATTTTCTAACTTTCTTTCATAATACTGTCAGCACGGGCTATTCGGTCATCAATAATTTTTGTTCTATAATTAATCTCTTTGTATCTAGCTGTGTATATCGGATTTTGCACTTGTTTTTCAAGTTTATTTCACATAATTGATATGTAAATTTTTAATATGAGTGTATACCACTTTTTATTTGTTTTTTATTTTAGTCTTAGTTATTGGAAATGCATAATTGAAATAATAGGTGAATGTGGAAATAAAATTCTCAAATTTTGTGTCAAAACCATTTCTTGCCAATTTTCATTCGCAATAAGATCTTTGAAAATTTGTAGATTAGTATCATTAAAATTTCTTCTAAAGACATAACTAAAATTGTTTTGCTTATCGAACGCTATTCCAAATTTATAAATCTGATAGATATGGTCTGCTAAGTATGAGTGAAATACTTCGAAGTTGCACATCTCACAATTCAAAAAAATATTATCTATGCATGTATTACTATATCTTGTTATTCTTGTGGCATGATTTACATGGTTTATAATATTGTAAGTTGCAAAAAGTTTATAATTTTACGTCAATCGAGTCAATTTTCAAGAAAATTCACATTCACGTCACCACCCTAAGCGATGCTTTTTGTTATAGATTTTATGAAATAATATTTCTAAACGGTGGATGAATTCTATAAAAATACTGTTTCGTGTTCTATACACTGTGACTATGTAAACTTTTTGTCCCTCCACAAAAGACATTACTCCTATTCACATTTCAAAATGTTCTCCAATGTAATAATCAACTTCTAATGGTTCAATATGTCAATGGTGTGTTTTGCAAAAATACATACTCTGCCTCTCTGAATGTTTGTACGTGTATAGGAATTTACTAGTTTGTAGTTTTCGATAGCTGTTGATTGTAATTCATTTTTCAAGCCAGTGTTTTGACAAACATATAGTATTGTCAACCTTGTGTATAGTGATGGGCGATATATCACGAACTGTGATTTAATCACTGATATTAAGAAATCACAGGTAACGACTGTTAGTAAAGTTGGCAGAAAAGCGTGACGTGATCACGACTTTCCGTATTTCGTTCCCTTGTCGTGGTCTAACCAAGACGATATTTCACAATATTTACTTTCAGTCGATTATTGTTTGCGGCCGTATGTATTAACACGTAAAGCAAGCGATCCCGTGCCTTATTAGCGGTATTAGATAGGCATTTCACACTATTTAGATATTTATATAAATAAATATCTTTGTCTTTTATTGACTGGCGATGTGATGTGGCGATTCGAGGCAGGGTCGTGACGGAACATTTTTTTATAACACCAGAAGTATAACTACTAAAACCATGCGTAAAAATATTTTATATGATTAAATATACTAGCAATTTTATTGCAAATATTGAGCATTTACGTTTCGGCATGAAATATGAATAAAAATATGGAATTCGACAATAAGCAAATGAAAACATTTTTAAAAAACATCCTTATAGGTGTATTATAAAACAACAAAAAAAATAACATTAAAAAATAAATATACCATTTTAAATTAACAAAAATTCGTGTAAAATAAACATAAATATAAACAAGAAATTTATTGATGCTTCCGAAATGTTAATGTTTGTACTGTCGTGAGCAAAAAAAATAAGACAACTATTTATCTAATGTAAATCTGTCTCTATTTGCACACTTGCAATGAATTTTGACAAATAACTGACAATCAGCCCTATGATGGAACGTTTACGTTAGTCATAACACATATGTTACGGTCATCTGTCTCTCTCACTCTTATATATTTTTTGGTCAGCGCTCAACATAACAGGTGTATGTTAAATAACGTAAACGTTCCATCATAGGCCTGATTGTCCAAAAAATTACAGGTAGATGTACACCAACTAGATTTTAGCATAAATACGTCCCATTTTTGGCGCACAACAGTACAACTTTACAAAAATATCCTATTATCAAGTTCCATTCAAAACCTAGTATGCTTTTACTTTATTACCAATCCATACATCAGAGGTTATTTGGATAAACAAATCATAATATATATTATACATATTATGCATATCTGCGGCAGCACAGATTACCAAAAGTAGCTAAAATTCACCATTCACTGTCTGTCGGCGCTTATTTAGGGAGAGGGAACAATTAACAATTTCTCTCGTACGTGGTATTATGAAAGTCGTGATCACATCACGCTTTAAATTCACTGATATAAGAAAATCACAGTAACGATTTACGTTGTGATTGAAAAATCACGATATCGCCCATCACTACTTGTGTATAGAAAGCTCTATGTTAAACATATCACATTTGTTGCCTAGTCCCTGTATATTGAAGTGCATTACGGTGAGGATGATTGTCTGGACTTAAAAAATTTACATCTTGTTGATAGCTTTTGTTACCGGCATTTCTTATCATGCGAGATAATGTAAAACGAACATATATTACTAGTAAAAACATAAACTTTGATATAAACACAAAAATGTGACAACCTAAAAACCTAAAGAAGCAACGCTAGCAAATATTGAATATTATTACAAAAAACAAAAATTAAAATATTTATACGAAGGCATAAACATCGAAATAAAAGTTTTATTCAGACATGAACTTCGATATAAACTCAGGAACATGAAAATGTAAAAATGAACATAGTATAACATCGCAAAAACAAAAACTGTTTTATAGATTTTTATGATACACTAAGAAATAAGCTGCTATATAAAAGTTCAGATGCCATCTTTCAACTTTCATATCTCTGAATCTATTACTCCTACATGAATTTTAAAATAACCAAAATCATTCTGCTTATAGGGTTTATTTTTGATATCCACCATTTTTTCGCTAAAACTAACATTTATTTGCAAACACAAATTTCACATTTTTTTTTTAATATAGAGTGCAACTGTGTCTAAAGCAACTGTTAAAAATGTTAACAAAAAACAGCATTTGAGATATTTTTTTAATTACTGGCTAGTTTAGTAACAAAATGGTGATTTAAAAGGAAATATGAAGACGCACATTGTTTCTGTCATAGCTACTTCGTTTCTTATGCTACAGAAAAATTATTTGAAAGCTTAATTAATAATCTTTTATTTTAATTTTATAATTTTTATATAATTCTTATTGAGATATTTGACATTTAAACTAAATATGTCGTCTTATAAACTTTCGGAAAAAAATAAAATTCATCCTTATTGGTCTCTAAATTTTTCGCTAAATGTGGTACTTTTCGAGTTATTCAACAAAAATCGTTTATTTTCTGAAGCTAGAATCTCTATTTTCCAAAGATCGGTCAAGGAAACTTTCCATTGGAAAGTTTCCAGGAAATTTTCGGAAGTTTCCGGAACGGAGTTTTGATAAAAATGAAAGTTTCCTTTAAAATATTTGAATATTCCGAAAGTTTCCAAAATTCCGGGAAAGTTTCCAAAACTCCGGTTTCCAAATTTTTCACGAATATTTACAGTTGTTCTCATAAATTTGAAATTGCCACCCCGATGATCTAACATAATCTCAAACGCCAGAAATCCAGTTTTAATTTGTTGATATTCTTTCGAAATTATCAAAAATTAATCGGATGTTTGATGACGGAGGGTTCCATATGGTCACCGCTAGGGTTATTACTATTGGCATTGGCACAGAATTTCTCTAATTTCGTGCTATTGGCTATGATCAAGGATGAGTTGACAGACATATGATAATTTACGTTTATTTGTTTACCCGCACTATCGCTTCTCGATGAATAATATCTAGCATTTTTTTCTGTTACATTAAAAACGAAAATGATTAGAAAGAAATATACTTTTATTTTTTTTTACAAATTATATAGTTTTAGTGTTATTTTAATAAAATTATGATGAATGTTGTTGTGTTATAGTGGATGATTTAATTTATTTTGTTTATATTATATATATATAATAATATATATTATATTATTTTCTTATTATTTTTTTAAGTGTTAAAATTTAAAATTAAATTATAGTGGAATCATTATACTTTTTGCCGATTTACTGAGCTTTTTATACGTGGTGAAAAAAATTAACCTTATTTTTTTTGTAGAAATGCGCCGCCAATGACTAACTGATCTAACGTAATGCGGTACAACCATATCACTTTGTCAGACTTGGGATTGACACTACTGACAGCAAAGCTGGATAAGATAGAAGTGACTTTTTGGTTTTAATCAAATCACACTACAAAAATAGAGAAATAAATCGAAGACATTGACCCCATGCTGAACGACAAGCAGATCTATGAGTTATTTAGTTAAACCGGTCAATGACTTTTTAGGGGTCTACAAGTGATGCAGCGGCAGAGAGCCAGCCTTGTCGGCATGCTTTGAACTCATTCGTAAAAGTGAAATGGTCCGCTGGAATTCCAATTATCTTCAAAGCGTACCGACAATGTTGGCTGCCTGCCGCTTTTTTGATCTCGCCGGAAGGCTTCACTTGTAAGTTAGTCGACCTATTCAGGAGTAGGTCAGGACTTACTCAACATCAGTAGTGTATCTTCGCAAATTTACTAATAATTTAAAATATTAAATTACCTCAGAATCCTCTAAAATGTTGCAGGGGCTTTCCCACATTGAAGACTAGTACACCATTTTATTTTCCGCATTTCTTGGTAGATCACACTGTATAATTGTTACACATTCTGTAGGATACTCTTCGCAATTTTCTTGTAAAATAATGTTAGTTTTTCGACATTCTAAATTTTTTGAAAAAAAATATATGAAGAAAAAATGAAAAAAAACACCGTCAGAGATTCGAACACGAGACCTTTGGATCGGCAGAAAACAACAACAACATTTTATTCAATACTTTTAGTACATATATATGCCTCCTCGGATCCTAACCCGGAGCCAGCCAGACAACCACGGCAAGGATTGGCAGACAAAGCTTTAGCCATTGGACCATTATCATTGCAATAATTGAATGTCTGTAGTATATATCATTCTAATATTATATTTCAAGAAATTAGATATATTATTATGAAATATATATATTAGTAAAATTTATAAACAAAAAAAAAATTATAACGAATAAAATTTCGCAAGATTTCTATTTAAGTACAAATGACAAAAATTAAGAAATTTTTTTTTTTTTTCATTTAAATGATTAATAACTTTTATTTATTGATTGATTTTTTTCAAAAGCAATAGCTAACGCTAACTTTCTTTCCAAATTTCAATACAATCGGACTTTTCTTTCTTAGGTTATCGTGCTTACAAAAAACGTGACGGACGGACAGGCGGACATTTTGAAAGTTGTTCAGAATTCGTTCACTAACATACACATTTTTTTCTCTACGAGTGATATTTACTGATTTAGAAATGTGCCGATCAAATACAATATACTCTTCGTTTTTGCCAAGAGTATAATATACATTTATTTATTATTTTATTTATTTGTTTTACACTTTCAATTCAATATAACTATAATATGAAATTTAGATGTTACTTCTGTCTTGCCTTCTACATTTCTGTTTCTGCACAAAACATTAGTTACGACTTACATATGATATTTACATAAATTTTTAATTTTATAATCCATGTATTTATCACATTCTATAAATTATTTTATATACATTTAATTATTTAATAATTCAAAGAAAACAAATTACTGGGTAACCACCCAATTGCTCCATATTCTTCATATAGCACAGGGCACATATAGTGAGATGGCTTCGATGCCGGGTCCGCGAAAGGTCAGAGGTCGAAATATGCCACAGATGCTGGAAGGTGGGGCATATGAGATTTAATTGCAGAGGAGTGGACAGGTCAAAAGCCTGCCTGAAGTGTGCTAAAGAAGGCCACACAGTGAAAGACTGTGTGGCAGCTGCTTTTTGCCCTAATTGCGAAAGAGGAGGGCATCGTGCCGACTTGCTAGACTGCCCCATACTGGCAGAAGCGATAAGGAAGTCGAGGCGAACGCGGGAGGAAAACCCGGCGCATTCGCCAGAATAAGGCAAGCAAACCTGAATAGATGCCGGGCCGCTCAGGATCTGGTCTGGGCCACAGGGAAACGGAAGGGGGAGGACATCTTAATAATAAGTGAACCTAATAAGAAAATGGTGAAAAACAGGCCTGAGTGGTTCGTCGACGAAAACATAGATGCCGCGGTGGGGGTCCTAAACCCTAGGCTTAGCATATATGAAACTGGACGAGGAAAAGGGTACGTCTGGGTGGAGTTGAAGGAGGTGGTTCTCTTCAGCTGTTACTTTTCACCCAATGCTGGTATAGCGGAACTGGAAAATTCCCTGGAGGAGCTCGGAAGGGCCGTTAGAGCAAGTAGGAACAGAGGAAGAGAGGTGATAGTAGCCGGCGACCTCAATGGCAGCGCCCCAGAATGGGGAATGGACCGGATGAATGGGAGGGGAAGGGTAATCGGCAAGTGGATAGCCACTGAAGACCTGCAAATACTGAACGAGGGAGCAGCTTATACGTTCGTAAGAGGGACCACTGGCTCCATCCCGGACCTTACTCTAGGCTCGGAAGGGGCAACCAGGAACACCAGCGGATTGAGAGTCCTAACAGAAGAGGAGACATTAAGCGACCACCGCTATATTACATATGAGATTGGACAGAACCGCGCCACCCAGGTGGTAAAAGGCAGAGGGTGGAAGCTTGGTAGGCTGAACAAGGATACCTTCAAAAGAAGTCTGGCTGGCTCCTTCCGAGGAGGCATGGTTGAAACGAAGGAGGCCCTCACCGATGCGGTTACTAGAGCTTGCAATGAGTCAATGCCCAGGAAGGGAAGCAGAAAGACCAGGAGGGAGGTCTATTGGTGGACGGAGGAGATCGCAGCCCTCAGAACGGAATGTATCGCAATTCGTCGGCAGGGTATAAGGCAGAATAGGAGAGCAGGACTTGGGGAGAACCCATCTCTCCAGGAGTACCGGAACGCCAGAAAAAACCTTAGAGAGGCAATTAAAAGATCAAAGAGAGAGAGGTGGAGGGAATTATGCGACACTGTGGATGGAGATGTCTGGGGAGATGGCTACAAGATAGCGACTCGACAGATCAGAAATCCCCCCCCCTGCCTTGCCGGCAGAGAAAGTGGCGGAAGTCGTGGCTGCTCTATTTCCAGAAAGGGATATAGTCAGATGGAGAGCGGTAGAAGTGGATGTGGTCCCCCCACTCACGGAGGAGGAGCTGGAGGCAGCATGTGCCAGACTTAAAAGTGGAAAAGCTTCAGGTTTAGACGAGATTCCGCCTGAAATAGTCAAGCTAGTTGCAGAAGAATACCCGGGAGACATCTTAAGAGTAATGAATCGTGCCCTAGAGAGTGGGGATTTCCCGAGCAGATGGAGGAAGGCCAGAGTCGTCCTGATCCGGAAAGGGAACAAGCCGCCGGAGGACCCGTCATCCCACCGACTGCTATGTTTACTTGACGCGATGGGCAAGCTCCTCGAATACCTGATACTGGGGAGATTAGAGAAGGAGATAGCCGAGAAGGGTGGCTTATCTGAAAGCCAGTTCGGTTTTCGGAAAGGACGATCAACGGTAGGAGCCATTAGGCTGTTAAAGGAAACGGCAGAGGAAGCCCTAGCCACGAAACAGATATGTGCTGTTGTGACCCTTGATGTCAAAAACGCGTTTAACATAGCGGGATGGGAGATGATTGTCGGGAAGATGCAGAGCTTAGGGGTAGCTCCGTACCTCGTCAGGGTGATGATGAGCTACTTCCAAGACAGGATGATCGGATTCGAATCAGAGGGAGAGATAACCTGGAAAAGCATCACGTGTGGGGTTCCACAAGGGTCGGTGCTCGGTCCGACCTTGTGGAATGTGATGTTTGACGATATATTTCGATTACCTTGGGAGGAGGGTGTAAAGGTCATCGGGTATGCCGACGACTTGGCTATAACGGTGACTGGAAGGTGGACTGTCCACATAATGGAAGCAGCCAATGAGGCCATCAGGAATATTGAGAGGTGGCTAGGAAGAATGTAGCTCGAGCTAGCTGCTGGGAAAACGGAGCTCCTGGTTATCACGAGGAAAAGAAATCTTCCACCCATGAAAGTTAGGGTGGGCCAGGTGGAGATATCCTCAGGAAACCACCTGAAATACCTAGGGGTTTGGCTGGACTCCAAGCTGAACTTCGGTGTCCATGCCACAAAGACGACCGAGAAGGCGGGAAAAGCAGCCACAGCCATTGGGAGTCTAATGGCCAATACGCACGGACCAAGAGCGAGCAAGAGGAGACTGCTGTGCAGTGTCGTGCACTCTATCCTCTTGTATGCAGCTCCGGTCTGGGAAAGTGCGATGAAGGTGGATAGAACGAGAGGGAGGATGGCTAGGATCCAGCGATGTGCCGCACTAAAGGTATGCAGTGCATAGAAAACGATTTCGTACGAGGCGGCGTTGGTAGTGGCGGGGATCCCCCCTTTGGATCTGATGGCCAAAGAACGGCTGGAAATCTTTGAAGGAGCCGGGAAGGCAGAGGCCAGGGACAGGCTGTTTGAAAGATGGCAGAGTCGGTGGGACACTGTAGACAAGGGAAGGTGGACGAGACGCCTCATCCCGAACATCAGAGCGTGGATGGAACGGAGGCATGGTGAGGTAGGCTATTACCTCACCCAAGCCCTGAGCGGACATGGGTGCTTCATGGAGTACTTATACGATATTGGCAAGACTGACAGCAGAGAGTGCGCATACTGTGGAGAGGTCGATGACGTGGAGCACACCGTGTTCGCATGCAACAGATGGAGAGAAGAGAGACGAGACGGTGGGGCATCGTTATTGTCTCCAGAAGATATGGTAGGGAGGATGTTAGAAACGGAAGAGAACTGGAGAAGGGCGGAGGAGGCAATAACCCGCATTATGAAAAAGAAGGAAGAGGAGGAAAGAGAGATGGGTTTGAACCCATGGAGAAACGTCAACTAACACCGACAATCTTAAATGACCTGTGGGTCCGATGAAAAGCAAAAGCAATCCCAGGCCAACAGGAAACACTGAAGAGATGGAGGGGTTTTAGCTGGTTAGAGTCCAGCACTACCCGTTCGCGATAGACTCTAAGCGACGGGTGTCCATGAGGATTTCCCCTCTCACGAAAAAAAAAAAAAAAAAAAAAAAAAGGGCACATATAGCGGGTGTCATATAATATCAGTTATTTGGTAAAAGTCTGTAAAAGTAATGTAAATAATATATTTATATGCACTTATTTGGTAACAAAATGAAGATTAGATCATTACGAATCAGATATCACCATAAAATAGACTCTGAATATTCCCAATGGAAAGTTTCCAGGAAACTTTCGGAGTAATCAAAACTCCGGGAGTTTACCCATTGCTGCTATTTTCAGGTCATTATAACTTGTAGTCTATCAATTTATATGAAAAATTGCATAGAACCTTTTCTCTCAAAATTTAATTCTCAGTTCCAACAGTTATTTTTTTTGGGTGTCCCTAGAAATTAGCAAACTCCCGCATGATATGGAAAAGTTTCTTTAATGCATTTACTATTAAATTTTCAAACAAAAACGAAATTTAATTTATGACAATATTTCAAAATTAAAATCTGTATTCCTAGTATAGGGTGTTTTTTTTAGAGGAATAGAACTTTGAAATGAAATAAAACACATAAAAATCTTGCTAACGCCCATGGTATTGAATTTATTGGAAATGTAATTTTATGCCATTAGTGCTTAAATATGATTTCGGGCATGTGGGTGCCACGGCTGGCTCGAATGTAGGGCAATCTGGAAGCCCAATTTTTTATCTCTTTTTCGAGCAGTTGGGGCTGTATGTCGGCAATAACTCGTCAAATGTTGGCTTCCAATATCTTTGGATTATCGGCGTAGACTAGCGACTTCACATGTCCCCACAGAAAATAATCCAAGGCGTGATATCACACGACCGTGGAGACCAATTCACAGGTCTACGACGCAAAATTTTTTGGTGAAAATGAGGATCAAGAACAATCTTGTTTACGGCCCATTCACCGAACGTCCGACGCAAGTGATGGTCACGCGGCTTTACTTCGTGCACGAGCTGAATCTTGTAAACTCGTAACCTAGGATCTTTCCTCAAAATCTTCCATAAGGTGGATGGACACAGCTCCAATTGCTGTGCACGATGGCGAATCGACTCATTCAGATCCTCCTCAACACTACGCTCCACAGCAGCAACAACTTCTTGGGTGCGCACTGTACGATGTCTCTGCGGATGTACATTATCAATCAGAGTATGCGTGGTGCGAATGGTTGTTCGAATGAGTTGTTCGGATGGACGAATATGTCGACCGTAAAATGGACGTGGCGCACGGTAAGTTTCGCAAACTGAACCCTGATTTTCGAAATAAATTTGCAAAATTCACAAGCGTTGTTCTACCATAAGTCTATTTATGGTGAAATGGCAAAACATACTGAGCACAAATCAGCTGTCAGTTGTTAAATTAACTGTCTCTAGAAACAGGGTCGCCCATTCAAAAAACAAACTTCTAAAAAAAACACCCTTTACATAGTACACATCGAAATGCCAAAAAAATCCCATGTCCCTAAAATATACCTATAATTCATACAGAACTGAAAATTTCTTAACGAGTGTAATAAAAATATTACTAAATAGGTACTAATTCCATATTTGTTTTGAGCTTCCAATAATTCCTGTAAAATATAATCTGCAATATATAAAGTTCAGTTCTCGACTTCGTTAAACTGGACAGGTTCCAGTAATGCAGTATAAGGGTGCGTTTGCACGCATCCAGTAGTTTAGTTCGTTCCAGTTTCACTACTGTATTCTTGAAACGTTTGGAAATTTCTATTTACTATTTCAGTCCAGTAAAGTGTATTTTGGTGTGTTTTTCATTGTATTGATAAGAAATATGGCCAGGTAGTCTGAAGAAACGACACTGAAATTTGTGGAGGAGTACATAAAACACGAATGCTTCTGGGATGCCCGCTTGGATTGTTATAAAAACAGAGAACTGCGAAATAATGCTTATACACAAATTCAAAATGCCATAAACATTGGGGGATTTGACCGAAAAGACGTTCTCTACTACTACGACTAAATTACTGGATGCGTGCAAACAGGCCATGTGTGGTAGACATTTAACTAAATTACTCGACCGCCTCTACTCGACTAAATTACTGAATCCATGCAAACGCACCCTAAGGCATTAAGATTAGTATTAGGAGCCTTTAAATCCACTCCAATCTGTGCCCTATTGGCAAAAGAAAATATTTGGCCCACAAGTTTGTATTGAAAAATTTGAATATTTCCAACAACAGTATTTACATAAAATTAGCTACCCTTGCTTCCTTTAGTTTGACAATACTGTTCTGGCAATATAAAATAACAACCTATTTTGGCTGAAGTATTCACGAGTGTCCCAAATCACAAGAAAAGAGGAGACCTTGCCATCCTTTCAGGCCGCCTATGATATTTCGTGCCTAAAAGCCAGTTTTTTTCTCAAATATGATAATGCCACGAACAATAACCAAATAGCTCTACAAATCACATCTAAATACTCCAATTCTCATCAATTATTCACTGACGGATCCAAATCTAAAAATGGCGTTGGTTGAGACTAACAGAGCTTGCTTATTAAGAATAGTGGAATATCCTCTGGATATCAGCTAAATGATTGTTCAATATTTATGGCAGAATTCCTAGCTATCAATACAACTCCTTTGTAACAATTCTTATCATGTCAGTCTCAATCTGTCCTAATAGCAATTTCAAACCCAAGCACATTATGAAATATAAAACAATAACAGATATTTTGGAAAAGTCACAAAACTGAGAGCATTAAACAAAGAAGTTGGGTGAAGGGACACTCTGGAATAATCGGCAACGAAGCTGCAGACTTAGCTAGAAATATAAAAGGTCCTGGAATTAGTATTTACCATATTATAACCTAATTTCCAATTCCAGGAAAAATGAGAAGAAGAATGGATAACAAGGCAAATACAAAATGTTGCATATATAGCCGCTTACTTTTCAAACCATCCTTTCTCCAATTTCCATACAACAGACAGATGTTTGTAACATATATTCGTTGCCTCTTTGACCACGGCGCCTTTCTATCATTATTGTATAAAACGAAAATTGTTGATAATCCTTTCTGTTACTTAACGGAAGTATTGGTGACATCAATCGCTGTAAATGTTCTGGCCAAAAAAACTGAGGAGAACGATAACCTGTTACGTATGGATAGTACATAGGTACCTCACTATTATACATAGTAAACAAGAATGAAAAATTTAAATATATATTCTGGGAAGTAAATGCACAAATGTTACAATATATAAATCATGCAGCTCCGATATCTCCTCAATACATTACATTCTTTCTGGAGAAACTTAATCAAACTATCAGTGAAAACACGCCAAAATTCACAAAAAAATACTTCTCACATAGACTACCACCATTCATAATTAAATTAATCAAGATTAAGAAACAACTATACCGTGAAATCAAAAACAATAATGAACCAGTTCTAAAGAGAAAATTTAATGACCTTAACAAAGACATCCACAAACTGATACTACAATACAGATCTTCCCAATACTTAGAAGTGTGTCATGAAATAAATATGTCAAAAGGAAAAAAGTACTGGAACCAAATAAAAAAACTATCAAAATATCGTAAACATAAGTCAGTTTCTAATAGAAAATAATAAAACATTAATAGCAGATCAGGAAATTGCAGACACATTTGCAAATCATTTTAAAAAATCATACCAATTTAGTGAAAATGTCAACTTTGACGCAAATCACCAGAATGAAGTCGATGATTGGTACAACTTATATTTCGAAGAAAGGCATTTTGAAGATATTCCTCCGATAGATGCAGATGAGTACTATGCTGCAACCATAACAAAAAAGAACAGTACACCCGGATATGACAATATATCATACGGTATATTAAAAAAGCTAGACGCAGATATACACGAAGAAATAATGCGAATATACAACTACTGCTTACTGAACTCATTTTTTCCTCCAGAATGGAAAAAGGGTAACGTGATTACAATACCAAAGAAAAATCTTGATCACTCTAATGTAGCCAACTACCGACCCATTACCTTGTTACCAGTAATCGGGAAAAACTTTGAAAAGATCATTAAAAAAAGAATAGAAGCATCTGTTGGTAATTACATACCCAATTATCAGTTTGGCTTCAGACATGGATCATCCACAATACACCCCCTAATAGTATTAACCAATAATGTCCAAACCAACAATAGACTAGGAAACAAGTCGGCTGCCATCTTTCTTGATATAAACAAAGCCTTCGATAGTGTTTGGCACCTCGGACTTCTGTATAAATTACATCAAATTCGGTGCCCAGACTATATCATATGGATTTTAAAACACTATCTCTTCAAGTCCAAGTTAAAAACAAATTGTCCACTCCATTTACTCCTAAACAAGGTTTACCACAGGGTTCTCCCCTTTCTCCACTACTCTACAATATTTTCTGCTATGACATATATAATTACAATCTGGAACATCCACGGAATGTTGACCATAATGCATATATGCTACAATTTGCTGACGATAATTGCCTGGTCTCCCATGGGAAATCTTTGAGAGAAACCATTGAAAAACTTCAACAACTCTCAGATAATACAATATTCTGGATGAAGAAATGGCGCACTATTCCAAATCCAAATAAATCTCATCTGATTATATTTAACCATAGAATTACAGATAATTCTCCATCAATTAATCTACTTCAACAGACACTCCGACCTTCTCAATCTTGCAAGTACCTAGGTATCAATATTGACAGCAAGCTAAATTTTAAATCTCACACAAAATGGTGTAAACAAAGTGTTGTATCAAGAACTAAACACTTTAGATCCCTTACATATAGAAATGAAGGTATAAATACGTCAACGGCATGTAACATATACAAAATGATTTGCCGACCCATACTGGAATATGGTTTCATTCTATTTGGAAATTGTCGAAAGCCAGCCTTAAATAACATCGAAGTAGGGGAAAGAAGTAGTCTGAGGAAGATCACGAAAATTAGGCACCCCAATAATCCCTTGCACAATCCTTCTAATAACCTTCTTTACCAAAAAACCAAAATTGAACCTATACTCTCCAGATTCCAAAGACTCTCAAAAAAATTCTCCAGCAATTTATCTAACATCGAATTAATAAATCCTTTAATTTACCCAACAAATCCCAACATCCCACCCAAAAGAGTATTCCCTACCCAAACAATCTACGAATCCCTTGTGTTATTACGTAATCAACAATAGTATAAAATACACTCATAATATTAGATTGTAGATTGTTAAAGGGGGTCGCTTGGCCCTGGGTTGGCCTTTCTTCACCTCGACCTAAAAGATCTTTTGTGAATTACCCTGCATCTAGTTGTTACCCAGGATTCCAAGACTTTTTGCAAAGCTTGCGATTTTCCTGGGGGCTAATTTCCCTATGTCTTCAGGCGTTAATTCCGCCTGTTCTAGGTACTTTAGCCTAATGCGGATTAACACCTTGCATTCACAAAGTATATGTTCCGCAGTTTCGGTTGCAGCTTCACAGTATCTGCATTTGTCATCTGCTGCCATGCCCATGTTCTTGAGATGGTATATTAAGGGGCAATGGCCAGTTAGAAGGCCTGTGATCAGCCTTAAATCGGACTTTTCCAGTTCAAGAAGCCTTGTGGCATTCTTTGTAGAATAGGTTATAAACCTTTTTGCTTGTCTTTGTCCTGGAGTGTTCCTCCAGTAGGACTCTTTTTGTTCCTTTTCCCATTTTAGGACCTCCTCCGTTATGTGTCCCCTGGATAGGCCACAGAACGGTTCGGGTCCAAAAAACGGGGCTTCAGCCCCTTTTCTTGCGAGGCTATCAGCTAATTCATTGCCTTCTATCCCCTCATGCCCTGGCACCCACATCAAGGTAACCTTGTTGTTTTTTGCCAGTTGCTTCAGGGATTGTCTGCATTCCCAGGCAATTTTTTGACTCAAAGGTATATGACCTGAGAGCCTTTAATGCTGCCTGACTATCTGAAAGTATATAGATCTTTGCCCCGAGTGCCTCTATTTAGGCATTCCTGGGCGCATAGATCTATAGCATAAATTTCTGCTTGGAAGATGGTTGGGGTGTTACCAAGGGCTTTAGATAGCCTGCATTTAGGCCCTGCTACGCCCACACCAACCCCTTCATCCATCTTGGATCCGTCTGTGTACCAGATGTGTGACTCTTTCTCCAACCGCAATGCTCCGGCCCTGCCCGCCTGACGGCTTTCAATCAGCACATCAAGCGGGCAGTCAAAGTCATATTTGATTGGCATTGAGTCAGTGGGTTTGGTCATGGATTCGAATTGGATTAACTCCAGAATCCTTAAGTGACCAACCAGGTCGCCTGGTCTGAATTTAAGTGCCTGATGCAGCCTTAAGGCACTAAGTGCTGCCTCCTTCCTCACATGCAAATGCAGAGGAAGTAGATTGTAGATTGTTTAAGGGGTCGCTTGGCCTTGGGTTGGCCTTTCTTCACCTCGACCTAAAAGGTCTTTTGTGAGTTACCCTGCATCTATAGCGGAGGAAGTAAGTCCAGCATAGCCTCCATAGCTGCTGTGGGACACGAGCGCATTGCTCCTGTAGTCCCTAGACAGGCAAGGCGTTGCAATTTCTGCAACTTTCCTTGTGCTACTTTTTCTTCTGTTTTTGGCCACCATATGCATGATGCGTAGGTAACCATAGGTCTCACAACCGATAGGTATAACCAATGTATCATTTTCGGCTTTAGACCCCAAGTCTTACCAAACAGCCTACGGCACGTCCAAATGGCCGTTGTTGCCTTGGTAAGTGTCCTTTCTAAATGTGAGTTCCAGGTGAGTTTTTGGTCCAGAATTACTCCTAGATACTTGACCTCACTGGAAAAGGTCAGTACTGTTCCATTCAACATAGGAGCTCTCAAGTTGAGTTTTCTCCTTTTGGTGAATGGAACAATAACTGTTTTGCTCGGATTGACACTAAGACCCTCTAACGAGCACCATTTGGATATTATGTTTAGGGCAATTTGCATGTGGTTTGAGATCATAACCTCATGCCTGCCCCTGACAGTAACGACCAGGTCATCAGCGTAGCCCTGAACGTTGAAGCCATAATTGCTCAGCTTATGGAGGAGATCGTCGACCACCATTGACCACAGCAAGGGCGATAAGACTCCACCTTGTGGACAACCCCTAACTGCAGTCACGGTGGCCGACTCACCCCCCATATCTGTGGTAATTATTCTGCTTCTTAGCATGGATTGTATCCATTTGATTGTTGGGGATTGATTTTCCGCGGCTCTTTGTATGGATTCATAGGAGGTGTTATCAAAAGCACCCTCTATATCTATGAAAGCACACAGAGCCAGTTCCTTGGCAGTAAATGTCTTTTCGATGCCTTTAACCAGGCCATGTAGAGCATTTATTGTTGATTTGCCAGGTTGATAGGCAAATTGTTTCGAGTGAAGCGGTTTCACTGTAATGATTTCGCTTCTAATCTGTTGATCTAATATTTTCTCCATTGTCTTAAGGAGAAAAGAGGTTAAGCTGATGGGGCGATAAGATTTTGGCTCGTCTGGTGGACGTCTGCCTATCTTTGGGATAAACGCCACCTTAACTTCCCTCCAAGCTTGGGGAATATACCCAAGAGTGTAGCTTGCTATGAATATGCTTCTCAGGCATGGGATAAGTTCCTCAATTCCATGTTGAAGCAGGGCAGGAAAAATACCGTCCCTGCCCGGTCTCATAATATTATATTTCATTACTAGTTTTTTTTTTTTTTTTGTAAAAACCTTATAAACATAAGATGTGTTATATTTGTTTTAAATTAATAAGTATTGTAAATATAATATAATGTACACAGGCTGGAAGACTTAGGTCGTTAGCCAATTGGAATTGCCAATAAAGCTTTGTACTACTACTATTCTGGGAATTTATCAGGTTATGTCGTGTCAAAATATAGGTGTAGACGAGTTCCTCTGATCCTACCCTCTACCAAAGTATCTGGTTCTTCGTGTTAGGTAAGCAGTTATAGATTCAAGGCCAACAAAGGAGAAAAAAAAAAGTTCAGTTTTCTTACTCTATTTTTTGTTGTCTACAAAAATATATTTATGTAAAACTCCTGTCTATTGAGCACCTTTTATTTATAAACAATTTTTTTTGGGTGGCCACCCTATGTATTCTTTTTCAGTAAAAGTACATCACAGTTTCTTTCTTGGCAATAGCATCAAATATTACTGTCATCGGACACATCTTTTTAACTTATTTTTTTAGGGTGTTCACCCTGTATATTTTTCACTATTAGATGCTTCCTTGGCAATAATGTCAACTACCTACTAATAGTATATTATATTACTAGGAGTAGAACGCACTCTTTTTTTGTGTTGAGCCCAGGAGGCGAAGCCGAAGCCGCAAACTGGGCGAAGCACAAAAAACCGCGTTCTACTCTGTGTAATATATACTATTTTTTCTTCAGGCGTATTAAAATGCAAAAATTCATTTATTTATCATAAATGTACAAATATTCAAACTACAGTCTTACATGTTGACACAATATGACAAGTGGCTAGTGGATAGCGCGCCATCGATGGCTTTCGGTATTAACATTATGTTACTAGTAAAACAATACCCACTACGGTGGCACTTTCGGAACTAACATTATGTTACTAGTAAAACAATGTCCACTACTGTGGCATTCGGTACTAACATTTTGTTACTAGTAAAACAATGTCCTACTTCTACTTCTGTTTTTGGTGACATAATTCAAACATTTTAATACGCTTGAAGAAAAACATTATTTTCCTTTCTATTTGTTTTTTTAGTTATAGCACAAAGACAGACATAATAAGCAATTAAAATACCTTAAATTTCATAATCTACAAAAGCTGAAAAGTGATGATGCTTAGAAATCTCGAAGTAATTTTTTCACAATTATAAGACTTCCCTTCAATAATAGTGCAGTCGAATTGATTTTTATCGGCGACAACATTCCACCTGAAATTTTATTGTTGATTCTTATGTATTATGACTTCCTGACTACAAAAAAATATTTGCGCCCAAAAATTCCTTGTGCATCAAAAGTTATATGCACTTTTTGACGCGCTTTCACGGATTTTTAACTTATCTGCTTAATATATCTTGTACTAGTAATCGGATGGGAATTTTAAAAATACTGGGTTATTTGGAATGAAATTCTTAAAAATTATAGACCTGTCCGATATGTATGTCAATCGGCGGCCATCTTGGAAAAAAATAAAAAACCAAAAATGGCAAAGAATCAAAATTGAATATCTTTTCTATAAGAAGTAGTAATTTCACCAAAGTTGGCAAAAATAAAACTCATTTATGGTCAAATATAGTGCACCAATCCGAGACACCGTATGGCAAATAGAACAGTCAAAGATGGCGAACGTAATAAAATTTTTCATTCTTCGTCAATTATCAAGGAGGCATTGTACGTCACTTTTTTTTTCTTTTCGATTGTACATTATTTTATGTACTTTTAAGTTCATTTCTTTATAATTTTCAAAAAGAGTGCATTTTTTTGTCAAAAAAGTGCATTTTTACAATTTTCAAAAATGTATTTTCTTTTACCTTCCTTTTTTTAGCATAATGAAATATACTATATTAACGTCATTACCGTAATATGCCATAATTTTACCGCATTTCTCATCGGTAGCTGATTCATCAAAGGTAGAAGAAGCATTGGCACAATTATTTCTTTTACAATAGACACAGAATAGAATATTATATATTTAGTTTTCTACAACTACACTAATTATTTTTACAGCCTTAGATTTACAAGAAATATCACTTTACTTTCACTAATAACATCAGGCATTAAGCCATTCTCCGTTTTAAGCCACCCGAATTGTACCGGATTTTCCTCCGAACCTAACCATTTTTGGACTTGGAAATATACTTTAAAACAGTGTTTTTCTATTACTTTTTCAGTAGGTGGAATTGCAGACAATTATATTTTCATCATAACGTTTGTCAGTTATTTTATTAATTTTAGGTTTGCAAAAATAGATTTTTTTTATGATTCCACGCTAGTTGAGTCATTATAACCAAAAGGTCAATGTCTTCACCAACTATTGTAACTTAATTGTCTTCGGTTTTCAAATCAAAAGCAGTTTTAACGATTGTAGTATCAGCGTCTTCTCTGCATATTTTAACGTTAAAGTCATTATCTATTAATTCTTTGTGCAATAATTTTATAAAGCTATCCTTATTTTAGCTATTAGCTAGACATTTTTTTTGACTAACCGATGATTTCATAATGTTACTTGTGATTGAAATACCTATGCAAACATTTTTTTCTAAATGACGAATGCACTCGCTTTTCTTAGTGCTATTCTGTTCATCGGCATTTCTTGTAAAAATAATACTACACTGGTCTTGACTGCTTGGTTCTGATTATTGATCATATATTCATATATTATTATTATTACCATGCGTATGCTTAATAAATTTCCTTTTCATATTAATGTTTCATTTTGTATTAAATTTTCGAAGTTATACGAGACTTTCTATAGCATATTTCACTTTTTTTCGATCAAAATTGGGTAAAAAAGGGAGGGTTAAAGACAATACATTTTTGAAAATTAAAAAAAAAATGACGTACAATGCCTCCTTGATAATTGACGAAGAATTAAAATTTTTATTTCGTCCGCCATCTTTGACCATTCTATTTGACATCATAAGGTGTCCGGAGTTGGTACACTATATTTGACCATGAATGAGTTTTTTTTTGCCAACTATGGTCAAATTACTCCTTATAGAAAGGATATTCAATTTTGATTTTTTAGGCTATTCTTGGTGTTTTCTATTTTTTTTTCAAGATGGCGAATTGACCAATATACAGTGTGACTCATTTCAAGTGGAAACACCTTTGTAACTCAGTTATTGGTCATCCAATTTCAACCAAATTTGGATCGGTATCAAAGATCTTTAATATTTCTTTTTTGAGTAAAACAAAACTTAATTCAGTCAGTGGCGTGGCATTTTTATTAAGAAAAAAGTCTATTTTTCGAGAAATCATATTAGGCATTTTTTGTTGAAAAACTAATGCAATATTATTGATCAGCATGCTGTAGAACCGATATATCCAGAATTTAACATTTTGATTTTTGGTTTTCGAATGATGGTCCCCTTAAAATTACCTATTTTAAACATTAAATAATCAATAAACTGGTAACAAAATTTTTTCCGAAAAAAAGGTATTCTTCATTTTCTCTTTAAATTCACTTTTTCTACTATCCCATATCATCGAAAGTTTCAAATTTTGAAGGCCAAGAATTTTCATGGAAAAATTTTGAGTCATCAGACTTGTAAATTATTCAGGCATTAAGGATTACCAAATTTGAAAGTATTGATATGGGGTGGTAGAAAAAATGAATTTAAAGAGAAAATGAAGAATGGCTTTCTTTTGAAAAAGGATTCATTAGGTACCAGTTTATTAATTATTTAATGTTTAAAATAGGCCATTTTAAATGGGCCATAATTCGAAAACCAGAAATCAAAATGTTGTTAAATTCTGGATTCGGGTTCTACAGCATTCTGATCAATAATATTGCATTAGTTATTTAACAAAAAAATGCCTAATATGATTCCTCGACCCTTTTTTTCTTAATAAAAATGCACGCCACTGACTGAAATAAGTTTTGTTTTACTCAAAAAAGAAATATTAAAGATCTTTGATACCGATCCAAATTTGATTGAAATTGGATGGCCAATAACTGAGTTACGAAGGTGTTTCCACTTGAAATGGGTCATATACTGTATATCGGACAGGTCTATATTTTTTAAGAATTTTATTTCATTTCAAATAAGCCAATATTCTTAAAATTCCTATCCAATTACTAGTACAAGATATATTAAACAGATGAGTTGAGAATCCATGAAAACGCGTCAAAAAGTGCATATAACTTTTGACGCACACGGAATTTTTGAGTGCAAATAATTTTCTCGTAACCAGGAGGTCGTAATACATAAGAATCAACAATAAAATTTCATGTGGAATGTTGTCGCCGAAAAAAATAAAATTAAATCAATTCAACTGTACTGTAAGCGAGGGAAGCAATATGAGGCAAATTTTTTATTAAAACAATTATATTACAAGACAATCACTTTTTTATTAACTCCATTTTATGTATATTAAATTAACATATTTATAATTATAGGCAAATATATCCAAATTTTACATTATCACAGATTAAAAACCTTATTTTAGGCATAACAAAAACATACATACTCCCTCTTATTAAAATGAGTAGCAGAAGATTAAATTATATTTTATATAAATTTAACATCGATCTCTAAATATGTGCAGGTGGGGATTATACATTCGGTCACAGACATATAGAGCTGGAACTAGAGCAGATTGCTTTTTGACATGCTTGATTTTGGAGCACCTCGATGGATGCTGGCCTAGGACTGAAGAACAGAAAGTGCCAGCGAACCAAATTTTGTGCTCTTTGTGGCTGCCAATTTGTCAACCTCTGGTTCCAGCACTGCACACACAATATTCAAGTACACAGATATCAATTCCCTCTACGGAAGAATCCTTGTGCCACAACAGAGATCCAATCCAGACCTCAGTATGCTTTTTGAGGCAGTCATACATTGCATTCCATTGTCTGAATAAGTAGACAAATGAAGATTAAATACTAATAATAAACTAATTCATATGCATTTAAAGACCACCAAACATAAATAACCTCCTGATATAAACAAATTAAGTGATAACGAGAGTGAAAGCAGGATTTATATTTAATACTTAGAAAGAAAAATCCACTAAATGTTAAATTTTTCTGTTCCCTATTACTTAATGTATAATATTTTTAAAAATAGTATGTACATATACGGGACCTACATCTAATATAAAACTTCAATATAAAGCATTTTCTAAAACGTTTCATTTCATCTAGATTTTCATTATGAGAAATTCATTTTGTATTTTGTTTTTTTTGTCTTAGTAATTCATCTATTTGGCTTTTATACATTTCTTTTACATCTTGTAAGTCTAATTTTAATTCCTCGTTTTCTTCTACTTTTTCCCCATAAAGCTGACATAAGGTATCGTACTGTTGTTGTAATTCATTAAACTGAGTTTTTAAAACATCATATTCAGATGTTTTGCTTTCAAGGTCTTCCACTCTCGTTAATAGTGTAGATATTTCAGAATTTAAAAGCGATCTTTCTTGTTCTCTCCTATTAAGTTCCCACTGGAATTGTTGTACTTCACCTTCCCGTTGTTTAAGATTTGACTGAAGCATCTGCATTTCAAACATGTTTGTATATCTAGGAGCTTGACCTATATCAAATGGTTCCTCCTAAAACGAGAATGACATGAAAAATCAATTTATACTTGAGATATATAGTACAAAACCTGTGACCAAAAAGAGCTGCCCATTGATTCAGATATTGACACTTTTCCTAAACTTAATGTTGGTGAATTACTGTCTGCTCGTGGAGAGACTCGATCTACAGCAATTCCCTGACTTTCGTTTTTTTCACCTGCGTGGTCCTAAAAATAATATTTAAAAAAAAACATTAACATAATTGTTCCTATTAACTACTATATATACAGGGTGAGCCACGGTGGGTGGAGTATTAAAAGTATATGGAGAATGGATCAACCGATTGCTTTGAAATTTTGGTTACCAGGATAATTGAGTATGATCTCTCCAACTAAAATATTTTCAAAAGTGCAGTGTTGCCACTTATACGTAAAACTGACAACATCTTCGTTATTTTAAATGGAATACCCTGTATATTTTTGCATTTTTTGGATCGTCGTCTCTTTCTGAGTAACTTTTGTTAATATTTCCCTATACCTATCTCAAGCCGTTTTCGAGATAATAATTCTTTTTTGAATTTATTTCCAAAAATTTGAATTTCAGTAAATCATGTTTTCTCCTACCTATGCAGCAATTAAAAGATAATTTTTTAGTTGCTGCTAGGCAAGGCCTGGGGGCATCTCCTCCAATAATCAAATGTTTCGAATACCATACAGGGTGAGTTAGAGAACGCTTTCTATAAGTAACTTAGAAAAATGCACGAAAGTCAATTTTTTTAAATGGAATGCCCTGTATATTATTACTGATTCGGAAAGGTGATACATTTACCTATTTAAAAAGGTAATATACCCTGTACCTAATGCACACCGTTTTCAATTTATGGGCACTTTTCTGTAACCTTACCAAAAATATTAGTCTTTTGGTATATCATAACAGATGGGCCATGAAATGTTTATTTTGTCATTTTGTAATGACAACGGACATGCTATTTGTATTATTTGTTATTGCTACTTAGACTTTGTTACTCTTATTGCTGCTTAGGTATTATTTTCTCCTAATACTGACACTGTTATTGTTCTGTTAATGACGAACCAAAACATAAAATTTCTCTGAATTCGTAGAAACTTTCTGTTGTTCATCTGCGCCAAATTCGGATATTTCTCATTAAATCTTGTACACATTCTGCTGATAATCTTCTTACACTTTCCATGGATAATAAACAAATCCATTAAAACTGTGTTTGTATAATTATTTTCTGCCATATTTGTGCTACAGCTATTCAGATTAAGTGCAAATATCACTAACGTCAAATTTATTTAGAAAAATAGCATGTCTGTTATCATTACAAAATGACAAAATAAAAATTTCATGGCCCACCCGTTATGATATACCAAAAGACTAATACTCTAGGTAAGGTTACAGAAAAGAGCCCATAAATCGAAAACGGTGTGCATTAGGTATAGGGTATATGACCTTTTTAAAAAGGTAAATGTATCACCTTTCCAAATCAGTAATAATATACAGGGCATTCCATTTAAAAAAATTGAATTTCATGCTTTTTGCTACGTCACTTATAGAAAGCGTTCTCTAACTCACCCTGTATGGTATTCGAAACATCTGATTAATGGAGATGCCCCCGGGCCTTGCCTAGCCGCAACTAAAAAATTATCTTTTAATTGCTGCGTAGGTAGATGATTTACTGAAAGTCAAATTTTTGGCAATAAATTTAGAAAAGAATTATTATCTCGAAAACGGCTTGAGATAGGTATAGGGAAATATTAACAGAAGTTACTCAGAAAGAGACGACGATCCAAAAAAACGCAAAAATATATAGGGTATTCCATTTAAAATACCGAAGATGTTGCCAGTTTTACGTATAAGTGGCAACACCGCATTTTCGAAAATATTTTAGTTAAAGAGATCATATTCGATTATCTTAGTAACCAAAGCAATCGGTTGATCCGTTCTCCATATACTTTTAATACTTCACCCACCGTGGCTCACTCTGTATACTGTATACGTAGTGCCCAATTATAAAGCAAAAATATTAAAATCTTTGAAACTTGATTCCCATAACATTAACTAAAGTTATAAAATATGCCTTAATACGACTTAAAACCTCAAACAGTTCAGGAGCTAGTGAATTTTTTAGGTACTAATTTTTTTAGTCAGCGAACATCGATAAAATTGTTCAGTTAGTTGATTCTAAATAAAAAATCGTATATTGTGTATAGGGAGAGAGCCAGAAAATGCCTTAGAAAATACAAATGTGTTCCACTTTTTTTTTACACTAATAAAAATGGTTCTACTAACAAGTCGCACACTAAAATCAAGTAGAAAAACAGTCTGATTGCTCAGATCTGTAGGCATAGCAAATATGTCTGGCATGTGAAAAACTGAAAAATATTAAAAACATTAAATTGCTCTTATTTTGGTAGTCTTAAAAATTTGTCAGAAGACAGTTTGCATTATAACAATAGCTTAAAATGCAATTTGGCTATAATGCGGGATCACCAAAGCCTTGCCAGGCTCGTCTAATGCCCGTCAGACGTGTTCAATTTGGTACGTTCAGACGATCGCTGTTGTACCTTCTCATATATGTTTTTTTTATAATTTAGAGCATTTAAAAAGCAAGTGCACACTGTGTAGAGTGCAGTATTATGTTTTATTAGCTTGAAAAATATTTCATCAATGAAGTCATTAATTTTGATGAGTCAAATAAATGTTTTTGGTTAATATCTATATTTCGAGAAATACGTGTACAAAATGAAATTCATTGTGATTCTTCTTCTGCTTCTTCAACATCTTCCTCATTTTCGCTTTCATTTTGTTCGCAATATTCGTCTTCACTACCACTTTCGTCGTCGCTGTCGTCATTATCATCAACACTCTTTTGTAGCTCACAAACATTATCATCATCATTATTGCCATTATCACCTGCACACATTTAAAGAAAAAAGTCCAATGTCAAGTTAATGTAAAGGCTATATTTCAACCATTATTTTTTAAGATTGTTTTAATCTTCTGTGCAAAGAAAATATTTACCTTCCTCATCTAGTTGAATGAGGTCGTCATTGACAAACATAGGCAGCTGATCTCCTTCATACCAATGGAAGCCATATCTTCCGTCAATCTCTTCCCAGCCATTGTCAGTAGATGATAGAAGTGTTGAATACTTTAAATGAGCGTTTTTCCAAATATTTGAAATGTATGAAGCCCTTAAAAGCTGCTGGCGCAATTCGAGATTTATATTCAGTGGAAGTAGGTTTGACATTAAAGATAATGAAAACAATGTTATGATTATTATATTATAGGTATTTAATTGTTGCAAAGTTTGGAAATTAGACGAGTTGGTCAACATGTGCAGTGACTTTCAGTGATACCATTATACTGTGCGCCATGACACTTTTTACCAAACTTTCTTTCATGCAAATCGTCAATTGACGATTTGCACGAAATAAAGTTTGGTAAAAAGTGTCTAGATTGGTATCACTGCAATTCACTGCAAATTAATTTGGATTTTATTAGTTATTCTGAATTTTCAAATTTGATGAGCAAGCCCTGCCACAATTTAGTTCACTATCCATGAGCGAGAGACCCATGCGTATAGTACATCTTATTCGCACTCATGTGCATGAATATTCCCCTCGCACTCATACTCACAGCGGAACTTTTATCATGTCTGGGGGGATGTTAGGCCATTCGGATTGGTCTGGCTGCTTACAAAAGATCTTAAAATAGTACCCCAAGTAACATATATAAAATTTAGGCATGCTACTATAACATAAGTTTCCTCGTTTTTTTCGAACTTAATGGAGTCTGGCGGAAGTTAGGGCCCACGGAAAGTGTCTGGCAATAATGAATGTTGGTTTTTAACAGTTTTCTGTAAAACATATATAAAAACCAGCTGTCATACTTTAACGTAGGTGGGTAAGGTTTTTATGTACCTTTTGCTCCTGTTACCTGTAAAAGGACCCCGCTTTCAAGCTACTCTACATCTTCTAAGTAAAAAAAAAGAACTTTTGGTTAGGATATAAAATTAATTTGATGCAGGTACATCCTGAGTTATCGGTCTTTATAATAAAATTACCCTTTTCTTACATTTCAGCTTATTCAACCATCGTCACAGAACTAAACAATTAAGTGGACACAAATATTTTTTAAATGCTATTTTTTATACACATGGATTTAAATTACATGTGAATAAAAAATAGGATTTAAAAAAATATTTGTATTCACTTAATTGTAGTTCTCTGACGATGGTTGAATAACCTGAAATGTAAGAAAAGAGTAACTTTGTTATAAAGACCCAATCTTCCTATTTCGTAGTTTTAAATCTCATTATTTTGGAAACGATTGGAATTATTGAGTGAAAATTCTTAGCAATAGTCTTGTTACGGTTCTACTTAGGTAGTCTCAGTTTTTTTAAAATATACGTACTAAGAAAAAGGTTATGGCCAAAAATAATAAATATTTCCCTATCGGTTGTCTCTTTCTTGGTAATTGCCGCCTTAAGTTGATATTTGTTGAAAAAAAAAAGTTGAGAACGGCAGGGATCGAACCCTGATTCATAGGTTGACGCTTACACCATGTCGTTAGCGTGTCACTTGAATAAATAAACTAGCTACCATACTTTAATGTAGGTGAGTAAAATTTTTATGTACTTTTGTACCCGTTTTCTGTAAAAGGGCCCCGCTTTCAAGCTAGCAAATATGCATACATTCTTAACTACATATTACACTATTTGTTGCCAAAATATTAGCTTTGCTAAAATGACGTAGGTCTGGCGGCTCTGGGATCTTGGACTATAGTATAGACTAACATGGGAAAAATTTTCAGATTGTAAAAATAAGGGCAATAATTTTTTTTTCTGCAAATTTCGAGGTGCCGCCAGACTCATTTGCTAATTTCATAAATCAGTCAGCCTTATTTTTAACTATATTCCTTCATAATGTCCATTTATATAAGTTTCAAACCTGTAAAAATAAGAGTAGCATATCCGAGAAATCGATCTGATTTTCCGATCAGCAGATTGTTTTTTCAGTAAGTCTTATGATCTACTTTAATAAATCTAAAAGATTGATAACAGGAAAAATAAGTTTAATTCGTTTGAATTTTTCACCCATGGAACCCACTGTAAAACTTTTGCCAGGCTCAGAATTTGTTGATTAGTATCACTAAGTAACAGAACAATCTTATCGACATTTACCGAATGGAAAAATAAGTACCAAGAAAATTCACTAGCTCCTGGCCTAAAACTGAAGCTTAAACCAAATTCACCGATAGATTTAGAAATAATCTCACTTAACATGTCTTCAGATGACGGTGCATAGAAAAATTAAAAAATATTCTTGAAGAACTCTTAGGCCCCCTTTCATATATAGATAGTGATAATCTTCAGAATACGGTTTATCCCGGAGATAAGCAAAAAATCAGTATTTTCACCTACAAATAGTGATATCCACCAGATAAATATGTCTTATCCCTAGGATAAACTATCGGACCCCTAGACCTTCGGATAACGGCTTTATCTAACGGATAAAAATAGCGATGTCCACGTGGTTCCACTGTAATTGACAGAATTGCTGCATTGTCTTCTTTCAAAAATTTGGTTGGTTTTGCATTGTGTTTTAATTTACAATTAAATACATTAAAATAAACATTTGTAAAATTATATCATAGACTACTTATAAGTATAGTCTAGTTATGCATCACATAGAGTTTTTATCCAACAGAAAAGAATTATTTGTTTAATCTTCTCCCTCGGTCCATTAGAATCATGTAGGTCAACTTTCACAGAAAACAATATTCTAACACTTACGTCCATATTAATTTTTGAGGCCGCTACCTTCGTACATGTAAATAAAAGTAAATTTATATTGGGAAGTAATATTCACTCTTACAATATCAGATCCGCAAATGAAATTCATATTAACCACTACAACTTTTTAGAAAAAGTCCTTACTATACTTGCGCAACCGTCTACAATAAACTACCACAAAGAATAAAATCCTATGATAGTATTCACAAGTTTAAAAGAAATCTAAAAAAGTTTCTTATAACCAATTGTTTTTATACATTGCGGGAATATTTTGACCTGAACGAACAGACAGACCTCTTACAACTATAGTTATATTTTTATATGTGTGCATATTATGATATTAAAATGTTTTAAAATTAATTGTAACAAAGACTTTTCTCTTTTATTGCTTTCAGACTTTGAACTTTATATAAATTTTATAGACACCAAATGTTCTGTTATAGTTTTAGCCTATTATTTTGTTTATCGTATTTATTATTGTGCTTTATTTTATAAATGTGTACTTCCGTCTAATTTATAAGCAATTATTATTTACATATTATGCACTATTTTGACTTGTCCTATCTATTTGTTGGCAAATTGGAATCAATAAATGTATTATTATTATTATAGCATATTTTAAATACTTTGTCCTAACAAAATAAGACTATTTTTTGTAGGTTGGAAATCTAACCTATAATTAGCAGTATATTTTATTAATCATCAATATGGAAATAAACTTTAAAAACTTAAAATTCCAGATTATGTTATTTATATGAGTAAGTAAGTAATTCTTTATTAGCAACTTTCTGCTACAGCAATAAATACATAAGTGTATATATAACATATGAACAAATAAACAAATAGACCAACAATAAATAAACAAACACTAGGGGTACATATAATGTATACATCTATCATTTTAACTTACTTAAAATTTAATATCACATATTCACATACAGATTTTCTGAAAGGTTTAATATTATTAATTAATTTAACGTGTACAGGCAAATCATTATATAACATCAGACCTTATGAAATAACGAATTGTGTGTTTTTTCTTTTTTACTGTATTGATGTATATACTATTATGTGTTCTAGTATTATAATTGTGAACATCACTTACAAATCTAATTCCCTTTGACATATAATTTGGTAACAAATTGTGAATAATTTTATAAATAAATAATATATTATTTTCCATCCCTGTACATTTATTTGTTGATCTTAAATACAAAGAAGCATGAACATTTATTAACTAGAAATAGGTCAGTACATGCCCATGACACACGCAATAAAAATAATTTACATCTACCATTTTCGAGACTTTCTGTTGGCCAAAACTCCCACGTATACCAAGGTATTATCTGCTATAATAAGTTCATATCTCTGTTTGGAGTAATTGATAACTTCAACAAATTTAAAGTGACACTACATAACTATTTGTTAAATATGGCATTTTACTCCCTTGCCGAATATCTGGAAATGCAATGATGTTCAACGTTTCTTGTTTGTTACATATTTTATAATTGGCTGTTTTATACAATTACATATCTTATACAATGACTTATTTTATACAATTAATTACTCATACTGTTTATCTCTATACTATATCTGTATTTATGTTGTTTTTAAATCATTTGACTCGTCCGATAAATTTTGTACTACATGTATGTGAAATTTTATGTGATGAATAAATTAATTATTATTATTATTATTATTATTAAAAACTAATCTTTGATTTACACTTAAGAATTTTAAACATTCCAACATATTTGTTATACGGGTATATCTGTTAACTTTCAGAATGATTCTCATTGCTCTATTTTGTAATCTTTGTAACGCTTGTTTTTCACTTTCATTACGATAATATAAGATAGTGGGACAATATTCAAAGTGGGTGCTATTATTTTCTTGTATACTGTTATTGTAGAGTACATTGATAAATTAACACTAATTCTATTAAAATAATTAAGTTTTTTATTTATTTTACCCATTATATATTCTGCATATTTGCTAAATTTTAACTGATCATCTATTATTAGACCCAAATATTTACATTCTGTTACATACTCTAGACTCTGATCAAATAGCTTAATATTTTCATATTGTCTTTTATCTTTATTCCCAAAAATTATAACTTTAGTTTTTTGCGTATTTACAAACAGATAATTATTTTCCAACCAGATTTCCAATTTCTTCAATTCTTGTTGCATTTTCTCCAGCACTTCTTTTATATTATCACCATATACTGATATTAAAGTGTCATCAGCAAATAAATTAATCATGGTATCTTTTTCAAAACACTGAACAATGTCATTAATATAAGTTATGAATAGCAGTGGGCCCAACACTAAACTTCACCTTTACTTTATTTGAAATATCTTCTCCAATTAAATCATTACACTTATTATTGGATTCAATATAAAACTGAATTTCATCTAAATTAGCAATCAAACTTTGTATATTTAAACATATAATGGAGAATTGCTGTTTTTCTAAGTATGAAGTTTTGTTTCTTGCATCTCGTTCAGCCTTTTGGAAACATGGGCAATTTCTATCCCATACAGTATGTTCACTATTCATATTTAAGTTAAATTTTTGATTTGCTCTTATACAATTTATACATTGTTGTTTATCACTAGTACATTGTTTTTGTTCATGTTTATCACTGCATTTTGGACACGTTACATCTTCTTTGCAATCCTTAGCTGCACGGTTAAATCCACAGCATTTGAAACATTTTCTCATCCTCATAAATTCATAAATTTTACATTCATGTAGCTAATATTTACAGTACTTCTTTCTTTCAATGTCTTAAATGTTTCAAAGTCCACATCGATTAAAATATTATATGTGTTGTTGTGCTCTTTTGATATATGAATAATTTCTAACTCAATGATACACAACTATTTCAAACAATATGACCAGCAATCATGAAAATTACGCAGATGTCATAAACCGACAACAAATTATAGTAAGGGGTTCTGTTCTATATCTATTTGAAGCATAAAACTTCTTTACTTTACAGTGTCCTAAGTTGGCAGCACTTACTCTGGGAAATATCTAAAGTCATATCTATCGGACAGTTAACCAAGGGTATATTTTGAATGAAACTACACATGCAAGTTATCCTGCAGATAGCAAGCTCCGGTAATCTTACGTCAGATAGTTACTTGTCAGATAAAGTTTATTTATACCTAAGTAAAAGTACCTACCCTTATTCTGGTTTATGACAACAGTACACACGACCGTTAATCTTTGGAGAAACTATGAATGAAGGTAATGGGATAGTGCATTTTTCAGTCGCCATCTACGGGGGGAAATTTTTATACACAACTAGTGCTCTTTACTGGTAAAGCCATGAACATGGCAAAGTAAACTACCACTTAACATAACATAGTTCCTGACCGAACATGGCTTTCTCCAATCATATCTATATAAGATGGGAAAACTAGAGAATTCAGAGTGCGTCTACTGTGAGACGGTGCACACCACATTTTCTTCGAATGTGACTGATAGACTTGGCAAAGAACTTCTTTGGAAATAACCACAAGTGCCCAAATGACACGTCAACATTGTGGACAATATGCTGCACAGCATCAAAATCAAAATTCGTAAAGACAATGTTCTGACAACAATGACAACAAAAACGAGAGAAGCAATAAACATAACGACAAGACTTATGCAAAAGGCATTGACACCTCACTCTTGAACCTCTGTTACAGTTGTGGATGGGAGACGTAGGGAAATGGCGTAGAGGAAGATGGATGGCATCTCAAGGACAGCACAGATCAAATTGAAGTAATGAGAGAGTCCGGTCTGGTCTCTCTTCGGGGATTTCAGGAGGGCCTTTTAGTCTGGTTAGCTAATGCGTTGGCAATGTCCTCCGCCAAAAAAAGAAGAAACTGGTGCTCTTATGGTGGCTGTTATGACAGCATGAAAATAACTGCAATATTTTTTATAAAATCATGCAATCATACATAAAAACACATTACAGTGATTACAGATTACTTTAGCCCCATAGATATTTTTCATTTGCCTCCAATCTAAAAAATAAAGTGTAGACATGAGTTGTGCTGTGTGTACTTAGGCACATCCTAATGTCTGAAGAACTGGCTTTGTATTTTAATTTAATATGTTAATTATATTACATAATGTGATGCAGCAATACACTCTTTGAGGTTTAAATATCTATGACATTAAATGCCGAATTAAGTACATAATGAGTGGTGGAGTAGCATTAGCTAAACTTCGCCATTAAAATAAATAAGGCAATTAAAATAATAATAATAAAAAAATATAATAATAATCAGAATGTTGACACCTGGTGAGCGCCTTTTCATTCTAGAGTAGGACTGACAGGTGGATCCATATTGTAATATGTTGCAACCCCTTAAAATTTAAGGTTATTTTTTTTTTTTTTTTTTTAACTATTTAACGTCGGCCTATTTCCGCTACCAGGGCCTATCACCGACGCCAGGAGACGAGCTACCCCTAACCTGGAAATTTTGCCGAACCTCTTCCCTTAAGAAGAGTAGGGATCTTTTACTTGCCTAACATTTAATAGACAAGGGACCGCCTGCTTTACATCCCCTCCGAAGGATGGTATATCCACTACGTAATCCTCGTCTGAAATTTAAGGTTATGTTGGTTACTAAAAAGTAGTAGTATTTGCACCTACTCGAGAAACCTACCAGAAGTTAGTTCTGGTGACATCTGGAGTTATCTAGAGAATGGTGGCGTCATCACAGAAAAATCGAGATCTGTCATTTTTAGGTATAAAAGACCGACCGCATTCTCAGCGAGTAGTTCAGAAAGTATAGAAAGTGAGGTTAAGAGTTCAAAGATAAACAAAGTAATAAACATTGTGATTTTAGTCAGTAAAGTGTATTTAAATTAATAATAGTATTGTGAAGTATCCAGTAAATATTTAATAAAGTGTGTTAGTGGACATCTCTTGTTATAATTTTTGGAACCCACGGATTTTGCGAGGGTGGTTTCCTAAGGGTGGAAACACGTTACAATATTTTAAGTTCGTGTTAAGTATATTTTTGTTGTTTATTAAAATATGTAACTATACCAGCAACTTTGCATAAATAATCATCCGTATCATACCGTGTACGTCCTAATGAACTGTGTTGCACATACTTGGGTTTAATCTATCCTCTAAGAACTAATTTACTGACCTGCAAAGCCTCGATACGTTTTCTTTCCAATTCATTAATTGATTTTTCCATAGTCAATTCTTGTTGCAATGAAGATATCTTATTCTCTTGCTCCAAAATCACTTCTTTATCTGTTTTTATAATATCGTTTAAATTATTAATTTTCCTGAAAAAAAATGAAATATGAAAATAGTAATAAAAAATAATTTTACTTCATTTTCATCAACATACCCTGTTAATTCTTGTTCGTTCAATTGCCTCTCAGTTTTTTGTTGTTCCAATTGCATCTGCATTAATTGAATTCTATGATTAGCTGTACTTAGTTGACCCTCAATATCAGCCAATTTTGACCTAATACTTATGCATTCTTCTTTGGCAATCCTTTCAACGCTTGTAGATGCTTGAAGTTTTGTCTGCAGCTCCCCTAAACATTCAATACTAAGATACGCTCACAGAATTACTTTACCTACTTACTTATTTTCATTGTGAATTCTTCTTCGATTTTTTCAAATGCAGAAACTTTCATATTGTGAGCAGCTTGCAATGATTCCAGTTGCCTTACTAGTGGTTTACTAACTTCAAGAATTGATTGTGAGAGTTCCTCATTTCTAGTTTCAGCTTCTTCTAGCCTCCTTAAAAGTTCCATATTGTCTTGGCGTAACTGCTGTTCTTTTTTTATATATTCATCTTCAGACTGTTGTAGCTTATATCTTAAGTCTTCCAACTGGGTTAAAATCTAAAAATATATAAGATAGTTAATTTTGCATTTAACATTACAGCTTACTGGTTTGTACCTCTTCATTTTGTGATTCAGTCATTCTTTTCTGATTCTCTAAACTTTCTAACATCAATTCTCGTGCCAATAATTCAGAACTTGCTTTGTTTTTATCTGTCAATTCCTTTTTGGCAGCATCCAATGACTTTTTGGCAGTATCATACTTTTGGGTTAAATCGTCCAATTGTCCTTTTAATTTTGTAACTTCATTGTCCAATTTCTTATTTTTTGTTGTAAGTTGGTGGACAGCTTCTATCTGAGACCTCTCAACTTCTTCTTTGGCAGTGAGTGACTTCTTTAAACGATCTGACTCTGTTGACAATCCTTCAATACGTTCCCTGCACAAAGTTAATAGAGCGATGAGAACTGTAGAAATATAAAGAAACAGGGTATTTTAAATTATAGATATGATGCTTGCGTTCAATTTTGTTTTGGTCAGTGCTTTGCTTTCTCAGTACTGCATTATTTTTTCTGAATTATTCCACTTGCATATATTATTATATTATACATTATGCACCATTCCAGAGTATTTATACAAGAAGTTCAAGAGGTGGCTACATTTATTTATCATTAGTTATTTCATAGTGAATTATTAGAAAAATAAATAAAATAATTACTTTTTTACTGAATTTTTCCCTTTGTTGGATGGAAGTTTAAAGTCTTGCCTGGTGCAGGAAGTTAGGATTGCAACTTTTTGGTGAATTGCCATAGATAAAATTTTTAATAAGTTTTTTTAATTGCTCTAATATGCCAATTTCAGTGCATAAACAAGAATCAAAATGTATTGGAATTGCATAATCGTTATGAAATGAAAGTATGAAAGTCCATATGAAAGTCCAGGGTGCAGCAGCGAATTTTTGATTTAAGAATATCAATCAATAAAATAATGCCCCAAGATCAAAAGCGCCCTTCATATTATAATTCAAGATTGTATCACCTATTTGTGGATACGGGAAAAATCGCAATTTGTTAAAATGCCTGGAAAGTTTTCTTTGAAATTTTCCTAAACTAACTTTTCTGAACTTTTTTTCTATTATTTTCAATATTAGAAAGTTAACAGAAATACTAATTTTATTTTATTATGAAAACAGCAAATAGATAAGTACTAGGGGAGGTACCAATAGAGAAATTTCCAGAGGCACTGCAACTGATATATCTATAATATAGGGTCAACTGACAAGAGAGGTTCTGCAAATATTCTTCTATAGATATAACTCAACTTGGTAAAAGACGATTCCTCTTATTAAGTTGATTATGATGTAAAACTAACTGGAAAAATGTACTACCAATAGAAATTTAAAAACATCCCTCTCCCTGTTCACCCATTCGGGGGGTGGGGGGGGGGGTCTCTTTTTGAAAATCGTCGAATAAGTAAATCCTTATTTCCTCAGAAGATCAATATCCACTTACGCGATTTCAGAGATACGGATACCTCAGCTGTGGAGTAATTGTCGCCCTCACTGTTATGGGACATAATTAAAAATTCTTTCCAATTGTCTAACACAAAGCTGACTATTTGTTTGCGAACCTCCAACGCTCTTTCTTGTGAGCCGTACATTAAGAACGAAAGGGAACGGAATAAACAGGCTCCATCACCTACAATTGGGACAACAGTATGTTGTACAACTTCTCCATTAATACTTCGATTTTCTTTAGCCATTTCATTAAAAAAAGTAAAAATTCACAGATTTCCCAATCCTTGCAACCATTGGAGACATTGGAAATGATAACACCATATATGAAACATAATAATAATATTTTATTTTCTGACGTGTCAAAATGACTTAATTATAGACATCATTTTCAGTGTCAAAATGATATACTTTATCGGACTGACGGCCATTTGCACCGTATGTGTTTAAACCATCTACCACCCCCGTTCTGACCCCTTCAAAAAGCAAAAATCGAAATTTTGTCTTACACGTATCTAAAACATTTCAACAAAAAATATTTCTGTCAAATTTCAGGCATCTAGATCTGACCGTTTCCGAAAAAGCCTAAATTTTCAACCCCCTTTTTCATCCTCTAAAGGGTCGAATTAGGTGTTTTCACTGTATGCAAATTTGCTTTTTTGATATTATTAAAATGAAGTACTCCATACATTAAAGCACTTACCAATATTTAAACACCATTCTTTCATCTATCAATTTAAAATTTCAACAAATAAATAACAAAACTGAATAACTGAACGAGTATTATATAAAACGGGCTGTGACGTCATCGGTTGCATTAACATAACCTCAACTTTTAGGTTTTTAAAGTTTATTGTCATTTTTAATGATTATATCCGCACTCATTTGAAACCAGTATGGCTCCAAGCAAACATTTAAAAATTGACGCATTGTTACGGTCGATTTTCACATTTAGAATAGATAGATAGAATAGTTTATTTGTTCCGTTTTTAACAACCCTCAGTGGGTATAGAACATGTCATTAAGTTTACAAAACAAAGTAACTTATTGTCTATAAGGAGTACATAATATAAAAGCATATAAAACATGTAAAGTGTATATAGTACAAGAAAAAAACAAAAACATATAAAATGTCCAAAATGACCATATACGTAAACACGATATAACAGCTATACAATAGACTGATTTACAGTCATTATATCATTTCGCTAGTAAACTATTCGTTCATATTATAAAATGGATTGTCCAATAGATATTCTTTCACGTATTTCAACAAAATTCCTCCTGGCAAACTTCTTTTTTGTAAGGGTATTTTATTCCAAATTTTAATTAGGTTGTTATGCACATTTTTTTGAATGAAGCTGAATTTAGTTTTGTCAGGTAAAAGGTTCTCTTTTGTTTTTGTGTTATAATTATGTGCCCATTTAATGATGGCCAGAATTTTATGTACTAATTTTCGTTATTTTCCCAAATTTTATTGTGCATTTGAGCATATTGATACCGTCTCTCGCCAATAGATACTAATAGAGTATAACTGGTTGTTAGGAAAATTTATTCTGAGTGTGGGATATATCGTAAAGTGGAAATTCGGAACGTACCGTCGGGAAGTGAGAACAACTTGATTTTTTTTGATAGGGGATATTTTATCTTGGTCATGGCGTGCTAGAAGATTGAGTCGTCTGAATAAGACTTTTAGCTATATTGTAAGTTTTGCTCCTTTTATGGGATTTAGTATTCATCACAAGATTAGTCTTATTTTCATTTGGTTTTGAGTATCGTTTTGGGAAATACAGCTACGGATATGTCCGGATAAAGTCAATTTTTTTAAAGCACTTGGCGTCGTCTAAATGCAAGATTTTGGAGTGCCATTTTGACGGCAAAGGACCTCTTTCAGCCTACATCACATCTCAGGTACGTCTGTGAAAACCCACTTAAGGTTGAAATAGATTTGTAATTTAGGTTATTTATTTTATTACAGGGCTGTTTGTTTGTTAGTTGTTTGATTGTTGGGTATGTTACAAGCATTGGGATCTATTTGTTAGTTTATGGCTATTTGGATTGTTACCTTATGATTTTACTTAGATCTGTTACTCATATTCTACTTGAGCTTTTATGTCACATTCTGCACTTTACGAGAGACTTCCACCTGACTCTGGTTTCAACTTCTAGTCCAGATTTTGGTGTCTAGATGGTGGATTATTGCCTGACATCTTGTGTATGTATGGTACTGGGGATCTCGGCACGTTACCTTAGACTCCACATAGATGGTCTACCACCTGCGGCTGTTATCACTTAGAATTACCCTACCCTGGTAGGACGGGAAAAGGTATTCAGACACCACCAAAGGTAAGCGGAATCATATTCTCTTAACGAGGGATCCGGTACATCAACTCAACATCCACGGGACAGTAAAATAACTTTTCAAGGAATATTGGAAATATTTTGCTCGTAACGTAAATATCGGTAACATTTTAGATTTCAGTAATATTTGGTATATTTTGTGTATCGTTACTTCACTAACTGAATAGTTTTGCCTTATTTTACAAATAGATGTCAATAAATATAAGTAATTTTATGTTTTACCGTACCTTGGGTCACTTGTAGTTTTTTGTCACGCTTCTGGCATATGATCTTTTGTATATTTATCAAGGATTTATTATTTTGTAAAATATTTTGTGTATATTAGGTTAAACGTGTGGGCCCCACTTATTAGGATATATTGTGATACATTGTACTAGTAGCGAGTTATCGGTGATAATTGTGAAATATTTTGTACTACGTACCCTGGTATTTTATTAAATGTTTAATTAGAATGACGTTGTCTTTTATATCTGACCACCTACACCACCCCAATTATCGAAGCCACCCCCAGGACCTGACTAGTCGGCCGTGTGAGGCTCCCTCCTCACTAGCGTATTGCAGAGGGGGTACTGCACGTAAAATATTAAAATTTTGTTCAGGGCACAGGGTGACTATCCTACCCTGCGTTCGAGGTTTAGTAGCCTTTAGGGCCCCCTTTTATAAGTGGGAATAGGCCCTGTAATAGCATATGACGTCTCAATATTGTTGATTACTCAAAATGGGCTGCTAATTATTGGTTGGATTTCCAATCTACAAAAATCGCCTTATTTTATTGGGAGAAGATATTTAAAACTTATTGAACATTACATTGAACAAAATTTAAGTTGAAAATACGAGAACCAAGCGGAAATTTCATAATAGTGACATATTACTTGGAAGTTTTTAAAAGATATGTTTTTGAGGTTAGGTGTTTATGACCGGTGACGTCAACAATATAGCTTAGTGTTTTGGGCGGTAAAATTTTAATTCAAATTTAAAAATACATTTTCTTGGATATTACTCAACTGGTTGTGGAAATTCAAATGTTTTTAGTTATAATTAAATATTAATTTCACAGTCAATGAGATTTTAAAATTTGTGAAAACACCGAATTTCGAAAAATCCCTTCTTAGTGGACACCTACGTCATTCGAGGAACCTATATGCAAAATTTGAAGTTTCTAGACCCAGCAGTTTAAGCTGTGCATTGATAGATCAGTGAGTCAGTCAGTCAGGGTATTCTTTTATATATATAGATAGATTGATATTTTCTAATAGTGTTTTAGAATATTTTGACCTAATGACATTTTTCCCTTTATAAAACAATAGCATAGCGAAAGAAAATTCAACATTCCAAAAATAACAAGTGTTAACAAGTTTGAAGAATGAGGTACAAAGTGTCCAGAAATTAAACACCAAAGAAAAGAAGAACACGTAACATACGAGACGAAAATTTCCTTTGCTCTGTTTATTTCTTTCTAAAAACTTTTTAACCTCGTAATCAAGTGAGGGAACAATCATAATTAAGAGTACATGACTGTTAACATGCTAACCCTGTTTTCACAAGATTTTCTCTTTTTCCTTAATCAATACTTATAGCTTGATATGAATCGTTAGTTTTATCATATATCAAATTTTAAAACAATGATTTAGAACTCTTATCAACAATAAGTGGACGATCTATATAAAAGTATTCTCCTCGCAGTATCGCAATCATTCAAGAAAACAATTATATACTTACCTCAAATTTTTAATAGCACTTTCATTTTCCTTTTCTTTAGCTCTTAGTTTCTTTATTATATTACAATGCTGTAACTGTTGTTTTGACAGTTTTTCTCCCTCTTCTCTTAATTCCTTAATAACGTCATCTTTTTCAGAAATTAACAGCTCAAATTCTCCTTTACTCATTCTAGTAGCAGCCTCCTGTTTTGTTTGTTCTAATTGTTTTCTTAGAGTATCTTTTTCTCTAATAGCCTGTTGAAATTTTTTTTCTAAAGCGGATAATCTTTGAGTATACTCTTCTGTGACCTGAGATACATCAGCAGATTCAAGTTGCTTAGTAATAACCAAATCAAGTTGAAATTTTAGATCGTTATTTAAATCTTGAAGTTCAGAATTTCTACGATTCATATCAATAAGTTTTGATTCTCTCGATTCCAAAATATCAGTCATTTCTGATATTCTTTTTAATAGCCTGTCTATCTCAGATGAATGTGAATCATCGCTAATACTAGAAGCCTCGGATAGTTCTCTAGTATGGCCTTTGGCTTTCTTAATTGACATCTTGCTTAATAAGGTGTCAATAGTAGATTCTTCCGACTTGATTTTAATACACGTCTGCTTAGCAGGACTCTGCCTACTCTGTGTACTACTTGAATCTCCATTTGGACTTGAAATTATTTCTATATCAGAAGAAGTTGTAGTTTCTAGTTCATCCCCTGATGTGTGACCTGAAGTATGATCAGAACCAATTTTTACAAGATCTGATCGGCTCTCAGAACTAATAGGAGAATTTTCTCTAGGAGGCATATCTAACTGGGAAATTGAAATGCTTTCTAACATACAACTCTTATTGGGAGTATTAACTGTATCACTGGTTAAATACATAAATTGAGTTTTTTGTTGCTCGCCAGTTTTCTCTGTCATTGCATCTGCTAACATATTTTTTAAATATGTAGAATTACTGCTAGTTTCAGTGGTCGTGCTTGTATCACTACTACTTTCCATAATACTGTCATTGCCAATAATCGTTTTGTCTGATTGTGACCCTTCATCAGTAGACATGTCTAATTGGGTTTCTGAACCGGAACTTGTAATATCATTATCTTGTGGAATGTCTATAACATTAGTTTTTTGGAGAATATTTGCCATGTCTTGTTTATTGCTTTGGGGCTGGGTATCAATTAATACTTGGTTTACTTGTGTCAATGGTAAATGCATGTTGCTACGGCTTGGGGCTCTAGTAATTGCATCTGTAAAATTGAAATTTTTTTCGGGGCTTGAAGATAAATCACTAGTATTACTTTCACTCATAATTTCAGAACGATTAAATGTATCCTTAAGCATTTTTTGTGGTTTTAAATGTAAATTAAAAGCAGAGTCTAGAACTGTTGCCGAAGTGCTTTCAGATATTGAGGTATACGACATGGTATCTTCTGCTACACTATTTTCGTCTTGATCTTCTTGTATAACTTCCACACTTTCTGGTGAAATTTTTTCAATTGAACTGAAAAATATAAAAATTCTTTTAACTATCCATAAGTGAATACATTCACAAAATGAGTGATGTACTTATTGTTAGTTCCTTTCACTTCAATTTAATTTAGCAATATTAAACAAAATATTGAAAACATTTAAATAAAACAAAATGCATAGTGTCTTTAAAAGAATAAGGTGTATCTTTTTAAAGGCACATTTCAGATAAAGATAAAAATAAGCCAAACATTTCTAATAAACAATATTAGAAAAACGGTTAAACTATATTATGAAATTTAACATATTCTTGTGTAAATAGCAATCTGAAAAAGTCAAGATATTCAATAATTCTTAAAAAATCCGCGGATTTGAACTAATTTAGAAATTTTTATTAAATCAATAATATTATCAAACTTTTGCGTTTGTCATCGCAAATAGAACATATAAGTACAAAAAAAAACAAATATTTATAACTAAATGTGATTTTATAAAAAGCACACTTTTTCGGAAATCAAAACAGGTCGGTCATGACATTTCGTGAAACTTGTCGTTTCATATTATTACCCTGTTAGATGGAGAGCTGGCGACGGTTTTCTACGTAGGGCAAAATTTTATTGGGACAGCTGTGTGCATGTGCTCTATTTGGAAAACCGCAATTCTGGCACGTTGTACCCTCTGCATTTAAGTGGTGGGTAGACCTGAAGCCAGTAAAAATATACATTTTTCAAGTAATAGTGTCCCCAACAACCATTTGGCGACGCGAAATTTTTCTTGGTATTTAAGATGTGCATATATAATTTTAATAGCTCCAAAACAAAGCCCAGTCAAAAAATTTTTTTTCCAGGTATTAACAATAATATTTTGATTTGGCATTTTGGAATTATAATGTACATACAGGATGTCCCAAAGAAAATAATTAGAGGCATTTGGCACTTCCGCTGTTACTGGAAGTCGATACCAACTTGCTTATTTTAAATGGAACGCTCATCTATTTCGAAGTTTTCAACAACAGCGAGAAATTCTGTGTCAAAAACATGTAGCATACTCTATCCCTAAAACTAGCCGTTTCAAAGACATTTAACATTTTATAAAAAATTTGACAGGTGCAACGGTTTACAATAACCTTTATAACTTTTTTCACATAAAAGATCCTCATTTGTTTTTTGGCATGTAGAAAGACCAAAGGTGAGCTACAGTCTACAGTTTAAAGAAATTCAATAATAATATACCAAATGTCCAGTTTTTTACTTTACATTTTGTCAACTTCAAACCGCGGAAACTCTTGTTTAAGTCAAATGGAACACCCTGTATTTTTTTGCATTCAATTATGTAAAATTAAATTTCCCCCTTTTCCCATGTAGATATTGTAGGGGTTTAACTTACGACTTTTTGAATTATGTGCGATTTTCTTAGATATTAAATATCGAATGATGCAGTTCCCGGTGGGACAGTATATTTCATGGCCAAATGCCAACCCTTACTAGGGATTGCAATACCGGTTAAGGGTTTAACCGGTTATCAGGACAAAAAACACATGATGATAATTACCGGTTATATAAATTTTTTACCGGTTATTTCGGTAAATTCTGAACTTACGATATGTCACGTATTCAACATTTCTATTATGTCAGTGACTAGTATTCACTAAATACAGAGTGACTGTCCCAACATTGAGCACTTTTAACAATAAATAAATAATATTATAAAAAGTAAAATGTAAACACCAAGCTCAAAGAAATACAAGAGAGACATTGATAATATCTTGCGACAGGGCAACTTCAGCTGGTGGTATTCTATGCACAAATATCAGACGCCTAACAGATATAGCTTTGAAAAACTAACTCTTTTAACGGGCTATTTTTAAAAAATATTGTATTTTTAGATTAGGTATTCAGTAAATGCCCTATTTGAGTTTATGTTTATAATTTTTATTATTTAAGTTGATATTTTTGTTATTTACCGAATAATTATTTATTTAAATTTATTTCATTTATATTTTTTCCTTTTGATAAAAAACCTTTTGTTCGTTCATTATATTAAATATACGTATATAAAAATGTTTTTTGTTAAATTTAGATAATTTTGTACATGGAAATAGACAATTGCCATTTTTGCCACCCTAATCATTCATTCTAAAAATTACCGGTAAATACCGGTTAACCGGTTATTTACATTTTTATTTATCAATTTAGCGGTTCTTAAAACTTCCGATAAATTGCAATCCCTAACCCTTAAACTGTTACTTGAAAAATTTATATTTTTAATTTTAATAATTTTATTTTTAATATTTTTCAGTTCTTAAAAAATAATTATTGTATACTAAATAGGCCCTCTTCTTTGGCTCCAGCGAGTACCATTTTGATTCTTACATATGTCAAAGATTTTACGTTCACACACTACATATTTAAAAATCTATGTAGTACTCTTTTGTGCTCGTTGTAAAACAACCAACCAAGAGCACAAAAAAAATGATTTTCACATATTCTGGTGAAAGGAGTAAGGTTTAGCCGATCTTTATCAATGGTAAAAATTCGAACTACATAAAATGTACATTGTTCGTCGTATCTTCAAATGTTTAATTCGCGAAAATCACCCACCAATAGGTGGCACTCTAAATGTTAGATTATAAGAACAACAAAGTTTTGACATATAATAGGCATTTATGTCAGAGAAACAGTTTAATACAGAGAAAATCGTGTTTGGTAGTGTTTATAGCTTCCTAAAGTATTTAAAAAAATGGAGAAGTATAAAAAGTGCCTAATATAATTTTATCAAGTGAATTTCCTGAGATTTGTTGTTCACTCTTAGACATGTTATACTGTCAGAATGTAGATGTCACCCACTCCAAGATTTTGTGAAAGAAACCAATATTTAAAAAAAATACTATTTTTACCTTGACTTTTCATCTGACCACGGTGAATCAAGAGGAGAGACAAATTCATCAGTATGTTGGGACTGTCTCCTACTATTCGTGCTATCGGTGCCTATAACTTCTACAGAACTGGGACTTGTTAAACTGTCTCCTAATATTTCCACTGAATCTGAAGTAGCCTTTAAACCTAGTATACAAACATGAAAAAATTACCAGAAACCTCTAAAAAGTACAAAATTTCACAACCTTCACAAATATTTTATAATCATAAAATTCATGCATGTTTTCTGAAAACAAAACACATCGATTTTGGGAAAATTTTTCATTCGCCATCCCTCATCTAATAAATTAATAATCTCCAAGTCAAATTGGCAAAATTGTATAAAAAAGTACAAACAATTTGCCATTAAAGGCACCCCAATAATCATATTGAATATGAACAAAATAATATGGCCCAGTTTTTCTCACCTGCAACTTTTATTAAGGGCCAGTTTTATAAGCACAGATTAAACCAAAGTTTAACTAGAAGTTTTAACTGGAGTTTTACTGAGGCTTATTTAAACTGTAGATTTTAGTGTTTTATAAAATACTGTTTTATAGGTGCTTGTCAAGATCGTCGCTGTTATCATAACATTTTATTAGTTGATAATGGTAAATATGGGTTGGTAGCTAGGGACAGATTGGCGATTGATGTCATCTTCTTAACAGTTACTTTCACTTTACACGATGAATGATAAAAGATTTACAAACATATATCTACAAATTTTAACTTCAGTGAAAAAGCATCAAGACATAATCGAGTGCAAGAAAAGTGCCTCTATTACAGTGATTACACCTTCTTCATTGCTTGTTAAAATGTCCTCAAAAATAATGAAAATGTTAATTTTTTACAGCAACTTTTACATTACAGAATATAGGTTAGGTAGTTGTTTGTAGGTTATGTTGAACCCCATTAATTATCGATTTTCACCGGCGAATATCTCGTAAACCATAACACATAGGAAGAAAATGAATATAGACATTCTTGTAGGAAATTTAATTATGTTTAATTTTGCATAGATTACTTTTTCCGTGTGACACATGGTTCCCGAGCTCCAAGCGAAAAAAAAAGGAACCTTTCCACCCCCCCCCCCCCCCCCCCCTAAAGCGGCGAGGCTATGGGCGGGGACTTTGAGTATGTTTACCTCCTAACTACCTCAACACATTCCTGAAGAGTAATAATTTCCCTTCCTCAATGCTCTCTACAACTCTTTCGTTGACTGGACTACTAACTAGACAAAAAAATTTTAGAACACATTTTCTGGTATTTTTCACAGTTAAATTCATTTTTTTTTCTAACAAAACTGTTAAATTTTCAACACCTACTGTGTAATATCATAAGACTTTTTCTGTTCCATTTAGTTCATTATCCCAATGAACAATTTTCCTCACCTGAAGTAACTGACTATTTTCATAAGTGGTTTATTAAGGTTGTGAATTTTTATTTGTGGTTTATAGTATTTTTAATTAATGGTTGCCAAGTTTTATAGGAGGTATTTGAAATTACTAAAAGATGTTAGGACCTTAGGTTTTATAAAATAGCAACAGAAATATTTCCACCACAGACTTATATAACTTTTAGTAACTGTTACCATTGCTTATATAAAGAGGTTTTATAAAAGTTGCAGTAACAAATTTATAAAACTAATAGTGTTCAGTTCCTATATAGGCAATTGCTACAATGATTATAAAACTTCCTGATCCTACAATCACTGCAGAAACTTTTATATAACTTGAGAAGAAATAGAACTTAAAAACACTACAATAAAACACCAATTTTAATTTTGTCTGTAACTTGTAACTACAGTTGCTTTTACAAAACCATTAGAAATTTTAAGAAACACTATATTACTATTTGGTACTTTGCTGTAAATATGGCATAACATAAATATAGCTAATGTCAAAAAATCTGTGAGCTTTATTGCTTTCTGTGTAAAATGGAAAAATTAAACTGGAAAAAGTTAAATCTGGTGGCACTTTTCGTCGAAAAATCAAAAGAAATTTGCGTAAAAGCTTATATTCCATGCCCTCACTAAATTTGCAGCCAATTAACAATAATGCAATAGAATCTGTCATTGAGAATGATAATGTACAAGAAACAAATACCTATGTGCCAATATAATGAACCACTGTTTTCCCATGCAGCTGGAACAAAGTGAGTATAGGTGATTTATGTCCTGGCTCTTGGATTTGTACTCACTAAATTTGCAGCCAATTAACAATAATGCAATAGAATCTGTCATTGAGAATGATAATGTACAAGAAACAAATACCTATGTGCCAATATAATGAACCACTGTTTTCCCACGCAGCTGGAACAACAGTGAGTATAGGTAATTTATGTCCTGGCTCTTGGGTTTGTAGTTTGTACTCACTAAATTTGCAGCCAATTAACAATAATGCAATAGAATCTGTCATTGAGAATGATAATGTACAAGAAACAAATACCTATGTGCCAATATAATGAACCACTGTTTTCCCATGCAGCTCGAACAACAGTGAGTATAGGTAATTTATGTCCTGGCTCTTGGGTTTGTACTCACTAAATTTGCAACCAATTAACAATAATGCAATAGAATCTGTCATTGAGAATGATAATGTACAAGAAACAAATACCTATGTGCCAATATAATGAACCACTGTTTTCCCACGCAGCTGGAACAACAGTGAGTATAGGTAATTTATGTCCTGGCTCTTGGATTTATACACACTAAATTTGCAGCCAATTAACAATAATGCAATAGAATCTGTCATTGAGAATGATAATGTACAAGAAACAAATACCTATGTGCCAATATAATGAACCACTGTTTTCCCACGCAGCTGGAACAACAGTGAGTATAGGTGATTTATGTCCTGGCTCTTGGGTTTGTACTCACTAAATTTGCAGCCAATTAACAATAATGCAATAGAATCTGTCATTGAGAATGATAATGTACAAGAAACAAATACCTATGTGCCAATATAATGAACCACTGTTTTCCCACGCAGCTGGAACAACAGTGAGTATAGGTAATTTATGTCCTGGCTCTTGGGTTTGTAGTTTGTACTCACTAAATTTGCAGCCAATTAACAATAATGCAATAGAATCTGTCATTGAGAATGATAATGTACAAGAAACAAATACCTATGTGCCAATATAATGAACCACTGTTTTCCCATGCAGCTCGAACAACAGTGAGTATAGGTAATTTATGTCCTGGCTCTTGGGTTTGTACTCACTAAATTTGCAACCAATTAACAATAATGCAATAGAATCTGTCATTGAGAATGATAATGTACAAGAAACAAATACCTATGTGCCAATATAATGAACCACTGTTTTCCCACGCAGCTGGAACAACAGTGAGTATAGGTAATTTATGTCCTGGCTCTTGGATTTATACACACTAAATTTGCAGCCAATTAACAATAATGCAATAGAATCTGTCATTGAGAATGATAATGTACAAGAAACAAATACCTATGTGCCAATATAATGAACCACTGTTTTCCCACGCAGCTGGAACAACAGTGAGTATAGGTGATTTATGTCCTGGCTCTTGGGTTTGTACTCACTAAATTTGCAGCCAATTAACAATAATGCAATAGAATCTGTCATTGAGAATGATAATGTACAAGAAACAAATACCTATGTGCCAATATAATGAACCACTGTTTTCCCACGCAGCTGGAACAACAGTGAGTATAGGTAATTTATGTCCTGGCTCTTGGGTTTGTAGTTTGTACTCACTAAATTTGCAGCCAATTAACAATAATGCAATAGAATCTGTCATTGAGAATGATAATGTACAAGAAACAAATACCTATGTGCCAATATAATGAACCACTGTTTTCCCACGCAGCTGGAACAGTGAGTATAGGTAATTTATGTCCTGGCTCTTGGATTTGTACTCACTAAATTTGCAGCCAATTAACAATAATGCAATAGAATCTGTCATTGAGAATGATAATGTACAAGAAACAAATACCTATGAGCCAATATAATGAACCACTGTTTTCCCACGCAGCTGGAACAACAGTGAGTATAGGTGATTTATGTCCTGGCTCTTGGGTTTGTACTCACTAAATTTGCAGCCAATTAACAATAATGCAATAGAATCTGTCATTGAGAATGATAATGTACAAGAAACAAATACCTATGTGCCAATATAATGAACCACTGTTTTCCCATGCAGCTCGAACAACAGTGAGTATAGGTAATTTATGTCCTGGCTCTTGGGTTTGTACTATTTTAAAAGACATCGTTTTAATAACTTTAAATGGAAACACCAGAATTTAGAATATTTACACTCCAAATGAAACGAAATTTTGAGGTTATGATTCTTCTGACATCCGTGATATCACCCAAACTCGGGTAAATTTAAAAACCAGGAGTTACTTAGCAGTTGTATAACAGCCTTTTAGTCTTTTCAATTAGGACAAGCCATATTTTTATGCCTTCATTAGACACCATATTGATATAATAAGATTCTTGAGAGAACTAATGAAAAACCAGTCTAAAATTCAATATGCCCAGCAAATAATACCTTTTTAAAAATAGGTAAATATAAATATGTAATACAAATTAAAAAGTGCAATGTTTTTTACGAAGAACTAAATGTTGTCAAAAATAAAAAAAAGTATAATAATTATTAATTCAAAATGTTATATATCTGTTATTTCGGTGGCGCGTCTATTTTCTCGAGGTACAAATGTCAATATTACAGTCGAGACCGTGGCAGTAAAATTTCAATAGATAAATTTGTCACTACACTCATATTTACTACATATGCAAAAGAAAAGCTTCCATACTGTAAGAAGAGAAGATATAATAAACTCAACACCAAGAAAGAAAGAAAAAGAGATTTGTGCTGAAAGAAAGAGCAAGTGAGAAATCCAATAAAGTATTAAGGTCTCCTAAACTTCATCGTTACTATTGTAAAGATTGTTTATAATGGTTGCGAAAATATTTCCATTACTTTATGAAGGTTTTGAAAAGTACATAAGGAAGTTATATAGAAGTAATAGTTATATTTCTATTACTTTTTGCTATAAGGCTTAGGGCTATAAGGCTTAGAGGTTACTAAACAATGGTAACGGTAACCCTTATAGGGTATGCCATTTAAGCTCTATAAGTAATATAAAGTGGTAACTGAAAAGTGGTCATCAATAATCTACTTTACTAAAAGTTTTATAATTTGGTGATGGTAATATACTGCAGTGCTAAAATCAAACGCCGTATCTATTGGCGACGAAGAATCGAGAAATTTAACATCAAAGTGTTTTTGATAGTTCTTGGTAAATTACAACACAGCTTATATAATCAAGATGATTTCTGATGTAAAATGATGTAAAAAATCGACTAGACATGTTAAATTTAAAAAAAAGTTAAAAGTTTATACCAAAAAATCAGACACTGCTTTTATTTTTAAAAATATATTTGTACATGCTAAAGCACAACGCGATATCTACATTATATTGATTTAAAACGCAAATGGAGTATTCTAACTTAGCATTCCCAGGAAAATAACACATGATAACAAAAACATTCCATAATGTTGATTTACCTTTAATTTTTATCACCAATAACTGACACAACATGTAAACACTTTGAGAACATAGAGCAACTAACTAGAAATAGAGCACGTAATTAGCAACGTTTCCTAATCGAAAAGGAGGGAACTACAGCATACTAGAAACAAATGCGGCATATGCACTTTCTCACACGTAGTTACTGCGTTTTCAACTAGTAGCATGCAGATATCACATTTGTACTGAGGAAAGCCAGAAGTCTTGTGAAGATACGACAAAATGTGTAATGTTTTTTAATATAACTAATGTAGATACAGCTTTTTGCTTTAGTAAATAGATAGAATAAAATAGTAATATACCAAAACCATTAAAAACCCGATTTCGGATAATTTTGTAGATACGGCTTTTGATTTTAGCACGGCAGTATAGAGAATACCTTTACAAAACAAAAATTGTTCATTGGGTATATCACCTATTAAAAAACCGCTGCCCAAGGAATCACTACTTCCACATCCAGATTCTCTATCCAAGTCACTCACAACGAAAAAACTTTGTATGTGAAAATAATTGTTTATGGAACTTTAATAATATAATATTTGAAATCCTCTACCCCAAAAACCCATAAAACGATACCCCACATCGGTAGTGGGGTGGGGTGGTGGTAGTGGGGGGTGGATGAAGTAAAAAAATATTTTGAGGTTTCTGGTTCCTGTACATGCACTAAATCACATTTTTTTTTCATCCCCTTTAATAAGGAGGTGGGGGTGGTAATGGGGGTGGCTAATGCCAAAAATTTTTTTGAGACCTCAGCTTCTCTTGTATATACTAAATACCAATTTCATGGACTCTTACCTGCTTGACTTACCCATTTACCCCAAATTTACCCCAATTTACCCCCCAACCCTTCGACGGAACAAGATGAAAATATAATCTAGTTCTAGATCTCGTTAAAGTACATATGTGTACCAAATTTCAAGTCAATATCTCAAACGGTTCCAGAGTAAACGTGCGCACAAAAAAAAGTTACAGACAGACAGACCGACAGACAGACAGATCGACAGACAGAAATTTTTTTTTTCACTCAAACTTAAAATCTCGACGTTTCATGACATTTTAAGCCTATTTGGGCAATAAAAATTTTTAAAAATTTTTTTGTCGTTACCATACTTCCACTGGACGTGGAAGTAATTATGACAAACACCTTGTATAATTACATTAATCATTATACCAACATGATACAAATGCAAGTAAACAAACAGCATTAATCCTTTTGTTAGTTTTGTTTTTGTCACCATAAAGGCACGGTCATACACAGCTACTTTTACTGCACAGTTCTAAAACTGTGGGTTGCAGCTGCAAAAGTTTCGTGATCATATTGATCCTAAAGTAGCGTGCAGCGGGCAGTTTTTCTACTGCAGCTATTCGTCAAAACTTCAAATTTGGAGAAAGCCTGCAGTACTGTGCATCATGCTGTTTTGCATCGTACAACTAGCTAGTTGTACGATGCAAAATGCAAGCTATTTTTGCACGTATTGAGGAATATTCTTTTATTTTATTTTGTCAAATTTATTAAGATTTATTTATGTTTACAGCTCTATGTAAATTGAAATGTAAATATTTAAAAAAAATTAAAAAGATTATGATTACATTTTCAAAAATTAAAGAAATAAAGTAGAAGTTATAGAGTTTTATAATCTGCTACACTTCATATTACAATACGAACTTTCACAACAAAAATCATATCTATCAATTTTTGAGGGGTTAAAAAATTTTGGTACATATTTTAAAAAGGATGCCCCCCCCCCCCAGAAGCAAAACGTAGGACTGCCCTTGGTTTTTTAACCATAAATATCATTACTTAAAGATCTCTCCAAGATCAAACATGTATCTTATTCAAAAATAATAGATTTTTTTTAAGTTCCCCACATGCTGCAGCTTTATTCTATGTTTAAATATTTATTTCTATAACTGTGAACAAACAAAATATGATTCATTTAAAAACATTAATATTTTTGTCGCAACTTATTCACAAACATATTTAAAATTAAGCAATTACCAACCTCGAAATGTTCCGCACACAAATGGACACCAATTTTAAAAACATTGCACTCGCTACCACTGCAGTTTTTTGCACTGCACAGCAGAAAAAGTAGCTGTGTCGGACTGTACCATTAGGGGATGCAGTCAACGGGAGAATTGTAATTGCCTATACTTTTTTTTTTATTATTTCTTTTTGTAAAACTATCAAGTGACAAATAAGATATGGGCAAAATTCTTTAAACAGTTTCTAATCAGTTAACAGAAACTTTGTATGCTAAACTCATATTCCTCTACAATAAGACAACAGTAAAAATTATTTACCTAGAATAGAACTAGATGCTGATAAGGATGATAGACCAACAGATAATACATCAGATTCAGGACTAGTTGTACACTCTGTGCTACATGTAATAATATCGACACTTTCAGAACTATTTTTTCCACTTTCAGTACTTATTACAGAAAGTCTATTTGAGTAAGTACTAGTGGGTTTATCATTCCTTTTAACTGTTGCAACATTTGCTATATTCTCACTTGAATTATCTGTAGCATCTGAAATGAAAAACTAGGTGTTAGTTACACATATGGAATTATTCCTTTTGATTAAAGTGTCCTCAAAAATATTTAAAAGTAACTAGTTACTAGTTACCATTGCATACATGACTCTCTGCAGAGCTGGGTAGGATTCGAATACAGTGTTCAGATACTTTTTCTGTACCCGAAAGCTGTATTCGAATGCTTTCTTAAATTTGTATCCGACGCAAATTAATAATAATAATAATAATATACTTTATTTATAGAATGTTACATAACGAATATTAAGAGGACACACTCTCTGCAACTAAAGACGTGCAAATACCACGTATACACTTTCCAAACCCCGCAAGTCAAACGTACCTACCGAACGGTGTGGAAGCTACGACATATGCTCCCGTTTTTCTCTACTGTCTCAGCCACTGCGGGTGTGGTACGTAAGCGGCGAATTAATTGCAATGCTAGGTGCCTGGAATTTCCATGAAGGTTACTGACATCCATAAGCGCCCATGAATGTTGCTGAATGGTTACTGTATGTTATATAAATAAAATCTGTGTATTATTTATATACCGAAAGTTACCAATATTTCTTATAGTTAGAAAACTAATGAAGTATGTACAATGAGAATCTGAAGTGCACTTATAAGCAATTAGGTAGATCAGTGGAATGGAGTCGTTTGAGGACAAGAAATTAATACAGCCAGCGGTCATAACGGAATTGTTTGTTGCTTATTATTACAATAATTTTTCTTTTTTCCTGTATTTTGAAATAATGCTCATTATTTAAATGTGCCTTTATCAATGCTTCAAGAAGTAGTTATTTTGTATATTTATATAACAATAAAAAATATATAAAGTGTGAACAAAACATTTAGTCAAGAGGAGGCCAACATACCTACTACCGTAGGTACAGATTTTGTCAAATTTAAATTTAAAATATAAATAGCCAGTTGAAACTTTGGAGTCGCATAGGTAATAACAATTACGAATATTTGACGAACAAAAAATTGTTTGAATAAATCACCTACCTGTCGGTTATATGCTTTTTAGGAAATATCTCTTTAAACATTAATGTTCCCCTCCGAGGAGTCATATGACCTTGTCGTGGTGGAGGGGCTTAAGTAAGATGCAAGATGCAAGACCATATTGTTGACAATACACATGTGTTTACACATGCTCCAGAAACTTAGTAGTTTTCTAGTGAAAAAGTGTACTAAAAATTTTTTAATTTTTGGTGCAGTCTTGAGTAATAAATCGGACTTTAAAATGGTGTAATTTGCATCATAAAAACATTAATAGTATAGTGAAATAACAATAATAAACAAAGATTCAAGAGATCAAGTTAATAAAAAGGGTGACAAAAAACTTGAAACTTATAGTGTGAATTAAAAACTGAAATCAGTAAAAACTGTAAACTAACACCAGGGGCGGAGTTTACAAAGGCATAGAATAAATTTTATCAAATAATGTAAAAATAAATGTTTCATATAAAATGGATAATAAATGTTTTAAATGTAAAACAGTAATACCGGCAGATACTAAAAAACTAATTATTTGCGACATATGCAAAGTACTTCTCTGCAAAGGATGTTCACAACTATCATCCACTGAAGTGAAGGTAATGGAATTAACCCAGAGAAAGATGATCTTTTCCTGTCCAGAATGTGTTACAAAACCAAATGAAAATTTAATTAGTAATGAAATGAAAACACTTATGGAAACATTGTATGAAAAAATGAAAAAAATGAAGGAGGAATATATACAGAAAACTGAAGATCTCTGGAATGTTATTGATCAGAATAATGTAAATATGAAAAAGTTTGTAAAAGGACAGTTACAAGATTTAAAAAATAGTATTGAAACTCATATTAGTAACCTGAATCATTATTCAAATAAAGATAAAATAGACAAAAACAAAGATATGCAGAAAAACACTATAAATAAACAAACTACTCAATTAATAGAAGCAGCACCAAAAATGATGGCTGCAAAGGCAAATATTCACACAACAAATTCATCATCTATGGCAAATAGAACTGATAAAGAAAGTGCCTCTAAAAGTTGCCATGAAATTGAACAAGCGCAAAGGGAAATAGCAAACAGAATAATAAATTTAGGACAAATCGATAATCCTACTAATACAAATTCATATAATACTAGTGAATCTTCAACTCTGTTATCAAACGAGCAACCAAAAGATGATGATAATTTTGTACAAGTTAATAACAGAAAAAGGCGGAGAAGAAGAGGAAACATTGGAACAGGGGATGATAATCAAGATGATGAAAATAATTTTGAAGGAAGTGCAGTGTGGAAAAACAAAAGACACTGGTTAATCATTAAAAAAGTTAAAGACCCCGAGATACTACAAAAATAAAAAAATATCTAAAAAACAAATTGAAAGCCAAGGAAGAAGAAGATATCACTGTTAAGTGGTTAGAAACATACTATAAAGTGAAGGATAACAATTGTTATTTAATAGGGTTTGATCAAAAATTTACGAACAATATATATATGATCCAAAACTGTGGCCAAAAGGGGTGATTTTTGAAAGATTTGATTTCCAAAAAGTAGAACGATTTCTGGATAAACCTAAGTATCACAAAGGTGGAATAGGGAATAATGAAAATGAACATACAGTTATAGAGGAGGATTTTCACATAGATTAGATGAAAACAAAAGTATAAGAAAAGTAACTGCAATGATTCTGAGAGCGATGCCGGCGGGAGTCTGGTACTGCTGGCAGGGTCACCCATGCCGGTAAGGTCAAAGATGAGCGGAGAAAACTAAGGACGACTCAACCCAACCCAAGCCAAGGTGGAAGATAACGTGCCGAGGGCTGAATGGCCGCAGGGTCAAATGCGGTCGCAAACGTTTCCCTGGGGGCACCAGGCGGAACCCCCTTGTATTCCATGCCTTACTCGGTCATGCGGGGCTCTGACCGAGCGGACTTATATTTCCCTAGCTACTCGTGGGAACTATATGGAAAGTTTCAAAAAAAAAAAACAAACAAAAAAAGGTAGTGCAGGCTAAAAGGCCAGAAGCACAACCAGAAGGCCAAATGGCTGCGCAGGCTGTAGAGCCAAAAGCGCAATCAGAAGGCCAAACGTACGTGCTGAAGGCTGACAGCCCGGGAACCAACAAACCCAAAGATCAGTACGGTGCTAAGGCTGATGAGCCAAGCACATCTCGATCCAAGGGTAGCGTTAGGGTCAACTCGATTGAAGAGGTTGACCTAATGTCAGACGACGAAGTTCACTTCGCGCGTCTGTCAGGAGCCGCTAGAAAGAGGCCAATTACAGGCTAAAGACTCCAGGAAGGCCAAAGGGCCCAAAGAGGGAAAAAAGGAGAGCCAAGAAGGCCGACATGAGGCCCAAAAAAGGCCCCGGCAAGAAAACGTCAAGCCCCCCAGTGGCCAGCAACGTAAGAAAAGGGCCAAATTGGAGGATCTATCCTTCAAGGAAGCTCTATCTGCCGAGAAGGTCGCTGTGGTGCAGAGCGGTTTCCCATTGGAAACAATGGAGCCAGAAAGGCTGATAGCCATCCAAAGCTCCATAATGGAGGCCTATGAGAGGATTCCGCTGGAAGGACCTCAGGTGCGCTTTGCCAGGTGCACACATAGGCCAGGCTACCTGTTGGTGACATGCGCAGACGTAACGAGCGCTGCGTGGCTGCGGGATGTCATTCCCATGCTCCAGCCTTGGGAGGGCGCAAGCCTCAGAACGCTGGAGGGGAGCGAGATTCCGGGGCTGCACTCGTGCTCTGTGTATGTACCCGATGAGAACGGCCAAAGATTAGAGGCTGACAGGATACTCACCAGGTTAAAGGTGAGTAATAGGGGCCTAAACACCAACCTCTGGACGGTGTTTGGAAAAACACCGTCCAAAAAGGGGCAATTGTGGACCTTCTCCATGGACAAACAGTCCATGGAGGAGCTCCGTAAACTGGATATGGGTCCCTACTTCGGAATGGGAAGGATAAAGTTCCGCCCGAAGGAGCAGGAACCCAAAACACAAATCCCGGAAGGCAGTCAAACGGCCTCGGGTAGCGGAACGCAGAGGGAGAAGGCAAGAAGAAGGCCCTTCCCTCCCAGGAAGAAAACTCCTCGAGTCAAAGTGGGCTAAGTCCGCTCAAGAGGCTTCCAGCCCAGGAGCGGACGACGCTCATGGAGGTGGAGGAACTTGCTGGGGAGGACCAGTCAACCTAGGATTTTCACCAAAAGAAGAGACGAAATCAGGGTCCTGCAGGCGAATCTCCATCATGCCAAGGCCGCTTCGGCCATTTTATGTAGGAGATTCGAGAAAGAAGGCATAGATGTTGCCCTACTGCAGGAACCCTGGCTTGTCAAAGGAAGGCCCGCAGGCCTAAAACCATTGCAAGGTAAGTTACTGTACAATACATCCTCAACTAGACCTAGAGCATGTATCGTATATAGCAGTAGAGTAAGTTGTACATTAATTCCGGTGCTTTGCACCGACGACTTTGTTACAGCTACCCTAACAACGTCTATGGAGGAGGGGATGAAGAGCTGGATTGTATGCTCCGCCTACTTCCCAGGCGAGGAAAGGTTCTGCCCTCCGCAACTACTGAGTGACATAGTTGCCTATTGCGGAGAAAGGAACCTTCCAATGATAACGGGATGTGATGCCAACGCACACCATATGGTATGGGGAAGCACCAACGTCAACACAAGGGGTGAGTCTTTATTACAATTCATTCTAGGTGAAGGGTTACTAATAGCCAATATAGGCAAAAAACATACTTTTGTTACTTCGGTACGTAAAGAAGTCTTAGCTATAACCTTATGTACGAGTAATATAAGCTCTAACATCATAAACTGGCATGTGTCAGAAGAGCCATCAGGTTCCGATCACATGCACATAAGATTTGACATTACGACCCCATCCCTGACGGAGACAAAGTTCAGAAATTCCGGAGAGACCAACTGGGAAGGCTATTTAGAGTGCCTCAGAAGGCACCTGCAGGGAGGGACAGCATCTGGAAGGGATGTAGGGAGCCTTGAGGTAGCAGTGGAACAGGTAAGCGAGGCCATAATGGCTGCTTACCAGGAAAACTGCCCAGAGAAAACAAGGAAAAACAGAGGTAAAACAGTCTGGTGGAACACACATCTGGAAGGCCTCACAACAGAAGTGAGAAAACTGTTCAATAAGGCCAAATCCAAACAAGACTGGGATACCTACAAAGCCAAACTCACACGGTACAACATAGAAATCCGCAAGGCCAAAAGAGACTCATGGAGGAGGTTTTGTGAAGAGGTCAATGATGGCCCTGCAGCCTCTAGAATCCACAGGGTCTTGGCCAAGGATGGTTGCACTGCAAATGAAGTAGGCCTCCTTAAAAAGGAGGACGAAACCTACACAGAAACATTGACGGAAAGTATTGAATTGCTCATGGAGGCACACTTTCCGGGCTCACTGGTATTGAAGGGTTCGGAGGCCGTGCAATTCCCAGATCAAAGGCCTGAGCGGCCCAGACCTGAGGATTGGAGGCTAGCCAACGAGGTAGCGAAACCCAACAAAATCAGATGGGCAATTAACAAGTTCCAACCATATAAATCTCCTGGTATGGATGGAATTTACCCGATTCTGCTCCAAAAAGGGCAGGATATAATAGTACCACATTTGTGCAAAATATTCATAGCCTGTCTGGCCTGGAAATATATACCACACATGTGGCGGAAGGTGAAGGTCACCTACCTACCAAAAATAGGCAGGATATCAGACCAAACGCCCAAGTCGTACGGACCCATAAGTCTGTTCTCTTTCCTACTTAAAACATTGGAAAGACTACTGGAAAGGTACATTAGAGACGAGGTACTAAGGGAAAACCCCCTTAGTGAACGTCAATATGCATACCAGCCGGGAAAGTCAACAGACCTCGCCCTGGATGATTTGAACAGGCTACTGACAAATATCGGCTTTTTTTGCCGATCCGATATATCGGCAGGTCTGCCGATAACCGATATGTATATCGGTATCGGTCGAACACTACGAACACGACAATGAAAGAGTTATAGAGAACATTGAGGAGGGGAGAATTTTTCTCTTCAGGAATGTGTTGGTAGTTAGGAGGTAAACATACTAAAAGTCCCCACCCCTAGCCCCACCGCTTCAGGGGGAGAGGGTGGTGGAAAGGTTCCTTTTTTCGATTCTTTGCTTATAACTCGGAAACGATACGGAAAAAGGTAATCTATGCAAAATTGAACGTAATTAAATTTCTCACAAGAATGTTTATATTCATTTTCTTCCTATGTGTTATAGTTTACGAGATATTCGCCAGCGAAAATCGATAATTAATAACGTAATATTTTGTCGAAATCTGTACGTTTTCTTAAATATACGGTGTGACTCACTTAAAATGAAGATACCCTTATAACTTTTTCATTTTGTTTCCGATTTAAATCAAATTTTACCCAAGTATAGAACAAATTAGGATCTACTTATGACCAGAAAATAAAACCACCTGCAATATCAAAATATGAGGAAAAAGATTAAAAATCATATTACGTAGCCACCACAAATTGCAGAAACTGAGGAACCCCTTTGCCAGATGAGTTTATGTATGAGAAATCGCCCATCAATAACCAAATCACATTTTGGTGTATGTACATTTGTGGCGCCGATCGGATGCATTTTTTTGAATTTCTAGCATTCAAAATGTTTTTTTTCTTTCAGCATATTTTGGTACCACAGGTGGCTTTGCCTTTGTAGCAGCCGAATGTTTTTCTGGTCATAAGGTAGATTCTAATTTGTTCTATACTTGAGTAAAAATTGATTCAAATCGGAAACAAAATAAAAAAGTTATAAGGGTATCTTCATTTTAAGTGAGTCACACTGTATATTTAAGGAAATGTATAAATTTCGACAAAATATTATGTTAGTAAATACATCGAGTGTTGTAAAATAAAGATTATTGTGATTTATTGGTAGACCACGGTAAACCGCTTTGATAGAAATATTCAAGGTACATAATTTATTTTTTTTTATTAATCATCGATTTTCGCTGGCGAGTATCTCGTAAACTATAACACATAGGAAGAAAATGAATATAAACATTCTTGTGGAAAATTTAATTACGTTTAATTTTTGCATAGATTACCTTTTTCCATACGACGCATCGTTTTCGAGTTATAAGCGAAGAATCGAAAAAAGGAACCTTTTCACCCCCCTCTCCCCTGAAGCCGCGGAGCTAGGGCCGGGGGCTTTTAGTATTTTTACCTCCTATCTACCTCCAACACATCCCTGAAGAGGAAAATTCTGCTCTCCTAAATGTTCTCTACAATCCCCTTTTGGGCATTCATTGATTGGACTAATGTATAACTCAAAAACGGTGCGTTTTAGGAAAGAATATGCAGAGTACCAAATTAAAACAAAAAAACATCAGTTTTAATTTGTTACTCCTTACATTCTGTTCTAAAATGTACAGTTTTTTAATTATAAATAGAAATATGTAAATGTTAACTTGTAAATATGTAAATGTTAAAGTATATAAATTAAAATTCTGATTTTACAGGTAAAGTCCCTAGTAAAAAACCGCTGCCTAAGGAATCACTACTTCCACATCCAGACTTCCTATCCAAGTTTCTTACAACAAAAATACTATGTTTGCACTCCACTATGTGGAGATAATTGTTTATGGAACTTTAATAATATAATATTTGAAATCGTGTACCCTAAAAACCCATAAAATAATATGCCACATCGGTAGTGGGGTAAATGAAGTGAAAAAAAATTTTGATGACTGATTCTTCTACACACACTAAATTACAATGTTTTCACCGCCTTTAATAATGGGGTGGGGGTGGTAATAGGGATAGATAATGCTTACTTGCTTGATTTAACCCACTGTACATCCAATTTACTCGAGGAAAGCCTCTGCGCATCCATAATTCTCAAGAAAACCCACTGCGCATTCATATTACGTGAAGTAACCCACTGAGCACCTATTTTACTCTAGGACACCCACTGCGCATCTATAGTACTCGAGAAGAGCCAGTGTGCATCCAAAATACTTGAGGAAAGCCACTACGCATCCATAATCCTCACGGAAACCTACTGTGCATCCATACCACTTGAGGTAACTCACTGTGCATCCATTTGACTCGAGGAAACCCACTGCACATCAATACTACTTGAGGTAACCTACTTACTGTGCATCCATAATACTCGGGAAAACCTACTGCACATCCTTAGCACTCGAGGAAACCTACTGCGCCTCCGATTAAAGAACTTATATCTAGATACATAATGGCATTGATTTATTTGTCGCTGAAAGACTCACAATCTAAGGCACTTCTTCCCATAAGTTGCTGATTGGCTCATCGGCGTATTCGTGGCCGCTCGTGCACGATCGGCTTCAGTTCGATTATCATAATTTCAGTTGACAGTTCGGCCATTAATGTCAATAAATGTTTTTCGTGTTCTCCGACCAAAAACTGGTGAAAAAGTAATTTTATTTTAAGTTGTGATTTGCTTAATACCTAAATAATATTCTCTATTCATATTTACACAGTTTAGTGACAATATATTTTGTGCAAATAAATAGTGAAGTGCTCTGCCGTTTGTAGAAAGCAGCTTAGAAAAGAAGAAAATCGATCGTTCCATAGTCGTAACATGATGAAGTTCAGTTTACAGTTATAAAGTAAATCGCAATTAAATTTTAATATCCTTTCAATAGATATTTATCTTAGTGTTTTATCTTACTGTAATATCGTATGCCTACATCACGTTATATAAAGAGCCGGTAATGCAGGAATTGCAATAATTCAGTTTAATGAACATATTTACCATTCTACACATTTTCTACACACACAACGCCACTGTTGCCTATCGGATGTGATGTTCATCTATCCATTTTAATGGACATATAATGTGACTATGTTAGGAGCAAACAAGGTATATAGTGAAAAGATAGCCTGTTATGTATCTAGATATAAGTTCTTTAATCGGAGTACTGCGCATCCATACTACTCGAGGTAACCCACTTATTATAGAATCAAGAAAATAATAGAAGATCTATAAACACCGTACAGGTTGCATGGTATTCTAATTTCGAAATTCTAATTTGAAGCTAGACACACATGCGTAACGCGACTCTGACGCTATCTCCTCATCTATCCTTGAAACGTTGGTGTCAATTTAGCAACCTGCTAAAATAATCTTGAAAGGCAGGCACGCTGATGTTCGTTTGTTCATAGGACTCGAATTACAATGCAACCTGTAGGGTGTTTATAAATCTTAAAATTCCACACCTAGATTTTCTATCCAAGTCTCTCACAATGAAGAAAATTTTGATACTATATTTGCACTTCACTATGTGGAAATTACTATTCATGGAACCTTAATAACGTAATATTTGAAATTGACTACCCCAAAAGCCAATAAAACGATATCCCACTTCGGTAGTGGGGTGGGGGTAGTGATGGGGGGTGGTAGTGTGGATGGATGAAGTAAAAAAAATATTTTGAGGCCTTTAGTTCTTGTACACACACTAAATTACAATTTTTTTTTCACTCCCTTTATAATGGGGTGGGGGCAGTAATGGGGGTGGCTAATGCAAAAATTTTTTTGGGACATTAGCTTCTCTTGTATATAGCAACTACCAATTTTATGAACTCTTACCTGCTTGATTTACCTATTTACCCCAATTTATCAGCCACCCAACCCTTCAACAGAATAAGATAAAAATAGTCTAGTTCCAGATCTCGTTAAAATACATACGCGTACCAAATTTCAAATCAATATCTTACATGGTTCCAGAGTAATCGTGCGCACAGAGACAAATATTCTGCATATAATCTAAGACACAACTATAACCTACTTGTGTCTCAGCACAGTATGACAATGTCTACAAAAGGTCCAGTGATTATGGCAATTAAATTATTCAATCACTTACCTACTCCCTTAAAGGCTATACAAAATTTTAATGTGTTTAAATTTGGTGTACTTCACATGTTGCAAGAGGATAGTTTTTATACAGTCGCTGAATTTTTAAATTTCAATGAATTTAACAAAAATGTTAGTTATTTTAATTTTTCTTTTATATTTTAAACTAGTTTTAACGTATAATGTCTATATGAATAATGTAATTTCGAATGCATCTAATATTTCATGTACTTACTATTCATATCAAATTAGATCCTTTATTTTCTGTTTTTTAGTATTTAGGTGACATTATTCTACTTGTACTCCACAGGTCTAACAAAATAAAGATGTTTGTATTTGTATTTGTACTCAGAAAAAATAACATCGTCATAGAATGTGCAGAGACTGATATCGTTACCGCGTACTCGTTACCTAGGTAACGATCCTATTTTTACAGCTGCATGGGCATCGCACTGCCTATTACCATTAATATTTAAATAAAAAATGGATGGCACAGCACTGATATTATGCCAACTGTTATACATAATGCGCGAAGCCGTGACGTATGTTATCTTTTCTAAGTAATTTCACTCTACAGACAGACAGACAGACAGCAAGACCGACAGACAGAATTTTTTTTGCTTAATCTTAAAACCTCGACGTTTCATGGCATTCTAAGCCTATTTGAACAATAAAAATTTTTACAAATTTTTTTGTTTGTCGTTACTATACTTCCAGTTGATGTGGATATATTTAAATCCAATAAATAAAAAAGTTACATAGGCTTGTTCCACATTTACAAGAGATACCCTATAGGTAATACCCGAAAATAGAGAAAAGTATTTAAATAGTTACTCACTGTCTCTGAGAAATAAATATTTTTTCCTTTGCTGTCCGCATTTAGTACTTATTAATCCTATCATTATAAAAATCCCTACACTACACTATGAATAAACAATAAATACTCACAAATACACTAATAAGCGTACCTTATAATAAATAAATAAAGTAAAGTAATTCATTCACTATACACCAAAAACCTTTAAACACCTAAAACCCCTTTTTCTTACAGACTGCGCGGCGCTCCTGATAAGATGCACAACTGTACACATGTATTTGTACTGAATAGTTTGGCTAGAGGGCCAGATTTTACGGATCATTTAAAATGCATTTTGTTCTTTTCAAAGTAATACCTTATTGTTACATTATTTAAAACAAAAAGACTCCCCTAATTTTAACCAACAACTGTATGAAGAAGTAAACGAATGGTATGACCAATATTTCAATCAAAATTGGCACCTAGCAACCATAAATTAAATAAAGAAGAATATTTTCAGATATTAGCTGCGCAAAAGAATACTTCGCCAGGATACGACAACGTTCCTTGGACAATAGTTAAAAAACTCGACTACGAAATACATAAATATATTATAACTATTTTTGAATATTGCGTAAACCACTGTTATTTTCCAGGCGACTGGAAAAGGGGACAAATAATAACAATTCCTAAACCAAATTCGGACAACACAATTGCAAATAATTATCGACCTATAACACTTTTGCCAGTGCTTGAACAACTTTTTGAAAAAATAATAAGGGCTAAAATTCAGGAATTAGTGCAGGACAATATACCAAAATTTCAATTTGGATTTAAGGAAAAGTGTGGAACAATTCTTCCTTTGTCGATATTAACATCAAATGAGCAAACTGCAAAACGGAAAAACTTGAAATCAGCAGCAATTTTTCTTGACATAAAAAAGGCGTTTGACAGTGTGTGGCACATCGGGCTCTTATATAAATTAAAACATTTAGATATACCAGATTACTTAATTCATATAGTAAAAAATTTTCTTGAAAACAGAGAGCTTCACATAAAAGTAAACAAAAAAATTCATCCCTGAACAAGGAATTCCACAAGGATCACCACTTTCGCCACTTCTTTATAATATGTACTGCGCTGATATCCTTCACCAACAAAATCGAAATGACACTAATTCCTATATTCTACAATACGCAGATGATACAGTATTGATTGCACATTAGTGCAGGCGCATCGAGTATAGCTCATGAGGCGTCCTCCATGAGCTAGCGTGATGTGATGCATAAATTATTGTTTCTTAGCTTAAAAAATGTTTCCTTACCAAATTGGAAGAAGATCGGTCAAGAGGTAGTTGAGATATTGCAAAAAAAAAGAAAAAAAAATTATAATTTTAACACCCTGTATCTTTTTCCACAGCAACAATTTACTAAGGCATGTTTAGTTATATCCTCATATTTTGATCCAAAGAATCTACCCTTGAACAATGGCCTATTATTAATGATCCATCCTGTGTAGATAAGAGGAGAAGGGGTAAAAAAAAAATTGGACCAAAAAATGGAACGGCAACATCCGGATTATTAATCTTTGAACTATTCTCAACTAATATCCATTGATAAAATGCGGTCCTCACATTTTGCATACTCACTTCCTTCTAGCGCCCGCTCTACATGGAAAATCTTTAAATAAAACTATAGAAAACCTTCAAACATTAATGACCGAAACAGAAACATGGTTTAACAACTGGAGAATACATCCCAACCCCTTGAAAATACAGTTCCTAATATTTAATCACGTCCCATCTCACACTTCCCCTTCTATATCAATCAGGAATTATCAAATAATGCCTTCCCTAACTGCTAAATACCTTGGAATTCAGCTAGATTACAAATTGAATTTAAAACACCACACCAAATTAATAAAAAGACGTATGATAACAAGAGCCAAACACTTCAGAGCTTTAACCTACAAAAACAAAGGTATAAGTATCCGAACTGCTACAAAAATTTATGCATCCATATGCCTTCCGATACTTAAATATGGACATGTTTTATACCTCAATTGTCGACTTCCAACTCTTAATAATATAAAAACGGCAGCAACTACAGCCCTGAGAATTATCAAACAAATCCACTTCATAATCCTTCAAATGAATTGCTTTACAGCAAAACAAATATTCAGCCTATTAAAACAGCTATCCTTAAAGTTTGCCAATCGTCATAATATGGAAATAATGCAACATATGTTTATTACCAGACCAAGACATCAACCCTCAAAGTTCAAGTTTCCTGAAAAAACAATTCAAGAAATATTAATTACATTGTCTGAAAATCTTTAATATTGTTTAAATTTAGGTATGCAATGTAAACATTTTTTTTTTTTAGTACAACAGCTTTGTAAATGACTTATTTGTTATAAAAAAGACAGGCTGAAGGACCTCGGTCGACGGCCGATTTGTCGACGGCCGTGAAGGACAAAAAAACAAAAAGGGTAAAAACATTGAACAAATATAAATGAGGAAGAGAGAATTCTAAAGTTGCAAAGTTGAGGAAAGATAATAAATAATTCTTCAAATAATTCATTGTTTTCTGAAGTGTCCTTCATTTTTTCATTTCCCTTTCTATACAATATAATTTATTAGTAACCAAAAATATGAATTTAGGATTTCATCAAACTACATTTTTTTCTAAGAAAACTGATGCAAACCGCATCAAAATCAGACGATTTTAAATTAATAATTATAATATTTATAAAATAAGTAAATATTCATATTCAAGTTATTCCGATAACAAATTTTAGATTGGTTTAACATTACGATACATGCTTGGAATGAACTTTAATGTCAGTTGTAGAGATAGTTTTAGAGAACGTGAAATATTAACCCTGCCTGGTTTCTACATATATAATGTTTTATGATTTGTTAAAACCAATTTTGAGAGCTTTACTCAACATAGAAACAATCATAACTACGATACGAGGGGTAGGAATGACTTACAGTATGATGCACACCACCTTGAGCTCTATAAAAACAACCCATATTATCAAGGTGCTTTATTCTATAACAAATTGTCAAATGAGATTAAACAATGCCACTCCATAAAAAATTTCTAAATGCCTGACCATATCGGTAGTAAAACATTTTTACAGTTGCCTTATTGCTTTGTTTTTTGTCTTGTCTTTTGATGTGATAGACATTTTATAATAAAACTGTGTACTTTAAATTTTATCTTATCACTCCACTATTTTACTCTAAGTTCTAAGTTTTATCTTGTACTCTAGTTTTAAGTTTTATCTTGTACTGTAGTAACTAGCATTAAGTTCTGTTTGACACATCCAATATCATGTAATTGATCAAATGGGAAAATAAATATCTATTCTATTCTATATTTAAGAGCGAGTTGTATCAAACTATGCTAACCCGGTGTTAAGCTAACACCGTATTAAAATTTGACACTGGTTTTATTCGATGTTTTCTCTATTTGCCATATAATGGTATTTAATGATTTATATGCCATTTCGTTGTATTTATTCAGCATATAGTAGAATTAATATAGTTTTTGGGTGATTAATATTAACTATAATTTGATCTAGTATTAACAAATTATAATACTGTACATAAAACCATCTAGTATATTATTTTGTGTCCCTATAATATATCTATCTAAACCTCTAGAAATTTATTGTACCTCTTGTAAGGGCGATTTCTTTTGTGTGCACTCGTAATAATAATAATTACACATATTTTGTTGATGAGCAAGTTACTAAACTCAATTTTTATTATACATGTAACACATATCTTTATTTGTGTATACTGGGTTTATCAGTATTTATTAAAGTTGTAGTGAATATTTACTGGTTTTCGTCCTATTACCACTTACCTTTGGCTTTAGGGTATATGTTGACTAAAGAAAATCATTTGGCGCCTTTTTAGTCATCTCATGTAATTGTTCTATTAGGCCCGGTACTTTCATCTCCAGTTAAAGCTATTCTATAGATAGATTTCATGAAAACAATTATTGACACAATTGTATCCAAGGAAATTATTTGTAGAATAAATTTATCGGGAGATGAAAGTACCGGGCCTTAGTATAAAATTTTTTGAAGTCAAAGAAAACACAAAAGTATAATTTACTTACCCACGCCCCTTACTGAAAAACTAACTAGCCAAAATATAAAGTGAACATTATTTAATTCTTTTAAAAAACAGGGTAACAACTCTTTACAACATATAAGTCCACAGTGGTTGTATTTTCCGGACACAACTGTCCTAATATAAACGAAATCAAACTTGGGGATTATTTATTTCTTTTTCAAATACGTGAAATATTTAGGAGTGATTCTGGATGAAAAATTCAAATGGAACCTCTATATTGAGAATATAATAAACCGTTGCAACAAAAGCATAAATTTTCTAAAAATGTCTACTAAAACCTGGTGGGGTGCGGACATTCAAACCGCTCTTCTATTTTACAAAGCATACATAAGATCAATTTTGGACTATGGATATACTCTTTATGGATCTGCATGTAATACTCTTTTATACTTACAAAGTACAGCATTACGGATACGTTTAGGAGCCATGAGATTAACACCAGTTGATGTTTTATATGCCGAAGCTTTGGTCCCGCCTCTTTCGCTTAGATGATGCTAAATTTTGTGATACCATTTTATATGGTAAAAGCACACATTGGCATAAAAAAACAAGCTAAAAACTCTTACTCTTCGCCAATTTACTGAGCTTTCTATAGATACGTATATAATTGTTACACATTCTATAGGATACTCTTCGCAGTTTTCTTGTAAATAATGTTAGTTTTTGGACATCCTAAATTTTGTGATACCTGATATCTTTGTTGTGAAAAAAATTATATGAAAAAAAAAATGAAAAAAAAATCCAACCTGTGTGGGATTCGAACACGGGACCTTTGGATTGCAACGCAAGCAAGCAAGCAAGCAATAACAAGTTTAACATTATATGCTTCCCGGAATCTGGCCCAGAGCCAGCCAGATAACCACGACGTGCAGCGCCGTGGTGGGTGTCGGGCTGGGCGGGGCAAGTCCAGTTTGGCTAAATCTGAATATAAAAGGTTAAAACTCCTGCCTAAGAATAAAGGTTAAAATTAACAATTTGGATCAATAATAGTACACAAAAATACTTTAAAAATAATTAAAATAAACACTTTAAAAACTAGCGGTTTGGTGCACAGACGAACACTTTGGAATTTTCATTACTGACACGGGAAAACAGAACTCAACGAAAAAACCCCTTCGAAGCAATTCCACCCTGGTGATCTTCCTGACAGGAAGGTGTGTTGGATAAAAGGTGTGGTTTAAAATATTTGAATTTTTAGGGAATTTTTCAGTCTAAACGGAATTTAGAAACAAAAAGGACAAAAGAACAAAAAGGGTAAAAACATTGAACAAATATAAATGAGGAAGAGAGAATTCTAAAGTTGCAAAGTTGAGGAAAGATAAGGAGTAGGGTCCCACATAACACAGCCCGCACTCAGCACGCACCCGCACACACTAAGCACAAACAGTTTGTACTCAGCTTGCACAAGCACACACCAAGAACAAACTGTGCCATGTGGGGTAGAGATAAGTTATGGTAGGGGAAAGTTTGGCTAAGGGATTTGCCGGAAAATAGGCAACGCCTGGTATGGTAGGGGGTGTCTGATATCGAAAAGTATGGCGTTATGCTGTCTGATTCTTGTTATATTGCGGGTTAGTGGACTATCGCCCAGTTTGAATTGATAGAATATTTGTGAAATTTCTTGGACGTAGTCCGCTAGGGGGGTTATGTCGTGACAATTTGCGTATAGATCTCTGAAGGAGGTGCACTGTCCAAACCAGAGATGAGGCGCATAAATTTGTGCTCAAGAACTCGAAGTTTTCTCATTGTCGTGGCCGGAATGCTGCACCATACCGGCGCCCCGTATGTGATTGCCAGCCTGATCACCATTGTGTACAACATTTTTTTATTTTGTCTGTTTAGTCCTGGCCAGGAGCGGATACAGACTCCTGGACACGGAGTAGACCTTACAGTCTTTGCAACGCAAAGCTTTAGACGCTGCGCCACCACCTATTGTTACGAAAATATATTGTCCGTGATATATATCTTTTGACAATCATACATATTTCAACTCGCATTTCTATGAAATATATATTAGTAAAATTCATAAACAAAAAAAAATATATTATGGAAATAATATTTCGCAAGATTTCCATTTTAGTACAAGCGACAAAAATTAAGAGAACATTTTTTTTTAAATTAAATAATTAATAACTTTTTTATTTACTGATCGATTTTCTTCAAAAACAATAGGGTTCTTACTCTAGCTAACACTAACTTACTTTCTAAATTTCAATACAATCGGACTTTTCTTTCTTAATCGTGCTTACAAGAAACGTGACGGACGGACGGACAGATGGAAGGACAGACGGATGGACAGACGTACATTTTGAAAGTTGTTCAGAATTCGTTCACTAACACAATGATATGAAAATTTTTTTCTCTACGAGAGATATTTACGATTTTAGAAATGTGCCGATCAAATACAATATACTCTTCGTTTTTGCGAAGAGTATAATAATGAAGTTGTCGACTCTTTGGCCAAGGAAAGCATCATCTCAGGATTCCCATTTGAACAAAAATCTGTCTATCTGACTCCAACAACATTTTAAAATCTAAATTTAGAAATAGATGGTTAGAGCTGTGGTGGGAGCTTTTCCATTCCAACCCTACTAGATATACACATATTCATCCTGACCTCCCATCTAAATTTTGGCACGAAAATTATGAATATCCAAGAAAGTATATCACAACAATAATACGTCAAATTTGGACATGCCTGTTACCAGACCATATGCATAAAATAAATATTCTGCCTTGAGAGAATTGTGATATTTGTAATATTAAAGGTGACCTGGATCATATTTTCTTCCAGTGTTCTAAATATAGAGCAGCAAGTGACAGACACTATATAACAATCTTATTAATTATAATATTTAGGCTCCTTTTAATATACTTTCTCTTCTCAGCCACTACAATAAACAAATTATTGATTGTAAGTATCATCGGTTTTTTGGAAGAAAGAATATTTTGTTATGAACTTTGTGATTGAATGTTTAAGTAGGGTAGCTTCGTATCCTCTGCTGCATCTTTCAATTTATAGTGGTCCTGTAATTTTGTTTGAGTTTAAAAAAATAAATGTCCTGATAGACCCCAGGACGAGAAGCGTGTGTCCCAGTTTTTTTTCTTCTTCGCTGATCTTCAATATTTGTTTTTTCATTGTCCACATAGGTTAATTGGAATAAATGGTTTTTAGGGTAGCGGTTGGCTGTATGCCAAAAAAAAAAAACTCTTTACATCATATGTTTTAGTTCTGGTCAAAGTGTGGAATAAAGGCCATTGTCGGTTAAGATGGGTGAATTTGCCCCCGCACGGATTGTGCTTATTTTGTTTTGCTTGGATTGTTATAAACATCACTTACAATTTTGCAAAATTTCAGCCCTTCATATTAAACCGTTTTCGAGTAAAAAAAAATCGAACATTTTCGTAAATGATTTTCATCTGTTGAACGGCATAACCGATTCAAATACAATTTTAACACAACTAACCGGAACAACCTGCAGTGTTGCCAGACTGCCACCACTACGAAATTCCCCGCTTTAAATGCCTTTTGTCTCTGATCTTTCACAAAGTAGTGAAAGTTTGCCACAGAATGCCAACTAGAACCTAGGCATGGGCCTAGATAGTAGACATTTTTTTTGGGACTCCACAAAAATGACATCAATTTCAAAAAATTAGGGACTATAGACTATTATCTCAAGATGCTACAAAAAAAATACGATAATTTTAGCATCACCTTATCACAATTTAGAGAAAATAAAAAAGGACATTTTATTTTCTTAATAATACCGATTTCAAAAATTAGGAATTATAGAACACATCCCAAAATGTTACAAAAAAAATATGATAATTTTAGCATCAGGGTACCTACCATAATTTAAAAACATAAAAAATGACATTTTATTTTTTTTAAGGACCTTCTACTGATATTGCCGATTTCAAAAAATTAGGGATTATAGAATACTATCCCAAGATGCTACAAAAAAAATATGACAATTTTAACAGCAGCGTATCACAATTAAAAAAAATAAAAACGAACATTTTATTTTTTCAAGTACCAAGTATCCATTGATCGCTTTAGAAAAATTATGTATGGTAAAAAACGATCTTAAGATTCTACAAAAAAAATGGTAGTTGTGCCGAAACTTTATAGGTGTTAAAAAAAATCTAGAAAAATTCATTAATTTTTTTTTCAATGTTCCCGTTGTCAAATTCTGTTCCAATTTATTCCACGTTTATGTTCTGGTCTAATCCAAGTTCAAGTGATAGTTTGGAAACAGAATAAAATACAGTTGAAAACTTTCGGAGATTTGAGAGCTGATTATGAAAAATTTGTTCTTTTAGGAAATAAAAAAAAATTTAGCAAAGAATGTTGCAGTACTGTTAATCTCCCTGTATTTGATGAAGCTGATAATATTTGTGTTCTACAGAAATGTGTTATCCCTGAATTACACATTTTGCAAGGTTTGGTAAATCATTTATTTTGGCATAGTTTAGTTCCTCTTTTAGGTAAAGAAAAAGCATTGTTATGGCCTAAAAAATTAAAACTTATTTCTAAAAATTATCATGGAGATGCTTTTGAAGGAAACGCTTGCAGGAAATTGTTGAAGGAAGCTGATAAACTTAATGATAAAGAGATTTATAAAAAAGTAGGTGTTTTTAAAATTTTACCGTATATTGCTGCTTATATATATATATATAAGCAGCAATATACGGTATATGACAATGATAATTTTTAGAAATAAGTTTTAATTTTTTAGGCCATAACAATGCTTTTTCTTTACCTAAAAGAGGAACTAAACTATGCCAAAATAAATGATTTACCAAACCTTGCAAAATGTGTAATTCAGGGATAGCACATTTCTGTAGAACACAAATATCATCAGCTTCATCAAATAGAGGGAGATTAACAGTACTGCGACATTCTTTGCTAAATTTTTTTTTATTTCCTAAAAGAACAAATTTTTCATAATCAGCTCTCAAATCTCCGAAAGTTTTCAACTGTATTTTATTCTCAGTTTCCAAACTATCACTTGAACTTGTATTAGTGCTTGCACTTGAATGATTACAGTAAGGGTTCTTTTTTAAATCATCTAGTGTAACAAAGCAGTATGGGCAGGGATACATTGCTGATGCAGTTTGTTGTCCATTTACAACTAGCAGAAGTTTAAAATCTGAAACAAATTTAAAAGGTATATATACTATATACTTTTGAGATTTACACTTTATGTTTGGAAACAAAATACGAGTAGCTACCTAGCGGCAAAGAGTGTAATCCAAATAAATTATTTTGTCAGTAATGAAAAAATGTATAAACATTAAAACACTTACAAGTAAAAATAATTAAATTTTAATTAAACGTTTTTGTTTCTTGGTTATTTCTAAGTGTTTTAAAACAAATGAAATTTAATTTTTAGTAATGGAATATTGTCGAGTAAGTTTTTTTAATTAAAGAACTGTATTTACAAGATATAATAAACTTATTTACGATATTTTTTTTTCTAAAAGTGCTAAGTGCTCGAAGAAAAGGTTGATGTATACGAGTTACTGTATTGCAAAGGGTTAAAATCCAAAAATGTGGATAAAACGCGAAAGGGATCAGCTACGATTTTAAATTTCATAAATTTTGAATCTACTTTTAATGTAGAATCATCCTGTGCAAACCGATTTTGGACTCATTTTCATCATAATTTTTCCACCTTCAAGCACACTGTGCATGGTATCATAGTACTTACCTCTACATTTTATCAAAATATAATATACGGAAATATTTTCAGTCTTCGTTATAAGCTAAACAAAATATAAATTTAACGCTTACCTAAGTTTATTTCCACTAATTCAGCTTTATCAAGTTTATTCGAAGTTTCATCTCTTTTCTTCCTCTCGGCATCTTCAATTTCAGTTACAGACAACGAAGACAACTGGTTATCAGTGTCATCACTATGCTGAACAACAAGTTTACTTTGACTAAAATGCTCAGTGCCTGAATCAGCAGTGTCCTCTAGGCTATCGATGGATGGTGTTTTAACGTTTCCTTTAGTTGTATCAAAAAAAGAACCTGTAAATGAACCCCAAATACTAGTAGTCATTTTATTTTCTTTTACTGCTTCTTCAGGACTTTCTTTTTTTACATCTTTAAGATGTCCAGATTGGCTGATGCCCCAATTACCAAAAAAGTCTTCAGAATTTGTATCAACAGGAGTATTCGCTGGCACAATATTTGGATCTTCTTTGATATCTAGGGCTTTATCGATGGTCCTCTGTGCTTCTTTTAAAGCTGACTTTGCTATATTAGCTAATCCTGCAGCATCAAACCAGCTCATTTTTGGTCATTACAAATAATCTAAAAAAATGTATTTTGAACCATCACTATTAGTATTAATATAAATATGAAACCGAAATATATACTTACAAAAATGTTATTACATATGTAATAAATTATACTAATTCATAAGGAATTAATGTAATTATTGTTTTTAAAATTTGACGTTTGTGACATGTTGACGACGTTGACGTTAGTATTTTCTTCTTCTTCCTTTCGATGATGTTTAACCCATACATGACGGGGTATGTTGTGCACCTGCTTGAACTTCTGACCTGTGATACAAAGTCTAACTAAAGACTAAAGACTAGTACTTAGTTCTTTATAATTAATTCCAGCATTTTAAATCTGCTGGAGGGTTCGTCAAACAGTTAAGGTACCCATTCGCAAAAAATGGGAAGTTTCAAAAAAATAATTTTACATTCCTGAAATTTGGTATAGAGGTATAAAATTGCATTCTAAATAACTTTTCTTAGTGGAATTTTTTCATATTTTGAAAAATAAATGTATTTTATTAGTGGTGATTTTTACAACTTTGCTTATAAAACACCCTGTAGAACATCAAATCAAGTCATTTTTGGCATATTTTAGTTTTACAACAAGCAGGACTCAATCCCCAAATACCATTCCAAAATTCCAAAATTTTTGGTCCATTACACCTCTTTTGTTACATCTATCCTGGGACAGACTATATATTCTTACTAATGTGCTCATAATATATATATAAAGAAAAATTAAATTACAATTGAATTCAAATCTTTATTTTTTCACAACTATAAATGTATTGAAAAACAACGAAATTGAAACTACTCTTAAATAGTTTTGGGTCAAATAGATTAATTAATTAGCTTATTGGTGCTGAGTCGGCAGTAGATCAATTATACCCAGCAAACATAAATATATAGCATATACGTAAATGCTACGTAAACTAAGTTTTGCAGAAGTAACGTGCTATGTAAAATGTGACGCATAATCATATGTGCATACTCTGCGAAATGTCAGCAACATGTGCATATGATTTTTACATAGTGAAGAGGTAACACTGTGACCTCACGGTATAGAACAAATGACGTAGCGTATATGTATATTCAACCACTTGCTATGTAAAGCATACGTAACTAATTTTATCTCTTTATAATAATGTAGCATATACACTGAAAAAAAAAAATGGTTTGATTCAAGAATATATTGGTTTTTATATACGTAAGTAAATATATTCTTCATATAAAACAAGTAAATTTATTTCAAGAATAATTAATTTACTACCAGCTGTTGATTACTTGCCACAAATGTATTTGTTTTATATGAAGAATACATTTTTGCGTATATTTAAACCAATATATGCTTGAATCAAACCATTTTTTTTTGAGTGTATGTATATTCAACCACTTGATAGTGACCTTACGGTATGTAACTTATATACTTTTTATCTCTTTATGATGTAGCATGTATATGTTTTATCTACCAACCTATGTTCAAAATAGCATATCCCAGCACTTTTTAAATATTGATACTACACAATTGGATTTTTAAAGTTAAATATATGAATAAAGTTCCTATAAGTTATACAGAAAAATATATTTCTTTAGAAAATTACCGAAGTTGACACCAAGTTTTATTTTTAAGTTGGATACCTTATTTAGAGAGCCTAGTAGTTTTATATTTTGAATGAAATTTTTTTTGTAAAAAATGGTTATATTTAGAATATAAAATATCTAGCTTTCTAAAAATGTTCCGAGGTATTCTACTTAAAAATAAAAGTTGATGTCTCCTCCAGTTATTTCCTAAAGAATATCAATTTTTCTGGACAATTCATGAGGAATTTATATTCATATATTTAACTCCAAGAATCCAGTTCTCTAGTATCAATATTTAAAAAGTACTATAGGGTGCTATTTTGAACATTAGGTATATAAAACAAATACATCCCACATCAAAAAGAGATAAAAAGTATATAATGCAGATACGGTTGTCTGATTTGTCAACATATATTAGCTTAGAAAAGATTCTAGACTTGAATGACAGTTTAAACTAAGTTAATTAGTAGGTATCAACAAAGTTTCAATTCCATCTAATCTCTGCATATCCCAGTAGGTAAACCAGGCATTAGGCGTTGTCCTCGACGTTGTCATCTATATGTTCTTTAGAAAGCAGCTATACGATATTTTTTCTTCTCCAATGATGTATACCCACCTACCTACCTTGCCTTGCATTCCTAGTAAAGCTCAAATTTCATTTAATTTATTTTATTAACTGTTGATTTAGGAGAGATTAATACTAGTGTCTTTTGTGTAACTATTCTATATTCAAGTTAACTAAGTATCTACAATAAGTGTTAAGCATTTCTCGGGTCGTTTCTGATTGTACTCGTTCTTTGGTCAGCCGTCATCACTCTGACATTTGCTATTTGAACATTAGTTACACAACCTGTAAAAATAATTGAAATATTAGTCTATTTCATATACGGGGTGGTGCACCATTTAAAACTTCCCAGGCTTGTAATTTTCTTATTTTTTAAGGCACATCAAATTGTAGATATTTTTAAAGCATTTAAAAAAAAATTTTTTTTAAAAATTGTTAAGAAAGAAATCTTAATTTCCTTGAATAATTTTTTTCGTCACCCTGTGCATGAACTGCGTTAATGTTTTCTTATAAAGGTTTTAATTAGCTTCAATTTATATTATTACGTCATATTCGAAATTCTTTTTGGTTTTAGAGAAAGTAATTAAAAACACTCCAAACTGATTTTTTTTTTTAAATTACTTTGAAAGGAATGTAAATAATAATTTTATGCTTTATCTGTAAAAGACATATCACAAACAATATTCAGCGTAATAAAACAGTAACAAAAAATTTAAAAAAATATTTTTAAAAACTAACTTATATTAAAATGTACTAAGTAGTGAATTGCAAATTTCTTAAGTTTTTTTATTTTAATAACATAAATTGAAGCTAATTAAAACCTTTATAAGAAAACAATAACACAGTCCATGTACAGGGTGAGGTAAAAAAATATTCAAAGAAATTAAGTTTCCTTTCTTAACCATTCAAAAAAAAAAATTAATCACTCTGTATGGATATTTAAAGGCTTTAAAAATGTCTACAAGTTGATGTGCCCAACATGGTCATCGCTTCGAAAATAAAAAAGTTACAAGTCTGGGGAGTTTTAAGTGGCGCACCCTGTATAGTGTAGTAAATCTGGTTATATAGCTTGTATCCCTTTACTAAATTGTGAAGAAAACTAGATGCAAACTATTTTGATCAATTAGTTAAGTTATTAAACAATTTATGATAGCTTAAATAATAATGTATATATTTTAACAAAACTTTACGAAAACACGCTTCCAATGGAATGGAAAATTTGAGGTTGATCCGATAAGTTTCAGAAGTATACTGCTTTAAACATGAACCGATGTGCTCAAAGTGCTGTCATTCAATCCGAAAGTCTGCCTCAAAGTTGAGTTTACACTGTTAAAACCCAGCTATTCAAAATCAGATTTGTCTAATCTGCCAGAGATGGTGATCTGGGGATTATTGGAGTATTTCAACATAAGAGTATGCAGCATATAACTGCCAAAAAAAGGGGGAATGAAAATGCAACTAGGAGTGAATGAATTCACGCAGCTTCTATATTCTTGATTAATTTTAAAGCCTCTAGAGATCTTAGAATATCCTGGTTTTTTGAATTTCGCTCTAAAATTAAGAGATTTTTTTACAAAATGTAATAAAAAAATATGCTAAATAAGCCCATTAAATCATCACACCAAATTTCAAGTGGAAATGTTTATAACGCCAAAAAAACAATAACAAAGTCGAAAATTGAACCGTTGACTGTTTAAGTGCATCAAGTCATAGAACAATTTGTTTTAGAATGTAGATTTTTCTCCTACTCTTCAGTGGTGTTAACACAATTTTCTTAAACTATTTAAAATCATTTTAAATTTTTTATAAAGAACGTTTTTTCTCAGAATTAAACAATTAAAAATTATTAGAATGCTTCAAAAGATCACAAAAAAAGAAACAATTTAAAAAACGGGGTTTTCTACGCCAATTGGGAGCCGTGAAGCATGAAAAAAATGCATTTGTTAAATAATTGCCAAAAAATTGTTTTAAATAATTTTAAAATACCTACTTATTTATGCAACAAGTGTGTAAAGCAGTACTTTTTTCATGCATAAGTTGTAGATGAGTGCATCAATCTTGTGAGTAGTGAGTAGTTTCTTTAACAGTCATATAAACAAATTGTTAATTAACGCCACTGAAAAGTAAACATCAGCACATCATCACATCATCACATCAACAACGATTCAATTTTCGAACTTGTTACTGTTTCTTAAGCGTTTTTTGTATAAATACCTATTAAATTATATTATACTATTACATTCGAGAGCCATTTGATATTAGAAAATGTGCGGGGACCTTTACCAAGATGATTTAATTCTACCAGAAGCATATTTTTAATAATGACAAATCTTAATTGTCTTAATTTATTGCAGCAAAATTAACCATAAAGTTTCAGACAATTCTAGTTTTCTTCGTAGTTTTATAATGATCAAATTAATTTTTTTAATGGCGATACAAGCAATATCATTAATCACAAGACAACAAGAAAAGGGGCTGCACTTTAATCAGAACCATTTAATCCTGTTTTTTAACATGTTGAAACCGATTCTGACATTAAAAAAAAAAATTATCAGTTTTTGGTTACCACCTCTTTTATCCCCTAAAAAGGGGCAATGGTTTTGTCCTAAGGTTATGATCTAATTTTTCTGAAGTATTTTGACGTGCTTAAGCCAATTTTGGACAAAAGAAAAATTTCCAGAAAATATTAGCCTACTTTTACACATACAAAACCTTGAAATATATGTACAATACAATAACGAACACAAATTAGGTGCTATAAGATGTCGGTAAACAATAACCATACCTATGCATAGTACTTACTTCGCAAAAGTTTGTGATCTGGGTTTCCTTGAATTACAACTTCTTACGCTGGATTCAGTTGAACTTAATAATGTGGGAGCAGCACCAACATACAGCTTTTGTGTAACAAACTCCATGTAATGATATAATTGTCTGTCGAGAATGACGATTGCCCGTGAAATAATTCTAACCTATAAAAAGATTACGTTTCATTTAAATAAATATCTTTATAAAAACGGTACAACACAAACTTACTTTTGGGTCATTCACTGGAAAATGGTGCTGCACCTTCAATTTAGGTATGTACACCAAATTCGCAAACAAGAGGGCAAGTTTATGTTTGCACCTAACCTCTACACTAATAAAACGTCCAAACAAAATAATATTTAAAGAAGTCACAACGCTTATGGTTCACAGTTCTGCATCAAAGTTATTAAAAGACATCATCCACAATTTTTCACAAAAATGATCAAAAAACACAAACGTTAGATTTTACATCATTTTATACTGGCGTGCTGCGTGAGCATGACACTGACGCATTCCATGAGTTCGATGTAGAGATGAGTTGCTATTTAACAACCTGTTATTTTATAACTGTTATTTGTAAATAGCATTAGCAGACTGTTATTTCTGTTCGAAAATAACAGGAGAGAAAATAACAGATCAGATAGAAACACGACGTAGTAAAAATGTTCTTGCTGACTGCTGTTAAACTGTTATTCAGAAAACAGTAGCAACAGATGGAATCGCAACGCAACTGCTAATGTAGTTCAATGTTATTGAAGTTGAATATTATTGTGGGTATCTTGAGCCATCGGCTTTATGTATACCGTAGGCGCCTACAACTTTGAACATTTTTTAACATATTTTTAAAATATCTTAAATATGTTTTTTTTCATTGAGAAAAGAAAAAGTAAGTTATAGGGGCATCATCTTTAGCTACACATCTCCACATCAAAATCTGTTAAAAACAAAATTACAATGTCTTATATATATTTTTTTTAGATGTGTTCAAAGTTGGGGCTCTATAACCCTTCTTTGAACAGTGATATATTATTACAAATTTCAAAGAAGTAAATTGACAGGGACAACTTTGAACACTACAAGAATTTTTAAAAAAATATTTAAAAAATATTTTGATAAAAAAAATCACAAAAAAATGTATATTACTCTGAAACGAAAATGTTATTATTAATAATTAAAAACAGAACAATCTATAAATAAAAATAAAATCTTTTGACCAGTAACACTTAAAGATTTAAAACAAAAACAAAAATATTTAACTGTGGGTAAATATTAACTAACCCATGGTTTTAAAAAAATGCTTTATTTCACCCTTATTAAAGATCAGAGAATTTCTCCTATCTATAGTAGGATAAGACAAACACTTTATAATTTCATTATTAGGAATTAAACCTGTGTCCTCAACGTTAGGCCAAAAAAATTTGTCTGCCTGTTTCCTTGAAATCCTTAAAAAAGTGACTTCTACATTATTTTCCTGTTTAGACACATTTAAAATTTTGCCTATGTAATGCTTCACATGGTTCTTCACTTTAAATTCTACTATGTAAAATTTATCTGGGATGAGTTCAAATTCCTTATTAGTTTCTTCTTTGTCACTTGGTTTTTCTTCACTACTGTCAGATGTAACATTGTCGCTGTCTTCTATATTTTCTTCAAAATCTACTTCATCGCTGGATTCTCTTTCAAGCTGCTCGTCACTCTCTATATCCTCTTCTTCTTGTTCAAGCTGCTCGTCATTCTCTATATTCTCTTTTTGCAAATCTTCAAGTCTGACACATTTTCCAGCTGGAACCTGTATTTTTTTTCTTCTTGTTTTCTTTGTTCTGTCTTTGGTTCCTCTAAGTTTCTGTAACACATCTATGAATGAACTGGAAACAATTTCCTCGATAGGCAATTCCTCATTGTTTTCTTTGTAATCTGGTAATCTTTCCTTGACCTTTTTTGGATTAAAGGGTATATTCCAGACTTTCGAAATCCTGATTTTAAATTATCTGACATTTCTTTGTCATTTGGATATATTTTTTTATATAGGGATTTTAATAATCGAGGAAATTCATCTTTGGATACTGTTTGGCTTTTTCTCCTGCTTTGAATTTTATAGGTGTCCAAAACACTGCGCCAAGCCCTCTTTAAAGGACCGTAATAAGCAACATCTAACGTTGCATCAAGTGACTTGTGTTAGCTGGCAAACATATAAATTTAACATCATGCTGTTCCGCTAATGTTAAGACAGATTCAGTAAAATGGCTACTCAAGTTGTCGCCTATAATGGCCTTAGGTCCTGGAATATTTTTTACAAAAGGTATAAATGTACTTTCAAACCAGTCTGAGAATATAATAGCATCAAACCACCCCGATTTGGTTCGGTTATACCTAGTGTGTGGAGGTCCTCCCTCGGTCCAAGTTGTCCACGTTTTCGGCTTTGTATATCACATAAGCTGGCAGCATCTCACCTGAAGCAGAGCCACAAAACATGATGGAGACTGCATTCTTTGTACTATTTCGGACTCGCTCAGGATATTTTACACCTCTTTTAAATATGCATTTTTTATTTCCAGGATTATCTGTCAAATTAGTTTCGTCATAATTGAATAAATTAGTAGGTGGTATCCCATTAATACTTTCTTTCAAATTGTCAAAATATTCTTGAATAACTTCACAAGACACAGAAGCCCTGCTTTTTTTAATGTTTTGACTCATGCGTAAGGTCAGTCGTTTCTGGCGTTTTAAAAAGCCTCTTGCCCATTTTGAACTGGGACAATTGTCTTTAAATTCTAGAACATTTCGTCCAACCTTAGCCAAATAATTCTTTACAGCAATCCTTATATCAATCAGGTCAAATGGGAACCCCCACTCCGCAACTTTTAACAAATGCGTAACAAATGCATTCTCCTCTCTCGATGAAAATACAGTAGGATGGCCTACTTTTTTAATATGTTTATTATTCTTTTTATGACTCAAAGTTCCTAAAGGGATTTTATATTTTTTCGAAGCCTCCCGGAGACTAATCTGTCCTGATTTAATTCCAGCTATGGCCCTATCCAGGGTCTCCTGTGTGTATTTTTTATAGTTGGCGCCAATTTTTCTTCTAGAAAGCATTCCTAAAAAAAAATATACCTATGTAAAGAATAGAAAATGTTAGTTTTACACTGTATTCCACAAATTTGAACATCACCTACAACTTTGAACGGTGTTCAAAGTTGCAGGAATCTATACCCAAAATAACAGCTGAACAAATTAAAATTATTTTAAAATTTATTTAAGCAAAATGTCACACTTTCTTCAATTGTGTGATATGGGAACTGTTTTTGGTAGTTAACAAAATAAATTGAAGAAAAAAAAACTTGTACTTACTATTGGCAAAAGTTTCTGTCACAAATTAACGTCAAATATAGCTATTTGACATTTGAACGTGTAGCATGAAGTTAGCAGATGTCAAAATTTCCAAAGTGGTACCAACGGATCACGTAAATTTCCCCGAAGCAGAATATGTTCTGATAAATTTTAAAAACTTAACCCGTTTTTATTATAATAATAACACATCTAAATTAGGAAACTGTTCAAACTTGCTGACCTGTTCAATGTAGTAGGCGCTTACGGTACACTTTTTAGTTGTTTTTTCAGTCATAATATATTGAAATCTTTTTGATTTTTTCTCCGTGTGTATATTTTCGATTACCCGCATACCGAGTTTAAAAATGAAGGGCTGCCAGAGTTGAGTTGAATATTTGTAGAAATCTCGAGCCATCCGTTTTATGTACTGACTTTTAGCTGTTTTTCAAATCATAATACGTTCAGAGCTTTTATATTTTCTTCTTCATATGTATATTTTCGTTCACCTGCATCTTCAATATTGTCATTATTAGATACGCTTTGTTCGGTGTGTTTCTGTGCTGGTATTTCTTTATTAATTTAACATGAAATAATAATAATTAAATGTTGAGGCTTAAAAAATGATTTATGTAAATAAAATTATTTATATGAACGTGATAGCTCTATAAAATATAAAAAACAAAGAATTTTTCTTGCCCGTCGGGCAGCAGCAGCATACTGTATAAAATAACGTCTATGAAATAACAGTTGCAAATTGGGCGCTGTGGCACAGTAGAGAAAAGACCAGTAGTTTCACTCGCAGCGGTCCCTTTGATATTTGTTGTACTCGATTTTATTTTTTTTAATCCACTGCGCATCTACTGTTTGTATCCCACGCGCATTTCGTCGACAGTGGCGACTGTTCAGAAACGTAAACGTAAACAAAAATAAACATCCGCCCCACCCTATATCATCACTGTCGTCGTGCCATCCACTGCGCATCGAATAGTTTAAGCCCACGCGCATCGCATGCACACTGAAAATCTTATACAACTGTTCCGGCTGAGTCGAACTACTGGTCTTTTCTCTACTGTGGCTGTGGTATACGAATGTCAGTACTTCTCGGCGATCTGTTATTTTTAAACTGTTATTTCAAAATAGCAGTAGCAGTTTAACCTGTTATTAAAAAATAACAGCTTTTACCCATCACTAGTTCGATGTCGTAAAACCGCTGCCCAAGGAATCACTACTTCCACATCCAGATTCTCTATCCAAGTCACTCATAACGAAAAAACTTTGTGTGTGGAAATAATTGTTTATGGAACTTTAATAATATAATATTTGAAATCCTCTACCCCAAAAACCAGTAAAACGATACCCCATATCGGTAGTGGGGTGGGGGTGGTGATAGGGGGTGGTAGTGGGGGTGGATGAAGTAAAAAAATATTTTGGGGTTTCTGGTTCTTGTACATACACTAAATCACAATTGTTTTTCATCCCCTTTAGTAAGGGGGCGGGGGTTGGTAATGGGAGTGGCTAATGCCAAAATTTTTTTTGAGACCTTAGCTTCTCTTGTACATACTAAATACCAATTTTATGGACTCTCACCTGCTCGATTTACCCATTTACCCCAAATTTACCCCAATTTACCTCCCAACCCTTCGACGGAACAAGATGAAAATATAATCTAGTTCTAGATCTCGTTAAAGTACCAAATTTCAAGTCAATATCTTAAACGGTTTCAGAGTAAACGTGCGCACAAAAAAAAGTTACAGACAGACAGACCGACAGACAGACAGAATTTTTTTTTCGCTCAAACTTAAAATCTCGACGTTTTATGGCATTTTAAGCCTATTTGAACAATAAAAATTTTTAAAAATTTTTTTTGTCGTTACTATACTTCCACTGGACGTGGAAGTAAAATGAAGTAGGTAAACATTTTTAAGTAAAATTATGTAGCAAATATGTAAACTTGTGTATAAATAATTAAGTTAATATGTTGACCTAAATATGATATTATTTTACGTATATGCTCTATGTAAAATTATGTAAAATATTTTATATAAAAATGTTCTATTAATGATATACCTCTCTCAGAGAGGTAAAGTTACATTACATTAATGTTTACTGGGTAAGATTCACATATATCATCTTGCACCAAATTTGTTTATTATATTTTATTTGTTACGTCATTCCAGAGGTTAGGTGACCAAAAAATGACGTCAAAATTACGTTGGTCTGCTGGATTGTTTCGCATGACTTTCTCAGTGACTGGGGCCTCCACCAATTTCAATATTTTCACCATGAAAACGATTTCCAATCTTCATGATTTTCACGTCACGCAATTATTTCTAAAAAAATGAACCCTAAACAACGCACCGAATCATTTTTAGACGGAAATTAAACAGTTGGTGCTGATTTTTTTTTTGGTAGCAAAACAAAAGTGAATTTTTTCTTTTCGAAATATTTGGTTTAAACATTTTTTTACAAGACCGTAAAGTTAACATCAAAACTATATAATAACGTTCATTAGCATTTTGCATTTATAAAACGTTCGCTTCCTTTAAACCATAGCTCACTTTTTTTACTACGACTTAGCCCTGGCCAGCCGCCCTGATTTTTTACCAACGACAATATACCGGACAATTTTTTAAAATAGTTATAAAAGAAAATTGTAATAATGTTTAATGCTGGACTGAAATATTTAATAAAAAATGTCTGTGTGTAACGTATATGTGCATATGCGTGTGACTCAGGCCCCACGTATGGGGGTGTCTATTGGGTACAGAGTTTAGAAGCTCAGGCTTGTGAAGGACATCTGACCTAAAGTGACTATTTTTGTCCTGGATTAGGCGGAACAGTCCCGTTTTGAGGTGGCGTTCCGCAAAAATCTCGTATTGGTTTATTTCTAGAAAAGGATTTTCGGATTTCTCCCCTCCCCACTCATCAATTATGAGACTGATGTAAAAAAATACAGATTTCTACTCGGCCGTCGGGTCCCCAATTTGATTCAGGGAGCCCGGTGTGTCTGTCTCTTGTATACATAACTTCTACTACCTTTGATGTCTATGTCAAATTTGGTACCTACATATACAGGGTGATTTCCCATGACATGCGAAAAAAAAAAAAGTGTACTAGTCTTCTATGTGGGAAAGTCCCTGCAAAATTTTAAAGTGATCCGAGGTAATTTAGTAATCACCGGCGCAACCATCAGGATTTCGTTCTTGGGGGGGGGGGCGCTGAAATAATATTAATCTATGCTTTTTTAGATAAAAACAAAACTTTACAAACCTCATAAATTTAATTCAAATCGACGTGGACCTCGGAGTTGAAGTTCGTGAATCACTTAATCGATTGTAACCAAATAATTTGGGTACCTAGTAAGGTATTTAGGTAGAGCATTATAGTTTGTGTGTTAGCTGTCTATTATTTTAGACCCTATATATATATGCATTGCTGGGAGGGAGGAGGTTTTAGCCCCCCCCCCCGTAGTTGCGCCACTGTTAGTAATTTGTGTTGCATTAAAACTTGCAAAGATACGCTACTGGTACTTGTCTGTGGTCAGTAATAGGGCGATGAACTTGTGAAAAAACATATATCGAAGATATGTTTACATTTCCTTAATTGGCATAAAAAGTTAAGCTGGCGTGCGGTCAAAGTGCCGCATTTTTGCTTCCGGTCGAACAATCAGGACTCCGCGGCAGGTACAAAGTGCCGCTGGTTTGGTGTTTTTGTGTTATTGACGGGTTTAAGTAAATATATATCTCTTATATCTACTTGTTGTGGAGTTCACTAGCATAGGGTCAATATCTTTTCGAATTATTTCCCTATTTTTGTAGTGTGTGATTTGATTAAAAACCAAAAAGTCACTTCTACCCTCTCCAGCTTTGCTGTCAATAGTGTCAATCCCAAGTCTAGTGATATGGTTGTACCGCGTTAAGTCAGATTGGTTAAAGTCATTGGCGGCGCATTTCTACAAAAAAAATAAGGTAATTTTTTTGGTCATATTTTTTTACTTTTTCATTTTTTTAACTCCTTTCGGCGGGGACAACCCACGGTCATTAAACTATAACGGTTAGCTCATCCAGTAGCTTCTAGACGAAGGAGCGCGCGGGGGGGAACTTCGGTCTAGCGCCTACGTCATGTAGCCACCGATATCTTTGTCTCTATCTTTTGCATGGGAATAGGATATATGTCTCTCTTACACGCTTTATTTGTTTCATTATTCAGATCAAGGTCAAAGTCTAGGTAGATCCAGAGCCGGCACTAGTTACCGCGTGTCGTGTTTTCAATTTGTCTGGCATACTATAACGACAGTGTGTTTATTTTTATATTGTTTGTCGCACGTCGCACTGTCACTGTCTGGTGTAATAAACTAGTTTGCTGTCGTCCCAGTGTATACTATTCGTTTATATCAGTGTTTATTAATTAAGTGAGTAGCAAAATGTCTAGTGCCGGCCTTGGCTGGGTCTAGAGGCTACGTCATTTTCGGTTTCCCCTCCCGTGCTCCTTCGTCTAAAAGCTGCTGGATGATGCAACCGTATAGTTTACTGACCGTGGGGACAACCTAGGTACTGATAAATTTTCCACATATGATGGTAGAGGTCACCCTGTATAAATAAATGGCATATGGTGGCCGTTAGCGGCGTGTGCAGTGTCATATATTTAATTACTTCCACATCAAGTGGAAGTATAGTAACAAGAAATTTTTTAAAAATTTTTATTGTTCAAATAGGCTTAGAATGTCATGAAACGTCGAGATTTCAAGTTTGAGCGAAAAAAAAATTTCTGTCTGTCTGTCGGTCTGTCTGTCTGTAACTTTTTTTTGTGCGCACGTTTACTCAGGAACCGTTTGAGATATTGACTTGAAATTTGGTACACATATGTACTTTAACGAGATCTAGAACTAGATTATATTTTCATCTTGTTCCGTCGAAGGGTTGGGGGGTAAATTTGGGGTAAATTGGTAAATCAAGCAGGTAAGAGTCCATAAAATTGGTATTTAGTATATATAAGAGAAGCTAAGGTCTCAAAAAAAAATTTGACATTAGCCACCCCCATTACCACCCCCACCCCATTATTAAAGGGGATGAAAAAAAATTGTGATTTAGTGTGTGTACAAGAACCAGAAACCTCAAAATATTTTTTTACTTCATCCACCCCCCACTACCAACACAAAAGGTCGGCCCGCTGATGGGCCGATCTTTTGTGTTTGTTGGGGGACTGTTGTATTAAAAAAAAGTACCTAAAAAAAATTAAAAAAAAAAATTAATTAAAAATTTTAGTTTTAAATAGTAGGTTATTTTAACATTTCCATTAATTTATTTGTAACTTTAACAATGTGTATCTTTTTCTGTGTGGGACTTTTATTAAATTTTTTTTTAAGAAGTCGACTTATTTAAAGGTGCATGTATGGTTAAAATTTTCGGGTAAGTTGCGTTACACCCTGTATATATAATAAATGTTGGATCAAATATGAATTGTTAGGACTGATGTGTTCTCTGGGAAACATTCGCGAAAATATTAAGTAGGCAGTGGCGTAACTAGACGTCATATGGGCAAGGGCGGATCCAGGGGGGGCACAGTGGGCTAGAATCCAAAATTTCTGGCCAAAATTCTGAAACTCTGCAAATGTGCTTATTGTGCAAAGGGTATTATAGGAAAAATAGTTAAAAAAAATTGACACCCTCTGGGGATGAGATGTAGGGGTTGAAATTATAAACAACCTTCGATATTTTTGAAACTCAGTTTACGTACTTTTGGCACCTAAATTTCTATGAAAGAAATAATGAAAAAATTATCAACCACTGGGGGTTATAAGGGTTGAAAATATAAATAATGCACGATTTTTTTCAACTTGGCATATGTGTTGATTGCACTTAGGTATTTATAAGAAAAATATTTTTAAAATACCTTCTTGCTTCACCGTGGGCCCGATATCCCAAAAACCTGGCCAAATTTGGGCTTAAAAACAAGTAGGATTTATGGTAAAAATGTTTTTAAAAAATGAAATCGTAAATGGGATTATTTTTTGAGGGTTCAATTATTGTGACCGTATCTCCGCAAATATTAACTTTAGAGACTTGCAACAAAGTGTATTGAATTGCACTTAAGAAAATATTAATTAAAAAAAAAATTCTAGGAATATATTACTACAGTAACCTTCACAGAGGTTACTGTAATAATATAAGGGCTAAAATTACATGTTGGTGGCCAAAAATCTGAAACTCTTTAAAGCTTTTGGAACATCTAGAGATTAATGGAAAAAATATTGAAAAAATTCTTCTTGCACTCAAGGGTGAAACATAAGGGTTGAAAGAAAATGCCGTTTTTTTAACTTGTGGTGTTTATTGAATACACTTTGTACAATTTAGAAAAAATAGTAAAAAAATGTAGCATTAAATTAAAATGTAATTACTAATCAGTATACTCGAAGTCGTCATTGTCGCTATCCTCGGTAATTTCCGAATCGGTCTCGGTTTCCGCAGTTTCAGCTTCGATGGTATCTAATTCTTTCTCTTCAACTGTCTCTCTTGATTCTTTCAGTAAATTCAAAACATCTTCTGACAGTTTGAAACTTGCTTTCTTTGGCAATAACGGTCTCATACTGGTTATCAGAGGATCTGAGGAGACTAGGAGGGCGTGCAAAAGATCAGTCATTGTCGCAACTATTTTTCGTGTATGCTTCTATCTGTAAAACTTTAGGTCCTTGTTTCTTGCCTCCTGTGCCTCCTCGGACAGTTGGCCTATTGGTAAAATTGCTGCACCGATTACTTCTGCCCCATGTATTAAAATTTTATGGACACTTGCCGGTAAATAATACTATGGATATTCTTTGATGAGTAGTGTAGCAGTTTCTTTCGCATACATGTTAAATTCATCTTTCTTGATTTGAAACCCAGAAGACATAGCACTTAATATTACAGAACACCTGTATATTAAATCTTCTCTAATCCCACTTATTCCCGCCGATAAAGACGGATTTGAAAAAAATCTACGCGAGGTATTTCCGTCATTTGAGGTTCCCGCGCCTCCGGATCTCACTCTGTCCACTTTTAACCCCATCCTTTTTTCAAAATCGTTTTGTATTATTTTTTTTCTATCTAATACGCTGATTTTTTTCTCTGTCCCTGTCGACTTCCATGATTTTTTTTCTAAACGGTACGAGAGGTGTAGGAAATATTCAAAAAATCTGATCCACGCATGTAACATTGACAGCCCGAATTTGAATGAGTCTTCATCTACTTTTGCTTGTAAGGCGCTTTATTCATATCATTCATATATTTTGGGGTTAATCCACACAAGTAACACTTTTGTGCTGAGGTGGTTTCCGTTAACGCGTTGCAGACTTTGCCGTCAACCATTGTTAATATTAATTTAGCACTCAGCACTGATAGTTTGTATAACATCTGCTTGAATTTGCAATATTCTTGAAATGGTGTGATCTAAAAGCGCCTGAATTTTTACTTCGGCCAGCTTCTCGGTGATAGTAATGTCCTTCGCTGGTGGATAGCAAGCCTTTTTTGCCGCTTGCACTTTATAATAGGCTGGGTATATATTTGCCCGATGTGCTTTTGCGTACATTCTGTGGGTTTCGTATGACTTTCGACTATCTTTACATTCGACTAACAGAGATAATGCTCTATCAGCTGAAAACTGTATGGGGCTGCGTCTTGTTATTTTTGTTTTCCAGGCCTCTCTCATTTTTGAGGCCCGTGTAGGAGTGGTTTCAGTTGCCTCTTCGACAAGTTTTGCAGCTACATGTTTTCCAGAAGTTCTTAGTTTCATTTTTGTTGCATATGAAAGTTCGGGTGTTGAAACTGTTTTTAAAAGTTTCGACACCTTTCTTCGTTTGCTCCTGTCACTACTTGACTCATAATCTTTCACTGGACGTCCTCGTCGTACTCCAGATGTTGATGGGCGTGGTGGCGGTGACGTAGGCATTGTAAAAATTACTTCTTTCTGCAGCCACGTTGAGGATTTCGCCAGAAAGCTTGCCTTACTTCTGCTGCACTTCGTCCATCTGCGGCTAATTTCTTTGCAAAAAAGCTGTAATTTTTGCTGCCAATCGGACATTGTTACGTCTGAAAGGTCTTCGGCGCCAATAACACGAAAAACTTCCTTGTAGACACGTTTTCAATGTCACCACCAGGAACCTTTGTCTCATGCCAAAACTCAAAAACCAGCTTCCGATCTATTCTTTTTTCCTCCATACCTGATGGGTTTGCTAGGATATCTGCAGACGAGAAAGATGTATTTAGTATTTATTATTATTATTCCATTATTTTTTTTCCATCGTCAGTTCTCATTTTATAACTGGTATTTTTCCATAGGGCACGTTGGCTGAGCCAACCACCCTCATGGTTCATTAAAAAACTTTCGGACTATTCTGGTTGTCCCAAGGATGACAGTCCCTTATTACTATTATTATTATTATCATTATTAATATTATATCAATAATCTATAACATTAATAACGCAACAATAACTAATTGTGAAAAAATGGTTAATTATTAAAAGATTCGCGCGCTTAGCGAAATTACCGCAGATGTTCGCGCTCCATGCAGCTGAGCCAAAAAAACATTATTACATGAAAACATGCAAACCAACGCAGTCCATTTTTTGCGTGTATATAATAGAGACCTTACATAATAATCTAATTATTAAATCACGTCACCCTGGCGTACCCCAAATTTTTATGGTTTTAAGTAAAGTAGAATTATCGTTTAAAAACTTGCCATTGCGCGTTGCTATAAAAAATGGTCCTTACCTGAATATTTTTCTACAGAAGTCAACAATACACAGATTCTCTTGAAGAGGAAGGATGGGTGGATTTTGTGTAAAACTTATGAAGGTTTCACTAAATTGATAACAAAAATTTCGCAACTGGAACTTGCACGATATTTCATAGTGCTCACTGCTTGAAATATGTCGATCGACTAAGCGCAACTTTCAGTCCCGAACAGCATCAGGTACTAAAATGACACAGTAATAGTACTGGAATAGTCCAAGAAGGACTGAAGGGTTCTCTACCTGGGAAATTAGTACCAAGTGTAAACTCCACAGTTGACATTTTTCATTTTTGGCCAGGACCTTGGGAAAATATCCCACTGTGGGGGGGGGGGGGGGGGGGGGGGGCAGTAGGGACAATTGAGATTTAGATTCCGATGCGAAAAATTTTTTTTTCTGATTTCTAAAATTTTTTGTAGATGTTAGTGCCCCCCCCCCCCCCAGTAACCTTTCTGGATCCGCCCTTGCATATGGGGCTCCAGGGCAAAAAATTGTTGGGGGCCCCTTATTATATTATTTTCCTAATACCTAATCCTAATCCGAAGAAACATTTTTTTTTGATCCCAACATTTTTTGATGACCGGAGGGAGAAATCCGAAAAAAAATTTTTTTGATCCCCAACATACATTTTTTTCATCCCAACATTATTTTGATGAGCGAGGGGGGAAATCCGAAAAAAAATTTTTGTGATCCCAGCAAAAATTTTTTCATCCCAACATTTTTTATTGAGCGGGGTGGGGAAATCCAAAAAAAAATATATTTGATGAGCGGGGGGAAATCCGAAAAAAACAGGCGCCGGCTGGGGCCCTTGGTCTCCCGGGGCCTCGGTTTACCCTACCATAGTTACGCCTCTGTAAGTAGGTAATGCGATTTCAAAAAAATTATAGTTTTTTAATACATGCATGAATGAACTTAAATATTGGTGCTTTATGACTATAACATATATACAACCTTTTTTCTGACTACTACAGATATTAGGTCATATATTCAAAATTAATTATTTATGAACGATATATATTATTTTGAAAAACCTGCTGGCAACAATTCGTTTTCTGTAAATATAAATTAAATTAATTAAATAGTGTGCTATCTCTGTAGTTCAAATTTTGGGCAACACTGGGTTAAGAATAGTACATAAAAATTGTAGATACCACGAAATCTTTCAACGTTTTTGTGACGAATTTTATTTTTATTTATACTTACTTAATTAACGACAATGCGGGTAAATATAGTTTCGTATATAGGTACTATAGACTTACTTAAAGCCATCATCAGAAGGTCATACTTTTGGCGTATACTCTTGCATTACATAGTTATTTTGTTAACATTTGTGTATTATATTTATAAAGCTAATATTTAATTTCGGGAGAATGTAGTATTTTAAATAATGTATTTAAAGAAATTAATTGACAAATTTTCATTAATTTTTATAAACGGGGATGTTAGAACTCCCATCAGTTTAAAAATGGTTTCATCGAACATTTTAAACAAGGCTCTAGTGGCGCAATTGGTTAGCGCACGGTACTTATAAGACAGTAGTCGTGAGCAATGCCGGGGTTGTGAGTTCGAGCCTCACCTAGAGCATAATTTTTTTTTTCCCATAAGAAAGGATATACAATTAAAAAATGATGTTTTGCTCTCTTGCGTCGCATTTCGCTACTAATATTTTCTTTCTTGCGCTTATATTTAATCACTAAAATTGATAAAAGTTATAATATTTGTAAAACGAAAATATGAGCAAAGATCAAGTGTATAATGTGATCTTTGTATTAAATTTATATTCCTGAACGGAGTAAAAACCTTTAGTGTGACGCTGCCCTCTAAATAGGTTCCATAAACAACAAATCTCTACACTCGCATGTTCCGGCAACCAAGTTTTGACATCTGGGAGATGTTGAAAACTAATAATCTCGAGATGATGTCAACATGGTTGGCGAAACGCACGACGAGTGTCGTGTTTAAATGTTTATGGAAATTACTTTAGAGCTTAGAGGCGTTAAATTGATAGTTTTAACTGTAGCCCAGACGACAGAGAATATTTTATATAGTGAAACCTACAAAAATTTGCAAACTGATTAATTTTTTATTTAATGAGTTCGTGAAAGTGTATAGAATAATATCCTGAAACGTTTCGCTCGGATGCAGAACATAAAAAAAAGTGAAAAAAAATTTTTTTTATCCATTTTTTCAAAATATTGAAATTAAAGTCAGGATAGGAAAAAATAAAAAATACAGATGGATAGACCACGTGTTTCTGAACAAAAAATATCCTAATAAAATTTATCGCTAAACCCACGGTATTCTTGGAAAAAATAGTGAAGTAACTTTTGTCACTGCGCGGCCAGCGCACGTAAATGCATATTATGCAAAAAAATTCTTAGCTGTTCTATTGAGTAAAATAAAGTTTTTTTCTCTTTCTGATTACATTTTTTAAACATTTTTCTTAGTGAATAGGAGGATAAATAGTGAGTATGCATACACAGACACCACACATACCCGCTGAATCGCTCGCATGAATTTCTACGTGCCTTTACTGTACTGTATTTTTTACAGGTACACCTATCCACATTTCAGCTATATCCAATGGATTCCTTATACATTTGTTAATGTATTGGAAAAGTTCCAGATTTATATTCAAAACAATCACAGATATTTTCATAGCTATAAAGATGAGATCGTGAAAATCGCAATTTCCTATCATGATCTGATTGATCATATTTTCGAAAAAATGCATACAAGTAAATGATTTTGTGTTTGAACATTCGAAAAATATACATTTTTTCCGAAATAGTGATATTTTATTTTCTCCAATGGGTCAATTTCTGGGCAAGTTACAGTCTCCAATATATTTATCAAGAAAATCATCAAGCAAAGAAATGGAAATGATTTGAAATGTACTTTTTTTTGAATCCACGTTACTACAACTTAATAAACCATAATAATCATGAAGTGTTCATACTTTTCAACAGTTCACAATGAAGAAATAATTTTTTTGAAGGATTTTTATTTTTTTCTATATTGTTTATTGCGGCGATTGGGTTCGGGCGTGGTAATATATATAAGTATATTTTTCCCATCCATATCCTTCGCTTGTATATTGTTTAAAACAAAAAAGCATCAGAAAGCTACAATTTCCATCTTTTACATGAACCAACACTCGTATAGATTGAACAAATTCTGATTCCGAGTTATAACTTACACTTGATTATTTTTTTTCCGGGAAAATCATGGCTCTAACAATAACTTTTGTTAGGACATTTTTTGTCCATAAATACGTGATCTATCCATCTATATTTTTTATTTTTTCTAGCTTGATTTAATTTCAATATTTTGAAAAAATGGATGAAAAAAATTTTTGTTTCACTTTTTTTTATGTTCTGCATACGAGCGAAATGTAAACTTTTCAGGATATTGTTCTATACACTTTCACAGACTCATTAAAAAAAAGTTTACTTAGTTTGCAAAATTTTGTGGGTAAATACCTTCATCGACTGGGCTATGGGATTTAAGCTAAATTTACAATTTAACTGTACCAAACGCAAATGATTTCATATCTAATATCTTCAATACCTAAATGATAATTTAATATTAAGAATATTGTGAATTTAAAAATAATCTAGTCCTGACGATTGACGAAAAATTTATTAAAATAAAACGGATTTAAAATCACAAGACACTAATCCCTAAGATATGTACTTACCACCTAGTCTCTATATGATAAGGATAAGATACATGGAAATTCTTAAGATTTTAGTAGGATGTACAAACAGGTAGGTAGATAAAGCATGAGGAAATCATTAATACGACATATTTTAAAGTGTTATTATGTATTTATTAATTAAAACAGACACAACAAATACATTAATTTATATTGTAGTAACTGCAACAATCGGATGTCTTTATTTTTAGTCAGTTTTACGCATGTGGTGATCAGGCCTAAGGCCAATAAAAATAAAAATTGATGAGCGGGAGAAAGAAAATCGGAAAAATTACGCCTCTTCATATTTAAATTTTGCGCCCCAAAAAAAATGTATGAGTTATGTTGTATATGTAACCAAAAATGTATATATGTGTGTCATGTGTTGCATACATATGATAATATAGTATTAATGCGCTTGTAATATGCGTTGCATAAAGAGCCAGGGATGGATCTTCAGTTAGTAAGCGAGTTCATTATTTTTTTTTTATTATTATTTTTTTTTTAACTGTTTAACGTCGGCCTATTTCCGCTACCAGGGCCTATCACCGACGCCAGGAGACGAGCTACCCCCAACCTGGAAATTTTGCCGAACTTCTTCCCTTAAGAAGAGTAGGGATCTTTTACTTGCCTAACATTTAATAAAGTTCATTATTGTCATAGGATATGTCTTGCTTATCCTCTAAGTATGGCCACTGGTTGCCCTAAGGCTATCGTATGCTGTGTGGGAGTATATAATAGAAAAAAGATTATTCTCAAAATATTAATGACGTATTCCTTGAATATTACAGAATATATGAAGAATAATCCTGTTATATTAATCAATGATTATTCATGGTATACTCCGTAGATATTCCAGAATACTCTACTGAATTATTCCGGAATATCTGGAGGAGTCCCATTCGCGCGTTCCTGTAATATTCCTGGATGTTCAATCTTCGTTTTGGAATATTCCTGGAATGATCAACAATTCCAAAAAAGATATTCCGGAATATTCTATGAATATTCCCGTGCTATCTGCCATCTAGACGTCATTTTTAGATGCAGCTATGGTAGAGGGTAACATGGTGATGTCAATTACACGTTATTGTTAAGTGATACAAGTCATGTTATAAGTTAATTAAGAAGTGAACATCAATATTACACCTCGGCATTGCAAGCAAAAAATGTTGAATATAAGTAACAGTTTCATCTAATAATATTTTGATCGGGGGACAACACATTCCAATGAAACAGTTCGTGAAGTATCTGGAGGTTAAGTTGAACAAAAGTATGGAGTACCACAAGGGTCCGTACTGGGTCCAACGCTATTTAGTGTTTATATTAATGACATAAAAGATGCAATAAAAAAATGCTCCATAAATTTGTTTGCCGATGATACGTTGTTATTTGAAAGTGGAAAAGATATTAAAGTTATTGAAGATAAGTTAAATGAGGACCTACAGTTGATGGACAAGTGGATGTCATTTAATAGCTTGAAATCAAATTCCAATAAATCCAAGTGTATGTTAATAAATAGTGTTCGTAGTAATATAAACCAAAATTTAAATATAGTGGATAATAAACTAAATTTTAAAGCACATGTACAATATATTTGTAAAAAAGTTGCAAAGAAAATCAATTTTTTATCTAGAATTAGTAATGATATATCAATGTTTGCCAGGATAACTGTATATAAGAGTATTATTTCTCCTCATTTTGAATATTGTAGTTCAATTCTCTATTTCTTAAATCAAACGGATATACAAGTTTTACAAAAACTTCAGAATCGAGCGATGCGTGTTATTTTAAAATGTAATAGATATACCTCTATACGAAACATGATAGAAACATTGTAGTTTATGTCAGTAAAACAACGAATATGTTACAATACATTAATTTTTATTTTTAAAATAAGAGAAGGACACTGTTGCCTGAATACTTACAAGACCGTATCACTTATATATCTGAAAGACATAATCACAACACTAGACAACAAAATGATTTTTATATACACTTTAGGCAAAAAAGTTTGGCACAAAATTATTTATTTTTAAAGGATTAATAATGTTCAATGCTCTCCCTAACGAGGCAAAACAAATAAAGAATTTAACTACATTTAAAAGAGAAATCAATAGATATGTTAAGACTAGTTATTAAGTATCATTAATTTAATTGTACCTGAAAGTAGTGATAATCTGTTCGCATTTTTTTTTTGTTGTTTCATTTATATTGCACAAAATGTTACATTGTCATTGTATTCTTTATAAATAGCAGTTGCTAAATAAATACTTTACTTACCTACTTACTTAAAAAAAGACTGACGTTTAATGCCTACCTCAATAAAAGTATACGGAAGGTCTACTCCATGTCCAGGACTCTATACCCGCTCCTGGCCAGGGGTAGCGGACTAAACAGACAAAATAAAAAACTGTACGTTGTACACAATGGTGATCAGGCCGGCAATTACATACGCGACATCGGTATGGTGCAGCATCCCTTTCACAACAATGCGAAAACTTCGAGTTATCGAACACAAATTTATGCGCCTCGTCTCTAGTTTGGACAGATACACCTCCCTCAGAGATTTATACGCACTATGTTACGACATAACCCCACTAGCAGAATACGTCCAAGAAATGTCTCAAAAATTCTAGGTAGAAAACAATATGTAGCTTGTAGTGGGTTTACATCTGTCGAAAATGGCTACATCTGATGAAGCCAATTCTTGAGCCCTTACTTTCTAACCTATATTTATAAATGATATCGTGAAAGTTATTCAAGTTGACAGCTTACCCTACGCCAGCGATCATAAACTCTTTATTACTTCCATAGAGGATTCCAAATGTAGATAACGTGGTTCTTCAAAGACACGAGACTTTCAAAGATCTTGAAGTTATTTTTCATAAAGAATTTTACTTTGTACCTCAAATAGATAACATAAATTTAGAAGCCTTTGGGGTTTCCATCCAGATCAAACAGAGGTCACTAATACTGATACTTTACTTTTGTCTGGTCTAAACTTGAATACCGTCACTTGTCTGGGACCCTTATTATATTAATAGTCTGGAAAAAGTGCAAAGGTGATTCATAAAATTATTATGCGTCAAAAGTGAACAGATCACTTGGTTTATCACAGCAAAGCCTTTTGACGAGATTTTTTTTTTTAGTTCTATATCTTCTATATCTATTTTTTTCTGTTTTCAATGTGTCAAAATTACAACAAAAATTGTGATAAATTTGATAGTGTGAACTACATTGTTAATTCCATTAAAAGATTGTTAAAAGACAGTCGACGGGCAAACTGCAAAGGAAATCTGATGTACACCTAAAAGGAAATCCAAGGAAATTTCCGCCAAAGAGGAAATCTGGTGTACAAAATTTTGTAAACAGTGAAACTTTGTTCTCCTTTTATTTTTATACCCATTTATTTAATCAGGTATATTATAGCCAGACAAATTTTTTACAGAAATCCGTTTCATAACAGACTGAACTCAAATATCGAATAAAACACGTCTGTTTGCCTGTATGTGTGCGTGAGTGTAGATCGTTTCTTGTAAGTACGATAATTTCTTTAGACTTAAAATTTTGTACCCAAATTTGGAACATATGTAAAATGGCTCAGTAGAATAACCTCTATTGAAATTGGGCCATATACGTCACCAGAGGCGTGCAAACCGTCATTTTTATGTAAAAGGTTTGATTTCAAGTTTAGAGCAAAATGTTACTAAGGAATTAAGCACACAAAGAAATGTACAGGGTGTCTCTCTAGTTCGAACCAACTTTATGTAGATTAGATGATATATCAGTTTTAACCTCTAATATAATTATGGTATTTTTAATTAGACTATTATGAAATAAAAGTTGTAGTCGGGTGTTGCCGACTGCGAATATCTATTAAATACGATGAGCTCTGTTTTACTTAATATTTTATTTAGAATTTGGAACATATATAAAATAGCATGGAAAAATACTTTCTATTGAAATTGAATCACGTTTATCATACAGGAAGATCGCTAAAGGTGTGTTAACTGTCATCTTTTATATAAGCCATAATTTATTATAGCTTTATAGTAAAATGTTACCGAGGTTTTTAATTAATTGTACAAATGAAGATGTACCAGATATCTAAACAACAATATACAGGATGTTTCTCAGGTTCGAACTAACTTTACGTAGGTTAGATAAAATAATTTTATCTTAAAATAACATTAAAGCATTTTTAATAAGAATTTGAAATGAACAACAGTTGCAGTCGTGCATTACCGATTGCGAGTACCTATTAAATACGATAATTTCTGTCTGACTTAAAATTTTTATTTCGAATTTGGACCAAATATAAAATAGCACAGTAAAATACTTCCTATTGAAGTCATACAAGGTGATCATCAGAAGAACGTAAACCACATGTATCATGTTTTATATAAACTAAATTTTATTATAATTTTAGAGCAAAATGTTCTAAAGGTTTTTGATTAAAATCATAAAAAATACAAAAATACACAATATATCTAAACTGCAATATACAGTACGTTTTCCAGGTTCAAGCGAACTGTATGCAGGTTAGATCATATATCAGTTCCCCTTAATTATTAGGAAACAGAGAATTTACAGTCGGGCGTTGCCGAATACCTAATAAAATACTAAATTTTTATTTCAAATAGATAGAAGTACATTTTTAATAATTTTATGAAGCAAATAAAAGTTGGGCGTTGCTCACTGAATATCTATTAAACACGATAATTTCTGTTGAGATTAAAATCTTTGTTTCAAATTTGATACATATATAAAATAGCATGGTAGAACACTTTCTGGTGAAATTGGGTCATATCCATTATACAGGAAGCATGGAAACTAACATATTGTATATAAGCTGCGTTATTATAATTTTAGAGCAAAATATTTCAAAGGTTTTTGATTAAGAACATAAAAATACAAAGATATACAATATCTAAACTGCAATATACAAATGCGTCTTTCAGGTTCGAGCAAACTTTATGATGGTATGACAATTTTCCCTTAAAATATTATTAAGGTATTTTTAATAAGACTATTACCAATACGAATGGAATCTGCGGTCGGACATTGCCAAATACCTAATAAACATGATGACTTCTAATATAAAAATATTATATGTAGAACAGCAGACACGAATGAATATTGTAGTTAGGCATCGCTATCTTGGAATATCTATTTCAAAAACAAAAGTAAAATATATATAGACTGTGTATTTAATCTCAGTGGAATCCTTTAAAAGTGAACTGTGCCTTATTCGTGCAAATGAATCAAACAGATATTCGCAGTCGACCACGCCCGACTGCAACGTCTAGTCATTTAGTTTTATATTATAGTTTATATTTAGTTTTAGTTTAATATTATGTTTATATTATATTTTTTGTTGTACAGCTTGTCTCAGTCAATCAAGTTATTAGCGAGTGTGGTGGGATGTACATAATTATACTTTCACTTCGTGCTCTCCAGACTCCCCTCTTAAGGGTATCGTTACCTGATGTAACAAAATGTAAATTCATTTTTGCTGTATTTTGTTTTATCAGTTTAAAGTAACTAACAATAAAATCAAACTTTATCCGACATTACACAACACTGCTGCTATGATTTCATGTACCAAACATAGCGTTATGGTAATGTTAATATAGGGGTTTTGTCATAAATAAATAGGAATTGATGAGGATTGACAATTGATAAATGCTTTAAGCGGCTCCATTCCACCTACAGAACGGATTTAAGTAGATTTATAGCATAGTGACGTACTTAGCCAAGTCTAATTTGTAATTCAAATTGAGACAACCAGTACATTTGTTTGTTTTCTGTGTAGCTGTCTTGATTTGTAAATGGGTGATACCTATTGAGTAGAGTATGCTAAATAAATAACGTCTTTATCTAATGGAACAGAATAGAACTTACTTATTTTCGGTGCAGTATCCCCGTAGCCGGATTCAGAGGACGACCTTAAAGAAAAAATAACTTCTTCTTTTGTCCCTAATTGCCTCTAAAGCAGTTTCCACAAACACCAAAACACTTGAACACTACACTCGAATACCGTTGCATGATTCACATTTCGGAGATGATTTAGGGCAAGTTGTACCAATGAGTTCAGGCCAAGTTCAGCTCGATCCAAGATCGAAAGACAAGGTTATGACTGTTGTGAACAATCATAACCTTGACCAATGCTTTTAATCAAAAGCTAACTAATTAGTACAGCTCGCCCTAAAACTAACAAATCAGTTATACTCATCTCCAGATGATGTCAACCTGGTGGGCACACAAAAATTGACACATTTTGTTATTGTGGAACATTGTATATTTCTATATAATTTATTCACCATTGGTGACTAGTTATATATCACATGAGGTATGGACATGGCAAGGGACCGGACACATTGGTATTGTAAACTTGAAAACACATTTATCAAGGAAAATGAAAATCCATTTAAATATTAGACCATACACATAAACATAAATTATTTAATAATTTATTTTTCTTTTAAGGTAGGTAATCTTAATAAGAGCAATATCACAATAACTTATGTACAAAAGCGGAAAATAATTATAATATTAGGATATTATACTATATTGGTAGGCTGGCCTCCTGAATTTGTTTGTGGACTGGCTGCCTGACTAGTTACCAACGAAACGGCATTTTGTAGAACTTGTTGTCGAAAAAAATTTGAGGTTACGGTACCAAAACTTTCTTTACCTCCTACTTTACATTTTATGTAGCCATATAAATTTGAACCATTGAGAATCAATGCAATTGTTACCAGTAACTAAAAAAGAAATAGCAGATATTAGATCATTACACATTTATTCTTATAAGCACTTTGGGCATGTTACTGAAGAAATTATATTCTTTTTTATTTAAAAGTTATTAAAATACATTCCTCTTTATGATCCAGATGTCCAATAATCTAGTTCATGTAATTTTAAAGATGAAGCAGCTAATTTTATATATATATTGTACCATAAAGAGGATTAATCCAATAAATCAGGCATTTTAAAAAACATTTTTCCCCCATCAACCAAATTTGTGAGGTATATAGGGGCAGATTAGAGATGCTTAAATCCAAAAATGCAGGGTCATAGGGGATGGGGATTCGCCGCCATCTTGATTTTTGTGGTGAATGTTTCATTTGCGGATGTCTCGCTTGGTTTATGACCTAGGTTATTTATTTATTTTCTTAAACGTGCAAAATATTATTCTCTTCAACTTTTACTCGATAATTTTTTATTTTAAATCGATAGTTTTTTGATATTGCTTTTTTTTTAATTTGTCAAAAAAAAAAATTTCTGCAAAGTAAAATTTTATTGCATGTTCAGAAAATATTTTTAAAGGAAAATTTCATTGCACTATCGAAAGAAAATTTAAAGGAAAATTTTGCAAAACTTTAATCTAACCCACGGAGTTTCAAAATTCAGACGGAAGTTCAAAAATATTTCGTAACAGTCCGTTGACATTTTCTGGAGGGTCCAGGCGACTATGTATCTGGGTGAAGTGGGATGTTCTCCTCCGACTCGCGGTCATATTCTCTTCCGTTGCATGGTCATTAATTGAGGAGTTAAATACTGACAGGAAGTCGTCGTTGAGATTATTTTTGAGGACGTTCTCTTTATTGAGCATAATTGAGCTTTACCAAAAACTTTTGTATTGAACTTTTTTCTATATAAATTTTTTAAGGGTAAAAATGGCCCAGAAAGTTTTTTTTACAATTAAAAAAAAAGAAAAGGAATATCAAAAAAACTACCGATTTAAAATAGAAAAATATCGAGTAAAGATTGAAGAGAATAATATTCCACACATTTAAGAAAATAAATAAATAATTTGGGTCAAAAAGCAAGCGAGATATCCGCAAATGGAACACTCACGACAAAAATCTAAACTAAGGCTGAACCACTTAGTGACCGAGTTGGACGGGGTATTCTATGGCCACCCGCGTGTTTGTGCCTTGCGGTGGGATGAAGGGAACCTGGTGGTTGAGCCTACCTAGCCAGGCAGGGCAACACACCACTTCGGCCTGGATTTCCACCTAAACCACGATCAACCGGCTGTGCCGTCCCGTCAAAGGGCCGGCAGGGTGAGTCTCTGAGAGACATTGGGGCACGGGACACTGGCACGTCCCAGGATCTGTCACTCGTCTTAGTGTAACACGTCTCTCGAAGCTATATCTCTCTGGTAGCCCTGATGTCGAAGTTCGACTACCCCTAGTTGGGCTCCATGGCGGGTGGGGAGCCAGAGAGATGAATACAAAAAAACCATTATGGATTCTACAAACACTACACAAAAAACCACGCTAGAGGGAAACAAATCAGGCCCCTCCTAGCGAAACAAATCAGGCCCCTACAAGGTCGAGAAAACGGCTCTGTGGGGCCGGATTAAGAAGGAGGCGTAAAGCCCATCAGCGGGCAGAGGCGGAGGCATTTGCCACCACCTCCACTGGCTCTGGGATTTTGCCTCTAAAAAGAGTCCATGAGGATTCTCCTTTCTCTGCTTGGGCGCCGGCAGGTAGCACTGTCGGCGCCGGAGTGGGGGCTGGAGAGCCCGAAGTAACCGCTAGCAACAGGGCAGTAGGAGAGGTTCCTCAAACCTCATCAAGGTCCTCCTCCTCCTCTTCCAACCGTGGGCTGGCAACTCTTGCCAGCACTGATAGGAGAGGCAAGGGGCGCATCAAACCCCAACAGTCTGGTAACCCCAAACAAAATCTCAACCTTCAGACAGGAAGAAGGAAGAGGGGTCGCTCTGTCGGATAGGGGCCCTCGCCGGAAACTAATACCGGTAGGAGGGCCAAGGTTCACAGAGCAGGCCCTTACCCTTCCTTGTCCTCGAAGAAACTCAGCTACAAGGAGGCTGCAACTTCGCACCTCCGTGTAGCTATCATTGACAGATCGAATCCGCTTGGTAAAATTATTAAAGACCAGGCGGTGTTGATCGAAAACATTCTTATTAACGCACTGGATGAGAGTGTATCCAGTGCCTTGGAAAATCCGAGTTTGCCGGCACCCATTTTCAACGGCATGCACTTCTCGGGGGGGAGATTCCGAGAGTCATATGCGGAGATGACAGACAGACAGACAGTTTATTCATGTGAGATAGATACAATGTATACACTTGTCAAAAAAAAATACAACATACAAATTTAAATATTAAAAGTATAAAATACATTACTTATGCTATAGTAATAAAATGAATTTAAACTAAAATAAAACACTATACAGAGCTAGTCAGTTATAAGCGGTATGCCGAAAATAATCAACAAATTCTTGGACTTCATAAAAAACTTCCTCTTTCAGAAAACTTTTAATTATTGTATTAAATTTCTTGTGACTCAAATTCTTCCATTCATTTGGCAAGAGATTATATAATTGTACTGATTTATACCTGTAATTGTTAATGTTCATCGATAGACTGAAGAATGGGGCTATTATTGGTTTATGTCTGGTATTATAGCTAGTTTGAAAATTATATTCACTAATGTGATTTTGTGCATAAACAATACATTCAAATTTGTACTGATTAGTGCAAGTAAGTATACCTAATTTTTTAAATAAGGGTCTACAGGTGTCATAAGGTCTAGAGTTTGTGATTATTCTTACTGCTCATTTTTGCAATTACTTCCACGTCCAGTGGAAGTATAGTAACGACAAAAAAATTTTTAAAAATTTTTATTGTCCAAATAGGCTTAAAATGTCATGAAACGTCGAGATTTTAAGTTTGAGCGAAAAAAAAATTTCTGTCTGTCTGTCTGTAACTTTTTTTGTGCGCACGTTTACTCTGGAACCCTTTGAGATATTGACTTGAAATTTGGTACACATATGTACTTTAACGAGATCTAGAACTAGATTATATTTTCATCTTTTTCCGTCGAAGGGTTAGGGGGTAAATTGGGGTAAATTTGGGGTAAATGGGTAAATCAAGCAGGTAAGAGTCCATGAAATTGGTATTTAGTATATACAAGAGAAGCTGAGGTCTCAAAAAAATTTTTGGCATTAGCCACCCCCATTACCACCCCCACCTCCCTATTAACGGGGATGAAGAAAAAAAATGTGATTTAGTGCATGTACAGGAACCAGAAACCTCAAAATATTTTTTTACTTCATCCACCCCCCACTACCACCCCCTTATCACCACCCCCACCCCACTACCGATGTGGGGTATCGTTTTATGGGTTTTTGGGGTAGAGGATTTCAAATATTATATTATTAAAGTTCCATAAACAATTATTTTCACATACAAAGTTTTTTCGTTGTGAGTGACTTGGATAGAGAATCTGGATGTGGAAGTAGTGATTCCTTGGGCAGCGGTTTTTTAATATTTTAGAGGCATGTGTGGATCCTCCCCAGAGTAAAATTCTATAACACATAACGCTATGGAAAAGAGCATGATATGCCATTAAAATTACACTATGGTTAACTAAATTGTGAAGGTTTTTTAATAAATAGATGCAACTTGACAGCTTCTTGGATAGGCAATCTGTATGAGCTTCCCATGTTAACCTACTATCCAAAGTGAGACCTAAACATTTTACTGGATTGTTATTTTCTATGCCAATATGAGAGTTTAAATTGAAAATAAGCGTTTGAGTTTTGTCTTCATTTAACTTTAGTTTAATATTGTTAAAATAATCCTTAGCTAATGATTGCATCTCTTCTGACATGTCTATAAGGTGGTTTAAATTTTATCAGCTGAGAGTAATGTTGTATCATCAGCATATTCCACATGTTTACAGGGAAGAATTGTTGATATGTCATTTACATATATTATGAATAAGATTGGTCCTAGTATGGATCCCTGGGGAATTCCATGTTTCAGTGGCTTTAGTGGGGACATAGTAGTGGTGGAACTGACACACTGATACCTATTCATAACATAGCTTTTTATAAAAGTTAGAGCTGGCCCTCTGATGCCATAAGTTTCTAATTTTGTTAATAATATATCGGTAGAAACGCAATCAAAAGCCTTGGATAAATCTAAATATGATGAGCGGTCATTGGAGTGGCTGTCGGAAAATATTGCAAAGAACCCCAACCCATGGGAAGGGGCAAACCTACACGTAGTTCAGGTAGATCAGCTCCCCAGGCTGAGCAAAGCGGCTCTGTTCATTCCGGGAGTACCGGAAGAGACGGAGGTGGTGACGCGACGCCTGCAGGCACAGAACACCTGGGCTAACGTAAATAAATGGCTGCGTTTTTACTACGCTTTAAAGGAGGAGCCGATAAGCTGGCTGCTCATTTTCGGTGTCGGGGATAAGGACCGTGCAGCCATAAATGAGAAGGGAGGACGAATTAATTATAAATTCACCTCCCTAACCATTAGGCTGCATAAGTCTTCGGAGGCGGCTGAGATAACAACTCCTGCTGCTCCTGAAGCCATGGAGGTGCCCGAAAGTTTGGGCGCCCTTGTGACGGTGCGGTCCTCAGGAGTCAACACCGTTGCAGATCGCCCCGGAGTGGACGCCAGCCGATAAAATGGCTTCGCCCAGGCCAATTTACAGCACTGTCAAGCAGCAGTGGCTACCAAATGCCGCTCCCTTGACAGTGGACCAAACATTATCCAGGAACCTTGGATAATCAAGTCTGGATTGGGCAAATTGAATGGAAGAATATTTTATCTGCCTTCCGCAGAAAAACTCAGGATATGTATATATGTACCAAAGGTATACAAGCTAGTCTCACACTACAGTTCAGCTCACGGGATATGACAACAGTGAACTTGGACTGTGATTTGGGCAACGGCAAAGAATAAGTTTTAATAACGTCTTTTTACCTCCCAAGCGACTCGGTAGAACCACCCCCATCTCAAGGGATGGTGAGGCTGGTAGAGTACTGTGAGGCAATGAAACTACACCTCGTCATTGGTGGTGACTCCAATGCGCACCATGTCGGTAGAAAGAACTCTCTACCGTAATCCTAGGCAAACAAATAAGACACAGTTCCAAGAACTTCTTATTTGCCGCCTGGGGCCCCTCAATACAAATAACATAGAAACGATAGAGGATATTGATAGTAACGTGGTTAAGTTACAGGACGCCCTTGTTTCAAGTTATGAGGACTCTTGTCCCTTAAGGGTGTCTACAGGGTGGCGTCCTGTCACCCCTACTGTGGGTTATGGTCACCGACAGCCTCCTACACCGCCTCAATTACTCTGGTTTCTTCACAATAGGTTATGCAGATGACATTACCATCTTGCTAAATGGAAACTTTGAGGGCTTGCTATGCGAACTTATGCAAACAGCCCTCAAGTTGGTCGATAATTGGTGCACAGAACACTTTCTCTCGGTTAACCCCCAGAAAACTGAGTTAGGGCCGGTTTTATAGGTACAGTTTAAACCTAAGTTTAACTAGAAGATTCTGTTGAGGTCCGAAATAAAAGTAAATAGCGTATTTAGCAAAGTGTATATTAGGCACATTCATCAAATAGGAAATTATTAATTAAATTTGAATAAAGATTCTGTGGTATTGATAGTTGTTATTGAGTTATTATCGATAGTTATCGAACTCGTTATCGAATGATTTTTGAAATAAAAAAACTGCTGTGAGAAGCGTCTTTTTGAGTTCTCGTTAAAAGGTTCTTGTTAATTTCCTGTTTGATGAGTGTGCTTAATATACACTTTGCTAAACACACTATTTACTTTTATTTCGGACTTCAACAGAATCTTCTAGTTAAACTTAGGTTTAAACTGTACTTATAAAACCTGCCCTTTTAGTAGAATAGAATAGAATAGAATAGATATTTATTTTCCCATTTGATCAATTACATGATATTGGATGTGTCAGACAGAACTTAATGCTAGTTACTACAGTACAAGTACTACTCACCAAGAAAAGGAAACTACGAAATATGAAAATGCCCAAATTATTGGGCACTCAACTCCACTTAGCGAGTGAGGTCAAGTACCTGGGGGTCATACTTGATCGCACTCTGAATTGGAAGAGACATTTGGAAGTTAAGATAAACAAGGCATGTGCGGCATTCTGGCAGTGTCGCAGGGCGGTCGGTAAGTCCTAAGGTTTCTCACCCAGAACCTCCCTCTGGCTGTACACTGCTGTGATAAGACACATGCTTTGTTACGCAGTCACAGTCTGGTGGCTCAGAGTAAGGAAAAAAATAGCAGCATCTCAACTGGAGCAAGTTCAAAGACTGGCATGTCTCTGCGTTACTGGTGCGATGAAAACGACGCCTACAGCTGCAATGGAGACTATACTCTGCATCCCCCCCTCTAAATCTGTACATAGAGGAGGTGGCGTTGAGGACTGCTCTGAAATTGCAATCTGTAGGCCAATGGTATATTAAGGGCACGACTACAAGACATGCCCATATCCCCCCTATATATAACTTCAACAAGAACTTTGAGGTGAGTTTGAATGTGTCTGGTAATGATGAGCCGGACATATCAATATACACCGATGGTTCAAAAATGGACGGTAGATCAGGAGCTGGGGGTCTACTCAGAAGACCTAGATCTACACTCGATAACACCACTAGGCACACATACCACTATCTTCCAATCGGAACTAGTAGGGATCCTGCAAGCGGTAATAGAAGCTACAAAGGCAAACGTCAGTGGTAAAACGGTGTGCATATCAACAGACAGCAGAGCAGCCCTGCTTGCCCTAAACAATTGTAGGACAGGCTCTGGGCTGGTTCCCGAAACTAGAAAGGCCCTAGATGTATTGGCACAAAACAATAGTGTCCAGCTCCGTTGGGTGAAAGGACATGACGGAATTCGGGGTAACAAAGAAGCGGACGCTTTAGCCCGCAAGGGATCTGAGAGCGCCCTGCATGGTCCGGAACCTGCAATAGCACTCTCAGATTCAGTCCACAGTTCCCTGCTAAAGAACTATACACTCAAACGCCATGCAGACTGTTGAGGTGGTCTGAGCAGTTGCAGACATAGCAGAATGGCTGTGGCCACACCCAGTCATAAGCTATGCAAACACTGTCTCCAGATGTCCAGGAGGAATTCTGAAAAATCAAATTATCAGGATGGTTATCAAGAAGTGAAAAGAAAACTGAAGAAAAAAGTCCAGCTAGGAACTGATGAAGCAAGTGCCAAGTTCGAAGGCCGACCAACGGCAGACATTCAAAACAAAAAGATAAGGGTTTTTATTTCAAGAGTTAAAGATACAATAAGCACTGAAAACATCACATCATATATTAAACGGAAAACAAACTTGGAAGAACAAAAAATATCAGTTAAGGAGCTAAACACTTGGTATAAAGTGAAAGATAATAAATGTTTTCTGGTTGGCATTGATCCAACATTTAAAACTTCTGTCTATAGTACATCTTTCTGACTGAAAGGAGTAGCCTATCAAAGATTTGATTTCAATAAGGGACAACACTTCCTAGATAACCCAAAATTAAGAAGACTTAGAAACCCAAGTATTGCTTCCGAAACTCACAATGTTAGTGCTGATTTTTTAAAGTTACCCAAAGATTCCAATCCACAGGGGAAAGTAAATCAAGTCAAAGACAATTAAAATATTTTTCTATCTTTTATCAAAATGTCCGGGGTCTAAGATCTAAACTTAAGCTTTTTTACGAAAATATACTCTCAAACAATTTTAATGTAATATACGTATTACAGAAACTTGACTCAATGCATCAATATATGACCAAGAGCTTCGTGACGGAAGATATTTGGTGTTCAGGAATGATAAAATGTTCGATATAGCTGGTGTCCAATGAGGAGGTGGTGTTCTGTGCTGTGTCAAAAAGAAATATCAAATATTGTCAGTGCACCAAAGCGTTGAGTGAAAAGTTATACCAAGAGGCGCAACCGTGTACTTGAAATCGTAGCCAAAGCAGGGTCTGATATACAGTACGGCGCCACCGGCATTGGGGTCTAAGATCTTAGTCAGTTGCACAAACATCAGTTAGGTTGATGGCAGGCACTCGTATGGTTTGCGTCGCGTAAATCGTCGCTTTTGATAAACAAGGAGATTTGTCTCTGCGCCAGAGACGGCTCTCATATAGACATAATATTTAAATGCAAACACCTACTGAAACATTCAGAAAAACGACGAAATGGTGAAATATTCTTCATTGCCAGCTACATTGTATTTTTAAATTTAACCTAAAAACGGTAATGATTCTTACAAAAACATGTAATGCATACCTAGCAAATAAAAAACAATTTTGAATCAAACACATACCTTCCTGTTCTGTTTAGTGTGTGGCGTGTTTATTATGTTTATTTTCATAACAATTAAATATAAAAACCCAATGAGCTGCTGGCAACATAAAACATTTTTTTCCCAGTAAAATAAACCATTTTGATATAATATTAAATAGTACATAACAAAGAAAATTAAGTAAAAGTTCCATGTACCATGTGCATCACAATTGCGCACAACGTGATAAAGTGAATTTTATTACTTTCACATCCAGTGGAAGTATAGTAACGGCAAAAAAATTTAAAAAAACTGTCATTGTTCAAATAGGCTTAGAATGTCATGAGACGTCGAGATTTTAAATTTGAGCAAAAAAAATTTCTGTTTGCTCGTAACTTTTTTGTCCGCATGTTTACTCTGGAACCGTTAAAGATATTGACTTGAAATTTGATACACGTATGCATTTTAACGAGAACTGGAACTAGATTATATTTTCATCTTATTCCATTGAAGGGTAAATTGGGATAAAGGGGGGGGTAAATAAGTAAATCAAGCATGTAAGAGTCCATAAAATTGGTATTTAATATATATAAGAAAAGGTAAGGGCTCAAAAAATTACTCCCATTACCACCCCCACCTCACTATTAAAGGGGGGTGGAAAAGCCTCAACATATTTTTTACTTCATGGATGCGCAGTGGGTTACCTCAAGTAGTTTGGATGCGAAGTTGGTTATCTCGGGTGGTATGGATGCGTAGTAGGTTTCCTCGAGTATAATGGATGCGCAGTGGCTTTCCTTGTGTAGGTACTGTTGATGCGCAGTAGGTTACCTATACGGATACGCAGTGGGCTTCCTCGAGTAAAATGGATGCACAGTGGGTTACCTCGAGCAGTATAGATGCGTTTCCTCAAAGAAAATGCTTGAAGTAGATTACTTCCACCGTGTAGTCCACACATTATGATTGTTTATATTTTTGTCATGCCATTTTCTACGTATTGCTCCCACTTTCAGTATAAGTGTAGTAATTTTGAAAACATTTATTTAAATAGGCTTAGAATGTTATGACATGTCGAGATTTTAAGTAGAAGTAAAAAATAATTTCTATCGCGTCGGTCTCTGACGTTTTGGGTGCACGATTACTCTGGAATCGTTTAAAATATTGACTTGAAAATTGGTATACATATGTATTTTAACGAGATCTGGAATTATATTTTGATCTTATTCCGTTAAAGGGTTGAGTGGTAAATTGAGACAAATGGGGGTAAATAGGTAAATTAAGCAAGTAAGGGTCCATAAAATTTGGTATTTAGTTTATTATTATATAAAAGAAGTTAAAGTCTTAGAAAAATTTTTGGCATTAACTACCCCCATTATCACCCCCACGCGATTATTAAAGGGGGTGAAAAAAAATTGTGATTTAGTGTGTACAGGAACCAAAGGCCTCAAAAAATTTTCCACTTCATCCACCCGCGTATCACCTCCTACCACCACCCCAACCCCCACTATCGATGTGGCATATCGTTTTTTGGTTTTCATTTAGAAAATTTCATAAACAATTATTTCCACATGGTGGAGTGCAAATATAGTGTTTTCGTTTTGAGAGACTTGGATAGGAAATCTGGATGTGGAAGTAGTGATTCCTTGGGCTGCGGTTTTCATTTTAAAATGTTAAAACTGCTGCCCAGGGAATCACTACTTCCACATCCTGATGTTCTATCCAAGTCGCTAAAAACGAAAAATATTTTCATACTATATTTGCACTCTACTATGTGGGAATAATTGTTTATAGACCTTTAATTATATAATATTTGAAATCGCCTACCCCAAAAACTCATAAAGCGATATACCACATCGGTAGTGGGGGTGGGGGTGGATGAAGTAAAAAAAAAAAATGTTTGAAGCCTGTAAACACACTAACTCACAATTTTATTTTTCCCCCCCTTTAATAATGAGAGTGATAATGGTTAAATTTTTTGAGACCTTGACTGTATTTACTAAATACCAATTTTTGTCGTTGTTATACTTCCACTGGATGTGGAAGTAAAAGGCATATTGACATTTTATGATGAAACTTATTTTTAAGATATCACAAAATTATCCATTTTGCACCTTTCTTAACCGTCTTCACCCTAGTAAATTTTGAATATGTTTTAGATGACATTTTCCATTACTACTGCCGCAAAAATATTACATGTTGCAATATTTTTCGACTTTACACCATTCCTTTCTTTAATTCTGCTGAACTGTAATAACCAATTTGTACAAAAATATTTTTTATCCTCTCCCAAATATACTGCTACTGCAGTGATGGGTTCATTAAAAGTTATTTATTTGTTTATAGGTTTTTCTCTGTAATTGCTTTTTTTAATAATTAAAACGAAAAAGCGATTTTATTGGGAAAAAGAGTAATAATTAGTAAACATAATAAAAATTAACTTAATTTGAATATCTGCGAAAAGACTGGTTATTTTTTTTTTAATACAAGTAGGTATTACTTTTCCGAGAGCATAGTTTTCGAGGCGATAAAGTATCGCACAAATGGTACACTTCTGAAATCGCTTGCATTTTTCTTCTGGTACTAGCAAAAAAAATATTTTAGTGCGATTTCATTGAGTTCGATGGTAACAGTATTTGTGAATATTTCAAGACCTCCCAATTTGCTTACACGATTATAAAAAAGTATATTGAAATTTCGAAGAAGGTATTTCTTGACTTACACAGCAAGAACGGTAATAAGTATAACGAAAATGCACTTTTTATAAAGCATCGAATTTTGTACAAAAAAAGTCCCTGAGAGCATATTTTTATCTATTATAGCTCACATGCCAAAGGCGCCCGCGCGCAAACCCCAAAGTAACTGTTTTTCGCGCTGCTCTCCAAGCAGCCCGTTAAACCAGTTAAATATTATTTGTCAAATGAGAATTTGTGGTCGATTTTTTTATTTACGAATTTCTGATCGCTCTGCACGATGGCGTCCTTCATTTTTCTTAAATATTAATTTTAATGCAAAAAACATTTAAAAAATCGTACATTTGAACTTTTCCACCTTGTAGGAAGTAATTTTCTTTCTTAAAAAAATGTATTTATTGTTGACATATCATTTTGTTTTTATTTATCACATATAAACAATTAATATTAGGACCGAAAAGTGTAATTTTTCATTTTCATCGATTTTTATATAACTGGAACTTGCCGCATATTTTTATTAATTGGTGTTTTTTTCTGTACAATTGTACATACGTTTCAATAACACAAAGAACATTTAACTATTTTTTTATTTTATTTCAACATTTTTTAATACTTGTAACTCCATTATTAATATTATGCATCGTATAAAAAACAGTTTTAAACAGAAGTTACTCATTATGTTTTGTGTAATTTAAATTTGACTATTAGCATCGCCGTTTTCTTAATTTTTTGTTTGTAAATTAAGTCGGCGCACGCCAGTGCCACTTGCAGAGTAGCGTAAAAAACAGTCATTTTTATGCTTACATGTGAGCACCTCGAAAATTATAGTAGATAAGAATATGCCCTCGCGGACTTGTTTGTAGAAAATTCTATGTTGTACAAAAAAAAGTGCGGTGCATTTTCGTATTTATTACCGTTCTCACTACGCAAGCGCTGAAAGATCAAAAACACCATCCTCGACATTTGCATATTCTTTTTTCTAATTATTTTGAAAAATTGGGAGGTCTTAAACGTACTCATAAATACTATTCCATGAAGCTGAACCGAATAGCAAAATAAAATATTTTTAATTTATCACATTTTTATAAATTTCAGAAATTCAAAATTGAACAAAAATCTCAAAAAAAAACATTTTTTGAACCCCAAATGGGTCTCGAGGACAAGGAACAATTGCAATTTCGAACAAAACACGATTGTTACAGCACACAAAGTGGCGACTTAAAAGATGAAATGCGACAATAATTGATAGTTAAAGGTTTCTCTTGTTTTTGAATTTTAAGTGAAACTAGTGAAAGAATTATTTATCTGAGATTTTTGTTTGTAAGTTTTTATTAATAAATTTGTCCTAACAGTAGTAACTTGTAAATGTTTTTTATCAGGGAGGCAAGCAACTGTTTGCTACAGGTGCCAAATGCCCTGACGCCGGCACTGATTGCGCTGGTCTACAACCAGCGTGGAGAATTATAACTTTTAATAAATATATTATGTACCCTCGTTCGCTGGATATCAACGTCCAGTATTTCTATTCGCGGCTCGCACAAAATAACACCGCGCGGTGGCACCACAAGTCAACGAACAATATGTGGATAGGGACGTGGGGGAAGCGTGATGAGCGAGATGAACATATAGGAACCATTTTGGCCGTATAGTTGCATATCTTATAGACTCTTCAATCAACGACCAAAGTGAAGATACTGACTTTCAATGGTTGTGTCACAGTAAAAATCAAGGAAATTGTTACTACATTTTGCTGTTTATATATTAAATCTGGATCTAATCTGTCAGTGTATGAAAGAGTTCTAGACTCATTTGAAAAAGAGGACTTTCACTCAGCTAATTTATTTCTTATAGGCGATTTTAATGTTCCTGAAATTAATGGTATTTCTTGTGATTTTGGAAATGGTTCCTGCAAGGTCAAATTGATACAAAATATTCTAGGCAAGTATGATTTATACACAATAAGCAATGTTTTAAATCATGTTAATAACACACTTGATTTAGTTCTAACAAATTTGACTGAGGCTGAAGTATCACTTTCTGAAACCCCTTTAGTAACTACTGATCAGTATCATCCCCCATTAGAGATTAACTTACGCCTTACCATTGCCAAAACCAATAATAATGATATAGGTGATGACAATTTCCACAATTATAATTTCAAAAATGGTGACTGCATCAGATTATACCAACTGTTGAGTCAGTGTAACTGGGAAAATATTATCACATCAGAAAATCCAAATGAATGTACAGAGCAATTTTATGACATGTTATATAGTATACTAGACCAATGTATTCCTTATAAAAATCTTCAAGGTCAAGAAAATACCCAAATTGGTTCACTATAGAACTTATTCGAAAGATAAAAACCAAGGATCGTTATTTTAAGAAATCCAAGAAAAATCCAGAATACATACAAAAATTCCGTGACTTGAGACATGAAATTAAACAATTGACTAAAACAACTCATGCAAATTACATTCTAAATATAGAAAATGATATAAGAAATTTCGGGATTATATTAAAAACAAAAAAAGAAACTCAAGTGTTGCAGCTAGATTTTCTTATAATAATGAGTCCCTTGAAAATGAAAAGGATAATTCGAATGCATTTGCACTTTATTTTAAATCTATTTATAGTGACAGTATTCCACCACAGCACGACTCTAAATTTAAAGATTATAACCTGGACAACCTTAATACATGTAACATCAGTCAAATTGAAATCGTAGATGCAATAAAATCATTGAAACCCCAAGCCGCTATAGGTGTAGATGTGCTACCCTCCTACTTTTTAAGGCCTATACTGACATACTTGCGATACCTCTGCAAATTATTTTTAATAAAGCATTAGAAGCTAAAATTTTTCCCGATAACTTTAAAATTGGTCGCAAGACTCCCATACATAAATCCGGCACTACTAGTTTAATAATCTAAAATTTTTGAACGTGTCATACACAACAGGGTATATTCTCATGTTTCGCCAATACTTCTGGAAGAACAACATGGTTTTGTCAACAAAAAGTCAACCATCACAAATTTGTCTGTTTTCAGTGACTATATAGCAAAAGATATAAATAAACATCAAATTGATACCACATACACTGATCTATTAAAGGCATCTGATCGAGTAAATCATAGTCTTGTTAGAGAAACTAAAGTCATTTTCTTTTAATAACAACTTGTTGAAATTCTTAGTCATATCTAACCAACCGTCCTAATTTTGTGAGATTTGACAATAGCAATTCAGACATCTTTATTTCCACCTCAGGTGTGCCCCAGGGCTCCATACTAGGACCATTGCTTTTTGTACTGTTTATTAATAATATATCTGATTATATTAGGTATGCCAAATTTGATTTAAAAGTCTATTACACGATAAGGTCTAATGAAGATATTGATAAGCTCCAATGTGATATCAGATCCATTTCTGAATTTTGTGAGGATAATGACCTGGTTCTAAACGAATCTAAATGTAAAGTTGTATCTTATACAAGAAAGAAGAATCCTTTGATAGGATCATATACTGTGAATTATGTTCAAATCGAACCATTAAATGAAATTAAAGATCTGGGTATAGTATTCACTAAAAACTTTTCATTTAATGACCATATTATAAAGTTAACGGCTGAGTGTTACAGAAAACTGGGTTTCATTCTTAGAGCCAGTCAGGATTTCAATTATAATACATCCATTATTCTCTTCAATTCATATGTCCGATCTAGGCATCCTAGAACTCTGACTTACACTGATATGTTGGAAAAAATACAAAAAAAATGTTTGAGATCCATGTACCTAAAAAAACATGGGACATATCCTCTTTTAATATCATATGAACACCAAAGAATTCAATTTAATGTAATTCTCTTAAGCAAGCGTTGTGAAAATGTTCAAGTTTTGTTCATTTTTAATGTGTTACATGGCCATATTGTTGCACCTGATATACTATCGGCTATAAATATTAACGTACCTGATGTTAGATTAAGAGTTAATGTATTCAAAATATTTAATGTAAATTCCCCTATTGAGAATTGTTTAATTACTGTCAATAATTTTTTAAAAACCTGTGATATAGATATATTTGATACTAATAAAAATAGGCTACACTCCCATCTGTGACAAAATATTCTTTTGTCGTTGTTAGGTTGATATATTTTTGTGATATTGTATATATACATATATTTGTCTGTAATTTTATTCTCTTTCTATAGCACATGTATGTCGAATTTTTACCTAACTGTATACATGTTACGGAAAATAAATTTTATTTTGAATTTCTTTTGTTATAATCATTTTCTGCGTAATGGAAATTAAGAGCAAATCACTTTTTCAAGCATTTTAAAATTTCATGCATCTTCCCTATTGGCTCAATCAAGCATCAAAATCCATTCTTGCAACAGTCGCAATCTTAGATTTTCATCAAGCTGATTTTGGTTTAAACTGGATTGATACAACCTAGCCTGGAGTATACAGTTGCAACCCAAAGCAGACTAAATAATTATATATTATATTATGTAGTCTTTGCCCAAAGGCAAAGACTAAATAATATAATATATAAAGACACGACACTACTAGCAATTCCATTCATAAATCTCAGTTGTGAAATTTGACCTCGGGTATTTAATTTGGAATCTTCGTTTGGCAACTCTGGTCAGCAATGTAGACCCTAACCGCTGCGGTGAAGGTCATCAAAACCAGTATTGGCTCTAAGTGATGTGTAATCGAGTAAAAATTTTCATGCATGTAACAAATATATACAAATAATACTTTACATATTTTATAAGGAAACATGAACAAGATGACACAAGGCGATGAAACGTTAATAATATTTCATCATTTCATGGTTTTTATATTGTTTGGGAATGTCTCATTCCGTTTTTACAATATAATACATCTACGTAGAAGCCGTCTCTGGAACATCTGACACAGATTCGGGAAAGCTAACCTGCTGACGCATGTGTAAAGAAACTACGGGAGATTTAATTCCTTTTAATTCTGCATCTTGTCTCTCTCTCTCAAGAAATGAGCTTCTCTTTTTGAGTGTCGCGTCTTTATATATTATATTATTTAGTCTTTGCCCAAAGGTGCTAAATCCAGAAAACTATACACAAAGGTGCAACTCTGATATTTATAATACGCAAAAGTTTAAAACAGAAATAGTTACTTACCAACCACTTTAATTTTAAGCCAAATAATGCAATAATAAAGAAAATTCCCCATAAAAATGGTGTTAATACCAAAGATGTCCAAAATATACGTGCTTCTCTTTCATTTATTTTATTCTGCATTGAACCCTGAAAAGGGTCACATATAGTTCAATAAATATTTTAGGTGATTTTTTAGAAATATTATAGAATGACTAACTTTTCTTCTATTTTCAGGTATGTTGAAAATGATTATGAAAATTATACTTACTCATTTGCTTTTTGAGAAAATATAAAATCAAAAGAATATTCTCATTGAATAAATGGAGCTTCATTTTAGCACAACTGAGTTGCGTGTATTCAACGAGAACATTTTGTGTAAATCTGAGCTCTATAGCATCTTGCAATAAGACCGATTATTTTGAAACTTAATTTTCTTGAAAAGTAAATGCGAGTATGGCAACATATTTTTACATTTCACCATATTCAAAAATAAGAAAGTGACCAAAAGTTACCACTCTGTAACACTTCTAAAAAATTATCAGAAATTAACAAAGATCTTTAACTACTAGATGGTTTAACCCATAAGGAATTCCTATATGACAAAGCTGCAAACATCTCAACGGAGAAAGCAATATTAACACGCCTCAAAAAGCGAGATAGCAATGCTGGAATTGTCGGACTTTACCATTGCTAGGTCGGATCAGTTCGAGTTTCTTAAACAAGATTTTTAGCTCTTACAGCGCAAACGCAATCAAATATCAATCGGTACTAACAACTAACTGGAGCAACCAGCGGTGTTGCCAAACTGTCACCATTTTCTCTAAATTCTCCGATCGCACAACGTTATTGTATTTGACCACTTCAAAATTCCCCGCTTTAAACGACTCTGATCTTTGACGTCGCGAAAGTTTGCGACTAGAAGCAACTAGAAGTGAGGCATGCGCATAGACAACACGCGTACTTGGAGTTGGGTCCAGAGTGGGAGCAGAGCGGGAGAGATAATGGGCGGTTCTTTACTTGAAAAAGTCAGGATATGTTGTACGCAGAATTGAGATAGAGTTGAGCGATCTAGGAGTTAAAACATCTTTAGAAATTAAGTAGGTAGAGTAGTATTATTATGAGATGACAGGTGCGGAGCTAACGTGCGTGAATATTTTTACCAGTAGCATAGCGCCATCTGGGGTACAGGGATGTTTAATTGCAATAAAAGTTTCGCGTTCTGTGTACAGGGCTGACGACAGAGGGGTAGGTGAGGCTGCATCCACGAGGCCGAAAGGGTCGGCGCCTTCACTGTTAAGTACATTTCTGAATTGATAAATCTTAATTATAAATGAAAGTACATTATTTACATTTTGTAGTACTTACATTATAAATAAATAATATATTTCAAATTAAATATTATGTGTATTGAAAATTAGTACTTTTGATTTGTCCCAGAGTCAATTTGATTTTACCTCTGGGCCTATACTGGCTCTCCACAGACCTGACTGTGTAATGGAGTAGATTAAAACTTTCCAACTGTGTTGCGAGTAACTTTTGTTCAGAAGTGTAAGAATAGTAATTTGCACTAAACTTTGCCTAATAAAGTTGTTTTATTATTATTATTACCGTCTCCCCTGGTGTCGACACTGAATGTTACGTAATTCGTTCTCATTGGCTTAGAATGATGGAGTACAAAAACTCGTTTCTGCGTATATTTTTTGCTGTCATCTCATAATACTTAATACTACTCTATGCACAATTAAATAAAGTAACAAATTATAAGAAACCTTTCTAGATTCAAAAACCCAATGTGATTGTCCATCATCGTCTACGTAATTCCACCATCTCAAGCCTACCATTAGTCTCCCTGAAATATTTTTTACTGTCCAAAAGTCCATCGATAATAACAATATTACAGTTACGAAGCTTGCAATAAAACTGTTACTGAACCAACCGCATAACATATACACTACAATGGAAGCTCCTCTAAATGCCAGATGGAAAAATGTTACATATGGGTGCCTACAAAATCAGATAAAAAATTAAAACCCTAGCTCGGCTGCTAAACATATTTTAAAATTCATGATAAAAACAAGGAAACCATTATTAAAAAATTGGGAAACATTAATTTTGAAAACATGAAAAACGTGTTTTTCTAACAGCATACATACGTTAATGAATATTTATTCGACGCTTTTAAATCCTCCTCTCCAAAAGCTATGGTATCATCATCTAAGAGCGGCATCTGAAATTACAAATAACTGTTTATGAAAGAATTATTTTGTCACTAATCTCAGGTACTTACAGTCACAGATGACATTATGATTTATTTATTTACTTGTCAGTCAGAAAATGTCAAAAAGTAAGAAAAAAATGATTCCACGCTGCACTCTGCCACCTTGTGACTGGAATTCAAACGTATTACAGTAATGTCGTGCGCGGTACAGAAGAGTAAATAGTCTTCTGTATTCATGGATTAGGTCTGTGATGTTTATTTACCAACCAGGGTTGGCTCTAGCTGATGAGTTTCATCACATAAACATTTTCTAGATATTTGACAATAAATATACAGGGTGTCCCGAATTGCAAAGTTTACCGAATGATGCTACTTTTCAAAGTACGAAAAAAAACATGGGTCGGGAAGTGCTCATATTAATTTTCGAGATGCAGGGTGTTCTAGTAATTCTCCTGAAAATGGTTTTTTATGAATATTCTAGAAACATCTAAAGATAAACAAATGATAATTTACACAGGAATTTAACTTTGTATGCTTTTTAAGACAAAATGGCAACTATGTACGAAAACCATTCAGGAGCGGGTAAACCGGGGGGAGGGGGGGAGTTAGGGATAATTTTTCAACTTTTTTATGTGGCACTTATAAATTAATTTAAGAGCAGAACGTTTTTTGCACAGAAAAGGCGTCCTGCGCGTTTTCTCTAAAATGACTAGTTTTTGAGTAAAACTTATCTACAAAAAAGTTGCGGCAAAATTATACCTAACCCCTCCCCACATATGTCTATTTATTGCCTTTATCTCGGAAACTAAGCACTTTCCGACTCATATTTATAGAAACTTTTTTCATCACTTGGTAAAGTTTGGCCTATGCAATCGGGACACCTTATTATAATATTTTCGGACGAATTCCGAATCCAAAATAAATTCAAAATTTTTGCTTATATCAACCCTACAGCGTGCAGACACAAGTTGGCCTGACGTTAACGGCAGGTGTTTGTTTTGATTATTTTTTAAAATTATGTATGAAGGTTTTGCGAAATTGAGTGTACATACCAGATAATTTTCCAAAAGTACATTCAAACATGAAAGAAAAACATGAATAATTTAGCAGGTGTTCATAAAACTCATGGCGTTTAGGGCGGGAAGTGGATTCATATCAGAGCATCACAAAATGTTGCAGTAGGGCGGAAGAGGTCCATTTCATGATATCTGTCATGATATTTTGAATTTGTATTCATGCTTGAAGTGGTGAAATAGAAATATGTTTATAAGTTTATTGCAATTGGATCTTTTTTTTTATATTTCAATATGGCGAAATCAAGATGGCGGATGAAATTAAAGATTTAAATGTTCCTGAAGAAATACAAAATCGTACAGTGACCACCGTATATAAATCGAGTCATCCGTTACAAAGATCAAAGATGTCACTTGAGACGTCAGTTTGACCTCTGGAGTGACGTAAAAATGATGTCATTTAGCGACGTATATTTGGCCATATATGTTAGCTATTTTTGATCAAATGAAAAAAATGGACATTTTAAAAATACAATAAACATATATAATGTGTTTTAGGATGAGTCGCCATGTAGATGAATGGACAATCAATAGGTTCAACATCCACTTGTTTTTTATGCTATATCTCGCCCCTCCCACAGAATGATCTTTAACCTGACCATTGTAAGATCCATCCAAATCAATCGATGTGTCCTGAATGAATTTGAACATTGCAATTTATATCATTTATTGTCTATAAATTCATTGGAGTACCAAGACAAAGAGTGGCTGATTATTGTCTGTGGTTTGTATGTGTATCGATGACACAGAGTGGTAGAGAAAGAGTGAATTTAAATAGAAAATGAGGAATTACTTTTTTCGAAGAATAATTCGTTTATTAACTATATTTAATATTTGAAAAACGTAATTTTAATGTTAAATTTGAAACAGACAAATTTTTACCTTGCTGAGGGAATTTGACAAATAAACTGACAGCTATTCTGGGTAGATCAACAATTAGTAGCCAGCCTTTCCCAACGGATCCACACGGAAGAAGGCAGTGAGAAATATTCACATACACATACAAATGGGTTTAGACAAAAATTTGGTGTAGAGATATGGGATGAAATGGCCGACCACCGGTTTCGATACAATTGACATGAAAATCAAATTTTTAAATGGGACAACCTATATGTTTTTGCATATTTGGATCCTACTGATCAAAACACATATAATCTCAAATATTATTTTGATTTTCAAAAAATATAGATTTTTTTAATTTTTAGTTCTAATCATAGAAGGCCACGATTTTGCCAAATTGATAAAAATCGGTCTGCAAGCAACTTTAAAATATTATTCCTTTGGATACTAACATTAACCAGGATTTATTCTTCATTAAGTTCAACGATATTGGTTTTTCAACCAAAGCTATTTATTTTAAATGGTACTCCTATGGAACAACCTGTTATTTAATTAGATCTTTAAATTAGGAAAAAAATTATATGCATAATGTCTACCTTTTTTTTGTACTAAATTTATAATTAAAAAAAGAAATTCTTTGATAATCGATTTTCTACAATAATAAAATTTAAAAAATCTATATTTTTTGAAAATCAAAATAATATTTGAGGGTCAGATCATATGTATTTTGGCCAGCAGGATCTAAATATGTAAAATTATACAGATTGTCCTATTTAAAAATTCGATTTTCATGTAAATTGCATCGAAACCGGAAGTTGGCCATTTTGGTTCTATACATCATACAGACCTATCATATAATTGGACATTTTATCCCATATCATTACACCAAATTAAAAAAAAATCCATTCACCCATTCAAATCTTAAAGTGTCCCTATCGCCTGACCCACCCAGTATATACTTGTATACAGTATCGGAAAGTGTTCGATTTGGTACGGCAATAAGAGCAAGCGAGAGCGAAGCAAGCAATGATGTACATACATTATTAAGTGACGTGTCACACTTTGCCTCTGCTAGGGTACTGGTAGACGCCTTTATTGTGGGCGGTCGGTTAAGTCGTTGAAACTATGCAATCCCAAAAGCAAAACTTTTTGATACTGTATATAACCGTTGAAAAATAGAACTTTTCACTCAATGATATAACGCATGCGTACGTACAAATATACCCTCCTGGTCACCTCCAAACCTGTTGGGCCATCTATTCCTTCCACTATTGGTTGACTATACCTATCGCACCCCTGCTAAATAGTGTTATCATTATATTTGTGGAGCATTTTTTCAAATGGGAATAACTCCAATATCGCTTTTGATCATATCAGATATGTACTTAGAAAAGCATATACTTTAGATGGCTTATTACTTCATCAGAGGTTGCCAGAGGCGAACATATATTTCAATACAGCAACATTCATCGTGGTTAGTACTATATGGTGCGGGAGCTAAGTGGCTTTTTCGGAAACTCATCGTTACAAGCATTTTCTATGCGTTGATTAATTCTATCGAACTTAAATAATGACGAAATAGACTCCTGGCATATGTCAGCCCGTCGAGTTGGCCATAGTTCAAGATATAAAAATCAGTGATATCATTATATCATTATATCATCGTTACAAGGCTAATTTTTTGTGTGTGTACATTTTATGTACACACTCATCGTTACAAGTTCTGGCTCCTTTTTAAAACGTAAATATAAGCTCCTTCAACAATAGAATAGCCTCCCCAGAAAGTTCTTAGTGTCAACAAAAGTACCATAGGCTCTTAAAAATAAAGGAATATAACACCTTTGGCTAACTTAACTTGACTTCCTACCGTGCCTCAGATGTATTGTATCATTATTACCTTTCTGACTGCGCCTCCTGGCGGCCCACACTGTCTGGCAATCTTATTCTATTCATTCTAGACATAAAATGTGTACAAACACAAAAAAAAATGAGCCTTGTAAAGATGACATAATTTCACTGATTTTTAGACAGTGGTCGTGACGCACCTGACAGGAGGTGCCCCGCCAGAAGTCGATTTTATTAATAGTTATCATCCATTAAACCATAAAAATATCTCAAAGTTCATAAAACGATGATATACCGAAAAAGCCACCTAGCTCCTGCTCTAATAGTACTTAGATCAATGACTGCGTGAGGAAACTCAACGATCACACCCCACCTTCTAGCGGCTTGTATATCAGTATATACGCAGAAACTATGTAATTTAATAGCAAGGATTACATACAGTGGCGGATCTAAGGTAAAAGGCCCAGGTGACAGACCCTTTGAAGGGCCCATTTTTTCGGATGATAACCACGCAAGCGACAGATACATTGTCTTCAACCCTACCTGAGGGCCCTTTTGCACAGGGGCCCAGGTGGCATTTGCTCATTGGCCGCCCGGTTAGATCCGCCACTGATTACAGACTATCCTTAGATCCAAAAAAAGAGAAAATTCCGACCTAAGGATATTTTTGACATAGATTCTCTTAGTCACTAGCTAATTAGTGAAAATACAAAGTTACGAGTTTTAAAGAATTCTAGGGCCTAACCAAGCTACATATAGGTTTTCATAACTTTACCTGTCTTTTTCTAAATGTGACTTATTCCCATTTGAAAAAATGCTCCACATTTGAAGAAATTACAAAATAATAAAATACATTCAGTTGCTCATAGTCAGTCACAATATCACAAGCCGGTTAGTGTAAGTAAAGTTTTGTGGCAGTTTGGCCTGTCCATCATAAAAGAGTCTCTTTACGGATTCGAATTTCGAAGACATTGTTATGTGGGTATTGACGTGAGTATTGTGTGTTGGAAAACAAGTACATCAACGTTCATCGTGGTTAGTACTATAGTTATTAGATCAATGACTGTCTGAGGAAACTCAACGATCTCACCCCACCTTCTAGCAGCTTGTATATCAGTATACACACAGAAACTATGTAATTTAATAGCAAGGATTACATACCATCCTTCGGAGGAGATGTAAAGCAGTTGTTTCCTTGCCTATTAGGAAACAAAAAATCCCTACTCTTCTAAAAGAGAAGGTTTGACAAAATTTCCAGACATAGGTGGTAGAAGTATATATAGCTTCTCTCACCAACTGCAATATGTATTTTGTACACGTGCACACTTTCTTGCTTACAGTAAAACCCATCAGCAAGTGTGGTGGGACATATACATAGTTATACTTTCACTCCACATTGTCCAGACTCCAACCATCAGCTTTCTTAAAAGTATTATCAGTGAAACAAAATGTAAATGTATATATTGGACAGTTGTTTCTCTCTGCCTAGATTTATGATATACTGACATATAAAGAATAATATATAATTATAAAAGTAATTAATCCTACTTATATTTTACTTCAGTAGTTAAATTTATAACTTAATTATGCCAAACAATTTTTCAGGACAGGCGGGCAATTGGCAAGTTTTTTCTTCCATTTCAGTTTCTACATCTTTACAATTATCTTTACAGTGTCTCCAACGTATTTCTCTTCCTTTGCCACATGTAACACTGCAAGATGACCAGCTAGTCCAGCCGAACCATTTGCGATGATTATCTTCCCGTTTTTTGTTGTCATTATGTTTTACTTTTCTAGACTTTCTTTGTCCTGAGGACAAATAATAAAATTTAGATATTTATGTCATATAGAGGGTACTAACTATCTTCAGTCATTAATGAAATTTTAAGTCCAAATGTATGTAAGTAATATTAATTTTTGTTTTGCTTTTAGTAAAATTTGATTGGGCAATGATAAGAAATTCACCTGTCAAAAAATCACACAGGCTTTATTTAACAACTCATTTTTTAATATTTCATTATTTCAGCTTAGCTTGATATATTCAGAAAGAATATGCTCGAAGTAGCGACCTACGAAGTTTTTGCTGCATATTGGAGAGTCTTTTCATAGATAAAAGTCTAAAGGGATGAACTGTGCCACTACAACCTATCTACCAATGCACAGTGGTTCCCTCAATACCACAAAAATAAGAAAAATCATTGTTATTTTGCTAATTAACGCTTCTTGAATTCAAAGTATTTGTGGACTGTAACACACTTTCTCTATGATTGTTTTTTTAATATATTACATTTTTATTTTCAGTTGTCAACATAAACATTTTTTTTACATGACAATATAAATAAAAACAGCCAGGCATTATTTTATTTAAATTAAAATTAAATATAGTGAACAGTCATCTTTTCCTTCTTTATATTTTCTTATCGTCATAACATGCACTATATCTAAGCTTTACGAAACTGTAATTACTTGGAAATTGCATTAACTCCATTTTCGTCATCTTTCAGAGTGACCGCTTTAGTGACTCACAGTAATACTACCTGCTAATTAATTTTCAGGAATTGGGGGTCATTCTATAGTAGACACAAAAGATATGACATTCCTATTATCAAATATCATAAGCGCCGAGTATGCCGACAAAGGAATTAGCTGGTGACTACAAACAGTCGGCAATAAAATAATAATCTATTCACGGTATTTACGTACTTTAATTGTAGTGTGACTACTACAACATGTGGTTTTTTTTCTATATACTTTTTATATTCTTTCATTTTCTTTTAACTATTTAGTTACTTGTTGTTTATCATTCCGACAAAAATGTGTGCACAATAAATAGCATATACCTTTACCTTTATTAAATATTTGAACGCTTTTCTCAACTTTTCCCACTTTTCACGCTCTGCAAGTTATTGTACATAGTTTGATTTTTTGTTTATTTGCAGTAATTAGATTTTTTTGTTATAGGTCTTGTATATAGGAGAAATTAACAAAGTATCGATATTTGCTGGTAAAGAACTTCATTAATTCTAAATTGTCTCAGAATTTATGGTATCTTAAAATATTTTAACAATTGTTCATTCTGCTGCAAGTGAAAATGGCTTCATCTAATGCAAAATAATAAGGATGATCCATTGACACCAATACTTCGACACACTAGATGATATGGATACATTCCTGCATCTTATATAGTGTGTGTACATCAAATAATACATAAAGATATTTTGAAATTAATATAAAGCATAAACTGTAAGTGAAACAGAATTGGAGGAAGGCACAGATATTCAAATAAAAAAGCTACACTGAAAAAGTGCACGTAAAATTACAGTCTCATACATTAGAATTCTACTGTTAGAATAATGTAATAAGAAATCGCTACAGACAAATACATGTAAAAATACATGCCACATTGAAATATACATAACTTTCCAATTTATTCCTGTCCTCATTAGGACAGGAATAAATCACATTTGATTTTACGTCAACTGCCGTGTTAAATTATAATGTAATTATCCACACTGAGTGCAAATTTACTAGCTCTCCTGTAAATTTACAGACAACAGTGGTGTAATTTTACATCCAGTCTGTGAAATTCTAGTCATTATCACTGGTCACAGAACTACATGAAGAAGCTCGTAAAATTACACGAGTACTTTTTTCAGGGTAGAGCAGAGGGGATGCTACGTTATGGTTTTTTTAATTATAAATTGTCACAGATAGTTTATGGCTGCAATATTACTTAACTCGAGGCACTTTATAATTGGAACTCTTTTTCGAAATATTTTGGTTAAGGGTGGCGGTGCCGTGATTACGAAAATGATTTTGTAATTCGACAATTTCTCCTACATCCCTGAACCGATTCAAACATTTTTTTGATATGCTGTTAGAGGCAACTTTACAGAATGGTACTAGGCTACTGAAAAGTCAACAAATTTTTTTTTTAATGTTCGCACAAGAAAAAAAAAATTCTTTTCTTTAGTTTCCAATAGCCTAGTATCATTCTATAATGTCTAAAAACCTATCAAAAAATTTTTTGAATCAGTTCAGGGATGCAGTAGAAATTATCGAATTACATTCACGGCACCGCCCTCCTTAAATAATTCTCTCTTTTATTCTATTGGTGTCCTTATAATAAAGCACATTGTATGTACAATTTCTTTTCATCAGGTGTACTAGTCGATTGTGGCATGAAATATAATTGAATGGCTGTGTCTCTGCTACCTATCAATCTTCCTTACCCATATGTTTGATGTTAGGTTAAAAAAAATTAATATTACAATTTCACTACACACTAATTATAAAATTGTGAGATAACTTAGAATTAAATACCATATTGATTAGATCTTCAGATAAGAATTTGTTAGAAAGACTGAGAGTTACAGTGACTAAGATGTTGAAAAGCTGTAAATTATGGTATTGGTATCTTACCTTATTGATAGTACTTAGTGCTTGTTCAGCAGCTCAAGACAGACACTTTTCTATAAAATATAGATATTTATTTGAAAAGGTTAATTTATTAACATTTAAATATTGCAAACGAAATGGAAAAAATATTTAGACAAAATTGATCGTAGACAGTAATACAAAATTCCTTTCTTTAATTAGTCCTAGAGATATCATTAGGTAATGTGACATATTTTTAATGCATTTGTGAGCTTTCAAAATTAACATTTATAAGTTACAATCGATTTGGTCTATGCACTATCGATAGAATAACACTATAAATACTATTAGCATATAGTTACAGTATCATCTAATTTAAAGATTAAAGTATTACTGGTGCTTATGTGTTAGGTTTGAGACCACGAGGTCTGGACTTCGAATCCTGGCTATGGTACGGATGTTCAGAGTCGTTTTTAATGTGTCATCGAGGTGGTACCACATTAAAAGCAGCACAGACATGGCTAGTTGCTGCTATCTCTCCTGAGTTCGTGTCTCAGCTGCGGCAAATGGCAATTTTGCAGGGAATTGTTGTGTTGTTTTTTGAATGTGCGTGTCCTGGTTAAGATGTAAAATATAAGTATTTTCTATAAGCTATAATTTAAAACATATTTTTTTCGATCGATTGTGAAATGGTCAATTGATGATCGGCAAGTCTAATAGGGCGAGATCGATTAAAAAAGAAAGTTCGGTCAATGGGGAAGAACATAAAATAGGCGACTGCTCCTTAAGAACGACAAAAAAAGTGAAATACTTTTAACTTATCTGACGAACTAATTGAAAAGAAGAAAAAGTGTAAAGGAGGGGATTAAAACGGCTCACAGAGTTACAAGAGCAATTCTACCTTACACATGGAGAAAATTAAACCACCATGCCCATAGCGTTAATCAGGACACTTTGAGAAGCCTCTGTACCAAATTTCATTTAAATGCATCAAAGGGTATTTTATTGGGTATCATAGCTAAAAGTAGAGCGCCATTTAATTTCTTATGCATTTTTATGAAAAATCCTATATGCATGCACCCAAGAGAGCCAATCATTTTTCAATATGACCCAAAATTGCAGCTTTCCGCGCTTTAAATGACAAAAAAAACTCATTTCATTACCTCAAAAAATAAGTATTTTATGGGCTTGTGTCCATCTTAATTGGGACACTGTAGAAGTACATTTTTTTACTGAAACTTTCGAAAAAATTATCTACGGGTTCCTTTACATTATACTGAATTGAATTTTGAAAAGAAGATTGAGATATATTCTATAAGTTAGAGTGCCACGGTTTTTGTTGTTAGAAAATGACGAAATATAGCAATAAAATCCGCTAATGAGTTTGATATCATACCCCTGGATATCGTTGCCAACGTTGAATAATACAAGCTGCACAATAGAGTGTTCTTATACTGAAATCTCATTTCATAAACAATCCTTTCGTGTCTACTGATTTCAAAGAAAATGTAACACCTTCAGTGCACAGTTCAATTTTAATAAAATTTTCAGTGCAGGAAAGGAATGTTCAGATATGTGAAAATGTGAAGTTTGTACTTTCTCTTTACTCTCTTACGATATATAAATGCAGGGTATTTCAGATTTAATGTGACATAGTGTAATTATAGATTAAAGCACATCGTGCCGAGTTCAAAATACTCTCCAAATTACCTGTGACGTTTTATAATTTTAATTAAAACTGTCATCTGCCATATTTTTGGAATGGCTGTACTTTAGCCTGCAAGAGCCTTTGGCTCACCCGTTAATAGGGAATGTGAGCTAGGTTTAGACCATCATGACCCTACTGATGACTCGTCGCTGCAATAGTAATCCTGCTCAGTATGAGAGAAACCGTAGGTTCGGACATTTGATTCACGCACTCGCTCGAACTGGCAGTGGTGCGAAGCTACCATCCATGGGATTATGCCTGAACGCCTCTAAGGCCGCATTCTTGCTAGTCAATATCGCTTGGAGTTCCGAGAGTCGAAAGGCCTGCTTACTTGATATTTTTCTTCCAGTCTTTTCGATTTTACTCTTCTTGATAGAGAATTTCATTCTGGTTGTAACTTACTATTAATTAAGCAATACAATTTTGAGAAGATCAGTGGTAGTCGATTAGAAACGACAGGCGGGAAACGAAGAAAGCACAATTTCAAAGAGAACATTTGAGTATAGACGAAATCACAACAATCGGCAGACCTCGAGCTTGATCGTTTCCTACTCCCAACTGATTTTGTTAATGTGAAACCATCGTCATGAAGTAAGAATGAAATTAAAAAAATATAACAAAATTAAAGTAGACAATGTTGCAGTGTATAAGGCTTTGATAGTAAGATATTAAAAAATGACATTAACGAACTTTAAGGGCCTCGGGGCACGGATTTACGTTATCTAATAGAATGAAAATTCAGTTTTTTCCTCATGTTTTAAATAACTGGAACCACTTAAAACTGAAAAAAATCCAAGATCACAAAAAAAGAACCACCAGTGGCGGATCTAAGGTAAAAGGTTCAGGTGGCAAACACTTTGAAGGGCCCATTTTTTTGGATGATAACCTATATAATCTACAGTATAAGGGCCCTGAGGGCCCTTTTGCACAAGGGGCCCAGGTGGCATTTGCTCATTGGCCGCCCGGTTAGATCCGCCACTGAGAACCACCCTACTACACATATTTACTATTTAGTTAAAATCTGGCAAATATTGCCATATTAATCAAATCAAAAGCATCATTTATTTTGGAATAATTTTAGGACCAAGCTCACCAGGTATTATTCTTACAATACTTTTTCAAATATAAAAACTAAAATAATAAGTGTATTTGTATTATCAGTTTCAATAAATATTGGTGTATTAAATCTTCAAGTTATTCGATAATTCCCAGGCACTTATAAATGACTTTTAAGTAACCACGTGATGATGCTAAATACTAGGCCTGTTTTGGTTCCGGCAAGAACAGTTCTTGAATAGTGACGGGCAGAATCAGAATAAAGAATCAGTAGATTCCAATTCTTGGAAGAATCTAAATGTTCCAATTACACAGGTTTACAAAAAAAAAATGTCCGACCAATGGGATTCCACTACTGTACCCCGAAGGTTTTGCCGTGCTGAACACAATGCCGTAGTCCGTTTTGCGCCATCACGTCAGGATTTCGAGAAAACTTAACCTAAAAGTGGTAAAAATACCTTTTTCCCCTCGTTCGTGCACAAATTAATTCACTCAAGCAACCCCAAAAACCTCCCAAGTAATAAGTTTTGGGCCACAATCTTCAAATTTTGATAAATTTCTGGATTTTAGCATCTGCCATATTAGATCCGCCATCTTGGATTTAGAAATTATCAAATTCTGACTTCAGATTCGTGATCAGCGACCCTAAAAACCTCCGAGTATTAGCACTTTTAGGTTAAGTTTTCTCGAAATCCTGACGTGATGGCGCAAAACGGATTACGGCATCGTGTTCAGCACGTCAAAAACCTTCGGGGTACGGTAATGGAATCCCATTGGTTGGACATTTGTTTTTGTAAACCTGTGTTATTTTATAAATTTATCCGATTCCCAATTTCGAAGAAAAATCAATTATTTTTACAATCGTCAATTGAAAAACGAATTCAACTACCCAATGACTGCTACTTATTTGCTTTGAAATTGGGAATCGGATGAAATTTATAAAATAATCAGAACATTCCGATCGTTCCAATAATCGGGATCTATCAATTCTTTATTCCGATTCTGCCTATCACTAAACTAGACCGATATGGTATAAATTATAGAAGTAGTAGTAGTGAGTACTTACTTATACCTCAGTTTCATGTCATTAATTATTTCAATTAATTTAACGAAACAAATGAAGTAATTTTGCCAATAACTTTTTGGAAAAAATATGGGGGGGTGGAGGCCACTTTCTGAAATTAAAAATGTTCACATTCACTAACTTTTATAAAAATTACTAATATTCTCTGATTTTTCAATACATCTTCCAAATTCCTTCACATCTTTAGGCAACTGGTTGAACCAAGCAGTACTGCGGGAGGCACAGTGCCCCCCCACACTAGTAACGCCACTGCATGTTAACAGGCAATATTTATCTGACCTTCTTGAGTATTTTTATTATTATTATTAGCATCAAGCAGCACAATCAAGACAAAGCCTAATCAAACCTATTCCAATTTCTAATTGCATTAATAACACTTTAAACTGCATCTAAAGCTTAATTTATAGTCATATCACTGATTTTCCATTTTCTATTAAATGTGAACATCGAGGATCGAACATAATATCTTTTGAGAATATTCTCAAAGGGTTCTTGTAGAAAGTAGATTTTAAGAGAACTTTCATTTTTGAAAGATATCTTTCTATTGACACTTTTTTATTTTAAAAGGTGTAAGGTAGTTTTATTGTGTAATAATAATGCTTAAGGTGCAGTAACCTGACAAGTTTGTTGGCGAGTATGTAGTTAACTTAGCAGAAAAATGGCACTTACGTAATCAGTCAACTGAGTCAACTAAGTGTATTAGTTGGAGGGAGTATTATTCTTAGGTGAAGACAGAGATCAAGTGAATGAGAAGGAATTTGATTTATTACTTAATGGCAGAACTGTGTCGAGCGCTGACAAAAAGTGCTAATGAGCACCGCAAGCATTAAAAAAAACTGCTTTTATTTTTCTGTTACTACACTACTACTACACTGTTAATAGTAAAGCGCACGCAATTACTAGGAACTCTAAAAAAGTACTTTAAATTCATGAGCACTAAGCTTTAATTTTCTTCAATTGAGGCTATAACTTCATTGAATTTAAGTGTTCTTTATAAAAAAGAATAGAGACCAACAAAAACGATGGTGACTGTAGGAAAAAAATGTGATAATTTGTCGAATGCCCTATATATATTTTTTTTTATTGACCCCCTCTAGTTTAAACTTTTAAATCATTAGTTACATGGGTGTAATAAAAAGTGTTGGGGTAAAGGTAAAAGTGGTGAAAACTTTATTTACAAACGGAATTTTTCAGCTTGGATTTTAAAAAAAACTTATTTTTGTTCCAAATTATACAGGATACACCATTACTAATAAGCCATAAAACAAGAACGGAATTGTGGACTAAATACAGGGTGTCAAAGTGAAAATTATTTCTTCGTTTTCTTAATAATTGAATACCCTCTATAGTGAAGTCAAAATAGATTTTGAATGGAATTGTTTGGTTGCAACAATTTTATTGATTTAATTTATTTTATGTACAATAATAAGTGTTATAGCAGTTTTGGATAAAATTGGTCCATTGCTTCTTGTAAAATTTTATCAATTTATTTTTCAATATGGAAATTTTCTGTGATTTTCTTTATTATCTCCGGTCCTAGTAATTGTATCGCAAAAATGAAAATATCACATTTTTCGCAATAAAATTTTGAACAAAACTACTAGATTTGTGAATAAACTTCGATAATTTGTTAATTTGTAAAAAAGTAAAAACCACAAAAAATTTCCATTTTTTGACAATTTAAGAAATATAACCTAATAATGCAACAATTTTAACGAAAGTTGATGAAACTATGCCCTCTTTTGAACTAAACCTTTGCGCCAAATTTTAGTGCAAAATATTTATTCAAAAGGCTAAAAACCAATAATTATTTGGAAACTTCCATCACAAATTGTTTAAGTGCATCGTAGGACAATTTTCTTTCAAAATGTAGGTTTTTACATGTATTTTACAATGGTATTAAGGAAAAAAAATAGTAATTTACGCTACAAGAGCGGAAAGAGGTGCGTTTTGCAGGTCAACTCAAGCAGATTACACGGAGAGCCACAGGTGAGTCCTGGAAGCTTGGAGAGACCTGCAAAACACTGTTTTTCGGTCGTGTAACGTACAATTTTTTTTTCGGCCGACACAAAATCAATTTTGTATTATTTTTTTAATAAATTTTCTGACGACAAACAATAATAAATAATTAAATAAAATATACATCTTCAATTTCTGCTTGTAACACTTCAAAATCTGAATCCATATTTTTCCATAACTTATGAATTGACTTTTGAAAACTCGTAAAAGTTAAGTGTATTTACCATTTGACATTTACTTATTTCAACAATCAACACAAATTCGTTTCCATAGCAACGAGAATAACAGTGATCGGAAAAGCTTTTGCCGATCGCTACTGTTACTTTCCGGTCTAGCCCGGGAAAACATTAATTTCCGTCGGATGATTTCTCGAAAAGAAAAATTATATCTCTCCACTTAAACCATTTTTTTAAAAATTTGTTTATAATTTTCAAAATTAATGTTATAAAGAAATTCAAATAACTGTAGATTTTTTTATCAAACCAAAACCGGCAAAAGTATTATGAAAATAGAAGAATTATCTAACATTCTTCTAAAAAAATGAATGATCTATTTGCATTTAGGACCAAGACACGACAGTTTTTGTGTTTAGGTCGCTTATAAATAAACCAATCGATATTTCTTCTCGAAATTTGGACTGGTTGTTTTCTATCTATATATTTTTGTCTCTGCTCTTTGAAACTAATCCAAAACTGCAATTCTCAAAATTACATTGATTAAAGTGGCTTTGAGAACATATCCAACCTAACCTGAACAACTGTCCTTATGTCCACTTATACAGTATATACTTTGTAATATTTTTAATATTACTGATATAATAAAAAAAAAAATTTCATGATCAGGTTTTTAACCTGATTTAAACACATAAGACAGAACAAAAAGCGCCAGTTGTTTTACATACTAGGCTATCTGGCAACTAGTCTAATTTGTAAAACAATAATATAACGTTTAGACCTATGTGGCGATTTTTGGATCTCTGACATAATCGCTAAAGACCTGACCTTCAGGCCTCTATACATTATGTTTTTACAACTGCGCTTCTGGATTGTTTTAACTAGCTGAGACAAAAATATAGGTATTGGAGAATAACCAGTCCAAATTTTAAGAAATATCAGTTTGCCTTTTTATAAGCGACTGAGAAGCAAAAACTGAGATATCTTGGCCCAGATCATTTTCTTTTTATAAAAATTTTAGATATTTCATCTATTTTTATAATATGGTTGCCGTTTTTGGTTTGATAAAAAAATCTACTGTTATTTGAATTTGTTTGTAACTATAATTTTGAACCCCTCCCCTCCCATCAAAAATTTTCAAAATTATTATTGATTCTTAGTCATTTGAATAAACATTTTGTGCTAAAATTTGGCACAAAGGTGTATTTCAATAAAGGGGATAGTTTCACCAACTTTCGTTAAAATTGATGAATTGTTACGTTATATTTCTGAAATTGTCAAAAAGGGCAATTCTTGGTGGTTTTTTCTTTTTTACAAATTAACAAATGATTAAAAAAAAAATTCATAAATCTACTTTTATTTGAAATTTTATTGCGAACAGTTTGGTATTTTTATTGCTGCAACACAGGACTGGAAATAATAAGGAAAATAGCAGAAAATTTTAGTGTTGAAAAATAAATTGTTAAAATTTTATAAGAAGCATTTAATCCAAAATTCCTCATAGCACTAATCATACCTACAACTTAAAACAATAAAATTGCTATGCTTTGAAGTAGAGGACACTAACAGTATGAGCTATACACCAGATGAGGAATTATTTAGTTATTTTTTTAGACGAAACATTTTGACACTTCTGACTATAGATAATATATATAAAGGTACGTATCATTTTTACATGAAATTGGTATGCACGTGCTAGTAATGTAATATGATGATGTAATAATGAATTTAATAACCCAATCCATTTTCGAAGAAAGATGAAATCATCTTAAATATTTCAGCTAACAACCAATTTAGAAAAAAGCTATGAATGAAAACAACTTATTTTAAAACATTTTCTTAAAAATGTATTGCACGAGTTGTGATGTAAATTACATTTTATGTAATTATATGTTTAAAAAAAAAAATAAACTCTTAATATATTTTTTCTAAATTGGGTGCATGTTCAAATAATTAACATACAATTTATCGGATTTTCCAGGGCACCAATTATGATACAGACACAAACAATCTTGTTTTGTAATAAATGTTCCCCTCTGCTCGCAGCACTCTTGGCATATGCAGTACTTAGTTTTTCAATATATTTATCTCAGTAACATTTGGCTATTATTGTAATAGTTGCATTATATTTAGAATAGTAATATTTTCTCATGTGAGCCTCCAGATAAAACTTTTCGTTGGCATTTTACTACTATTCTTACAAATACTAATCAATTTGGATCTAAATTGAAATGATATAGTGATACCAGTCTATAATATAAAATCTACAGTGGCGATATGTAAGATGCAATCAACATACTAGCCGACTCAGAGCACACCTCTTTTCCTGGACTTTTAATTGCCAGCCAGTTATATTGATTTAAACTTTGGAATAATCTTAACATTTCTTGGAAAACTTTTAAAACTACGCAAGTCATCTTACCTGGTGACGTATGGATTTCCCTCTTGTTTTTTATAAGGAATTTCGATAACACTTGTTTTAATTGATTCAATGTAGGTTCAGTACTCTGCAGTTTTGATGCATCACGTTGGGCTCTCCTTTCAATTAAGTTCTCCATTAATAAACCATGATTACAAACATCATTTTTATTGCTTACAAAGTTTCTTAAACTATGACGTTTTGATTGACGAAAGGCAATATTCAATGGATTTTCCATATGTGGGCTTTTAATATCAATTACATTGTTCAATTCGGCACTATCTACGCTTTGTACTAGTATTATAACTATTATAATATATACAATTACTAACAATGTTGACATGACATGACAATTATTTTGACAAATTTTGAGTGACAGTATAATGATTAAGGGAGAATTGTACCAACTAATTTCAAACCAAGTTCAGCTTGATCCAAGATAAAAATCCATGGTTATGATTGTTCTAACAATCATAACCTTGGATATTGATCTTGGATCAAGTTGACTTTGACTTGAAACTTAATTGGTACAACTTGCTCTTAGTTTATCAAAATGTACATTCACTAACTACTTTTCCGATTATACATTATTGCACAAATAGTTTACGTTATAAAATGTATCATATAAAATTGTAAATTTATACATCATATATATATCTAATAATTAATATGGATGGCAATTTTAACAATTAGCTGTTGCTACCTTAATATTAATTGAGAAAATAAAATTACTAGATTGATTAAAAACAGCTAAAACCAGTAAAAATTGACACCACAATTTCGATAAAATAAATAGTGCTAACAGAACCACTAGGAATAACATACCCAGTTAATTTTGACTAGTTTGACTAAAAAGTAAGACCGCAGAACTTGTCTTCAACTAATCTGAATGTCTCATAGTCCAGTCTTCTCCAAAAAAAGTTCAAATGTCAGTCTTGAAGTGATGTTTTAGGCCTGTAATAAGAAACTTAGGTATATTAAACAATTTGTTATATTGTTTAAATATATTTATTGAATGTTCATAAAAATTTATGAGAAAATAGTAAATAATCACAATGAAGTATCGGTAGTAAAGTATCTACAAACCGATTGTCACATTATTAGTTTAAACTAAATAACAACATAATTTGAATGCATATTGTCAATGCAATTTTAATAGCAGGTATGTAGGCACTTAAAACAGGAATGTATAAACAAGGTATACAAAGTCCATAGAAAATTGTTTTTTTTTATTAAGAATATTCTATAAAAATGTAGAAAAGTTTGTGCATTTATTTTTTAGTGGGCACCCTGTAATTTTCTCAAAATAATTAAAAGAAAACATAAATTCTTTGAAGATTCATTTTTTGGTGAAGCGCCTACTTTACATCGAACTATTTCTGTTCACATAAGTTTTTCTTTCAGCACAAAATGTAAAAATATTGTCTCCTAGTAAAATATCGCAGTTAATATGAATTTATTTCATGAAAGGTGGAAATAAAAACTAATGCAAACTTTTTTACCTGATATTTAAGTCTTATATGAATGTCCTCTACATATAAAACTACCAACAATCGTTATATGAAACCATCTCTACATTGTAGTGACTACCACCAAAAACAATCAAGTTAAATTTTAAATAACGATACATAAATTTTATTTGGTTATGAATAAACCTTATATAATTTCTAATACTAGATTTTATAAAAATAGATTCTATAGGAAAACATTTAACACTTAAAAATAAATAAATTTAAAACTGCAAGTGTTACAATTACATGTACTATACTCGGTGGGTACTTAATTTTATTCTCAAACAGAAATTATTCCTACAATTTACACGAAATCAAATTGGTGGTAATCCATTTCAGTCTTTATCCTACCCATTCGCTCTACTACATGTATATTTTCTACTTTCTGTCAAGTAATATATTTAGTAAAAGATGGAATTAATGAAATAAACAGGAATACTCTTTTCCGTTATTTTCCTTGTATCAGACAATACTTAAAATTTAGAATCTCGTATTTATAAGATATTAAAATAAGAAAAAAAAAACAAACTCATTACAAAATTGATTGTTCATTTAAATTTACTAATTTAGCTGATAAAGGGCCCCCGCACACCACAAATGCAAATCCGGTATCCAATAGATTTCTCCAATTTTTGATATGTTGTTCTACTGATCCAGTAGATCAAAAGTCTCAATGGGCACGAGTCCCAAAAACACACCCTTCCACCCTTTTTTAACCTCTATGGGGGCTGAAAAGCGCTAGTATACATTTAACTAATTTCCGCAAAAAAATATTTGTATCTTTCAGCAGGGTAAAAAACCTCAGTCGAAGGATCTGACTTACATTTAGACACCCTTCCACCCCTTCAGGGAGGTGTTTCAAAAAAATTATGAAACTGCTCAGTTAAGCAAAAATTTTTAAAAGTCTGCAATAATCACTCTGAAGTATCCTCAACACTTTTCCTTTTAGGGGGGCGATTCTCAATAAAGAGGCTGAACAAAAAAAATATGGAACCATTCAGATGAGGAGTACATCTAAAAAAACGTGCAGCAATGATTCTGAGCCAATTTCTGAGAATTTTCCAACCCTTCCGGGTATGACAATCAATTAAGCGGCTTCTACAAAAGTACAAAGCATCTAGACACCCTTATATATTTTGACTATAGCCTAATAAAATACAGTATTGTCTTTTTTAAAAAATGATAAATATATCAATGGTCACAAAATCACAGTAGAATATTTGTTATATTTCCCGAGTTTTTTATTTCTGTAGGGGATGCAAAACGATAAACATCCTAGGAAATATAAGGACGATATCTAAATTGTGTGATTGTCTGAACATTGAAGCGCTTATAATTATTTTCAATGAGACAATATTTCTGTTTGTTTTTAACTGCTCTTGTCACTTCCTGGAGAGGGCAAGTTTTTTTTTTTTTTATTAAAGTACCGCTATTCTACGTTTTCTTCTCACCTCTATGAAAAGCGAAAAATAAGTGTGACTGAGCACAAGTATGACTGTTCCCGATGTATAGGTACAAAAAGGGAAGAATATCTGAATAGATGTTCTTCTAGTAACTTTTACCATTGTGAGGGGCGGTTCATAGTAATTGCTGCACCTTTTTTTTTGAGATGTACTATTCATCTGAGCAGTTCCATCACTTTTTTGCCAGAAACACCTGCAGCAGTGAAAGCAGTGGCGTAACAAACACTTCTTATATATTTTTTATTAAGTACATATAGTTTCTTATAGAATGAAAAAATAACATTAACCAATCAGCCGTTTCAATTTCTCTTCTCTTCCATAGTGCTATTCAATACACATACTGAAATGTTATTTTCATGTATATTTTTTTAATTTAAAGTCCATTCACTTTAAGAATAAAGCATTAGTTTTAGATAGGAAGTTATTTCCCTGCATCTCATTGGCCAAAACGTGAGGCAAGCATACACTACAGTTAACTTTTACATAGTCAGCTAGTCAACTGGTCTGGTCTTGGTTTAGTATTATTTCACTATAAAGCTTGCTTATATTTTGTGTGCTAGTTATTAGTGTCATTCAGTTGCTGAATTCTTCAGACATTTATCCACAAACAAGTAAATATTTTCTATATTAGTTTATTTTGACTCCATTTATTTAAGATTTTATAAATTACTAATTTGTTCTGCTATTTGCAGTTTGTAATGTAATCTGGATTTTTTTAACCAAACTTTTCTATTTGTAGTAGCACTATTGATATTTTTTATATCCCAATTCAGTTATTTCCAATTTTTAGTAGCTGAAGAAATTTTCTGTGATTTCTCTCCACTGAAATATTTTGTCATAGATATGTTTATTAATAACCCAATTACTCTGGACCCAAACCACGCCACACTCTGTTTAATGAAAAAATGCACTTAAAAATTATGAAATAAGAGAAATTTTCCAGTAGACAATCTGTCGACTTGAATAGTGACCAATTCAAATTTAAACTGTGACACGAGTGGCTGTGTAAACTGGTCTCAGGAATACTTCATTCTTAAACCGGATAGGCTTTATGTATCTGGTAAAGGGCCGAAGAAACTTCTAGATGATATCCAAGAAAAATATTAGGATAACTATCATAAAGAACCATGGCAGAGGTGAAGAAAATCAAAAATAGTATTTTTTTTTATTATAAGCTCTAAACGGATGCAAATAAAGAAATTTTCTAATAAAAATTTACTCAGTGGTAATATTCTACAAAAGCGACAAATATACTCATTTTATATTTTATACTGAGCTAGGTTTCCATGAAAACTTAAATTTTAATCGCCGTGTAATTAAAAATTAGGTAGTAATATATTAATATCATCCTTCGGTATAATAGCAGTTGTATCAAATAAACTTGTGATTTCTGCCAGTGAAAACAACAGTTTTAACTTGTTCAATTCTCTTCACAAATATACGTAGTATGTTAGATTAAGGGCAATTTGTTTTTGCTAATTATAATGCAAACATCACGAAGATACAAATATATGTTACGCCTCAGTATTTTCAGCTTTGAGACTATTGAAATATCAATAAAAGATAATTCAGCGAAATTAAAGATTTGGATAAGAAGTTGAAAGGATACACCAATTTAAAATGTTTTTAAAAATTACGTCTGATTTAATCAAAAGCAACTCCAACCATTTTAAATAGCATCCTATATATGCTTTTCCAATAGACAGTTAATTTTTCTTTAAAAAGCTTTTTCAGATTTAAAAATGGTTCATAAGTAATCTTGAAAATGACATTTAATTGTTTTTTGCAAGAACAGAATAAAAAAAAAAAAATAATGAATTAACATTACTATTATACTATTATGAAATTGTAATAGTTTTCAAATTATTTCTATATTTGCTTCTATTTAAATTGTTTGATGTTTCCAATTCTTTAAATCATATGGTTGTTGTTTTAAATAGCACCCTGTATTTTTATTATTTTATTACCTTTGTTTTTATAAAATTATCCTTTTCAATGATAAAATATGTAGTTGTTATAGGCACCGTAACCAAACCGAAACCGTAACCTAAAACCCCACCGTAATTACGAATTTAAAGTTAAAAAGATATGGTGAAATCAAAGATTCAAATCTTTAAACCGTGATGTAGAAATACCAAATCGTATGGTGAAAACCATATTTAAATCGATTCGTCCATTATAAAGATTATATAAGGTAAAAGGCAAGTAAAAAACCAGGGACCAAAACTGAACCGAAAATCGCACCGTAATTCCTAATTTTTTCCTAACAGAAACCAAATTGCTGCGGATCTGTAAACTGAAACCATAACCGTGAACCAAATTGTCGCTGCCTTGAAAATTGAAACCGTAACTGAAAAAACCAAATTGTCACTACTATGAAAACCGAAAATGGTATCTGTTAGGTAACTGTAACCGAAATCGAACTGAAACAACTTTCGGTTTCGGTCCCTGGTTATAATGTTTTTAAGGAATAAAATGGTAAACATTCATTATAGTACTAAAAGTAGTTTCGGGAATATTGTATGTTCGTGAAAACAAAATAATCCGTATATATCGGAAAAAATAATTTGATGGTGGCCTGAGAAATTTAACAGTCCATTTTTAGCCAATGACTAAAAATTAATTATTCGTCCTAATCTACAACATTTTATATTTTTCCCTACATTGCCAACATAAACGTTTTTCTTATGGTATGGGTTGAATTACTGCCTTTAAGGATACGAGACTATAACCTCTTCCTGGATTCGAGATTAAAACGACGCACAAAGTACCTACATGAAGAATGGTAGGGATTCGAGGATTTAACGGGAAGATGGCAAGAAAGCACTAGGTTGGAATGGCGTGGTGAATTTTACCAGCTTAATATTTTTCCTGCCCATAATTTCATGGTACCTGAAGAAAACTGATTATAATTTTGTCATACTATGTTAATAAATTTGTGAAGTGATTCCTTTCACATGAACAAATTGTAAGTACGAAACTTTTAATAAAATTCATTACTGGTCGAATAAGGGCTGCCGGTTATGGAAGTTAACTTTCTAATCCACTACTAGTAATATGGTAGTTATTTTCCACATGTAACCAGCCCAAATATTTAATGTAAAGTACTTTATGTGTTCATAATTAACTTCCTTTATTGAAGAGTAAAATCAACTGTTGTCCGTTTTGCACATTTTCGAATTGCTTGGATATGGAAAACAAAATGTCCCTCTTGAAAATTTTATTCATGTATCTCTCCTCTGTTTTCTAGTCTAAATATTTATTAGTAAATTTTATATTATTTACTTAATGTTGAACGTAAAGCTATTTAATTTATAATTTCGTTTATATGATAGTCAATACGTGGTTGGCCAGCTGAATGTTTTCGTTTAATCATATTTTATTATGCATGTACACTGCGCGGCATATACATTTGGTACAGCGCTTGTGAATTGAAAACCATTAATTAAATTTATTGGCATAGTACAGAATCCGTACTAAGGTCGACCTTCACCGATCAGGTAACCTAATAAAATTTATATTTTATGAAAAAAAATATGCTAACAAAAGTAACGGTGATAGGTTGCCTAACGAAATATGTTCAAGGCTATATTTAATTGAAAATTCAATAATTAATTTTATTTTTCCATACCTTCACCGATCTTCTAATCAAAAAAATTTAACACTAATCGAAAGTAAGAAACCTATAGAATATGTAAACATTGGTTGCTTACAATTTTCCATTCAAGGCTGTACGGTTGCTAGGTTCAAATAGGTGAATCGAAAGTGGCACCTTCATTGGTACTACTGGTAACCAAATAAATTATATATCAAAATAAAGATAATTTTATTGTGAAACGATAAGTATAAATAAAATTAAAACAAAAAAAACAAAAAAAAAGCCTTGAACATATTTCGTTAAGCAACCCACTTTTGTTAGCATATTTTTTTTCATAAAAGATAGATTTCATTTGGTTACCGGATCGGTGAAGGTCGACTTTAGTACGTATCTTAGACTAGTAGATTGTGATGTTTTCTCAAGCTTCTGAATATTACTTAACTGTCTAGACATTGTTATTGTTTGAAATACTGTTTTGTGATAGATTTTATTATTGTCAAATGTGACCAGTCTAGTCTTCTTTGTATTGATAAAATCGAAGTGTACCACATTAATATGACGTGCAGTGTACGATCATTTATTTCTTGTTTATATGACGAAAGTGTTAAATGTTTGCCCACTCTAGAGTTTTAATTTATACTCTAATGCTCTTGTATTGATGTTATTTTTTTCATTATAGTGAACTAAATTATATTCTTTTGTTTTATTTATCTTGAGCTAAAAAAAAAATTAATAAACTATTAAAATTAAATGTAATAAGCTAATATAAAAATGATTAGCTATAGAAATAATTACAATTTCATAATCGTAATAACCATAGACACCCTCACATTGAGTATTGATAATCATTTTATGACTGTATTCAGTTCATTAGATTCATGTTCTTCGTAATAAAACAAACACCGCTTTTCATGTTTTTTTAGAAGCGAGTTTAAATATGAAAAAAGTTTTGTAATACGAAATTGTCTACTTAAATATACAATTATTTTAAATAAGAAAGTTTAAGTAACTTCTGGTTAGACTGGAGGTAATTTTAACAATACGAGTGAGTAAAAAATTGCAGTATAGCCATTAAAAACAAATTTTGAGGTGATGAATTTTTTTAGTACGTATGGCACAAATCCGACTCCTTTTCTGCCCTATACCATGCTGCTGCGATGCCCAAGCTTAATTTCTTTAGGAATACAGCATTCTTAAAAATTACAATATATTTTTTATTGTCAATAAATTACTTTTGGATTTCTAGGAGAAGAATAATGCATTACATCCCAAATTTCATCAAACAACAGTAAATACTTTTTATTATTCGAGAACCCGAAAATATAGCGCAATCAAGATTTATTTAAAGTTTTAAGCAATATGATAATTATAGTTCATGGGTTTGCAAATATAGATTATTAAGTTTTAATTTGATTTTTTCAGATATTTAAGAACAAAACTAATTAGAAAATTGAATTTTTTTTCGATACGTCCATGTAAAATGTTTGAAGAGGAAATTTAAAAATAATTAATAATAAATACAGGGTGTGGCAGTAGTGAGCGGACTTCAATAGTTCGAGTTCTATGATAGCTAGATATTTAAAAAAAAAATAAAAATAAACTATATAAAAAAATCGATAACCAGAAATCATTTTCGAATATACAGGGCATACCAAGAAGGTTCTACAGGATCAAGTGTTTTTTTTTAAAATGGAATGCTATGTATATCACTACATTTTTTGAAGCCCCTCTTTAGACCCCCTTCACTAGTATATTATTATTATTATTGACTATCCCCCAACCTCTTGGAAGTAATAAAATTTAATAAAATTTTTTGTTGAAATAGATGCATGCATATTGAAAAAATCACTACAGTCACAATTATGGGTTTTAAGAAAAAAATATGTGAATTCTACTTACCAGACATCTAATTAATGTTTTAGAGTCATTTTCACTTCCTAAAAACATACAAGGTGGCCAAAAATGATTTTTCAAGTTAGAACTTTTTGAATTGAATTTTTTAAATTGTATCAAATGGAACACCCTGTATATTTTTCGACGATGTAATGTAGAAATGAAAAACAAACACTTATTACAATTTTTTCTGTCAAGTTATTTGAAAAAACCTCTATGTTTTTAAAGTTTATTCTTGAATTTTATACTTATTGCTCGATAAATCAATTCAAATAGCTATAGGGATGTATATACAAAAAACAATGAGAAAACTCAATTCAGAAAGTTCTAAATTGAAAAATCAATTTTGGCCACCCTGTATATTTTTAGGAAGCGAAAATGATTCAAAAACATTAATTAGATGTCTCATAACTAGTATTCACACAATTTTGTCTTAAAGCCCATAACTGTGACTGTAGTGATTTTTTCAACACAAAAATTCATTACATCCAAGTGGTTGGGAGATAGTCAATAATAATATAGGAGTCTAGAAAATGTACTGATATACATAACATTCCATTAAAAAGAATCATCTCGTCTCACCATGTATATTCAAAAATAATTTCCGGTTATAGATTTTTTTATCTAATTTACTTATATCCATTTTTTAATTTCTAGCTATTATAAAACTCGAGCTATCGAACTCCGGCGCACTATTGCCCCACCCTGTATAACATATTATTATATATTTATTAACTCTTTCATGAAATGTTTATATTGTGTGAACCAAAGGTAAGTAATATAGAAATAAGATTTTTTTTTGAATGATACAAAGAAAATAACCGATTTAAAAATAATTAATTTTTGAAGTACTTCGACAAAATAAATACTACAAAATAAGTCATATAAATAACACTGAATTGATATGTACCTCAGAAGGTGTTTTCATAGAAAAAAAAATGTTTACAAAATATTACTTAAATAAAATTATCAGTGCTACCAAAAACATTTGTGACATTAATACATAATAATAATAGAATATAAAAATTATAACTTCACTTGCATAGTAATCAATCTTTAAAATAACAACTAAATCAGCTTTTAACTATAAATACAAAAGAAATATGCTATTTTTTAACTTTTGAAATAAAAGTAAGTAATGAGACCTCCACCCAAAATTAGAGAGCCTCCTACAACTAAAGGTATATATAAAGACCTCTTCAATTGTGTCCACTGTTCGTTCAGTTGTTGTCGGCGTTTCATGTCTCGAACTTGGGCCTCCATGTTTTCTTTTCTTTCTGCTCTTTTCCGCTGCCTTAGCTCAGATGGGGGCAAACTAAATAAAAAAAAAAACGTGTTAAAATGATATACTATACTAATTTAATGTTAAAGAGGGTAGTAGTAGGATTTGGGAGGTAGAAGGGGGCAGTTGCCCCCCCTCCCCATGTCTTACAACCAGAGACAAGGGAGGCAGTTGCCTAGAACATCAGCTCAGAGTAGGCACCAAACCCAAAAAACAATTTAAAAATCATTTGGTCTTCAGGAGGTCTTAAGAAAGTTTTGTTAACGTTATAAAATAGTCTATTGCTTTATTGATGTTGTAATTAAGATCTTTTAGGCTTCAAGTATATTCGCTCTTATAAGGTAAGTTTTAAAGTGTTCTGTAAAACCTAATTATAAAGCTAATTTGCTGCTAGGATTATTTGTATTTGTAATGGATTTATCGTATCTATATAAAACTCCCCGTAAAACTAAATGGTTTTATTATCTCCTTAGATTCCATTAAGATTTAAAAGGGCTTTAAATTATTCTTTATGGTTTAACAAGTATGCAGTAAATACATTTCAAGTTATATTTAAAACTAGACATTTTCAATGGCTGTTAGTACTTATTAAAGGTCATTACAAAACTAGTCTCTTAAAACATCCTTGGCAAATGTTTTGATGAAACCGTTATAAGAAAAAAGGCATCTATAAATCTAAAAGGCAAATTTTAGTACCATAAAACACTTTCCAAAAACTCAATTCATGACAACAAATGTATTAGAAGCATTTCACGACTTGTAATTATGGTTTTTTCTGAAAATGTGGACGAAAATATAAGAGTGATCATATTCTAAAAAGCAGAGAGCTGTGTGATGCTACCATTTTGATGGAGTTGTTTATTTGAAAAAAAAAAAATAAAATCTCGAGTTTCTCTAAAGGTTCATTATGTGATGAGAGTGAAACAAGCAACCTATTCAGTTTAAATAAAAAACATTTGCTACTAGATGAAGAACACGAAATGAAAAAAATTTCTTTTAAATGGTATTTGTGATTACTATGTGAAATCGAAAGGTAATTTTTTTCTTTTGTTAATATAACTGCATGATATTACTTTACAATGGGCTCATTTAGCACTTTTTTTAAATTTGATTATCGGAAAGATCTTAAAATTCTAGGACCCTGTGCAAAAAACAAGAATTTTATAAGACTTGTATATCATTAAAAAAAAATTATAAACATGGACCGCACCCGTCTCTTCGAATCTCGATCACGACGTCACTTGATAGGAACAAGCTAATCGCACAGAGAAAGACTCGACGATCTCAAGAGGAATGCATGAGCTTTGATATGTTGCGCGACCGTTTCGTTTCCTATCCTCTGACGTCACGATGTTGGTCGCACCATGCTTCCAATTCCCTCTTTAGAAGTCGTATATTTCGAGAACCACATATCGGATTCATCTGAAATTTTCAACATTGCCTAATTTTAAATAATACTTTATCCTCAAGAAGTAACAACTACTAAATAAAATTCATTAAATGAGCCCATTAAACACTTCTAGGTTCTGAAAACACCAAATAAAAACATCCAAAGAAAATGATATGTTATAAAAATGTGTGTCTTGATTGTTTTGCTTTTAACAAAATTTAAATGTTATTTTAATTAACCAAGTACCTCTATTTTACTTCAATATTTAATTTCTCTTGATCTACACAATTTTTCGGAAATTCAAATGACCCGCCATAAAATTCACCCAATTTAGTTTTAAATTTGAGACCTTTTGGGTTTGAAGAGTATTTTGGGCTCTACCGACCTTTTACTACAAGTTTGAAATGAATGTACGTCACTGCAGCACTGAATCTGTGAAAACTATTAGTGAGAAACGCAAATTTATAGATTAAGTTTAAAGCTTTCAGGTGGATTCGTTTTGTAGGCATCTTTCTTAAATCCCAAAGGTTATTACGATTTTAGTGCAGCCTTATGAAGCCCATGTGATCTTCGATAAATGTATCTGCACTTGTGTAAGGAAGGAATTATTTGTGATAATTTTTTTAAAAAGACTAAATGAACTTCATCTGGAGTACAATGTTCTAGGCAAGGCTCGGGAGATTTATCTCGGCGCCAGAGGCGGCTCTCATATAAACATAATATTATACTGCAAAAGCCTACCGAAACATTTAGAAAAATGACGAAATTGTGAAATATTCATCATTGTCAGCTACAATGTATTCCTGGTGATAAATTTAATCTAAAAACGGTATGATTCTTACAAAAACACGTAATGCATATTTAGCAAATAAAAAAAACAATTTTGAATCAAACACACCTTCCTTCCTGTTATGTTCATTATGTGTGGAGTGTTTATTATGTTTATTTTCAAAATAATTAAATATAAAAACCCAACAAGCTGCTGGCAACATAAAACATTTTTTTCCCAGTAAAATAAACCATTTTTATATAATATTAAATCATACATAAACAAAGTTAAGGATTAATGGCATAAAACTGCCATGTACCGTGTGCATCACAAATGTATATGTGATAAAGTGAATTTTATTTCATTTTAAGATATTAAAACTGCTGCCCAAGGAATCACTAGTTCCGAATCCAGATGTTCTATCCAAGTCTCTCACAACGAAAAAAAAAATTGATACTATGTTTGCACTACTATGTGAAAATACTTGTTTATAGAACTTTAATAATATAATATTTAAGAGAGCCTACCCCAAAAACTCATAAAACGATATGCCACATCGGTAGTGGGGTGGATGAAGTAAAAATTTTTATTGAAGCTTTTGGGTCTTGTACACATACTAAATCACAATTTTATTTTTTTCACCTCCTTTGATATTGGGGTGGGAGTGGTAATGGGGGTGGCTAACGTCAAACATTTTTTGCGACCTTAGCTTCTCTTATATATACTAAATACCAATTTTACGGGCTCTTGCTTGATTTACCTATTTATTCTCATATATCCCAATTTACCACCCAACTCTTCAACGGAATAAGATCAAAATATAATCTAGTTTCAGATCTCGCTAAATACATACATGTACCAAATTTCAAGTCAACATCTTAAACGGTTCTACAGTAATCGTGCACACAAAAAAGTTACAGAAAGATAGACCGACAGACAGAAAATATTTTCTCGCTCAAACTTAAAATCTTGACGTTTCATTCTAAGCCTATTTGAAGAATAAAAATTTTGAAAAATATTTTTGGCGTTACTGTACTTCCATTGGATATGAAAGTAATACGTAACCTACTTTAATGGGAAGTCTACTATATTGGTGAAACGTACTGACCTAAAGACTTGATTCTTTAACAATTGCACTGCTGAAAGCATTCGCCCCTAACCGAGTGTCAACATTAAGGATGATACAACTTGCTGGAGCAATTCTTTGAACTTATTCATAAAAGTGAGCTGGTCTGCTGGAATTCCAGCAATCTTCAAAGCGTACCGACAAGGTTGGCTTCACCAAGTTGGATCGTCTGTACAGTGTAAGGCGGTACTTTTACATGTTTTTTACTAATGCAGTTTTATTATCTCCTTTAATTAGGCGACGCCGCCAAAATTGTGAAACATTGCTTTGACAAAATCCCTTTTACTATACCTACACTGTGGCAATTCTGGATATTTACGTCAACATTAAAGGGAAACGGACAGTTACGCAGTTTCACAATTGCCCAGTACAAACCTAGCCATAAGTATGTATGTATCTACAAACCTAGCGTGAAATTATACAGAGTGGATGGTATACAAAAATGTCTCATGCTTTTCAGGCTGTGAAATATAAATAATATACTTTTATATCCGTTCATGAAAAATTACATATGTGTGTTAGTTCAATGTTACATCCCCAAATACCTCCCCTTCGAGTGAGTGTTTATAATAAACTGACCATATTAACTTCGGATATTACGGAATTCTCTAAAAAAAAGTACAAGGTAAGATATAGTGCATACGAATCTTTCCGCGCTGACCTAGAGCCAACTCTGATTTTGACGTCACGGAGATAAAATTCCCAAGCTTTGGTTCTAGCCCATTACCATTACTAGAATATATAATTTAATGAGTGGACCGCAAATGACAATTAGGTTTTATTTAATTGGCCGGCCATATCTTCTAACATCAAATTTTTCCCAAAATAATATCACAGTCAAATGTGCGGATTCAGATGCTGATTATTTAATTGTAAAAACTGCTATTGATTGCTCAGTTGATATGTGTAACCCTGTTATAGTTGTGGGTCAAGATACAGACTCAATAACGTTACTCATTAAACATTGCAAAACAAAAAATGTGTACATGATGAGACCTGGTGATGGGAGGTAAAAACGAATATCTGTAAGTTAGGTTCAGAACTAAGTGAAAATGTAGTAAAAAATATTCTATTTACAGATGCCATCTCCGGATGCGATACCACCTCTGCATTTTATAAAAAGGGCAAAAAAAACAGTATTTTCAGTTTTAGAAAATAATATTGAACTAAGTAACAGCCTATTAATTTTCAAAAGTAAATTTGCTGAAGCAAATCAGCTTGCAGTAACTGGAGAAGAATTTATTTTAAGATGGTATAGCAGTAAAAAAACTAATAGTTTAAATGATTACAGGTTCGTTAGGTATAATTAGATTTCTGCTAGGCAAAATATTTTCCAACACTTCGATCTACCATTTCTTCCACCAACATCCGATGCCACTAAATATCATATATATAGAGTGTATTGGCAAATTCAAATCTGGTTAGGCAACAATCTTAACCCAGAGAACTGGATATTAAAATACAAAAAGTAATCTTTTTTTATATAAATCTGTCATTTTGACAACCGTAACTTTGCTAATATTTAAACGATTACACAAAATTTTATACCACATTAAAGTGTCATCCGTGTGGGCGATTACCGATTAAAGGAAAAAAATGCCTAATTTCAACATGGCGGCGCATTTTTTCTTCATTTCTGCACGGCGGATTTTTTGGGATTTTCAATAAGAGAGTACTGAATAACCATAGAATACAATCCCTAAGAAATCAGCTCCTTACAAATTTGCTCCGGGTCAACTATTAATTTTACTGTACTATATGTTGTTATTGATTAGTTAATTTATTATATTTGACTTACTGATTTGTACTATTTTATATTGTGAAATCTGCTTTTATTAAATTTATCACACACATTCTGTCCATTATCATTACCCTTCCTTCAAGAGGATGTGGGCCCAGAAGAAATTGTTTAAAATTGTGGAAACTATAATTACTAAATTTTTATAATTATAATAATGGCTGTTGAAGTTGATAAATATCACATTCCTTTATTCAATGGAACCAATTTCGACAACTGGAAGTTTCGAGTAATAATTTTAATGGAAGACAGAGATTGTGCGGAATGTTTGAATGTTTGCCGGAAGATTTCAAAATATTAGAAACAGATAACAGTACAGTTAAAGCAACTAAAGAGAGGAAAATTGCAGATTTTCAGAAGAAAGATGGTAAATGCAAATCTATAATTACTCAGTTTTTATCAGATAGCCATTTGGAATATGTTAAAGATAAAGGTAATGCACAGGAAATGTGGCAATCGCTATCAAAAACTTTTCAACGAAAAGGAATTGCCAATCAGCTGTATTTGAGGAAGCAGCTATTGCAGTTAAAAGTTGACGAAGAAAAAAGGCTTACCTTACATTTTCTAACATTTGATGGAATTATAAGAAAATTATCAAATCTAAATCAATGGATCAAATTTAAAAGAAATTGACATAATCTGTCATTTGCGGCTAACAGCACTTGAAACTTTGGGAAATGACTTATCCTTAGAGTATGTTAAAGGGAGATTATTGGATGAAGAAGCAAAACGTCAATCAAAAGCTAGTAGAGTTCCAGAAAATTCAACAGCATTTATTGGAAAAACACATAACTAATATTCAAATAAATTCCAAAGAAAGCCATTTAGTCAACAAGGAACATCAAAGTCAAATTCAAAAGGAAATTTCAATTAAAAATCTCATTCGTGTGGGCAATATGGACACAAAAGGAATGAGTGCAAAAGGAATCCGAAGAACGACAAATCAAATAATTATAATAACTAACCATCTTTATAACTTCAAAACTAATAAAGATACAGTGGCAAATAGTGGAATAACAGAAGAGTCAAGCAGTGAAGAGGATAGTGTGGTGTTTGTTGCAGAATTAGAATATTAAAAGTATAGAATGGTTTATTGACACAAGGGTGACGGATCATATGGTGAACGATGACAATTATTTTTTTAAATGTTGGAAGTTGCCAAATCCAGTGAAAATTTCTGTAGCTAAATCAGGTGAAACTATAACAGCTACTAAAGCTGGACATATTAAAGATTATATGAATGTGGAAGGAAGTGTACAAAAATGTGTATTTAAAAATGTATTGTATGTACCGAATTTAAGATATAATTTATTCTCTGTACGTCGACTCGAACAATCTGGTTTAAAAACAACTTTTGAAAATAATAAAGCAGTCATTCAAAATGAACATAAGATACCTAGTAGGAATCGCAAGAAGAACTAATACTCTATATAAAATTGAAATATTTGTTGACAGTGACAATACACAAGAATCTCTTGCTGAAGGAGCAAGTGTACAGACAACTACTGATTTTTGGCATAAACGTTTTGGCCATATAGGTTTAAATGATTTGTTAAAAATTGTAAACAAAAACATGGTTATTGGTTATTGGGTTAGAAGATAACATTAAAACTTCAAATTACCAATGTGAAACATGTTTATTTGGTAAAATGACCAAGCAACCACACAATACTGCAAGAATACGGGCAAAACGACTATTGGAACTGATACATTCAGATGTGTGTGGACCTGTAACACCAGCTGCATGGAATGGTGGGAAATATTTTGTTACATTTAATGATGATTATATGCACTTTATTCAGGTGTATATTTTAAAGCACAAAAGTGAAGTTTTTGAAGTATTCAAGACATATAAAGCAAAAGTATGTAATCATTTCGGAACAAGTTTGTCAAGGCTTTGAAGCGATGGAGGTGGAGAGTACATTAGTAATGAATTTAAGAAATATTGTCAAGAAGGTATTTAGACTTATACGCTGGAGCAGAATGGGATAGCGGAACGTATGAACCGAACTATTCTTGATAAAGCCAGATCAATGATTTTAGGATCTGAACTGTCACGGAATTTGTGGAATGAGGTAGTAGTGACAGCTGTTTATTTACTCAACAGATCATCTCCTACCGCTTTAATAAATCAGTCACCCGCTGAAATATGGCATGGTAGAAAACCAAATGTTTCAAAGTTTAAAACATTTGGTGGCGTTGCTTATTTACATACACCGAAGAATTTACGAGGAAAATTCGATGCCAAAATCATTAGATTACTATTCTCATTATTCTGAGATCATTCCATTAAACAATAATTTATAATCTCAGTTACTAGTTTCTAAAATCAAAGAGATATTTGGAAGATTTCTTATACTTGAAATTGTCAAAATTTTTGTTCGAGTTAAAGTTGCACAAGAGTTTCATTTTGTACGTTACATGCAGTCCATACTATCCTCAAAGAAATGGTGTTACTGAATTTCGTAAAAATTGCTACGAATTTATTGAAAAAAAAAATCCAAAAGATAAACTATGTCACTTAAATTATGTGTAGAGATTTTCAGCTTATGGAAATTCAAGTTAGAGGTCAAAATTCACGTAAATTAGATAGAAAATGTAGGACACAACAGCTAACTTTGAATTACAGAAAAAATCGAGAAAGGGAAGTTCGAATTAAGTAGGTTCGACTGTATTTGTTTTAAACACAACAGTTGGGCAAGTTTTATTTGTTGCACACATTAAGTTTTATGGTTTTATGGCAAAAATTTTAAAACGTGTAATCAAAACATTTAGCAACATAGGTAGGTAGATTCCTAATAGAGATACATCGAATATTCGGCACGCTTTACACTATTCGGCCGAATAACCAATTATCATTATATATTATTATAATTAAATTTTATAGTTAAATTATGCCATTTAAACCAAATCGCGAATCAGTTATAGTTATTATGATCATCGTGCCATTCAAAAAGCCTGTAAAAGCAAAGTAAGATTCCATACCACATAACGCTATAGAAAAGAGCATGATATGCCAAATCACTTTGATTAACTAAATTGTGAAGGTTTTTTTAATAGGTACGTGCAACTTGACAGCTTTTTGGATACGTAATCTGTATGAGCTTCCCATGTTGACCTACTAACCAAAGTGATACCTAAACATTTTACTGGATTGTTATTTTCAATGCAATCTGAGAGTTTAAATTGAAAATAAGTGATTGAGTTTTGTCTTCTTTTAACTTTAGTTTAATATTGTTAAAATAATCCTTAGCTAGTGATTGCATCTCTTCTGGTATGTTTATAAGGTGGTTTAAATTTTTATCAGCTGAGAGTAGTCTTGTATCCTCAGCATATTCAACATGTTTACAAGGAAGACTTGTTGATATGTCATTTACGTAATATATTAGCATACGACTGGTCCTAGGATGGATCCCTGGAAAATTCCATGTTTCAGAAGTTTTAGTGAGGACATAGTAGTACTGGAATTGAAATTCATAACATAACTTTTAATAAAAGCTAGAGCAGGCCCTCTGACGTCATAAGTTTCTGATTTTGTTAATAACAATATATTAGTAGAAATGCAATCAAACGCCTTATTGAGCTATACACCGTTAGTATCTACACTGTAAAAAATGTATGTAAAATTACATTTACGGATGTAAAAATACTTTGAAAGTTAGTTCAATTTTCTATGAAATTATACATAATTAATTTATTTTTACCAGGGCTCTCAGGGCAAAGTTAAACATATTTCTCTACTCTTATTAGGTTATATACTAATTAATGAACTGCTTTTGAACAATTAATAGTATCCATAAATAAATAGTGTGAGTTATAATGAGTAGTTATTATAAATCACTAGGTACAGAGCCAATCACCTTTATCTTCATGCCTAGCCTGTCCAATCGACATAACGCACGACACAAAGAAGGTGGCTCTGTCCGAGAGAAATTGTTTTCGGATACGGTGAAATAGAATGGTCCACACCACAAGGATCCGTCCTCAGCCCATTATTGTTTAATATTTTAATTAATGATATTGTCAAATCAATAAACACCTGTAAAATACATCTCTTTGCAGATGACACTATGTTATATATGTCAGGTGAAAATGTCAATGAGATTATAAATACTGTAAATGACTTGAATGAATTATATATGTGGCTCTGTAGTAACAGTCTCAAAGTAAACATTGATAAATGTATGTTCTGGGAAGAAAACATATGTTGAATAAAATAGTATATAATGAAACTATTAAACTGAATAATCAGATGCTAGAGAAAGTAGTTGAAATCAAATATCTAGGTATAATCTTAGATGAACAGTTAAGTTTTAAACAAAATGTTGATTATACTGTAAAAACGTTTCAAAAAAAAAAATCAATTTCTTAAGGGGAATATCAAAGAATTTATCAATGTTTACTAGGTTAACGATTTATAAAACCATAATTGCACCTCATTTTGAATATTGTGCAACTCTGTTAATTTATCTGAATAATAACGAAGTGCAAATTTTGCAAAAAATGCAAAATAAGGCAATGAGGATTATATTACAATGCAATAGGTATACTCCAATAATCAGTATGTTACAGGTCCTACATTTTATGACTGTAAAGCATAGAATATTATTAAAGACATTACAGTTTGTTTATAAAATAAGAAACAATATGTTGCCAAATTACTTATCCGACAAGATAACATATGTTAGAGATAGACATGATCATGATACTTGTAAAAAAATGATTTGTATATTGAACAATATAATTCAGCAATTACCGCAAAATCGTTGTTCTGCAAAGGTTTTAAAGAATATAATAATCTGCCAAATATAATAAAAGCTTGCAACACTTTTAGACAATTTACAAACTTGTGCGTTGAATATAAAAATCTCAGCCCGTATAATCTTTAAATATTTACTTTTTTATTTTTGTGTTATATTTAGTCTCATATATTTTTAGTGTAAATTATCTTTTATTCTTTGTGTGAATAATTGTTTATTGTGTTTTATGTATAGATTTTTGCTAAATAAATCTCTATTATTATTATTATTATTATTGAGGGGAGGAAGGTGATTTATCATGTTTGAATAGTTTCGACGTTTTCAAATCAAATTAACTAACTATAATTGTGCCAAAAATGATGAATTCGGTTAGTGAAGATGAACTAATATGTAGGTACACCACCAGAATGAAGACAAGTAGCTACAATACATAATATATTACCAGAAAAATCGCAGAATAAATATAAGTGTGTACAAAAATTAAATTTTACAGTTAAGTTTATTGATAAACAAACTGAGTAATTTAAACAAAATTTTCTCAATTTAATATTTATTGTTATAATCGTAGATAAACTATAGTATTCAACTTGCAGTAATGGTAATAACTCACTTGATGAATTACAGCACGAGCCGCAGGCGAGTGCTGTAAACTTCATCTGCGTGAGTTATTTCCTACATTACCGCTCGTTGAATAATATACTATTATGGTTTATTACATAAAGTAAATTAAAACTACACACATTCATGTATCTTTACATCAATTAATGTAATTTTCAATTTAATTATGTATTACTTAATAAAATGTATAAGTACATAGTTAATCAGATGAATTACATCAGTAACGCACTGGCGCAAGTGCTTTTGTACACAATTATATGGAATGTTTACAGGAAAGCACGAAAGATTTCATACATTACCAGAATAATCGCTCGCAAAAAATGAACCATCGATTATCCATGTAATCGCGATTACATGGAAAATCGATAGTCCGTTTGTTGCAAAACCATAAATACCCTGAAGTCCCGGTAAAAATAAATATATTATGTAATTTCATAGAAAATTGAACTAATTTTATCTTAACTTTCAAAATATTTTTACATCCATAATGTATTTTTACATCCATTTTTTACAGTGTACGTTATATATTGCTGTAAAAAGCTTTTCAAATGACAAATTCTTGTAAATGACAATCATTATTAAGAACTATAAAGATAGCCACGAACGCACCAAAATTTTTAGAAGAAAATTTTTACCGTCAGTCAAACTGCACTCGTACTCTTCTAGGAAGTGGTGAATGTTATTGTGCTAAGTCGATTGCTACTATATACTCTCCATTGTATGTGATTGAGGTACACGTCCCGTAAGGAGGCATTCGCCCTTGCCATATTTAGTATGCAGATCCTTACATATTAATAGATAGGTTCTTTGCACACATTTACTGTACACGTTGAATTTACACAATAAATGGTATTATTTGGATTCTTGCATTTTCTTGATTGAATGATTAACTTTAAGTCTAACCTCTTAGGAACTTTTGTGTGTTATATCGACAACTGTATGTACGGAACCCTCATAAGTCCGCAAGGCTGTTATTTAGAACATCGATCAGATCACAGAAACTGAAACGAGGAACTCTATAAAAGTAATTAGGATATTAAGGAGTAATAGATCCATAAGAAGTGATTTGAGATAAGACAAGTGCACTGTAAGAAGGCGGATAATTTGGAGAGAGTAGTAAGCAATCCCCATTAGATACGGATCCCCGGTACTAGGTTCTCTCTTAGAAATTAACCGAACCCCACTGAAAGAAATTAGCCATTCTACGTTGCAGGGGGAGCATGACTGGCGCCCCTTAATAAATAAATAAATATTGCCACGTCCTTCAGACAAGCGGTGGTAAGTTCTGCATTACCACGTTATTCCACTTTCTCCGAAAAATAATACATTTGCAGGGGGTAAGAGTAAAATCTGCAAAAAACGCATTTTCAAAGGTTTGACCGCCATTTCACTTTGGATGTTACTCAAGACCATGTACTAGATTCTAGGCCTCTCAAAATTGGCCCCAATTCTTCAAGGTGTTCTCTATGGTGATTCAAACTTTTATATTTTTAAACTCATAACTCAATTTTTTCAAATGAAACACCTTGAATATTTCTATTTAAAATGTCCCGGCAATCAATTACCTACATACTGACCGACTAGTGGCTTATTTTTTCTTGAAACTGTAAATGCATTGCAATATTTTTCAGAAAAAGTGGAATAACATGGTTCATGGTTCAAAAATATAGAGAATTAAGACTCAAACACAACTAGGACTGGAAGCGTGGCATCTCCTGTACTCCAGCTGCTTGAAGGTCGGATTCAGAAGATAGACAGAATATATATAAAAAAATCCTAGTATTCGTTTGCCACTACTCTATGAAACATCCTATAGATTTTAAAATAATTTTAGAATATGCTACTCTTGATCTTCCACAATTTCTATCTGAAACATTTTTCCAATTTTCAATGGTTCACGGAATATTGAGCGACCATCTGCTACTGACACATTCTGTATATAGTTAAATGGAATATATATCTATACCTATAGGTTTTGAATTAAATTTGCTAGCCGATTCTGTTCTTTAAAGCTTTACGATTACATTTTTGGTCAGCTTTAACCCTTTGCGGTTCAATTTTATTTTTATGCGCATTCTTCCTGGGTCCTATTTATTTTCCGCAAATTTTTATTGAGATAATAAATCAAATTTAAAGATTTTCATGTAACATTAAATTGAAATATATACTTGAAATTTGGTACACGTCTATATTATAACGACATAGGGAACTAGATTATATTTGGAGATGATTCCGTTGAAGGGTTGGGGGTAATAATAGGGAAAAATAAGTAAAGCAAGCTAGTAAAAGTCGTGAAACTTGGGATATGCTGTATATACTAGAAGCCAAGGTCCGAAATTTGGGATTTGTTTTATGTACTAGAAACCAAGGCTTTAAATTTTTTTATAATATTTTCCGCCCCCCACCACCTCCACTCTAATATGAATAAAATAAAGTTCCACATACTGGAGTGAAAATATACTCTGAAGACTTTTCTATTTATTTTATTACCAATTTTTATTATAATAGAAAAATACCTATTGGTGTTTGTAATTTTTTTCAGTGTGGTATCTTTTGAAACATTCGCCAGGATGAAGTCCAGGCTTACGGGTGCAGGTATCGCAGAAGAAAACAGTTTCCCTTCGCCCACCTCGTACTTTTCGGTTACTACAAACTGCACAATCCTTCGAATTACTCCTCTCGTTTGCAAAAATAAAATGAGGCTGTTTATTTAGCTGCTCTTCGGTTTCTGATGTTGACGGACGGCCTTTCCTAGATCTGTGGGGATTTCGAACATTTCCGACAAGTTGCTGCACCAGTGATTTTCTGTATTTGAGGTGACTTTTGCAGTGCAAATCATCTTGACGTCTCTGAATACTATATAGTATATAACTGTTTACTATTGCCACTTCTAGAAGCCAGAAAAACATTTTCCTCCACCATTTGAGTGACTTCCTTGTAAAGCCATAGCTTGCAATGTAATGATCTGCACGATCAACGGCTCCCATATTTTTTGTATAGTCCAGAATTACAATAGGTTTTCTAACTTCTTCTATATGTCCTATTCGGTTTCTTCTTTGTACCAACTGTGTTTCTGTGTTATGATATGTCGAAAGGATATGGACATTTCTTTTATCCTTCCAAGTTAGTACCATCATGTTATCATCTTTTCTATAAGTGACTGTATCGTGTTTTGCCGGTTTCACTCTTTTTTTTCTTATTTCTTCTGGTAAACCTTTCCGATTGGACAATACGGTACCCGTTGTTTGAATTTGATGATTCAGAAGTTCCATGGCGAGGTCTGTTCCTGTGTAAAATCGATCTGTGTATAAGTGATATCCACTGCCGTTGGACGTTTCCAGTAATCTATTACATAAATGTAACGTTATTCTAGATGTGAATGGGAGATCAGGACGAATGAGTCCTGCAGTTGTACTAGCTCCATAATAAGGTAATAATACACTTATATAGCCCGTTTTCGATTCTGCTAAGACATATACTCTTAGACCCCACTTAGTTGGTTTTTTTGGATTATACATCTTGAAAACTATTCTTCCTTTGAATCCAACTGTGCTTTCATCCACAGCAATATGTTGGTCAGGAACATAGTGTTCTCGACACTTATTATCAATGTAGTCAACAACATTCTTCACTTTCTGTCCTCTAGTTGATCTGTTTGGATGTGCTGGAGGGGGATTCAAATGGAAAGCCCAATATATTTGAAGGAATCGATACCTGGGAAAAATATCTTTGAAAAAAGGTTGCTTGTCAGTCCACTCCTCACTGAAGTACTCTTTTATAGATGACTTTTCATGCAAAGCCATATTCATGATGATACCCAAGAATGCCTTCATTTCTGGAACAGTAACATCTCTCCAATTTCGCCATATTGAATGTTTCTGTAATGGTGTCGACTTTTGTATTTTTTCTGCTCCATATCGATTAGTTTCTACAACTATCTCCTGTATTAGATTGTCTGTGAAAAATAGTTGAAAGAAGTCTAACTCTATCACTGGTCTATTTTGTGGCATTTTGTAGCCACTATTAGCTGTAAATGGCAGTCTAATGAAATCTTGATCATTCTGATCCCATATTTTCCACATGGAGGTCTCGTCCTCATCGCCTTCTGCATCAGTTTGCTCCTCATTCTCATCTCCCTCAGTATCACTTCCCTCTCCATCCTCATCCCTATCACTTTCTTCATCATTATCACTCTCTTCAAACTCAATTTCGGAGTCACTAAATTCGGAATCATCTGTTTCTGAGTTTCGCCTTCTTTTTCGTGAAGTTGACTCCATTTTGTTATATTTTCCTACAAGTTTTCCGTTTTCAAATATGTAAAGAAAAATAGAAAACAAACTCACCAATAGTAATAACAGAATTGTATTTACTGTAATATCCGAATTTATAGTACTTACTAGGGTAAGTAACACTTACGCAAAATCTTTCTCAAACTAAATGAAATATTTACACTATCAAAAATCTAATAGTAAATGTACCTTCAGCAAAATCGAAATAGAACTGATCAACAAAGGCAGAGACAAATGTTCTATTCATATTTTTTGTCCTCGTTACTTTACTTACTCGTTATTCATAAATTGTGAAGTATAAAGAAGCACATACAGTGATTAATATGTTTTATAAACATTGTCAGATTATAAAGAGTACATTCAGTACCTCGAAAAATGTTTTTATTTCATGGCGGGGCTGCCCCGACGTGGGACCGCAACGTAATAATTTTAATGTCGGGGCTTTCCCGACATAGGACCTCAAAGGGTTAATACATTTTTTAATTTTATTTTTATAAAATCATGTCTATTATAAATTTTATGTAAAATTAAATTAAATTCCTTTATATAAAAAGTGACATCTCAATTTGGTGTAACTCAAATGCTAACGTTAAAAACTGAAATTCACAATCATATAAAACTGCTCAAAATCCATTCTCCACCATCTTTTACGTTGATTTGGTTTATGGAGCTAGAGCTGGAACTAGGGGATTGGCAGGCTGGCGGCCGCCAACGGCGCAAGACTTCAAGAGGCAAAAATTTGGTTCACTGACGTGCTCTATTCTTCAATTCTTGGTCAGCATCCAATAAGGTGCGTCAAAACAAAAAATGCCAAAGGCAATCTACGCAATCTATCCTAGTTCCAGCTCTGTATGGAACACTCAGATAAAGGACTCACAACATTTTCATAAGTAATTAGCTTTATGTGAAATTGTCTATTTTTTTTATATGTTGTAGATTTTGACTTGAAAAATTCTAAGCGCAACATATTAAAAAAAATTATTAAAGTTCGACTATTTGAATGTACCACGAAAACGGAAATGACATCATAACGGCAGTTAGATGTGAAGTTATATGCAGAACAGAAGAAGAGGAACAAGTAATTAGAAGTTTTTATCGTTTGGTATTTATTTTCTTTCAAAATGACTGAGGCAGGATTTATAAAAGCCAATTCTGATATTTTACCTTATACAGACATATTTATGGCCAGCAAATTTTTAAAAAGAGATGATCGTTTTAGCATTGCAGAGGTTAGGGGTGCAAAGGCCGCGAGGTATGTTACAGCTATAGTTTTGATTATAAAGATTAGAAAAACAGTTAACCATTCATTTTTACGTTCACCATTCATTACTGGAACACTAAAGACAAGTTTTTTCGGTGAATTGGTGGTATTATTTACACAGTACGGCACAAAACACCACTTAAACTCAGATTTATCCATAACTTTATGCCGCTAAAATAAACCGAAATATAACCTAGAAACGTCAATTGAATTTGACATTAGGTTTGTTCACAGTCTGAACTACTGCACCCGTGTAGATAATAGAAGGAGATAGAGTGGGACTATACATAGGTTGAAAAGCACTGGTGCATATAGAGTGGGGTTTTTGAACAAACTTATTAAATATAGTGTCAAATTCAATTGACGTTATTCTCTTTTTTCTTCCGTCTCTATCAACAGTTTATAACTTCGTATCCTTTTTTCGTCATTTAATAACTAACTTCTCTGCAGACGGTCGTTATGTTGTCACCTCCGTTTTAAATGCATGTATTTTTAAAATTGATATTGTAATATTATAGACATTATTTTCAACTTTTACATGTTTCCAATGATTTTTTATGAAGAAATGTTATTGTTAAACACAGATTCTATTAAAATTTTAACTTTTTCCATTTTCATTATTTTAAAAATTCAATAATTTTCTATTACCATTAACTTAAGAGGAAAAGTCAAAAACATAATATTGTCATACCTTTTCACAGAATTTGAAAAATCTGATTTGTCGGATACTGAGCTTTCAGACTTTGCCTCAAGTTCATCCTCCTCACTGTGGTCTTCCTCACCTGCTGGTACAACCGGTAAAGGTCCACTGGGAATGTATGCCTAAAAGTATTTTACCTTTATATAACTTGATAAATAATTATTTCTATATTATTACCTTTTCATGATTATCGTTATTCTCATAACTTAAATCATTATCTGAAACACTATTTGGAATATTTGGAAGTGGACGATCCAAAGATGCACCATTGTGCCTTTTAAGACTGTCCAACCTGGGAGGTGGTAATGGAGGAGGTTCGTCGTCTTCTGATTCAGAAATTTCCTGATAGTCTGAGACAACCTATTGAAAGAAATTGTGTCTATTTCTCATTTTCACCTGTATTCTAAGTTACCTTTATATTTGAAGTCAATTAAATCTCTGCTATATTAAGTTATTTTTGTTTTCTATATAGGAAAGGGAACTTAGTGACATATTTCACTAAAAAATGGTATTAAACTTACCTCTTCCTGCTCTACATTCTGATTAAGTAATTGTTTTGCACCCTCAATTATCGCTTGATATGAAAATCTAAGTTGCTCAGGGGTTTGTATAAGACCCATTCGGTATTTTCTCATTTCTAGTAATATTTCCTTAACATCTACAGAATTTAGGCCAAATTTTTCAATCTTGAAACAATTAAAAACAAAAGATCAGTTATTTAATAAACAAAGTTAAATCAGTATTTATTTCTAAATTGAATTTTAAGCATATTTTCCATGTTTCTTGGCTCCCCTCATAGATCAACAAGTTATAATATACCATCAGAATTGACCTAGGTCCGTCTACCTATTCTATAATATATTTTTAAACTAAATATTATTCAGAAAATACTTATGTAGGAATATATAGTGTGACCCTATACAAGGTGTTTCGAAAAGATTGGGACAATGCTTAGCCGTAGATAGTTGACATTAAAACAAGTCGATTTAACTCAAAAAGTAGTGGTCAACTCTTTTCGTTTTCAAGATACAGGGTGGCAAAGTAAAAAAATTGTATTCGTAATTTGTCTCTATCTTGGAGACTATTATACGTATCTACTTCAAAGTTGGTAAGGACATATTTTTCAGGTCGCTACTTACAATGGTGATATTGCCGATGCCACATTTTATAGATGGCGCTAGTTAGCAGACTTTTACATGACACTTTAAGCCATAACTTTTTTGAGGTTAGGTTTTGGACATCGTCTTCTATTATAATCGAAACGCAATTTAGTTTCCTAAAGAAAAGGAGTACTTGTTTCAAGACGATAAAACGCACCCTTTCAGAGAAATACGCGATTTACAACTTTGTCACACACCAGTTCGAAGAAATTCAACACCCCCGATGTTTTGAAAAGATTGGGACAACGTTTAGCGTAGACTCTTGACATCAAAACAAGTCGATTTAACCCAAAAAGTAGCGGTCTAACTCTTTTCGTTTTCAAGATACAGAGTGGTATAATAAAAAAATTGTTTTCGTATTTTGTCTCTATCTTGGAGAATATTATACGTATCTACAATAAGCACTATTGACGATTTCAAGACGATTTATACTTGACGTACACCTACTAGGTAAGAAACTGCTTTAAGGTACAATTGAATTTCCTTGAACTGGTGTGTAATAAAGTTGAAAATCGCGTATTTCTCTGAAAGCGTGCATTTTATCGTTTTCTTTAGGAAACTAAATTGAGTTTCGATTATACTAGAAGACGATGTCCAACATCTAACCTCAAAAAAGTTATGGCTTAAAGTGTCGCGTAAAAGTCCTGTAACTAGCGCCATCTATAAAATATGGCATCGGCAATATCATCATTGTAATTAGCGACCTGAAAAATATGTCACCAACTTTGAAGTAGGTACGTATAATAGTCTCCAAGATAGAGACAAATTACGAATAGAATTTTTATACTTTGCCACCCTGTATCTTGAAAACGAAAAAAGAGTTAGACCACTACTTTTTGAGTTAAATCGACTTGTTTTCATGTCAAGAATCTGTGGTTAAGCGTTGTCCCAATCGTTTCGAAACACCCTGTATAGCTTATTAAAAAAAAGTTTTTTTTATCGCACATCATAAGTAGTGATGTATGTGACTGACAAAAATTGAGAAATTGAAATGCAGCAGAAATCAGCATCTCTTGGGTGAATTTTCAGCAGCACTCTATAATATTTATGTTATAGGTAATATCTGACAAAATGCTATAAATATTTCTCATATACTGGCATCAGTGAAATTAAGTCAACTCGTGTGAATATAAATCTAATTAATTTGACGAGTTTGTGCTGCTGCATCCAGAACCATCTTTGTAAAAGATGTATGTCATATTTATAGAGAAGCTAAAGGAAAATAATAGATGAAATAAAAATCCAAGGTTTTAGTCTAGGAAAGTTTTCAAAACAAAGAAATGATCTCCCCACCACCCAAAAAGGGAACAATGTTTGCACTGTATGAAGTACAAGCAAGGTAATCCTAATGTGGAAAAAAAATAGCAAATCCGATTTGGCAATATATACCTCAGAAAAAGTTAAGATCGAAAATGTAAAGCAATGTGCAAACAAAAAGTAATGGAAGAATACTGTATCTTGGTACACAGCAAGTGATTATATTATTTATGTCCCTATAAACAAAGAAATTGCATTATTTCAGAACAGTGGCTTAGCAATGTTCGTTTTTACTTTTTATATTACTACCACACTTACAGCCTGGCACATTTCGCTATCGAACCAATAGCTACCGCTTCGATACAGTTATGTATCCGAAAACTTGCAAAGCGTTTCTGAAAACTTATGTGACAATAAATTTCAATCGATAGTAATACAGCCGTTAAGTGGGTTAAACTACTGTATACTAGATGGACTTTCATTGAAGCCAACTTCATGCTATTATTTTTAATGTCACTTTTACTGTCTACTATCAGTTTTTTAACGTTAAGGCTAGGATTTTGCGGAGTGAGAGGGAAATATGCATTTATTTTCGATTTATTGTGAATATTTAAAAAACTACACATAGTATAATCTTAAAACTGCTTTAGATACTTGCTATTATTCTAACAAATACAACTATATATATTTTTTATTATAAATTTCTGTTATATTTAAATATCGTAGTTTGTCAATGAAAATAGTCCCTAATTTCATTATTAAAGTATGGCATTTGACTATATACAAAATTAATGATAAAAACTATATACGGTTGTATTCCTTAGAGCAATGGGAAGTATCTGAAATTATTTTAAAGATTATATCATTTATGATTTTTTAAATATTTATAATAAACCGAAAATAAACGCATATTTCCCTCTCACTCTGCAAAATCCTTAATGTCAGATTAGAATCTGTGAATAATAATAGTAGAGACTCTAGTATTCATTTTAGTGTTTATCCTCAATAATTCATATGTAACAGTTATATTTTTTAGTTGATGTTTCACAGTGTCCTGATTCTGGGCATCCCCTGTTTTCTATAAAAAAGGATGCCCTTGATTTTTACTTCGTTCTTTTTGAAGAAGAAATATGATTGTGGCCACAATGCCTAACCTTAAATTTTTAATACAAAGTATTACTAACCAATATCTACACAACCGGCGCATATTTATACTGCCTTTTAACAATAATTTAACTTGTTTACATTTTAAAAGAAACACTTTACATTTTAAAAGAAACACTGAATTTGAAAATTAAAAAAAAAACATTTACTTACAAGAACTAAACAAGAATCCACAAGACAAAATGTTCCAGATCGTCCGATTCCAGCAGAACAATGAACAACTGCTGGTCCAACCGAGGGCTCCAAAACCCCCGCTTTTCTTACTTTACGAAGGAAGTCCAAAAAAGCTGTCGGCGAAGAAGGCACACCAAAATCGGGCCATGTGATATAATGAAATTGTAGAATATCACGTGATTTGTTACTTTCAGTATCAGTCAATCTGAGTACTCTAGTTAAATAATACGAATGGTCTTGTTGTTCCAAATATTCTACAGTGAGACCAACATCTTTCATTTGCATTTTGTGATCTGATCCAATTTTCGCAGGCCAATATTGAAAGCATTTTTCCTGTTTTTTTTCTATCAATTTGTTTAACATTAACACAGCATTTGCTTGTTGTTCCCACACCATTAACCAAAAATGGCTAACAGTATTTCCTAATGGGCCCTGGGTTAAGATATAGTGTCTATTTGCCTTTTCAACTATTATCAAATTTGCATTAATGTAATCAGTCGATCCTCTTTTTAATATTATTCGACTATGATCATATGGACTTACATCTCTATATCGATTTAAAACTTTATTTTGGGGTTTAATTGCTTCTGAACAAGAACTGCTATCTTTTAAACTTTTGGATCTAATTTTCTACAAAATAAATGATTACATATAATTTTTTAAAACAAACCTGCATCACTCATTTTTTTGTAAATATATTTTAAAGACCCACTAAATATTATCATATAACTACATATTCTGAAAATGGTAACTGAAGAAATTTTCTGAAGTAACCTAAACATTTCCATATTATATAACTTTACTTTTTCATATCTTTAACTTTATTTTTATTACCTTAGGCAGTTTTGAAATAAGAAATTAGTAGTAACCTCCCAATATTTAAAAAAATGAAGAACCAGTAATATGCCAGTCCTTACAAAATTTAAATAGGAAATGTTTTCGTACCACAATCATTTTGCGTTTTCGGGGTAAAAAAAGTGAACGAGTTCTGCAGAAATTAACCAATTGAGAACATAAAAAAAGTAAAAAAGGTATGTATGTACCTTCTTTTCATTTTCTGCAGTGTAGCCTGAAAACCATCCACCAAAAGTGTACAAATACGTTACTTTACTTTCTTACGAAAAAAATGAGCTCTGCCCAATCTCTGTACAATAAATACTTTAGGAGATATAGTTTTGAAGATACAGTTAAAAATAGCGAGAATCACCCAAAAATTCCTCATTTTTACATCTCGTCTCATCAAACTTTGCAAGATCCGGATATCAAAAATTAATATAGCACTGGCAAACTAGATTAAATAAAGACGAAAATAGACCCAAAAAGAGATCGTTGAAAATAGAATAGAATCGCTTTATAGATCAATATTATACAACTTAGTGTTTTGATAAGTCGTTTACAAAATGTATATACAAAATATAAATAAAAAACAACTTAGATAATTATTAGCTTAGTGCTAATATCGTCATATTAAAATTACAAACCATTACTCTGGAACAAACAACATGAAGCAATATACAATATGCAAATAGTTTTACAAATATTTAAATCTGAATATCATAGTAGGCACTGGCTAAAAGTGATTGAACAATAAAAACTATTTGAATGTAAATCAATGCACTATGAAATAATGATACATTGTAATTGCAGCATCTGTATTAATTCTACTTCTTATCTGCCGAATATCATAAACCTTTTTTGACAAATTGTATATAGATTATCAATATGTGCCTGCTATGTTCATCTAGCGTCTAAAATTATAAACACACCACAGATAGTAGACAACCCCCAAATCCATAGCCAAGGCTGTGCGGAAAGGGGTTACACATTTGGAAAAACGCAGACATACATCCACACCCACCGGTGTTGTCAATACCGGGGCTGGGGGGTCGAACCCAGAGCGTGGTAGGCAGTCGATCAGCATATTCGCCACTCAATACGCCTTAACCGACTGAGCTACCGTGCCGGTTTCAGCCCCCTCAGCCATTTCAGTTTGAGTAGTTGTTTCCTGGGTAGAATATATTGTATGTTCGTTTTATTTGTATTTAGAGCTTGTTTTTATTAAACCAATCCAGTGATCATTCCACTAATGTAGTGACGTCGATAAACAAACAATAGTGGTCCCAGGCCTCTACCCCGTGGGACACTCTTCGATGCAGATAACAAACTACTAGACATTATTGTAAAACACACACTGTTGTCTATCTATTAGATAGGATAATAATAAATTTAGAGCCAGACTTCTCAAACCACAAAACATTACTTTATCCAACAGGGTATATTTAGAAATGCCTTGGTTAAGTCTAGAAAAATCGTTAAAGCTGATTCTTTATTTTCAAAGCCTTGTTATAAAATGAACAAGATTAAGAATGGCACTTGATGTTTTTCTACCTTCTCTGAATTCGAACTGTTTATTTGTGGAAAGGTTATTTGACAATTAACAATTCTTATAGCAACTCTCTTTTCAACAACTTGTGAAAATATAAGATTTACAAGATAGAACCGGAGATACAAAGTCATGAAGTTGGGTGTTACATGGCTATTTTTCAGTAATAACCGTTTTCGCCTTCTTATTAAAAATAAAGACTCTTGATGGTATGATAGAGTTAGAAACATACAGTGTGTCCCCGGATGGGTTACCGCACTCCTGTAAACATTTTTATTTTTGATTTACCGAGAAAAAGTCATTATTTATAAAAAGTTTTCTTTGTCTTAGGAAGTTATGAACAGTTGTCAAATTTAGGATAAACTATACAGGATATTCTAAAAATTAACACACATACACATTGTATATATTTGAAATAGAAATATATTATTTGCTTCATACAAAAATATTAGGTATTTAGTTTATTAAAGAAATTCCGTTTTTACTGTATTTTATTAAAAGTCCTTATTTTTAATTTTTAATAGGGAGGTGTTTTTTATGACTTCATATCTCAGGTTCTACTCATCGCAGTGACCTATTTCTAGTTCCACTTTCTGCGTTATATAATGTAGTTTCATAAGTGCTATATTAAATTTTGAAATGTAAATGTAACAATGAAGCATTTTTGGTAGATTTTCGCTATTTGAACTACCCAAAATTCAAACCAGAATATCTCTAAGAGTCTATCATAAATAGGATAGTGCTTATCTTCTTGTCAACGAAGTAAAGAAAAAAAGTATTTTAAATTTTTACCATATTTTTGATAGTTTTCGGGGGCTACTGTGTGAAAACTAAAAAATATATCTATTTTGCTTTTCTCCCGATGCTCCATTTTGGAAACTCCCTTTTGCAAAATTAGGAGCACTTTTTTTGACATCCAAATATAACTCAAATGTCAAATTTTGCGGTTCTGAAACATTTTCTTTTTGAGTCAATTTGTTCTGAGGACTGGACTATAACCATCTTATTTTCTTAATAAAAATTAATATAAACTTTGTCTTAATTTAATAATATTATACATAGTTACCTAGTGATCTCCACTTCAACATTGAGAATTTAAAAGACGTCTTTCTGAATCGTTAACTTTAACCATACTAGATAATCTGCCTTGTAAAGAAAAAATCCTGACATATATTTAAAAATAGCATATACTAAAGAACTAATTAAGACATTGTTTTACATTATCAAATGGAGATATATTGTTAAAGATCCTTATCACATTTATATGTAGTAAAATTTAACCTTAAAAGTATTACGACCTTAGAGAATACGTTGCGTTGCGTTTTAAAAATGTTGGTTTGCCCAGTTTTAAAATTAGGAATACCCTACTTATTCTAACTGTTTATAAGTATAACGAAGAAAAATCAAATTACAAAAAAATATTTATTTAAAAAACTTACAAGTTTAATACATATTTAAAGAAATTGTTATTAGGTAAGTATGTAACTATTCAATTGCCTGTTTGTAATGTTGCTTAAAACTTCAACTTCTATTCGAAATATTTCTATATTAGTCCAATATCAATAGGTAAAAGTATGTTCATAATGCAAATAGAGCACAAGTCAATTTTTTCTTTTTAAAGTGTTGGGGGGGGTGTCTTCTGAGTATTTTGCCAAGTTGGCAGGGTCGGTGGTGGTTGGCGTTAGCCACCATTTTTGCAAAGATGGCGGCCTACGCCAACTCCACACCGACCCCGCCAACTTAACACACTTACAATAACACACTTCATGGAAACCACAATGAAGAGATGGAAAGAGGAGATGTGGCTCTATCACTCGAAAGGTCACATAAGAACAGGGAACATGCAAATTAGTCTCGTACTTGCCAGGAGAAAGGAAAATTCTCAGTTACTGATCGATTATCCGTCCCGAATGACACCAAAGTGACATTCAAGGAAACGGAGAAGCTGAGCAAGTACAAAAACCTCTAAATAGAAGTTAGCAGAATGTGGAATGCAAAAACTACGGAGTCTACAACAACTGCCTGGTCAACCGAGGGCACAAGAAGTGCAAATCACTTCTTTGGAACAGCGCATATCTTAAGGAAAGTCTTGAAGTAGGAGTCTCTGTGATCCCTTGAATTGTTGGAGTGGATATCACCAACGTCGCCTGAAGGGCCCAAAAACTTTGAACGGGCTCCAACAGAGCCAATTCTCAATCGCATGCGAGGGATCGGTGAAATATTTCCAGCTACGGCTGAGAAAGTGTGCCGCTGTTAAATTTATAATAAATATAATAATTTAAAATTAAATATAGAAAAGACCAAATAATGATTATAAGTAGTAAATATACCTTACCTAATGATGAGGATTAAGACCATAATATTGAGAAAGTTTCTAAATATAAGTACTCAGGGATCATTATTGATTAAAATTTAATATTTAATAAACATAGGAACTTCAAAATGGGGTCTTAAAAAAATTAGCAAAAAAGAATTTTTCTTTTGTAGAAATAGTAATTATCTTAGTATAGAAACAAAAGTATTAATATATCATGCGCTTATTGTACCAAATTTCATGTATTGTCCAACTATTCTATTTATGTTAAATAATACAGAATTTAAAAATTTTCAAACTAAACAAAACAAAGCGTTAAGAACTATACTTAAATGCAATTTATATACTCCTATTAGAACCATGTTAGATTATTTAAATATTTTGTCTGTGAAACAGTGTATTATGTTAAATGTGTTTTTATTTATATACAAGCTAGTAAATAATTTACTGACAAAACATCTACTCGATTATTGCACGTTTGTGTCGGACATCCATAATTACCCAACACGAAACTACCAAAATTTTGATGTACAGATGACAAGAACCTGTTTGACTGAAAATCAATTGTTTAATAAGGTCTTAAAATTATATAATGAATTACCACAGCAAATGAAAGATGTAAAGAATATAAATATTTCCAGAAAGAAATGTGTAGTATACGTGAAAGAGTTAATGAATTTTATTTAGTATTTAGAAGTTGTTACTTCTTGTGGATAAAGTACTATTTAAAATTAGGCAATGTTGAAAATTTCAGATGAATCGGATATGTTGTTCTCGAAATATATGACTTCTAAAGAGGGAATTGGAAGCGCGCTGCAACCAACATCGTGACAACGGAGAATAGGAAACAAAACGGTCGCGCAACATATCAAAGCTCGTGCATTCCGCTTGAGATCGTGAGTCTTTCTCTGTGCGATTAGCGGGTTCCTATTAAGTGACGTCACGGCCGAGATTCGACAAGGCGGGTGCGGTCCATGTTTATAATTTTTTTTAGATGATTTACAGATCTCACAAAATTCTAGTTTTTTGCACAGGGTCTTAGAATTTTAAGATCTTTCCGATAATCAAATTAAAAAAAGTGCTAAATGAGCCCATTTAGGCATTTGTATTTTTATATATTGTATTTTTTATGCCTGTTCAATGTAGTTTTTATCTCTATTGAAGTGTTAGTTTCTTCCTTTTATGCGTGACTTTATAATTTATATTGTAAGGATCCACTTTATGTTTAACTGAGCTAATAAAGATTATTATTATTATAAGCTAAGAATGAAGCTCAACTAAAGCAAGAGCTGGATATCGTCAAATCATTCAGTGATGTCAGAACATCGTGCTAAGTGATTAATCTGCAATACAAAATATGGATCTGGGAGAAACGTATAAGAATCTTGGTGTTGTGAAGTGCACCGGAATCAACGACGAGATGAAGAGTAGGAATACTACCGCCGCATTTGACAAGTTCTTAAGACCAAGCTAAACGTCAAGAACAAAATCACAGCAATAAACACTATTGCTGTCTCCGTAGTTAACTACAGTTTTGGAGATTGGATTCGAAGTGACATGGCAAAAATGGACAGGAAGACGAGGAAAATACTAATAGGAGGAATTCATCACTTCACCCAAAAGCAAATGTGCACAGGTTATATGTTAAGAGAGAGGACGGCAGCCATGAATGATTCATCTATCGTGCGACTGAGCACGTATATTTGACAGGGGAAGCACAAATTCACACGGCTAGTTCACTGCAAGTGTAGAATGTGCGGCCTAGCAGAAGAACATGTCAGTCACGTGGTGGCGGGATGTACTATGCTGGCACCATCAGAGTACACTCACAGACACAACAGAGTGGTCAGATATCTCCACTGGGTCATGTGCAAGCATTTCGATATACCAGTACCGAAAAAATATTATGAATATATACTCCTGAGAACATTATCAATACCAACGACGTCACAATTATAACCAACAGAGACACTCACCCGAATCAACCAGACATCGTCGTACATAATAAAAAAGAGAAATTCTGTTTGCTGATTTATTTATTTATTTATGGGAAAGCCCATTGAGTATTCAAAAATACATTGTACAAAAAACACATAAATAGTAATACATTAAAAAAAAAAAAAAAATAGATTAAGTACACACGACTAGAGTGTAAATTAAACAAATAACAAATTGATTTGGCTAAAACAGAACAGTTAGATGTATCCATCCCGAATGATACCAACGTGATGCTCAAGGAAGCAAAGAGGTTGCGCAAATACAAAGACCTCCAAATAGAAGTTAGGTGGAATGCAAAGACCACAGTAGTAACAGTAATTGTAGGAGCCCTTGCAACTATTAAGAAGGGCCATGGCCATATTGTTAACAAAAGTTCTGGACTAGGAGTCTCTGCGGCCCCTTGTTGGGATCTGGACTGTTGGAGCAGACATCACCAACGTCACCGAAAGGGCCTAAAAACCTGGAAATGTATTGCTACTGCACATACCATCATATCAAATATTCACCTACGTATTTTTTTTCCTCTATAAAGAATAGCTTGACCTTGTTGCTGTACAGGAAATATGCATCGAAGAGTTTGGTTAACTTTATTGCAAATTTGGGGTTCTGTGCGTCTTACTATGATGCTCTAAAGTTGGAAATGTCTCCGGTGCTATATTCTCAACCCAGTTTTAAAGCTGTGTCTTTCACTCAGTTCGTTTTCGATAACACAGACTTCACTGTGTGCATCCTCGACGGACGGAATACATTTCATGCGAGGGGGGGGGATTACATGCATAACCCCGACCAGTTTACTGAAATACCGAAATTGTCCAAAATGCCAAGTTCCAATGAGGTTAGAATCCAGGGCGTTAAATCCAATTGAATTATTTCATGCAGTGGGGACAGGTTTACGAAGTGCGACTGTTATAGACCTGGCAGTTCCTGAACAACTTTATGGTTATATGCTAAATGGCAGCAAACTCCAGGTATCCCAGAATGGAAGAGTATTCATTCACTAAGAGAATGTATAGTAAAAAAAACAAAGGTTATCCCTCTTCCCTTCATCAACGCACCTCCCTCAGATTAAGACACTAAGTATACAGCTTTCAAAATGGCTTAAGAATAATATGAAAAAGTCAATAAAAAATGATTGATAATAACTTTTGATCAGCTCTTATATTCGAAGTGTAGAGAAATTGTTGCCTCATCTAGTCCTGATAATATAATAAATATAATTAAATTAAATTGTATATGCATTTTACAGGAAATACTTTAGGCGCTAGGAGACAAAGTTCGCCGAAAAACGTGGTGTAAACTTTTTTTCAGAAAAAGTCGATTTTTTACAGCGAATATTTCTTAAACGGTTAGAGATAGAGAAATCAAATAAAATTAATATATAAAAATTAGGATGTGGTAAGGATTGATGATCATGATGCAGTGTCAAAATAATTTTGCAATAACTTTTTTTTAGAATTCCTAAATGCAATTATTGATTAGTCTTTTAATTCTGATGGAACTTTATTATAAAATTATATGTAGGGTGCGGCAGAATGAATAGAATGCTCTCCACGATTTGGGAAGCTAATAAAAATCAAACCAAGCAAGATACAAAAAGTATATATATATTTCTGAAAAGTACATTTAGTGTGGTTTTAGATCAATGCGTTTTAAAAATCAAACCAAGCAAGATACAAAAAGTTTATATATATTTCTGAAAAGTACATTTAATGTGGTTTTTGACCAACGTGTTTTAAAGATAACATCACTCAAGTGGCGACCTCCATTGTCTATACATTGATTGAGTCTCTCCCTGTAGTTTTCCTTGCGGGTCATTTCGGGTGGAACCGGAGCAACTTCTTGGGTAATCCCCTCCCTAAGAGCTTCCAAAGTTTGGGGACGATGTTGGTATACCTTAGATTTGAGATAGCTCCAGAGAAAGAAATCGTACGGGGTCAAGTCTGGAGAGAGAGGGGGCCACCCGATGTCACCATGCAAGGAGATAAGATGCTCAGGAAACATTCTTCTCAGAATTCCAAGTGAACAATGAGATGCGTGGGGTGTTGTACCATCTTGTTGGAGCCACACATTTTCACGTCCATGTTCATTAAAAAGATCACCCAATTTAGGCCGGAGAAAGTTCTCCAGCAATGCACAATACCGATCGGAGTTCACCGATACAGTAACACCGTTCTCTTCAAAGAAGTACGGACCCCACACACCAAACTCAAAAAAGGCACACCACACTGTAACCTTAGAGCTGTGGAGTGGTCGTTCGTGAAGTTTCCGAGGGTTATTTGCAGCCCAATAACTAAAATTTTGTTTGTTGACTATTCCTGAAAGGTGAAAATATGCTTCGTCCGAAACGAGCAAAACATTTCTGCGGGGAAGGTTTTGGAGTTCTTGACACAAAGTTGTACAGGTTTTCCAATCTCTTTCATAAAGTTGTTGCACAATTGCAATTTTGTAAGAGTGCATTTGAGATGTCGGTGCAGAATTTTCCGAACACTTCGATCAGATAACTGTAAGGCAGTTGCGTGTTTCTATGCAGAACATCGTGGAGATTGCTCAATAGAAGTTCTCACAGCAGCCACATTTTCCGGTCCTGTTGCGGTCCGAGGTCGACCACTTGATTTCTTTTTCAATGCCGAACCTGTTTGTATGAAGTTCGAGACCCAAAGGTGAATTGTTTTTTTATCGGGAACGGGATCGCGTGGAGCAAGCGCGAAGCAGATACGAAAGGCACGCTGCATCGATATCAGCAAACTGCTGTTTTGAAGAAACTCCTCGACAACAAAAGCATGGTGTACTCCCGACCAAGCCATGATGTGACACCTAACATTGACGCACTTGCCACTACTATATCCCCATCCAGTACCTGACTACGCCCTTCCTAAATCAGGAGTCATTCTGCGGCACTGAATCAGTATATAGACAATGGAGGTCGCCACTTAAGTGATGTCATTTTTAAAACACGTTGATCTAAAACCACACTTAATGTACTTTTCAGAAATATATACCGTGCGTGTAGCCGAACGCTAGGCATAGGGAGTAAAATTACAACATCGCGAGTGCCAGCTGGCTAAAATGAAATAACAGGCTGGAATGCTCCGCTCGACGGAGGAATTCACGGCAGCTATGTTGTCATATCTATCGCGCTACGTGGATGTACATGCCTAATGGGAAATTACACGCACGGTATATACTTTTTGTATCTTGCTTGGTTTGATTTTTACTAGCTTCCCAAATCGGGGAGATCATTCTGCAGCACCCTGTATATTGTAGGAGAACGATCTCTCAAACAGAGCAGTTGAGTGCCGTGGAGGTGTAATCATTCTTTTAAATCTTATGTTAATTTATGTACATCAGTAACAAAGGTAATTTTGGTATATAAACATGGCTGACATTTGTACTTAATTTTTAGTCCACAGTAAAGCACCCTTTTTTTTTAAGTACTAACAGGCTGAATTATCGTGAGTAGCTTCGCTTTGACCAGATGCCCAACTTTTCTCTCTGCAAAAATTCTCGGTAGTGGTAGCTATATAAGCTGCGCTTGGGTATATTTGTCGACTGGGTGAATGTTCAAATTTTATTACTAACCGTTAGATTTTTAGTTAAATCTTGAGATAATTTGATAAAAAACATGAAAAACGTTTGTCCTACAAAATCGATGGTTTGACCGAAGCGTCCCCCCACCACCAACATGTCCAAATAACGAGGTCACAAAAATGATTACTAACCAGGTGATTTTTTTACTATTGTTTAATAAATTTTTTTAAAATTAAATGGCCACATTGTCCTACAAGTTGAATGGTATGTTTTTCCAGTCCTACGCCACAGAAAAGAGAACTACCAGAAACGACACTTGAGCTTCCCGCCAAAATTCCATTGCCGCCATTTTGTTGTTGGTACATCCTTCAGTTCATTTATTGTTTTAGGTTAAGACAATAAAGTGCGGTAAATGACAGTGTGTGACATAATACCGAAATGAATTCTTAAAAGGTTTTAGTATTATTGTGCTGTGTTAATAGTAATTTTTATTAACAATATGAGTAAATGAGGTGGAACCATTAGCGCTGTTAAGGAATGTACAAGTAGTACGACAGGAAAAGTCATTGGTTCATTTAGGTTTCCTAAGGATCCTCAAAGGATTACTGATGTAAATTATAAGATATTTCCAAGTAATTATGAACCTTTCTTCTTTTAAGGTCCGTATTGTGGTTGGAAGCATGCGATAGTGGGGATTTGGCAAGTAAAAGTTCAGCCGAACTTTATAACAATTTTAAGTTGTGCGCACGACAAATATGTATCGAAATAGATTGCTACCAATAGCACTACCTACTATTACAGATTTTCTCAGGCGAGATACTGTATTGATTTCAATACATTTTGTGACTTTATATTAAGAATACAATTGTTCGTAGAGACAATTTTATTCAGTTTACTTTAATAGTTTTAATACCCATTATAAATAGAATTCTTCGAATAATTGTATTCAGCCTGTGTAAAGTTTGTTTATAAACATGCTGTTTAAATTTCCCGCCAAAATTACCAACAACAGTGGCGAAGGTCACAAAAAAACATCGAAGGCGGCGCTGAGAGTGCCGCTTCTGGTAGTTCTTTATTCTGTGCCTACGTTCGGATATTGTCAGTTCCACGGTAACACTTTTCTCATTACTAACAATCCAAACAAACAATTAAACATTATAAATAATATTATATCGTGGCTGAAGGACTTCGGTCGATGGGCATTTGGTTGTTAAAGTAACCAATAAAGAACTTGTAGTACTACTAATATTATACTAGAATTATAAAGAAAATTTTTCTTGTAGTCGAACATTTAATAAAACTATAAAATACAAGTGCATGAAAAATTCAAAAATTTGCAACAAATGTAAATTTGCAAATTAGGGTTTAAAATCAAGGGAAATGTTGTTTTTTGATAATCTGAATCTATACGCAAAGGTTTCTCTTGTTTTTGAATTTTAAGTGAAACTGGTGAAAGTATTATTTATCTGAGATTTTTGTTATACCAGTAAAAACGGTTAAGTAAATAAATTTAAATATAAACACGTGCTGCAACCGCTGCGTACTTAACGTTTGCTGCTTCTGCTGATTTCTAGGATGGTAGGAGAAACCAGCGTTGCTAAATGTTTAAAGACGGAGATTTCAACAACTATCTTTTTTTCCTAAAAATACATGTAAGCGTAACATGCAGTTAGATTATTTCCCTTATAAATTATAGACCAATGACAATTCGCGAGTTTTTAAATTTTAACCAATGATAATAGTTTTACACTGAATAAACGCAAGCTAGCTTTGTCCTAACAGTAGTAACTCGTAAATGTTTTTTCTTAGGGCGGCAAGCAAATATTTGCTTCAGGTGCCAAATACCCTGACGCCGGCTCTGGAAAAGTGTTACCGTGGAACTGACAATTTCCGAGCGTAGGACTGTAGAAACATACCATTCAGTTTGTAGGATGATGTGGCCATTTAATTTTAAAAACATTTATTAAGCAATAGTAAAAAATCAGCCGGTTAGTAACCATTTTTTGTGACCTTGTTATTTGAACATGTTGGAGGGGGATGCTTCGGTCAAACTATCGATTTTGTGGGACAAACGTTTTATCGTGTTTTTTATCAAATTATCTCAAGATTTAACTAAAAAAACTAACTGTTAGTTATCAAATTTGAGAATCACCCAATTGACATATATACCCAAGTGCAGCTTATATAGCTACCACTACCGAGAATTTTCGCAGTGAGAAAAGTTGGGCGTCTCTTAAAACGAAGCTACTCACGAAAATTCAGCCTGTTAGTAATCATTAAAAAAAAGGGGGTGGTGTACTGTGGACTATTTGTGGTATAACACTAACTTGTGTAAAATAAGTCGTTTATTCATTTTTAACCAGCCCACATCCCGCAATTTCTTTGATACACTTTGTATTTTTCGAATTCCATATGAGAAGCAAACGCATGCATTTTGAAGAGTTTGTATTTGTTGATAGACAAATTTCGTTGAACATGGTTCGTATATTGCATCTCAATAATTTAAGAATGATAAAACCAACGAAACGCATAATACCTTTTCATACTTTGAATTAAGACATAATGGCGACTATAGAGCCATTTTAAATTTGCAAAACCCTTTCAAATACATGAATTAATATGGTTTGTGAATCTACGTTTGTTATCAATTTCAAGTCCTAAGTTTTTTGTTGAATTTAGGCAATTCGGTTTAATATCATCAGTTATATATCATTATTGTATTGCTCTTATATGTGCGTTAGGTATAGTCTTAATTAATTAGTTTTATAAGTTGCAATGTACCAATTGAAATTTTTATGTAATTCTGTAGTGTACAAAGGGTATAGCCGGAAAAGTTAGGGAAATGTGCCCCCGCACTTACTTAGTTAAAATGGCTTCCAGATGATCCAGTTTATAGAGTATATTACACGGTAAAAATTTTAACCCGCTACTACCCCTGGTATGTCTTTAATTACTATTTTTTTTTCGGTTTCTATGCAACCGATCGATTTGAAATTTGGCACGAGTATTGCTTGGGTGGAGATAACTCACTCCAAAAAATAAGGTCATTTTATGACCATTTTAACCATCGGAAAAAAAATATAATTTTTTTTTAGAGGACAAAAGGGTGGCTACCCTTCGTGGTACAATCACCATTCTATGATATATTACGTCTTGACACTTCATGATTATCATACTAAATTGTCTGTGGTGGAACAATATGGAAAAAAATAAAATTGGGTAAAATAAAATATTTACAGTTGTAACAGTTAATACTTATAGCCTTACAAGGTATTATTGCATATCTATAACCGACCGCAGGTGCCAGTGCGGTGTTGCCAAGTCTACTTTTTCCCCAGACGTATGGAAATTCGGCACAATCTGGCAATACCACTTATGGAGGTTCCAGGGTTCAACCCCAGGGGCGAAGTATTAACTCTCTAGGAACTTGGAGAAATGTTTAGCAACGAATGATGTTCTTTGTAATTACTGTCGCATTACGACATCTGAAAAACGACGTACTGAACTAGATGACGAAAGTGAGGGAACAATCGAAGAAGACCAGCCTTTTGTGCCTTCGACATCTTCTAGCACTACGATTAGTGACTGATGAAATAATGGGACTACCATTGCAAAGACTCGTTGCTACACATAAATACTGTTGCATATGTGGTGATGGTAAAGAACTGACCGTAATAAATAAATAAATAAATAAATATAGATTTATTGCAACAAAAAATACATGTCACAAAAGGTATACAGTACTGCTTCGCATATTTCCATGTATACCTAATTACTAAAATATTTGTATATATATGTCAAGTGTAAAAACATTTCAAGGATTTAACATTACACAGTTGTATAAAATATAAAATATATAACTATCATACACACATGTTTTTACATAAAGAATTATACCAACAAATTAAAATAATAATTATAAACCTAATCCTAAATCTAATATAAACTTTTTTATTTTGTCTTTAAAACTTCTAGTATTAGTAGATGAGCGAACCGGTAACATGTTCAGGGTTCGTATTTTTATAAAGAGGTAAAATTCCCTGACTTTTCCAGGTTTTCCATGACTTTTGACTACAGTTTTCCAGAAAATTTTAATTTATTATTTAGTACGTAAATACATAATGACTTTTAGTATTAATTTGAAAATAAATGAGCAGATTATCACTCATGTTTCACTTTTTTCGTAATTAAATACATAATATAATAAATTAGTTTATATTGTAAATAAAATTTTATTAACTGGTTTAGCTTATACTTAATACAAAACTTTTAGAATACATTTTTAAAACGAAACTTCTAAATTCTCTAGTAGGAATGCTCTTCTCTAACTAAAAAAAAAATTCTATCATGTCAATTTCCCTCTGCCATCCCCAAGAGATAAAAGGGGGTGGTAGAGGGAAACTTACATAATAGAAAAAATTTTTTTGTCCAAAATTCAAAAAACTTCAACTTCAAATGTCAAGATACTTCAGAAAAGTTATATGAGAACTTTAAGACAAGACCTTTTTTTGTCCTTTTTAGGGGATAAAAGGAGTGGTAGACAAAACTGACACAATAGAAAAAAATTTTTTGTTCAAAATTGGCTTCAACGCTTCAAAATGCTGCGGAAAAATTAGATGAGAAACCTTAGGACAAGACTTTTTTTTTTGAAGACCTGTATTATTAATCAAACACCGGCCACATAACGTAAAACAGCATTAACAAAAAGCTGCAGAATGTAGAGTATAATTAATGATACTTTACTTTTTTATGACATAAAGCACAAAATCGCGCTAATGGCCGGTGGAGAACACAAATTCCAAGCACAAATACAACATACAAATCCAAACAAGACACTGAGCTGCAGATTTATTCCTTAACGCCCATTTCCACAAGGACGAAAATCGTAAAACAAGTGTGCGCATTCTCATTTACTAGGAAATAAATTAGACAGAGACGGCTTCAGTTAGAAAGTCAGTAAACCATAAACAATTATTTATATTACATAATTATATTAATTAATATTATATTGTTGTATCAGATAATAATCAGTAATTTCCAGATAATTAATGAAAATCCCTGACTTTCTCGCCTGTTTGCGAAATTCCCTGACATCTCCCTGACTTTTAGGCGAAATTTTAAATTCCCTGACTTCTCCCGGTTTTCCCGGTCGCTACGAACCCTGATGTTATATATATGAGCTGCTTGATAGCAGAAAGAACTCTTAAAACCTTCTGATTTGTGTCGTGGTATACTTAGATTATTTCTGTGCCTTGTATTTAAATCGTGTATATCGCCATGTCTACATAATAGATCATTTAAATATTCCGGACAATTAGTGTTTAAAACCGTATTAACTAGGCAACTCATATGCATAAACCTTCTTTCGCTCATATTTAACATATTTGCACCACGTAGATGCGGAGTTATATGATCATACCTACTTAGTTGACAAACAAATCTAATGCATGCATTTTGAATTTTTTGAATACGATATTTATTAAAAGCTGTTAAAAATGGTCCATATACACAGTCCATATAGTTAGGTATTGATAGTACCAATGATTCGACTAGAGTTATTTTTACTGACTTTGGCAACAAATTACGATATTCATATATGTTTTTTAGGGCAAAATATGATTTTTGACAGATTTTATTTAGATGAAAACTAAAAGTAAGACTTTTATCAAGGTGTAAGCCAAGATATTTTACCTCATCGCACCACGTGAGATCGGTGCCGTCAATGTGAAGACTGTGAAGTGGTGTATCAACATTAGTTTTACTAAACATTATAGCTTTGGTTTTATTAGCGTTTATCAACAATGAGTTACTAATGGCCCAATTATTGATATTTAAAAGATCAATGTTTATAAGATGTTTAGCTGTTTCAAACTCTTGATAATTATATGACATGTAAATATTAAGATCATCAGCATACATGTGAAAATTGGAATATTTTATAGATTTACTAATATCGGCACTAAAAATTGTAAACAGTATTGGCCCTAGTATCGACCCCTGCGGGACTCCCGACATTATTTCCAAAGGATTAGAAATATCGTATTTACCGTCAGCACTACAGAGACGAACCATTTGATTTCTACCATAAAGATAATTTTTGAACCAGTTAATTGCTTTTATATCAAAGTTATAATATCTTAATTTTGCCAATAACAACTCAAAGTTGATTGAATCGAACGCCTTAGACATATCTAAAAAAACCATAGTTGTACATTTGTTATTATCAAATCCTTCTACGATGTCATTTGTGATTTTAAGAAGAGCTGTGGTGCAACTATGGCCCTTCCTGAAACCTGATTGGTACATTGATATTATATTATTATCATTTAAGTACTTGACCATCTGAACTTGTATCATTTTTTCTAATAGTTTTGAGCCTGTCGGTAGCACACTAATTGGTCTAAGATCACTAAGTGAAGGATTTTCTTTTTTAGGTAATGGGATGACCATTGCTGTTTTCCATAATGTCGGAATTTCTCCTTGTTCTATAGAATAATTAATAATATGTGTGAGAGGGTTAAGACAATATGGCAAACAAAATTTAGCATTGTAAGTGTAATACCGTCTATTCCTACAGCATTACTCTTGATAGAATGTAATGATTTAAGCACATCTATTTGTGATACAAGTTCAAGGCTAAAGACGTTGCTGCTTGTTGCTTCATTCTCAGCCCATGCGTTGACTGTCTCCGGACTCACCTGATAATGAGGCACACTATTTATGAAATGATTATTTATAAGATTTGCATCTGAAAAATCATTAGGTATTTGTATTGCACATTTATTGTTTAATTTTAATTGATTTATTTTATTCCATAAAGTTTTAGAATTTTTGTTGGTATTATTAAACATGTAAGAATAATAGGCTGACTTTTCACGCTTGATAGCTGTCGAGACAATATTTTTCAGTTCACAGTAGTATTGTTTGCTTACCTCCGTTTTTAACTTTTTGTAATTATGAAAAGCTTTGTCTTTTAATTGGATCATACATTTAATGTTATAAGTCAACCAGGGTGTCCGAGGTTTTCTAAATTTAATACATCTAAGTGGTGCGTGCTTGTTAAAGACTTCGTTTATTTTGTCGTTAAAATATTCTAATTTTTGGTTTATGTCACTCATAAAATATATTGGATGAAAATCAATATTTGATATATCTGCATCAAACTGAGTCATATTCATATTTTTAAAATCCCTAACATATCTAAAAGCAGGTTTATATTTAAAGTTTACATAATTAATACTAGTAAATGTAGCTTCATGATCACAGTTAATAGGATCACAACTAATGACACCACTATCACAAATAGTGTTATAGTCACTCGTAAAGATTAGATCAATAATAGAGGATGACTCTGGGGTTATTCTGGTAGGATCTTTGATGATTTGCTTCAGATTAAAAGTTTCACTTAAATTATTTAGGTACCTTACATCTGGTGAGTTAGTATTTAGAACATTTATATTGAAATCACCACATATTAGACAAGCGTCATATTTTGGTATTACATCGGGTAGGACTTCATAAAGATAATTTAGGCATGAATGATGTAATGAGGGAGCTTTATATATAATTCCCAATGCTATGTGTACTTTATCGTGCTTCACCTCCACCCACAGATGGTCAGTTTCCACATTTTCAGTTGAAAAATCAAGAATTAACTCTTTTGCATTCAGTTTATTATCAACATAGAGGGCTACACCTCCTCCACGGGTTAACCGGTCTGATCTAAATAATGAAAATCCAGCAATATCCAAATTAGATGACTCCATTTCTTGTTTTAACCACGTCTCAGATATAGCTACTAATTGTGCTTTGCTCTCATAAATAAAGGTCCGAACATCACTGATTTTATTACAAAGTGAGCGGACATTAATGTGAATAAGCTTCAACTTACCACTATTATTTGTGCATGCCTCTATATGAAGTCCTGATTCTGAGGCTCTATTTGAAAATTTTCACCTATATTTTTATTTCTTAATCGATTATTATATCTTTCTTCTTTCCTGAAGTCGAACCTATATACTGCTACTCCCCGTGGCCGTACCCACTACTGCGAGACTACAGTGCTATCGAAACAAACAAATATACATCCCCCGAGGCAATCGTTGCTGTAAAATACATTTGATTTTTTTCCCCTCATTTTTGGCCTTGGATGGGTTCCATCAGCCAGCTACGCAGATGGATAATTTTTTATCTCAGTATGGTACAGTTGTTTAACATTAGTTGTCGTTTGTCAATACTTATCCTGACTTGTGATATTGATTCCTAATATGCCTTTGTTTTTATAACCTTTGTGGTTTAACCTACTATCCGTGGTCCAGTCTATGTGTAAATTTAAGTCGCCCTGATGGATCCCTGGGTGTGAAATGTGTCTACATTTGATTAAACATCGTTTTTATGAAGACGTTGCACATCTGGAACCATATGCCAATTGTAGCTCGATTCCTAGATCGGATTTTTGCATTCTATTAAATTCCTTAACCCCAATAACATAACAACTCTAAAAGGCTCTACAGATTATCTTATTGGGGTTATGGTTATTGATTACAACCTTAATAATATACCAATGATACCATTCTGAGGATGGTCAATTTGTTCAGCTTCCGAGCAAGTGCGCTGCACGTTGGCACCATATCGAACAATTTAGTAATAGGTCATTCTGTTATCATTATTACTACCTGTTTTCAGTTTTAATAGAAAAACAAGGACAGAAGAAGTTCTTGTACTGGAATATTCCAACAGTGACTTTAATTCGTAAATGGCATCTACCGTTAAGCCTGTAAACGTTAATAATTGCTTCTCTGATAAACCGCAGTGGTCTGTAGAGCCTTTTCGATTTGTTATTGGGGTTAAGGAATTTAATAGAATGCAATGTTTAATCAACTGTATTTTACAGCAACGATTGCCTCGGGGATGTATATTTGTTTGTTTCACTAGCACTGTAGTCTCACATTAGTGGATATTACGGTCAGTTCTTTATCATCACCACATATGCAACAGTGATTATGTGTGGCAACGAGTCTTTGCAATGGTAGTTCCATTATTTCGTCAGTCACTAGTCGTAGTGCTAGAAGATGTCGAAGGCACAAAGGGCTGGTCTTCTTCGATCGTTCCCTCACTTTCTTCATCTGGTTCAGTACGTCGTTTTTTAGATGTAATGCGACAGTAATTACAATGAACATTATTCGTTGCTAAACTTTTCCCCAAGGTCCTAGAGAGTTAATACTTCGCCCCTGGGACCTCCAGAAGTGGTATTGCCAGATTGTGCCGAATTTACGTACGTCTGGGGAAGAAGTAGACTTGGCAACATAACACTGGCAATCGCGGTCAGTTGTAGATACCCAACAATACCTTGTAAGGCTATAAATATTAACTGTTAAAATGCCAGGAATCCTATCATGTAATTCAATACTTCGTCAGTATTAGCTAGAAGAGTAGTTGTTTTGATTGGTTTTCCAATAATGAATGTTTTAAAGTGTTTTCCTAAGTAGTACATTAGCGTGACCCGATTAAGGTACCAATATACAGAAAGTAGATAATTTCATATTGAATAAAAAAAGGTGTGAATGACTAAATGTAAATGAATGATTTAAGTATTTTCAATACTTTTTTTCTTTAAAATGCTAAGAATCCTATCATGTAATTCAATATTTCGTCAGTATTAGCCAGAAGAGTAGTTGTTTTGATTGGTTCTCCAATAATGAGTGTTTTAAAGTATTTACCTAACTAGTACATTAGCGTGCCCAGATTAAGGCAACAATATACAGAAAGTAGGTATTTTCATAATAAATAAAAAAGTGTGTAAGTTGTGATTTGCATAATACCTAAATAATATTCTCTAAGAGGCATGTGTAAATATTTTATTTTACCCAATTTTATTTTTTTCCATATTGTTCCACCACAGCTAAAAATCTGACAATTTAGTATGATAATCACGAAGTGTCAAGACATAATATATGGTGATTGTACCTCTAAAAAAAATTTATATTTTTTTTCCGATGGTTAAAATGGTCATAAAATGACCTTATTTTTTTGAGTAAGTTATCTCCACGCAAGCAATACTCATGCCAAATTTCAAATCGATCGGTTGCATAGAAACCGAAAAAAAATATATAATAATTAAAGACATATTATTTTTTTTCCACCTTCGTAGGGCTAGTAGCGGGTTAACATTTTTACCGTGTAATATACTCTATAAACTACATCATCTGGAAGCCATTTTAACTAAGTAAGTGTGGGGGCACATTTCCCTAACTTTTCTGGCTATACCCTTTGAAATAAAATAAATAAAGAAATATTTAAACTTTGTGCTTGTCTGTCCATAGACCAAAAACCATAATTTTGGATTTTTATGGATTAATATTCAGGCAATGAGCTTCAGATAGGGCTTTTAAGGTTCTTCATATTATTTTTTAGTAGAAAAATGTGCATAAAGAGGGTTGCAACCTTTGAAAAGATTTTACAAAAATAAAAACATTAATTTATTTTCAAAAAATTGTGGAGAGTATCTTATAAACTTCGATAAACTGACAAGGAAACAACGTTAATATCTAGTTTGATACTGTATCCTCTGCCCACTTCATCCTGAAACTCTTAAATATAAAAAAAAACAAGCAGAAAAAACACTGACCAGAGTTGATTTGTATTGATAATTTTTTTAGTTCTGTTCTTGTCTTCTCCAAAACTCAAGGCATAAAATCATTATAGTTCATCGTTCTTTTTACTTCAGTACATACTTTTAAAAATTCATGGCAATATGACACTAAATTGAGGAATTCTACAATCAAGAATCATTTGTAAATAATATATTATTCAACAAGCTTGTAATGGCTCCCGAGGAAGATGTTTCATTCAAGTGAGAAGCAAGTAATAGATATTACTTGCAAAACTACAGTTTTTCAACGACTATACAACAGGCACTTCATTATCGTTCGCCATAATTTTTTCACAAACTTATGCAAATTAGTACAAAACTTGATATTTTCAAAATTTAAATTAACCTACATTTCCACGACACATTGAATTGAGTTTGGCATCAATTATGGCATAAGCAACGTTTTTGAACTAATTATCTTTTGAGATTGCTCTACAAAAGTATGTTATTCTTGTGATTGGTCCTAGCCCATGACAGGAGCAATGAGCCCCACATTACGTCAAAAAACGCATCTATAATAAATGTATTACTTAATAGTCGTAGTAATAAAACAATTTTTCCAATGTGATTTCTTCCCTAATCTCGGCACAATGCTCTCTTCCCATTTTTTTTCGGCTGAGAACAAAATATTGACATAGGTACACTTAATATTTAATACCCTTTTACTAGGTAAACCTTAATAACATTTAGATCTAAGTTATTAATCACTAACTAACATACTAACTAAATATTTAAAACAAAATACAATAAACATTTGTGATTGATCTTAGATGTTTTAACATTTTTTTAAGAACAATCTACTTCTTCAACTATGAGTCATTCAACATTCAGTGCATTTACTGAATTCCTTTGTCTTCAATACTGAGCTTAATGAACGTTTTGATTCTATAATTAAACACTTTAAAAATGAAAGAGAGCGTGAAATACCTGATAAAGTGCCGGCCACTCATTTTTAGCATTAAGCTCCAAATATTCTGTTTCAATATTGTTGCCAGATGTCATTTTCTATTTATAATAGACACTAGTAAATAAACCTAAAAAACACAAGCAAACAGTATTACTGCATCTATTTCTGAATATATTAGCACAAACCTTAATAATAAAATCTACAGTAAACGTTCAAACACCATTTTTAAAAAGAGATAAAATTTTAGAAAAACCAACAAATCAAACAAAGAGAGACGAATCCACAACTTTCTTAGAAAACAGATGTCAATTATTTTCGGATTACTCCGTTGGTTAATGTGATACCTGTATTATCTTCGCACTGAATTTTGTGTTGCATATCTATTTATCTACGGAAGTTGCATTTATTCTAAATAGATGTAGGTGATAGACATTTACTTAATATTTTATCATAATCAGAGCCGTAGCCAGCCAACTTATTTGGGGGGTTATTTTTCAAAGCACACCGCACACTTCTATAGGTGAAATTTGCTTCCGGTTAGTCTGAATTTTTTATATGTTGTAGCCGGAGTCATTCTGGTCCAAAATCATTAAAAAGTTACTATTCTCTACAGGCTAATTTCGGCGCTAGAGGGCGCCGAAGAAAAAATGCAACTTTTTCATATTATATTAGTAAATATGTTTAGGTTTAGATTAAGGTTCAAATATGTAATCTACATGATAGTTATATAAGGTCAGCCAACGTAGTGGCTTCTGTGAGTCGGAAAAAACCTCGAAAAGTGTCACTAATTTATAACCTAAGGAGACCCCCCGTTTTTGAGGATGCTGAACATGATGGCGGTGGTTTAAACTCTTTCCGAGTTAACCCCACCCCCCAAACGGCCAGAAACCACCCCCAAAGGGGTTAACGCGGATACGCCGTCTCATACCGACAAAACCTGCGCCACGCCCCGTTTTCGAGGATTCTGAACACGATGGCGGTGGTTAAAACTCTTTCCGAGTTAACCCCACACCCCAAACGGCCAAAAACCACCACCGAAAGGGGTGAAACGCGGATACGCCGTCTCATACCGACTAAACTTGCGTTTTCGTGGATGCTGAACACGATGGTGATGCTGAATCTTCTCTCCGAAGCCTACTAACGGCCAAAAACTACCCCTTTGTTACCCTGTTTTATGAAGTGCACCGAATAAGAGAAAATGAATAATATGTTCATAGATCATTGAATACACACCGGATGATGATTCCAGGTTTCTTGATTGACAGTTCAACTTGTATATATAGTAAATAAGTATATATAGTCTAGGTGCGTACAAAAATGCAATTTATACATATCCTTGTATAACTTCTTGTACGGCATAATTGCGCCTAGTCCCTCCTCGGCATGAAAAAGACGATTCCCACACCCAAGCAGCATTCAAAGTGATGGGAACTGGCATCTGAGGCATCGGAACTTTAATATAGTAGGAATAACATAACTGTTACTAATTTTGCGACTTCAGGGTAATATTCACTTTGTGGTATGCATTTGTAGTGACAATTAAGTAGATTCTACTGAATTTAGGCACTGTATAGTTAGAACACTTTCAAGTAACTGCTGGAGAATCTGCAACGTCGCGGATACTACTCTGCATTACTTTGAAGCATCCTCAACTGCAAAGTGAAAATTGGTAGTAATGCCGACTGCACAGCTTTACCAAAGGACCACTTGAAAGTAGTCTAACTTATTAGTGACATCTCGAGTAAAAATGAGGTTATTTCTACGAACATAGGGGCTTTGAAGTTATCTTTACTACTCCCCACTAATTGAAAATGACTTAAAAGTTACATATACCTTGAAAATCTACTATAGAGTAATATTAACTTTTAAGACAATTTATATAATTATTGGCATTGAATAAAATGGCGGCATCTGAAATGCTCAGTGAAAGCGAAATAAAGTTTATCAGCACTCATCCACGTTTTATAGAAAACTGAAGAAACAGTTAAACAATAGTAGAGAAATAGTGATTCTTCAGAATATGATGCAAACATGAAAGATTATTTCGCCACAGCAAAACCATCATCTTTGGCAACAAGTGCAAAAGTGCTCCCATCAACACAAGAAGAGTAATCGAAAACTATAACAGTTGTAGTGATTAATGATACTGTGTACTGCTCGAAAATTACAACTTGTCTTTAACACACAGATTGACCCATAGTTCAGTTAGTGATCCACTGAGCATATTAAATGAATTTGCCGATTAAAAACTCCAAATTTAATAAATATTGTGGCGATGGGGAACGGACAATGTCGGTATAACGGCATAAGACATTATTTATGTACAATAAATTGAATTGGATGAAATTAAATGTAAACTGATCACTAAATAAATATGAAAACTGTTATGTATTTTTTCCATTATTACTCACCTTACGTTAATAAATATATTTATCCAACACTTTCATATAAAGTGATCTTTATTCATAAGACTTTGAAGGTATAAAGTGACCCATAAGTCACTAGTGAGATAAAGTAGTAAGCTAAAGTGAGGTAAAGTGATTTAGTCACTAAAGAGTAATAGTGTGAGATCCCAGAGCTGCCAGACCTACGTCATTTTAGCAAAGCTAATATTTTGACAACGGGTAGTGTAATATCTAGTTAAGAACGTATGCGTATTTGTTAGCTTGAAAGCGGGGCGCTTTTGCAGAAAACAGGTACAAAAGATACATACAAATTTTAACACCTACGTTAAAGTATGATAGCTGATTTATTTTTCAAGTGACACGCTAACAACATCGTGTAAGCATCAATCTCCGAATCTGAAGGTCCGAGGTTCAATCCCTGAGCGTTCTCAGTTTTTTTTTTTCAAATATACGTACTAAGAAAAAAGTTATGGCCAAAAATAATAAATATTTCCCTATCGGTTGTCTCTTCCTTGGTAATCGCCACCTTAAGTTAATATTTGTTGAAAAAAAAAAGCTGAGAACGCTCAGGGATTGAACCTCGGACCTTAAGATTCGGAGGTTGATGCTTAGACAATGTCGTTAGCCTCTCACTTGAAAAATAAATCAGCTATCATACTTTAACGTAGGAGCGAAAAATTCTTATGTACCTTTTTTACCTGTTTCCTGCAAAAGCGCCCCGCTTTCAAGCTAGCAAATACGCATACGTTCTTAACTAGACATTACACTATTCGTTGTCAAAATATTAGCTTTGCTAAAATGACGTAGGTCTGGCGGCTCTGGGATCTTGGACTATAATTTTAATATAAAATAAAGTCCAAGGAATTTATTTATTGTCTCCATTATATGGAAAATTAACAAAACAAAGAATCCATGAACTAACACTTATTTATATTTATGTTAACATTTATTGTCATCATATTCGATTTTTCACAAAGAAAACTGCTCTTCTATACACAATTTTTCTCTATACTAGTAACGACGTCTGTATTGCCTGACTCGTGCTGCTCTCCCTGAATTTTTTTAGCAATAACAATCTTGTTGAGACTGAATCTTCCAAATAACCCTCCGCCACGGTGGATGATTTCCACACACCGTGACGTTTAAGGGTGGTAATGTCACCCCCAGCATTGGCCAAGAGTTGATGAGGAACGGCGCATGCTATGGCCAGTATACAAATCTGCATCAGGCAATTGCAAATAATCAGCTACAATTCTTGAGAGCTTATTTAATCCAACGCATTGGACAGTGCACTTTCCGTTTTGAAAATTTACGAAAAATCTTTTGTGAGACACATTTTGCGGTCTTAAAGACATATTTCCTAATCGAATCAAGTGGGTTCACCTAAAATCCTTCATTTAAAACTGTGAAACTTCTTGATTTATTCGTCTTGGTACCTGGTATGGATATATATAGATATTATTCTTTATCTCATATCTTCGACGCTTAAGAAGGTCAGTTCACCGCAACGGCAGGCACCGCAAACTCCCAATATCAATGTAACCTAAAAAACCCAAACATTTAAATAGGTATATAAAAGCAAGATCATAAAAAACACCTACCTCTGACATAAGATGCTCACCGTCAGGGGCATCCATCAAATATTGTTCGATATGTGCTCTTTCCAAATAATATCAGATAATAAAAAGTAATTAAAAAATATAATAATTGTTATTTTTAATAATCCACATATTCCATCGCACACAGTGACAGTGACACCACAGAAGAAGAAACAATCAGAAGGGAATGTCGGCAAAAAATCCTTTGATCTCGTGTTGTAAATCTCCGCCATACTATTGTTGGGCGAGTTCAGGAGAGTACTCAATATTTTTAACCCCTTTTAGGAACGGCCCGGAAGAGAATCAGAAAACCTGTGAAACATTAGATGAAGACAAATAATATTTGTTTTAGATTTTCAATGTTTCTTAACTAATTAGGCGGCATCATGATACAAACTGTATCACGAGGCGAGATCACGCCATTTGTCGCTGACGATCCGGTTACAGAAGAAATCCGTGATCCGGGCCTGGCACGATTTTTTACAATTCCGTCCGGGACTGACAATGCGCGATGTAGATGCGCGAGCTTTTCCCGCCAATGAGAGAGTATATTCTGATTGTTTCTTCTTCTGTGGTGACACTTTAACAGTTATTACCGTGTTGCCAATTAAAAAAAAAAAAATTACCTATATCGATTCTGCCAATTCTACCAACATGAAAATAAGTTGGTAGCAAGATCTTATAGCGTCATTGGTCCCATTTGCTACATCTAGGTAAATATAACTACACAGTGAAATTGTTGCAGTTGCCGTCACCACTTTTAAAGTAACAACAACTATAACGTTGGTGGCATCTGCTACTTTATAGTAAATGTAACTTGTAGGGAAATAATTTTGGTTATTTCAACCACTAAGTTACTGCAATTAAAATCGTCATTTTTCTGTTGTTGAATGAAGACGCCATATTGACACGGATAAAAATATAATTCAATAAAAAATTTCTTTTTATTATAGTCATTTACAAATATGTTTTCTAAATAGATTATTACTTTATAATATATAAAATTAAAAAAAAAACGTTTTCCATAAAAAATTTTGCAGTTTTGCTTGTACACATAATTTTTGCAAAAAATTTTTTTTCCGAAAAAACCATTTTCTCGAGGGGGCGTCTTTTTTATCGAAGCATCATGATAACATTTTACAGAAAACAAGTGGTGGTTTATGGTGGTTTATAATATATATGCTTATGCATGTTGTATATAATCACCTTAACTTGGTCCTTGGACATATCATGTGCTTAAACTCAGTAAGTCATTAATTTGCTATTCGAATAACAGAGAGCCAAATAAATAGTTTGCGCTCTCATTTCGGTCAGCTGAGCTGTTCCAAAAGTTAGTCATTTCTACTACTTGGTTACGTCCCGTTTACGTAATAACCTAGTCTTCAACACGGTAATGGTAGAAGTACCGGAATAGTAATTTGCTACGTAATTATTATTCCCCATTTTGGTGAATACTTGGTAGAAGGATGGTTCCCATTACGTAACAGTCCTTAGTTGCGGAAACCTTTAAAGTTCCCCTAATGGCAACTATTACGTAGAAACTACTAAAATTGCTGCTTGGGACACGTCGTACTGGAAAATTGGCAAATATATTTTATCGGACAATTTGAGAATTGGATTCTACATATATATTCTATACATTTCTACAAACTGTCCGGCAAAAATTTTGGAACGTTAAGGGTGTCTACCACCCTAAACATAACATAACGTAACTTTAAAACATTTATTGATAACCAGCTGATTTTTTCAAGATTGCTTAATAAAAATATGTAGAATCCAATTTTCGAATTGTCGGACAAAATATATTTGCCGATTTTCCAGTCCGACGTGTGTAAATCGTCTTTTTCATGCCGAGGAGGAACGTCTCGTTTACGAAAATTCTCGCAGAGGAAAAAAGTTATGACTAGGCGCAATTGTGCCATACAAGAAGTTATACGAGGATATGTATAAATTGCATTTTTGTACACGGGCACCTAGACTAATAGGTAATTGCATGCGTCAATAAAAAGGTTCATTATGTAATATAATAAAATAAATGAAATTGTACCAGTGATTCCATATACCTAATTTTCCCACCTAAAAACTAGACACGAAGTATGCGCCTATTTTTTCAGTTGAACAGTCAATCAAAAAACCCGGAATCATCATCAGGTGTATATTCAATGATCTGTGAACATATGATTTATTTTCTCTTATCCGGTGCACTTCATAAAACCGGGTATCAAAGACGTTTGAGGGGTTAGTTTGCTTCGGGGAGAAGATCCAGCATCACCATCGTGTTCAGCATCCTCAAAAACGGGGGTGACGCAGGTTTAGTCGGTATGAGACGCCGTATCCGCGTTAACCCCTTTGGGGGGGTGGTTTTTGGCCATTTGGGGGGGAGGGGGGTTAACTCGGAAAGAGTTTAAACCACCGTCATCGTGTTCAGCATCCTTGAAAACGGAGGGTGACGCAGGTTTTGTCGGTATGAGACGGCGTATCCGCGTTAACCCTTTTGGGGGGTGGTTTGCCCATTTTGGGGGTGGGGTTAACTCGGAAAGAGTTTAAACCGCCGCCACCGTGTTCAGAATCCTCGAAAACGGGGGGGAGACATAGTCTCCCTAAGCTATAAATTAGTGACATGTCTGTCCGACTCACAGAAGTCACTAACGATATGATGCCACTCCCCCTTATCCTGGTTAATATGATGAACTAATATCACAGAAGACCTATACCAGAAACGACTCTCTGGCCTTCCCGCCAATATTGAATTTTATGCGCATATGTCATATGTCGGTCGTATTATTGTCAACCTATAAATCCGCAGGTTTTTAAATTCACCGGTGGAGCGTACCGGTAAGCAATAACATTATATGATTGGCTATTTTGAAAACCAAAGCCAAAATCAGCTTCGAATTTTATCTACTAATGCGTCCAGCGGTGAATTTAGAAAGGTGCGGATTTATAGGTTGACAATACCACCGACAATATGGCCGAAGGTCACCCCCAATTTACCAATGAAAGGGTGCGTTTGCACGCACTCAGTAATTTAGTAGAGTCGCTTAATAATTTAGTACTCGACCAATGCGGACAGCGTGTTTTAGTCAAGTAATTTAGTGGAAAGCAATTACTAAATTACTGGACCGTCTCTCTACTCGACTAAATTACTGGATGCGTGCAAACGCACCCAAACATCGAACGTGCCTCCGACAGTGACGCTTCTGGTATGTGCTAATATGGTTGGGGAGCGACAGTGATTAGTGAGTCAATGAGAGCTCCGGCCAAGTGGCCGACTCGCGCGGAAGACAAATAAGTGGCGCCACCTAGCCACGCGAGTTGCGAAATTCCAGTCTGTCAGTTGATATTTCGTAATGACACTTTGACATTGGCGTCAGCTCTGACAGTGGTTAGCAAGCGACAGTGGTTAGTTGAAATGTTAGTATCTGTAACTTCTTTAATCTTGCTTTCTTCTTTGAACTGAGCTTTCAGCACGTTGCATGCACGGTCAATAAACGATACGCTTACATCAATCAGCAGCTTTAGGGCGAGAGAGACGCGGGGGGCGGGAAATCGAATGAAAGAGACAAACATATCTGATTTCCGTGCAGAAGACAGAGACAGAGATTCCGGTAGGGTCTACAGCCTACGTCACCTGTAGACACTACAAGCATCTTTGTCTCTGTCTTTTGCACGGAAATCAGACATGTCTGTCTCTTTCATTCTATTTCCCACCCCCCGCGTCTCTCTCGCCCTCAAGCGGCTGATTGAGACAACCGTATGGTTTAATGACCGTGCATTGCATGTACCAACTGAATATGGTATATAATTTTGCAGTAAGAATAGAGTGTTTCATCTGGGAATATAATGGATTGCCGAGACAAATGGTGCGTTTGAGCGAACAAAAAAGGGGCATTGCTGGACATCGTCGAATCGAATTGCAATTGCCTCAAATACCAATTACGGAACAAACAAAGATTTGCCACAACTGTGATTTGAGTATAGATGCAGAAGTTCAAGCTTACGCAGAGGATCCGGATCCAACTGTACTCAAAATATTGCTTGAGAAAGCTCGAAATTCATGTTTCATATGTGGTGGACTTGAACATCTCACCAGATTTTCTTTAGAAGGTAAAGTTGATATCTTTCTGAAGACTAGCATCTTTATACCTGAAGGTGTAAGAATTTGTGGAGGTCATTTGGCCGATGAAGGAATTCTCCTGCCACCATTATTCAGTGGACTTAGGGCCGTTACTTTCTGTCAACGTTAAACGTGGTTAAACTTTAACCGTCGGCTAAATCATTGAAAGTACAATTGTTTCCATGGTAACTGAATTGGTTTGACCCACCGTTAACGTTTAATCGGGTTTAATCGGGACCGAAAGTACCGGCCCTTAAAGGTATTACCAGACCATTTAATTTAAAAGGAAGTGATTTAAAACATTTTCTAAATATAGTGCGGAACACTGCCATGAAATATAAATCTATCAATATATTTGAAAGTGAAAATAATTTTTCCAATCAAGAAGCAATAACTCCAGTAAACAAAGTACAGTTTAGGGAACTTTTGAATTTTGCGATCGCGTTAATATTTACCAAAAAAATAGAATAATAACCAAAAAGGATTTATTATGTTTCTTGTACAAATTACGACAAGGACTTTCAGATAATTTTTTGATGGGGATGTTCTCTTACTCCAGTCGCCAAGCTGTAAGCTGGGCAATTTCAAACGTCCGTGTTTCATTAGTAGAACAATTTGTGCCAAATAATCTGAGTTTACAGCTCATAACCAGGGACCAATACGTTGCTCAACATGTAACAGATTTCGCAAACACTCTGTACAATCCTGAACCAGGAAATCGAAAATCAATAGCGTATATTGACGGGACATACATAAAAATTCTCAAAAGCAGAACTCTCCAAGTGTTACGTCAGTCGTATTGCACACATAATCTTCTGAAACCAGCATTAATTGTTGCTCCCAATGGACATATACTCGATGCTCATGGTCCTTATTTTTCGGACTTTAGAAATAATGACGTGGCAATGTTGAGGCACGAATATGACAGGGATCTGATTGGCTTAAGAAACTAGTTCGAAGAAGGTGATATTTTTGTGCTGGGTAGGGGATACCGCGACGCCCAAGACTTTTTGGCTAATCTAGGCATAGAAGTCAAAATGCCTGTGGTCCTTGCTCGTTGGCAGCATCAGCTTACCACTGAAGAGGCGAATTCATCCCGGTTAGTCACAAAGACCAGATGGATCGTGGAACCAAGAAACGGCCATATTAAGAGTATTTTTAAATTCTTCGGAGATGCAGTACCAATGCCACAAGTCCCTCATATTAGAGATTACATCAAAATAACATGTGCGATAATTAATAGATATCATGAGCCAATTAATATGGAGGGAGCAAATGCTGTGCTGGCTCGTAGAATGTTAGACTTGGGCAAATGAAATTAACACTCTTCAAGTTAGAGTGGAAGAAGAGAGACTACTCCAAAGACGGGGTAGATGGCTCCCTATAGAGGAAAATCAGGTGCTCGATTTTCCGCGTCTTGCATTGGAATATCTGAGAGATCTAACATTCGGGATTTTCCAGATAAAACTTGTCCTATCCTATGTACAAGACAACAGGCAAGATATAGGGAACATTTTATTTTAATTTGACGATCGCATAAATGAACCAGGACTCTTAAGAATCAGAATAAAATCAAGGCATCGCAACGCTGTTAAGTATCAGCTTTGAATTCACTACAATGTCAATGGTGAAGACGAACCAATAATCTCTTACTACTGTACTTGCAAATCCGGAAGTCCTACATTGGGTACACGTTCGCATATAGCTAACGTACTTTGGTACCTTGCATACCTATGCTCGCCATGAAGAAAATGTAAAGTATCCTTCGACCCACCTGCTGTTCGATATTACTGATGCTGCAAATCATAATCCGAACCAAGAGAATCAAGAGCCTGTTATTGCATAATAATGTTATGGTTAAGTACATTTGTAGCATACCATTTGAGATAATATGCACTTTTAATTAAAACACACTAAATCCTTTCAATTTCTTAAGCTTACTGTACAATATTTTACCATCTTTATAGATTAATCACCCGGACTATGATTGTATTAATCTAAAGCCGGGGTCCCACGGCCTGTGACTTGACAAACCTCGAGTTACTCGTGGTTCGTACCTGTGGATTTGTGATAGGTCGAATTCCAGGCCACGCGCATTCCCACGGCGCGTGGCTTGGCAAATCTCGAGTAGCCCTGCCAAAAATTCCACATAGAAACTTATAAAAAAAAAGTGATGCGGTTTTATCGTTCCTATAAGTTATATTAGTATTATACAGACAGGATTTTATTTGTTTTATTAAGTTTAAATCGGTTATGAAACAGTAATTCCGAATGAGCTATTTGGAATTATCATGTTGCCCTTTCATGAGTACTTATCTGAAATATACATCAACAAATCTACAGTTTAGTGTCTGCAAATGCACCCTTGCCCTTATATCTGTAAACATATGGAATTACAGATACAACTTTAAAGAGATTCTAAACTTTTCTATAAGTAATATCATAAGAGTTCCAGTCCGTCCTTTCTCCAGTATCTATCGTATGTAACACACCATTTATCAACATGTTTTTATTGTAAATTTCAACATTGTTTTTTATTAGTATTAATGTGGATATACATGTCAACAAATGTACAGTTTCAATTGTATATTTTACAGATGTATTTTTATTAGTATTAATTTGGATATGCATGCCGACATATGTACAGTTTAAATTGCATATTTCAAATAGAAATACTAATATTGTGGTAAACACAAAATTCTGCAAAGTCCTTAATTTTCTCGGGTGTTCTTGTTCTAGCCTAGAAGCAATGAATGAGTTAGCAGTGAAAGAGACTGCTTTGTTTTTAATTTAACAAACACACTTCAGTTCCTTAGGTCACATTAGATTAGATATGGAGTAAAGTTGCTCCTGAAATTTCTATCAGTTTCTACCAGAATGGAGCAGCAAACATTTACTTATACCACATCAATGAGAATTTATGAGAACAGTATCTAAGGTAAAACGTGCGGCTTTCCGTGGTTAAATGGCAAGTGTTTCTATAAGAAACGAGCTGCATTAGGTTAGAACAGTTTTGATTTGCAATTGAAGATTACAAATTATAATGTTTGAATAGGGATTTATGAGATCAGTTTCTATGAGTATTAATGTTTTTTTTTCAGTAATATATTAAATGTGTTTTCATATGTTTGAATGGGTAAAAAGAAAGGTCAGTTTTCAACTGAAATTACAAATACAAATTTAATCACTTCGAATGGGGTTATATGCGATCAATTTCTAACAGTATATATACTGTTTTCCGAATATAATTGTGATGAGGTTTGATCAGTAACAAATTGTTCACTACATGTTACGATATTGTCGGAAATTCCAGGTACATATTTAGTATTACTTCGAAAGGATTGATGATAGCAGCTTCTACGAGTATGTATTTGTTGTACCAATAGTAAATTATATAAGTCTTTATCAGTATGCATTCGGATCTAATTTAAATATGAAAATTATATCAGAATAAAGCAACCAAATATTTTAAACAGTATCTATTTGTAAATCCAGACATTTACTTATACTATCTCAATGAGAATTTATGAGGACAGTATCTAATGTAAAACGTGCGGCTTTCCGTGGTTAAATGGCAAGAGTTTCTATATGAAACGAGCTGCATTTGGTTAGAACAGTTTTGATTTGCAATTGAAGATTACAAATTATAATGTTTGAATAGGGATTTATGAGATCAGTTTCTATGAGTATTAATGTTTTTTTTTCAGTAATATATTAAATGGGTTTTCATTTGTTTGAATGGGTAAAAAGAAAGGTCAGTTTTCAACTGCAATTACAAATACAAGTTTAACCACTTCGAATGGGATTATATGCGATCAATTTCTAACAGTATTTATGCTGTTTTCCGAATATAATTGTGATGAGGTTTGATCAGTAACAAATTGTTCACTATATGTTACGTGTGGAAATTCCAGGTACATATTTAGTATTACTTCGAAAGGATTGATGATAGCAGTTTCTACGAGTATGTATTTGTTGTGCCAATAGTAAATTATATAAGTCTTAATCAGTATGCATTCGGATCTAATTTATATATGAAAATTATATCAGAATAAAGCAACTAAATATTTTAAATAGTATCTATATGTAAATCCAGACATTTACTTATACTATCTCAATGAGAATTTATGAGAACAGTATCTAATGTAAAACGTGCGGCTTTCCGTGGTTAAATGGCAAGAGTTTCTATAAGAAACGAGCTGCATTAGGTTAGAACAGTTTTGATTTGCAATTGAAGATTACAAATTATAATGTTTGAATAGGGATTTATGAGATCAGTTTCTATGAGTATTAATGTTTTTTTTTCAGTAATATATTAAATGTGTTTTCATATGTTTGAATGGGTAAAAAGAAAGGTCAGTTTTCAACTGCAATTACAAATAAAAGTTTAACCACTTCGAATGGGATTATATGCGATCAATTTCTAACAGTATTTATGCTGTTTTCCGAATATAATTGTGATGAGGTTTGATCAGTAACAAATTGTTCACTATATGTTACGTGTGGAAATTCCAGGTACATATTTAGTATTACTTCGAAAGGATTGATGATAGCAGTTTCTATGAGTATGTATTTATTATTCCAATAGAAAATTTGTCTTTATCAGTATGCATTCGGATCTACTTTAAATACAAAAATTATATCAGAATGACACAACCAAATATTTTAAACAGTATCCACTTGTAAATCCAAACATTTAAAGATATATTTTAATGAGAACCAATCAGAACAGTATCTAATGTAACGCGTGCGGCTTTCCGTGGCTAAATTTTAAAAGTATTTTTAATAAATGGCTTTAACGGATTTGAACAGTTTTAATTTGCAATTTCAGATGTATAGTTTTAATTGTTAAATAAGGATCTATGAGATCAGTGTCTTTGTGTAATGTTTATTTTCCAATAAAAACACATTTTATTGAAAAAAAAAAAAAACATTACACTGACCTCATAGATCCCTAACAATTAAAACTATTCATCTGGAAATGCAAAACTGTTCGAATCCGTTAAAGCTTATTTATTGCAAATAATTTTAAAATTTAGCCACGGAAAACCGCACACGTTACATTAGATACTGTTGTGACGGATTCTCATTATAACATTATCTTGGATTTACAGGTGGACACTGTTTAAAATATTTGGGGTTTCATTCTGATATGATTTTTGTATTTAAATTAGATCCGAATGCATACTGATAAAGACTTATATAATTTACTGTAGGAACAACAAATAAATACTCGTAGAAACTGCTCTTATTAATCCTCTTGAAGGAATACTAAATATGTACCTGGAATTTCCGACCATATCGTAACATGTAGTGAACAATTTGTTACGGATCAAACCTCATCACAATTATATTCGGAAAACACCATAAATACTGTTAGAAATTGATCGCATATAACCCCATTCGAAGTGATTAAACTTATATTTGCAATTGCAGTTCAAAACTGACCTTCCTTTTTACCCATTCAAACAAATGAAAACACATTTAATATATTACTGAAAAAAAACATTAATACTCATAGAAACTGATCTCATAAATCCCTATTTAAACATTATAATTTGTAATCTTCAATTGCAAATCAAAACTGTTCTAACCTAATGCAGCTCGTTTCTTATAGAAACACTTGCAATTTAACCACGAAAAGCCGCACGTTTTACATTAGATACTGTTCTCATAAATTCTCATTGAGATAATATAAGTAAATGTCTGGATTTACAAATAGATACTGTTTAAAATATTTGGTTGCTTTATTCTGATATAAATTTTCATATTTAAATTAGATCCGAATCTTGACTGATAAAGACTTATATAATTTACTAGAGGAACAACAAATAGATACTCGTAGAAACTGCTCTCATCAATCCTCTTGAAGGAATACCAAATGTGTACTTGGAATTTCCGAACATATCATAACATGTAGTGAACAATTTGTTACTGATTAAACCTCTTCACAATTATATCCGGAAAACAGCATAAATACTTTTAGAAATTGATCGCATATAACCCCATTCGAAGTGATTAAACTTGTATTTGTAATTGCAGTTGAAAACTGACCTTTCTTTTTACCCATTCAAACAAATGAAAACACATTTAATATATTACTGAAAAAAAAACATTAATACTCATAGAAACTGATCTCATAAATCCCTATTCAAACATTATAATTTTGAATCTTCAATTGCAAATCAAAACTGTTCTAACCTAATGCAGCTCGTTTCTTATAGAAACTCTTGCCATTTAACCACGGAAAGCCGCACGTTTTACATTAGATACTGTTCTCATAAATTCTCATTGAGATAGTATAAGTAAATGTTTGGATTTACAAATAGATACTGTTTAAAATATTTGGTTGCTTTATTCTGATATAATTTTCATATTTAAATTAGATCCGAATCTGTACTGATAAAGACTTATATAATTTACTATAGGAACAACAAATAGATACTCGTAGAAACTGCTCTCATAAATCCTCTTGAAGGAATACTAAATGTGTACTTGGAATTTCCGACCATATCATAACAACTAGTTAACAATTTGTTACTGATTAAACCTCATCATAACTATATTCGGAAAACAGCATAAATACTTTTAGAAATTGATCGCATATAATCCCATTCGAAGCGATTAAACTTGTATTTGTAATTGCAGTTGAAAACTGACCTTTCTTTTTACCCATTCAAACAAATGAAAACACATTTAATATATTACTGAAAAAAAACATTAATACTCATAGAAACTGATCTCATAAATCCCTATTCAAACATTATAATTTGTAATCTTCAATTGCAAATCAAAACTTTTCTAACCTAATGCAGCTCGTTTCTTATAGAAACACTTGCCATTTAACCACGAAAAGCCGCACGTTTTACATTAGATACTGTTCTCATAAATTCTCATTGAAATAGTATAAGTAAATGTCTGGATTTACAAATAGATACTGTTTAAAATATTTGGTTGCTTTATTTTGATATAATTTTCATATTTAAATTAGATCCGAATCTTTACTGATAAAGACTTATATAATTTACTAGAGGAACAACAAATAGATACTCCTAGAAACTGCTCTCATCAATCCTCTTGAAGGAATACCAAATGTGTACTTGGAATTTCCGACCATATCATAACATGTAGTGAACAATTTGTTACTGATTAAACCTCTTCACAATTATGTCCGGAAAACAGCATGAATACTTTGAGAAATTGATCGCATCTAACCCCATTCGAAGTGATTAAACTTGTATTTGTAATTGCAGTTGAAAACTGACCATTCTTTTTACCTATTCAAACAAATGAAAACACATTTAATACATTACTGAAAAAAAACATTAATACTCATAGAAACTGATCTCATAAATCCCTATTCAAACATTATAATTTTGAATCTTCAATTGCAAATCAAAACTGTTCTAACCTAATGCAGCTCGTTTCTTATAGAAACTCTTGCCATTTAACCACGGAAAGCCGCACGTTTTACATTAGATACTCTTCTCATAAATTCTCATTGAGATAGTATAAGTAAATGTTTGGATTTACAAATAGATACTGTTTAAAATATTTGGTTGCTTTATTCTGATATAATTTTCATATTTAAATTAAATCCGAATCTGTACTGATAAAGACTTATATAATTTACTATAGGAACAACAAATAGATACTCGTAGAAACTGCTCTCATCAATCCTCTTGAAGGAATACTAAATGTGTACTTGGAATTTCCGACCATATCATAACAAGTAGTTAACAATTTGTTACTGATTAAACCTCATCATAACTATATTCGGAAAACAGCATAAATACTTTTAGAAATTGATCGCATATAATCCCATTCGAAGCGATTAAACTTGTATTTGTAATTGCAGTTGAAAACTGACCCATTCAAACAAATGAAAACACATTTAATATATTCCTGAAAAAAAAACATTAATACTCATAGAAACTGATCTCATAAATCCCTATTCAAACATTATAATTTGTAATCTTCAATTGCAAATCCAAACTATTCTAACCTAATGCAGCTCGTTTCTTAAAGAAACACTTGTCTTTTAATCACGGAAAGCCGCACGAATTACATTAGATACTGTGCTCATAAATTCTCATTGATATGGTATAAGTAAATGTTTGGATTAACAAATGGATATGGCTTGACTCATTTTGCTGGTCAATGCGGATATAAACTGATAACAATTTCAACAGCAACTTTACCTAACGCTTATAGAAACTTATTGACCATATAGGTTCTCATAGATACTTATTAATTTTTGATAATTTTCAATACGGATTGATGAGATTTTTTTGACAGGGAGCCTCGAGTCGACCACTTCTCGTCAATACACCACTGCGCCGCTCAAATCTCGCTATACAATCCACAACAAGCTGTGGGAACGGATGCACGAGTCGTACTGGCTTGTCATCCGTCGATCCACAAGCCTTTGATGTCCGAAAATTTACCGACATTTCACGGGAAAGATCAAGCCATCACGAGTCACCTCGAGCAATAACGAGTATTTATGTTCCCACGGCGCGAGGTATGACAAACTTCAGACCAGGCTCGCCAAGTCACAGGCCGTGGGACCCCGGCTTAATGCTTTTTACAGGTTAATTCTAAGCATTGTGTCATTATATTTATCTGTTAAATATGTATTTATTTTATGACCTAGCCTCTTGCTACCATACCACACTCGAAACTCTCGACGTTAATTATATCTAAATGCATTTGTATTCATGAATAAATCCAAGTAGTGATAAATAAGGTTTCCAACATATAATACTCATTGTGGAATGTTAGGTAGCCAATGTCAATTTGTAATCTTTTCGACTACGGCGCAGATCTCTTAAAGGGGATAATAGTTTTCATTTTAGAGTCCATTCACTTAATCAATCATTGATTGTTCTGCAACGGTAAATAACAGTTAACTTCGTTTGATAATCAAATTGGCAGATGCCAAGTATTAATTTTAAAATTATCATTATTCATCTAGTAATCCATACATTCTAAAAGTAATTTATTTTCTTAAATAATTTTAATTCACAATATATTGCAGCCTTCAGCTATATTTCTCAATTTGTTGAATTTATTTAATTTTTTTTAAATCATAACCTTATTTTTTACTACCATGTGCTAACGAATTGTTTCTCTTTTTTTAACTTTGCCAGAAGTTCTACCGTTCTCAAATAAAGCATTCAAATAGTTTCTCAAAAGAAGTATTTTTACATAAATTCTCAAAAAGTTACTAAACTTTACAATAAGTTCCTAAAAACTCATAAAGTATTAAAGAGTATCTTAAAAAGGTCCTTCAAGGCCTTAAATTAAAGTACTAAAGTTCTTGAAAAGTTACTTAGAGTTACTTGAAGTTTGTGATCAATCACGTATCATACAGTAAGAAATTGGTAATCTCGTAATCAACCACATCTATTAATTATTGCTCAAGCAGTAGGAGACTGGTCATCTCTAAATCAACGATTATAATACTACCTAATTACGTCATTACGTAATAACTACTCAAGTTTAACTGTGGAGACTGGTCATCTCATAATCAACCGTCATTATATCACTAGCTGATAATAGAAGAATCTTGTCATATTTCAACTTACCTTCGTGGAAAATATAATAGAGCTTCAGGCAAATATTTAGGCGTAGCGGTAGCGAGAAGTCTTACCAACGGGTCGCAGCAAAGAGTGCGGAGCGTGGTATCCTAGCAGAGACTACGAGACCTTACCTAGGGTTCGTCTCTACAACACCCATCATCAGGTGGTGAGAAAGTGTATATTTTTCTAGTAATTTTTATAGTGCTCCGAATATTTGACCATAACATGGTTATAAACTTTTGTGCAGTATCATTAAGATAATTTCGTCATACTTTCATGTCATTTATTGATAATTGCATTGAACTTTTATGTTAAATTTTCATCACTTAAAAGATTTAATGAAAAGTAGATTTTTATCTTAACTTCAATTTTTTTATTATATTTGTTTGTGCTGTCCGATTATATTCCAGGCTGTTCCACAGAAGCTGGTTTCACTAAAACAGAGAAAGTTAGGTAATATCACTTACGCTGTGGATGCCCTGTCAAAAAATCCTTATAAAAACTTATAAAAAAAAAATGTATAAGTTTTTATCATTTTTGATGTGTGTATTTGAAATGTGTCTTAATTGTAAATTCTCATATGGTATCTACCAGTATTGATGAGTTTTTATAGTATATGTAATTAAAAGTTTTCATAGGTTTTTATAGTGTTTTGAAATGTAAATTCCCATATGATATCTATTAGTATTGATGAGTTTTTATAGTATATGAATTAAAAGTTTCTATAGGTTTTTATAGGTTTGTATAGTGTTCTGAATGTAACTTTCCCATGGAAATTCTATTAGCATTGATAGTTTTTTTTTACATATTTTGGTTGTGTATTTGAAATATATTTTTAATGCCAAATCCCATAAACTTATGTCCACGAGGGCTGGGCCCGGCAAGACCCAGAACGTCCCCGGCGCCGGCGACGTCGTGGAGCGACGTCGGAGGCTGGGGCACGTCCTGGCCTTGGGGCCTGCCCAAGCGTACTATGCCCGCTGGTGGCACTGTCCCTGGACCTGAGTGAGGCTCAGGTCTAGGGGAAAATGGGTTGTTGACATGGTTAAGTACCAAAGGGTTGGTTCCATTTGGCGCCATAAATTCAGTACTTGTCTGTAGAGGTGTAGATAGTAGTTCCTCCCACGGATGTGGGGAGAGGGGAGTCGTTGAGTATTCCATTGAGCGGTCCATGGAGCGTCGTTGAGATACCTGAGATGAGTTGTTGCTTGTGGTGACACAGTCGGGCCTAGAAACGGCTGTGCCGACAAAATGGAAGAAACTAGGTCCTGTCACGGACGCCCTGCGGCTGAAGGTCGCGTGCGATGGTACGTCCGGCTGTCGATCCCTAACTGACTGAATTTGATCTTTCCCTACTGTCTGACTCTACTTCGTCTGTCGCGCAATACCCGGTCTTAGTGAACTCGGGTGAGGACCCCAATGGCTTACAAGCCAGTCTCAAAGGTTCTCGCCCTTGTTCACCGCATTTACACCCGACGTGGTACGCTTCCCACCAGGACACTGATAACCAGGACGTGGTTATCGGTGAGCCCCAGAAGGAATCACCGTATGTGCACCCCTTGAGAGGGTGAGGCTTGGACCTGAGGAGAGAGAGGTTTGGATTAATTGGGTGACCTCGGAAGCGGACACTACTGGGACTGGAACTGGTAATTGACGTTGGGATGGCGGTGTTCGGAGTCGACCTTAGGAAGGCGTTGGAGGTGTCTAGGTCAAGGTTCAGGAACTGGATTGACGAGGAACACTGGGCACTTGGGTTTGGATTGGACGGTTGGGTATGAGCATACGATTCCTCTTTGATGTCCTCTTCGTTCCCCACAATATCCTCTGCTTCGCCCGTAGGCACCTGGGCCAACCTTGGAAAAGGCTATAGCCGTGTCAGTCAACGATTTCTTTATTGAAATGATTTGGTGTGTGCTTTTGTGAGACACCAAATCTCGAGAGTACCTTACTTCCCTAGTTTTATAAAATAAATAATTTATTTTAAGTGCAAATAGTCTAAACTTGAAAAAAGGCAGCGATGAATAATAAAGTTTTAATGCAAAAGCTAAATGTATCAAGTACGTCCACACACGAGCGCTGCCTGGATACGACTGAGAGTGAGTGACGTTCAGTCGTTGACTTTATGCATTACTGTCATACCAATCACAAAGTCAGGAACACAGACAAGGAGGGTGGCAACGCCACCTGGAATCCCTGGACACACAGGACAGGAGCATCTGGACCACCCAACGGGCCCTGCGAAACCGGCGGACTCCCATGCCCCCGATCCACGGAGAGAATGGTGTTGTCTACACTCGCCAGGAAAAAGCCGAGGCTTTTGCCGACAGCTTGGAACTGCAGTGTAGGGAAAACCAACTCGATGATGAGGACGAGGACTGGGAGGACGACGTGAGACGCAGGGTACGCAGGATGAACCGTCTGTCAGATGAAGACCACATCCCCCCGACCACCCCAGAGGAGGTCAAGGAGATCCTAAGGAGTCTAAAACCCAGGAAAGCTCCAGGATGTGATGGCATTGGGAACATCGCCCTCAAGAAGCTGCCCCGGAAAGGAGTAGCGGCGATGGTCAACATCATCAACGCAATGTTGAGGTTGAGACACTTCCCATCCAGGTGGAAAAAGGCCGACGTCATAGTCATCCCAAAGCCAGGTAAGAACCTAACGTTTCCTTCCTCTTACAGGCCCATCAGTCTACTCCCAGCGATGAGTAAGGTAGCCGAACGAGTTATACTCAAGAGGATAGCCGAGAAGACAGAAGAGCTGGAAGTCCTCCCAGACGAGCAGTTCGCCTTCAGGACAGGGCACTCCACCGAACTCCAAGTGCTCCGCCTCACCGAGGAGGTCACGAAGGGGTTCAACCAAAGACAGGTCACGGCAGCGCTGTTCTTGGACGTTGCCAAAGCCTTCGACAGGGTCTGGCACGACGGTCTCCTAGCCAAAATGAGACGAGACCGACATCTTTAGCCAAGAATATTGGCGCCGGTCTCGGCATTTGCTTGACAGTAGTCGTACTGTCAACGTCGTGGAGCTCTTATGACATGAATGTTTGTTTACGTGTGCCCTCAGGCAAGGATATCCTATTATTATTTGGCTGATGGTCGGTTAATAAGAAGATATTTTAATTTACGACTAGATATATTGTTGGCTAGGTTATTAGGAAGTTGAAACCATATAAATTATCGATACGCGATAATTTATATTAATAAAATTTTAAGTTTCTTTTTTTTTTTGCCCTATGACACGCCCCTCTCGAGACCTGATGTGTGGGTGTTAGAGTAATTTTTTTTTGGTGTGGCTTTATTAACTGTTTTCAAAACTCATATTTTACAAAGAGACAGAGTACAAAATTTCTTAAAACTAACATTAGGTAATAGTAATGAACAGAAAGGAACAAGAACTTAAAACTACGTAGACAGTTCTTCTTTCTTCGCCACTTGACGGCTGCAATACGATGTAGGTTCGTAGGCGAGTGAAGTACTGTCGCGGGCTTAGGCCTACCGCTTAAGCCCCTAAATATTACTTGGAAAGTTTTCCTAATAAGCTTGAAAAGATGGCCGCGAATAAAGATCTATTAGTCGTAGAGCTCGATAAATTAAAGAAAATCGAAATTATAGAATTAATTACGTCGCAAAAGTTACCTACAAAAGTATCCTCAAGTGAAATGTTAAGTGATCTAAGAAATAAACTTCAGCTAGTGTCTAAAAGTGCAGTGGAAATTACCGAAACTGATGTATTTCACGACTCATATGATACTAGTGATATAAACTTTTGTACAAAACAATGTTGTATACAAAGCAAAATTAGTGAGGAAGTACATAAAACTAAGGCACAATCATTAGGTGATTTAGTGAATCAACTGGAAAAGAGAATTGGGGATCTAGAAGAAATAATCAAGTTATTAAAAAGTAATAATAACAAACAAGTCCAAGGTAACGATAATCATTTCCCATATCATAATATACGACATACACAGCCATCTACAAGTCAGATACAAAATAATTTAAGCAATTTAAAAAAATCGACAATTGCTCCATCTATAAATGAGAAGCAAGAAAGTAGCAAGAACTCTAATGACAAAAAACGGGACACTGTTCTGTTAACCAAAAACCATACCGACAAAAAAAACATCATCACAATAGACCAAGTAAATACTGCCATAAAGGACGTACAACAAAAAGTTGGGCCGTATAAAAACAATCGCAATCCACTAAAAAATTTAAGATATAATCAGCGTAGACCAATTATTGGAACAAGCAAAAAAATCGACTGCGTAAAGTCTGTACCCAAACTAGGATATCTACATCTATATAGACTAGAGCCATCAACATCACCCGAGAACATCACAAAAGGTTTATCTATAACAGCACCTCACATACCGTTCGAATGCGAACCGTTAAATAAAACTGATAAAGCATGTTCTATGATTGTGTCATTCCCAATAAACTACGTAAAGGAAGTTTATGATCCAGACATATGGCCTGAAGGTTCCATTGTAAATAGATTCAAATTTCGACCCGGATTCGCAGCTGGAAATTTCGAAAGCCCAGCCTCAGAAAATCAACCATCATAGAACAAGACAACCTCGAGCTTCGTGTACAGGATCTTCCCGAAAAAACTATCAACTTATGGAAATTATTCCATATAAACATACAGAGTCTGTCAAATAAAATCAACATCTTAGAATTATTTTGCCAGGAAAATAATCCGACATTCATATGCTTAAGTGAGCACTGGATGTGCGAATCTAAGTTTTCTGCCTCACAGGTTGCAAGTTATAAAGGTGTCTCCAGTTTCTGTCGTAAAAAAACGACACATGGTGGGACCGCAATATATGTAAGAGACGATGTAATAAAAATTACAAAAAAACTGCAATATATATCAGATATGTCCATTGAGTCATGCCTCGAATGCGCCGCCATCGAATTTGATAAAACCTTATGTATTATTACCATATACCGGGCGCCTAGCGGTAATTTTGATGAATTCTTAAACGTATTGGCATTAATACTTAACAATATTATTAGAAAATATCCCTCCCTTATTCTATGTGGGGATCTTAATGTAGACTTCTTGAATACCTCATCTCAGCACACAAAACTGCTATTTGATTTAATAGAATCGTTTCAGCTTTCCTCTTTAATTAAGGAACCAACTAGAATCGCAAAGTATGGAGACAAAATTACCAAAAGTGGAATTGATTATATAATAACTAATATGCCGGAAAAAACTGACCATAAGATAGTAGAACCAGGCATATCCGATCATTTAGGGCAAATTCTAACATGGAATAGTATACAGGTAAGTCATTGTCACGAAAATTCTGAAATACTTACTCGAAAATATAGCGAGAACTCGATATCAAAATTTAAAACAACATTCGCCAATACAACAAATTTTAATTTTCATAAAAATTTTACTGATATTGACAGTATGTTTGATTGTTTCATGTCGCATTTTAACTGGTGTTTCGATGTCGCATTTCCGAAACAAAAAATAAAAATAAATAAAGTCCCTAAATATAATTTTATATTATCATCTGCATTACTGACAGAATTAAATAACTTAAAATCACTAAATTGGCTACGAAAATCTGTACCTAATACTTTCCTTAATGACCAATATAAAAATTCAAAAAAAATATTAAACAAAAAAATTGAAAATGAAAAAAAAGACTACTATGCTGATAAAATTAATACATCAAATAATAAAACAAAAACTCTCTGGTCAATTGTAAAAGAAAAGCTTGGTAATTCAAAACCCAAAGAAACAGAATTTAAAATTAATAATATACAAGACAACATAATATCAGATAACAAAATAATTAGTAACTTATTTGGTGATTACTTTGCAAACTCAGTAAAAAATCAGCTAGACGAACTGAACCTTCCAGGGAACATGTGTACTACGTTAGAAAGACGTAGCTATTCTTCAATGTTTTTTAACCCAGTAACGCAACACGAAGTTAAGAAAATAATTTTACAGTTAAAAAATAAAAACAGTACTGGTATAGATGAAATTCCAGCAAAAATATTATCAGTATGCTGCGATGAGATATCTTACTATCTGACGGAAATCATTAATACATCCGTCCAGCTTGGCCAATTTCCTACAGAATTAAAACAATCAAAAGTTATACCTGTATTTAAAAAAGGTGATCCATTCTTTATAGAAAACTACAGAGGAATATGTTTACTAAGTACCTTTTCAAAAATTATAGAACGAGCTTTGTATGACAGTATTGTTAAGTATTTGAATGACAATAAATTACTATCAGTGTGTCAACATGGTTTCCGACAAAATTACTCAATAGAGACTGCTTCTACAGATCTAATACAATATATTTATGAAAATATTGATAACAAAAAGTATGTCCTTGGAATATTTTTTGATTTTTCAAGGGCGTTCGAAACTATCAACCCGGCATTCTTAACAGAAAAAATAGAAAAAATGGGCATTCGGGGCCCCGTGAGTCAATGGATAGCATCATACATAACAAATCGTTCACTTAAAGTAAAAATCGGTTCAGAATATTCAGACAGCTATAGCATAGATCTAGGAACACCCCAAGGTGGAGTGCTAGGACCATTATTGTTCCTCTTGTACATAAATGACCTGCCATCTTACATAACGGATGGGAGGGTATTTATGTATGCAGATGACACGACCATTGTTGTCACAGCAAAATCTTATGACGAAGTAATACAAAAAACCACCTCTGTTATAAATAATTTTAATGAATGGTGTAGAATAAATCACTTAATAAATAATATAAATAAAACAGTTATAATTGAATTTAAAACAAAATATAATCAACCCAACCAATTCGAATTTAATATCAATAACACTCTTATAAAAACAACAAACAGCACAAAATTTCTTGGTACAATGGTCGATTATAAATTAAATTTTAATGAAAACATAAATAACCTATGTAATAAACTAAATAAAACCTATTTTGCTCTTACAACATTGAAATCAAATTTCCACCAAACCTACCTTATCAATATGTATTATGCATATGTATATCCCATATTGACCTGTAATATTGTCATATGGGGCCAAGCTACTGACATCAATAGAATTTTTGTAATACAAAAACGAATCTTACGACTAATTTTTAACATTGGATTTAGAGACTCTTGTAGAGAATTTTTCAAAAGTAACAATATATTAACTGTTACTTGCATATACATATATAAATTACTATGCCATGTATTTTTACACCTTAGTGATTTTAAAAAAAAACAACGAGGTACATTTGTATCCAACGCGTAAAAACGAAAACATTCACATAGAAAACTTTTACTACATGCAATACAAAAAATCACCAAAATATGCCGGGGGCAGCTTTTATAACCTGCTACCTGCTGATATAAAAAGTTCCTTAACATATACGATATTTAAACGGAATTTAAGAGATTATTTGAACAGACACTGCTTCTATTCAATAAATGAATACATCCTACAAAATCGGTGACCAATAATACAGTTTTTAATATAATTTTAAATAATTTTTTATACAATCCTACCTTTCTACATAAATACATTACATTATTTTATTACTTAGCGTTAAGTTTGTAACGTGATTTTTATCTTTTATATTCAATACTTTAGTGTATCTAAGAAATTTTTATTGTGTGTGTATTTTTATTGACCTGTCTTATATCTATGTAAATAGCAACAAAAGACCAATAAAGAATCTAATCTAATCTAATCTAATGCTAAGGATGGTGGAAACGTTAATTTTTTTTTTTTATGGCAAGGCTCTGGACACTACTCCGGAGAGCGGTACTAGTCTGTTAGAATTTATAGGCACTAGGGTTTCTTTTATATTAGGGTTGGGCATTAATGGTGGTAATCTATGTTGATGGTTATAAACACTAGTTGGTAAAATTCCTATACTATGGGATTATGGCACTGGGTACTAATACTACGGAGGGACTTCCTCTACGTCCATATCGCTGTCCGAATCACTTTCGCGAAAAGCGTCTTGTGGCGCTCGAGCCGGAGGTAGCGGTCGTAGATCGTCTATATGTATAGGATAGATGTAGTCTCCCTTTTGCACGTTATAAACACCATCTCCAAGCACTGCGTCGATGACGTGCGGACCGGACCATGTCCTGCCGAATTCTCGTCGCTCATTGTCGTGTGTTCGGGCCAGTACTCGTTGTCCCACCGTGAGTGTGACCGCGGCTGTGCTGGGCTCTGGGAACAAGTCCCTCTGGAAAATAATTTGCCTCCTCTGGGCCCTTTCGATCCTCTCCTCTCGTCCCCGAGGTGTGTTATCGACTGGTGCCCTCTCTGCCGGATGTTGCCAAGACCCTGGTAAAGGCAGATCAGCGCCAAGGAGAGCCTCTGAAGGAGACATCCCCATGGCCTGATTTCGTCGTCGCCTAAGTGAAAAAAGTATTTCAGGTACCCTTGCGTCCCACGAAGTGTCGGGAGCCCTCATAATCTGTGCCCTTGGGGCTTTCTTAAGCTCCTGATTACGACGCTCCACAGGATTCGCTCTCTGGTGAAAAATGGGACTAGTGTAGTGTCCGATGTGGTGTCTGTTTATGAACTGTTCCCAGAGGTCGCTGTTAAACTGATTCACGTTATCCGTGATAACGCTTTCCGGGTAACCCCAGCGTGAAAATACTAGTTCTAAACTTCTAATCATATCGGCCGACGTAGACGCGGGGGTCGCAAAAGCCTCTACCCACTTACTGAAAAGGTCTGAAATAACAATTAAGAATCTATTACCGCTGATGGTCTCCGGGTATGGTCCCATCTGATCCATGCTGATCGCTTGCCACGGTCGCGTGGGCGGCCTAGGCCGTAAAGGAGCTGCCGGCTGGCGTGCGCTCGCCTTCGTGGATGCACAGATTAGGCATGCACGGACGTGGTCTTTGACCCGCTTCCACAGGCCAGGCCAGTACCAGCGTTGCGATATTTGCCGGTAGGTCTCGTCCCTGCCCGGCTGTTTTGCCAGCACAGAGTCGTGGTAAGCTGTCACGACTCTCTGCTGCAGAGGTTCCGGGACAAGGAGAAGCCTTGTCTCCGTTTCAATGTTATAGAGGAGACCCTCCTCGATGGTGAACTTCCGTATTTGTGTCCAGTCTCCCCGCTCGCCAGCCATCATCTGGTGCCAATGGGCTACCATGGTCTGGCAGCGGAGGTCGGCCAGCTGGGCCTCTCGGATGGCCTCGAACAAGGTTTGGTCGCCTGCATCGATGATGTCTAATTGCACCGTCGCTTGCTCAAGCAAGGGCGGCAGCAGGCGTTCGTCGTCCACCACGTCAGTGATGGCTTGCGCCGGTTCGGCAGGGTGCCTAGACAACATATCTGGGAGTTCATTCTCCCTGCCCGGGCAATGTACGACATCAAAAGTGAACTCTTGTAGTAAGAGGGCCCAGCGTGTTAGCTTGGCCCTCTCGTCCTTATATCGATTGAGCCACACCAAGGCCTTGCTGTCTGTAATCAGGGTGAACCGCTTGTCTTCGAGGTGCTGCCGGTAACGCTTGCATGCGTAAACCACGGCCAGTACCTCCTGTTCATTAATATGATAGCGCCGCTCTGTGTTGTTAAATTTGGCGCTTGAACAAGACACTATTCGGCGGTTTCCTTGTTCGTCCATTTGCTAGAGAACGCAGCCCATGCCAAGTGAGCTGGCATCCGTTTGAAGATAGAAGTGTTCCGTGGCCAAAGGCCGGTGCAGCTTGAGGGGCTGTGAGAGCGCTTCTTTGAGCTGGTGAAAAGCCCGCTCTGACTCCGGCGCCCACACGAAGCGTTTCTTCCCTGTCAAGTCCGTTAATGGCGCGGCAAGAGTGGCGAAGTCCTTGACATACTCTCTCAGCCACCCTGCCGTGCCCAAGAAACCCCGAAGCTCCTTCATGGTCCTGGGGACCGGATACTCTTTCGTTTGTAATACGTGATGCTCGGTGGGCTCGTTGTGGCGCGCCGTGATGCGGTGCCCCAGGTAGTCCAGGGCCTCCGCGCCGAAAGTACATTTGTCCAAAGCCACCCGCAGTCCGTGAACTCTGAGCCGTTCTAGAACAATTTGCAGGTGCACTAGGTGCTCATTGTGGCTGTCTGAGTATACGATGATGTCATCGAGGTAGACCTTCACAAAATTGTCCAACATCCCGGACAAGACTTCCGCCATCATCTTTGTGAAGGTCCCGGGTGCCCCTTGTAGGCCGAAAGGCCGTAAACTCATAGGTGGCCCCTTCTGGGGTACTGAACGCTGTCAGCGGGATACTGTCTTCAGCTAATGGAATTTGCCAGTATCCGCTGCGGAGGTCTAGGCTTGAAAATACCTGAGCCTCACCGAGCTCCTTAATTGTTTCTCTGATTGGAGGAAGCTGTGCTACTTCGTCCTTCGTCAAGGAGTTGAGCTGCCGATAGTCAACACAGAACCGCGGCTTACCGTTTTTCTTGGTAACGATAACGACCGGCGAACTGTATTGACTATGGCTTCTCCTAATCACGCCGGAGGCCAGCATCTTTGTCACTTCTTCTTGTATGACGCGGTGCTTGTTTTGCGAAAATTGCGTCCTTCTAATCCTGAACGGTTTGTCATGTTTAAGTTTTATCTTATGAGTACAGATTCGCGTGGTTGGCTGTCGGAGCCCCTCGGCGAAGACGTCGGCGAAAGTGTTCAACGCTCTCTCATATCTCTCTCTTTCCTCCGGAGGGACCTTCCTTCCGTCAGGACTACAGGTGCGTGCTCCCTTGTCGAAGGGGAACTCTGGTCCTGCCAGAACACACTGTGTCTGACCTCAGAGCCGAAATACACGCACCTGTTCAGGAAATCCAGGACGGCGCCTTCGCGCGCCATCCAGTCCCGACCTAGGATAACGTCGTCTGTCATGTCCGGAAGAATGTGGAGGACCACCTCCGACGTGTACCCTCCTATAGAGAGTCTTTGTTGAACCTTTCCCCTTGTCTCCACCGAGTGGTGCACGTCCGCAAGTTGGACTGAAAGCGTCGCTGGTTGGACGCATTCGCTATCCAGCACACCCTGCCTCACGAAAGAGTGGCTAGCCCTACTGTCGAGGAGGGCTAGCACTCGCCGGTTTCGAGGTTGCAGGGCCACATTCAGCCTCGGTGGCAGTGTATTGCCGGCCGCCGTGTGGTGCAGGCTGCTGGCCTGCATATGTGGTACAGTCGTCATGGGGCGAGGAGCGGGTTCGAACTCGCCCCTCTCCTAGTTTTCCGCTCGTGGCTGTTGAGGAGCTTGGTTAGTGGTTACTGAGGCCACGTTTGCTTGGCCCCTGTTTTGTGGTACGTTCTCGCGGGGGGGCCTCGGCCTTTCTGTGTCCGGGCGCTGAGGGCAGTCGCGATGGTAATGCCAGCCTCTGCAATACCGGCACGGAGTCGCTGGGCCTTCTCTGCGTTGTGTATTAGGGTTTGTCGCGTTTTCCACTCGCCTAGTGGGGTTACCATCGCCCGCTTGGCGGCTCGTGGCTGAGGCTGTTGTAGGCGGTTTAGCCTGCCTCTTCCTGGCCTGCATTACGTCCGTTTCGACGTCTTCGGCCTGCAGCACAAAGTCGTCGACGTTCCTGAACGGTTTGTTTCTTAGAAACGGCCTGTAATCAGGCAGCAGCAGTTTTACGATATGGCGCATTCTTTCCCGCGGGTCCGGTAGAACCCGCAGGCGTTTTGCCACTTGCCATTTGTTCATTATGAACGGCGCTACGGATTCGTTAGAATTCTGTCTCTGACCGTAGAAACTGCTAACTAAGCTGCTTAGGAACGCTGAGTCGTCTAATCGGTTTAATAGCCTATAACTAAACGTCCGGAAATTAGACCGCGAAAACTGGCTGCCATGTAGCCCTGGTCTTCGTACAAGACTCGTTTTCGAACAAAATATTTTCCGGTTTCCTCTAAAAATTCTCGCGGGTCTTCCCAATCCTTCCCCTCAAAAGTGGGCAGAGGCTCTTTGGGTTTATTTGTGGTTTCGATGCGTGAGATAAGCTCTGTCATCGCTTTAACTAATTCTAATGTTATACTGGGTTGTTGCGTGGCCTCGGCCGTAGGCCTTACAGTTTCCCTTGGGATTACCCTGGAGGCCGTCATCCCGGGCTGTCTGTCACCTAGGTATCTATAATTTTCCCTGTCTGGGTTGTATTGAGGTTGTCTTGTCCCTGAAGGATGGCCAAAGACGTCGCACAATTCGCCTGCGCAGATTTCGCTGCAGGCGTCATCATCTCCGTCCTCTGAGAACCTTTCTTGTTGTTGTATCGGTGTTACTGGGCGCCACGGGGTGTACGTCACCCTCGAAACGTGTGCGTGCTCTTCCGTGTGACGCACAAAGCTTGTTGCCGGCTGGGTCACTGTAGGATCCCAAATTCTACCAGAATTTAACGGCCCCACGTTGGGCGCCATGTCCACGAGGGCTGGGCCCGGCAAGACCCAGAACGTCCCCGGCGCCGGCGACGTCGTGGAGCGACGTCGGAGGCTGGGGCACGTCCTGGCCTTGGGGCCTGCCCAAGCGTACTATGCCCGCTGGTGGCACTGTCCCTGGACCTGAGTGAGGCTCAGGTCTAGGGGAAAATGGGTTGTTGACATGGTTAAGTACCAAAGGGTTGGTTCCATTTGGCGCCATAAATTCAGTACTTGTCTGTAGAGGTGTAGATAGTAGTTCCTCCCACGGATGTGGGGAGAGGGGAGTCGTTGAGTATTCCATTGAGCGGTCCATGGAGCGTCGTTGAGATACCTGAGATGAGTTGTTGCTTGTGGTGACACAGTCGGGCCTAGAAACGGCTGTGCCGACAAAATGGAAGAAACTAGGTCCTGTCACGGACGCCCTGCGGCTGAAGGTCGCGTGCGATGGTACGTCCGGCTGTCGATCCCTAACTGACTGAATTTGATCTTTCCCTACTGTCTGACTCTACTTCGTCTGTCGCGCAATACCCGGTCTTAGTGAACTCGGGTGAGGACCCCAATGGCTTACAAGCCAGTCTCAAAGGTTCTCGCCCTTGTTCACCGCATTTACACCCGACGTGGTACGCTTCCCACCAGGACACTGATAACCAGGACGTGGTTATCGGTGAGCCCCAGAAGGAATCACCGTATGTGCACCCCTTGAGAGGGTGAGGCTTGGACCTGAGGAGAGAGAGGTTTGGATTAATTGGGTGACCTCGGAAGCGGACACTACTGGGACTGGAACTGGTAATTGACGTTGGGATGGCGGTGTTCGGAGTCGACCTTAGGAAGGCGTTGGAGGTGTCTAGGTCAAGGTTCAGGAACTGGATTGACGAGGAACACTGGGCACTTGGGTTTGGATTGGACGGTTGGGTATGAGCATACGATTCCTCTTTGATGTCCTCTTCGTTCCCCACAATATCCTCTGCTTCGCCCGTAGGCACCTGGGCCAACCTTGGAAAAGGCTATAGCCGTGTCAGTCAACGATTTCTTTATTGAAATGATTTGGTGTGTGCTTTTGTGACACACCAAATCTCGAGAGTACCTTACTTCCCTAGTTTTATAAAATAAATAATTTATTTTAAGTGCAAATAGTCTAAACTTGAAAAAAGGCAGCGATGAATAATAAAGTTTCAATGCAAAAGCTAAATGTATCAAGTACGTCCACACACGAGCGCTGCCTGGATACGACTGAGAGTGAGTGACGTTCAGTCGTTGACTTTATGCATTACTGTCATACCAATCACAAAGTCAGCCGCTTGCATTTGAAAAGGGGCGGAGCCTAAGCGGGCTGCGCAGTTTCATACAAATATGACATGCAGCGCGCCGGTCTCGGCATTTGCTTGACAGTAGTCGTACTGTCAACGTCGTGGAGCTCTTATGACATGAATGTTTGTTTACGTGTGCCCTCAGGCAAGGATATCCTATTATTATTTGGCTGATGGTCGGTTAATAAGAAGATGAAAGATATATTTTAATTTACGACTAGATATATTGTTGGCTAGGTTATTAGGAAGTTGAAACCATGTAAATTATCGATACGCGATAATTTATATTAATAAAATTTTAAGTTTCTTTTTTTTTTGCCCTATGACACTTACATAGGTAAGTAATAGTATATTACGTAATGAGAATTGTAAGGCGCATATTACGCACGAATGGAAAAGTTACGCACGATGCCGCGTAGCGGCGAGTGCGTATTTCCATGAATGCGTAATTGCTTTACAACTCGAATTATGTAGTTATACTTTACCTACGATCATATTTGTTTATTTATTTAGTAAAATCTGGATTTAGTTTACTTGTCAACAATGTCATTCAACAAATATTATGTCAGTTTTGACAGCGTTTGAAAATTACGTAGGTGCATTTGTTTTTTTTTAAACCCCGCGTCAGCGATAAAAGCCACCTATAATTGGGTGTCCCGTGCGTTTTGTTTACCGTGCGTTTTGTTTACCGTGCGATTTGTTTACAGTGCGTTTTGTATACAATACGTAAAGTTCAACTTACATGAATGGCAGGTAGTGTGTTTTTTACTATTTACAGTAGTGATCGTAGGTAAATATTATTTACTTACTATTAATATTTCAAATATCCATAGTAATATAGTGATAAACACTAATATTGCAAAAGTCCTCGTTTTCTCTAGCGTTCTAGCCTAAGCGCAGTTAATAAGTTAGCAGTAAAAGAGACTGCTTTAACTTTCAATTTAACAAGCCCACGCTAGTTTCTTAGGTCATATTAGATTAGATATGAATTAGCGACATGTATAACAGCTCCCTCTACTGGAGGCTGGAGTATGTAACACTAAACTTTCATAAGTTTTAATTATGTGTGTGTGTGTTTTAGATGTACATTCCTCATACGAAATCTATTAGTATACGTAAGTTTTTATAGTATTTGAAATACAAAGTTTTTTATAAGTTCTAAATGTGGTCTGATGTGCGGCTATTTGAAATGTGTTTTTAATGTAAGTTCCTTGCCTGAGGTCTATCAGCTTTTGCATATATTAATAGGAAATGCGAAGTTTTTATAATATTTGCTGCGTACAATGGGTTTTTAATGTAAATTACCTATATGGAGTCTATCATCAGTAGTTAGATGCATTAGTATATTTAAGTTTTTATAGTATTTGAAATACAAATTTTTTTATAAGTTCTGAATGTGGCTTGATGTGATTATTTGGAGATGTGTTTTTAATGTAAATTCCTTGCCTGAGGTCTATCATCATTTGCATATATTAATAGGAAATGCGAAGTTTTTACAATATTTGCTGCGTACAATGGGTTTTTAATGCAATAACCTATATGGAGTCTATCAGTAGTTATATGTAATAGTATACGTAAGTTTTTATAGTATTTGAAATATAAAGTTTTTTTATAAGTTCTAAATGTGATCTGATGTGCGGCTGTTTGAAATGTGTTTTTAATGTAAATTCCTTGCCTGAGGTCTATCAGCATTTGCATATATTAATAGGAAATGCGAAGTTTTTACAATATTTGCTGCGTACAATGGGTTTTTAATGTAATAACCTATATGGAGTCTATCAGTAGTTATATGTAATAGTATACGTAAGTTTTTATAGTATTTGAAATATAAAGTTTTTTATAAGTTTTAAATGTGGTCTGATGTGCGGCTATTTGAAATGTGTTTTTAATGTAAGTTCCTTGCCTGAGGTCTATCAGCTTTTGCATATATTAATAGGAAATGCGAAGTTTTTATAATATTTGCTGCGTACAATGGGTTTTTAATGTAAATTACCTATATGGAGTCTATCATCAGTAGTTAGATGCATTAGTATATTTAAGTTTTTATAGTATTTGAAATACAAATTTTTTTATAAGTTCTGAATGTGGCTTGATGTGGTTATTTGGAGATGTGTTTTTAATGTAAATTCCTTGCCTGAGGTCTATCAGCATTTGCATATATTAATAGATATATTAGAAATACAAAGTTTTTATAAGATTTGCTGCGTATTTTTAATGAAAATTCTCCATACGAGGGCTATCAGTATTTGTAAGTTCTTATATGGTGTTTGAAATACGAAGATTTTATAGGTTCAGATGTGTCTAAGTTTTTGAAGTATTTGAAATGTGTTTTGAATGTAAATTCCTTGCCTGAAGTCTATCAACACTTGCACGTTTTAATAATAAACACAAAGTTTTTATAAAATTCTATGAGGATATGCAATGGGGTTTTAAAGTAAATTCCCTGAATGAAGTCTATCAGTATATTTATAAGTATTTATAGTAATTAAAATTCGATGTAATTCCTTATTAATACTTTTTAATACGTATCCTTATAAATCCTCATTAAATTATTATAGAAACTAAAACTGATAACAACCCTACAGATCTTACAAAAACCATATACTATATTGTTTCTTATAAAAGATTACAGAACTCTTATTTGATTTTACTTCAGTTTCAACACTATTCAGACCCCATGAGAACTTATCAAATTAAAAGTTGTAATGCCATATAAAAACTGTTTTTAGCATAAACACTTATATACCAATAACAACATGGATATTCCAACTTAATTAAGACTCCTTTAGATACTTATTCATCCCAATATAATATCTATATGGCAAAATTAATGTACTGTATAAAACCTTATAAACCAGATAGGCTTTTATGATTACCCATAAAAAATTTATAATTATCTATAAGTTTGAAATAGGATTTTTTGACAGGGTGGCGCCACAATTAACATCTGTTTTATTAACTTTCTTTGTATAGTGAGATAATCTGTTTTGGTCAAGTTCTGCGAAATTGTTGAGTCTTCCTCTGGTTCAGCTAAAATAGGACCCACGGTTCCCCGCCCCGCACCAGATCGGCTAGCCGCGAGCCACCGCACTTACTTTGGCGAGAATTACTTTTATTTGTATCAAACTAAGATATAAATATTAATAATTTTCATACATTGTATATATGCACCATTGTACCTGTACCTACTTATGTATTACCCATTATATAGTGTCGTTTCCATGTTGTATTAATTATATTAGGTTATAACTAAGTGGTATAATTGTGGCATTATTTCGTTGGCTGACCCTATATATAACTATCATGTAGATTACATATTGAACCTTAATCTAAACCTAAATATATTTACTAATATAATATGAAAAAGTTGCATTTTTTCTCAAAAATAATTTTTTTCTTCGGCGCCCTCTAGCGCCGATATTAGCCTGTAGAGGATAGTAACTTTTTAATGATTTTGGATCAGAATGACTCGGGCTACAACATATAAAAAATTCAGACAATTTGACCGGAAGCCAATTTCACCTATAGAAGTGTGCGGTGTCCTTTGCCAACTTCATAAACTTAAGTAGCAAGTTCACAAGTTCAAAGCCGTGTTAATTCATGATAAAGCTCGGAAAAATATGAGTGAGGGCTCATTAGATTCGGAATGACGTCGGAATAACAATTGCAAAAGTTATAAACCAATGAAAATTGAAAAAATAACGAGTTTAATTTTTTGTAAATAACTTGAAAACTATTAGTATTTAAGAAATTTTAAAGAAAGGTTCTTAAAGAGGAAGAAATTTCCAATAAAAAAGTCCCGACTCTCGAAACTCTATCTCTATTATTAATAATTTTAATTGAATGTTGAAAATTGAGCTCCGCGCGGTGAACACTAAGCCGTTACGATGCTCTGAAACCGGCCGTAATAAGTAAAACTATTTTTTTATGTATAACACACCACAGATAGTAGACAACCCCCAAATCCAAAGCCAAGGCTGTCCGAAAGGAGGTTACACATTCGGAAAAACGCAGACATACATCCACACCCACCAGTGTTGTCAATACCGGGGCTGGGGGTCGAACCCAGCGCGCGGTAGCGAGTCGATCAGCGTATTCGCCACTCAATACGCCTTTGAGCTACCTTGCCGGTGATGTTATTAAATATTAATTTAAAAATTTTGGAAAATTATGGGATTATTTAGACACTTAAAGGAACAATATCCCGTTGTAAAAAATTTTTTTCACCGATTTTTCATAAAATGTTAATTAACATTTTTTTTTAGAGTTTGCGTTTATATTTCAAGTCGGATAATTGTTAAACAAAAGTTACTAAAATTATTTCGCTTCGTGGAGACTTTATGTCAACTATACTTTATGGTTATGACATTGCTATGTTTTTAATTGTTATAGTCTATTAGTTATTAATTATTTAACCACTAAAAAAATGAAAAAGAGAGGTTGAAATTTTTTTTTTATTAATTTTAATTATTATTACTATATTTACATTCAAAAGTACTAGAAGATCACATAAACTTTAAATTTTCATTGCCAATTTTGCCATTTTATTGGTTATAAAATATTATGATAAAAAAAAAAAAATCTTAAAACGTTTTTTAAATTGTCTATATTTTTTTCCTTTTTTCCATATTAAACAAATTATTAAGAAAAAAATTTTATTCTTAAAATTTATTATTTGCAATTTTCTATAAGCTGGTAAAAAGAAATCTTTTTTTTTGTTGTTAATTTATTTGTTTATTTAATAAACAATTTGTTATCAACAATCGCCGAAAATGTTTTTATTTTTTTTAAATAGAAAAAAATAACAAAAACAACTGTATACATAAACATGTCAAAAAAATGTTTAATATTTTTTATAGAATTTTAAATTAAATTTTTTTTCTTGACATGTTTATGTCTACCGTTGTTTTTATTTTTTTTTCTATCTAAAAAAAATATAAACACATTCGGCGATTGTTAATAACAAATTGTTTATTAAATAAACAAATAAATTAACAACAAAGAAAAATCATTTTTCCAGCTTGTAGAGAATTGCATATAATAAATTTTAAGAATAAAATTTTTTCTTAATAATTTGTTTAAATATTGAAAAAAGGAAAAAGGATTAAGTATAGACAATTTAAAAAAATTTTTAAGAAAATTTCTTTTTAATCATTTTATTTTATAACCAATAAAATGGCAAATTTTTTTTTTTCAAAAATACGTAATTTATCTATTTGTTTATAAAATTTGTTTAAACAATTAGAAATGAAAATTTAAAGTTTATGTGATCTTATAGTAGGTACTTTTGAATATAAAAACAGTAATAGTAATGAAAATTAATAAAAAAAATTTTCAACCTCACTTTTCATTTTTTAGTTTTTTGTTAGGTTAAATAATTAATAACTAATAGACTATAACAATTAAAAACATCGCAATGTCATAATCCTATAAAGTATAGTTGACATAAGGTCTCCACGAAGCGAAATAATTTTAGTGGCTTTTGTTTAACAATTATCCGACTTGAAATATAAACTCTAAAAAAATTTGTTAATTAACAATAGGCTCATTTTATGAAAAATCGGTGAAAACATTTTTTACAACGGGATATTGTTCCTTTAAGTGTCTAAATAATACTATAATTTTTAAAAAATTTTAAATTAATATTTAATAACATAAAAAATATTTTTAGTTATTACGGCCGGTTTCAGAGCATCGTAACGGCTTAGTGTTCGCCGCGCGGAGCTCTATTTTCAACATTAAATTAAAATTATTAATAATAGAGATAGAGTTTTGGGGAGTTGGGACTTTTTTATTGGAAATTTCTTCCTCTTGAAGAATCTTTCTTTAAAATTTCTTTAATACTAATAGTTTTCGAGTTATTTACAAAAAACAAAACTCGTTATTTTTTTCAATCTTCATTTGTTTATAACTTTTGCAATTGTTTATGTGCGGGTTTGAACATTTTAATTATTTTTCTAGCTTTATCAAGAATTGTAAATTGTGAACTAGTGTATTAATAGAAATCGTGAAAGCAAGACGGGAATTGGTGCTGTGAATCTGGAGAGACATACTTATTATAGATGTGAAATAAAAAACCGCCACTTAAGAAAATTTATCACTTCCACATTCAGATTTCCTATCCAAGTCCCCCACGACCACCTTTACCTCTACTCAATTATTAAAATTATTAAAAAACAAATCAGCAATACTATTTCAAATATTAATCTATTTAGGAGTGGTCATACTTTTAGTAAGATGATCACTTTCAAAAAATAAGAAACGTCGAAGGAAAATAATATTTGGAATGTGGTTGTGTCACTGTATTGCCTAGAAAAAAAATGATATACGTTTAGTAAGAAAATGTTCTGCCGAAACGTCGTTTAGACAACCGTGGCCCCAGCAGGAGCCTATCAACTACGTGGGCAAACACCAAGAAGTACACCAACACTTCATTTAACACCCGCGAAAACCTAAGAAAAAAAAAATATATATATGAAGTCTAGCTTCGGCTAGACTTCGCCCTAGGTATTGTATTAATGTATAATACTGAAACAAAGGCAATTTATTATTATTATTATTAAGTGTTGGTGTACTTCCGGGTGTTTTCCCACGTAGTTGATAGGCTCCTGCTGGAGCCATTGTTGTCTAAACGACGTTTCGGCAGAATTCCATCTGCCATCTTCAGGTTCTCGCTGAAAGCAGCTGTATTCATTTTTTCTAACACCCTATATCATCAATACCTTCAAATTCGGTAATCTTTATAGCCCGAATAATTTACAGGTCTGATTACCCAAAATTTTTCAATGAAAATTCGTGACCTTCGAAATTTGAAAGTTTAGATAATATGGGATAATGGAAAAAGTGAATTTAAAGAGAAAATGAAGAATGACTTTTTTCGAAAAAAAATTTGTTACCAATTTATTGATTATTTAATGTTTAAAATAATTAATTTTAAGTGGATCGTAATTCGAAAACCAAAAATCAAAATGTTGTTAAATTCTGGATATAGTGGTTCTACAGCATGCTGATCAATAATATTGCATTAGTTCTTCAACAAAAAAATGCCTAATATGATTTCTCGCCACTGACTGAAATAAGTTTTGCCTTACTCAAAAAAGAAATATTAAAGATCTTTGATAAAGATCCAAATTTGGTTGAGCTACGTAGGTGTTACCGTGAAAAGTGGGACACACTGTATATTGTGGCCAAAAAGCCTCTTTTTTGAGAGGAAGTAAGCCAAGAAGAGTGGACTAATCCTATTGAATCATTCTCCGTAAATTCCACTCCCACATAAGCCATTTTACTTGATTTCTTTTACCTGCCACTCAAACTACAAATAAAATGGCATCTCTATTACCGTTATACTGAAATGTAAAGAAAATTCGGGTCACCCTTATAACTTTTTTGTTTTTTTTAACATATAACTGTGAAGTTTTGAGAATTGCAACAAAACTGAAGACTCGAATTTTTCTTATGGAAAATGGGTTTCTGTCAAATTGGCTGAAACTTGGGACTAAATAGTTTATATAACAACAGTTATACGCATTTTTTCAAATGGAAATATGGATCGTTATGCTATTACTATTGGGTACCAAAGATTTCACCATTAGTTCAGGAACAAAAAACATTTTGTAGTAAAGTAAAACAAAAAAGTTTTAGGGGCAATCCTGATTTCGTTTACATCCGGTACACCCCACACCCATCAATTCAACACTTTAATGTCCAGAATCAATCTACTCACTGTATTTACATTTACATAAAATGAATACACTTTATTAGTGCCATACCTCCCATCCACAAACAAAATAAAACGGTGTACTTAAGTGTGTAAACACCAAATCAGGTACTCTAAACACGGATAAACATGGATATAATATAAACATGGATATAGTATAATAAAATATCTACTTAAATTTTTATAATATCTGAACACTCTGAACTACAAAATTTTAATATATAAAGTACAAACACCCAATTTCCACCATTTTTAACCAAGATCAAGATGGACTGCGGGCGCATAAGTATCACCTAAATCGGTTCAAATTTCAATAATTTTTTTTTCGTCTGTGGCGCATGGGACCCTTACGAAATATGGAAAATAACATCTAGAGAAGCACTTCTCTAATAACCCCTAAAAATTTTAGAAAAGCAGTTTGCGAAAAATTCATCAAAATCCAACAATAGGTATTGGAGTTTATGAAAATATTATCATTATTAACTGAAATACAATGAACTGAAATTTTGTAATTTACAATTTAACAAATTACAAAATTTCAATTCGTTGTATCTCAGTTAGTAATAAAAATATTTTCATAAACTCCAAAACCTATTGTTGGATTTTGATGAAAAGTAAAATGTATCTGACAAAAAAGAATAATTTTAAACGAGAGTCCTTTGGCTCGGGGGGGCACTCGAATTTTGAAAAAATTTTTCGCAAACTACTTTTTCAAAACTTTTTAGGGGCCGTTAGAGGAGTGCTTCTCTAGATGTTATTTCCCATATTTCGTATGGGTCCCATGCGCCACAGACAAGAAAAAAATTATTGAAATTTCTAGATCCGCCCCTGAATCGGTTGTGTCTTTACCGAGCGTGGCTTTTGAATGGCGGGCGCGAAATTGTAAATTGCTCTGGTATGTGAATGTTAAAAAATTCCTAAAAATAATGAACTATTTGATTGAAAATAATATAGGCAAATATTTCAATTTTGGCACAATAACACGTTGTAAACCCTACGGGCCTTTGCAAACTCTGTCGAATAGAAATTCTTTTGGATATTGTTAAAAAACATTATCGTCGAATAATAACGCCAATATCCCTCACGGTCTATTCTTTTAAATTATTCTGTGCTTACGATAACAAAATGTCAATTGCGAGTTTTATGTCGTCAATTTTTAGTCCACTGACGCCTATTGACCAGTATCACTAGATTTTGACGTCATTATAACGTACTCTTGCTACCTGGTATTTCAAAGTTACATTTCGTACATTTTTGTGAAATGCATTTTATTTATCAAAAAAATCTATCCAGCCAAATACTTCTATCATTTTTGTTAAAAGTGTTTCAAGAAACGAACAATAAAAAAAAATTAGACCCTTCTACATTGATTAAAAGCTGATATCGTATCTTTTGCCTTTCATTCATTTATTTCTGTATTACATTTTGAGCGAGCTGAAAGTTGTACTGCTTATTCTCTAATGCATGATAACTTTAGTGAATACGTAAAATAAATAATAATCGTTAATATACCTTCCATTTCGCAGCAATAGGCGCCCTCGTTCATCAAAACCGCGACTGCCATGACAAGAATATTTCCCACACTCCCGTTACCAAGGCTTCGAGATTTTAGAAGAACGTGGGTAGGTAATTTCCATACATGCTACATACTCATCTAGAGTGCTCAAAAAAAGTCAAACGCCTTTCGCGAAACATCAAAAAATGTATTTTTTTGTATGTTCCTGGTGGATCCAATTTTCGATCTGGAGTATGCAGTTTACGATGAAGTTAAAACGCTATTCTTGCTCTTTCGATATCGTATGGCCCTCGTACGGCCCTCCCACTCATGTATTAACGAAGATCTGTTAGTTTTTTTTTTTAAAACTGTTTAACGTCGGCCTATTTCCGCTACCAGGGCCTATCACCGACGCCAGGAGACGAGCTACCCCCAACCTGGAAATTTTGCCGAACCTCTTCCCTTAAGAAGAGTAGGGATCTTTTACTTGCCTAACATTTAATAGACAAGGGACCGCCTGCTTTACATCCCCTCCGAAGGATGGTATATCCACTACGTAATCCTCGTCTGAAATTACGTAACTTCCGAGTATACACTGATATACAAGCCTCTAGAAGGTGGGACGAGAACGCTGTATTTCCCAAGATGGGAGCCCATCCAAGTACTAACCGCGCTCGACGTTGCTTCAACGGAATATCGACTGATATTCACATTGAAGTCGCCTCTACGCTCGCCCCAAGATCTGTTAGTTTAAAAATGTCGTGTTTTGCTTTCTCAATCAACGAACCCGCAAATGTTTCACGGCTATGGATCAATGGATTAAAGTGAGGATACATACATACATACCGACCACGACAATGAGAAAACTCCGAGTTCTCGAACACAAATTTATGCGCCTCATCTCTGATTAGGACAAATACACCTCCCTCAGAGATCTATATAATCGTTGCCACGACATAACGCCACTAGCGAACTACGTCCAAGAAATCGCCCAAAAATTCTATCAATTCAAAGTGGGCGATAACCCACAACATAACACGAATCAGACAGCATAATGCGATCCTTTTCGATATCTGACACCCCCTACCATCCCAGGAGTTGCCTGTTTTTCGGCAACCCCTCTAACCACACTTTCCCCTATGACAACTTCTCCTTTCCCCACCTTTAATCTTCACCAAAACATACATTCTCTCTATTATATACCTTCTCTATTCCCTCTATTTGTTTTTACCTTTTTTGTTCCTTGTCCATTTTTGTCTCTAAATTCAGTCTCGACCAATAAATTCTTAATAAACCAAAATTTCACATAACATTACATACTTTCAACTATCCACGACACTTTCCTGGCGTTAGGAAGACTACCAGGGTGGAATTGTCTCAAACGGGTTTTTTCGTTGAGTTTTGTTTTCCCGTGCCAGCAATTAAAATTTTTAAGTGTTCACGTGTACCCTCGTGTACTACGTTGCACGATATTGTTAAATTTAAGCCTTTCTCATTAGGCAGGAGTTTTAACTCACCAATTAATTTTCGTCACCGCCAAACCGGACCCCTCCCCGCCCAGCCTCATACCCACCTCGGCGATGTTCACCATGGTTGTCTAGCTGGCGCCGGGCCGGATTCCGGAATGGCGCATTATTGTATCCTGTGAACATTAATAAATGATTGTTGTTGTTTGAGGATTTCTATGCGAAAATCCGTGGTTCAAATCCTGAACTTATAAAAAATTTTTTTTTAAAATAATGTAAAAAAACTAATTTTTATCACTGTTTATCACCAAGTTTCATTAAAAGAGATTAATTATTTATTTAATAATTTCGGTTTATGTAAAATTAGACTTTTCTTTAGTTTTTATTATTTTGGAAAAAACATTTTGATTTTCTGTTTGGCCTGACCCGATGTACAAATCCCGAGATATTTAAAAAAATGAGACAAAGACATGCTTTTCAAAATTAAAACTTAATTTCCAAGAAACGCTCACCTCCCAGATCGGACAAAACTTTACTGTAATTTCCTGATAACATATAGATTGCATTTCCATAAAAAATGCCCCCCTCAAAACAATTGTTGAGATCGTATTTTTGATGTTCAGTTTTATTCGACTAAAATGGGTACAGGATACAGGGTAAGTAGGGAGGAAAGTGCCAAACATCGGAAGTGTATTCTACACATAATTGTCAGAAGAACCCGAAAATTGTAATCCGATTTTCATTTGTTTTAGAGTTACAGTGTCTTAAGGATAGGATTTTGCAGAGTGAGAGGAAAATATGCGTTTATTTTCGGTTTATTATAAATATTTAAAAAATCATAAATGGTATAATCTTTAAAATAGTTTCAGATACTTCCCATTGCTCTAAGGAATAGAACCATATACAATTTTTGTCATATTGTATAATACACTCACCGGCAAAAAAAACGGTTACCTGAATAGTGCGAAACATTTGTTGTTCAATAGCTTTTGTAATATTTCACTGATTTTAATTATCTTTTCGTCACGTTTTAAATAGATTCATCAAAAATATCTCATGCCCTTTCAATTTTAAAAAAATAATTTTTTACGACTTATTACATCTGGAGAACCAAAATTATGTTTTGGTGATCTAATTTCTAAACACCCTGTGGAGTAATTAGGAAACTTAGTCAGGTTCTCTTGTGCTCTGTTCCAAAGCTCAATCCATTCTCAAAAATTTATTTTTTGATTAATCCCAATATCTGAATTTTTGTAGAAAATACACAGTTTCAAGTAAAATTTTGCAATTTATATGAAATAATAAAGCGATGGGTAGAAAATTAAATTTTAATAAGTGATATTAACAATGAATATTAATTTGAACAATAGTGCACTTATACCAATCTTAATAAATCATTAATTCAGTAACGTATACGTCCACTTCTTACTGAAATAACATCACGCAATCTACCTGGCATCGAATGGATAAGTTTCAAATTCGATCCTGAGGGATTGCGGCATATTCATCCTGCAAAGCAAAACGCAGCTCTGCCAGTGTTTCCAGTAATACTGGACGGCGACGAATACATCTTTTAAGTCAAGTCAGGGCTACATGCAGGCCATTCTAATCGTTGGATACCAACATCGTTCAAATACTGGTTCACAATGTTTGCAGCATGCGGCTTTGCCCCGTCGTGCATTAAAATGAATTCATCTCCAATAAAAGGAGCATAACAAATTACAGCTTCTTGAAGGATATCTTGCACGTAAAGGTGAGCATTTAGAGCTCAGTTTTCTAGAAATAAAAGTTCAGTACGTGCTTCAGTTGAAATACCGGCTCACACCATAACAGAACCTCCTTGATATGAGACTCGCTCAGAAATAGCGTATTTCACGACCATCAGATGATCGCAGCGAAACCCTGGACTCATCAGTTAATAGAACTTTACCCACACTGTTGTAGATTCCAGTTCACATGTTCTTGTGCAAATGTAAGCCGGTCTTGTCGTGGCAGTAGCTGCGGTCCTGTCGCCGGTCTATGTGAAATTCCAAATTCCGCAAGCCTTCTTCTGACACTTCTTTCGCTTATAATAACTCTACGTACCATTTCTAAGCGATGTTGAAGATAAGGAGTAGTAGATCTTCGATTTTTTAATGTATTAAGGTGAATGAAACGGTCATCAACTGCTGTTGTTGCTCTCCTACCAATTGCCTGTTTCAACACATAACGATTCCAAGCATCTTGGATGGTTGCTCGGGGTGTTCCCAACACATTAGACATGTAACGCTGATTTCGACCATCCTCGATTAAGGCGACAACTTTACACACGTCCTCAGTTCTAAGTATCATCTTGACAGATTGAAAATTATTTGGAAGTTATTGTGAAATGACTTTCGACAGAAATCAGACACATGCCCACAGATATTTTTCAATAAGCGAGGTCCATAATAGTGATAAATCGCGTATTTGGAATAATAAAGTTCATAAAGAGAAATATTTGTTAAGTTAAATAAAAATAAAAATTGCAAAATTTTACTTGAAACTGTGTATTCAGATATTGGGATTAATCAAAAAATAAATTTTTGAGAATGGTTTGTGCTTTGGAACAGAGCACAAGAGACCCTGACCAAGTTTCCTAATTACTCCACGGGGTGTTTAAAAATTGAATCATCCAAACATAATTTTGGTTCTCCAGATGTAATAAGTCGTAAAAAATTATTTTTTTAAAATTGAAAGGGCATGAGATATTTTTGATGAATCTATTTAAAACGTGATGAAAAGATAATTAAAATCGGTGAAATATTACAAAAGTTATCGAACAACAAATGTTTCGCACTATTCAGGTGGCCGTTTTTTTTTGCCGGTGAGTGTAGTTAAATGCCATACTCTAATATTGAAATTAGGAGCTTTTTTCACTGACAAACTATGATATTCAAGTACAACAGAAATTTACAATAAAAAAAAATATATAGTTGTATTCGTTAGAACAATAGCAATTGTTTAAAAGATCATACTATGTTTGGTTTTTTTAATTATTTACAATAAACCGAAAACAAACACATATTTTTCTCTCACTCTGCAAAATTCTATCCTTAAAAGTTTAATTTACAAGAAATCGTTTGCAAAGGGGGCATATATTGTTCTCCTAAGTTGTTCACCTTGATGTTTAAGTTTAATCAAGCAATCTAAAATATTTCAACTGTCAAACAATAACCTGTCATTTGCCATTGATTGTTTACGATTTTCTAAAATGAATAAACAATGCTACACATCTACGCACAGTGTGCTTGAAGGTGGAAAAATTATGATGAAAATGAGTCCAAAATCGGTGTGCGCAGGCTGATTCTACATTAAAAGTAGATTTAAAATTTATGAAATTTAAAATCGTAGCTGATCCCTTTCGCGTTTTATCCACATTTTTGGATTTTAACCCTTTGCAATACAGTAACTCGTATACATCAACTTTTTCTTCGAGCACTTAGCACTTTTAGAAATAAAACTATCGTAAATAAGTTTATTATATCTTTTAAATACAGTTCTTTAATTAAAAAAACTTACTCGACAATATTCCATTACTAAAAATAACATTTCTTTGCAATTTTCGATGTTCAATAACTGCATCGAGGAGTTCTTCAGCGTCTGCATAAACGACAGGTCGAGGATGTTTTTGTTTACTCGAGTCGTTTTCACAATCAAAATCGTATATACCGTGTTTGTATACATTATCTAAAACTTTAGATTTAACTGATAAATGCTTTGAATAGTACGATGGAATAGACTTTCTACCTACGTTACATCTTACAAAATTAGTTATTTTTCTCATTTGATTACCTGAAACTCCTAAATTTATCCTAAAGTTATCTAAGCTCTCTTCATCAAATGAAACACTTTTTTTAATACTCGGATTTAAAACAACTTTTGTCTCCCGACCACTAGCAAAACTGAAATTTTCATTTTTCTTAGTTGTAAGACTAGCAGATTGAACCTTTTTTTTTTTATAATAGTACTTAGAATTTTATTTTGATTTTTTTTCAGTGAGCTTTTCTACAATTTTTAATACATTTTCTTTGCTATTTTTACAAATGTGACTTTTACCCATTCCAATCTCTTGAAAACAATCACCACACAACAAATTTCCAGTATCTTTACTCTCTTCTATAGATGAAATCGGCAGGCTATCTATTGCTGAACGCCCATAAAGTCCCGTAGAAACATCAATTTTGTTTTGTAAATCTCTTTTATGTCCTTTACCTTTATCAATTTTAACGTGGCCTTTGAAACGACCAGTCAAACATATATAACAGTTGCATGTATTTTGTGATGAACGAGATCCTTTGGTAATATGACATCTGTATAATTAGGCATTTTCTGAAATGGTCTTTGAAATTTACCCTTGTTAGCAACAAGTAGTGTGAGAGAACAAGTTGTACATATACTTAAAGGATTTTTATTTTTTAGATCAAAGTCCTCAAATATAAATTTTTTAATCAATTTTTCAGTAAGTTTTTTTAATTAAAGAACTGTATTTACAAGATATAATAAACTTATTTACGATAGTTTTAGAATTTGAGTAGATTAGTATTTATCACGGATTTATCTTTTAATATTTCTGGTAAATTAAAATTTTAAGACGCTGTAACTCGAAAACAAATGAAAATCGGATTACAACTTTTGGGTTCCTTGGTCTTAGAATTATGTGTAGAATACACTGACGGAGTTTGGCACTTTCCACCCGACTCACCCTGTATTTCAATGAAAATAATAATAATCGAAACTTTGTTATAATAAAAAGGAGATCAAACTTTATCGATATTAAAATTTGTGTGTTCCTTATTATACAGGGTGGACCATTAATAATTGGCCATAGTTTGGCCAATTTGGTAATGAAACATTTTTTAAGCTAAGAAACAATAATTTATGTATCACATCACACTAGCCCGTGGAGCGCGCCTCATGAGCTATACCTGATGATGAATATTTTTTCTCTTTTTTTTTCACGAAACATGTGGCACTTTTGACTAGAAAATCCCATGCAGAAGTCATTTCTACGTAAAAAATGTATACTTGAAAGAACTTGATAATTCCAACCGTTTTTGAAAAAATTTCCGCAAATGTTTCAAAAATGCATTGAAAACAAACTCAATTTGAAAATGATAAATTGTATTTATTCAAAAGTGTGCTTTGGTGACCTCTTAGTTCTATCAAAATGTCAAACTAATGAAATACTAGTAAATGACAGAACTAAGACGTCACCAAAGCAAACTTCTCAATAAATATAATTTGTCCCTTAGAAAATTTTGATTTGTGCCTTTATATTCATTTCAATTTTTTTACGACAAGTGGATTTCTAATCTACAGGGCAAGGTAGCAGATACATTTTTCTCTAAAAGTGCCAACGGGAACAAAAACTAAGCGACTTTTGTCAACGCGAGCACTCCACTAGTGATGTGTATCGATGTTTTGTTTTTTCATAGTGTTTGCTTCTGTTTTGTGATAGGAGTTGTTTTCTAGTTGTTTTCCGTTTCCGGAGGCTTTTTCTTTTTCCTGGTTATGTCTTGTTAAGGGTTATTTACTAATTAGCTGCACTCTTTGTGCTATCTAAAGTTTGGTGCACTTTAAACGGTTGCAGAAGAGGGCAAACAACAACTTTTAAGAACGTTTATAGACACGTGTAGTCGCTGGTTACAATACATGATATGATACCTGATATGATATGATATCAGATTTCCTTCGCTCTGCGCCAGCTAGTATATCAGTATCCCCTCCACTCAACATACCAACCCCAAAGTACTCTAAACTATACTAAACAAAAATTACTAGTTTTTAAATTTAGTTAGCACATTATATTGTGCTATATATTGTTTGAGATTGAGTTTGTTTTCAAAGAATTCTTGAGATCTATGCGTCAGCTTTCTCGAAAACGGTTGAAATTATCAAGTTCTATCAAGGGTACCTTTTTTTACGTAGAGATGACTCCTGTATGAGATTTTTTAGTCAAAAGTGCCACTACGTTTCGTAAAAAAAAAGAGAAAAAATATTTATCAGCAGGTATAGCTCATGAGGCTCTCTCCATGGGTTAGCGTGATGTGATACATAAATTATTGTTTCTTAGCTTAAAAAATGTTTCCTTACCAAATGGGAGAAGATTCGTCAAAAGGTAGTTGAATATATTGCAAAAACAAGAAAATGAGTTACAATTTTGACACCCTGTATCTTTTTCCACAGCAATAATTTACTAAAGCATATTTGGATATATCCTCATATTTTGGTCCAAAGAATCTACCCTTGAATTATGGCCCTGTATATTAAGTATAGCTGAAAATTTTATTCAATAACTTGAATATCAACACAAGGAAGGTGCTATAGAAATAAGACCAGGGTAAGCTTTCAAGCGTGTATGTTACCAGTGGCGGATTAAAGAATTTGCCGCTTTACGCAAACCTAAAATTTCCGCCTCTAATAATAATAAGAAAGTAGCTAATATATTGAATTGAAAAATTGAAAAATTTTTTTTGATCCCAACATTTTTTGATAAGAGGAGGGCAAAAATCCAAAAAAAGACATTTTTTTAAAGTCAATATTTGCCGCCCCTAAAAATCTGCCGCTTTACGTCCGTGCGTAATTGGCGTATAGGGTAATCCAGCACTGTATGTTACAGTATACCTACTTTTTACAATTAATTATTTTTTATTTATCTGCTTTCATCATGACTAGAAAATATAATCTAGGTAATTCAGCAAATCACAACTTACACATTTCTTATTTAATATGAAATTACCTTCTTTCTGTATATTGATGCCTCAATCTGATCATGCTAATATACTAGTTAGGTATAAACCTCCGATTAAATAGGTATAAGTTCTTTAATCGGAGTATAAACTCTTTAAAATGCTCATTATTGGAGAACCAATGAATACAACTACTCTTCTAGCTAATATTGACGAAGTATTGAAATACATGATAGGATTTCTAGCAGTTTAAAGCAGTTTTTGCACATACGTCAGAAGCACTGGTAAAGTAGACGACAATGAGGGCATCTACTGTGGAGAAAGAGATACCCCAGAACACACCATCTACTGGTGTCCCAGATGGGCTGTCCCCAGAACTGTATGTCAGGTCAAGCTGAGCACAATACTTCAGGTGGAGAATCTGACTGCCTTGATGCGCAGGGTAGAAGAAAATTGGAACGATATAGCAGGCATGGTATATCAGATATACTAAAAGATAAGGAAGACGAAGAAAGGAATGAGGCTTGGTGACTCTATAATGAAGCAAATTATCAGCATCCCCCCCTCCCTTTGAAGTAATGCGCGAGCGGTTCCAGAGAGAGGGTGTGTAGAAGATTGGAGGGATTTTAGCCGGCATAAGACCCAAGTTCCGGGGTCCATGTAGGATTTCCCCTCTACCAAAAAAAAAGTGAGAGTCAGCTGTCAAATACTTGGGCTGGTGGAACATAACTTATCGTTAAAGCTCATTAAAACAATTATTAGGTTAGATTCTTTTATCAAAATTGGACAGATTATGAAAATAATCTCAAGTGCCAGGTAGTTGTCAAGCAATTTACAATTTTTGAGAAATAATTATTTTTCAATTTTATTATTTTGGTTAAATTTTGAACTTTAGGTTTTTGAACAATTCTGAACAAGTTTCATTAACAAAACTCTGATGAAAAATGTCTAATATGATTTTTTGATTTTTCCTGCATATTTTGGTACCGCAGGTGGTTTTGCATTTGTAGGAGGTAAATATTTTTCTAGATCCTAATCTGTTTTATTCTTGAGTACAATTTGACTTAAATCGAAAAAAAAAAAGTTAAAAGGGTATCTTCATCTTAAGGGAGTCGCAGTGTATATGAAATATTAATATATAATATAGAATATTTACATAATTGTGACACCACTGGAACAGCAAGATTTGTAGTCTACAAATCTTGGGGATCAGTGCGTGCAACGGATCCTATTGACGTTTAAAGGAGAGGGTGTAATAGTCACGTCGCCAACTAAGGAAAAAAGCTTGGACCCTGAATGAGGGTACAACTTTTATTTTATGATTGATTCTAGTCTTGTTTGATATACTGAACCATAATCCGTGGGGTGCCAGAGTGGCACCATTGGGCAATTTAAACTATTGAAGGTCAAAGGTCACGAGGGTAAAAAAGCTGAACCACCCATTTTATTGCGAATTAAGAGAAATAGGTCCACCCAAATCAAATATTTGTAGTAAGATATAATAATATATATTGTATATATTATATTATATATTAAAATAAAATATTTCTGTCAATCACCTCTATGAATCCTTATTTTCATAAGGATAATAAACCAAACTGCAACGAATTGCTAGCCTGGCCGCGTTATGTATACACAACATAAATGCTTAAGTTCAACACCAAATCTCAGAACTTTTATGGCTTTATTCTTTCCAATGCCAAAAAGTTGTGAAGTAGTATCACAGCCAGTGAGACAATGTACCGCTAATAGTGAGTCTGCTTGTGTTCCTAGATTACTAACTGTTGCCGCTATATCTGAGAGCTTTTCTTTGTCAACTCTCTGTAGTGTTGACAAAGTGTAATATACTGTTACAAAGATCTGCACATAACCAAACATTTATCTAACTATTACACTTTTTCAACACTGCAAAAAAGCGATTCCACACTTGATTCTGCTTGAAATAACATGCTTGTAACACTTCTTCTTAAAAAAAAAATATATGTATGTATAATAATATAATATAATAAAATACAATATAAATAATATATATTATAATATCTAACTACAAATATTTTATTTGGGTTGACCGATTGCCCTTTTTTTTTTTCCTTATGGGTTGCGGTGCGAAGCCCGCCGTACTGAAGCTTAAGCTTATTGTACCCCATAGTCTCGTTATCCCATTAATCCCGTTCCTCTCCAAAAGGAGAGTATACGGTCAATGGGAACTCTGGCTATTTCTTCCGGGGTCACGGTTAGTCCCCCGAAGTATGAAAACCTCCCAGCCACTAAGGCAGGGCATTCACATAGTATGTGGTGAGGAGTTTCTTCATCCTCACCACACATCCTGCATTCTGGATTATCCTTCACACCTATGTTGGTTAGGCGTCTGTTCAGTGTGCAGTGTCCTGTTAGCATTCCCACTGCACACCTCAGCTGTTTTCTGCTCAGCTTTAGCAATTCGTTAGTCTTTGTCTTGGATGGCCCGCCGGTGATGAACATACGTGACTGTCTCATCCCCGGCGCGCCAGTCCAATACAAGATATGTTGCTGACTCAATAGTTCCTTTACCATTCCTTTTGCGGTATTGTATGATATCCCGCAGGATGGCTCCGGTCCCATCAAGGCTGTTTTTGCGCCTTCTTTGGCCAGCTTATCTGCTTTTTCGTTGCCTTCATTGCCCTGGTGTCCTCGCGTCCACTCCAGTTGTATACTGTTGTGTTCCGCCAGTTTCGCCAGGGATTCAAGGCAGTTATAGCGACTATAGCGACTCACTCACTGGAAATCGAGAAGTTACAAAAGCGAGAAGTTTCCATGGAGTCGCTAAGAAACAAAAAGGAAAACTCGATCCATAATGGAGAAGTTTCCATGGAGTCGCTAGGAAAAATAAAAAACATTCGATATAAAAATATAATATCAATCTACTTAAAAAATACCAAAATCATATAAAATATGAACATGTATTAATAACAAATATACGTATATACGTATATACGTATACGTATAATCTGCGGTCAGTGAAATGAAGAAACGAATTATTCGGCTTATTTTTGAAGATAGAAACTTCAAATTTTGTACGTATGTATTAAAATATATATTCTAGTTCGTCACGTTTTTATTTTTTTGTTTTAGTAAAAAACACGTGATCAACGAAAAAATGGACGTCGAAAAATTGGAATTTACAAAAAACGAAATCGTGACGACCTAGATAGTCCATAATTAATTACGTGGATAAAATATAACCTCTTGTTTTTCAAACATAGATTCAATAAATAGTTTCCAATTTTGCCGTCAATAGATGGCACTCGCCTCGGCATTCGCATAGCTTTACACGCTCTCAGACTTTAGGGAGGAACTTGTTGTCATGGAGACCTGACGCGAATGAATGCTTGCCAGGGAAGCATTTAGGAGTTCTGGTAATATCTTAAATTTATTTATAAATTATTTTATCTTACAGGAATGACTTAATAGATGAAATTCTTGAAAATGTTAATACATAAATAAAAGGTGCCAAATAGAGAGGACCGTTTTGTATAAACACTCCTACAAATTTTATTATGAAAATTTGAATGCGGTTTTTAGTTAGGTCAGAAATCAATTTATTCGAAATTATTACCAAGCAAAATGTACAGGGTGTCCCAGTCAACGCGCTATGCTGGGTTTTCTCGGTAGTTTCTGAGATAAGTTTATGGTTCAAAATCCAATCTGACGTAGGTTTTCCGAGGAATCTCATACTGCTAAGATATTTAGGAATCCAAAATGACGGACGAATTTCGTCATCTACGATCCTATTCGACTGAAAATCGATATCTGGGGGTTTTCGGGGATGCGGTTTACGAATTTTTGGTCAAAATTTAGGAATCCAAGATGGCGGACGAATTTCGTCATCTATGGACCTATTCGACTGAAAATCGATATCTGGGGGTTTTCGGGGATGCGGGTTATGAATTTTTGATCAAAATTTAGGACTCCAAGATGGCGGACGAATTTCGTCATCTATGGTCCTATTTGACTAAAAATCGATATCGGAGGGTTTTCGGGGATGCGGGTTACGAATTTTTGGTCAAAATTTAGGAATCTAAGATGGCGGACGAATTTCGCGATCTATAGTCCTATTCGACTGAAAATCGATATCTGGGGGTTTTCGGGGATGCGGGTTACGAATTTTTGATCAAAATTTAGGACTCCAAGATGGCGGACGAATTTCGTCATCTATGGTCCTATTTGGCTGAAAATCGATATCTGGGGGTTTTCGGGGATGCGGGTTACGAATTTTTGATCAAAATTTAGGACTCCAAGATGGCGGACGAATTTCGTCATCTATGGTCCTATTTGGCTGAAAATCGATATCTGGGGGTTTTCGGGGATGCGGGTTACGAATTTTTGATCAAAATTTAGGACTCCAAGATGGCGGACGAATTTCGTCATCTATGGTCCTATTTGGCTGAAAATCGATGTCTGGGGGTTTTCGGGGATGCGGGTTACGAATTTTTGGTCAAAATTTAGGAAACCAAGATGGCGGATGAATTTTGTCATCTGTGATCCTATTCGAATGAAAATCGATATCTGGGGATTTTCGGGATGCGGGTTACGAATTTTTGGTAAAAATTTAGGAATCCAAGACAGCGGACGAATTATAACTATATTTTGACCCCCCTTTATTTATGTTATTATTGGAGACAAAAAAAAGTTTCGTATAAGAGTTGTAAGGTTGTATACATATTTTTTTAAATGCAATTAAAAAACAATTGCTTGGATATGTCACGTGATATAACAATGAAGGTTGCTTTTTAAATGAAAAACCCTGTATATTTTTACATATTCTTTTAGATCCTTTATCCCCGATTTCAAACATATAAGGATCTAGCTGTAATATTTTTTGATATATCGGACATTAAATATGCTCCAAACATGCATATAGGTATTTTAGGGTTTCTGACGGAGCGCAGTCAGTGGCGGATTTAGGGGGGGGGGGGCTATAGGGTAAAATCCAAGCGCGGCAATTTTGTTGAAAAACACCAAAGACGTAAAAACAAAAAATTATTATTATTAATATGTTCTATCAGAACATGTTTAATTTATTTGAGAACGTGTTTTTTATAATAACTAGACTAAAGTTCCTTATTATAGTCAACAGTACAGGGTGGGTGTGCAAACGTTAGAACCTCATTTAACTTCTTTATTTTTGGAGTTACGTAAATACGTTCAAAAATAAAAGTTATGAGATATCACATGTATTTTCCAAACATCATTTCAGCAAAACAATTCAAACAAGTCGAATTTCGGAGATATGAGCTTTACCTTGGTTTTACTTCCACATCCAGTGGAAGTATAGTAACGCCAAAAAAAATTTTTTTAAATTTTTATTGTTCAAATAGGCTCAGAATGTCATGAAACGTCGAGATTTTAAGTTTGAGCGAAAAAAAAATTTCTGTCTGTCGGTCTGTAACTTTTTTGTGCGCACGTTTACTCTGTAACCGTCTAAGATATTGACTTGAAATTTGGTACACAAATGTACTTTAACGAGATCTGGAACTAGATTATATTTTCATTTTGTTCCGTCAGAGGGTTGGGGGGTAAATTGAGGTAAATTTGAGGTAACCAGCTAAATCAAGCAGCTAAGAGTCCAGAAAATTGGTATTTAGTATATACAAGAGAAGCTAAGGTCTCAAAAAATGTTTGGCATTAGCCACCCCCACCCCATTACTAAATTTTTTCGTTGTGAATGAGTTGGATCGAAAATCTGGATGCGGAAGTAGTGATTCCTTGGGCAGCGGTTTTTTTTAAATAGAACACCCCCATATATTTTTACACCATTTGAAAGGCCATAGAAAAATCTTTTCAATGATATATGACCCAGTATTTTTCTTAAAAACTATAGTAGATATTAAGTTTTATATTTTCTTACATTAAGTCATGGTAGTCCGAAAAATATATACAGTCTGTTTCACTTTTTAAATTTTTTTTCCGATTTGAATCTAATCTTACTTATGGAACAAATTAGGATCTACTTATTACCAGAAAAAAATTCACGTCCTACAAATGCAAAGCCACCTGCGGTACCAAAATATGCGGATAAAATCAAAAAATCATATTAGGCATATTTTTATTGGAAAATTTTGTTAATGAAAGAATTGTTCAGAAACCTTAAGTCCAAAATTTAATCAAAAAAAATATATAAATTTTTATTAAAATAATGTCCAAGTCCGAAAATATCATTTGAATGGGTTTTTTCGTTTAGAAAACTGTACTATGACAATTTTGTTTGAAATTAAACCCAAGCTGCCAGGTAGTTGTAAAACAGTTTTTTTTTTAAATACCTAATTATTTTCAAAATTTTTTAAATTTCAAGTTTTTCATTTTTTAATTTTGATTAAATTTTGGCCATTTTGGACAATTCTGAACAAGTTTTATTAACAAAATTTTCCGATAAAAAAATGCCTAATATGATTTTCAGATTTTCTCCACATATTTTGGTACCGCAGGTGGCTTTGGTACCGTAGGAGGCGAATGTTTTTCTGATCATAAGTAGATACTAGTTTGTTCTATACTTAAGTAAAATGCGATTCAAATCGGAAAAAAAATAAAGTTATTGGGGTGTTACCATTTCAAGTGAAACACACTGTATCAATTATTGAAATTCTCCATTTTATTTAAAATAAAGTGAAATTAGACAGAACTAACATATTGTTTATTTTAATTTACATACTTTTGTTTTCCATGGCTAATTTGATAAATTGTAAATTTATAGTAAATTAGACAAAATTTGTTTAAGATAAGTACCATGTATTATATTATAAATACAAAGCTTTTTTTATGGCGTTTCAAATGGTACATATATGGAGTGTTCCTTTAAAAAAAAGCAAAGTAAAGTTCATATCTCCGAAATGCGACTTTCAATAGGCATGTCCACAAAATTTTAATTTCAATTGGGAATGGTAGAATTATCGATATTGTACACTAATTTAACAATAAAAAAAACCGCTGCCCAACTTCCACATCCAGATTTTCTATCCAAGTCACTCACAACGAAAAAATGTTGTATGTGGAAATAATTGTTTAATAATATAATATTTGAAATTCTCTACCTCAAAAACCCATAAAACGATACCCCACATCGGTAATAGGGTGAGGGTGGTGATAGAGGGTGGTAGTGGGGGTGGATAAGGTAAAGAAATATTTTGAGGTTTCTAGTTCTTGTACACACACTAAATTAAATTTTTTTCATCCCCTTTAATAATGGGGTGGGGGCTAATGCCAAAATTTTTTTTGAGACCTTAGCTTCTCTTGTATATAGTAAATACCAATTTTATGAACTCTTACCTGCTTGATTTACCTATTTACCCCAAATTTACCCCAATTTACCCCCAACTCTTCGACGGAACAAGATGAAAATATAATCTAGTTCTAGATCTCGTTAAAGTACATAAGTGTACTAAATTTCAAGTCAGTATCTCAAACGGTTCCAGAGTAAACGTGCGCACAAAAAAAAAGTTAGACCGACAGACAGACAGAATTTTTTTTGCTCAAACTTAAAATCTCGACGTTTCATGACATTCTAAGCCTATTTGAACAATAAAAATTTTTTAAAAATTTTTTTGTCGTTACTATACTTCCACTGGATGTTGAAGTAATATATGTATCCTTATTTTGCCAGTTATTCGTAATAGGCATCACCCCAACATAACGAGGATTTTTGGTAATTTTTCAATAAAAATTCTTGGCCTATGAAGTAAAAAAATATTTTGAGGTTTTTGGTTCTTGTACATACACTAAATCACACTTTTTTTCGTCCCCTTAAAAAGTGGGGTAGGGGTGGTAATGGGGGTAGCTAATGTCAAAAATTTTTTCGAGACCCTAGCTTCTCTTATATATACTAAATACCAATTTTACGGACTCTTACCTGCTTGATTTACCTGTTTACCTCCCCATTTACCCCAATTTACAACCCAACCCTTCGATGGAATAAGATGAAAATATAATCTAGTTCCAGATCCCGTTAAAGTACATAAGTGTACCAAATTTCAAGTCAATATCTTAAACGGTTCCAGAGTAATCGTGCGCACAAAAAAGTTAGACAGACAGGCAGAATTTTTTTTTCGCTCAAACTTAAAATGTCGACCCTTCATGACAGTCTAAGCCTATTTGAACAATAAAAATTTTCAAAAATTTTTTTGTTACTATACTACCACTGGATGTGGAAGTAATCAATATTCTATTTTCAAGAAAAAGAACGCCATTGCCATGTAAACCGGAAGTGATATTTAAAATTTACATGCCTTTTTTTACTTTCCTTTAATGCTTTAATAGTCAATTAAGAACATAAATAATCCGATCAATTCTTCTTTGATGTTCAATTATATGTTTCTTAGCGGCATAGATTCCCCGAAAAAAAAAAAAAAAATACTTATCTCAAAAACTACCGAGAAAATCGGACATAACACGTTAACTAGGACACCCTGTACACTGTAAATATACATTATGTACCTACAGATAGTTTTTTCTTTTAATTAAAAACCACTGCCTAAGGAATCGCTACAACCGCATTCAGTTTTCCTACTCAAATTACTTTAAATAAAAATTCTTGTGCACCCAACGCGAAATTCGACTCTGTACGACAGAAATATGTTTGAACTATTTCTCTTATATATTACACAATATGTTATTCTCCGCCTTTTTACTTGGTCGGCATATTTCATTGATCAAAGGTGCACGCCCACCCGTATATACCTTTTTCATATATATCAATGAAAATATGTTTTGTCTTAACGCAGATTATCCTCTTAACTTCCATTTTAATTTTATTTATAGCGATAACGCTATAAATTTGGTGACCCCGACGTGATCATTGTATGTCCCGACGTGATAATTTTATGCCCGACGTGATCATTTGATGTCCAACGTGATAAATATATACAAGAAGAGATTCAATATATCAACTACCGTTATAAATTGACCATTTTATGAAGAGAAGAATTTTCCAGATGAATTTTGAATAGAGGTTCCAAAGTTGAATAGATGTTCCTATAATTTATGGTAATTTCCTAATTCAATCAACTGAAGTTGTACACATTACAAGTACTGTCATCTGTCGGTGAGTGAGTTAAAGTACATTCCCTTTTTTATCTAAGAGAGTAATCAATCAATCAATCAATCACAATCGATTAGATATGCAAAGACAACCTTCAGACGAGGATTTTCCTCAAACCCATTATGTCACGTCTGTCAAACTACCCCCATTCTGGAAATCAAAACCAGAAATTTGGTTTACCCAGATCGAATCACAGTTTTCTGTTGCAAAAATTGTCAATGACAAGAAAAAGTTTGATCAGGTTATAGCTAATTTGCCATTAGATGTGATAGACAATATATACGATATAATATCTAATCCCCCGGAAACGGATCTCTATATAAATTTAAAGAAAGTTTTAATTTCACGTTTATCATCGAGTGAGGAAAAACGTCTGAATGATCTGTTATCAGGTTCCCAAATGGGCGATCTGAAACCTTCAGATTTCTATAGATCCATGCTGAATATGGTTGGAGGATTCAGCATGGTTAGTCAAGATTTATTGATAAAGCTATGGAAAAGACGTTTGCCTCAAACAGTATATATTGCCATTACAGCTTCAGGGAAAACAGACACAAAAGAGATTCTAGATATTGCGGATCGGATCTGGGAGTCCTGTCAAAATTCAATGGTTGCATCGTACTCCAAAAATCCTCTTGACTCTGAGTCAACCCCGTTATCAGATTTAACTACTACTATCAAAAATTTTTCAATCACTTTCCATGATTCAATTAATCAAGTATTACAAAAACAAAAAATTTTTAATTCTCGATTAAACTCTTTAGAATCCAGACTTTCCAATCAATCCTTCGAGCCTCAACCTTCTACTTCATGCTGCAACAATTGCAAAAGTAGAAGCAATTCACAAACTCGTACCACTAATCGCAATCGTTCACCCAGCCGTAATAATGTTTCCAATAAATTTGATCGTACAGACAATACTATTTGTTACTACCATCAACTTTATGGTGCCAATGCCTATCGTTGTGGAGGTGAATGGTGCAAATTCAGTAAGAATTGTAAAAAATCTGATAATTCTCAAAGATGACTGAAGTTTGATAATAATTTTATGACGTCTGATTTTGACATTACTAACAGCAAACGTCGTCGACTTTTTATTTACGATAGATCTAACAACCTGAACTTCCTAATTGACACTGGTGCCGATTTATCTGTGGTGCCACGCAATGCTTTCACAGATTTAAAAAAGAATTTCGATACGATATTAACCGCGGCTAACGGTTCAACCATTTTTACATACGGTAAGAAATTGTTAAAAGTCAATCTAAACTTACGTAGATTATTTCCTTTTGTTTTCAATATAGCAGACGTTGACATACCGATAGTCGGAGCAGATTTCTTGTCTCATTTTGGTTTAGTTGTTGATCTTAAAGGAGCTCGAATAATTGATAACAAGACTAATTTGTCAGTTAATTGTTTTATTAAAAATAGTCCTTTAGACAATCATAGATTAGATACACTTAAATTATTTCCTTTGACAGATAAATATAACAAATTACTTTTACAATTTCCTAAGTTAATTAGTTCCCCAGATTACAATTTACCTATTAAACATTCTATTGTACATCATATAGTTACTGAAGGTCATTTACCTTTTTCACGACCTCGTAGATTAGACAATCTTAAATTTAAAATAGCTCAAACAGAATTTAATAACATGGTAGAATTAGGTATCTGCAAACCATCATCTTCTCAAGTTTCCTCTCCACTCCATCTAGTGGCGAAAAAAGAGAATGACTGGAGACCTTGTGGAGATTATCGACAACTAAATACGATTACCATTCCAGACAGATATCCATTACCTCATATCCACGACTTTAGCTCTCAGTTGCACGGCTGCACTATTTTCTCCAAGATTGATTTAGTGCGAGCGTACCATCAGATACCTGTCGCTGAAAATGACGTTTATAAGACAGCTATAACAACTCCATTCGGACTGTTTGAATTTTCCCGCATGCCTTTTGGTCTACGCAATGCCGGTCAAACTTTCCAACGTTTTATGAATGAAGTACTTGTCAATTTACCTTTCGTTTTCGTCTATTTGGATGATATATTAATCGCAAGTCAATCAGATGTACAACATTTGGAACATTTGGAAAAGGTTTTCAAGAGATTAGACACATACGGAATTAACATTAAACCATCTAAATGTATCTTAGGAGTTGACAGTTTAACCTTTTTAGGTCATCACATCTCTTCATCAGGTATTTTACCATCAACTGAGAGAGTCGAAGTCATTAATAATTTCCCTTTACCGACAACTCTCAAACAACTACAACGTTTCATAGGTATGGTGAATTTTTATCATCGTTTCATACCTCATTTTGCTGAAATATTACTTCCCCTATATTCTCTTTGTAACAGTTTATCTCATGATAAAATTACAAAGATAAATAGTTGGCCTGATCAATGTTTAGACGGATTTTCGAAAGCCAAAGACGCAATAAGTAATGCAGTAGTTTTAGCTCATCCTTGCAATAATGACGATACTATCTTATCTCTCTCAGTCGATTGTTCTAACCTTGCTATGGGTGCAATTTTAGAGCAAAAAGATAATAAGGGATTTCTTGCTCCTTTAGCATTCTTTTCCCGTAAATTAACCACAGCACAAACCAATTATTCGGTTTTTGACAAAGAACTTTTAGCATTATATACTGCAATTAAACATTTTAAGTTTATACTTGAAGGTCGAAAGTTTAATTGTTTTACAGATCACAAACCTTTAATCAACGCTTTATTCACAAAAGCAGAAAGATCTCCTCGTCAAATACGTCATTTAGAATACATAGCTCAATTTTCTTGTAAAATACAACATGTTAAAGGAAAACATAATGTAATAGCTGACAGCTTGTCACGTATTTACGACACTTCTTCCTTAAAACAAGATATTTTACCACTTCAACTTAAAAATTCTCCCTTCCTTAATGTTAACTTTGACCTAAAGTTGCTTAGTGAAGCTCAGGAGAAAGATTCAAATCTCAACTATTTATTGTCAGATAAATCATCACTAACTAAAACCAATTTCATTTTAAAAAAGATACAAATTCCAGATTCAAATGATTTTATTTGGTGTGATATTTCTCGTGCAAAAGTCAGACCTTTTGTCCCACTTATTTACAGACGAACGATTTTCGATATTTTTCACAACTTATCTCATCCTGGTATTAAAGCCACTAGACTGTTGATTTCAAATAACTATTTTTGGCCGAAAATGAACACAGATTGCAATTTATGGTCAAAATCGTGCATTAACTGTCAAGCTGTCAAAGTCAGTCGACATACGCGAAGTGCTCTCGGGAACTTTTCCATTCCGAAAATCAGATTCGACCACATCCACATAGATTTGGTAGGACCATTACCTCCATCCAAAGGTAACTCTTACATTCTTACGGTGATTGAACGATTCACTAGGTGGCCGGAAGCGTACCCTCTTCGCGACATCACAGCAGAAACAGTTGCGCGTACTTTATTTCAAAACTTTGTTTGTCGATTCGGTGTTCCCTTGTCAGTAACGACTGATCAAGGAGTACAATTCGAGATTATTTAATGAATTTGCAAAGTTTTTAGGTTTTCATAGAATACGTACAACTCCATATCACCCAGAAGGCAACTCTTTAATTGAAAGATTTCATCGCTCTCTTAAAACTTCCTTGTTAGCTAGAGCCAATACATCACATTGGACAGATGAATTACCCATCATTTTATTAGCATTTAGGACAACTCCCAAGGAAGATCTGCAATGTTCACCTGCTGAACTCATATATGGTCAAACCCTTCGTTTACCTGGCGAATTTTTCGTTGAATCGTATAATTCCCCAGATATTCCTTATTTCATTGACAAATTACGCATTTATTTTAATAATTTAAAATTTGTTCCTCCAACTTCGCATGGCAATTACAAAACTTTTGTTAGTTCAGATCTTGCCTCTTGCGATTTTATTTTCGTTCGCATTGAACGTTTAAAACGTTCATTTACTCCTTTATATGAAGGACCGTTTAAAGTTTTATCTCGTTCAGATAAGTTATTTACCTTTAAGAAAGGAGCCAAAGTCATAACTGTCAATATTGATAGGGTTAAACCGGCTTTTGTATTAGTTGACAGATGTGACACTTTGCCTACCCCGATTAAAAAAGTACGTTTTGCAATCGACACGTTGATTGATTGACTATTTTCTTTTTTAACGAGGGGGTGTATATAGCGACTATAGCGACTCACTCACTGGAAATCGAGAAGTTACAAAAGCGAGAAGTTTCCATGGAGTCGCTAAGAAACAAAAAGGAAAACTCGATCCATAATGGAGAAGTTTCCATGGAGTCGCTAGGAAAAATAAAAAACATTCGATATAAAAATACAATATCAATCTACTTAAAAAATACCAAAATCATATAAAATATGAACATGTATTAATAACAAATATACGTATATTAACTTCCATTTTAATTTTATTTATAGCGATAACGCTATAGCAGTCTTTTACCGTTTTGGAACGTATCTTTACTGCATTCAGAGCTTTGATAGCTGCTTGACTGTCAGTGATGATGCGGATTCTTTTGTCAGTATATGACCTCCGGATCATTTCTTGTGCACAGATTTCTATGGCTGTGACTTCTGCTTGGAACACCGTTGCGGTACTGCCCAGGTTCAGACTGATGTCTGTCCCTGGTTGGTCCCCCGTAACACCTGCTCCAGTACTTCTTGACGTTTTCGATCCGTCAGTATACCATATGGTATCATTTGGATGTCTTCGCAGTTGCCTTGTTCCTTCCTCTTCCCTATCGGGTATGTATACCCTGAAGGTCTTTGTGAAGTTGTGGCTTGTGCTGATTCTATCTGACTGCATATCTAGTAGTCGATTTTTTCTTATTTGTTGGAATATTTCGGTGTGGTATCCTATTCTTGGAATGGTCCCATGTCCGTTTATTTTCAGCCTGTATGCCGCCAACAGTGCCTCACTCTCCACTACTAATTGTAGTGGGGGCAGGCAAAGTAGCGCTTCCATGGCTGCGGTAGGCGTTGTTGACATTGCTCCCGTTATGCCTAGACATGCTAGTCTTTGTACTTTCCGTAGTTTTCTCATTGCCTCCCCTTTTCCGGCTTTATGCCACCAGATCAGGGAGGCATAGGTTATTATTGGTACTACAACCCTTTGGTACAGCCAGTGCACCATTCTTGGTTGCAGTCCCCAATTTTTACCTACCATTCTTCTGCTGGCCCATAAGGCCCGCGTAGCTTTGGTAGTCACTATATCTAGATGAGCATTGAAGTTTAATTTGGTGTCTAGAATCAGTCCCAAGTATTTGACTTCATTGCTCACCTGCAATTCGTTTCCCCGGAGATATAATCTACCCAGGTTGAGTTTCCTCTTTCTTGTGAAGGCGACCTCAGTGGTCTTCCCTGGACTCACGGAAAGACCTTCCTGGGTACACCATTCGTCTACCATAACGAGGGCTCGCTGCATCTTTTCCGCTGCAGCGCCCTCGTATTTTCCTGTTACCAGAATGGCAATATCGTCTGCATAACCTTGCGCATATATTCCACGCTGTTCCAGTCGAGATAGGAGTTCGTTCGCAACCAGGCACCGATTGCCCTTAGATCGCAATAAAATGAGTGGTTCAGCTTTTTTGACCTCCGAGACCTTTGACCTTCTATATTTTAAATTGCCCAAGGGCGCCATTCTTGCACCCCGCGGATTATGGTTAAGTATATCAAACAATACTAGAATCAATCATATAATAAAAGTTGAACCCTCATTCAAGGTTACATGGCTCGGCGACGCGACTATAATGGGGTATTTTCCTATTTTTTTTTATTGAATAATATCATAGAATATGTACAAACAAGTCTTCCAATACAGATTTCCGCGAAAATAATTATCGATTTTTTGAGAAAACAGAAGTTAAAATAAGCGGACCAACAGGTGTTTTAAACTGGTGATGTAGGTAGTTTGGCCAATGACGTAGCTGGACTGTATGGATTTGTTGATAGAATGGTTTTATGCAAAACAGTGTGGTGTTACCAAGATGAAATTCCTTCTCTAGTTCTAGCAAAGATAATTGAAGAAAACAGGAGTATAAAGCTTATTTATTAAATCAGTTTTAATATATTTATCCACGATATTTAATTTTCTTATGTAAAAAATAATAATAGGCGTGAATTATTAAATATTTTAAATAATTTTTAATGCCGATTTGATTTTTAAAAACATATTTAGCAAAACATGACAACAATATCAACGGCTAGTCAAATGACAGATGTGTTCTAACGTCGCCGTCGCGCGTTGTGTTGATTTGAAGCATTTCAGTTTCTTTCATCGAGGTATTTGCTGTAATTTACAAATAGTAGATAATGTTATTTAAAAGGTATTTTATAAAAGTTGTGGAAACATAAATATAAGTGCTTCGGAAAAAAAATTTGTAACTCCGAAAAAGTGGAAGTAGTGTCAGCTGACGGCACGCAAGAAATGTTGCTACATAATCCTCGTCGTAAGTTTTGTTTACATTTTTAAGATAACTTCTGCATAATAACAAAAATAAATACCTTTTAATTCCTTCAAAATACATGTGTATAATATTTATTGATATTCAAGATATTGAGAAAAATAGAAGTGTCATAGGTAAAATAATGTAAACACCCAATTTGGCATTCATATAAGTTAGTTACAGTCTAAGCGAAAGTTGTCTATGATTGGTTAAATTATTTCCCGCCAAATAAAATCATTTGAAATCTGTGTCTAGACGGGCGTATTCTTATTTCTTATTATTATTTAAGAAACTATTGTTTTGGTTTAAATTGATTATGCAGTAATTGTTAAAATAATAACTTTACTTGATACATATCACCAAAACTGAATTAAACAAAAAAAATGGAAAATACCCCATTAAAAAAAAAAATTACAAAGGCTTATCAAATAAATGTAGCTCAGTGACGTGTGACACGATTGACAGTTCAATTCATCACTTTCCCAGAGCTAAGATATAGTGAGGAACCGGAAGACAAATGCTTTTTATTTGTTTTCGTTATACCTCCCTCAAAAGTATACTCTAATCCCATTGTTTTGTCGATCGTAAGTGATGCTTTATGTACCAAATACTTGTTACCGTGGGGAACGGATCGTTATTTTTTATAACGGCCCTAGGGAAATAAAGTGAATTTGGGAAAATTTTCTCTTTTATATAACAAGTATTAAATGTTTCAATTTTTTTGGAAGTAAATCCAGCCAAGCCTTACTTGATATATCTTCTGTGCCCGACATAATTTTCAAAAAAGTGAAAAGCTATTATAATAATATGATTTAATTTATCTTGACAGTAGTTGTCATTTGAATAGAAGCCGCGTCCTAAATTTATTTTATTGACGGTTGCCATGGTTATTCCAAGCATTGCTACCTTTACTACTTGTATTAGCACATATGAAACCTGACTCAAATAATTATAGTTTTCCACTAGTTTTCTCAATGTTTTTTTTAGTTTCATGGGTATGACGAAAAATATAATATGTACCGCGGGTCGTACAATGATGCTCACCTTAAACTCACCACCCTTTGAGATGTTCCTTTTCTAACACGCCCCACTACAAATAAATTATACATTCCGACATTCCGTATTTTAGGTCAGAGTGGAGACTGACGTCATACTTTTATTAGTTTTATTAGAATGTGACCAGTTGTTAGCTTAGGGTTCTGTATTTCAGAGATTTTGAATGATATCAATTTTATTTATAACTTTCTCTCTCCACTATTCATTTATCTGATTTACGGATTCTGGACGCTAATAGATTTTCATAAATTATTAACCTAACATTGTTTGCAATAAAAACTGGCAATGTAAATACATTAAGTAAACAAGACAATTCGAAAAGTTAATGCAACCGGTTACCTCAAAAAAGATTGGAATCCAGAAATGAAGGTATTAAGTTGAATATACGTAATAATTCATCAAAAACAAACAAGACAGAACTATTAGTATCACTTATAATGAAATTAATTGTGGTTAATTAATCATCCTAGTTTTGGAGTCTTGTGATTTTTCATTAAAATGAAGCGGTTAATAATTCCGTGATTTTGTCACACCTATTGGCGAAGTGCAAGAAAATGTAATGTTTTCGACAAACACATCATTTTTAAAATGCACACATAGAATGGTAAACGTTTTTTATTATATTTGAAAAGTATTGAATAATTTTCCAAAGAAATGTCAATGTGAATTTTTTTTAATATTTATTTTTATAATTTATATTGTTATTCCAACGTATGCAGAGAATTAAATTTAATTGGTAGTTTTTAAAATTAGATACAGAGTCGAATTTTGAGAAACCTTCACTTGCAATCGGCCCAGAGTTTAAAATGTTTAATTTTTGAAGCAAATTTACAATTACGCCTATTTGTATTATTATTATTATTCGATTTTCCGACAGAAACTATGCGCTAAGACCGTATATTTCATATAAATACATGGGTTAAGGTGATCGATGGAATATCAGTGTATATAGGGTGATTCATTTTGACCATCTATTAGAAGTATATATGTAAGAAAAATAATATTGATCTGAAAATTTTTGGCAATGGTCCTAACTGGGTAGGATCTATTCAACGAAAACATTTTTCCGGTTATACTGAAAGTTGATCCGAAATTTGTTATTTTAAATAGAATGCTCCCATTTTAATTTTTTTCTAGATTCTACAGAAAATTTAAAGGACATTCCGTTAAAGGTTCCTTATACCTAAAATCAATATTTCCTGAGATATTAATTTTTTTCTTAAATTTTGACAGAAAAGTTGTATTATATAAAAATTATTACCTTAGTAATAATAATTGATAGACGTTGATTTTTTTAATGCGGGTAAGACAAGGCATTGGAGTTATTCATCATGTAAAAAAATTATCGAATATTAAAAAAAAAGTCTTTTAAATTAATGACAGTTGACCATATAAAAACAGCAAACTATTATTTTTTCACGTGATCTCAATTATTGTTATTGAGATAGTTATAGGAACTTTTATAATCCACAATATTCATAATAACTAATTACTACGTAGGAGCAACAGGGGCAGAGAAAATTGCAAAAACTTGCATTAAAGCAGAATATTCGCTTTTCTGGCTGCTGTAAATCGTAAAATATTAACAATAAAGAAAGATTGTTTAAATAAAAGTAGCTCTTTTATTCCCTACAATATTAGTAATGCCCAATTTAGAGCAGAAGTAACAGGAAAGGAGATAATCTAGAAAAATCTATTTAGAGCGCAATTTTTAAACATGGCGGCGGTAAGGGGAATCAAATTTTGAGAAGAAAAGGTTCTATGCAATTTTTCATATGAACTGAAGTTATAACGACTTGAAAATTGGGATTTTAACTAGAAAAAGAGGTATTTCAAACAGGTTTTTGTCAAATAACTCGAAAACATGCAAGAGACAAATAAGAAAGTTACTAAATTGAGGATGAATATCCTTTTTTTCTAATTTCTGTAGAATTAATAGTTTTGGGGATCTGGAAGTATAAAGGTGGCGTCCGAAAATATATAAGAAGTATTTAGTTTAAATGTTAAATATTTTAGAAATTATGGCACTTACCTTAAAAATGCCAATTATCAAACTGAAAGTCAATTAGGCTTTCAAATCATTGTTTGATTATTTCTATAACATAAAAAACGAAAAAGTTATAACAAAAACAATGTACTTCTTCACATTTTTTTAAACAAAAGACGTCGCCATTTTGTTAATGTAATTAGTCAGTAATTAAAAAATATATTCCTATATACTATTATTCGTTAATATATAGTATGACCTAGACATTCAAATTTTTTCGTTCATTTACAGCGCTTGGTTTAGAAAAATATGGTATTTTAAACTGTAAAGGGATTTTAGAAAAAAAGCGTAGCATATTTCTTTGCAAATATCTCAATAAATATTAGTTTTAGTGAAAAAATAGTGGACCCGAAAAATTAAGCTTATAAATTGAGAATGAATTTGATTTTGTTATATATTTGTGTAAGATTGACAGTTTCGAAGATATTTAAGTTTATAAAAGGTATCCGACCACTTATAGGATGAAGTATTTAGTTTAAATGTTGAATATCTTAGAAAGTGACACTTTTATTCAAAATTTTATGGGACAAAGTTAAAGATAATAATTAATCTATTTTTAAAACGATTTTTTGCTTCTTACTATATCATAAAAAATAAAGAAGTTGTGGCTGATACAATGTGGGTTTTCACATTTTCTTTTAACAAAATGTTGCCATTTTGTTGTTGTAATTGCCCAGTAATTAACTTTTTTTTTTCTTAAAAAAATGCTGTTTTTCGTTAATATAAAGCATTACCTAGATGCTCAATTTGTCAGTTTAAAACACCTGTTTTAGAAAAAAATTTCATCCGCCATATTGGAGCCGCCATTTCAATTCTTAAATTTTGGCCTCAGATTCGTAATTAGCGATCCCAGAAAAATAAATAACTATGCTATGTTTCAAAAATTAACCAGTAATACTTTTTCAATTATTGAATATTAGCATTTTTGGATGACCTCTATATCTCAATTACCAAGTGTCGAATCGAAAATCAAGTAACACATTCTTGAGGCACTTTTTTGAGTAGAATCCGTTGTTGATAAGAGAAGAAAATTATGCATGCCTCAGTTTTCGAGATATAGATATAACTTGTGTTTTTTAAATGGAACACCACAATTTAACGTGCTTTAAAACGATGTAATACTTGACCCTGGGATGGGTCCTACCACCGCTTAAGGATTTAAGTTTCGAGATCAACAATACCCAATAAAAGTACCCCCCTTGATAATAAAATTGACGGATCCGAGCGTTTGTCGAAAAAATGATCATAGAAAGAGAAAACACGCCAGTTTCGTTTTCGGTGGGCCATCCTGTATAATAGGTATGGTGTAGGTAATCACTATATATTGGTGAATTTTACTGATGTTTGCTAGTACATCCTTAGAATATTTCAGCTTTCGAAAGTTTTCTAATTGACCATTAATTTTCTGAATCACCCTGTATTACTTACTTATAGCGTCAGTTATTTTATATGCATTGCCATTTATACTGCAAGCATAATCAGATCAATTTTATTTATTCTACTGAATATCCGATACGTCCCACAATCAGATAATTGAAGAATGAAAAGAGAAATGAAATGAAATAAAAAATGTTTACTTATCCACATTGCATAATTCCAGGCCGTCCTGTATCCCACAATGTTAGTCGCCACTCTGACCTAAACTACCGAATTTAATTATTTGTAGTGGGGCGTGTTAGAAAAGGAGCATCTCAAAAGGTGGTGAGTTTAAGGTGACGCCAATTGTACAATGCAATTTTTTTTGGTCTCGAATACTTGCAAACATCGGCCCTACAGGTCTCGGCTTGCAAACTGTATTCTGGACCAAAAAAACTGCACTTACTTTAATCCCGTAAAATTGTCATAATAAAAAGAGATTACTTAATGTTAAATCAGGTATCTATGCTTTTTTAATATGTTGTATAGGATTAAAAATTAACGTTAAATCCAATTTATCGACCTCGGCAGACCTCCGGGTCTTGGTCAAAAATCCAAAAAACTACGAGATTTTTGTTTTTTTTTTTTCAGTTTTTGTCGATTTTGACACCTAAGGCCCACATTTTTGGTAAAACTAATTTAGCATTTTTTAAAAACAGACCAAATTTGCTATAAAATTGGTAGCAGAGCGGACTTTGTAGGGTAATAGTATCCGAGATACAGCTGTTCAAAATTTTGCAAAATTTTCATTTTTCGACATTTTTAACAATTTCTAACTTAAAAATCTGTGAAATATGTACTACTACTATAACTAGGTTCAGAAAATTCATTTTACCCCAAACCCAAGCCCCAAATAGGGTCAAAGGGGGGGGGCAAAAAATGCCCCCCCCCCCAATATATAGTACTATTATAGTGAATGGATCGGAAAACAAGAAGGAATATTTAAAAAAATATATATAAAATAATCACTTGTAAACAGATCTCATACTTTTTAAACAACTTTAGCTCTCTTGGACGGTCCGGGAGTGTCGTCTGTGTCGCTGTTTTCTCTTATCTCTTCTTCTTGACCCCAGAAAAGATTATCCAACGCCTCGTCAACTGATTCTTCTTCGAGGTCTGGGGAGTGTATATTGTATATTTATACTTAAATCAGAAGCATTGTCGCATGACTGTCCACTGCAATGCGCGCAAACCGTTCAACATTTTAATCCAGATTTTTGTGACAACATGCATTGCTACAGCCCCTCTTGCAGCTGCATGATATTGAGGTGATCGCTGGTAAATACATTGATCTTCTAGTCATTCTCACTGGCATTACAAAGAAACACACAATCTTTTTCCAAAAATGTGGGAGAGGAAAAAAATCGGACGCGACTTTTTCAAACGCCTCCTCGAAATACAAGTCTCCTAACTCTTTCTATTTCTGCATGCCTTCATGATGTGACTCTACATCGGCACTGGTCGGGTAAGGAAAAATGAAATTATTTGCTATAATCAAAAAACATCCAGACCTTGAGGATAAGACTGCTATAATTTATAAATCAAATGCCACACCTGAGTAAATTGCCGAAGCAGGAGAGGTGATCATCGTTGCGCTATATGGAGGCAAACATTCAAGCCAGAATCTAAATGATTTACGCTTCCAGTTGTTTGCGAGGGCTACAGCAAAAATTAATTTCAATCTTGCTAGATTGCCTCCAACCCAAAATGCTGCACGAAGTAAAAATAAGACCAGGTAAAATTAAATAATAATTATAAATATTACTTCTTTAATATTACAATTTTTACTATACCTTCAGATGCAGAAGTGGCTGTGGAAAAGAATCTTGTTGATTTGGGGTGAGTGGGCACGTCTCGAGGCATCATGCAGCTGCAAGAGGGGCTGTAGCAATGAGTGTAGTTGCAAAAAATCTGGATTAAAATGTTCGACGGTTTGCACACATTGCGGTGGACAGTCGTGCGACGACAATGCTTCTGATTTAAGTATAAATATACACTCCTCAGACCTCGAAGAAGAATCAAACGACGAGGCGTTGAATAATCTCTTCTGGGCTCAAGAAGGAGAAGAAAAGATCAGAGAGAACAGCGACACAGACGACACGGACGACACTTCCGGACCGCCCAAGAGAGGTAAAGGTGTTTAAAAAGTGTAAGATGTTTATAACTGTTTTTTTTTATACAGTATGTCCGCGGATGGGGTTTACAATATGTGTAATTGCTAAATTTTTTAACTTTTTGAGAAAATGTTATTCTTTATAAAAGTTTTTGCTTGCCTAAAAATAGTGACGTTGAGACAAATTACAAAAACTTAAAATTTCGTAAGAGTAAGCTGGTTATATTTTTTATTTGAGAACAAAATGTTATATAAAAATGTTGCTTCGAATTATATGGTCTGTCCAAATTCAAAATTTCACTTGAATATTGCAATATTTCGAAATAAGTGGATTTTTATTAAAATACTTAGTGGGTTTTGTCAATTTTTTTTATTTTTATTTTATTTTGACAAATACTACAAGCTGTAGAAATTTGGAATCCTATTTTAGGAACATCCTGTATAATTCTTGTAATGTTCTATTTGATTGTTAGGTGCGTTGTTATCTAATTACGTCTACATATCATGACATATCTGCATTAAAAAATTATTTTTAAAATGTTAACTGTCGATTTTTTTAATAGAGTACTATGGAGACGGTCGAAATTCATACCGTTACGTTCTTCAACAATTTAGTAAGAAATTTTCCAGTGTGTATGTTTCGAGAAGAAATCGAGCCCACCATTTGCAGGAGGTTTAAAAAACTTGCATCCAAAAAATTTTGAAACGGAATAAAATATTTCCATACAAAACTCATTTTAACCATACCTTAGAAGCAAAACGACTAGATTTCTGTTTATAGATTGGAAATGAAATTTTAAGTGGCAACACGAATTTTTATAAATTTATCATGTACTCCGACGAGTCAACGTTTTCAGCAAATGGGACTGTAGCTTCACAACATGTGAGGTATTGGGGTGAGACCAATCCCGAATTTAGAATTTTTACTGAAAGGCAATATTAGAAAAAAGTTAATGTCTGGTGCATTTGCATTTATAAATTCAGAATTTTTTATCTGATATTTACTCGCCTTGTTCGAATGCAATTAACTAAATAAAAATTTGATAAAAACCGAGAAGTATTTTACTAAAAATTCACTTATTTCGAAACATTGCAATATTCAAATGAAATTTTGAATTTGGACAGACCATATAATTTGAAACAACTTTTTTATTTTACATTTTATTCCAAAATTAAGAATATAACCAGTTTACTTTTACGGAATTTTAAGTTTTTGTAATTTTTAAGCACCCCGTATAAAAAATACAATTTTTTTCTCAACTTCAAGCGAAAACTTTATAAAGAATAACATTTTCTCGAAAAGTTAAAAATTTTGGCCATTACACCTATTTTAAACCCCATCCGCGGACATACTGTTTATTGTTTTAAATATTCCTTCCTCTTTTCCGATCTATTCACTATGATAGTACTATACAGTGTGTCCCAGGATAAATGTAACAAGAGGTGTAATGGAATTTTGGAATGGTATTTGGGGATTGAGTCCTGCTTGTTATAGAACTAAAGTATACCAAAAATGACTTGAATTGGTGTTCTACAGGATGTTTTATAAGCGAAGTTGTAAAAATCACCATTAATAAAGTACCTTTATTTTTCAAAATATGAAAAAATTCCACTAAGAAAAGTTATTTAGAATGCAATTTTATACCTCTATACCAAATTTCAGGAATATAAAATTATTTTTTTGAAACTTCCCATTTTTTCAATAACTTAGTATTTTATTTTGAATCATTCAATTAAAACTGCATAGAAATTATTTTTTGTTATTTAATATTTAAAGTTATGTAGAAGCTAAAAGTAGGCTATGAGAAAAGCAGTGGATGATTAACATTTGCTCCTACACAACTTTAAATATGAATTCAACTCTTAATTTGCAAAAAATGGGAAGTCTCAAAAAAATAATTTTACATTCCTGAAATTTGGTATAGAGGTATAAAATTGCATTCTAAATAACTTTTCTTAGTGGAATTTTTTCATATTTTGAAAAATAAAGGTACTTTATTAGTGGTGATTTTTACAACTTTGCTTATAATACACCTTGTAGAACACCAAATCAAGTCATTTTTGGTATTAGTATAGGAAATAGCGTGCAAATTCGATGACGAGTGGTTACCGTCTGCCAGTCGGTAATCGAAGAGACCATATAAATACAATTTTTTTTTCTCTCTGGAACTTTTTGGTATGGTGGGGGGATAGGGAGGGGGGCATTTATCTTTAGATCGAATGATTATCGATATCTGTATCTGTCCGCATAGGTAGTTAGTATATGTACTTCACATACCTCAATTATGCTAGCAGACGAAACTTCCGAACGGCGCGCGCGCTAACCGGAAAAAGAAACTAAACATTTTTTTTTCTTTTTCCGGTTAGCGCGCGCGCCGTTCGGAAGTTTCGTCTGCCAGCGTAATTGGGGTATGTAAAGTACATATACTAACTACCCATGCGAACAGATATCGATAATCATTCGATTGAAAAATAAATGTCGAAAAATTAAAATTTTGCAAAACTTTGAACAGCTGTATCTGGGATACTATTTGATCTACAGAGTTCGCTCTGGTACCAATTTGTAGCAAATTTAGTTTACTTTTAAAAAATGCTAAATTATTTTTACCAAAAAAATAGACCTTAGGTGTCAAAATCGACAAAAACTGAAAAAAAAAACAAAAATCTCGCAGTTTTTTGGATTTTTGACCAAGACCCGGAGGTCTGCCGAGGTCGTAAACTTGGATTTAACATTGATTTTTAATCCTATATAACATATTAAAAAAGCATATATACCTGCTTTAACGTCAGGTAGGATGTATAAAGTTACTGTATTACCTTGGTAGATAAATAACTATTAAAGACACTTTTTGGTGCCTATGACAGAACAATTTGAAAAATAAACTACTGGTTATATAATAATTATTTATTAAACTCAGATATCAATATACAATATATAATATGTATATATAATACGTATACCTTTATAATTGTGTATTATTAAAACCCGTTATGCTACGAAAAGTATCATGATTAAGACCTAATTTAAGGGAGAGTTGTTACGTAGGGTGAAATAGAGTGAATTGAAAATGTTTGAAAATTGAGGTATACCGGGTGGCTCAACCGACAGGTACACTATTGTAACTTTTGGATGGGCGAATGGATTTTTTTCAAATTTGGCGTAGTGAAATGGGATGAAATTTCCAATTATATGATGTAAAGAACCAAAATGGCTGATTTCCGGTTTCGAAGCAATTTACATGAAAATAAAATTTTTAAATGGGACAATCTGTATATTTTTGAATATTTGGATCCTGCTGACCAAAATACATATGATCTGACCTTCAAATATTATTTTGATTTTCAAAATTTTTTAATTTAATTATAAATTTAATACAAAGAGAAGGTAGGCATTATGCACATAATTTTCTTCGTAATTTGAAGGTCTAATTAAATGACAGGTTGTCCCATGGGAGTTTAATTTAAAAAAAAAATAGTTTCCGTTGAAAAAACAATATCGTTGAACTTAATGAAGAATAAATCGTGATTATTGTTAGTCTCTGAAGAAATAATATTTTAAAAGTACTTTCAGGCTGATTTTTAAGAATTTTGGCAAAATCGCGGCCTTCTCTGATTAAAACTAAAAATTAAAAAAAGCCTATATTTTTTTGAAATCAAAATAATACTTGAGGATCAGATTATATGTATTTTGGCCAGCAGCATCCAAATGTGCAAAAATATACAGGTTGTCCCATTTAAAAAATTGATCTTCATGTTAATTGCATCGAAACTTCTTCATCCCATATCACTAGGTACACAAAATTTGAAAAACTTCATTCGCCCGTTCAAGAGTTACAAGAGTGTCCCTATCGGCTGAGCCACCCGATATAGGTAAACTGTTTTAAATCTATTTCTTTGATTCCCCAGCTTGTTCTATTATTTCTTCGATAAGAGGTGAAGGATTATTGACACTAACTGAACCATCCCAGTGATTCCAACTTTTAATTTCTTCAAAAAGTCTTTTGCCAGGACTTTCTACAGCACTACATTGGCAATGAGCTAACAAAATGTAATCTGGCGATATTGCTCCTATGCTCAAACCATATTCAATTAGGGCTTTGGCCTTTTGTAGTGATATACGTGGCGGAAGATGACTTAAAAAGCATCCAATGAAGGATATTATTATTGATGAGCTATTATAATGTCGTATATGTGGTGATCCTACAACACGCCAACCTCTTCCTTCATACGCATTGCCATCAGAACCAATCAGAAAGTTATAAGAAATATCATTCCATCCTCTACTTTCGATATGAAATGTTTGCATAAAACGAACTAATAATGTATTCTCAGCTTGAGTAAAACCTTCTTCCGTGGCTGTATGACCTTAAATTTAAAGATATTAATTATTATAACAGCAGAGAATAAGAACAAATATTAAAACTTATATTAACCGCTAATGGCAAACAATTTTAAGGCTTTTGGTTCTTGTATAGACACTAAATCACAATTTTATTTTTACCCCTTTTAATATTGGAGTGGCGGTGGTAGAGGGGGTGGCTATTGCCAAAGAAAATTGAGACATTTAGTTCTTGTATACACACTAAATCCCAATTTAATTTTTTACCCCCATCAATAGCAGGATGGGGTGGCAATGGGGTTATAGAAGGGGTGGCTAATACCAAAAAATGTTTTTGATGCCTTTGGTTCTTGTGTACACACTACATCATAACTTTATTTTTTACCAATTTTAATAATAATGTGGGGGTGGTAATGGACGTGATAGTGGGGGTGGCTGATGTAAAACGATGTAAAATTTAAGACCTTGGCATCTCGTACATGTCCTAAATCCCAATTTTAAAACCTCCTACTTGCTTGCTTTACCTATTTACCCTCATTTACCCCCGAACTCTTCAACGAAATTAGATCAAAATATAATCTAGTTCCAGATCTCATAATAGGTCTGTTCCAAGTCTTATATAAAACCGTAATTTGTCGGTTCAACACATGCACCATATGTTTTTGGGAACGCCAAGTATTAATTTGCCTAACAACATAATCAACTGGATTAAATCGTATCTGGAAGAGCGAACCTTGGTCACTAAAGTTAATGGCACTACATCTGCACCACATGACGTTAAGCTTGGGGTTCCACAGGGTTCGGTGCTGGGACCACTGCTGTTTCTGATATTTATAAATGATCTGCCAGAACATATCACTAGTGGTATTCTCACAATGTACGCGGATGATACTACAATAACTGTATCCGCAGAATCCCCTCAGGCGCAATAAAATGTGCAATATGTGAATTTGACACTTGTTGTCAACGAAACAGACTAATCATGAACAGTAAGAAAATCAAATGCATACATTTTTTTATTCGAAAGGATATTACGAGTGATATTCAACTGGTAGATGGTATTGAATTTTCGGATTCAGTAGTGTTTCTAGGTACTCACCTGAATAATAGACTTACCTGGGATGATCAGATTGACAATGTTAGTAAAAAACTAAATAAGGCCTACTACGCCATTTTACAAATGAAAGACACCTTGGATATCTCGGGTCTTTTAAATATATACTATGCAATGGCATATTCACACATCTCCTTGAATATTATTAGCTGGGGTCGTAGTAAAGACTTCAGTAGAATTTTCATTGCACAAAAGAAAATTCTAAGATTAATATTTAATATGAAAATTAATGAAAGTTGCCGACAACTTAAAGATAAAGACTTGTCAACTGCACCTGCTATTTATATATATATATATATATATATATATATATATATATATATATATATATATATATATATATATATATATATATATATATATATATATATATATATATATATATAACCTTCGTACAAAGAAATCTTCATTTATTTGAAGCTAATTCCGCTGTCCATGATCACAGTACAAGGCATGGCAATCTCTTACGTATCCCCCGACACAATACCACTGCATTTAAACGATCACCAACCTATAATTATATAACATTTTATAATAAACTACCAGCCCAAGTAAAGAACATACAGGGTCATTCACGGAAAGCGGGTATTAGACGTTTCTTGGAATCTGTCGAGTTCAGAAATTTGAAAATTGGTATGAGGGGGTTTTTGGATATGGCGGATCCAACGAAAATATTTTCATGCTTGTCCTACTTCCGCTTATACCGGATGTAGCACCTAACTTTGTTGTTTTAAATGGAACATCCTGTATTTTATTGCATATTTCGATTCCTCATAAAATTTTAGCTTAGGTTTATGTACCATAACATACTCTTAAACATACCGGTTTTCGAGATAATTAATATTTTTGGAGATTTTTGACGGTTCCCACCCTTCGGGAAAAAAATTGATATCTTCTATCATGTAGCCGATTAGGAAATTTTCTTTTCAAACTCTTACAAGCATCCTATGATCTAACTAAAAGTTCTCTTATGTTTTCACAATATCATACAGAGTATTTTATTTTCACCGTCGAACATTGTTTTAGTTCAAACGTCAAAAAATCATTTTTTTCAAATGGAACCCCCTGTATATTTTCACAGAATCTAATAGAGGATTTAATTCTGCATCGATTGATATTACCATTCTCTCTTCGTTTTCTTATTATGGACGAATATTTGTTAAACGTACAAACAAAATCAGCACTGTTTGTTAGTAGGCAATACAAGTCTTAACTTGGTTCCTTTTTTATCATAAACGAGAATAATCATGTAGATAATTGATAATCATTTGTTTATTATCAAGATGACAGCTTCAAAAACGAGAGATTAGATTTATAACAAATACTTTGGAACAAAAATTTACAAAATTAATGAATACTGAATATAAATGTTTAATGCAGCAACTGTTCAAAATGCCCTCCAAGCCAATATCCTGGAATTCACGGCACTTACAGTGGCTTGGCTAATTTCATGGGGATTTATTTGCTAAAATGTAGCCCGTTCTCTATTCTTTGTTAGTAGCAGGCATAAACAATATTTTTAATACCTCCAAGGTCCAAAGTCTAAGGGGGTCAAATCAGGGGACCTTGCTGGCCATCTCCAAGGTCCTCGGTAGCCAAACCATCTATCTTCGAACGTCGCTACTAATTCGTCATAAACTTCCTGTGGACCGCAACCATTCATTTGAAAATACATAGAATTATAAATATTTAGGGGCAAATTATCAATAAAAGTTACCGTTCGCAAAATCTTCACATATTTATTGCTATTTAAATTCTCCTCGTAGATATGATACTATCAAAATATTGTTTATGCCACCCCGGCTACTACCAAAGAAGATCCAAAGAAGAGAATATGGACTGCATTTCAGTAAATAAATCCCCACGAAATTCGCCGAGCCCATTGTAAGTGCCATAAATTCCAGGATATTGGCTTGTTTGGAGCAAAACGGAGAGCATTTTGAACAGTTGCTGCATTAAATATTTATATTCAAAGTGTTCATTAATTTTGTAAATTTTTGTGCCAAAGTATTTGTTATAAATCTAATCTCTCGTTTTTGAAGCTGTCAAAAACAAATGATTATCAATTATCTACATGATTATTCTCGTTTATGATAAAAAAGGAACCAAGTTATGACTTGTATTGTCTACTAACAAACAGTGCTGATTTTGTTTGTACGTTTTACAAATATTCGTCCATAATAAGAAAACAAAGAGAGATAGGTTAGGGAATGTAATATCAATCGATGCAGAATTAAATCCTCTATTAGATTCTGTGAAAATATACAGTGGTTCCATTTGAAAAAAATGACTTTTTGACGTTTGAACTAAAACAATGTTCGACTGTGAAAATAAAATACTCTGTATGATATTGTGAAAACATAAGAGAACTTTTAGTTAGGTCATAGGATGCTTGTAAGAGTTTGAAAAGAAAATTTCCTAAACGGCTACATGATAGAAGATATCGATTTTTTTTCCGAAGGGTGGGAACCGTCAAAAATCTCCAAAAATATTAATTATCTCGAAAACCGGTATGTTTAAGAGTATGTTATGGTACATAAACCTAAGCTAAAATTTTATGAGGAATCGAAATATGCAATAAAATACAGGGTGTTCCATTTAAAATAACAAAGTTAGGTGCTACATCCGGTATAAGCGGAAGTAGCACAAGCATGAAAATATTTTCGTTGGATCCGCCATAACCAAAAACCCCCTCATACCAATTTTCAAATTTCTAAACTCGACAGATCCCAAGAAACGTCTAATACCCGCTTTCCGTGAATGACCCTGTATCTAATTATATGATATATAAAAAGGAAGTTAGAACTTTACTTTCTAATGGATGCTATTATAGCGCTGGCGAATTTTTACGTGGTACTTTTTAAATATAAACAAATAAAAATGGATCTAATATGTATATTGACTGAATATTTGCAAGAAATGTGTATGTTACTTATGTTATCTGTTATTTTATTTGTTGCTTGTCATTATTTTATTTATTTATTTTATTTTTTATGTGTGTATACATTTTACAAGGGCGGATCTGGACCTTGAGCTTGGGGGGGGGGGGTAACACTGAACCCAAAATTTTTTAATGAGCGGAGGGGAGAAATCCGAAAATTTTTTTTCTGATAATGAGCGGGGGGGAGAAATCCGAAAAATTTTTTTGATGAGGGAGGAGAAAAATACGAAAAAAATTTTTCGTCCCAAAACCAAAAATAAATTTTTAAAACGAAAGTTATTGGTTTACACAGTCTTGGGGGGGTAATTACTCCGTTAAAAATTTTTTCTTCCCAAAATTAATAAAAATTATAACATTTTAAAACGAAAGTTGGTGGTTTACAGAATCTTGGGGGGGGGGGGGGGGGAATTACCCCGTTATCCCCCCCCCCATAAATCCGTGGTTGACCTTTTATGACTTTTCATATCTGTATTTTATACGGCTTACATGAATAAATATTATTATTATTATAATCTGATAATAGCCATTTAACGATTAGTTTTGTTTTTTTTTAATGAATAAATAACCGTATATTAGATATTGTAACTTACACCATTCTTATGGATGGTGAAGGGTGAGGGAAACGAGGGGGGGTTGATTTAGAATTTTTTCTTCTTTTTTTACTTACCTAACGAAACTGAGTATTTTGAAAGAATTTCCTGCACTAAAGAATCATTTTTTGTTGCAGGTTCTTATATCAATTTCAATGCCACCTCCAAATAAGGGTTGTTTTTTACTTCTTCCCGATGTTTTTAGCCAATTCGGATGACAGATTCGTATTCAGCACCCCAAAATTAGTAAAAAAAAAAAATGGTTTCCACACTTTACCACGGACGGGCCAAAGAGACCTACACCCCCTCCTTAGAGGGGTAAGAAATACTCAGGGGTGATCTGAATTGGCCAAGTCACCTTAAAATGATACAAAAATATCCAACTGTGTATTAGGACTTTTTTTTGTAATTAGGTAAGGCGAGGAGGGTTGAAGAGGTGAATTTGATTTTTTTACTTCTTTTTCTACTTAGTTATCGAAACTTAGTATTTTAAGAGAATTTCCTGCAAAATTCCAATGTCACCCCAAATAAGGGTGGTTTTTTAATGTGTTCCGGAGATTTTTCGCCAAAACGGGTGACGGATTCGATTTCGGTACCTCAGAATTAGTAAAAAAGATGGCTTCCACACTTTACCACGGGTGGGCCAAAAAAGTCCTTTTTTTAACATTGTTCTTTCAAGTCAATAATATAAACTGTTTCAGAGTAAACGTGTGCACAATAGTACATTGTAATACAAGTGTGGCAAGAGCTTCATTACAAAACGATGTATGAAAGTAGGAACACGAGCGCAGCGAGTGTTCCTATCATACGAGTTTTGCAATGAAGCTTGCCACATGTGTGTTATACAGTATCGGCAAACGTTTGATTAGGTACGGCAATAAGAGCAATGTAAATTAAGGGGCGTGTCACACTTTGCTCTGCTAAGGTACTGGAAGTGTGGGTGGTCGGTTAAGTCGTTGAAACTATGCAATACCTAATCCAGGACTTTCCGATACTGTATACTATTTTTTCTACGATTGTGAAGTTATTTCCCTTAAAGTCTTTCAAAATTTTAAATTTGTGAAGATGTAATCGAGGCGTGTGGCAAATTCTTTGCCGCTCGGCGCGGCATGTGGCAAAGTTACACTTTCCGCAGTCATTTTGAAGTCAGAAAATTTGACTTTCAACACAATCGCAGAAAAAAAAGTTACAGACCGACAGACAGATTTTTTTTCTCAAACTTAAAATCTCGACGTTTCATGACATTTTAAGCCTATTTCAACAAAAAAAATTCAATACGTTAGTATTTCCACTCTACTACGTGGATGTGGAAGTAAAAATTGAAAAATATCCGCAAACTGCGGATGTGGATTATTTTTATATAATTAAACATGGATTAATAACAAACAAAAATTTCTAATCGGTCAATATATTAATGTTTAAGTGTATACATGTTATATCAGAAATTACACTTTAGACTTTTTAAAAACTTTATTAAAAATTACAAAAGGATAGTACGTACTATCCTGAATTAATGTTCTAAAGAGTGAATTCTATTAACTGACTTGAAAATGCAAATTTACATATATTTTTAACTTATGAGTTGCTGACTTGAAGAGTTCTAGAACAAAGGAAGCAACATGATGCAATCCTATTGTGGGAAATTGACATGAAATATGAATATGCTGCATAGCTGAAGAAGAGTAGTTGCCATATGTAATATGAGATGCCTGTGAACGCTAACAACTGTAAATATTCTGTGAGAAAGTTCTAAGTTTTCTGGCTGATATGCCATAATTTTATATAACAACTTCCCCCTTATAAAAAAAGTTGATGGTTATACAGCAACTTTTAAAAATAATAAAAAGAAATGAAAAATTGTAAAATTATAAGAATGCAAAAATGTAGAAAAACACTACATATAAAATATAACATACTAAGCGTAAAAATGCAAGGGTTAAACCAAAAAAAAAAAAAATTGAAAAGCAATCAAATGTTAATAAGTTGAAATTAACAGGATTATAAAATATAGTGAGTAATAAAATTCACTGAAGAGTCTTAGCACACAAGTCAATAAAAACACAAAACAGTCTGGGTTTAGCTGAGTTCTATGTCTTCGTCTTTATCATCTTCTCTTCTTAGTGGAGGTCGTCTTCGTAAAGGGAATAGGCTGCTGAATGTCCTGGGAGGTTTACTAGGCCTCGGTGGAGGTGGAGGTAATGTGGAGACACCAATGGCCAATCTTCGTCTTCGTGCTCTGCATTTGTAGAATAAATAGAGAATAGTCCGAAGATTAAAACAATTGTGAAGTAGGTAAACCGTAATAAAGGGTTCTTTGATTAGGTCATCTAGGTCATCTAGGTCCTTTGAAGACTACAAGGAGTTGGTGGAAAAGATCTGGCCTCCCCAGGTATTCGAAAGGGTTGAGGAGGCAGAAGGGAACCCGTTATGGGAGCCGAAGGAAAGCGATCTGGCACTCTGCATTCAAGGAAATGAAGAGCTGAACAAGGGAATAGGGAAGCAATTTAAGATGAGATTTCCCGAGTTAGCTGAGTTGGACAATGACTCGCCGGAGAAAGAAGGGGTCATGCATATTAAGTATGAGACCAGTTCAACAGTGGCCACCAAGAAGAGGGAGGTTAAGGAACGCTTCCTATATAGGATAATGATGGACAGCAGCGAGGAAAACAACCTACGGCAATATATTAAAATGGAAAGAATGGCTGGTGGACAACGGCCGGACAAGGGTAGCTTTACCTCGTACGGAATGTAACTGGAGTAGGGTAAAGAAGATGATGGAATTTATAATGTCCGACACGGACATCAAAGTAATTGGATACTCTCCACCAGGGAAAAGGGGGGAGAAGCAAGATGGAGATACCCTGCACAAGGAAGCTACTGTGACTGTGAAGGTGACAGGAAGAGAGCATATTAGGCGGAATAAGGAAAGGCAGGTACTGTTCCTGAGTAAGGAGGGGGTGGAATATAAGGAACTTCTTACCAAAATTAAGAAGGTTGATATAAAAGCCTTGGGAACAGAGATCACAGCATTAAGGAAGACTAAAAAGGGTGAGAGGCTCATTGAGATCAAAGGGGGGAAAGACGCTGCATCCACGTTAAAGAAGGAGATTGATACGGTCGGAGTCTCTATAAGGACTAGAGGAGCTGATAAGGTGGTTATCATTAAGGATCTCGATGCAGCTATTACAAGCGAAGAAGTACGCAAAAGTCTAGCTGAAGAAATGAAGATCAAGGAGGAGGAAGTGGTCGTGGAGAGGCTAAGGCCATCCTTCGGGGAAAACCAGACCGCCACGGTAAGGCTACCCGAGAAGGAGGCGATGGAGTTAGTGGAAAAAAAAAGGGTGAGAATAGGGTGGCTCAAGTGCAGAATAGCAGAGAGGATAAGAGACACTGAAGGAGACCTAGAAGGGGCCCTAGAAGAAATGGGGCATAGGATTAGGGAGCTAACTAGGAGGACCAGGAAAGACGTAATCGTGGCGGGTGATTTTAATGGCAGAGCTCCTGAAGGGGGAATGGAGTCCACAGACCGCCGAGGAAATGCAATAGTAGAGTGGTCAGCCCAGATCAACCTACAGGTCATAAACGAGGGAGCGACGTTCACATTCGTGAGAGGTAATAGTGGTTCTATCCCAGACATAACGCTGGCCTCAACAGGCACAGTGAGGAGGATTAGCAACTGGAGGGTTCTCTTGGAGGAAACATTGAGCGACCACCGATATATAGAATATGAAGTGGGTCAACGGACCGAAACACCGGTGATACAGGGAAGAGGCTGGAAGTTAGGCCGGTTGGACAGAGGTATCTTCAAGAGAGCTCTTAAAGAACAGGTGACAGGTGGTAATGCTGCAACAGAGGAAGACCTAATCAGAGCAGTTACGAGGAGAGTTATAAGACCAAACGGCTTGGTATATTGGTGGACCGAAGAAATCTCCGATCTCAGAGAGGAGTGTGTTGTGGCCAGAAGGAGATACGTTAGGGGAAACAGTACAAGTGGAGAACGCGGCCTTACAACACTACCGGGAGACAAAGAATAGATTAAGAGATGCAATCAAGAAGTCAAAAAATGACAAATGGAAAGAGTTGTGCCAATACATAGATAGAGACGTGTGGGGAGATGGGTTCAAGATTGCGACGAGACGCATGAAAGCCCCTCCTCCGACTATACCAGCCGAAAAGATGGTGGAGATCGTGAATGCCCTATTCCCAGAAAGGGACGAAATAATATGGAGACCAACGGAGGTGGGAGAAGTTCCCCGTTTTACCGAGGAGGAAATGTCGGAGGCGTGTGGTAGGCTCAAGAGCGGAACGGCTTCTGGACCGGATGAAATCCCCCCGGAAATAGTAAAGCTGGTGGCGGAAGAACAACCTAGGGTAATCCTATGGGTTATGAACCGCGCCCTGGAAAGGGGAAACTTCCCCGAGAGATGGAAGAAGGCAAGACTGGTGTTGATAAAGAAAGGGGACAAGCCACCAGATGAACCGTCCTCATATAGGCCGGTATGTCTACTCGATACGATGGGTAAGTTAATGGAATATCTGCTTCGGGGGAGGTTAGAGGTAGACATTGAAGAGAAGGGAGACCCAGTTCGGTTTTAGGAAAGGGAGATCCACGGTAGGAGCGATAAGGCGCTTAACCGAGATAGCTGGGGAGGCTATGAGGGCCAAGAAGATCTGTGCGATAGTAACGCTGGATGTTCGGAATGCTTTCAACACGGCGGATTGGGGCGAGATAGTTGAGAAGTTGCGAAAATTAAGAATAGCCCCGTACCTGCTCAGGATAGTAAAGAGCTACCTCGAGAACAGGTGGACAGGGCTGGAGGTGGAGGGTACCACCCAGTGGAGAAAAATGACTTGTGGTGTTCCCCAGGGATCGGTCCTGGGCCCAACCTTGTGGAATATAATGTTCGATGACGCATTACGCTTACCCCAACCGGAGAACGTTATGGTGATCGTATATGCCGACGATCTGGCAGTAACAGTCACGGCCAGAACGGTGAGGGAAATCGAGGAGGCGGCGAACACGGCCATTGCAAAAATAGAGACATGGGTAAGGGGCAAGAAGCTCGAACTTGCTCTGGAAAAACCGAGCTGGTAATCATAACCAGAAAGAGGAATCTCCCTATCATGAGAACAAGGGTAGGGGAGCTGGAAATTGGCCCGAGCCAGGCGATAAAGTACCTGGGCATATGGCTCGATTCGAAATTGACATATGGGGTGCATGTGACGAAATTGGAGGAAAAAGCTGGGCAAGTGGCAACAGCCATAGGCAGGCTAATGCATAACACCAGTGGACCGAAGGCCAGCAAGAGGAGAGTGCTGTGTAGCGTGGTGCACTCCATTCTCCTGTATGCGGCCCCGGTATGGGTGAGTGCGATGGCAGTGGAAAGAACGCGAAGAAGACTGGTCAGGGTACAGCGATGTGCAGCACTGAGAGTCTGCAGTGCCTACAGAACGGTCTCCTACGAGGCAGTGCTGATAGTGGCAGGGATCCCTCCCATTGACCTGGCAAAGGAAAGGTGGGAGATATGCGAGGGAAGTGGCAGGAAGGAGGCCAATGATAGACTCTATCAGAGGTGGCAGGAGAGATGGAATATCTCGAGTAAGGGAAGATGGATGAGGAGACTCATTCCAGATATTAAAAGATGGGTGGAGAGAGGACACGGTTGGGTTCTACCTTACTCAGGCCCTAACAGGACACGGATGTTTTGCAGAGTACGTCTACGACATCGGGAAGATTGAAGATCGAGAATGCATGTACTGCGGGGAGATAGACGACGCGGAGCATACTGTGTTCTGGTGTAGCAGGTGGAGAGAAGAAAGGCTACGAGTCATAAACAGGCTAAGCGGCCCAGTTACACCCGATGACATGGTGTTGAGAATGCTAGAATCAGAGGAAAACTGGCAACTCTTGGAGGACATGATAACATCAGTTATGAAAATCAAGGAAGTAGACGAAAGAAACTTGAACCTCTAATTGTTTCAAGGAAGTAGTAATAAGAGGACATCTCTGTGGAGGCAGATTATTTCGAACACCTAACACTAAGATTGACCTGATATTCTGACGATAAGCGAGAGCGGTTCCAGGATATGAGGAAACACTGAAGACAGGGAGGGGGCTCCGCAGGGGTTTTAGCTTGGTTAGAGTCCAGCACTACCCAGCGTGATAGATCCAAGGCGCTGGGTGTCCATGATGGATTTCCCCTTCTCCCCCCCCCCCGCAAAAAGAAGGTCCTTTGAATATTGGTCCAGTTTGTGTTTGGAAATTTCGAAGTCCTTAGTATTTAAGTTGCTTAATTTTAGAGGTTTCAGATTGGGCACTCGAACTTTATCTGGGATTTGGCTGCAAAATTCGTATGGGATTTGGACTGGATGCCTGTCGTCTTTTTCATCTGTTACCTCGTTCGTACTGGCTTGAATTTTTGTGATGCCTACAAAGGCGTAGCAATTTGGCTGTAGCTTTATAACTGAGCTTTTGAGGATGACGTCAGTTTTGGAAGTCTTCTCTGGACAATTGACAGTCACATGCAGAGGTTCCGCATTAATTACTAGCCATACATTTTCTGGACATTATAGCCTTGACTGATGATGAACGATGTCTGGCAGTTTTCTGGCAGCGTTTTGAGGTTTTTGAAAAGACGGGCTTCGCATATGGCGTGGTTGTCAATTGGGTATGCAAATAAATTTGGACATAATTTGGTATTGAAGTTAAGTTGTTTGCATTCTTTGAGGTCCGGGATAGGTATGTACATCAATGAATCATCATCTCTCGCAATGTATTTTTGAGAAGTTGACAAAATGTGATATAAGCCAGTTCTATTATTCAAAATAGGAATGGGATATAATTTAAAAGTAGAATATGTTGCTGGGTCTACTAAAGGTATGTCTAATACAAATATTAATTCTGAGTTTACCTGAAAAGCTTTCAGCTCAATAATGTCTAAATACTGTGCAACTTTTGATAATTTAATTGGAAGTGGTAAATTGTTCCTTTGTAAATTTTGTGAAATCTCTTGCAAAGAATGTACTAGATCCTGATGATTAATAATTGATGTATGAATTAGTCTTGCGAAAGTGATAGAATTTAAAATGTTATTTAAATGATCTTCAATAAATAGGTAACTTGCCATGAGTTGTTCGCAAATACCTAAGAATTTTAGTTTTATATGGGCTATTTGCATATCATGCCCGACACTTAGGATTTCGCGTTCAATTTCTTTTATATCTTTATTAAATGTCTCTTCATCGATTTGTAACTTTTGAATAGTCAAATTGAAGTTTTTAATAATGGAAGTTGTGGCCGATATTTGATTTTTGAATAGGTTTTCTAGCTGATGTTCGTCTTGATTTAGTTTGTTAATGCAGTTAAAATAATACTTGCCGTCTTCTGCGTCTAGATTTCCGGTGATTGATTTGAATATTGTACCTAGGCCGTTTAAAATTCGCGTTTGTAACGTTTCGTATCAAAATATATCTCGTCAAATTTACTATGTATGGTTTTTGATATCTGTTCTAAAAGGCTAAGGTGTGTTTTAACTTTGCTTGTGAAGGCTATCATGTTTTGATATGTCAAGTTGAGTTTGTTAAAAATCGTGTGTAAGATTTCGTCGTTTTTGCCTAGAGCCGTTTTAAAGGTGAATATATTTTTGTGTACGAGTAGTGTCCATTCCTTGTGGGAAGTTACTATGTCTGTGTCCCGATGATAATAAACTCCTACGGTGTTGTTTATTGGTTTTATCGTGTACTGAGATATTGCTGATCCCAACAGCAGGAGAAACCTGAAAATAAAGTTCAATTTTCTAAATACGGTTTCATCCTATCAAAATTTACTTTAGAAGTTTGTTTTGTTTCAGGGTTATTCAAAATTGCTGAATTTTGAAAAATGTCTTTAATTTCGAATGGGCCGTTAAATTTGTTTTGTAATTTATCTTTGATTTGGGATTCTTTAACATATAGACTTTATCACCTATCTTATATTTTGGTTGGTTTTCGGGGACATGTTTGTCAAAACGAATTTTAGCTTTTCCATTTGATTCTGCGTACGACTAAGTGCTATTTTGTAATAGTGTGATATTCTATTATTTAGATCTCTGACATATTTAGTTATAAGTTGTCTTTGACTACAAGGTTTCAGGGGGCCTGCATGAGTGTGTCCAAATATTAATTCATATGGACTGAACCCATGTGTTTTGTTTATTGAATTATTGTAGCAAATTACTGCGTATGGTAAGATAGTGAAAGGGTATTCCTCGGGGTTTTCAGATTTATGGATTCTGATCATTTCTGCTAGGGTAGCATGAAATCGTTCTATTGATCCGTTAGATTGGGGATGTCCTGCACTTGAATAGGTCAGTTTTACATCATAAAGAGTACAAAGATCTTTTAGTAACCTATTATCAAATTCACCGCCATAATCACAATGGATTCTTAGAGGTGTACCGTAGGGTGTTCACGACTGATTTTGCAGATTTGTCCTGGATCGGGTACGCTTGTGTGAATTTAGTTAATTCATCGCGAATAGTTAAAGCATAGTTTTTCGTGGGAGTTTGAAATATGTCTATATTGATTCTCTCAAACGGTGTTCTTGGCGTTTCTGTGATTACTAATGGGCCACTCATATTTTTCCGATATACCTTGTTCTTTTGAAAAATTTCACAGAATTTGATAAAGTTTTCAACATCTTTAGACAAGCCTTGCCAATTATATTTATTTTTTATTCTTCGAACCGTTTCATTTATTCCGCGGTGTAGCTTATCTTTATCGCTATGTTTTGGCAAATAATTAATTTTAAATCTCTTTCCGCGAAGATGAATGATAAAACTTCGAGTATTGGGAGGTCTAGATTGTTTTCAACATAAGTTTTGGAAAGGTCTAGTTCGTTTTGATTCTTAAATAACGTTAAAAATAGATGTTCTACTATGGATTCAGGATCAAATGGTAGAGGGATAATGTAATATTTCCTTTGTCTGACTGATTTACTAGAAACAATATTGATTTTGTCATTATGAAACTCAGGAGTTTCTTCGAAAAAATCCTCGATGATTTTGTAATTAAATTATTTTGCTGGAAGAAAGTTCTTGTTTTTTCTGTCTAATAATTGTTTGTTGGAGGTTTGAATTTTTGAGTAATCTATTAAAGACTTTGTCTTGTATAGCCTGGCAAAAGCGTTGAACTCTTGGACAATTTGTTCGGCAGTTTTATCGTCATTGTCGGGAATTTCATCATCTGAGTTTTCATTATCTGAAGTGTCTGTGTTTGCGGCTAAAATTATTGAGTTAAATTTTGAACATTCTGAGAAATGGTTGATTTTTATCCGGGATAGGGCATCAGCGTTTTTGTTAGTTTTACCGGGTTTATACACGATCTCATAGTCGTATTCCTCTAGTTTAAATCGCCAACGAGCAAGTCTGCTTCCTGGGTCTTTTATGGAAAATAGCCAGGTGAGTGGTCTGTGATCAGTCACTAGTTTAAACTTTCTACCGAATAGGTATGGTCTGAAATGTTTTACCGACTAAACGATCGATAAAAGTTCACGTTCAATGGCGGAATATTTAGTTCCGCGCTGCACAGAGTTCTCGAAGCATAGGCAATTGGTAAATCTTTGCCTATACATCCTTGGGAAAGCACCGACCCGACGGCAAATACGCTCGCGTCAGTAGTTAGGACGAAGGGTTCATCGAAATTGGGGTAGATTAATGTCGGAGTAGTCGTTAACGCTTCTTTTAAATTTTCAAATGAATTCGTAGTCATTGTCAAAATTGAAAGGTGTGTCCTTTTGTAGTAATTTAGTCAGGGTTTCGAAAATCTTGGAGAAATTGGGAATGAATCGTCTATAATAGCCTGCTAACCCTAGGAAGGACTTGATTTCCTTCGGGTTTTTGGGTTGAGGAAAGGTTAGAATGGCGTCGACATTAGTGGGATTTGGTTTCACACCATCTTTCGTGATAAGATGTCCCAGATAGGCGACTTCTTTTTGTAAGAATTCGCATTTGTCGGGCTGAATTTTGAGATTTGCCTTTCGTAGACGTTGAAATACTTCGGTTAGACGGGACATATGATCGTGGATAGTGGAGGAGTAAATAATAATATCGTCCATATACACAAGACAACGTTCATTCTGGATCCCTAGCAGAATGTTGATGGAGCATTCTTGAGACCAAAAGGCATTTTAAGAAATTCAAAATGACCGTTTTCAACTGTGAAAGCAGTCTTTTGAATATCTTCGGGGTTGATCTCGATTTGGTGAAAACCAGAAGCCAAATCTAGAGTTGTAAAATATTGGCATTTTCCAAGTTGATCTAGAAGGTCAGAAATGTTTGGAAGGGGATATTTATCGTCAACAGTCTGTTCGTTTAATTTCCTATAATCTACGACAACTCGCCATTTTTCTTTTCCGGATGCGTCAAATTTTTTGGGAACCACCCAAACTGGGGAGGACCAAGGAGAGATTGAAGGGCGAATTATGCCTTGGTCTAGCATTTTTGAAACCTGTGATTTTACTTCTTGTTTATGGACTAAAATTTCGTATACTGGTTTGCAATTATTGGTGTCAATAGCGTGCTTAATTTCGTTGGTGAATGTCAAGTTGTCTCCTTCTAAATAGAAAATGTCCGAAAATTCTAAGCAAAGTTGGGTGATTAATTCACTTTCCTCGTCATTTAAGTGTTCTAAACGTAATTGGTTTTTTATCTCACATTCGTTCGGTCTGAATATTGGAAATCCGGGTTCTCCGTATTTAAATTGAAAATCGACTTAAATTTTTGAACAGGTTCAAGTTTTAAATTAGAGAAATTGATTATTTTTGGAATAGCGTTTGCATTAATGACTGATGTAAAAAATTCACCCTGTGCATTTATTTTTACGAGGGCGTTAGGCAAACGTACCTTTTCGTGTTCTTGGGCTTGTAGTATAGCGTCCGTGTTGGCTAAATTACATTTTAATTTAATGTTTTTTTCAGTACGTGGTTCAATTGATATTAAATTTTGATTTTTGGTTTCGTGAAGGGTTTAGATTTTTTTATTGGTGGTTCAGGTAGGTCTCGGTTTACTTCATAAAGTGGGACAGGTTTTAAAGTTAGTTATTAGTTGATTATTTTTCATATCAGTAATACAATTGTAATGTTAAAAAAAATCAACTCCTAATAATCCATCAAATTCAATATCGAGGTTATAAACGTACACTTTATGTGGGTCATTAGGTGAAAATGGTACAAGAACAGATTCATTTATTGTGACTTTTTGTTGTATTATACCCTGTATAACAATATTCTCAGAAAGTCTGGGCGTATATTTTTCAACAGTTTTCGGCTTGATTGAAATGCCTGCGCCGGTGTCGAGCAAAATTTTGAAAGTATTGGTAGCGTCCATGATGTAATAGAGATTTCTAGAATTTACAGTTAAAAATTGGTACGAGTTTACATGAAACCTTGTTCCGGAAAGTTCAGGAACGGGTTGAAGTTGCTGTTTAAATTCAACGTCTGGATTTGATTCGATATTTCGTCGATTTAGGGGTCTCACAAAACTACAGTCGTCACCTTTACACGGAAAAGAGCCTTGGGAGGCCTAAAACTCCTGAGGCTCAATGGAGTGGAAATTCCATTTGCCAGCGAGGTTAAATACCTAGGAGTCATTTTTGACCAAAAGCTGACATGGAATTCCCACATCCAAAAAGTCACACAGAAAGCAACAAGTGCCCTGGGAAGGTGCAGGCAGATGTGTGGAAAAAACTGGGGGTTAAACCCCAAGATGACCCTATGGTTATACACTAGGGTTGTAAGACCCATGATAACCTATGGATCGGTGGTATGGTGGACCAAAACACTGCAGCTTGGAGCAGTAAGGCTATTAAGTGGCGTACAAAGGCTTGCTTGCCTGTGCGCCACTGGGGCCATAAAAACTGCTCCCACGGCTGCATTGGAAGTGCTTTTAGACCTGACACCACTACACATATTTATCCAAGGAGAAGCTCGTTCAGTGGTACATAGGCTAATGCAAGGCACAACGCCCATAAGGCAACAACACGGAACAGAGCACCAAAAGTTATACTCAGAGCTGAAGGCAGATCCCATTTTGAGAATGCCCAAGGACACTATGGTCCCAAAGTATAACTTCTACAAAAATTTTCAAATCAAAATACCAGACAGAGAGGACTGGAAAAACGGTCCTCCAATATCGTCGCAAACGATCGGCTCCAAGACAGAACAAGGAGTCGGAGCTGGGATTTACGGGATAAGGTCGAAAACGAAAATCCCGATAAGTCTAGGAATACACGCCACAATATTTCAGGCTGAAGTGGCCGCTATACAGTGGTGTGCAAAGGAAATAATGAGGCAAGGAACTGTAAACCAGTCAATTGCCATTTTTTCCGATAGCCAAGCAGCGCTAAAGGCACTCGATTCCATGCAGGTCGATTCAAGACTAGTATGGGATTGTATAAATGCCCTTACAGACCTAGGAAGTCAGAAAAAAGTGACCGTGGCATGGATACCAGGACACGAGGGACACAGGGGAAATGATAAGGCTGACGAACTGGCCCGAGAAGGCGCATCTAAGGCCCTAGTAGGATCCGAACCCTTTTGCGGTGTGGCTAAGCCACGCATACGAACATCCATTAACGAATGGGTACAAAATAAATCTCTAGAGTGGTGGAAGAATTTCCCACAACAGAGACAGGCCAAAAAGTTCATTAAAGAACGATCGGCTAAATTCACGGAAGACCTGCTACGCCAAAATAGAAAGGCCATTAGGATAATAGTAGGTCTTCTAACTGGACATTGTAGGCTTAATAGACATATGAGTCTAATGGGCCTGGCAGAGGATGCAACATGCAGTTTCTGTCAAGAGGAAGAGGAAACCTCAGTACATGTGCTGTGTCATTGCGAAGGCCTAGCCAGACTGAGGTTCCAACTACTTGGCGAAGAGAAACCAAGGGCAGATAGCTATACCAAGGAGCCCTTATCAAGGCTGTGGAGTCTGATACAAAAGACAAAGCTGGATAAGGAGCTCTAAGTAAAATTATACAAGGAGAGCCACAATAGATCCACAGGGGTCGCGGTGGCCAAGGCGAATCAGCCAGCTCCTTTTTCAAACTAATCTAATCTAATCTATCGTTGGAGTATCCGTGGGATACTCCGGACCTAGATAAAAATCCTGAGGATTAGCAGTATAATCCTGATTCTCGCATTGATGCGGTAGGTTATCAACAAAGTTATTATGAGAAACTTGAGGAAAATATTCCTGCGGCAAATATTGATCAAATATTGATCATCACAACTTGTTTGCAAATTTTGAAAATCGTTAAATTGTTGGTTATCTTGTTCACAATAAAAATTAGTAGTCTCATAACCTCGTGTGTCGTAATAATTATCGAAATTGACATGGTGCGTTTTCTACGTATTTTGACGATTGAAGTTCGAGGGTTGTTGGTAGGGGGTCTAAAATTTGGATTAGGCCTTATTACAGATGGCCTATTTTGTTGCGAGGTACTAGCTTGTTGAACATTTTGTTGTGCGTAATTTCCTTGAAATTTTGGAAATTAGGTTTCGAAAATTGTGTCGGCTTGTTATAATAATTTTGTCTAAAATTCGGGTTTTGTGAAAATTGTTGCCTTGTACAGCATTCGTTAAAATTATGACCGTTTTTCTTACAATATGAACAAAATTGTTGCAAATTTGGACGTCTTTGTGGTTTTGAATGGTATTTTTATTAATTGTCTTATTTGGGAATTTTTGAGATTCGAAATATGACAATTGCAATTCTGATTGATTCTATTTATGGCGTCAAGCATAGTGCTGGGATTTCCAGTCAGAATTATTTGTCCTAGCTTAGATTCTAAGCCTGTTAATAGAGTATTGAGCGTCATGGGCTCGATTAAATCCGATTGAGCCTTTTTTTCCTCTTTAGTTAAACTTTGTTTCTACACAGCGGCGTGCATTTTGGCGTTATGCGTTTGTAAGCGAGATATAAACGTGAGAGCAGTTTCACTTTGTAGTTGGTGAACTCTTTGTAAGTTCTGAATTAATGCAGTTAAATCGCGCGAATCACCAAAATGAGACTCGAGCAATTTTTTAATTTCGTCCCAAGTTGCTGGGTTCCGTGAATTAATTAATTCTGCGGCCTTTCCTTTAAGCTTATGTTTTATATGCAGGGTTAGTAAAATTTTTTGGTCATCCACGGCCATGCCCTGAGCGTAGATGCATGTCGTAATGAAAGTTTGCAAAAATATTGGGTTTCCGTCAAATTCGGGTACTATCGAAAAGATTTCACTTAACTTGTAAGGTTCGATGGTAAGGGTATTGTTTTGTTCAGTTTGTTCATCTTGTCTGTCTGGCATTGTTGTATTTTTATTTAAATTTTCAAACAATTAAATAAATGGTTAAACAGATTTTAAAAATTAATTATTAAAAGAAAATAAAACGATACGACACTGGTGTCTTACAACTTAAGGCCAAATTGTTTATGAAATATTATAGTTATGTAGATTTTACAATTATGGTACGTTGACCATAGAGATAAAAGTTTAAAATAAGATAGTATTAAGTTGCAATAAAAAAATAACATGATAAGAGGAAGGTGTATTGTGTTACACTATGTACTTAAGGTAATTTAAATTAACTATTATGAATATTAGAACTGTTTTTTGTTTTACTTGCGTTTTACGTTTATTGTAAAACATGAAATTAAAATTGTTTTTTTTTAAATATACTAGAAAAAATAGCGAGATGATTCTTTGGCTTACATGAATATTCCCATGCCTTGAATTGGAAGTCGAATGCTGCTCCGTGAGTTTCCCTACACCACAAATCTTCTCTATCAGGGGTATCACTAGATGTTCCGTCCGTAGAGGGTTTTCTCGATGCCGAAGACACCAACTTTCAGGGGCCAGGAATGTGTATTGTAGAATCTTCTTAAAATTGTTTCTTCTTAAAATTATACTTCTTGTAATTGTTGCTTCTTAAAAATGTTTCTCGTGCATGGTTTCTTTTCTGTTTAAGGATTAGAATCCACCACTCCTGTGCAGAAGTTGTCCTTGTTCTAACAGTTAGGCACCTTTTTTTGAGATGTTGTCCTTGTTCTCTTGGGTAGTTTTTCTGCTTGTTAGGCTCCGTTACAGAGGTGTTTCCAGATCCTACCGCGACTGCGCCAAAATTTGTTATATCATAAGTTACACTTTAGACTTCTTAAAAACTTTATTAAAAATTACAAAAGGATAGTACGTACTATCCTGAATTAATGTTGTTCTAATGAGTGAGTTCTATTAACTGACTTAAAAATGCAATTTACATATATTTATAACTTATGAGTTGCTGACTTGAAGAGTTCTAGAATAAAGGAAGCAACATGATGCAATCCTATTGTGGGAAATTGACATGAAATATGAATATGCTGCATAGCTGAAGAAGAGTAGTTGCCATATGTAATATGAGATGCCTGTAAAGACTAACTGTAAATATTCTGTGAGAAAGTTCTAAGTTTTCTGGCTGATATGCCATAATTTTATATAACATCTGTCACAAAATTAGGAAGAAAAATGTTAATTACTTCCACATTCAGTGGTACAGTAACGTAAAAAAAAATTCTTGAAAATTTTTATGGTCCAAATAGGCTTAGAACGTCGTGAAACGTCATGAAACATCGAGATTTTAAGTTTAGCAAAAAAAATTTCTGTCTGTAACTTTTTTTGTGCGCACGATTACTCTGGAACCGATTTAGATTTGACTTGAAATTTGGACCACGTATGTATTTTAACGAGATCTGGTACTAGATTATACTTTGATCTCATTCCCTTAAATTGGGGTAAGGGGGTAAATAGGTAAATCAAGCAAGTAAGAGTCCATAAAATTGGTACTTAGTATATAAGAGAATCTAAAGTTTCAATTTTTTTTTTGCATCAGCCACCTCCGTTACAGCCCCACCCATTATTGAAGGGGGTGAAAAAAATAAAATTGTGATTTAGCGTGTGTACAAGAACCAAAGGCCTCACTACCGATGTTGCATATCATTTTATGGGTTTTTACGGTACACGATTTAAAATATTATATTGTTATAAGTCCATAAACAAATGATTCTCATTGTGAGACTTGGATGGAAAATCTGGATGTGGATTTTTTTTAAACTGTCGATGTTTTGATAACTTTCATTGTCTTAATCAGGGTTGTCGAATACAAAATTTATTTTCTTAGAACAACAAAACAAAAAACAGTTTACTATAACAAAATATATATTTCTTAAATTATGCATGTAAAAATAACAAGACCTACATATTTTCCATTTTTTTGGCTATTGATGAATTTCTTATGTAGTGTTTCTTATAAAGACATAGTGTTTGGTACACAGAAAAGTTTTAAGGGAGTTATAGAGGTGGTCATTTAGAATTATATGACCGTATGTACATTTTACAAAGTATCACATATTTTCTTTAGTTATGGTAGCCAGCGAGGTCCCCAGACTTGACACCTCTCGAATTTCACGTCTTGTTTACAAGCTTGAAATAACTGACCGTGATCACCTCATCGCAATAATGAATGAAAGATGAAGAACTAAGGAAGAAATGTGATTAGGCGTCACCACCATCGAAGTGCATAGAAGAGTCCGTGGATGTATTAGAAATTGTGTTTCGCATTTTGAACATCAAAAATATTAAATTTTTCTTAATTGTATCCTTGTTTCATTAATTTTAAACATCATAATAGCTATCCTAGTAAACAAAGCAAATCCAGCAAAGCAAATGGGTCATTATCAAGGCTCGGGAGATTTATCTCTGTGACGGTTAAATCGGTCCGGAACGATTTGTATGCAAGTATGACACAATATATATCTTAGCTTGTACTTTTTTTAGAGAATTTTGTAATATCTAAAGTTAATATAAACAAACATAAACACACCACAGATAGTAGACAACCCCCAAATCCATAGCCAAGGCTGTGCGGAATTTGGAATTTTGGGTTTAATTTCAGGTGCGTCGTTACAAGGATTTATTAAAATATGCATACATTATTAGTTGTAAATATGTATACATGTATCGTATTATGCCAAAATAAATGAGAAACTCGTAAGGCAGGTTCGTATTATATTTAATTTCGATTTAATTTTGTAAGAAAGAACAAACTTTAAGTTTTTGATGTAAAATTTTATATACATACCTATATGCGCCACTGGAATTAAACCCAAATTCCGATCATTGATAATTACACATTAAGATGGCTGCAAATTATAAAAAAAGAAACATAAAGAATTATAAGAGTTGTTTAAAATGTTGTTCATTGACGTCAGTACACTTCTGTACTCGCATAGCTGTATTTCGAACTGAATTGTTGGGCTGTTATACTATTTACTGCACGTCTTACTCGTAGCTCGCGGGTTGTAACGGGGGCTGCGTAAACAGTATTTTTTAAATAAAGCCAAATAAAAAATCCAGAGGAGTTAGGTCAGGTGGCTTTGGAGGCTATTGTGCGGTACCAGCCGTTGCAATGAAGCCTTCTCTGAATTTCGATGATTTATAATTTCAGTTGTATTTATTCCAGATCCAAAGTGGTCTGTCAAAAGATTCCATATTATTGGTAGTATTAAATGGTACCTTGGTGCCAATATGGTTTCATTTGAAAAAATTGTGTTTCATCCAAAGAAGCATTTCAAGAATTTTTTTTACTCATAAATGACATAATTTAGTATTTTTGACGGGATTTCGGTTTTTCTAGCATTACGTGGGTTGACTGGAATAAATCGTAACAGTCATGGCACACTTATATTAAAAAATTAAAAATTTAATTAAAAAAGTTTAACATTTAAGATGTCACTTACGTGGTTTTGTTATAGAACCTCCCAGAATTGACCTAAGTCGAAGACGAAATAAAATTTCGACTTAAGTAAAAAAAAATAATTTAAAGGCATTTTTGAACATAACATATTAGTCGGGGAGCCCTCCCTAGCTGCACGTGCACCCGTATTTGGCGATTAGCCCCCGATCCTTGGGGACAATGTTTTTCATAAAGATTAAGGAACAATTTTAAGTATGTCCTAAAAAAAAATTGGCTGTACTTTCAAAATTTGCAAATATTGTTTTTGTCATTTAACACAAAAACTAAAAAAGATGGAGAAAAACTTTCTGCACAAAAAGTGCAACAAATTTTTTATAATTTTGTTCCTATACAATATTTTGATTTCCATTCCATTTTCCAGATAAATGAGTTCAAAATTAAGAAAACATGTAAATTCTTATACCGGTAAATCATTTATAGGAAATAACTTTGAAAATTATTGTAAGGCGTATAATATAACTTTATATTATTAACATAACAAAGAATAAAATAAACTGAAAAAATTAATAACAATAATAATAATATTATAATTTGCAGACATTTATCTCGAAAACGGTAACAATGGGTTATGAACAGATTAGGGTCAAAAGTGTTGATATTGACATATTTTGGATTCTGCTGGCTCATTCTAATACAATTAAATGTAAATTACTCTTTGATTTGGCAATAACAGAAGGCTTATTAACGTATCCGCATTAGCAGAAGAGTACGGACCTCAAAAATGTTCGGCATTATTGGGCCTTCATTCATTTACTGGATGCGACTCAGTCAGCGCCTTTAAGGGAAAAGGAAAGATAAAACTCCTAAAAATGTTACTTTCTCCCAAATATACCAAATATATCCGAACAATTCAAGATTTGGGGAGCAGCTGCAATATTGATGGTAAATTAGTCGCATCATTAGAGGAGTTTACATGTGCCATATATGGATCAAAGAAATGCGCTAGCATGGACGAGCTTCGCCTAATTGCCATTAGATAAAAATGTGGTGACAAAGATTTGTCTTTATCAATTGACACTAAAGTTGGTTTTTCTTCGATTCCACAATCAAGAGCTTGCCTTATCGAGCATATTAAAAAGAGTGTTTACCAACGCGTATTTGGCGATTAGCCGACGAAGTTATTCACAATATTCCAAAGCCTTAGAATGATTATGGATAACAAGAAAATGGAAAACCTCTTTAATATTCAGCCGATAAAATATTGCCTCAATCGCTTACTGAAATTCTTCAGATGATTCCAAATCAAATCATAATAGACGAAAGTGAATCATAAATGAAGCAATAGAGGAAAAAGTTTTCGATATTCGATATATCGGGAGACAGCGATAGTGAATCTGAAAGCGAATGAGGTGTTACTTACGTTTTATACTGAATTTTATATTTTATTTTGAGAGCTGAGTCATTTATCTGGAAAATGGTAACTCCTATCCAAATATTGTATAGTGACAAAATTGTAGAAAATTTCATGTACTTTTGGTGCAGAAAGTGTTTCTCCATCTTTTTTAGTTTTTGTGTTAAATGAAAAAAACAATATTTGCTAATTTGCCATTTTGAAAGTACAGCCAATTTTTTTTTTAAGACATGGTCTAAAATTGTTCCTTAGGTTTTAATCCTTATGAAAAACATTGTCCTAAAGGATCAGGGGGAGGAGGGGGTGCACGTACAGTTAGGGTGGGCTCCCATAGTATATAGGTTTGGAAGATATCAGACTCGAAAACTAACACGAAAGGACTTATAGACGTTTATTAATCCGTAAGGTACTATTAAGTGAGAAATTCGAAGAAACAGCGAATTTTCACTTAAGAAAATATGTTTTGGTCGAGACCATGGGAGTGAAAGTATATTGAGGTCATGGAAAAAGAAACAATATACTTTTACGAAACACTTAGAAAATATTTATGAAATTTTTTAAGTAAAATATTTTTATATCATTTTCAGTCAGCCATAATAAAAAACTTAAATGCTTGCTTTAACTTCTAGGGATGTTGCATGAATCTTTTCTACCAAATCGACTGTTAACGCACGCTCTCATTTGTATGGTAAAATTTACCTCGCCTTAATTGGGGACGCGATTATATCAAATTATATAAATTATTGGATAGGATATTGCATAATTTCATTGTGCTTTTTTTAAACCTAGTAAATAAATGTTTTTTTTGAACTTTTTTGCATTTTATTGATAATATGACTTGTAAATATTAATCCCTTGAGGGATTTCGTATGGAAGACCAGAAATTTAAGTTAATTGGATGTCTCATGGCTCCACAAGTTTGAAGCTCAATATTCTGGTCGTCTTACGGGAGTTCAATAGGGATTTTTTTTATGAAAACAAATAAAAAATCTTTAGAAATCCATTATTAGTAGGTAAATAAGTAAAATCCCGTCAGAATAAAATCCCCTCAGAGAGAAATCATTATTATTGAAAGAGAGAGCGTCGTTAATAATCTAAGGTAGCGTAGCCTTGGCTTATTACTTATTCTATCGAGTTGTATCTTATCTCGAGCCCGCCTGGGTGTGAAGAACAAGTGGAGAACGCGACTGGCGCCCTTAATAAATAAATTGGTGTCGCGTTACTCAGAAGCAGAATAGTAAGTTCTTCTTAGTATTACTGTATTCAGCAAATTACGTAGAATTCAAAAATATAATACAGGGTGTTGAAAGTGAAAAATTGGTGCCACTTCCGTCGAAACCAGAAGTAGAAAATAAATTATTTATATGTCAATAAATAGTGACGTTTATCAAGTACAGACGATGTACCAAGTTTCAGTCATTAATCTGCAAAAAATAAAGAAAAAATTGGAGTGTACCATGTTTGTGCTACACCCGGTATAGGTTCTACATGCCCCGCTTTATCACCCTTTGAAACTATCTATCGGTGTACCAAACTCCCTATATATTTAATACAGAAATAAATGATTATTATTATTATTATTATTATAATTTTTTTTTCGCGTGCATGCGATGCTGGACAGTTCTCCCGTGTCTCCGACATTCTCACGGGAGAAGCGCCAGCGGATTATCCACAGCCACTCCCCGCATCCCGCAGGGTTAGTGACTGTAGATGCCAGATTCGTGTGCCCTAAGAAGACGAAGGGACCCCAGGATAACTGCCTTCTGCATTTGGCCTGCCAACCACTCGACTGACTTTTGGCAGGCTGGTATGGCCTTTAATTCCGAGAGCAGCGTAGGCCTCATTCCACCAAGTACACCGATTATTGTTATTATTATTATTCGTAACTTCTTCTCCCTTTAGTTAAAGGGGTAACCTTGACTTATCCCAGGTATTGTTACCATAAGGATTAAGTTCTGTGATGGGATGTTTCGGATTCTTTTCCCCTCGGTTGGTTAGTGTCTCCTTATTATTATTATTATTATTATTACTATTATTTTACACCTGTTTGATTTAATCGTGCGGGCGTGTGTGTATGTGTACGTAAACCATTTCTTGTAAATACGATAACTTCTGCAAGACTTAAAATTTTTCAAATTTGGAACGTGTGAAATAGCATAGTAGAATACTCATTATTGAAACTTGATCGCCAGGAATGTGCAAACTGTCATGTTTTATATAAACAATGTTTTATTACACATTTAGAGCAAAATGATACTAAACCTTTTAATAAAGTACACAAAAATATGAATATGTGCATATCGATACCGCAATATATATAGCGTGCCTCTCAAGTTCGAACGAACTTTACGTAGATCAGGTTATCAATTTTACGAACGAAAATGCAGTTGGGCGTTGCTAACTTCGAATACCTATAAACACGATAACTTCTGTTAGACTTAACATTTTTACTTGAAATTTGTAACTTGTAATAATGAATGGTAGAATACTCCCAACTGAAACTGAAAAATATCCGTCATACGGGGTGATCGCTAAAGACGTACAAACTGTCATGATTTATGTAAGCTATATTTTATTATAATTTTAGAGCAAAATGTTTCTAAGGTTTTTCTCATTAAGTGCATAAAGATATGATGATATACAATATACAAAGGCTCTATGCAGATAGAAGCAATTAAAAAATACAAGCGCATCCATTAAGGATTGGCGCCTTTAGAGTGCACGAACGTACAGAACAAGTGACAGAGACGTATTATGGCAATTTTCAGTAGCAATTTTAGAACTAAATAAACGTTCAAATCAATCTAAAAATGGTAACGTTTTTTAGAGTAGAATCTTCTATTTTCAAAAAAGTATAATTAAAATCGATTCCTTGCAGAATTAATCAATCAAAAATTATTTTTATCAGCGATGCTGAGCCCTGCTGTAGACATCTTATTAAATAAATAGAGAACACAATATTACAGCGCAATAAAGAGCACAATATTCACGATATTACCTATGAGTACAAATTTAGCTGGACCATCTAAAAATTCTCGTCCCAATGGAGGCTGAGCTAACCAATTTGTTCTTGGTATTATCAGTGTAGAATTTTCATTTTGTTCTCGGGGGGAAATTTTGTCATTTTCTGTCTTTTTAATATTTTTGATAACTACTGGACCTTTTATATAAGTTATGTCACCAATATGAACTTTTTTGGATTTGTATATATTTATACTGTCATACTGATGAACTTCTTTTTGTAGTGTAATTTCTGCTTGTATTTCTCCCTAAAAAATATTTTTTATAAAATTAATATAAATAAAAATATACATTCTATACATAATTTTATAAATAAAGGAAAAAAAAAAGGAATTACAAACAAATAAATAAACACTATATCTGATTGATTATTTATTTCTGTTTAGCAATGTGTGTCAAAGAAATGGAATTTGAGTGCCTTAAATTTAAATGGTAGTCCTAAACTTAACCGTTTGTGAAAAAACTGGCAAAACTTCTATTCTGAAAATATGAAAGCTACACAAATAAGCAAATATCACTAGCAGTTTTTGTATGGTTTCTTGATAAATTCGAGTGTTCTCAACATTGTAACCCTCACTTCGTTGTCTTATCCTCCAATTTTAGATTCAATAACAATTTGACAAAGGCTATCGCTGTTTTTCTCGCCATTTCATGTTACTATATGCATTTCCTCAACTATGCATTTGGGAATGGCAACAATACCATAGCTGACAATGCGAGCGATCACATTCAGTATAACATTCCTCCTGAAGGTTTTTGTAATGCTGACGAGATCAATAATTGTTTCATGGATTCCATCAAATTTAAAATCGAATGAACAGCATAATGACTCATTTCTAGAAACTAAATTTACGGATGACTTTCTGTTAACTTTTAAAGCAGTTACTGTTTAAGAAATTCTAGATAAAATAATTAATAAAAAATCTCACACCATAGGCCCTGATGGATTATCAGCTAAAATGTTACAATTTGCTTTACAGTGGATATCGGCCCCACTGACCCATATTATTAATGTATCATTAGAACTGGGTGTTCTTCCTCCTTAATGGAAAATATCCTGTATACCTTATACCTAAGAAAAAAACCTGAACAATTTGGGGATCTACGCCCCATTAGCCTGCTTTCGGCTGCTTTTAAAATTAAAGGGTTCAGATATATATGAACAACTTTCTGAATATGTTTTTCAAAACTCAATAATTCCTTCTAGTCAGTCCCGATTCCGAAAAGGCTTCATTACTTCAACACTACTAAGTAACCTAACTGACTAAGTTTTGCAAGTCATCGACAACACGAAAGTCAGGCCTTTGACATGACTTGATAATTGATATGACTAAAACTTTTGGCCCTTTATATATTAATTGCTTAATTGCAAAATTAAGTTACTATGGATATCTGGAAGGACTCTCTCCTGGTTTCAAAATTATCTCAACAATTTACTAGTGTTAATTCAAAATACTTATGTCTCAAAATAGATCAGTTGCATGCGGTGTTCTGCACTTCTTTTTAATATATTTATTGAAGATATCTCGAGACTTCCGCTATATTCAAAACTGTACATGTACGCTGACGATATTCAATAAATACATAGTTTTTCTCCTTCGGAATTTCAAATGGAAGAATTTTGCACCAATAATGATTTATTTAAGTCTTATATACGAATGGACAATCCAAAATACTCCCAACAAAAGTCAAAGTATTGTTTTTTGAACTTCTCAGCAGTTACTTAACCTTGGAGAACTAAATATTCAAATAAACAACGAGGTCCTTACATCAACCAAGAGCGTAAAAAATTTTGGTGTTAATTTTGATTCTTTATTAAGTTTTTCTGGTTATGTTAATACTATTTGTAAAAAAGCTTTTTATGGCTTAAAACAATTATATGTCTTTAAAAAATATTTGGATACAAATACTAAAATGTTGCTTTCTGAAAATATGGTTCTATCCCATTTAAATTAGGCCGATATTGTATACGGTTCTTGTCTTTCACAAGAAGACAAATACTGCTTATAAAAAATTGAAAACTGCTGTGTTCGATATTTTACAATCCCAAGACGATCACTTTACTCCACATTTACGTGCTTTCAATCTGTTAAATATGAGTGAAAGGAGATTCATGGACACTGTAGGTTTCGTTCTAAATATTTTCAAAACATGAGAACTTAATTATTTATTCAATACGATACAAAGACGTACAGAAATTCATAGCAGATATCTGCGACACTTTGAAAATAAAGTTTGTATTTCCTCATAAAAATTCATCTCTTCGATCGACCATCTCCTTCATAGCAGTATATATTATTAATAATCTGCCAATTCAGTATCACAATATGTCAGTGGCAACAGTAAAACGTAGACTAAAGGAAGACAATCTTATCAAAAATAGAAAATTTTGATGTACAAATGTTCTGCGTTCTGCATTAGGATTATGTGTTTACTTGTATTCATTTGATACTTATTACATGTGCCACGGTATATACACGGGAAGTGTTGAAAAACAACAGTGTTGATACAGTTCTTTTTGGAAAAGTATATATTATTATTAGAAAACGCGAGCAGATCCGAAGATCCGCAGCACTCAGGCCTATCGGTCCATTGTACATTCGCGACATTTAGGATCCCCTAGAAAAGACCAGTGCTCTCCACGAAGGAGAGCAGCCCTTTCCAGGGTAGATCCCGTAGTTCCTCCGGCTGTAGAAACTGCCTTCCGAAATACCTATACCTTGACGCTCCTATTGGTGCACAATGGGATAGGATATTAGTGATGGTTTCATTCTCCACTTCACATATCCTACAAGTAAGATCCTCTTTCAACTGCATTGTATGCAGATGCTTGTTCAGAGGACAGTGTCCTAATATCAGGCTTACCGTCCGTCTCAATCACTCTCTATCGAGCCCAATCAGCCACTTTACGGTGGAGTCAGTCGAGGGCCCCTTTATATGGAGCCTCGACTGCCTCATTCCGGGGGCCTGAGCCCAATAGTTGTTAAACTGTGCCGTAGCCCAGTCTTGCAGCTCTGATTGTATCAGACTTCTTGGCAGACCGAAGGCTGGCTCGGGGCCAGGGAAAGAAGTTTTTGCTCCTTCACCCATCAAACGGTCTGCTTCTTCGTTGCCCTTGACTCCACTGTGTCCGGGCACCCATATAAGTTTAACTGAGTTGCATTCACACAGCTCAGTCAGAATGTTTCGACAGTTCAGCACCAGCTTGGAGGTCATCTTTTTGATGCAAGAGCCCTCAAAGCTGCCCGACTGTCGCTACATATATAAATATGCTTATTAACGAAGTCTCTTTTGAGGTTTTCGCTTGCATACAGTAAAATGGCATATATCTCAGCCTGAAATACACTAGGATACTTACCAAGTGGAGCCGATATATGAGCCCTTGGCTTGCATCCGTGTACACCAGCACCGCACAGTGTGGAATTTTCGTAATCTAGGCGGACAAAATACCATTTTGGCAAGTGTATGATATTTTAATAAACATCTCAATTCCTGAAAGTAAAATGATCAACCTTCATAAACATATATAATATATTTTTTTATCAGCAACATTCAAAACATCCAAACAAATGTCGTAAACTGTCGTGTTTCCTTGTTCATGCTATACCAAGTAGGGATAAACTGAATTGACACGCTTCAACATTTTAGTTACGTACAAGTGTTCCTGCGGTTTACATGTGTTTTAGTGACAATATTATTTTAATGATATTTGAAGGTAAGTGAGCATATAATTTTTTTTTTTTTGAAAAAATTATTCTATAAGCCTAAAAAAGAAGATAAAAGTTTAAGCTGAGATAATATGGAAAAATTATATTTTATAAATAAATAACTAAACTTTTAATTCATACTTCCGCGGACTACCCTTAACTTCTTATATTCAAAAAAAAGTTTAGTTTGTGTACATCTAATATCAGTAAGCAAAAGTTGCGCGAGCTTACGCTCTCACTAGTTTTTTCTTAATTTCAGAATGTGTCGAAATTTCTCGGAGGTCAATTTTTCAAATATGGGTCTCCAATCCCAGGCAAAGCGAGTCAGATGCCATAATGTCTTATATTTTACAAAAGTTAGGTAACCACTCATTCTCAAATAGTATTCTGAGCAGTATTCGCAAGTCCCTTGTTTGCAGCAAGATAGGGGAAAAATGGGCTAAGTCGGATAGACATCAGGAGCGATTTTTAAAACATAATGGTTCTTGGCTTGATGGTAGTTTGTTGCTGCCTGACATTATTTACCAAGCTATAGCCCCTACTCCAAAGGAAAATATTACCCCCATTACATGCGGTAGACCCCAAACAAGATTTGAATAGTCCAGCTACAAAAGTAAGAAACGTAAAATTCTTCATCTCGTTAATTCTGCTTCTCACGAAGAACTGTCGCTTGTAAGTGAAATAAAGTAGCATAAAGTAGTAGGTAAAATGGATCCAGCGTCAGTTAAAGAACTCTCTGGTACCCCAGCAAAGCAGGACACATTAGTAAAAAAGGCCAAGGAAGCAATGTCAAGTAGCAACAAACTACCATGAAGCCAAGAACCATTACGTTTTACAAATCGCTCCTGAAGTTTATCCGACTTAGCCCATCTTTGCCCTATCTTGCTACAAACAAGGGTCTACTGACTTACGAATGCTGCTCAAAATACTATTTGGGAATTAGTGGTTACCTAACTATTGTAAAATATAAGACATTATGGCATCTGTCTTGCTTTGCCTGGGATTGGAGACCCATATTTCAAAAACTGACCTTCGAGAAATTTCGACACCCATTCTGAAATTAAGAAAAAACTAGTGAGAACGCAAGATAGCGCAACTTTTCTTTCTGATATTAGAAGTACACAAACTAACCTTTTTGCTGATTATAAGAAGTTGAGGGAAGTCTGCGGAGGTATAAGTTAAAAGTTTAGTTATTTATTTATAAAATACAATTTTCCCATCTAATCTCAAGGTTAAACTTATATCTTCTTTTTTAGTCTTATAGAACAATTTTAAAAAAATGATATGGCCACTTACCTTCAAATACCATTAAAATAATATTGTCACTAAAACATATGTAAACCGCAGGAACACTTGTACTTAACTAAAAAGTTGAAGCGTGTCCATTCAGTTTATCCCTACTTGGTATAGCGGGAGCAAGGAAACATGACAGTTTACGACACTTGTTTGGATATTTTGAAAAAATACCATTTTTGCAAGTGTATAATATTTTAATAAACATCTTAATTCAAGTAAAATGATCAAACTTCATAAGCATATTTATATATATATATGCTTATGAAGTTTGATCATTTTACTTGAATTAAGATGTTTATTAAAATATTATACACTTGCAAAAATGGTATTTTGTCCGCCTAGATTACGAAAATTCCACACTGTGCACCGGTTCCCTCTTGAGTCTTCGATCCGTCTGTGTACCATTCCAGACATCCGGGACTCAGAAGATTCATTTTATCGCGTTCCCAGTCGTCTCGACTAGGGAACACGACTGTATATGGAATAGTAAACTCATAGACGGGGAGACACCGGTAGACCTCTGATTGAGCAACGACCTGGTCCCTTATAGGTAGAGCTAGAGCCATTGTGTGCCCCAGCCCTTGTCCCGTCGCGTTCCACATTCCACCTTTAAACAGTCTATTTGCTGCTTTCCTAGCTTCCAGCTCCACTTTGACATGCAAGGGAATGAGTCCAAGAATGGTCTGCGTTGCAGCCGCTGGGGTGGTCCTGATTGCTCCTGTTATTCCTAGGCAAGCTAGCCTTTGAACTTGACACAGGCGAGCTCTAATTGTGGAGCGCTCCTGGGAGCGCCACCACACAAGAGCCGCATATGTTATGAGGGGTTTTACCATAAAGGGTTCCTCCAGAGGGCGGTCCTTGTATTTATTCCCCACTTAAGACCAAAGATACGCTTGCACATCCATAGGGATGCGTAGGTTTTCCTCGCTCGAGCTTCCACGTGGTTCTTCCATGACAGTTTGGAGTCTAGGGTTACTCCCAGGTACCTCCCTATACGGGAAAGACAGACGTGTGCCCATGAGAGAAAGAAGCTGAAAATCGCTTATTTTTTTCCTTTTAGTGAACAGCATTAGCTCTGTTTTGCCAGGGTTGACCGAGAGCCCGTATCTGTTTGGAAAAGTATATAGTTGTATTGCTCATTTTTTCAATAAACGGATTGTATTATTGTATTGTATTTCTAATTTTGTTCTTTTGCTGGCGCGGCGTGGTGTGTTCGTCTTCTCTCGTGATTTGCAACTTTGCAACTAATTACTGCATATTTTGTAATACTTGTGTGATTTATAGATGAGAGCAGCCCCCCATATGGGGGGGGGTCCATTGGGTACTAAGTTTAGGAGCCCGGGTTTCCGAGGGGCCCGTAAGGGGCGCACACCAGAGATTTTGACAAAAAATTTTTTTCCCGCTCATCAATTATTAGGCGCGGGGGCCAGCCAGTGAATTTGGTACCGGGGTACATGATTTCATGTGGGGAGCCTGAATGAGAGAACATGTTCACCATGCGGAAGTACTGATATTTTGCGAGAGTATGGGAAAGTTCGATGTAACATTACCCATAACAAAATTTAAATGTCAAATATCTCAGAAACTATGGCAATTACGTCAAAAATGCCAACGACCAAAATAAAAGTCTATTAATTAGGCTTACAAATGATTTTTTGACTGTTTCTGTAGCATAAAAAACAAACAAGTTATGACAGAATAATGTGCGTCTTCAAGTTTTTTTAATAAAACCGTTATCATCTCGCTCAAATTTTTTCTGCCGTTTGCACCACTTGTTTTAGAAAATAATTGTATTTTAAACTATAAAAGGATTTTCGAAGAAACGCAAAATGTTTATTTGCAAATACCTCAATAAATATTAGTTTTAGCAAAAAAATGGTGGATATCAAATATAAAACTAATAAACTAAGAATGAATTTACTTTCGATATTTATGTAGGATTAATAGTGTCGGAGATATTTAATTTTGTAGATAGCATCCGAGCGTTTATATAATGAAGTATTTAGATTAAATGTTGAATATCTTGGAAACTATAACACTTCCATCAAAAATTTTAAGGAACAGAATTAAAGATAATTAATCAGGCTTTAATATAATTTTGTTTCTGTATCATAAAAAAGAGAGAAGGTATAGTCGAAACAACGTGTTTATTTATGTGACCTAATCGCAAAGACTGACGTATTTCGGCGCCAAATGCAAGCAGACCATTATATTTTTTTAAATGTTAGATATTTCATCTATTTTCATAATTCGTTGGCTGTTTTTGGTTTCATACGAAGCACTCAAAAAATGTTGGCGCCTTTGACGATCAAACACACCGCACCACGCCGCCAAAGACGTCGACATTTTTTTACACTCTTAACAAGTGTGTATAGTTGACTACACATTTGTCAGGCGTGTAAAATTTTCGGCGTCTTTGACGGTGCGATGCAGCGTGTTTGATAGTCAAAGGCGCCGACATTTTTTGAGTGCTTCGTAGACCTGAAGACAACTATAATCAACTTTATCTGTAATAATCGCAATAACTACTAGTCCAGTCAATGAAGGAGTGGTAAAGGACATGAGGGGGAGAATTTTCCTATTCAGGAATGTGTTCGCGATAGTTAGGAGGTAAGCATACTAAAACTCCCCGCGCTTAGCCCCGTCGCTTCAGGGGGGGGGGTCCCTTTTTGCGATTCTTAGCTTATAACTCGGAAAAGATGAGTCGTACGGAAAAAAGTATTCTATGAAAAATTAAACATAATTAAATTTCCTACAAGAATGTTCATATTCATTTTCTTCTTATGTGTTATAATGTAATCACATTAAAATTACAATAAAAAGCATTCTTTGAACTTTAATCTCCACTTTACTTTGATACACCACCCTTCTAGCTTTAATATTAAAATTTTATATTATATGACGCACTTTACAACTTTCGTTCCACACGTTCGAGTTTCTATATTTTTTGGAAAAAATATATTGTGAGAGAAGAACTTTCCGTTTGACTATAGCTATGGAAAAGGTTGGAAGAATACCTAGTTAAAATTAAAGTTCGATATCTCTATTAGCAAGCGGGATATTGAGTGAGAAATGATAAAATACAACTTTTCAAATTTTTTTGTAATTTTTACAAATAAATGCTTCTCTCTCCTATTTCGCAATTTCGAATACATTGAACTCGAAATTCGAATCCGGCAAAAAATTTTACATAAGAATCTGATTTTCGTTTTTGTATATCATTTAGACTGCAGATCTCCAACTAATATGAATCAAATAGGTTTTTTTACGCCCGACTGCAACTTCTACTCGTTTTAATTAATCGCTCTTAAATAAAATTTAAAGAAGTTAAACCCAAAACAAGTATGTATATTAAATAGTATGAAACATTTCAGAATGCCTGTAGTTCCAATAATTGTTGTAAAAGATAAGATTATTTTTCTACAGCGCCTGCTGGTGTTTTGAGTTTATAATAATGCACGTTTTGCACTTTCTGGTCCATCAGTACTTGCATTACAATATAATATGATTGCAAAACATTTACAAAACGCTCTTATTGTTACATATACGTGAATGTTATCAATTGTTATCGAGAAAAAATACACGAAAAATTTAAAGAGTAATTTACTTACGAATATAAATTATTGCGTTATAAATTACTAGCTAATGCTCGCTACTTCGTTCGCGTGGAATTAAGAACATTAACATGTTAACTTTTGCCTATAAAGAAGTACTGCATACTAATTGAGTACTCCTATAGTACTCAGGAAGTACACTCTAAGGAATCCACTGCACATCCATGGTAGCCGGGGAAAACCACTGCGCACTCGGAAAAACCTACTGCGTACTGTACTCGAGAAAACCCACCACGCATCCATAATACTTGGGGAGATCCATAGTACTCGGGGAAACCTATTGCGCATCCATTGTACTCGAGGAAACCCACTGCACATCCATGGTACTCGGGGAAACCCACTGTGCATCTATTGCATTCTAAGAAACACACTGCGCATCCATAGTACTCGGGAAACTCACTGTGCATCGCAATTTGATAACAATTCATTATTTTATTTTTGTGATAGAGCGAGTTAATCGAAAAAATAATTATTTTAATCGACAATAAAGCACATGGGCGGGCATGTGTCAAATTTCATGCTTAAAATCATCCATCTCCCTGTTCACCCGTTCGGGGTCTCTTTTTGAAAACTGTCGATTACGTGTCTCCTTATTTCCTCAGAAGAGCTCATCGGTGGAATATCGTGTTTCTGATTTACCCGATTTCAGAGATACTTGTACCCTTTAGACCATTTACCACCTTCGTTTTCACCCCTTCAAAAGGTGAAAATCGAAATTTCACCTTACTTGTATCTAATAGATTTCAAGAGCATTTCTGCAAAATTTCATGCTTCTAGATCTAACCGTTTCCGAAAAGCTTAAAAACCTCCCTTTCCCTGTTCACCCTTCGGGGGGTTCTTTTTGAAACCATCGAATACGTGTCTTATTTCCTCAGAAAAGTCTATCGCTCGAATAATCACGTTTCTGACTTACATGTTTTTAAAAATACGGATGCGCTTTAAACCATCTACCATCCTACCTTCAAAAAGTGAAAATCGAAATTTCGTCTTACACGTATCTAATAGATTTCAACAAAAAATATTCCTGCCAAATTTCACGCATCTAGATCTATCCGTTTCCGAAAAAACCTAAAATTTCAACCCCCTTTTTCACCCTTTGAGGGGTCGAATTTCGGAAAATCCCTTCTTACTCTCACGATATCAACCTATATACGTTCTAAGCCAGCTTTGTTACAACCTCAGTTTCTGGTGCTTTTTTTAAGTTTATACTTGCAAAATACATTTCCGAAAGTTACATTTGGACAAACATATAGTTATATATATTCCACCGAGGGGCAAACCGCGAAGGAAATCTGGTGCACATCCAGAAGGAAATCCGAAGAAATCTTCGTCAAAAAGGAAATCTGGTGTACAAAATTTTGGGCGCATTTGACCCTCGATTTCAACTTTCTGACAAAAAATAAATTTCACTGAAAAATACTTTAAGTTCGTTCTTTCATGACAAACTAATATTTAAAAATTGTTTAATGGGCAGGGGAGTATGCAAATGAACGTCCATTTTTTCGAATGGAGAAAACAAGTGCTCAAATGAATTTGGTTAATGTATTTTTGTGTACTCGTGTTTTGACTAGCTGTGATAAGTTTCTATTTAAAAAAAATGAAAACCCAACATTGTAAACAATTAACATATACAAGAGATAAAGAACTACAACATGACCATCAATATGACATGAATGATTTAATTCCTTTTAAAAATTCGGCTCTATATTTTGTCAGAATATTGTATGATCGGCCATCATTTACAGGGAATCTGAACAAATTACTCTTAAAGTTAATTGACTCCTATAAGCCTGATAGAAGAAATTTGCCACCTACTGCGGATTTTCTTATCAATACATTTTGGGAGCTGCGTATTAAATAATTCTTTGGAAAAGTGCGACTGTTATAAATCTAGAAATTCTCAATCCAATCGATTTTGGTTGGACCTAATAACTATAAATATTTGTCCTAATGTAACTTTTGGAAATGTACTTAGCAAGTGTAAACTTAAATAATGTACCGGAAACTGTGATTGTGGCAAAGCTGGGTTGAAATATATATGAGTTGATATTGTAAGAGTAAATTTAGGTGATATTAGGTGATAATTTAATTTAAGTGTGCATAACGTAAATATATAACTTCAGTATTGTTATTTTTCATGCACAAGAAGTAAATTTGAGTTTATTTTTAGTTGCACGTTGTTTTTCGTATCTAATGAATATTTTATGTTACAATTTATAACGTAATGATTTCTGTTTGTAAATTTCTCTTTAAATTCTTCTGTTCTTTTTTCACGATAACAAATCATAATATTTACGTACGGATAATTAGCATAATAAGAATGTTTTGTAAATGTTTTGCAATCATAGTATATTCTAGTGCATGTCCTGATGGAGCAGAACGCGCGAGACGTGCACTTATAAACTCAAAACGGTAGCGAACGCTTACAAAAATAATCATATCTTTTATAACAATAAACTAATGCAGATAGTTCATTCACTAAAAACTACTTCACTTCTTTCTGCATATTTCATGTCATAGAAGTACGCATCTATCTGCAATAGTTTTTAAAATACCTCAATGCTAAAATTTGTAGTGCACTATTCTAGTACACTTTATTTAAACAATTTCTGGAGTATTTGTTAACAACAATTTCGAGAATAATTGGGCAGCACCTGAATCTAGAAAGAATAGTAACCTTTACTTTGGTTTAAAAATCTTAAAGAAATGTTAAAAAATAAGTGTGGTGGGAATATAAAATTAGTCAATTTTCAGTAATACAAAAATTTTGGGAAAACATTTTTTACGCCAATGGGCAATTTTTTTCAAAACAAAATCTTCTAGTACACACCCTGACATTTTAGGAGCGTTTTTTGATTAATCTGGCCAATATCAGCAATGATGTTTGTTAGACCGACTGTACAGTGCACAATAAGGGCTGTCAACATACAAAGAGTTAGGTATATTCGCATGAGCGTTTTAATTGTTGACAATCCGATTAGATAAGCAAATCACAAACTCACTTTAAAAATGAAATTACGTCGTAATTTTTATTCTCCTGATAATCTGTATTTATTTGATATATATAAATCCCAGCTTATTAAATTGTAGCAATTGTGTAACGGTTTGCAATAACCTTTACAACATTTTTCACGTAAAGGATTCATTTGCTTTTTGGTATGCAGAAAGGCCACAGGGTCAGCTACGCTCTACAATTTAAAGAAATTCCATAGTAATATACCAAGTGTTCAGTTTTTTACGTTATTTTTGTCAATATTAAACCGCGAGAATTTGTTTAAGTCAAATGGAACACCCTGTATTTTTTGCATTAAATTATGTAAAATTAAATTCCCGTTTTTCCTCATTTAGATATTGTAGGGGTTTAACTTACGACGTTTTGAATTATTTGCGATTTTCTCAGAAATTCTGCAGTTCTCGGTGGGACACCCTGTATAGGTACTATATCACTCGGCATCAGACTGAGCTGAAATATGCAGCAGAATTGTACATACTTTTGTGACTCTAAAAAGTAGGTATATGAATAAAGTATATACAATTTACTGGCAAATTTCGTGTACTAGCAAATTTTCGTCATGCAGGGGTTATTTCATGTGTATAAAAAACTTAAAAATACCTACTAATTTGAACAGTAAAATATACGAGTTTAACGTAACAGCAATTAAAATCACTCTGATATTTGTTAATTATTCATAAATCCACGAAAACTATACTACTCATTTTAAATTTTATTAATGCGTGACGTCAATGGTTAGAGGTAATTTTATGGTATTTTTATTGTTATTAGATTGCTGCCCTGTCAATACCAAATGTAACACTAATGTTTTAACCTCTCGTTTCCCAGTTTGCAAATAAATATTTTATGAATTTTAGGAAGTGTGAAGAGGCGCATATTTTCGGCCACAACTTTGTTGTTTTTTATGTTAGAGAAAAAATAAAAAAAGCATCGGAAAGCTCTGTCAATTTTTTTTAGAATTGGTGTCTACGAATATTTTGAAGAAACTGATAATTAGCGAGATTCTTGGGAAAATGGAAGAAATGACAGGTTTTCCTAGAAAATGCATGTAAATCTTAATAAAATCATTTTTCCCAGGAACGTTCGCTTTGAAGGGTCAAGATTAATGGAGCGTCTAGGTAACACATGATATTAAGAGCCTGTGCATATATTATAAAAGTTGAAAACTGAATTTTTTGTAGAAAATTTAATTCTCACCAATAACTTTCTTCTCTACAATGTTCTTATATCTCCTACCATTTTGTTAGCGTCTTCATTTTAATGTGGGTATAGCCTTCCATATATATAGATTGGCCGCCATATTGGAGTCGCCATTTTGAGTTTAGCAAAATTTGGAATTTTTGTGGATCGAAAAGGTACTCGCCCTACCTCTATGCCAAATTTCAAATTCCTGGCTCATGGTAAGTAGGTACCCAAACAATTTACTGGACAGTTAAATATAAATTAAAACAAACAATGATACACTTATTTCCTTTATATACATGTAGATATATTCGGATTTACTCTAAAGCACTTGGGACAATATAGTTGATATGGAATCGAATGAAACTTTCAGTCATTCACGTGACAAAACGCTTCACTTTCATTGGAGATCCCGCATGTTAAAAACATAAAATTTGTTCATCTCGAACGGACGGCAACTTTTGATCCTGTGGGAAACATCAACGCCAACTTAGGATATAAATAACAATCAGTGTTTTGTATGTTTCATATTTGAACGGCGACGGAAACGCCCAACGGGAACGGAAAATATTGGGCATCTCAAACGGACGGCAACTTTTGATCCAGTGAGAAACGATGTCAACGTCAATATTAATGACTTTCATTAGTATGTAACTAACATAACCTCAAATTCCAAGTTTTTTAGGTTTATTCTCATCTTTAATATCTCTATCCTCAATTTTAGCTTAGGGCCATACTGGCTCCAAACGAATATTTAAAAATGCATGCAAATTTTTTTTCAAAATGTTGATTAATAAAAATAGACAGCTAATTATAGGTTAGATTTCCAATCTACAAAAAGTGTCTTATTTTATTGGAACAAACTATTTAAAACTTTATAAACATTACACTGAACTAGATTTTATTTTAAAGTACGGGAATCAGACAGAAATTTTAACAATAGCTACGAAATATTTGTAAATTTTAAGAAATATATATTTTTCAGGTTAGGCGTGACGTCACGTGCACGTCTTCAATTGTTTTTTTGTTTCATTGTCGAATGGGAACGGGAACGTCGAACGGGAACGGCAACGTCAAGTTTATAAATTGAGTGTATAATTCTGCTGCTAAAAAGTACATATTAACGGAGGAAAAAAAGGGGACGGATCATTTTTGCACTCAACCATATGTTGAATAACGAAGTCTTTTGGTCAAAAGTTATATTTTCTGATGAAAAAGTTTTCCAGTCTGTAATGATGGACATATTCGTGTTCATAGGCCTCTTGGGCAAAGATACAATCAAAATTTTACATTCGATCTAATCAAACCGGGACGTTTTTCTATTAATACCTGGACATGGATTAGTCAAAGAGGAATGAGAATGTATTGGTTTATTGATCGTCATCTTAATTCCACTAAATATATTGACATACTTGAAAATATTATGTTGCCGTCAGTAAGTGAACTATATCCAGATGATTATTTTATCTTTCAACAGGATGATTGTGCCATACATAATGTGCGTAGTACTAAGTAATGGCTCGTGGAAAAGCTACCGTGGCGTTCTGAAACTCCCGACATTAATCATATTTAGAATATTTGAGGAATTATGGTGAAGCATATAAAGAAATTAAATTATCGTCCTCAGAATGCGGAACAACGTCGTGCCATGATTGAAGATGAATGGAAAAGTTTATGTAATACCCAAATTGCAGAAAATTTAGTTTTACTAATGCCTAGGAAGCACAATGACTAAATATTAATTGCTATTATTTATGTTGTAATTTGTTGGCGCTGAAATAATGATTTATTAATAAATGAAAGCCAAGCGGTACCACTATATATTGCGAGTACTACTATGTTATAATTTGTTTATTTGTGTTTTAAATTTTTATTCCAAATGATGTATTTAAAAAATAATTCTATTAAAAATAAGACTGTTTATTTATATAGTTATTACTTAATATGAAACAACTAATATTAGTGATAAATTTGGTAATCTCATCTAATGTCCGTTTGATATCATTGAACTTATGTCGGTTCTATTTTTAGTGTATTCCCAGAATTTTTAAAAATTTTTATCAACTTATCAGTATCAATTTACGAATTACAACTGACTGACATCTTTATTTTGATTATTAAGTTAATTTCAATAATTTACTGTTAAAAGAACAATTTAAACAACTGAAAAAAGCCATTTTCTTGCCTAAGAGTTGTACTACTTTTTTTTGAAATCACGTGTACTATGTACCCACTTTAATTTTTCTTAAGTACAAACAAAAAATGATAAAATATTAACATACACATATTTATATACTTTCATAACTATCAAAAGTATATGAAAAAGACCTAACTTTACCAACAAATTTGAATAATGACGTAATACCAAACCTATAATATCTGATTTATGAACGTGATTGGCCGTTTTTGTGTTTTGTGCTGCGATAAGCTTTGTGTGCATTTATTCGTTATTCAAGTGTTGCTTGCAATGTGAATATTTTTCCAGATTAGCTTGGTCAATTTTACGTGAAAACGGTCTCATGCGTTTTTTTTATTTTAAATTTTAGTACTGTATGTACATGAAAATTTTTAGAAATTCCAGAGGGCTCCTAGGCTAACATTTATTAGTATACTCTGTTCTTGATTAAAGCAATTACATTCAAATTGCTTCATTTAGCAGTATTGACTAATACATTTTTGAACACATAAATCTAGTTATATAACGTTTTTACAAACATCATTTTTAAATCAATATCTGTTGACATAAAGTAAGTTGTTTGTGTTCAAAACTATCTCATCGTATTATTTCTTCGATTTTGTGTCTCATTGAATTTATTTCATTTTATTGCTGCTTTTATTCGAATATCTCAGAAAATATGGTGAATTATACGAATGCGGAAATAGCGACAATGCATTACGTATACGGTCTCGCAGATGGTAATGCAACAAAAGCAGAAGTAGTTATCAGGAATCTTTGATTTTTGGTGTCTCATTGAATTTATTTCATTTTATAGCTGTTTTTATTCGAATATCTCAGTAAATATGGTGAATGATACGAATGCGGAAATGGCGACAATGCAATTACGTATACGATCTCGCAGATGGTAATGCAACAAAAGCAGAAGTAGTTATCAGGAAAGATATCCTAATCGTGCCTTGCCAGATTCTTTTCGACTATTCATCGCCGTCTTTGTGAAACTGGTAGTTTCCAAAAAGGTACTTCGGAAGGTAGACCTCGAACTGTCAGAACACCCGAAATTGCTGCAGGAAATCGACGAACATTCTGAGATGAGTACGAGGAAGATTGCTAGAGCTCTGAATGTTTGTCATCAAATTGTTTGGCGAATTTTGGTTGATTTTTTGTTGTAATTGTACCATATTTTAAGAATATGGGCATTACTTCCCAAGAATTTTCCACAGCGTCTGAACTTCTGTCAGTGGTACCTCCAGAATGTTACACTAATAGTCCCTTGAGGTAAAGCTTTTACCCCAAAAGTTCTGCGGCTGGACCACAAGACATTTACCCTCCGTTTTCGAGGGTGGGGAACACTATGGTGACAATATTTTACGACCTACCCTCCCACCACCGAAAAAACCACCGAGTTTCCGGTGCTTGGCATTTTTTCTCGGAAAATTTTATCAATGAAAGTTGTTCAAAAGTTGTTAAGCCCAATATTTCATCAAAATAAAAAAACTGAAAAATTTAAAAAAATGATAAATTAAAAAAATATAAAAACAGCTAATAATTACTTGACAACTACCTGGCAGCTTGATTTAATTCTAAACAAAATTGTCATGAATTTTTTAAACAAAAAAACCCATTTAAATGATATTTTTTTCAGTTGGACATTATTTTTAAAAAAATTTTAATATTTTTTAACTTTGATTAAATTTTGAATTTTGGGTTTTTGGATAATTCTGAACAACTTTCGTGAATAAAATTTTCTGATAAAAAAATGTCTAGCATCGGAAAATCGTAAGGGGGTGGTTTTTCAGATTTAGGGGAAGCTCTTGAAGGGTAAGTCGGAAAATATTGTCACCATCGTGTTCCCCGCCCTCGAAAACGGGGGAAAAGATGTCTTGCGGTCCGGTCGCAGAACTTTTGGGCTTTTTGCCTTTTTCTGGTTTACCTCAAGGGACTATAAATCCACAGTTTGAGTCACAAATTATGTTCACAGACGAACCAAATTTTTCTAGGAAGGCTCTTCAAAATTTCCATAATAATCATGTGAGGGCGGACGAAAATTCTCATTCATAAGCGAAACTCATTTCCAAGAGCAGTTTTCGGTTAATGTATGGGTAGGAAATATTGGTGATAATCTTATAGGTCCTTTTTTTCTGCCAATATGCCTTAATGGACAATCTTACATGCATTTTCTCCAAGAAGAACTATCTATGTTGCTTAAAGATGTACCAATTGCATTATAGCCCATCGGGCAGAGCGCGAAAAACCTTCTCTTTCTTGACCTACCCAATACTGAAGTATAACCAGATGGGACCTTCACAACTTGTTAAAGCATGTTATTTTAGATAGGAAATCAAAATTGACGACACTCTCCATTGGTCGAGACCGAAGATATAAGAAAAAAACTAAAAGAAATTTAGAAATTTAAGATTTAATCAAATATAACTTTAGAACTAAAACAGATAAAAATAAAATTTTTGTTTGGTTTTGACAAGTAAACATTGCTGTTTAATTTGAAGTATAATTTATTGCAATCATTAAAGAATTAACATAAAAAAACTGGCAAAATTCAAAAGGATACACAAATCAGCAACATTTTTCAAATTCTTAACTCGCCATAACTCGCTTATATAACGAGCTATTCAATTTTTTGTTTCACCAAAAACTGCCAAATTTAATAGGCTTCATTTTGTCTCGATTCATGCTAGGTCTAATTTTTTAACTAAAAGCGCTACAGCCCTTGAAACACAACGAAGCGCACTACGGCGACGAAGACACGGGGCTTCCTCTCTCGCCCCCGCTACTCTCTCGGCCCATCAAGAAACGTATCGGCTGCTGGCCTCATTATTGTCCGGATAGGTATTAATATAAGTATATACTATTTTATTTACATTTAGGCTATTACAGTTTATGTATATTGTAGATACAATTTTATCAATGAAGAAAAACTGCATGTTTCTTTTGCGAAACTGCTGAAAGCAGAGAAAATCTAATGGTAAAAAAACTACTGGCATCAGGTCTATTATACATGTGCAAATGAAAGAAAAAATTCTATTTCATTAAAATTCTTATAAAATAAAGTGGTGGTACTTATTTGCACACTCTTCGATACTGATTTCATTATTCTTGTCTTTTTTAGTAGAGACAATACATATTGCCTCTGATATTAGTAACGTGATTAAAAATGTAAGTGAGCCTTCATGTGATTACAATGAAGATAAAAATCAGATTAAAATAATATAGCATTGTCTGATCTGTGGAAAATCCAGAAAAATTAAGAATAAATTAAAAACATTTTTAAGTAGCAATTTGTACAGGAACGAGGGCGAAAACTAGAAAAAAATATATATTAAAGCTGCAGTGACGAATTGTGATATAGAAATAAAAGGCAGGTTTTACTTTTATTAATAATAATAATAATAATAAATTTATTCATTCCTTTGGCCAATAATACATTGGATAGAATACGTCCAAAAATACAAATTAAAAGGTACATAATAAATATAGAAAACTAAATAATAGTATACATATATCATACATATACTAGTACAAACAACACAAAAACATAAATGTAAATATACATATATATACACGCATATATAGACACACATACACTTACAATATCATATATACACAAATACATACGGATAGTATAATGTGCGGAAGTGAACAAAGTGCGAGTTGAGGATGAAGTCAAAAAGAATTGTATTCCTGCAAAGTATAGAAGCAATTTGAAATCAGAAATCGTTTTAGCTCTGCTTTAAATTTATTGATGTTATTTATATTTTTAATATTCGGTGGTAGTTTATTGTAACAATAGCTGCCTGCACAAATAGGTGATTTTCTGTAAGTTGTTAGATTATATTTATTTATATAGATATCATCATTATTTCGTGTGGCGTATTGATGTTTAGATATTGGTAATTTGTGTTTGTTTATGTGAATGTAAGTTAATAGTTTGTAAAGATAAATAGACACTAAAGTAAGAATGTTCTCATTTTTAAATGTTGTTCTACAAGATTCTCGGAAGTCGATGTTAAATATAATTCTTAATATTCTCTTTTGTAGTATGAATATTCTCTGAATATCCACACTCTGACCCCACACTATTATGTTATATGATAATTTTGAGTAAATTAGTGCATAGTATACCGAAAGTAGAGATTTTTGGTCTAAATTATTTTTTAAATTAGAAATAGCAAAACAGGATTGTACCAACTTAGAGGATAAGTGGTCGATATGTCTGGACCAACTAATGTTCTCGTCAAGTAGTATTCCGAGGAATTTTGTTTCTGTCTGTAAAATTACTGGATGATTATTAAAACTTAAATTAAAATTAAAATTTACATTTCTTTGCTTTGTTTTAAAGTTAATACAAACTGTTTTGTCATAGTTTATAATCAGGCGATTTTTAAAACACCAATTGTCAAACATTAGTAAGATATCATTGACTTTATCTCTCAATTCTATTAAGCCTTTTGCGGATACTATAAATGATGTATCATCCGCGTACATGTAAACTCTTACAGTCTCAAAATGCTGTGGTAGGTCATTGACAAATAACAGGAATAACAGAGGGCCCAGTATACTGCCTTGTGGAGTTCCAATATTCACATTATGTTTTTCTGATGATTCCTTTTCGATTTTCACAAGAAGTTTTCTATTTGTTAAATAAGAAACTATCCAGTCATTTAGGACGCCACGTATGCCTAGATTAAAGAGTTTCTTACTAATGAAGGGTATATCCAGGGTATCAAAAGCATTAGAGAGATCAAAAAACACCCCCATTACATAGTTTTTTGCGTCAATCTCGTTGCAAATGTTTTGTACTAATTCAGTTGCAGCTGTTTCGGTAGAGAATTTATTTCTGAAACCATGCTGTGATGAAGTTAATAGATTTTTATTATTAAGAAATTGTGTGAGTCTAACTGCCACAATTTTTTCTATGATTTTGGCAAATACACTGAGTAGGGAAATAGGCCTATAATTTTTTACATCACTTTTATCTCCTTTCTTGAATACCGGAATTATGAGGGCTGTTTTTAGCTTTTCTGGAAATTTACCTAATATAATTGATTTGTTTATTATATTAGCAAAGCAATTTGAAAATTCAAGCCTACACTCCTTTATTAACTTTATAGGTACCTCATCCTCCCCAGTGGATTTTTTGTTAGGAAGCCCTATGATTATGTCACTTATTTCCTCTGGTGTGACCGGATGAAAAAACATGGTATCATTATTTATATTTGAGTGCGTACATTCGTCAGACCTTACATTAAAATGTTCAGACAGTTTTTTTTCTATTGAAGAAGCATAATGATCTGCAAAAATATTGGACAATTTACGAGGATCTGTTATAATAACATTTTCATAATTTAGAGAGATTTTTTCGTGCATTTTAGGGCTGTTTAAATTTGACTTTACTATTTCCCACAAGGTTTTAGTTTTGTTATGGGAATTTTCTATGATTTTTTTATTGTGCAGTTGTCTTTCTTTTATGATGTTCTTGTTGTATTGGCTTTTCTTAAGTTTATATTGTTTGTTTAGGTTTTCATCATGCATGATTTTTTTTAATCTGTTTAATTCTTTTATATTTTGTGACTCAGCTTGAAGTTCAGGGGAAAATGTAAATTTATGTTGCTTTTTATTAGGTTTTAGGGCGGTCCTGATACATTTTTTGGGAAATGAGAGTTCAAAGCAGTGATTAAATTCAGTCCAGAACAATTCAAAATATTCGTCAATATCATATATACTATCTGCGCGAGTTAAAATTTCCGGTACATTCTTAAAATAAAATTGAAAATTTTTTATTGAGTTATCGTTGAACGTTCTGCGAGTGTTTATTGATCTCTCTCTTTGGATATTATTTTCACTATTTGTTTTTGTAGAGCAATGTAAAATTTGTGCTGAGTGATCTGATATTCCTGGATCTAGTAGTGAATATCTAGAATTATTTTTATTGGTTATAACATAGTCAATTGCTGTCCGAGAAATGCCTGTTTCACCACAATAAACTCTTGTTGGTTCATTAATTAATGATTTCAAACCATAACTTTGTAACAGATCGTGCAGAATATGATTTTCTCTGCTATTTTTTAACTTATCCACATTAAAGTCACCGCATATATAAATATCCCTTGAGATTTATTTGGGGATGACGGAATTTATCATAAAATTTGTTATGCAAAATATATTAACAAAAAAAAAAAAATATGTACAAACTAAACCACTGAAGGAAAAAATGAATTTAAGGTAGCATTAAACATTTTATTTAGGGAGGTTGAACTTGCTGTTTTGGAAAAAAAGAATCCTTAACTTTAACATTTCTAAAAACACTCCTTAATGATATATTTGAAGAAATCACGGAAGAAGAATTAGATTATTATGTCAGCGGAAATGTAAGAAAAAAACTAGAAAGCATTTAAACAAACAAAGTGTTTTGGGAACACAAAGGAAATACAACAACAGTTCATTCAAGTGATAATAAAGCTAAAAAGACTAACGAATTTTTGTTGTCAGACACAAGTGCTGCTAGTATCTTAAATGAAGCTATAGCTGGACATTTTAAAACTATAAAAAAACACGACTACTAATCAGAATAATCATCAATGTAAACAAGAAGCTTCAGATTTGTTATAAACATTTATGTCGTGAATACTAAATATGTCAGCACAGACAAATTTGATTTAAACTTTTCTATAGTAATGCAATTTATATTAATAACTATGAAAAAAAAAACAACCAGCTTAGGCCACTTTTTTAATCCGTTACATATAATTACATGTGTATCGTGCCGTCAGAAGAAAAAAAAAACTTATTAATATGCTTTATTCTTTTGGCTATGGTTATTCCTACGATGAAATACGGATATTTAACATTTTTAGCTAGTCACGTATTAGTAAAAACTACGACATTTTTATTTCACCTGGAGTTCCTCCAGTAAGTTCTGAAGAAAACAATTACATTCATCGAAATCGACAATTTTGATCAAAACTAAGACAGGCTAGATGGTAAAAATCCCACTGCCATTACTGCTTGGAATGGTATAATTTAAAAAACGATCGGCCTATTTACACAAGAATATCTATCCAATAAAGTTTAACTGATTTTAACCCTTCCAGTTTACATGAAAACAAAAATATAGATGTACAAAAATCCAACTAATTGTTCAGATCCTCTACGAGTTAGTGAAAGCATGCCAAATAACTGTTTTGAATATGTGGTTACCTCTGACACTTTATGGAAAATATTAAAATATACGAAGCAACGTAAAACTTTACTAGCTGGCATGAGTTTAACAATGATATATCTGAAAATCAGTTATCTCTGTCTGATACCTATTATATTCCGTTTAATAATGCACCACCAACATTGCACGACACAATAATACCGGATTATTACAACTAATATTGTATTATTCAATTTGATTTGTTAGATTTATCATCTTACAATAAAGGAATATTATTCTAAAAGTTTTGTTACGGCCGCTGGGTGTATCATTGCGCGCTTTATGGCGAACGCGGGAACGAGAGGGAAAGCCTTTCGACTCCGTCGCCGTAGTGCGCTTCGTTGTGTTTAAAAGGCTGTACCGCTTTTATTTACAGAGCCCCAGACCCAGCATTAATTGAGACAAAATGAAGTTTATGAAATTTGGCAGTTTTTGGTGAAAAAAAACATTCGAATAGCTCAATACATAAGCGAGTTACAACGAGTTAGAACTTTTAAAAAAATTGACAATTTGTGTGTATATATAATTTTATCTTTTTTCGTTTGAAAGTTATTCGTTGTTGAATTTGAATTTTGTTATTTTCATTTTTTTTTGTTTTTTTCTTGTAACTTCGGTCTCGACCAATGGAGAGTGTCGTCAAAAGTGATTTCCTATGTAAAAAAACCTGCTGAATAAAATGAAATAGGTTTTGTTTGGTTATACCTTGGTATTGGGTTAGTGAATGCTAGAGCCCGCCATCCGACGTACTATTAAGGAATCAATTGCAGTACATGCACGATGGAGCGAGCTCCTGTTGATTTCAGTGTAATTGTTCGCGACCATTTACATGTGGTTTATCCTAATGTTTGGATAGGACCTCAGCAATGGCCAGCAAGATCCCCCATCTCATTATTTTGGATTTCTTTTCTTAAATCCCTGGTGTATAAAACTCCCATTAATACGGAATACGCTAAAAATATTTGAACGAGTGCGCAATTCGATGCAAACACGGGCGGAAGCATGCCTAGTGCAGGTGGCCATTTTCAACAATTTTTATGAAACAGAATTTATATTTATTATCAATGTTAATAATAGTAATAATAAACGTCTTTATTATTTTCGTAAGGGAATATACAATAATTACATAATATTTTCTTTTCTTTTCAAAATTTTACGAAAATAAATGGCGAAGTTCAGTTTTCCACATAAAAAATATGTGGTTACTGTTCTTCCACTTAACCAGAAACTAACACAATTTCAATAAATGTATAATGTATAGTGGCGCTTATACATATAAAATAATGAATAGCACAATTAATGTAAAAATTATAACTAATTATATTCTAAGGCTAACATATATTATAAAAAAAAATATAAATATTGATTTAAATTTGGCGACTGAATAGTATTTTTTTATATCTTGTCTTAAATTGATGGATGTTCGTTTGCTTTAAATCATTTTCGAGAGCATTATAAACTTTGCAGATTTGATAGCTGTAAGACCGTTTGAAAAGTTCAAGTTGATGCATTGGCGGCGTTAATAATCCTTTTAACCTAATATTTAGGGTATGAACATCCGTTCTAAGTTTAATTTTTTTATACAGATATGGTGAGGACTTTAACATAATAACTTTATGATATAAAGTTGCTGAGTGAAGTTGTCTTCTATTTTGCATATTCAGCCATTTAACTTCTTCTAACTTATGTGAAATTCTTTGACACCTTCGTATACCATATATTAGACGGAGACAAGAGTTTTGAACCTTTTGGATTTTATGTATATTCAAATAATTTAAACAAGGACCATAAAGTACATCGGCATAATTAAACAACGATAGAACCAAAGACTCGCATAACATGATTTTAGTTTTTTGAGGTAGACAGTGCCTGCTGGCATATATTATTTTAATATTTGAGTATGCCTTTTGTAATAATTTATTAATATGGCAAATGAATCTAATCTCGCTGTCCAAAATCACACCCAGACTTTTTGCGTTATCAGTCTTTACCAGTTGAGTATTTTCTATGGTAAGGTTTAACCTGTTTTTAATTCTCTCTCTATGATTTCTTGGTCCGAAAACCATAGCATTTGATTTGCCTGGGTTGATAATAAGACAGTGATTCTTAGCTTCCTTGGCAAAATCATTAATGTCTTCGTTTATGCGGATGCAGGCTATATCAACCTCTGATGGAGGAAAGGAGTAATACAGCTGGGAATCATCAGCATATAAATGAATTTCATAATATTTTAAACAATTAATAAAATGACTGGTTATAGATGGTGAACAGTAGGGGACCAAGAATTAATCCCTGCGGTACACCGGCTTTTAAGGTAACAGCTTCTGAAGTTGAGCCATCTAAACTTACTTTCTGCTTTCTGTTTTGCAAATAGTTTGCAAATAGCTCCATTGCACTTTCAGAGAGTCCGATATATTTTAGAATACATAATAATATCTCATAATTAAGTGTATCGAAAGCTCTACTGAAGTCCAATAGAACTAGAACAGTACAGTTCCCTTTGTCAGACGCCGAAATAATATCATCCACTACATGCAAGAGAGCTGTGGTACAGCTGTAGCCAGGCCTAAAACCGGATTGAATCATTGGTAGTAAATTGTATAATATTAAATATTCTCTTAATTGCTGGTCCATGATTTTTTCAACAACTTTAGATAAAGTTGGTAGTATGCTTATACCACGAAAATCTTTAAGTTCTAAAGGGTTTGATTTTTTTGGCAACACTGTTACTAATGAACTTTTCCTAAAGTAGGAAAAACATTTTCTGTCAAGCAAATATTAACTATATGGGTAACATGTGGAATAATATGAGGACAACACAACTTCAGAAGTTTGGCATTAACACCATCACAACCGGTAGCATTAGTAGGGATATCGTTATTTAATTTTAAAACTGTATTCATGTTTACTGTTTGGAATTTAAAATTATTGTTATTAAGGGGGTTATTTCTGTAATAATTTAAAAGTGATGTTGGTGGCGACAAATTTGTTGTTACATTAATTAGAAAATCATTTATTTCATTAACATTTTTCAAATGATCTGGGATAACCAAGATATGGTTATTTCTTAAAAATTTCCAGTGCTCACGTGAATTGGAAGTATTAAAATAATGTTGAAAATATGCTTTCTTTTCTCTCTTTATTGCTTGATTAGTATAATTTCTAATTTCTTTATAAAATACCCAGTGAGTTCGATTCTTTGATCTTTTGTAACGTTGTAATGCTTTATTACGAATAGACATCATTTGTTTAATGTTGTGCGTTAACCACGGCGCGAAAGGTTTAGTAAATCTTGAGGTTACAGTCGGAGCATGCAAATCAAACAGAGCTATAATATTATGAATGAGATATGCAATTTTTTCATCTAAGCTTTCTAAATAAAATATATTATCCCATGATATACTAACCAAATCTGTATGAAATGATTCATAAATAAAATTGTTAAAGTTTCTGTACTTGTACATTCGCGGATTACTGCTCCCCCACCTACCTTTATTTCAAACGAAACCAGTTGGTGATCAGATATGTCGTTGTCTAATATATTGTGGTTCAAAACTCTTTCCTCATTCGAAATAATTACAAGATCAATTAATGAAGACTTCGACTCAGTTGTTCTGGTTGGCTCCTCAATTATTTGACATAGATTAAATTGTTCTAGAAGTGAAAGTAATTATTATTTGCATGCATATTTTCATTAGTTAGTTCATAATAATTAGTTTCAATTTGAATTTAATTGTTTTAATCAAGAACTATACGGCTGACGCGAAAACGCAAGAGACCGTTTTCATGTAGAATTGACCAGAAGAAATATCCACATGGAAAAATGTCAGTGGCGTACCACTTTTTCGGTAAAAATATGAGGACATGTTTGCAAGACACCACTGGTGGAGCGATAAAATACCTTTTCTAACCAAAATATATTGTTTTAATCCTATTAACACATACCGAAATTGAAAATAATATCTAAAGTACTTTCTGAGATAATAAAAAATAACGCTTTAAAAAAAATTCAACACCCTGTAACATAAAATTTAAGCCGTTGCGAACATATATGTTCATAAAATAACCCAAGGAATCATACCCTGAAATAACAGCTTTACTTATAATTTAAGGAATGATCTTTGATAGTTCAAATGGAAACATGTAAATTAAAATTTCTATTGTTCTATTTATTTACATTTTGCTTTATTTTTTCTTTAATGATTTCAGCTGGATGTTTATACAGGGCGATTCACGAGGAACTGTACATACCTCTGGAGGACCACTTCGCTATTCAGGAATGGCCATATAGGAATTTTTCTGTCGCGCTGAATTACTGAGCTTCAGGGTGATAAAATAATTTTGGCCTATTTTTATTTTGACCAGAACGTCCTTACTATTGATGAGATATTGCTGAAATTTTATACACTGTACAGTTATCGCAGTTGATATACCGTCACCCTGTACTTATTTTTTCAAGTTTCAGTTGGCAATTATAAAAGTCCATATATTACTATGGAGAACTATGTGATTAGATTTTTGGTCACAGTTTGTTTGATTATTTTAATATTGAATTTGGCAAAATGGAGAAATGAAAGATTAAAAATTATAATTTGTTTTAATAAATGATCCAAATAAGAAATAATAGTCAATATAACATCAGTGAATATAATTTTATCATCTAAAATAAATATATTTAAAGAAAAAGTTTTAAAAAATTCGAGAAAAAATTATTAAAAACATAGAGTAAAATATAAAAATAAAGTGTCTTTCAGTAACAAACCATAACCAAAAACATAATTACTGAATACTGAGGTTATATTGATTATTATTTCCTATTTAGATCATTTATTTAAGCAAATTTTTATCTTTCATTTCCCGTTTTTGCCAAATTCATAATCGCTTGTAAAAAATTGAAAAAAGGTGCGACAAAAATCTAATTACATAGTTTTGTTTAATGTTGAATGGACTTTTATAATTGCCAAATGAATGAATTTATGATGAGGAACTTCTTTCGTTTATTATTAAATTTATTTATTGATGTTATGTTTTTTATTTCTGAAGGTAACTTATTATATAATTTATTTCCAGCATAGTGAGGTGATTTTTCATATGCTGATGACTTATGATTAGTCTTTCTGAGTAAGTTATAGTATCTAGTATCATGTGAGTAGATATTAGCATTTACATTAAATTTGTAAAGGTTCTTTTTTAATAAACATTATAGTCTTTAAAATATAGATACAATGCACTGTTAAAATTCTGTTTTCCCTAAAGCAAGCTTTACAAGTTTCCCTAGGGCCCAGGTTAAATATTAATCTGATGACTCTTTTTTGCAGTATGAATACTCTATTTATATTTATCGCACGTCCCCAGACTATAATATTATACGAAAGATAGCATAGTATATATTCACAGGTATTTTGTATCGAATAAATTTTTTACTTGTCTTATAGCAAAGTATGCAGAGTTAACCGTTTTACATAAGTAATCAATATGTTGTCCCCAACATAGATTTTCATCTACTATAGTTCCTAAAAATTTTGTAAATGGTGAAAATTGTCCTGTAGGAAGGATGTTATTCAGATCACCAGCAAGGAGGTTAAATAAATAAGGAGTCGCCATAAGAAGAAGAATGTGGCAGCACGTTCCTCATTTTAGAATGATGAAAACGTCAACAAAACGAGGCATGTATCCTGGTTTAATATTGTTATAAAATAAATGTTTTTGATAGAAAATAGTGTTTTTCGCCATAACATATGATTTCGTGTCTGCCAAGTAGCTGTACAAATCAAAGTAGTATCGATAAAAAGAAATGTTTTGGAATCACTTTCATAGGTTAAAACAGGTCTGTACTCAAAAGATATGTTGAAACTGTTTTCTATATATTTTAGATTGTATTTTATATTATTACTTCCACATCCAGTGGAAGTATAGTAACGACAAAAAAATTTTTAAAAATTTTTATTGTTCAAATAGACTTAGAATATCACGAAACGTCGAGATTTTAAGTTTGAATGAAAAAAAGTTTCTGTCTGTCGGTCTGTCTGTCTGTAACTTTTTTTGTGCGCACGTTTACTCTGGAACCGTTTGAGATATTGACTTGAAATTTGGCACACATATGTACTTTAACGAGATCTAGAACTAGATTATATTTTCATCTTGTTCCGTCGAAGGGTTGGGGGGTAAATTGGGGTAAATTTGGGGAAAATAGGTAAATCAAGCAGGTAAGAGTCCATAAAATTGGTACTTAGTATATACAAAAGAAGCTAAGGTCCCAAAAAATGTTTTGGCATTAGCCACCCCCATTACCACCCCCACCCCATTATTAAAGGGGATGAAAAAAAATTGTGATTTAGTGAGAACCAGAAACCTCAAAATATTTTTTTACTTCATCCACCCCCACTACCACCCCCCATCACCACCCCCCATCACCACCCCCACCCCGCTACCGATGTGGGGTATCGTTTTCTGGGTTTTTGGGGTAGAGGATTTCAAATATTATATTATTAAAGATCCATAAACAATTATTTCCACATACAAATTTTTTTCGTTGTGAGTGACTTGGATAAAAAATTTGGATGTGGAAGTAGTGATTCCTTGGGCAGCGGTTTATTATATTATATTTGCTTGAAATGTGAAACCGTCATCTCATTCATTACTCTACTGGCTTGATATATGGTAGTGTTAATGTGTAAAGTCAACTAACATGTATCTCCTCAAATGCTGTATATATTTTTTTTTAATCAGGACCTGGCGAGCCGTTCATGACACTATGATCACAAGCCACGCCTTCTGCGGCCGTTTCTCATTGTAGGATATAAGCTTTATGGCTACTCCTTATTTATCTTCTACCTCCATGATCACCAGGTGTCCTCCGTTTAGAAAAATATAGGCATTCTATTTTGACATTATTCAAGATAAGAGTAATTTTGGCACACCATTCCTTGTCGATTGTCAAAATTTCCAAAACTTTGGTGTTAAGTTCCTCAGGATCTGTAGCTGAGATCACAATGGAGGTATCGTCTGCAAACATAATAGTTAGGGCATTTAGCCGATTGAAGATCATTGACGAATAACAGAAATATTAGTGGTCCAGTGGTTCCTGTGGAACACCAATATTTATGTCATAATTGTTTGAAACAGAGTTAGTTACTTTCACACGTATTTTTCGATGAGTTAAAAAGGATTCGATCAGATTCAGAGCAGACCCTCTGATACCAGAACTCTGTAGCTTACATACAATGAAATCAACATTAAGTGTTTCGAAGGATTTGCTTAGATCGAAGAATAGACCAATAACATGTTTTCTCTTGTCAATTTCATCACATATAAAGTGCAAGAGCTGGCAAGCTGCTCTTTCAACAGATTTATTGCACTGAAAGCTATGCTGATATTCAGTTAGAATATTATACTTATTTACAGGGCCGGATTACCCATTAGGCACAGTTAGGCACGTACCTAACGGCGCCAATGCCAAAGGGCGCCGTTGATGTTCTTTCTGTTTTTCTTTGCCTCTCAAGCCACCGAAGTAAAAGGGGCGCTAGTTGAGTATTGTGCTATGGTGCCTAACGGCGCCAACAATTGTTAATCCGGCCCTGCTTATTTAAGAAATTTATGACTGTTGAAAACTAATCTTTCAATTACTTTTGTCAAAATACAAAGAATGGATATCGGGCGATAGTTTTCTTTATCTTGTTCATCACCTTTCTTATGTACGGGTAAAACAATTGCCACTTTGAATACTGAAGGAAAATATCCCAGTTCAAAACATTTGTTTACTAAATAAGAGAGGGGAACTGCAATAATATCCGCGGCGAATTTAAGAGCTTTGGTAGATATACCGTTTATACCAATAGATGTCTTATCTTTTTAAATTCCTTCTTACTACCTCGACCTCTTTGGGTTCTGTGGGGTATAAAAACATAGTGTCACTAATATGTGAGCCATTTGTACATTTTATTGGGATAGTCTTAAAATGCTCAGATAATTTTTCGCTTGCAACATTACAGAAATATTTTGCAAATTCATCCGAGATCGTACGACTATTCGAGATTATTACATCATCAATTTTAATAGATGTAATTATTTTTATTATTTCTACCGAGCTGGGTATTAACTAATGACCAGATTTCTTTAGAAGCCGTTAGTTGCTCGTTCAATTCTATTGGCATAGTATTCTTTTTTTGCCTTGTAATTGTTTTTGTTATAATTACTTCCACATCCAGTGGAAGTATAGTAACGACAAAAATTTTTATTGTCCAAATAGGCTTAAAATGTCATGAAACGTCGAGATTTTAAGTTTGAGCGAAAAAAAATTTCTGTCTGTCTGTCGGTCTGTCTGTAACTTTTTTTTGTGCGCACGTTTACTCTGGAACCGTTTAAGATATTGACTTGAAATTTGGTACACATTTGTACTTCAACGAGATCTAGACCTAGATTATATTTTCATCTTGTTCCGTCGAAGGGTTGGGGGGTAAATTGGGGTAAATTTAGGGTAAATAGGTCAATCAAGCAGGTAAAATTCCATAAAATTGGTATTTAGTATATACAAGAGAAGCTAAGGTCTCAAAAAAATTTTTGGCATTAGCTACCCCCATTGCCACCCCCCACCCCCTTATTAAAGGGGATGAAAAAAAATGTGATTTAATGTACCTATGTACAGGAACCAGGAACCTCAAAATATTTTTTTACTTCATCCACCCCCCACTACCACCCCCCACCCCACTACCGATGTGGGGTATCGTTTTATGGGTTTTTGGGGTAGAGGATTTCAAATATTTTATTATAGAAGTTCGATAAACAATTATTTTCACACACAAAGTTTTTTTCATTTTGAGTGACTTGGATAGAGAATCTGGATGTGGAAGTAGTGATTCCTTGGGCAGCGGTTTTTTTTTTGTCTTATATATATTTATTAGATTACTATCCCCTAACTGATTCAATAACCAATAGGTATTTTTTAAATCCTCCCCTTCCTTAATCAGTTCATATGTTAACCACGGTTTGCTCGCAAAATGGTGTTTTCTTGTTTTATGTCCTAGTAGAGGACATCCTTCATCTAGGCACTTGTTAAATTGTTCAATAAAATGTCCAAAAGACATTTCCAGATTATCAGTGTAGATGTTAGTCCAATCCACTATTTTTAAAAGATATCTAAATTTTTCCAGGTTGTCATTTGAGAAACTCCTGATATATTTACATGACCGTTAGTTACCTGTAAATCTTTGCAAGAGATTATTTGAGATAGGTGATCGGCTATACATGCATTATGTACGTAAGCCGAATATTGGTTTTTAGATGGTAAAGTAGTTGCTAGGTAATCGATACATGTTTTTGTGGTAACACTATTTACATTGCTAACAACACGAGTAGGCTGATTAAAGCAAGTGGTTGGATTGTGAAAATGAATATATCCCGTTTTGTACTATTCTTCATGAAATCTATGTTGAGATCACCGCATGTTTAGTAATGCTTTGTAAACTCTGTGATAAATTTGTAAAGAAGGTTTCATAATTACCTGCTGGTGGTCAATAAAAAAAATGATGTTTACTAGATCATAGCATAGTAATATTTCACACAGTTCAATATTTGAATTTTGCTATGCACTTTACATTTTTTGGTTTTGTTAATTCTTTAAGATTATTATTTATAAAAATAGGATTTTTCATCCTGCTATACTAACTACATTTACTACATTTTCCCATGGGATGCTTAAATTTTTTCAGGGGTGTCCCGTGCACCCCCTGGCACCCCTTGACTACAGGCCTGATTACTGTCCCTCCCGCAACCCTGTCATCAAAAAGATAAAAATATTCATACAAAATATATAATTAGTACCACTATCATTATTAAGCTAGGCATATTAGGAAATAAATGGGGGTTCAGAGGAAAGTTTTGCTATAGTTTTGATTTCTCACCCTCTATGTTTTTTGGGTCAGTGAATATGAATTTGAAGTTTGGAGGCAAAAATTTGGCCGGGAACTTTGTTTTTTTGGCACTTTTTGCCCAAATTTTTGCACTTTCCTCAGTTTTTGGCCTATATCTCAGAAAGGAAGCGTTTTTTTTGACAAGCCCATTCCATATAAAATTAAAGTAGACAAAATTTATAACATTTTTCATATATAACGTTTTTGGGAAGACTAACCGTTCCGCCGCTAGAGCGCGCCAAAAAAGGGCCATATTCCCATATCTAGTGAAATTCACCGTTTTCGCGGAAATCGCCCTTGCTATGATACTTAACTGTTGATCGTAAATGATTATTATAATGAACTCGTGTTTTGTGTGGGTTGTCATAATTGCTGAATATAAAGTTCTAAATTTCCAAAATTTCTGTGAGACTTTTGGTCAGCGGATCAAGTCGTAAAAATGTTGGAAGGAACACTCGAATGGTTTTTTACAAGCTTTTATTTAACTTGCTATGTATGTATGTATGTTAGTTTGTTTAGAGCAAATCTTGCAACTGAATTTTAAAACAGTTATCCTTAACCGGGTACGTTTTCCCCTCCGAATCTTCATTTATCCGCAATGGAGCCATCTCGAAATTTTTTCAATTCTTGAAGTTTTGATAGCTCTAGAACGGAAAATTATGAACGAAATATGCATGTAACATGTGAAATACGAACGTATATGCTTCTCCGAAGCTTTTATGATCATTTCGGGCCAGTAACAACCTTTTTACTGCACTTTATAGCCAGCTCTGCAGTTTTTGCGACTTAGGCCCTTGTTACTCCCCAAGAACAAAGAATCCGACGGGGGAGAGTAGAGGACTTTTTGGTACGTGTTATCCTGGACCAAAACTACAATCCTGCAAATTTTCAGCTTTACAATAATTAATTCCTGGTCAAAAACTAAAATTCCTGTGCTACATGGCTTAACTAAGATCACTCAATTTTGCCACACCAATGAACAAATGCATACACTTAAAGAACTGTCAAAGTTAAAGAACTAAGGGTATAGCTCATCTTGCGCCTTCTTGATTGTTTAGACTAGATGCGATAGACTGAATAATGAACGCACTTAAATGTCCGAGTGTCGCCGCCGCGACACTCAGAGTGGCGTAACTCCGTAACGGGTGACGCTACAGAGAAGGTAGACATACCAATGGAAAGCCCATAGTATGAAGAGAAATGTTTACTGGAGTACGTTTTCCCCTCCGTGTCTTCATTTATCCGCAATGGCGCCATCTCGGAATTTTTCTAATTTTTTTAAAAAATGTTGAAATTTTTGAAATGTTTACAGAATTAGAACGGAAAATTATGAACAAAAATATGCATGGAACATTTGAAATATGAACGGATACGCTTCTTCTAATCTTTTATGATCATTTCGACCCAAATCGGACCAGTAACAACCTTCCTGTTGCACTTTACAGCCAGCTCTGCAATTTTTGCGACTTAGGCCCTTGTTGCTCTGAAAAAACAGGGAAGCCGACGAGGGAAAGTAGGGGACTTTTTACTACGTGTTCTCCTGGACCAAAACTACAATCCTCTAAATTTTTAGCTTTTCAATAATTAATTCCGGGTAGAAACGATATATTGACTAAAACTCCTGCGCTAATTCACCATACGCATCATTTATCATTATAATGATATGAGTATATATTATGCTACTGACTATAATGCACTGTACATAACTACTTTAGTAATAACTGCATTTTATTCGTTTGTCTCCATTTTTTCAATTACTTTTCCTATATTCATTCAAGTTCCGGGCCAAATTTTTGCCTGCAAACTTCAAATTCGTATTCACCGACCCAAAAAACGTAGAGGGTGAGAAAATAAAAACTATAGCAAAACTTTCCTCTGAGAATCCTAATATGCCTAGCCTATATGCTTTTCACATGCAATGTACAAATAAATTTTATGTACCACTTATACATGGTGAGTCATGAGGAACTGTACATACTTCTGCCGTAAGTAGAGGCATCTAAGACGAATACCAAGTGACCATTAAAAAGTGTTTGTTCTCTTTCTTTATTATCATACAGAGTGATTTATGAATTAAAATTTTGTCCAAAAATTGTTTTGGTCATAACATTTTAACCCTAAGTCCGATTTGCCTCATTTTTTACAAAAATGTACACTGTTGCCTAACAACCATCATACATATCCAAAATTTAAAAATCCAGGGACAGTTTCAATAAAATTTGTTGGATTGCTTCGTATACGAAGCATATATACCCTGTATATGATTTATCTAAAACTTGATATGAAGTTTGTATAGGAGACAAATAGGTAGTAGAACCTGAGTATTTGAAATTTTTGTCACACTCTCAACAAGTTTTTTATTAACGATCAATATTCAAGTCAAATGAAAAGTTTGGCAAAATGGAATATTTTAATATTTATTAATACAAAAAATTTAGCTAAAAAAAATAATATCTACATACCTCGTGCCTAGGTTTAATAAGTACCATCATTTTAATCAATTTCCAGGCCAGGTCTTACATGTTTATTTACAATACGTATGTATTTAGGAATTATAAGAAAAGGAATAACGAAAATATCAAAACATCTTAAACATTGCAAAAGAAATTCAACAAAAAAAGATAAATGACATAATTATAAAATATTTTCAAAGTGAAATTCATCTGCCTCAATACACTTTTCTTGTCGAATAGTTAAATATCTGATAGACTTCCTAATTGTTATGGGGTCATTTCGTCATTTCTGTTGCAGCAGTTAATAATGCTGTCAATCAGTTCTTGCCTTGTATTTATATTTTCCGCGTTGACCAACTCTTTTAAACGTCCCCAAATAAAATAATCAACAGGATTGAAGTCAGGGGACCTCGGTGGCCATGAAATTGGACCTCCGCGTTCTATCCAAAATATTTAGAAAAATTTACAGTTTTCGTTAAAATTGATCTTAAACTGAACATTTAGGTTGGACAGTTTAAATGGAGGAAAGTTAGGTAACACAAATTTGACTACTTATTTCTGTCCTCTTTGGAAGCAATTTGACTAATTGGAGAAATTACACATAGAGGCAACTTTTTAGATGAACCACATCAGCCACATTTTTAAGACCTGGTCTGGAAATTGATTAAACTGATGATACTTATTAAACCTAGGCACGAGTTATGTAGATATTATTTTCTATAGCTAAATTTTTGTATTAATAAATATTAGTATACATTAAAATATACCATTTGCCAAACTTTTCATTTTACTTGAAAATTGATCGTTAATAAAAAATTTGCTGAGAGTGTGACAAAAATTATAAATACTCAAGTTTTACTACTTATTTGTGTCCTATACGAATTTTATATCATTTTTTTTGAAACCGTCCCTGGATTTTTTTAAATTTGGATATGCATGATGGTTGTTAGGCAACAGTGTACATTGTTGTAAAAAATGAGACAAATCGGATTAATCGTTAAAATGTTATGACCAAAACAATTTTTGGACAAAATTCATAAATCACTCTGAATGATAATAAAGAAAGGGAATAAACAATTTTTAATGGTCACTTGGTATTCGTCTTAGGTGGCTCTACTTACGGTAGAAGTATATACAGTTCCTCCTGACTCACCCTTAATATAACTTAATGTTTTGCTACTAAGATCATGCAAAATATCAAAGAATTGGAAACATTTGCAACAAAATCCCATGTAAAAAGTACGTCGTTCATTGTAAGTATATGAATTCGTATATACTTTGTATGAATATATGTACTTTTAGATTTGTTCTATGATCATATTTTGTATATAATTGTGCTATTTGGGCATAGACCGACCGGTTCCAGTATCTCGAATCCCATTGATTTAAATTATATAATACACATATTAATTCCACTAACCCATTGTACGTTGTTCTCCTGGTCGAATATTCCCTGGTATCAATCAAGTTTGTGTGAATTCAAAAAAGTCATAATTCTCACTTGTACCGTCTGAAAAATGAACCTCCTTAAGAAAATACATGGGATTTTGTCACAGAAGTCATGTGCTTAAGGTGAGCGGTTCCGTGAATGTAATTCGAAAATTTCTCCTGCATCCCTGAACCGATTGAAACAATTTTTTGATAGGCTTTTAGAGATAGCTCCATAGAATGGTACTAGGCTATAGAAAACTAAGGAAAACAAATTTTTTTACTTGTGCGAAAATCAAAAAACAATTTTTTTTCGACTTGCCAGTAGTCTAGTATCATTATATAATGTTGTCTCTAAAGGCTTATCAAAGAATTTTTTGAATCGGTTCGGGGATGTAGGAGAAATTCTCGAATTACGAAATCATTTTCTTAAGCACGGCACTACCACTCTTAATCTTCTTGACTGTGTAGTGGCGGGCTAGGTATAGGGAGTAAGAATTACATCGCGTGTGTCAGCTGGCTGAAATGAAATAACTGAGAGCTCGGATGCTTCGCCGACGAGCGAGTTTGCTCTGCTGTGTTGTCATATCTCTCGCGCTACGTGAATGTACATGCCTAATCGGCAATTACACGCACTGTATATGAAAAACGTAGGTAGCGCATGCAAAGTAAACCTACTCGCTAATTATAAATGATGATATTGATGTGCGGTATTCATCAATGGAGTAGCAATAATTTTCTCTCAAATAATTTTTTAATCTGGACCGGAATAATTTATAGGCAGGGATGTTTCTAACAGGACTTGCACAACTCGTGAACATGTGCTACTGGGGGGACGCGAAAGTCCTACTAATAAATAAAAACATTTAAACAAGCGTTCTTAAAGTTGGCTTAAAAGTTAAAAAAAACAAAATCAACAACGTAAACAAATGTATGGTGGAGTAAAAAATGATATGTAAAAAAAACTTTTTTAAAACAAGCTTTTATTAATATTAAGGTGTACTAAAACAAAAAAAATAAGTATAATATTTTTATTGGAACAGTGTTGAATACTATTCATAAGTGGACATGGCTCGCATGGGTGGATCCTAATAAAAGTATTATCAAAGTTATCGCTGAAACAGATATAATAATATTATGTTGAAGTAATTGTCTTAAAAGCTTGTCGCGCGCGGGAAGTTCATACAGGCATTAATTTTGTTTGACAGAGATTGTAAGTACCTAAGTAAGTTTTTTCTTCTTCTATTCAGGCGACGAGCTTTTAGGACCATCAACTCAATATAATATATTACATTTGTTTCAGCGATATCTTTGATAATACCTACATGTATTAGTATCCACCCATGCGAACCATATCCACTTATAAATAGTATTCAGCACTGTCTCAATAAAAATTCTATACTTATTTTTTTCGTTTTAGTACACCTAAATAATAATAAAAACTTGTTTAAAAAGTTTTTTTTACACAAAATTTTATTTTTAAATTTTTAGTTACGTCTTAACCTATGCATTTCTGATAATGCATCATTATTATAAGGCCATTTTTCTGTTGCAGATCAATACTAACGACGCCCATCTCACCGAATCAAATAGTCATATTTGTGACATTCATGAATGAGCTCAAACTCAAAGAGGTTTCATCAACGAACCCAAATTGGAAAAGGTTTCATCATATAGTTGTTGAGTTCCTGTGACCACCTCCCGGCTCCAGAGTACTCATCGAGACAAAGTCAACGAACCCAGACTCGAGAGGATTTCGTTATATTATTGTTGGATTCCATAATATTGTACCATAATTGAAGGGGAAAGTGGATGAATGTGTTATGTTACCAATACTTAATTTGAAACAAAATCGATTTTAAGTTATTTTTCTGTGAATTTTACATTAATAATACCCGGGACTTGAGTTTTTTTTAATCATCCTTCTGAACAGTTCTGTCTTGATAAGTGTGAAATAAAATTATCATATGTTCTAGTTTTTGCTTAAAAAAGTATTTATTGTACATAACATGTTCTTCGATGCAACACAGAAAAATAAATGTATACATATGAATGGAAGAATGTGCTATTAGTACAGTCACTGAAGGTTTTCACCTCCGATTTCGTTGAACCTCCATCGATTTTCATGAAAATTTGTGAGTAGTTAGAGGATACCTCAAGAAACAAAAGTGACATAGTGCCAACTTGCGCTTTTACCCTGGGGGTGGATGCCACCCCTTCTCGGGGGTGGAAATTATTTTATGAAAAATAACCCCAGGAATCGATAGAGGGACCAATTCTAAGCAAAATTTGTTATACAAAGTTATTAAAATAAATCAATACTTTTTGAGTTATTAAAGATCAAAGATTTTGATTTTTCGTGAAAAAAAAACGCATGTTTTAAAGCGGTTTTTCATAAATAACTCAAAAACTGTAAGTTTTTCCAAAAAAGTTGTCATTACCAAAATTGAAGCTAATAAAAAAACGAATAAATTCCTTCCTTAAAAAACCTTTTAATATTAATTCAAAGTGAGCTATAGGTAATTGAATGTATATTATTTTTCGGCGAGTACTCAAATCTAAGTATTCAAGCTTAAATAACGGGAAAACGATGCATTTTATAAAATATACTTACTGAACACTTTTCAAAGTACTCAGAAATACCTATCAAATGAGCTGTAGAAGAAGTTGATAGCATCAAAATTAAGCAAGTTATGATGAAAAGAGGACCCTTTCGAATTTTTTAGGAAAAAGTGAAAAATAAAACCTACGCCATTTCCACAAAAATTAAAATTTATAGTAATCCCTATAAGACTTTCTTTATTTTAGCATAAGTAATGACTTTAAAAATTTTGACCGGTTTAGAATGCATATTTTTGGAAAAAAAATATGATTTAAAAAAATCAGAATTTTTCAAATTTTCGTAAATTTCATTTTCTTTTGATAATAACTCCAAAAATACTCGATATACGTAAAAAATAATAGAGAACGAAATTTGAGTTATTTTTTTAACAAAGATTTTAGTTTTTTTTTTATTTTTGTAGGATAAAAAATAACCGAGATAGAAACGTTTAAAGCCTAAATTTTACTGCGAGAACCATGTAACCGGGGCCCTTTAACCTTTTAACCTTTATAAAAAATAAGGGTTTTAAAAGATTAAATTTAATACGATCTTATAGTCCTTGAAATTACCTTTCAAATGGTTTTTGGATGAACCTGATATAAAAATTAACGGAGTTATTGTAAAAAAACCAATAACATTTTTTTGAAAAAATTTTTTGAGCAGAGATTTGTATGCATATATAGGATCATGCTGATCATGCAGTGGGGACAATTGCCAAAATAGCCCTCCAATTAATGAAGAAGGAGAAGTTGGTGAAGAGAGCTCTGATGAAGAGTGAAAAATTAAATTTAATGTACTATTAATATTTGATTAATTTATGAAACATTATTTAAATAAAAAATGAATAAACTTTTCATATATTTTAATATTTATTTTAATACATTTTCCTCTTAATTAATAAATTAAATTTTTATAAGTCACATAAGCACTGAAAAAATTGTTTCCAACGTTAAATTATGCTTTTTCATCAATTTGTGCACGAAGGGTAGTTTGGGGAATGTGGAAAGAATAATATTAATAAAGTTTGAAATATATTAATAAAGTTTATCATAAGTAATAAAAAAGATTCTAAATAATTAAAGCTATTAAAGCTGATAAAAAAAATTTCCATTATTTTTATGACAAGTGGTAGTTTTTAAGGGTGGAAAATTTCGCAATAAATAAATAATTACTTTAATACTCAGTAAATGAGATTTCTATTCAGTAATGTATTATTCAAATGATTAAAGTTTCTTGAAACCAATTTTTTCAATGATTCTGCATTAAGGAGGTGGTTTTTGAGGGTTGAAATTTCACAGTCAACCAAAAATTATATCATAAACATTAAACAAACCGTTTGTGTAATGTTAATATGCGATTTCATATTTCAGAAATACAAAAAAATGATTTTTTCATGATTTTCGATTTAAGGGGTGGTTGCTAAAAGGGTTTAAAAATTAATTAAAATCATAAATCATGGATATAAGTGTTGAAAAATATTTATTTTATTTAATTAAACGAGATTACTTACGCCAGAATGCGCAAATCTGCATTTTTTCCCATTTTTAACAAAAGGGGTGGATTTCACCCCTTAAATGCCAAAAGCGCAAGTCGAGCATATGTCACTTTTGAAGTTGAGGGTAAAATATACTCAATCCCAAATTTTCATGCAAATCGATGGAGGTTCACCGAAATCGGAGGTAATAGTTGATTATTACCTTCATTCACTGTACTATATGAGATAATGATTTAAAAAACAGTGGACTCTTTTTTTGTATCTCTGGTTATTGTTAGGTTTGATTCTTCATTTTTCTGTTTTTTTTTGGCTGTTGTTGGCTTTGATTCCCCCTCTCTTTCTTTTTTCTGACTGTTGTTGGGTTTTATTCCCCTTCTTTTTCTGTTTTCCAGGCTGTCGTGTTTGACTGTATCTGAGAAACAAATCTTCGTAAAACCAGCGGTACTCCTCGTCAATGTATGGCAGTTGTAATCGAAGGTTCTCAATTTTTTTAGGCTCATTTTATGAAAAACAGGTGAAAAATTTTTTTTACAACAGGATATTTTTCCTTTAAGTGTCTAAATAATACCATCATTTTTTTAAATTTTTAAATTAATATTTAATAACATAAAAAAATATTTTTACTTATTATGGCCAGTTTCAGAGCTTCGTAACTGCTTAGTGTTCGCCGGGCGGACCTCTATTTTCAACATTAAATTAAAATTATTAATAATAGAGATAGAGTTTTGGGAGTCGGGACTTTTTTATTGGAAATTTCTTCCTCTTTAAGAATCCTTCTTTAAAATTTCTTAAATACTAATATCTTTCGAGTAATTTACAAAAAACAAAACTCGTTATTTTTTCAATCTTCATTTGTTTATGACTGTTGCAATTGTTTATGTGCGGGCTTGAAACTTTTTAACATTTTTCTAGACGTCATTACGAATCCAATGCGCCTTCACTCATACTTTTACGAGCTTTATCAAGAATTAACACGGCTTTGAACTTGTAAACTAGTGTAATATGAGGATATAACCAAACATGCTTTGGTAAATTGTTGCTGTGGAAAAAGATACAGGGTGTCAAAATTGTAATTTTTTTTCTTTTCTTTGCAATATCTCAACTACCTCTTGACCGATCTTCTCCCAATTGGTAAGGAAACATTTTTTAAGCTGAGAAACAATAATTTATGTGTTGCATCACGCTAGTCAGTGGAGGGCGCTTCATGAGTTATACCTAATGATGAATATTTTTTCTCTTTTTTTTTTTCTACGAAACGTAGTGACACTAGACTAGAAAATCTCATGCGGGAGTCATTTCTACGTAAAAGATGTACACTTAATAGAACTTGATAATTCCAACCGTTTTCGAGAAAACTGCTGCATAGATCTCAAAAATTCTTTGAAGACAAACCCAATTTGAAAAGGATAAATTTTATTTACTGAAAAGTGTGCTTTGTTCTGTCAAAATGTCAAACTAATGAAACTGTACGTAAATGATAGAACTAAGACCTCACCAAAGCACACTTTTCAATAAATACAATTTTTCATTTTCAAATTGGGTTTGTTTTCAAGGAATTTTTAAGAAGTATGTGGCAGTTTTCTCGAAAACAGTTGGAATTATTAAGTTTTATAAAGTGTACCATTTTTACGTAGAAACTCCCGCATGAGATTTTCTAGTCAAAAGTGCCACTACGTTTCGTAGAAAAAAAAAAGAGAAAGAATATTCATCATCAGGTATAGCTCCTGAGGCGCCCTCCACGGGCTACCGTGATGTAATACATAAATTATTGTTTCTTAGCTTAAAAATGTTTCCTTACCAAATTGGGAGAAGATCGGTCAAGAGGTAGTTGAGGTATTGTAAAAAAAAAGAAAAATAAATTACAATTTTGACACCCTGTATCTTTTTCCACAGCAACAATTTACTAAAGCATGTTTAGTTATATCTTCATATTTTGATTCAAAGAATCTTCCCTTGAAGTATGGCCTATTATTAATAGTCCACCCTGTATGCGCATGCTCAGATTGAACTTAGCATATTCTTCCATTATAATGTAGATGTTTCATCAAGAGAGGAACTGGATGAACGTGTTATGTACATTTATATGCACATAGCATATTCATCCATCCACCAAACAGAAAATATTGTAACATGACATATTCATTAATTCAAATAATCTAAGAAATATTGTTTGTGCGCATATGAAAATTCGTGATAAGATACAGTGGTACAATTGGTACAAAACATGTCCTCTCACCAAAAATCTCAATTTCTCAATAATTGTAACATAACACATTCATCCACTTTCCCCTTCAATTATTATGGTACCATAATATTGTTTTGTCATCAAAATTACACGTGTATGCAGAATTTTAGCTCAATTGGACGTCGCTTCTCGAAGGGGTTTTATTATATTATTGTTGGTTTCCATAATATTGTACCATATCTATTATTGTACTGTCATCAGAACTGCACGTATAAGCAAAATTTCAGCTCAATTGGACGTCATTTCTCGAAAAGGTTTAATTATATTATTGTTGGGTTACATAATAGTTATTATAATTATTATGGTATCATAGTCTTGTATTATCATCAGAAATAGACGTGTATTACTGTTGTATTTCATAATATTGTACCATAATTATTATGGTACCATAATTATTATGGTACCATAATATTGTTTTGTCACCAGAACTACACGTGTTTGCAGAATTTCAGCTCAATTGGACATCGTTTCTCGAAGAGGTTTCATTATATTATTGACGGGTTCCATAATATTGTATCATAATTACTGTTACCATAATCTTGTATCGTCATTAGATATACACGTGTATGCAAAATTTCAGCTCAATTGGACGTCATATCTCGATGGAGTTTCATTAGATTATTGGTGAGTTCCATAATACTGTCCATTATTATTATGGTACCATAATATTATATTGTCATCAGATGTACACGTGTATGCAAAATTTCAGCACAGTTGGACGTCGTTAAGTGGTTCAAAATTATCTTGCAAAGTTTGACCTAAACATACTAACTAATATATAAACAGGTAGGTATGAGCGATATTCATCGATATTCGATGTTCATCGATGATAAAGGGCAAAACATCGATGATGAACTGAATTATCGGAACATTGATGAATAAGGATCAATGATAAGAATCGATGATGTTCGAAAAATTATTAACTATACAAATCGTACTTCCAGTAGAGTCCCCCCCGCGCTCATCAACTATTAGAAGATCATCGATGTTGTCAAAATTGATGTTTTGAGGTCGATGATCGGTTATCGATACTTAGTTGTCGATGTCAACATCGAAACCAATATCGATGATTTCTTAACATCGCTCATCCCTATAAAAAGGTTATAAAAGCTTGTAAAAACGTTCCGTGGTGTGAACACTAACCTCCTCCATTTATGGTCTGCGGAGTGGGGGGCGCCAAATGGAAATATGCACGTAGCTGGCACTCAAATCCTGCCGGTCTGTTTGTAGTAATCTAATAATTTAATCTTATCTGAACGTATATTAAACAGATAAACGTAATTGCACAATCAGGGGATTTTTTAAAATATATTGGGGTCATTTTAATATTGATATGTACAGGGTGTTTGATTATCGCCTATATTTTTTGAACTAATTGAGATATAAAAAAAACGCAAGGAACATAATTTTTTCGATTTCTCAAGCCACGTTTTAACGCTTTCAAAAATACAAATAAGCATCCTTTTACAGACCCGTCTATAAGGGCAAGTCGTGTGGTGCACGATGACGCCACGTACCTAAAGGTGCCGTGAGGCGCAGCAAGTTTTGAATTTTAAAACATTTAAAAAAATAAAAATGTTACACTTAACACTTAATTTTAATTTTACAGCACAAAGTAAGACATGCTTTATTAACCATGTCAATTTCTGTTGCTACAGATTTCTATCTTGCCTATTTAAATGTTTTCTAGGCTTCAAGGTTTAGATCCATTTCAGGCAGTTCGATTGTAAGACGCCAACATATAAACGATGGTCTTTGCTTGCTTCCCGTCTTAATGACGTCCGTTCAAAGACAAATTGATTGGATTATAGCAGGTAACAAAACGTGTAGCGTATGCAACAGTAAAGTTCCGACTGGGCTTCCAGCTACCAGACAACCTGATCCTGAATGCTTTATTTTGTGCCGGATAAATGACGTCATACTTTATGTTCTTCACCAACATGTGATATTTACCGAGTGAAACCAAGTTCTAGATTTTAGACTTTTGGTCAACTTACACCGTCAAATTCCTCTATGTGCGACCGCCGCCCGTATGATCGTTACCATACGTATTCTAAAGTACGTGCCGCTTGAGTTTTGGGGAATCGAGTCGCGTTTCTTCATTATCTATTATTTGTGGACCCACTGTATATTTGTAATATTTGAATATTACCTGGAAGAAAATAAACAAATAAATTTAAAAACCTCCGACCGCCAATCTAATCGAAATAAAAAAAATAGAGTCGAAATTTTATTCGGCCATTAAGACTTTCTGCACAATCGGCAATTTCTGAGCGATCTAGCGATCTAATTTTAAAATCTAATATTTTCTATAGTCGGAGAAACCTATTTACATATAAAGAAAACCGCATCGAAATCGATTGAAGCACTACATTACATGAGAATAATGAACTCTTTATTGATGACGTGCACCTCCCTGAAGTCCAACTAGATTAAACAGTACTAAAAACTTTTTCGACAAAATTCTTTTTCATATAAAAAAAAATTCATCAAAATCGGATCATCCGTCGAAGAGATATACAAACAGACACAAAAACATACGTGTCAAAATAACACCACTCCTCCTTTTGCATCTTGGGTTAATTATATGGAACCGATTGAATGAAAACACACGCTTGTTTAAATTAAAAATAATATTTAACATACTTTCAAAGTTTTTTGAATTTAGTTTTTAGTTGTCTAGTCAATGTTTTTGTATCGTTTTTTTAGTTTGTAATTTAATTAACTACTTTGAAAATATCTAACCATCCATTTTAATACAATTTCTACGAAATATGAATTTTGTAAATTTTTTGAGAATTTGGAACACTGGACGCAGCTTGATGAAAAAATTACAATGGGGCCATCACCGAGCAATATTGTCTGTAAAGAATTATCATTATTATAAATTGAAAAGTAAGTTTTCAGTTCAAATCACTGGCGCATTCGCCAAATTTTCGAATATGTTGGCGACAATAATTAACTCTTTCATGACGATATGCAGCTCCCTGAAAGTCTACCGAGATGAAACCTTTCTAAAAACCCTCTTAACAAGTACTATATTAGATAAAACCGTTTCAAAATCCGATCGCTTGTTGAAAAGATATGAAGCCACAGACAAATATACAAACATACGCGTCAAGTTTATAGCAAATACCCTTTTTGTGTGAGGGTTAATAAATATCTCAAACCCTAATAAAGATTATGGAATAATATTATACCGGGTGATTTTTTTAGTTGGTACAGCACCTTTTCCTCGCTTATTATTAACGATAGAGTTTTGAAATTTTGCAGGCATACTTAGTGACATTTTTTGCATCTAATGCACTTTTTAAAATTGTTCTGCTCTTTCCCGTCTAACCGGAAGTGACGTCAAATGTTGATTTTCAAATGAAACACTATAGTTTTTATTTTGGATTTAAAAACTAGATCTTTTTCTGAGTTAGAACATGTAAAAAAAGTATTAGGTCAGAGAGGAAAGTTTTTGAGATAATGCGATTTTAAGGTTTCAGGTGTTGAGAAGCACTAAAAATCGAGTTACCTATAGAATGATTTTGTGGCAGATTAAAATTGCCACCAAAATGCGTAGTAGGCGCATGTCAAGTCAATAGAAGTTTGCGTTGTCGTCTTAGAATTTAGCATTTCAAAGTTTTCTGGCGTCAGTTCACAAAAAATTAGTGAAAAAATGGAAATTAATTATACAAACGAAGATTTCGTTAACATCCTTATAATTTTTAACCAAAATGGTCAAAGATATTTACCAACTTGCCGTAGCTTCAATGCAGAATATTCCGAGAAATGAAAACTTGATCGTTGATTGAAAAAAAAAATAATTACAAATTTAAGAACTTCAGGACAATTTAAAGTCGAACGAAATAGAATTTACTATGTGATGAGGCAAGAGGATAATGAATTAAATATTCTATTGGCCGTTATGGAATCCAGGTATTTCAATTCGTCAACAGGAAATGCAATTTGACATATATTCCTCCATCCAGAAAATATTGAAACGAAACGGGCAGCAACCTTACAAATACTCGGTACTTCAAAAGTTACTTCCTGGAGAGTTTCCCAGACGAACTGCGTTCTGCGAATAGTTCATGATAAAAAATCAAGAAGATCCGGGGTTTTGGCGCAAAGTAATTTGGAGTGAGGCCAGTTTTACCAATAACGGCATTTTCAATCGACGTAACGCACACTACTGGTCCACGGTTAACTTACACTTAACTAAATTCAGCAACTTTCAGAGAGTTTGGAAGTTCAATGTTTGGGTTGGGCTTATTAACAACCAACTGATTGGACCTGTTGTTTATGATCAAAATCTCAATGCAGTGTTTTTATTCTCAAAACATATTGCCTTTCTTGAAAGAAAATTATCTAGATAATTTACCTTTGGCAGCACATAGAGAAATTTATTTTATGCAAGACGGAGCCCCACCTCACAATGCAAGGGTGGTGGACGGTCTTCTAATAGTTATTTTTGAGGACAGGTGGATCGGAACCTCCAGTTAGATGGCCAGCGAGTTCCCCGGATCTCAATCCATTGGATTTTTTTATGGGGTCACATTAAAGATAATGTTTATGAATTCGAAAGCGAAACAAGAGCGACTTTGGAAGCACGTGTTCATGAAATCTGCCAAGAGATGAACCCCCAGTTTATTAAAAACACCACAGAAAGTGTCAAGAGAAGAGTTGAAAAGTGTTTAGATCAAAATGATGGCTTATTTGAAAATTAGTTGTGATAATTTCCTTGTTATTGGAGCTTCATGTTTAAATTTCTGTCACTGTTTGAAATAAAGATCTAGTTTTGAAATCCAAAAGAAAAACTATAGTGTTTCATTTGAAAATCGAAAGTTGACGTTACTTCCGGTCAGACGGGAAAGAGCAGAACAATTTAAAAAGTACATTAGATGGAAAAAATGTCACTAAGTATGCCTGCAAAATTTCAAAACTCGGTGCCGTACCAACTAAAAAAATCACCCGGTATATCGCTAAGAAAGGTATTAAAATCTGCAACATACAAATTAAGGAATCCAAAAACACTTAAGTATTAAGTATCCTATTCTTAATTTTAGATAGTAACATATACATCGATAAGGTAGTACTGTCTCTATTATAGTCGTACCATTACTATCGATTCCAGTCAATCTATGCAGTGTTAAAAATTTTTAAAAATATTTTTTTGATTATATTTTCCACATTTAAAATTTGATTACATTTTTCTCATCAAAATCGAAATTCGCACTGAAAACTACATAATATGTTTTTAAAACATAAACATTAATAAGTCCTCTGCTTACGTGGATCACCCTGAATAGCGTGTATGTTATAAGACATGCATGGAGAAAATATGGGCCCCAAGTCGGGTGTAATTTATAAAATATACGTATACAGGATTTAAATTCGGGAAAAAATGTATACTACAAATTTTCACTTGAAAACCGGGTCCTTCAAATGAGCCTGATACCGGGGGAATCACCCCCCTCTCATCGGGCCTGAAGATATGAATAGTTTTCTTTTTCCTGGGCTTTAGACTCATTTACACAAATCATTCATATTTTGGTGTATAAAACTGAATAATATGTTGAAAACATATTTTAAATAAAGAATATTAAAAAATACTAGATTCACTCTCTTTTTAAAAGTTGGATATTGAAAAGTTTGTATTTGGATAATATGAAGCAAAGCACAGGTGATTTACGCGACTACACATTTACCTACTTACATTATCGGTTTGACATAAAACTTTGTTGGATAATATTACATTTTCATTTTGGAATAGAAAATCATTGTCCATTTTGCTATTATCTGTTGAATCAGTGACTCCTGATGAAGTTTCACATAAATCCGAGCACACAGAGCCATTATCCAGAGAGCAACTTTCTAACCACTTACTGCATTTATCGACGGCATTACCGTCCGACGTTAAGTTTGTGTCTTCGCCACAATTTTTGCAAATTTTACGATGCTGTAAAATATTCTCGGATCGTATTTCCGAATCCATGTTTAAAATACGTTGTGTTCTATTATTTGCTAAGTGATGACTAATTCGCGCAACATTTTTTTATCAGTGTTAACACAAGGCAGGCCCAGACTAGATATGCACTAAGTTTCGCGATAAAAAAGTACGTCTAAGTGGATTTTGATATCCATTGCTATTGGATTGGAACCTATGGTTAAATTATGAATTGATTCAGATAATGAACAGTATATACAATTACCTATCTATTTTTAGGAATATAACATTATTTTTGCATCTCTTACGTTTGAACACGTGATATTATTTATTGTTGTTTTATAGATTTGTTCGATTGTATTCCGTGCTGTTTCGTGCGTTCATTTTACAACCTGTTAAAAACATTAATGATAAGAAATTATAGCCTAGTCATATAACAGATAGCTGAAACAGGAAAAAATAGATAGGTACTACTCGTAACTCTCATAAATTAGTTAACTACTTATACACTGACAGACATAAAAAGTGGCGCACTCGAAATTTTACTCAAGTTTAATGTGTCATAATTTCTAAACTACTTGATCGATTGCCACGAACCTTTTTTTATTTTGAAGAATGATTCTTTAAGATCATCACACAGGCACAAATATTTTTATTGAATAAACTTTTGTAATTGATACAGGAAAAAATAAAAGTGACTGTTTTATTCAGGAATTTTAAAACACCCTGTAGATTTATTCGGCACTTGGAATAAGCTCAAAATACCTTCGGCGTTTTAAACGGAATTCAGATTAAATTTTGTTTTTAGATTCACCTCTTTATTTTGCTTTGTTTAGAAAATACACGATTGCAGGTGAAACAGACACAATTAGAAACATTTTATTGGAATAAGATTACATTTTACAATTATCAACACGAAATCGAACTTACATAAAATAAAGATGGAACTTTCTCAACAGAGAAAAAAGATCAGTAGTGTGTGTTACCTCCTCGTGCCCTGACTAAAGTCTCTATTCTTCTTGGCATGCTTCTGATTAAATTTGAAATATTGATCAGTGGAATATTATTCCACTCCTCTATAAGCGCTTCCAAGCGCTTATCTAGAAATGTCAATAATTTTTTTCTCGTCTGTGGCGCATGGGACCCATACGAAATATGGGAAATAACATCTCGAGAAGCACTTCTCTAACGACCCCTAAAAAATTTTGAAAAAGCAGTTTGCGAAAAATTTTTTCAAAATTCGATTACCCCCCCAGGATTAGGGATTCCTGTTTAAAATTATTTTTTTTTGTCATATGCATTTTACTTTTCATAAAAATACAACAATCAGTTTTGAAGTTTATGAAAATATTTTCATTACTAACTGAGATACAACGAATTGAAATTTTGTGATTTGTTAAATTGTAAATCACAAAATTTCAATTCGTTGTATTTCAGTTAGTAACGAACTTCAAAGCACAGTGTTGTATTTTTATGAAAAGTAAAATGCATATGACAAAAAAAATAATTTTAAACAGGAGTCCCTAAACCTGGGGGGGTAATCGAATTTTGAAAAAATTTTTCGCAAACTGCTCTTTCAACATTTTTTAGGGATCGTTAGAGAAGTGCTTCTTGAGATGTTATTTCCCATATTTCGTATGGGTCCCATGCGCCACAGACGAGAAAAAAATTATTGAAATTTCCAGATCCGCGCTTGAGCGCTTCTCCTAAAGTATCCAGAGTGTCAGGAACCCTATTGCGAGACCTAATTCTTCGCCATGTTTCATCCCAAAGACGTTATATGGAGTTCATATCGGGACTTTTTGCTGGCCAAATCATACGGTCTATGCCAACTTCATCGAGATATTCATTTACGATGTGAGCAGTGTGAGGACGCGCATTGTCATGAACCAGTATAAAATCGTTCCCTATAAAGGGTGCAGATAGTCTTGTAAAATGTTCTCGATATACCTGTTGGCCTTGGGAGCACGTAAAGCTCTGTGCGAGCTTCTAACGAAATTCCTTCCCAGACCATAACGGAACCTCCGCCGAAGCTTTCTTTTGTGCTGAATAAGCTCTGCTCATATCTTTCGCCAACTCTTCTCCATACCCTGTGACGGCCATCGGATGAAAACAAACAGAATCGAGATTCATCAGCGAACAGGATCTGGGACCAGTTTTGTTCATTCCAATCTGAGTGTCCTCTAGCGAAGTTGCGGCGTGCTCTTCGATGTCTTGCAAGTAATCTTGGTGCAGTTGCTGGTCTTCTAGACTTTAAATTGACTTCCTTCAATCTGCGAATTACTGTACGATCACTTACAACTCTTCCTCTTACTTGCCTTAAATGAATATTTGTTTGCACTGCTGTATGAAAGCGATTTCGTAAAGTTTGAAGTCGAATAAACCGATCATCAATAACGGTTGTATACTATGACGACCTGATCCAGCTCTTCTACGACAATGACCCGTCTCTTCGTATCTTGCAATTGCCCGACGTGCAATCGATTCGGGAACACCAACGACCTGGGCAGCATATCTTTTACTTCTTCCGTCTCCTACTAAAGCCATAATTCGGGCTACTTGCTCCGATGTTATTTGCTGAGGCATTACTTAAAATCACAAACACGGCTTTCGATCCGACGTGGAGAAAAACGTTTTCAATGTTTCCTACAAAAACGAATTAAAAATCGTAATCATTAGCGAATGAATGCCTGTGATTTTAAAAACGTTTTGACACCTGTCATCTTTTAGAACAATGTTTAATCTGTTCAATTTTGTTAATACGCATTTGACATTACTTTGCTTAAACATGTGTATTTTCTAAACAAGGCAAGATAAAGAGGTAAATCAAAAAACAAAATTTAATCTGAATTCCGCTTAAAACGTCGAAGGTATTCTGAGCTTATTCCAAGTGCCGAATAAATCTACAGGGTGTTTTAATGTTCTTGAATAAAACAGTCACTTTTATTTTTGCCTGTATCAATTATAAAAGTTTAATCAATAAAAATGTTTGGGCCTGTATGATGATCTTAAAGAATCATTCTTCAAAAGAGAAAAAGGTTCGTGACGATCAATTAAGTAGTTTAGAAATTATGACACATTAAACTTGAGTAAAATTTCGAGTGCGCCACTTTTTATGTCTGTCAGTGTATATACCATGAAAAAATTCAAATTATCGAAGAGCAATATTTATTTATTTATTTATTTATTTATTTATTTATTTATTTATTTATTTATTTATTTATTTATTTATTTATTTATTTATTTATTTATTTCCATAAAATATCCTACGTGCAAGCGCCCAATTGGGTTGTTGACGAATTTTCAAAAATGGTGAAATATGGTAGTAGAGGCGTTAATTTAGTTACATTTTTAATTTGGAAGAAAAATTCTAAGCGCAACATATTTAAATAAATTATTAAACTTCGACTATTTGAATTTGCCATGAAATCGGTAGTGACATCATAACGACAGTTAGATGTGAACTTATACGCAGAACAGATGAAGACAAAGAGGTTGAGCCTGTTGACAATTAAAAAGTACTTCACACGTCAAAAGTAAATTTGACGTTTAACTAATAGCACAGAATACAGGAACTATACAGAAGCGAAAGCAAGCCTTTCTGGCGGGACCAAATTTGTTCATAGTCGCCATGACGATAAGATATATATTTGTCAAAAGCCATATGACAATTCTTGACATTGTGCGATTGACAGTCTTTGAAACTCTTACACGGTGGTTGGTTATTTTCGTGGCTTTTTCTTCCAATTTTCGACAATTTTTTATTCTAAATTTATTTATTTATTTGATTTTTGTTTACAATGGGTTCTAATAAAGGGTATAGGGGTTGTGCTTATCGTCCATGCCCTTCGAAGGTGAAACAATAAGTTTTTTTCTATTTCCCAAAGATCCTGAAAGGTATATACAAATTTATATTACTGAAACAACTAGAAAGTAATGTTAGATATACTAAACAATTAGCAATTGAAAAGAAGTAATATGAAAGGAAATATTTTCTTATCAGAAATGCAATAAGTTACAGAATATGTTCAATTTCTAATGAACATAATTGTATTGTGACCATGAATAAGGTAATTAAGTAATGACTCTCAACTTGTACCACTAAAGAACTTTTCATTGTATCAATTAAAAAAATTCAATAATAGGGCATGTGCATCATATAACTAACATACCTCAAATTTTAAGTTTTTCAGGTTTATTCTCATTTTTAATGTTTGTATACTCATTTCAGCTTGAAGCAATACTGGCTCCAAGCAAATATTTAAAAATTCAGGCTAATAATTTTTCAATAATGTTGGTTAATAAAAATAGACTGCTAATTACAGGTTAGATTTCCAACCTACAAAAAGAGTCCTATTTTATTAGGAGAAAGTATTTAGAACTTCATAACATTGAATTAAATTTTAGTTGAAAGTATGGAAACCAAGCTGAAATTTTAATAACAGCTACGAAATACTCATAAATCTTAAGAGCACTTGCCCTATTCACGTATGTTGTTATTTTACGTAAACATTTTTTTCACTGTACTATTTGATTTGTAATATTCTATTCAAAAATATTGAAAATATATTCTTCATCAAATCTTGTGTTTAATTTTAAGCTACATAATATATGTCTCTTTCATTGTATATCTATACATTGTACTACGTTCCACGACAGTATTTTCTTATTCTGGTAGCAGTATGAAAAAAAATGCATTGGCTTAAAAGCGCACTATTATGATTAATGATGCCTGAAATACGGTATATAAATGTGTAGTTCTTTTTTTGAACATTCTGCAATACACCATGACTTGGGCCCCAACTTCATATATAATTCCTATTCATGTACCTATCTACTAAATATAAAACAAGACAGTTTTCTCAGTGTACAGTGTATTGGACCGAAATATTGATATATTCTTTATGTACATCAATTCTCTGAGTGTAGTAAGGCATATTACTGTCACAAAGAAATCCGACACCCGATATCAAAGGTCCCGCGGCAAGCTTTTGTTTCTGTATAGTTCCTGTCTTCTGTGCTAATAGTGATTAGTGTTTGCAGTTATTGTTAATGTCACAGGCTCACAAAAAAAAAAGTGGTCTGCGCCGGGATACTGACCATCCTATCCCTTGTATTTTGAGCCGCTGAAGACGAATCTGACCTTAATTTTTCCTCAGGTTTTTTTTTAACAGCAAATAAATATATAAAAATTACGATTCAACAGACTTTTTTGCTTAAAAAAACCGGACGTGTTAGGGAAAAACTTTAAGCCACTGAACACGAATCTGATCTTAGTTTTTCCCCAGCATGTCAGGTTTTTCTTTTAACGCAAATAAATATATAAATATTACGATCCAACTTTTTTGCAAGGGTACCCCGGCGCAGACCACTTTTTTTTTGGTGGACCTGTGTATTTTTTACAAAAAGACTAAGGCAGTATATTTGTAAAGCTAATTCTGACATTCTACTTGCGGTAGATATATTTATGGTCAACGAATTTTTAAAAAGAGACGATAGTTTTGGCATTGCTGTGGTTGGAAGTACAAAAGCTGCAAGGTACGTTACTGTTATAGATTGGACATTATAAGCTATTGTCATTTCTGCAAGAACTTATTTTATCTTATCTTATTAATATTATATAATATGTCTAATATGTATTATATTATTTTATTTAGATCAATTTATTAACTATACTTTGTATTTTATTAAATATTTCCTTTTTATTGTTTTATTTCCTATTAACTATATACAGGCGTATCTAACTGAAAACATAACAAAATAAGTATATCTACTAAAGAAATTATTTATTATCCCTTGATACTCCTAAGAAGAGTCAACATGAAATTTATGAAAGATATCAAGAAAGGTCTGCATTATAATAAAAAATAAATAATTATAATATGTAGGTAGGTACTTTATGCTAGTATCTATCTAAGCAATAAACAACATGTATTTATAATACACATAATTCAAAGAACATTTATAGCTAAAATTCAATACATTCGTTGCCATTTCCGACTGTGTGTGTTCACCGACTTTAGACCACTTTCACAGTTTGTTTCATAGTTTTTCAACATTGAGATTTTAAATTTCTTTTCTTAATTTATGGAAATCCAAAAAAAATTTTTTTGCGAAGGTAACTGAAATTGCCCCCCTTGCGATCGCCGTAGGTCGGGCGAAAATTACTCCAGGACGGGTGTAGCCCGTCCTGCCCCCCCCCCCCCCCCACCTAGCTATAGGCCTGTTTAGGGAGCTTCATAAATAAACAATAGCTAACAAAAACAACAACAACTTTATTTCAACATAAACTAGATAAAATACATAAAAGCACGTTAAAGCCATTTTTCTCCTTTTAGGAAGTCGAAGCATGAATATATTCTAATCTAAAACCGTTAAGAATACACTCTGCTTTATCCACCAGTTTGGCGGGTAATTTAAATTTGTAACAGCTAAAATGCTACACTAGTCTTGTAATACGGCCGTGTTTCCTGCAACATAAACTCATGTTAAAAATCAAATTCCTACATCAAGATACAACAACTTACCACAAATACATCTGTAATTTGTTGCTTTCCTTGACATTGAAATGGTCTCCACAATAAAAAGACTTGGTCCTTGTGTGGTGGCTTTGAATCATTCATTTTTACGTTCAGCATTCATTATTGGAACACTTAAGAACAGTTCTTCTGGTGAATTGGTGATATTATTTACACAGTACGGCAGGAAACACCATCTGTACTTATATTTATCCATGAACGTTTGCTGTTAAACTATACCGAATTATAACCTATGAACGTCAGTTGAATTTGACATTAAATATAATGTCAGATTCAACTGACGTGATTCTCTTTTTTCTCCGTCGTTATCAACGAGTTTCTAAATTAGTATAGTTGCCCAGAATGTTATAAGACACATAAAAAATCTGAAAGCTTTGCCGCCAAACCCCTTAGGATAGAGTGAGGCATGCTTTATTTTTCTACAGCATATTAAATAATAAATATAATGTATTACTTAATACATAAAACATCATTATTCTCGTGTAAAGTATGTTCTGGCATTATTAAAATAAGAAATTAACAGAAACACGTCTGTATCGATTATGACTCCCTAAAAGGCGGGAAATGGCTTTAACGTGCTTTTATGTATTTTAGGTCAACTATACCCATTTCTCCTCGTTTTACAACTAACTTCTCTGCAGACTGCCGTTATGATGTCAAAACGGCAAATCGGCACGCAGTCTTAAGACAAAAGTTAAAAGAACAAGGCGGCGTTCGGCATCGTTAATAATAAAGAATCTAAGACCCCGAGCGGAAAAAACAAAGGCGAAAATCGGTGAGGGGGCACGTATCCGAGTAATAGTAAGTAATAAAGGGTGGTACAACATCAATATCAAAACAAAGACAGTTTCCGTATTACGCGAAATCTCTGACTTGAAAGGCACACTTATGAAAAAGTGGTTTCCGTTAAATTAGCTGAATTTTTGATATGTTGTGTATCTCGGATCAAATGTCTCAAGGGACACGAAATCCCAAACCCTGTATAATTTATCTCAAGTTTGACAACTGTTTATGACTTCCTAAGACAAGCAAAAGCATGACTTTTTCTCGACTAATCAAAAATAAGAAAGTTTACCAAAGTGCGGTACCCCATCCGGGGATACGCTGTATAGGGCTTGACACTAGGTACTCGCCTCTCACACTCGACACTTACTTATTCAGTGTTATTGAATCAATCTGAGCCACTTGAAGCAAAAAAAGAAACGCATTTTGAATCAAGTCCGATATACTGCAAAATACATGATAATGGGGTATTTTCCATTTTTTAAAAATTTAGTTTTGGTGATATATATCAAGTAAAGTTATTATTTTAACAATTACTACATAATCAATTTAAACCAAAACAATAATTTCTTAAATGAAAATAAGAAATAAGAGTACGCCCGTCCAGACACAGATTTCAAATGATTTTATTCGGCGGGAAATAATTTAACCAATCATAGACAACTTTCACTTAGACTGTAACTAACTTATATGAATGCCAAATTGTGTATTTACCTTACATTATTTTACCTATGACACTTCTATTTTTCTTAATATCTTGAATATCAATAAATATTATACACTGTATTTAGAAGGAATTAAAATGTATTTATATTTGTTATTATGTAGAAGTGTTATCTTAAAAATGTAAACAAAACTTGCCGCCAACTGACACTTCTTGTCACGATACAAGTGAAAGAGACATATTGGTTAGATTTATTTGTTGTTTGTTTTTTACTTTATCAATAAACTATTGAGATGGAGTTGAATTTTGTGAAAGAAGATTCGTCCAATTTGCCCAAAGTTGACTATGACTTGATAGATTCTTTCTATATCAAAATTTGGATTTTTGAAGGGATGGGATAAAAAATATTGGAAGCTTGCCACCAAGTTCTTCGAATATCAATTTTTTCGAAACAGTTACAAATTTTTTTTCCGAAGCACTTATATTTGTGTTTCCACAACTTTTATAAAATACTTTTTAAATAACATTATCTACTATTTGTAAATTACAGCAAATACCTCGATGAAAGAAACTGAAATGCTTCAAATCAACACGACGGCGACGTTAGAACACATCTGTCATTTGACTAGCCGTTGACATTATTGTCATGTTTTGCTAAATATGTTTTTAAAAATCTAATCGACATTAAAAATTAATTAAAATATTTAATAATTCACGCCTATTATTATTTTCTACATAAGAAAATTAAAGTTCGTGGATAAATATATTAAAATTGATTTAATAAATAAGCTTTATACTCCTGTTTTCTTCATTTATCTTTGCTAGAACTAGAAAAGGAATTTCCACTTGGCAACACCACACTATTTTGTATAAAACCATTCTATCAACAAATCCATACAGTCCAGCTACGTCATCGGCCAAACTACCTATATCACCAATTTAAAACACCTGTTGCTCCACTTATTTTAACTTCTGTTTTCTCAAAAAATTGATAATTATTTTCGCGGAAATCTGTATTGGAAGGCTTGTTTGTACAATTGGCGTCACCTTAAACTCACCACCCTTTGAGATACTCCTTTTCTAACACGCCCCACTACAAATAATTAAATTCGGTAGGTATTTTAGGTCTGAGTGGCGATTAACATTGTAGGATACACGGTGGCCTGGAATTATGCAATATGGATAAGCAAATATTTTTTATTTCATTTCATTTCACTTTTCATTCTTCAATTATCTGATTGTGGGACGTATCGGATATTCAGTAGAATAAATAAAATTGATCTGATTATGCTTGCAGTATAAAACGCAATGCATATAAAATAACTGATACTATAAGTAAGTAATACAGGGTGATTCAGAAAATTAATGCAAATGGTCAACTTTCGAAAGCTGAAATACTCTAAGGATGCACTAGCAAACATCAGTAAAATTCACTAATTCACCATACCTATTAGACACGGTGGCCCACCGAAAACGAAACTGGCGTGTTTTCTCTTTGTATGATCATTTTTTCGACAAACGCTCGGATCCGTCAATTTTAATGTCAAGAGGGGTACTTTTATTGGGTATTGTTGATCTCGCCACTTCAATCCTTAGGCGGTGGTAGGATGGTTGGGCCCTTAAATCTTTAAATGAGGGCGGTCGAGTATTACATCGTTTTAAAGCCCGTTAAATTGTGTTGTTCCATTTAAAAAAATACAAGTTATTTTCTTCAAAAATGCAAATTTTCTTCAAAAATGCAAATTTTCCCAAAACGCTCTGTAGCTCGATAGTCGAAAATCGACATTAGTTTTTGTCTATCTGACGTAGTTTTAGAGAAATCCCCAAATCCCATCTAATTTGGTTCACCCTGTGCAGTACCTAGAGGTAATAAAAAAAAATATGTAAAATTTCAGAAAATTGATCTAACCCCCCCCCCCCCCCACATTTAAATATTCAATATTTGAAAAAGTATTACTGGTTAATTTTTGAAACATAGCATAGTTATTTTTCTGGGATCGATGATTATGAATCTGAGGCCAAAATTTAAGAAATGAAAAAAATGGCGGATGGAATTTTTTTCTAAAACAGGTGTTTTGAAGAAAAACAATTTAATTACTGGGCAATTACAATAACAATTTCTAAAACAGGTGTTTTGAAGAAAAACAATTTAATTACTGGGCAATTACAATAACAAATGGCTACATTTAGTTAAAAGAAAATGTGACAATCCTCAATGTATCGGCCATAACTTCTTTATTTTTTATGATGTAGTAAAAAGCAAAAAATTGTTTTAAAATTAGATGACACATCACATCTTTAACTTTGTCCCATAGAATTTTTGATAAAAGTGTCAGTTTCTAAGATATTCAACATTTAAACTAAATACTTCATCCTATAAGCGGTCGGATGCCTTTTATAAACTTAAATATCTTTGAAACTGTCAATCCTACACAAATATATAACAAAATCAAATTCATTCTCAATTTATAAGCTCAATTCTTGAGGTCCACTATTTCTTTTCGCTAAAACTAATATTTATTGAGATATTTACAAAGAAACGACGTCTCTTGTTTAAAAAAATGTGAAGAAGTACATTGTTTCTGTTATAACTTTTTCGTTTTTTGTTGTATAGAAATAATCAAAATAATTTGAAAGCCAAATTAATAGACTTTCAGTTTGATAATTAGCATTTTTAAGGTAAGTGCCATAATTTCTAAGATATTTAACATTTAAACTAAATACTTCTTATAAATTTTCGGACGCCATCTTTATACTTCCAGATCCCCGAAACTATTAATTCTACAGAAACTAGAAAAAAAAAAAGGAAATTCATCCTCAATTTAGTAACATTCTTATTTGCTTCTAGCATGTTTTCGCTCAGTGTAATACCTTTCGAGTTATTTGACAAAAACCTTTTAAAATACCTCTTTTTCTAGTTAAAATCCAAATTTTCAAGTCGTTATAACTTCAATTTATATGAAAAATTGCATAGAACCTTTTCTTCTCAAAATTTGATTCCCCTTACCGCCGTTATGTTTAAAAATGGTGCTTTATATAGGTTTTTCTAGATCATCTCCTATCCTGTTACTTCTGCTCTAAATTGGGCATTACTAATATTGTAGGGAATAAAAGAGCTACAACTTTTATTTAAATAATTTTCTTTATTGTTAATATTTAGTGCAGGCAAATCCAATTTTGAGTATGAACTATCTGGGGACAGCTATTTCTTTATCGAAATGGATAGCTCTATTCATGTAGAATGAGGATATATATGTCCCAAAAAATCCCAATGTGAGCTAAAGCCACCATTTAGAAAAAATGGCCGTCGGAACCGTTTCTTTTAGAAGGACATATTTCAGTAACCATTGCTCCGATTTTAGATTTCTTTTTTTTGTTCTCTTCCCCTTTTCATGTACAATCGAAAGTGTTATTACATCTTTGGGCATAAAATAGAAGATAACTGAAGAAAATAAGGCTTGAGTTCTTGGAAATATACAAGGTGTCCAGTTAGTGCTTCCTCGGAAGATTGTGCAAAAACGGGTAACTTTATAAAAAAAAATTTTTAACAAAACTTTCAATGTTTCATCTCTACTACAACGTGAAATACAAGGTGTCACAAAAAGCCGTTACAAAAGAATGTATAATTTTTTTAATGGAATAAACTCTAATTTCTTGGTGTCAGTTAAGCCTCTAAGGGTCCTAAATTACACCCTAAAAATTTTTGCCAATCAGATGCAGCGTTGCCAAGTTATAATTTTTTTCCTGTTTTTCTGGCAAATTACAAACATTTTTTTGACTACCATATCTCCGCGATTTATCAATTGTTTTTTCTAAAAATTTAAGGTGGTATTCGATAATGATGCATTTACTGAAAAACATTTTTGAAATAAATTATTATTATACCGGGTGTCCAAAATATTTGTTTACATTTCTTGTTATTTAATTATTATTTTTCTCAAATTTTTTAAATGGAATGCCTATATTTCTTTACATAGATGAAATAAAATTCCTCACATTCTAATATTATACACTTAATTTTTATTTCAAACCGTTTTTGAGATATGATTATTTCAAATAAGTTTTGCGTAAATTGAGGTGATTTTTATTTTAGCATTAAAATCTAGTATGGCTTTGTCCTTTTGTTTTGCGTTTGTTATTCACTCTATGACATTTCTCTAATGTGTTTAAGATTATCGTGATTAAGTTGAATTAATATTGTTAATATTTAAAAATACGAATTATAATTATTGTAAATAGGATTTAATATCTATGGTAAATGTTATGTTATTGGTGAATGTGATGGAAATTGTTTATTGGCATCAAGAATGTATGGTCAAAAATATTCCTATAGAAGATATCTTAATGTGAGGTCTCTAGAAAATTTGAAAGAACGTTTTGAACGTACTGGAAATTTTGCATATGAAAAGAAGGCGAGACGACGAAATGTATTGTAATGAAGAAAAAGAGCTGGCTATAACTTTAGCGGTAATCGAAAATCCTACGGCAAGTGTTCGGGAGTTAAGTAGGGATTTAGAGGTCAGTGAATCTAGTGTTTCCCTATGTCTTCGTAAAAATAAGTTTCACCCCTATCGAGCTCAGCTGCGTCAAGACTTTTGGGATGTGGATTTAAATCGTAGATTAAATTTTTGCCAGTGGGCTCAAAACCAAATTGGAGAAAATGAAGTATTTTTCAAATTTGTATTTTTCACGGATGAATCAACGTTTCATCGCAACGGATTTGTGAACAGGCCCAATTTCCATTATTATGCCAGAGAAAACTCTCATGTTGCACAGAAAAATCAGAAACAGAGTTTAAATGTAAGGGGAGGAATTGTACATGATTATGTTATTCATCCTCGCTTTTTTGAGGGAAATGTGAATGGAGCAGTCTTCTTAGATTTTACGCAAAATAAGTTTCCACAAATAATCGAGCATATTCCTGATTACATTACAAATAATATGTGATTACAACTTGAAGGCGTACCACCACATTTTAGTAGAAATGTTCGTCAGGCCATTAGTAATCAGTTTTCTGAAAGGTGGATAGGAAGAGGAGGTCCAATATTTTAATAAACTGTTAAATAATATCTAATTTATTATTCTATTAAATTATGTTAGGTCTCATTACATGGCCGCCTAAGTCACTGACTTCAGTTGGTTTTTTTCTTTGGGGATTTGTGAAGTCAGACGTTTATAAAGTAGAACCAACGACTCGAGAAGATATGATGAAAAGGATTCGTCGGTGTTTCAATCGTATAAATGTTGATATGTTACACTGAGTAAGGCGCTCATTTATCAAGAGACCTCAATGTTACCTGAATCAAAATGGTGGACATTTTGAGCAGTTGTTAAGTTAGTTTCAATATCGTGAAAAAAAAATTATTGTTCAAGAACCGTTCATAAAAGAAAGTGTACGATATCAAAATGTGAGAAATTGTAAGCGTTACTCATCCGTTTAAAAAAATTATAGGCATTCCATTTAAAAAAATTGAAAAAAATGTAAAGCAAAATATAGATGTTAATACTAAAATAAAGAGCACCTTAATTTGCACAAAAATTATTTGATATAATCATATCTCAAAAACGTTTGAAATATAAATAGATATTAAAATGTGAGGAAATGTATGTTTTATTCATTCATGTAAAAAAAGTATACGCAGGCTTTCCATTTAAAAAAATGAAAAAAATAATAATTAAATATCAAGAAATGTACGCAAATATTTCGGACACCCGATATACTGAAGATTTATTTAAAAAATGTTTTTCAGTAAATACATCATTATCTAACAACATCCCACATTTTTAAAAATAACGATTAATAAATCGCGGAGATATGCCAGTCGAAAATGTTTGTAAACTGCCAAAAAAAAACACAAAAAAATAACTTTGTGAAATACTTTAGGGTGTAATACAGGGCCCTTGGAGGCTTAACTGGCGTTAAGGAAATGTAGGCTGTTCTATTTAAAAAAATTATACTTTCTTGTGTGACTCGTTTTTATGACACCTTGTATAATTGAAAATAATTTTAAGTTGTAGTAGAGACGAAACATTGAAAGTTTTGTTAAGAAAGTTTTTTATAAAGTTAGCCTTTTGCACAATCTTCCGAGAGAACACTGACTGGACACCCTTTATACCTTAATGTACATTATTAAAAATGAATACAATTTTATATATAAATAACTATTACTCCATTAATATTTGAGTTAGTAACATCGGCCAAAAAACAAATGAAAGCTAATTGTGTGCTCTAGAACTTTTATTAAAATTATTTTTTCAAAAATTGACTAGAAATTTCAGTACAAACGTCTCGAGTTTATAAAAGTTTAAATTTCTGTAATATTTAAATTATTTTTCAATTTCCTAAGTTTATCGTTTAATTTATCGTAAAATATGTAATCACACTTTCTGTAAAATGTAAAATGAGGAATGGAACTAAAAATAGAAATCTAAAATTGGAGTAACGGTTACTAAGATATGATTTTAAAGGAAATGTCTCTGGCGGTCATTTTTTCTAAATGGCGGCTTTAGCTCACGTCGGGATTTTTTGCGACTTTATGTACTTATCCTACATTTATAGAGCTATCCATTGCGATAAACAAATAACTGTCCCCAAATAGTTCACGCCAAACCCATTTTACACTGAGATTTGCCTGGTCTAATTTTACGATTTACAGCCGCCAGAAAAGCGAATATTTCTGCTTTACTGCAAGTTTTTGCAATTCTCTTTGCCCCTGTTGCTCCTACGCAGTAATTAGTTATTATCAATATTGTGGATTATAAAAGTCCCTCTAACTATCTCAGTAACAATAATTGAAGTCACGTTAAAAAATGACATTTTGCTGTTTTTATATGTTCGACTGCCATTAATTTAAAAGACTTTTTTTTAATATTCGATGATTTTTTTACATGATGGATAACTTCCTTGTCTTACCCGCATTAAAAAAATCAAGGAGCTATCAATTATTATTACTAAGGTAATAATTTTTATATAATTCAACTTTTCTGTCAAAATTTAGGAAAAAAATTAATATCTCTTAATTTTAGGTATAAAGAACCTTTTATTTAATGTCCTTTAAATTTTCTGTAGAATCTAGAAAAAATGGGAGCATTCTATTTAAAATAACAAAGAACAATGTGAAGTGTGGAAACCATTTTTTTTTACTAATTTTGGCGTGCTGAATATGAATCTGTCATCCGAATTGGCTAAAAACATCGGGAAGACGGTAAAAAATAACCCTTATTTGGGGGTGACATTGAAATTAATATGAGAACTTGCAACAAAAAGTTATTCTTTAGTGCAGGAAATTCTTTCATAATACTTAGTTTCGTTAGGTAAGTCCTAAAATAGTTACTCCCACCTCTTTCGTGAGTAGAAAACAACGTTAAAGAAAGGCTATTTTGACCCATCCATGGTAAAGTGTGGAAGCCAACTTTTTTTTACTAATTTTTGGGTGCTGAAAACGAATCCGTCACCCGTTTTGGCGAAGAATCTCGGAAACACATTAAAAAACAACCCTTATTTGGGAATGACATTGGAATTGATATTAGAACTTGCCGCTAGAATTAGAACTACATGAGGGAAAATTCTTTTACAATACTAAATTTCAATAACTAAGTAGAAAAAGCCAAATTCATCCCTTTAACCCTCCTCGCCATTTCTTCACCTAAGAAGGTTACTATAACTACTATTAGTTATTTACATATTTTTTTAAAAAACCAGAACACTTCATTGGGTGTTTGCTACCAGAGTATAATAATCTGATTACTTCTGAGTACACTCATACACCTCCTCACCCCCAAAAGGGATGGGTCTCACCGATATTGATCGGTTTTAATTACAAAAACAAAACCTAACACTCGGATGTTTTTTTATCATATTAAGGTGACTTGGCCCATTCAAATCGCTCCTGAATATTTCTTCTCTCTAAGGAGGAGAAGTAGGGTGTCAATAATCCCCTTTAAAAAATGTTGCTTGATTTTTATAGTAAAAAATTATTTACTTATTTAAATAATTTTTGTTTGTTAGAAGGGGAATATTTTTTATATGAAACACTGACAGATTTAATAACAGAATACTTGTCATTTTCATAGACTACATTAATAATTGTAATTTCCGTTCGTATAATAAATAGCTTAAATACGATTTTCAATGTTCAATAACTCGAAAACGGTTAAAGATAGGACTATCATATATCATATTTTTGAAATCAGAAAAAAAAAATAATAATAATTCAAACATTCAAAAATACACAGGGTGTTCCATTTAAAAATATGTTATTGCTTCTTGTACCCCTTAATTTCTGCACGCCACTGTGCTTTAATTTATTAAAAGGGTTCAGTTACAGCCCTACAACTTTCGTTCGAAACTTTTTTTCTATCTCCAGTAATAACGATAATAAAGGGTGGCCTAAATATAATGAATAACCCTGTACATTTTAAAAACGATGTGTTTGTCGAAAACATTACATTTTCTTGCACTTCGCCAATAGGAGGACAAAATCACGGAATTATTAACCGCTTCATTTTAATGAAAAATCACAAGACTCCAAAACTAGCATGATATAATTAACCACAATTAATTTCATTATATATGAATATTTTTGTCTTCTTTGTTTTTGATGAATTATAAGGTAGGTAGGTATATTAAACTTAATACCTTAATTTCTGGCTTCGAATCTTTTTTGAGGTAACCGGTTGCATTAACTTTTCGAATTGTTTTGTTTACTTAATATATTTACATTGCCAGTTTTTATTGCAGACAATGTTGCAGTTGTTGTTTATTGCAGACAATAGTTTAAGAAAATATATTAGCGTCCAGAATCCACAAATCAAATAAATGAATAGTGGAAAGAAGAAAGTTATAAATTAAATTAATATTATTCAAAATCTCTGAAATATAGAACCCTAAGCTAACAGCTGGTCACATTCTAATAAAACTAATAAAAGTATGACATCAATCTCCCTCTGACCTAAAATATGGAATGTCGGAATGTATAATTTATTTGTAGTGGGGCGTATTAAAAAGGAACATCTCAAAGGATGGTGAGTTTAAGGTGACGCCAATTGTACATATTCTATGATATTATTCAATAAAAAGAAAATAGGAAAATACCCCATTCTAACTTCAGCAAGCCTTATTTCGAAATTCTGAAGTTTTGGGACTTTGTGCCCATTGAGACATATTGATCAGTGCGCCGAAATTCACAACATAGAAAAAATTCAGCCAATTTAAAGGAAACCACTATTACATAAGAAGTGTGCGGGGTCCTTTGTATCTTATCAAAGTTTTTTACTTGTAGAAGCTTTTTGCGGAAACCAAACAAAAGAAAAAAATAGTTATAAATATGATAATATGTGCCCAAAGTATTGTTCTTCCAAAAAAAGAATAAGAAGGTTGGTCAGTGTTAAACTGTTTAACGTTTAAGTGGTGCTCATGGGCCACAATGCGCGAAGTAGTCCACGCAAATTAGACATTTTAGAAGAAATAATTTATAAAGTAATAATATTTGAGATGCGTACTCCAGACAGGGTTAGAAACAGATACCCGAAAAGTTCCCCCTTCATTTAGGGGGTGGAATGTCCCTTTTTTTTTTGCAAAAAACCACCCCTCCTAATGGGGACTTAAAGCTGGTTTTTCACTTTCATCTTGTAAATCGTTCGTCGGAAGAGAAAAAAGTATTGGAAATAAAACATTTTTCGTTAAATTCTACATAAAAAATGTCCTATTAACCTTTTAGCTTATCCTCACTTATTTCGCGCTAACAGCCTCCCAACAGAGGAGTAGTATGGAGCGCATAGGTAAAAATCGATCCTATTCGAAGTTTCAGAGCGAATATCTTAAAATCGGTTACTTTAACGAGAAAAATGCTCAGGAATGAATTTATAGAACGGAATTCTTTCTACAAGATGCATATATAGCGGGTTCTGATGCAAGTGATTTTTATTTATTTTCCCTTTGTTTCCACAAAGCTGAATGTATTTCTTAATTTGAGCTCGTTTCCACACCACTCTCGAGGTAGACTCTCGGTGGGTTTTTCTTTTAAGTGGTTTCCCCTGTAGGCCTATTACACTAAAATTCTGTTCAATTTTACTCATCAATTTTACTTCATCGACGGCTTCTTCAAATTCGGAATTTAAACATCCACATTGGTGAGCAGCGCAATCCAACCTTAGCCCAGCTGCATCGTTTTCCGCAACCCTTTTTGCAGCTGCAGGATATTAACTGTAAGGTGGAAATTGGTGCTGGTAATTTGGTGGTATAAATGGGTGCTAAGATGTTACCTACTTTCTTCCAACCAATAAGTTGGTTCCAAGTTTTCTCCTCGCCAAGATTGAATTCTTACTTTGTAAGAATGTTGACGTAATGCCTCAGATGTTGGTGGCAGTCTTGGTAGAATCCCGGCAGTACTAGATTAACCGATCAACTTATTGAAAATACTGAACCTTTGATAATTCAAAGACGTCTCTTGTTTTGGGGCTTTGTATAATGCAAGCGCGAATTGCTCTCCAGCACTTGTAATTTCTTGTTTTGTTGAACTACGGTTGTTGAATATACGGACAACCTCTTCAAAATCTTTTCTCTTTTTTTTATTAGCCTTTATTAGCCTTATTTATATTAATGTCCTGGCGGAGTTCAGCCGTAGGCTAATCTTCTACTCTACCAGGACAGACACATAGACAACACCACAACACCCATTCCCTGCGACATTGCCATCTGCCGCAGCTGAGACTCGAACTCAGGAGAGGAGAGCGACTAGACCGTGTTGTCTCTCACACAACCGCAGTCTAACCCACTGCTACCTTCTCGGTAACACGTGAAAAACGCCACTACACATCCATACCCTAGCCAGGATTCGAACTCTGTGGTCGCAAACCTAGCATCCTAAGCACTGCGCCACCGAGCCGGTTTATTGACGTATTCCACCGTTTGCACTTTTCCTTTAACAAAGAAAGCTGAAGTGGTATCGCATCTGAACACGTGGACAAAAAAGATCCTTACAGCTTTTTAAAACTTCCGAGGATTGCAAGTCACGAGAATTGTACGCTTTATTTTCTATTTTTCCCTGAGTCTCTCTTAAGAAACGGATATCTTTATCTTCAGGTGCGCGAGCGATAATCGATGCGCCAATAAACTGGCAATCAGAAAAATCTGTTGGCCTCTCTCGTACAGCATTGAAAATATCATACAGAGACGAATTCTTGGTTTTTCTCATTAACCCTTTCTCATCGAAGAGAGGGAGAGGAATTGAAGTAAGCTCAGAGTTGAAACATGACTCCATTAATTATAAATACCTGACTGTTTATTATACTCTTCGCAAAAACGAAGAGTATATTGTATTTGATCGGCACATTTCTAAAATCGTAAATATCGCTCGTAGAGAAAAAATTTTCATATCATTGTGTTAGTGAACGAATTCTGAACAACTTTCAAAATGTCCGTCTGTCCGTCTGTCCGTCTGTCCGTCTGTCCGTCTGTCCGTCTGTCCGTCCGTCACGTTTCTTGTAAGCACGATAACTTAAGAAAGAAAAATCCGATTGTATTGAAATTTAGAAAGTAAGTTAGTGTTAGCTAGAGGAAGAACTGTTTTTGAAGAAAATCGATCAGTAAATAAAAAAGTTATTAATTATTTAATTAAAAAAAAAATCATTTAATTTTTGTGGCTTGTACTAAAATGGAAATCTTGCGAGATATTATTTCCATAATATTTTTTTTTTGTTTATGAAGTTTACTAATATTTCATAGAAGTGAAATATGTATGAATGTCGAAAGATATATATCACAGACAATCAATTTTTGTAGCAATAGGTGGTGGCGCAGCGGCTAAAGCTTTGCGTTGCCGTGTTCGATTCCCAGGTTGGATATTTTTTTTCATTTTTTTTTTCATACTATTTTTTTCACAACAAAGATGGTATCACAAGATTTAGGATGTCCAAACACTAACATTATTTACAAGAAAAGTGCGAAGAGTATCCTATAGAATGTGTAACAATTATATATAAAAAGCTCAGTAAATTGGAGCAGAGTACGTTTTTAGCTTGTTTACTTACATTTAATTTTCAGAGTTTGGGTATCTGATAGAGAAAATAAAAATAAAATTATGTAGAAAATGCAATATAATGTTAAGAACACTGTTAATACGTTTAAGGTAATTATTAATGTCTGAAGTTTTTATTGCCGTAATCCTTCCGGGTATAGCCTGAGGCCGTCCTTATATCTACGTCGGTACTATACATATTTTACGTATAATTATAAATCTGTGTGAAAAAAAAGAGAAAATAAATAAAAATCACTTGGGTCAAAACCCGCTATACATGCGTCTTATAGAGTGAATTGCGCTCTATAATTTATTCCTGAGCATTTTTTTCGTTGAAGTAACCGGTTTCAAGATATTCGCTGTGAAACTTCGAATAGGATAAATTTTTACCTGTGCGCTCCAAACTACCTCTCTTTCGGACGCACGAAATAGGCGAGGATAAGCTACAAGGTTAATAGAATCTTTTTTTTGCAGAATTTAATGACATTTTTTTTATTTCCTATACTTTTTCTCTTCCGACGAACGGTTTACAAGATACAAGTGAAATACTAGGTTGAAATCCTCGTTAGGATTGTTTTTTTTGCAAAAAAGGGACGTAAATGGGGTGGAAACTTTTCGGGTATCTATTTCTAACCCTATCTAGAGTACGCATCTCAGATATTATTACTTTATAAATTATTTCTTCTATTCACTGTTTTTTAATCTAATTTGCGTGTACTAAAGGGACGTTTTAATAGTTTGCGATCTCTCCGCTCGCCAATTTTTTTTTTATTTTCTCCCTCCCATTTGTCAATTTTCATTTCCAAGGAGTGCACCCGCTCTTCAATTTTCCTTTTCAAGGGGCGCAAAATCAGATGCTTGCCCTGGGCGTCAAGGCCTCTAGCTACGACTCTGGGTAGAACTTAGCACTTAGCTATTCTTTCAACTTTCTAACAGATTATACCGGGTGCCACAGACTAGTGGCTCCCCTCTATATTTCCTTTATTTTTTAACTTATCCACTTGAAATTTGGGATGCATAAACTACCTGTAAAAATAATTTTTTGATATAAAAAATGGTATGAGGCCATTTCCGGTTTACCAGGAAATGACCGCAACTTTCGATTTTTAAATGGAACACCCTATATATTTTTACATATTTTGGTTCAAGACAACATTCTGAGTATATCCTGAGATTTTCGCGAATTTTTGAGTCAATGTTCAGTTTTTTTAAGCATTTTAAGACATTCGCCTAGAGTGCTTTGGAATACCAAAATTTGTTCTACGGCAGATAAAGTCCAAGAGAAAAATATAATTTTTCGTTTAATTTCATTAATAACTATTTACGAAGCCTCCAAAATTGAACAAATCACTTTTTTATCGAAAATTTTTTTTTCAAATTAAAAGGTGGTGGCTACTAGTGTTTAATAAATTATAGATTTTTTTCTAAATTCATTGATATCCATTTCAAATCTATACTATTTTGTTTTCTATTTTATTGAATTTATTTAAAAACAAAAAGTCACTTTCAGTATGATTTTTCTTGAACATTAACGTAGTTGCCTTTGCAAAAATCATGTCTAATAACGAAATGTGAGTAACTACCTTTTTGTGAATAATAGCCTTTTGTATCTCTCTTTTGTTTCTTAATGGGTGTAAGTACTAGTGCAAACTATAAGGATCATTAAAAATTATTATTATAAATTAAAGTGATTTTTTATTTTTAAATAAATTTAATAAAATAGAAAAACAAATAGCATAGGATTGAAATGGATATCAATGAATTCAGAAAAAAAAATTATAATTTATTCAACACTGGGAGCCAGCACCTTCCCATTTGAAAAAAAAAAAGTTTTCGATAGAAAAGTGATTTTTTCAATTTTGGAGGCTTCGTAAATAGTTATTAATGAAATTAAACGAAAAATTATATTTTTCCCTTGGACTTTACCTTAAAATGCTTAAGCATTCATGAGATTTTCGCGAATTTTTGAGTCGATGTTCAGTTTTCTTAAGAAAACTGAACATCGACTCAAAGATTCGCGAAAATCTCATGATATACTCAGAATGTTGTCTTGAATTCAAATAGGTAAAAACAGTTCCATTTAAAAACGAAATTTGCGGTCATTTCCGGGTAAACAGGAAATAGTCACATACCGTTTTTTATGTCCAAAAATCAATTTTTACAGGTAGTTTATGCACCCTAAATTTGAAAAAGATAAGTTAAAAAATAAAGGAAATATAGGAGGGAGCCTCTAGCCTGTGACGCCCAGTATTATAATTATATAATATAGATATAGGTGTTTATAGCCAAATACCTCTATGGGGCGTTATATTTAATTTTGCACACAAGCGGCCAGAGAGCAGTTATAATGCTGGTACCCCACTTTTCTCCATCAACAGGTTAGAGGGGGTACATCCCAATAAACATAGGATGTGTAGAACTAATGCATTACATATGTAAGGCATATTCCAATGTGCACGGTACGTTATGTAACATGTAAAGTATGTGCATGGCATATAACTAAGTAGTAGATTTTGTAATGTGCATTGAATATACAGTGTATATACTTAAAGTAAAGTACTTTTTTTGTAATGTAATGGATATGCACTGCACAAGCCAATCGGCATATTTCATAAAGACCTTTTTATAATTAAAAGAACAGTACATCCGCGATTTTTAAGATTATTTATTTAAATTTATTGAAATTAATTTTTTTTATTCATTTTAGCATCTAGGTACCTATTCAAAGCAACTCGATTTAGTATATATTAATCTGAATTATGATACATAAATTAATTTTCCTACCATAAGGAAATAACATATAGTCGAAAAAAAGACATATGCAAATTAGTAGGTTCTTTCCAAATATAAAAAAACACCCGCAAGTAATATTTCAGTTATTAATTTAATCATGCATGGGTATAGCAGTTTGAATTTCGCGGTCACTCGGATGTACGCCAAGAAGGATAGCAACACGCATTCGCAATGGTGTCTAGCCGTCTATCATTAAAAATACTGTTTATATGTTTTTAAGTTTTTAGTGCCACCCAAGAACAACTTCCCTTGTAAGAATAATTGTGTTGTGCCCATTTCCAAGTAGTAAGTATCAAGTGTATTGAGTAATTCCTGTAATATTAATATGCCATTAGATCTCTCATTAGACAAGACGTTTTCTTCGTTTTGGATATGGGTCCCACATGTATAATCGCTGCCATTCGTGCATTGCTAATTTCACCAAAAGATTCAATGATGTTTAGGTTTAACAAAATCAATTTATACAAATAGTGTTGAATGCTATTGTTATATATAAACGATTTGGTCACTGTTGCCTCATTTTGTGTAAAAAGAAAACATGTCAATAACCTATTTAACCTAAAAAATGTACTAATATTTTAATTTTAAACCAAAAATCAGCAAATAAGTCTTATTTTAGACTAGAACACAAAATGTTATACAGAATATGTACATACATATAATCGAAATTTTGGAAAATATTAAAATGGAGGTCATGCGAGGTCATATCTCCGAAGTAGCACAAAAATATTGATATTAGACGGAAATGTATATCTGATTTATTAGTGTCTTTGAAGACGCTGATTTATTATTTAATACTGTCGATGGACATAAATTTGCTGTAGAAACAAGTGTACTTTATTATTGTGCTATATAGAAATGTAACTTAAATGTTTTTAATGTTCTAACCCACTAGTTTGAATTACGTCACTCGCTTGCTGCTAGTGTATCAAAATTCATCCTCATCTAATATATAAAAATCTCGTATCACAATGTTTGTTATCGAACTCCTCCGAAACGGCTTGACCGATTTTTATGAAATTTTTGGTGTATATTTGGTAGGTCTGAGAATAGGTCGTAGGCTATTTTTATACCCCTAGGTGATAAGGGTGGCCCTATCCAAAAATTTTCTTTTTATTTTTTGGACAAAAATTTATAATTTATATGGCAAAACAACGTTTGCTGGGTCAGCTAGTAGTTAATATAAGATTCATACCTATATTACATGCCTATTGATTATTTATATGGATTCATTGTCAACAGGTGCAATAAGAAAAAATGCCAGCACTGCACAAGCTACGGACAACGTAATTATTGAAGCCATTAAAAAATGGGTCATAAAAGCCAAGCTGAGAGAGCAAATAAACAACCAATAAGGAAATTGAGAAACACCGAGGGAGACAATAAAGAATAATACATACATTTAGTACACATATTTATTTTATGTATTTTATTTACTATGGAAAAAAATCCTGTCTGGATAAGGGGTAATAAAATTGCCCCTTATCCAGACAAGATTTTTTTTCCATAGTAAATTTACCCCCAATAGTAATGGAATTTTACCCGCAAAGAGAGTGGGAAATTTTTATTTCCCTTATATTTTGGGGTAATTCTCCATGTTAAATGGAAATTTTCCTGTTTCTTTGCGGATAAAAATACATGGGAATTTTACACGCAAGGATGGTAAATTTGCATCATTTTTTACAGTGTAGGTTACAAGTGCATAGAATATGCTTAACGGATATGGGAACATGAAAAGACCATGCATTGCATATATAAACAGATAGTGCAATGTATATGACATGAACATGTGTGGACCGGTCACTTTGCATTTAAATTCCATGTGAAAAGCATATGCTTAACACAGGCAATGCATATCATTCAAGTGCACAGGAAACATGAAAAGAACATGCATTGCATATATAAATGTTTATTGGGATTACTATATGAAAAACGCTTTTTCCAAAGGGTTAAATGTTGGCCGCCTTTTCCAGAAGGGATGGGCAACTGTGTTTGTAGAACTTTCATATTATGCGGTAAATCAGTCCCGAGATGCACCACAAGTTTGCATACATACAGAGGGTTTCAAAATAAAAGGCACAATCAGTTTTACTAGCTAACATATATCGACAAGCAACATAATAAAGTGAAATTAAAATATTTGCAAAGTATTGTAAATAGTATCGCAATGAATCATTAATTATCGGTCGGTGGTTTATTAATTAACTTGTCAATTTTGTAATAAAATAATTAACTACTCAAAATCACGGAGTAATAATTCCTCTTAAGCTACATATTATACGCTTTAGGTGTACCTCAGACTGAATACCGGGTTGTTCAGACGATAGGGACACTCTTGTACCTTTTGAATGGGCTAATAGATTTTTCAAATTCAGTGTAGTGATATGAGATGAAATTTCCAATTATATGATGTAAAGAACCAAAATGGCCGACTTCCGGTTTCGATGTAATTTACATGAAAATGAAATTATTAAATGGGACAACCTGTATATTTTTGCATATTTGGATCCTGCTGGTCAAAATAGGTATGATCTGACCACCAAATATTATTTTCATCTTGAAATAATTTAAGAAAAAAATTATCAAAATATTTTTTTAATTATAAATTTAGTACAAAGAAAAGGTATACATTATGCTTATCATTTTCTTCGTAACTTAAAGATCTAATTAAATAACAGTTTGTCCCATATAGCAGGGCAGCTTATCATGAAAATGTGGATATACTGTACAAAATCATCAAATTTTTTCCAGATACTAGTTAGTTTCGTAGCTTTCAATTTTTGATAGGAACCAACTCCACCGTCGGCCATCTTGGATTTTATAGCGGCCATTTGAAATATAGGTATATTATCAATATCTCGGCTTCTAAATCACTTAAGACCACAACTTGGTGTCTAAGTCTACATATTTGGGGTCAGGGAATAAAACTACACATTTTTTAAATGTATCACACTATATATTTATTCACTAATATATGTACCAATTAGAAACTATTTACCGATGAAATGTTTTGTCCGATGTGTCCATATTTTTTAATATGTTTTTTATTTTGTTTCAGATTGAATTGTAATACAAGATGGATTGGAACAAGTGCATGATCTGTTAGAAAACATCATCATAAAATCTAAAATGTCCACTCAATGCACATGGAATCGAAGACAATACCATACCAGTATTTCTTGAACAATATCAATGAGTTTAGAAGCTTGGAGTCATTGCCATAAACTAAATTTTGGAAGCGACGTGAGTGCGGATGAACTGGTCCAAAACCATGGTGCATGGCACAAATCTTGTTACGTCAAGTTCAGCAATTTGAAGTTGGATAGAGCTAAAAAGCGGGGAAATACTGGATGCAGCATAACTGTGGAGAAATGATCCCGGCGAGAAGCGAGTGACAAAATGGCGTGTTTGTTATGTCGTGAAAGCGATGGACTCCTCCATGAATTTCGAACAATAACAGCTGATACGAGCATACGAAAAACGGCAACAGAACTGCAAGAAACTCAGTTATTGGCATTATTAGAAGGTGGTAATCTCATTGCCCTTGACGCCAAATATCATGTGCCATGTTATACAGCACTCATAAATCGCTATCAGTCTCACCTAAGGAAACTAGAGCAGCATTTGGTGGGAGTATCTGCAGAGGAAAGTCAAATAAAAGCCACAGCACTTGTGGAGCTTTATTTATATAGGGAACTGTGTGGAAGATAGGACCTTTTACTCTAAAATTTTCAAAGTTGCAAAATTCTTCGAACACCAAAACTTTATACTTTCCATCACTATGTACTTGCGCTTGTAGAAAGTAAGCTAGCACTTTCTCCTCCAATCTGGTACTGTTAATGTCCTTCTCAACGTCAAGGATTTTTAATCGATTCTTATAGAGTTCATGCAACTTTGAAAATTTAAAGTAGAATGTCCCATCTTCCACACAGTTCTCTATATAAACATAAAGCTCTAAGAATGCTGTAGCCTTTATTTGACTTTCCTCTGCAGATACTCCCATCAAATCCTGCTCTAGTTTCCTTAGGTGAGACCGGTAGCGATTTCTCAGTGCTGTATAACATTGCAGATGATATTTGGCGTCAAGGGCAATAAGATCACCACCTTCTAATGCTGCCAACAACTGCATTTCTTGCAGTTCTGTTGCCATTTTTCGTATGCTCGTATCAGCTGTTAATATCACTCGCTTCACGCCGGGATCGTTTCTCCACAGTTGTGCTGGCTCCTGAAGTATTTCCCCGCCTTTTAGCTCTATCCAACTTCAAATTGCTGAACTTGATGTAACAAGATTTGTGCCATGCATCATGGTTTTGGACCAGTTCATCTGCACTCATGTCGCTTCCAGAATTTACTTTCACTGGCAATGACTACAAGTCTCTAAATTCATTGGTATTGTTCAAGAAAGACCGGTATGTGTTGTCTTGTCTTCGATTCCATGTACATTGAGTGGACATTTTAGTTTTCTGAAGTTGTTTTCTGACGGATCATGCACTTGTTCCAATCCATCTTGTATTACAATTCAATCTGAAACAAAATAAAAAAAACATTAGAAAATGTGGACACAGCGGACAAAACATTTCATTGGTGAATAGTTTGTAATTGGAACATATAAGTGAATAAATATATAGTGTGATACATTTAAAAATTGTGTAATTGTATTCCCTTACCTCAAATATGTATACTTAGACACCAAATTTGTGGTCCTAAGTGATTTAGAAGCCGAGATATTGATAATATACCTGTATTTCAAAATGGCCGCTATAAAATCCAAGATGGTCGACGGAGGAGTTGGTTCCTATCAAAAATTGAAAGCTACGTATCTAACTAGCACCTGGAAAAAATTTGGTGGTTTTGTCCGGTGTGTCCACATTAACGCGAAATTCGACGTTAAGCTTGCCCCACTAATAGAAGTTCCATTAAAAAAAATAGTTTTCGTTGAACTTAATAAAAAATAAATCGTGTTTGATGTTAGTATCTGAAGAGATAATATTTTAACGGTAGACCGATTTTTAACAATTTTGGTAAAATCGCGGCCTTCTATGATTAAAACTAAAAATTAAAAAATCGATATTTTCTGAAAATCAAAATAATATTTGAGAGTCAGATCATATGTTTTTAGGCCAGCAAGATCCAAATATGCAATAATATACAGATTGTCCCATTCAAAAATTTGATTTTCATGTCAATCACATCGAAACCGGAAGTCGGCAATTTTGGTTCTTTGCATCGTATAATTGAAAATATTATCCCATATCACTACACCAAATTTGAAAAAAAATCCATCCAAAATCCTCCCATTCAAAAGTTACAAGAGTGTCCCTATCGGCTGAGCGACCCGGTATAAGTCGAATTGATTAATAATAATATTTTACCTTTAATAGTGTCTGTAGAGCAAAAGAAAGCGGGTACCTGTGAATAATTCCTACAAGAAATTTTTTATTTGTGTAATGCTGTTGGGGGTTGCCATAAAAAATGACGGCCAAAAATTTAATTGTTAATTAACTGTTAATTCTACCCTAAAATCAGTGGCGTAACTAGACGTCATGGGACCCCAGGGCAGAGCTGGGTAATTCCTGGTGAAAAAGTAATTAGCAATTACAATTCCCTTTTTCTTTCGTGTAATTGTAATTGTATTTAAGTACTTTTTTTTATTAAAGTAATTTGGAATTGTAACTGCAGGAAAATTGTTATAGGAATTGTAATTTGTAATTATATTATTTGAACTATCTAATTACAAATTACTTCTATACCTACATTAATTATTTATTAATCTTAAACATTACATTACTTACCCACATTAAAGCAGAATTTTACAGTTTGCATAGTTTAAAATTAATCTGAAAAACTCAAAAAAGTTACTGACTAAAAACGAGTTTTTGCCGTGGTCCGCTGCACATTTATGATTTTTTTTATTGTTAAGTACACAACTTTTGTATTTTTGTTCAATAAACTTTTAAAAACTAATTGTGTTTACTGTTTATTATTATCATTCTTCTTATTATTAGGCATTGTTATTAAGCTGCCTTTTCTATATATTTATTTAATTTTTCCTGATTACTCTTAAGGTCAAACATTCTAATAACGATTCTAATAAATATTAAAACGCAGTATTACACAAAAATTTTAATTAAAATTTTTAACTTACCTTTTTGTCTGTTTGGTCACTATAATTTACTTCATCATAAAAGTAATTAGACAAGTAATTGCTAAATCCATTTTTCATGCAGTTGTAATTAAAAGAATATAATTTCTTTTTTAAAAATATGTACTTTGTAATTGTAATTAGTTCCTTTTTTTTTAAATAATTTGTAATTGTAATTATTTTTAAATTACAAGTAATTACCCAGCTCTGCCCCAGGGCAAAACATTGGTGGGAGCCCCCCCCCTACTCACCTTTACTTAAAAAATAAAATGATATGACCGATACCTAATCCTAATAACCGGCCTCACCCAGGCACCGGCTGAGGCCCTTGGTCTCTCCGGCCCCGGGGCAATGCCCCGGTTTGCCCTGCCATAGTTACGCCTCTGCCTAAAATTAAGTGTTACTAATTTTGTAGAAAATGAAGAAAGCTACAACTGAACTATGTAAACAATTTTTCTCTATTTTTAATATTGTACGACTTACAGCTGTCAGAATGGTTAAAAATTTGTGCATCGCTGCAGATTTTTGCAATTATCTCTGTCCTCGTTCCTCAGGAAAGGAGATAATTGGGAAAAACCTATTTTGATCGTCATTTTTTCCACATGGCGGTCGCGGCGGGAAAGATATTTTTATGTAAAATATCAAAGAATGATTGTGGCAATCCCCCATAAATTATACTAACAAATAATTCCTTATAGGAATTATTCACAGGTCAAATGACGGATTGACTGTACTACAAGTACAATTCGAGATGAAAGTAGATAGATAGGTAGACATTTATTTGACCACGTGATGTACAAGTTTACATTTGTAGCAAGTCAAGTATGCTGTAATTACCTTAAGTAATGCAGTCTAAAGATTACAATACAATTTTCTTTATAGTAAAAATAAAATCATAAAACAGTGGTTGAACACACATGGAGCATATACAGCTCTAATATATATATATATATATATATATATATATATATATATATATATATATATATATATATATATATATATATATATATATATATATATATATATATATATATATATATATATATATATATATATATATATATATATATATAATGCCATGACATAGCCCACCGATCAATGGACAATGCTCGATTTTAGAAAAAACACAAAGTAAAATTTTAAATCAAAAATAAAACATTTTATAAAAATTTATCAACACTTTAAATCGCAAATGGTGTACACGTTAAGCGTGAGAGCCATAGCAGGGTGTATTGACTTTCCTCATGTTCAAACTACACAGAAGGAACAGTGAAATGATAGGCAAGGTTTGGTTTAGAAATGCTTTGCCATATTTTGTAATTAAACATGTACTTTGTAAAATACTGTATAAAAATTGTAACATACCTATAGAGAAAATCACTCTGTACAATCTAATTGTAAAATTAGTGCTTCGAAAACTCTCAACGGCAGGCAAAAGGACCACAGTGCGGGATTTGCTTGTTGGAGCAGTGTAGAACCTACCTAGGTACTTTCTGGCTACAAGGACAGCCTAAAAATAGACAAAATCATTACTATTAAAATTCCAAATAGACTAAACATGTGTTAAAAAGTGAGAAATTACTCATAATAAACTTATAAGTTCATAAGGAACAAAATCAAACAAACATTTTAAGCTCCTATGAATTTGGTCAAAACAAGGCTCGGACAGCCAACGGTAAATTCTAATCATGTCAAAAATTGTGTAAAATGTTAATCGTAATAGACTAAAAAGCATTAAAACATAAAGTTACATACCTTAGTTCACTTAACAGCGTGGTTATTTCCAACAAAAGACTTGAAAAGGGGGCCACAGCTGACTTTCAAACTTCTAGGTATGGGACGCTACCATATATTCTTGTCAAATTGGTATAAATTAAGATTTTTTCAGTGTAATTTCACTACTAGAAGTTAGATCATGTTACACAATGTTGTTTTAGTGCAAATTGCTACATGCAATGTTCATAGTTAGGGCTGGACACTTCACAGTATAGGGTCTCCGAGACTCTGAAAAAACATTTGTTCATGTTAGATTAAATAAAATGTTGTTCTATGTTTATTATGTAAGAAAATATTCGTTATAGCTTTATGTTTGACCTGGAAGTGTTTTTAATAGCTGTAATTAGTTTTTAAGAGTGTTTTTGTGAAATTTCCAACTGATCAGGTAACCTCAAAATACATCATTCAAACTAGGCATGTTGCATACCAAAATGATCAGCTTAAAGCTAGGAATAAAGTACAGAAAGAAAAATAAGCATTGTATTAAAAATAAGCTCAAAATCATAAAATTTCCAAAAATAAACATCAAAAGTCAAAATCTAGTAATCCAGATAATTTTTAAAATTGTCAAACCAAGCCAATTAGAAGCCATATTTTAGCATTCAGTCGTTAATTATCATTCAAAGGGAGAGGTTTAATCAGAATTTGCTGAAATTATAACCTAAGTTTTTGAAAAATATATTTTGTGACCTGTGATTGGTCAAATCAAGTTTTAACATTATAATTTTGAAAATTAGTCACGACTCAAAATAAATACATCTGATAAATTGGAAATTAAAAATTTAAATGCAAATAAAAATTTTGTAAACAACAAAAAAGGTATCGTCTTCGAAAATAAAATAAAAAGTGTTTGCTCCGAAAGGTAAGGGTAAAACACCTACCTGCGTCTAATTTAAGTGCCAAATAGTGCAACGCAATCAGTATCCTGGTTTTTCAAGAGGAATATTCAAGAATCCTGATTATATCAAAACAAAACATCACCATTGTAACGAGTCACTTTACCGACTTGAAGACAGCGTGTCAACAGAGAACTTCAGGCTGTTTCGACAGGACTTTTCGCTTGTGAAGAACGGTCGCGTGGTTGCAACCAAACTTTCGTCGTCAATTGGGATTAGTACAAAGGTAAAAGCTTTTATCAAATTATAAATAAAGAATACTAGACACAAAAGTGTCAATTTATTTATTTCTATATAAAAAATCGTCTTCGTTAAAATAAAAATTTCAATTTGAATATAAAATTTTCATAAAAGCAAAAACACTGATTATTATCAAATCAAAAATCTAAAGGCCGATTAGCATAAGTTATTTTAAGAGATTTTGTTCACCATTTTGTAATTAAGAAATTCAATCCAGGTCAAAATTTAAAATTTTAATAAAAGGTTTCTGTTCAAACATTTCTGACCAAACTTGTGTGTTATTTATTTGCTTCCTGATATTTGAAAAAAAATAAACTTGAACCGGCTTCTTCCCTGAGCGGAGTCAATCCTCCTGGTGTGGAAATCGTGCTCCGAATGCCTGTGTGGTGCATGTAGAGGTAAGAAAATAAATTTGACAGCCCTCGTGCTGCTCTGGCGCCCCAAAACTACCTCGTATGTCTACAACATACACACACAGTACAGTGCATTTTATGGCGTCCAACGTGGTGAGCATTTTGTAAGCACGCAACGTTTGAGGTTTAACGTGTTGTAACACATTTTGTATATCAAGCTCAGGAAAGCAAATAAATTCAATAATAAACAAAATTTAAAATTCTAAAATCAATTTAAAATCAGGCATTGTCGATTTAAAGGTAAATAACAAGGTAATTTATAAAAGGCTATTGGTAAGGTAGAGATAATCTACATATTTTGGTAAATGAGATTAAGATCAGGTAAGACTACTGACATGGCAGGAGACAACCCAGCACCTGGAACTTCGGCAGAAGAAACACAGCAAACACAACAAGCAGGTGATGCAACCACTACACAAACAAATCCAGACATGCTAAACAAGCTGATGGAAATGATGACAGGAATGAATGCAAAAATGGAACAAAATAGTCAAAGAATAGAACAAACAATGGGGCAAACCAGTCAAAAATTAGAAGAAAAACTAGATCAAAACACACATGAGATAGGCAACATTAAAAACATAATCGATCAAACCATGGAAGAAATAGAACAGAGGACAAAGTGGTTGGAAGAAAAGTTGGCAACAGAACTTTTGCAAACGCAACAAAAATTAGAAGAAAAGATGGAAATGTTCACGGAGAATTTGAACAGGAAAAGTGAAGAAGGGATGAGAAAATTCGAAGAAAGCACACAAGATTTGAGAAACAGATGTGACAATCTAGAAGGAAAATGGGAGAAAATTGATGAAACAATTTGTGAGAAAGTTGGTGAAGCAACAAAAGAAGTAAGGGAAGAAGTACGAGCGGAAGTGGCTGGAATTTTCGAAGAAGGAATGAATGTAATGGACGCAAGGATAAGAAAACAAGGAGAAAAGGTTGACACTCACAAAAAAGAACAGGAGAGAAAGATATCTGAAGTTACTAGAATGATCAGGGATAGTACACGAACGCACACGCCACTACACACATACACATGTAACAAAACACCTTTTTACTTCTACGGAGACAACAGAACACATCCAAAAATATTCATAACACGCCTAAAGCAACACATGGACACATTGCATAGCTCTGCCGACCTCAAGACTAATATACAAAATATGATAAAAGGAGAATGTGAATATTGGTACCAATCTGTGGAAAATAGGTTCGAATCTCTCCAGGAGTTCGAGGTTTTATTGATGAAACAATACTGGAGTGATCACACCCAGCAAAAGGTAAGGGAAAACCTATTCAACGGAAGGTATAATGACAAATCAGGTATTTCTAGGGAAAACTATGTACTAAGAAAAGTGTACAACATAAAACACTTAGAACCTAAGTTCACTGAGAGTGAAATTGTTCGGTATTTGGCTAGACATTTTTCAAATAGCATTCAAAACGTTATTATAACACAAAGGATAGGAACGATGGACAGTCTCCTAGAATATTTACGGGAAATAGACGATTATCACCAAGGTTCGTCGAACAATTATAATAAATACGGGAATAACGAGAACAGATACGGAAATAGCGATAACAGGTATGGGAACAATGATAATAGGTACGGTAATAATGAAAATCGAAACAGAAATCAAGATAACAAATATGATAGATATGATAATACGCAGGGGACAAATAATTTCAGGTACTTCAAAGGGAACAATTATAGCCAAAATGGGAATTTCAACTATCAAGGGGGGAATAATGAGGACAGGTACAATCAAAACAGAAATAACTATAATAATTATAACAGGTATGACAGAAATGAAGGGCAAAACAGAAATTTCAATGGGAATATGCCATATGGGGGGCAACAAAATATGAATCAAAACAGGGAACAGGGTAAGCAGATACAGGAAAAGAAACAGGTACATTGGGAATCAAAGAAGCCAACGTATGATGAACGAAAAGGGGATACAAGAACGTACTCGCAAGTGGCAAATACCACTGTACAAAGGGGAAGTGAAAATTCACAGGCTCACATGCATAGGATAGAAACGGAGGCACAAATTAATGTTAGGCCTGAAAATCAGGATTTTTAGTTAGGCAAATTTTAAATTCGAAAGCTACGTATGAACACATGAGAGAATATTTGGGAACTGAGATGGATGATGAATTTAAAAATGTAAAAATTAGTCAATTACCTATAATAAATATGCAAATAAATAATATAAATGTTAGGGCACTAGTTGATTCAGGGTCAGAGATCAGTCTGATTGATGAAAAGATTTTTAATGAATATTTTAATAATGGTGAAAATAAATGTATAAAAATATCAAAAATAAGATTGGTTAATTTAAGCGGTATAAAGTTCGCAGAATGCAACAAAATATTAAGTACAGAATTTAAAATTAAAAATCAAACATTTAAAGGTGATTTTGTTATTGTGGCAAAAATGAATTATGATGTCATTCTGGGGGAAGACATTTTATCTGAATTAAGGGCAATTATTGATTTAGGAGAGAGAATCCTAGTTGTTGAGGGTGAAAAAATACCCATATTTAATATTAAGAATATAAATGGCGAAAATGCCAGCGGTAAAAATGAAAAATGCGGTAAAAAAGGCGATAGTGCCAGCGGAAATATTATAAAAGGCGAAAATGCCAGCGGTAAGAATAAATATTGCGGAGAACATATGATGGAAAGTACCACATATGTAATGAATACTAGTTATAAAAAGCCCGAAGAATTACTGATAAGATGTCCTGCTAAGTTTGATAAAATAATACAAAACATGCTGCAAAAATACATTTCTTTAATTAATTATGAATCTAGAGTTGCAAAAGGTTATGAACACAAGTTAGATGTTGACGAAAATAAACCATTTAAGTGCAAAACTTATCCAATACCTTATAAACACAGAGAACAAGTACAGCAAGAAATTAAAAATATGATTAATTCTAACATTATTGAATCAGCTAAAACTAATTATATCAATCCTTTAGTTGTTGTAAAAAAGAAAGACGAGTCAATACGTTTATGTTTAGATGCTAGAAACTTAAATACAATCACAAAATCACAGTTCGATGCACCTCAAACGATCGACACACTTTTGTCCAGGATCGGCAAAAATTCAGTTTTCTCAAAGCTCGATCTCAAAAATTCATTTTGGTTGATTCCTTTGCATCCAGACTCACGCAAGTTCACAGGATTCAGCATAGATGGCCACATATTTCAATTTAAAGTGGTACCCTTTGGTTTGCAATCAGCATCTTCAGCTCTTGTCCGGGCGATGCAAAACATACTAGACAAGTATGATAGTTTCTGCGTACATTATATCGATGATATATTAGTGTTTTCTGAAACAGAAGAAAAGCATTATGAACATTTAGACATAATTTTGAATGCATTGAATGAAGCGGGTTTAAAGTTAAACATTGAAAAATGTGAGTTTTACCGTACTTATGTAAAATACTTAGGGTACAAAATTAAACCAGAAGGCATAAGCGTAGGGCAAGAAAGGGTAAAAGAAATAAAAGATTATCCGCGTCCGACAAATTTGAAAACTTTAAGGGGATTTCTGGGGATATTAAATTACTACAAAAAATTTATACCGAGATTGTCAGAACTCGAGATTCCACTACTTGAACTTCTTCGCAAAAACGTCAAGTGGGAGTGGGATGAAAGAAGGGAAGAAGCTTTTCAAAAGGTAAAGATGAACTTTCACGACAATCTACTTCTTCACAGTCCGGATTTTTCGCTACCTTTCACGTTGAGGACCGATGCGTCAGACAACATAATAGCCGCGGAACTCACACAGGAAATAGGAGGAATTGAAACACCGGTATGTTTCATATCTAGAATCTTAAAGCCGTATGAAATCAGGTATTCAACGCCCGAAAAAGAAATGTTGGCGATCACCTACAGTGTGGCCAAACTATCATTTTTCCTAACAGGAAACCATTTTACTATTGAAACAGACCACGCAGCTCTGTGCTTCTTAATGAAGAATAGATTCGCCAATAACCGAATTTACAGATGGTCTCTGCTCATACAGGAGTACTCGTTTACAATTAAACACAGACCGGGTAGATACAATGTCACTGCAGACGCTTTGACACGTAACCGACAAATCGACACAGTTGACAAGCGGAACACTTTCACAGTAGGATTAAACGCACTCTCACACAACAACACTTTGTACACATATCAACACGTAATAGACAGCCAAGCACAATTACACGAATTAAGGAACCACATATCGACATACCCACACAGTAGAGGTTACATCATAAGAAACAATTTCATTTTAAAAACAATTGCAAACGAGGAAAAATATGTTTTAGACGAGAGTTTAGCTGCAGAGATTATAATAGATCTGCATGTTAAATTCGGACACATCGGAGTTCGGAAAACTTGGATGATTTTCAGGGAAACCTTTTTCTGTAAGAGGGATTTATCCTTGGCAAAGGAAATACTAATTAAATGCCACGAATGTTGCATGGCAAAAATAAAGAATCATGTCAATAAGAACATAGTTTATAGCATTACTACCAGTAAACCTTTAGAACTTGTAGCTATGGATTTTGTCAGTAACCTAATTCCTGATGAAAACGGTTATAAACACATTTTAATACTAGTAGACGTTTTTTCTAAATTTATTAAACTATACCCGACAAAAAGATGCAATACTACTACAGTACTACAAAAATTGAGTCACTATAGTAGAAACATAGGGAAACCATGTAAAATATTGGCAGATAATGCAACCTATTTTAATAATATAAGGTTGACAACATATCTTGAAAAAAAGGGGACAAAATTGGTATTTACAACGATTAGAAGACCAAATGCCAACCCAGCAGAACGCTATATCCAGGAACTTATTAGATTTTTACGTATAATTATCCAATACGATCATAGAGAATGGCCTTCTGCGGTAAACGATGTAGAAAATTATATGAATAATGTGCCAAGTACTGTAACACAAGTATCACCAATTGTAACCATGCTTGGGCAGTTACCAGTCAGGCCATGGACAAATAATGAAAATTTAAGCCTAGAAAATGTACACAAAAATGTCAAACAAAGATTAGATCGCACTGCGAGGCGATATGAAAAGCGGGAAAACAAAAAAATTAAGAAGAAAGTTTCATTCCAAGAAGGGGAGAAAGTAGTAATCAAAAGATTAAGGGTATCGGACTATAAAAACGATATTTGCGCTAAATTGCAGTACCCATACGAAGGACCGTACGTGGTACACAAAATATTGAATGAAAATACCTATGAATTAAAGAATATTTATGACAACACGACAAGGGGAAGATTTCACGTCAGTCTGATGTATCCATATGAGCCAGGCTAGACAGAATGTTATAAAATTTAATTTTAATTTGACTGTGTGCATGTCATGCCACATTGGTAACTAACAAAATTTTCACCAGTCAAAAATTATTATTAGTTAAAGGGGGAATGCCATGACATAGCCCACCGATCAATGGACAATGCTCGATTTTAGAAAAAACACAAAGTAAAATTTTAAATCAAAAATAAAACATTTTATAAAAATTTATCAACACTTTAAATCGCAAATGGTGTACACGTTAAGCGTGAGAGCCATAGCAGGGTGTATTGACTTTCCTCATGTTCAAACTACACAGAAGGAACAGTGAAATGATAGGCAAGGTTTGGTTTAGAAATGCTTTGCCATATTTTGTAATTAAACATGTACTTTGTAAAATACTGTATAAAAATTGTAACATACCTATAGAGAAAATCACTCTGTACAATCTAATTGTAAAATTAGTGCTTCGAAAACTCTCAACGGCAGGCAAAAGGACCACAGTGCGGGATTTGCTTGTTGGAGCAGTGTAGAACCTACCTAGGTACTTTCTGGCTACAAGGACAGCCTAAAAATAGACAAAATCATTACTATTAAAATTCCAAATAGACTAAACATGTGTTAAAAAGTGAGAAATTACTCATAATAAACTTATAAGTTCATAAGGAACAAAATCAAACAAACATTTTAAGCTCCTATGAATTTGGTCAAAACAAGGCTCGGACAGCCAACGGTAAATTCTAATCATGTCAAAAATTGTGTAAAATGTTAATCGTAATAGACTAAAAAGCATTAAAACATAAAGTTACATACCTTAGTTCACTTAACAGCGTGGTTATTTCCAACAAAAGACTTGAAAAGGGGGCCACAGCTGACTTTCAAACTTCTAGGTATGGGACGCTACCATATATTCTTGTCAAATTGGTATAAATTAAGATTTTTTCAGTGTAATTTCACTACTAGAAGTTAGATCATGTTACACAATGTTGTTTTAGTGCAAATTGCTACATGCAATGTTCATAGTTAGGGCTGGACACTTCACAGTATAGGGTCTCCGAGACTCTGAAAAAACATTTGTTCATGTTAGATTAAATAAAATGTTGTTCTATGTTTATTATGTAAGAAAATATTCGTTATAGCTTTATGTTTGACCTGGAAGTGTTTTTAATAGCTGTAATTAGTTTTTAAGAGTGTTTTTGTGAAATTTCCAACTGATCAGGTAACCTCAAAATACATCATTCAAACTAGGCATGTTGCATACCAAAATGATCAGCTTAAAGCTAGGAATAAAGTACAGAAAGAAAAATAAGCATTGTATTAAAAATAAGCTCAAAATCATAAAATTTCCAAAAATAAACATAAAAAGTCAAAATCTAGTAATCCAGATAATTTTTAAAATTGTCAAACCAAGCCAATTAGAAGCCATATTTTAGCATTCAGTCGTTAATTATCATTCAAAGGGAGAGGTTTAATCAGAATTTGCTGAAATTATAACCTAAGTTTTTGAAAAATATATTTTGTGACCTGCGATTGGTCAAATCAAGTTTTAACATTATAATTTTGAAAATTAGTCACGACTCAAAATAAATACATCTGATAAATTGGAAATTAAAAATTTAAATGCAAATAAAAATTTTGTAAACAACAAAAAAGGTATCGTCTTCGAAAATAAAATAAAAAGTGTTTGCTCCGAAAGGTAAGGGTAAAACACCTACCTGCGTCTAATTTAAGTGCCAAATAGTGCAACGCAATCAGTATCCTGGTTTTTCAAGAGGAATATTCAAGAATCCTGATTATATCAAAACAAAACATCACCATTGTAACGAGTCACTTTACCGACTTGAAGACAGCGTGTCAACAGAGAACTTCAGGCTGTTTCGACAGGACTTTTCGCTTGTGAAGAACGGTCGCGTGGTTGCAACCAAACTTTCGTCGTCAATTGGGATTAGTACAAAGGTAAAAGCTTTTATCAAATTATAAATAAAGAATACTAGACACAAAAGTGTCAATTTATTTATTTCTATATAAAAAATCGTCTTCGTTAAAATAAAAATTTCAATTTGAATATAAAATTTTCATAAAAGCAAAAACACTGATTATTATCAAATCAAAAATCTAAAGGCCGATTAGCATAAGTTATTTTAAGAGATTTTGTTCACCATTTTGTAATTAAGAAATTCAATCCAGGTCAAAATTTAAAATTTTAATAAAAGGTTTCTGTTCAAACATTTCTGACCAAACTTGTGTGTTATTTATTTGCTTCCTGATATTTGAAAAAAAATAAACTTGAACCGGCTTCTTCCCTGAGCGGAGTCAATCCTCCTGGTGTGGAAATCGTGCTCCGAATGCCTGTGTGGTGCATGTAGAGGTAAGAAAATAAATTTGACAGCCCTCGTGCTGCTCTGGCGCCCCAAAACTACCTCGTATGTCTACAACATACACACACAGTACAGTGCAATATATATATATATATATATATATATATATATATATATATATATATATATATATATATATATATATATATATATATATATATATATATATATATATATATATATATATATTGTCGTGACTATTTGATAAATTATATTTATCAAAACTGTAATGGAAAATATGTATTAGGCGCCACTATTACAGTGTTCAACATCCTTTTATAATCACGCATTAATTAGAGCATGAGCTACACTTGTAGACTCCCTCAGTGCAGGTTTAAATTTGTTTCAATAAATCAAAATGATGTCAACAATAACAATTTTATTTTAAGAAGTAAAACCATGCGCTTATACAAATTATTTGCTAGCCTTATTTAATTAATGAAACCCAGGCCTTGGTTTTAATTTAAATAGTGCAAATTTAATCTAATGGGAATTTATAATGTTTAAAATTGACAAGTAAGTAATGAAATTTTATCTAATGACAATTTGCAATGTTTAAAATTGACAGTTGAGATCTCTGTTTCCTATAGACTAACACAGTACCTTTCGATCGCAGACGTTACCGAATTATGTGGAGCAATGACTTCATATTATGCACAAAACACTTGGCTGGAATCTCTACACGTTCTCTGCCTAGTATTCCCTCAAGATGTGTTTTATTTCGATGTGACTAACTATTCCAGTGATTGTTTGTTTGATAAATGTTGTAAACTTGATGCTGAAATGTTTAATTTATAAAGGAATACAAACTTACTACTACCAGGTAAGTCAAATGTGACGTCTACTTGACGTTGATGGTTATGTCATATTTTGATTTTTGATGATGAGATTTTATTTGAAAATACACAATATTTTGGGTTCAAGCTACACCTTGAATGCTTATCTTCAATTTCTGTTACTTTTTGTTTAGTTTTATAATAATTTTCTTCAATATTCAATTAAATTTTATGGACTTTTGACACCAATTCAATTTCTATTTTCAGCGTTCTTTTTCCCCCTTTTTTTCTAACAAAACTTCTTAGCTACCAACTTTTTTCGAGTTATGTTCTGAAAATTTGACTTGAATGACAATCCTAGATTACTAGACTTGTCATTTTTGAAATTTGAAATATGAAATAAATATAAATTTTCTTTATTGAATCGTTTTCACTCTTTTCACTACCAAAATCATATTCCTTGTGTTTCGTGTTATATTTCAATACTCTTTGCTCTTTTCTAGCTTCTGTTTTAAGCTCATACCAAATTTTGTGTCTTTCCTTACGTAAAAGCTTAAAAATTACTTAAAATTATATACAATCTATGGTTTTACCTTCTTTCCTATATTAACTTTACCTATTTACTAATTCTATTAACAAACTGAGATTCTTTATTAAAGATTTTATACTAAATTAAATTCGACCTTTTTCAGGGGCTACCCAACATTTCATGAACCAGTTCAGTCCCTATTTCACTAACTGCGTTGGTGAAAATTACTGAAATACGTTCCTTGAAGTTTCGTCATTGAGTACAACGTATAATACAATAACTATTAACTTTCTTATGGTTTAAAATTGGAATTGACCAGTGACAACATAAAACTTTGGTAACTGGTAGTCTATTTTCTAGTAGAAAATGAAAATTATACACTTAGTTCAAGGGATTGTCTTTATGCAATTATCTTAAGGTAAAAGTCTTTGATTTACTTTATAAAAGTTCCTTACACGAGCACTTATTTTAGATAAATTCTTAACTATTCTTTGTCATGATAGTGAATTTTTTTATTATAAGTTCATAATACACTTTTATTTATAATTTTCTACATTTTTATTAACTTTGTATTGTTGTTGTTGATAATCTCTAACATTTGTTTTAAATTTTAAATTTTTCATTTTATTTTAATGTTTAATTTGACTGAATTCTTATTTCAGATCTGGAAATATGCATTTTCTAACTTTTTTAGTTTTCTACACTACAAGTTGTTCAAACTCAACTGATGCTAGTCTGTAAACCAGAAACACTTCATCGGTGGATTATTTACCATACCTTTCTGTTTTTAATATTTCATTAAAGAGGTCTGTCTCTTCAAGATAAGATAACTTTTTACATAAAGCCTTATATTTAATCTTAAATTCTGAACTAATTAAACAAATTTTATTGTTACTGTTTAGTCACTTCGTTTGCCCAGTTGAATTTTACACTGTTGATGTATCCACAAATATATTTTCTTGAAATTTAATTCTTAACTGATACTCTAACAGTGGCGTAAGTTAATTACATTTTTATATTGTTCTCTCTCACATAGAATGCAAATATTGCATCATTTACCCCCTCCAACTATTAAAATTTGAAAATTTTGAAAAACTTTGAAAAGCTTTGAAAATTTTACTAGTTCGAAAAATTTGATGGAATATTTACTCTGTCATTCCTTGTTTTTCTTTGATTTAGTCACTGACATACGATTGATCATTTCTTTGGATATTATCGTTTTAATGTTTTGTTTACAATGTATTAATCCTAATGAAAATAAAAAGTTTTGAGAAAATTGTTGTTTTTTCTTTCTCTTTTTATATATTCTGAATGAAATAAAAATGACGTTTTGTGACGAGTCACAATGCATTTTTCTCAACGTATTTAAAATTCTTGCATCTAAACATAGCCTTATTGAGTCATTTTTCTTTTTAACTATTACCAACGGATTAATGTAATTTGTTTTTGCCGATTCAATTATATCGGATTTTTGTAACTCATTTTGTACTTGTTCTCTGTACTTGAAAGGAATAGGATAATTTTTGCTTTTAAATGGTTTTGTTTCATCTACTTGTAGTTTGTGAATGTAGCCTGTTGCAACTCTTGGTTCATAGTTTATTAGTGAGATATTTTTTTGTAAAAGTTCATGAACAATTCTTTCATATTTAAGTGGGCATTTTATATCAATATTTTTGGGCATAACATAATTACTATTCATAACATATGTGGGTACGCTCCCCATCATATATTCCGCATTGCCGTGATTGCCGTTTAATTCATTTATTACCGCATTTTTATTTTTGATACAGGTGGTCACTGTGCCTCCCTTGTATCCCGCATTTTTTTCGACATGAGTGGTCACTGTGCCAATCTCACGTCCCGCATTGACTTTATCGTCATTTAATCCTTTAATTATCGCATTTTTATTCAATATAACCTCATTTTTACTATATATAGGTAACGTTTTACCTTCAAACCTAAGGAATCTTGTTCCCAAATCAATATTAGCCCTCAACTTATATAAAATATCTTCACCTAGAATAATGTCGAAATTTAATTCAGGTACTATAAATAATTCACATTTAAAAGAATAATTTTCTACATTAAAAGATGTTTGCAATACTTTTTGGTCTCAGAAAATTTCCTGCCATTGGCGTTAATTAATCGTATTTTTGATATTTTGATACATTTGTTAGCAAATTTATCCTTATTTTTGTTAAATAAACTTTCATTAATCATTGATATTTCCGACCCGCTATCAATAAGTGAGTTTACGAGTAGACCTTGTATATTTAAATTAACCATTGGTAAGTGACTTTGTTTTGTTTTATGTAAATTTCCATTTTCATCGTCCATTGTGATAAATTCGCGAGCGTGAGAATAGTTGGTAGTTAAAACATTTCTACTTAAAAATCCTGTTGTCGATTGTTGATTTGAGCTTGCGTCTCAATCTTGTGCATTTCTTGTTGATTTTGTTGTCCGCTTCTTGGTTGTATATTTGTGTTAGCTACTTGCGCGTATTTTCTTATGTCTTTGTTTTGTTCATTGGTTCCTTGTGATTTGCCTTGTTGAATTTGATTGGTTCTTTGTTGATAGTTGTTATTATACCCATTTTCATTGCTCCTTTGTTGATTATAATTGTACCTCAGTTGATTTCCATTTTGATTCTGATTGTTGTAATAATTTCGTTGTTGGTTTCCATTGCCTTGATTGTTATAATAATTTTTTCTTTGATCATAGTTTTGGTTTTGACCTGTATCATAATCTTTGCTTCTGTCATCATAATTTCTGTTCCTGTTTTCGTAATTGGTTGCAGATGCTGGATGTTATATACTTTTCGTAGTATATAATTTTCTCTGGAAACCTCCATACTTTCATTGTATTTTCCGTTGAAAAGGTTGAGTCTAATCTTTTGCTGATTATACTCCCCCCAGTATTGCTTCATTACCAATTGTTCAAATTGTTCAAAACTACTAAATCTATTTTCAATCGTGGCATACCAAATTTCACTTTCACCTCGCAGCATGTTTTGGATGACTTGCTTGATGTTAGTTCCAGGGTGTAGTGTCTCTAAATGTTGTTTTAGCCTAGAAGTGAAAATTTTCGGGTGAGTTCTAGAATCACCATAAAAATAGAATTGATTCTTTTGACATGCGTGATTTACCGTGTATCCATGTGTAGCGTTCGCTCCCTGTTTACCTTCTGATAACTTCGTATCCATTATTTTTGTTAACTTTCCCTCCTGTTCTTTTAAATGTTCTTTTACAGTTTCATTCTGTTTCTTGATACGTTCATCTATTTCCGTGAATCCTGCTACGATCAAATTTTCGACATTTACTTGCACTTCGGCTTTCGCTGCTTTTACCTTTTCGTTGATTTCTTCTGCTATGTCTTCTTTTATATTCTCGAGTCTCAGCTCAACGCTTTCCACTCTTACTTTCATCTCGTTCGTGCAATCTTCGAGCTTCCTATTACATTCGTCCAACCTTTTGTTCATGTCTTCTCTGTTTTGTTCCATTGTTTTGTTCGTATCTTGTATTTTTCTTCCTATTTCTTGCTTAGTTTCATCCAGTTTTTGTTCAATTTTGTATTATTTTCTTCGAGTTTTTTGTTCATTTCTTCTTTTAGTTCATTCTTCGTGTCATCTATTTTTGTACCTATACCCGCCATCATTTGCATAATTTGTTGTAGCATGTTCGTTTCTGTTGACGTGGTTGTCTGTGCAGTGTCTCCCATTTGTGTTGAATCTTCTTGTTGTTCTTCTTGTACTGGTCTGGTTGTCTCTGGCTGTGTTTCTGCATTATCTGTTGTTTGCGACGTAGATGTTCGCGCAGTTTGTTCCTCTGTGTTTTGCATATTGTTACCTGAACGCAACCTCATATAATTTACTTAATGACAGTGTTAAAACACCAACAAAATCAATATATATAAAATTCTCAAAGAAAACACCAAGCCTTTATTTTATAATTTTAAAATCAGATTTTTGTTAATTTTTTTGTTTTGTTTTACTCTTTACCCACGTTGGCTACTTTTTTTGAATTGCAATGAGCCTCGCGTTGGACGCCAAAATGTCGTGACTGTTGAATAAATTATATTTATCAAAACTGTATATATAAAAGTTCCTTACGCGAGCACTTATTTTAGATAAATTCTTAACTATTCTTTGTCATGATAGTGAATTTTTTTATTATAAGTTCATAATACACATTTTTATCAACTTTGTATTGTTGTTGTTGATAATCTCTAACATTTGTTTTAAATTTTAAATTTTTCATTTTATTTTAATGTTTAATTTGACTGAATTCTTATTTCAGATCTGGAAATATGCATTTTCTAACTTCTTTAGTTTTCTACACTACAAGTTGTTCAAACTCAACTGATGCTAGTCTGTAAACCAGAAACACTTCATCGGTGGATTATTTACCATATCTTTCTGTTTTTAATATTCCATTAAAGAGGTCTGTCTCTTCAAGATAAGATAACTTTTTACATAAAGCCTTATATTTAATCTTAAATTCTGAACTAATTAAACAAATTTTATTGTTACTGTTTAGTCACTTCGTTTGCCCAGTCGAATTTTACACTGTTGGTGTATCCACAAATATATTTTCTTGAAATTTAGTTCTTAACTGATACTCTAACAGTGGCGTAAGTTAATTACATTTCTATATTGTTCTCTCTCACATAGAATGCAAATATTGCATCAATATATATATATATATATATATATATATATATATATATATATATATATATATATATATATATATATTATATATATATATATATATATATATATATATATATATATATATATTGATGCAATATTTGCATTCTATGTAAGAGAGAACAATATAAAAATGTAATTAACTTACGCCACTGTTAGAGTATCAGTTAAGAACTAAATTTCAAGAAAAATATATTTGTGGATACACCAACAGTGTAAAATTCGACTGGGCAAACGAAGTGACTAAACAGTAACAATAAAATTTGTTTAATTAGTTCAGAATTTAAGATTAAATATAAGGCTTTATGTAAAAAGTTATCTTATCTTGAAGAGACAGACCTCTTTAATGGAATATTAAAAACAGAAAGGTATGGTAAATAATCCACCGATGAAGTGTTTCTGGTTTACAGACTAGCATCAGTTGAGTTTGAACAACTTGTAGTGTAGAAAACTAAAGAAGTTAGAAAATGCATATTTCCAGATCTGAAATAAGAATTCAGTCAAATTAAACATTAAAATAAAATGAAAAATTTAAAATTTAAAACAAATGTTAGAGATTATCAACAACAACAATACAAAGTTGATAAAAATGTGTATTATGAACTTATAATAAAAAAATTCACTATCATGACAAAGAATAGTTAAGAATTTATCTAAAATAAGTGCTCGTGTAAGGAACTTTTATATATACAGTTTTGATAAATATAATTTATTCAATAGTCACGACATTTTGGCGTCCAACGCGAGGCTCATTGCAATTCAAAAAAAGTAGCCAACGTGGGTAAAGAGTAAAACAAAACAACAAAACAAAAAGTAATACGTTGTCACCTCAGGGTCGTTGGCTGGGCGGCCTGACCTCACCCCTTTCTGGTGGTAATAATTGACCTATTTATACATATATCCTCTAAGGGGAATCCCAGGAATAGGTTTCTCAAAAAAAATAAGTGATTTCTTAATTTAAAATTTTGTATATATGTTTAGATATTACAAATGCGAAAAGACCTCAGTTATATATATTACCGCACGAGAGTTGCAATTCCAAGTCGCCTCATACAGTGTTGCCAGCATTTTTGAGGTGTGTCCGTACTGACTATACCTGCGTTAGTACTATAAGGGGAAAATGAATAGTTCAGAATATGCAGAATTTATTTCTTTCTGAACTATTCAAGAAATGATACTAGTACATAAATTTTATGGGTAGGAAGAGAAAAAAGGGTGATAGAAATATAATCTTATTTGTTAAAATTATGATTTAAAAATATCTTGGGCAAATAAAATAATGTGCTGTGTAAACAAAAGTTTGCAATTTATGATTTTTAACTACACGAATTATTTCCCCCAATCGGCCTTTTTGAACTTCGATGACTGGATTTTAAGTATTTTTAAAAAGACTATTATGATATGAATCAAAGTTGCAGACAGGCGTTGCCGACTGCGAATATCTATTAAGTAAACATGATAACGTCTGTTGGACTTGTCTGTTGGAAAATTCTTATTTCAAATTGTAAACATCTATAAAATAGCACAGTAGAATAGTTTTACTTCCACGTCCAGTGGAAGTATAGTAACGACAAAAAAATTTTTAAAAATTTTTATTGTCCAAATAGGCTTAAAAAAGGCGAAAAAAAATTTCTGTCTGTCTGTCGGTCTGTCTGTCTGTCGGTCTGTCTGTAACTTTTTTTTGTGCGCACGTTTACTCTGGAACCGTTTAAGATATTGACTTGAAATTTGGTACACATATGTACTTTAACGAGATCTAGAACTAGATTATATTTTCATCTTGTTCCGTCGAAGGGTTGGGGGGTAAATTGGGGTAAATAGGTCAATCAAGCAGGTAAGAGTCCATAAAATTGGTATTTAGTATATACAAGAGAAGCTAAGGTCTCAAAAAAATTTTTGGCATTAGCCACCCCCATTACCACCCCCACCCCCTTATTAAAGGGGATGAAAAAAAATTGTGATTTAGTGTATGTACAGGAACCAGAAACCTCAAAATATTTTTTTACTTCATTCACCCCCCACTATCACCCCCCATCACCACCCCCCACCCCACTACCGATGTGGGGTATCGTTTTATGGGTTTTTAGGGTAGAGGATTTCAAATATTATATTATTAAAGTTCCATAAACAATTATTTTCACATATAAAGTTTTTTCGTTGTGAGTGACTTGGATAGAGAATCTGGATGTGGAAGTAGTGATTCCTTGGGCAGCGGTTTTTATTGAAATTGAATCTTATCCGACATACACAGCGATCGTCATAGGCGTGTAAACTCTGATCTATTACATGTAAAAACTATGTTTTATTATTATAATTTTGGAGCAAAATATTAAAAGGTTTTTCATTAAACAAACAAAAATATGAAGGCATCTAAACCGCAATACACAGGGTGTCTCTCAGGTTTGAACAACTCTATATATATTTATATATATATATTAGAGGACATATCAAACCTTACCTTAAAAACCTTAAAATATCATTAAAGTATTTTTAATAAAACCGTTTTGAAATGAGTGAAAGTTGTTGTTGGGTGTTGCCGAATGCGAATAAATATATGGAGTACACGAATTTTTTTTCGAATTTGGAACATAAAATAGCCCGATAACATACTTCCTATTTAAATTGGATCATATCCGTCGTACAGAGGAATTATATGTGTCATCTTTTATACAATTTATTTTATTATGATTTTAGAGCAATGTCTTCCAAAGGTTTATAATTAAGAACATAAAAAATGCAAAAGTATACAAGATATCTATACTACAATATACAATGAGTCTTACAGGTTCGTGCGAACATTACGTGAGTTAGATGATATATCAGTTTTATCCTAAAATGTTATTTTTAATAATACTATTTTTTTTTTTTTTAACTGTTTAACGTTGGCCTATTTCCGCTACCAGGGCCTATCACCGACGCCAGGAGACGAGCTACCCCCAACCTGGAAATTTTGCCGAACCTCTTCCCTTAAGAAGAGTAGGGATCTTTTACTTGCCTAACATTTAATAGACAAGGGACCACCTGCTTTACATCCCCTCCGAAGGATGGTATATCCACTACGTAATCCTCGTCTGAAATTACGTAACTTTCGAGTATATACTGATATACAAGCCTCTAGAAGGTGGGACGAGAACGCTGTATTTCCCAAGATGGGAGCCCATCCAAGTACTAACCGCGCTCGACGTTGCTTCAATAGAATATCGACTGATATTCACATTGAAGTCGCCTCTACGCTCGCCCCTTAATAATACTATTACGAAACGAAAGTTGAAGTTGGAAGCGCAAAGCGGACTCAATTGTAAGACAATGTAACAGAGAAGTCTATTAAAATTGTGAGCAGTAAAAAATAAATAAGAACTTATCTTGTTCATAATTTAAAAAAAATTTAAAAAAAGGCATTAAAAAAATTTCAAAAAAAAAAATGAAATAGAGAACAGAGAATGGTTAAACAAAATAAGTTCTTATTTAGTTTACGAATTAATTATGTTTATTTACTGTTCACAAATTCAATGAGAATGTAACTGAAAAAATAAAAATTGACCTGTCACCTTTGTGGTTTTTAATCCCAAAACCAAGCCCACTTCACACTCCCAAAAACACAAACGATTAGATCACCTTGTATATAGACTCTGCTGCTGTATTAGAATTTTAGATCGAAATGTTACTAAGGATTTTAATTAAGCACAAAAAATGCTAAGATGCATAAAAAGTCGAAATTCTTACATACACTGGGTCTCTCAAGTTTTAACAAACTTTACGTAGATATATATATATATATATATATATTACATATCAATGTTACTTTAAAAGGTTGTTTGTATTTAATAAGAGTATTACAATCGAATGAAAGTTGCACTCTGCCGTTGCCAACTGATTTATTGATAACAAATATATATATTGACTGTGTACTTAATTTCAGTAGCACCTTTTAAACGTGAATTGTGACGTGTTGGTACAAAATATGAATCAAATAGGTTTTCGCAGTCGGCCACGCACGATAGCAACTTTTACCCATTAAAATCAACATATATATTCGAATCTAGTCCTACTAATAATTAAATGGATAAATAAAATAATCACATCAGAAATAAAATTTCTGCATCTCTTGAACTGAGTTTTATTGCAGATTCAACGCATTTACGATTACTAGGAAAGACTTTTTTATTTTCTTTCTGAAAATTCGTCTAGGTAGAGGCCGGCGCAAATACGGAATTACAAGGGTTCATTTACAGTTATTGAGTATTCCATTATTTCATCTTCAAAAGTGAATTAGTGATTTTATATTTTTTAAGCGTTTAGTTTTGGTTATCTAAATTTATGTTTTTCCTTTTTTTCGTTATTTATTTGTCAAATGTATACGAATTCCAAGCTGACTGTCACTTGCATTGTTTGAATAACATTAAGTAAGAATGAGGTTTAACAACCAATAAATATCAAACACAAATGGGTTTATCATAACTAGTAAAAAACCTTTAAACTTCTCAAAATATGTTTCTATTGTTCTGGATTGCACTCCAGATGTTAGTCACACTGAACAGCTCTAACAGTTGTTTTCAGATTTGTCAACTTAAACAATGTCACAAAGAAAGTTGAAATCAGGCAACGTTTTATAAAATTGTGTTCTGCAACTTATCAAACTGAGTTAGAATTATCTGCTAAAATATGTGTTTTGTAATCTAAAAATATATACTATTTGCGGGGACAAGATTATGACATCGGAGCAAATATGCGTAGTGAATACACTGGGCTGTGACAGAAAATCTTGGGAATAAATCCTAGAGCGTTTTATGTACTATGCTGTGCGCATAATTTAAATTTAGTGCCAAACAATGCTGCAGATCGATCTTTTAAAATAACCTTTTTTTTTAACTAAACTTGAATTTAAGTCCACATTTCTTGAGAAAGAGAATATATATCAATATGCGGTTTTGAGGAACTAAGAGATAATTTATTTGTGAAACAGCGGGTTTTGCCCGACGCTTTTAATTTGAGTACATTACTATTAAGGCAGTAAAATTAATAGTTGACCCGGAACAAATTTGTAACAACCTGATTTCTTAGGGATTGTATTCTATGGCTATTCAGAACTCTCTAACTGAAAATCTCAAATAATCCGCCTTGCAGAAATGGAGAAAAAATGCGCCGCTATGTTGAAATTAGGCACTTTTTTCCTTTAATCGATAATAGCCCAAACGGATGACACTTTAAGAAAAAAGTAAAAAGGTAAAATATTGAGAGAAAGAGCTAAGTTTTAATGTGGTATAAAATTTTTTGCAATCGTTTAAATATTAGCAAAGTTACGGTTGTCAAAATGACAGATTTATATAAAAAAAGATTACTTTTTGTTTTTTAATATCCAGTTCTCTGGATTAAGATTGTTGCCTAACCAGACTTGAATTTGCCAATACACTCTATAAATATGATATTTAGTGGCATCGGATGTTGGTGGAAGAACTGCTAGATCGAAGAAAATATTTTGCCCAGCAGAAAATCTGATTATACCAACGAACCTGTAGCTAATCATTTAAACTATTAGTTTTTTTACTGCCATACCATATAAAAAAAACCCCTGCCGAAGGAATCACTACTTCCACATCCAGATTCTCTATCCATGTCACTCACAACGAAAACACTTTGTATGTGAAAATAATTGTTTATGGAACTTTAATAATATAATATTTGAAATCTTCTACCCCAAAAACCCATAAAACGATACCCCACATCGGTGGTGGGGTGGGGGTGGTGATAGGGGGGTGGTAGTGGGGAGGTGGATGGAGTAAAAAATATTTTGAGGTTTCTGGTTCCTGCTCATACACTAAATCACAATTTTTTTTATCCCCTTTAATAAGGGGGTGGGGGTGGTAATGGGGGTGGCTAATGCCAAAATTTTTTTTTGAGACCTTAGCTTCTCTTGTATATACTAGATACCAATTTCGTGGACTCTTACCTGCTTGATTTACCCATTTACCCCAAATTTACCCCAATTTACACCCCAACCCTTCGACGGAACAAGATGAAAATAATAATCTAGTTCTAGATCTCGTTAAAGTACATATGTGTACCAAATTTCAAGTCAATATCTCAAACGGTTCCAGAGTAAACGTGCGCACAAAAAAAAAGTTACAGACAGACAGACCGACAGACAGACCGACAGACAGACCGACAGACAGACAGAAAAAGTTTTTTTCGCTCAAACTTAAAATCTCGACGTTTCATGACATTTTAAGCCTATTTGGACAATAAAAAAACCGCTGCCCAAGGAATCACTGCTTCCACATCCAGATTCTCTATCCAAGTCACTCACAACGAAAAAACTTTGTATGTGAAAAATAATTGTTTATGGAACTTTAATAATATAATATTTGAAATCCTCTACCTCAAAAACCCATAAAACGATACCCCACATCGGTAGAGGGGGGTGGGGGGTAGTGATAGGGGGGTGATAGTGGGGGGTGGATGAAGTAAAAAAATATTTTGAGGTTTCTGGTTCCTGTACAAACACTAAATCACAATTTTTTTTCATCCCCTTTAATAAGGGGGTGGGGGGGGTGGTAATGGGGGTGGCTAATGCCAAAAATTTTTTTGAGACCTTAGCTTCTCTTGTATATACTAAATACCAATTTTATGGACTCTTACCTGCTTGATTGACCTATTTACTCCAAATTTACCCCAATTTACCTCCAACCCTTCGACGGAACTAGATGAAAATATAATCTAGTTCTAGATCTCGTTAAAGTACATATGTGTACCAAATTTCAAGTCAATATCTCAAACGGTTCCAGAGTAAACGTGCGCACAAAAAAAAGTTACAGACAGACAGACAGACCGACAGACAGACAGACCGACAGACAGACAGAATTTTTTTTTCGCTGAAACTTAAAATCTCGACGTTTCATGACATTTTAAGCCTATTTGGACAATAAAAATTTTTAAAAATTTTTTTGTCGTTACTATACTTCCACTGGACGTGGAAGTAATAAATACTTCCCCAGTTACCGCAAGCTGATTTGCTTCAGAAAAACTTTTGAAAATTAATAGGCTCTTACTTAGTTCAATATTATTTTCTAAAACTGAAAATACTGTTTTTTGCCCTTTTTATAAAATGCAGAGGTGGTATCGCATCTGGCATGTGCAAATAGAATATATTTTACTACATTTTCACTTAGTTCTGAACGTAACTTACACGTTATTTTATCAGATTTACCTCCATCACCGGGTCTCATCATGTACACATTTTTTGTTTTGCAATGTTCAATGAGTAACGTGTGAGTTATTACCGATTAAAGAAGAAAAGTGCCTAATTTCAACATAGGGGCGCATTTTTTCTTCATTTCTGCACGGCGGATTTTTTGGGATTTTTCAATCTACAGAAAGTAAAAGAAAAACGTGTTTTTTGACAATCTTTATAACTACAGAAATTCCACAAAATATGGTTTATACTTTTTTGAAGCGCATTTTTTTAGTCACTGGTTTATAGGAAAAAGAGCAATTTCTCAAATTTTGTATATCTCACTTATTTTGTAAATACCGATTTTTTCTAAAACCTGTAATATTTCAATTTTTTTGACGTTGTGCCTTATTGTTCTTTGTAAGTGCCGACCGTGGTAGGTTATTTTAATACCTTGTTAAAATTAGAACACTAAGTAAATTTTTTTGCAAGGTAATCAGTGGAGTACCTAAAATCGGTACACGTTTACGGATTGGGGGGACCCTTTTGTGTTTTCTACATCAAAATATAAACAGAACCCCACTTTATCTCCGGAACGGTTAAAAATATCAAATTGAAATTTATCACTAAACCTGTAGATACAAAATTTTGTTTCCAAATTTTGTTGATGTATTTTCATACCAAAAATATAAAAATATGCGAAAAATTGTATGTCGTTTTAATGGCATTAAATAGAATCTAAATATCTATTTATTTATTTTTATAAGCACTATTATTATATGAAATGTCAACTAAAGAAAAAGAAAAGAACCAAACTTTTTATTATTAACTGATGTGAAGTGAAGCAGTAAAAATGGTAAAATTTCCGGCCCGAAAACGATGAAAGGAATTTCCTTAATTTTTTTTTGCAATATGCTTTATAAAATACGTACATCAAAATCTATTTTGTCGCATTACCTGCTTTTTATTTTTAAGGGTGGAGACTAATTCTAAAAACTGAAAAATTCTTCTAATTTTTAAATAAATAAACGAAAATCAATATATTTATGTTTTTAAGGTCGCTGAATATGATAATGAGGTCAAAACATAGGAAAGACGGAAATATTAAGTGTTGAAACCATCCTTAAATACTGAAAAATTAATAATTCTTCTGTTACAAATAAATTCACGAAAATCCATATACTTAACGTTTATTAGATCGCTGAATAAGATTATGTGGTCTAAATTTGTCTAATTTTATTAAAAAGTACAAATAATTGTTATAGACTGCTAGTTCACAAGTTCAAAGCAGTGTTAATTCTTGACAGAGCTCGTAAAAATATGAGTGAGAGCTCATTGGATTCGGAATGACATCTAGAAAAATGTGCAAAAGTTTCAAACTCGCACATAAACAACTGCAAAAGTTGAAAACAAATGAACATTGAAAAAATAACGAGTTCCGTATTTTGCAAATAACTCGAAAACTATTAATATTTAAGAAAATTTAAAGAACGATTCTTAATGAGGAAGAAATTTCCAATAAAAAAGTCACGACTACCGAAACTCTATCTCTATTATTAATAATTTTAATTGAATGTTGAAAATAGAGCTCCGCGCGGTGAACACTAAGGCGTTACGATGCTCTGAAACCGGCCGTAACAAGTAAAAATATTTTTTTATGTTATTAAATATTAATTTAAAATTTTTAATAAATTAGGAACAAATTTTTTCACCGATTTTTCATAAAATGAGCCTATTAATTAACCAATTTTTTTAGAGTTTGCGTTTATGTTTCAAGTCGGATAATTGTTTAACAAGTGGACCATCACTTGTATTGTTTGAATGATATTTAGTAAGGATAAGATTTAACAACCAATAAATATTAAACACAATTTGGTTTATTACCAACTAGTAAAAAAATTATAAACTACAAATATTTTTCTATTATTCTGGATTACACTCCCGATGATAGTCACATTAAGCAGCTCTAAATAATTGTTTTCAGATTTGTCAACTTAAATGTTACAAACAAAATTGAAATTAGGCAACATTTTATAAAAAGCAACGGATCGATCAAACTGAGTTAGAATGATCTGGATTTGTTCAAAATGCGTTTTGTAATATAAATTTAAATATATACGATTTGCAAGAACAAATATGCGTAGTGAGCACAGTGAGAGCTGTGACAGAAAATCTTAGAAATAAATCCTAGAGCATGTTAAGTACAATGTTCTGCACATAGTTTAAATCTATTGCCAAACGATGCTGCAAATCATTCTTTCAAAGCAACCTTTTTTAAACTAAACTACTGGCTAATTGAAACGGACCAAGCGAATAGATATCAATATGTGATTTTCAGGATTTAAGGGATAATTAATTTGCGAAAAGGTGAGTTTTGTCTAATTCTTTTATTTTGAAGCGTGTTACTTTTTACAGGGTGTAAAAGAAAAGCGGGTTTTTTTTGACAAACTTTATAACTACCGAGATTCGTAGAGATTCCACAAAAAATGTTTTATATTTTTTTATGCGATTTTTTTCAGTCACTGGTGTATTGTAAGAAGCGATTTCTCAAATTTTTTATATCTCACTTATTTTGTAAGATGCCGATTTTTATTCTAAAAACCTGTAATTTTTTAATTTTTTTAACGTTATGTCTTATTGTGCTTTGTAAGAGCCGATCATTGTAGGTTATTATAACACCTTATAATAACTCCTTTAAAATAATAATAAAAAGTAAATCTTTGCATGGTAATCAGTGGAGTATCCAAAATTGGTATATGTTTACGGATTGGGGAATCTTTTTTGGGCTTTTTCATTAAAATATAAAAAACAGAAACCCATTTATCTCCGGAACAATTACAGATATGTTTTCTTAAAATGTTTTCTTTAAATGTTTTCTTAACCGTTTCTCAAGTCACCGAAGTAACTCCTTGAAAATCCTGAATGATTTTGTGTTAGGTAAATATTAAGCTATAATTTGGCATATCTATGAAGGGACTAACTAAAATGACTTTACCTGTAGATACATTTTTGGCCAAATTTTGTTGATTTAATTTTCACACCAAAAATACAAGTGTACGAAATGTATGTCTTTTTAATACAATTAAATATAATCTAAATATTTATTTATCTATTTTTATATGCACTATTATTATATAAAATGTCAACTAAAGAAAAAGGGAAGAACCATACTTTTCATTATTAATGGAGCAATAATAGTTAAATGTATATTAGCGAGAAAAATTATATGTATTCACTATGAACTGAAAGTACAAAAAAATGCACTTGTTGTTTTAAAGGAACGGCATAAGGTATTATAATAATCTACAACGATCGGCTGTTATGAAAACCACTGAGGCCTAATGGCAAAAAGATATATTTTTTTAAAACTAGTGACCAAAAAAAAATGCCATCAAAATAATATTAAATAATGTTTGTTGAATCTCGGTAGTTATAAAGTTTTGTTAAAAAAGCATGCTTTTCTTTCACACCCTGTAAACAGTAACGTGCTTCAAAATAAAAGAAATGAACAAATAAATAATCTCTTAAATTCTGAAAACCGCATATCGATATCTATTCTCTTTCTCAAAAAAATGTGGATTTAAATTCAACCTAAAAATTTGCTTGGTCCCTTTCAATTGGCCAGCTGTTCAAGAACTATAAATATTTTTGTTGGTCACTGGCCGGTAACGCTGTACGCAAATTGATGCAACGTTGCCAGTAACCTGAGGGGACGGCGAATACGTAATATCTGTAGTCCGCCTTATACTAGTTAGAGGTGACTTCGTGTTGACCATTCCTACTTGGTACGGCGACACTAGCGCTGGTGATATACACTGGAACTAAAACTCAAAATTGTAGGCACCAGATGTATGAAGTGACCTCAGAACTATTTTTCGCTAAGTAACTCAGGATGACATCTGGATTCATTTTACATCGAAATTAAGGCAAAACGTTGTCGCCTCAGCTTTATGAGGTCACAACGTCATATATGAGGTCACAGCGTTTTTAGTATATCTATTCTTGAGGCGACAACGTAATGTTTATAACTCTATATATATATATATATATATATATATATATATATATATATATATATATATATATATATATATATATATATATATATATATATATATATATATATATATATATATATATATATATATATATATATATATATATATATATATATATATATATATATATATATATATATATATATGTATATATATTGTTGTGAAAACGGAAATAATAAATTTATGAAAATTTAAAAAAATTATTGTTGAGCGCCAGATGGCCTAAACCATCGGATGCGACAGTCGAGAGATAACTCGATACTGCCACACCTCAGAGCATGAGTGTACCGCGACTGTGCAGTACAACTCCCTCTCAGATAGCCGGTTCCTGAAATGCAATGTAATCTCTAGCAACTGAAATAATACACCAATATTTCAAACAAAGATTAACAAATTTTAATGATCTGGACGAGGTAAATTTATGAATTTAACAAATACACAGTTTACATAAATAAATTTAAGGTGAATGGATAATTATGCGTTTTATTTATTGGCCTTTGCAAATATATTCAAAAATTTTATCAACTGATCAGTGAAAATATAACCGATAAGGTACCTTTATACTTTACCGCTCTCGTAACGCCGCTGAGCTCAATCGCGCACAACTGCTGTGAGTACGCCCCTGGATTCTCGTTCAAAGCTGGTTACTGATGTTACCAACCGCAGGTGCTTGAAGATCACTAGAAGTTCAGATGATTGGATAAAGCTGATTTATTTGTTTTCCCTTATTTTCTTCCTTCGGGACACTTTATTTTAAGGAAATCACTTTCGAAGCACGGGTTTTTATAAGAATTAAATTTTACTTTAAGGTAAGTACCTTAGATATTTAAAATGGACAAATATGCGAGTCGGCTTTGGAAACTTTGAGTCTAGTTTACAACATTTTCATAACATTTATATTTTAAGCATAGAATACTTATTAAAATTATCATTCCTAACTCCTTTCAAAATTTCATATATGATTACTTCCGTAAACACACGGTTTCAAACAATAGGGTAAATTTTCATTAAATAAATTTTAGGTTAGGAGTTTTCAGGAGTAAAATTCATAACATGTTGCCTCTACGACCGCGTTTACTAGACTGTTTTTGCCACTTCTCGCGTTTTTATTCGCTGAGATTGACAGGAACACAAAAATCAGATAGCATGATTTTAATAAAGAATTTTGATTTTTATAAACATGTACTTTTTTATGCCTTTTACTTATTATATGCACATTTTAACATTGGAATGAGCCTTACTATGCACTCCCAATCCTTTTGGTACCCCATTTGTACCCCCATAATGATTTTTAAGACACTTTGATAAATATTCTATATTGCTGTTTTCTGACCTTATTACTACATAAAACTACTTAAAATTTGCCCAGATCCTACTTAATACACTAATTATTAATTATCTACTAACATTCATTACCTGGATAGGTTTAAAACATAATTATATGTGAACAAATATTTTAGGTACCCACCTCCAAGTTCATCGGTGAGCAGTGCCTAAACTAATACATAGTGTCCTATCAAAAGTTACACAAAACAACACTGGTGTCCTGAATTCACACCAGGATAAGAAATATTATATCTACATGGGTTTTAAGAAAAGTTGCAGTTCATTATATGTGAAGGTGTCTATAATACACAAAGATTTATTAAGAAATACCTCCCAACGTGTCACAGTTCAGAGATTTTACGCTGCACTTCACTAACAGGTACTAGTCTTTGTTTTCTGTGAGTTTCATCTCATTACGATGTGTCCTTTTTGTAAAACCTTCTTATATGTATGTTTGCCGAGAGAGATTTTTTTAAATTTTCTTACAACTAGATTTTATGTTAATTTTGCTCATAATTAGCGTTCATATACGTATTCTAGTACTTAATACGTCATCATTGTCCACTATTATTGTCCTTTAGTCTAATTTGTAGCACTATTTTAATAAAATGTTTTATTTTTTTAGTTTGACGAGTCCACTACGGGAGTGTTCAGAGAGTTTATGGTTTCTACAAGAACAAAGCTTGATTCTACACGTTTGAGCCCTTGCTGTGGTCTCTCTAATTAGTTATTTTAACATATTATAAGGTTTGTCTACTTTTTACATATAGTTTACCCTACTGGGTGTATCCTTTTATACTTAATTATCATAAATTATACTAAACATAATGCATGTGAGCTTTTTCAAATAGAGGTGTTTTACTTAAGTTGCCATATCACATTTTAAGTCTTACTTGAGGTCATTGACCTCCCCTAGCTTCGTCGAAGGGTTGTAAGTGCAGTTCCTCATACACGAAGGTAACAATATCGTGCAATGAGTTATGTACCTCTGTCTGTTGCTACGATGGCTTATTTTCTCTGGCTTTTGCCCTAAAATATATATTTTTGCAAATGTCACAACATTTTACCTCCCCAAAATGTCAAAGTTTTATTACTAAAAGAAAATTTTGATATTTTTTTCAAAACAATTAGTGGCGTTTGCAAAATAATAAACACTGTAAATCATTTGTTTTAATCTGTATCATAAGGGTATATCATTTCTATATGAAATCTTCCCCTGACATGATCACTATTAAGAAATTTTAACTCATAGGTATTATCGTTTAATACCCTGTGTACAACATAAGGTCCTTCATATGGCAAAAGGAGTTTTCCGCATATATTTCTTCTCAAGTCAGAGACACGTAATCGCTTTACTACTACATAATCCCCTACTTCAAACTTAATCTTGTTTTTGATTCTTTTGTTGGCCCTTGCTAAATATTTTTTTTGTGTTACGCTCTTGTCTCATCTTTATAATTTTATGAATCTCTCCTAAATTTAATATGTCTCTGTCTGTGATGTTCAAATGTTCACGATGTTCTCTTTCTGTTGCAGAAAATATCAAAGTATCATCGATATAGTGCAGACAAAAATCGTGCTTGTCGAGTATACTCTGCATCGCCCGAACCAGAGCTGATGAAGCACTTTGAAGACCGAAAGGAACCACCTTGAACTGGTATATGTACGTAGCCTACCGCTACACGTGCTTCAAAATTAATTAGCGCTCTATATTTCTGTAAAATTTCACTTATTGTTTTAACAAACTTTTCCGGACAGTTTAATGTTATATCCCCAAATACATTTATATTATTTACTTGTTTCTTTTTGACCTTGATCTTTTGTTTATCTTTAAGCTCTTGTGTGTTTAACTTTTCAGTTTTATGCCTATTTTGCTCTGTATAATTTTTAATCACTTTTGTTTCAGGTTCATAATTTAGATTGTTTAATTTTGATGTTTTAATTTTAAGCACCTTTTGTATCTTTTGAACATACTGTATTTTACTCTCGTTCCTTTTTAATTTATGCATACCAACATTTAACATTTTATTAATTATATTTGTTTGCTCATCTACCGCTAGTTTATCTTTATATATTTTAAAAGTTTTAGGCTTTGATACATGTCCTATTCGACGCTTTATTATTTTTTGTACTTTTCTTTTCATCCTTACTTTATTTACCCTATTAAATTTGCCAATATAACCATTTTTAACTTTAGTAGATTCTTTTTCAGTTTTATATTCAATCAACCAATCATGTACGATTGCATCTTTTTTGTCAAAGTTTTCCATCCACAACTCTACATAGTACCAATACATATTTTTTTTCTCGACTTCCTTGTCGATTTCTACCTTATTTTTATACACGACTTCCCCGTCGTCCGCAATTATTTTCATATCATTGGCCTTTTCGCCATTACACCATTTAAAATTTTCGACCTGTATGTCGACCGCAATATTATTATTAACATATTCATTTTTATTATCAATACAATTTCCTACCTCCCCGGTGGAATACATCGGTATGGTACTACCTTGTAAATTTACTACCCTCTTTTCAAGGTCAATTTTTGCCCTGAGTTGTGTTAGGATGTCTTCTCCCAAAATGATATCAAACTTCATGTCATCTATTATTATAAAACTTCCCTCAAATTCATAATTCTCTACCGTAAACTTCGTGTTTAAAACCTGATTACATTGAGCAATTTTTTTACCCCTTGGGTCTACTAAATTTATTTTACTTATTTTAATGCAATCTTTACTTTTATTACCATTATAACAATCATTAATAATTCTTTCTTTGATTAAACTTATTTCAGCACCTGTATCAAGGAGCGCCTTATATGTATTTGTTTTTAATTTAACGTCTACCATTGGTAGATTGCTGGTTTTAATGTTAATTGATCCGTCATCCATGTCATTACCGATAAACTCTTTCATATGTTGGTATGAAACATTATTCAAAATTAAAACATCGCTTGCCGAAAATCCTGGTTTCGAGGCGGATCATTTACCTGTGCCACGGTTTCAATCCTATCGAAATCAGCTCGTGTGTTTGTCCTATCTCCTTTTTCCCTCTGAACGTTTACATTACTGATTTGTGCGTATGTTCGTCTGTCTGTTTCCCTTTCTGACTCTTGAGCCTTTTTGTCACCCCAACTAACATGTCTCCTATCATCTCTTTGATCATTATTGTATGGCCGATTTTCGTTATACATATTATTTTCCCTTTGATTGTAATTCCCTCTATATTTATTTTTTTCCCAATAGTTATTATTAGTTTGATTTCTGTAATTATTGTAGCCATATTGGTCCCTATTTTGCCGATTATTATTGTCATAATTTCCTCTGTTATTATAGTTAGAATTTCTATTATGTTCCCTATATTTTCAAAATTTTTATACCTATCATTTTGCCTATCTACCCTGTCTTTATTTCCATGTTTCCACCCTATACGGTGATCATCAATGCCACGTAAATATTCGATCAAGCCGTCTAATGTCGTTATTCTCTGTGTAATAATGACATTATGTATATCGTCAGAGAAATGTCTTGCTAAGTAAGTTACCATTTCCCCCTCAATAAAAGCTGGTTCTAGATGTTTAATATTACCTATTTTTCGTAATACATAATTCTCCCTACTTACACCGGAGTTCTCGTTGTATTTCCCATTAAACAGGTTGAAACGTACTTTTTGCTGAGCGTATTTTCCCCAGTACTGTTTCAACAAAAGTTCCTCAAATTCAGGTAACGTTTCAAAATTATCACATATAACATTATACCACTCCTCAGCAAAACCTCTCACCATATTTTGTATATTTTGTTTTAAGTTGGCGTCTGGGTGTATCGTGTTCATATACTGTTTTAAACGTGTGATGAATGTCTTGGGGTGCGTACGGTTGTCCCCATAAAAATAGAATTGGTTCTTGGTACATGTGTGTGCATATGGTGTGTTGGTGATGGTTGTGTGTCCTTCTTTTAACAACTGCGTGTTCAAATGGTTATACATACATTCCTGCTCTTTTAACTTCTTATTTACTGTGTCATCTTGTTTCTTCAGTTTGCTGTCTACTTCATTTACCACGTCGACTATTAACCCTTCTACATTACGTGCAATGGACTCCTCCATTTTCTTCGTGGCGGACTTGACTTTGGTGTTGATGTCCTCAATGACATCGTCTGTCATAGAGTCGAGCCTGTTCTCTACCCTTTCTACTCTCCCTTGTATTCCTTCTATGCGTTCTTCAAATTTTTTATTGTCTTCGGCAATTTGTCGTACAGTTACTTGTATCTCCATGACGTTTTTATTTGTTTGTTTCATTTCCGCTTGTGTTGCTATGACGTTTATATTTGTTTGTTTCATTTCTGTTTGTGTTGCAATGACGTTTATATTTGTCTGTTCTATTTTCGCATTAGTTCGCTCCATATTCGAGCTGATACTTGCCACCATTTGCATTAGTTGATGCAACATGTTTGTGTCTGTGTGTGTTTGTGTAAGTGCTGTCTCATCAGATTGTTGTGATGTGGATGGTGTTTGCTCTTGTGTAGTGTTATTTTGTTCTATTTGTTCTGGTGTAGTGTTTGTTTGGTCAGCCATGACTATTGTTTTTCCAGATCTTAGATCCATATACTTATGAAATTGGATACAATTCTTACAGTTTTAAAACAAATGATTAGTATTTTTGCTGGTTATTTTATAAAATATCAAACTTAATCTTTTCACTTTGCTAGAGTACACTGTTGTCAATATTCTGCGTTGTTAAGCGTCAAAATGCCGTTTAACAACGTCGCCTACCACGTTGGGCGCCAATTTTTGTTGTGAAAACGGAAATAATAAATTTATGAAAATTTAAAAAAATTATTGTTGAGCGCCAGATGGCCTAAACCATCGGATGCGACAGTCGAGAGATAACTCGATACTGCCACACCTCAGAGCATGAGTGTACCGCGACTGTGCAGTACAACTCCCTCTCAGATAGCCGGTTCCTGAAATGCAATGTAATCTCTAGCAACTGAAATAATACACCAATATTTCAAACAAAGATTAACAAATTTTAATGATCTGGACGAGGTAAATTTATGAATTTAACAAATACACAGTTTACATAAATAAATTTAAGGTGAATGGATAATTATGCGTTTTATTTATTGGCCTTTGCAAATATATTCAAAAATTTTATCAACTGATCAGTGAAAATATAACCGATAAGGTACCTTTATACTTTACCGCTCTCGTAACGCCGCTGAGCTCAATCGCGCACAACTGCTGTGAGTACGCCCCTGGATTCTCGTTCAAAGCTGGTTACTGATGTTACCAACCGCAGGTGCTTGAAGATCACTAGAAGTTCAGATGATTGGATAAAGCTGATTTATTTGTTTTCCCTTATTTTCTTCCTTCGGGACACTTTATTTTAAGGAAATCACTTTCGAAGCACGGGTTTTTATAAGAATTAAATTTTACTTTAAGGTAAGTACCTTAGATATTTAAAATGGACAAATATGCGAGTCGGCTTTGGAAACTTTGAGTCTAGTTTACAACATTTTCATAACATTTATATTTTAAGCATAGAATACTTATTAAAATTATCATTCCTAACTCCTTTCAAAATTTCATATATGATTACTTCCGTAAACACACGGTTTCAAACAATAGGGTAAATTTTCATTAAATAAATTTTAGGTTAGGAGTTTTCAGGAGTAAAATTCATAACATGTTGCCTCTACGACCGCGTTTACTAGACTGTTTTTGCCACTTCTCGCGTTTTTATTCGCTGAGATTGACAGGAACACAAAAATCAGATAGCATGATTTTAATAAAGAATTTTGATTTTTATAAACATGTACTTTTTTATGCCTTTTACTTATTATATGCACATTTTAACATTGGAATGAGCCTTACTATGCACTCCCAATCCTTTTGGTACCCCCATTTGTACCCCCATAATGATTTTTAAGACACTTTGATAAATATTCTATATTGCTGTTTTTCTGACCTTATTACTACATAAAACTACTTAAAATTTGCCCAGATCCTACTTAATACACTAATTATTAATTATCTACTAACATTCATTACCTGGATAGGTTTAAAACATAATTATATGTGAACAAATATTTTAGGTACCCACCTCCAAGTTCATCGGTGAGCAGTGCCTAAACTAATACATAGTGTCCTATCAAAAGTTACACAAAACAACACTGGTGTCCTGAATTCACACCAGGATAAGAAATATTATATCTACATGGGTTTTAAGAAAAGTTGCAGTTCATTATATGTGAAGGTGTCCTATAATACACAAAGATTTATTAAGAAATACCTCCCAACGTGTCACAGTTCAGAGATTTTTACGCTGCACTTCACTAACAGGTACTAGTCTTTGTTTTCTGTGAGTTTCATCTCATTACGATGTGTCCTTTTTGTAAAACCTTCTTATATGTATGTTTGCCGAGAGAGATTTTTTTAAATTTTCTTACAACTAGATTTTATGTTAATTTTGCTCATAATTAGCGTTCATATACGTATTCTAGTACTTAATACGTCATCATTGTCCACTATTATTGTCCTTTAGTCTAATTTGTAGCACTATTTTAATAAAATGTTTTATTTTTTTAGTTTGACGAGTCCACTACGGGAGTGTTCAGAGAGTTTATGGTTTCTACAAGAACAAAGCTTGATTCTACACGTTTGAGCCCTTGCTGTGGTCTCTCTAATTAGTTATATTAACATATTATAAGGTTTGTCTACTTTTTACATATAGTTTACCCTACTGGGTGTATCCTTTTATACTTAATTATCATAAATTATACTAAACATAATGCATGTGAGCTTTTTCAAATAGAGGTGTTTTACTTAAGTTGCCATATCACATTTTAAGTCTTACTTGAGGTCATTGACCTCCCCTAGCTTCGTCGAAGGGTTGTAAGTGCAGTTCCTCATACACGAAGGTAACAATATCGTGCAATGAGTTATGTACCTCTGTCTGTTGCTACGATGGCTTATTTTCTCTGGCTTTTGCCCTAAAATATATATTTTTGCAAATGTCACAACATTTTATATATATATATTTATATATATATATATATATGTATATATATATATATATATATATATATATATATATGTATATATATATATATATATATATATATATATATATAAATATATATATATATATATATATATATATATATACATATATATATATAGAGTTATAAACATTACGTTGTCGCCTCAAGAATAGATATACTAAACACGCTGTGACCTCATATATGACGTTGTGACCTCATAAAGCTGAGGCGACAACGTTTTGCCTTAATTTCGATGTAAAATGAATCCAGATGTCATCCTGAGTTACTTAGCGAAAAATAGTTCTGAGGTCACTTCATACATCTCATATATATATATATGTATATATATATATATATATATATATATATATATATATATATATATATATATATATATATATATATATATATATATATATATATAGGTATAGACGGTATATTGTGTAGCCCGATATATCGACAGGTCGTTCATTAGCCCGGCATTTCCCGAGTGTATAAATTAACAAATTTATTAAATATGGCGATTGTTATGAATCTTTTCTAATAGGAAGCCACTAGGGGTAGCTAATTATTATTTTTCTTTCAATTATATAAACATGGCATATTTCAGAGCCCGAATATATTTACTGATCCTTTCAAAGCCCGTTGTATATAAGAATATAGCTAGCGTTCGTTCTCCGTCCCAGCGATGTTGCCAATGTAATCGGGCCTCAGTAGGTTATATTTTTATAATATATATTTCTTTGATGCATGCATCGTCACGAAGCACAACATAATAGGAGTACTTGCTATACCGCGCCACTACCATTACTGTTTACAGTAGAGACGCTAATGGAGGGCCAACTATTAAAGGAAATGTATTCATTCTTTGATCGCCAAAATAATATAACAGTTACGTTTTTTATTATTCATTGTTACGAATTTGAAGATATATTAGAAGAACCTAATAAAATATTAGGTAATTTTTTTATGAAAATAGACATTAATTATTAATAACTGATAATGTAATTACTCCGTGGTAGGCCTATAAGTATTTAAATATTTTGAATTTGTCCTCATTTTTTGTTTTCCACTTTTAAAGTATTGCCTTATTAACAGTAAAATAAAAAGATGCAAGGGGGTAGAAATTAAAATACGTTTATTTACCTAACATAGATATATCAAACGAATTGTTTTAATAGTACAGTAACATCAGGTATAATAGTAAAAGAATCCTTTGATGCAATTTTTCTTTTGAAAATGTACTTATTTTGAGACAGCAAGTGACCTTTGTGTTTCCGAGTACATGGGTCAAATATGAGCAAAAAATGATTGCCATCAAATAACAACAAAGCATGAAGTTCTCTTTGAAGTATTTATAAGTTTTTATTTAATTTTATTTCACTGTCACTATAATACTTATAGGCTTAATTTTGAAAAAGTTATTACAATGACCTTTACTATGTACCAGCTGTCCCAAGTTAACATCAATTGAAAGTTGCATTATATGAAATAAGTTTTCAGATTCAGTTTGTCCCACTGTGCAAAGAAATATCTTTAAAAATTAAAAAATATATATTTTCTTAAATTGCGCAGAACCCTTAAAGTGTACAGATAAACGTACAGGGACAAAAAAGTGTCTTCTTTACAAGAGCTCTCAAACAAAAAAAAAAAAAGAAAATAGAAATCGAACCATTAGGAGCTGAGATAAAAAAACATTCATTGTGGCTAATGGCAGCCATCTTTAATGGTCGCCATTTTGGTGTTGCACGGATTTTAAAGTGGCTCCCTATCTGGAAAGTTACCTTTTGGCATCAACTATGACCACAGAAAGTGGCACATCCCAATCAAAAAGTGCAGATTATTGGCTTATATAGCCATGTACCCGACGTACTATAAAGCACAAAGTTCCCTTTTAAGTATGGCAAGCAAAACTTTAATATTTTCTTTTATTGCTTATATGTTATATGCTTGCACTAATAAAAATAATAATTATTATTATAGTCTAGTACCTAGAGGTGAAAATATGCAAAACTTCGGAATAATGTCATATTGAATGGATTTCGTTCATTTTGGAAGTATAAGCTTCACACAAAAGTTTCTATATTGTGAGGGGGCTTGCTAATTAGGGGGTAAGTGCCATCCCCTCTCAGGGGGTGGCACTTAAAAAATATATATATTTATTGGAGCTGAAGTATAATCAAATTTTAAGAAGAAAAGGTTCTATGCAATTTTTCACACAGATTGATAGTTTTTAAGTTATCACTTCAAAATTGCGATTTTAGCTTAAAAAAAAGTTTTCCAAACGGCTTTCGTCAGGTATCTCGAGAAGTATTACTTTATCGAAAAAATGTTACAGACCAATTACATAAAGTACAAACTGGGAATTAATTATATTTTTTGTTTATTGGTGTAGGATTAATAATTTCGGAGATATTTAAGTTTACATTTGGCATCCAAGGGTTCATAAGATAATTATTTAGAGTGAGAGTTAAATATCTCAGAAACTGTGACACATACGTCAAGGATGCTAGTAGGTAGAATAATAGGTTATTAATTAAGCTTTCAACTGTTTTTTTATTTGTTTCTATAGCATAAAAACAAAGAAGTTATGACCGAAGCAATGTGCGTCTACACATTTTTTTTTAAACAACGTCGCCATTTTGTTCCTGTAATTAGCCAGTAATTAAAAAAAGGAATTTCAAACACTGTTTCTCATTAATATATAGCATGACGTAGATGTCAAATTTTTTGGTTTGTATACAGCACTTGCTTTAGAACAAAATACAGTTTAAACTATAAAGGTATTTTCGATAAAACGATATTTTGTTTTCTTTGTCCAAATGGGTATCTCAATAAATATTAGTTTTATTGAAAAATGGGTAGAGACCAGAAATAAAGCTCATAAACTGATAATGAATTTAGCTTGTTTATTTATTTACATAGATTTAATAGTTTCGGAGATATGAAAGTTTACAAATGGCGTCCGAACGTTTATAAGTCGTAAAATGCAGTTTTTAAATGTTAAATATCTCAGAAATTGAGACACCTACGTCACGCATACTAAGAAATGAAATTAAAGACAATTAATTGCGCTTTCAAATTATTTTTTACTCGTTCCTGTAGCATAAGAAGTACAGAAGTTATGATGTAAAAATGAGCGTATTTATATTTTTTTATATAAAAAGGTCGCCATTTTGTTACTCTAATTAGCCAGTAATTTAAAGAAATTATCTCAAATACAGTTTTTCGTTAGGATGTAGCATCACCTAGATGTTCAAATTTGTTTGCTCATTTAAAGCACTTGCTTTAGAAAAAAATGCATTTTAAACTTTAAAGGTAATTTCAAAACACTTGGATACCAAATATAAACTTAAATATTTCCGAAATTATTAATCCTACATCAATAAACAAAAAATATAATTATTTCCCAGTTTGTACTTTCTGTAATTGGTCTGTCACATTTTTTCGATAAAGTAATACTTTTCGAGATACTTGACGAAAGCCGTTTGGAAATACCTTTTTTTTAAGCTAAAATCGCAATTTTGAAGTTATAACTTAAAAACTATCAATTTATGTGAAAATTTGCATAGAACCTTTTCTTCTTAAAGTTTGATTCTATTTCAGCTCCAATGAATATATGTATATATATTTTTTAAGTGCCACCCCCTGAAAGGGGGTGGCATTCACCCTCTATAAATTAGCAAGCCCCCGCACAATATAGAAACTTTTCTGTCAAGCATTTACTATTATACCTCCAAAAATGAACTAAATCCGTTCAATATGACATTATTCCGAAGTTAAAATTACACTGTACTATTAGTGCAAGCATAATATACTTGTGCCCGACATTAATTAGTCTTCGCAGATACGCTTAAAAAGGAATTTGTGTGATATTCTTTTCTTTTCTTTCTTTTCGGGTTCAAAAGTTACTAACAATAATTGCAACAAAATGCAATGCTTTTTCGTCAATATTTTGAAAATTAAGCAAGATAAGGCAAAACAATATACGTAACTTTTCGGTAGAGCATAAAATTCTCTCGTATAATGGTTATAATAAAAAACGGTACATTTGATAGTTAAATTATCGTTATTAAAGGTAGTATAATATTTATATTTTATTTTATATAATTGTTTATAATTATATAAAAATTTTGTTTAATAGTTTTCTCAATCTAATGTAATACTGCGTATCGTCATAATATGTTTTCTTAATGTATATGGGGAAGCTAGTTTAGGCTGACCTCTTCCTTTTGTGCGTAAACTCTTTTGTGCACCTTTTTTTTTACATTCTTCTACCTACATTCAACTTAAATCTGGTGACAGTTGCTTTCTTGCACAGAGCAATAAAACAAAGCATCTCAAATGCCAAAAGAACTGTTGCCAATGGTATACAAAATCTACTGTTTAAAGCAAGATAGAGTTATATTACAGTATTCAGCCATAAATCTAACTAAAAAATTATTAGTCCTAAATTACTATGACGAAAATAAAATGTATAAATGAAGTATAAAGAATTATGTTAGAATTTGTTAAAATTAAATAATCAAAACATTAGAATACATTACAACAAATTAACTGAGCAGTTGGAAATTTGAAATAAAATGAAAGTCATTGTTTATAAGAAGTGCTTTAGTACAGAAAAAATAATTTTCAATTCCGTAAAAATACATGGCGAAAACCGCAGTCCTAGAGGTAATGACGTATACTTCACGAAAAGAATTATTTGTAGAAGGTACAAATTTTTTCTTTATTTTTTGAATAGACACGTGATATTTTTAACTTCAATATTTTATAAACAACTCGAAAAATAAAGCAATAAAAGATATAGTTTCACTCACTTTCGTTACAGATTTATGCATTATTACACTATACTTCTTAAATTATACAGAGACAGTAATTACTTCCACATCCAGTGGAAGTATAGTAACGACAAAAAAATTAAAAAAATTTTTTTTGTTCAAATAGGCTTAGAATGTCATGAAACGTCGAGATTTTAAGTTTGAGCGAAAAAAAATGTTTGTCTGTCTGTCGGTCTGTCTGTAACTTTTTTTGTGCGCACGTTTACTCAGGAACCGTTTGAGATATTGACTTGAAATTTGGTACACATATGTACTTTAACGAGATCTAGAACTAGATTACATTTTCATCTTGTTCCGTCGAAGGGTTGGGGAGCAAATTGGGGTAAATTTGGGGTAAATAGGTAAATCTAGTAGGTAAGAGTCCATAAAATTGGTATTTAGTATATATAAGAGAAGCTAAGGTCTCAAAAAAAAAATTGACATTAGCCACCCCCATTACCACCACCACCCCATTATTAAAGGGGATGAAAAAAAATGTGATTTAGTGTGTGTACAAGGACCAGAAACCTCAAAATATTTTTTTACTTCATCCACCCCCCCACTACCACCCCCGCCCCACTACCGATGTGGGGTATCGTTTTATGGGTTTCTGGGGTAGAGGATTATTAAAGTTCCGTAAATAATTATTTCCACATACAAAATTTTTTCGTCATGAGTGACTTGGATAGAAAATCTGGATATGGAAGTAGTGATTCCTTGGGCAGCGGTTTTTGAATGGTTTTTATTTTCTTGCTAGTTAACAATTTATCAGAAAGTTTTTTGTCTATTTTTATTCAATGCTTAGATTTAGTTCAGGACTTCTTATTGCACTTGTTACCACACCAAAACCAAAAACAAACTAAAATAATAAAATCGCGGCAGAAAGAATTCCTTAATCACCTTTTTTGATGCTGTCATAAAGTTGTTTAGGGCAAACGCTCTGCTCTTTTCCCACTAATATTTTCGTTAGTGTTTTCTAACTGTGATTAAAATATACCTTTTTTATTTAAATATGTAGGTATATTATTTTCCTACATATAATAAAACAAGAATAGCAATAGGCTATGTTTTGATTCTAACATGTGTTAAATAAAATGGACATTTCGGACAGAACGCTTTGGTTATGCAGACAAAATTAATGTTTTGAATCTAGTTTTTGTCAATTTCCACGGCATACTTGATACGAGTATTTTCTCGATTTTTGAATTATTATTCACAAAAGAATTTTCATGTTTATGTATACGGTTGTTTTTGTTATTTTTTTCTATCTAAAAAAAAATATAAACACGTTCGGCGATTATTAATAACAAATTGTTTATTAAATAAACAAATAAATTCACAACAAAAAAAATTATTTTTTCCACCTTTTGGATAATTGCAAATAATAAATTTAGGAATAAAATTTTTTCTTAATAACATGTTTAAATAATGAAAAAAGACAAAAGTGATTATAAACAATTAAAAACAATTTTTAAGAATTTTTTTTAATCATAATATTCTATAACAAATAAAATGGCAGAAAAATATTTTTTAAAAATACGTAATTTATATATTTGTTTATAAAATTTGTTTAAACAAGTAGCAATAAAAATTTTAAGTTTATGTAATCTTATAGTATTTTTGAATATAAAAACAGTAAGAGTAATTAAAATTAATAAAAAAAAAATTTTTCCATCGGGATATTTTCCTTTAAGTGTTTAAATAATAACATAATTTTTGTGAATTTTAAAATTAATATTTAATAACAAAAAATATTTTTACTTGTTTCGGACGGTTCCAGAGCATCGTAACGCCTTAGTGTTCGCTGCGCGGAGCTCTATTTTCAACATTAAATTAAAATCATTAATAATCTCGTTAATAATAGATGTAGAGTTTCGGGAGTCGGGACTTTTTTATTGGGAATTTCTTCCTCTTTAAGAATCTTTCTTTCTATAAAATTTTTAATAGTTTTCGAGTTATTTGCAAAAAACGGAACTCGTTATTTTTTCAATTTTCATTAGTTTATAACTTTTGCAATTATTTATGTGCGGGCTTAAAACTTTTACACATTTTTCTAGACGTCATTCCGAATCCAATGCAATCAAGGTAGGTGCATGACGTCAGATGCACCATGCAGGGAGACCGACTAGAAATATAAATTCAAATAACCATCATAAAAATATATGTGTTCATTAATAAAAAAACCGCTGCCTAAAAAATCACTACTTCCACATCTAGATTTTCCTGCCCAAGCCTTTTACAGCAAAAATTTGTCGATACTATATTTGCAATCCACTGTGTAAAAATAATTGTTCATAGAACTTTGATAATATAATATTTGAAATGGTCTATCCCAAAAACCCATAAAACGTTGTGCAACATGGTAGTGGAGGTAGTAGAGGGGGAAGCTGTTGGCAAAAAATGTATAGGCTCTTGTACACATAAATCATAATTTTATTTTTTTATTCCCTTTAATAATGTGGTAGAGGTGGTGGCGAGTGCCAAAAAATTATTCAGGCCTTTTGTTCCTTTATACACACTAAATCACAATTTTATCTTTTTATTCCCTTCAATAATTTGAGCAAAAAAATTTTTTTTACGATTACTATACTTCAACTCCTCTACGTGGATGTGTAAGTAATAAGTATTCCGCAGTTATGACGTTGTTCTCTTTTGCACGTCCAAATAGAATAAAACGATTCAAGTTAGCCCATCTAAATTGTGTTTTTAGAGACCATGTAGGCTTAACAGGGAACCAAGACAGATCACGTCATGCAGTTAGGTGCACCATACAGTAAAGGGAACCTGACTTAAAAAACCGCTTCCTAAAGAATCACTATTTCAACATCCAAGTCTTTTACAAAGAGAAAAAGTTGATACTGTATTTGCAGTCCATTATGTGGAAATAACTGATCATAGAACTTTAATAATATAATATTTGCAATCGTCTACCACAAAAGCCCATAAAACAAAATGCCATATCGACAGTGGGGATGGTAGTGGGGGGTATAGCTGATGCAAAAAAAATTAGGCCTTTGGTACTTATACACACACAAAATCACAATTTTATTTTTTTTTCGTCCTTTAATAATGGGGTAGAGATGGTAATGGGGGTGATAGTGGAAGTGGCTGATGTCAAAAAAATTTTGACTAGGTACTTGGCTTCTCGTACATACACTAAATCCCAATTTTATAAACTCTCACTTGCTTGCTTTGCCTATTTATCCCCCCATCCCAAACTTCAACGGAATAAGATCAAAACATAATCTATTTCCAGATCTCGTTATAATACACAGGTGTCCCAAATTTTGAGTTAACATCATAAACGGTTCCAGAGTAATCGTGCGCACAAAAAAAATTACAGACAGATTTTTTTTGCTCAAACTTAAAATACCTTTCGTGGCATTCCAAGCCTGTTTAAAAAACATTTTTTTTACCTTTATTATACGTTCACTCCACTATGTGGATGTGGAAGTAGTACCATAGTGATTATGGACAATGCCTATCTATCCTTATAATATGTAAAACATCATTCTGCATAATAATAATTATTGTTTAATGACCGATATTTCTCCATGAAAATTTTAGTACCAAAATTATAATAATTAAGTATAGTATTATTGAATACTGAATGCAAAAAAACACAATCCTAATTTAGGGTCAGCTGCTACTATACGTCGGACAAATGGTAGAAAGTATTAGCGTAGAAAAGTAGCGTATAAGTGTAGAAAAAAAGTATTAGCGATTTTTTTACAAAAAAAAACTAGTAAGATGTTCTTAATCAGCACCTTTAGAAACCCATTTGTACAAGATTACATCGTAGTGAATTCAAAGATGTTTGAGACAGGGGCCGTCAAAAAAAACTATTTTTTCAACTAAAAATAATTTTTATCTGTAAAACGGATTCTCAAATGAAACAAGGTATTCTACATTTTTTGTTCAGAATAATGTATTATAAAAGTATGAATTGATTTTACAACAAAATAATTGTTTATTTAATAAGACAAAAATTAAAAAGTAAATTAAATAAAAAATAAATAAATAATTAAATTAATTAATTCATTAAATTAAATTGCCCAATAGCATTTGTTTTCATGGTTTACTTAGGTTTTTATTGAAGATTATTTGTTAGAAAAATGGTAGGTATAGTAGGTAGAATTTTTGCCTTATTAAATAAATAATTATTTTGTTGTAAAATCAATTCATATTTTTACAACACATTATTCTGAACAAAAATGAAGAATACATTTTTTTCATTTGAGAATCCGTTTTATAGATAAAAATTACTGTTTTTGACGGCCCCTATCTCCAACATCTTTGAACCCACTATGATGAAATTTTGTACAAAGGGGTTCCCAAAGGTGCTGATTAAGAATATCTTACTAGTTCTTTTCTGAAAAAATCGCTAATATATATTTTTTGAAAATCGACCTCCTCTTTCCATTCTAGAATCGAACGCCTCCGTCTAAAATTAAATGTGGTTACGTCTAAAGACTTACTCTATAGGTATATAGTCACCATTAAAATTTCAAAATATTCGGATATCAAATGAGCGAGATATGAGGGTGGCTCCATGAAAAGTGCGACACACTGTATATGTACCTTTTTGTCAGAGCATAAAATTCCCTAGTATAATGGTCATAATAAAAAAACGGCACATTTGATAGTTAAATTATTATTATTATTATAAGTAATACAATATAAATAATTAGTTTTAAGTTAAAAATTTAGTTTAATAGGTTTTCTTAGTTTAATGTAATACTGCTATAGTAATAATATTTTTTCCTAATGCATATGGGAGGTCGAAGATAGTTTAGGCTAACCTTTTCCTTTTGTGTGTAAATTCTTTTGTACACAATAAACGTTCATTTATTTATTTATTTTATTTACTTAAAATTGTACCGGCCGCCAAATTATCAAAAATGAGGTACAGAGACGCTTGTCATTTTTTTTATACTCTCCTCAGTCATTTAAAATGCAATTAAAAATCTGAAAAAGCACACATCATCTGTAGGTTCCAGAAAACATTTTTCAAAACACAACGGATTTTTTAAAACTTATGTTGCTATTTAAATTAAAAAAAAATGTTTCCTATTGTCACCGCATTTTGAGGTTTTCGGGTCTTGATATAATCTTATAGAAATATATTTTTAACCATCAATTTATAAAAATAAAAATTTTTACTCACGTAACGGGGTCATAAAATTATGAACAATCCAAAAAAAAATCCACGAATTTACTAGCTGATAAGTTTATGCATTCGTCAATTAACAAATAGAGCTTTTGATATGAAATTGGAACTGGCAGAATTTTTATTTTCACATGAAAAATAGTTACAATGATGTTAAAAAATTGTTTATATTTCGGTGAGCACGTGGTCATACGCTTCAAGCGATCTGTTTTATATTTATTGCCGTACGCCCCGCTGAGTTAAGCGGGTGCCTTTTGTGTGGTACCTTTCTACATTCAACTTAAATACATCTTACAATACAGCCCAATAAAACAATCAAAGCGTCTCAAGTGTCAAAAGAATTATTGAAATTATTGGCCTGTTTGAAGCACGATGGAGTTATATGACAGTATAGTACCTAACGGTAGGAAGAAATATGCCAATATGCACCAAAAAATTATATTTTGTAAACTAGTGCCTAAAGATTTATAAAAGAAACTACGGAAATAGCAACAAGAAAATATGGGGACAAGATAAATCGAGAAATATAAGTATATCATATTTTTGATGATGTATCTATTTTATTGATTCCAAAAAATATATGTTGTGATAATATGATATAGTAGTTAAAGATTGTACTAAAGACATGCAGTGAGTGTGTCAGAACAATGTGATATGAAAAGATAAAAATATATTCATTTTTTATTTTAATGTTCCCATTATCAAATGTCTTTTTCAATTCTCTAATAAGGGTGTAGCTATTATATCTAATGCACATTTTTTCGAATGTAAATCGGCCCAGCCGTTCAAAAGATATAAATTTTTTTCGAAATATTGGTATTTTTGATTACCCCTAATGGTGGAGTCAAATTAAGCATCAAAATAGGTGAATAAGGAATTATCTGGCTGCAGCGGTCTTATTGTTTGAATTTGTTGCCAGTATATATAACAGAAAGTGTATGTGAAGTTTTGCATTAAATCGGTCCATTGCTGGTAAAATTTTAACAATTTATTTTTAAACAGTGAAATTTTCTGCTATTTTCTTTATTATCTCCGGTCCTAGAAATCGTATCGCAATAATAAAAAGAGCCATTTGTTCGCAATAAAATTTTAAATAAGGCTAGGCCTATGAAACACTTTCTGATAATTTGTTAATTTATAAAAAAATAATAATCACCAAAATATTGCCTTTTTTGGTTATTTAAGAAATATAACGTAATAATGAATCAATTTATTTTTAAAAATGTAGGTTTTTAAATGTATTTTACAATGGTATTAAGAAAAAAAATCTTCATTTAAACTATTTTTTTGAAATTCGTTTATAATTTTCAAAATTATAGTTATAAACAACTTCAAATAATCCTGTGGATTTTTTATAAAACTAAAAACGCAAACGAATTACGAAAATAGATGAAACATTTAACATTTTTCTAAAAAATTATCTACTTGCATTTGGAGCTAGGATACGTCAGTTTTTGTAACTAAGTCGCTTATAAATAAACAAATTAATATTTCTTCTTAAAATTGAGCCCTGTTATTCTTTCAATACCTATATTTTTGTCTCATCTAGTTGAAAACAAACCAGAAGCACAATGTTTAAAAGATAATGTATAGAGGCCCGAAAGTCGGGCCTTTGGAACTTGTTAGAGATCCGATAATTGTCAATTAGCTCTAAACGGTATATTACTGTTTTACAAATTAGACTTTAATATTTTAGACGATAGCACTTTTTACCAGGATGCGGACGTCTAGGGTTCAACTCCTGACTGCGAATATTTTTTTTATTGTATCGGTGATATTAAAAATTTTACAAAGCTGTGTCCATGGACATAAGGATATTCGTTCAGATTAGATTAGTTCCTCCTTTTCGCGACAAAAATTAAGAAAATAACCGCTCTATTCAATGTTATTTCAAAAATTGTAATTTTAGATTATTTTCAAATATCAGAGACAAAGATGTAAGCTTTAAAAAACAACCACTCCAAATTTCAAAAAGAGTTTTTTGGTTTATTTATAAGTGACTTTAATGCAAAAACTGACGTATCTCGACTCTCGACCTCAAATGCAAGCAGACCATTATTTTTTTTTTTAAGAAATGCTATATATTTCACGTATTTTCATAATTCGTTTGCCGCTTTTAGTTTGATAAAAAAGATCACAGGGTTATTTGAATTTATTTACAACTACAATTTTGAAAATCATAAACAAATTTCAAATAAACGGTTTAAATGAAGATATAATTTTTTCTTAATACCATTGCAAAAAACATACAAAAATCTACATTTTGAAAAAAAAACATTTTCTCCTACGAGTCGATGCCCTTAAGCAGTAAGCGATGGAAATTTCGAATTTATTATTGACTTTTAGCCGTTTGAAAACATATTTTGGGTTAAAATTTTGCACGAGAGTTTAGTTCAATAAAATAAAATTGATTCATTATTACGTTGTTTCTTAAATAGCCAAAAAAAGTACTTTTTTGTGATTTTTATTTATTTATTTTTAAATTAACAAATTATCAGAAAGATTTTTCATAGACCTAGTCCTATTCAAAACTCAATGCCCTATTTTTATTTTTGTGGCACGATTACTAGGATCAGAGATAATAAGGATAATAGCAGAAAATTTCACTGTTGAAAAATAAATTTTTAAAATTATACAAGAAACAAAACTGCCTATAGCACTTATACATAAAACAAATTAAAACAATAAAATAGCTACAGTTCCATTCAAAATTTATAAGCGATTTAATGCTAAAGACTAATATTTTATACCCTAAAACCCAATTTTATCGACTCTACAACAACCCTTCAACGGAATAAGATCAACGCATAATCTATTTCCAGATCCCGTTGTAATACACAAGTATACCAAATTTTGAGTCAACATCATGAACGGTTCGAATCGTTTGCACAAAAACAAATTGCAGACGGAATTTTTTTCGTTCAAGCTGAAAATATCGATGTTTCATGACATTCTAAGCCTATTTAAAAAAAAAAACATGTTTTTTTACTGTTACTATCCACTAAACTACGGGGATGTGGAAGTCGTCATGGACAATGCCTATCTATCCTTATAATAGGTACGTAAAACGTCATTCTGCATAATTATTGTTTAATGTCCCGATATTTCTCCATGAAAATTTTAGCACCAAAATTAATAAAAATGAGGAATATTATTGAATCATGAATGCAAAAAACCACAAACCTAATTTAGGGACATGAAAACATTAATTTAGTACAACAAATGGACAAAGCCAATGCATTTTATACTCGATTTTATATTTTGTTATTATAATTTTTCTCTTTTGATATAAATGCTACCTTTTACCGCTCTATTTGAAATTATGTATTACAATTCAAAAAACGTTTTAAGATGTTTAAGATGCTACTATTTTGCTTTCATAGCACCGTACCACATAATTTATAATTCTTAGAACGTATATACAAATTTTTGAATTTAGAAAAATTATTCGAATATGAAGAAAGAACTTTCATTCAACGATTGTGACTTCATAAAGAAAGTATTTAAGAGGAAATAAGAATCGAACGCTATCGAGCCACTGCAACGATGCCAAATATCGGGCTATATAACGAGCGATGGATATCAACTGTATAAGAGTCTTGGATATACAGGAACAGCGCCGCCTGACTCAGAAGTGCTGAACTAAAAGTGTATCTCGGAACATGAATATATGACTTTTTGAAGCCCACCTCAAAATTTTGCAGGGAGGAAACTAACATGATTTGCGACCATTTAGTGATAATATACACGGGGGTACGTTGATGAGCCCGACCCCGGGCTTCACAGGGTCAAATCGGGCTGCACTACAACCGCTCAGTGTATGAAACGGGCCTGTATATGACCATGCATATCTCTATATATATATATATATATATATATATATATATATATATATATATATATGTATATATATATATATATATTTATATATATATATATATATATGTATATATATATATATATATATATATATATATATATATATATATATATATATATATATATATATATATATATGTATATATATATATATTGCTATGATAAAATGCACCCTTTGTAAGGAAATGTTTGATAATGAAAAGTTAGTTTAAATCTAAAACAAATCGATAAAATATTTATTATACTTTAAGCACACCGATGAGGCTTACTGTGAGTCTGAAAACTTCGCAAGGCTAGTCGACTATGCTCAGCCGAGGAGGAAGTTTCAGAAAGTATTAAATCATAAGCTAGGTGCAAAAGCACATTTCGTAGTTGTAAAATTGTTAAAAGGACACATTTTGTAAATCCATTTATTATAATTTGTTAATATACCTTTAAGAGTGAAACACTCCGTAGTAAGTAAGTAAAATAATGTGCTTCGAGTTCACCCGACGACACAAAAGGACCACAGTGCGGCAATGTTGTCTGGAGTGACCAAAAAACCTTCATAGGTACGCCAATGGACTAAGGGCATCAAAAATAAATTAAAACAATTGGTCAATAAAAATTGAGTATCTAGGAGAAAAAAAATAACAAAAAAAAAAATTTTCTACCCAAATGGGAATGTACTGTCACTTTCTGAAAAACTAAAATTGTTGATTTATACGTGGGTATTAATATATTTCAATTACTATGATGTTATATATGGTTCTTGTGTGGCTGAAATGGATAATAACAGCATTAAGAAATTTTAAATAGGACCTTTAAGACATATGTTTGCAGTAGGTGTCGAAAGTAGTTAAACATAGATACAAGACGAAGGATTGAACGTGCTACATCATTCATGGCACAATACTGAGTATCCATTCCCATAGTTGTACAATAAAATTAAAACTGTAAAGATGTCTATACAATTTTATATACAAGAAGCGAATAGGTTGTAAACAGATTTAAGATTGTCTAAAAGGAAAATTATCGTCATTTATAAGTATTTATCTTCGAAAATTTTAAATCAAATTAAAACTGTGCAACGAAAGTAAGGTAATTTACTTAACTTTTAAAATAAAGTGTTCCCAACGTGCATCGGAGATATAATCCAGAAAATTTAGCATCGGCAATCCAGTTTATGCTGAGGAGAAACTAAAATAAACAGAAGACTCCATTGTCATAATCGAAAACGTCACTGTCACTAATCAACCTGAAGTTGCAGAGGAAGGACAAATTCTAATAAACAAACCGGTCGCGTTTGGTTGCAACCATTCGGTGAGGTATTTACGGACTTGCAAGGTAAAAACTTTTAAATATTAAAATAAAGAAAACCTCGGACACAAAAGGTGTCACAATATTTATTTTGTCGTCGTATTTAACTTTGCAATTTAAGCAACAAAATTAAAGGCCTATTAGATTTATTTAATTTAAGAGTTTATTGTTCAATGTTCTTTACATAAAAAAAAAACATATTCCAGGTATTTAAAATAAATACAAATTCTCTTTTCTTTGTAAAACTGTGTCTCTTTTAACTACTTCCTGTAATTGAGCAATTTTGAACCTGCCTTCACCCTGAAAAGAGTCGACTCATGCTGAAAATTTGCTAAGCGTTGCTAGGTAAGATTATTTAAAATAAACAAATTTTGATAGTGTTGTCTATACATTATCTGGCGCCCATAACAATATATATATATATATATATATAGTGACTCATTATTTAAAGAAAGTCAATTATATGACATCAGACAATTATTCTGCCTTAATATATTAATTAACATAAAAAAACAAAAAATTCAGTTAGAGCCGGTTAATCACAGATATGAAACAAGACATGAGACAAGTAATGTTAACGTACCCAGATGTGAAAAAACCATAGGTCAGCATAGCTGTGATTACATCGGGCATAAATTATACAGTAACTTACCTGAAATAATTAGAAATATAGACAGTTTAAACACATATAAAGTAAAAATAAAAAAATGGATTCTTGAGACTGATAGATCTCGGTTCAGCAATTTAATAAATTCAAATAGTTTTTAAAACAAAAAGAAAATCAACCTAATCGTTTTATTAAAAAAAAAAAAAAAAAAAAAAAATCCTAAATGATATTGTGTATCTAAATGAAATATTTGTGTTATTTAGGTAATCTGATCAATGTATGTTGTGTGATATGTGTGTATATGTATGTATATATGTCACATGGAATAAACTCATCACAAACAAGCAGTACTACCGCTACTGCTTCAGTGATTACTGTTTATTTACGGTGATTATAGTTACCTTATAATACGTTTGTTTATTTACATTTTATTTCTTATGTTTTACTTATTACTTATACTATAATTGTACATTACACAATTAGCATAGCAAATTGTAATTTTAAATGTAATTTCGTAAATAAACTTTATTATTATTATTATTATTATTATATATATATATATATATATATATATATATATATATATATATATATATATATATATATATATATATATATATATACATATATACTGTAACGATGAATTATTTCTTTTAGTTATTAACCGATAGTTTTCCAAATCGGTTAGCACATACTAACGATGTTAAATTAGATTCATCCTTACGAACGAACTTTTCCCGTATCCGTAGTAATTTGATATTTCGTAACTAAGAAAAATGTTCTGGACCTAGCAACCATTTACTATATAAAGGGCCGCAGGAGCTCATTTTATTCATTCTCATCTCGGAGAGAATCCGAATAGGTTCTTGACACTTAACCTCGAATGTTGTGGTGACATCGCAGAAGTGACACTGGCTAGATAGCGCATAGTCTTTACACTCGGCATAGAGCCTGACATAGTTCGAGTGAGACTTCTCCTATTATAAGCTAGTGTGGTTTCTGCGTTAAGCCATAGCATTTGTCGTGGAAGGGGTCACGAACTTAACTAATTGTTTTGCATCGCGTTACTTTCAATTCAAAGCGACAAACGCTGCGTCAACTGAACGTTAAAGTGACATTGATTGTTGAAGCGCCAGTTGTCAGTTAATTTTCAAAGTGACAACCGTCGGTTAAAAGTCAAAGTGATGAATGTCAATTATATTCAATACCAACTGTCTGTCAAAGATAGTTTATCGAACTAGACGTTAATGAAATTTCAGTTGACGTATCCATTGTCATATTAATTAATTCATCTTTGCTTTGAACGTTTTCGAATCAAGAACTCTCTGTAGATTCATATTTTATATGGTGAAGGTTGCTGGGTTTACTAAAGGTTAGGTTTTCAGTATTCTCTTTGTGTGTTAAACGATTATAATTATATAATATTTAAATATTGTCGCTCTCATGATTAGAAATAAACATTTGTAATTGTATTGAGAAACTTTAACGTTAAAATAAACTTGTTAATTTGAAAATATCTTCCTTGACTTTTAATGAACCCTGGAATCACTCCACTGTTTGCTATCCGAGCACAATAGTCTTGAACTATTGTAGAACTATAAAATTAACGTTATAATACACACATATACATATACATAATACACATATATATACATATATACACACATACATACACATATAACAAACAAACATAATTAGTGAAGTACAAGCATAGAAAACTATGCCGTGAGTATCTGTCATGATAAAAGGAGTGTCTTAGTTTTCCATAGGAAAACTTACATATTCGTCTACCGAGTAGAAACAGTATTTTAACATGTGGTTTTTAAGTTTTATTTTAAATCTATTATAGTCTACCTGCTTTATATTTTCGGGTATTATATTGTACAGTCTTAGATCAAGGGAGTTTTTTTATAGATTTAGTGAGACGATACCTAGGCGGTTTTAATAGATTAGATGACCTAGTCTGATAGCTGTGACAGTCTGAATGTGTAGAAAAGTTACTTTTATTTTTGTGAGTTTCCAATACTGAATAATAAATATATAAACTCGGAAAAGGCATAATACCATATTTGACAAATAATGTCTCGACAATTGCGCCTGCAATTATTCTGATCGATCGTTTTTGCAATATAAAAATTTTGTGTGCATGGGTGGAGTTACCCCAGAGTATTATTCCGTAAGTAATATGGGATTGTATTAATGCATGATATGCAGATCTCAATGTTTGCACATTTATATATTTATTTAATTGACGCAAAAGAAAAATATAGCTGGATATTTTACTGCTTATATGTTCAATATAAGCATTCCATTTTAGATTATCGTCTAAAATAATTCCTAGCAAATTGACACAATCGCCTTTTACAGTTGCATTGTTTGTTGAAAAAATCCGTTTCTGAGTTTTATCTCTATTTAATTTCAGCATGTTATTATTATACCAGTGTTCAGCAGAGTTTTGAGTTTCGTTGGCTGATGTTTGAAGAGCTATTAAATTCTTACTTTTATTGATTAATGTTGCATCATCTGCATACATGACAATTTTATTTGGGAAAAGATAGAAGAAAATATCGTTGACAAAAATAATGAATAGGAGAGGGCCCAGCACCGAGCCTTGGGGTACTCCGTGTATCATTGTCCTAAAATCAGACATTGTGTCGTTACTTCTGACACATTGCATACGGTTTAAGAGATAGGATTCCAATAGACTTAATGCTGACCCTCTAATGCCGTAGTGGCTTAGCTTTTTAATTAGCAACTTGTGAGAGACACAGTCAAAGGCCTTGCTGAGGTCCAACAGCGTAATCGCTGTGAGTCTACCCTCCTCAAAACCCTCGACAATGTCACCCACAACCTTGCAGACTGCATCTACTGTGGAGCACGCTTTTCTAAAGCCAAATTGGCACTTGTGAATTAGAGAATACTTTTCAAAATATTTAGTCAAGCGTTGTTTTAAGATTATTTTAATTATCTTACCGAACACTGGTATAATAGATACAGGGCGATAATTATCAGGACTATCGGGATTTCCTTTTTTAAAAATGGGTACAGTTTTAGCGACCTTAAAAGCATCTGGAAACACCCCTTCACTGAAACATAGGTTGATTAAGTATGTTAAGGGATAGATAATTATATCTATTGTATTTTTCAAGATTTTACTGTTTATCTCATAAATATCTAAGCTGCTCGTGTTTTTTAAACTATTTACTGCATCCATGACGTCATAAATAGTAACCGGTTCAAGGAAGAACGTATTATGGGATGATGGGGCATGGTTTAAGAAGTTTAATGCATCTTCATTGTTTAAGGGTAGTTCTTTAATAACGTTATCTGCAACTGTGGCAAAAAAATCGACAAATTCGTTGGGATGTAAAATACATTCAGAGTTATTTTTTTAGAGTTCGATTTTTTTTCATTATTTATGATCCTCCATCCATCTCTTGATTTATTATCTCTTCTATAAATTGATCAAACGCCTCTTTCTTACTACTAGAAATTTCCTCCCGGTATTCTTTTCGAAAACAGTAAATGCTATTTTATCCACAGGATCTTGTGTCGTATTGTAGACTTGTTTAATGGCGCCCAGCTTATCTCTCATATTTCGTAGGCTGTCGTTGAACCAACGTACCGGCTTTCCCCCTGAGGAACATTTTTTTAACGCAAAATGTTTCTGTATTAAAGATTTATATGTATTTACTAAAAAATCTGATAAGAAGGTTATGTCATGATTAGTATTCATGAAAAAATCCCAGTTAATGTTAGCTAGAGATGTTCTTAGTTTTTTAATGCCACGTTCATTTATATTTCTTCTCCAAATGGTCTTCATGGTAGGTGTAAAAATGCCTTTAATTGTTATAAACTGACCATAGTGATCTGATCCAGAACTGTTTTAAAATCGCTATTTTCTATATTAGTTAATATATTGTCTATGCAACCCGTTTGTCTAGTAAATTCAGATATAGTTATCTTTAATCCAAAAGATGCGATCAGAGATACAAAGTCCGTTAATTGTGCTGAATTATCTTCAAAATGTTTATTGAAATCACCAGCTATAATAATCTTTTTACCTTTTTTTAGACAAGTATATAAGTAACTCTTCAAATTTTATTAAAAAAATATTAAAATCTGCCAGGCAAGATCTGTACACTGTTACATCTATAACTTTTAAGTCTATTAGCTCTAGCCCAGAGAACTTAGCATTAAATTCACTACAATATTGAGCTAATTTAAGTGGTTTAAATTTTATATGATTTTAAACATATGTGGCTACACCACTTCTCTTGTTTAAGTTTCTACAGTAATAATTGCCTAGGGAGTATGAATTCAGATGAATAAGATTTACATTATTTTCGTATAAGAAGTGTTTCGACACACATATTACAGAGAATTCACGGTTTTCAGCAAATAGCGACAACTCATTTACTTTATTTGTGACTCCTTGTATGTTTATATGAAATATACTCACAGCATTAGGTTGACACTCATTTACATATAGCTTTTTTTCTAATTCTCCGTTTGTTCCAAGGCTGCGTCTTGAAAATTTGACTTTTTTGGGAAGGTAAAGCGTCTAACTGCAGCGCCCGCTGGCCACAGGTCGGGGTTGTATACTTCCTTGTAGCGTTCTATGGGGAACGCTATTTTAAAGCACGAGCTCATCTCCGTTCTGTTCCACCCTTCGCATTTGAAACATATTGTCGGTGCTGTTTCACTGAGGACCTTCAATAGATCGTCGCAGCTTACTTCTGGCCCACAGCGATAAACATGGAATCGTCTTTACTGCCATTAGGGTATTTTTCTTGCTACCTATAACAGGTTTAAAACGATTTCTATTTGTTTTGTTTATTGTTGTTTTTTGTTGGGTACTTCCGTTTATCGGTTGTCTGGTGATTCCAATGTTTATCTCCGTTTTTGCCGGATTAGTTTTTAACACATTTGAATATACTTTTTGTTGTGGAATTCTTTTTTCATCGCTAGAATTTGTCTCAGGTGTTTTATATATCTTTATATTTTGTTCTCTTACCGTACTGGTAGATGGCTCTGAGTTGTCTTTTGCATTGTTAATACTATAAAAATGTGCTTGTTGCTTTAATCAGGTCCTCTTGCTCTTGCGTTCTTTTTTCCAAATGAAATGTTAATTTCTTTAGTAGATCTATTTCGTCCCGGATCTTTCCACATGTTTCGTTTATACATGATGGGTCGCCTCGGCTGTCCTTTTGTATTTGAACATTGTTCGACTTATTTTCGTCAAACGCTTTGTTTGTATATAAGTTTGTCACGAAATTTAAAAGCACTTCACTGTTTACACTAGTGGGTAACTTTCGTTTAATTAATATATCAATTAGTTCGTCCTTTTTTAGCTTGTTTAATTCTTTAATTAGCAGCGCCGTATCGTGCGTGTACTCCATACTTTACTAAAGTAAGGTAGTTACTTAACGGTTTCCAGCGGGTTCAAGATTACCGCAAAAGTGTGAAGGCAGTATAAGGTTCAGTATGGTGATTCGACAAGGCAGTATTTTACCAAAAGAAGACCCTTGGTCTTTAAGACTTTGGAGAAATGTAAACGGTTTAGTAGAAATATGAACTTAGTAAGTTTTTCAGCAACTATATGAAGCCAACATCTTATATCTTCAATTCCTACTGTTCATGCAGCATGCGTTGAACATACCTGTGCTTTCTGTATAAAAAATCGGAACATTCCGGTTAAACTATGTGTTTGCGCAGAAAATCAGAGGATTTCACACCACAAGGTCGACCAAACAAAGGGTTCTGATTTCACTGTTTGATTGGGAAAACAGAAGGCAGAGATGGTGAAGCAAAGTCGAGCCGCGCAAGACCGAGCCCATCATTACCACGAGTTAGAGAACAGCAACTGGAACATAAAGTAACATATTTTCAATAGTGAAACAACCATAGATAATAGTCGAAGCATTTACAAATTAGGAAAACCTGAAGGCTCTAGGTGCTAACACTGCTTTGGAATCGGAAGAGTATAACAGACTGACTCTCTCGAGACAAGTATTATCATCTACAAGACATCTGCAAAAACAACTAAAATCATATGCTGATCAACGTGGTCAATTAAGGACTCCACTGGTACTCGGAGTACTGACAGGGATCAGATTACTGAGGTTTGGCACCAATACGGCGAAAACTTGTCGGAAATGGAGGCAGCCATACAAAAATTAAATACTTGAAAATCAACTGAGGTCGACAATATCACGGCCTGAGGTGCTTAGGTTAGTTGGTGTAAATGGAGTGAGAAGGTTTCACGGAATATGCGAAAAAATATGAGAGAGGAATATGATTGGAGAAACTCAATCTTCATATCCCTACATAAGAAGGGACTGACAGATGTCTGTGATAACTATAGATTGTTGAAGTAGGTAAAGAATGAGAAACGGCATGTACCCCCCTCCATGCCTCCCTGTGTACCCCCCACTCCTCACCCCACCCTAAACGGGATTGGTCAATGGGAGGGGATGAGCCACGCCCACCTTAACAGGATTGGTCAATGGGAGGGGATAAGCCGCGCCCACTTTAACGGGATTGGTCGATGGGAGGGGATAAGCCACGACCTCCTTAACGAAATTGGTCGATGGGAGGGGATAAGCCGCACCCACTTTAACGTGATTGAACGATGGGAGGGGATAAGACGCACCCACTTTAACGGGATTGGCCAATGGGAGGGGATAAGCCGCACCCACCCGAACAGGATTGGTCTATGGGAGGGAGGGAGGGAGGGAGGTGAACTCAACATTCTTCTAAATGGGGTGGGAGGTGTGTGAAGTGGTGGTGGCATTATAGACCTCTGTTACAGGCATACATCTTAAAATATATTTAGAGAGTTCAAATACAAAGCACCTCCCCCCAACCAAATTAACTTTTATTGTATAAATACATTTAACACCATTAAGGTTTCCATTATTGTTCATGTGCTAACAGTATTTCAAGAAACAATTAAATTTTAACTATTCAAGATGGTCGAAAACTGTAGTGTCTTGCCTGAACTGAAATTTGACTTATTTAATAATTTTCCTACAGCACCTCAGAATAAAAATGATTTAGTGATACTTGGTGAAAGAAGGCATAAACTAAATAAATCGAGAAGCAAATATGTGTCAACAGGATTATCCAGTGACTTCTGTTATAACCCATGTGTAAAGCTAAGTGGAAATAAAAATGATGCAATAATTTTTACTGAAAAAGAGTGGACTCATTTTCTTACATTTCGAGGAATTGTTAATAATTTCATATACTCCAACGATAAAACACAACCAATAGACGCTGGTGATTTCCTTATTCAATTTGAGCAATTCCCCAATTCCAAAGTTATAAAAATTGTAAAGAACAATTCATACGTTTACTTGGGTTATGAATCAATCTGCAAGTTGTGGGAAGTATTACCACTTGTCAAGTATAGCATTGATATGTTAAGAAGACAACAGTTTATAAATTATTTCAAGAACGTGCAGAGAGAACTACAACGTCAAGGAGGAAATGTATTTGAAAATGCTGTAAACCTTATTCAACAGAGCATGAATTGTAATAATGAGAATATTTCCATGCTCATGGAGTTAATTTACATTTATCCAGAAGTATTCGAAGTGGAATGTTTTGGTAGGGTGTAATGGTGAGAAAAATGACATTTAATTTAGCGTTACTAAATGTCACATATTGTAAGTCCTATTTTAGAAGTAATGCATATAGTGATAGATTTTGTAAATTAATGTAAGCGTAACTCATTTACTTGTTATTTTATACAATTTTATAAAATATGTGAAAAAGATGTAAATAAAAAACATTTGTTACTTAAAATTTGTTTTATTAAAATAAAAAGACATATGTACAGATTATATTTATACAATTTGATTTTTCAAAATCCATGAATTATGTTGACTGTTTAACCCAAGCCATTTTATGTAGAGTTTATCCCCCTTTTTTCTGATAATCTTCTCCACAAGATATATGTCAGGATACTTTACTTTCTGTAGTTCATGCTCGTAAAAACCTCCTTGAATTTGATCCCCTTCCTGATCCTCCAAGAGATATGTTCTAGGATTACTTCTATGAATCTTTCTGATTTGGAAAATTTCATTTGACCAATTAGGAGTATAACCTTTTGAAAATGCTTCTCTATATTTACTAATTCTTACATAATCGTTAACTTTAAATTTTTGTTTTCTTGGATCAACTGTTTTCAGATGGCTATAGGCAGTTCGCAACAATCGTTTCTCATCTTTCTTTTTAACATTTATTGGTTTCATTCCAATAGTTCTGTGTTTTGTGTTATTGTATTCTGTAACGATATCTGATAAGATATCTAACCATTTGTAATTTCCTTGTAGGCTGAACTGCCTCCACATTTTATTTTTTAAAGTTCTATTCACTCTTTCTACAACACTCGCTTTAAGGTGTGTGGTTAATTTTCCACCTATCGGTTAATTCCTTAAATTTCTTATTGTAAAATTCTTTACCCATATCTGTCTGTAAATTGTTAGGTCGTACATTCATCTGCGACAAGATCTTGTCCATCGCTCGTACAACTTCATTTCCACTTTTATTTTTCAGAGGTTCGCTCCAAACAAATTTTGAAAATACGTTAATAACCACTAAAATATACTTATAACCTTTATTTATTTTAGCATACTTGATCATTTCAACAAGATCTGCTTGAACAAGATCATTAAGACCCTTAACAATTACTCTTCTTCTTTTAAAGTACTTTCTGGCAGGCTTATGAATTTCATTGACTATTTCCTGTTTAATGTTAGTCATCCTTGGTCAGCGGGCACTGCAGAACAATTTGAACATATAGCGGATCTTTATTCTTTGCATAGAACATAAACTTATCTTCAATATTTATGATTTCCCCCACAAGTTTTTCTGGTAAAACTTCTTTCGTGTTCAAGAAAACTGTGGTATCGACAGGTGAAACCTCTATATTTTCAACTCTACCAGATAAAAGGATTTTGTATTCTGTTGTAGTATTTTCTAATGTGTAGAAATTTATACTTTTAGATTTCTGTACACGACCTCGTACATTTATAATACATTTGCTATGATATGAAGAGGGCTCGCAAATGTAAAAAGGTGATGTTCTTGGGGGTGAGGTTAAGATGGGTGAAGGGGGAGTTGGTGCAGAATATGGAGTTATTCTCTCCCTCAACATGTGCCTTCCAAATTTATCAATTGGCATGGTTAACAGACCTAAAGTTTTACACTTAATGAGTCTCTAACTTTCCACACATACTATTTATCGTATTATTTTAGCTTCCCTAAATTGTTCTATTATTGAAATTATTTCATTATTATGTCCATTATTCCCTGCTAGTTGTGACGCTATCAGGAGTCTTAAACGATCTACAATTTCATTATAGTCATCAAAATGCTTATATTCAACCTGCTTATTATTGAATTCCATCATTGTTAGATTTCCTCCTCTCTTGTTTTGACTCCTTGTTTTCATCGTTTGCGATGTAGGAAGAGAACTAGATCTCGATCTTTGCACCATAGCGGGTATCGATGATGCTGATTTATTTGAGGTACTGGTTTTCTTATTGTTCCTTTCTTGAGTCAGCGAATATAAGTTCGTAACTCTTGGTTTAATAATATCTATAAATTTAAATGAATTCGATGTAGATAGGCCTTTCTCCGGATCGTAACCTAGGTAATGAGCATTAGCCTTTCTAATTATATCAATGTACTGATCTATATCAGTCGGGCGATAACCCGCAGGATGCTTGTTAAACATTAATTCATACAATCCCGGTGTACCTATGTATTTAAATTGACCGTTAATGATTGATAAAGTCGGCTCCATCAAAGTCAATAGTTGCATCACCAATCGCATATTTTTTCGCAAATGGGTCGAAGTAAACACCGAAGGTATCGTCATATTCATTTTTTACATCCTCAAGTTTACCTTCTATATACGCTCGCGGTAAAGGTTTTTTAAATTGTTGTAAATACTTTTCATGCTCGGCCGCTGTAGATGTATCTGCTATCGTTGCTGGAAAAGTTTCATCAAAGAAACTTTCAGCGATTTCAGGTCTTATTTGGGTTGGATCATACTGAAATGTTTCATCCTCCAAGTAAACAGGTCCTGCGGTATTGTAATATTAAAGAGGAGTTTGACCAATTGATCGAGTGTTTAAACTTTCACGGTTAATTTCTTCTTTTAGCTCCTTTTTCAAATAAGGTTTTGGCAAAGCACTTTCCGTTTTAATTAGAGTTGACACCAAATCTTTAAGAGATTGAGTAATTGGCTTGTAAGTTTTCTCTAACTGGGACTGTGATTTGTCAATATCTCTTTTCAAACTTTTATATTTTTGTTTCAGCGCCTCTCTTGTTTTTAACAGTTGTACTGCTAATCGGTTATCCATGATTACTGACTGATATCATTCAGTGTTTTAACTTTATATATGAATGAATTTATCGAATCCTTTTCGATACTTTCCAGAGTTAATAGCGCAATCTTTATCTATTACGACAAATCCATATTTATCTTTCCAACAAAATGCACACAGCTCTCTGAAATCTTGAAAACACATATCCACATTTACATGATCATCATAAATATGTTTCAAATTGGTCATATCCTGAGGGAATATCACAATAAGGTTAGCATTATCTCTACACAATTGTTTTGGAATGGCACTGTATGTCTGACATAGATAAAAACAATCAGTGTTTTTATGACGTCCAAAACAAAAATAACTTTTAATGATATTTTGATTACAAGAAGCTAAATCATCGAATATTATCACTGAATTCGGTTTTATTTCTTCTGGAGGTATTACTGCATCACCATCGTTATATTCGAAATATCCAATTTCATTCACAGGTTCCATTAGCATTCTTAAGTACTCATATTTTGGTTGATATAGGACTTAGAATATAAATATATATTTTCAAAACGTAAACCATTGGGATGTTCTAACAAACTGAGCATTACATTTGTCTTTCCACATCTAGAGCTTCCAACCAAAAGTCCTCGTTTCGATTGTCCACCAAATAAAATACCATGCTTTTGAATCGTGCTGGTCATGGAAACGTGATCATGATCTGCTATTGGTAGAACCGTTTCTTGCTGATGAATCTTCATTTCAAGCTGCTACTAATTAATACCTGAGGTGGAATTTCATTACGATAAGAACTATAGCAAACTGACTGGACATCGCATTCTACCTACATATATAAGGGTACCTAGCAAACATGTTTCATTTGTTTACACCATTTACGTTATAATGGTTAGAAGAAAGAGTTCTCCATCCAGTAAAGCTGAAAACGCTAAGAAGAGAGGATGTGGTCTGCTTAATAAAATAATTAATAAGCTCCCAGTAGAATTGCATTTACCTGGTTATAATTATTGTGGGCCTGGAACTAAACTTTCAAAGCGATTACAAAGAGGTGATAAAGGAATTAATCCATTGGATGAGGCGTGCAAAGAACACGATACAGCATATTCTAAATTTCAAGACGTGGAAGGAAGAAATCAGGCTGACAGAGAATTAGCTGAAGTTGCACTTAAACGTTTAAAAGCAGCCGACTCAGGGTTTGGTGAAAAAGTTGCCGCGTTGGGAGTCGGTGGGGTGATGAAATTAAAAAGTAAGTTGGGAATGGGTCTTAAACGTGGAAGAAGTCACGCCTCAAAGAAGAAAGGTGGACAAATAAATGTAAAAGTTGGTGTAAAGAGAAAAACAAAATCAAAGAAGCGGAGGAGAAGAATTCTAGATACCCCAAAAATAGGTGGATTTCTACCACTTTTGTTGCCTCTTTTGGGGGCACTAGGAGCTATAGGAGGAGGTGCAGCTGGCATTGCAAAAGCAGTTAATGACGCTAAGTCAAATCGTGAACAGGTTGCTGAACAGAAGAGACATAATTTAGCAATGGAGCAAGCCACAAAAGGGAAAGGTTTATACTTGGGTCCTTATAAAAAAGGCTCTGGACTATATTTGAAAACTTATCCAAAAAACTCCCAATAAAGCTGCCTCACCGACCACTCACTAATTTAGATCTAATGAAATATTCGAAAATGCTTAAAATTCCTCATTTTCGCGATATATTTATGAGAGATACGCTTCCCAAAAAAATAAAGAAGAATGAAACTGGTGTAATAAATCTAGATACGAATGATGGAGAGGGCACTCACTGGGTAGCGTACGCCAAGAAAAACAAAGAAATAATTTATTTTGACAGTCATGGAAATTTAAGACCTCCAGAAGAATTAATAAAATATTTTTTAAGTGACGGCAGCTTGAATACAATCAGATATAATTATGACTCTGTGCAAAATTATAATTCATATATCTGTGGACATTTATGTTTATTTTTTTTTGTATAATCAATATAAATAGCAGATTGTTTGATGGTGGGAGGTGATCTCCACCTGATCTCATCGTAGATCATTAATTCATAGGGGAAAAAGAGCATTGCATTTCTCAGTGAGTGGTGAGCGGTGAGGATCCCTAAATTAATTGTGATATAACATATTTACAATTCTTTTGATATCATGCAGAAAATGGCATCCAAATTTTACAATAAAAATAATTGCATGATAGATTTTTCAATTGTATCAAATAATCCAGTAATATATAAGTCTTTCGATGAACGTTTATTATCATTTGAAAAATGGAATGGTACTGTGGAACCATCAGAACTTGCTCTAGCAGGATTTTATTACAGTGGCTGCCATGATATAGTCAGCTGTTTTTGTTGTGGAGTCGAGATTTATAGATGGGAGGCGTGTGACATACCTATAAATGAACACTTGAAATATTCAGCAGATTGTTCTTATGCAAAATTAATGAGAAGCCTATTGCTGCGAAATATACATATATAACATATACAATATACATGTATAACAAAAAATCATATGGTTGGTTTTAGAAGAGGTTTCACGTGGCTTGTGACCATAAGCTTGCATGTAATAAGTATCTATATGTTTATGATACTTAACATACATTTATAAAATACAATATATACGTATGTACCAATATATTGGATATTATGCCTGTTTGTACATGGATTTGTCTCAGATGTAAAAGTGTTTTAGAAGAATATAATGCACCCATGGATAATAAAATATATACTGTTTGTAGCAATTGTGATCTAAGTGATAGAAGGGCACACGCTGCCTAATCTGTTGATATTTTATAACATAATTTATGTATGTATGCAATAAGCATCTGTATATTTATGAATGTAACTTAGAGTGTAATTTATAATAAATGCCTTAATAATAAATAATTTGTTTCAATATTTTTCAAATTATCCACTTTTCCTCATCATTCAGTTCTATAGTTATACTTCAAGTAGTGATTTTTTCAAATTTGAAGAATAATTGATTTCTTCAACTTCATTCTACCAACATTTCACAAATTAACTCCCCCAAATTGTATATATAACTCACGAATACTATATAAAATAATAAAAGAGAATATAACTTAAAAAACATATTTTTGAAACTACAAAAAAAAACACCTTAAATTTACAACAGACTAAAAATTAAATAAAACTAAACTAAACTAATCACTAACCTACACTATGCTACAGTTCAATCAAATGGCATATTGGCCATAAAGGCGTGGCACTTTTTGAGCTCCACGTCAACTACACCGACTTTCGCCTCTACCGTATCGGCTTCTTCAGCAATAAGTTGCTGCCGGTGGCGAAGTCGGTGCAGATGCTGGAGCATTTTTGATTTTGATAGTTTCAGTTTATGAGAGTACTTATTCGCCCTTTTCACCATGCACTCCCGCACTTCACGTTTAAATTTTTCTCTTTCATTGTTCACTGCCGCCTCCTGCTTCGCGACGTCGCACCGCACAAGGTCCAGCCACCCGTCCATTTCAAATTTTAGAAGAGCCTCTCCCTCAGCCTCTCGCTGCACCGTCCTCGGAGATCTATCATCTGTTGTGGTCCCAGTCAGTTCCTCTCCGAAGGACGACACCGCTGCGCTCCTCCCCACATCTGATTTTGGCAAAACTATAAGGAAAGAGAAAGTTAGATATCCAATTATTCAATACCGAAGAATCAGTACCTGGCTGTTGTGGTCTCGATGGCGCCCCAATAGGCCTGAGGTCCGTGAAAGATCCGGCCAGAATCTCGATGCCGGATCCGATGCTCCTAGCCGACCGCTCCCGGTTCATTAACTGAGCCATCTCCTCCTCAAAGGAGCAGTCGGAAAACTGATCGTCTTCTTGGCCCCCTAGGCCTCTTGGGTAGAACACATCTCCAGCAGACATCTTATTTTCAGCAGGAAACAAGCAGAAATATAAACGTGAAGCGCGGAGCACGAAAACGCGGCGAATTAAATTTAAGTCTATTTAAAAAAAACTAACACTTAAAATAATAAATTAACACTTAAAAATAACGTACGAACAAACTAATTAAAAAGCAAAAATTAAAAAAAATAAAAAAACAGAAAAATGACGCAAATATAATAAACTAACTAACACTTAAAAATACTACTACTCGAACTTACTTAAATAAAATAAATTAGAAAACAAGGATTGAAAAAATATTGAAACAAAATAAAAAACAATAAAAATTAAAAAAAAACGGCGGAATACAATAAAATCAAAAGTACAGAATGAACTGTTAAAATTCACAGCTGAATTTTACTTTAAATAAAGTTCCACCCCAAACAAATTGTAGGTAGGGAGATAGGTAAACAGTAAGTGTGCGTGAAATGAACTGCAATGTATGCAAGTTGAATAAACTGCATTAAATTAATGACATACATAAATCACTGATTATTGCAAGTTGGCAAGGTTAGTCACCTATGGTGTGATTGAATATTTTCCGGTATTATATTACATTGCAAGTCTATTGATATGTGATTTAACAAAATGTTCAAATTATAACATATTAAATAATTAAAAAGATATTATTACATGGGTTTATTATTACTAAATATTCAAATTTTTGTAGGGAAAAGGATGATTGCACAGCAAAATATGAGAATGCAGAGGGTTCTCTTTAAATATTTTTTATATAAACAAATAAACAAATCAAATTTGAGGACTGCACATTTCAGATTTAACTATTTTTTGACCAGCTCTATAATCATATAAACATTGAATACACAAAAACATACTTGTGTGAAGACTGTCTCCCTGCAATTTTCAAGAAATTATCCAAACAAAGAAATATGACACATTATTAGTTGATGAAATTGTTAATTTATAACTGTCATATTGCTGTACAAAATCTGTAAACCAATATTAGGAGTTGAAAATATTTTTCCACTACTTAAATTTAATTCTACTGCTATCCTATCTCATTGATCATTTTTGGTTTTAAGATTGATTTTCGAAAGATATTTAAGGTATTAATATTAAATAATAATATTAATATTATTAAGCTTGCTTAGTCGTTTTATTTTACAGAAAACATTTTTGATTTCAAAACAATTTTGAATAATGTCAAAACTGTTATCAATCCCCTAAAAACATTTTTAGCTGATTAATTTTGAGTAATTTTTTGTAAACCTTGAAAGTATTTATGGAGACTCAAATTACCAACACAATAATTTTACCATAAAAGCATGTTTTCCCCCCTCAGTTCAAATTACTATATTAATTAAGTGGTGGTGGTGGGGAGGGGATATATAAAGATACATGTGTAATGGATTCACTCATTAATATCAGACATTTCTTAAATACAGTTATTTGATATCGAATATATAGTTCCTTGTAAAACTATAATCTACAATGCTGTGTCCTCAGTGTGGAAAACAATTTTCATCAAAAAGTAGTTTGTCACGTCATCGTCGGGAAAGCTGTCCCTACAGAGAAATAAGGGCACATAGTGCCCCTAAAAGAATCAAACTAAACAATTCACTGGCTAAAAAATACAATAAGGAATCCCAAAATCTTCCTGGCCCATCTGGTGTGCAGTATCATGCTAAAAAATGTAATAAGGAATCTGAAAATCTACGCATCTCCGATGGTGGTCATATAAAAGCTCAGGAGGTTATTATTAATTACCCACAATGTTATGAAAAATGCCTAAAAATAAATTAATGGGACATTTAAAAAGTTCATCTCACAAGAAAGTGATCAATATTGTGGAAGATGGGGTAGAAAAACTTCAGAGCGCATTCAAGAACCGAATTTCGAGCTACCGTTTTTCCACAAAGAATCAGTGCACAGATATCACCCAGTTTTTGGAAGAAGTAAAAATGAAAGTTATCTCAGTGATTGAGACATATATTAAAACATTCTTCAGCTTAAAAATTAATATGGAATTATTTGGGCTATACGTTATCGAGGAGAAAGAAATGTCAGATATAAAGTCATTCAATACTAAAAATAAAGTTGTGACGCACTCATTGAATGCATTAAATCTGTATAATGAGTTCAAAGAAGAGATCATTGAGAAAGCATCATCCTTTCAAGAGCGAGACTCAGGTATGTGTAACAAATTTATTTTATCGTATGATTTCTGCAGTTTAATTTTTTTACATGACTATTAATTATTTTTTAGGATGGGCTCTGAAGCACGTTAGTTTTCTTGAAGTCAATCTCAACAAATACAACCCATTATTCGCATCATCATACATTAGGTTACCTAAATTTATTGAAAATAAGAGAGCTGTTTTAAATATTCAAAATAATGATGACAAGTGTTTTGCTTATGCCGTCAATGCTGCGATTTTTTCAGCCAATGGGCCTCCGCATGAAGTATCATCCTATCCTCATTACGGAACATTGCTAAATTTTGAAGGTATCGATTTTCCTGTTAAATTAAATGATATTCATAAATTTGAAATTTTAAATAATATCTCTATAAACGTATTCGGGGTAAATAATCAATATAAAGATGGTAAAATGGTCAGTGAGATTGTAGGCCCCTTACATTTCACAAATAAAAAACAAAATACACATGTAAACTTATTACTCATTGCTGATGTTGAAGGTAATACTCATTACACCCTTATTAAAGACTTATCACGATTAGTCTCTAGCCAAAGATCTAAACATCACGGTCGAAATTATATTTGTGACGGTTGCCTACTATTATTTAATTCTCCTGAGAAATTGTATGCTCATGAAAGAAATGACTGTAATCATTTATGTACCATTTTACCCGATACAGATCCACAAATCAATAAATGTGGGGAATTAATTGCAGGAAATATTCTGAAATTTGTTAATTTAAACCGAAGAAAATTTTCATAAAATTAAGGTTTGTCGATTCTTTTCGCTTTTTACCTGCATCTTTAGATAAACTAAGTCAAACGCTAGAAACACATCAATGTCTCGAAGTAAGAAAATTTTATACCCATGACAAACAATTCAATTTATTAAGACGTAAAGGTGTCTTTCCATATTCCTACGTAGATTCGCTGGAAAAATTGGATGAGGGCAAATTACCATCACAGGATGAGTTTTTTAATATCTTGAGTGGTGACTCAATTTCTCAGGAAGATTATGATCGGGCTTGCGATGTGTGGCATACATTTAATTGTCGAACTCTTGGTGAATATTCAGACATTTATTTAATATCAGATGTATTGGTTCTTGCTGATATTTTTGAAAATTTTCGACAGATATGTCTTCAGACATATAAATTAGATCCTGCACAATATTTAACTGCACCATCCTTGAGTTGGGATGCCATGTTACGAAAGACTCGCATTGAGCTGGAACTTCTAACTGACATTGATATGCTTCACTTTTTTAGAAAGGGAATACGTGGTGGTGTTAGTCAATGCAGCAATAGAAAAGCCATTGCAAACAATCCATTCATTCCCGATTATAATTCATCAGAACCAACGTCATATATATTATATTTAGACGCCACCAATATGTACGGTTCTTCAATGAGTCAATGTTTGCCGACAGGAGATTTTCGATGGTTAATTGATTATGAAATCGAAAACTTCGATTGTACTATCTTTGGTGATGATTCACCAAAAGGTTATGTACTAGAAGTGGATTTAGAATATCCGCAACATTTGCATGATAATCATAATGATTTACCATTTTGCCCTGAAAACATTGTGCCTCCTGGCTCCAAAAATTCAAAATTAATTCTAAATTTGCATGATAAACATAAATATGTTCTCCATTATCGAAATTTGAAACAGTGCTTGGAACATGGGTTAATACTTAGGAAAATATATAGAATCATAGAATTTTCACAATCTGCTTGGTTAAAAACATACATCGATTTGAATACTGAACTTAGAAATTCTTCAAAAAATGCGTTTGAACGAGATCTTTTTAAATTTTTAATAAATTCAATATTTGGGAAGACAATGGAAAATGTTGACAATAGGGTTGATGTAAAATTAGTATCGCATTGGAGAAATAGCATAGGTAGTGTGGGTGAAGAAGGACTTATTGCAAAACCCAATTTTAAATCATGTACAGTATTTTCAGAAAATTTGGTAGCGGTGCTAATGTCCTTATTGAAAATATTTTACGACAAACCGCTCTATATAGGCTTCACCAATTTGGATATCTCTAAAACAATAATTTATAACTTTTTTTATAACTTCATAAAGAAGCAATATGATGACAAAGCTATTCTGTGTTATACTGACACGGACTCTTTAATTCTAGAAATTTACACAAATAATGTTTATGACGATATTCAAAAAAATATAGAATTATTCGACACATCAAATTTTTCGATTCCAAATGTACACAACATTCCGAAAACACAATCAGTCATAGGTAAGATGAAGGATGAATACGCAGGTATGCCAATAGAAGGCTTTTTTGGTACCGGGGCAAAAGCTTACTGTGTTAAAGTAAACGATAGCGTCACAAAGAAAGCCAAGGGTGTTTCAAAAAGTGTTATAAAGAATCAATTACATTTGGTTGATTATAAACAAATAGTAGAAGACGGCGGTCTCATATATCGAAAAATGTATGTATTCTCTTCACATCTGCATACAATATATACCGAGTTGAAAAATAAAGTTGCGCTTTCCGCACAGGATGATAAGCGATATGTTATACCTAGCAGCACAAAAACTCTAGCATGGGGGCATTACTCTATTCGTAATTTATACGATAACACTGACCATAATACAGCTGAACATAATTTAACGGTTCTTTTAAGATTAGCTAATGCGATTATTGAACAGGAAAATCATGATATCGACTTTGACTTAGATTGATTGTAAGTTTTTTGTTTTAATGTTAAAATTATTTGTAATTTCAATTTATAAAAACTGTTATTTTTTATATCATTACCAATTTTTTTTGTTTGTATATCAAATAACTGTATTTAGGTAATGTCTGAAATTAATCAAATAAATGATTTATTTTAGTTTTATATTTCATATTCTATTACACATATCCCATTAGATAAGTAATGACATGTATTTCCTATTTTTGGAACATATTGTACAACATACAATGTGGAGTAAATAACGAGCTGCTTCTTTGCAAGTTGAATGAACTGCTGACTTTGCAGCTATATAATACTGTCAGTACAATGAACTGCTGACATAAGTTGAATAAAAATATCTGATGTGCAAGTAAAATAAACTGCTAACTTTGCAAGTTGAATGAAGTGCTGACTTTGCAGCTATCTAATACTGTCAGTACAATAAACTGCTGATATAAGTTGAATAAAAATATCTGATGTGCAAGTAAAAAAAACTGCTAACTTTGCAAGTTGAATGAACTGCTGACATAAGTTGAATAAAATATCTGATATGTAAGTAAAATAAACTGTTAACTTTGCAAGTTGAATGAACTGCTGACTTCACAAATGTGGTGAAACAGGTGTGAGGTCATTCACGTGTATCTGAAGTAAAGTGGGAGGTATGATCTTTCATTATAAAACATGAACATTAATTGAAGTGATTAGTTGACCGTATCATCATATCCGAAAAAAGAAAAAAATAGTTACGAAAGATGTGGATGTGTTACGTTAAGGAAGTTGAGATTACTGATTTGGAAAGTGGTGTCAGACATTTAAGCCAAAAGTTCTCAAATCTTCAGTTTGATGCAGAACATGAGGCAGTATATGGGATGGGAAGATTTTACTCCGAGGATGAATGTAACGAACTAGCGAAGACATACGAAGTGGGTCACGGAGTTTGTCAGAAGTTTTTAAAAGAAAGAATATGCGAGAAGTGCCTTGTCCAGGAGCTGGTGAAATTGAGTTTACATCAATTTCTACAAGTAATAAAACAGTATTTGAAGCCGGATCTTGCAAACATGGTAGATCTTCAAGACAAGGATAATTGAATTAATTAGATAATATTTAAAAATTGTATTCAATGTAATATTTTTTATTATCTTCAAGTAGGTATTAAAATAAAAAACAAAAAAATCCATTTTAGTATTATTTATTAACACAGAAATAAAAATTTTCATACAAATAATAGACATTAGAAAGTGCACACATGCATTTATTATTTGAGTGATAAAAACATTTTGGGGTAGACTTTCTTAAAGTTGGTTGTTCATCTAGTTCTAAAACAGGTTGGGCGATAAATTGTCTCATGTAGTCTGCCTTTTCATTTCCTTTTACATAAACACAATCAACCCCCGAAGTCAAATTTTGAATAATTTTGCTGAATAAGTGCAGTGGTGTAAATCCATCACCCCATTTAATACCATGGTGATTTTTTGTTAACCAGTGAACTTGTTTTTGTAATTCCGGTGAAAGCATCTCAAATGGATAAGGTGGTTTAAAGATATAGTGACACGTTTTCATTCCATCATATCCTGCTAGCTCCTTAACAATAAATTTATTGTTTTCTATTTTAAATCCTTGAATATCCACAAGCACCATCATATTTTTTAAATTTTGTAGTTTTTTCAAAACTTTTTTCTTTATGCAATATAATTCCACTATTTTTTTAAAAGTCTCAGTTTCTTTGTGTTCTTTCAACAGTCGTGCATATTCTGATCTCATTAGCATACTAACTTGCTTCGCACTATTTTTTGTTTATGCCAGTAAAGAAAAAAGATGTAATGCGCAGTTCAATGTTGATGTACAATTTTAGTTAAAGGATTATAAGTGAAATGTTTTTCATGTAATATAAGACAATATGCAGTAATATCCGAAGTAGTGGGAGTATCTGTCTCAAACTCTATTCTCATGACCACTGACCCCGTTTGTATAGCTTCTTTTTGGCGGGAACAATCAATATACGTTATTGCTGCATAGCCTTTAAATTCTTTTGTATTAAAAATAGGCTGATTTATTTTATGAGGGTAATAGGATTCTTGAAAAATTGCAAACATATCATAAAGTGTTGCATATTTATTGCTTTTAAAATCTAGGTACAGATCATTATATGGATATCTTTCGGAATTCAAGAAAACCCTTATGTTTCTTAGTCCACAGTCATCGAATTTACTCATATCAGATGTAATTTTTCCTTTCCTGTCTTTCTGAAACGCTATTATGACATGCCTATGAGTTTCTACCGTAGTAGACGTCTTGACAGGCCACGTATGTCTGCTTGAGGGAGGCAGAGATGGATATTCAATTAATTCCCAGCTTCTAAATTTTATAGGGAAATCTATATTTCGACTTATCAGCTTATTCAATCTAAGTTGTGCTGACATATTAACAGTGACATGTGGCACCCTCCAAAATAGTTTACTAATAGTAATTTTTGGTTTTTCAGTATCATCATCACTTGTAATGCTATCTAGATCATTACTGTTACGTATTAATACTAATTCTTGTCTCATATTAATGATAATCCTTCGGAAATCTTCAAAAAATCCAACTAGTAATTTTAATGGAATGCAGACATTGAAATTTCCATTTGTATCAGCTATAATTTTGTCACCTTTTTTATTTTTTGGAAACCATCCAGCATTTTGCATGGAAATACTTTCATTTTTATTGTATGATATATAATTTTTTAAGGTTGAAACTAATCCAACATTTCTCACTGCGTCTATAACAATTCCATTCATTTCATATCTAATTTCGCGAAACAAAAAAGCAATACCATTATTAATAAACTCCAATTTCTTAGCTTCAGCTCCATCCTCTTTCATTAGTTTTCCTTCAATGTATAAATAACTATTGCACGGTGCAGTATAAGCATCTAAATCTTGGATGGGAATTCTTATTTCATCATTGTAATCCAAAGTTCCGGATATATTAGGTTGATATGTATGGAACTGATACTCTGAAATGGAGTTGTCGCTAAAGGGCAGATCAGTAACATTCAGTAACTCCATTATACTAAAACTTCCAGTCCAAGTGATTCTAAATACTGACGGTTTTTCAATGTTAATCGTTCAATATTCTTTTTAGAACTGTTGGTTTCCTTCTTCCTCGCTCTTTTATAGTATGGCTGATGTCTATAAATGGATGACGTTGAATTAAATATCAGCACCATTTTTATTATTTGACTGATTTTCTAAGATGAAGTCTAACAGTTAAAGTTTCTTTTTGAAAATTAACAAGATGCCCTTCTTGGTCGACTATTTTGACAGTGATGTTGCTGATAGTTTTAACACGGACTGGGAAATAAATAATGTTTAAAGGTGATTCCACTATTTTATACCTAACAGGCACTGTTGGAAAGAACTGATGAATAATATGTACAGGTTGTCCATTAAAAAAAGAACCTACTGCAATGTTGCAATCGACGCAGATAGTATTCACCTTAGATATTTTTACAGTTTCATCGGAAGTATTATTATCATTAACTTCTAACTCTCTTTTCTCAAAACCTAATACAGGACCTATCGAGTCCTTTACGTTAAAATTAATTTTCCTATTTGTGCGTATAGTGACTTTGGAAGTATTAATGTCTGTGGTAATTCTGATAATTGCTTCATCATCTTCTTCACTTATTTTGTTTACGATGTATTTTATAATGTCATCAATTTCATAACAACCCTCGGGGACTTCAATTATATGTTCATTATTTTTCCCCCACCCAAATTTATTGTTGCTGTTGTCAATATTTGTAATAATATTATAAGTATCAAAATTTGTCAATCCAATTTCATAATCTACCTCATCATCTAAATATATTGGTGGATTGAAATTGTAATTTAATACAGAAGATTCTCCACTAAGAACAAAAGTAAATGACATATTTACACATTAACGGTTTATTATGAAATGAACCGATATATGCATGAGATTGTATCTTCCATTTTTTAAATCCCAATAAATGAGGTTAGGTTCACCTCCCTCCCATTGACCAATCCCGTTAGGGCGGGTGTGGCTTATTCTGTCACATTGGCCAATCTTGTTAAATTGGGTGCGGATTATCCCCTCCCATCGGCCAATCCCGTTAGAGTGGGTGCGGCCTATCCCCTCCCATCGTTCAATCACGTTAAAGTGGGTGCGGCTTATCCCCTCTCATTTACCAATTTCGTTAAGGAGGGCGTGGCTTATCCCCTCCCATCGACCAATCCCGTTTAGGGTGGGGTGAGGAGTGGGGGTACACAGGGAGGCATGGAGGGGGGTACATGCCGTTTCTCATTCTTTACCTACTTGTTGACATTAATATCACACGCTAGTAAAATAATGTATATTCTTCAATTCAGACTTCAGTATTATTTGTTTTGGCAAATGAAACCTAGGGACGTGATGCTATAAAATAAATACTGAACTTACAACGACTTATCAAGAAGGCAAGGGAATATTACGAGAACATCCAGACATCTGGTCTTTATAGTCCTCCGACTTTATGAAAGAAAACTACTTTTGTGAAAGTTGACAATACTAACTCCGACAAATGTAAAGTTGGCAACGGCGTCAGACAGAGCTGCGTTTTATCACCAATCCTCTTTAACATGTATAATGAACACGTGATGCGACGTGTGAGGAAGACTGGCACGGTGGAGTAGTTCTGAGCGGAACTAAGATCTGTCACTAGAGATTTGCAGATGCTACAATCTTAATTGTAGCAATCGAGGGTCAGCTTATACATCTGCTAGGCAACCGCCAAACAATAAGCTCTAAATGTGGTTTGAGTATAAATTACATCAAAAGAAAGATTAAGATTATCGACGGTGCAAATGAAAACCACCCGGACACGGTAAGTATAGGTGATTGTGAGGTAGTAAACAAGATGATTTACCTTGGAGTTCTTGTGAATAATAGCGAATATGTGAATATCAGATTCGACAAAGAATACAGACGATAAGATCGGCAAGTTGAGCAAAATTTGGTGTTACAGGAAAATCACGAAGAGCACGATGATCAGATTTGCTAACGGTCTAATTTTTTCTATCTTCCTTTACGCCATTAAGATGTTAGAGAGGCACCTAGATGATGTATTGATGCTTTCGAGATGTGTGTCTGAAGATTTTTCTACGAATTCCCTGGACATTCCATTCACACCAACAGTTCGATTGTCCATGAAATGTATCCCACAGAGCAACTCTCATGCATTGTATTTCTCCCCAATCCACTAATTTTTTTGCCAGATCAACCGGAGAGAGAACAATATAGAATGGTTGATAGTTCAGGGAAAACCAGATGGTAAGAGGCGATGAGAACAATCTTCAAAATGTAGGGCTGATGCCACCAAGAAGCTTTGTTGAAACCGTGCTCCTAATAGACAGCTGGAACGGATGGCGTGAGGTTTGCGGAAGTGCTAAACAGCAAAGACCAATTAGAACATTGCATGAATCACAAATATCTCTTACATTATAAATAGGAAGAGGAACAGTGGTTTAGAATGCGTGTTCAAATCTTCCTGAAACTGTGAGTTACAACATGGTTTATTCCCTGTAAGATCCATTAGTACTTCATATTTGCTAAATCTTCTTGGAATTGCCCTGCAACGTCACCAGATTTTTCAGACTGTGGGGGGATTTGTTTTTTTTCTTTAAGCGAAAAACATTGTTTTATTTTCCTTGTTCAATTTGTCTACAACGGTAATGTAAGTGCTAAAAAGGCAAACAGGTGCCACAGATTTGTCACATTTTCTAGGAATTTTTCACTCCTTAGGAGATATTGATTTGAGTTAAAAAAAAATATAATAAAAATAATAATATACTAAATAAATCTGTAATAGTATATTACGTAATGAGTGTTGTAAAAAGCATATTATGCACGAATGGAAAAATTATGAGTGCGTAATTGCTTTACAACTCGAATTATGTACTATACTTTACTTACGATCATATTTATTCATTTATTTAGTAAAATCTGGATTTAGTTTACTTGTCAACAATATTATTCAACAAATATTATGTCAGTTTTGACAGCGTTTGAAAATTACGTAGGCGCATTTGTTTTTTTAAACCCCGTGTCAGCGATATAAGCCTCCTATAATTGCGTGTCCCGTGCGTTTTGTTTACTGTGCGATTTGTTTACAATATGTAAAATCCAACTTACATAGATGGCAGGTAGTGCGTTTTTTACTATTTACAGTAGTGATCGTAGGTAAAAGTATTTACGCAAAACTTCCCTCTCTATTTAGCGCCTTTAATTTATTCCTTACTTTTATAGAACGGTTGAGAGTTCAGGGAAAACCAGATGGTAAGAGGCGATGAGAACAATCTTCAAAATGTAGGGTGGATGCCACCAAGAAGCTTTGTTGAAACCGTGCTCCTAAAGGGCCCCATTCATATTGAGATCTGTATCGCTACATGTTACAAGTATCGGTATCATGATATAAATATCTATGTGTATTTGATTGTTTCAGTATCGTTGTATCGGTATCAGCTGGTATCGCCGTCTGTTTCACTGTCGAGAAACTTCGATACCGCGCACTTGAGACTGATACTTGTTGCAGTGTGTATTTTCCTGTATCTAGTAGCGAGATACGAACGTGAATAATATATTTCTTAAAAATAAAATAATAATAATATGTCGGACGATCGAGAATTTTGGGAGGAATTCTTAAACATGTAGGTATAAACTGTATCCCTGCTTGTGGAATTCTACATCAAAAGAGTATTCAACCAGATAAACCAGAGACTTGATTGATAAATGCAAAGAAAGATATCCCAATGCGGACCGCAATAGTTTTCGACGCCTTTCTTTTTTTAAATATTTTGACAGTACTATTGCAACTGCTATAATTACCGGTTGGGGAGGAAACATTTCAGATGCGCGTATTGAACTGAACTGATGTTTCATGATTCCGTTTCAATATGTATGGCAAACTTGATACTTGATACAAATCTCAGATACACGTGTTGATATTTGTATCGATACATGTAGCGATACAGATCTCAATGTGAATGGGGCCCTTAATAAACAGCTGGGATGGATGGCGTGAGGCTGGCGGAAGTGCTAAACAGCAAAAACCAATTAGAACATTGCATGAATCACAAATATCTCTTACGACATTATGAATACGAAGAGGAACAGTGGTTTAGAATGCATGTTCAAATCTTCCTGAAACTGAGTTACAACATGGTTTATTCCCTCATATTTGCTAAATCTTCTTGGAATTGCCCTTCAACGTCCCCAGACTTTTCAGACTGTGGGGGGATTTGTTTTTTTCTTTAAGTGAAAAACATTGTTTTATTTTCCTTGTTCAATTTGTCTACAACGGTAATGTAAGTGCTAAAAGGGCAAACAGGTGCCACAGATTTGTCACATTTTCTAGGAATTTTCACTCCTTAGGAGATATTGATTTGAGTTCAAAAATATAATAAAAATAATAATATACTAAATAAATCTGTAAAAGTATTTACGCAAAACTTCCCTCTCTATTTATAGCGCCTTTCATTTATTCATTACTTTTCTGTAGGATGACTACCTTGTATATTTCTTTAACTAAAAGTATATCAGGTTTTCTTCCTGGAATAGTGTCATCAACATTTCAAATATAATTTTTCTATGGTGTTTCCTAATTCGTTACTTTTTAGAGTGATTACCACCCTGTATACTTTTAACGAAAATGATGTCAAGTTTCATCCTTTCTAATTGTGCCAACTACAGTCCATATATCATTTCCATCATAATATTTTTTTATAGTGATCACCTGCAAACAGAGCAGCTCGTAACTAAACAAATAAATCAAGATATTTGGTCTCCATAAAGTCCCACGAGTAGCGGAGGAAAAGCAGATTATTTGACGCAGTGACCCGCGCAGGAATAATTGATACCAGGGTGCACCAGGCGCCCTGGAGTCCGCATAATAGCGACTAAGCTTCCCCTTAGTCACGCAGTCCTCGGCTTATGCTGTTCCACTTTGACCTGGGGGGAGTTTTATTGCGGCTCCTATTCACTTGGTCGGCCGATTAAGGCAGACTCCCACGTAGAGCAAGCCTGTCACCATCTTGCTCTACACGGTTTATACCAGGCAGGTTTCCAAGGGTGAGACAAAGTTCCCTGCGCGCATGACTCACCGGGTCCAAATCCGATGCCCCAAGCATCCGAGTGACTGAGCTCTATCCTCCACGCTGTTGATTCTGATATAGCTACAGGGCGTTGAGTTTGCTCCTCTCATCCTGTAGGTTGTATAGGCCTGAACGGAGCTAGTTGCGTCATATGATACCCGTTTACAAAAGTAAATCACACGATGTCAGTACCGGTGCGTGAAACCCTAGCTCGTGTCGTCATATACCTTCGTCAATACTTATGAGATGAGAAAAAGATAAGTACGTTATGGTACCGACGTTCTCAGATGGTCATGACCTAAGATTTTGACAGTTCTTGACAATTTAATAATTATTGTGCTTTCAATGTTTTGAGATAACATCAGCTCTCCGCCTGCGGCCGGCATCGACGTCATGTCAGGCTGTTACCAAGCAACGCGACTATGGAAACTGCGAAAATTATTCCGTAATTATATATTACAGTTGAAAATATTATTCAAAAATTTAAATATCAGCACTTGGAAGATGCTACAGAAATAAAACCCGCATAAGCTTTCAACAGCATATGTTTCAGTATATCTACTTCACCATTTAAAATCTACGATTTTGTTTAAAATTGTTTGAATTTCTTGCAAACGATGGCCATACATTTCTTGATACTATGCGGCTCTTAATAAATCGTTCAGGGGCTTCATGACCACATATATCCAAAAGAGCTACTAATTAGTGGAGTACACAGAAAAGAGCGTTTGTTTAATAACAGTGAAATCATTACATGACAGCGGATTTTGCAATTTACTCAAACGGGCTGCTGTTTTGCTTCCTTGTACATTTTTTGATTTCTTTGATACGTTTAGGTCCACTGTTCCTATGGCCATAATTCTATTGTTTCTCTGATTCATAAGAAATTCGCGTATAAGAGAGACTTTTTAAGATTTTTCGCATTTACACTTTTTGAATTTTCACTGACGAGACACTATTTCAGTATTTTTTTGGGATTTTAAATTCTTTTGAATATGTCCATAGTGTTGGTGGACACTTTTCAATACTCCTTACATGACTGTGAGGAATGGTGGAAACTTATGCACTTAGCCAAATCTCTTCGTATTTCGAAATTACGATTTGCAATATCCCGCAAACACCTGGATTTTTACCGGAATGTTATGAATAAATAAATAATATAAACTTAATATCACAATAAGTGGGCAACATACGGTGATCTAATATTTTAAGGTTGCAAACACCTCACAGTAATCTGATTTTCATTTTAGTAGCCATAATATGTCTTAGCTATTCACTTCCATGCTCTTTAGAACATAATCAACATCCACTACCGCGAATGACTGTGGCCCATTGATTTAAATCACAACATGACAGTTATGACGTCAACTGTGCGAAACTAATGAGAAACTATGCCTTAGCGGGGAAGGGAGGGGGCAGTAATAAATGCACGTGATAAGTATGTCAAACAGATTCTATTGGCATTCAAAATATTTTTAACAAAGCTTATCAGATCAACGTTGCTCAACTGCCGCTTGACAGTATTGGCAGTTCAATTCATGTAATAGAATTGATTCATAAAGTTTGTAAATTAAGCCGTTTTGAATCTACGTTTTTAATTCTCCAGCTTGTTCTATTATTTTTTCGATAGAAGGAGGAGGATTATTGGCACTAATTGAACCATCCCAGTGATTCCAATTTTTAATTTCTTCAAAAAGTCTTTTCCCAGGATTTTCTACAGCACTACATTGGCAATGAGCTAACAAAATGTAATCTGGTGATATTGCCCCTATTCTCAAACCATATCCAATTAGGACTTTGGCCTTTTGTAGTGATGTACGTGGTGGGAGATGTCTTAAAAAGCATCCAATGAATGATATTCCTATTGATAAGCTGTTATAATGTCGTGTATGTGATCCTACAACACCCCAACCTCTTCCTTCATACGCATTTCCATCAGAACCAATAAGAAAGTTATAAGCAATATCATTCCATCCTCTGCTTTCGATATGAAATGTTTGCGTGAATCGAACTAATAATGTATTAGCAGCTTGAGTAAAACCTTCTTCCGTGGCTGTATGACCTTAAATTTTAAAATAATAATTTAGTATAACAGCAGAAAATAACAATATACTTATATTCATACTAAAAAATTAAAAAATATCCGCAAACTGCGGATGTGGATTATATTTATATCATTCAATATGCATGTATAATCACTGGGTTATTATCAGCGAAGGATTTTTAAATGGTCAATATATTAATAGTTCATGTAAAACGCGGGGATTGACGCTCGGAATACCCCCCTCATCGGGACCACTTGTATTTTGGGTCGCTGATCACGAAAATCGTGATCCCGCGGCTCTAAAAATACTGCGTCACCCTAAAAATGCCAAAAACCACCCCGTTTGGGGTTTTTTTCGTGGTAATGTGAATAATACTGTAAAATAATGTTATGAATGTATGAAGTGTTCATTTATCAACAATATTTCTACCTTCTCTTTCAATTCCCTGCAAGTTTGGGGGTAGTTTCCACCCCTAAATAAAACCAATTTTCTAGTATTTTTTTCGACGGAAGTTTATCAGAAATTACAACAACTAAAAAGTGTACATCTCTACTTATTTTCTAAGTATTAGTTCAATTAACCCCTGAAGGGTTGGAAAAAAAATTTCTTCATTGTACAATCCCCATTCATCTAAACTCAAATCAAAAAGTGAAAGAAAAAAAAACCATCATTTTCCCATTTTACGTCAATTTAGAGGTAATTTTACCCTCTCTGGTTAACTCTCAGCATAAAGTTTGTCCTTATTTTAGATGAACATACTGAACTAGCAAAATATCATTATAATTACCACATTCATAGCATTATTTTACAGTATTATGCACATTATCGGCGAAATAAGGGTGGTTTTTGGCATTTTTAGGGGTGACGCACTATTTTTAGAGCCGTGATCAGCGATCCAAAAAGCATAAAATACAGTAGTCCCGATGAGGGGGGCATTCCGAGCGTCAAACCACGTGTTTTACATGAACTATAATGTTTAAGTATGTATCTATCACAAAACTGAGATTGGGAAATAAAATGTTAATTTTTTTTTATTGTCTTAATCAGGGAACGCAAAACATATTTTCTTAGAATAGCAAAACAGAAAATAGTTTACTTAGGCCAGTCAACGAATGCTCAAAACAGGGTGTAGAGGAAATTTTAGGGACAGAAAATTGACTTCGGAACTTTGTTTGGACTAGTCTGGAGATGAATATATCAAAAGTCCCCACTCCTAGGTGGTGACCGGGGGGGAGGGGGCACTTTAAAGGTCCCATTTTTTGTTTTTTCGCTTATATCTCGGAAACTATGCGTCGTATGGAAAAAGGTAATCTGTGCAAAATTAAACATAATTAAATTTCCTAGAAGAATGTTTATATTCATTTTCTTCCTATGTGTTATAGTTTGCGAGATATTCGCCAGCCAAAATAGATAATTAAAAAAAAGTGTTAAGTACCTTGAATATTTCTATCAAAGCTGTTTATGGTGGTCTGCTAATAAATCACAGTCACAAAAAAATCTTTATTTTACAACACTCGACGTATTTACTAACGCAATATTTTGTCGAAATCTATGCATTTCCTTAAATATACAGTGTGACTCACTTAAAATGAAGACGCCCTTATAACTTTTTTATTTTGTTTCCGATTTGAATCAAATTTTACTCAAGTATAGAACAAATTAGGATCTACTTATAACCAGAAAAACATTCGCCTGCTACAAAGGCATAGCCTTCTGTGGTACCAAAATATGCTCAAAAAAATAAAAACATTTTGAATGTTAAGAATTCTAAAAAATGCATCGGATCGGCGCTACAACCGTAAATACACCAAAATTTGATTTGGAGTTTTACTGAAATTTTGTCGTCAAACTTTCTAAAATTGCTTTAATTAATGCTAGTTAATATATTATTATGGTAGAACAAGTTTTCCACTGCAACCTTCTTCATCATTTCGACGTAAATATCTATGATACAACAAATTATAAATAATTATTAATTAAAAATAAAAATAATTATTTTTATTACAAAAATGTATTATTTGATAGAAGTAAAACTAGTTAAAATTTCAAATTGGTGCCTTCTTTACACGAGATTCCAAAATTCCGTTGGTTTAATTTTGTTGCGTCATAGATATTTTCGTTAAATATACCGGTATATAATTTATCAGTTCACGTGTATACAAATTATAAATAGTGTTTATTATGATAAACATTCCTACGGTAGATGCCCTCACTCAACATCTTAAACGGGTTTATTTACAAGTACAAAATTGGTTGTTTGGAGAAGAGCATCACCTAGATCCAACAGATTGGGGTTGGAAAAACGAGAACGATAAGCTGATCCCCATAAGGATGACACAATCACCTGGCCCATATAATGAAGTTGATATTCTGTGGATGTAAAACCGACTGCGGTTATTCCTGCGGGTGTAGGAAGAACGGCCTGATTTGCAGTATCGCTTGCAAAAATTGTGCCGGCTCAAATTGCACCAACGTCGAGAAATATTCCACAGAACAATTAATTGTCACCGAAAATGTCACTCTCGATGAAGAAAGTACTAACGTATCAGTTGATGAGGCGGACGATATTTAGAATAAACTGTAAAATTAAGAAAATTTTTTTTGATAACTTAATGTATTTGTAAAAAGAAATATAAAGTTCAGATATTTTTGAAATTGTGCCTGCATATATTTGTACCCATACCTTTCATTTACCCCTCGAATAGTTTCAATTGAATCAACTATCCCAACTTTGGTGATAAAGTAAGTTCATTGAAAAAGAAAGGACATGCCCATTTTGTATAAGTTAAGAGGTTGCCGATGTCAGATTCGGGACGAGCGATCCGAAAACACCCCGGGTAACGAGTTTCGATAGATTTGATAAGTAATTTCAGTAAAACTCCAGGAGATGACGTTATTAGCCAGGTCGCGTGCACCAGGTCCTCCGGAGGAGGTTGCCGATGTCAGATTCGGGACGAGCGACTCGAAAAACTCTCGGGAAATGAGTTTCGATCAATTTGATAAGAAACTTCAGTAAAACTCCAAAAGATGACGTTATTAGCCAAGTTGCGCGCACCAGGTCCACCGGAGGAGGTTGCCGATGTCAGATTCGGGACGAGCGACCCGAAAAACTTCCGGGTAACGAGTTTCGATCGATTTTCCATGAGTTTACAGGGAACTCCAGGTGATGACGTTCCTGGTGCCGTCCTGACCTTCAGGTGCAAAGGGGGTTCCTTTGGACATCATATCCAGATCCAGCGACACAAAAAACCCCCGGGTACTGAAATTCGTATGGTTCGGGAGTTTTTTCTGGAAGATATGAGTTTTTTCTTCGTCACTTGAAAAAATGCACTTATAAGAATGCACTTTTCGATGCAGCAATGCAATTTCAAAAAAGTACAAGACCAAAATATAGCACTAAGTTTCTAGACGAGTTAACGAAGCGAATGCAAAAAACCCCATCTCAATCCGACTTACTGCAAAAAAATTGAATTGGGGCTATTTTTGTGTTATATTTCTTCGACTACTTCCACATCCAGTGGAAGTATAGTAACGACAAAAAAAAATGTTATTGTTCAAATAGGCTTAGAATGTCACGAAACGTCGAGATTTTAAGTTTGAGCGAAAAAAAAATTCTGTCTGTCGGCCTGTCTGTAACTTTTTTTATGCGCACGTTTACTCTGGAACCGTTTGAGATATTGACTTGAAATTTGGTACACATATGTACTTTAACGAGATCTAGAACTAGATTATATTTTCATCTTGTTCCGTCGGGTTGGAGGATAAATTAGGGTAAATTTGGGGAAAACAGGTAAATTAAGCAGGTAAGAGTCCATAAAATTGGTATTTTGTATATACAAGAGAAGCTAAGGTCTCAAAAAAAATTTTGGCATTAGCCACCCCCACCCCATTATTAAAGGGGATGAAAAAAAATTGTGATTTAGTGTGTATACAGGAACCAGAAACCTCAAAATGTTTCATCCACCCCCAATCACCATCCCCACCCCGCTACCGATGTGGGGTATCGTTTTATGGGTTTTTGGGGTAAAGGATTTCAAATACTATATTATTAAAGTTCCATAAACATTTATTTCCACATACAAAATTTTTTCGTTGTGAGTGACTTGGATAAAAAATCTGGATGTGGAAGTAGTGATTCCTTGAGCAGCGGTTTTTTTAAGACGATGACGATGTTCAATAGCAATTTTAGAACTTAGTAAACAAATTATTCCAAAAATGGTACCGTTTTTTAGAGTAGAATCTTACATCCTCAAAAAGTATAATTAAAATCTATTCCTTGCAGAATTAACCTATTAAATATGACTTTAATCAACGAAACTGAGCCCTGCTATAGGCGTCTTATTAATTGAATAGAAAACACAATATTATAGCCCAATAAAGAGCACAATATACACAATATTTTGTTTTATTCCAGACGTGTAGTATAATAATACACACTTGATTGCAAATAATACACTTTAATAATCATAAATTCACATGTACACGAAGGAGGTAACACGTTATACATACATTGTATATAACCGCACTATTTTATAACTACCTTCTAAGTGGCGGGGGAAATCTATAGGTACATAATACAAATAAAGCTGGGAATCGACGAAGAGCGATAATATAATTGAAAAATTAATCGACTTACCTGAAGATTAATTTAAATTATATGAACCATTTTCTCCGAAACAATTATATAACACATGTAGTTTTCGTCTCTTGAGCGATCCAATCACAACGTTTAAAGTAAGTCTTTTCCTCCTATCCCCTCTCAGATACCGCTTAGATCCCTTACAGTCGAGCTGTCAGACCTCACTTCTGTTGTGTTGTGCTAAAATAGATCTTTGAAAAGGGTTTGTAAGGGAGGGTGGGATATAATTGTTTCGGAGAAAATGGTTCATATAATTTAAATTAATCTTCAGGTAAGTCGATTAATTTTTCAATTATATTTCACCATTTTCTCCTCACAATTATATAACACATGCAGATGTTTAAAGAACATGATCTATTTTAAGAGCACGTGTATTAATAATGTGAAAGATTTTCAGCTATTTGAGTTCTTTAGTAATAAACTAAGAAACAATTTGTAATTTTAATGGCCAACACTTTAATGATTTTTATTTTAAATAGTTTATTATAAATAATGCAATATAAATTTCTACTATGTATTATTCGAACGTAGCAATAGATCCTTCCAAAACTTATATCATTATGTAAGTCCATATTTGGAACCCCCCCAAATATTCCTTCAATGAGGTTCCTTACTGGATTCACAGGTTTATTAAAAAATTTATTGTTTGATCGGTCTACTTTTCATCTGAGCAGTTGCTGCTCTGTCTGACTTTTTACATTAGTTGGTCTCACCCTCAGGGCTAATGTTTCATTTATATTCCAAGTAATATTTTAATAACCACAGATGATTCTTGATTATTTCAGAAAAGTAGGCGTATCAGGGGCTGTCGAAATTTAGGTTTGTCGGTATTGAAAGTTTTCAGTGCCTCTATGTCCAGAGCCCTAGGGCAGAGAATAACCAACTTTAAGTGAAAATTTGAATAAACTGAGAGGCTGTCGAGGATACAATTTTCCTTGATAATACTGGGTCTAGATTGCAGGTGTTTTTGTATTTTGTGGCACTTGACCTTTTATCATAGTTTCATTTTATTTATTTATTTATTTATTTATTTATTTATTTATTTATTTATTTATTTATTTATTTATTTATTTATTTATTTATTTATTTATTTATTTATTTATTTATTTATTTATTTATTTATTTATTTATTTATTTATTTATTTATTTATTTATTTATTTATTTATTTATTTGTTTGTTTGTTTATTATTTCATTTTTCTTTTGTATATACATATATATAACACATCTTTTAAAAAAAATTCCGTGAAATTTGCCAAATCAAATAATTATTGCACAATGGTATTTGCACAGGTCAATATTTAAACTAACAAATAGGAGAATGTAAATATACATCACATAAAACATATAAGGTATAAATACAGACGTTGGTATTTAACAAACATACATTTAATTATCATATATTTTATTACCAAGGCTGGTGCAGATCTGCAAGAGTGTGCTGATGCAAAAGACTATCTATCTCTCCTACATCAAATTGAATTTTAGAAAATGTAATTATCTTCTTTTTTTTTTTTGTAAGTACAAGCACCATGTTGCATAACACTACAGTAATTTCGCCCTTTGCTAGGTAAGAATTTTACAATTAGAATGCTTCAGCGTCCACTTTTGTAATCTCCCTTTTGATAAGACAGGGAATCGGTTCTCAAAATTTTTCTGAGCATGAGGTATTATGTTTGCCATTCCTATAAAGGGGCAACCAAATTACCGTCTGCCATATCTAGAATAGTTTACTTAATAATATTTGTCACTACGAAAAAAGGTGGTTATTCTGTACCCCAGTTTACAGTAAAAGTATTTACTGTCATTGAACCTGAATTTTCGTAGGTCTGGATTCCCTATCTGCCACCATATTTTCCTTTGTATTAGTGTATGATGCCCATATATACATACATATATACATATATATCCATATACACACACACACACACACACACACACACACACACACACATACACTGTGTGTAGTGGCGGGCTAGGTATAGGGAGTAAGAATTACAACATCGCGTGTGCCAGCTGGCTGAAATGAAATAACTGAGAGCTGAGATCTTCGCGGACGGGCGAGTTTGCTCTGCAGTGTTGTCATATCCCTCGCGCTACGTGAATGTACGTACCTAATGGGAAATTACACGCACTGTATACACACATACATACACACACATATATGCACATATATAAATGTATCTTTCCAGAAAGATTCCCAATTTTTCCTTATTTCAATTGACCACATCAAGTTTGCCCATTCTATTAACGTATGCGATGCGCATTATATCTTTCATATTCAACAGTACATTGAAGCTTATTATACTATTAATATTATTATTATTTCCTATTATAGAAAGGTTTTAATGTATTTTAAAACAAGCATAGTTCCAAAAAATTTTTGTCGTGTTTATTTATTGACATTTTTATTTTATGAGAGCAGAAATAAAAGATAACATTTTTAAATACTAGATGTAATTTGAGTTATGAGAATTTAGAGTGCATAACTATTTCTCGAAATATTCCTATCTGCAGTTTTATTTATTATCTATCATTCAAAATTAGTGTTAAGATAATTTAACAACCTCATGGTACTGTTAAAATATGTTGCTCATTCTTTAGAAATTCTTTTGTAATTGTTTTTTTTTCCCCTTTTTTGTGTACGGCCAGCAGTAATAAAGTGCCCCGACATGCTACTATCAGTATTCCAATATGCCTCGCAGACGTTTGAATTTTACAAGTTGTATTTTTGTTTTGAATAGTCTTTTAAGGTTGGTCTTTATTTATTTTAGCGGAAGTTGAAGTTACTTTGGCTGAGAGTAAAGTTAAGTTTATATTTATACCCATTTATTAAGAATTCTAATTTAATAATATGCTATAAACTATATTGGTGTGCTTTGGGTTATATATACACATATATACACACACACATATATGTATAAATGTTTTTCTTTTATTTGTTATTATTATTATTATCATTATTATTATTATCTTCGATATTTCTCAGCATTATTTTGCTGGTTAACTTTCACCTATCCCCGTCTGGGGCTAGACTAGGCTATTATTATTATTATTATTATTATTATTTTTTAGCGAGCTAGAAACCAGTCACCCTTCTCTGTGGCTCCGACCCTCACAGAGAAGAGCTGGTAGTACCGGTAGCCACTCCCCACGCCCGTGGAGTAAGTGACTACTGGGTCCGGGAATCGTGTGCCCTGAGCAGACGTAATGAACCAAGAATGACGGCCTTCTGCATTCTGCCGGCTAAGATCTCTGCCGAATTTCGGCATGCCGGTATGATCTTGAGTTCCGAAAGCAGTGTGTGTCTCGTTCCACCGAGGGCTCCTATAATCAGTACCACTATCTTAACAGTATGGTCTGGATACAGTCTGCGGAGTTCGAAGAGTAGATCTCGATATTTTGTCCGTTTTTCCTCCTCCTTCAAGACAATGTTGTTCTCCGCGGGAGCCGAGAACTCCACGACGAACATTGTCTTGAGTTGATGGTCGAGGAGTACTACGTCAGGCTTGTTGGCTTGTATTTGCCTGACGGTGGGAAAGGAGTAGTTCCAATAAATTAGACACTTCTCATTTCCCACAACGGACTCAATATCCCCCGGAGCGTAAGGCAGCACTGGTGTTTCGTCTATCCCATAAGAGTGCCTTAGATGGTAATAAAGCACTCGTAATGCTCCGTCGTGCCTTTGGATATAGGCCGAGACTGCATATGTCGGGCAAGCCGACAGTAAGTGCATAAGAGTCTCTGGCGCCCTGCGGCAGGCCCTGCAGCTGACATCAGGGACCTCTATACCCATGACACGACTACGATAGACGAGGGTGTTGAATACACCATCCTGGCAAGCCATTATGAATCCCTCGGTCTCAGACTTCAGCCCGGCTGACCTTAAGAAGGCAAAGGTCAGCCTTTCGGATAAGCCAAGGTTTTCTATATTTTTATAGAAAACTCCATGCATTGGCTTATCCGTGTGAAGCTGCAGAAAGATGTTGTGTTCTGCAGCTTTAATTTGGGCTTTTCGTCGAGCAGGTTCCAACTCGGTGATAGAGTCGGGATTTACCCGCTCGACGTCGAAGGAGAGACTAAGTTCATCGGCTGCTCTCTGTGCTGCTTTAAACAAAAAGGCTCCTATTCCTGCACTTTCATGGTCTCGGACCATGCAGAGGAGGGGATCCGAACTCCTGATGACCTTACAGGCTCCATCCAGAACCATCCTATTATGGAGACTCTCCAAACTCAAGAGTCCACGGCCTCCCCGATGTCGTGGGAGGTATAGCCGAGGAAAGGACGATTTAGGATGCAAACTCCTATTGAGATGCATCTTCTTGCGGGTTCCTACGTCGAGTTGACGCAACTCTTCTTGAGTCCATTTCACTACTCCAAAGGAGTAGAGAAGGATCGGAACGGCAAGCATGTTGGTAGCAGACACCTTGTTCTTCCCCGACAGCTCTGAAGACCAGATCTGTCGGAGTCGGTGCTGATACTTGCCGCGGAGAGCATTTTTCACTACACTCACTTCTTGGGTGGAGCGTTGCTCGACACCCAAGTAAGTGTACGACTCTCCGGCATCTAGATGATGTAAGATGCTTCCGTCCACGAGCTGCGCGTCCTCTCCGTAGTCCCCGCATCGTCCTCTCTTGAGATGGACCAGTGCACATTTGTCCAGCCCGAACTCCATACCGACAGCCTGCGTGTACTCCTGTACCACCCTGAGGGACTGGTGTAGGTCCCTCTCTCCGGAGGCATAAAGTAAGTTTAAGGTCATCCATGTAAAACAGATGGGTGACCTTATGCCTCCTATCGCCGGGGGTACCGCAGTTGTATCCACGGGTTTTCCGGAGCGAAACGGATAATGGCAGTAGTGAGATGCAAAAGAGAAGGGGGCTGAGGGAGTCTCCCTGAAATACTCCCCTTCTGAATGTTACCGACTCCGTCTGGACTCTATCGTTACCTGATGTAATAGTAAAGCGAGTCCTCCAGAGCGGCATCAGTTCTTTGATGCATCTCACTACGGGACCGGGTACCGCAAGACATCGGAGCAAGTGAACAATAAGCTCATGTGATGTCATATCAAATGCCTTGCGGTAGTCGATCCAGGCCATGGAGAGGTTCCGCTTATACTGCACGGAGTCCTGCGTGACACATCTGTCAATCAACAGGTTCTCCTTGCAGCCAGCGACACCTCTCTTCGACCCTCGTTGCTCATATATCCGTTCGTAAACCGGTTGAACTGCGTGGAGCACTCGCATGTACAGGATACGCGTAAACACCTTGTAACATGCGTTTAAACAGGTTATCGGCCGGTAGTTCTTTGGGGCAGACAAATCTCCGTTCTTCGGGATCAGCACTGTCCGCCCCTCGACAACCCAAGAAGGAATTTGCTGCTCCCCATTTAGCCATGATTTGAAAATTCTGGCCAAATGGTGGTGGGTACTGGGTAATTTTTTCCACCAGTAGTTGTTTATCCCATCGGGACCTGGAGCAGCAAAGTTCTTAGAGCCCTCAAGAGCTCTTCGAACCTCTTCTGGAGTTATCGGTTGGCACACCTCGTCTGGTTGTTGAAGCCTTTGACAGAAGGCTTCATAGTGTGCCAGGGCTGGAGAGTCTCGGTTGAGTGGAAGCTTCTGTTCGTACAACGTTTTCCAGAAGTTTTCCACCTGATCTACAGTCGGCGGATTTTCAGCAACACGCTGAGGCGGTTCGAATAGGCGCGAGGGCTTTTTACGGAAAAGTTGATTTTCCGCCAGCCCCCTCGCCCGCCTCACTAGTGACTTCTTACAAGACACTAGCATCCGTATCCTGTCGAGGCAGTGCTGTTTGGTGGTCTGGAGCACTGCCCCATTGAGTGTGTGATGGACGCGTCTTAAGTTGGCAGCTACTCGCCGCACTTTAGGCGTAAAAGGTCTATTGGCCGCCATATAGTCCATCACACATTGGATACGGGATGCGTCGCCGACCGGATCTTGGCTTCCATCTTCTGTATGCGCCGTCTCGCTCTCTCTTGTGGAGAAGCAGTGTTCCGCCTCTCCACCTGACACAAGCGTTGAGCGGCAGCATACACGGCACAATTTATGTGCCAGATGTCAGCCTCTTCTGGTAGCGCTGCACGAAGTTCTGCATCCACTCTGGCCAGATCTTGTGGCTCGGGGGTTTTTAAGTTGTGCAACCCCCTTCTGGTACTGAGGCCCTCTGGTGTCGGTGGAACGGCAGGGACTACATCCTCAACCGGTTCATTTGGTGGATGTTCGGCCACTTCATTCACCGGCTGAGGAGCAGTCCTCACATAGCCCCTGCGACGAAGGTGGGATACATAATCACGCAGGTTTTGTGGCGTGAAGGCGTTGTGCTCTGGGTGCCTTTCACACCACAGAGCATGCATTCGCCCCATGTATCCCCTTCGTGCGGGCTCACTGCTTTCGTAGCACTGCATAAGGTCGTCTCTCAGTTATTATTATTATTATTATTATTATTATTATTATTATTATTATTATTATTATTATTATTATTATTATTATTATTATTATTATTATTATTATTATTATTATTATTATTATTATTATTATTATTATTATTATTATTATTATTATTATTATTATTATTATTATTATTATTATTATTATTATTATTATTATTATTATTATTATTATTATTATTATTATTATTATTATTATTATTATTATTATTATTATTATTATTATTATTATTATTATTATTATTATTATTATTATTATTATTATTATTATTATTATTATTATTATTATTATTATTATTATTATTATTATTATTATTATTATTATTATTATTATTATTATTATTATTATTATTATTATTATTATTATTATTATTATTATTATTATTATTATTATTATTATTATTATTATTATTATTATTATTATTATTATTATTATTATTATTATTATTATTATTATTATTATTATTATTATTATTATTATTATTATTATTATTATTATTATTATTATTATTATTATTATTATTATTATTATTATTATTATTATTATTATTATTATTATTATTATTATTATTATTATTATTATTATTATTATTATTATTTTTTTTTTTTTTTTTTTTTTTTTTTTTTTTTTTTTTTTTTTCCTCCTTTCGTTGGTGATGTGACTTCTGACGGGGACGGGGCCTTTACAGGCCAGCGTTTCCATCAGTGGCTAACACACGACGAATTGTGCGACATGTCGATAGTATGACAGATTTCTGTGATAAAGTGATTATCCTTTCCCAGTCCAGTACCCCCATTTTTTCCAAATTGGTAGGCAGATATTTATCCACTAGTCCGTTGCTTGTTATAATGAGAGGAAAGATGTTAACATTATTTAGGTGGTATATATGTTTTAGTTCATGCGCTAGGTCCTGATACTTTAATAGTTTTCCATTCCTTGCTGTTCTGATGTTACTGTCGAGTGGTATTGTTACATCTATAATTTGGGCCCATTTATCCTTCTTGTGCATTATCAAAATATCAGGTCTGTTATGACGTACCTCTCTGTCCGTTATAATAGGCGTTATTATTATTATTATTATTATTATTATTATTATTATTATTATTATTATTATTATTATTATTATTATTATTATTATTATTATTATTATTATTATTATTATTATTATTATTATTATTATTTGTAGTAATGAACAATATGCATCGTTTCAAAAGTAGTGAAATTACAATTTTGTAATTTAATTTTAGAACAATTCTATAATCCTCCATCTAGACATGAGGATAGAGATGCGTTTAATCAGATGTCTTTCGGAAGTTTCCTCCCCTTATAGGGATATGTTTGTGTAGACTGCAAGTTAGTTTATCCTGCTTAACCATTCAAAAATACCAAAGGCTTTAGATATTTTGACTACTCATGTGCGTAAACTTTAATTAAGTCTGCCAGCTATAGTTTATGAGTGTACCTCTAACAGCGCAGGGAGCGCTCCCGACTCGTCTTGGAACTCCAGTGCCCTCGATGTCTGTGGCTGCGCTTGTATTCTCCAGATCGGCTCTCGTTTCTTCACCCCCTCCCCTGCGTTTTAAACCAGGACCTGATAACTGGAATTTTTTAATTGGTCATTTTCCCAAAGGCGTCTTTCGGGCGACCAGCGATTTACAATAGGTTGATTTTTAAGTATAGAAATTCACCTACTCCTATGTGAGCCTCTTTTTTTTTTTTTTTTTTGCCTGAATGAGTTATGGGTGGAAAAAAAAATATATATAAATGCCAATATCTCGTTCTGCCTGCAGTTGCGAACTTTCCGTCGATGAGGAACTGCTATCTGAAGCATCAAAACCGTGAAAAATATCTAGGAATTAAGACTTTTCCATTGTTTCATTTTTCCACATGAATACCGGTTTTGCATTATTTTTGTTACAATACACATTCAATAGAACACCACTTTTGTGTACTTTATGAGCTAATTAATCATATGTATGACAAGTCACGTGATTGTTCCACAAACTTTGAATAAATCATATGGTATATTTTTATATTATTTACTATTTCGTTTGACATGTATATTGTACATCCATTATATGAACTAATTGTGACCAAAAGTATTATTATTAATAATATTGTAATCATGTGACTATTCGTTCCTCTTGTATATATTTAACTAAAACCGGTACTTTATCTGAGGTTGTATCAAATGGAGCAATGTGCCCCGTATACGATTTCTACATCTGCATTTCAGATGAATCACATGATCAACTTTCACATATGAGTACCCTGTATATTTTACTTCGTCGGGGTGTCGGTCTAGCAAGTCGGATGGTGACTGCTTTACAAAGTTTAAGTGCGTCATGTGACTACTTGGTACTTTGTAATTGTTGGAGTTACTACTTGTTCTATATTTCCACATTATTTGAATCATGTAACTGTTAAATGAGATAAATAAACATCATTTTGATCACCCAGTACATATTTATACTCCATATATTTTGTTCTGTCAGGGTTTGTGTATAGCAAGTCGGGTGGTGACTTCTTTAATAAAGTTTAGGTGTGACTATTTGATACTTTGTCATTTGTTGGGATTATCAATAATTGTGGGAAAAAACTCTATATTTATTCCAATTTATTTGGTAGCAAGAACAGTTGCGATAAGGTTCTGGACAAAAAAAGGGCCTACGGCATTTTATGCAGCAATTATTCACGTTGATTCATACAAATGACAAATTATTTTTCCATTTTCCTGGCTATATGCTCATAGTATTTTTGTAAAATAGTGAAACAATCACGTGACTATGTGCCAGTATGACGAAATACATGTATGTACTACGTGTATGTTTGTAATCGTTTTGATTTTAAATAACAAATTACTAAATATGCGATATTGTATATATATGAGTCGTTTCTGAACGACAGCAGTTCTGCAAATTTAATATTATAACAATTTTCTACTTACTTAATTTTCGGTTCTCGGCAAAACTTCCCGAAAGAGAAAAATAGTGATCTCCTAATTTTAACCACGAATGTTGTGTATATAATATAAGGCTATGATCAAAATTTGTTTTTAAATTCAAAATGTAAATTCAAACTAAAATTATATTTTAACGATGATACATTAAAAACAAACAAACAAACGCTAGTTCATTTGTATAGGACCAAACATTTTAATTAATTTATTTATTCATTCATTTATCCATTCGTTTATTTACTCATTTAGAGCATGTCCTTATTTTAAAACATGGGTATATATAAATATAAGGTAGACTAATAGTAAGTATAGTAAGTGCATTTGTACTAAAAATTTATTTACGTATTTAGAGCAATTAATGTATATGTTTTTTGCGCCGGCGCCGATTTAATCAGCTGAGATAAGCTAGAGGCATGTGCCAAGTTCATGTGAACGAATAGGTTAGCTTATTCAATTTTCATTTGCCAGCGCCCCAAAACTACATTATTTGCGATTGATGAAGTCCAGTATTTTATATGTGCACATTTTTATTTTATTCTGTTTTCCCTTGTATTTATAATACCACTCACGCATGCTTCATTTTATTTTATTTTGTTTTATTTTACACAAATATCTGTAACTAGGAGTTTATTTCCTGTGGATTTACAATAAATGAATAAATAAACAAACAAACAAACAAATGTATCATGTGACTGATTAGGCTAATAATAATACAACGTATGTGTGTTGCATTTCAGAACATAAATAAAATATAGATATGCTTTACTTTTTACCAGTGTACTTGATATGAATCACTTCACTTCAATATAATTTAACACTAAACATATTCACTTAGCTATTCATATACGTGCGGTTGGCTCAACACAAGAAAACGAAGTGAGGTCTGACAGCTCGACTGTAAGGGATCTAAGCGGTGTCTGAGAGGGGATAGGAGGAAAAGACTTACTTTAAACGTTGTGATTGGATCGCTCAAGAGACGAAAACTACATGTGTTATATAATTGGGAGGAGAAAATGGTGAAATATAATGTATATTATAGCTCTGTAATGAGAAATTTAAACTACTTACTATAAATATATATTATAGCTTAAATCCACGGCGTTCCATTCATTAATATGGTAAGCGATATTTTCGTAATATATACTTAATATGTAATATGTATATAGGTATTATATTATCGCTCTCCGTCGATTCCCAGCTTTAGAGAGGGTTTTTGCTGTTCAAATATGTTTGGCATATTTTTGCTGAATTGTACATTTATTTAAATAAAGTATCAACAAATATTACCTATGATTACAAATTTAGCTGGACCATCTAAGAATTCTTTTTCTAATGGAGGCTGAGCTAACCAATTTGTTCTTGGTATCGTCATTGTAGAATTATAATTTGGTTGCCGGAAGGAAATTTTATCACTGTCTGTTTTCGTAATATTTTTAATTACCACTGGACCTTTTATATAAGTTATGTCACCAATATGAACTTTTTTTGATTTGTATATATTTATGTTGTCATACTGATGAACTTCTTTTTGTAGAATAATTTCTGCTTGTTTTTCTTCCTAAAAAATATTTTTTGAAAATTAAAATGAATAAAATATATAATTTTATAAATAATGGTAACTAGGGAATTACAAACAAATAAATAGACAGTATATCTATAATTTTAAGTATTGTTTAACATCTGTTAAAAAATATATATTAAAGGAATTGAATTTTAGTTCCTCCATTGTTGAGTACCTAATAATATATTTCATTTACCGACCATATCAATCTTATACAGGATGTTATCGATTTGTGATTCTTAATTTGAAAGAGTCGTCTAATTCCTAATCGCTTGTCAGAATAATATGGTTAAACCTCTGTTCTGGAAATTAAAAACAACACAAATAAGCAGATATTACTAATAGGTTTTCTATGGTTTCCGATCAAATTCAAGAAGATGAGATTAAAACGCCATTTTTGCTCTTCTGATATCGATATCGTACGGCTTTACCACTTATGTATTAACGAAGATCTGATCGTTTAAAAATTTCGTGTTTTGATTTCTGTGCCATAATTCATCGAACCCGCAAATGTTTCACGGCCATAGATCAATAATAATTAAAGTTAGAATTCCCATGCGAAAATCCGCGGCTCAAATCCTGAACAGTTTTTTTTAATTTTAAAATAATACGCAAAATTTATAGAAATTGGGAAATATCCGTCATACAGTGTGATCGCTAGAGGCGTTATATAAACTATGTTTTATTATAATTTTGGAAGAAAATTTTACTAAGGTTTTTTCATGAAGTACACAAAGATACGAAGATGTACAGGAGTGCTATGCTAATAGCAGAAGCAGTTAAAAAAAAATCAAGCCGACGCGTTAATAACTACGACCAGTAAAGTGTACGAACGTACCCAGGTAGCAAAGGCACGTGAAAAGGACGTGAAAAAATGGTCAGGAGTGACGAGAAATGACGAGTTAGATGACGTAAATGAAACGTGAAAATGACTTCCTAATGTCTCAGACGAATGACGTCTTTTTCAGGTTATGTTTGGTAATCCCCCCCACAGGTTTTTCGTAATAGGAACATATAAAACTACATACTAGTTAGTAATCTACTTGATAAAAATAAAATAATTAATGCATAAATAAGTTTTGTCCTAATGAATTTGTTTGTTAGCCATCCGTAATTTTATTTACATTAACATATCTAATATTGTTTACCATCACTCCAACTTTTTCTCACAAGGGTTGCCTGCAGATTATAATGTTTATTAAGTTATTAAATTCATTTTTACTTACCTTTACCAATTTGCGGTCCGTAGGATTCGAACCTACATGTCTCCCGTTGTCCGTATTACAGTACTGACGCTTCAACCAACTGAACTAGCTTGGCGACCGCTATTTGGGATGCTAAGAGCAGTATTTATGGTGGTGAATGAAGTCTTTATTATGTGAAATTGAATTTCTTGCCTTATTTAAAATATATGAAAATCTTTCAGGTTCTCGCTTCGAGTTACTAGTATTTTTATTTATTTATAATTATTAAAAAGAACTTATTTAATTTAATTAAATTGTCACCAGTGTCACCTGAGAAGTACGAGTAGTTATTGTTGAACAATGTATTTATTACATTAATTAGTATTAGTGGCGGTTCGTTAAAAAAATATATTTTCCCCAGATCTCGAAATTGAAGAGCAGAGAGGGAGAAATCCGGAAAAAAAATTTTCCTTATTAAGAATTAAAGTTTTAAGTTGAGGTACTTATACAAACCTGGGAAGCGTGTTGGAGAAAAAACGGTAAAGGTGTAATATCGTCATCTACAACATAAATAGAATATTTAATGGTCTAAAACAGACCTAAAATGTTTTTCGCAATAAAAAAAAAACGGAATGAGCAGGGGCCGAACCGCCGACCTCGTGACTTGAAAGACGACGATTACGATTACGATTACATTTCTTTATTGAACTTTATATGTACATGTCATTTGGAGAATTATATCTCCTTAAGCACTCGGCCACCAACCTTTCTGAGGCTGCTTACCTAAAGACTTTATAGTTGGAACACGGATAGATTTTGCTTTTTAATGCATTTTAATCTAATTTTATTATTAAAAGAATAGATAGAAATATAATTTAAACAAATAAATTGCCGAATCTTTGCAAACTCTTTCGAATATAAATTATCTTGGATTATGTTAAAAAACATTATATCCTCGAATAAAAACGCCAATACTTATCCCTCACGACACGGTTTTTTTTTTAAACTTTACACTGCTTACGATAACAAAATGCTATTAGCGAGTTTTAAAGTTTGTAAACCGATAAAATATAAATAAATTTAACACCGAAAAAAGACGATAATATGACGTGATGTGTAGCACGTCATTTTAATGTCATTTATAAGACGTTATTCTGTCGTCGATTTTTAGTGCCCAGACGTCTTTTTGACCAGAATCACCAGATTTTGACGTCATTATAACGTACCCTTGCTACCTGGGTATAGACCAACTTAACAGAGACGTTGAAAACGGCACAAATAAGCACACATTACTAGTAGTTTTTGTATGGTTTCCTGTCACATTCAAGACATCTAGACATTTTAAACCTTACTTCACATTTAAATTTGAGAAAAACGTTAATTTTTTCAATCAATAACAAATCGATAATACGATGTATTACATTTGGTAATAACACCATAGCTGACAACGCGAGCAAACCAGATTCAGCATATGGTACATTTCGAATTTTGTAATTTTGACTTTTCATTTGCCGGTGTCATGTGTTCATCTTCGCTCCTAATTTGTAACTAATCACTGTATATTTTGTGACACTTTGTGTGATTTATAGACAAAAGAACATGTTCACCATACGGGAGCGTATCACATATTGTGACAGTATGGAGAAACTCGATGTAACGTTTTCCAGGGAGGCGCTTACCCAATGGTTGTGCATGTCAGTTAGGATGGCCCAAATTTTGACTTTCAATTTTTTAAATTGGCGTTGTACGATGAAAAAAATTATCGCTAATCTATTTAATTTGGAAAATGGGGAATGAGGCCGCCAGAGAATGGAAATTAAATATCAGTTTTTATTTGGATCAAAAATGTTCGGAATTCCCTAGTATATAGTTTTTAATTTAATTTATGTGTGGGTACCTTAGAGAAATCTATTTGTTTTCAATTTATTTTATTTTTAATTATAATTTAATACTAATTCGCGCTTCTGATTTGCCAAAGCCCGAGAAGACGTACGCACCCTGACATGTTAAGAATGAACCAGAGAGTCGTTGAAAAGTTACCGCTGGCGCTGTATGCACGGTATAATTTTGTATATTCCGCATTTGCTTATTTTTCATTATACAAGTGCTTTTTCGCTCACCCCTGTGAATCACAATACCATACAGTCCAAATCGAAGATAAAAACAATGCTGCAAGTTGCACAACACAATTCAAAATAACTTCAATTGCAACTTCCGTTTTGAACACGCTTTTATTAGGTCGACCTGTAACTATCTATGTATGTATGTAATAAGGTCTAAGGAACTGAATTTCATCCACTTCTAATTGTTGTATCATCATGAAACAATCATCATTAACAATTGTGTGTAGCTCTGATGACAATACAATATAGTATACTCAATATTATAATATGATCAAAATGGCTGCCGCCCCAAGATGGCGGATTAACATTCGCTTTACAAACCCCTTGATATGGATATCAAAAGAGCTTGATAAATCGAAAACAAATATGTGATCAAAATTTAAAAATTCAAATGGCGGAGTCAACATGGCGGTTTTATCAATTATCGTCGCATTCGACTGAAAATTGGTATCTGTGGGTTAATGAGGTTGCAGATTACAATTATCCGGTCCAAATTTAACAATTCGAAATGATGGCGTCAAAACGGCGGATAAGTTTTGTAATTTATGGTCTGATTCGTATGAAAATCGATATCTGGGTATTTTCAAGGTTGCAAATTATAAATGTTTAGTCGAATTCTTTACATAAATGTCGAAAGTGCCAAAATTCTTGCCACTTAAATATAAGACTAAAAAGTAAAAAAATTAATTAATAGTTTAAAAAACTAAAAAAACACGCTTTTATAAATACTGCACTAAAAAGCAAAAAATAATCATCGAACTTATTCTCTCTGTCTACCTCGTAAGAGCCTTAGTGTAAGCCGTGATTGTAATTAAGTATAATATTTGAGTATAAAAGCGTGGGGCGCAAAAACCATATGCCAACAATACAATACTTAGATAAATAATATACTTACTAAAGTAATATTTTACAATTTAGTAAAGTAATTTTATATACTAAAACATTCTTTCGTTTTTTATTTTATTCTTATCGATAAAATGCCCGCAATACTCGTTAACAACTTGAACTATAAATTGGCGCTGCTGTTAATATTGTGACGTGTTTACACCCTTTTTGCAAACACCCTGTATCGTGGATCCGGAAATTATAACACCAGGGTAACACTAAACACCAATTTATTAACTTACTAATTACAATAAATAATTACTTCACTGATATACTACTAAATACTATAATTATTCACTACTTGATCACTTTACTCTCTTCTGATCTTACTGACTTGCTATCCAAACTTAAAACTTAAAACTGTTCACTCTGCTTTACTCCATGCTTTATATACCTAAAGATGACAGATCTCGATGTTTCTGTGATGACGTCACCATTTTCCAGATCACTCTAGAGCTTCTAGTAGGTTATTTTTCTAGTAGGTGCAAATCTACAGAAAGACATCCGAACTAATTGAATTCTGTGCCTACATTCTAGGGGTTGCAACATATTACAATATTTCGTTATATTAATTTATTAATTAAATAACTCTCTCAGCTGTATCGTTTACAACTTCTAACTTTTTAGTGACTTCAGAACAATTTTTGTACTATTGATTGGCCTCCCAGATTTGAGGATCGTCACTAAGAAATTCGGAGGAAAGAAATAAAATCACATACTTCTTTACTTTGTGTCTCATCATTACTAATAAATTTGGACGATTTGTCTTCTCCAAATAAGCCTTCTGTAGCTAAAGCCTTAACCACATTCTTTTTAGTAGATATCACACCTCACCATCAAAGAAAAACGCAGGAGAAACTTTAGGAGTGACTTTGAACTTTAAAAATTACAGTTTGGAGTATAATACAATCAAGTATTTATAGCTGATAAGATTTGTAATCAACTGAAAGCCATAATATGGAGTATTATGTGGAGAACGAGCTATAAACCAGCCTTTAACGTACATTTTAACAAAATAAATACATAATTCAGTAACGCCTCTCCTTTCTTGTGCTGTTAATTTAAATTCATCTCTAAATAAAATTATCTTCAAGCAATAAATTGCTTTTACCATCCAGTGTGCCCGGTTGAATGACCCAGGAGCACCAATATTTAGATTATAATCTGTTTTGCCTAGAAATAATTATCCATTTCCAATTTAAAAAGTCTTTATACTCAAACTGATAAAAGTACTAGTAGAATTACCCAGTAACTGAGCACTTTACTAAGTAAATTTCCCATGACATGACTGTAATAATAATGTCGGTGTAAGTAATGTTCAGGTGTAACTTTAGCATGTACATTTACAGTAAAAGTGCAATTTTACTTTTAATGCTTTATGTACACTATAAAAAGAAAATCATGTCTGGATAAGGGTCAATTTTGTTACACCTCGTAGTGTCACTGTAAAAATTGAGGGTAAATTTATCGTCGTTGTGTGTAAAATTACACCCAAAGTGTAAAATTTCTATATACCCTATATTAATCCTCCCTGGTAAATAAAATTTTATACACTCTTTTTGAGAGTAACGTTACATTAAAATTTTACAAGCAACGACGCACAGTGGCACAAATCGTGATTTTTTCGTTCAAAATTATCTAGAGCACTTGTTTCGCAATCGATTGGGATACATTTTTTTAAATACTCGTTATTTAATTTCCAAAAAACGTAAGAGAGCCGATTTTTGAATTATGCTAACCAAAATTATTGAGTTTAGCCAAAATGGCCATGTTTTATTTAAATCTTAATAAAACGTACCAAAGAAAAAACTTGTTTCTTATCCAATTTACATAAATCTTGTTACTCGGGAGTTTTTGAGGTCGCTGTTTACGAACTTGATATTCCAATTGTCATAAACCAACCTGCAAGATGGCGGAATCAATGGCGGCTATAAAATGCTAAGAAATGATGAAAAATGAAATATTTTTGTTAAAGTTTATGAAGAAATCGGCTCTCTTACGGTTTTTGGTATTAAAAAAAAAAAAAAATATCCCAATCGGTTGCGAAACAAGTGCTCTAGATAACACAGCCCCACAAAAAAAAAAGTTCAGACCAGCGAACCAGACCCATGTATCCCTATGTATTTTCGGTCGCTGAATCCGAATTCGAGGTCAAAAAAATTCGTACACCCCCAAAATCTTTAGTTAGAGCCAAAAAACACCCCTGGACTGGAGTAAAAAGAATATTAAGCTACGAGAATAGTTGTTACATCCTAATCGATCGAATTATACAAATTAAGGTTAAACAGCAGCGTACATACAATAGATATGAAACACACTCCCAGTGAGGGGCAAAAACTAACCCCCATTTATAAAAAAATCGATCCAAAACAGTAATGAGTGCTGAAAAAGCTCGAAATGTCTAAGTTTTGTTAAAGTGATAAGAAACTGCATCAGATCCGATGTAATCTTCATAAACTGCCCCTATAGGGTTGAGAACAACCACCTTTAAGTTTAAAGGACACAAAACAAGAGAAAACGTAAAATCCAACAGGATTTCTATTTTGCGTAGTACTCTAAAATAGAACTAGAAACTTACGTACTATCAACGTCCTATAGTGTCAACCCTCAGATGGTATGAAAACTACCCCCTATGTAAGATTTATCCATAAAAAGTTACAGTGATTTCTATAAAAATTCGAAACACCTGCGTTGTGTGGAAGTGAGACTATGTTCGACGCTGTGCTTGAAAACCACCCCCACGGGGTTGCGAGATGCCATCCCTATATCCGTAGGATGCTGGAAAAACAAACAGAAACTAACCAGATTTACATTTTTATGGATGCTATGATTAGCAAAAATCGTGATGCACACTTCCAGCGTCCTACGGATATTGGGGTAGCATCTCGCAACCCCATGGGGGTGGTTTTCAAGCACAGCGTCGAACATAGTCTAGTTTCTCCTCACTTCCACACAACGCAGGTGTTTCGAATTTTTATAGAAGTCACTGTAACTTTTTATAGATAAATCTTACATAGGGTAGTTTTCACACCATCTGAGGGTTCACACTGTAGAATGTTGATGGTACGTAAGTTTCTAGTTCTACTTTTTTTAAATCTGGGATAGCGTGATGAAATAATAATATCTGTCATGTCGATTTTTTCATAATTAAACAATAATTTGTTATAAATAATTATTTTTTGTTAAAATTTTTACGGATTTATTAAAAAAAAACATCTCGGCTTCTAGTAAGGCTGCAGAGTAGTTTTTTTTTTGAAAATATGTGAAAAGAATCCAGCAATAAAGATACGAGGACGACATTGCAAAATCTTCATTTGTTTAATAGTTATTAGCAAAAAACCTAACCTCAAAATATGACACTTTTCAAACGCCATTTTGAAGTTGAAAATAATGCAAATTTGATTTACCATTAATGAAAACATAAAGTTAAAGTCTCAACGAAAAAAATGATGTCCGGATCAACCCTCTACGATAACGGGAACTGGGTGAATTTGCACTTTACATTATTTATGTCTTTAATAAACAAATTGAATATCTCTTAAACTAATCAAAATTTTTTGGGGAAATTTTAGGGATAACTTTGGGATAATAAAAGACATATTTTGTCAAAGTTTCAAGCACTAAAGTGCTTTTGTTAAAGAATGAAAAATATTTGCAAATTGCGATAATTTTCGCGGTTTTTTGCAATTATTTAAACAAATTTTCAAGCGTTTTAAACGAAACACCTCTCAAATTAACTGTTTTCCAAAGTTCTAACAGTATCTACAAATTGAAAAACCTGTCGTTAAAGATCTTTGAGTTATCTTTAAAAAAGTTGATTTTTTTGAATTTTTCAACAATAAATCGTTAAATATACAATGTTCCGGCGGTCAGTGGACCAAATTCAGGGTCATGTTCGTAATCAATAAAACCATCGTTTAATGCACGTGGCATCCTGAAACGAATTACAATATGCATATTTTCTAATTCCACTGGACTATTGTTAATATATGGGACTGGGTCTCTGTTATTTACTTCAGACTACTTGTCGAAAGCCGCAACTATTTTTGGAGTTATTATGTTTTCTACCCCACTAACTTTTTCTTTTTTCGTTCTGAAGGTCCAGCTGCTTCGGCGTTCACAGAAGAAGCTTACATACTGCTACTACTTGATGACTCAAAAGTGTCTAATTCGTCTATATTATAATATATATATATTTTAAATTGAGCATTTTTCCATTCGTGCAAGGTTCTCTCCTTTTTCCTGTTCTATTCATACCATATATGAAACCTGGTCTCCACTTTGCCATTTGACTGAGTAAAAACTGTTTGTCTTCCTTTATCTTCGTTATTTCAAAGACGTTCGCATAAGCATTGTCAAACAAATCGTCTAATTTATCCACAAAACATGTTTTTTTATTTAGCAATTTCGCATGTTTTATGACAACTTTTCTACAGAGCTCTTAATTGCTCATATAGGCTTTCAAGCTTTTTATCACGATGTTGCACATCACGTATTGAGATACGCGCTTGTTGTGCTGGAAAACAATTACTTCGTTTATTACTAATACGCAAATTCAATTTCATTTCCCGCAGGTTAGAAAAAAGTATACTTAAAACTTGTTTATTGGAAGGAAGTTTGCCAATAACACAGCCCCACAAAAAAAAAAAAAGTTCAGACCAGCGAACCAGACCCATGTATCCCTATGTATTTTCGGTCGTTGAATCCGAATCCGAGGTCAAAAAAATTTGTACACCCCCAAAATCAAGGGGTAGAGCCAAAAAACACCCCTGGACTGGGGTAAAAAGAATATTAAGCTACGAGAATAGTTGTTACATCCTAATCTATCGAATTATACAAATTAAGGTTAAACAGCAGCGTACATACAATAGATATGAAACACACCCCCAGTGAGGGGTGAAAACTAGCTCCCATTTATAAAAAAATCGATCCAAAACAGCAGTGACTGTTGAAAAAGCTCGAAAGGTCTAAGTTTTGTTAAAGTGCATCAGATCCGATGTAATCTTCATAAACTGCCCGTATAGGGTTGAGAACAACCACCCTTAAGTTTAAAGGACACAAAACAAGAGAAAATGTAAAATCCGACAGGATTTCTATTTTGCGTAGTACTCTAAAATAGAACTAGAAACTTACGTACCATCAACGCCCTACAGTGTCAACCCTCAGATGGTGTGAAAACTACCCCCTATGTAAGATTTATCTATAAAAAGTTACCTACAGTGACTTCTATAAAAATTCGAAACACCTACGTTGTGTGGAAGTGAGAAGAAACTAGACTATGTTCGGCGCTGTGCTTGAAAACCACCCCCATGGGGTTGCGAGATGCTACCCCTATATCCGTAGGACACTGGAAGTGTGCATCACGATTTTTGCTAATCATAGCATAAAAATGTAAATCCGGTTAGTTTCTCTCTGTTTTTCCAGCATCCTACAGATATAGGGGTGGTATCTCGCAACCCCGTGGGGCTGGTTTTCAAGCATAGCGTCGAACATAGTCTAGTTTCTTCTCACTTCCACACAACGCAGGTGTTTCGAATTTTTACACTACATTTTTATACTGTAACTTTTTAGTTTACGGGGTAGTTTTCACACCCTCTGAGGGTTGACACTGTAGGGCGTTAATGATACGTAAGTTTCTAGTTCTATTTTAGAGTACTACGCAATTTCAGCCAATCATAGCATTCATGAAAATAGAAATCCTGTTGGATTTTACGTTTTCTCTTGTTTTTCTCGTGTCCTTTAAACTTGAAGGTGGTTGTTCTCAACCCTATAGGGGCAGTTTATGAAGATTACGTTGGACCTGATGAAGTTTGTTATCACTTTAACAAAATTTAGACATTTCCAGCTTTTTCAGTATTCATTGATGTTTTCGATCGATTTCTCACCCCTCCCTGGGTGTGTGTTTCATATATGTTGTATGCACGCTGCTGTTTAACCTTAATTTGTATAATTCGATAGATTAGGATGTAACAACTATTCTCGTAGCTTAATATTCTTTTTACCCCAGTCCAGGGGTGTTTTTTGGCTCTAGCTCAAGATTTTGGGGGTGTACGAATTTTTTTGACCTCGGATTCGGATTCAGCGACCGAAAATACATAGGGATACATGGGTCTGGTTCGCTGGTCTGAACTTTTTTTTTTTTTTGTGGGGCTGTGTAATCTGGGGTGAATAACTACCTACGAGATACTCTACATTGTCTTTTCTCAAACTTCGAGGTGATGACATGGTTGAACAACAGTTACAGACCAAAATCGCCAAAAATATAATATACAAATTTACCCATCAAAAATCGTTTGTGGTTGTCGGTAGCACCACTACTCTTTATTTTATAAAGACCAAATTTTGCAGGATTTGGATTTTAATAAAGAAACAATTTCGAGGGACAAAGCGATAAGAATTCCAAAAAAAAATTCTCTATATGAAAGTGAGCCACCCTAAATTGTCAGTGCATGGTATATTTTACAGAAATTATTAATGAGAATGACCGTCCTCTCCTTAGTCCACCACGATGGCCTACAACCAAATTTAAATCAAAGTTGTTGCCACCCGTATTTTTTTTTACACATTCTTATATGTATATAAAACCAATTTCCACGATATTTAAAATCATTCATCGCAGAAATGTCTTTTTACAAGTATTTTACTTTTTTTGTTTAATGACACAGCCACACAAAAAAAAGTGGTCTAGCCGACGGACCAGGCTAGTGTGACCTTATGTATTTGGACCCGCTGAAACCGAATCCGAAGTCAGAATTGTCAGATTGGCTCGTTTTCACCCCTAACCTCAAAGACCCCCCCCCAAAAAAAATGGTCTGTCCGGGGGACCATACTAGTGTATCCTTATGTATTAGGACCCTTTGAAACAGAATCCGAAGTCAGAATTGTCAGATTCGATCGTTTTTCACCCCCAACCCTTAAAAACACCCCTAAAACAAAAAAAAGTGGTCTGGACGTCGGACCAGACCAGTGTATCCGTATGTATTTGGACCCGCTGAAACCGAATCCGAAACCAGAATTGTCAGATTGGCTCGTTTTTCAGTTTTTTAGACTACATAAAGGATGCACTGGTATGGTCCGCCGGGCAGACCATTTTTTTGGGGGGTGTTTTTTTGGTGTCGGGGGTGAAAGCCGAGCGACAATTCTGTTTCAGAGGGTCGAAATATATAAGGATACACTGGTATGGTCCGCCGGACAGACCATTTTTGGGGGAGAGGTGTTTTTTTGGGGTTAAGGGTGAGAAACGAGGCAATCTGAAAATTCTAACTTCGGATTCGGTTTCAGCAGGTCCAAATACATAAGGATACATTGGTCTGGACCATTTCCGTATCATCATGTGTGAAATAGGTCATAAATAATATAAAAATATACTGAGTGGTATAGCTAGAATTTCTGGGCCTATTACCAAAACTCTTTATTTTTAATGAATACCTTCATATTTTTAGTCGAAGACTGAATTATAACAATAATAATAATAATAATTTATTGGTCATTTAAAAATACACCGAAGTGTTTTCACACGTCAACATAAATATGTAAAAAAGTAAGTAAAAACACAGAATATAAATGTAAATAGAAATATAAATAATGTAAATATGAATAACAGGCAAAAATATAACTTTATAAAACACTTGGACATATACTAGTATAGTCAAAGTAAATAACAAACAAACAAAATATGATTGTATAAAACACTAGGACATAATCCTAGTAATCAATGTAAATATAAATATAATGTAAATGACATAATCCTAATATAGTTTGTGTAATATAGTACAGGACAATTCAAGTAAACTAACAAAGAACAAACATTAATCTAAATTTATACATATTATATAAAATCTGACACATTGTAGTGTAATTCGACACATGCTATACAACTCTCCAATATACAAAAACATACATTTAATTCTTATTTAAAAACACCTAGCGGAACATATTTTTGAGTTCGTGACTTGATTTGAAATTGCGAAAGTGAAGAAAATTGCACATTTTTTTTTTTTACGAAAACTACTATTTTCACATATTTCACGTTCCCACTTCTCTGTATCTATCATTTGTGTCATAGAAACCAGAGATGGGTCGAGGAAACTTTCCACATTTGATAAAAGTCTGTAAAAATCATGTAAATAATATAATTGTATGCACTTATTTGGTATCACAATGAAGCTTACATCAACACGAATCAGATTTCACTATAAAATAGCCTATCAATATACCCAATGGAAAGTTGTGACGTAGACTGTCACGACCAAATTTAAATGGTCCAAAGTGATATTAAAAATTCGGCTACTCGGCAGCTCATATGTCGACAGCGGGTCGTGGGTAAGGTCTCTTATGTCAACTATAAAGTTTCAAAAGATAACTTGCGTATATTAAATGAACAGATGGAAGTTTATTGTAAACTTCGGGCGCCAGCCAAGGTTAATTGACAGAGGTAGGGAAAGAGCAGACAAAACACAAACTTCAAAGAAAAAGTATAATAGAAATATATGGTAGTATAAACAAAAGTATCACGATGCAAGTGGAGGTTATCACAGATAATAATAGCAGAAAATATACTTATGTATATGGGTAAGTAATTATATAAATTATATAGAATATGATACAATTAGTATAAAAATTATTTGCAGAATATATCATCTAGCCATATGTCGATAGCTTTCAGGACCGCAAACAGCTGTTTTTGGCTTACATGCAATGACAAAATAAAAAAATAGGCAGTTATATCAGGATTAAGTATAAGAAACATAAAATGGCATAAGTATACACTAGATAAAATAACGAATAGTAAACGATGACCAATATACAGGCAAATGCACAAATATACGATGGCTCACGCCTTTGTGTCGCTGAAGACTACTGGCTTCTTTCGAAAGTAATGGCACTGCGATCTGGCAGGTTCAAAAAGAAACAAAATACTCACCCGTCTATGGTGAAATAATAGCCAGCATTCCGCTTACCCCATGCAGACCCTCTACGAGTGATTGCGATTCCAATAAAAAATAAGCTCTGCACCCAAGGCAAGGAATTTTCATCAGGTCTCCGCCTGGCACCAGTTAATCATTAATTTGCTATGTATATATTTGGTTGGAAGTTTTAAACGGCTCATATGCCCAGTAGGCACAACATAAGAGCTGATAGAGGCTGAATGGTAGTATTTAAGGGCATACAAAAAAACCTAAAAAGTATTACACCTATTACAACTACCAAGATATGTATATTTATTTAAAATTTAAAATATTATTAAAAAAGAAACTACTGACCTTAGCTCTTATTAGGCTGATTTATTTTAATAGGGAATTTAAATTCACATCTGGAGAACACCTCCCTGTTCAGCAACCAGCCAAATAAAAAATGTCTCCTCCTTTTTTGTCTTTTTGAAAGCAAAGAAGGGTGATTTTGCGCCAATTTGCAAATCAGGCTGTCCATTCATATTACTATTAAAATCCCTAACTTAAATTTCGACATTTGTCAATCAAAATCAAAACAAATCTGAATAATATTTACGAATTTAGTTTATTGAATATTTATTATACCTTATACAATCCAGGTAAACTATTAGTCCTTTATTTAATTAATTACTTAATAATGTGATTACAACATAACCTTGTATTTGTTATAGGCAGTAATGTAAACAATTGGGACCAAGAGATTTTATAAGGTGCCAGTGGAGGTAACATTTAATTTAATGTAATGCATGGAGTTGCAAGAGGTAACCAGACGTAGTGGGCCTGACAAATGGTGAGGCAAGTGTGTTCGGAGGGCTACTGCTGCTGTGCCGAGACCTGTATGCTGCATGTCAATGAAACTAAGCAACGATAATATTGTTCACCTGCTGTATCCTTATTGAAATATATCTGCATTCATACTATATTTTTAATTGCTAATTCTTAACTGTTACAAAGTTAGAAGGAACTTCCTGGAATCTTTCCGTTTTGAAAACTCCGAAACAGTAATAACTGCTATACCTACTGGCAATTTTAATTATCTCCTGATGATGTGACCTAGACTACCGAAACGCTCCCAATATTCTACGCAAAATTTTTGTGTTTATAGAATTTCATCAAAGGTTACAACATTCTTCATATGCTTTTTGTGCTTTTTTTTTTCCTAAAATGGACGGTAGAGAGACGGATATAAGGACAGACGAGCAGACGGACAGAGGAGCAGATGAACGGTTGGATGGATAAACGGACATACATGGGTAGACGGACGGACATGGTTCAGCAATTTATTTTATACAATCACAGTGGAAAACGTATTAATTTAATGAATATTCGTCGCCGGCAACATCCGAGTGTAATTAGTAGATAATTTAAAAATACAATTTCTTTGCATTTACATTTACAAAACATCTATTTAATACGTACCGGGTGGTTCATATAAGGTGGTCATTGAAATTTCTGGTCCTACTGATACAATGAATATTTTAAATATGTGAAGTGGTCAACGTGACTTCAAAATTTAACGAGAAAATCAATCAGATATTAAATAATACAAAGGGTGCCTTCTGAAAAAATAGAAACAAAAATAAAAAAAATATTTGCCATAAAACTGGTACAAGAACACAGAAGGTTTCGTTAATTTATACAGAAATGAATAAAAATTCATAAACCACAAAAAGAATATGCAACTAACAAACATAAATAAATGACCTATGCATAAGAGCGTGAACTTATACAGGCATATGCAAGGTGCACTTCCCTATTGTAAATGGCACGCCTTATTTTTTTATGTCGGATTCGAATTCTATTCATTGTTTTAAGGTAACTTTCAATCATTCCCTATCTAAAAAATATATAGTTTTACTTCCACATCCAGTGGAAGTATAGTAACGACTAAAAAAATTTTTGAAAATTTTTATTGTTCAAATAGGCTTAGAATGTCATGAAACGTCGAGATTTTAAGTTTGAGCGAAAACAAAATTTCTGTCTGTCTGTCGGTAAGTCGGTCTGTCTGTAACTTTTTTTGTGCGCACGATTACTCTGGAATCGTGTAAGATATTGACTTGAAATTTGGTACACGTACATAAATAAATTATGCATAAGAGCGTGAACTTGTACAGGCATATGCAGGGTGCACTTCCCTATTGTAAATGGCATGCCTTATTTTTTATGCCGGATTCGAATTCTATTCATTGTTTTAAGGTAACTTTCAATATCATTCCCTATCTAAAAAATATATAGTTTTGCTCCACATCCAGTGGAAGTGTAATAACGACAAAAAAAATTTTGAAAATTTTTATTGTTCAAATAGGCTTAGAATGTCATGAAACTTCGAGATTTTAAGTTTGAGCGAAAACAAAATTTCTGTCTATCGGTCTGTCGGTATGTCGGTGTGTCTGTAACTTTTTTTGTGCGCACGTGTAAGATATTGACTTGAAATTTGGTACACGTATGTACTTTAATGGGATTTGGAATTAGATTATATTTTCATCTTATTCCGTCGAAGGGTTGGAGGGTAAATTGGGGTAAAGGGGGGGTAAATAGGTAAATCAAGCAAATAAGAGTCCATGAAATTGTTATTTGGAATATACAAGAGAAGCTAAGGTCTCGAAAAATTTGTAGGCATTAGCCACCCCCCATTACCACCCCCACCCCATTATTAAAGGGGATGAAGAAAAAATGTGATTTAGTGCATGTACAAGAACCAAAAACCTCAAAATATATTTTCTTTCATCTACCCCCACTACCACCCCCTATCAGCATCCTCACCCCACTACCGATGTGGGATATCGTTTTATTAGTTTTTGGGGTAGACGATTCCAAATATTAAAGTTCCATAAACAATTATTTCCACATACAAAATTTTTTCGTTGTGAGAGATAGAAAATCTTGATGTGGAAGTAGTGATTCCTTGGGCAGCGGTTTTTGAGATATTTCGATTTTAATGAAATCTGATGCGAAAATCAAACCATAGTTGGAATTTAAGGTTACGCTTTGCTAAAGGATTAACCATTTGGCTAGCATAGGACAGCGATAGCTTTAGAGGCCCCGAGAGTTGCTGGGTCTCTAGCATCAAATATCCGAACTTCTTGCTCTCTAGTCGAGTAACAGAAAATTGGTGTATTTATGGACTCGCCGCGGTTGTGCATCTAATTGTACAGAATCGGTTGCAGGATAATTTAAATTTAATATATCACCTTTTTATTCTTCATGCGGTGATGTAGGTAATAAATGCAAATTCAGGTTTTTTAACTTTTAGGCTTTTTAGTCACATAAAGTGTAAATTTGTTAAATAAATGTTACCTATCAATTATCACAACAGTAATATATTAATATAAAATAATAATTATTTTATACGCTATAAAGTATATACCTAATAAAATTTTAAATAAGGTAAATATAGATTATATTTAAAAGGTATCTATTGTCATTATTACAATGAAATAAAATCATAAGGTAGAAACACCATAGTCCACAGACTTTTTAACTTTTTAATTAATATATTTACTATTATTAAAGTTATAAATAAGTATTAAAAGAAAAACCAACAAAACAAATAAATGAAACATGTCAAAGTAAAAAGAAAATATTATATTTAAGTTGAACCATAAATATTTTAGTATTTTCAAAAGGAAAATAATTCCGGTCTATCGATATTTCGCTCTAATAATAATCACCCAGTCAGTAAATTATTATTATTGCAGGAGATGTAAATTTTATTCATTTAATTTTTCTAAGTATATATCAAGAACGAAAATTTAGTAACAATTTTATTTAGACAAGGTACCTACTTATAATATTAGGGACTAGAGGTTTTAATTTCGGAATAATGTCATATAAATTAGATACGTTTTTTTTTTGACAATTTAATAGTAAATCCATCAAAGAAAACTTTCTATAATGTGCGGGCTTGCTGATTTATAGGAGGCGAATCCCAGATAGCATTTATTATTCCACGAATGTACATTTTGCATTCCCAATGTTCTAATTGCATTCTGTACTTGCCATGTATGTTCCCTCAACATTCCCATATAAATAATATTTTCACATATACAATATGATTATACATACGATATAAATGGAATATACAGAAAAGTTTATATTCACAGTCGCATATACTGTGTACACGTATCAGGGAACGTTCTTCGTATATGTGTTCATGTACATCGTATAAACATTCGTCAATGATTTTATCTGTATAATACAGGTATATTTTTTGTAGAAATATTTGCATCGCCCGAGCGCCGCGCCGACAGTAATATCATCAAAAGTTCAGCACTTTTAACGCGAACGCTGATTGGTTCGATTTTTGAACTAATAAAAATAAACCTGCATCACAACTGATGAGACAGCAATGCTAGTTTTATAGCACCTATCTACCTACCTACCTACAAAAATAATAATGATATTTCTCTATCTATATAGATTTGATTTAAGTACATTTATAATCATCCCCTGTGCGGTGTATGACGTTTTATAAATTTTAAATCGTTCGTCAATATTATTGTATATATGAAATATGTTATAAATTTTGAATCCAGACTTTAGATTTGTGATCGAATATTGAATAATAATGAATATGAAATATTAAATAATAATGAATGAAATATTAAATAAGAATGAATAATAACCCTTTTTTAATTTATGTACTGTGTTCAATTAATTAGTAACTATCTCGGTAACTATCGGCATTTCTTAAGCAGATAGTTCAGACTTAGAATGGGTATTTAATTACTTTTTATCTTTTATATTTAGATTTCCGTTTTCCATGTCATTACAATCCCCTTGTAGAATTTTTTAAATGCGCGCCACGGTCCTTAGGTTAGTGCGCATGCTCCACGGTCAGTCACGATTCTGCTGTCAAATGCAAATGTCGATTTCTTCAATTTGTGTTTTGTTTTTTGTTTTCCCGTGATTTATTAATTAGTCCAAGTATACATTAATTGCATTGCAGTAAGTATTTTACAATTATTGTATACAATATAACTACCACATAGTTTTGTTGTCATTTGCAGATATTTTATATTTAGACACTAACGTTTAATGTGTATCCCTTTGTACATATTATACTAAGCATACCACCTATATTAGTTATAATAATTACGGCGTTTGTAGGTTTCGATTTTTAGAAAAGAAACTGAGGTGTCTTTGTAATGGTCTCGGTCCACGAAAAGGAAGCTTGGTGGTCACCATTCAAACAATTGACTGATCATTGAAAAACAGGTGAAAATGCAGATGAAATGTGAACACTTTACGGGGTGTTTAAATCTTATTTTCAAGAAGGTAGGTTCGATCTATTTCAATATTAAGGAGCTTTTGTTTATTTAAATCACAACCATTGGATTTGATTACAACATACGAGTTGTGATAGGTATTTACCTATTTGTAGTAATTTGCTTTATACCTATTTCAGAGGATTATAGAAGAGCTGCAATTAATTGAAAATGGCAGAGATCTGATGTACAGAGTGAATAAAAACAAATCAAAGGACTATGTACAAAAAGCACGTCAGATGATATCGAAGAACATATTGGAAGCTGTCGACTTCCCAAGAAATTTTGTCTTTACTAGAAGTTGAAAGAAGATAGGTATGTTGTTCTTTTAATAACTCTGGTAGGCATTTAAAATCAAGTACCTGAAATTTCGAACGTTCACTTGAACGAATTTCATATGAAAAAGAAAAATTAATAAAAGCCACACTTCGATTTAGGTGTAAAAACAAGTATTGTGGATATTTATTGTCAGCAAATGTGGCAATGAAGTGTTTATGCCTAAATCGATATGTGGTTTTTATTAACTTTTCTTTTTCATCTAAAATTCATTCAAGTGAACGTTCGAAACTTCAGGTACATATAAAATCACACGTTAAACAAATCCTCGTCATAATATGATACTCTCAACTATGACAGCGGGTACCGATATTCCTGATCTTTGACCTTTCATATCTCAAAAACTGGCGATTTTCAGATATTGTGCCCATGAAAACTTTTGATCAGGATATTATGAAGTACAACATACTACATTTTCAGCCCATTTGACTGTACCTTCTTTTCCATTTATTTTGTGCCCGCCGTGTCCTTTCTCGTATATACAAAAAAATGTTGAGTATTCTATAATTAACATTTTTAACAAATTGCCGGACAACATAAAAAATCTCACTTTAAAAACATTAAAACTAGAACTCAAACGGATACTAATAAAAAAGGCTTACTATACGGTGGACGAATATTTCACTGATGTTTTAATACATTAATAAAAAACTTACTTTTGTACTCTCAAACTAGGCTGTTCTCAAATTTATCATTGTATTGTATTGTTATACCATTTTAATATTTTAACCAAACATATTTTTATCCAAACTAGGCATATTATCTATTTTAAAATTAACTTTAATTACTGTTGTCGTCCTCTATTTATTTTCACTGTTACCATTTGTTAGTGTTTCAATTTTATTATGATATGTATTTTTTACATTAATATTAACTATATTCTTTTTTCTGTTGTATTCTCTTAATGTTTTTGACGTGTTCTACATCCAATGAGGTATTGTATGTAAAAAGGAACAAATAAATGTATCTATCTATCTATCTATCTATGATAATATCAATTTGTTTAATTTATGTTTGATCAGTTTTATTTTTTCTGTAAGATCTTTGTAAGATGTTTTTATATTTTTCAACTTTATCATGGCCAGTTTTTAAAGAGAAATAAGTACCTATTCAAATATAATACAATGTATTTTCTTTTGTTGTTGGACTAGCACGTGTATCTCCTCCTCTGGACAGGAAGGAAATACTTTCTTAAAAATTGGAAAAGCCAAAAGAAAGTATTCAGCCAATAGGATCAGTCACAGATGATGTGTTGAGAATGAAAAGTGGACTTTCGCAATTACAAGTATCACCATCGGCAACACCTGGACACTTGGTTTTGAAAATGTAAGCCCTCCAATTTTTACTATTTTTTACTTACTGACAAAAAATCGTTATAGTAAAATATGACAGTTCATAAGTTGCAAAGAAAATTTTTTTGTTAAAAAAAATCTGAATTAAAATTTTTGTCACAATTGTTTTTTATTATTACAATTCATTTTTGTAACAAAAAATAAAAATATATTTAAAGTAACACAACTGTTTTATTCATACCTCTTCCTATTTTATAATTTAAGATGCATACTTAATTGTTACAACAATGTAAAGTAATTACTAAAATAAAATCATGTTTTGTTCTTGGCAATTTAAAACACGATTTGAAATAGATAAAACTTTAAGGTAGTGTAATATGATCATTAGATTTTTTCATAAATAACACGTTAAATATGATTTTTAAGCTGAAGTTTTAGAGTGATAAATGTTTGATCCATTTTAAAATGGTTTTTAACAGATCTTATTAACGTAAAACTATTTTTTTTACATATATTCGTGGACCTTTGTAAAGTATTGTTATAGCAAATACAGTTTTATTTAAGTTTATTTAGCATTTGTGTGTTCCATTCAATAAAATTTGATGAATAAAACATTTGACTTTAGTGGAAAACTGATAGTAAAAACAAATTTTCTGTGCATATATTCCACATTTACTTACATAATATTCTTCACAAGGAATATGAAATGTGGAAAATTAGAGTAAGTACCTAATAATTGACTGTAACAATTAAACTTTAAAATTAGATATGGGTCGCGTGCGCGTGACGTCACAATCTGAGACCTTAGGAAAAACAAACAGAAATTCTTTAACTGTCAAATGGCAACTGATTGAACTTTTTGTAATATTATTGTTTCTATGTATATTATACATACAAAATGACAAGTTTTTGGTTTATTATTAATTGTGGAAGTGTGACAATCCAAAACAATGCCAGTTTTGATAAAATAACCTCAATTTACAACCAGAAGAAGTTAGAGGTTAAAATACTGCAACTGATTTCAAACAATTAAAATGAATGATTTTACGAGAGTCTTCCAAGGATTTTTTTAGTGGTACGTTGTTGCATATTAATGTAAGAATTTGATTTTTAACGTGGGTTTATGTTGTAGGAAAAACAGCCGTATTACAAGACCATCACGATACATCCAGTTTGGGCATCCTCTCTTAAAAAGGAATACAATTTAAAACCCATATGTGAAACTGAAAGTGCTTATAATAATAATAACTGCTGCTCACATGAGCAATAAACAATTCATGGTAAAGAAATTAACATTTTATATTGGTTTGTCAGTATTTTTAATAATTATTTCTTCTTTAAATTTCAGTTGAGCGAAAGGTGTGTAAAGCTGTGCCAAAGGAGAGAAAAGTGCAATGGTAGAAATTGTTTTAAATAAAGTACACTCCAAGAGGAAGCAGGCTTCATAAAGATATTTGATAAAGTAGGTGCATAAATTAAGAAAGGAAATTCAAAGTACCTGCGGCCGTCAGCAAGTGCATGATGCAATGTGCCCTTTCAAAGTATATCGTGTGGTGTTCAAAACTCAGTGTTGGACTATTGAACACTGAAAAAGTTGAAAATTAAAACTCTGAGGTGGTCTACGGTCAGTGAACACATAAGCAAAGTCTGACTCGGCTTTGTTAGTGTTGAATTGTATAGCTATAAAAGCCCTTCGAGTTAAATGTTACTTATTGCTTAGATAGATATTACTATAAAGTATATATATTATGTTGTTAGGTACCTACATTACAATCATTTATTTTTTGTTACAATATTAACCTCTCTTATAACTTTCTTGTCGATTCTTCTTAGAAGCACTAATGGCCCTTGGACAATAAATAACTTATTTAGTAAAGATATTTTGTTTTACTTTCAGTTACAAGTTCGACGTAACTGACAATTTCAATTTACTGCTAACAATATATAGTAGTAGAAGTGATAAATAAAATATAATAAAAAGAGTATATTTAATAAAACGATAATGAACAAATGAATTACATAAAATTATGAAAGACATTACATAACGATATATGAAAAATAAAATTTTTATAGAAATTACAATGGATTGTATAGACGAGAAGAAATTATGCACGTCTTACTACATACTTCAAATAGTTTATAGCACATCAGTCTTCATTGCTTAATTTATATGGTGTCTTTTTCACAAAATTTATGGCGGTTAATACCTTGATCATAGCCATGTTTACTGCTAAAAAGGAAATACTTCCTCTCTCAAGTAGTGGACATGTTTTGTCTAAACTAGTAACACATTCACAGTAAGTACTAAGAAACCATCTGAATCTGGAGTCAATGGCTTTTTTCATGATGCCACGACTTAACCTGAAAAATGTATTTGTATGTTAGCAATTATTTCTAAAGCAACATTTAATTAGGCAAGTGTATATGAAAAGATTGGTAAATCATTGATAACAATTCTTACCTTTGCAACAAGGTTTCATTCTGTAAATTTCTTGCAGAGTACTTCTTTCACATAACCATAAACAGCTTTAAGACTTTTAAATGCCTTGAACTCATCCTCCTCTCTATACACTTCTCTCAAAAACCAAGTAATTCGCAGTATCCCCATGTGTACTATTTGGAAATACATCAATATTTACACTAAAGCATTTTTTTCTCAAAATATAAGGATTTAATTCCATGACAGCAGTATACCTAACCTCTACATCATGAGACAATTCAGCAAAATACGAACTAACCGTCATCCTGTCGAACAAAATTGAGCATATAAAAGTAATAAGAATAGCTGCAGATGTTAAATAATCCAACATTAAACTTTTAAATGGCACAAACACAGTAATACTGAACATATTCAGAATGAAGCAGCGACTCATCAATGATTACAATAAGTAATAAATTTTTATAATAATTAAACTTTGAAGAAAATACATGACATGAGTGAAGTACTTATAGCTGCCACTGATACTTAATGTTCATTCCTACAATATACATGCATCATAGATTTATGATCCATGTGTAACATACCAGGCACCTACGGCTTAATTCCTGCGAAGGTAGTACTCATATACCATGAACATGCAGTGTACATTGTGAATGTAGGATGGACCTTTCTCCTATATACCTCATGTATCTATCAGTATGTCAATATACGTTTCTGGTTCATATCAAGTTCCGTTTTGGTCTATGGGTACGTTGTAGGAATCTTATTCGTATATCGAGAGGCGGTCATCTGTACGTCTCTCTGACATTCAGATTTTCTACACGGAATACAAAATGAATATTCATTCTTAGTTCCATGGGTACATAAAGTACGTTCCGAGCACATGCTCTGAATGTAAATATGCTATCTGGGATGCCACGTCTAAAAAAAATTGTAGCTGAAAAAGAATCAAATTTTGAGAAGAAAAGGCTCTATGCAACTTACCTTATAAATTGACAATCTTTAAGCTATAATGACTTGAAAATTTGGCTTTACAAAAGGGGCATTTCAAAACGGTTTTTGTAAAATAACTCGAAAAGTATTACATTTAGCGAAAAAATGCTGGGAGAAAATGAAAAAACTAAACAGTTGTAAAGTTAGGCATTTACAGTCTTATTCATAGGTTGCCTATAATACGTTACACATACCTAAATTCGAATAATTTTAGAAAGTTTTCAAATAATAATATATGGTCTAAACTATTTTAAATATTTTAGGGGAATTATAGATTTCCCAGTAGTGACAAATTGACAAAAATCTTATTTGTTCACATATGAATTTGAACAAGCTAAAAACGTACTCTTCGCCAATTTACTTCCACATTCAGTGGAAGTATTATAGTAACGACAAAAAAATTTTTGAAAATTTTTATTATTCAAATAGGCTTAGAATGTCTTAAGTTTGAACGAAAAAAAATTCTGCCACTCTGTCGGTCTGTAACTTATTTGTGCGCACGATTACTCTGGAACCGTTTAAGATATTGACTTGAAATTTAGTACACGTATGTACTTTAACGGGATCTGGAACTAGATTATATTTTTATCTTATTCCGTCGTAGGTTTGGGAGGTAGAATGGGGTAAATAGGTAAATGAAGCAGGTAAGATTCCATAAAATTGGTATTTAGTGTATACAAGAGAAGCTAAGGTCTCAAAAAATTTTTTGTCATTAGCCACCCCCATTACCACTTTTACCCCATTATTAAAGGGGATGAAAAAAAATGTGATTTAGTGTATATACAGGAACCAAAAGCCTCAAAATATTTTTTTGTTTAATCCACCTCCACTACCACCCCCCACCCCCCACTATCGTTATCGTTATCGTTTTATGGGTTTTTGGGGTAGACGATTTCAAATATATTATTAAAGTTCTATAAACAATTATTTCCACATACGAAATTTGTTCGTTATGAGAGACTTAGATGGAAAATCAGGATGTGGAAATAGTGATTCCTTGGACAGCGGTTTTTATATAATTGTTACACATTCTACGGGATACTCTTCGTAGTTTTCTTGTAAATAATGTTAGTTTTTGGACATCCTAAATTTCGTGATACCATCTTTGTTGTGAAAAAAATTATATAAAAAAAAAATGAAAAAAAAAATATCCAACCTGTGTGGGATTCGAACACACGATCTTTGGATTGCAACGCAAAACTTTGGCCGCTGCACCATCATATATTGCTACGGAAATTGATTGTTTGTGATATATATCTTTCGACAATCATACATATTTCAACTCGATTCTATGAAATTAGTAAATTCATAAAAAAAAAATATTATGGAAATAACATTTCGCAATATTTCTATTTAAGTACAAGCAACAAAAATTAAGGAAATATATTTTTTTTAAAATTAAATAATTAATAACTTTTTTATTTACTGATCGATTTTCTTCAAAAACAATAAACTTACTTTCCAAATTTCAATACAATCGGACTTAAGTTATCGTGCTTACAAGAAACGTGACGGACGGACGGACGGACGGACGGACAGACGGACATTTTAAAAGTTGTTCAAAATTCGTTCACTAACACAATGACATGAAATTTTTTTCTCTACGAGCGATATTTACGATTTTAGAAATGTGCCGATCAGATACAATATACACTCTTCGTTTTTGCGAAGAGTATAATAATATACCCTTATTAATGTTACCATAAAAATAAGTGGATAACATTTTTTGTACATTGAACATATATAGGAAACAGGAACATTTTAGGGCAATTCAAAAATATGCATTTCATCTTTATAAAAACATATAAAATTGCTTTGCATAAAAATGGGAAAATCTACCCGTCCACTAAATTAATATTATATTGATATTTTTCATTATACTCCTTTTAAACAGGGAAATAAAAATCGGTTAATGATGAGTAATTTACATTTTTGAGATATTACTAGCATTCTAGAGAAAAAACATATAAAAGAGAGACAAAGTGAAAAGTGTAGCAGGCACCTTTGTCGGTCGCTTTGTCTTTTAGCTACTTTATCGGCAAGCTCTTCCATTATATCATTTGTAACTACAATATATAGTCTATGCAATAAGAGTGGACAGTAAAACAAAAAATGAGTAATCAAAGGAAATACTGAATAAACGTACCTGAAGCGGCACCGTTGTTTACTATGTTCTACCACAGACCTGTATTTAAGATTATTAAAAATTTTCCGCTTATAAGAGATGAATTTTTACTCTCTTTAGAATGCGTATGGCGGATTCGACGCGACGCGTCGGAGTGGGCGTGTCGCTATAGTCTTGTTTGCACGATCTCACATTTCTTCACCGTTCATTTCTAACGAAACGTCACACTGTCGTCATAAGGAGAATACCCGCATCTGTAAATTGTCGGTTGTCGAGGAAAGTAACAAACGTGTTTGTACTTTTCTCAACTATTAAATATTAATTCAGAAAATCAATTTCATTCTAAAAAACATCAGATACTAAATGAGGAAGAAAAAAAAAGTTATTCTTTAAATAAATAGTGCTTCTATACATACAGCTTTTCTTTTTTCTGCCTCATTTAGTAACATCAACATCAGATACTAAACAAAAATCTTGAGTTTACGAAATGTTATTTTTAAATTTAGATTAGGTTACGCACGTCAGTTTTGACAGATGTCAATTTTTAGGTTAATTTTTTGTTAAACGAAAATTTAGACAATGTCACTTTGGCAGATGTCAAATTTTTTTGTTAGAAAGTCAATAGGCGTCTGAATTTAAGATGCCAGCGCCAAAGTGGAGAACTCGTGAACTAATTATAGGCCGTTTGTTTATTTATTTGACGAATACTTATATCGATTTTTTTCTGTTTATTGATATTTTTGGCGTTAAAAATAATAACATTAATAATATATTACCTAAAGGTTTGCAAGATTTTGTTGTAAGTGATTTGCAAGATGTTAATGGCATTATTCAGCAAAATTCATATTTTTTTAGGTTATCTAGTTTCTCCCTTGAAAAGTACAGTTTCTTCGACATAAACGGTGTCTGGCTAGTTAAATATTAATAAACTTAAATATTTCTTTAAATTTATGTACAGTTGTAGTTTAAATAACTTTTTTTTTCAGGAAACATGAAGTGACATTTAGGTTAAGCATATTGCAATGTATGCACTATGCACTAAAAATGTAAAAATTCTAAGTGTGTGTATGAAGGGGAATATGTTTTAAATGCAGGACATATTATTTTGTGCGGTACAACCCAAATTCAACACAAAACTTAATAAATGTGTATGCTCTATGTTTACAAACAAATGTCAGATCAAATACCCATGAAATTAGTGGTACATATTGAATATAGGTAACTGAAAAGATATTTATTAATTCTTTAAGTAAAATAAATGAAACAGTATTTTGTAAAATATGAAATAGAAATATTCAAGGGTAAAACATAATAGTGCATGGTGCAATAGTATATATTACTTTTATAAATATACTGAAATTGCATATATTTACTTATTTCAAAAATTTCACTTACAATGTGTGATTGTTCAGGCCATTATTATTGCTACTCGGGCCCCTCGGGCCACGGTTATTTGCACCAGCTTTTTCCCTCTCAATGCCTGGTTAAAAGTGTCTACATACAAAGAGGATATGCTGTGAACATTGTCGTGCCAACTCAACTTTCACGAGTTGTCCCTGCAATCTACAAAGGATACCGACTAGGTTGGCTCCAACAAATTGTATCTTGTGTAGCCCCTTTAAACGCTATCATATTTTTAATAACTTAGCATCTCAGTTTATCATTATTTACTTATTGTTGATATCATCGTACACTAAAGAGACAATGACTGAAAGGCCTATAATTAGTTTGACTATAGACCACCAGGTGGCGTACTCCTTATTTTCAGACGCCTATTGGGGCAAAATGTCACTTTTGACAGATGTCAACTTTTTTGGTCAGACTTTTTTGGTCAGAAAGTCAATTGGGGCAAATGTCACGTTTGACAGATGCTATATTTTTGGTTGACAGTTGTCAAATTTTTTGTTTAGTTTTGGGAATGCCATTTGCCACAATTTTTCAGATATTTGGTTAAAAAAAATGACGATTGTATGTTAGTTATTTTGAAATATTAACATTTCATGCCAGACTTGCAAGTTAGCCAAGTTAATTTTTATCAAAATTTATCAACTACCCAAACTCTACAAAAACGACGCTAGGCGTCGGTCAGCGTCGAGACGTAAAAATGTAAGAATATGAATCTAGGTATCAAAATTTATCAAATATACAAGTTTTACAAAAACGACGCTAGGCATCGGTCGGCGCCGAGACGTAAAATGCAAGAATATGAATCTATCTATATCAAAATTTATCAAATACACAAGTTTTCCAAAAACGACGTTAGGCGTCGGTCGGCGTCGAGACGTAAAAGTGCAGGAATATGAAAGTAGGTATCAAAATTTATCAAATACACAAGTTTTTTTAAAAGCGACGCAGGGCGTCAGTCAGCGTCGAGACGCAAAAATGCAAGAATATGAATCTAAGTATCAAAATTTATCAAATATACAAGTTTTCCAATAACGACGCTAGGCGTCGGTAGGCGTCGGTAGGCGTCGAGACGGAAAAATACTAAAATATGAATCTAGGTATCAAAGTTATCAAATACAGAAGTTTTCCAAAACCGACGCTGGGCGTCAGTCGGCGTCGAGACGCACAAAAGCAACAATATTACTGTAGGTACCAAAATTTATCAAATACACAAGTTTTCCAAAAACGACGCTAGGCGTCGGTCGGCGTCGAGACTCAAAAATGCGAGAATATGATTCTAGGTATCAAAGTTATCAAATACAGAAGTTTTCCAAAAACGACTCTGGGCGTCAGTCGGCGTCGAGACGCTAAAATGCAACAATATGAATCTAGGTATCAAAATTTATCAAATACACAAGTTTTCCAAAAACGACGCTAGGCGTCGGTCGGCGTTAAGACGCAAAAATGCGAGAATATGAATCTAGGTATCAAAGTTATCAAATACAGAAGTTTTCCAAAAACGACGCTGGGCGTCAGTCGGCGTCGAGACGCAAAAAAGCAACAATATGAATCTAGGTATCAAAATTTATCAAATTCACAAGTTTTACAAAAACGACGCTAGGCGTCGAAACACGGAAAAACAAATAATAATTATTATTATTTGAGGAAATCTAGTCGCCCTTCCCTCTATCTCCGATATCAGAGAGGGTATGCTGGTAATACCTACTCGCTACGCTAGGCATCGGTCGGCGTCGAGATGAGAAAATAAATTTCACCCCCGACCTCCGATAAGCGATATTTGAAATTATTGTCACTATTCCCAGACAAAAACTGACATATTTGAATAACAAAAATATCCATGGCAGTTATCCAACAGAAATAATAATTTATAAATAAAGGATGCCAAACAGAGAGGGAAGTTTTGTGTAAATACCTTTACCGATTTTTTTTTATACCTTAAAGGATATCTATTCGAATTTCAAGAATTCTACTTATTTTTCATGTTAACTGGAATTTTATTCATGAACAAAATTATTTTGGAATTTTTGTTCTTTTGATTCCCGAATTCTAAAATATCAGTCAACATCTTTGACAGTACACACAATTCAGTCCTAATAGATTGGAGCATTACCATATTTATTTATAATCTATAAAGTGCATTTTCAATTAACAAACTTGCCATGATTTTTTAAACCTAACTGGTATAATTATCCATCTCAATCAGATTTAGCTAAATTATCTTGAGAGTATCTAAAACTTAATAACATACAAATTATTATATTTCATTATGTAATTTAAATCATATCTTTACTACACAATTCATCATAAAATAATATCGGAAATATTCTACTACGGCTCTGCGCGTGTATATATATGTTTGTTTTTACGATTTTATGGCCTGCTACCTATTAGACAATGTCCAAACTAAATTTCAGTTGCGTTTTACCGACATCATAACATTCATAACAAACAGCGACTAATGTGTAACCCCGCTAGAATGGCAGTCGTATGCATTGCATTATTTCACAGAAAATTTGTTTAATTATCGTTTACAAAAAATATGTATTTATGTGGTTTAAACATTACATGAAAATTATGCTAAATATCCATGCTATTATATGAAGTAATAGTGTGATGATTTGTGTTCCCGGTGTATTTTATTTCTGAGAGAATACGGTAGAGAATTTCGGTAGAGAATACGGTACTTTATTTAAATATTTGTCCAAAATTCCCAAGATATTTCAGTTTCATTTTTCTTCGGATAATACTCCAAACCTTTAGCTAATTATGTGTGTAGGGTTTTTTAAATTTAATTTAATATTCTCCACGAACGATAATATTGTATCACGACGTGTCCTACGTAAACAAACACGTACCTAAATTCTAGCCTTAATGACATTCGCTATGGTAAATTCCGATAACCAATTTTTCTCTCATATATCTATGAGATATGGGGCATATGTGGGCTCAAGCTACAAATGCCCCAAAATATATAGGGTGGCCGGAAAATGACGACAACTTCGACCTCCATCAAATCGCTTATTTCAAATGGAACATACTATATTTTATAAGCCTCTCTTCCCATTTATATTACCTTTCAACCTAAATATACATCCCTATAGCTAAAATGTACGGTTACTGCGTTATTTCAAGTTATTTATAAAATTAACATCGATATTGTAACGTGCTTACACCCTTTTTGTAAACACCCTGTATCGTGGGTTCGGAAATTATAACAGCAGGGTAACACTAAACACTAGTTTATTAACTTACTTAATTACAACAATAACTACTTGGCTAATAACACACTGTGTACTAGTTGATCACTTTACTCTCTTCTGATCTTACTACTCTTGCTATCTAAACTGAACTTTATCACTGTGTTTACTCTCTGACCATTTCAACTGACAATTAGTACTGCACTAACTTCTCCCCTTTTGGTTTACTCCATGCCTTATATACCTAAAGATGACAGATCTAGAAGCTTCTCTGATGACGTCACCATACTCTAGACAGTTCCAGAACAGATATGTCATCACTTTAGACTTTCTAATAAGTTCTTTCCACATTCAGACATCCGAACTACTGAATTCTGTGCCTACTTTTCAGTGCAACCAACATAACCTTAAATCTTAAGGGGTTGCAACATATTACACTGCCCCCTCCTTAAGCCTGAACGTCCCGGTCAGGCAATTCAGTTTCCTTCACATACTTCGCCAGTCTATCCAGGTGTACGATCTTCATCTTGGACTTTTTACTTCGTTGAATCCGATAGACGACATCATTAATTCGGGTAATGACTGAATACGGTCTTTCCCAAGGTGGTTGAAGCTTCGGGGACTTCCATTCTTTCCGCTGTGGGTTGTACAGCCAGACCCGATCTCCCACCTTGAATCCTCCTGTACTGGCATTCCAGTTTTGGTAATCTGTTCTCGGTCATTCTTTAGCTGTTTTCGACTTTCATTCACATAGTTGCTCTCGGATAGTGGTTCCTTATTGGCAGCACAATTCTTGCATTTTCGACACCAAGCCTCCACATCCTGGCGAATATTGACCCAATAGAATCGTTCTCGTACTTTACTCAACGTCTTGTTTACTCCAAGGTGTCCGCCGGATGTTTCATTGTGCTCTTTCTGGAGTACTTCTGGTACACGATACCTGGGAATCACTAAACGCATGGGAACCTGCTTCCCATCCGGGCTTTCCCATGCTCTCCTCAACAGCCCGTCTACAACCGTAAGTGAACCCCATTGTGACCATAAAGCCTTCACTCCTACTCCTTTGTTTGAAACATCTTTCCATTCTGGTCGCGTTCCTTTTTCTTTTGCTTGCAATATAGGTCCAATTTCCGTATCGTCCAGTTGCTCTTGTCTTAAAGCTTCCTTTGTCCAATTCTCTGGAATCTCTTTCGTTTCGCTTACATAACCTTGTGATGGTAAACTACTTGGGATTCTTCGAAGCTGGCAAACCTTTATTTCCCTGGGGGCATCGCTTTCACCAGCCAGCTCTTCTTCAGTGGCATGTACAACCTCAGTGTTCCACTGTTGACAATCTCGTCTTACTTGCCCTAATTTTCCACAGCTATAACATCGATTACCACCACTTGGCTCCCCACTGCTCGGTTGCTTGCTTTGCTTCCCTGAAAAACTCTCCAGCAATTGCTTTACCATTCTGTGCAAGTCTCTCAGTAAAGTCTCCAGATTCTTTTTGTCCCAATACGACTCTTCGACAACTGCGGCATTTACCTTCTCCGGGCTTTGTTGTTGACAGTCTCTCTTCTCAAGTAGCATTGTCACATACCAGGTACATACTAGTTATATACATCAGAAAGACATGTATTTTTAATGTATATTCATAATTTATTCACGTATATTGTAGGAATGTGAAATAACACATACACCTGTCCGGCATATGTACGTCCATACCATGTGACAGGCATGTACACGTGGATCTAAATTTCACGTAATATGGACGAAAATTGAATATAGTGATTCCTATTTGTCTATGGTACTTCCTATGTACGTATTTTTCATGTACCACTGACATGCAGTGCACGTAACTCTCACTATATACTGGTTGTACTTCCTATGCATACTATTTTCATGTACCAGGTATATGTAATAAATATTCATGTGTATACATGTACGTCATAGGTAGTTCCTTTTCTTGTTTAAATTGGCAGTACATGCATTATGTACTTTTTAGGTTTTTTCCAACTCCTATATAAAAACTTAATTTGACTGTTCAACACATGCGCCATGTTTTTGGCATTCCCAAAAACATATAGCGCATGTGTTGAACCGTCAAATTACGGTTTTATATGGGAGTTGGAACAAACCTTTTATATCTCTATGACAATAAGCAGTTAGGCTGAAATACACTTTTTTTAGTAATGTTAAATTAATTGTGAATTTTTCAAAATTAATTTAAACAGCATTTCAAAAGTGAACTTCGGTCAAACTGCTTCTCATATATGCAGATGAAATCTGCCTTTATAATAAAATAATACATTGGAAATAAAATATTTTATTGCATATATTAATACATAATTTACAAAACTAAATTAAACTAAAAAAATAAAATAAAATAAATATATTATAATAAAATTAAATATAAATTGTGACAAATAATAAAAATAAAAACATTATTGATATTTTCCAGTGAATTTATGCCCCAGCTTCTCTTTACAATTTATAAATATATCAAAAATAAAGCAAAATAAATACAGGGTGTCTCAGGAGTATGGGGTAATATTTCGGGAGCGTATAGTTTGGATCAAAATAGCACTAAAAGTACCTGTAATTTTTTTTCCCTTAAATGTTAAATCTTCAGAAAGGATTTTGCTGATGCTCCCAAACTGCTCTATCGATTGTAATAAAATTTAGTCAGCATACATGTTATGTAAGTCTGTGATTCAGAAATAGAGCGCCTTTCATACCTTCTCTAGGAAGCCAGAGGTGGAACATCCCTAATTGCTGACGTAAATTGAATTATGAAAGTTGAGGAGACATTTTTGAATTCTCTAAACAATTAAAAAAATATATATTCTTGTTTGTCAGCAACAAAGTGGCCAGTTTTCGAAAAAAATCAATTTGAATAAATGGTTTAAAATACATTACAGTAGAGTGATTTTTATCAATTTAATATTTTTTTGTAATTTAAAGATTGCACCTTCTTTTTCTTATTTATAACCAATCCTGAAAAACTTAGTGCTATTGGTTGTACTTTAAAAATTATTTAATGAGAAAAAACACAAATATCGCTCCACTATAATGCATTTTAGACCAAGCAATGAAGTATTCAAATCAATTTTTCTTAAAAATGAGTCACTATTGATGTAAAACAAGAGTTTTTTTTACAAAATTATTTAAGAAATTTAAAAATGTCACCTCATATTTCGAAATTTAAGTTGTCAGAAATTACGGGTAAAAAGCCTTCCTAGACAAAATATGAAAAGCGTCATATTTCTGAATCAGAGATAAATAATATGTATACTGTTCAAATTTTATTACAATCGACAGAGCAGTTTGGAAGCTATCAGCATAAAAACCTTCTTGACGATTTAATTTTTAATGGTGAATAGCTTCTAAGGGGGCGCCCTAAGAAAAAATTATTTTAATAAGGTATTTTTAATGTTACTTTGACCCAAACTATACCCTCCTGAAATATTGCTCAATACTCCTGGGACACTGTATATTATAACAAAATCAAAAATTAATTTTATTTGATAAATAATAAAAATAAAAACATTTATGTAGATTTTCCAGTGAATTTTCTTTATAGTCCAGCTCCTCCATGTGATCTCCTAAAAACAAAAAACAAACACTAATTTTTTTACATTTATACACATATTTTAATCAAAGGGAGGAAATAATTCTTATAGTTTTTTCTCACAATCGTTTTCAATGGATTACCGGTTTCGAAGTGCTTCGCACTTCATCATCAAATCTTAGAGTTAACGAAATAAGTATAAAGACTAACAATTTCTTAACATTAATATGAATTTAATAAATTTCTAATGATTATAGAAGAAGAACTGAGTACTTATATCGCAAATGTTGGTTGGCTTGAGGAATGGGGGGCTTGGCGAGTTTGCCACTACCTGCAGAGGTAGCACAATGTATCCATATGAGGTCTAAGGACACATGAACGTAAACTCTCCTCTCTCCAAACAATCCAGAATCTAAGCACAACATATTCATTTTATATATGGAACAGTGTATATATTTTGCGCCCCCCTAACAACTAAAGCAATAAGTTACTCTTCATAAAACCTAGTTTAATTTGGAATCATCAAAAGTAACGTAAAATATACAGAGCACTCGGAAAGTAAGAAATGGTCAAAATGTTGACAAGAAAACAACCCTTATTTTTTTTATTTTGTGATAAAAAAACAGTCAGTAGAAACACAAACTTATTTCAGATAAAAGTATCCTTAATAAATAATCTCAAAATAACCGCTGCCCAAGGAATCACTACTTCCACATCCAGATTTTTCATCCAAGTATCTCACAACGAAAAAATTTTGTATGTGGAAATAATTGTTTATGGAACTTTAATAATATTTGAAATCCTCTAACCCAAAAACCCATAAAACGATACCCCTCATCGGTAGCGGGGTGGGGGTGGTGATAGGGGGTGGTAGTGGAGGTGGATGAAGTAAAAAAACATTTTGAGGTTTCTGGTTCTTGTACACACACTAAATCACAATTTTTTTTCATCCCCTTCAATAATGGGGTGGGGGTTGTAATGGGGGTGGCTAATGCCAAAATTTTTTTTGAGACCTTAGCTTCTCGTGTATATACTAAATACCAATTTTATGGACTCTTACCTGCTTGATTTACCTATTTTCCCCAAATTTACCCCAATTTACCCTCCAACCCTTCGACGGAACAAGATGAAAATATAATTCTTCTAGATCTCGTTAAAGTACATATGTGTACCAAATTTTAAGTCAATATCTCAAACGGTTCCAGAGTAAACGTGCGCACAAAAAAAGTTACAGACAGACAGAATTTTGTTTTCTCGCTTAAACTTAAAATCTCGACGTTTCATGACATTCTAAGCCTATTTGAACAATAAAAATTTTTAAAATTTTTGTTGTTACTATACTTCCACTGGATGTGGAAGTAATTAAACATCACTCTACATGACTGCCGCCAACTTCTCTATGCATTTTTTAAGCCTTCTCAATTTTGACATTTTCTTACTTTTCGAATGCCCTGTTGATATATTTTTTATTCTAAACAACTTAGAAGTTAACCAAAATCAATAGTATCTTTTTGTCGTAATGGTTCATTATTTGTTCCATTATTTGCAACGGGTGAAAGTAACAGATTATTCTCGAGTCTACCTGGACGATTATTATCCGATTTTGTTAAAATTGAGCCATTTCCTAAATTATTATTCAGATTAGGTATTACTAACCTCAAAAGTTTCAATTTCTTGTGACAGTTGTGACTGAATAGTTTCAATATCAAAAATATCTGAATTTAAATTAGGAGGATTATCAATAATATAACTAGCTTTTGCGTTATTATAATTAATGAAAGCCAAAGACATATTCATTCTCTTATATGCTTCCTGCCTAAAGGCCCTCTCCAATCCGCTACATTTTTAGACATGCTGCTTGCGTACCTACTATTTTATGTGCTAAAATTAATTAATAGTAAAATATACTTGCCTTTGAAAACGAAAATGTATATTTGTATGGTGTATTTAAACTGTAAATTTTCTAAAAGCACTTCATTGCTACAATGTACACAACACAAAAAATGACAAATGGCCGCTGGCACTGGCCGAAGGCAGAAGCTAAGCTAAGCGAATCGGCGCGAGACAATGACACAATAGGTATGTTCATTTGTGAACCCAGAACTCTCAGCAAAGTACAATGTAGTTTATCTCCCTCTGCCTTTATGTTGAATATAACTGTGTTTCTCTTTTTATCTGATCAAAGCTGCCAGAAATTCCTACAACTGAACATACCTAATACATGTGTATATCTTGATGGGCGATGACGAATGATGATCAGATAATTTTTCCTCCATCTCTCTGATAGGTTAAAATTGATCACATGTAAGAATAGTTTTAGGCAGGATCGTAAAAATGTGTTGACTAGTATAAAGGCTATTAATGACTAAAATTACTTTTTTCTTAAATGAATTTATTTATTTTATTTTATTCTAATTTTGATTCTTAAAGACACACTATATTTAAAAAAAAAAATGTAAAATTTTATTGCTGACCAATAACAATAAGTGTCGCCATCTTTGGATTATTTGCAATATCAGTTTAATCATGCCAGTACCGTAGCAGCAAAAGAAATTGTGTCAACCATGCTACTTTCATTTCTTTTAGTTATGTTGAGAATTTATACCATAAAACACTTAAAGAGTATGTTAACTTGGAATATAACAATAGATCACACAACACTTCACAAACGTTTCGCTAACCAAGTTAGCATTTTGTGTCTTCATTGATTAAATACTAAGTTTTTCTTCAGATAATACCAACTTGGCTGGCGAAATACGTGTCGAGTGTATTATACAGTGTATTCAGAACTAATTACAGCCGAAATTATTTAATTTTAGCAAATGTCTATTCAAGCATGTACCTACCATGTGATAGGTACATTTTAAAACAAATGTACATTCATCGTTCACTTTGTAGTGTAGGGTGTAGTACATAGAGGGATGTCTATACAACGTTCAATTGTGTATGTACCGACAACATACATTTAATAGCGTCAGAATTACTGCACGTCTTTATAACATCATACGAATATCCATATTTGCATATTAGCTTATGTATGCTATATGTATATTATATAGTAGTACATATCAAATTCATCACGTTATTTTCACATTTTGTATCACTGATGTATATACATAGGATATCAAATGCTACGTGGGTTAATATGCCCTAACTTGCCGCACTGATAGCACTGGATACGTCCGTTTGGTTTTGCTCCACCTTGTTGCTTGTCCTGTCTCATTTGAGAATCCGACTTGGCCAGTAATTGACTCATCATTTTCTGCATGTTCTTCAGTATAGTGCTCATGTTCTCTTGATCCGCATGTGCCTTTTCAACGGTCACAGCATGCACTTCTGACCGTGGGGTGTCTTTAAAGGCAGCTTCTATTTCGACGGCACGAACCAGAGCCTCGCTAATACTTTGGTACCGCGTTAGCCTCAGAACTCGCCTGACCTCTTCGTCCCTTATGCCATCTAAAAAGGCCCCGACGGCTAATTGTTCTTGGAATTCTCTTGGAGCACTCGGATATGCCAGGTGTGCCAGTCTCTCTATCGCAGCTTCGAATTCTTGTAAGCTTTCCCCAGCCTTTTGTGTCCGTGATTTCAGTTGAGCCTGGTATACTTGGGCGAGGTGTTGGTCGCCATATTTCAGGTCCAATGCAGCTTCCAAAACTTTGTTTTTCCACTGGGATAGTCTGAAGTAACTCTGATGCTTGGCCCCTTAGTGCTAAAACCAATGCCATGGCCTTTTCCTCATTATCCCAGTTGTTTGCACACGCTGCTGCCTCAAACTGCCTCTTGTACGTTGTCCAGGAACTTTGGCCGTCAAAAGAAGGAGGTTTTAGTCGCTGACCTGATGATACCACCTGCTGGCTTCCTCTATCTCTCAACTGTCGTTTAAGCCGGTCTATTTCTCTTTTGACTTCTTCTTCAAACTTGTTTACTTTCTCTTTAACTTGACTGACTTCTGTCTCGACTTCACCTACTTTTTCTTCTACCTTATTTATCTCTTCTTTGACTTCACTCTTTAATTCTTCGTTGGCAGAAATGATAGCGTCCTGCTGTATTTTCATTTGTTCATTCAGAATTTTCCTTAATTCTTCTTGGCGTCTTTCTTGTTCCTCTTTCTCCTCTTGACGTCGTCTTTCTTCTTCCTCTTTCTCCTCTTGACGTCGTCTTTCTTGCTCTTCTTTCTCCTCTTGCTGTCGTATCTTCAGGTCTTCCATCATTTTCTTCAATTCATCTTTTTCTTCTTGACGTCTTCTTTCTTGTTCTTCTTTTTCTTTCTGACGTCTTCTTTCTTCATCCTGACGTCGTTTTTCTTGCTCTTCCTTTTCTTCCTGGCGTCTTCTTTCTTCATCCTGACGTCGTTTTTCTTGCTCTTCCTTTTCTTCTTGGCGTCTTATTTCCTGGTCTTCCATAATTTTCTTTAATTCATCTCGCTCTTCTTGACGTTTTCTCTCCTGATCTTCTTTGTCTTCCTGCCGTTGCTGCGCCATCATTTTTTGGAATTGTTCGAATAAGTCCTGTATTTGTTTATCGGATGCCATACTTCTTGTTGTTACGGGCATACGACGAAATTAAAATAAAATAAATTTAACTGTCACGTCAATATCGGTAATGGAACTTTCCAGACAAATCTCGAAATAGCACGAAAAAGTCTTATCCAGAGTCTTTTGACACTATCCAGTTCAGAGAATTTACTAATCTCCACTAATGTCCAAATAGAAAAGTTCTAGTAATTTTCACGCACTAGCACAAATGAGTCTTTTTCAGTGTCTCTGTCACTATCCCGAAAACGCACTTTTTCACAGTTTTGAGTCCAAAAATAGTTCTTAAACAATGTCCCGTAAGTTAATCCTCCGTGTCACCACTAATTCCCGAGAAGAACACTGTAGAAACCTCTTCTTGAACAGTCCAGAAATCTTCTGTTATAATTCCGCTTCTGACACCAATTGTAACGTGCTTACACCCTTTTTGTAAACACCCTGTATCGTGGGTTCGGAAATTATAACAGCAGGGTAACACTAAACACTAGTTTATTAACTTACTTAATTACAACAATAACTACTTGGCTAATAACACACTGTGTACTACTTGATCACTTTACTCTCTTCTGATCTTACTACTCTTGCTATCTAAACTGAACTTTATCACTGTGTTTACTCTCTGACCATTTCAACTGACAATTAGTACTAACCACTAACTTCTCCCCTTTTGGTTTACTCCATGCCTTATATACCTAAAGATGACAGATCTAGAAGCTTCTCTGATGACGTCACCATACTCTAGACAGTTCCAGAACAGATATGTCATCACTCTAGACTTTCTAGTAAGTTCTTTCCACATTCAGACATCCGAACTACTGAATTCTGTGCCTACTTTTCAGTGCAACCAACATAACCTTAAATCTTAAGGGGTTGCAACATATTACAATATCAACAATAGTGTGCCATGCGAATACAGTAATTTACAATAATTTTGCAAAAGAATCACAGTAGGTTCATTAAAGTTGCTTAAGGTGAGTCAGGGATGGTAAAAAGGTTGATTTATTTGTGTTTTGTACTCTCTCTGGAAAAAAAATTAAATGTGCACAAAATACAAAATAGTATAACATCAAAATAATTTCCTACTGAGAGAAGATGATTCCATAACTTCCATTCACAAGGTAGTGAGTCCAAAACCGTCTTATTTTTATCTCAAAGTGTTGCATTGTTTTTGTTGAAAATATTAAAATTTATACAAAGGACCCCGCAGAAACCTTAGGTAAATTGGCTCTCAGTCAAATTGTCTGAAATTGAGATATGTTATCTTCGATTAAAGAACTTATATCTAGATACATAATTGTACTGATTTATATGTTGCGGAGATAGTTACAATCTAAGGCACTTCTTCCCATAAGTTCTTGATTGGCTAGTCGATCTATTCGCGACCGATTCGGGCACGATCGGTTCAGTTCGATTATCATAATCTCAGTTTGACACTTTTGACAGTATCCGCCATTAATGTTAATAAGTGTTTTTCGATCAAAATGTGGTGAAGAAGTCTTTTTATTTTAAGTTGTGATTTGCTTAATACCTAAATAATGTTCTCTATTCATATTTACACAGTTTTGTGACAATATATTTAGTGCAAAGTGCTGTGCCGTTTTCAGAAAGCAGTTTAGAAAAGAAGAAAATCGATCGTTCCATAGTCGTAACATGATGAAGTTCAGTTTACAGTTATAAAGTGAGTACCAATTAAATTTTGATATCCTTTCAATACATATTTATCTTACTGTATTATTTTACTGTAATATCGTATGCCTACATCACGTTGTATAATGAGCCGGTAATGCAGGAATTGCAATAATTCATTTTAATGAAAATATTTACCATTCTACACATTTTCTACACACACAACGCCACTGTTGCCTATGAGATGTGATGTTCATCTATCCATTTTAATGAACATATAATATGACTATGTTAGGAGCAAACAAGGTATATAGTGAAAAGATAGCCTGTTATTTATCTAGATATAAGTTCTTTAATCGGAGTATGTTATAGATTATGAGGTCCTGATCAAAAGTTCTTATGGGCCCAACCCAAAGTAACGACTAGATTTTGACTTAGAGATGAGATAAAGTTCACTGATTCGCAATTTTCATATAACTTATAAATATTCTTTAAATACATATATGAATATTTTATGAGTTATATACTATCATATATTTTCTAAAGCATGTTTGGTAAGACTCTGAGCATGTCAGAAACAAGCCATGGCATATCTGTGTAAAGTTTGTTAACCATTTGTAAAGTAAATAAAACATCAAACTTAATTATTAAGAGTACAATTTATTAATATCACTCTACGTATATTCATTGCTAGCATAATACTAATCGGTGAAGTTTAGTTTCAAGATGCTCTACAATTATATCTTAAGAATAAAATCTTGATAAAAAAGTTAAATCACAACATAAAGAAAAATTACAAATATTAAAAAATACCCTACGTCTTGTGTAATCCCCAAGACAGGCATTACAGATTTTGTTGGGCTATCAAACGTGTTTGAGCATGTCTGTAATGTCTGATCATGTTTGGAATATAGAACGTAAATGAAATAAAATGTCACGCATGGGGTGCTTGATTAATGTGTCCCTTTTCCACTTACAAGTAATATTTGTGTCTATCGATTATCTACATCATTGAAACCATCGTTGTTTAGTAGTAAAGTTCTTTCAGTAGCGTCTAATATTTGGTATAGAAGAGAAGTTGGTGAATATCTGATATTTTGTTGATGCCGAGCAAAACCAAGATACCATAAAATACTGGCAATATGACAACATGTACCTAAAGTCCTTGCTTCTGATATGCAAGTACAGTAAAATTGGATTCTCTTCATCGTAATTGTGTTCTCGTTCTGTATTATAAGCAATCCATTGTTGATAAACTGTCGCATTTCTAAAATGTGAATGCAGTCTAAATCTTGCAAAACCCAGCACCAGTGCGTGTCATCTTCCCTGTTTAAATTATTTTGAATATATGACGGTACCAAATATAATTGATATGCACCAACAGTTAGATCTTCCAGGTATTCAAGGGAGAGTTCAGGAAAGCCTGAAAGTTGATTTTGCTCAAGACGAATCCACTCAGCTGCCTTTCGACGTTATAAATATTCTGCCTCCACGCGTGCCTAGACAATATTTACCTCTTCAGATCTCTGTAATAAGGTTATTGTTAGCTCTGCATTTGCCTCTTTCGTCAGTACAGGACCATGAAATCGATTAATTAATACACCAGCTATACGGTAAAAGTCGCCAATATGAGCTATGTGTGTCATTCTTATTACTTGTGCAAAAAAATTGAAAATACTTTTAATATGACCATTTCGACTTTCTACAATGCATCTAGTTTTTGTTACTAACCTGGAGTTATCGGCTTCTCTGGTCGATAATTGACGCTGTCCTCTTTGTAGTAAGTGTGGCATGTGGTACCTTACATCAAAGTGATCGAGTAATTCTGTAGCATCTCGATATCCACGGTCTACAATAAGAATATCTCCAGCCTGGAAGTATTCCTGCATCCGATTAATGTCTCGGTCAAATTCAGCTCGCAACAGTGCTGCATCATTATTGCGACTATCGGAAAAGTAAGGTCTTTGAATGTCAAAAATTTTGTCATCAGGTGGGTTTCACTAAATGATACCCTTTAAATGTATAAAAGGATTGTCTTAACACTCTAAAGTTTCTGCTCTTTTCAATTTTTAGATAGGTACATGTTGCCAGTATTTTATGTTATCTTGGTTTTGCTCGGCACTAACAAAATATCAGATATCCACCAACTTCTCTTCTATACCAAATATTAGACGCTGTCGAAAGAGCTTTACTACTAAACAACGATGTTTTAAATTATGTAGATATTCGATATCTAACCTCAAAAAACATCTCCAGAAAGCCGGTTTTTCGCTTTTATGCTCAAATGAGCAGTTAGAAATTGTTTAAATATGTTTATTCCGTAACCTCATAACGCCATAGCCTCATATCATAGTAACCCCGTAACCCCAAAACTCCATAATACTGTAAAGGACTAAGGACCGGTTTTTACGTTTTTACCGGTTTTTCTTGAGGTTAGAGATGAAATCCGAGCTAATCTGAAAATTCTGACTTCGGATTCAAATTGAGCGGGTCAAAATATATAAGGATACATTAGTCTAGTCCGCCGGTCAGACCACTTTGTTTTGTGGGCCTGTGTTATTTTTATTGATGTACAGAGTTTATCAACGGAATAGAAATAGTTTCCTTTTAAATAGTTTTTAATCTCGTTTGAAATAATTTGTAGGTAGGCTTGCGCCTAACAGGGCGTGCAAGGCGTGCACCTCTAGCAAACGCGTGCTACTGGGGGACGCAAAATAAAAACCTTTAAACTAGCGTTCTTAAAGTTGGCTTAAAATTAAAAAAAAAAATAAAATCGAGTGAACGACCACGTAAACCAATATATATGATGGAGTAAAAAGGTTCAATGATGTGAACGCCAACTTCCTCCATATAGTCTGCAGAGTGAAGATGCGCCACAAGAAAGTATGCATACGGCGGGCACTCAAATTCTTAGATGCGGAGCTGTTTGTAGTAGTCTAAGAATTTAATCTTATCTGGAAGTAAATTAAATAGATACACACTTGCACAATAACAGGAGTTTTTAAATTTATTTGGGCCATATTAATATTATTATCTTAAATAGGTGAAAGTGGTTCGTCCATCTTCTTAAAGTTAATCAAGTTAATCCATGCATCGTCTATTACCAAAAACCAAAACTATTCACTTGCAAGCAAAACTGACTGTTACTTCGATGTACTGATTGAAAACTGCCAGATAAGCCAGATAAGCAGAATTTAGGTACTATGGTTGGAGAAAATTCACACAAATGGAATTTATATGGTCGATGGAGTAAGTGTAGGGGTAGTGGCGCTTAAATGTAGGCTATCCGGAGCCCTAGGCAGCACTATAACCATCTTCTAAATAGAAATTCATGCTGTAGATCTACATACCCAGGAATATATAAACAAAGGCATCATGATGGCAATGATCTATATAGCCAGCCAGGTAGCATTCAAGACTCTCAGGTCCTATAACTCCTATACCTTTGAATTTATAGTTGTTTGAGACTACAAATAATCTTTGAAGCAACTGACAAAGAAAACAAGGCCACCTTGATATGAGTGATGCATCTTTGTACGGAAATACAAACTTCTCAAGAAGCTAAAGACACACATATTATTCTTTGAAAATAAAGAAAAAAGTCCAATATTCTTAGAATTCTAACCGAAGGGTGAGATATAGAGGTTGAAAAATATTTCTTCCACGGACAAAGCTAAAGGGCATAGCAGGATAAGCATGTAAAATCTGCCCCCAAACAAAATTTTGTTTGTTATCAACTGTTTGAAGGGGCTTACCATAAATATGATTTTCTCAAAATTTCAAGACTGCAGCAGCCATATTGGAGGAGTGGTGGGGGGTTTTTTGATTTTCGTTTTTTAAAATTTTTCTCGGATACCATTGTACGAAAAAATCCGAAAAAATTCACAGTTGTTACTTACATGTTGGACTATTTACCCAATTTTTTTCATAAGTTTTAAATGCAAATTTCGTATGCAAAAAAATTGCAAATTTTTGCATACAATTTTTTGGCACTTTAAGAAAGAAGGCCACTCTGAATTTTTCATCGTAAATTACCCATTTATCAAGGCCTATTCTCAAATTATTTTCATATTTTTAAAAAATGTGGAAGATAGTTAAAAAAACCAAAAACTGCATTACCGACCATACTCTTATACGCACCTCACTATCATTTGGACGCATGTCTTGTTAACAAATATACAGGATGTTTCATTAATAATTGGACATACGCTAACTGGAAAATCCTTAGTCCAAAATATGAAGATTTAACCTGAAACACTTAGATAAAATGTGCCCTCCTTACTGAGATACAGGGTGTCAAAGTTTTTTTCTTTTTTCTTTGGTAAGGAAACATTTTTTAAGCTAAGAAACAATAATTTATGTATTACGCTTGCCCGTGGAGGACACTTCATGAGCTATATCTCATGATGATTATTTTTTCTCTTTTTTTTACGAAACGTAGTGGCACTTTTGACTAGAAAATCTCATGCAGGAGTTATTTCTACGTAAAAAAAGGTACACTTAATAGAACTTGATAATTTCAACCATTTTCGAGAAAACTGCCGCATAGATCTCAAAAATTATTTGAAAACACGCCCAATTTGAAGAGGAAAACCGCTGCCCAAGGAATCACTACTTCCACATCCAGATTCTCTATCCAAGTCACTCACAACGAAAAAACTTTGTATGTGAATATAATTGTTTATGGAACTTTAATAACATAATATTTGAAATCCTCTACCCCAAAAACCCACATCGGTAGTGGGGTGGGGGGGTGGTAGTGGGGGGTGGATGAAGTAAAAAATATTTTGAGGTTTCTGGTTCCTGTACATACACTAAATAACATTTTTTTTCATCCCCTTTAATAAGGGGGTGGGGGTGGTAATGGGGATGGCTAATGCCAAAAATTTTTTTGAGACCTTAGCTTCTCTTGTATATACTAAATACCAATTTTATGGACTCTTACCTGCTTGATTGACCTATTTACCCCAAATTTACCCCAATTTACCCCCCAACCCTTCGACGGAACAAGATGAAAATATAATCTAGTTCTAGATCTCGTTAGAGTACATATGTGTGCCAAATTTCAAGTCAATATCTTAAACGGTTCCAGAGTAAACGTGCGCACAAAAAAAAATGTACAGACCGACAGACAGACCGACAGACAGACCGACAGACAGACCGACAGACAGACCGACAGACAGACCGACAGACAGACAGAAATTCTTTTTTCGCTCAAACTTAAAATTTCGACGTTTCATGACATTTTAAGCCTATTTGGACAATAAAAATTTTTAAAAATTTTTTTGTCGTTACTATACTTCCACTGGACGTGGAAGTAAAAATTGTATTTATTGAAAAGTGTGCTTTGGTGGCGTCTTAGTTCTGTCATTTACGTATAATTTCATTAGTTTGACATTTTGACAGAACTAAGACGTCACCAAAGCACACTTTTCAATAAATACAATTTTACTTCCACATCCAGTGGAAGTATAGTAACGACAAAAAATTTCTTAAAAATATTTATTGTTCAAATAGGCTTAGAATGTCATGAAACGTTGAGATTTTAAGTTTGAGCGAAAAAAAAAAATTCTGTCTCTGTAACTTTTTTGTGCGCACGTTTACTCTGGAACCGTTTAAGATATTGACTTGAAATTTGGTACACATATGTACTTTAACGAGATCTGGAACTGGATTAAAATTGATATTTATTATATACAAGAGAAGCTAAGGTCTCACAAACATTTTTGGCATTTGCCACCTCCATTACCACCCCCACCCCATTATTAAAGGGGATGAAAAAAATTGTGATTTAGTGTGTGTACAAGAACCAGAAATTTCAAAATATTTTTTTACTTCATCCACCCCCTATCACCACCCCCGATGTGTGGTAACGTTTTATGTGTTTTTGGGGTAGAGGATTTCAAATATTATATCATTAAAGTTCCATGAACAATTATTTGCACATATAAAATTTTTTCGTTGTAAGTGACTTAGAAAATCAATTTTTTCGTTGTAAGTGACTTAGAAAATCTGGATGTGGAAGAAGTGATTCCTTGGGCAGCGGTTTTTTCCTTTCAAATTGGGTTTGTATTCAAAGAATTTTTGAGATCTATGCGGTTTTTCTCGAAAACGGTTGGAATTATCAAGTTCTATTAAGTGTACGTTTTTTACGTAGAAATGACTCCTGCATGAGATTTTCTAGTCAAAAGTGCCACTACGTTTCGTAAAAAGAAAGGGAAAAAATATTCATCATCAGGTATAGCTCATGAGGCGCCCTCCACGGGCTAGCGTGACGTAATACATAAATTATAGTTTCTTAGCTTAAAAAATGTTTCCTTAACAAATTGGGAGAAGATCGGTCAAGAGGTAGTTGAGATATTGCAAAAAAAAAGAAAAAAAATTTGACACCTTGTATCTCAATAAGGAGGCACATTTTATCTAAGTGTTTCAGGTCAAATCTTCATATTTTGGACTAAGGATTCTCCAGTTAGCGTATGTCCAATTATTAACGAAACATCCTGTTTATTTGTGAACAAGACATGCGTCCAAATGATAGTGAGGCGCGTATAAGAGAATGGTCGGTAATGCAGTTTTTGTTTTTTTAACTATCTTCCACATTTTTTAAAAATATGAAAATAATCTGAGAATAGGCCTTGATAAATGAGTAATTTACGATGAAAACTTCAGAGTGGCCTTCTTTCTTAAAGTGCCAAAAAATTGTATGCAAAAATTTGCAAATTTTTTTGCATACGAAATTTGCATTTAAAAATTATGAAAAAAAATTGAGTGACAACTGTGAATTTTTTCGGAGTTTTTCGTACAACGGTATCTGAGAAAATTAAAAAAAACGAAAATCAAAACAAAACCCACCACTCCTCCAATATGGCGGCTGCAGGTTTGAAATTTTGGGAAAATCATATTTAGGGTAAGCCTCTTCAAATAGTTGATAACAAACAGAATTTTGTTTGGGGGCAGATTTTACATGCGTATCCTGCGATGCCCTTTATCACACCCACGTACTTTCAAAACCTATAAATTCTTAACCGGTGTATCTTCGTTATTATAAGCAAATTTGTAAATATTAGCCACTTACGGTGTAGTGGGTCCATGAATGATGGATATGGAGTGGGTGCGAGTTTAGTATACTGTCAGGAGTGTAACGACACTCCTGGAAGATCGTTCCCATACGCATTCTAAAGTATCGCTTGGCTTTTGGGGGCCTCGACTCGCGATTCTTGACTGTTTTATTAGTGGGCACACTGTATAGTCATACTGTTTGAATATTATTCGTAATGTACAGGGTGGACCAAATTAGATGGGATTTGGGGTTTTCTTTAAACCTATGGCAGATAGGCAAAAACCAATATAGATGTCCTGACCTCGATTTTCGAGAAACAAACAATGGCGCAAACCGCGATCGTCTATTTTTTTCGACTAACGAGCTATCGTTTTTTGAAAATTGGTATTTTTGGATGACCTCTAGATCTCAATTACCAAGTGTGGAATCGAAAATCGAGTAACATATTCTTAAGACACTTTTTCTTAGTAGAATCCGTTGCTGATAAGAAGAAAAATATGCATGCCTCAGTTTTGGAGATATAGACATAACTTGTGTTTTTTAAATGGAACACCCTGTAAATTATTTCATTATTCGATCACAACTTAAATTAGCTATTCAACAATATCATATGTCATATTTATCTCTAGAACGTTATTAGAACGTCTCTATATATAATATTTTTTAAATAACCCCAAAGCCAAAAGTCGGCTGGAGTTATATCGGGAGACTAGCTGGCCACAAAATAGGACCATTATTTCCTAAAAATTATACAATATTATATTTTATTAATGTCCAGTTAGCTAAATTAATTATCAGTTAACAATTTAGTTAACTTAGCTTACTAGACATTGATAAACTAATCCTGAGTGATATATAGATACACATTCAATCCTCCCCAAATTGAGTATTTAAATAATTTCGTGTTTCATTTGACGTATGACCTGGGCCATCGTGTTGGTAAATTAATCTTTGAAATTGTCTTACATATGTCTACAAAGGGCTTTATTTCTTGACGTAGAATTTTAATAAAATATACCAGATCCAAATCGTCCTTGACGATTAACTGTAGCGGATTTTCATGAGCTCAGTGGTGGTTACTATGCTGACTAAAAATTCCTGCTTACATGGGCCTCGTCTGTCCATATAATTGTTCCTTCAAATCCTGGCACTTCATTGCAGTGACACAAAAACCACTGGCAAAAATCGAGACGCCTTTGAAAGTCGTTTAGGTATAGATGGTGACTAATCCTAATTTTGTAGGGTTTGAATTTGTTTTTTTTTTAAGCGGCGCAACACAGTTGTTTTTGGGATTCGTAAATGTTCCTGTATTTCGCGAGACGATATATTAGGATTTTCTCTTTGTTACAGTATATTTTCCCATTTGGTAATTGCTAGAATTTTAGGTACTAACTTTACACTTTAAATTGTTCGTTGTTTTCATTGGTTTAAAAACGTTTTGTTTCGCATGAGAACTCTTTTCTCATAATTTGTAAATAGTTTTTCTTTTGTTTATACAAATTAAATACATAATACAAACAACAAATGCATCTCTGTTCTAATTTTTTCTCATTTTCAGTTAGACTTGGGCAAAAACTAGGCTCAGAACTATTAAATCATGTTGCAACTGCCTTGTAACATTATTGCACATATGTATTTTGTTTGTTTTTACCGTAAATCTCAAAACTACAACCTCTAACTTTGACTGAAAGAACGTAAACGACATGTAACTTAGCGCATGCAGCCTCGCGGCGCCGAAGCTTATTTTTCGAGGTGTGCTAGCGCTTCCCCGTTCGTTCAATGTTAAAATGTCAAAGGACCTTTTTTTGTTGCAAATTTTGTCTACTTTCGAAATTTCTAGGTACCTTTTTCCTAAAACGAAGAAAATGAACCATAAATTTTTTCAGGTAAGGGTCTCTAATGCCTGGAGTATATGATATTAGCTACTTTTAAAATACTTAACCACCAATTTAATGCAATTTTTGAGGAATAATGCCGTTTGTAAAAAAATATCATTATTATAAATCGAAAACTAAGTTTTTAATTTAAATCACTGACGTATTCATCAAATCTAATATACTGTGCACCAGTAACAATATCGCATTCTTTCGTGATGATGTGCCGCTCCTTGAAGGTCTATGGAGATAAAACCTTGCTAAAAATAACCTTCTCAACAAATACTCTTTCAAATAAATAAAACCGCATCAAAATCGGATCACCTGTTGAAGAGATATGAAGCCACAGATAGATATAAAGCATACGCGTCAAGCGTATAATACCCAACACCTCTCCTTTTTGTGTCGAGGGTTAATAAGTATCTCAAATACTAATATAGATAATTGAATAATATAACACATCATTAAAAAGAGGATCATAAGAGGTATCAAAATCTCCAGAATATAAAAATTAACGAATTGCGGTCGAAATTCACACTGAAAACTACACAATATATTTTTAAAACATGCATTTAATAAGGCCTCTGCTTACGTGGATCAACGTGTATGTTGTACGACTTGAATAAGTTTTCTCTTATCTGGTCTGTAAACTCATTTAAATCAATTCATCATATTTTGGTGCAGGGACCAAAACCGAAATTTATTTCGGTTCTGTTTCAGTTACGGTTAACTGACGTACACTAATTTCGGTTTTCGGTTACGGTTTCGGTTTTAAGAGCAGCGTTAATTTGGTTTTCGGTTTTCAAAGCAGCATCTGTTCAGTTTTCGGTTACGATTCCGGTTTTCCAGAATCTCACATTCCGGTTTTCGGTTTCGGTTATGGTTAGGAAAAATTCGTAATTACGGTGCGGTTTTCGGTTAAAATTAAATTAATGCTTGCAGGGACCGAAAACGAAATTTTTTTCTGCTCGGTTTCGGTTACGGTTACCTAACGTACACCATTTTCAGTTTTTGGTTACGCTTTCGGTTTTCAGAGCTGCGTTAATTTGGTTACGGTTTCGGTTCGGTTACGGTTCCTGTATTGGTGAATAAAACTGAATAATATGTTGAAATAGTTATTTATGTACCAAGGGTCCTAGTGCACTTTTTTGATCGAGCATACAGTTTACAATCCAAGGCCCGTAGGACCGAAGTTTGCAAGTATTCGAGACCAAAAAATCGCACGGTACGACCCGCGGTGCATATTATATTTTTCATCATACCCATGAATCATTAAACTTGAGAAGAACTGGTGGAAAACTATAATTATTTGAATAAGATTTCATATTTGCTAAGCAAGCAGCAAAGGAGGTGAAGCTTGGAATATCCATGGCAACCGTTAATAAAATAAATTTAGGACACGGTTTCCATTCAAATGACAACTACTGTCAAGATAAATTAAATCATATTATTATAATAGCTCTGAACATTTTCGAAAGTAAGATACAGCAAGTAAGGCTTGTCTGGATTTACTTCCAAAAAAGTGAAAACATTTAATTTAATACTTGTTATATAAAAGAGAATATTTTTCCAATTCACTTTATTTCCCTATAGACGTTGCCAATGGCAACAAGTATTTGGTACATAAAGCGTCAGTTACGATCCACAAAACAATGGAGGGAGATACTCTATGACGAAAACGTATTTTAAATAAAGAATACTCAATAACCAGGGCCGCTGATAAGGGGAGGTAGGGCGGGATAAATCCGCGGGGCACACGCAGGGGGCCCGGGCCTCCAGCTATATTACGTCATATAGGCTATAGGCATTCAGTTGTGCACATTTGGCGATTTTCAAAAAAAAAACAAAATTATGTAAATATTTCAATTCAATAAAAATGTATAACCATTAAATGCTCTGGTAGTTTTTTAATAAATTTAAAACTTAATGTTAAAAATAAAACGACAAAACCTTGAAAAAGGCAAGGGGCCCTCAATAATAAGCAGCCCCGGACCTGTCGGCGGCCCTGTCAATAACACTGCTATATTAATTTTCTTATTCTCTTAAAAGTTTGATATTGAAAAGTTTGTATTTGGATAACATGAACCAAAGCAAGGGTGTTTTATGCTATATTACACATTTACCTACTTACATTACCCGCTTGGCATAAAACTTTGTTGGATAATATTACGCCTTCATTTTCGAATACAAAACCACTGTCCATTTTACTATTATCTGTTGTATCAGTGACTCCTGATGAAGTTTCACATAAATCCGAGCACTCAGAACCATTATCCAGAGAGCAACTTTCTAACCACTTACTGCACTTATCTACAGTATTACCGTTAGACGCAAATTTTATAGCTTCGCCACAATTATTGCAAATTTTACCATGTTGTAAAATATTCTCGGATATTATTCCGGAATCCATGTTAAAAATACGTTGTGTTCTATTGTTTACTAAGCGGTGACTAATTCGCCCAACATTTTTCTTATCAATGTTAACACGATGCAGGTCCGGACTAGATTATATATGCGCTAATTTTCGCGATAAACTGTCGGATATATAAATAAGTATGTCTGAGTTTATGTTGATGTTTCATTACTATTGTAATATATATTGTTACTTTTGATTCAGATAAGGATGTACCTGAACGGTTAAGTAATGTGGATGCTATTAACGATTTTTTTATCAATTCCTCTAATAATAATGATGTTCCTAAAGATGAGTTAATACATTTTTATAATACCAATGTTAAAGAAGGCATAGATGATTTATTTTCTTTTGAACTGATTTCTGACTTAGACGTAATTAAAATCATTCAAAACATAAAATCCAAAGCTTATGGATATGATAAATTAAATATAACTTTAATGCATTTATGCTGTCTTTATACAGTTCCATTCTTAAGACACATATATAATGAGTGTATAAATACACATTACTTTCCTAAAGCTTGGAAAATAGCTTTAATATTTCCTCTACCTAAAATCAATCAACCTAGCCAATTGAGCCACCTTAGATCCATTAGCGTTTTACCTGTCTTATCAAAAATTTTTGAAAAAATCTTAGAATTGCAAATTAGAGAATTTGTGAATCTCAATAATATTCTACTATTAAAATAGTTTGGTTTCAGTTATGCTACGGCCCTTGCTGACGTAACTGATGACATCATTGTAGCTACCGATAATAATAAAATCAGTGTATTAGTATTATTAGATCATACGAAAGCTTTTGATATGATAAATCACCAATTACTTTTTTCAATTTTACACTTCTGTGGCTTTGAACGAAATTCCTCCAATCTAATTTTGTCAATCTTGTCGGATAGAATTCAAGAAACAGTACTTAATAATAATATTTCACAACCACTGATGGTAGTTTTAGATGTCCCGCAAGGAAGTATACTTGGACCGTCATTGTTTACAATTTTTACATCAAATTTTCACAATTCCCTGCAATACTGCAATTATCATTTATATGCTGATGATACACAGATTTATTGTTCATTTCATATTGAAGATCTACAGGAATATAGGAATTTAATTAACAACGATATAAAGAATTTGGTGTCAGTCTCTACTGACCATCTACTTAAAATTAACCCTAATAAATCATCTGCTATAATATTTTGCAATGACAATGCACGTGAATTTGTGTCGAGAGAAATGAATATACAGATCGGAAATGATACAATCGCCTTTAATAACAGCTCGAAAAGTCTTGGTCTTATTATTGATCATAAATTAAGATTTAAACAGCATATTACGAGTAAATTAAGAACAGTATATGCTGCACTAAAAAAGATATATACCCAGAGACGTTTTTAAGCATGGAAGTACAAAAAATATTATGTGATTCTCTAGTTTTGTCCCATTTTAACCATTGTGATGTTGTTTATGGCCCTTGTATTGACAGCATCGAGAACCAGCGTATACAAAAAGTACAAAATTCTTGTCTTCGTCTTGACTAGAATCTAGTACCAAGTTAAATATTTTTTAAAAGCATATTTAAACAACAATATTCACAAAAGGAAGACATAAAATACCTCACACGTTTTTTGACCACCCGGATATTTAAAGCAAAATTGATTTTCTTCCCATTGTAGTTGAAATTTACTAATAAGATACTCATTTAAAAATTATCTTTTATTTCTTATAAAAATAAAAAAACCGCTGCCCAAGGAATCACTATTTCCATATCCAGATTTTCTATCCAAGTCTCTCACAACGAAAAAATTTTGTATTGTTTATGGAACTTTATTTAAAAAAACGATATCCCACATCGGTGGGGGTGGTGATAGGGGGATGGTATTGGAGGTGGATGAAGTAAAAAAATATTTTGAGGTTTTTATTCCTTGTAATCACATTTTTTTTCATCTCCTTTAATTATGTGGTGGGGGTGGTAATGGGTGGCTAATGCCAAAAATTTTTTTGACTCCTTAACTTCTCTTGTATATACTAAATACCAATTTTATGGACTCTTACCTGCTTGATTTACCTATTTATCCCCCATTTACCTCAATTTACCTCCAACCCTTCGACGGAATAGGATGAAAATTTAATCTTGTTCCAGTTAAAGTACAAACATGTATCAAATTTCAAGTCAATATCTTAAAAAGTTTCAGAGTAGTCATGTGCACAAAAAAGTTACAGACAGACAGAAAATTTTTTTCTCTCAAACTTAAAATCTCGACGTTTCATGACATTCTAAGCCTATTTGGACAATAAAAATGTTCAAAAGTTTTTTTTGTCGTTACTATACGTTACTGTACTTCCACTGGATGTGGAAGTAATTTAACTAATAAAAAAACAACAAAAATAAACATAAGCATTCAAAGTACAGGGCGATTCAAACTCAGTTCTTATGAAGCATTTATGAAATACTGATCATATTTTACAATGCGGAAACTTAGAGTTTTAGAACATAAATTTATGCGCCTCATTTCAGACTACGGTAGGTACACCTCCCTCAGAGATCTCTACGCACGTTGTCACGACATAACCCCACTAGCGGTCTTCGTCCAGGAAATATCACAGAAATTCTATCAATTCAAACTGGGCGATAGTCCGCTAACACGCGATATAACACGAATCAGACAGCATAATGCCATACTTTTTGATATAAGACATTCCCTACCATACCAGGCGTTGCCTATCTTTCGACAACCTCCCTAGCCAAAACTTTCCTATACCACAACTTCCCTTTCACCACCTTTTACTTTTCACCACCTTTTACTCTCAAATCCCTTTCCACTCCCTCTATTCGTCTCCTTTTTGTTAATTTTGTTAATTTTTGTTCTTTTGTTCTTTTTTGTTTCTTTTCAAAATCTCCTCTCGACCAATAACCTCTTGAAAATCAAAACCTTTTAAACCACAACTTCCTTCGCGCCCTACCTTTCCGGAGGCAGGCTGACCACCGGACGAAGGACGTCACTAGTTCGAACGGGTTTTTTTCGTTGAGCTTTTTCCCGTATCAACAACCAGAGTTCTCTAAAAACAGTGCGCGATGTGCGCGCATTAAACAAAAACCACCAAGTGTAGCTTTAAGTATTTTAAAATTTCCACTTTAGTTATGTTCACAAATTGTTAGATTTAAGCTTTTCACGTTAAGCAGGAGTTCTAACCCCCTCTTAATATCTGTCGTTTTAGCTGGATTCTGACCCGCTTCTCCCGACCGCACACTTACCAGGACGCTGCGCCGTAGTTGTGTGGTCGGCTCTGGACCGGGATCTGATTCAGGCGCATAACTGTAACTACCAATTTAAAATAAATTTGATTTGATTTGATTTGATTTTGATCATATTTAAAAACTGAAAGTTTAGATTTATACGTTCTTCATAAGTACTGATTTATAGCGGAGCGGATCTGGTTTTGATATGAAACCAACTTTTTTAATTTTTTTTTTTTGACAATTCGGTTACACGCATTCTCTTTTATCATGTTATCAACTTAGTTCACCTTAATCACACGGGGTGGCGGAGGAATTCGCATTTAAAATTCGCAAAAACACGTTTTTCCACGATAAATTTGTTATTATTGACCTGACGAAAAAAAAAGTTGTAGCGACCCCTTATTTAATTCCCTATGTAAAGCGGGCTTAACGCTTGCACAGTGTCTCATAACCGATCAGCTGTCAACGGCAGAAGAAGAGAAGTGACTAGACGCGCGGGACAATGTCATACGTGCTTGAGATGTTTTCCTAATTTTACCTATGTTTTTCTTGTGTTCATTACACGAATTAATTAAAGTATGTTTGGGTGTAATTAGTGTTTTATTAATGATCATCCTACATAAAAGTGGCGCTCAACTGGGACTCTTTCTAACAAAAATGCTGTCAGAGTGTTTCGTGTCGAGAGTTAGGTTAAAACTTATGGCGGTACTAATGCAGGTTTTTGCGAAAGTGATCAAAATGGGCCAAGAAATCCAAGCAGTTGTTGTGCAAGAACTTCCACTTCTGTAAGGTAAAAGAGAGGATTTGAAACTGTAAGTAGAGCTTCTAGTTTCTGATTGCTGCAAGTTTTGAATAACTCACACGCCGTGTGCATTCAATAATTTCAAAGACATTAACTCACAGATTTTGTGCTTATTTCGACTAGAAAGACATTCTGAGTCGCCGGTTTTCACATTTATTGTGCTATTCTCATAAACAGTTGGTTTATTTCGACTAGGAAAAGACATTCTACGTCGCCGGTTTTCACATTTATTGTGCTATTTTCACAAACAGCTGGTTTATTTCGACTAAGAAAAGACATTCTACGTCGGTTTCACATTTAAATGAACTTTATTGTGCCTTTCGTTCGAGTAAAATAGACATTTTACATTGCTTTCATGAACATTCCGTGCTGTATTTCGACTAAGGACATTTTCGTCGCTGGTTACATGTTTCATGAACTCTCATGCATATTTCGGTTTTTGAAAAACATTCTACCTCAGATAAACAAATTCTGTGTGCAATCCACGAACATTTTGTGCGCGTTTCAAGTATTTGAACATTCATCAGACAATTGCAAGATTTATTTCATTTCACTAGACTTTTAGTGGTTCTGCGGATTTGTATGCAGTCAAATTTGAAAGCGGATTTTCATGCAATTAAAATTCTACAAAATTTTGCGAATTAATGAGTTACAATCTCAGGAGTCAACGTAACGTTTGTAATACATCAATTTCTGTCGATTTATCAACTGTAACAATGCCTGACCCAATTGTAATGACGGAAGAACAGTTGCAAAACCTATTAAAGTGCGTGACTCAAGCTTTGATTACTAGTCAACAAGCACAAGCTTCAATTACTAGCGGCAACTTTTCGAAATGTGCTTCGCGGTTTGCCGGAAACAAAGATGAGGACGTGGAAGCCTTTATTAGCGCTATTAATGTTTACAGAGACTGTGTAAATATTACAGAGGAAAATGCAATCAAGGGATTGCCGATGTTGCTTGACCACAATGCTGCAACCTGGTGGCGAGGAATCAAATCTACAATTTCCACTTGGGATGAAGCAGTAAAGGCATTACGACATTCATTCGGTTAAAATAAGCCGCCGCACAAGATTTTCAAGGAATTATTCTCCAAGGAACAAGGGGATAAAGAACCAACAGATCTTTTTGTAAATTCTGCTCGTGCTCTTTTAGCTCGCTTACCGAAAACTCCAGAATTGCACGCAACGCATCAGCTGGACATGATTTACGGTCTTTTAAACAAGAAGAATTCGATTTAGGTTACCTAGAGAACAAGTGACCTCTTGCTCTGAACTAATTGAGAAAGCCAGATCTATCAAGGATAGTTTTACCGAGAACAAGTCAACGCCACCTACTACATTGAAACAGAGTAGTGCAAATGATGACAAAACGGTACGTCTTCGCCCCAAATGCCAATTCTGCAAGAATTTTGGCCATCTTCAGGCAGAATGCCGCAAGTATGCTGCTAATCAAGGAAACGTTAGTCAGCCGAGTACCAGTCAAAACTCGCCTACCACTTCTGCTGGTATTAGTTGCTTTGGATGTGGAACGCCAGGTTACATACGTTCCCAGTGCCCCAATTGTCGTACTCAGAGTACTTCCAGCACGAGATCTCAAAGTACCAACAGTATTGGCTCTGCTACGATACATGCCTAGAGTATTGATATTTTCCTCACTGAAATTAACCTAGTTTCTACGATGTCTAGACCATTGGTACATGTTGAAATTGTAGGAAGACAGGGACTTGCCTACATTGATTCCGGTGCTAGAAACAGCATCGCAGGACACGTTCTTTACACACATTTCTGTGAATTGAATTTACCTTACAAAGAAGAGCTCCTACAGATGGTCCTAGCGGATGGACATTTACGTCGAGTAGTGGCGCGAATTTTCGAAACTCAAGTAATCTTGCAAGGAAGAAGTATACCAACTACATTCATAGCAATTCCTGAGCATTTAGACAGCAAAACCCTCCTAGGAATCGATTTCATTACGAGTGGACAAATGGTTTTGAACATACCCAAGGGTCAATGGTTTTTCAGTTGCTTTTGAATTTTTCAAGGAGCCTAGTACAACAGCCCCACCTTGTCCTATAGTTAGTGCTTACCAAACCGAATTTCAGCTCACTGAAAATGATGGCAAAAACCTAACTACAAGTGAGAAAGCACAGTTTGAACAACTATTACAGTCACATGAAACAGTTTTTGAGAAAAGCAAAGTGCTTACTCCTTATGCGGAGCATACAATCAAGTTAACGGATGAGACTCCCATTTTTCAACCTCCGTATCGACTTGGCCCTGCGCAGAAAGAAATTCTTCGTCAGGAACTTGACAAATTACTCGAAGATGAAATCATCGAAGAATGCGAAACAGCTTTACTCCAGGGGGAGGGAGCAGACGAGAAACCAATCGAATACGCAAGTCGTTTACTGACGCCTGCGCAGAGAAACCTGAACATAGAATATGTTCCTGCACGTCAGAACGTTCTAGCCGACACATTGTCGCGCCCTGTCTGCCATGACAGCAGCCAAGCCGAAACATGCGATGTCTGCTTCGTTATCATCAACCTTCCCGTTGATGATGCTAGAGCTGTGAGAGAAGAACAACTAACCGACCCAGACATAGCTCGAATAATCAACTGTTTTGAGTCTCCAGACCCTAACCCGGTAGACACTCACAGATGGAGTGACCGCGGTTACCTGATGATGAACGGTATTTTATACCGTTACTCCCCAGATCATGATGGAGAAGAAGCGCAGCAAGTCGTACAAAGAGTCAGATTCAAAAGGTACTCAAAGAAACTCACGATTCTCCACTGGCTGGTCACTATGGTGTGGAACGCACCCTACAAAGAATTATTCCTCGTTATTATTGGACAGGCATGCGAAGAGACGTTACCGCACATGTTTCTCAGTGTATAGACTGCCAACGGTATAAATCTTCTAACATGAAGCCATCTGGCTTGCTTCAGACCCCCGTGCAAGCACAAAGATTTGAAGTCATTGCAATTGTCCTTTTTGGACCTCTTCCAGAGACTCCTACTGGAGAGCGATGGATTTTTATCATCGAAGATACATCTACTCGCTGGACAGAAATGTTTCCACTTAAAGTAGCCACAGCCGAAGCCTGTGCCAAATGCCTAATTGATGAAATCATACTTCGTTACGGAACTCCTCGAAAAGTTATCAGCGATAACGGAAGCCAATTTGTTAGCGGAGTCATGCAGCATGTAGCCCAAGCTCTGGGGTTCACCCAAAGTCTTATCCCTGCTTACCATCCTGCCACCAATCCGGTGGAACGTAAGAACCGAGATCAGAAAACGCAACTTGCAATCCTCACGGCAGATGACCACACCAGCTGGAAGGACAAAATTTCCTCAGTGCGATTTGCCATGAACACATCCGTGTGCCAGTCTACAGGATTCACTCCAGCCTACCTAACTTTCGGTAGAGAGTTACGCACCCCCGATGATACGCGAAGAGACTTCAGAGCCATCATCGAAAGCGACAATTTTGTACTTCAGATTACTCCTTATCTGCGTACCATGGCGAACACTCTCAGCCAGGCCCGAGAGACTCACGAACGCCAACAAGACAGCCGAAAAAGAACTGCTGACAGCAAACGCTGTGATGTGACCTACAAAGTATCAGACCTCGTACTTGTCAATACTCATGTGCTAAGCAAAGCCAAAGCTGGAATCACTTCCAAATTTGTACCACGTAGAGATGGCCCCTACCAAATCTCTAGAATTGTGAGCCCGACCTCCTACGAAATAAAGTATCCAACAAATCCCACAGTACCTCTCGGTACCTATCATGTGTCGGCATTAACCAAATATGTGCCGCCTACCCAGGACACCCCGAATCCGGTTCCAGTTCATCCCATACGTCGTAGAGGACGCCCTCGACGTCAGTTGCCCCAGCAACCTGCTTCAGCAACGCCTATTCCAGGCCCACCTCCGGATCCAGGTTCCAGGACCTCAACTACGCCTAGTCAACGTTCCAGGCCTTTACCGGCAGCTCCTCGTCCGCAGTGCAACAGTGACGTGCCGCGCCGTTCTTCGCGAGTGCGCCGCGTCAAAAGTGTCGTGGACGTTTGACCCCCTTCCTTCGTTTTGTATCACACCCGGGGCGGTAGTGTGATCCAAAGGGGGAGTGTGTAGCGACCTCTCATTTAATTCCCTATGTAAAGCGGGCTTAACGCTTGCACAGTGTCTCGTAACCGATCAGCTGTCAACGGCAGAAGAAGAGAAGTGACTAGACGCGCGGGACAATGTCATACGTGCTTGAGATGTTTTCCTAATTTTACCTATGTTTTTCTTGTGTTCATTAGACGAATTAATTAAAGTATGTTTGGGTGTAATTAGTGTTTTATTAATTATCATCCTACAAAGTGAAATTAAAAATTGAAGATCTCGCGGAAGCGCATAATCTGTTTAATTCAAATTGGACGGTAACTTTTCGTGAAAAATTTTTTTGAAAATACTCGTTTTTTTGCCCTAACACTAATACACAAAAAAGTAATTCCTTAATTTTTTTACGAAAAAAAGAAGTTAGGGGGATGAGATTTTTTTGAGGTAGGTGAAATAGATAAGAATTTTTGAAGCCGGAGGATTGGGTTGGTGGGCCAATTAGGGGAGGGGAGGGAGGTAGGGAAAGGAAAATTATTCAAATCCCTCGAACTTTTTTCCCTGTCGTGCGATTTTAAAAGAGCAAAATGGAATTTGTTCGTTATTACGTCTAATATTTGACTGAATAATTTTTTTTATTTTTTTCCAATAAGCAACTTGTGGAATGGGAAAAACCTTTTGAATTTTTTTTAAATGCGTTTTTGAGTACGAAGGAAAGGGCTCAGAAGAGAAATTTTTTTACAGGTACGTGAGATTTTTTTATCTTTAATTTAAAAAAATATATATCGCAATCCAAGCAATAGGAAGGGAGGGGAGGGGGCATAATGCGTTTGCGCGAATAAAGGGTTAAGGAAAAGAGATAAGGAATTCGGAGCTTAATATTCGGATATATAAATCCTTTTTCCATCTTAATATTTTATCAGTCTACCCTTCATCAAATATTAAACTTATTATAAATAATTATTTAACACCGTCACGAGTTTTTCTGGCGTATTTCTCTAGTTTTAGGTATGTATTGGATATATAAAACAATTATTTTTCCGCTTAACTCGCTCTAACTCAAAAACGGCACAATGGATTACTCTCAAATTTTTATAGTCATATACCCCCAAACATGAAAATCCAATGGAGTTAAGTCAGGGCATCTCGCAGGTCAAGGAATTGGTTCTCCTCCTTATTTGGATACTCTTCATCCAGCCACCGACGTACTGTGATCCGAAAATAATAATAATAATTATATTTAAAAAAAAATACTTTATGCAATTTTTGAACACTCCTGATATAGATTTAACACCCAATAAACGGTGAATTCTAAATTTGTAATATTTTATAGAAACTTTTTAATTATAAAGGCGCCATGTCATACATACAACCAGTAATTTTAGTGGATGTACACAGTTTTGGACATAAAAATCTAGTTTCATAACAGCTTGATATTGTTCTTTAATATTAGTGTAAACAAAAGAACATAACCCAAAATTATCTATTTTATGAGGTATTATTCATTTGAATCGAAGACAAAATAAATAAGTTCCAACTCAAAACCGTTTTGTTTAATTTACTCAAAACTTTAAAAGTGTGACATAACACCTTTATCCACTTAGGTCTTCATTTAATGTTGAAGGATTGAATAACAGAGAAAAAAATAAAGTGGACGAACTGCATTGTAGTCAGATAAGAACGTACCTGAAGAGCATAGTGCTGCACTCAAACTGAATCTAACTGGTTACTGATTTTCGACTTATGTTAAAGAACAGCCCCGACTAATCCCAGAGCTTGTCTTTATCTACTCGTAGTAACGTTAAAAACAAGTAAATTTGATTCTCTAATATATTAAACAATAAACGCGCTCTACCTACTCACCGTTATTGAACTTTTTCGTGGAACTAGTTTTTTTTTCATGATATTTTACCTCGTTGAAAAGCTAATAAAAAAGAGACGTTATTTAAATGATTTTTACGATTAATGTATTAATGAATTTTTGTAATAAATCGTAATAAATTGTAACAGAAATTAAAAAATTGAAAATTAGTTTTTTAAATTTTTTGTTGCACCTTTGGACTATTGGATATTTTTTGACATTTTACTGTTAGTAATTCATTATTGTAGAGTTGCCTAAGTACGAAAATTAAAATCAGTGCTATTGAATTAGTGGTAATTTTTAAATTCAATTTTGAATGTGCAAATTTGAGGTTTTTTAATAAAAAGTGAAAAATTGAAATATCTCGAAAATTAAAAACTCTTGTATAAACAAATGTGAGTTGAAACGACTTAGGTCCTCTAACGCCCATTGAGAAGAATACGTCGAGTACGTTGAGTTACCAGTAACCCTGTATGTCAGTCAAGAAATGAAAATATTTGCAAAGTGTTGTAAAAGGTATTATAATTATAAACAATAATCACAAATATCACAAACACGAGCAAGATAATAAATTCAGAAAATTAATAATTCATTATTCAATAGCCAGTATCAGCGATTAGGCAATTAACTTGTCAATGTTGTAACATGTATCTTTAAGTAAAATAATTGACTTGTTTCCAATCAATAATTTGTCTGTAGAACATTCACATTTTATTCCCCCATTATTCATTTTACCACATTTGAAGTAACCTCCCCTTCTCACCATAAAAACAAACGTATTTATTGAATGGCCCCTTCCAAACTACAGTATATGCTTTTGTTGTACCTCAGGCTCAGACTGAATATAAGGGGAATTGATTAATGGCGGTATTTTATCAGGTATAATTCGAGATCAAAGTAAGATAGTTACTAGTTACTTAATGGTTTCCAACGAATTTAAAATTAACGCAATCTATGAAAACGGACAGGCGATATACGGTCCGGTATGATGATTCGATTAAGACAGTTTTATGGCAATTGGGGGGCCTTTGGCCTTTAAAACTATGGAGGGATGTAAATGGTCTAATAGTAATAGAAGCTTAGTAAGAAGATATGAAGCCAATATCTCATCTCAAGTGTTAGTGAAGTCAGCATTAAATACACATGTGCTTTCTGAATCGCTTTTTGATAATAAAAATACTAAGTGTCAACAGCGAAAAACGCTCTCCGCGGCAAGTACCAGCACCTTCTCCGGCAGATCTGTTCTTCTGAGCTGTCAGGGAAGAATACGGTGTCTGCAACTAACATGCTTGCCGTTCCAATCCTTCTACAGTCCTTTGGGGTAGTGAAATGGATGCAAGGCGAGCTGCGCCAACTCGATGTAGGAACCCGAGAGATGATACATCTCAACAGAAGCTTGCATCCAAAATGGTCCGTTCCGCGGTTATATCTCTCACGACAGCAGGGAGGCCGTGTACTCTTGAGCCTGGAGCATCTACATTGCAGGTCTGCTGTGGATGGAGCCTGCAAAATCATCAAGAGTTCGGATCCCCTTCTCTGCATGGTTCGCGACCATGAAAATGCAGGGATAGGAGCGCTTTTATTCAAGGCAGCACAAAGAGCAGCTGATGATCTTGGTCTCGACTTCGACAGTGGGCGGGTAAACCCAAGCTCTGTTACCGAGTTGGGACCTGCTCAGCTAAAAACCCATATAAAAGCAGCGCAGCAAAACAAATTTCTGCACCGAGAAAATTTTTTCACCATCATAGCGAAAAAATAAGCTGTAGTAGCAGAAAACTCTAATAACATAGGCGCCAGTGTAGTAATGTGCTGTAGCAGAAAATTTTGATTTGCTGGCAGTACTTTACAACCACAGTATACTTATTTCATAAAAAATAACTTTTCTGATCCAGGAAGATAACATTGCTACTATTGTTAAGGAGCAATTGCTGTTGTTGGCAAAATATATTTCTGTCAGTATAAATTAACTTGCAAGGAATATAAATTGACTTCACTACCACAAAAAAGAGACTTGGAGTCACTGTAGATTGATTTGGCTATAGTCGTAAAGTAGTTTACTGTTACTATAAAGTAACTTTGCTGGCATTATAAAATAGTTTTGCTTACTATCTAGTAAGATTTTTATTGCCATTATACAGGGTGTTTCAGGATTAACCAGTCAAATTGTAAATTTGGAATAGGTATTTCTAAATATGAAAAATATTTCCTATGGAGGTATAATAGGTATCCGAAAATGCCTCATGAAAGAGTTATACCATTTCAAAATTTTTAGCTACCATATTTGTGGTATAATTCTTCAACGTTGCATTTCTGAACATACTTTCATACATAAAGGATTTTTTTTCATATTTTGAGGTGTCCCATCCAAATTTAAAATTTGATGGTTAATCCTGAAAAGCCTGTACAAGGTCTTCTAAATGAAATAGACAAAATTAGCTAGGTGCATGATTCATTTTTTCAGGATAAGGAAAAAGTGGTTTTATAAACACATAAACGTTTTTTAATGTCCGGGTCGTTTATTTCAAAATACATTGCTGTATATAATGCAAAAAAAGAAATAAAACCAGTTTAACATTTATTAACCTATAGGCACCTACTGAAAATGCAACTCTATATGTCAGTGATTTCTACAACAAAAGAAAAGAAATGCTTTTTGAAACAACATTTTGATAAATAAATAATATGTAATTGAGGAGTTTCCGGTAGAAGGGGGCTAAGTGCCGAAAGTAAAATTTCTAAGTTATTGCTATCAAAAATTTCTACATACCACCTACTAATATGCAGAAAGCGGTTAGTTGCCAATAAAAGAAGCTGTTTAAATTTTACTTTTGGCACTTAGTCTCTTTCTACTGGAAGCTCCTCAATTATACTAAAAATTTTTCCAAAGGACGAATAAACATTGGCCAGATGAAAATTGAAAATTCTTGACAGAAAATAAATAAATGAAATCAGTTTCACGTTTCTTAACGTAATCATACTGATACATAATTATTTGCATTTCGTGTAATTATAACGTACGTATCATAAATTTTCAAATCTCGAAAGAAAATGCAACTCTCTATGTCAGTGATTTCCACAAGAAAGGAAAATAAATGCTCATTAAAACTTTTTGAAACAACATTTTGATAAATAAATATGTCATTTTCATACTAGAAATTTTGCCAAAGCATGGATAACGATAACTACAACTCGAAAATAATTGGAATCGAAAGGCTTTGCACCACTAATCAGTAATCACTAATCACAAAATATATCTTCACCACTAATTAATACATAATTTGTGTACACGGCACACGGCAAGTACCCAAAGATTGGCACGTATACCGCACCACACCACGTGGCACGTACTATAGGTATGCTACTCTGGTCAGTATAGTGGCCCCAATACAAATATGATTGTATTGTGAGGAATGAGAGAATAATGCAATAATGAGATTCTTGTTCCAGCCCGCGCAGCATAACCAACGAAAACAATAAGAAGCAGTGTTGCCAACAGAGCTTTCTAAAATTCTCCGCCTACTGCCTTAAAATTCTCCGCAAATCGAAGAAATTCTCCGCCAAAAATAAAATATCAAAATTTTCTATACAACAAAAAATATATTGATCTCTATTTGCTTCTCAATATGTAATCCATTAATCCATTACTAATTTGCACAAATTGATATTTTAATTCATTAGTAATGAATTAATAAAACCTGGTTGTGATGAATCAGCACAACCAGGTTTGGAGCACGCTTGAGATTAGTGAACTCTATATACATACTGGAATGAGTATGAACAATTAGGAACCTATTGTTCCCTTTCAAAGAAACTTTAGAGATAAGCTAAATTTGGAGGCACTCTGGCTCCCTCTCACTTGTAAACTAATTATTCAGAAAACTGAGATAAGTAACCTTCAAATATGGCTTTCTCTCTCTAAAGCTTCTTCCAGCTCCAGCCTATCGGTCCTCACTGCAATATAGTATCGAGCTCACTACTTGAGATCATTGGTCGACAACCGGCCTCTGTTGACCCATAATGAAACTGAATACGCACATATCGCCATCTGTTATCATTTACATAAACTCCTAAACTGCAAGAAAACCGAGAGGTACAGTATTTTGTTATTTGTTTTAATAAAGAAATGATTATAAATTCTGTCACCTTATATTCTCCGCCAATTCTCCGTCAAAAAGGCATTCTCCGCCAGATTCTCCGCAGGCAGTCAAATTCTCCGAAAAGCGGAGAATTCTCCGGCAATTGGCAACACTGATAAGAAGACTAAATTAGAATTTCACTTTTATGAAGAGAACCGAGTCTACTTTCGCAAAGCGCATGCGTTAGCTCAATTTTTTAAAGAATTCTCTTTTGTACCAGCTAAGTTTTTTTTAGGAACAATAATAAAGTTTTCAACTGCATTTAAAATATTTATACAAAATTTGACTTTCTGAAGTAACAAAGTACATTCCAATGGTAGTTAGAAATTATTTAGTGATTGTAAATTAAAGTTTTATGAAATATTTTATTGTGTTACAGTATAGACTATTTATTATTCCAGCAAAAAATGTTTCTGTTACTGTGAAGTGCCGCAGCATACCGATTTTTTTAACTGCAACATAGAGTGTTTACTGTTATAAAAAAAATATTTGTTCTAATAGCAAAAAAAGTGGTAGCAAAGATTTTCTTTAGGCTAATTTTCTCGGTGTGCAGCTGCACAAGGATAAGCTCTTGCATGGAATCTTCTACAAGAACACTGAAGACAGGGGCTTATCTGAAAGCTGACTTTTACTTTTCTAAGGTCAGCTGGGCTAAAGTCTGAGACCGAAGGGTTCATCATGGCTTGCCAAGATGGTGTCTTTAACACACTCGCCTAGCGAAGTCATGTCTTGGGTATCGAGGTCCCTGATGTAAACTGCAGGGCCTGCCGAAGGGCACCGGAGACACTCATGTATCTATTGTCGGCTTGTCCGGCATACGCTGTCTAGGCCTATATCCATAAATATGATGGAGCATTACGAGTGCTGAACTATCATCTACAACACACGTATGGGATAGATGAGACACCAGTGCTGCCTTATGCTCCGGGGGATATTGAGTCCGTGGTGGGGAACGAGCAGTGCCTAATTTATTGGAACTACTCTTTTCCCACCCTCAGGCAAATACAGGCCAATAAACATGATATAGTCCTCCTCGACCACCAAATCGGGACAATGTTTGTTATTGAGTTCTCCGTTTCAGCGCAAATAAACATTGTTCTGAAAGAGAAGGAAAAATGGACAAAATATCGAGACAGACCTCACTGTGAAGCTAGTGGTATTGATTATCCTCCTATATGCCTCACCCTACCGATCCCTCGGTGAGGTGAGGCAAACACTGCTTTCGGAATTGAAGACGATACCGGCATGCCGAAACTCGTTAAAAATCTTAGCCGGAAGAATGCAGAAGGCCACTCAGAGCACACAATTCGCGGACCCAGTGATCACTGTCTCTACGGCGTAGGGGGTGGTCTCTGGCAGAGGCGCACTGAAGGGGGGGGCTTTGGGGGCTTAAGCCCCCCCCCCCCCCCCTGGAGGCCAGGATTGCATGTTTTAAACTAAATATGAAATATAAATAAACAAAAAACAATATATAAAAGCAAAATACATTGTACGAAATATACGATTATTATTATTATTATTTGTAGTAGCCCCCCCCTCAGCAATTTTCTGGGTGCGTCCCTGGTCTCTGGTATTACCAACATACCCTCTCTGACATCGCAGATAGAGAGAGGAGCGACTGGCTTCACAAAAAAAATAATAACAATAATAGAGGGTTTCATATGAAAAGGTCGAGGAAAAAAAGGATCGTGGTTTAAATGGTGCTTGGACAAATGCAAGACGTGAAGCAAAGTCGAGCCGCGCAGTGTCGGGCCGTTGATTCCCGCAACGCGTGGCTAGTTGAGCTAGGAACCGTACTAGGGCTTCCAAGTCCCGGGACTAGTTCTGAGGTCCCGAAAATACTTAAAATGGCGGATTTTCGCCTTGTTTTCAATTTGACATTTTGTATAAGTGGTGAATAAAAACACATTGAAATATGTAAAGAACTTAAATTTTATTTATACTAAACCAACATAATTATAATATTAACAACAACGGCCAATTCGGCCATGTAACGAATAATTAATAATAATAGTTACTTATATATTAATAATAAAAAAAATAAATTATTGTGATTTAAAGAAATATTTTAGGGTAACTAGGCAACTACTCATTTTTATGCGCATTGCGAGCTTAGTTGTGACTGCTGTACTGTAGCGCTGTATGATTGCCACGCCATCATGTATGCGACACACGAAACTTTGATAATTTCGGGATTTCGGCGGTCTCGGAACCTTATCAATGGTCCCGGGACCAAAAAATTTATAGCAAAATCCCGGGAGTCCCGGATCCGGGATTTCCGGAACTGGAAGTCCTAAACCGTACACGCTGTGGGAAAGAGTATTAAAAGAGAACAGCAGCTGGAACACAGAGCAACATACTTATGGTTACGAATGTGGATGTGGCTATCTATTATCATGGTTAATAGTCGAAGTTATGACTAATTTCCAATTAATGAAAACCATCAGGGCTCTAGGCGCCAATGTTAGAAAACCCAGAAAAATCGATCCAAGTCCGTTACATGGCAAACATTTCTCATCTCAAGAGATGCCTTATATCAGGTCAAAGTGGATTTTATGAAAACTACGTCCAAAATAGAAAATATTTTTAACGTCTCCGATGACGTATGGCATTAAAAGTCGAAAATACGACAAAATTTAAAATTCGGAACTACGCTGAAATTTGGCCAAGGATGGCTATTAAAATAACAATATGTTAAGTTGCTTTCGTACCAGAATTCGAATTTTGAATTACTTCCACATCGTGGAAGTATGGTAATTGTAAAAAAATAGAAAATTTTTCTTGATCGAATAGGCTTAAAATGACATGAAACGTCGAGATTTTAAGTTTGAGAAAACAAATTCGTTTGTCGATCGGTCGGTCTGTCTGTAGCTTTTTGCGCGCACGATTACTCTGGAACGGTATATGATATTGACCTGAAATTTGGTACACGTATATATTAGGGTGCCCCTTATTTATACTTTGTGAAAAAAATTGTTGATTTTTTTCGGTCTCACCCCCCCAGAAAGTTTTCCATATAAGAATCATACACTCAAAATTTCAGAATTCTTGACATATTCCTTCCCGTGCCGACGGAACCTAGAAGTTTGTGAAAAGCAATTTTTTTAAATAGAAACTTCAAGGTGGAATTTTTTTCAAATCGTTTCTTCAATTAAATATATTTGATATAAAAAGAAGAAAATAATAATTTCAACCCATATGGTTGATATTTACCCCTACCACCAGAAGCATAAAATTAAGCAAAATAATGAATTTTTGAAGTAAAAACACTTATACGTCACATTCCAGTCACATTCCGTTCAATTGCTAAAGCTGATTAATTTTGTTATGCTTTTTCTGGTAATGCACTTGTACACCGTCCCCTTAGAAACCACGTGAGTTGTGAACGCAACTGTGCCTTATAAAAACGTTTGCACATAGTTATCTGTATCATCAATCGGTCGCGTCGATCTGATGATCACATCCGTTCGTCACCACCAAAACACCTGACAATAAGAATGAAAATATCCGTAACAGTCAAACGCGCATTTCTCTAAATACTTTCCAAAGGAAATATTTGCTGAAATGGGGAAAAAAACTGGAGAAAACATCAATACGAATGACTGTGAAATTAGAAAACTTGTAGACTGAGATTGTATTAGGCACCTGCGACAAGAATCAAACTGGATGAAATTGGCATATCACGTAATAGATTTGAATCCCTCAAAAAAAAACTTAGATATTGTGGATCTCAATAAAGAACGTAACGATGATAGTGATAAGCTTTGGAAAGTACGTTCAATAATAAAATTATTCGAAAATCGTATTTGATGTCTATGAAGCTCAATTCAACAATTTCTACTCTCATTATAAATCAAAACCAAATCAGAGTCCATTCGATAACCTGAAAAAGTTTGATAGTACTATGTTTCCTCCATGCAAGAACGTATTGCTTTTAAAAGTACAAAGAACGAATCAAATATGTGCCATATGGAATAGTGCCACCGAAAAACAACCAAAATTTTATAACCCCTCAAAAAATGGTTGGAATTTAAATGATAATAAGTTTTCGCCGATTTGGTTTGATGGATCTCAATTACTTAGTGCCCTAGACGAAATAGTTGTACGCAAAACCGGCATGGAGCAAAGGGATATTGATGATGAAAATGAAGAGGATTTTAATGATTCATGTGACGACGAAGATGACGAATAATTATTTTTCTTTAGATTTATTATCAAACAAAACAAAAAAAACCTTGCTATTTTTATTTACTACTGTTGTCTTGTATTGCTGTTGTTTCTTGTATACGAAGTTGTTTTGCCTACATATTCACGTAAGTCTGACAAACAAAATAATAATTGTAGTAGTTTTCCTAGTGCATTGTCAAATTTCCGAACATGTACTCAATAAAACCCTGTACCGACTTTGGCATTATTCTTTCAGGTTACATTTTCTAGAGCGTCTGCTCTTTATTGTTGACCGTCTGCCGATCTTTTTGAAAAACATTTATGATCTACATAAAAAGACCTTTGATTTGAACCCGGTTTGTGCATGTATCTCATGAGGTAAGAAACGTCGGAATTTTGGGCGTCGCAACGGGCGTCTGCTCTATGTATGCGTTCAAATACTGACGTCTGCCACACAAAATAAAAATTGTAATGGTTTTCCCAGTGAATTGTCACGTGCTTAACCATGTACCTAATGAGGTAACTTTAGCGACTTTTTTCGCCTCTTTGACAAGCTGTTATAATGAGAAGTTGACCATTGAGCTCCGGCAGACGGTCGTTTTTTGCTACATATATGTGGTATTTTTACTACAAAACTCAAACCTTTTGTACCCGATGAGGTAACTTATTTGCCTCTTGGCCGTAGGTCTATAATTACTGAATTAAGTATGATTGAAGAAACGCGAAAATTCAGGTAATGAGATTACTGAACGTGTATGGTGCCCTTTGGGCCTGTCGAAAACCCTAACTTACCAACAAAAGATGGCTGCTGTAGTACAAACAAAGCAAAGTGACAGCGCGTTGGACAGGCCTATTCATGTGTAATTAATGTACATTTATAGAATTTAATTGTTATTACCAGTAAGTAATATAAAATTCTTTAAGGTAAACACACTATTTTATTCTGGTGTGTGAAGATGTAATCAAGGCGTGCGGCAAAGTGATATTTTCTGTTTTCTTTTCAGTCATTTTGAAGTTAGAAAATTTGACTTTCAGCACAATCGTAGAAAAATAGTAGATTGTAATACAAGTGTGGCAAGGGCTTCATTGCAAAACGATGTATGAAAGTAGGAACACGAACGCAGCGAGTGTTCCTATCATACGAGTTGCAATGAAGCTTGCCACACGTGTGTTACATACTATTTTTTCTACGGTTGTGAAGTTATTTCCTTTTTCAAAGTCTTTCCAAAATTTTAAATTTGCTGCTTGTCAGATTTTATTTAAAGTGACGTTTTCCGCTGTCATTCTGAAGTAAGAAAATTTGACTTTGTAATTGCAATTCATGTGTAATTAATGTACATTTATAGAATTTAATTGTTATTACCAGTAAGTAATATAAAATTCTTTAAGGTAAACACACTATTTTATTCCGGTGCGTGAAGATGTAATCAAGGCGTGTGGCAAATTCTTTGCCGCACGGCGTGCGGCAAAATGATATTTTCTGCACTCATTTTGAAGTTACAAAATTTGACTTTCAGCACAATCGTAGAAAAAATATTTTTTACTTTCTCTTAAACCTATGATGATAAGGGTAGGTATGGATCATAGAGGTTGATATTGCTTTTACTTTATTTTTATACCAAATAACAGTCATTTGGTGTTATAAAAAATAATTCAAGAGTATAATTTGAGAAAAATTCCAGTTTGGTATGGTATCAATTTTTTCGTTGTAAGAGACTTGAATATGAAATCTGAATGTGGAAGTAGTGAAACCTTAGGCAGCGGTATTTTAGGGAAAGTACTAGAAAAATTCCCTCAGATCATAAAAATTTTTACTTTACCCTTAAAATCGTTACTAGGAACTATTAAGCTAACCACAAGCGAACTGGATATATTGTTACCGTGAGTCCCAAGTCAAATAGTTAAACATAAACTTCTAAGAAATTGTAAATCTTCTAGTGCCAGTTAGGTAGATTCTTACGAAATAAAAACTAGATAGGCTCTTTAGCACATTTATTCGTACACATTTTGAACTTTATATAATAAATGGTATAATTGGATTATTTAATTTTCTTGATTGAATGATTAACTTCAGGTGTTTTCATGTGTTAGGTCGACAACTGAATGTATAGGATTCTTATCAGATCCTCAAGTCTGTTATTCAGAACATAGATTAGATTACGGAAATTAAGGGGAGGTTTTTTATAAAAGTAATTAAGAACTATTGATTAGAGTAATAAGGAGTGCTTTTAACCCGCTTATGTATTAAGCATACCCATCTTCATCTTTTTACCTTTTGAGAGTCGAGGAACCACCGAGATGCATAGTTTGCGATGAAGTACTTACTGTTAAGCACTTTATATTGGATTGGCGAGAATATACACAACAGCGACGAATCTTGAATATGCCAGAAAACTTAAGAGAATGTTTAAAAAATGATAAAGGGCACATATTCAATATCTTAGAGACACTGACTTGTTTAACAAATTGTGGAGGCATTTGTATTCACTTCTACCCAGAGAGGCATTAATGGCACTGTGCACCTCTTTGTATGCATTAAGAAAAGGGCAAATGATCTTAGTAATCGACGCACTGTTAAAAATAAAAAATAAATAAATAAAAAATAAGGAGTGCTTAGAGATCACGATGGCCTACAACCAAATTTAAATCAAAGTTGTTGCCATTCGGATTTTCTTTTAACACCTTAGATGTATATAGAACCAATTTCCACGATATTTAAAATCATTCATCGTAGACATTTTTTTTTACAAGTATTTTTCTTTTTTTGTTTAATTGACACAGCCACACAAAAAAAAGTGGTCTAGCCTGCGGACTAGGCTAGTGTGTCCTTATGTATTTGGATCCGCTGGAACCGAATCCGAAGTCAGAATTGTCAGATTGAGATTGGCTCGTTTTCACTCCGAACCCCAAAGAACCTCCCCCCCACCAAAATAGTCTGTCTATACTAATGTATCCTTATGTATCTGAAACAGAATCCGAAGTCAGAATTGCCAGATTGGCTCGTTTTTTAATTTTTCAGACCAATGTATCCTTACCAAATACATATGGTATGGTCCGCCAGACAGACCATTTTTTTAGGGGGTGTTTTTTTGTGGTTAGAGAGAAAAATGAGCCAATCTGACAATTCTGTCTTCGGATTCGGTTTTAGCGGGTCCAAATTTAAAACCTTTTTCTTCCACAGGAAAATCTAAAATATGATTTGCAAAGGTTGAATCTGTTTTTTGAAAATTAAAAGAACGTAAGTGTTCTTTGTACCTAATTTCGAATGAACGATCAGTTTGACCTATATATAATGCATTACAATCTGGGCATGTTAGTTTATAACTCCCGATTTTTTTAGAGAATCGGTTTTATTCTTAGCATTATACAATATATTTGATAATTTTAAAGCTGATTTAAAAGGCACTAACAGATTGCGCTGACAAAACTAATTCTTTGCGAAACATTGTCATAATACGTTAGAGACACATTTACTGTTACTGTGCTCTTTAATATGCGGATATATACTGAAGCAAGCTGATTTGAGTTGTTTTTTGTTAATTAAATTTACTATTGTTCTTTCTTGAAAACCGTTATTTAGGGCTATTGTGTTTATGGTGTCTAATTCCGTTTTTAAATTTTCTTCTGAAAGAGGTAATGAATGATAAAGCTCTATGTGTCATAGACTTGTATGCTGCTAATTTATATGATTTGGGGCTACGTGAAAATTTGAAATAGTTGTATCTGTGAAAGATGGCTTTATATAAATGTTAAAATAAATTTTGTGTGTTGGGGTTAAATCCAGAAAATTGATTTTATTATCTTGTTCTACCTCTACTGTAAATTTAATGTTAGGGTGAATGTTATTTAATTTAGAAATATAGTTATCTCTGTGTACATGTGAAGCAGGCTAATACATCGTCTACATAACTATACCAAAATCTTACGTTTGTTTTACCTAGCTGTGAATTGACTATTTGTTCTTCTAAGTCAGACATAAATATATCTGGCAAACTACACAGCCACACAAAAAAAAGTTTATTTTCCACAGGTGAAAGCAACCTATCCCCGTGTTTTTTGGGCCGCTGATTCCAAATATCACGTCAAAAATATATGTTTCACTGCTCAATTCTTCGCAAAATGACATTTCATCCCCAAATTCGGGGTTAAACGGTTATTAAATCTAATAAAACGACATGCGTTGAAATGAAACTTCTGAATCGTTTAAAATGGTTTTCGTCACATACTCCCAATGTTCTAGCTTACCACGGAAATGATAGTTGGTGTACTTTTTCCCCCAAAAAAACTACTACTACCTTGTTCTGATTTTTCCATAATCAACGGACAGCAGAACAGCCCTGCTTGCTCTAAACAACTGAAGGACAGGCTCGGGGCTAGTTCTAGAAATTAGAAAGGCCCTAGATGTGCTTGCACAAAACAATAGTGTCCAGCTCCGTTGGGACATGAACGGACATGATGGAATTCGGGGTATCGAAGAAGCGGACGCTTTAGCCCGCAAGGGATCTGAGAGCGCCCTGCATGGTCCGGAACCTGCAATAGCGCTCTCAGATTCAGTCCACAGTTCCCTGCTAAAGAACTATACACTTAGACGCCATGCGGATAGACTGTTGCGAGTGGTCTGAGCAGCTGCAGACATAGCAGAATGGCTGTGGCCACACCCAGTCGTAAGCTAGGCAAACACTGTCTTCAAATGTCCAGGAGTAATCTGCGCATTTATGTAGGATTACTAATCGGACATTGTAGACTAAACAAACACCTCCATACACTGGGAGTCATAGACAAAGCGAAGTGTAGAGGGTGTAATCTGGATGACGAGACTGCCGAGCATGTGTTCTGTCACTGCCCTGCTCTCTCAACGAAAAGAGGATCCGTACTGGGGGACTTCTGGCCCAGTATGGCCAGCATAGGTGGCATCTCACCTGGCCTTCTCCTCAAATACATCACAAGTGTTGGTTGGCTTGAGGAATGAGGGGCTCGGTGTACTGGACATGCCACCACTTACGGAGGCAGCACAATGGGCCCGCCTAGGAGGCCTGAGTGCACGTGAGCGCAAGCTCACCCCCCGCCAAACAATCCAGATCCAGATCCCTGTAATAACTCCGGAGTCCTCACAAGCGTATTATGGAAAAATCGGAAAAAGGTAGTTGTTTTTTTAGGGAAGAAGTACACCACCATCGTTTCCGTGATACGATAGAGCATTGGGAGTATATGACGAGGGCCATTTTAAACGATTCAGAAATTTCATTTCAACGCGTGTCGTTTTATTAGATTTAATAGCCATTTAACCCCGAATTTAGGGATGAAATGTCAATTTGCAAAAAACTCAGCAGTGAAACATATATTTTTGACGTGATATTTGAAATCAGCGGCTCAAAAAACATAGGGATAGGTAGTTTTCACCTCTGGAAAATAAACTTTATTTTTTTTGTGTGGCTGTGCTATTAATTCATTTTTTACTACTGGATTTATATGTGATTTATCCAGAATATCAATTATTAAAGATTTACATTTGGCAGTGGGAATGTTGGAAAACATATTTGAAACATCAAAGGATACTAACTTACTATTTTCTGGAATTACTTGATTGTGTAATAATTTTGTGAGTTCAATAGCTTTTAACGGCATGCCGTGCTTTGAATTTAGTAAGATTTTTAAAGAGTGAACTGACTTTTTTAACTAATTTTTGTGTAGGGCTATTTACGTATGAAACCACTGTTCTTATGAGCGCATTTACCTTGTGATTTTTTAATAAGACCGTACAGTTTGGGGAGTCGCGGGTTCATATGTACTAACTTATATTTGTCAGATAAATAGTATAAGCAATTAAATAAAAGTTGTAGATTTTTTCATTCTCTACGATATTGGCAATATCTAATTTTAGGGTAGAACTAACAGAAAAGAAGATAATTGAGAAAAACCTATTTCGACAGTCATTTTTTAAACATGGCTGCGGTAGTGGCAATGATATTTTTGTGGCAACTATTTAATGACACTACTGCAATTTTCTAATTATCTAGATTTGTAATTTCATTTTGCTTTTGTTAAACAAAATAAAGTTATTTTTTTGTAAGTAGTAATGGAGCAGTCGATACAATTTACTACGGGAGCCCACCCTAAGTGTCCGTGCACCCCCCCCCCCCCCCGATCCTTTAGGACAATGCTTTTCATAAAAATTTTCTGTACAAAAAATAAAGTGCATAAAATTTTCTACAATTTTGTTCCTATACAATATTTGCATTGGAGTTACCATTTTCCAGATAAATGATTAACCTCTTAAAATAAAATATAAAATTCAATATAAAACGTAACACTACGGAAGCCAACCCTAACTCCCGATCTTTGGGGACAATGTTTTTTATAAAGATTAAAGCCTAAGGAACAAATTAAGACATGTCCAAAAAAAAAAGCTGGCTGTACTTTCAAAATGGCGTCCGTTTAAAAAAAACTGCAAATATTGTTTTTGTCATTTAACACAAAAACTAAAAAAGATGGAGAAAAACTTTCTGCACAAAAAACAAAGTGCATACAATTTTCTACAATTTTGTTCCTATGCAATATTTGGATAGGAGTTACCATTTTCCAGATACCACTGTTACCGTTTTCGAGATAAATGTCTGCAAATTATAATATTATCATTACTATTAATTTTTTTCAGTTTATTTTATTTAATATATAAAGTTATATTATACGCCTTACAATAATTGTCACAGTTATTTCCTCTAAGTGATTTATCGATATATGAATTTCCATGTTTTCTGAATTTTGGACTCATTTATCTGGAAAATGGTAACTCCTATCAAAATATTGTATAGGTATAAAATTGTAGAAAATTTTATGCACGTTGTTTTTTGTGAAAAAAGGTTTTGTCCATCTTTTTTAGTTTGCGTTAAATGACAAAAACAACATTGGCAACAGTTTTTTTAACATATGGCCGCCATTTTGAAAGTACAGCCACGGATGAAAAATTTTGAGTATCTAAGTCATAACGATATGATGGGGATATATGGGACTGGACACTAATGTTAAGAAGATAAAATTAAAGAGAATTATGACACCCAACATCAGAACGTTCAGTATCCACAACACTTCTATAGAGGATGTCCAACAATTTAACTATTTGGGCAGCATTATAACAACATCAGGAGGAACGAATACGGATACTGAAAATCGTATTAAACAGGCCAAAAATGTCTCTGGCATGCTGCACCCAGTTTGGAGATCCAGGACATACTCAACCAGAACAAAAATGCGCTTCTTTAACTCGCTAGTAAAATCAGTACTGCTGTATGGTTGACAGACTTGGATGATAAACCTATCGTATACAAACATTTATTAATAAATGCCTTAGAATAATATTTCGAATCTTCTGGCCAGACACAATATCAAACCATGACCTCTGGAGCATGGTTGACCAACGACCAATCTACATTGAACTGAAGTCGAGGAAATGAAAATGGATAAGGCATATCTTGCGACGAAACCACGAAAATACCGCAAGACAGGCTTTAGAATCCTCAAGGATCCCGCAGACCTGCCAGACCAGTTAAAACTTGGCGCAGGACTGTAGACAGTGAAGCCAGCTCAATGGGGAAAACATGGATGGAAGTAAAAGCTATGGCTGAAAACAGGACATGATGGAGAGTCTTTACGGAGGCCCTATGCTCCAACTAGGAGTTCAGGATATATCTATATAATAACTATATGTTAACAAAAAATAGTATTTGAGAATTAAATTTTTTTTAAGTAACAAAATGGCGACTTTTTTTTATTAGAAATAAGTGAACATGCACACTGTTTCTGTCATAACTTCTTTGTGATTTTTAGCATTGTTTTACTAAATGTGACACTTTTCGAGTTATTAGAGGTAAACCATTTTGAGATTACCTGTTTTTCCAAGTTAAAATCACAATTTTCATGTCATTATAACTTAAAAACTATTAATTTATCTGAAAAATTGTACAGAACGTTTCTTTCTCAAAATTTGACTTTCTCTTAGTTCCACTGGTTTTTTTTTTAGTGCTACTCCCTCAACAGGGGTGGCATTTTAACTTATATGACATTATTCCTAAATTAAAGCCTCTAGTTACTATGCTAGTATTTTTCTTTCTATTTTTCTAATTATAATAATATGCAATAATAAAAGGCAAATATTCTTAATGGAAGATTGGTGAATAAAAGATCTTATATTAATAACTTAAAAGACTTTATTGCTACAGTATTGCTCATGGAATACTGAGTAAATTTACAGTGTGAGTAGGTTTCTATATTATCCTATACAATCTACTTGCTATTATTACCTAAATATCTATAATTACTGTACAGATTTATCTATAATTATCAGGAAAATAAAATAATATAAATAAGGTAATAACACTTATTAGCATGTTATAGCATAAGATATCCAAAAGAAAATATTTGAATATCTTATGGACACCTACTTAAAAGCTTAGAGTTGGTAAAAATTACACGAATACTCTTATTTACAGTAGGAAACAATTTTCTGTGGTTACAACTGTAAACAAAGCCTTACACATAAACAATAATTAGCTTTTGATTACAATGGCACATAATTAAATCTAAACATTCAATACATTTCAAATTCAAGGTTGGGAAACGAGTTAACAACTATATCTTATTGTTAAACGGCAAATATCACAAGATTTGTTTATGAATAAGGCAACAGTTATAAAAACAATGGCAATATAAATCCAAAACCTAAAGAGGTCTTTGACTTATTTTTTTACTGTTTTTTTTATTTATGTAATTTTTACCTAATAATATACCATCACAGATCATGTAATGATAAACATAACGTAACTATTATTAAAAGCTCCAGGTAGTTTGGATCTCTTAATACAACAGCATTGAATGAGTGATGGTTAAAAGTCTCATGAATATGTATAGAATTACTATAATAATTAAATAAAATATTATATACAATATATTGTTATACCAGTATGATATGGGCAAATACTGATCAACTACAGCATTTTAATAAAAAAATGTCGTACAAATATACACACTGGTCCCTTACATGCCGAACACAGCGCAACGAATGTATGCTTAGATCACATGGAATGAATGCCTGCAAAGGAAAAATGGGTTATTAAAATAAAAAATTAACTATATGTGAATATTAAATATCAATACAATTAAATGAAGCATATGTACTTATTATATTCATTCTTAAGTTAAATCATTTTATGTCGTTTAGTTTTACGACAATTATTATACATATAAAAAAAAGTTACAGACAGAACAACAAAACGCCAGAAAAAACTTTTTTTGCTTAAACTTAAAATCTCGATGTTTCATTCTAAGTCTATGTGAACAATATTTTCTAATTTCTTTCTTTGCGTTACTATACTTCCATTGGATGTGGAAGTAAATATAGACATCAGTTTTCTAGGTAATTATTCGCAAATATACATTTTACTTAAAAAGAATCATTTATCACGTGATCAAAGTCATGTCATTGATCCTGTACTGATTTCATTCAAACTAAGTATTATTCTTGTGTGGTCATTTCATCTTTCAATAAATGCTTTAATTACAGACGTATAATATTATTTGAGTAGAGGATGATACTGTCACTCATATTCTCTGCAACTGTGCACCAATAGGAGCGTTAAGGTATAGGTATTCTCGGATGGCAGTTTCTACAACAGAAGGAACTACGAAATCTATACTGGAACGACTGCTCTCCTTCCTTCGCGGCGAGCAATACGTCAGGGTTTTCCCGCCACATCCGTTCTACTTTCTTAATTATGACGAAAATACTACTTATTTGAAGAAATAAAAAATTACGTGTCAATTTACTTCATGCAAACATCCCATTGTAACTATTATAGCTTAGTTACTTCATAAGTTGCAATGACTCGTAAAAATCTATATATTAACACTAATGGAATAAAACTAAGAGTCTAAATCACATAATAAGGAATTGTCTTCCAATAGCATTCTTTTTGCTTGAACTTGTCGGAACTATTACAAGGAGTGTAGCAAAAAGTTTTGTTTTTAAGAAAAACTGAGAATTTTAAACATTTTTTTGTTTAAACAAATGACTTGCCGGACAAAGATTTATTCCAAAACCTTAAAATAAGCATATTTATGTAGCGACAGTCAGGCAGCTTTGAGAGCTATTGCATTAAACAAGCTGGTGCTGAAATGTTGAAACATTCTCACTGAGCTGTGTGAAGTCAGTCAAACTTATATGGGCGTCCGGACACAGCGGCGTCGAGTTAAAACTTCTTTCACTGGCCCGGAGCCAGCCTTCGGTCTGACAAGAGGTCTGATTCAATCAGAGTTGCAAGACTATGGCACGGTTTAACAACTATTGGGCTCAGGCCCCCGGAATGAGGCAGTCGGTGGTCCATATAAAGGGGCCCTCAACTGGCTCCACCATAAAGTGGCAGAGTGGGTTCGATAGAGAACGATTGAACCGGATGGTAGGTCTGATAACAGGACACTGCCCTCTGAACAAGCACCTGCATAAATAGCGGCTGAAAGATGATCCTACTTGTAGCTCTGTAGCTTTGTCTGGAGTGGAGGATAAAACCATCACTCATATTCTATGCCATTGTGCACCAATATGAGGGTCAAGGTATAGGCATTTCATAAGAGAGTTTCTACAATCGGAGGAACTACGGAATCTACCCTGGAAGGGACTGCTCTCCTTCGTGGAGAGCACTGTTTTTTTCTAGGGGATCCTAAATGTCGCGAATGTACAATGAGCCGATAGTCCTGAGTACTGCGGAGCTTCAGATCACGTTTCTATTAATAATAATAACATTTAGTTTTTATTTCGTCAAAATCGGCCTGCTCTAAGCCAAGTTTTATAAAAATCGGTTTAGTAGAACCGGAGATACAGCTTGATCTCTACAATAAGCGAATTTGCACGGCATAATCTTTCACGATTAAACTTCTGTAATATTCCAGAAAATTTGAGAGCCTTCTGAAATATTCCAGAATATTCTGCAACATTCCAGAAAATTTGTGACTGTTCTGAAATATTCCAGAATTTTCTGTAATATTTCAAAAAATTCGAGAGCATTTATTATGGAATATTCCAGAGCTGTAGAGCAGAAAGTAAATTACACTATCTGGTTAACAGTATCTATTTATCTGTAAAATTATAGAGTTTTCCCAAACGACAGGAAAGCTCCCTAAAGAGATCCGTAGTGGGGATGTACAATGTACGTACATGTCAAACGTCGTTTACAAAGAAACTTTTTAGTTAGTCGACAATAAATAACTAGTCTAGTAAATAAACTGTTTTCCATACAAATAAAAACTTGTGGGAAAACAAAATTAGATGTAGTTATAAATTCTATTTTGTGTAGACGTTACATAAGATAATTGTTTTCTTAATGACTACTATAAAATGTGGGTAACATATTCGTGCATAAATATACTTATTTATCGCGTATTAAATCATTATCAGTACTTTATTATTTCTAAAACGTAATATACGCGTTTTAATAGTTACTTTTAAATATTTTTTTCATTTTTTCTTATTAAAAAATCCACGTGGATAACACGAGTCGCCAGATTAAGTTGAAAATAAATGCATATACTACGTGAATAATTTCGTGACAGATTATAAACAATAAAAAAACAATGCTTTAAGAATAGAAACAATCAATAGGTATATTAATTTGTTAATAAATCAATGGTGGTAATAAACGAAGATTCCAATGTTTAGTAATTGCTTACAAACAAGATTAAAGATTATTTTTTAAATAACACTAAAGCTATTTTTTACTGATGTCCTCATTTCTTGTTTTTGAAAAAAAAAATGTACAAAAAATCTTTGTCAGACGGAAAATAAGAAATGATGTAATGTTTATTCTAGGGTACTATATTGACAGACTTAAATCAATATTTTATTAATTAAAATGATGTCATGACCAATTTAAGTTTTAAGAGACTAAATAATTACTATACTAAATCCTTGATAAATGCTTCTAGGAAATTGTTCCTGAATAGTAATAATCTGGTATGACGTTATAGTGTGTCGCTAATAATTTTAATTAAACTACCATCTCCGATTCGCATTTTGAAAAAATAGTAGCTACCTATAAAAATATTTATTGAAAGATTTATTAGAAGCAGTATATTGACAATCATAAAATCACTACAATAATTATTATTATATTGTATTATTAGAAAAGTACTTAACTGGGGCAAATTACAAATGGTGCGACATCTCTTATGAAAATAGGAACTAGTCAAGTGAGAGTATTAGTAAGCTTACATTTGCCATTTCAAAAGCCCACTCGTCTTTCTTAAGGTGGGCGGTTTCGTGAACGTAATTCAAGGATTTCTCCTGCATCCCTGAACCGATTGAAAACATTTTTTGGTATTCTTTTAGAGACAGCTTTATAGAATGGTACTAGGCTATTTAAAACTAAAAAAAGAAAAAAAATTTTTACTTGTGCGAAAATCAAAAAATTTTTTTTTGAATTTTCAATAGTCTGCTACCATTCTATAATGTTGTATCTAAAGGCATATCAAAAATTTTTTTGAATCGGTTCAAGGATGTAAGAGAAATCCTCGAACTACGAAATCATTTTCTTAAGCACGGCACCGGCACCGGCACCGGCACCCTTAAGTAATCAATATTAGAAAAACCGCTGCCCAAGGAATCACTACTTCCACATCCAGATTTTTTATGCAAGTCACTCACAACGAAAAAGTTTTGTATGTGGAAATAATTGTTTATGGAACTTTAATAATATAATATTTGAAATTCTCTACCCCAAAAACCCATAAAACGATACCCCACATCGGTAGGGGGGGGGGGGTGATAAAGGGTGGTAGTGGGGGTGGATGAAGTAAAAAAATATTTTGAGGTTTCTGGTTCTTGTACACACACTAAATCGCAATTTTTTTTCACCCCCTTTAATAAAGGGGTGGGGGTGGTAATGGGGGTGGCTAATGCCAAAATTTTTTTTGAGACCTTAGCTCCTCTTGTATATACTAAATACCAATTTTATGGACTCTTACCTGCTTGATTTACCTATTTTCCCCAAATTTACCCCAATTTACCCCCCCCAACCTTTCGACGGAACAAGATGAAAATATAATCTAGTTCTAGATCTCGTTAAAGTATATATGTGTACCAAATTTCAAGTCAATAAGTCAAACGGTTACAGAGTAAACGTGTGCACAAAAAAAAGTTACAGACAGACAGACCGACAGACCGACAGACAGACTATATAGTAAATATAATAGTGTGTATTTCCATGAGTGCGTAATTGCTCGAACTCGAATTATGTACTATACTTTACCTACGATCATATTTATTTATTTATTTAGTAAAATCTGAATTAGCTTACTAGTCAACAATATTATTCAACAAATATTATGTCAGTTTTGACAGCGTTTGAAAATTACGTAGGCGCCTTTGTTTTTTTAAATCCCGCGTCAGCGAACTAAGCCACCTATATTTGCGTGTCCCGTGCGTTTTGTTTACCGTGCGATTTGTTTACAGTGCGTTTTGTTTACAATATGTAAAACTCAACTTACATAGATGGCAGGTAGTGTGTTTTTTACTATTTACAGTAGTGATCGCAGGTAAAGAAATAAAACGATACCTACTTACAAGTCCGAATTACTACAAAAATATGTAAATTAAAAAAATATGAAACTATGTAGTGTAAGTAGTATAAAAGATTTAAAAATCAAATTATGGGTGAGCAATCTTGCCTCTGCTCTGCAAATATTTGAGTAGCCGGATCGAAACAAAGAGCGTGTTGACAGAACAAAACCGGAAGTTTTGAGGATTTTGATTCCCGTAAATACATACTAATTTTGCAGCCTTTACCAATTGCGCTGTGGCAATGATAAGATAGCATATTAAAACAGTTTTGCGACACACCAGACAAGCAGTCTAAGGACCCAAGAGTAAAGTTTTATTCTGTCAGAGACCTGAGATTAAGACTGACAGATTACTGGGCATCTCCACTTTATTCTACGACAGCTGATTAGATAAAGTCATTCTTTAGCCAAAGCTGCTATAGAGTTTTGTAGTACGAGAAAAATAAGTAAAATAGTGGAAATAATTCGAACAAAGCTGATTTTGTACAGATATTCTCATGAGCATTTACCCACATAAGGATATCACTTAAACAACTTAGTTTAATATGATAAAAGTTCTGAATGATTCGAATGTCATATTCGAAGAATGACAGCCAAAATAGGTTTTTCTCCAAATACCTCCCAAACTAATACGTATATAAATACCTCAGTATAAAATTGGAAAAAAAATTTAACAAAAAATATTGTTTGATCTTTATCCATACGAGCAACGATTTCGGTGCAAAACTATGGGAAAGATATGGAAGCAGATGCAGAAAATACATTTTTTCTTATTTTTTATGGCGTCAAAGAAAATGAACCTAAATTATCATCGTTTAAATTGATTTACGAAAGGAGTTGCCTGACACTTCATCATTGCCTCCAGCGGAAGACACTATTATCCAATATATTATTAGATTCAACTTTGGTGTGGTAAAAACAATACCACCGTGATAGTTCTGTGTGCGTATCAATAAAACTTAGTTACATTTTTGGAGCAACTTGTCTGAATAGCATTGAAGCATTGATACCAAGATATACTATTCCTTTCGCTGCGGGTTCAATTTCTGCTATAAACTTCTGAGTATTTTGTTTTGCTGTAGTGTGGCATTTGCAAATATGACGCGGTAATTTAAGTTTAGTAGTAAGTATACACAAATGGGCTGGAAAGGTCTTATAACGGTTCACTTTTTAGCCAATAATAAATTTCCATTAAAATCTGATAAATTACATTATTTTATATTTTTATCAACAAAATATCTAACGTCGCTACTGTTTTGAAGGCACTTTTGGACACACAATATTACGCGAGAACAGAATGCTTCGAGGTTGGAGATCATAAATTTAAAATAATGAATTGTGATTGGTTTGTAATCCTACTCGCCAGTTCAGTACATACCCATAATGCAGTGTGAGAAACGGGGCATATAAAATGATCACTCAACGTTTTCGGGTTACTTTTCGTCGGGTCTTAGCCTTGGAACTCATTTACCGTGGGATTATCTAATTAACCATTATGTTGAACTTTACCAATTGGTATTGAGATTTTAGCACGAAAATTTGTCTAGTGAAGATGTAAAGAATTACATGTAGTATTTGATGGTGTAGTTACAGCTGCTTTAAATGCAGTTGAAAAATAAAGTACATTATAGTGACAGTGTATAGTATGCCTAAAATGGTATAGTTTTGCATTTTGGCATGATACTAATCTATGAATTTATTTCTGTAACCGTCATATAGTGCACCCGTTAGTGTCCAGAAGTTACTGTAAGTATAAAAACAATTATATTTTCCCGTTGTGTCTATCGGTAACTTGTACCTAAGAATTAAATTCCCTTGTTTTCCGTCGTATCTCGTAGCTGTGGACGCTATACGGTGCGTCGTTCATCATAAGTGTTGTGCGATATTGTTTAATTTTACTTCCTTGTGGAATTGTAACTTTCCCTTCGTTTAAACAAGCAGACAATTTGCTTTCTAGAGTGCGTCGTACCTTCCCTTAAATAACTTATGTTGATTAAAGTATCACAACATGTTGTTTATTTGTAAATTTTTGTTTAATATTCTATTTAAGGAATATGCTACTATGCATTCCATTTCATTTTCAACTTTGATAATTTATAATGATTTGTTTATTGATTTAAAGTACCAAAACATGTTGCTTATTAGTAATAGTTTATTTAGTGCTTTCTTTGAGTAATATTATGTTAGCCAACTAAGTATCTATTTTTTGTTAGAGTATGCTTTGTAGTGTTTATGTACTTATTGTGGCATTTTGCCAAGCCTTATTGTTATACATTTTTGTATTACCGTGTACCATTACCTTTTTACGTCTGTCTGTATTTCTGTATAATATTCAATTTGTATAAATTGTTTAGAGCTTTAATTTCGTAAGCACAATTTGTTTGCCCGCCTCTGGTTTGTCTCATTGATCTACCGTTACATTTATCCTATTGTTAACTAGGTATTTATTTAATTCAAAAGCCCGTTAGTTTATTTACGAATTTTGCTTTTTTTATATCCCAGATATCTCTTTCTTTTAAGTAATAAGCTAGGTTTTTGATTTAAATAAGCTTTTGCTCCCATGTTACCTTTAAATATAGTTTTTTATAACGTTTCACTGGCTATCCCTTTTAGGGGGTTCTTAATTCTTTTCTCCCCTTTAAGAAATTAGTGTTACAAGTAAGAATTGGCCGTCCCATTGTGAAGTTTTCTTTTTGTTGTCTTTCCATTTAGTGAAAGTAAACGTTCTTTTTTTTAATCTTGAACAAAATTTATAACTAAGTATAATTTATTAAGTACGTGAAAATTTGTATAAATCTACCTACATACTATAGAACAATTTTAATTTGCTTATTTAAATATCTACAAAAGCAAAATTATAACGATCGATCTAAAAATAGTGCCAAACAATTTAAGCTCAAATCAGACAAATTTAAGACAATTTTTCGCTTTGTCAATTTTTAACATTTCACAGATTTCTGCCCTCCATATCTCGATAACTATGAGGTTGATCAAAAATATGAATAGGGCCAATTTTATCAGAAATTTTATGTACAACAACTTTGTCTATGTTCACGATCTTGATAAACCTAAACCTAATAGTTTTGGAGATATCAAAGCAAAACTGCGGAAAAAGGATAGTCAGTGATACCCCCGCCCCCCTCCCTCCCATACCCGACGCCACAAACTTCGAAATTTTTCATGGCGTGTTGTACTGAGGAGAGTGAACAACCTGGGACAAGAATTACCTATACCTTTTGGATGTCTGGGTCTGTTACTAAATTTACTGTACTAATTAAAAACCGCTGCCCAAGGAATCACCACTTCCACATCCAAGTCTCTTATAACAAAATACTATATTTGCACTCACTCCACTATGTGGAAATAATTGTTTTTGGAACTTTAATAGTATAATATTTAAAATCATGTACCCCAAAAACCTATAAAATTATATGCCACATCGGTAATAGAGGAAGTGTTGGTGGTAGGGGTGAAGTGAAAAAAATTCTTGATAACGTACACACACTAAATCACACTATTTTTTCACCACCTTTAATAATATGATAAGGGTGGTAATAGAGGTGGCTAATGCCAATTTCTTTTTGAGACCGGTTCCAGAGTAATCGTGAGCACTAAAAAGATACAAGTCTAACATAGAGGCCGATGCGACAGACAAATTTATTTTGCTCAGACTTAAAATATTGACGTTTCATGATATTCTAAGCCTATTTAAACAATGAAAATTTCCAAAAATTTTTTGCGTTAATATACTGTGGAAGTAATACGCAGAAAATGGCATGACAAAAATATAAAAAATCGTTGTGTGCCGTAAACTACACGATAAAAGTACTCTACTTCGAGCATTTTCTTCGAGGAAACCTACTACGCATCCATACTACTCAAGGTAACCCACTGTGCATCCAATTTACTCGAGGAAAGCCACTGATCATCCATATCACTTGAAGTAAACTACTGCGCATCTATAGCACTCGAGAAAAGCCACTCCGCATCCATAATACTGGTGGTAACCTACTGCGCATCTATTGTACTCGAGGAAAGCCACTGCACATCCATACTTACTTGAGGTAACCTACTGCGGTCTATAATACTCGAAAAAAGTCACTGCGCGTCCAAAATACTCGAGGAAAGCCACTGCGCATCCATAATACTCGGGGAAACCTACTGCGCATCCATAGTAGCCGAGGAAAGCCACCACGCATCCATACTACTCGAGGTAACAACATAATATTTGAAATAGTCTATCCCAAAAACCTATAAAACGATATGCCACATCGGTAGTGGGGGTTGGGGGTGGTGGCAGAGAGGTGGGGGTGGGGGTGGATTAAGTAAAAAAAAAAGTTTTGAGGCTTAGGTTCTTGTATACACGCTAAATTACAATTTCATTTTTTTCAGCCCCTTTAATAATGAGGTGGGGGTAGTAATGGGGGTGGCTAATGCCAAAAAATTTTTTGAGACTTTAAGTTCTTTTATATATACTAAATACCAATTTTATGGACTCTTACTGGCTTGATTTACCCATTTACCCCCATTTACCCCAATTTACCCCCAACCCTTCGACGGAACAAGATGAAAATATAATCTAGTTCCAGATCTCGTTAAAGTACATATGTGTACCAAATTTCAAGTCAATATCTTAAACGGCTCCAGAGTAAACGTGCGCACAAAAAAAGTTACAGACTGACAGACCGACAGACAGAAATTTTTTTTTCGCTCAAACTTAAAATCTCGACGTTTCATGACATTTTAAGCCTATTTGAACAATAAAAATTTTTAATATTTTTTTTTGTCGTTACTATACTTCCACTGGATGTGGAAGTAATACACCCCGATCTGTACTAAGGCTAAAACTCGGATGGTAATGTACTATGACGTTGTTGTTGTTCTAATAGAAGAGGTCTGTAACTTCTGCGGTACTACGTTGCGCAGGAAAACCCCATAAAGATGAAAAAAGTGAGGAAAAAATATCGACATGTACTTTTGTCGAAAATTTTACAGTATGCTGGCGAACTCCCAGGAATTCTGGAGAAACTCGGGCAACTCTCAAGAAAATCAGAGAAACTTCAAGGAATTCTTTATTTTCTAAAAGGAAATTTCTAAAATAAAAGACGAAATAAATCAGAAATAAATTTAAAATAATATTCGTATTCGTATGACTCCTATTCTTACATTTTTACTTCCACAATCCAGTGGAAGTAACGACAAAAAAATTTTTTTTAATTTTTATTGTTCAAATAGGCTTAGAATATCACGAAACGTCGAGATTTTAAATTTGAGCGAAAAAAATTTCTGTCTGTCTGTAACTTTTTTGTGCGCACGTTTACTCTGGAACCGTTTGAGATATTGACTTCAAATTTGGTACACATATGTACTTTAACGAGATCTAGAACTAGATTATATTTTCATCTTGTTCTGTCGAAGGGTTGGGGGGTAAATTGGGGTAAATTTGGGGAAAATAGGTAAATCAAGCAGGTAAGAGTCCATAAAATTGGTATTTAGTATATACAAGAGAAGCTCAGGTCTCAAAAAAAATTTTGGCATTAGCCACTCCCATTACCACCCCCAGGGGATGAAAAAAAATGTGATTTAGGGTGTGTACAAGAAACAGAAACCTCAAAATGTTTTTTTACTTCATCCACCCCCACTTTCAAATATTATATTATTAAAGTTCCATAAACAATTATTTCCACATACAAAATTTTTTCGTTGCGAGTGACTTAGATAAAAAATCTGGATGTGGAAGTAGTGATTCCTTGGACAGCAGTTTTTATGTTTCTAATTTACACATTTTATGTCATTGTTTTTATTGACAAAAACGGTTTGTTATTGTAACATGACGTGTTTGAGATTTGAGAATTCACTACTACTACTATTACCGTTTCCAAATTTACATTTTAATGAATAATCTAAGAATTTTTAAATACGAGACTCTTCGAAACAAAATTGTCGTGCTCACTTCTGATTAAATCAAAAGTAATCTAAGAAAAATAATGGGAACATATCTACTTAAAACATCAGTTAATCAGTGAAGATCTATATTCACATATTTTGAAACGTTAGTATATACGAGTATAGACATGCAACAAAATATCATAACGCAATACCGCCGCGTTGCAGTGTAGATAGTATTTCGAAGTGCGTAAAGGTTATAGCACGTAAAAAAATGTAGGAAGCAGGAATAAGCAGTGGCATGAAATGCTCACCTAGAAACAGATGTCGCAGTTTTCGTCGAGTCGACTGTCGTTTGCTAATGCACATAGAAGCGTATTATTAGTCGAAGCGAAAAACATCAGTAATGTCATGTTCTCAGTTATACTAGTTGTATGTATATAATTGGACAAAATAGATCCAAACGAAAACGATATACTGTTTCAGATTTCTGATACTGTCTGTATCTGAAAGCATAATTGTTATGGAACGAAAAAGAAAAGGTTTATTTTACAAACTAGTCAGTAAAATAGAGATAATGAAACATTTTTAAATTTTGTTAAAATTGTAACAAAAATCGTATGAACTGCTCAGAATACTGAGAAATGATCGAGGTCAGTATACTTTATAATATTTCTCTGAAAAATATACAACTATGCAACACAGGTACCTCTTAAGAACTGCGATATCGTGTAAACAACATTATAAACAAAAGGATTATGCGACGTTTGCGGCAATAAAACCGCTTTCGGAAAGTCAGTAGTATGATGTAGGTAGTGCTTGAAAATCATTTCTTTCGTTGTGTAAACAGTATCATTACCTTACATACAGGCTTATGTCGAGTTAGCGGTCGACTCGATGTAAACCGGTTCCTGCGTTTTTAACTTTAGTTCAAGAAAATTCAGAATGAGTTTTAACCTCTCTTCTGAGGAAGTCCTAAATTCTCTAATTAATAAAAATTCAAAGATATAAGTAAATTCGAAGTAAATATAACTTCTTCAAAATGTTACAGAATAGGATATTCTCGCTCAGTCGAATCTGATAATATCCTTTGGATACCTTTACCCAATATCAGTCCTCTAATCACCAATTAATTGATAAGATATAGATATTTGAAGAATTGTATCCACCAGTAAAATTTCTAATAACGTATTATCTTAGGATTGTTATTTGATTGGTTTTATTCAAACTAAGTAGGAATGGGGACCCGAAGCTAAGCAGGAAACATATCAGAATCGTGGTAGGCCTTTTGACTGGACACACCTGCACTCTATTGGGGTGGTTGATAAACCCAACTTCAGGTTCTGCGAGGATGAGGAAAAAACTTCCATCGACATCCTAACTTCCTGCCCTAATCTTATGAATTTGAAGCATAAATACTCTGGTTTTCCGATGCTGGAGAAAATAAGAGGAAGGATTTTGGCCTATTGTTTAGAATAGGTCTGAATTTGGGAATTCTCTAAACTTGTAGCGGAGACACAATGGGTCGCAAGGCCTGAGTGCGGCGACTTTCCACCATCCCGCTAAAACAAGAAGAATAAGAAGAAGGGGACCTGAAGCTTTCGAGGAGAAACCTCAAATTTATTTTTTTGAAAGTAGCAATACCAATGTTAGTTTTCTCCCGATTTCCAGTCAATATCAAATTTTGCACTATTAGGTCATGTCAATTACTATCCCATAAACTAGGAATAAGCGGTGGGTAGTAATATTTCAACGTATTCTTACTGTTACTACATTACATTTTCACGTGTAGGTATTGCTTTTTCTACTGCTTACTGCATACTGCTTAATCATTCTCACGTGCAACTGCATTAATATCCTGTGATCACAACCTAGATGAGTACAGTGACACAGAACATCGTAATGCAACATTCCGTGACTGTGTAAATATTCTTGTTAAATTGCTGTGGAATCTACGATTCTCGAGGAAGCTGTGTTTAAAAGAAATACTGCCATTTGGTGCCTGCAGAATTATTTCCCGTAAAGATAACATAAAGGTCTTGGAGGGGGGTTGGAATTTTAGGTTGACATATTCTCGGAAGTAGTTTTCCACAAACACCAAAATACTTGAACATTACACCCGAATACCGTCACTTGACGCTCGTATTGTCAACCATGCTGGGATCGTTTGGATACATTTCCAGATTTTGCCAACACTGAAGATGATTTCAATCATCCCCAAACGAGCATCAAATAACAGTATTCGAATGCAGTATTCAAATGTTTTGGTGAATGTGAAAACTATTTCAGGAATTTATAGGCCTTCCATAATAATTTACTTCATTAACAATAAAAAATATTTAACGAGGCCCGTGTCTGTAATATGATCGATAATGCTATGTTACGTGGCGACAATACGCGATGATGCTTCTGCTGTTCTGTTACATTTCTATACGCTCCTTTAGGATGCCTGTACTGTTCGTTTTGTTAAAAATGAATGTAAAAAGTACGAAAACTGAATTAAAAGGTCATAATCACTACTTACCTAATTTACAAATGTGTGACAATAATTTCATCATCTATATCATCCTTTTCATCGTCTGTTTCTTCAGGTTCTGGAGGCATTGTTTGTTTACTGGCTTCTAAAGCTGCCGCCCTCTTTTCTTTCTCTTTTTGTCTCCTGATTTTGTGTAAGTGGTGGATTTCAACAAGAACATATAAAATGAAGCCGGAAACGAGCATTGTTAATTGCACATAAAGTTTCATTCGGGCACACAAGTGCGTTGAGTAAGCGTAAGCAATTACGAAGCCAACACTTTCCCATAAGCGATAGTTCGAGAACGCTGCTTCTTTGTTTCTCCTGAAGAGAGTGCCATACAGACCTAAAAAAATATTTTTTGCTTTAGTAATTTAAATTTTTTTTTGAGGTTTAAGAAGTATATATCTATTGTAATCATATAAAATATTCCAGTATTGCAATGCAATCTTCTACCGATGCATTGTAGCGAAATCTGGAGCTAGATTATATTTTGATCTTATTACGTTGAAAGGTTGGATTGATTAATGGGTAACTAGGTAAAGTAAACAAGTAAGAGTCCATAAAATTAGGATTTAGTGTATGTACGAGAAGCCAAGGTATCAAATTTTTTTGGCATCAGCCACCTCCACTCCATTATTAAAGGGGGCGAAAAAAATAAAATTGTGATTTAGTGTACAAGAATCAACTTTTGTTTTGACAACATTATTTATTCAAATAATATATTTTCTTTGATGGCGAGTTTTGGAGTTTCAGGAAGAAGAAGTAAATATATAATTTGATATCCAGAACGAAATTAAATGTAAATCGCGAGGAAAAGAATAACCGGATACTAAATATCAACAAAAAATGTAAGAGGAACGGGCCCAAAAATTAAATTTGACGTTCTTGGTTGTTTTCTAAAAAAACTGTAATGAAAAGGATATGAAAAATAAAAAATAGAATGTACGAATCGGGGTATGGATATTATGGAAGAGAAATACGTCAGCAAAAAACCCGATATTTTTTCATTATTATTACCCAGAAATTAATTTATAATTTTTCTTTATAATAATTTCGTTGAAAACATAAATTAAATAATATATATTTATTACTTTAATTCTCGAAATAAAATTCCAGAACACTGGTAAGTGAGAATATGAATTATAGATAAACATCTATTAGATTTTTGACAAATGTAAGGTACAGAAATAAATGTAGATAAAACTTATATTAAAAACAAAATGAGAGGAATTAAAAACAATACATTTTTATCTAGATCAATCCTCGGCTGGTAATAGTAATGATAATGCGATTTTTTAAAAAGATGAAATTTATGTCTTTATATTCGAAGTCTCCAAATATATGGCCCCTCCCCGCAAAATATCTCTACAGGACAATTTTATATTTTTACAAAGGTCAATGACCAGAGATGAGTATGCGGCAATCACGTTTAAATCAGTAAAAGTATAGATATGCACAAATGACTCAAGCTTCTACGACTCTTGTATAAAATGCATCTCAAAAGTACCTAATGAATATTGCCAATGCTAAAATAAAATTATTAACGGAGCATTTTTGCTAACAAATCATTTACCTAACAAAAGAAAATGCGTGTCATCGACAACTAAATGCTGTTTTCCCTTATACAATTTTGTTATTTAATTTATATTAACGAACTAAAGAATAATTCAAGAAGAATGACTAATTTAATGATTTGCGTTTCACAGTCAGTCTAGAGCTGTAATTTTGCGGGTTTGATTTAAGGTACCTAGTTAAATGAGCTTGGTATTGCGTTAAGCCAAACTGTCTGAGGTTGTGACTTTCCGTTTTCTGCCGTACAAATTTATTAAGATTAAGCCTCTGGCAATATATCTAGCTAAAACTGGTTCCTCTTCTGCTTCAGGCAAGGCAGGTTAGTGTGACTCCCCATAAGAAAACAGTTTCTGACTAAGCAACAGGAATATCAACATGTTTAACTCTTAGATTTTTTATTGCACGGTTTTGTTAAGTTTATTTATTGGAGATAAACAATGCATACAAAATTATAGGTTGGCTATAGGCAATATTACAAAACAATATTTGTCTTATCCACGTTCCTCATACGTATTTACTTTGACGGTGGGAACACACTTAATTAAATTAATTATTTCTGAGAAAAGAAGAAATAATATAATTATACTACCTTGAATAAAAAATGCAACACCATGATATCGTTGTACAATTTTATTAAAATGTACACCAAAGTTGTCTCCTAGTATGCCATTAAAGCGATTGAAACTGCGACATTATGAGACCCAGAATAAAACAGTTATTAGGAATAAGTCCACTGTGAGTTTGAATGTATTCAATCACTTTATTAGACACGCTATCAATGAGATGATCAATGTCTTCGATACGAAACCGAATATCGTTAAAATCATCTACCAGTCATATTCCACATAGGCTGATCGGAGATAGATCAGTCACCAAACTATATATCTAGACATTAGTTTCTTGGAAGATATGAGCATTACACTCCTGGAGAATTGAATTATTCAGCCCCTATAACTAAGGCAATGCAACGGGTTTTAGTACTTTTTATATACAATTTGCTAAAGCTAACCTGTCGGTATAATTTGGAGATTGTCGCCAACTCGTAAAACTGATTTGGGGCGGCAAATTTCAAAGCATAACGACAGGCTGCTCCCAACAAGTTATATCGTGTGTAGGCCCATTTATGTAACCAGTAGCATTGAAGAATAACGAGGCCTATTCCCACCCCACTAGATCTTTGGTAAGAGCTGCTTGACGTTCAATGGCGAATTCAATATTTGGGCGATCTTCACGTTAGCGTTTTACCTACGTCCAAACACAAACAAAATCGAGTCTCATCACTGAATACTATTATAGCAATATGTCAATGTATGATTGGGTAGGTACAAATACTAGCTAAAGAAATTTTGCACAGGGAGAAAGAGTTCTCGCAACAGGTCAGATAATTAGATGTGGTACAAACGGCGAAAGCATATAGAGCGATGTTGACAATTTCACACACACAACAATATGGCACAATAGAACAGAGATGCGTCATTCGTGAATGAATGATTGGATTGTTGGTATTCGATCATTCGAAAGAATCGAGTGATAGGATCTTACTTTTTACGAATTAGTCCATCAGGATCTACGACTTGCTCAGTCAGTATTGGTAGTTGAAATGGGGAGAAAGAGGAGTCGATCACATCATTCAATTAAATCGTCCAATTTCACTTTGATCATTTTTTCTTTCCATTAATTTTTTAACCTCCATGTAATATTTCAAATGGAGAAGCAAACATGTATACAAATAAAACAGAAATAAAACATGTATAACAGAAACAGATTTCAGTGTGTGGTTTAGAAACAAAATTTTAAAACATGTAACGCGATAGAAGCGCGTATATGGAAAAAGTATAAATAAACCATTTCAATAGCTGACTATTCGAGTGTCAACGAAAATGATCGACCTGTTGTGTCTATTATTCGTTTAGTTTGCTTTAATAATGCAGTCATGTCTGCATTACTGACACAATGAGATAATGAACGAATTATTGTTATAAAACATATCTTTTTAGTAGTCACTCACGGATAGATCGAATTCTCTCAAAATGGAACCAATGGCACATCTCTACAATAAAACTTTTAATTGCATCTGTAGCAGTTTCATTCTCAGACACTGCAGTAGTCTCTTATCTATTTTACGTTCGTCGCAGAACTTTTAGTGGACGCTGTATGTTGACTACTTTTTGTCAGTTTAAGATTTCTGTTTAAAAGCCTTTTCGCTCGGTCATAGCTTGTATAAAATGCAGATTATTCAAAGATAAGCGTAAAATTTATTCCGTGGAAAATGTCTAAGAATTACCAACAATATTTAACCAGCATACTTCTCATTTCTTCAGAACTGCTTGGCAAATTGTATGATTATGAATAACGTTCTTTTTCAAATACCTTTTTTCGGTACATATATAACACAATTTCCTGGTAAAGTGCAAATAACCATGTATAGACAAAATCTTAAGTATTATTAGTTTACCTAACAGTTTCTAATCATTTTATGATTACACCTTCATACTTGGAGCGATTTCACCCACTTTTAAAGCATTTTCCATTTTTTTCAAATTTCAAAACATATTTTCCACGTGTTCTAAATGTTCACCTGGTCTCAGAGAAAGGTAAAATTTCACAATTTTCACGAATATTGAAAATATTAATTTGGGTAAGCATAACTTCATAACCATCAGTCTTCACAGCGCAGCGTCAAGGTAAGTACTCATATGCGCTACGTATCTGTATCTGTATCTTGTAACATAATATGTACTGCATTAGTTTGATATGTGTACGCCTCTACCAAGCCGCTGCAAATCGTCCACAACATTGGAGCATGCTCCTCTTTGTGTTTGTGTTTGTTGATAGGTGATTGGATCACAACAATGAAGCCGAACTTGTTTCAAAGAGGTTTGCGAATTTGGAGCGCAAGACGTACACATTAAAAAAATTGGTTACAGTATCCGTTATAATACATGATACAGATACAGATATGGAACGCATATGAATACTCACCTTCACATATTTTGCTATACTTTCATTTTACGCCCCACCATATCTTATAGCGACAAATGTTACATTCTTATACTGAAGCCATTGACATCTCCCGATCTACATCTACTATCTAATCATTTCCTAGAACTAGCATTGAGAACATTTTATTTCGTAGGGCCACAGTTCGTACGGCATTCTTCCCAATCTGTGATGGTTCTATGGCGTTCGGATCCACGTTGTCGCTTATACTACTATTACGAACATCTAATACAGTTGCTACATTACGGCCCATACAATTGGCGGTATTCTTAAAAAAAAAAAGGTTGAGCTTTCCTCAATAACTTACGTCGTACAAAATCACTAACTGACGAAAATTGGCTGTTCTAAAATTCTAAACGTTTCTTAAGGTGTTTAAAACTCAAATACTGACTTTAAATTGGTCTAAAGTACATTTTTAAAGGCATTAATAAACACTATTAAAATATGAGAAAGTGAGAAAGATTAAAAACATATTTTTTTGTTCAAATTTTATCAAAACAAAGATACTGAACATTTTATATAAATAAATGTACATGAAGACGATTGCGACCTTGATAAGTTTCTATTAAAACAAAAATACTGCTTATTACACCGCCAACTAAACATGCATAACCAGGAGATGATTGATTAAAATACAGATAATTATGTCTAGAGAAATAACTTATTACCAAAAAACTGCGATAGATTTATATAAGAACTTCAATAAATTGGCGATCAGTTTAATGTTACACCTAATTTTGTAGCTGTAATCATTTGTATCGCACAGGTATGGGTACAGCCGATATTTTTCATTTATAAATTTACAGTTGCCCCTTCTGACCACTCGAGCGACACCCAGAAGAAATTGATGCGTTAATGAACAAACAATTTGATGTACCGTCTCAACTTTGTTGAAAATCGCGAGTTGCTCTCGAGCTGTTCTTGAACTTCCGACTACAAGTTCGTCCAGTGTTCGCTAGCTATTCTAGAATAGTTAGAGTTGTTCTATAACTACTTCCGAGCTCGATTCGTAGGCGCTTTAGCTGCAATTAGCAAAACTTCTCTTCTATAAAAATTTCAATGCCATATTTAAACGAATTCTTCGTGTTGCATGTTTTTTTCAAACCAGTATATTAAGTAAATTAATTTAATTTAATATATTATTTAAAAATGATGTAAGAGCCATGAGAATGATAAATCTGTTCTCAATAAAAAGAATACCCATCAAGCAAAAAATTACACAGAAGCTGTGCATAAATTAGCACAGGCTTCATTTCATTTTTACTATTTTTCTTGGTGTGTTAAAAAAATTATATCGAACCTGTCTGTTTCACTTGTCATAGCAATTTAGAACAGGCCTCTCCCATATAACTGGATTTTAATATTTTAATGTATTCTTGTTATTCTTTGATTTATTTTATATGCTAATAATGAGATTAAACTTTAGTCAACTGTTCAAAATTCCAATCATTTTGTAAATAACAGTAATTTTGATGTCTATATACAGTCTGTCTGTTTTATCAGGGCCACGCCAAATATCTCGCTTAATATCTATTGTAGAAGAAAAAAAAATTAGTAAAAGTTATCCCAACTTTTGTGAGCTTTATTTCAGTAAAAATAAATTCGAAATGCATAGTCTACTCTGTTAGATATAGTACAAAATCATGAAAAATAGGAAACCACAAACTCTTATATCTTCCTTATTTGAGGAGATACGAAAAAAAAATATTAACTCATAGTGCCAAAATTTAAAATTTTATGAAAACTATAATAACACATTGATTCGTAAAAATCAGCTATGCCATAATAGTAAAAATTCACTTTTTAATAATTATAAATCAGTAATTGTTTACTACAATTTAATACAATCAAAAAACAAACATCTCATAAATAAAGATACAAGTACAAAACGATCACAAAAAAAAAATGAAAAACTATGTATAACAGAACTACCTATACTAAAAAGAAATTGTGTGTAATCGTTCTACTAACTACAACAAAAGCTCAAATTGTGCATCATGTATTCTAATACACAAACGTGCTCCACGGGACATCTCACGCATTACATTTTGGAGCATTTCAGGGACCCACATGCGTTTCTAATTCTGGTTTTGAGGTCCTCAATATTTTCAGGCAGTTTGAAATATCTTGTCGTTAATGTAACCCCAGAGGAAAAAATCCAAGGGAGTAATATCTGGTGATCGAGGTGGGCATAGAGTGGGTCTCGCCTACCCAGCTATCTGGCATAACTTGATTTAAATAATTTGCACATATTACAACAGTATGTGGAGCCGCATCTTGTTGAAAATTTGAATAATTCAATCTTTCTGCCGAAGTTACTTCATAAAGAAAATCTTGAAACTCATTCTGCAGGAAACTAAGGTATCTATGAACGGTTAATTTGCCATTATAAAAATAAGCTCCAAGTATTTTAGTCCCTAAAAGATCCACCCAAACATTCGTAGAAAATGTTTTTTGGAAAGCACCAATGTGTATTGGTGTTCACTTTTAATGAATATTTCTATTGAAAAATCCATTATTAGGAAAAATATGATTCGTCCAACCAAAGAATTTTGTTACATATCAGCGGGCTCATTCCCTTTCTTATTTAACAACTATTTAAAAAATCTTACTCTCCTCGGCTTAAATGTTAAACTTTCTTCATTCTGTAGCCTCGAAATCTTTTTTCTTTTAGTATTTTTCTTGTCTTTTTTTATGTCATAGTTTCTCTGAATTTGTCTCAAAGAGGTTTCTTCATTTTAGTTCATGATTCAATACTCTATTCACTTTTCTTATATTATCTGTAATATGCCCTCGCCGTACTACTTTTTTGGAAAATGAACCATGTGTTTTTAGATTTTGAACTGACTTCCTAAACATAGTTCGATTTGGCTGCGGAACATTTGATTTCTCGCTGTAAACTGTGTCATATCGAATTTTTCAATATTGGTGTATACCATAATTATTGATATAAAACTTGTCTTAGAGCTCGACAACGACAATGACAATCAGTCAAATTTGTTGATCGTTGTATACATTGTTTTTCATTAATCAGGGCATAACAGATTCTTACGATTCAATGATAACGGGTTATGGTTTTCATAAAATTTTAAATTTTGGCACTATCAGTTAAAATTTTTCGTTCCCATTTTAGATATAGAGATATCAAGATTGAGATTCACCAGTCACCAGCTATTGGGCCAGGTTTTTGTCCTCCATATTTTTTGGCAAATGTGGTATATGTGAAATATTCTCACTCCATCCCCATCTACTAAATTAAGTGTCTCTGTGACCATATTGCTGACTTCAGCTGCCTTGCCAATTAGTTTTTGTATTGCAGACTCTTCTGTTCTTATCTGATGCCATCTGAATGGTCAGTTTCGAAAAGACTGTCGCGATATTGAAGTCAGACGTAAATAATCTGCTTCATAACAGTTCTAAGTATGTCATTATAGTTTCTAGTGGATCACGATTTGGGTTCGAATTTGCCTATTCGCTTCCCTACTGATTGAAAAAGTTCCTTATTGTTATTGTTATCTACAGTACATTATTGAAGTTATAAACTGGTACACACTGATTCGTTCTATTGGTTAGTAGGTTTACTTCTATAGCACCCTGTACTTTATTTAAAACAAAGGATGTCGTGGATTACACAGACTTGTTTTGATTAAAGAATAATGATCGCTTAGCACATTAAAATATATTGACAGTCGTGAAGAGCTGTTGAATTATGCATCATGAATCATGTTGAATTTAATAAAATTAATTTTTATGCAATGTACATAAACCACAAATTCTATTGTATAGTAAGTTATTATAAAATAAAACATAGTGAAATATGCGATCTGCTAATAAAATATTCAGTAGAAAAAAGGTAAACTAAGCAGATTTTAATTATACTTAAAAGTATAATTTTCAAATTAATTACATTATATGTTAATAACGTACAGTTTTAATATGGATTTGTACATATTCGTCATTAACAAACACGTGCAACTTAATAATGATAATAACATTCCTTATAGAATTTTAGGAAGTAATTATACAAAAAAGAACAATGTACTATCTAGGTACTAATATAAGATGTCAATAGTAAATTAAATATTATTTTGTCATTGTTTTATTAATATGCTCAAATTAAACATTCTTACCGTTAACTTGGGTTTGCCATACGGCATCTCCAACACCCCATAGACCAGCAGCCATATAGAAATTCATGGGAGTGTCAGGATGCGGCCTCCACAACAGCATCCACGTTTGTAAACCAACATGTACAAGGACACCAAGACCCATAATAGGTGCTCTTCCGATGTATTTCATAACAGAACCAAACAACAAACTGCATACTGCATTAACACATCCGAAGGAGATCATGACGTAACCTACATTATTAATTCCCAAGGCACATGACACGTAAGCTTGAGTGAAATCGGCACCAATGAACGCTTGTTCCATACCAATCCATACCGTTATGGGGATTAATAACTGTTGATATGGTTTTTTAAGTTGATAAGCAGTCGCCGAGAGAAGTTGAATAGGAGTAAGTTCGACCTGGCTATTCCTCCTTCCTTGCTTTTCTCCGTATCTATAACAAAACCATAATTGTAAATATAGTTAAACAAAAATGTATAAAAATTAAACTAATCGCTTAAGATATTTAAATCACAGGATTTGATTGCATTGGTCCTCATTAACCAATTTATGAATATGAATGTTCTTTAAGTTTTATCATACGTTTGATCACAACATTCCATAAAATTCTTTGTCGTCCCGAGTAAGCTACAAAACTGCCCCCTCCCCCAATATGTAGACAGCACCTTCTACATAAAAAACACCAAATTTTTTGAAACACTTATTTTATTTAGAAACAAAATAAAATTATGTAAAATACAAAACATTGCGAAATTTAGAAATTATTACATGTAAATTAATTAAAAATATATTCGAACTTTCTTTTCAGCAATGAAACAAATAAGTTCATCATAGTTTAACTCACTTGTAGTCGTATGTTCTATAGATATCAATATCAAACTATTACATGTTCTCGAGTAATACTGGACCGTATGCAATTTTTCTTTAATTTAGAAAAGCTTCTCGCTGGAGACATAAGTATTACAGTTTCCTAATCCGCGTTTCAATTTTTCTTTTTTTTCCATTGCTCTTTACGTATTTTGTGCGAAAACAGGTACCTCTTCATAGAAAAATATCAAAAGAAGCAAGCGTATTTCAAATATTGTTTTCAAAACGCAAAAATATGCATAAAAGTGAGTTCTTAAAGTGCTATCAGTACTAACATAGTTCTAACATGGGTCTTATATAACAAACTCTGTTCATAATGGTTTTCGTGGTATCATATAAGATGTATTAGGACATCCTCAGGTTACAAGATTGGAAAGATATTAAAAGAAATTAAAAGAAATGGTGAAAAAATGATGAAATATAGTAGTTTAGCCGTTAATTTCGTTACATATCTGATTTGGAAAAAATATTCTAAACACAACTTATTTTAAAAAATTATATCAAACCTTTGAACTATTTTAATGTACCGCGAACGATAGTGGCGTCATAAGGGTAGTTAGCTCCGAACTTATACGTAGGATGAACAGGTTGACAATAAACAAAATAATCTCATCTTTCAAAAGTTAAGTTGATGCTTAGCTAGTAGTGTTTGTGTTTAATATATGGATAATAGAAAATAGTAGGCATGCTGTATTTAACTATGTTCGTAAAAGAGAAAGATATCCACTTCCGCACCACTTACAGATATAGTTAAAGTACAGCGTGTTCACTCCTTTTTTCAAATTTTATGTTTCTAACGATTCTTTAAGAAGAAATATTATTGTTTAAAACAGATTCTATTAAATATTGACTTATAGTGGGTGCGGTACGACTTTCTTTTACTGCACTTCAATTCCATGGGGTGCCATTTGACACGGTTGGTCGTTACACCAAAGATTAATTTTCGAGTAGGATGCGTCAACATTTTCCCTTAGGAACTTAGACTAGGCCCACAAGTAGGAAATCCATCTCTATAAAGTGCAAGAAGCATTTCATGTAACAATTGGGAAAACAACGTTTTTAGGGTATTTCGACTCCGCTGAATACGAATCTGTCTGTTGCCAAAGCGAAATTTGACCGCAAGTCCTGTATCCAAGATGGCGACCAAAACTCTGTTGCCCTATATCTCCTTTGTCCGTTGGCTTAAAATAATGATCTGAATGTCTGCTTAAGGGTTTTTTTGGATGCCAAACACATTGCCTTAAGTTTGGAGTGCATGGGTTCCAAGATGGCTGCCGAAACTTTATTGTGTTTACATGCGCTCCGTGCGTCTTGTTGTATTTGGAGTGTAAAATCTGTCAGATAGTTTTTAGTAGTTGAATGTGTACTACTGTGCGTGTATTACGTGTTTTTAAGTAATATTTTACACCTTCCAAAACACAATTTGGTAACAAAATTGTGTCGCTGAAGGTGGGGGAGGCACGTGTAATAGTGGGAGGGGGGAATAGTGCACGAACCTTAGGGTAAAAACACAAAGAAAGCAGGTTGCCTGCTTACTGGTAGTCAGCGCCTATAAGCGCCAATAATTAAGTACGCTTTTAAACGTTCCCGTACATAGACAAAGCCGGCTACCAGTAAGCAGGCAACCTGCTTTCTTTGTGTTCTTACCCTTTTAAAAGCGTACTTAATTATTGGCGCTTATAGGCGCTGACTACCAGTAAGCAGGAAACCTGCTTTCTTTGTGTTTTTACCCTTATAACTTCGTCGCGAACAGGGTCAAAGCTAGGTCATGATACTCGTTAACACGTGACGGAAAATTATCCCCGAACAAAACTCCGTTGCGTCGCGAATATTCCGTTTTCCATGTTCTTCGTAGTCCTGTCAGTTACTTTGCGTTTGGAAAAGAGGCGAAGACAGACGTTTATCGAAACCATGGACAATAATAAACTGCAAATTGCGACTGCGGCATATATTCATTATGCGACAAAAAGAAAAAGCCGACAAGATGGTGGTAGACACGTGTGTGTTCTACAAATGGAGTATAGTGGTTGTACGTTGCTGACTGATTTAAAGTTTCAACATATCAGCGGCCTATACAAAAAAGAATAGAATTTTCTTCCGTCCACTCCATATTTACAACGCGACTGTCTATTCTACACGTAAAGAATATGAAAATATTTAAACACCTCATAAAACGATACATGAAGAAGCTCGGACACGTCCAGACTTTGCGCAACCGCATACAGTAACATCCTTTGAAGTGACGCAGGAATACCGAGAAGTGATGGGAAAGCTGCGAACCTCGGCGCGAACACCCATATTTGCTCTGACGTTACCCAACGAGGTACGTAGGCACTTGTAACAGGACTTCGATGCGAACCTCGTCATGTAACCGTGTGGACGGGACCCTGTAACCTCACTGCGTAATGTCAGAGTGAACATGGGTGTTCGCGCCGAGGTTCGAACCTTCCCGTCACTTGTCGGTATTCCCGCGTCACATCAAAGGATGTTACTGTATGCGGTTACACGGAGTCTGGACGTGTACGAGCTTAATCGTGTATCGTCTTATGGGGTGTTTAAATATTTTCATATTCTCTCAATATAGAATAGACAGTCGTGTTGTAAATATGGAGTGGACGGAAGAAAATTCGATTCCTTTTTGTATAGGCCGCTGATTTGTTGAAACTTAAATCAGTCAGCAATTCACAACCTCCATTTCTAGAATACAAACGTATCTCCCACCATCTTTTCAGCTTTTTCTTTTTTGTCTCATAATGAATATAAATACATGCCACAGCTGCAATTTGCAGTTTATTTTTGCCCATGGTTTTGATAAACATCTGTCTTTGCCTCTTTTCCAAACACAAAGTAACTGACCGCACTAGGATCAACATGGAAAACGGAGTTTTGTTCGGGGATAATTTTCCCTTCACATGTTAACGCGTATCATGACCTAGCTTTGACCCTGTTCGCGATGGAGTTACGCATCGAGGTTCTGTTACAAGTGCGTACGTACCTTAAGAATTTCAAATTTGGCGCTAAGAAGCGGTTTTATGATGTAAGTCATACTTTAACCTTTCTACGGCCCCCAGCTCAAGTGTCTGCAACGTCGCCACAAAAGACCGGGCAACCAAAGAGATTCAGGCATCGCCCCTTGAAGCAAAGAAGCGTGGTTCAGATCTGGTTATGAACTTTATGAATCAGAGTAATCTGGAAAACCTGTCAAAAGTTTTCATGCTACCAAACCGCAAAACTCTGCTTTGACCTTCTCAGATCTCTTTAAAGTCAAGGACATTAAAGATCGGAAGAAGGCTGTAGAGGCTGACAGGGATATTCTACGTCATCTGATTGTAGCTTACGAAGCAAGCAGACAAATTAACTTACCCTCCATTTTGAAACACGAGCTTCTTCCGGTACCTTTATCGTTGGCGGAAAACATACGTTTGGAGTATGATATCTGGTTAAATTATATCTGGCGAATACGAATACGGTACCTATATTCCACTAGAAAGCAATATGATCGCTATATATTGATCAAATGCACTGTAAGATTTCTTAAAAAATTATATTTTCAAGTTCAGTATTTTGGGTACGGTGTTAGGCTGTTTTTTGCATCCTGAACCCAAATATGAATTCTTTTTTCTCATAGGAAGCTATAGAACACTCCCAATTGCTTTATTTAAAAAAAGTTATATTTTTTATGTACCTATTTATAATTTAAAACGTTTTTTATTTCCGTATTTCGATTATATATACTTGCAGAGACCCTCGGCATCTTAACACCATGGGATGCCATTTGGCACGGTTGTTCCTTAATCCAAGGAGATTCATTTTCGATTAGGACGCGTCAACATTTTCCCTTGGGAACCAAGACGGCGGCCATTTAAAAAAAAAATGTTTTTTTAAATACAATCACTACTCATATTAGCGCAAAACATGCATTTGGAGTATGATCTCTGGTTAAATCATATCTGCTGAATACGAATACGGTTTCTGTTTTCACTAGCTATATTTTGATCAAATACACTGTGCAATTTAAAAAAAAAATAACATTTGCTGTTACAATGGAATCTGCCGGAATATTACAGGGAGAAGATGTGTATTTAATGATATTTGCTCCATTTCATACTGAACAAGTTTTAAGATTAATTGGGAAGTTTATGAAACGCTATAACTGGATAGGAGCAGTATATAGCTCAAGTATAATATGAACGTAAAGATCGTCTTGTTTTATTTATATTTCACTTTTATTTCCATACTTCGATTACTAATATTAGTTTAGTTTAAACAGTGTATATATAAAACAAAACCTATTAACTTGAACTAACAGGAAATAAGAACAAATTAATGATCAGGGAGTAACAAGTAGTCGGAAATCATATCCAACTTTTTCAAGAGCTAAATATTTGATTATTTTATATTTTCAGCATCGCAATATAAAATATGTTGTCCATATTGATTTCTAAACCTTATTTTCGCCATCTTGGTTCCTAAGGGAAAATGTTGGCGCCTCTTAATCGAAAATGAATTTCTTTGGAGTAAGGAATAACCATGCCAAATGGCATCCCATGAAGTTGAGTGCCGAGAGCCTCTGCTAGCATATATAATCGAAATACGGAAATAAATAAACGTTTTAAATTACAAATAGGTACATAAATAATTTAACTTCGTTAAATAAAGCAATTGGTAGTTTTTTGTAGCTTCCTATGAGAAAAAGGAATTGATATTTGCATTCAGGATGCAAAATACAGCTGAACACCTTACATGTTTAATTTGAAAATATTAATTCTTTAAAAAATTACAGTGCATTTGATCAAAATATGGCGGTCATATTGCTTTCTAATGGAAAACAGATCATATTCGCCAGATATAAACGTATGTTTTGCTCCAATATGAGTGATTGTAATTGAAAAAAAAAAATTCAAAAAATGACCGCCATCTTGGTTCCGAAGGGAAAATGTTGACGCGTCCTAATAGAAAATGAATCTCTGATGTAAGCACCAACCGTGCCAAATGGCATCTCGTGGAGTCGAAGTGCAGCATTCGTCCTATTTATGCGGCGCAAAGCACCCATTATTAGCGAAACATATACACTTCGGAACGTAGTCAAGGACCACCCTGTATATCATTTGTAAGCATTCTATTGCTATATTGTAGAATTTATATATACTCCAATTATTTAAGCCTCACCCTAATTACATGGAACATGACCTTGAAATGTCGATTTCCACATAAGTATTTTAAAAACATAAGAATAAAAGTTCCTACTTGGCAATTTTTAAACATGCGGTTTTAATTCCAATGGTAAAGTAAAAAATAACTTTATTATTAAAGCAATAAATTGTAATGAATGTAATGTTTCTTAGAGAAACTGTGATGATCATAATGCAACAATATGATCCTGTTTTAATATTTAATTAGAGATGGCGGATTAAAAATAAACAGACCGACACAACTAATTGTGAGACTAACCTTCTCATATCAGATTAGTAGAATTAGATCCTAAAATTAAAAAGTAGCGGAAATTTAACGAAGGTTTCTCTAATGAAAACTGTAGTATGATGCGCAAATTAATATTTTAAGAAACAGCTCTAGCGCTACCAACCCCCCCATGCTAACCCCCGGAAGGGTCTGGAAACTTCGGTGTGAAACTACATCTGAAGTAGTTTCCACAAACACCAAAATACTTCAGTACTATTACTCGAAACGCGTTTCCCCAGCCATGTTGGCATCACCTGGATACGATTAAAACTGAATTTTAATCGTCTCCAGATGATGTCATCATGGTAGGCGAAACACGCGTCCAGTAATAGTATTCAAGAGTTTTGGTCTATGTGGAAACTAATTCAGAGGCTCTCTTTTAAGAGAGCAAAATCATATTCTCTTAAATAACTCGTTTCATTTCAATGTTATCGAAAAAACACAAGGGAGCAAAAATGTATGAAAAATTGACTACAGGGAAATAAATTTCTAATAAAAAAATAATAATTTGTTATTAAAAAATTAAATAAAGATTTTCCAGTTTCTTCAGAATATCTCTTTTTAAAATAAAGAGTTTACAAAAAATCTTGCGAAACTTCCCCCTAAATTCAATCTTGGTATAATAGAGATTTGCTTCCCGCAGGGCCGGTTTTAAGCAATTTTTATGGGGGGGGGGGGAGGGGGTGTGCGAAATTGCTTCAATGTCGAATGACTTCTTCTTCTTTGCTCCTTTATTTTCTTTATATATGATTAGTCCCGTCAAGATAGATATTTTTTGGCAAATGATTATTCGACCTAATTTTTGTTTGTAAATTGTCTAAGGAACATTGGTAAAAAGAAAAAAACAAGGGCGCTGGGACATTTTCATTTTGTTATTAATTAACAAACAATTTTAAGCACAAATTAATTAAATTTGTTAATTTGCTATCTCGGAAACTATTTGAGAAAACTGACTGAAAATGTATACTCGGGGGATCTTGAGGTCGCTGATTATAATTTTGAAAATTGGTAAATTCAAGATGGCTGATCCAAAATGGCGACTATGAAGTATAAAAATGAGATTTTCTCTCTTAAGTTTACACTTTTGAGAAAAATTACAAGAATAATAAAGTGTTTGGAATGCCATGTTGCACCTAAATATACGATTTATGAATAACTCTCCTTCACCCCAATTGGGGTTTAAACCTTAGTTTATTTAAATAAAGTAACCATTTTTTAAAATATTCGGGTAAATCACTCAAAATTTTTTTAGTAAAAATATTTTAAATAGATGTAATTTAATTACTAGTTACTGAATTAATTTTACTGTTAATTAGTTCAAAGGACACATACATTTTAAATACAGCGCGCTTGCTTGATCCCGGGATTTACATATGATAAAAGCCTCTTCCTTAGTACCTCCTTAAAATTAGTACCAAACTTTTCAATAGGAAGAGATAAGATTTGTCTCAATAATATGTTGAATACATTATTTTACAATAATGAAATCGATGATGTTCAAGAAGAAGAAAGAAATTAAGATGAAGAAGAAGAGGAGCAATATTTTCCCTTGTAAACAACTCAAATGAAATTGAAAAAAATTATTTTCAAGAATGGTGTTTAGTTAAATTTATATTTTTATATATTTTTTAAGTAAACAATTTTTATAATTGTGTAGGAATAAAAATTGTACTTAATTTTTTAACAATTTTTTTCTTGGAGTATTAAAACACTTTTTACTTTTGTAATTTCCACGTAAAATGCACGTAAAGAAAGTTTAAATTGTATCTAAATATACAGGGTGTCCCGAATTGCATAGGGCAAACTTCACTAAGTAATACAACTTTTCAAAATAAGAAAAAAAGTTTCTATAAACATGGGGAGTGCTTAGTTTCCAAGGTGTTCAAGAGGTGTTCAAGTAATTCTCCTGAAAATGTTTTTTTATGAATATTTTCGAAACGTCTAAAGATAAACAAATGATACACAGGAATTTAAATTTTTATGCTTTTTAAGACAAAATGACAACTATGTATGAAAATCATTCAGGAGCGGGTGAAACTGGGGGGGGGCTAGGTATAATTTAGCCCCAACTTTATTGTGTGACATGAGCAGAACTTAAAAATTTGAAGTTTTCTACACAAAAAAAGTCTCTTGTGTTTTTTCTCTAAAATTATCAGTTTTTGAGTAAATCTTATCTGAACTTTATTTGGGAATAGTTTTTATGAATATTTTAGCAGAACAGAAAAAAAATGACAGTAAAACAAAATTTGATTACATTATTTTTTATTAGACAACAATGAATTAGATTAAAGTAAGGTAAATTACAAATTACTAGAGTTGTTCAAAGTGCATTCCGCCAGCATCAACACATTTCTGACATCTACGCCGTACAGAGTGTGTAGCTTTACGAACGAAATCAGAATTAGCCCGCAAATTTTCACATTCTTCGAGAATTCTTTCTATTAACTCTTCTCTTGTGTTTACAGGGTTTGCGTAGACTTTGTCCTTTAAATAGCCCCAGACAAAAAAATCAACTGGAGTTAAATCCGGTGAACGGGGTGGCCAGGCTTTTGCACCTAATCGACCGATCCACCGTTCAGGATAATTATTGTTTACCCACAAACGGTTCTCAATAGCAAAATGTGCAGGAGCTCCGTCCATTTGAAACCAGTATTCATTTCTTAAATTAAGAGGAATATCCTCGAGATATTGAAAAAAATGGTTATTTAAAAAATCATTAAATAATGGTCCATTTAAACGGGGAGGAAGGATGTGGGGCCACCAAAAAGTCCCGTTTATAACACCACACCATACATTAACGCTAAACTTCTCCTGTCCTAGGGCGAATTATATGAGGATTCCGATGAGCCCAGATTCTTGAATTATTAAAATTAACCGATCCATTACGGTTAAAGGTAGCTTCATCAGTCCAAATAATTTTACTTCCGAAATCGGGATCTTGTTCCGTGGCATTTATAAACCAATTACAAAAATTGATACTCCTCTCGGGATCACCTGGTTGAAGGCTTTGGACTGGCTGCATTCGAAAAGCTTTTCTGTGGTCTTTTTCAGAATCCGAAAAACTTTGTTTTTGGAAACATGCACAGCTTGCGCACGCAGCTGTTGGACCGCTCTTCTGATACTTAATTTATTATTATTGTTAAATTTGGCCAAAATTATGTTTTTAAATCGCCCATTTCGCTGTCCTTCATTTCCTGGACCTCTTTTAAGTCCAACATTTCTAAATTCTAGATGGGTTCGAATAAAAACATTAGGAAATCTTCTGCGTACCGCGGCATTCGCGTTTACATTACAATATCCATAAATAAAATGAATATCCGCGTATTCCACATCACTAAACATGACCATTTTTTACTTTTCAATAGAACACTTTTTCCAAAAGGAAATAATGAAACTACAGAACAATAAACTACAGAAAACATAAAAAACAACAATGGCATTATTGTCATTCTGGCATTGCATGCTAGATTATTTTTCATTTGTTACAAATATTACAATCATGGGATACTCCTGCATACCAGGAATGCTGGTAATAATGGTTACTAATTAATAAAGTTCAGATAAGATTTACTCAAAAACTGATAATTTAGAGAAAAAACACAAGGGACTTTTTTGTGTAGAAAACTTCAAATTTTTAAGTTCTGCTCATAAATTAATTTGTTTATCTTTAGACGTTTCGAAAATATTCATAAAAACATTTTCAGGAGAACTACTTGAACACCCTGTATCTCGGAAACTAAGCACTTCCCGACCCATGTTTATAGGAACTTTTTTTTCTTATTTTGAAAAGTTGTATTGCATAGTGAAGTTTGGCCTATGCAATTCGGGACACCCTGTATACTATTTTAAGACCATTATTTGCAATTTTAAAAATTATATATTAAATTAAAACAATAATAGTTGTCTTCAAAAGATATTAAATAGTACAATAAAAAATATATCGCGTTTTTATACTTTATAGCGCCAATCTCGAATTTTCCAATTTTCAGTTCAAAATCGTAATCAGCGACCTCGAAAACTCCCGAGTATACATTTTCAGTCGGTTTTCTCAAATACTTTCCGAGATAGCAAATTAACAAATTTACTTCATTTGTTTAGTGCTTGAAATGGCTAGTTTATTAAAAGTTATTAATTAATTAAAAGTCCCAGCGGCCTGTTTACCAATGTTCCTTAGACTTCAATAAACAACTTGCAAAAAAAATTATTCCGATTGGTCCTTTGCCAGAAAACATCTCAATTTTTAACTTTTCTGTATTAACGCGACTAGGTGGTCATTTAATTTTTGGGACACCAAAAAAATGTAAATCTGAATGAAGACTTTTGATGAATCGAAGTGTCCTGTTTACGTTTCCAGCAATTATGACAGGACACTGTAGATATGCATACAGCGCTCAGGGCTAGAGGCTAGAACAAGCAGATTTGGCCATGTTGTTGCCAGCCAGGATGATTTAAATCAAATACAAGCCAGGGGTTGCTCGAAAAGTAATAATTATTTATGATATTGAGTTTCATTGTTTTGAGTTTTTTATGATTTTATGTACATAATTGCCAAATGCCGAAAGTGCCGAATGGTGACCGATTTGCCGAATCGGCTTCAAAGTTGACACCTCCCTATATCCGGCCCTGGCTTCCCGAACAATGGAGATAAATCACAAATAATAAAATTATAATATCGACTTTCGCAAAGGTGATCCCTTACGAGATAGTTTACTGCCTGATGAAATATTAAATCTAACAGATCGTAAATTTCAAATAGATTGTGGATTGTGGTTGTAGACAGAGCTCTATTATGTTTGCGGTTTGTAGAGGAAAATATTGTAACAATTACGCACACTTCACTGGATCTGAAGAATTACAAAGTGACGAACTACTAATTATTGTTGTTAACCACATAGAACGATTACAGATTGTCGACGAACTTGAAGATCTTCAAGACGAGACCTAGACGAATCTGAAGAAACACATATGGTTGATGGTTGAATGTGAAAACTATGATCCAAAGAACAGAAAAACGGACAATTTGTAACAAAATATTTTTTGGTTACTATTTATTACTTTTATATAAACAATCTTATTTATTTGATTTAATTCTTTAAACAAAGTAATCATTGTCATCGTCATCTCCATAACAAATAAAAAGCTATTATACAGCTCCGGGAGAAAAGTTGACACCTTACTTCCTTTTTCAAAGTCTAAACTGTCACATTTGATCCCCGGTGTATTAAAAATTAATTTAATCCACCATGTGTTTTTTGAAATTTAAATTCAAATAACATACTTCACTTTTTGGTAGACAAACCTTGTAATTCTTCGGTTGCCAAAATCTAATCCTAATGATATATTCCTATATTCCTATACAGTAAGTACAGTGTAGAGTTCGTCCCATCGATATTTCAATTCAAAATTTGAGTAAAATAAATCCAGTAGTTTGGGCTCCAAATGCGACTACCGATAGATAGCAGACGACAGACAGCCATTTTTTAAATCTCACTTTTTAAGCTCCAGGGAACTTGAAAACATGCAAATCCATCAAAAACTCAATATTTTTACACGATCACAACTTTCTGTGTATACTTCGTAAATGGGAAAGTAAGAAAATTTTAAATATTTTTGGAAATAAAATGATAAATAAATGTATATAATTCAAGTATCATTTCATTTCCACTGATATTATTTAGTATGCTGTAAACAATTTTACTACGTTACAATGTTTGAAACGCTGCGGACAGAAGCTGCTCTTCTCACTTAACGTTAATCTCTCCTTTCTATCTCTGGATTGCGATTGGGTTATTCAACGTACGTACCTGATATCAGAATGGCATGTTAGCATTTCGTTGTAATAAAAAGTGAATTAAACTATGATAACTTTAACTGTATGAATTGCTGGCCTGCTGGTACGAATAACAATAATTATGACAATTACAATGTAAAATAGCACGTATACATGTAAGTAAAGAGTAAATTTTTTTCTATATGTAGATTTTCCTTCACTTATTATGTTATAACGCCAGGGTAGACATCGATTCAAAATGTTATTTTTATAATTTGTTTTAACTTCAGCTGATAGCGGTACTAAAATGTATTTTAAATTTTAACTAGGTCATGTTAATACGGAGTTGCAGCACAATTATCGATTAATTTGCATAAGAAACCTTAACCAATTTTACAGTACATGGCTAAAAATATTTGCAAATATACTAAAATATGCTTTTCTTTATTTACACGTTTATTAAAACACGTATAAATTATATAATAATCAAATAGTGACCTATAAACTAATGTCGATTTGCTCTAAATTAATATAATTATTTCATATTCTATTGATACTGACTGAAGATATTTATTTAGGATTCAAAATTAAGTAAATATGTGCTAATTAAATAAACTACCAAAAATATACAATTCATAATTCAAAATTGTCAAGGTAAACCATCTAATAAATTATTTTTTTTTCATAGGTATATTTTGAATACCGCAAAGGATATAAAACTAGGCGCCATAATAAAACTGTTATAATAAATAACTTGTTCATTTTTATTTAAAAATATATCAACAATATTAATAAATTTGGTACAATTTGTTTTCCGTTTGCTATTTATTAATTATTGTTCAAAACTGTAAAATGTAAATAAATAAAATCTAGCTGTAAACAAGTGAAAGAAGAGAAGGCTAAATACACGTAAAGGTCGAAATGATAAATATATTCAGTCCAAACATCTTCATATTGTCGTTGACTATTGTATTGTGTATAATTAAATACATTCCAACAAAGTACGCGGCCTTGCCAAGATAAATAACAAACTATAATATAACCAAGATGGCGGCCTTCGTTGGAGAAAGGTGGATGCTATCGTCGATATGTTCATACTAAGAAACTTGTAGTGAAGCCTATTTAATATTCGCCAATATTTTTTATAAAACATCTTCGGGCAATGATATTTGAAAGCGTATAATAATATTATGCAAATAAAAAATATTAACAGACAGCTGACATATTCCATTTTTCATATTATGATAATTAATCAGAAAGTTGTTATGCGATTCCCATGCCAGTTGTAAGATCACTTACAAAAATAGATACCATTGGAAGTTAATTGTATATTATCTGGCAATGTTAAAAAATCAGAATTTTACCAAGGTGTTAGCTGAATGCGAACTTTATCTTAATTCTTATTAAATAAATATGAATATTTATCAATTCTTCTTATTCACAAGGTCTTGGCAGACGTTTCGTGACTCATGTATTATTCTAGCCGGATTGCCTTTGCTGTATGGTAGCGACACCATCAGGCCATCTGTCGTGGTTACCTCTTAAGCTTACAAAGGTCTTTTCTATCAGTTGCTAACATCAGCCCAGTTTTGGAGAGCGCCCTGTATGCATTTGGTTTTCCTTAAACCATCGATCGGTCTATACTGTTTTCTTTTCGGTTAATGCGTCATTTTTTTTGGGGGGGGTGGGGGGTATGTAGAAGCGATTTCTGCGATGGGCGGTCCAAGGAATCCATAACAAACACCTCCAGACCCACATCTCGGAAACATCAATACGCTGATTGTCTGTCTTCATGCGTAATATTCCTTTGCATTTTCGACTAGTTGTCATATATTTAGTAATTCTGCTCCAGTACCGCGTCCTTTAACAATGACTACTTCGCTTTTTATTTAGTGGCACGAAAATTAAGATTCTTCGGCCATCATGCCAGATTCCTGTCTCCTGCTTCTCAAATTTTTTGGTACATTTTGTGAAGGAATATTACTCCATATTTAGTACAATATTTTAATGAAAGAACTTTAAAAACAGCAGTTTAATTAAGGAAAAGAGTCGGTTTTGTGAATAGTTTTATCATTAACTTATAGATAAGATTCTGTTTATGTACATAGTGTGTATGAACTTCTCGTGATCATCAAAGAAATTGAGTGAAGAAAGAGCTGCCTCTCTGCCCTACAGAAGTCAATTCTTGCAAAGATTATGGTAGGCATTTTTCCTACTGAAGTAGAGTTTATATTCGAATACTATTTAGAAATCATACGCAGACGGATTTGCAAAAGCTATCAACAATCATTATTATGACTTGACTAGATTGAGGTTAAAGTGTACCTTTAAATATTTAGTAAAATGATCAGGTGGCTGATCGCTATACAGTGTGTTTCATTTGAAATGGTAACATTCCAATAACTTTATTTTTTTTCCGATTTGAATCAAATTTTACTTGCGTAGAACAACTTAGGATCTAGAGAATGTTATTTAGGTATTATGCAAATAATACCTAAAAAATATTCTCTAATCATGATAAAAGCAAATAAATAAAAAATAATTATTTTTTTACAATCAATTATTTTTATTTATTTGCTTTTATCATGATTAGAGAATATTATTTAGGTATTATGCAAATCACAACTTCCACACTTTTTTATTTATTATAAAAATACCTACTTTCTGTATATTGTTGCCCTAATCTGGGCACGCTAATATACTAGTTAGGTAAATACTTTAAAACACTCATTATTGGAGAACCAATCAAAACAACTACTCTTCTAGCTAATACTGACGAAGTATTGAATTACATGATAGGATTCTTAGCATTTTAAAGAAAAAAATATTGAAAATACTTAAATCATTCATTTACATTTAGTCATTCACACTTTTTTATTTAATATGAAATTATCTACTTTCTGTATATTGGTACCTTAATCGGGTCACGCTAATATACTAATTAGGAAAACACTTTAAAACACTCATTATTGGAAAACCAATCAAAACAACTACTCTTCTAGCTAATACTGACGAAGTATTGAATTACATGATAGGATTCCTGGCATTTTAAGGCAAAAAAAAAAAATTTATTGGAGATACTTAAATTATTTATTGAAATTCAGTCATTCACAAGAACTATTGAACGTTACATTCTATTTCAACTCTAGAAAAGTTGTACAAGTTTTTTCGAACTCGTTAGTTCTCATCAGTAGAGTATAGAAACATTCATTCATTATTTACAAGCCTATTCTTGATTTATTTTTTTACAATCAATTATTTTTATTTATTTGCTTTTATCATGATTAGAGAATATTATTTAGGTATTATGCAAATCACAACTTCCACACTTTGTGATTTGCATAATACCTAAATAATATTCTCTAAAAAATAATTAATTGTAAAAAATTAGGATCTACTTATGACCAGAAAAACATTCGCCTCCTACAAATGCAAGACCACCTGCTGTACCAAAATATGCGGAGAAAATCAAAAAATCATATTAGTCATTTTTTTAATCGGAAAACTTGTTCAGAATTGTCCAAAAACCTTAAGACCAAAATTTTATTAAAATAAAAAAAATGAAAAATTTAAATTTTAAAAATTTTAAAAATAATTATTAAAAAAACACAGTAAATTGCTTGACAACTAGCAGCTTGGGTTTGATTTCAAACAAATTGTCATAGTACAGTTTTCTAAACAAAAAAACCCATTAAAATGATATTTTCGGACTTGGACATTATTTTAATCAAAATTTATATATTGTTTTGTTTTGATTAAAAATGATTTCTTGATTTTCTCCGTATATTTTGGTACCGCAGGCGGCTTTGCATTTGTAGGAAGCGAATGTGTTTCTGGTCATAAGAAGATTCTAGTTTTTTTCATACTTGAGTAAAATTTGATTCAAATCGGAAAAAAGTTATTGGGGTGTTTTCATTTCAAGTGAAACACATTGTATATGGGAATTATAATATCTAATGAAATAGCATTCAGTTCTGTATATAAGAACCAAACTAATTATCTATTTAAGAGGGAGCAAGGCGATCAAATCAGAGAGGAGCGGGCGGCAATGAGCCAATGTGAAGAGAGATCTTCGTAATAAAAAAATTTTAGCTAAAAACTTTCATCAATAGAAGTGTAGTATTCATTTACTTACAAAAATATCTTTTTTTCAGTTTAATAACAAGAGCCAGTTCGCTATAAAATGCTTTTTCCCAGTCAAGATTACAGTGCTTTTTAATAGACGGTGTTACCTACAGCACTACAATAGGCATCTGCATCATGTAACCAACATAACCTTAAATTTTAAGTTTTTCAAGTTTATTCTCATTTTTAATATCCGTATACGCATTTCTAGCTTGGAACCGTACTGGCTCCAAGCAAATATTTAAAAATTCACGTAAATGATTTTTCAATATTGTTGATTAATAAAAATAGACTGCAAATTACAGGTTAGAATTACAACCTACAAAAAGAGTAATATTTCATTAGGACAAAATATTTAGAACTTCATAAATATTACACTGAACTAGATTTTAGTTGAAAATACGGGAACCAGGCAGAAATTTTAATAATAGCTGCGTAATACTCTTAAATCTTAAGAAACACATATTTTTGAGGTTAGCTGTGACGTCACGTGCAGATGTCCTATAATAGCTACACTGCCTACCCTTCGCCCCAATTCAGCTTTTTAGCTTTACCGAATAAACTTTGTGATTGGCGTTGTCTCCTCTTAATAAAATAAAACAAATATTTTTTTGCAAAATACGCCCTAACTTAAAAATGGAAAAATTAATTCATGTAAAATTTTTACCATGTTTTTACTTCATATATGCTAACAAAATATGTTAATATGAAGGTAAAATATGAATCAGTGTTTAAATTTGTCTAAGGCTATGTCGATAAAATGTGAAAGTTTACAGGGGTAAATATATCAAGCAGGAAACTTTCGAAATAGATACCAAGTACCAAACTTTTTCTAGGATTAGCAGTTTTCGAGAAAATACGGATCGCCCCTGGCTGGTGAAACAACGCAGATAATGGTTTAAAATTAGTAGCCATTAAACGTAAACTTGTACTTGCCTTGACATACAAACACGGCGTTGATAGCAACTTATAGGTAGTAGCACTGTAATCGTACAACGATTTAATGTACCAGTACTTCATCCATTAATGTTTAAATTTGTTTTACTTATTACCTTAATAGCAGACTATACATGGTCAAATTTGTTTTATGAAATATTTTTTTTATATGATATATTACTATTATTATACTAATTTGCTAAATAAATTTTATCAAGTTTTTTTTTAATTAAATATCTAATAACTTCAATCTTCGATAGTGCCACTCATTCTTTGTTGGTAAATTGTTTATAGTAAAAAAATTAACCAGAAATATTAAAAAGAATAATAATTTGACCAATGAAACGCATATCATCTATATAATTCCTTAACCGTTGTAGATAGAAAAAGTTTAAAATAAAATACCATTTTTCTCTAAACCGAATGGTTTTTGTGTGTGCTTAAGATAATCACAGATTTTCAGTAACATGTCTCATCATTCGACGAATGGTTTTTGTATTAATTATCTATAGAATGTTAGAAATTTTCCAAAAATCCCAATTTTGAATAAAATGTTCTATAAAATACCGCTTGCTATGTTTTTAGTTAAAGTTATAACTAAATAATTATAGTTAATGAAGGATATAGAAGGGCGGTGTTTTTCATATATTTTAATTTGTTTTCTGCATTCTGTGGATATAGTAGTTTGTCTACTCCCTTATGTAAATTTGCTGTTTTCTGTACAGTCTGTAGAGTGGATAAGTAGGCAATTGCAGTTAACTGAACGGATATATTTCATATCAGTTCTAGGATGGATATGAAATGAAACCGACCACAGTATATACTGTCAGTCAAACTACTATTGTGCAACAAGAGTGGATATGATATCCATATCGCACGAGAAAGAAGTTTGAGCACGACGCCTCGCCGTAGGCGGAGTGCTTCAAATATTTTGAGTGGGATACGGATAATCCACTCGAATTGTACAGTATACTTTTTCTACGACCAGCTTAAAAAAACTACAAAATTTATTAAACATTAATATATTACACAAATACACACTGACAGTTACTTTGACAGCTTACGCACTAATTTGATTTTAAAACGAATAGCTGTCTATGTATTTAATACACGAACTGTGATTGGTGGGTTTCATTTCATATCCATCCTAGAACTGATATGAAATATAACCGTTCAGTTAACTGGAATTGCCTACTTATCCATTCTACAGACTGTACAGAAAACAGCAAATTTACATAAGGGAGTAGAAAAAATTATTATCATACTATATTATGAATTTAAATTAGCAAAGAAAGTCCTGTCGGTTATTTCTCGTTCCTTGAATTTACCTTGTCGAAAATCCCAAACAATTTTTCACAAAGTATTTCTAATTTCACTTCCTTGGTGTTAAAATTATATTCTGTTAAATGGTTATAATAGCAATTTAATTCTTTCCTTCTCAATTACGTGCTCGTAACTTATAATATATGTCCAGCTCGAAGAATTATTAAGTATAATATAACGTTATGTAATTGGCATAAGTGATCATATTGCCTGTTGATATATACGACAGTAAAATTTCACTTACTGTAATTTTCCACAGCTTTTAAACTTACTGCCAAGAGCAAGGTTAAAAAAGAGATGCATGATATACTTCTCTCTCTGTGTTAATCATCTCAGTTACATGGGATATGTGCAATACATATTTAAGGAACTAATCCAGTAAAATCTAAGGAGAAAGAGTGACCACAAAAAAGGCCTAAAATTCGCCTGCATAGTAGATAGCGGGCCAAGGGAAAGAGCAAAATAAATCCTATAGAGCTCAAATTAAGGTGACCATATTTTTTACTTTTTTGAAAAAATTCCAAAATCTCCCCTATTTGAGGGTAGAAAATATTTTAAAAAGGCAGTACGTAATGAATATTTTAAAAAATAAAACAAATGGATTATATATAATTCTGTAGCGTATTTCTTTCGTTTTTCTTTCTCGGGGTGCTTTTCTTATTATTTCAAGAGGTAGGCACAATTTCTTAGTACATGTGAGTTCGACTAGTCATAACAATAATTCTAGCGAAAATCTCATATCGATTTTCGGGGGGGTGGTTTTCTTATTATTACAAGGGGTAGGAAGGTAGTAGCTCAATTTCCCTATAGGTATGGGTTCGACTAGTCATAACAATAATTCTGGTGGAAATCTCATGACGATTGTATCATGTGGGTAGGACTTATGAATTTTTTCGTTTTCTGAGGTTGTTATTTTAATTATTACAAGGGGTTGGAGAGTTGTAGGACAATTGCCTAAACTCTTCCAAATACGTTTCAGAATTGTACATAATCCGTAAATAATTCATACAATATAAAATCTGAGTAATAGTTGTTTTTTTTAATTATTCATTATATACTGCCTTTTTTAAATATTTTCTACCCTTGAATAGAGGTGATTTTTGCATTTTTTCAAAAAAGTAAAAAATATGCTCACCTTACAATTTCTCAAAGTTTAATTTGAGCCCTATAGGATTTATTTTGCTCTTTCCCTTGGCCCGCTATCTACTATGCAAAAACAGGCGAATTTTGCGGTCACTCTTTATTTTGTTACCGGCGGAATTAAGCAAATATAATCAGAAACATTTTTAATTTAATCATAACACTGCTTTTTAAAGTAATTTATAATTTACAACTTATATGTACATAAATACTGAAATTCGACTTTATAGTGCGTCCCATTTTGCTTAGAAGCACACCATAGTATTCTAGGTCCGATTTAGACGTTGTTTTTTATGTCTTTGAAAAGTGAATTCTTGTGGTGTATTAAATTTTATAAAACATTAAATGTCGCGACCTACTGCTTTTGTTTTTCGGGGTGAAAAATGATGAAATCTTATTAGCGATTTTTTTAAATTTCAAATCCGAGTACACCTCTGGATTTGGCAACCCGTCAAATATGCTTGTACCAAATTTCGTGAAAAAATACCTATTATTGAATTTTTCTCGAGAGAAATAAAAAATCGGAAATTGCCTATGGAAATTCACTGCTGCACGGTACAGTAAGCTAAGCAGTAAAAATTGTAAAATCGTAAAATTCCCGGCCCAAAAACGATGAAGGGAATTTCCTTAATTATTTTTGCAATATGCTTTATAAAATACGTACATCAAAATCTATATTGTTGCATTACCTGCTTTTTATTTTAAGGGTGAACCACCCCTAAAAACTAAAAAATTAATAGCCCTTCTAATTTTACAAATAAATTAACGAAAATCCATATACTTATATTTTTGAGGTCGCTGAATATGTCTGTGAGGTCAAAACTTATGAGACGAAAATTTTAAGGGTTGAAATCACCCTTAAATACTGAAAAATTAATGTCTTCTAATTTTACGAATAAAATCACGAAAATCCATATACTTATATTTTTGAGGTCGCTGAATATGATTATGTATTATAGACATTTAAAATGTCATATCTCTGGAACAGTTTGTCGTAGGAAAAAAATAAAAACCCAAACTCTTCGTTTTTTTATAAGCTTCATTTCATTCTTATATCATGTTTTTATCAATCTTATAGTTTTTGACATATTTCAATTTTAAATAAATAATTTTCTTGCGTATGCGCTCAAGCGCCATCTTTTTAAATCTTTATATCTCTGGAACAGTTTGTCGTAGGAAAATTTTAGAAAAGCCAAACTATTCGTTTTTTTATAAGCTTAATTTTTGTAAAATAATAAAAAATATTTTCAGAGCAATTTCTAAAAACCCGAATTTTCTCAAAAAATTATGAAAATTTTCATTATTGAAAATGGGTACAGAATGAAAAATAATGATTTTAAAAATTCTAAAAAATTTGAGCATGTTAGTAATAATACACATTAATAATAGAAGGATTTTTAAAAAATTTGAATTAATAAGAAATTAGAGCAATAAAACTAAAAAAAAATGACGCCTAAATTTTGAAATGCTCTACTTTTTTGTTTGTAACTTTTTCAGTTTTCATTATAAAAGGTATAATACGTCTCAATTGAAATCAAATTTTAATACCTTTAATTTTTACAAGAATAAAATTTTTTCTCATAGTTGTAGGTTTTGAGTAATTTTGGATTTCAACGTCGTATATTTTTTCTGAACGTTTCGGCGCCATTTTGAAAATGCTATATTTCCAAAATTAAACATTGGAGAGAAAAAAAGAAAAACCATTCAATCTGTTTTCGTAAAAGTTTTAATTTTGTACCCTTGCATTTTTTATTACAGTCCACATTTTTCGAGCAATTTAAAAAAAAAACGTTTAGGAATACTGATTTTAGGGGGTGAAAACTGCAATTTCCAGTTCGCAATATTTCGAAAAATATGCATTTTTTCAAAAAAGTGTATAAGGCCTTTCTTTCTTATAATTTGATTCTCTATCAGATTATGTGTGTTCTTTGTTCTGTTTTTGTGGTGGTAACCACCCTAACTAAAAAGCAGGAAATATGGCAATATAGATTCTTATGTACATACTTTATGAAGCATGTTGAAGAAAAAAAATTGGAAATTCATTGCATCGTTTTCGGGCTGGGATTTAAAAGCTTCACTTACGTTTTCCAAAACTTTATTTATTACGTTTTCCAAAAGATCACTCAATTTTAGAGCGAAATGCAAAAAACAAACGATTCTAGGATTTCTATAGGCTTTAAAATTAATGGAGTACATCTATGCTGTGTGACTTCATTCACTTCTAGTTGCATTTTCATTCCTCTCTTTTCGGCACTTGGTACTGCATACTGGTCATTTGTGTTAAAATACTCCAATAGTTAATATCTGACAGATTAGACAAATCTGCACTTAAATAGCCGAGTTCTAACAAAGTAAATGCACTTTCGAGATAGACTTTCGGATTCAATGACGTCAGCACTTTAAGCGAGTCGGTCTATGTTTAAAGCAGTATATTTCTAATTACTTATCGGATCGACCTCAAGTTTTCAGTGTTACAATTGATTTGACGATTACTTCGCATAAACGTACTAAAAAGTGGAATATGAAATTTGACTAAATGACTCCATTGTCAATTTCTGTAAATTTTATTTATTTAAATTTCTGCAGTAATTATATGGCCTCTGTGGAGCATTATAGCTTTTTTGTCGTGGGTTCACATAACGTTTGGTCTATTGTATTGGTAAGGTTTGAAACTAAGTTGCCTTGGGTTCGAATGGTGGCTAGTGTCTGGATGTTTAGTGGTGTTAATATGTTATCGAAACGGCAACAGTGGGTATGATCGCGGTTGACTGACACAACACGGTTAGCCGCTGGTATGTCTTCTGAGTACGAATCTCAGTTACGGCAGATGGCAATGTCGCAGAGAATGGTAGTTGTGTTGATGTCTGTGTGGCGTGTGTGCATTTGTCCCGGTCGAGTGATGCAAAGGTCAATGGCTAAACTCTGCCAGGAGGTTCGAAAGAACGTTTTATTTGAAAGCATACATTTTAAAAACCCAGATATGTATATTGTTTATAATTTATTATTTGTGATATATTCACGATTTCTTATAGTCTAGGTGCCCGCGTACATAAATGCAATTTATACATATCCTCGTATAACTTCTTGTACGGCATAATTGCGCCTAGTCTATCACTTTTTTCCTCTGCGAAAATTTTCGTAAACGCGGCGTTCCTCCTCGGCATGAAAAACACGATTTCTACACGTCGCGCGTCGGACTGGAAAATCGGCAAATATATTTTGTCCGACAATTCGAAAATTGGGTTCTACATATTTTTATTAAGCAATATTGAAAAAATCAGCTGGTTATCAATAAATGTTTTAAAGTTATGTTATGTTATGTTTAGGGTGATAGATACCCTTAACGTTCCAAAATTTTTGTCGGACAGTTTGTAGAAATATACAGAATATATATGTAGAATCCAATTCTCAATTTGTCCGACAAAATATATTTGCCGATTTTCGAGTCCGACGCGTGGAAATCGTCTTTTTCATGCCGAGGAGGAACGCCGCGTTTACGAAAATTTTCGCAGAGGAAAAAAGTGATACACTAGGCGCAATTATGCCGTACAAGAAGTTATACGAGGATATGTATAAATTGCATTTATGTACGCGGGCACCTAAACTATTATGTTTGTTGGGTATTTTGCCACTGTAAAAATATTTAAAAATTTTGATGAAAAAAACCTCTGCGCAAAAAGGATCAGACAAAGGCCGGTTTTTAGGCTTCTATTACAAAATGTCTCGCACCTAAACATATATAAACTGAAACAAAAATGTTAAATGATAAATACAAAAATTAAATCCTAGGAAGTTAAGCATGTCAAACGAGACAGTTTGTTGTTTATGTATTTCCACAGTCACGTGAGACATTAAATTATATTTATTTTATTTTCACTTATTTCGTCTCTGATGATCGGCAACCAGCTGGTACAGAAATCTATAGAATAATTAGAAACACATTTATCCTCATTTAACAAAATAATAGCGGATTCCTTAAGTTTTCTTTTAGTTGAGTCGCTTTCTTTTTTAAAAATTCCCAAGTCCCACTGGATCCTATGATTGGTATCCCACGCGTGTTCATACATTTTTGATTTTTGAAATTCTCCCTGTCTAGCATAATCTCGCCTTACGTTGACATGCTTAAAAGTGAAAGTTTTGATAACGGAAAAAGAACTAATTTCCGAAACGTCAACTGCCTTCGATTTAATTTCTGTATTTATCATTTAACATTTTTGTTTCAGTTTTTATATTTTTAGGTGTGAGACATTTTGTAATAGAATTATAAAAACCAGCCCCTGTCTGATCCTTTTGATACCTTTTCATCCTTTTCATCAAATTTTTTTAATATTTTTACAGTGGCAAAATGCCCAACAACATAAGAAATAACAGATATGTATATTACAAATTTTGAAATCTGATTTTCATTCTGAGGTACCTTGACTAATAATAAGAGACTATTACAAACTGAAATAGGGTATATCATCAAGAAATTGAATAAATGTTAGAGAAATAGGTATTTGCGTTGGCATCATCTAGCTGCAATTTTATAAGTAGTTCTATACTGCATATTACATACCTTTAAACAAGCTAACTTAATTTCCTCAACGGTGCGGCGCCATTATATGTTTGCATAAATATTTTATATACCACTATAAGAGTAAGCAAAATATAGTATTAGTCACATGGATTAAGTAACAATTACTAGACAATATATTATAATTTATAATATAATAATTATAAAATTACATTTTAATCCTCTCCTAGAAATTATTTTTAAAATGACTAATAGTTACATACGTATACATGTCAATACAACGAGTCAAATTCTTACGTGGCTTTACCGAGGATCCATGATTAGATAGAGAAAATTCGGTATTTTAGATTAACTAAGCAAGGAAAAATAGTGGGAAAAATTGAAGAAGACAGAATAACATTAAGTTATTGGAAATATGAAATGAACAGCTATAAGAATGTTCAATTCTTCTCAAATTTTTCTTCTTCGTATAGAAATGAGTTTAGAATGTACAATTTTGTTATCTGTTTCGAAAATCTTATTTCCAATTTGCATAATAATAACACATATTCGCTTCAATAGCATCATATAAATAAATAAAATTACATAGACATATCTTTGTGAACATGAACATGAGCATACAGTATAGTTAATAAATTGGTGAAAAATGATGTTCTGATCCTGGGCAATCCAAAGTTAGGTAAAAAGTTTTCGAAAAAATTAGAAATATGAATTTTTCATAAAAAATAATTGATTATGATCAACAATGTGTTAGATCAATAGCTGTCATATCAACCTTATTGGCAGATACTTAACCCAACAAACACAAAAGATCGGCCCATCAGCGGGCCATCACTGGGCCAGAAATGAAACTTCTGGCCCTGTGATGGCCCACTTGAGGGCCGATCTTTTGTGTTTGTAGGGAAATGAGGCAGTGGGGTTGCTTTCTGGAACTATCACGTCCACAATCACAAACTGGTTGCAAGTACTTTGCAACATGCTCTCGACCTCCGTAGAAATGAGGCTTTCTTGGGTGAATATAGGAAAATGCTTGCCAACCTAGAACTGCCAATCCATAGGGATGTCCCACAACTCAAGCGTAGTCGATTGAAAATGTATACGTCTTGCTGAATACTTCCAAGACAATAGCTAAGTTAAAAGATAAATAGGCATATGGATGGATGTTGAGAACAAACAATTAACTACAAACCTGATGGTTTGAGAAGTAGTGTTTGGAAGAAACCGGTGCACCTGGTATCTCTACTTCTATTAAGCAATCTTGCTACCTTACATATTAGGCAATATAATACATGTTTTAATGTATGCTGTGTTGCATAAACAGTTAAGTTAGGAGAGGTTTCAAAATGGCTAACAACAACAAAATAAGTGGCCAAGTTATTAACGAATTTTAGGATTTGAAGTTTTAAAATGTTTTGACATCTATAATCCAGGCGTTTTAGTTGTAAAATTGACTTCTGTGCTAAATTCGTGCCCTACGAATTTTTTTTTATTGTGTTTATTTGAACCTCTTGAATAACACCTGGTAGTTACGCCACGATACACCTGGAGGATTTGGTGAAAACCGCGTCGGAAGGTCGCGGAAATCGCGGATTCGCGATTAACTCAGTTTTTATGGCCCAAACGGGAACAACATCTATTATAAAAGTTGTACATCTGTAAATTATCTACCTTAAAGATCCTATAAATTTTTTTCGTACGCCTAACCGTTCTGGAGTTACGACGCGGACTAAGTGAAAAATGCATTGTTCCTCCTACATCTTCAGCAGCTCAACAGCATTTGTATGTTATCAAGTTCAAATCTGGTTGGGAAAAAACATTGATCCTGAGCAGTGGGGCTGGATTACGAAGAATATTTTGCAGCCAGTACCAACGCAGTTACCACCAGCCCCAGACATATTGTTAAATTCAATTTTTTTGCAGCGGTACGAAGCGTTGTGCAGAAAAGTGTAGCTGTAGGAAAGTAGGACTGAATTGTTCAACAGCTTGTGGCCATTGACACGGTCACTCCTGCTTGAATACCGCACCTATAATTGCTATGAATGACGAAATGGACGACGCAGAATCTGATCAGAATGAAAGCAACGATTTGTCATTGGACGATAAGGTTTCAGATACCGAAGGAGTCGGATATATTGACTAATTTAAGATCTGGCATGAATTAGGCCTCCTGGGGAATCCATGTAAAAAAGAGCGTCGAGCATTCTACCTTTAAGGTGATGTGGAAATGAATGCATTTTTTGACTTATTCACTGTAAATAAATGTAAATAAAATGTATAAGACATTCTGGTGGAGAATAAGATCACCGAGCTCTATAACTAAAAACTGAGTTAATCGCGAATCAGCGGTTTCCGCGACCTTCCGACGCGGTTTTGACGAACTCCTCCAGGTGTGTCGTGGCGTAACTACCAAGTGCTATTCAAGACGTCCAAATAAACACAAAAAAATTTTTTTTTTTCGTATGGCACGAATTTGGCAGCAAAAGTCTAAAACGCCTGGAGTACTATCTATATACATAAAATAATACCTTGACTGACTGACTCATTGACTCACTGACAGATCTATCAACCCACGGCTCAAACCGCTGGGTCCAGAAACTTCAAATTTTGCATAGAGGTTCCTAGAATGACGTAGGCAACCACTAAGAAGGGATTTTTCGAAATTCGACCTTAAGAGAGTGAAAAAGAGGGTTGACATTTTAGGCTTTTCCGGAAACGGTTAGATCTAGATGCGTGAAATTTGGCAGAAATATTTTTTATTGAAATCTGTTAGATACGTGTAAGACGAAATTTCGATTTTCATTTTTTGAAGGGGTGAAAAAGGGGGTTGTAGATGGTTTAAAGCGCATCCCTATTTTTGAAATCGTGTAAGTCAGAAATGTGATTATTCGAGCGATGGACTCTTCTGAGAAAATAGGAAGAAGAATTATTGTTTCTTAGCTTAAAAAATGTTCCCTTACCAAATTGGGGAAGATCGGTTAAGAAGTAGTTGAGATGTTGCAAAAAAAGAAGAAACAATACAATTTTGACACCCTGTATATTTTTCCGCGGTAACAATTTACTAAAACATGTTTGGTTATATCCTAATATTTTGATCCAAAGAATCTACCCTTGAACTATGGTCTATTATTAATGGTCCGTCCACCCTGTATAAATAGGTTTCACGCGCAGTTCTTTTTTTCCTGAAATTTAAAATTCATAAAATAAATGTTTTATTGATTGAAAAAAGTTTAATCGAAATATATGGAAAATGTATTTCTGAAACATGTTTACTATTAGGAAACTTTCCGCTACCAAGCAAATTTCTAAATATTTACATAAGGAAATTACCAATTTTAATGCAAATTTTTCACCAAATTGATGTCACCCACAAAAATTTCCTTCGAAAAGATTTGGAATTATTGCAGAAATGCACAGAACAACAGGCGGATATACATACATGTAATTAGTAATCAGGTCAAAATGGATTCAGAATTACCTATCAAATAAATATTTACCACTTGTAAATCGGTGGCGTGACAAATGATATACTAACCTCACCTAATCAAAATAAAAAAACAAATAGAATATGGATTTAATCTCAAACAAACACAATAGGAAATATTTAAAATAACGTGAATAATAATTTTCGCAATAAATTACAAAACTATTGGATATATTTAACCTTGTTAAATTATATCTTTTCTAATTTAGCATTTTTTCACAGGATGCAATTATTTAAGTATCGATATTTTTGATAGGATAATTTATTAATCAATTTAAGGTTGCAGGGTGATGCATTAATTACACATACAGAATGTAGTTTTACATTATATCCTGTGATAAACGAGAGCAAGAAAGAAAACAGAGAAATTATGAAAAGAAAGACTAATGTTCTGCCCTCAGCACGTTCCACACTTCGTGAAATTTTATTTTTATCACCTCGTGTGTCAACGAAGGGCATCCGCTTCTAACCGCCTATGCATTGTAGTGGGAATAGATACGTCCTTTTTTGCTAATTTATCTGTTTTCTTTCTTGCACTCGTTTATCTCATAGCTAGGGAGCTGGTGGCAAAAATTTTTATGTGATTTTATTTTGTGACTGAATTTGAAAAGTGCTAAGACATCATAATAAAAACCCGGTTAATTAAAAATGCAATAAAAAAAACGCTCCTATATGATTTTATTGCTTCAGCCACTTGTTTTAAACGTTGTTTGTCAATATATATATATGATATAAATTCAGTCGTCTGAAAACTATGTTTTTTTGCAATTTAATTTTTTTTAATTAATTTATGATATACTAAAATTTAAGAGAATTTATTGTCGGTGTACCTTATATCAAAACTATCGCAGCAGAGTGATGAGAAACAATAAAACAAACTTCAGTCACCTATATACTGCTGCGTTTAAAGGGGGTGAATTTTCAAAAATGGGGTAAAAAAAGCTTCTATATTATTTTACCATGTCAGACACTTTGCAGAAAGCTTTGTTTATTTGTAAAAAAACAAAAAAATAGTGGCTGAAATCTGCTATTCTAATTTTCCATCGGCTGTCGTTTCTTAATAATTACACAGTCGGCTTTTGATCAGAACCGTCTTATTCTGTTTTCTGACATGTTGAAACCGATTCTGATATTAAAAAAAATCTATCGCGTCAGTTTTTGTCTACCACCCCTTTTATTCCCTAAAAAGGCAAAAAAGTCTTGTTCTAAAGTTCTGATCTAACTGTTCTAAAGTATTTCGACGCGCTTAAACCAATTCACAATATATACAAGTCAATGATTTTGTATTGCTCGACTTTATCAAGAGCAAAGGAGCCCGCAGCTTCAAAGGTGTCCGAGTCTGCTTTGCGCTGACGAGAGCCAATTAGCTCGAAACCGGTAAGCGAATGACTCTAGATACCTGCCAAAGCGGCGGGCTCCTTTAATGTAAATGAAGTTCCTCTCATCAGCATTTGTTGCAAGCACTGTATTTCTAATAATGATGACAATATCATTCAGAAATCATAGATTTAGGAAACTAAAAGGAATACGCCAAAACCTTGTACTATGCATATATTTTGACTGGTGCAATGTTGTAAAAAAAACGGGCTATCATTGGCTACTATGTCAATAAGTAATCATCGTTGAAAGTAAACTCATGTATTTCTGCATTCACGGTGTTAATTTCTTATCTCTTTGCAAGTAACTAACGTAAGTAACGTTTTACCTAACGATATTCGCCTTACAAGACAAAATCTCCTCAATAAGTTTAAAAAACGTCCGACTGCACCTTTATTCGTTTAATATTCGAATGAAGTATATTACGAATCACGAATTATTACTACTTTTATAATTTTCTGCGATTACAGTATAAGCATAGAGAGCATCCACATCTGGACGGTAAAAAAAATTGTTTTTAGTATTATATAGCAATATTGTTGTATGCTAATATAGCAATCCTGTTACGATCAATGAACGTCCTGTCGCCAGTGCAGAAAACGATGCTAGCATATACAGACAATCATTGATATGTAGACACCTGCAATTTACTTGTAACGTAGTAATTGTTATGGAATGATCGACTTGTATCGATTGTGAGTCATAGCAAGTAGGCAGTAGATTTCCGTAATGTGGTATTTGTTCTTAAAAGCGTCCAATTAAATACAGAGTGGAAAATTTAACTGGAATAAATTCTATAACTAGGATATATAGTATTTCTGTGAAAAACCTAAGACACATCAATTTTACTTTTTTACTGGCAACATTTCTGCGGGATTGTTCTTATTTTATTTTTACTCGACTGGGTGTAACTGCTGTAGAACTTTGGAGAATCGAAGTCGAAAAGTAGCAAAAATCGACTTAAAAAATATTTATCTACTCTTGTTAGGTTATGTACTAATTAATGAACTGCTTTTGGTCAATTAATAGTATCCATAAACAAACAGCGTGAGTTATAATGCGTGAGTTATTATAACTCACGCTAGGTACAGAGCCAATCACCTGTATCTTCATGCCTAGCCTGTCCAGTCGACGTAACGCGCAACAAACGAAGGTGGAGCCAGGAAGGTAGTGACAGATTATTCGCGTTAATATCTATAAAGATTAATATCTATAAAGATTTTCTGAAATATCACAAAATGCTACTTTTGATTCGTTCGTGTTGAGCCGAATTTTCGAATTTCGCCGTGCAATTTACGATCTGGTTTATCTGGAAGACTTCCTCTTTACGTCGCGACATTGTACGGCCGTCCCAATGGTGTTTTCCGAAAAATATGAACGTGTCAAGATTGCATGTTTTTGCAATTTTTTTCCACTCCGAAATGTAAGCTGTTTTTTGTTATTTTTCGCAGATATATCCGAAACGGTGGGAGTTAGCTCGAAATAAAAAACAAGGTCAAACGAGTATTTTCCATTACGAATCTTTTGCTACTATCAGAATTGTGATTTTTTTTTTTCATTTCGGAGATAACTACTGACATGTTGGCCATGTACGGCAAAAAATCGCAAATTTTGAGCTTCTACAGTTGGCAACTTTTTAATCTTGGCTCCTACGCCAAAAGACTACTCTAGTTGAATTATATAGAATTAAATTTGCTAAAACTCCTTTTTTTATTTTTTGAATTCCGACAAAAATGAAGGAATTAGAGGGGGTGGGATTTGGGACTTTTTTTTTCGGTAAAATCTCTCCATTTTGTCACCGTAATTAATCGGCAATTAACTGAAATCGATCTTATATACGATGTTCACTTAATATCGTGTACTACTTTGAAGCTCCGTTAATCTTGGCCCTTCGAAACAAAGGTTTCTGAGAAGAATTGTTTTTTTAAGATTTACATACACTTTATAGGAAAACGTGTAATTTCTTACATTTCCTTGAATATCTTGATAATTATCGTTTTTGTCGAAAAATTTGTAGACAGCTTATGTAAAGAGAATTGATTGAGCTTTCCGACGCTTTTTTAATTTTTTCTCTAACATAAAAACAAGACTTTTGACCGAATATGCGCTCCGGGCTATTGCAGTTCGCGGAGAAGTTTTGCATTTTCCGCCACGGAATATTAATCTACAAAGCTATAAGCAGTTTATGCACTATTTCGATTAAAAATCACATTCTACCTCCGCTTAAAGGTGGCTAAACCATTGAAGACAACAAATATAAAAGGGTGAACAAAAATTAAATTTTACAGTTAATTTTATTAATAAACAAACTGAGTAATTTAAACAAAATTTTCTCAATTTAATATTTATTGTTATAATCGTAGATAAAGTATAGTATTCAACTTGCGGTAATGGTAATAACTCACTTGATGAATTACAGCACTCGCCTACGGCTCGTGCTGCAAACTTTCATCTGCGTGAATTATTACCTACATTACCGCTCGTTGAATAATATACTATTGTCTCAATGACGCCTGATAGCAGAGCAAAGCAAATTCTTGACATCTACTAACATCTCCTATGCTCGCTCTGTGAGTCAACTTTGAGCTATCATACTTGCAACGGAGTCTGGAATAGTCACTGCCGCTTTGACAGATAAAAAAATTGTTTTTTTGACAGTTCCTTTCTCAAACACCTCGAACTCACTACGAGGGATTTCTAAAGGTGCTGGAATATCTGACTAGTTCTTTTCTAAAAAATCGCTATTACTTTCTTTTTTTTTAATCGACCCCCTTTTTCCATCGTAGAATCGGACGGGTCGAATTTTGCCGAATTTTCACGCCCTATGCACAAAATTTACGTCGAAATTTGACTTGGCTGAAAATAGCGAAGTCAAATTGCTTTTGTACTCTTCTAAGAACTTTTTGTGTAGAAGTCAATTGCTACTACATACTCTCTATTGTATGGTGGTTGAGATACACGCTTTCTAAAGGAGGCGCCCACCCTTGCCATGTTAGGTAGGCAGATTTTTACATATTGATAAATAGTTTCTTTCACTGTTTTTTTTATTACTCAATAAAATAACTAAGTTTAACTTTAACCTCTCTGGATCTATTGTGAGTTAGATCGACAACTGGTTGTATGGAATCCTCATACAGCACACAAGTCTGTTATTCAGGACATCGATCAGAGTACAGAAGTTGAAGGGAGGTACTTTATAAAAGTAATTAGGAAATTAAGAAGCGATCGGTCCATAAGCAGTATTTAGAGATAAGACCAGCGCGCCGTAAGAAGGCTGAGGCATTGGAGGGAGCAGTAAGTAATTCACGTCCTTCAGACGAACGGTAGTGAGTTCTTCTACATAATCACAATATAATTTATTTTTCATTTTCTAAATATTCCAAGTGTTAAGCGATAAAAAAAATAAAAATTTGACATTCACATCATAAAAAAATATTAATTAAGAAACAACTGAGAGAATTAATATTTAGAAAGTAATTGTCGCAATTGTTAGGAAGAAAATCTGATACATTTTTAGTTAAAAGAAATATATAACCTTAGAAAAAAGTAATTAATATATAAAACGTGCTAAATTGAGAGGGAAGTCTAAATTACAGATTTTTTCAATTTGTTTTAAAATCTTACACATTTATGTTTCTTCTCTTCATAGTAATTCTTATTTAAATGATATTAATGTACAAAAATATACACAGACTGCAATGGTCTATAGTAGGAAATCTAGAGCTCGTTAGGATGCATTTTAAAGGAGGAGTCGACTAAAGGGTATACAAAAAAGAAAAGCAGATTCTTGGGTAAAATTTTCTTTGAATTTCGAGATCTCCAATTAATTCGAAATAGTGAAAGTGGAGAAAAAAGCATATTTTTGTCGAAACTGGGGAAAACATGAAAATATTTTTTTTTATTTCTCACTCAGTATCTCATGTGCTGTTAGAGATATTGTTTACTAATTTTATGGATATGTTACTTTGGTATTCTTCTTGTTTGCTGTGATAAGCAAAATTACTTTAACAAGTTATTATTTTTCATAAAAAATTAATAAACTAGTATATGTTGTACAAAAATACGAAAGCGAAAAAAAGAGGAATTTAAAGATTAAGGCAGTTTTTGGATTCAATATTTCTGCAACACTCAGTTCTCTTGATATTAGTAACTTAACTATGCCTGCTCGAGACATACATATATGTATATTAAGACGGAATAATTGTTGCTTCGCAAATGATCAATTTATTGATAAAGAACACAAATTGCTTTGCTTAAATTTCATTTTTATTTATGAAGCAGACATTATTAATATATTTAAATGTTTTATTTAGATCAGATAAGTGTTTGTACACAATGAACACAACACAGTAAGATGCAAATGCTATAGCACATTATAAAAACGAATACATGGATTTTTCGCGAATAACTCGGTGGACGTGAAATTCGCTAAAAATTTTTGCGTTTTGCTAAATTATTTTAACATAAGATTATTGAAACTGTTCAAGTTATAATAATTTTCTATATGCGTAATGTTTATATGATCATTGTATACAGGGTGTTCCTTAATGACGTGCTAATATTTCATCATCCTTAGGTTATTTTATGAAGAAAAGTTCATATGAACATATTTCCGCAACTGCCTAAATTTTTTGCTACAGGATGTTGAATTTTTTGTAAATCGTTATTTTTTTAATAACTCAGAAAGTACTTTAGATATTATTTTCAGTATTGGAATGTGTTAATAGGATATAAAACTACATATTTTAGTTAGAAAAGTTATTTTATTGTTCCACCAGTGGCGTCCTCTGCTATGTTTTACAAAAAAGTGGTACGTCACTGACATTCTTTCATGTGGACATTTTTTCTGATTAGCCCGGTCAGTTTTACATGAAAACGGTTTCTTGCGTTTTTCTCGTCAGACGCACAAATTCTTGATTAAAGCAGTTAAATTCAAATTGCTTCATTGACTAATAATTTTTGAACATAAATCTAGCTATCCTTGAATAAATGACGTTTTTCCAAACAACATTTGCAAAACAATATTTTTTGTTGAGATAAAGTAAGTTGTTGGTGTTCAAAACCATCTCATTGTATTATTTCTTCGATTTTTAGTGTTTCATTCAATTTATTTTATTTTTTCGCTGTTTTTATCCGAATATCTCAGTAAATATAGTGAATTATATGGTCCCGCAATGGTAATGCAACAAGTGACAGAAGTATATATCAGGAAAGATATCTTAATCGTACATTATTTTCGACTATTCATCGCCGTCTTTGTGAAACTGGTAGTTTTCAAAAAGGTACTTCGGACGGTATACCTCGAACTCTCAGGACACCCGAAAATGAGGAAGCGGTGCTGCAGGAAATCGATGAACAATATAAGACGAGTACGAGGAAGATTGCTAGAGCTCTGAATATTTGTCATCAAATTGTTTAGCGAATTTTGGTTGATTTTTTGTTGTTTCGGTACCATATTCTAAGAGTACAGGCATTACTTTCCAGAGATTTTCTACAACGTGTAAATTTCTGTCAGTGGTACCTTCAGAATGTTACACTAAATCTACAGTTTGAGTCACAAATTATGTTCATAGATGAAGCAAATTCTTCTGGAAACGCTATTCAAAATTTCCATAACAATCATGTGTGGGTGGACGAAAACCTACATGCCATAACCGAAACCCGTTTCCAAGTGCAATTATCGGTTAATGTATGGTAGGAATTATTGGTAATAATCTAATAGGACCTTTTTTTCTGCCAAGACGCCTTAATGGACAATCTTACCTGCATTTTCTCCAAGAAAAACTACCAGTGTTGCTTGAAGATGTACCGATTGTATTAAGGAATCAAGGTCCTGTTCATTTCAGTTTAATTTTTCGCGGCCATTTACATGTGGTTTATTCCAATCGTTAGATAGTCACGGAGGACCTCAGCAATGGCCAGCAAGATCCCCCCGATCTCAATAGTTTGTATTTCTTTTTGTGGGGTCATCTTAAAACCCTGGTGTATAAAATTCCCATTAACACTTTAGAAGATTTAAGAGAGCGAATAGTTGCCTCGTGTGAAACAATACGGAATACGCCGGGAATATTTGAACGAGTGCGCAATACGATACGAAGGCAGGCGGAAGCATACCTATTGAGTGAAGGTGGCCATTTCCAACAATTTTTATAAAACAAAATGTATCATTATCAATGTTAATAATAATTAGTTTCAATTTGAATTTAATTGTTCTAATTAAGAACTGTGCGTCTGACGAGAAAAACGCAAGAAACCATTTTCATGTAGAATTGACCAGGCTAATCAGAAAAAATATCCACATGGAAAAGTGTCAGTGGCGTACCACTTTTTTGGTAAAAAATATCAGAAGACATATGTGATTTAATATCCTATTAGCACATACCGAAATTGAAAATAATATCTAAAGTCCTTTTTGAGATATAAAAAAAAAGATTTAAAAGAAAATTCAACACCTTGTAGCAAAAAATTTAAGGCGTTGCGGACATATATTCATATGAACTTTTCTTCATAAAATGACCTAAGGAATCACACTCTGAAATATCAGCACGACATTAAGAAGTACCCTGTATATATACGGATTATCTAGAGTTGGCGCTGCCTCTCCTTACCTAGTTTCCAATTTCTTCTGTTGTAGCACACATTTTCCTCTAAATTTCTCACCTCCTTCGCGTCATTTACGTCCTCTCTCCAACTTCTTCTCGCCATAACCGAAACCGGTCTTCCTCACTTTCTTCTTTCTGACGGTACCCATCCTAATATTTTTCTTGGACATCTTTCTTGGCTCACTTTTTTGGTATGTCCAACCCATATCAATTGTTTCTTTTCGATTTTGTAAGTAATAAATATCTCTCTCGATTAATTTCTTTTAATTACTTCGTTTCTCACTCTTTCAAGTCTAGATCTTCTACAGCTTCTTTTAAGAAAGTCCATCTCTATGGACAGTAGTTTTTTCTATTGACCTGCCTTAGATATCACACTTCTGCACTTTGCACAATAGTTTTGTAAATACGCATTTTTATATCTTTCCTAATATCTCTAAGCCATAAAACTGAGTTGAGTGCTCCGATAGTTTTTCTACCTTTAACTATTCTTTCTTAGATCTCATCTTTACTCGTCCCTTGTTTGTTGAGGAGCACTCCCAGGTATTTACATTTTTCCACAATTTTATCATTCCATTATCTGGGGGTAAGTTTTTACACTCGTCACTTCCTATTATCAAGTACTCGCATTTATTTAGGTTCATCTTAAGTCCGGCACTTTCGTACTTTTCATTAAGTTTCTGATCACTTTCTAATCACATAGCTCAAATCTTCTTTATCTTCCGCGATTACTACTTGATCGTCCGCAAAATAGAGACTATACAGAGTGTCGTCCCCCACCTGAAGTCCCATGCTTTTGCACTTACGTGTCTACCCTTTAAAGGCTTGGTCCAAATAGATTTTATATAATGTGGGAGACTAACAACAGCCTGTTTTAGAACCTTTGTTGTGTTGAAATAGTCAGACAGTGAGTTGAATAGCTCTGATTAATGTTGGCTCTATGTCAAGTTTTATAAATTACATGCTACAAATATATCAAATTTATATAATGTTTAAAGATTCTTTGGTGCAAATATTTGATTGACTTAAGAAATAAAATTGGCAAAATTGGTTATATAATGGGTATTATATTTCAATTCATGAGCTATCATATCTAGTCAGGTATCACCATGCCATTGAATTTTATCTAGTAATAAATTATCTCTTTAGCTCCTTCTAACATTTGCGCTTGTCTAGAAAAATTGCGAACTGGGATGAATTTCCTATTTCCGTTTGAATCCCTGTGTTTATCGTACAAAAGCACATCTTTTATTGATAGTATTTGGATTCGTATAATTAATTTCTAACTGTTGAATGTGATATTGTTGAATTGTGTCAAAACCTGGGCCACACACTTTCGTTGCATAGCGTTTTCAAGTATACTAGGGTAACTGACAAAATTAAGTGATAGATACATCTACTTATTGAACTTCATTTAAAGATGCTAAAAAACCTACATTGTCTAATAAATTGATCAAATTTTTAAAGATTTTTTTTTATTATAGACAATTTTAAATTCTGTATATTATAAATAATATTATATCAATGTATTTAGTATTATCAAGATATTTATTTCAATAACCCTAGAGCACTGCGCTGTGTGTATTTATTATATATCTTAATAAAGAATGGCTAACTATAATCTTGCACACTTCAAGGCCACCATGTGTAATTGTACATTTTAATTAGTTAAGGTTATTAGGAAGACAAGTATAATAATCGAATATACCTATATCGTACGGTGTAATACATTATATAATAAAGGACACATTCTCAAAGTTCTGAGAACAATACCCGCATGTAACTTTAATTTTATATCACAATATTATCCACGTCACCCATCTTTGTGTTTTCTAGCGTATAATAGTGTAGTATACTATGCGGTTTTACTATAAGGAATTAATTATTTCAAAAGTTATTTAAAATAGCCAACCAATGACATGAATTTTTACTCTCTTATGTAATGGTATACATTTTTGCTACTCAGATACATTGACCTGTACAAGTACCAACAGAAATTAATTATAGCTCCTTCATATAATTCAAAATCGCCATGGAATTGAGACAGGCAAAAACGGGTTCGAAGGTGAGAGTTTCGGTGAGTTTTTTTATTATGTTAATGAGATTTCTTGCCCATAATAAAATGCCAGAGGAAATGGCTTTCATGGTTTGACCATTTATTTTAGCCTCAATTTTGGTTGTCATTTGAAAAGAAAAACATGAACTTATTTTTTTTATCTTATTTTTTTTTTTGAAGTGAATATGATCAACAATTGTATAATTTTGCTGCATTCATGTAATGTAATTACTATTACGTCGTAGTTTTACGGAATAATTATTAGAAAATTTAAGCGTAAGTATTCACATGTCAGTTTTATTGAAAAGGTTGCCACTTTCATACGTCGTTATTGTAAAATTGTTTCTATATTGATGGTCAAAAATTATCTAATTCTCTTGACCCATATGGGAGCCCGTATAATGCTTACATACACATATCTATTGCAATAAATTTTGCAATCTATGGAACGATTGAAATGTATTAATATTGGAAAAAAATATGAAAAATCGAAAAATAAAATGAATGCACTGGAATTCGTTCCAGCAAACACATTTGAATCTTGAAAAATAAAACATATTGCTCCTCTGTATGTCTGTGTGTATGTTAGCAACGATTGTGAGCTTTAGGTTAGCCACATTTAGTATTAGAGTATGAAGTTCAAGCCATACCTTAAGGCATGACTACTAAGATTAAATTAAGATGTTTCTAGGAAATATTAAAAAAGCTTTGTAAAAAGCTGCGACTATGTAAAAAATCAAAATTTCTTAATGAAATGTTTTGCAAAAAATAAATATTTTCCAAAAAACTTGGGTTAATGAATATCATTTTAGAAAATAAATTAAAATTACAACCATATTATTTTTTGCAAAACTTCACGTCTTGGTAGCCACGCCTTAAAATACGGTTTATTTCCCATTCTTCAACACTGATAATATAGGCCAATTAGAGACAGAAGTGGGATTTGACAGAAAAGAGAGGCAACAGGGGTGATTTTGCAGAAAACTGTCGGGGATTACCAACATACTAAAAAGCTCACTATCCTCCATTTGAAAATCTATAACATATACTGAGAAAAAAAGAGAAGAAAAACTTATGACAAAAATTGTTTCTACTTAATTCTTTACATAAACATAAACACACTAAAGATATAAAGAGACTCTCAAATGTAAAGCTAAAGGGGCCTACATACGATCCAGCGGCAGGAACCCGACATTGTCGGTACGCTTTGAAGATAATTGGAATTTCAGCGGACCAGTTCACTTTTACGAATGAGTTCAAAGCATGCCGACAAGGCTGGCCCATGCCGCTGAATCGTGTGTAGACCCCTCAAGGTTGTTACATATTTGAAAAAAAACGCAGATATAGTTGACCTAAACTTTATGAGACACGTAAAAAATCTCAAAGCTTTGCCGCCAAGCCTCTTAGGATAGAGTGGGGCATGCTTTATTTTTCTACAGCATATTAAATAATAAATATAATGTATTACTTAATACATAAAACATCATTATTCTCGTGTAAAGTATGTTCTGGCATGATTAAAATAAGAAATTAACAGAAACACGCCTGTATCAATTATGATTTCAAATTATCTTGATATAATTACGCAATTCCCTCCTAAAATATTTGACGACCTAACGCTGGTTATCGTTGCTATAGTAACCGTTAGGAGGGAGTTGCGTAATTATATCAAAATAATTTGAAATTATAATGGATACAGGTGTGTTTCCGTTAATTTCTTATTTTAATCATGCCAGAACATACTTTACACGAGAATAATGATATTTTATGTATTAAGTAATACATTATATTTATTATTTAATGTAATTGTAGAAAAATAAGGCATGTCCCGCTCTATAATAAGGGGATTAGCGGCAAAGCTTTGTGATTTTTTACGTGTCTTATAACATTCTGGACAACTATAACATATATTACCATTGCCAGTGTTGGAGCTGGGAATTGTCCAAGCACACGATGTACAGTGTGAACAAGTCTGTTCGCCACACAACACTTAACCCGCTGCGCGACCGTGCCGATCGCTACACGGTTTCTTGTAAATGTCATTACGTTAGAGCAGAGAAAAGGTTCGAAAGGCGCTTGCTCTAACAAGTGCGACCACAGTCTTCAAGTTGGGTGGTAAATCACAAACTGGTCAATATTTCTTAATTTCTGTGGTGTTCGATATCGTGGTTACATCTTTCTGAAATAAATTTTTTGCAGACCTAATACAAAGTTTCAACCACGTAAAATTTTGTTGCCAATTTTAATTTTCCAAAAAGTCATTACTAAATACAATTTTCAAGTTAGGTTGGCTGTGAATAATTAAATAAATATTATTTTATTTAGCCTACCGGCCACGGAAGATACAACTGCGTTTTACGCATATCGTGCCTATGTCCGGGTACACCCATGACTTGGACACAATAAGCATCCTGCTGAATAGGGATGGCAACTTGAAAAGAATATCTCAGCTCTCATCAGCACGTCTGGTCTGCTGTACCGGCACCCGAAGAACTTTTAAAACTATTTTTGTGTGGATGCCAAACAGCATGCAGCTGTAGAAAAGCTGTTTAAATACAAATTTAAATAAATCCAGAACTTCTTTGCATGGGAAGCATTAGACACTTATAAAGACTAATCATAAAATAAACAGTACTGATGATGATAATTCTGCCTAACATTTCGAATAAAATATTTTTGTTTCAGTAATTTCATATATATTGCTTAATATTATTTTATGCTTCACTCTGCAGTGAGTACAATAAGATAACTCCACACTAGGGTGGCCCATCTCTATAGGAGGTGAATTTTTTTTGCGTATTTTTTAAGTCTCACCCCACGAAAATATACTATTATACTAGGAATAATTTATGTCAAAGTTTGAGATAATTCGGTGAACGGTAACCCGTGCCGCATTCATGTAGAAATTTGTAGATAAGATTTTATTACGGTAACCCGTGCCGCATTCAGGTAGAAATTTGTAGATAAGATTTTATTACGGTAATACACTTGAATTTTACTTAAAATACAAATATCTACCTGTTTTCTCATAATGTTTTATTGGTGTAATTATTTCATAGAAATTATTTGTTTTGGAAGTTTGGAAAAATAATGCACCTACGGTAGGTTTTTATGTCAGTTTGCAATTGTGTTTTACAGTGGTGACATTATAAGTTCTAGCATACGTTCCTTTTTGAAAAAACATTTAACGATGGCTGATGTTAGATCCTTACGAAAGGATACTTTCATTTACTTAGTTGGACACTATTCGTCACAAATCATTGGCAATAAATTGCTGTCTAATAGGCAAGTATTACAAGTGCTCTTTTATAACATTCGTGAAGTGAAGCTAAGTGTACATGAAAGTGCTAAATTAACAATAAAAGAGGTGTCAGTTTTTTGGGATAAAGCTCGCATTCCGACACCGCAGGATTTTCATTGTGTTAAACAACTAGATAAACTTTATGCAGAGTGGAGGAACTTACAAAAATCGGCTAAAAGGGCCAGTGCGGAGGTAAAGAAAAAAATTTCGTTGAAAAATTGGACGATCTTTTTGACATTTCTCATGCAAATGCATTGGAGTTGATGAAAATAGATGAAGATAAGCACTTTTTAATTAACCAAAGAAAAAGGGACGTCCTAGATTTATGCATGGTATTGATTACCAACTTGCTTCTCAAGAAAAATCAGCTGAGGAGAAATTACAGAAATTATCCGAACGAATGCAACGAAGTCAACAAGAAAAAGCTAGATTAGAGGAAACAGTCACCTGTCCATCATCAAGTAGTAATTCAGCCGACTCCAACGAAAATGAAGATGAAATAATCGAAGCTCAAGAAGAGTTGTTACAAGACCAGCCTGACCTGTCACAGCCAAAAAAGAGGAGATTGTATGGAACATGTAACATCACACCAAAAATAGCCGCTGCATTTGATGCTTGCAAAATAAGCGACAGGTATGGAGTCCATATTTTGACGGCAGTAGCAGAAGCACTAGGACATGACACCACATCTTTGTCCATTAGCAGAACCACACTTCAGCGCTCTAGACAACGCATCCGCGAAGAAAGAGCTGAAATATTAAAAACTGCCTTCGGTAATTCTGAATTGCCGGCCCCAGTCATCCATTGGGATGGAAAACTTTTACCTTCTCTCACTGGAATGGGAAATATCGATAGACTTGCTATCTTAGTTACTAGTGGAGATATTGAACAACTACTTGGAGTACCAGCTTTGCCCAATTCAACTGGAAGAGAACAGACTGAAGCAGTTTATGATGTGCTTTGTGAATGGAATTTGGACTAAAAGGTAATAGCTTTGTGTTGTGATACAACAGCATCAAATATGGGTTATATAAATGGGGCAGCCACACTATTGCAACAAAAATTAGAAAGAGATATTCTATATTTTCCTTGTAGACATCATATTTTTGAAGTGGTTTTGAGAAGTGTGTTTGACACAAAAATGCCTTCCTCATCTGGTCCAAATGTGCCACTATTTAAACGTTTTAGGGAATTTTGGCCTAAAATAGATCAAAATAAACTAAAAACTGGATTTTGGGTATCAAAAATTAAACGCATTTTACAACCAGTTAAAGCCGAAATTGTAAAGTTTCTAAATGCAGCTTTAACTTTGCAACAGCCTCGTGATGATTATAAAGAATTTTTAATGCTTTCTAAACTTTTTGTTGAAGAAGAGCCCACTCACACGACATTCTATCAACCAGGGGCATTTCATCATGCACGTTGGATGGCCAAAGCCATTTACTGTCTAAAAATATTTTTTTTCCAAGATCAGTTCCAACTAACTAAAAAAGGAAAAATAGGTATTGAAGATATATGTCTCTTTATTGTAAAGGTTTATGTAAAGACCTGGTTTACAGCGTCATTTGCTGGTAAAGCACCGCTTCATGACTTAGACTTTTGTAAAGAACTCATTAATTATCAAAATATTGACAAAGAAATATCTCAAGCCGCAAGTAGGAAACTAGTGAACCATTTGTGGTACCTTAATTCAGTAAATGTTGGCTTATCTTTCTTTGATGACGATATTTCAGTTACCACTAAAAGAGAAATGGTTAAAGCTTTGAATAGGAAAGCACCAAATCAAGAGGGTATTAAACGACTTATGATTAGTAACATTACTGACGTTGAAAACAAGGAAATTCAGGACTTCATATGCGAGAACACTAAACAGTTTTTTCAAAAATTAGGTTTGTCTATGGAATTTTTGGAAAATGATCCAACAACATGGAGGGAAAATGAAAGTTATACCCCATGTTTCAATATTGTAAACAAAATTAAAGTTGTAAATGATGCCGCTGAGAGAGGAATCAAACTTATTACTGACTATAATGACATTTTAACAAAAAATGAAAACCAAAAACAGTTTTTACTCCAAGTTGTAAATGATTATAAATCAGAGTTTCCAAATGTAAAGAAAGAAACCCTGTCGCATGCTTTGGCCTAGTACAAAAAATATTGTTTTTATTACTATATGTCTTATAGATTTAGGATAATATTTGGTACTATGTATGGAAAAAACGTTTCATAATAAAATACACAAAGATAAAACGAGAGTTTTATTTCAAAAACTTCTAGTCTAGTTTTCTTAGTATGACACATGTCATAGTCACAACAGATAATGTATTTGATATTTGTATGACTTGATTAGTCATTCTAAAGATAAATGTTGCTGATTAAAAAAAAAAAACAATGCATCAACCAAAGAATGTAAATAATTCCATTTACTTTTATTATTGCATAATAATGCATTCTGCGACACCCCTTGCCTTCAATTTGCCTGAATAATATTTTGAGGGGACTGTTTTTTCTTCAAATGGAACCATTTGCAGGGGTGAGAAATAAAAAATTTCGATTTCGAAAAAGATGGGCCACCCTACTCCACACTGATATATACAATAAACAAACAAATGTGTGATTTACATATTTATTTACATATTTCTTCATAATTTATCTATTTTTGCATATATTTTTAAGGAATTTGAACTGAAAGGACACGTGGTCATCTGTTTACTCTACTCATAATGGATGGATATTAATATACCATAAATGGTTTACGTGGCTTTTATAGCGTGCGACATTTGGACCGTTTTTCTGGCCTTTGCATTTACAAGAACGTAGTATAGATGTAAAGAATCAAGTGGGGAACAATTTTTGTCTTACATTTTTTCGTAACTTTCTTTCTTTCCGAGATTTTCGAAGAAAACCCAATTTTGGGTAGTTTCCCAAAATCAGCGGGGTAGGAGCTGGGGTTTTTAGTAGATCCCATCTGATAATTATCCGCAAAATTACATCGTTCGTCTTTCCTCCATGTTTCCTAATTCGCCTAGATTATAGCATCTAAATTTCACCGACCACCACTGGAGTACGGATGTGATCATTTCATTTCTTGTAAGCACGATAACAGTGGTTAAATTAATGCCTTAAAATTGGAAATCCTCGAAAACGGAACTTTAAAATTTGTGTGATTAGTGAGTTCGCAAGTGCTGTACTTCCATGTTTTACACAATTAATACTTTGCAAAGACGTCACAAATACAACTATATACAAAACATTCAAATGTAGATGAAGGCTTATAAATAGCAAACTCGTGAAAATTATTACACATTTTAAATGCTTATTCGCATGTAGGTGTAATAAATACATTTAGTTTATTACATATTTTTTGCTCACGTAATCCTGTAATCTTTCAATATTTTTGCGATGCTATTATATTATTTATTGTTTTGTTTAATTTTAATAGTTCTGGGAAAATTATCTAATGAAACATTGGAACAATAATAATTACGGTAGTTAATATGACATATTACACAAATAAATCATGAATAGAAAACTAAAATCCGGATTTTGTCAAGGATGCGCAAATAAAAATGAATGGACAAATAATGAAATAATTAAGCTTGTATGTGTATCATGTCTGTTTTGATGTTTTTTTTGTTAGAATGAAATTTATTTATAATCGATCATTGTATTGAAAATGATTCCATATAAAATATTGAGCCCACAACCATGAATTAAACATCCCAAAGGGCATATTTAAAATAGCTTATAAGACTTTTAATAAATATTATAAAATGGAAGAGTAAATAAACTGACCTTGAAAGAGGATCTATTACTACAGCAATAATAATTACAGCTGCGAGGATGCATGCTAAGTAAATGGCAGAAATTTCATAGATTTCCTTATCATCAGGTCTTGACAGATTCTCATTATTATTTATGGTATTAACACAGAAATTTGCACCACAGCCATCGTAGTTTGTTGAATTGCTATTAGAGGACCCACTACCATGTGGATTACTTAAAACTGAAAAGAAAATTATAATGCAGTAACATATACTATAAACATCAAAAAGACAAAACTAAAATTTTATAATGTCATAAAATACAAGAACGTTCAATTCTGAGAGAGCAATTAGTTGCAACAATCAAACGTGATGCATAATTAATAAAAAAATATCTCGATACGAGAAAAAAATATTTTAAACGTATATTAGATATGAATCAGTGCAACGTTTATTTTACTATGCATGACTTAGTTTTAATTGGTAGTTTAAGAGTTTACAATAATTGTGGTATTCATTTTGGAACACAAGATTAAAATAACTGCTGAAATTTGTGTAGATTCTCTTTGAAATACGATTAAACTTTTTAATATAGCCGATAACAATAGAACAAGATAGGCTTGGCACAATTTTATCTTTTTAGCACATGATGTTTGTCTATAATATATGAATAAAGAAAAAGAAGCAGCTATTAGAAAAGATGTCAGAAAGAGAAGTGGTAATGTGAGAACAGCAGAGTTAGTATTTGTTAATTGTAGCAATTTAATCAGTAGCTGTGTAATTTCTGTCTATTTACAAATATTTGGCACCTACCTACCTATTTATCTATTTTCTATGATCGAGAGTATAAATAAACTCTCTTGAAAATGTATAATTAAATCTGTTTTTTTTCTGTAGAATATATTAGGTTTTCATGGATCAACGACGGTTTCCTTCGATAGAATATACCAGAAAATGGATCGTTACGATTCCTTGACGTTTAACCAATTGAAAGCAAGTTATCTTTATAAGAATAATATTTAAATATATGAAGTTGGAAATTTCATAGCTTTCTCTATAGAATTATTCTATGTAAATTGTGTTGAATTGCAAGCGAATGTTTTATACAGGTTGTTAAAAGGATGAGTGTCATTACGTTAATGAGTGATAAATTGGACTGAATGGAAAATAAATCTATATATATTTTTTTTCAATTTCCTACCGCTATCGAGTAATAAAAAAAGTACTTTAGGCCTCGGGCAATGCGACGCTATATGAGCTGTAGAATTACTTACGACAATGTACTGTTGAACTTATGGAAACAATATTGGGGTAGGTCAACCCACATGGCTAAATTTCACAGTATTTTAAATAACATTACACAGGTATGCGAATAAAGGGGGCATGCATGTTGTTGGGCACCTGAGGGTCATTTCCTAATTAATTTTTCTCGCTGAATCCGAATCTGGCCCTTTACGTCAGGATTTTGAAATATTTGAGGTTAAGTACTTAAAAAATGGCTTTTCTGGCAACTTTTGAGGTAATGTATAGGATTAAAAAAATTCTTCAGCTTATTTCTAATAAATACATCATTTAGTACCATCCTTCCTCTTTAAAATAAGCTCTCGAATGGTCACCTATGATGTTTCCTCGCAAAGTTATAGCCTTTTTAAGACGACATGAATTTCAAACCATGATCCCCTAAAACCCAACAATCGTGTCCAATTCATTTGCGAGAGAGATTATTTCTTTTTTTTTAACTTTAAATTTTTATTCGTTTGGAGTCGTTTGGTTAAGATTGTTGAGTTGTAGGGGATCATGGTTTCAAATTGATGTCATCTTAAAATGGCTATAACTTTGCGAGGAAACATCGTATATGACCATTCGAAAGTTTATTTTAAAGAGAAGAATGGTACTAAATGATGCATTTATTAGAAATAAGCTGAAAAAATTTTTGAATCCTATACATTACCTCAAATGTTGCCAAAAAAGCCATTTTTTAAGTACTTAACCTCAAATATTTCAAAATCCTGACGTGATGGGCCAATTAGACTAGTAGATGGTGACATAAAATCAGAACTGATAGCCTACTGTCTGCAATTAATTTAGTCAGTATTATGTATATAATAAAGCCCAATTTGGGGTACTTTCAAGGTTTACACGCATGCACGGGATGTAGGAAATGATTTCCGGTTTGCATAAAAAACAATGTTTTTAACTAATCAATTACCGTCTGCAAAGATCATAATTCGAAATTAAAGAGGAATAAAAAATATGTTCGAAGCTCATTTGCAGACAGTTTTGTCGTGCACCAAACCTTATACAGGATACCCGAAAATGTATAAAATTTTAGTAAAAAAAAAAAGATTATTTACCGTCTGCGAACAGTATAAAATGATGATTCTGGTTCGTAAAAACGGGTAGAGGAAAGGTGCAGACGTTTACGATATGCACATCACGATATCGTGTGCATGACAACTTGTTATTTTTTTTTACAATTTTGAACAATTGTTTACCGTTTAATTACAGTTTTATTAGAAAATTTAGGTTGCAAAACTGTTGTACTAATTATTTGCAGACGAATTCAATGTGCACGGTCGTCCATTGAATTTTATAAACTTGTAAAAAAATGGGGGTAACTTTTACCAATTATTTACTGTCTGCAACTTGGTACAAAGAAAGGTTATTGGTTCAAATACGCAATTATTCAATTTGCAGATAATGCCCACATGCACGAGAGCCACAATAGTGTCAAAACTCGGCGAATTAGGTTTGATATCTCTTCGTGTGCGATATGCACCAAAATCAACTCTTTACCACCTGCAACACGAAATTGTGTAAGCTAACTTATGTAAGTATACTATTTTCGCATGGATAGACAGCATGCAAATGTACACCCAATCTTGCATGCACACGACTAGAGTTGCCAGGCGTCCGGCTAGACATTAACATGTCCGGCTTGTCCGGCTTTTGTTTAGCTTTTTGCCTAAAGCTCTAAAATATGATTTTTTCATTTATTTTTTTTCGTTTTTAGTCGCTTTTCTATACATATATACATTTTATTGTTTTGCGTTGACTTTCTGCTCCTATGTACCAGATGTTTATTTTTAAATGAATCAAATTTAATAAGAATATTAAAGGACTGATTCTGTGTTTTAGTTATTTTTTTATGAGGAACGAATGCTGTTCGGCTTTATGTATCAAATGTCCGGCCAAATTTGTAAGTAAAGTCAGGCTTTTCGAATTTTAGGCCTGGCAACCCTACACACGACCCAGAATAGTACTGGTATTCGATAAAGTTGGTCAGTAATTCGCGTCATAGTTGAAAAAATCAATTGAAAAAATACTATTTTATTTAAGTTATAATAGAAATCTTATACATATTATAATGATAATTATTATGTAAAAAAAATTGTTCGTCGTCTGTTTCTTCTTCATCATCAACCACTGACTCCTGGAACGCTTTCCGATAATCCTCAAAGAAATCATATTTTTCTTTCTCGCCGTCATTGGTATTTTCTTGAATAAAGTAAGTAAATATTGACCACAGGGGTGAAAAAAAAATTTAATTGTGATTTAGTGTGTGCACAAGAACCAAAGGCCTCAACAATTTTTTTAAATTCCCATCCCCGCTACCACCCCAACCCCCACTACCGATGTGACATATCGGTTTATGTGTTGTTGGGGTCGACGATGTCGAATATTAGATTATTAAAGTTCCATAAACAATTATTTCCACCTAGTGGAGTGCAAATATAGTACCAACATTTTTTTCGTTGTCAGAAACTTGGATAGAAAATCTGGATGTGGAAGTAGTAAGTCCTTGGGAAACGGTTTTTAATAAAATAGCTTATTATCGTTGTTGTCGTAGTATTTCGTTATTGGGGTGGGGGTAGTTTCAATCCCAAAAAAACCCCGATCCGACAAGCTCTTGCAAGCGCAGCACCAAAAAATCGGAAACAGAGGTTTTTTCGATTTGGGGTAGCGATTAGACACTAGATCGGAAAATATTATCACCATCGTGTTCCCCGCCCTCAAAACTTTACCTCAAGAAACTATTGATGATTTAAGAAAACATTAAAAATCGTAACCGAAAGTGAGGTCAAAATTCCATGACACGGGCGAACTTAGCTTGTATAAAATGTGGTTCCCTTTAGGTCTGTGGTAGTATTAATCACTCACATAAAGTTTTTTCATGTATCTTATTCATAGGATATTTGACGGCCGGCCCTCCGTCTATATTGTTCTCGTACATCGTCTGCAAATTAAATAATTGTGTATTTAAACCAGTAATCTTTCTTTGTGTCAAGATGCAGACGGTAGATAGTTGTTTTTGGTACCTACATATCGCAAACGGAGAGATATCAAACGCATTTCGCCAAATTGTGACACTTTATTGTGACTCTCGTGCATGTGGGCATTGTCTGCAAATTAAATAATTGCACATTTGAACCGATAATCTTTCTTCGTACCAAGTTGCATACAGTAAATAATTGGCAAAATTTCCTCCATTTTTTTACACAAATACTTTCAGCGGCAAGTACTTTGTACACGTTTAATATATCTGCAAATAATCTTTTATCGAAGCTCTATTTTTAAACCGTGTTTTCTTTTTACCTGCAGACGGTAAACGATTGTTCAAAATTGTAAAAAAAAATTACAAGTTGGCGTGCTTACGATATGATGATGTGCATATCGTAAACGTCTGCAACCTTCCCCTACCCGTTTTCATGAACCACAATCATCATTTTGTACTGTTTGCAGACGGTAAATAATCATTTTTTTAAATTAAATTTGATACATTTTCGGGTATATAAGGTTTGGTGCACGACAAAACTGTCTGCAAATGAGCTTCCGATATATTCTTTATTCCTTTAATTTCGAATTATGATCTTTGATTAGTTGATTGTGTTTTTATGAAAATCGGAAATCATTTCCTACATCCCGTGCATGCGTGCAAACCTTGAAAGTACCCCAAATTGGACTTTATTATATACATAATACTGACTAAATTACTTGCAGACGGTAGGCTATCAGTTTTGATTTTCTGTCACCATCTACTAGTCTAAATTCTGAGGCCAGATTCGGATTCAGCGCGAAAAATTACTTCTTAAATCATCAATAGTTTCTTGAGGTAAAGTTTTCACTCCAAAAGTTCTGCGGCCGGACATGTACCCCTCCGTTTTCGAGGGCGGGAAACACGATGGTGATAATATTTTCCGATCTAGTGTCCAATCGCTACCCCTAAATCGAAAAAACCTCTGTTTCCGATTTTTTGGTGCTACGCTTGCGAGAGCTTGTCGGATTGGGTTTTTTTTGGTCAATTTGCATAAAATAAGTGATTATTGATCACAGGTGACCTAACCTACCCCCGGGGATTTGCCCAACAACAAAACCTCGCAGACCTGTGATTATTGTTGTTAATATTATTTTTGAATATTAATATTTGCAATTTAAATATGAAATACTATATCTTAGCTGGGAAAGAAGGATAGTGATGAACTGAACCGTCAATACTGTCATGCGGTAAATGTCACTGAGCGACGTTAACTTGATAAGTATGTAAAAATTATTGTGAATTACACGCTCTCCAATAGAATCTGTTACACGCACTGATCACGTGTACATATTACTATCCTCCTTTCCTGTCTAAGGTATAGTATTAAATACATAACTTCCCAATATCAAAATTATAATTTTACATAGAAACGTTAATAAATAAATATAAAATAATAAATAATACTAAAATATTTGATTTAGCAGTATAAATTTCATATCTTTGCGTCCTCGCTATTTTGAGTGTCTAATGGACGCTAAGAAATTAGGATAGTTTTGAAGTTTTGGTTCTTCATAAAGACGCAGCATTCGAATCATAGTGGACTTCCTTATAAATAGGTAACATAGGTATCAATCATGTAGTGCTGAAGCTGTGAGCATTTCATCTTAGAATTAGGCAGATCATCAAGATTAAGTTACTAAAGTAACTAGGTACTCACTAAAATCGATTACGTGTCAAAATTACACAGTTGATCACGTCAACTGAGTAATGGTGGTGAGACGTTGTAGCTAGGGAACATTATTGTGACTTATTTCATACAGGTTGAAAGTAACTTAATTTCATACTAACGATCGTGGCAGACCTCGTAGAGGGTATGATAAAATATCTCGATGGATTCGTTATCGTTAATTTAATTTGAAAGTTGCAATTTTTCTCCAGTTTCTTTACCAGCATACAAGCTGATTTTCTTCAAGTTAGTCAATAATTCCCCAATGTACTCTAAAAAAAATAGCCCGTCAATGGGCCTTTCCCACGTTTTTTTTTATTGAATATTTGAGAAGTTCTGTTTAAAAAAACTCACCCATATTTTTTCCTTTTTGCCAAATTTGCTTCTTTTATACAGAAAAAATTATTATGTTATATGAATTTGAAATTGGCGGCATTATTCCTCCACTAATGACGCATTCCGTGGACGGACCAATCAGTATACTCTAGCACCCTTAAGAGGCTACATATGAGCAGATTGTACGTATAAGTGTTTGTCTCTTTCTAGCTTTACCGAATTGACAGACATGACAGGACATTCACAGGATAACACTTTTTCATAATTTTCATCTAATAATACTTCTTTTATTATATTGAATAAACAAGACTTTATCTCAGTGTTCCCTTTAAGTTAAATGAAAGTTTAGATGCCAATTAATAACGTCAGTTATTTGTTGAGAACTGACATATAAAGTGTGTTTCTTCTGTTAATTATTATCATTTTAACCTCCCCACAATAAAATTGTGGGAGGTTACTACAATTAGTCCAAAATCGAAAATTAAGATTACATCAAATCTTTACATTTTGAGATCCAAGGAACCCAAAAAGCGAGAGCTTGTCGGATCGGGGTTTTTTTGGTCAATTTGCATAAAATAAGTGATTATTGACCACAGGTGACCTAACCTACCCCCGGGGATTTGCCCAACAACAAAACCTCGCAGACCTGTGATTATTGTTGTTAATATTATTTTTGAATATTAATATTTGCAATTTAAATATGAAATACTATATCTTAGCTGGGAAAGAAGGATAGTGATGAACTGAACCGTCAATACTGTCATGCGGTAAATGTCACTGAGCGACGTTAACTTGATAAGTATGTAAAAATTATTGTGAATTACACGCTCTCCAATAGAATCTGTTACACGCACCGATCACGTGTACATATTACTATCCTCCTTTCCTGTCTAAGGTATAGTATTAAATACATAACTTCCCAATATCAAAATTATAATTTTACATAGAAACGTTAATAAATAAATATAAAATAATAAATAATACTAAAATATTTGATTTAGCAGTATAAATTTCATATCTTTGCGTCCTCGCTATTTTGAGTGTCTAATGGACGCTAAGAAATTAGGATAGTTTTGAAGTTTTGGTTCTTCATAAAGACGCAGCATTCGAATCATAGTGGACTTCCTTATAAATAGGTAACATAGGTATCAATCATGTAGTGCTGAAGCTGTGAGCATTTCATCTTAGAATTAGGCAGATCATCAAGATTAAGTTACTAAAGTAACTAGGTACTCACTAAAATCGATTACGTGTCAAAATTACACAGTTGATCACGTCAACTGAGTAATGGTGGTGAGACGTTGTAGCTAGGGAACATTATTGTGACTTATTTCATACAGGTTGAAAGTAACTTAATTTCATACTAACGATCGTGGCAGACCTCGTAGAGGGTATGATAAAATATCTCGATGGATTCGTTATCGTTAATTTAATTTGAAAGTTGCAATTTTTCTCCAGTTTCTTTACCAGCATACAAGCTGATTTTCTTCAAGTTAGTCAATAATTCCCCAATGTACTCTAAAAAAAAATAGCCCGTCAATGGGCCTTTCCCACGTTTTTTTTTATTGAATATTTGAGAAGTTCTGTTTAAAAAAACTCACCCATATTTTTTCCTTTTTGCGAAATTTGCTTCTTTTATACAGAAAAAATTATTATGTTATATGAATTTGAAATTGGCGGCATTATTCCTCCACTAATGACGCATTCCGTGGACGGACCAATCAGTATACTCTAGCACCCTTAAGAGGCTACATATGAGCAGATTGTACGTATAAGTGTTTGTCTCTTTCTAGCTTTACCGAATTGACAGACATGACAGGACATTCACAGGATAACACTCTTTCATAATTTTCATCTAATAATACTTCTTTTATTATATTGAATAACCAAGTCTTTATCTCAGTGTTCCCTTTAAGTTAAATGAAAGTTTAGATGCCAATTAATAACGTCAGTTATTTGTTGAGAGCTGACATATAAAGTGTGTTTCTTCTGTTAATTATTATCATTTTAACCTCCCCACAATACAATTGTGGGAGGTTACTACAATTAGTCCAAAATCGAAAATTAAGATAACATCAAATCTTTACATTTTGAGGTCCAAGGAACCCAAAAAAGTTGTTTTTGAAAAGTGTCTGTGTGTTTGTATGTGTGTGTGTATCTATGTTAGCACGATAGCGGCGAAGATATTAAACGGATTTGGATGCAACTTTGCATGAGGGTTTCTTTGGTGCTCCAGAAGATTTGAAAAGCTTTTGGTTGAGATCGGATAACGTTTGGTGCTGTTTTGGCACAAGTTGTTTATTTTATGATTACTTACATTTTGTAATCGAACCATTGAAAAGCAGTAAAAATTCCGATTTCAACGATACATCACACTTGCACTCTTTCGATTTGGTTTCCGTGAAAAAAATAAAAAACCAAATAACACGCTTCTTGTGTAAGATATATTTTATAGTCTAACCATAGAGTACAGTAACTATACAGAGGCGAAGACTTTGGCGGTTCTTTTGAGTTTTGATGGCTCGTTTTCTGTAACTTTGCGTACCAGTTGCATCTACACTGAGAGAAATATGTTGTTAATTTATTTCTTTTAATAGGTTAGATTTCTAACCTGCAAACTGCGTTTCATTTTATTGACAAACTAGAATGCCATGAAACGTCGAGATTTTAAGTTTGAGCAAAACAAATTCTGTCTGTCGGTCTGCCTGTAACTTTTTTTGTGCGCACGATTACTCTGGAACCGTTTAAGATATTGACTTAAAATTTGGTACACGTATGTATTTTAATGAGATCTGAAACTAGATTATATTTGAATTTTATTCCGTTGAAGAGTTTGGAGGTAAATTGGGGTAAATGGGGATATGCAGGTAAATCAAGAAAGTCCATAAACTTGGTATTTAGTCTATATAGAAGAGAAGCTCTAGTCTCAAAAAAAATTGGCATTAGCCACCGCCATTACCACCCCCCAACCTACTATTAAAGGGATGAAAAAAAAAATAAAATTGTGATTTAATATGTGTACAAGAACCAAGGGCCTCAATTTTTTTTACTTCAGAATTGATCACAATGATATAAAAACATTTTCTCTTCGAACGATATTTACGGTTTTAGAAAACTGTCAATCAAATATAATATACTTTTCATTTTCGTATTTGCGAAGAGAATAATGAATTGTTAAGAATACATTTGCAGTGAAAGAATGCGATATTTCTGATTATCTCGTTGGTTCACACCTTGATTACATGAAAACTAAAAAGAAATACGTGGATATTTCTTGATTGATTGATTGATTTATCAGCATGTGGTAGGCATTGCTACTACTCCCACCGCTGAGTTGGATTAGGGTCATGTTTGTTGCCAGCAGCGAAAACGTCATGACGCATGGTAACGGAATGTGGGATAGAAAATGTAGGTATATGTGAGATGCGTTGCCGCATTGTGTCGAAATAGTGTTTAAACTCCTTTTTTGGTTTTTGCTTCTAGACTTCTACTTCTTCTGAGTCTTCTGTTTCTTTTTTTCTGATTCCAACAGAGCATGTAATATCCTTCCGATTTCTTTATGGTATACCTTCCTTCTTGCCGTTCATTCTCATATACTTAGTCCTTTCCTAGATTGTTCATGATCCTCTCAATTATTGTTATTCTCGTGTAGCGTGGTCTGCCTACTTTTAGTATTTGTCTTCCCTCCTATTAGTCGTTTTGGATTTCGATATTACGTAATTTGGACTTCAGATTCATGATCAACAATCTCTAAAACCCCCAAGTAACAATTTTTAACAATTTGCGCATTTACATGTCAATTAAAAAATATAGTATGGCCGCCATATTGGATTCGCCATTTTGGATTACGATATTATGTAATTTAGATTTCAGATTCTCGATCAGAAACCCTTAAAAGTCCTAAGTAACAATTTTTAACAGTTTGTGCATGTACATTTAATTTAAAAAAATATTATGGCCGCCATATTGGATCCGCTATCTTGGTTTCTTTGAATCGCAAAATTCGGGGATCAGAAATGAGATTAGAAACCAAAAAACTCCCCAAGTAACAATTTCTTATAATTTTAAACAATCTTTTGATAAAACTTTAATTTACTTTCAAAATTTATGTCCGCGATATTGGATTAGCCATCTTTAATTTTGAAATTTCAAAATTCGGGCTCGATAGAATTAAAGGCAATTTTATAACGAATAGCTTAAAAAAAAAATTAAGTTACATTAATTCCAGGCTTGGGAATTATCGTTTGTCCAAAAATGAGCTATTTGCCCCACTGTGCGTCGGTCACGTCTGGCTTGGGACTTCCAGAAATACATGGATATTCCTTATAGAAAAATTCACAATACTTTTGTTCCTCTAAGCGTTCGAGTGATAGAGATGAAAAACCATGTGCGGGGAGGGGTCACTTGAAAAGGAGTGAAACGCCTACTGAACAGTTGAGGGAGCTCCAGATACTTATTCCTGTCGAGAATATATCCCCAAAATAGAAATTTTTTTGTACATTTCTCTTTCTATTTTCCTAAATTATATATACTATTTTTAAGGCTAATGCGTCCAATTTTATTCAACGGATAAAAAATTTGTAGAATACTGTTTTATTTATCTCTCCGAATCACATCCTGCTTTAAAACTTTGAACACATTGCTTATAGTCCAGTCAACGAAGGAGTGGTAGAAGACATGGAGGGGGGGGTTCCTATTCAGAAATGTGTTGGGGGTAGTTAGGAGGTAAACATACTAAAAGTCCCCGTCCTTAGCCCTGCCGCTTCAGGGGGAGTGGAAAGGTCCCATTATTCGATTATTTGCTTATAACTCGGAAACGGTGCGTCGTCGTACGGAAAAAAGTATTCTATGCATTAATTACTACAAGAATGTTTATATTCATTTTCCTCCTTTGTGTTATAGTTCTCGAGATATTCGCCAGCCAAAATCGATAATTAATAAATTAATTAATTAGGTATCTGAAATTTTTCTATTAAAGCTGTTTACCATGGTCTACTTTTAAATCACAGTCACAAAACAATTTTTATTTTACAATACTCGACGTATTTACTAACGTAATATTTTGTTATAATTCTCCTCCCCTCCATCCTCTAAAATCCCCTTTTGGGCATTCATTGACTAGACTATTATTATTTTTCGAGTATTAACTTTCAAAAATCAAAGTTAATATTTTTTCTGGCAAAGCTGTTCTCTTTTGACACCTATTCGCCTTAGTTCAACTGTTAAAATAATGACTTCTCCTACTGCTCACACTTTCTATATAAACTTGGTTCAACATCTCAACTGATATTTCGACTTTCAGAAAACAAGTTGCTGTAAGTTCATGAAGTGTACAGGGGCATCTGAATAGAAATATTTTCAAATAATTCAAAAGAAACAATTCAACTCGTACCCAAATTGAATACTGACTCATAAATTGGACAACACTAAATTATGATAGAAAAATTTGTATGAAAACTTTCATATTTTGACAAAACTAACAAAAATTAAATTATACATAAACCATTAAAATATTTTAATATTTTATTTAGTATTGCAAACATATGGACCACCACCCCAATTATCTTCCTACCTATACTTAAACAATTATTACGTCTTTATGCGTTATACGCCTCTGTTTATTTAACTGAAAAATATAAAACAAAAGGTACTTATAAATATAATAACAAGTAAATTTTCTTATAAAAGAGTCATAATTCTACTGACCTACTATTTGTTATCTAAAATTGCAGGAATAATATTTTATGCGAACTAAATTGTGATAATTTTAAATATACATAATGTGGTTTATCTTCGTTAAACTGAAATACTTTCACATACAAATAATAATTTCGCGAAATATTTGTGTGTCAAGGACGCCAGATATAAAATTTTTATATATTTCTTATATAATTAAGAATTAGATAATTATAAAATCACTTAAGATTTCTTTATTGACAGATGTGTTAAAGAAAACTTGAAATTAAATGATTGTATAAACGGCATTAATAGCGTTTGTATGATATACTTGAAAAGACGAATACATTTTTTTTGTTAAAATTAAAATAAAATTCTTCGAATTATATCTTACTTTTTTTCCAAAAAACTCTTAAGATGACGTAACAACGCAGGTGAGTAAATATTTAAATTTGATTGAAAGTATGTTCTGTTCTGGTGTATATTTTAAACCGACCCCAAAATTTAAAAACGGGGAAGGTAGTCAATTCGACCAATATGTATGTTTATTTTTTATGAAAATTTTCTTAAATTGTAACTTATGGCTCGTCGGTGGACCAGTAATAATTTCATTAAGTTCCATCTAGTGTAAGGTGAGCCAACATTTGAAACAAGATTTTTTTTGGTTTCAAATTTGACCAAGGTGCCAATATAAAGGACTCCGCACAAAACCAATCGAAAGAGCAAACCGGTCAAATCGTTTCAAACTCCGGGAAAAGGTAGTTCAACAGTTTCCTAAATAATGGGGGTGAAAAGTTGAAAATCCGCCTGAACGGAAAAAGCTCGCTGGCGACAAGTGAATGCTCTACAAGTTTTTATTAAGGCAAATAACACAGCCATACAAAAACAAAAAATGGTCTGGCATGCGGACCAGACCAGTGTATTCTTATGTATTTGGACCCGCTGAAACCGAATCCGAAGCCGAATTGTCAGATTGCTTCTTTTTTCACGTCAGGGGTAAGGGGTGAAAAAAGAAATATTCTGACAATTTTGACTTTGGATTCGGTTTCAGCGGGTTCAAATACATAAGTATACACTGATATGGTCCGCAGGACAGACTACTTTTTTATTGTTTTGGGGTGTTTTTTTGGGGTTAGGGGTGAAAAATAAGCGAATCTGACAATACTGATTTTGGATTCGGTTTCAGAGAGTGAAAATATATAAGAATACGCTGATATGGTCCGCAGGCCAGACCACTTTTTGGGGTTGGGGGTGGAAAAAGAAGTAATCTGACAATTCTGACTTCGGATTCGGTTTCAGCGGGTCCAAATACATAAGGATACACTGATCTGGTCCGCAGGCCAGACCACTTTTTTTGCGTGGTTGTGTAATTAATCCAAATACCTCCAAACAGATAGTATAAGTTATCCATAACGAGTTTTGCACCAGCCCGGTACACCAACCCCTGAAAACCTGAATGAAACAAACCACCCATGTAATGTAATTGCAAATAAAATGGATCGGTTTGTAGCAGGTTATTCGCGACAATTCTTATGAATCCGACGTTTAATAACGTTAATAATAACACACAAACTCGTGACGTCCACGTTCGTTGATCCTAGGTAATGCTGTGCACGATTGCTCTGTAGATATCCTTTTTTGATAAATGAGCTTTTTTGATATAGTTATTATTGAGATAATCACTATATTTAATCAGTATTAAAAACTTATTAGAGTTCACTCAATGAGTTTATATACACACAGCCGTTTCTAGAATCTAAAAAAAATTTTTCCACCGAAATGAAAATTGATGAAGGGGATGAGCGGGGGACAAAATTCCCTAATTTTGCCGCCCGCCGCCGTCCCAAAAATACGCGAAGAAGTTGGTGTACCAGGCTGGTACGAAACTAGTCATGGATAACTTAAACTATCTGATTGGAGGTATTTGGATTAATCATTTGCCTCAACGACAAGAGAATGCTCTATATTCTCTTGTCGTTAGCGAACTTTTCCCATTTAGATGGATGTTCAACTTTTCCCCATTTTTTCGGAAACTGTTCATTTTTTGGGATTGTGCCCATGAGAGCTTCTGTTCAGCATCATATGAATTACCTTTTCAGGGAGTTTTAAACGATTTGTCCGATTTGACTTCTCCATTGGTTTTGTGCGGGGTCCTTTCGTCGGAATTGCATTAAAAGTGGTAGTTAGGATAACAAATATAATCTCAAAAATTAGGAACTCAAAACGATGAATCCAATATGGCTGCCACAATTGCAATATTCTTGCAAATTTACATGAAATTTGATATATGGAGATCTCAGGATGCTCCAATAACGCTCCTAATATTAAAGCCTAAAAATTCAAAACAATGGATATATTCGTTCACTATGTAGAAGCCAAATAAAGAGGTCAAATTGTTTTAAAAAAAGTTCGCTAAAATAATGAGATAAAATTTTACCGTTGCCTGGGGCAACTGTCACATCTTTCATCGAAAAGAGCTTTCAGGAAAAATTCAAAACATCAACCGCTTTTTCATTGATTTACCTTCCGCTTAACGACACAGTGTGGAAAGACGGACTTTTACTCAATTTACCAACTCATTCCATGCAAAGCATTTTTACAACTATTGAACGAAATGATGACCGATAGGCTTTTCCAGATTTGCCTTAATGGAAAGAAAAGCAAGTTCCTGGCCTTACAAAATGGCCTACCTCACGGTTCTGTATTGGCACATCTGATGTTCAATATTTATATTTCTGATGTACCAACTACTTCATCACACAAGTTTATGTGAGCAAATGACATGGCCACTGCAACCCTAGACCCCAATTTGAATCACACTGAGTATACTCTAACATACCACTTTCTCATCCTAAAAGAATATTTCAGAAAATGGGGCCTGCAACCGAACGCCAATAAGACTGAAGTGACCGCTTTCCGCCTGAATAACCGTCTAGCACATCATAGACTTAATGTGATATCTGAAGGCACCGCCCTGAGGTACAACCCTCTCCCTAAATATCTTGGTATTACACTTGACGAGACACTTATACAACATTTGGAGAAACTCTCGGTAGAATTGAGGTCTAGAACTAAATACCAAAACTCACCAGTATATCATGGGGAGCTAACGCAAAAACCTTCGCCATTGCCTTAGTATACTCTACTGTTGAATGCTGTTCACCGGATTGGTTAAACAGCTGCCACACATACACACACACATATAGATACCCAGCTAAATCAAGCTATGCGAATAATAACAAGCACCATAAAAACAGCTCCTACTCAGTGGTTACCAGTTTTAAGCAACACTGCACCTCCTCAGAACAGGCGACTTTCTGCTCTAAAATCGCAGTGCAAAAAATGATCAGATCACTTACGCCCTCCTACACATGAATGGAGCACAAAGGTTGAAGTTAAGACACCCTCCCATCAGGACTGCTAATGAACTGACCGACTTCACTAGCGCTGACCACTGGAGGGAACAGTGGGAAGGACTGGAATCAGGAATCAGGAATGCGAGCCTCATCTTAGACCCAACCTCTGCCGTGCCTGGCTTAACCCTGCCCAGAAGAGAATGGTGCAATCTAAATAGAATTTGCACAGGTCACAGAGTACGTAAGAAAAACCTATTCACATGGGAAATAGCTAACAATCCCTGGTGCGTCGATCAAGAGCAGACAATTTCCCACTTAGCACTAGAATGCCCTGATACTTGCTTCACCGGATCACTACAAGAACTACACAATCTCACATAACACCTGACGCACGAGATTGGCTCAAGAACACGACTGTGGTATACATCTAGTTTTATTTATAACCTAACTATCATAACTCTTTGTATTGTAATATTAGGTAATACTAATAAGGTTATATTCGCTGGACAATGGTGAAATTTTATTTCATAATTTTTAACGATCTTCTACGAAGGCGGTTCAATTTTTCTCTCTTTGTTTCATTTATTTTATACAAATTTGCTTTTCTGTTATTTGAAACGTATTACTGTTGTTATATATATTTTTAGGTGTACCAAAACTTAGAGGTCATGAATAAGTGTATATCTTGTAGGATTGGAATGGCAGAACTCCCGCTACAACTCAGGATTGGTTTTGATATTGAAGGGATCTTGTTTTTTAATGAGGACAGAACGATAGAGACTCTGATAAAATTCTGTATGAATAAATAAATTCTAAATCCTCGTAAGTAAGTAAGCTGTCAAAATGAAACATTGAGAAGACAATTTACTTTTTGTAATTATTAGTGGAATAGTGGAAGGTGTATATAATATCTGGCAACTGGTTTCCGGGTCTTCTTCGTCGATATCCAAGGGAGTTTTAGAAGCTCCTGAGTATATCAACAAAGGATTATCCCACTTTTCCAGAATTGTATCTAAGATCAGAGGCGCACTGGGGGGGGCTTTGGGGCCTTAAGCACCCCCCTGGAGACCAGCATGACATATTTTAAAGTAAAAATGAAATATAAATAAACAGAAAACAAAATATAAAAGCAAAATACATTGTACGAAATATACGATTGCGCGGTCATTACAATATATACATCATGGGCTATGCTTTACATAATAATGGCGAATTGATTTTGTGTTGTAGTTTAATACTCCCGGTTAATCTTTTCTTCAATAAATATATTAAATATATTAATTATATTATTATTATTTGTAGTAGCCCCCCCTCAGCAATTTTCTGGGTGCGTCCCTGTCTAAGATGTTCATACTAATATATAGGTGATCACTATATTGCAGTGTAATTAAGTAAGAACACATTCGAAAAGAGATTGGTATATTCAAAATTTAAGATATAATTAAACAAAGCTACATATTGAGATGGGGGTTTTTTGTTTCTTCACAATTTATTGGTTAAAACATGTATCAAGCGCAGCTAATTATTAATATATTTTTTAAGAATAAATTCTGACCGATCGCGGAGACATATGAGGCATCGACTGATGTTGATCTCATGGCTCCCAAATAGGTCAGAAAGATATTTTATAGTTTGATGAATTACATGTAACAAAACAAAATGATAAAGCAAACTCATTATAATCATACGCAAAAATGTTCACTAGTTTTTAGACCATACAACAACCGGTCAATCATTCATGCTTAAAATTAAAATATTTCCATTATGTATCAGTGAAAATACGAAATAGGTACTTTTAGAAAAATAGTTAATAACAATTTCAGGTAGGTATTATCACATTATAAATTTATACATACGTAGTTTTTGTTTCACTGATTTGCGGTTTGCTCTGATATAATATTAGTGCAGCACGTACTGGTGCAATTTGACCAAAAAATAGTTGGTACAAAATAGTTGGGTGCAAAACAATATTTTCTAATTGTTTAAATATTTTTTATTAAAACAATATTTGACCATGTTTCAGCTCGGCACCATGTATTCTCATAGCTCTAGCACGATCCTAAAAAATATATATCCGAAGTATTTTCTTTATGCATGCGATGGTATATGGTCTATATGGTGTTATGTGAAAATGCTATTGCGACAAAAAAATATTTTTCTACTACCAGTAGTAGTAACTTTGCACTTATCTAATTAATTAGCCGTCTCCTATTCCGCATTTGTAAATTGACAACGACAGTTCTGATATTTCTATTTTAAAATACTTGGTAGTAGAAAAAAATCAAGTATAAAACTAGAATATAAAACCTTTTTTTGAATTCTATGCGTGCAAAAAAGTTTCGTTTTATATTCTTGTATAAAGAAATATTTTAATTAGTCGACGTCTTTCTAAATACTATTAGCATCCTCGGAATATTTCTGTGAGTTTATGTCAAAATACATAAAACCACAAAACAAGCACGTTGATAGGACAAACATGGAGCTTCACGCATGGGTAAAAGGCACAGCGAATGAAAGCCATACAGCAAAGTGGGTATATGAGGTGAGAACAATTTTTCCAGTAGGCATTAAATATAGACATTTTTTTTTGTATAATTACCAATTAATTTCATTTTCTGTTTCTTGCTTGACGAAAGAAACGAAAATTGAAAATACAATATGGCTTGATTAGTGTCATACATGTCCGAATATGTGAATTTTGGTCTGTTCAAAAATTGTATAATTACCGTACAACATCTTGAGCACTATTTAAGTGAACTACAGGAAATGCAAAATGCGTTTGGTGCCACTGTCATATTAAATCTTCCAGCCTTGGTTATACCTTTGGTTATACTTTTGTACCTTCTTACAACCTTTGTACCTTTGTACCTTACTACCTACAGTTTAAAGAAATTAACTAATTAACACATCACTTATTTTTGTGTTCATCAAGTCAATAAAATTATTTAATTTAGTTATAAACATTTTTTAAATTTTAGTACTTTTAGTTCTAGAGCAAAGAAATACATTAAAAAAAGTTAATGTATGTTTATTGAACTCATTTGTAAGTTAATGTTTATCGTTAAGTGAGTGGTGTTAGCTTTATATTTACGAATTTCTTAAACTTACAGTTATCAAGATAAGAATTTTTGCAAGTTGCTTTGTTTGTGGACAACGCTGAACAAGTCAAGCTGTAAGCAAACTACAAGAAGACGGGGCCAAGGTAAGCCTAGGGCAATTCCTGTCGCGGATAGTCAGACAACTTTCTTGTTGAACTTTGAATTCACTGTGTTATCAAACGAATTTATCTGCATTAACTTTCTTGTGATTACTAACGTTTTTATTATGGTTATAATACACTTATTTGATAACATGAAGTGGGGATATAATATAATAATATAAAGAAGTTAAATATTAATGACATTAAGAAACGGCTGACAATAAATTAATAGAGTTTATAAAAAAAATATTAATCCACTGTAAAATGGTTATTGATTGCAATAAAAAGTATTAATTTGTTGAAAGCGACTATAACTACTACCTATAATGAAAAATTGTACTGATGTACGTATTACTATCTGATGTAATATGACATTAGATTAAAAATAATGCTTGTACGTTTCCCAGTACGCTGAACTCAAATATCGAAAAGAAGAGTCTGTAAGTCTGTTATAAGCACGGCGACCACTATCAAACTTCGCCCTTTCATTTGTGTTTATTAATATATATTTACTGCATTTTAATTTGTAAACACGTAATGAATAAAGGCATTTATTATCAATTTTCACCAATCATCATTATTATAATCGGCTCGAATAGAGGTGGATACTAACTCGTATGATTCGTATCATTGGTAAGTACCAATCCTTGCAGTGATTCGAATGGTACAAATCCCATAAAAGCAAAAGATTCGTATATTTCGCATCGACGTTGTAACCATATCCGTTTGTACAATCGAGGCAGTTCGGATTCCTGAAAGAATCTCTCTCTACGATTTTTTTCTTGATACGGATTCGTTTGGTACGAATCATTAAAAAGAGTCGAATCGCCCATCTCTAGGCCCGGAGTAGTAGGGGCACTTCTGTCTTCCAGTCTTTTCCTGAACAATGGCAATATGAGACTGTGGCTCAGCGCGGTGATCGCGCCTCCTAGTATGCTGCCTCGTGCGACTTCACAGCGACATAACAGCGATTTCACAGCACGGAGTGAACCCAGCTGAACTGCTTTTTCCATGTTGGAAGAATGGTGTTGAGTTCCTTAAGAAAATATTATCTGACTGACAGTTATCAAGACCACCAATTTAATTGCAAAACCTGGGTACATTTTACAAAATTTGAGCAAGTCCCTCGCTTTTGGGTTTCTTTCATTATAACACTTCTCTCTGCTGGATGAAGGAACTCATCAAACTCATCAAACGTAAAAGCACTTATCTGTTTTGATGGTATGCAGTCTGGTTGTTGGGAAAGAGTAACTTTAACTCCTATATATTCTGCACTTGCTGTTCTCTAAGACTGCTTCGATTTCTTGGGGAACGTACGGCACGATAGGATCTTGATCAATACTATAAGCATGCCTATATGGCAGTAGAGTGCCCTAAGAGCTGCGTTGTATCTGGTGATATAGGATGACACTGCGTGAACGAGACATGTCGAGTCATGTATTAGGGTGTCAGTATAGGAATTACAGGCACTGCATGTAGTTCGGTAAAATGTGCTCGGTTCCCAATAGTTATTGTATACGCCCTCCCTAACCGTTCCGAGGGCTCCATCACTGGTATGACTGTAGTCTCTGTATTCCACATTCTGCTTCTATTGGGAGGCCTTTATGGCCGAGTGTGAGAATGAGTCATCCTGTACATGATAAGCTGGGCTATTGGAATCGTGTTTCCTTATTATTTTATATTCAAATTTTATACGCCGTAAAGCAATTTTATATACCGTAAGGTAAGTAGTTAAGTTTAAAAAAATCTGAAAATTATAGTTAATGAATAGACGAATAGGAAAATGAGAACTTTGACAAATTTAAAGCACCCAAATATTCTTTAAATATAAAAACCTGTCTATGGCATGCTTTTCAAAAGTTCGAATTATTAAGTGTCCATGGAATTATATTTGAAGAGACATTGTATTTGCTTTAGCAGGAGCTCTCAGGAATTTATCCGTATTGTCTGTTTAAAAAAAAACAAAAAATAATTTGAAATATCAGATCTAACGTTACTTTAGTTTTTAGAATATAATCTATATAAAATGGCGATAAATAAGGCAACATAGCCAAAGCATGTCAAATTGTTCGCAATGGTTTGAAAAACTTGATTACCAATGTTAGAAGAAGACCTAAACAAATTTAACTTTCAATTTAAAATAAAATTTAAAAATATTGACTGTAACATAAACATTTCTTAAATCTCTGTATATAATATACAAATTTTGCAATAAAGCTTTGAGAAAGGAAATAGATTCGGTTTCCGAAACGTTAGGGAAATCCATTATGTTTATATTTTTATATTGTTATTTTTATACTTTTCCTAACCATTTATCAAAAAATGCCTTCTTGCTGCTCCTTTGAAGTAAAAATTACAGGTGTAGATGTAATTTTCCAGTAAAAATACTAGATAATTGTATTATTTAGTAAATTTCGTGGACATTTTTTTATGTAGCAGAGAAAGAAAAACAGAAAGGTATTATCAAACGTAAACAATATGAAATTATTGGGGAAAACTAACAGTAAAAGATATAAAAAAAAATCTAGAGTTAATAATTACAGAAATTATTTTGATAATTAAAACTGTATTTAAACAATATCCGATTATATATGATTAACTCAGTGTCAAATTATTTGATTTTAAATATTCGATTATTTCATTGCGACTTTCAGCTTTCATCTTTAGAACAATATCCAGGCTTCTTCCCAGTTGTATCAGTTCGTGCCTGATTATCAATGTGAATTGCTGGTACGTGAGGGTAAGGCGAAAATGAAGAAAACCTTTTTTGTTGGAAAGTCGATAACAGTTTTGGTTTACTAATAATAGATAATAATAGGAGGTAGGTACCAGCGGTTAATCTACAATTTCCGATATTACGTTACAAAATTTAATATTATAAGAAATATGTTTGAGTCCTTTTAAATTCAACTTGTTGGTTAAGTTATTTCCAATAAATTGTTTCTGAGACAGTTTTGGAGCAGAAGCTTATTTAATACATATTTTTTAATGATTCGTAACACAGTGACTTAATACTTAAAGAAAAAGTAAAAGCGAATTCTATTAAAAGTGTTTTTCTTAAAAGATTTAAATTGTTGAATTATTGCATGTTTTTAAATGATTCGGGATCGACACAGAATCGAATATTGGCAATACTAAAACTGTATAGAATAATGTATTACTTTTAGTAAGTATAAGACCATCTGCTAAAAGCAGAATTAAAGGAAGAACAATCACAAAATCGTAATAATTTGTTAGTCATAAGTTGTTACATTTCAAGCTTGTTTTAGCAGAGGCTGTAAATATTTGTATAACTCTGCTACTATGTATTTTATGGTGGTTCTGTATGTCTTAGGGCGCACATTTCTCAAAATTTTGATTTAAAGTATTTTATATAAAAATTCTCTTTTTGCATCTACCAGAAATTTTTAAAATTAGGTGTATTTAATCAAGTTGTAAACTCTTTAATTAACTTTGAAAATGATAAAACGTTATATGAAACTTACCAAGCGAAGAGATGAGATTTCCCCACAATTCGGCAGTCTGCCAAGCCAAGAAGAAGAATCCAAAGAATCTCACAATAATACCGTCGACAGCTTGGTCAGTGAGTTTTGCGTAAACTCCTGCAACTTGCGTCAGGTAAGTGGCTTTTGATGCCCACATAGGTGCAGCACCAACACCCAGAAGAATACCAGCAGGTACGAGGGTCCAAAACCTTGGATAAAACTGTGATCCAATATATGGAGCATAACACATCAGTGAAAAACATAGGGTCCATTTCACCGTTAACTTTTTTATTAAAAAGGTAGGTACGAAGATACAACTAACGACGAGGGCCGCGTATACAGCACAAAGAGATACAGTACCAAGACCGTCCTTAGCGTTAATACTGCTTTGTAAGTTTGCTGTTCCTTGGAAAGCTGTGAATTGGATCATAAAGGCACATGATATCGCTGACACGTTCTTTAATATTCTCCATTTTTCTTTGGTGGGTAATTTGAATTTTCCTTGCTGGGAGGCTTCTTCATCTGTGATTTCTCGTGGTGGTTTTATGGGTCCTCCATTGTTTCCATCTCCTTTAAAGCCTTGATTGTCGTATCCTCCAGTTACTGATACAGTATACACTCCGTCTTCATTGCGATTGTTTGCACCATTCCTGTCGGCGCCCGAATTGTCGAGGGACGCGGTCATCTCTCGGCCGCGATCACCCTCCTCGATCTGAAACACAAAACTACGTGTTAGAATTTGCACGAAATTTACCAGAGTTTTTGTGAGTTAAAATTAAAATGTAAAAATTATACTGGAGATGGTTAAAATTAAAGTTAATAATGTCTCTTTCTCTTTGCTAAACTATCTAGTTCCAGACGATGCCCACATGATTGTCGAAATGCGCGTCGAGTAATAACAAACGAGTATAGTGGTCAAGTATTTTAGCGTTTGTAGAAACTACTTCAGAGACAATATTAATAATAAATGTCTTTATTTGCACTGAAATATAAAATTATTTTTACAAATCATATGTTTCGGTAAAGGTCTCGCTAACTAACGTTATATATCTACGATGTCGCTCTAAGAAAAAATACGTAATTCTTGCATAAGGCTGTTAGTGGGATGTCGCTTAGTAGCATGCAGTATAGCAGAGAATAGATTTAAGATCTTCTAAATTTTAATGGGAATGTTTTAGAAAATCTTACATATCTAACAACAAATAATTTGAAACGTTTGATAATATTTTATTTGTGGTATGAGAAATAATGTTACTTGTCAATTTCTTTCAACGCTAAGTGTAACACCTATCGATATTCATGGAAATGTTAAAAATCATTAAATTGTAACAATTAGTCCACGAATTTGTTTTTATTCTATAAATTATTTATAACATTTTATAATTCACTGAAAAAGAAATATGGTTCAAATAGGAGCTTATGACTTAAGGTACCTATCTATATTTAAGATTAAGGTCAAATTTGTAATTTGTTATAGTCACTGGAATTAGAACAAATATTATTAACAATGGCATAGTACATAGGTACATTAAAAATTATTTAAAAAATGGCGAAGGCGAGGGTTTCACATACTACTGGAAACGTTATTGAGATAGCTTTCCTATTATGTCTATATTATATGACGTTTTTGTTGTCCAAAATTATACATTATATGATGGTTTATTTGGTATTTATTAATTCTGCACATGATAAGTATGGTTTCATGGGAACAAGAGCAAATTTTCTTACTGTCACTTTCGTTCTCGCTCTTGCATATGACGAGTTTAAAAGCGAAAGTCAGTTATTATAATTAATAGCATAATAGCATTTTGTATTAATTGAATGCTTTTATAATACATAGGTAATATTAATTTAACATTCAATAAACCAAAATCAACATTAACATGGATGATACTTGGGTACATTAAAGAGATTAACATCATATACAAATGAAAACCCGCAAAAAATATAATTGAAGGTATTCTTTTAATATTAGTCGGGGAGCCCTCCCTAGCTGTACGTGCACCCCCCGCCCGATCCTTGGGGACAATGTTTTTCATAAATATTGAAGCCTAAGGAACAATTTAAGACATATTCTAAAAAAAAAACGCTGTACTTTCAAAATGGCGGCCATATGTTAAAAAAAACTGTTGCCAATGTTGTTTTTGTCATTTAACACAAAAACTAAAAAAGATGGACAAAAACTTTCTTCACAAAAAACAACGTGCATAAAATTTTCTACAATTTTATACCTATACAATATTTTGATAGGAGTTACCATTTTCCAGATAAATGAGTCCAAAATTAAGAAAACATGGAAATTCATATATCGGTAAATCACTTAAAAGAAATAACTGTGACAATTATTGTAAGGCGTATAATATAACTTTATATTATTAACATAAAAATTAAATAAAATAAACTGAAAAAAATTAATAATAATAATAATATTATAATTTGCAGACATTTATCTCGAAAACGGTAACAGCGGTATCTGGAAAACGGTAACTCCTATCCAAATATTGTACAGGAACAAAATTGTAGAAAATTGTATGCACTTTGTTTTTTGTGCAGAAAGTTTTTCTCCATCTTTTTTAGTTTTTGTGTTAAATGACAAAAACAATGTTTGCATTTTTTTTTAAACGGACGCCATTTTGAAAGTACAGCCAGCTTTTTTTTTAGGACATGTCTTAAATTGTTCCTTAGGCTTTAATCTTTATGAAAAACATTGTTCCCAAGGATCGGGGCGGGTGCACGGACAGTTAGGGTGGGCCTCCGTAGTGTTACGTTTTATATTGAATCTTATATTTATCTCAAGAACTGAATCATTTATCTGGAAAATGGTAACTCTAATGCAAATATTGTATAGGAACAAAATTGTAGAAAATTTCATGCACTTTATTTTTTGTACAGAAAGTTTTTCTCCATCTTTTTTAGTTTTTGTGTTAAATGACAAAAACAATATTTGCAATTTTTTTTTAACGGACGCCATTTTGAAAGTGCAGCCATTTTTTTTAGGACATGTCTTAAATTGTTCCTTAGGCTTTAATCTTTATAAAAAACTTTGTCTTAAAGGATCGGTGGGGGGGGGGGGGGGGGTGCACGGACACTTAGGGTGGGCTCCCGTAGTATATAAGAAGATAGTGGGATAAGTGTAAAAAATATGAACACTCAGCAGTTGAATTATTTATTATGTTTTAGTTAATAATATTTTCTGAAATGATGTATACCTTTATTTGCTGAAGATTATTCATTAGGAGATAAAGAGGATTTAGTGAGTTAAGATGATTTTTACAGTGTACGAAAAGAATTACCTAAATTTTTTCTCCTACAATATAATATGTAATAGTAAAATAGTACCTATTAAAAAATTAGTTTTAAAAACATCACTTAATTAGAAATTTATAAATTTAAGCTTGATGAACTTGTATTTATAAAAATAATATAAAAGCTAAATATAAAGATATAATATTTTTTGTATAACAAAATTCAAAACATAGCCCATTTTACAGCCGTCAGGCAAAATTTTATTCAAATCTACATATAAAAGAACAATATTGAAAATTAATTGGAAACATTTCAAAAAATTTGTTAGATGCTATGGAATACAGAATACAGAAACAAAAACCATTAATTATTAAACTATTTGTAAAAGAGACGAGACAATGAAAATAAATACGGTGGGCCTAACAAAGGTGACCAACCTAATATTTAACATAACTAGTTATTTTTTTACATTATTTACATATCGAAATTTGTAAATATGCCAAAGCTTACACGATTTGTTTTGTTTTGGCGGAGGATTTATAGATGACTGTTAAACATCGGCAAGTGGTTTGATCTGTTTTTAGCTTTTTCTTTTGGTGCTTGTATACCAACGCCCTCAAATCACACTGAATAAGCTAAAAGTAAAAATACCATTGGTTTTTAGTAACTTACGATTACTAAAACATGTCTATATATTACAATATTCGTAAAAACTGGATATGGCAAGGGAGCAATATATAATCCGTGTCTCACCGACCAAATTCTTTATAAATACGTATTCTAGAACATATATTTCTAAAGAAGGATACTTCCGAGGCTGCAGGCTATATCACGATATGTCTTACCTCATCACATTTATTCATTTCTCGCTGTTTCTTATTTCTCTTATTATAAATTTTGTGGAATGATGGTTAACAAAGGCAACGACCTTTTTGTGTCATTGATAACGGGAACTGCACAATTTCTAATAAAGTCTCAAATAATTCAAAAAATGAAACCCCTACAATATCTACATGGCGAAAAGGGGAATTTAATTTTACATAATATAATGCCAAAAATACAGGGTGTTCCATTTGACTTAAACAAGTTTTCGCGGTTTGAAGTTGACAAAATATAATGAAAAAAACTGAACACTTGGTATATTATTATTGAATTTCTTAAAACTGTAAAGCGTAGCTCATCTTGTAGTTTTTTGCGTGTTGCGTGTCAAGAAGCAAATGAGGATCTTTTAAGTGAAAAAAGATTTTTTTTTATAAAATGTCAAATATCTCTGAAACGGCTGGGTTTAGAGTATGTTGTACATGTTTTCAACTCAGAACTTTTCGCTCTTTTCTGAAACCTCGAAATATATATTCCATTTAAAATAAGCAAGTTGGTATCGACTTCGGTATAAGCAGAAGTGCCAAATGCATGTAATTATTTTTGGATTGGCCATACTGACATTAATAATTCCCTAAATTTTCAAAATTTTCTGGTGCACACTTTTTCCTATATCGATTGATGCAGTTCCCAATGGGACACCCTGTATTCATCAACCAATTTATGAAACAAAGTTAAGACTGTACTACAATAACATATATATTTCGTCGTTATTTTGGCATAACAAAGTATTCAGAGAAAATCCTCCAAATTTCTAAAGATATTGGGTCCTATAGAAAAACTAGCAAAGTAAACGGCAAGACAATAAACCGTTACCGATAGTTTTTAATATCTATATTGTGTGATGAGACGTATGCTGGGTAGTACAGGACTTTTAATTTGAGATTTGTAAGTGCAAATTAACAAAAACATGATAATTATGATTGTAAACCGAGCAAATGAAAATCACCCAAACACGTTAAGGATAGGTCGGTGTGAGACAGATAATAAACAAAATATACTTTGATGCCTTTGTTGACAATATCGGCAACTGTGAATATGAGATTCGATGGAGAATGCAGATAGCAAGATCGACAAGTTGATCAAAGACCAGGGTTACTAAAGCTCTACTGTTTCTTTCTATCCTATTCTGAGACAGGGAGCATGAAGGCAGCTAGATGTGACTTTTCAGATTACTAATTCATTGGACAGGCAAACACACCAACAGCTCAATTCTTCAAGAAGTACGCCCTCCAAAATGACTCTCTACTCCGGTGTCGTATTCGCCCGCATCCTATCATTTTTTCGTTACATCAATCGGAAAGAGAACAATATAGAGTGGTTGGTGGATCAAGGACAACCAAATAAGCAGTGAAAAAACGTCTTCTGTTGAGCTGATGAGTAAAAGTTTTGGTAATAGGCAACTACGATAGATTGTAATGCTGTCAAACGTACCATTCAGCAAACAATGATTAGCTAGAGTAATGAATAGTTTACAAAACGTCTGTCAAGATGCAGTGAAGGAAAGCTGATCTGAGCTCCTTACAAGGAGAAAGAGCAATCTGGTTCAAGCAAGTTGTACCTTTATCCAGTTCAGGTAAGTTGTAAGAATTTTATTGATACTATAATGTTCTTAAGATTAAGGTAGAAAGAACGCAAATTACTGCACTTCCATCTTAACCACCAAGGAATCAGCTTACTAGGGACTTCAACAAATATTAGTTCCTGCAAATGTGACGAGATTCTAACCAAATTACACCTAGAATATTAAATATTTCACTCTTAACATCATGCATAATGATTGTAAATCCTTTAAGGCATGGCATGAAATTATAGTTTTGAAAAAATAGTTATAGTCTCAGGACTTTTGTTCTCGTAGCAGACTGTGACATATTTCTTCGGAAAAAAATAATCGATACATCGCCATCTTGAATTTTGAACTATCGGTCTACAATTCGGCTCGGCAACATTCATTTCCAGAATCAGCAGGGTCGATTTAGTAAGGCTCTTGTTCAACGAGACGTCTCGTCATAGACGCGTACTAGATGCTGTACACTTACAGTACGCTTATATGCAGCGCCCTGTGTTTTCAAATGCACATCTCACGAAGCATGTAGTAGCGTATTAATTTATTGACAATGACGAGACGCCGCGTGGAGCGACGCCCTAAATAAACACTTGCTGCCAATTGTTATACGAGATACTCTTAGAATAAAGAAACAAGAAAGTATCTTAGTCTATGATAACAGTCTGACTAACCGACCTTATTTCAAATGTTTTCGGTACTTCTGTTCGATATTTTTAGTTACATTAAAGTTTCTCCTAGTCCTAAATAAAAAAAAGTTGTAAAATGTAAGCTTCATTTTTTTATTTTAGATAAGGCAACGAATTAGCTGACAGCCTTGCAAGAAAAGGGGCTGAAGCCCCATTTTTAGACCTGAACCGTTCTGTAGCTTATCTAATGGACACATAACGGATGAGGTTCAAAAATGGGAAAAGGACAAAAGAAGTCATGGGCGTGGCAGAAGATGACAAATGCAGATACTGTGAGGCTGCAACTGAGACTGCGGAACATATACTTTGTGAATGCAATGTACTAAGCCGCATTAGGCTAAAGTACCTAGAACAGGCGGAATTAACGCAAACAGTCTTGGAATCCTGGGCAACAGCTAGTTGTAGGGTAATTCACAATAGACCTTTTAGGTCGAGGTGAAGAAAGGCCAACTCAGGGCCAAATGACCCTTTAAACAATCTACAAGCATTTTGGATGATAAATTCAAAATTGATGAACTCCGGCTGTTCCACAACTTTCTCAAATATATGTCTTGTTAATTTGTTTGTACATGTATATTGTTGTGGAATAAAGACTGTTTAGACAGCGTTTGTTTGTTTGTTTGTTTGTTTCCTTGTCTATCCTCTTACAATTCTGAAAAGAATGCCCCAATTTTGATGCAGACGACTCCTCTAAACATTAGATAGTTTTTTCGAGCAGGTTTTTCGATGTTGAGCATCGTTTCGACCATTTTGTAATGGTCTTCTTCTGAAGTGAAGTGATTGCGCATTAAATGAAGATCACTTTAAGATGGCTAAAACGTCAAGAAGTCAACAAATTCAATGGGGAGGAAAATAAGAAAATCAGCACACAAATCATCAGTTATGCGAAAGTACTAAAAAAGTTTCATTGCAGCTAGAACAGTTTATTGGGAAATATATCATCTGAGGAAGCTAGCTCATTAATTTGCTAAGGTTTCCGTATTTTTTTAAAATAAATAATAGCGAATCAGGTTATGAAAATACAAGAATTTCTGGACATCATGAGACGTTAAATCTGTCAATATTACTGGTAAAACGTGAATGTTCATATAAGAAAGTTTTACCCTTGGCTATATCATACTTTAGTGCCAAGCAAACGATAAACAAGCGTATTATCAAAGAACATGTCTTAGTAGAACGGAAACACATACGTTATTTGAAGGAAACACAATAATATATTAAATTAAATTGCCAGATCAAATCTGAGTGCTGCAAATGATATGCAGATGAAACCTAGCACCCCTTTATTTTAATATCACCTATTTCACTGGAAAATTGTTCATCACAATATGTTGATTACCACAATAAAAAATTCTGCATATTTAGACCACCTACTTTTTGCGATTTGTTTCCGAATCCATTCGTTCGTCTGCATATCGTCATAAATAGAATATATAAAAATAAATTTAAAACCATTATTGTACGAATGTAATTAACTGTACAATCAAAACAAGTTATCTTTCGTTTAATGCAAATGCTGTGTAGCACTCCTTCCTATAAAATAATTACTGAATGTTTTAAGAATTTAAAATAACAGTAAATACTAAGTACTTTTCGAATTAGAATAAAATTTTAAGTGAGTGAGTGTCATATTGATAACGATCATCATCTTAAATGTTAAGAGGTATACTAAAACACAAACGCTCTATTAAAATCTTTTGCAGGAAACGTTTGTTTTAACGGTTACCGCAAACATATTACTTCTCACATATAATGTGGGTGCGTAAAGTTTGCATTTCCCAAGGCCGACCGGTTACTATACGGGCAACAACCCCGCTTTCCTAATACAACCATCTGAAGAGATAAATTCGTTTCAAATAGAAAGAAAAAGTAACTTAACCACATGGACACGAGCATCATGACCAAAAAAGATAATCATTCAGCATTTTGCTTGTTTTCGAAGGCTATTTTTGGAACATTGGGCGAGTTGCATGCTAAAATTACAGACATAAACATGGAATGCAGTAAAGTAGTATATCTTAAAGGTATAAATAAACCAACCAAGATGTCTGATTATGATTTACGTCTACTAAAAGGCGGTTTTTATTATCAGATACCATCAGAAGAGTATACAAAAGAGAATCGAGGACCGTACAAAGCAATAAAATATAGTTTTTTACAAAATTAAATGTTCTGAATGCTATACAAATAGTGCTTGCTATAAATGTAGCTTGGTAATTAAATTAAATAATTATATATTTTTTAATAAATTCTTACCAGCTAGTAATATGGTGGTGAAATGAAAATTCATCTAAAGTACAAGAATCTTTGTCATTCTTAATTGCTTTAAGGTTGTCATTCGTAACTCATACCCTCACGTACGTGCATGAGGATTACGTAGTCGATATACCATCATTCGGAAGGGAGTCTAAAGCAGTCGGTCCTTTATTTGTTAGATATTAGACAAGTATAGGGTTGCCAACCGTCCCGATATATCGGGACGGTCGTCGGGACAGTCACCGTTATTGACCTCTGAGTCTTGACGTCACGATAAAAACAATGAAATTTCTTAAAATAAGGAGCAGTTTTAATTTTGTTAAAAAGACAATGATATATTTTTCTTTAACATATATGCCTTTTTATTAGGGAAATACATAGTGTCCCGATATAGTTTCCGGACATTTATGGCAACTCTAGACAAGTATAAAATTCCTACTCTTTTTAGGAGAAGAGTCTACTTGCTAGTGGAAGGTGGCTTTATCTGATATCAATTTGAAATCGGTGCAAAATATGTAATTTCAAAAATATACTTTGCATCGATTTCAGATTGATATTAGGTAATAAGGTGCAGTTCTTTGTTATCTTCCATTAATGGTGGTGAAATGAAAATTCATCTAAAGTACAAGAATCTTTGTCATTCTTAATAGGTAGATAGCCGTTTCTAAAATTGAAAATTTTATAGTTTTTGGACATTTTATTTTTGGAGGAGATTTAATAAAATAAAAATATTTCAATCTTTTTAGTACCCCCTTATTTATTTTTGCCCATGTATTAAGTTCTTTATAAGGGACCTCTCACGCTTTCTGTCAAATTGTCTGGAATTTTGCAATTTGCTACTTCATATCATGCTGATCAAAAGTTGTTAGGGACATAACTCGATTTTATGTGCTGCTTTTGCTATAGAAGATCTTAAAAGTCGATTCTTGACCCTCAATTCAAATATATTTAATATATCGTTTAGTGCGTAAGATGTAAACAAACAATAATAAGGTAGAAACAGTATAATAATAGGACAGATAAAAACATACAGAATAAGAAGATAATTTTAATATCATAGAGTCTTTTCAGGTTTATTTCAATTGGTGAAAAAAGTATATTAAAATAAAATATTAGTTGTCACCTTAAATATATTTGAGCCATTTGATATTAAAATAATTACGCATTTGGCTTTAAATATCATTTCCTTCAAACCTCTGTTCTAAACTTTAGTACATTTTAGATTTTTTTACAGCAAAATCTAAAATGTTCAATTCAATTAGATAGCATTATACGTAAGAAACATATATCGTGCGTGTAATTGCCCATTAGGCATGTACATTCACGTGGCGCGAGAGATATGACAACACAGCGCAGTAAAGTCATGCGTCAGCGGAGTATCCCAGCTCTCAGTAATTTCATTTCAGCCAGCTGGCACACGCGATGTTGTAATTCTTACTCCCTATGCCTATCCCGCCACTACACACACGGTATACTATATGTGAATATTGTGTATGTATACGTAGTTATTTAACTTGCAACTAGGATCCATAATCGACTTTTAAGTTAAGGCCTTCTACAGCAAAAACGGCACATAGAATTGGGTTGTGTCCACAGTCACTTTTGATCAGCATGATATGAAGATGTAGTAGCAATTCCATCACTTGGATTGGTGACCGTATCTCATCTCGCCGTCCTGGTTAAGCGGTAGAGTAGCATTAGCTAAACTTCGCCAGGACATTAACAAAGGCATTAAAAAAACTGTAGTTTCAGACAATTTGACAGAAAGTCATTTTCCATTAGAAATGTGCGGGATCCTTTATAAAAATTTTGAAACTATGGTAGATATATTGGAACCGCCATTTTGAATTTTTAAAGTTTGCCTCAGTCTCAGACAGTTTTTGAGAGTTCGCTGTGTAATAGATGCAGTTTTTCATTTATCAGTAGCGCATTCGCCACATTTTCAAAAATGCTAGTAAAGTAGTAAAGTAAAATACTGGCCTCCATTTGCTCATTTTACACTATTGGTAGCATGAAAGACATTTTAATGAAACCATCGTCGATCGATAGCCTATAATTTGCAAGAGACTTAACGCAAATTGCTTAAACCAATCCATCAGAGTAACGTAAATGACTGAACAAACAAAAAAAAACAAATAAACAGGATAAATTGAGAATCTCTTTTAAATTTTGTGGTCAGTCAAAAGAAACATCTTGTACTTACCTTATATGTACGGTAATAAGTGTTGTGTACAAAATGAATCCCTAATAGTTAGAATGCGCGTAGGTATTTTAAAATGTAAATTGTACTGCATAGGTACATAGGCAGGGGTTAGTAACAATTACTATACAAAAATTATTAACAAAATCATTATATAACTTTTCGTTCTTAAAGGTTAAGGATTTCCATACATGAACCAAAGCAATATTACTTTTGTTGATGTAACAAAAAAAATCATCATGATAAGGAAAAACAATTCATTAATAATTAAAATAAGCTACAAATGTATAACTCTCGTTGTATGTTAATAAATAATAATTACCCGTTTCAAGAATGATTTCTGTATTATTGTGTTTAAACATCGTATAAAAGGTTTTTCATATTCTCAGATAATTAAAGGCTGTACCAGTGCTGCGTGCGCATCTCGCGACCTTGGCACTTAGTGGCACGGAAGTTTATAATAGCATGTTTCCGACACTCGAATTAACGATAATAACAAACTAATATGGGAATGTATATATTTTTTATTGCATCTATCATCGTTAGTTTTTCTAAGCAAACTGCCTTAATATAATGAAAATCGATAGGTTAACCTTCATGCTTGCTGTGTTTTTACTTCATAATTTGTATATATATGCATAGGACTACCTAATTAGAATGATAGCAAGAGTAGAATTATAAATCTTTACTCAGTGTCAATTGTTTTCAAAATTGCTAGAATCAAATTGAATCATTTAATTTTGGAAATAAAACATTCACACCTCAATCATAGTAATAAATAGGTATTTTCACAGTATTCTGCAATTACGTATGTTGAGGATAAAATTATAATAAATAAAAATAATAAATATATCCCATATTAACAAAAAATAATAAATATATTAGAGTAAAAGTTGCAGTGAGGCGTGGATGACTGAGAATATCCGTATGATTAACATTTTGGTTGAATAAAATACAATTAATTTTTATACGGTACCACTGTACATAGCCAATATTCTTTTATTTTTATTGTTCAAATAGATATTTGCAGCCTGCAACTTTAGCTTGTTCCGTAATAGTTATATTAAAAAAAATCTTAATAACATTTTAAAATAAAATTTATATATCACTATGTAAAGAGAGGCAAACTGTATAAATTACAATTACATATTCGTATTTTTGTGTGCTTAATAATAAATCTTAGTAAACTTTTGCTATAAAATTATAATAAAACAACTTACTATGATTACAAAACATGATAGTTTCCACGCCAGTAGCGATCACTACGACAGATATAAACCAAATTGAATAAGAGTATTTTGCCATACTATTTTACAATTATATACCGACTTTGAAATAAAAAATGTTGTTTAATAGAAATAATCGTGCTCATAAGAAATGATCTACATGCACACAGATATTTTGTATTCCCAGGCCCGTGGAGAGCCGGTACGGGCCCAGGGGTAAAACCAAATTGGCGGGTCCCCCTCGTCTGGGACACATCAAAAATACTAATTTTCGATACACATAATATTTCATTTGAAATACAATCAATACAAAAATGTATTTAACAGTGATGGTGCCGGGCCCCGGGGCTGCAGCCCCGCCTGCCCCCCCCCCTGTCGTCAGCCCTGTGTATTCCATATTTGAATTCAGCGTGTTATGGAACGGATTGCTGAACAAAAATTCTACGATGATTATTGAACATTTTTGTCCAATTATAACATATCTTTGACCCGGTATTAAAGTACACTTTTTGAACCAGGTTTTCCGCCGTAAAGTGCATCTTCATGGTCCGCGGGTGATGCAATGACTAGCGGGTGTTAAAATAAACTTTAGCTTTATTTTAACTTTGGTGCATTTAATTTTCCACGACACACAATATTAAAAATTATTAAATTCATTCTTATTAATTGTAATAGCTATTTATGCAAATAACAAGTTGGAAAAAGATAATGTTTTAGTCATGAAATGTGAATTTGAAACAGCGTTATTTCAAATAATTCATACTAAACTAAGAATTCAGTTAAAAGTAGTTTCAAAGATAAAAATCTGGTAAAATTGTGCATAGAAACATAATATTCCAGCCTTAATAGTTTCTAGTATATACCCTTCTAAAAATTCATATTTTTTACCATTTATGGCGTAAAAATTGTACCTTTAAGATGTCTTGAAATACCAAGGTTGAGTTAAAGTACACTCAATTTACACTCTATGAATTAAAAAAAAAACAACCATCAACTTCATTACTTTATGAGCTATAACATTTGAAATTCGACCTATATCCTATTTCGAAGGATTTTGTTTTTCTAAAATCACTCTTTGTAATCCATTCAACATGAAAATGTCTGAAATTAAAATGAAAGAGGACACAATCAATAAAGAAAACAATTCTCTAATTCTAATAATTTCTAAAACACACCCTTTCAGAAAACTCAAATTTTTTCATATTTTTTGTTTATTTTTTTTTATTTACAGAAAATTAAGTGTATGTAACCTATCTTTGGACCACCTTTATTTATGATCATAAGAAAGAACGCTAGGTATTTTTGGAAAGATATTTGGGTTAAAAATGGCAAATAATAGCTAAATAGAAAAATAAAAACCCAATGTAAATAACATTTTTTTTTACAAATTTTAAAAAGAGATTATTATAAGCTTACTTTTACATATTTTACACAAGAAGATATCTAATAAATTTCAAGTTTTCTCTAGTAATAGGTTCAGTTTTTAAAATACCTAGACATGAGGAAAACGAGAAAAGAAAAATAAATATATCTATATGTATGTGTAGTTCACGCTTGAATTTCCATGGTCATGATTTTAATTTTTACTGAAATATCATCTTACCCGGATTCACTTTGGGAAGTTATGCAAATACGGATATGCGGTGTAATTGACTGAGTTATAATGGATTAATTGGAACAAACCAACAACATATTCTGATATGGTATTATTTCAAGTGTGAATAGGTTTTGTAAAAGCATAAAAGTCATGGACATTTTATGGAATTATAACAACAATTCTTCATTGAAATTTAAATTATTTTCAATTTGATGGAATACAAATATTTAGCATGGAGTACTTGAAACATATTAACAAACTAAGAAAATTTTAACATTTCCCTTATTTCTTCTCATAAAACGATTTATATACGATTTTTAAAAATCGTCCTAAAAAGACACTTTAATGTTTTGATTTCCTCTGTTCATCTGTATATCCTGCAGTAGCATTTTATTTATCGATAATACTAGTAATAATAAATACCTTTATTCCTTATGTGAATATAAATTAAAATACAGTAAAAAATATATATTAACAAACAGTGGCGTAGCCAGGGGAATGACCCCCTCCCACGAAATTGTCAGCATAGGTATTAATTGAGATGACGTTCTCAACATGCTAGCTAGGAAAAGTAAGAGGCGACTAAAATTTACATCTATAGTTCGAATATTTTTATTAAGTCTTAGAATTTTTTTTTGCCTCCCTCCCCAAACCAAAATTCTGGCTACGCTACTGTTAATAAACACAAATGAAAGGGCGGAGTACAGTGGCATAGTAGTACACCCGCTGTTACCATATACCATATCAAGTTACACCGTGGCAAAACATCATATTCACGATAAATATGCATCCTGGTATTCAATAACTCTTTCACTAATAATGATTGTACATATTTTTAATTTTGTGTGTGTCAGCAAAATGCGTGAAGATTAAACAAATAATAATTTCCCACGTATATAGTGATATTTAAATGGATGTTTATATTGAATATTTTGTATGTAATTTGCTTTTATTACAATTTTAGAGGAAAATTCTATCAAGTTTTTGACTAAGCACTTAAAAAACAAAGATGTACAGGATATCAAAAATGAATATAATATACAGGTGCTTCTCAGGGCCGAAAAAATTTTACGTAGGTGATATATTAATTCTATTTTAAAATATAACTAAGTACTTATGAAACAAGTCGTGCGTTGCCAATTGTAAATATCTATTTGAATAACAAAAATAAAAAATATTGAATCTCTACGGCGGCATCTTTAAAACTGGATTTTGCAAATAAATATTTCATAAATGTCTAGACAGATTTTATGAAATAAGCAGTACTATTCGTTCTCAAGAAAATACCTATATGCTACAGTTACTTCTTTATTCATCTTGAATTTTGAAAAAACTATTTAAAACTCTTATTTTGGATATTCAGCAGATAACTTTCATATATATAAATGCCTAACATTTAATATGAAAAAACAAGAAACCATCAATTCTTTCTACAAGATCCGAGTCTGGATGGAAAGAATTAGACATTAAATATATGAGAGTGATCTGGCTGAATACTCAAAATAAGATTTTGCAACAATTATGTAAGCAGAAATAAATTATTCTAGAAAAAAATTGTTTTAAGTCATGATACTTCTATTCAACGATCTTGTTTCTGAAAAAATATAGATGTTGAACAGTCTCTACAATATTGGCGAATTTAAATAATTAAATGTATATTGGATCCCTCACCATTTTCGTTATGACTGTAAGTGATGATCAAAAACTATAAATACTAATTATAAGTATGAACTCTAGATTACCATAGGATTAACCAAAACCCAGTAAAAACTCCTAACGGACATTCGTCTTTGCTTAGTAGGTAAAGATCTAGGTAGGGCGAGTGAATAACGCCGATTTTGATCTAAAGCCATTTTGTATTCGGTATGAATAAATTTACACAAAAAATTAATCACAAAATCCATGAATTAAGTCATTATGTTGCACAAATAATCGGTAACACGGTTAATCGAATCATTAATTCATATTTAAATAAGTAGTTAAAATGCACGATATGCTCTAGGCATTTCTTCACTATTGGAGTTTTGAACACACTAAGCTTGAGATCCTTGCGTAATGCGGGGAGGATAATTTCATACTGCAATAACAGCCTTGAGATGCAACCTGCATGTTATTATAATATTGACTATTGTCCTCTTATAACAGGAAATTTATATGAGATAAGTAAAATGCAAATTCAAACTTCTATTGTATACCCAACCAACAGTCAACGGTTATTTTAGTTGTTTCATGTTGTTTATTTTATTTACGGCACACAGATATTCACAATGGTTAGTACTCACACGTTTAAAGTATCATAGTGGAGTTAAATTAAACATCACAAAATAGGTGAATAAGGAATTCTCTCTCTGGAGCATTTTTATTGTTTTAATTTGTAGGTATAATAACAGGTGCTATCAACAGTTTTGGGTTAAATCGATTCACTGCTTCTTCTAAAATTGCAACGATTTATTTTTAAAGACTGAAATTTTCTGCTATGTTCGTTATTATCTCCGGTCCTAGTAATCGTACCGCAAAAATAAATATGCCAAATTGTTCGCAATAAAATTTGAATAAGACTAGGCCTGTGAAAAAGCTTTTTGCTAATCTGCTAATTTGTAAATAAATAAAAGCCATCAAAAATTACTTGTTTTGACAATTTAACAAATATAACATAACAATGCATTGATTTTAACGAAAGTTGGTGAACTATGCCCTTTATTTAATTAAACCTTCGTGTCAAATTTTAGTTGAAAATATTTATTTAAACGGCTAAAAATGAATAATAATTTCGAAATTTCCATCGCTTATTGTGTGCTTCGACCCGTAGGAGGACAATTTTTTTCCAAATGTAGGTTTTTACATGTATTTTACAATGATGATAAGAAAAAAATGTTACCTTCATTTAAAGCATTTTGATGCAATTCGCTTATAATTTTCAAAATTATAGTTATAAACAAAGTCAAATAACTCTGTGGGTTTTTTATTGATCCAAAAACGGCAAAAGGGATTATGAAAATAAATGAGATATCTGACGTACTTCTAAAAAAAATTAATGATCTACTAGTATTTGGATCCGAAATACGTCAGTACGGTAAATAAATAATAAATACGAAAAATTTATTGTTATTATTTTTGAGATACGATTACTAGAACCGGAGAAAATAGCAGAAAAATGAAGTGACAAATAAATTGTTAAAATTTTACAAGAAGCAATGGACCGATTTAATAGAAAACTGCTCACAATAAAATTGCTGCAGCCAGTGCAGCCAAGTAATTCCATTCAAAATTAATTTTGATTCCACTAATATTCTGCTTTAGAACATTTGTCTTAACCTCTTATAGGTATTGAAAAGAAGCATTACCAGCATATTGTCGAAGGTTAATAATGAAAATTGATAAAACAGAATGTATATATATGTAATTATTTTCAAAGGAGGAAACTATTAATGGAACAATGAAATTAAAATTTAATATTCCATTTTCCTTATTGTTTTTTAAGCTAGTTGAGATCCAAAAACGGGAAAACGAATGGAAAGAGTCCTACTGGAGGAATATTCCAGGCCAAAGAAAAAATTCATCACTTATTCAACAAAGAATGCCACAAGGCTTCTCGAACTCGAAAAGTTCGACTTAAAGCTGATGACGGGCCTTTTACAGGCCTCTTGAGATATCATCTTAAGAAAATGGGCAAGGCAGACAACTATACGTGCAGATACTGTAATACTGCAATAGAAACCGCGGAACATATATATTCTTTGCGAATGCAAGATGCAAGTTCGCACTAGGCTAAAGTACCTAGAAAAGGTGGAACTAACACCTGAAGATATAGGGAAATTAGGCCCCAGGAAAATCACAAACTTTGTAAAAAGCTTGGAGTCTTAGACAACAACTAATTGCAGGGTAATTCACAAAAGGTCTCTTCGGTCGATATGAAGAAAGGTTGAAAGAGCTGGGCGACCCATTGAACAATCTACAATCTACATATATCTTACGTATTCCAAGATTATGAATAAAATTATCATTGTTATATAAGATTTTTAAAAAATAAAAAGTAAAATAAAAAATTCAAAGAATATTTCAAATTCCTAGGGTTTGTTCAACAGAAAACTTCATCGGCGTTTAAGGGAAACGAGTTTTTTGCACACAAAAGAATAGCTTGTGGTCACCAGAAAAAACTATAACCTTAGAAGCTCAACATTTAAGGCAAATTATTGAACAACCAGAAAATTATGCATGAAGATAACAGCAGCACCATATTCAGAGATCCAAGTTCAAACTTTTTTTTTTCGATGGATGCTAAGAAACCTTGATGAACAATTGAACATCCACACTATTATACAACTTTTTATCTACCGATGAAGCTGGGTTTACCAGAAATGAAATAAAAAATTTTTTAAAATAACCACGTCAGGTCACCTCAAGCTATTATTGTACAGAGTAGACATCAAATGGAATGGACAGGAATTCTACGTAATCAATCGATTGGGTCATTCGTCTAGGTATTGGTTAAGTACAAAAAGTATTTATTAAACAAAGGATTATATGGTCACCAGTACCTTAGCTCTTCGAGAAACGATCTTACATCCTCTCTGAAAGATATATTCATTCAAAGAGACAAATACTGTGGTTTATTCGCAATGGTGTTCAGTCGCTTTTCATTATTGATGATATGGAACAACTAAAGGCTACTTTTAGGAGATTATGAGTAGGTCGTGGGAATCCAGTGACTTGGCTCGCTTGGTCTCCAGATTGGATTTTTATCTGCGGTTAGTATTTAATAACAATGAAGCACGTCCTCCACAACATGTAGAAGATGTATGCAACCAATTAAGAACTAGACAACGAATCTTTGAAAAAATGCGTACTTCACGGCACAGAAGAACAGAAATGAATGGGGAGGACATATAAAAATCTTACTGTAATATGCAGCTTCAGACGACTAAATGGTTATCAAGTTAATTCAATTTAATAAGTAAATTGTGTCATCAACTTTAAATGCGATTTTCTCGAGAACTGTTGCAGTGTTGCAGTTAATGAAATAACACAAGAATGAGTTTTTTGCTTTGAAATTTTCAAAATTTTGATCAAAATGTCTAAAAGATGCTGGATAATAAACATAGCGTGGAACACACCACTTAAGAGGGAAATATGCATTTATTTTCGATTTATTATTTATTTTAAATATTTAAAAAACCAAACTTAAAGCTATTTTAGACACTTGCTATTGTTCTAACGAATACAACTACATGTTTTATTGTAAATTTCTGCTGTACTTGAATATTGTAGTTTGTCAATGAAAATAATTTTATTATTAGAGCATGGCATTTAACTATATACAAAATTTATGATAAAAACTATATACGGTTATATTATTTAGAGCAATGTGAAGTATCTGAAACTATTTTTATGACTTTTTAAATATTTATGATAAATCGAAAATAAACGCATATTTCCGTCTCACTCTGCAAAATCCTATCCTTAAAGGACTAGATATGGGCGTTGCCGAATGCGAATATGTCTTTGAACAATAAAAATAAAAAGATACTGGCTGTGTGCTTAATCTCAGTAGCACCACGTAAAGATAAACTGTGCAGTATTAGAGCACGTTAATCAAATAAATATTCGTAGTCGGTTACGTCCGAGTGCAGCTTCTACTAACTATGAGTTATAATAAGTCAAAATACTGAGGAATATTTAGTAAAAGCGACTGAATTATTTGTGTATTCCTAGTTAACCACAAATTTCAGATTATTATCAATTTGAACATTAAAGAATTACATAATGTAGTACTTTGTCAATTTTGAAGAAATCCTGTAATTTTCCAAAGCTACAAAATATAATTTAAAATAAAAATAAAACACAGAAACAAAAATAAGAAGACCTTATACAAATAATTATTTTTAAACCAGTAGACCATTAAATAATTAGCTTAATATGGAATAGTTTATATCTTAAATTATTACTTAGCCGTTATGCATCATAAATACAAATGTTTTGTAAATTTTACTGCGCCATTGTTATCAACATGGGTATAGGTACTATATTATAATGATGTTACGCAGGTGGCCTGCAACATCTTTATTATTATTATAAAAGCTCTGATATATCTATATAATTTACTAGGTTATTAATAGGTACACAATAAAATTAGTGATATATTTTAAACTTTTCTTTCGTGATAAAAGATTAAACAAGAAACGCAAGCAATGTACAAAATAAAAAAATGGGCCGCTACTGCAAGCAGCTGGAACCTTCCTACCAAATGGTTGCAAAAATTCGTTAATTTAGCTAATATCGGGGCTTGCTACATAACAGCTATATTAAAGCCAAAGAATTTATGTTTTCTTTTTATATCGTTATTCTTCTACGAATTGTTTGATTTTTTCTATTAGTATTTTGTTTCCTACAAGGATTGTTTTATTTTTATTATTGTTTAGGTTTAGGATTATTATTGTTTAAGGTTAATCAAGCCATTTCATTTCCACATTATGGAAGGTATTTGTATTTTTTGTCAAATTCCATTATCCGCGGAAGAAACGGTAGTCGTGAAAAGAGGATTAGACACGATAATTTCAAAAAACATACAACTTAATGACGACATTCATGAAAAATTATTTTTGAAGAACTAATACTTCACAAAAATATAGAAAAAATTACATTCGTAATAAAACCAAAACAGCAGCCCCTACTAGTAAAAATGATTTCGCAGCAAAAAAGATAAGGGCACCCAGTGAATCATTTGACTTACACAAAAATTGTGTTATTTGTGGAGAAATAGCCGATGTAAATAATGAAAACAAAAAACCAACAAATTTACGACGCCGTATTCAGTTAGTGCAAACTCTTGAATTTAGAGAATCTCTGATTTCTCGCTGCCTAGAGCGTAATGATATCTCTGAAAATGTTTTAAAGAAAATTATAAATGTAATTGATTTGGTTGCAGCTGAAGCAAGGTATCACAAAATTTGTCTAACCAAGTTTTACTTGAAGAACTTGGAAAAAACTAAACAGACTGATACGCAAAAGTGCGATACATTTCAGCAACTCATCGAATTTTTAAATTCAAACAATGAGTGCCAGTACACGTTAGCAGAATTAGAAGACAAATTTTTTCTCATAGTTGTAGATTTTGAGTAATTTTAGATTTTAACGTCGTATATTTTTTCTGAACGTTTCGGCACCATTTTGAAAATGCGATATTTCCAAAACTAAACATTGGAGAAAAAAAAAAGAAAAAACCATTCAATTTGTTTTCGTAAAAGCTTTAATTTTGTACTCTCGCATTTTTTAATTAAAGTCCACATTTTTCGAGTAATTTAAAAAAAACCTCTAGGAATACTGATTTTAGGGGTGATAATTGTAATTTTTAGTTCGCAATATCTTGAAAATATGCATTTTAGCAAAAAAAAGTATAAGACTTTTCTTTCTTATAATTTGATTTTCTATCAGATTGTGTGTATTTTTTGTTTTTTTTTTGCGACAACCCTCAAGAAGAGGTGGGAACCACCTCTAACCAAAAAGCAGGAAAAATGACAATATAGATTCTTACATACATACTTTATGAAGCATGTTGAAGAAAAACATTTGGAAATTCATTACATCGTTTTCGGACTGGGATTTAAAATGTTGACTTTCTGTACTAAGATATCGAGAGATTTTTCCTATTTAAAAAAATTATAAGTAGACAAAATTTAAATAAAAATTTTGATTTAGCAGTTTTACCACCTACTTCCAAAGCTGTTGAACGGCATGTTTATAGGGTATATTTTCAGGTGCAAACATCGCTTAATAAGGAAATTAATTCATCTGAGTGGGGCTGGGAATTGAAAAACGATATAACCAAACCCGTACCAACATCTTTGTCAATTGTACCCGACAATATATTAAAACTTCTATATTGCAACTGTAAAAATGACTGCAATAAAAATTGTCCTTGCAATTACACAAAGTGTTCTGATCTGTGCAGTAATTGCCGAGGCATAAGTTGTGTCAATTCAAACACTCTAATTATAACCGATAGCGACATTGATGATGAAAATTAATTATTAATTTTTTCCTTTTACCTCCTTATTATTACTATTATTTATTATCATTATTATTATTATTATAAACCATCTAATTCTGAAAACTGAGTTTGGTAATCATTTTTGTTCGGGGTTAATTGTGCTGTGACTAAAATTGCACATTATAACTTTTCAATTTTGATTTTAATGATACAACATATACGGTTTTATAATAATTAAAATATTCTATCTCCGTTATTTTTAAAGCTATAAAAGAGATTAAAAAAACGTTCTATTTGTTTATTGATGGCCTACAACTTTTACTTAAAACATATTTTCATAAACCCTACAATTTTCTTGTTAATCATATAAATAGAATTTTCCAAAATTTTAATTTTCAGTTTAAGTCAGTTTTTTACCACACAGACAGAGTTTAGTAAAATGTGTTAAATATATGTTAAAGCCACATTCTTTGGCTATAATTATCTGTTTAGAATATTAAAATCTGCTAATAAATAAGGCGTCTACGCGCGCGTGCCATTTTTCCAACATGGCGGCTAACGCTCAATTCGGATTCTTTGGGACTTTCAGTATGTTATTGTACGTATCGTAGGCTACATATTCTGAAAAATTCAGCTGGGTACCTAAAATGTATAGGTCCAAACAGATTGTGCCGCGACTATATGATGCAGGCCTCCTTTTCACGGCTCCTAGAACTTAGGCTTAACGACCCACCGTCACGTCGCGGAACTCGGACATTTATTTTTTGACGAAAAATGAATGAAAAAATGTGATATATCGTTGAAATTAAAATAACATCTATTTTTGAATGGTATAATGAAAAATGGATACTATGTCAAAAAATATGAAAGTTTATGTACCAAAAGAGCACTAAACATCATCCGATTTGTGCCAAGATCTTTTCAGTCCATGAATGATGTGCTAAATTTCATCAAAATCGGTTCACTGCTATCGTGATCACATACATACACACACACACACACACACACACACACACACACACCAACATACAGATATTTAAAAAAAACACTTCTTTCGTGTTCCCGCACCTCAAATCGTAAAGATCTGGTCTTATCTCAGTTTACGATTTTGGATTAATTGCTCCTAAGTTTGCCAGGCCTAAAATTCGAAAAGCCGGACTTTACTAAAAATTTGGCCAGACATTTGGTACAAAAAGCCGAACAGCATTCGTTCGCCATAAAATATCTAAAACACAAAATCAGTTACATGTTAATTTTTAGCCGGACGAAACCGTAAAAAGCCAAACATGTCCGGACGCCTGGCAACCCTAATTGCTCCCCATTTTTCTGGGTGGGAGAGGGGGAGTTAACAAAAATACAGTATATTACTGGTAAATGACCCCAATGTGACTTTTACGTCAAACAAATGGTTACAGGGTGTTCTCTATCATATGATATAAATAAAAATTAAAATAATATTGTAAATGTAACTTGTGTGTTTTTAAATTGTCACACATTTGTTGTTTATCCTGACACAGACTTCTTCCAACAGGTATGGTGAAGTGATAACTCTGATAAACAATGTCTTTTAAACACTAAACAGCTGGAAATTTCTGATAATAATTGACTAATATGCATAATGAGAAATAATTTCAATCTATTATGTACCTAAACAAATCACTTTAAAACAAGTAATAGTAAATTATTAATTTCAATTTGATTGTTTAATAAATAGGCACATTTTTTTATGTGTAAACATTCTAATAAAGATAGTCTCATCCCTTTAGTCTCTACATGAAAATATCAAAATAGTCCCTAAAGTAGTGTTTTTCCTCTAATAAATGAGTACGTTTTATCCTTTGAGTAACTATTTTTATAATTTATATTTTAAAACTTTTTCCGGTTTCGCCAATATACATACAAGAAACAAAAGTCGACATATAGACTCTTGATTTGTAGTATAATTATTTTTGTTATTTTTTGTACACTTTCCTATTGAATTAATAGTCTAATATGCTATCAATAGGTGTAGTGAAACCTTTAGTGTTAGAGTTTTAAATTTTTAAGTTATTTATATTTTTTGTCTTGATGTAAAAGCCACAGTCAAGAATTTATTAACTAATTTGTCAATTTAATGGGGCAAAACTGGCATTAAAAGTTAGGTACTTGTATAATGATATTTAATTGTTTTTAGTAGTTATTTTTTTCTCATCGGAATATTCACAAGTTTATATCATAAGCTGTTAGTTTATGCTGAATAGGATCTGTGGAATTAATTTGAATTATTCTATATGCAGTGACGCATTTCCTATTAGATAAGCAAGGCATTGGCCTATAGCGCAAAATTTTGGGGATGTGGTAAGCAAATTTTGCCATATACAAAACCGAACATTATGTAAAATGCAATTCTAAGAAAAACAAATTATAAATCAACATATGCCTGCTTTGTTATTATACTCTTCGCAAATACGAAAACGAAGAGTATATTGCATTTGATCGGCACGTTTCTAAAACCGTAAATATCGCTCGCAGAAAAATTTTTTTCATATCATTGTGTTAGTGAACGAATTCTGAACAACTTTCAAAATGTCCGTCCGTCACGTTTATTGTAAGCACGATAACTCAAGAAAGAAAAATCCGATTGTATTGAAATTTGGATAGTAAGTTAGTGTTAGCTAGAAGAAGAACCCTATTGTTTTTGAACAAAATCGATCAGTAAATAAAAACGTTATTAATGATTTAAATTTGAAAATTTTTTTTTTGATTTTTATGTTTTCGTAATTGAATAGAAATTTGGTGGAATGATATTTCACTTTAATATCTAAATATTTATATATTTTACAAATACACATTTCATAATGTAATATACAACCGTGAAAATATGATTTTAGCTCGTGTCTTATAATGTAAAAATTTACATTTTTTTTACGTGTAAGGTGGCTTTTGACTCAGAATCCAAAGGTCCCGGGTTCGAAACCCAAATGGGGCTTGGTATATATATATTTTTATTTAACTTATTTTACACTTTACCAACTAAGTTCGTACTATAAAATTAAAAATGTCTAAAACTAACGCTATTTACAAAAAACTGCGAAGAATATCCTATAGAATGTGTAGAGTGAAATTACTTAGAGAAGATAACATACTAAAACTACTAAGTTTACTATTTTCGTTTATTAATAATATTGGAGAGTCGCAATTAAAATAAATTTCATTTCATCTGTTTTATTCATAGAAACGGTTGAATATTCACTATAAATATATAATAAATACCGAACACGACCTAGACACTCGGCACGTGCTAGCGATATCGGTTTGTGCGGATGTATCTTCTCTAAGTAATTTCACTCTAACAATTATATAAAAAGTTCAGTGAATAGGCGAAGAGTACGTTTTTAGCTTGTTTATTTTTGATTTTATGTAAAAATTAAAAATATGCATTCATATGTATGGCGTTTGTCTGTGCCCGTGCTGTGATCTCGATCACATGATACAAACCAAAAACTAAAGATAGATATTAATATTTTTATTTATTTTATTTTCATTATGTGTTTATTTAGAGTTTATATTTTTGTTCATTTTAAAATTAGCGTTAATAAAGAAAAACTAAAAGCGTCAGAAAATCGAAAATTTGTGCCCACGAAACCTATTTTTTGATGGGAATATAATTTTACGTCAGTTTCCTAAGTTCATTCAAGAAAATTGATGGTATTATTAGTTTCTTCTTCTATAGTAAGTTTGATATTCGGGAGTAAGCTATTAATGCCATAGTTAAAAATATTGCTTAGTATCAGTGCAGCATGTAAAAATATCGTCGACAGATCGCAACCAATATAAAGAGTTAATAATAGTTAAGTTATTAACCCGATGTTAAGCAAAGCAACAATTTTTGCGGTTAAAAGTAATAAATGTGTGAAAATCTGCACTGCTCTCGTTAAGTGAAATTTAAAATGGATTATTATTATCATTAAATAAAGACCGAATCATGATACATGAATTATCAATTACACCGGCACACAAAATAAAAAAAGTGGTCTTTTTCTGGTACTCCATTAGGTAACCCACGTGTATTTCGACATGCTGTACACGACTCATGTGTCCGTTTAGCTCCATTGGCTACCCAAAATTGGTGGGTAACGGAACTAAACGGATACCTGATTCGTATTCAGCATGTCGAAATACAATGGAGTCCCAGAAACAGATCACTTATCACTTTATTTTTTGTATCTGGGTAATATTTGCATGCGCGATTTTCTAGAAAATGGCGGAGGATCCGGTGATATTCATATATTACACAGACACATACACAAAAAAGGTCTGTTTCTGGGACTCCATTGGGCAACCCCTATGCATTTCGACATACTGAATACAAATCAAGTATCTGTTTAGCTCCGTTACCCACCGATTTTTAATAACGAAAATAACCTAAATTATCAGTTTTTTTAGGTTATTTTCGCGATTTACAAAAAAATGGTATTCAATGGAGCTAAACAGACACCTGATTCGTATTCAGCACGTCGAAAAATATATGGGTTACCCAATGGAGTACCAGAAAAAGACCACTTTTTTATTTTGTGTGCTTGTGTTATAAATGACATTGAATTTCGCGAAAGTTTCTTAAATGTAATCTGTTCTCTATTTCACTTCTCACTGATACCCTACAAAACAAACATTACTATATGTATATTGTATATTAAATACAAAACATTAAGAAAGGTTCACGAAATACAATATCATTTTTATTTATATACATGTCCAAAAACATTCTTCCCTTGGCGTGAGTCACAAGCGTAGAATTTATTTCCCAGTTACATACTGGGTCAATTCATTATTTTGTATATCGCTTGGATTTTAGAGCAGGTTATATTTTATATATAATAAAGAAAAAAAGTAACTGACTTGTATAGAATTATAGTATTAAATAATAAATAAGCGTATAAATATTGCTGCTACGTTACGTATTTTGCAAATTTATTACCTGTGGCAGAAGAGATAAAATAAAAAGCGTTATGGGGAATCCATTTGTCACATGTTTACTTTGCTAAAGATAAAACTAGAAGCACGGTTTCAATACTACAAGAAATTTAAGTATTACTTCAAGGTTATAAACTCACCGAAAACAAAGAGATAAACTAACAACACTTCTCATTTTGCTTCGAGGAACTAGTTGACTGATACAGAATTATTTCTACCTTAAGCAATTAAGATAATTACCTTTTTGTCATAGTTCAAAGTCTATAATTATTTTGCGGTAACACACACACACATGTCACCAATAAATGAATGAATTAATAAATTATTCCAAACTTAATTGTACGATTATATTTCTAAATAATACTTTTTTGATTAGCTAATATTACAAGATTAATATATTAGTTTTACTAATTGGATATATTTTGAAAATTTTCTGATAGTAATTATAAATAAATAAAAAACTATGAAAAATTTTTTTGCCTTAGAATGCTAGGAATCCTATCATGTAATTCATCGTCAGTATTAGCTAGAAGAGTAGTTTGATTGGTTCTCCAATGGTGAGTGTTTTAAAGTGTTTTCCTAAGTAGCATATTAGCGTGACCAGATGAAGGTACCAATACACAGAATATAATAACAATGTACAGAAAGTAGATAATTTCACATTAAATAAAAATAAAAAGTGTGAATAACTAAATTTAAATAAATGATTTAAGTATTTTCAGTATATTTTTTTGCTTCAAAATACTAGGAATCCTATTATGTAATTCAATACTTCTTCAGTATTAGCTAGAAAAGTAATTGGTTCTCCAGTAATGAGTGTTTTAAAGTATTTACCGAATTCGTATATTAACGTGGCCATATTAGGGAAACAATATATAGAAAGTAGGTAATTTCACAATAAATAAAAAAGAGTGTAAGTTGTGATTTGCTTAATACCTAAATAATATCCTCTAATCATGATGAAAGCAAATAAATAAAAAATAATTAATTGTAAAAAAGCAAAAAATTCTGCAAATAGGTTTATTTAAAAATCTACGAATTAAGTGAAATAAAAATCAGTAACAAATAAAAAATTCTTTGATGTGTGGTCACGAAATGAAGTATACACTCCGATTCGCACAAATACGTCAATTCAGTAAGGTTTTACTTCTATTTCGTACTAGTGGAGTAAATCTAATCACCTACAATAGCATTTTGCGTGAACTTGTAAACAAAGCAAAATTTTCCATACAATTTATCAAAAAAAATTATTTTCATTCTTATAAATTATTTTAAACATTATAAGAAGTTGGCAGAAAGTTTTGGGATAAAATCTGAGTTCTGAAAGGCATTAGAAAAAATCCAATTTTGACAATTATTTTGATAAGCTCGTATCTCAATAAAAAAGCAAATAGTTCATTATGTGCGAAAAAAATTGCACCTGTTTGAACTGTATTCGTCAATTTGTCAAGTTGCAGTAAAATAATTAAGATTTACCATTTTTAAACAATTGACAACTTAATTAATAATGCATGTATTTAATGAAACTTCAATTTAATATGCTTGTAGTGGAGTTGAACCATCGTGTTTTTGAAGTCAAAACATTTATAACAAGGCATAAAAAACAATAAAAAACCCAACAATTGGAGCGTCGATTTAAGTACATCAAGAACAACATTTTCTTAGACTATCGTTATTTATTCAGGCATTGTTCAGTGGAATTAGCAAACAATTTTTTAAAATTATTTAAATCCATCTTCATTGGTTTCCCTTTTTTTTTAACAAATGCACTTTTTTCGCCAAAATTATCGAAAATAAAAATTATTAATAAGTATGCATCAAAAATATACAAAAAAGAAACAATTTAAAAAATGGATTTTTATTAGGAAGAGACATTTTTTGCGTGAAAAACTGCATTTGTTTTAAAAAAAAAATAGTTATGGATGCATTTAAACAATCTCTGATGTTATAAACATTTCGTCCTGGCACGGTGATTTACCTCCACTAGAAGTATATTTGATTCAAATTTTGTTAAAATATATTATTACTTAAGTTGTCAATTGTTTAATCATTTTAATTATGTTCATTTATTGAAACAAATTGACGAAAAGCGTTCAGACAAATCCAGTTATCTTCGCAATATACAACCAGATATACTTACATACTATACAACCAGATATATTTACAGAAACTGCAAAACCCAGTTTTGATTAAACAAATGTTTTCTGGAACTAAAGTTCATTCCAAAACATTGATACACCTACATCCCTTGAAATGTTTGCAGCGAGTTCCAGCAAACAATGTGCTAATGCAAGACAAGTCCATACAAAGAGTTTGACTGCTATAGATCTGACTATTTAAGAAATGTCCTGGAAAATAACGTTGAGTGAAAAGAGAACTTTTCAATCAACGATAATAATTTCTGAGTTAAACTTGAAAATTCACAAAATCAATATTCGACTAATATAATATAATATAATATAATTTTATTACCATTTTTGAATAAAATGCAAGCAAAATGTATTTTGGGCCTTTCTGTGATACTTGGGTTGATTCCAATATTTTAAAATAACTTTGGTATTAGGTATTAGCTAACTATTAGTATACAACTGCACAGCAATCTGAGGTTAACCGCTCGTCAACAATAACAATATAACCATTCCTACTCCTGTTATTATATTTTATTAAATACTAGACACATTTGATTTAAGAGCCAGAGCTTTAGATCATTTGCATCCTAGAAGAAATCTAGCAATTATCAAATACAAAGAATCCATTTAGTACAGTAAGCGAAGCAGTAAAAATGGTAAAATTCCCGGCCCGAAAACGATGAAAGGAATTTCCTTAATTTTTTATAAAACACGTACATCAAAATCTATATTGTCGCATTACGTGCTTTTTATTTTTAAGGGTGGAAATCACTCCTAAAAACTAAAAAATTAATAACACTTCTAATTTTACGAATAAATTAACAAAATCCATGTACTTGTGTTTTTGAGGTCGCTGAATATGACTGTGAGGTCAAAACTTATGATACGAAAATATTAAATACTGAAAAATTAGTGTCTTCTAATTTTACGAATAAAATCACGAAAATCTATATACTTATGTATATGATTATGAGGACAAAACATAGGAAAGACAAATATTAAATAAAAATAAAATAAATTAACAAAAATCCGTATACTTATGTTTTTGAGGTCGCTGAAATGACTGTGGGGTCAAAACTTATGACACGAAAATATTAAAGGTTGAATTCACCCTTAAATACTGAAAAATTAATGCCTTCTAATTTTACGAATAAAATCACGAAAATCTATATACTTATGTTTTATATATAATATTAAGGGTTGAAACCACCCTCAAATACTGAAAAATTAATAATTCTTCTAATGTTACGATTAAATTCACGAAAATTCATATACTTTTGTGTTTTTTAGGTCGCTGAATATTATTATGGGGTCTAAATTTATATAAAAAAAAATGATGGATTAAAAATTGTCTCAAAATAGTGTAATGTGTCTAATTTTATTAAAAATACAGATTGTTATAAATAAATTAAATTAATACAATTAAGTAAACTAATTAAATAACATTTTTAATTTGCACTCTAAACATGCTAAAGTGCAATGCATCTCGCTTTTTCTGCGTATTCTTCGAAAAATAGACGGCTATTGCTCGTTTCTCTACCTACTATAGACATATAAAATGCGCGTACAAACTGAAAAGTTTCAACATTATTTCAAACTGTCATATCTCTGGAACAGTTTGTCGTAGGAAAAAAAATAAAAACCCAAACTCTTCGTTTCTTTATAAGCTTCATTTCATTCTTATATCATGTTTTTATCAATCTTATAGTTTTTGAGATATTTCAATTTTAAATACATAATTTTGCGCATGCGCTCAATCGCCATCTTTAAACCATTATATCTTTGGAACAGTTTGTCGTGAGAAAATAAAAAAAATAAACTATTCGTTTTTTTCTAAGCTTCATTCTTGTATTCTTACCATTTTTTATAAGAACATATTTTCTGAGCAATTTCCAAAAACCCAATTTTATTTAAAAAATTATGACAAAATGGGTACAGAATAAAAAAAAAATTCTAAAAATTCTGAAAAATTTGAGCAGGTTAGTAATACACATTAACAATATCTAGGATTAAAAAAAATTTGAACTAAAAAAAAATCAGAGCACCAAGACTAACAAAAGGTGGTGCCTAAATTTTTAAATGCGCTACTTATTTGTAACTTTTTTTGTTTTCATTATAAAAGGTCGTAATACGTCTCAATCAAAAGAAAATTTTAATACCTTCAATTTTTACAAGAACAAAAATTTTTCTCATAGTTGTAGATTTTGAGTAATTTTATATTTTAATGTCGTATATTTTTTCTGAACGTTTCGGCGCCATTTTGAAAATGCCATATTTTCAAAACTAAACATCGGAGAAAGAAAAAGAAAAACCACTCGATTTGTTTTCGTAAAAGCTTTAATTCTGTACCCTTGCAATTTTTTATTAATGTCCACATTCTTCGAGTAATTTAAAAAAATAACGTCTAGGAATACTGATTTTAGGGGGTAAAAATTGCAATTTTCAGTTCATAATATCTCTAAAAATATGCATTTTAGCAAAAAAGTGTATAAGGCCTTTCTTTCTTATAATTTGATTCTCTATCAGATTATGTATATTTGTTGTTTTTTTTGTCACAACCCTAAAAAGTAGGCAGAATGGCAATATAGATTCTTATGTTCATACTTTATGAAGCATGTTGAAGAAAAAAATTTGGAAATACATCGTTTTCGGGTTGGGAAAAGCTTCACTTACTGTACTAATTAACCAAAAATCTTTTCATATTAAGTAGCACTACTGATATTCCATGATTCGCCGATTTTAATGTGTTATTTACATTATAATTAGAAATTGTGTACTAAAATACTGATTACAGATATACTATTATACAGGGTATTCCTTAATGACGTGCTAATATTTCAGGGTGTGATTCCTTAGATCATTTTATGAAGAAAAGTTCATATGAACATATGTCCGCAACGGCTTCAATTTTTTGCTAGTGTTGATTTTTTTTTTAAATCGTTATTTTTTAATATCTCAGAAAGTACTATAGATATTATTTTCAATTTTGGTATGTGTTAATAGAATATAAAACCACATATTTTAGTTAGAAAAGTTATTTTATCGCTCTACCAGTGGCGTCCCTGTATGTTCGCTGATATTTTTGACCAAAAGAGTGGTACGCCACTGACATTTTTCCATATGGATATTTTTTCTGATTAGCCTGGTCAATTTTACATGAAAACAGTTTCTTGCGTTTTTCTCGTCAGACACACAGATCTCAATTAAAACAATTACATTCAAATTGCTTCATTTAGCAGTATTGACTAATAATAATAATTTTTGAACACATGAATCCTGGAATAAATGACATTTTTACACACATCATTTTCAAAACAATATTTGTTGACATAAAATAAGTTTTTGGTGTCAAAAATCATCTTATGGTATTATTTCTTCGATTTTTAGTGTTTCATTGAATTTACTTTATTTTTTCGCTGTTATTACTCAAATATCTCAGTAAATATGGTGAATTATACGAAGGCGGAAATAGCGACAGTGCATCACGTATATGGTTTCGCGGATGGAAATGCAACAAAAGCCAGAAGTATGTATCAGGAAAGATATCCTAATCGTGCTTTGCCAGATGGCCGATTCTTTTCGACTATTCATCGCCGTCTTTGTGAAATTGGTAGTTTCCAAAAAGGTACTTCGGAAGGTAGACCTCGAGCTTTCAGAGGAAGGGAGCTGCAAATTGACGAACATCCTGAGACGAGTACGGGGAAGATTGCTAGAGCTCTGAATATTTGTCATCAAATTTTGGCGAATTTTGGTCAATTCATTGTTGTATCCGTTCCATATTCTAAGAGTACAGGCATTACTTCCTAAAGATTTTCAGCGTGTGAACTGCTGTCAGTGGAACCTTTAGAATGTTACAATACATCCGCAGTTTGAGCGATAAATTATATTCACAGACAAAGCAAATTTGTCTAGGAATGCTAATTGTGTTTCAGTGAATGTACAAGAACCAAAGGCCTCAAAAATTTTTTTCACTTCAACCATCCCTCACTACCACCTCCCCTACCCCCACTATGCCCATGAGGCATATCATTTTATAGGTATTTGGGGTACACGATTTCAAATATTACATTATTAAAGTCCCATAAACATTTATTTCCACACAGTTGAATGCAAATATAGTATCAAAATTGTTTTCGTTGTGGGAGACTTGGATAGAGAATCTGGATGTGGAAGTAGTGATTTCTTCGGCAGCAGTTTTTTATTATCATAATATGATGAAATATTCTGTTTCGGCGATTTCAATATAGATATCTTAGGTTTTCTTAAACTAAATCAGATACTTCAAGCATTTAATTTAGATCAACTTGTTCATTCTCAGGCTCGCATTACTACTAAGTGTACAATTTTTATATATCTCATAATAACCTTTAATAATGATGACGTAACGGATTTTAATAAAAATCATTAAATCATTCGCTATTTTCTTAATTAGAACAATGTCAATTCAAATTCAAATTTCTATATTATTCGACTTCAAAAAAACCGATTTTGATGAAACTTTTTATAAATTAATTTTATATTCAGGTGTGGGCTTTGGGTATATTATCTTAGGAGTTTTATACCTATTGTCACTAAAACAGTTTTTTTAACGAATTAAAATTTTACCCCGTTGCCCAGTTAATTGGACCTTATTAACTAATATCGAAATGATGTAAATATAAACATGAACAAATATCGTAATCAAACGTATGTTTAACCCATTTGAATATCGATATCGATATATTATACTACGAGAGCCCACCCTAACTGTACGTGCCCACTCCACCGGTCTTTGAGGACAAAGTTTTCATAAAGATTAAAGCCTAAGGAATAAATTTAGATATGTCTAAAAAAAAAAAAACAAAACTAGCTGTACTTTCAAAATAGCATCCATTATTAAAAAAAGATTCTGCAAATATTGTTTTTGTCATTTAACACAAGAACTAAAAAAGATGGAGAAAAACTTTCTGCACAAAAAACAAATTGCATAAAATTTTCTACAATTTTCCTATACAATATTTGGATAGGAGTTACCATTTTCCAGATAAATGATTCAGCTCTTAAAGTAAAATATAAAATACAATATAAAACGTAAGTAACACCTCATTCGCTTTCAGATTCACTATCGCTGTCTCCCGATACATCGAATATTTCTTCCAAATCTTCTTCCTCTATTGCTTCATTTATGATTTCGTTATCATCCTCAAGCGCGTACAGCTAGGGAGAGCTCCCGACTATTAAGGTCCATTCGATCAGGTAACTGGGTAAAATTTAATAATTTTCTGTGACTTTTTTTCAAGACGGTTTATTTTTTAACATTTTCTCTCGCTTTGACTCATTAGACAATAGAGTATACGGCAAGTTCCCAAACAATCTCACTTGCGTTCTGTTTTCCATATCTTGCAATTCTATTGGTGTCTGAAGTACATTTATGAGGAACCACCAATAGAATCTCGTAAAGTAAAGTGCTAACGTTTAATTGAGAACGTCCGTTTATAATCCCGATTGATATTGCGTAAACGTAAATGTTGTGATTTCAATCTAAAGAGGCAAATAAAGTATAAAATCAAGCCCACTAAAAGGAAGTTAGTAACAATATACACATACGTTAAAATGATCTTCACAACAGAAAAATCCAGGAGCAGTATAAACAACACCAGGAACTTTTGCAACTTTCCACCACAATTTTCGAATTTTCAAATTTGTTGGGACGCGCAAAAATAACTTGGTAGTATTTTCTCTAGTGATTGGACACACTGGTACAAAACAAACCCTTGTAAGCGGCATTTTCTAATTATAAAATAAAATTACGTAAATATCGTATCAAACATAAACAATAGAAAGTGAGGTTATCGAATATGATTTGAGCATTTCAGTATAGCGTTGCCAGATGATACTGATATTATACCATATGTGAACCGAAACGATCAGAAATAGAGAATGTAAACATGATATGTGGATTTTAGACTCAGACAGTGAAAGTTTGATAGAATTTTTGCTTTTATTTAGCATCAGGTTAACGAAGAGTACGTTGTAATGAAAAGAAATGTACTATTCAAAGTAGACAGTTGATATCGGAAATACGATGTTCACATAAAAAGACATACACCTGGCAATAGACAACTCCCTTTAAAAATACGACTTTTTATTGGTCTAATCAGACTGACGTTGCAAGCTCGCGCCTTAGAACTCATGTTTCAAATTAAGTGAAATAAAACTGATTTTGTAAAGTAAATATTTGGTAGAACATACAAAATTGCAAGAAACTAAATTAATATAAAAAAGCGCTGCCCAAGGAATCACTTCTTCCACATCCAGATTCTCTATCCAAGTCACTCACAACGAAAAAACTTTGTATGTGAAAATAATTGTTTATGGAACTTTAATAATATAATATTTGAAATCCTCTAACCCAAAAACCCATAAAACGATACCCCACATCGGTAGTGGGGTGGGGGTGGTGATAGAGGTGGTGGTAGAGGGGGGTTGATGAAGTAAAAAAATATTTTGAGGTTTCTGGTCCCTGTACATACATTTATTCACAATTTTTCATCCCCTTTAATGAGGGGGTGGGGGTGGTAATGGGGGTGGCTAATGCCAAATTTTTTTTTGAGACCTTAGCTTCTCTTGTATATACTAAATACCAATTTCGTGGACTTTTACCTTCTTGATTTACCCATTTACCCCAAATTTACCCCAATTTACACCCCAACCCTTCGACGGAACAAGGTGAAAATATAATCTAGTTGTAGATCTCGTTAAAGTACATATGTACAATATCTTAAACGGTTCCAGAGTAAACGTGCGCACAAAAAAAAAGTTACAGACAGACAGACTGACCGACAGACAGACAGAAAATTTTTTTTCGCTCAAACTTAAAATCTCGGCGTTTCATCATGACATTTTAAGCCTATTTGGACAATAAAAATTTTTTTAAATTTTTTTGTCGTTACTATACTTCCACTGGACGTGGAAGTAATTATATTACAGTTTATTATATGGTTTGGTCGTGGTGAAATAGTAAAATTTAGTCATGCGGGAAAGGCCCATTATTCAAAAACATAATTTTGGGTATTCAGCAGAAAGAAACCATCCGTTCTTTCCATATACTGTTGACAACATCACAACATCTATCGCAGTTGCTTCTTAGGAGTACGTCACTATTCTTTTCCATCAGTTCCTTCGATTAGCTCATTTTTTTCACTACTTGGTTTTCCTTGAATCATTAATCACTCTCTATTGCTATCTCTCTGGTTGATAGGCTGTTCAAGGAATTAGTAACAAACATCACATCACATCAATATATAGTCTACTGTCTGCCTTCCTAATGCTGAAACGCTCAGGGTGTAAGGAAAGATCCTAAAACTATGATATTAGCAAGTCTTCGTGCATTTCGTGACATTTCTGTCACGCCAAACTGGTAAGTTGCTCAACTGGTAAGTTGCTCAACTGGTAAGTTGTTTATCTTACTATCTCTATTTCTCATCGATTTTCGTATTTATAGTTACCGGCATTGTCAACAAGCGCTCCAAGGTGTACCATCCTGTTTACTACCTCATACTAGTCGTACTGACCATTTTTTGTGTTTGAATGGTTTTTATTTGCTCAGTCTACAATAACAATTTTCATTTTGTCGACTCAGATATGTTTAAAGACTTTCGAGCAGATGTAAAGTACATCTTCACTTGAAGCAACTAAGATGGCATCATCTGGAAATCTCAAGTTAGAAATCTTATGTCTATAGATACTCCACCCTGCTAGTCTTCCAATACACATCACATCACATCACGTGTTCACTATAGACGTTAAATTGGATTGGTGACAGAACACAGCCCTGTCTGACGCCTTTTCAAGCATAAAAAATTTGACGAAGTTAGTGTTGTCGAGTTTCACCAAACAGTTTTCTTCAAATAGGCGATATTAGTCTAGGAAATAGCGTACAAATTCGACGACGAGTGGTTACCGTCTGCCAGTCGGCAATCGAAGAGACCATATAAGTACAAATTTTTTTTCTCTCTGGAACTTTTTTAAATCGAATGATTATCGATATCTGTCCGCATAGGTAGTTAGTATATGTACTTCACACACTCCAATTACACTGGCAGACGAAACTTCCGATCGGCGCGCGCGTTAACCGATAATAGAAAAAGAAATTTTCAGTTTCTATTTCCGGTTAGCACGCGCGCCGACCGGAAGTTTCGTCTGCCAGCGTAATTGGGGTATGTAAAGTACATATACTAACTACCTATGCGGACAGATATCGATAATCATTCGATTTAAAAATAAATGCCCCCCCCTCCCTATCCCCCCACCATACTAAAAAGTTCCAGAGAGAAAAAAAATTGTACTTATATGGTCTCTTCGTTTACCGACTGGCAGACGGTAACTACTCGTCGTCGAATTTGCACGCTATTTCCTAGGCTATATCTATAAATAACTGGTTGCTAAAATAACAGATTGGAATATGACTTTCCATACAAATTTAGAATAAATAAATGCATTGCGTTACTACGACAAAAATTAGTTGGCGATTTTTCATAGATAAATTTTTATCTTACAAAAACTATTTTATTAAAACTGCATGGTTCATGCAAGAGAGGGAACATTCTTAAGATAAGTGTTATCGTGTAAAACTAATTTTTCAATTACAGTTATCGAAATGATAAAACAACACAGAACGAGTGTATTTCCTTCTTCATATAATAGTAATTTAAATGAACTGGGTACATGGAAAATATTGTTCAATTTATATATTTCTATTTGGGTGGTGACATTAAAAAACCTGTGATTTGTTGTTTGGCAATATTAAGTGTTTTAAGACAAATATTTCAAATACTTCCAAAGGTCAGAGTATTTGCATATTGATTAAACGACCTAATTAAATTTAAATAAAAACGCGTATATTTACATTATAATTGGTTTAAACGACGGGTATACATTAATAAATATTCACGAAAACTGCATGGTTTTACCGACCATGACATAGTGAACGATGCGGTGATCCGAATGTGTTAATTAACAATATTCGTTCAAAAACAAACAGATAAGCTAATGTAACATTGGAAGACTTCCTACGAAACTACGAAAGGAAAATCTTTCAACGACAAATTATGTATTGTTCATAGGAAGATAAATATTATTGGACATTGGTTTGTAATTTGCTTGTGTTTACAACGGTATATAAAATGTGTAACACTAATTATTTCGAGGCACGTTCTTTCCACAAGTACGTGTATTTGCGACCATTGGCATAAAAGATAATTATACTTTGTTCTATGTATCTATGTTTCAGTGGTACAAAAGGTGTGTACGTAACGACCACAATTTCATTAATAACACATTCATTACAGGTGAACAATCTCATACAGAGTGAGTCATGAAGAATAAGACAGAGAAACTGAAGATTCTTTGGCACAAAATATGAAGATTTAACCATCTTCAAGTGGGCTTATGCCATATTTAAATGGGTAAGTTACTGTATTACAAATAAAATTTTAATGGAAACTACGTATGGTTTTAAAGAACTGTGAATGATATACTATAAATAACAAAAAAAAAAAACAAAAAAAAAGGGAGAAAAAATCAGTAAGAAAAAATAAGAAAAAGAAATACTTAAATAGGAAAATGTAAAGCGACTAAAAAATAAATTGTCAGTATATCTTGTTAGTATTAGGGTAGATATCATTTTCGACTTTCGACTTTTCCTGGAATACTGCCCACATTTATTCTGTTAGTTGAGAAAATAATTTTAGTAAAATTTTGATTCATTTGTATAACTGTAACGTGAACCACAATGCACAAGTGGATTTAAATTTAAATAATTGGACTTTAGCCATGATGAAATAAGTTAAAAAAATGTACCTATTCTAAATTGTAGCCAATACTTAGATAATTGCCTTATTTCACGAAAGAAAATTTGGCAAAAAGTGTTATGGTGAAAACTAGATTAGTATCACTAAATCATGACGACCAACATTTTTTTTTATAATTTACGAATATGGCAAGGGGCCATCCACAAATGACGTTACGCTCAAAGGTGGGGATGGAGTATATAATGACGTGACCAAATGTAACAAGCGGGGCGGGCTGGTTCAGTGTGACGTCACAGTAAATGTATTAAAAAAATTGTAGAATAATGTTAATTTAAATTATAAAATCATTTTTAAGTTTTTTAACAAAATATGTGCTCGTATTCTGTTATATACATTTTATATAACTCAACATATTTGTACTTTCGAGGATATATAATAATAAAAATTTCTATATTTTTAATACATTATTTAATGTTATTCAATGAACAGTGAAACTAGTTAAAGAGGTAAAGTTGACTTCGGGTTTATTCTGCAAGTAAAAAATGTCGGCGTGCTTGATGGTGCGGTGAAGACCGACATTTATTGAGTGCAGGGTAAATCTGAAGACAACAATAAGTAAAATTTTGGAGAACAATAAGCTTAGGAGGCTGCATTGCTCTCTACAGTAACTTGACTCTGACACTTCCTATCGATAAAAAAAGAGTGTAATTTTGACTACAGTAAAAATTTGGTAACAATAAATAACCAAAATATTCGTGAATTATATAGGTATATAGGTAATATTGTAATAAAAAACAAAGGGGGGTATAAACTTGACGTTCTTTTTTTGGAGGTCTAGCTGAGCGTGGCGAAACGTGACAAGCAGGGGAGGAGGGGATTTCAAATTTTGGTAATTGTCATTTGTGGATGGCCCCCAACCATGGTTAAAAATGTTAATATGTTTAGCAACTTTTAAACTAACAGCACATATTGTTTTGTTTTTCATTTTTTGTTTTATTGTACAAAAGTATTCCACCAAATGAACACATCTTTCAGCAGCATTGTTACCATGCTTTAAATGTTCTCTAATCCTGCCTAAAAGCTTTTGGTAACTTCCGAGGTAGAAGAAACTTCAATGAAAATCTTCTTGACAAAAATACTTCTAACTCAGTAAAGATACTCGAGTCCTTTCAATATTTTTATGATTCGTCTTTCCGTGTCTAACGATTCCGAATCATCAAAAAATGCTAAGTTTTTGTCACTATGTGCTATGGATGGTTAAAGATTTTTTAAACATGTCACTCAATCTTTCTATATCAATAAATACCTCACATATAAATTCTCATGAAACAAGGAAACGTCATGAAATCCAGTTTGACGTTCATCTGTTGGAATGTATCTTCACGAAAACGACATTAGTAATTTATTTACAACCAATAATTGTAAATAGTTAATCGGTTATAGTACAATCTACAATATAACTCATGGGACTCGGACAATTCTTCTTTGACGGAAAATAAATGGAAAAGAATGAAGTATGATATATCGTTGAAATCAGAATAATCTACTTTTGAATGGTACAATAAAGAAAAGGATGTTAAGATTGAGTACAAAGCATTTTGTGTTTAGGTGTTTCAAAACATGTTGAAAATGTAATAAAGTGATGTAAAACATATTTAGAGTTTCGTATAAATCATAAAGACTTAATTAAGGAGCCTTTACGATCCAGAGTATAGCAAAAAATATAAACAGATTTAATCAAACTTTGGAATTAGCAATTAATCATTATAGTTTATTCACATTATTTTGAAATTAGACCATTAACCAATAATTTATTCTCTCAGTTAGTAATTGCAAGATTTGGTAAATTGTCAGAACTGATAATGGACCTCAATTTTTTTTGAGTCCAATTTTAAACATCTTAAAATCCTTCCATATTAACCTCAATCAAACGGCCCTATTGAATCCGTCGAAAAAAATTGCTAAGTACGTCCAAAGAAGCATTTTTCCATGCTTTATTAGCAGATAATGCCAGTTCTTTATTATGTGGGGCCCATTATAGTACGTCGGGTATATAAGCCTAAAAGCTGAACTTTTTGATTGGGATGTGCCACTTTCTGTGGTCATAGTTGATGCCAAAAGGTAACTTTTCAGATAGGGAGTCACTTTAAAATCCATGCAGAACACCAAAATGGCGGCCATTAAAGATGGCCGCTATCAGCAACACTAAATGTTTTTGTATCTCAGCTCCTAATGGCCCGATTTCTATATTTTTTTTTTGTTGTAAGGAGGACACTTTTTTGCCCCTATACATTTATATCTATACCTTAAAGCAATTTAAAAAATATATATATTTTTTAATTTTTCGGAGTTCTTTTTGTAATTTGTTGATTTGTGAATTATTTATTTATTTGCACAGTAGATACTGATGTATTTGCTTTGGCAATATATTTCTTTCACGTCCTCAAAACTGCGGGACAAGAGATGTGGATTCTCCTTGGTACTGATAAGGGTCTGAGATACATGAGCATTAATGCTATGTTTGAAAGTATGAGTGAACATAAAGCTGTTGCATTGACAGGATTCCATGCATTCACTGGATCGTCATCATTTGCAATAAAAGGAAAACAGACTGCCTGGAAAGTGTGGAAATCATTTTCTGAAGCTGCTGAAGCCTTTTAAGCTATCTCTATACTACAACAGTCTATTTATGACGAGACCTTTTAAGTTCTGGAGAAGTTTACTGTTTTGCTTTAACGCAGAAGACTTCTCAGTCAATCATGTTAAAAAGCTTCTCTTTGCTTCAAAAAGTCGCAGTCTACAAAGTTCGCCTCCAACACAAGAGGTACTAAGGCAGCATTGTCTTCATTCAGCATACCAGGCAGGACAAATTTGGGATCGTGCAAACTCAGTGATGGACAACATTCCAGGGTCAGAAGGATGGCGATGAACTGGTTGATGGGGAGAATGGACGCCGGTCTGGTCTTCTCTTCCTTCTCTTATGACAGCCTGCAGAGAATTTGTTAAGTATAGTTGCTCTGGATGCCGTACACGACGCTCCTGTTCAAAGGCCAAGGTACCCTGTACGTTACTTTGCACGAAATGCACTGGGGGGTCGACAATGCAGCAATAAATACAATAAAAGGTATGCGTTTAATTGATTATTTTTAAATTCGTTTCACAATTTCAAGATCATAATATTGCTTTGTTGATCCAATTTATTAATATAATAATAATATACAATTATTTAGTTCCAGGGATGAATTTGAAGATAAAAAAGATGATTGCGAGTGATCTAGAGTCGTAAAAGCTCTATAAAAGCAGTTCATTTACATGAATATTTCCTAATATTTAGTAGTTTTTTGTTTGTAAATGTTTTTACTTAATGTAATAAATGTTTTCAAAATAATTAAAATCACTATTGTTTATGAAAATAAGTGTCTAACGGAACACCATGTGGGGTAAAAATGGATATTGGGCACAATTAAAACTTACTTATCAATGAAATTTGTGAGAAAAATTAAGTATTCATGTTTTTGAAAATTGTGCAGAACCCTTTAGGTGTAGAGATAAATGTGTAGAGACAAAAAGTGTCCTCTTTACAAGAGCTTTCAAACAAAAGAAAAAGAAAATAGAAAACGGGCCATTAGGAGCTGAGATAAAAAAATAGTATGGCTAATGGCTGCCATCTTTAATGGCCGCCATCAAAGTTACCTTTTGACGTCAACTTTGACCACAGAAAATGCCACATCAAAAAGTGTAGCTTTCTTTGGTGTACCTGACGTGCTATTAGAGTTATTTATGGGAAAAAAATTAAAATCTAACGTTCCAATGTTTCCTAGTAAATTAAATAAATCCGTTAACTACAGTAAGTCTTCGATTTTTCACAAATTCATTGCAGAATACTTACTTCGGATATCAAAATAAATTCTTTTCAGAACCCTTTTCAGATTCAAAATTTACCGTTAGGGGATCATGTAGGAGATAATTCAAATGTTAATGGAAATTTACAGGGATTTATTGATAAAATTATTGGAAACCAAGAAAATAATGATATCAGAGACCTTTCATAAGAGCTCTTCATTATAATATAACATGGTGGTAGTGGTGGGATAAATTAACATTTTATGATGGTTTAAAAAATCATGTAATAACAATAACATTCTATTATCAGCCGATAACCATGACATCACCAGAGTAACAGAAAAATTATGAAATAAAATAAGAAAGTCCGTGTGTCAAAAGGGCACTAAACGTCATCCAATCTGCCTCGAAACCTTTTCAGCTCATGAACTGTACCAACTTGAGCCTTGTGTTAAATTTTATCACAATCAGTTTGCTTGTGTTGGCACTGACGTGTCTACATATATACATAAGCACAGATACAGATATTTTTTAACAACTTTTTTCTAATCTCATATCAATTTTCGATGCAATTGCAGCAACCTACCCATTTCTATGGGTGGGAAGGTTCATTAATTATTTTGGTATCAAATTTTTTATCTATATCTTCTCTATAAATTATTTCTTCTAGTTTTTTTAAGACGTGGTATTTTGAGGACGTAACCTTTATTTAAGATATTTTGATAATATTTTTCAATTTCAAGCCACATGTCAAGTTTTTGCGATATCTGATTCAAATCAAATTTTGCACTCGTTATTGTCTTAACCAATAGTACAAATCAGAATGTTCTTGTCAAGGAAAGCTAAAGTAAGAAAATTAATAGTAGTAATTAATAGTAGAAAGAGAATTAAATCTTGATGCGCCTAGTAATTTTTGCATTTTTTTTTTAAAAGAAGCAGATTCCAAATTCGAAAAAAAGCACATAGGTATTTTCAAAGTATTTGATACTTAATCTGATGTGAAAAGTTAAATATTCGTATCGAATAAAGCTACCATAATTGTAAAATTTTAGCAGATTTACATGAAATTTGGTACATGAAGATTTCAGGATTCTCTGAATAAAAAGCCTGATGTTAAAGCTTAACAATTAAAAACGACTGATATTTTATTTTATAATGTAGCTAAATGCGCTAAATAATAGACCATTAAAAAGGTGGAAAAATTAACCGTCTTAATCTAAAAATAATTAAATAAAATTTCACCGTCGCTCGGGTAAATACCTAATTGAAGCCGGTATAAAAATAACCAAATAATGAACTCGTACGTATTTTTAACCGAGTTCAACACTGATATTATGTAAATAAGGTTCAATTAATCGAACGACGCCGATGTCGAAATTTTATTTCATAATTTTTAGTGACCTTGTTTTTGAAGGTGGTACAATTTTAAAAAAACTATTTTTTACTTAACCATGCTTGGTTAACTCCTCATATTTTGAGCCAAAAAATCTCCACTAACTCTATGTGCCAACTTTATGACTCACCCTGTATATTCAAGCCCTAACAACAGAGTCTATATTTGGTTATGTAATTGTATAATTTTCTGTATTAGAATGTTCGTTAATTGCCAACAAAATGCAATATAAAGTTCGTCAAGCGTTACTTAAAAAAAAAATAAACGAGATGCAATAAAAACACAAACATTAAAACTTCTTATAGTATATACATACCCGTAGCGTTATTGTTACTAAATATAATGCGAAGGATTTTATAAACCTGAACAGCGTAAACTGATAAAAGCATTAATGATATGAAATTAATTCACAGTTATTAAAAATGATCGTTTGTATGCAAGGTTTACACTTTAGCAATGAGTTTTACGTCTACGTTAATTGTATTTTTTAGATGCAGAGCTTCTAAAACAATCCCAGTCAACTACTTCACGACAAAAATAAAACAGTGGACAATCGGTACAACTTGTGTATATGAAATGCAAATACAAGTCTTATTTTAGATGATGGAAAACTTTGACCTACTCCACGTGAATTATTTATCATTGCATTTACATTTATTCAGGGGATAAGATACTTAATGAAAAAACGTTATCTAATTAATGTCTCAATTCGCCAATAATTTTGAGGTTCATTTCAAATAAATAGCAAGATGAAATTTTTACCAATAAGTAAGGGATATGTTTTTAAAAGCAAGTCATACACGTGATCGGTAACATTGATGGTTCTATGATCATTGTAAGGACGTATTTTCATACTTTTATGAAACATGTCTACTTTTGCTTTTCAATTAATGCTATATTTTAATTAATTAATGTAAACAAGTTGCTGAAATATTATTAATATATCAAGGATATAAGTGCACGTTTATTTATATTAGGCTTGCATATTTTAATTTCTCTGAAAAGGAAATTTTTTCTCAATCAGAATTTGTCCTCGCAATATTACTGATACGTTAAATAAGTATACGAAAACTAATTTGGTAATAGAGTTTTTATGTAACACTACCTACCTAATTAGTATGATAATTATATTGATAAAGACATTGATGCTAATGATAATTATAATAATAATGATGGTCATAAAAATAATAGGAATGAAAATAATAGTAATAATACTTTAATAGTCGGCATGACAGAATATATAATTTTACCTTGTATTCATTAATTGCAAGATTACATAAAGGGTTAGTAAAAAGTATGGACACATCTACACATGTCCGTCAGTTATTCCTTGATTCCAACGAAATTTGATTGATGCATTTCCGGCTAAATCGGAAGCGGAGCAGCATAAACGGTGTAGTTTTCGGATTCTCAGAATGTTTTTACCTCAAAGTACGAAATTTCATTGCAGTTGAATAAAACTGACGCAGATGTAGGCATTTCAACACATTTTACTAAATTTAGAAAGAAAGTTGTTTTTGCTTTCAGTACACAAATATGTAGGAAAATATTAATATGAATAGTATATTATACATAAAATTTTTTCAGGAATTATATACAAAAACAGGGTGTTCCATTAAAGAAAAGGTTGATGTCATTTCCGGCTAAGCAGCAGTCATGACATCTAACTGATACGCTTTTTGGACACGTCTCTATATCCAAATACCAAATTTTATTACAATCAACGATTTCATTTTTATTAATAGAGACAATTTTAGTTGAAATAATTCAAAAATATCGTAGAGACAATATTATTGTTCTCGGTGATGTAATTAACTTTCATTAATTATTGCAACGTGATCTGTAAGTTCCTTTTAAATTAGAGACTTTGCTTTTGTTACATCATTTTTTGTTACATATCATAAACGTGATGCTTCACGTATAAAAGGTTAGATTAGATTTGAAAAAGGAGCTGGCTGATTGGCCTTGATCACCGCGACCCCCGTGGATCCATTGTAGCACTCCTTGTCTAATTTTACTTGTTCCTTATCCAAATCTGTCTTTTGTATCAGACTCCATAGCCTTGATAAGGGCTCGTTGGTATATCTGCCCTTGGTTTCTCTTCGCCAAGTAGTTGAAACCGGAGTCTGGCTAGGCCTTCGCAATGGCACAGCAGATGTACTGAGGTTTCATATTCCTTCTTGACAGAATCTGCATGTTGCATCCTCTGTCAGGCCCAATAGACTCACATGTCTATTAAGCCTACAATGTCCAGTTAGAAGACCTAATAGCCTTTCTATTTTGGCGTTGGTCTTCCGTGAATTTGGCCGATCGCTCTTTAATGAACTTTTTGGCCTGTCTCTGTCGTGGGAAATTCTTTCACCACTCTAGAGAAGTATTCTGTATCCTCTCATTAATGGATGTTCGTATGCGTGGCTTAGCCACACCACAAAAGGATTCGAGTCCTACTATTGCCTTAAAGGACCCAAAGCCTTTTGCTGTGTGGCCGCGCATACGAACATCCATTAATGAATGGATACAAAATAAATCTCTAAAAGGTTGCATTTTTGTTAAATTGGTCACCAAAAATATAAAGGTTAGGGTTATATTGGTTTCAGAGGACAATGCGACCAATATTGTCAACAAAGAAGCACTAGCTCATTTGCCTAATATTTGAAGCAGCTTTAAGTTATTGCACACCCTACAGGGTGGGGGAAGGGTATGTTTTATTCTCGCTCAACGCTCAACTTGAACTTTTACTAGGTTCTAAAATTGCTAATGAAATTACGAATACGTTTTCGTCAGTTGGTCTGTACGTACCTATGTACGGATACTCTCAACAGGTCACAATCCTTAACTCATCCACTTTATTTTTTAAATAGCTTCGTCTACTATAATGGAATCCTATTGAACACAATGTTCTGCCGAATAGTTTGATTATTATAAATATTTAACACCATCACGAATTTTCGCAGTCTATTTCACCCGTTCTCGATGTCTATTAGTAATTATTTTTCATTTAACTCGCTATAACTTGAGAACGGAACGATGAAAAGATCTCTTTTACAGTGTTATTACTACATATTTGTTAACTAAATGTGTAAGTAAAAAAACCGCTGCCCAAGGAATCACTACTTCCACATCCAGATTCTCTATCCAAGTCACTCACAACGAAAAAACTTTGTATGTGAAAATAATTGTTTATGGAACTTTAATAATATAATATTTGAAATCCTCTACCCCAAAAACCCATAAAACGATACCCCACATCGGTAGTGGGGTGGGGGGTGGTGATAGAGGGGTGATAGTGGGGGGAGGTGGATGAAGTAAAAAAATATTTTGAGGTTTCTGGTTCCTGTACATACACTAAATCACAATTTTTTTTCATCCCCTTTAATAAGGGGGTGGGGGTGGTAATGGGGGTGGCTAATGCCAAAAATTTTTTGAGACCTTAGCTTCTCTTGTATATACTAAATACCAATTTTATGGACTCTTACCTGCTTGATTGACCTATTTACCCCAAATTTACCCCAATTTACCCCCCAACCCTTCGACGGAACAACCATATTTGCAAATTTTTGTTTTTTTAACGGACGCCATTTTGAAAGTGCAGCCAATTTTTTTAAGACATGTCTTAAATTGTTCCTTAGACCTTAATCTTTATGAAAAACATTGTCCTAAAGGATCAGGGGGGGGGGCACGGACACTTAGGGTGGGCTCCCGTAGTATATGAAGAAGAAATAAAGATAAAAGATGGAGGCAACTTTTCTATTTGAATTTTTTTCCTAAGAAATAAAATGATGGTCTGATTTTCACTAATAATATTTTTTCTGTTTTGTGTGGCTGTGTTACTAATTGTTCCAAACAATTTATGGTTTTTATAATTATCAAATAGAAAATAGAAAACAAAAACAACTTTTCTATTTGCTTATTTTTTATATCCATTCATTTTTGTTTGTTTGGATCGACTGACAAATTAAGATTAAAGTGATTTTTTGTGGACTTTTGGTTTTACCAACTGTCTTTATATTTGCATAGTTGTTTTCTAAAAAATGGCGGAGGATCCGGTGATAATTAAAACCACTTTGAAATTGTTATTTCTCTTTCCTGCCCACCTCTGTACATTATGGTCGTGATTATATAACCTATTTACCCAGCTGATAACCCTCGCCCTAGTAATAACCACATTCAAATCGAACTAGTAGTTTTGGGATTATGAGGTTACATATATGTACATAATACATACATACGTAGATACACACAGACACCAGGACATATCAAGAAGCAGACAAGTGAACTGAGAACATCTTTTTTGACGCCTTTCAATAAAATCATTAAACTTTATCTTATTTAATTAACTTCTTGCGTTTTAGTTTATGAGATAGGAAAATATTGGATTGAAAAATTAACCACCCTGTATACAGTGTGGGAGATATCACAATTTGCAATCATTGTCTGTGAAACTAGATTTTGTACTTTCGGTATGAGATATATTTTATTTATATACATGCATTTCTTGGCACATCCGTTTAGATAGTAATTATTTTTATGGCAGAAAATAAATTGCACACGTGGATAATTAAATCAAATTTACTAGATCAACTCGATAAGCGCCATTATAAGAATATAATTTAACGTTAAATTATAATTATGAATTCATGTATAATGTATATTTAAACACATATGCAGGGAGTCAAATTAATCAAATATTTCGGCATAATACACATTGCTTACCAACTGTTTTTGACGTCTTATCCGGGTATTTATTAGGAATTAACTTCCTTTGCATCATATTCTAGCCACTATATGACTAATTGACATATTTAAGGTCATGAGCATAAATTACAATAAATTAATAACATTTTTCTTGTTATATTTACCTTTGATTATACATTTATAAATTGGCTAATGAAGTTAACTAAATAACTAGTTTAATTTATTAACAGTTAGTTCATAGCATAACAGTGCAAAAGCATTAATTAACACGGCTGATTTTATGTTTGAGTATTTTTATTTTCCATTGTTTCTGTGTCAAATCATTCAACAATTAAAATCAAGATTTTAATAAATCTTGGGCGTTGTAAAATTCACAGCATACATTAATTCGGACTTAAAATAATATGTCTTCTTGTATTTTGTAGTTTCTGATGATAATTCATAACTCAACTTAGATATAGAAGTCTAAAGCAGTTTTAAAAAAATCGCATGCGTCCATCAGATTTTCTACGTCAGTTACAAGTGCTGCGTAATCCATTTAACCACAATATCTCATGTTCTGATGTTCCCAAGAAAAAAATGTTTACTTTTATTTAACATTCTTTTCCGGTAAAGGAAAAGAAAAAGTGTATAAACTGAAGCCTTATTATTGCTCTAAGATAGGTCATACATTATGCATGTACTAAAGTTCATCGAAAAACCGTGAAGTTTTATCAAAAATCGTAATTCCCAAAAGCCATTAAACAGATAAAAAGACAGATTTTGAATTTCTTTATAGATTGTAGACTGTTCAAGGGGTCGGTTAGCTTTTTCACTGACCTAGATTTTTGAGAATACCCAACAACTACTTGATATTCAGGATTTGTAAAATGTTGGCAAATCTCGTGCTTTTCTCTAAAATTTTTTCTGTCTTGTGGCGTTATTTCTGTCTTTTGTGGGTACTTTTTTACCTAGTACGTATTCATCTTCTATTCATAAAGTACATGTTTCGCAGGTTCAATTGCAGTATTTCAGATCTGCATTTATCATTTTCAGCCCTGCCTCTCTCAAGAGATAGTAGCCCACTCCTAGGCCTGTTTTCAGCCTTAAGTAGGATTTCTGGAGTTCCAGAAGATACTCCTTAATTAGGACTTCTATTCCTTTCATATTTTCGAAACTTTTCCGCTGTTTTTTGGATAAATCACAAAATGGTGTGGTATAGAAAAATAGAGATTCAGCACTTTCTTTTGCAAGGCGATTTATTATTTCATTACCTCCTCTTTCCCCATTCTCTGGCGCTCACATCATGGTAACTTGTTTTTTTGCCGGTTGTCTCAGGGATTTTCCGCACTTGCAGGCGATTTTGGAATCAAAGACATAGAGACGAGAACTTTAATACTGCCTTAAAGTATTTATAGATCATTGTACTTCGAATGCCTTTGTATGTATTCCTGGGCTCATAGATCTACAAGATGGAATTCTTCTTGGAAGTTAGTTGAAGTGCTTCTAAATAGCCTAAATCTAGACCCCTTTACGTCCACATTTACTCTTCTGCAACTTGATTCATCTATGTACCAGATGAGTAGATTTTCAACAGTTGTACCTCGATCCTATCATCTGACGGTTGTCAATCAGCATATCGAAGGTCTAGATTGCTTGAGACACCAAGTCAGTAGATTTGGCCATAGACTCCAGATTTATAAACTCAAAAACTCTTAAGTGACCAACATGCTTTAGGTCTGAAATTTTAGTGCACCAAGTGTCTTCCTCACACAGATGCAAAGGAAGTAGGTGTAACATTGCCTTAATAGTTGCAGCGATCCAGGAATGCATTGCCTTGTAATACCTAACCAGACCAGGTTGTAATTTTTGCAACTTTCCTACGTGTTGATTTCCTTTCAGAACATTGGTCTTACCCAACATCCTGCGTACTTTGAATTCTATTAGTCCGTATCTTCGTTAAAATCTCAATGTTGCATTTTTAACCATACACATTATTTCCTTTACATACTTTCTATTGAAGAAGCATAAATGCATGATCAACAATATTGAACAACATAACTGGTAAATAACCAAAGTAAATGAAATAAGATTTTATAAAATTGCTGATATATAACTAGAATTATCAACAAATTGATTTATCAAGTTAGTTATTATATACATCGATACGATTATTTTCAAGATAAAAGTGAAATGTACATGAAAACAATGAAACATAAAGCAAACTAATGAATTATTTAATAAACTTAAAGAAAGTATGACATCGGCCTACTTATAAAATAATTCGTTGGGAGAATAAACGTTTTCAAATGTTTTGTTCTACGGGTTTTTTTTATTGCTTCGCATTCATCTCACTCGCTGCCTTAAAGGAAACTGTATACAATACGAATAAAATCACTTCAGAGAATAAGAATATGAATATTAATATCACTATGGCATAAAATCAATTAATAGAAAATAATATATTATTCGATGTAAAATAATGATTCTGGTTTTACCAGCAATAATATGAGATTTTAAATTCAACGCCCTGTAATGTTTTACCTATTTGGATAGAACACAAAACTTATAGGGAAATATATAAAATCTAAATAAAATCACTTCAGAGAAATGAAAATATGAATATTAATATCATTAGTACACATATAGGCAAAGGCTGTTTTACATAAATCAATTCATAGAAAATAATGTATTAGTCGTAGTGCTTAGAATTTAATCGGAAAATATTTTTCCAGATCGTAGTCGCCTACCTAATAATGTAAAGAGTGTAAACTGACACTTGTTTATTCTGATTATTCTTTAATAAACTGTCAAATTTACACGAATAGTAGCAGTATATTGGCAACTTAGCTCGAAAAATGTATAAATAAAATTTATAAGCGAGTGGTATTTGGGGAGAATATTTCACGAAACAAAATATGACATATCAAAATGCGTGCAACGCAAATTACAGTGATACAGAAAACTACAACGACAATTTTGCCAATTTAGGTTAGTTTATAGTCCAGATTCTGGAGACGTTTATCTTTCAGTCCAAATAGTAGATTGAGTGAGTCGGTGGTGGCAGAGTTTCTCGTTGGGGTGATCCACCCCCGTAAACAGCCAAGAACCATCCCAAACGGGGTCAAACGCGTATTGATAATACTTCACGGAATCTAACTTATTGATACCCCGTTTTCAAGCATGCCAATTATGGGAAGGGCCCTGAGACGCATGCCTGACACCCGCCCACCCCCTCAATGACCAATAATTACCCTCAAAATGGGGTGACAGAGCGCTCTCATTATACCACTGGACTCCCATTTTCGAGCGTGCCGAACACGGAGAGGACCATGAATCGATTGCTTGACACCCATTCAATGGCAAAAAATACCCCTTTCATAATGAGTGTAACTGCATGGGTTTGGAGAATGTAAAAAATAAATTTAAAATAAAAAAATAGATAAATAAATTTGTTTTTTTAATTTTTTTTTTAATATATGGTCATAATATTTTATAATGTAAGAAAAGCCAGAGTAACAGTATATGGAGTAATTTGCGTCAATAAACATATTTTATATAATGTATTATAATTAAATAAATCAGAAGTTTCAATTATTATATAAACCTATTTTTCCCAAAAAATATGTACAAAAAATATACATTCACTTTTTTTCAGCTCCGCAGTAAATGAACATGTTGACGAGATTGAGGTGACATTTTAATGTTTCTTTCCTGTGTAGTATCCTCAAAAACGGCGCTTAGCTTTGCCGAAAACGTACTCTCCGTACCTTTTGGAGTTATTGGCCATTTACGGGGGCCACTACGGGCACTCCGGGGAGGAATTTCACCATCACCACGGTGTTCAGCATCTTCGAAATCGGGGGATGACCAAGCAAGAGTCCCTCAAACAATTATAATACGCGTTTGACCTCGTTTGGGGATGGTTTTTGGCGGTTTGTGGTAGTGGGTCACCCCAATGAGAAATTTTGCCACCACTACAGCATTCAACATCCTCGAAAACGGGGGGAGAACTAATCTGGTTGTATCGGACAATAGTCGGGTTTTCGTCCGACTCACACAATCCACTATAAGTACCTGTCAGACCTAGAGCTGAAAAGCAAAATTGTCTGCTCAATGCGAATCTGGAAGGCGTATAAGAATCGGGTTTGCCTTCAAACTTTAATTCGCGAATTAACCCTTATTTCCGAAATTTTGAAAAATTGAATTTTTAAAATATAACTTGCGTTTTCTCCCACAAAACATAGGCTAAAAATCTATTCTTTTTAAATTGTAGCTTATAGTGCACTGAATGTAACACTGTAGTCAAAACACATCTAATGTTTATAGAAATTTTAGAAAAAAAAATGTCGCGTGAAGCTCTACGTAGTCGGCGCATTGAAAGACGTAGCCTGCGAGATTTTTTTTTTATTTTGGGAAATTGATAAAAACTAGATCGTACGAAATTACAAGAAAAAAAACAAAATTCTTTTTAGTGTTTGATTCATACTGATGTTCTTGATTGAAACAGAAGATATGAATTTTTCAAATTTGGCTGTCCTGTGGTCGAGCCCACTGCGAATCGAAACTGACGGATGCGGGCACTCGTTTCCGTTATATTTAGTTATTTGGTACTGTAATAGTAGGTACAATAATCATGTGTTAGGTTTTACCGGCTTTATTTTGTTTAAAGTATGTAGTTATTAGTATAGTTGTTTAAAATGCCTTAGGTATAATTTTCATTAGAACTTTAGAAACACTTAAATTATTATATTCGCAGGTATATAAATGAAATTGTCTCTAAATATGATAGATTTGAATGTATTTATACCAGCTAAGTGTAATATATTACAATTAATAATTAGAAATTACTATAATTAGAATCAGTGTATGTATGTCTTGAAAAAATGCGAAGATTCACTTAGTGGGTGGGATAACACAAGCTACACATTTAGGCAGGGAAAAAGACAGTATTTAAGATGGCAATTGAAAATTGGGAAACACTCAACCTCTGGAACAATATATAAATAACGTGGACGATTGTAACGTCACGGAATTTATAAACACTACCACCATATTCTTTAAATGTCTGAATGGTCACTCACATTTCCACGTAAGCCTTAACCAGCTAAGGGCATATTTAGTTTTAAACTGCAAGTGCGATATTAGAGTTTTAGCACCTACTGAAGACGAATTTTATGAACATGCCAAGATATGTGCCTATGCACGTCTTATTAGGAAGAAAACAGATAACATGTCTCCAAAACTACCAGATGTTCTTCAGTATGATTAGACACTGACAGGTGTACTAATACCTACCATGTCTAAGAAACAATCGAAGCTACTTATTTCTAAGTAGTCGTTTGCAAGTTTAAGAACAATATTTGCAACAAGAGCTGTTACTGCAAGAGAACTGGATTGTCTTGCATTATTGGTTGTAAGTGTTTAGGTAAATGTACTGATGAAAACTTATAATTATAATAATTTCTAATTATTAATTGTAATGTATTTCGCTTAGCTGATATAAATACAAACCACTGCCTAAGGAAGATATACGTCTATGAGAGATGGAGCTGTTGTGGGCTACAATGCCCCAAAATGTACAGGATGCCCAGAAAATGAGGTGGGGGCAAATTTAACCTCCATTAAATCGCTTATTTCAAATCTGTAAGTTATAATCCTATTCCCTTCCCTCCCATATATATATATATATATATATATATATATATATATATATATATATATGGGGGAAAATCGGTTATTGGAATTTACCATAGCGAAGGTTATTAATTTCCAAACTATTAGTTTTTTAAATAGGGAATGATCTTGAAAATTACCTTAAAATAATGAATAGAATTCGAATCCTGCATACAAAATAAGGGATGGCATTTAAAATAGGAAGTTGATGTCAACTTCCGGTATAATCGGGAGTGTTACGTACGTGACGTAATTTCCATTAAATAGAGCATCATGAACACTACTCTTCTTAAATGTTCAGGTTCAAAACCTTTGTAGTATCTCTGAAACGTCTAATAGGCCACAAACCGTAATGCACCCTGTATATACTGGATATTTGTAGGAAGTATAAGCAGAGCCAGTATTTATGTTAACCCCTTCTATTTGGCTCAATATTTTGGGTGGTACTTGAAGTTAATAAATGTCAGACATAAAAATTAAAAATATCTCAGTTCAATCATCATTCTAAACACTAGTAAAACAAATCATGTGCACAACACTTAGGAAAATTGTTTCGAAGTATTTTTTATCTCGACTATCGTCTCGGAACTAAAAATTTTCTTCATTGTGGAATAATTACTCAATGTTGAAAACAATGGATGTCTATGCAAAAGATAGATATATGTCACGAAACACAGTTTTTATAGAAATTGGCTGCTTATCTTAAGACTGCCTGGATTTATAGTAACTATCATTTCTTCCTGAGTCACAAAGGAACATCGTCTATCTTAATTACAATATATGAGGGCGCACGTCACCTAGAATGTCGATACAAGTATACTTTTCAGATTCCACGAGTGCATTGCAACTTGAGCTGTATGCTATGCTTTTCTATTTCCATTAAATAGAAATATTCTTAAGAATTTGATGAAGTATATGGTAAAAAATGGTAAAACACGAATTTATTCTTCGTTAATACATGAGCGGGAAGACTGTACGATGTCGATATTGAAAGAGCAAGAATGTCATTCTAAGCGCGCCGTGAGACGCTTACATGACAATTCGACCGGCAGAAACGTATAAAAAACTGCATTTTATGAAGTTTGACGAAATCGGCTTGACGTCTTACATGAAAATGGTCGTTAGATATATCAGTATGAAAGTTTCTGCGATTCGTCAAATAAAATTTAGTAGAGATAGCGTTAATAAATCAAAATCAGTACGATCATTTAATTTTATACATGTCTGTAAAGTTTGCAGCTTGTACAATATTGATTACTTACAGTAGTGATCATAAAAAAACTTATTTAGTTTAAAATAATATGCGAACATATACAGCCACAAACATTTCAAACGTCATAACTATTATTAATTTGTTTGAAATGACGGTAACTAATTTCTGATCTCTACAGCACCCCGTTGTTGTGGTGCTAACGGCTTCGAATATGGGTGTGCCAAATGTGAAACTTTTAATTACAAGAGGTTATTGATTTAAAACTGTAACTAAACATTTCCATTTAAACAAGTTTGACCGTTCTTAAAAATTACCTTATAGAACCGACCAATAAAGAACTTATGACTTTGAAGGTTCTAAAAAATGAATTTGAAGACCAAAATTCTTAGTACCGATATGCCATTTGATAATAAAATTTTAAGATATTCATTTTACAACCGACAACTTTTCTTTGAAACATTTTCTCATTACAGCAACATTAATAATGTTAATGTCATTATTCATAACTTTTTATCCACCCTGTATATTTAATCGTTGCTCACATCAAAGGAATCTTCCATGCTTCTTTAAAACCAAATATAATTTAATTAATTCTAAGATGGGCTTCACTATTATGTAGTTATTAGCTTTTATTGACCGATAGGTGTTGATAATACCACTCAGATAATAACAAAAAATCAATTAACTAAAATCATGCAATGTAATATCATTAGCCACGAGAAGTTCAAAATTTACAATTTTGAGACATTTTTATATTTTATCAAACCACAAATAGTGGTATTGTTAATCGTTCGTATTTCTTTTTGGTTATTTCTTATGTATGTGAATTATCATATAAACTAGCTTTAAATGTAAATATATTTAAGTAATGCCTAGAGATTTACTTATGTTATTAACCCGATAAATGTCTTTATTAAGTAATAAAAATTTGAATAAAAAATTAGTACAATTACTAATTTAAATAATATTATTAACAACACCTGAATTTGAAAGTGTACATAATATATTATGTATTTAAATAGTAATTTAAAACTTAAGCGTCTTGGGTCCCACTTTCTCATTATGTTTATTATTCTAATTTATTTGGCGATATATTTATTCCTCTATTTTGTTACTGTAATAAATTAACACACAAATACGTGTAAATTTTTTACATATATATGAACTTGTAATATTTAGCATATTCCGTTATGATTCAGTGTTATTTTCTCATTCATTGCTGTTTGAATTAACTTTATAGTGTTTCTAAACACTATATGCTAATATCCTAAAGGATTAACTAACGGAGTATTATTTCTGGATATAAATATGCTGATAATCGTGTGATCTATCTAGTATGATTTGAGGTACCTAAGAAACAGCTGGGCACAATAATATATACAATGTTTATGTTTACAACAATTTTGGAAATAGGCATTAAAGGAGGTGCATAAATACAACATTGTAACAGCATATTACAGAGCAGCGGGCTTTAGCCTTTAGTGTGCTAAAGCGCGTTGTGGGACGAGCATACTTGGACATACTATCTATCGTGTACTGGGTTCGAGCTCCAACTCTGACACTGCCAATGTCGATGCGTAATGAATATTGTTTGCGTTTTTTCAAACGCGTAATCTCTTTCCGCATAGCCTTGGCTTTGAATTGGGCTCAATAATATATACAGTGTTTATATGTTTACAACAATTAGAGAAATAGGCATGAAAGGAGGTGCATAAATACAACATTGTAACAGCATATCACAGCGTAGGGGGCTTTAGCCTTTAGTGTGCTAAAGCGCGTTGTGTGACAAGCATAATTGTACATACTATTTATCGTGTACTGGGTGAGTCCCAACTCTGACACTGCCAATGTGTAATGAATATTGTCTGCGTTTTTTCAAATGCGTAATCTCTTTCCGGATAGCTTTGGCTTTGAATTTAGAGGTTGTCATCTAATATTACAGTACATACCATATATTATATGGTATGTTATGTTATGTAATAATAAAACCTGCGGCGGATCTGATCTGCCCAATAGGAAGAAGATCATTTTTTCACATCTTCAAATGTAGTTAGCTTTATTGAAAAAAATGTGCCGTGCGGCAAAGAATTTGCCACACGCTTTGATTACATCTTCACACACCGGAATAAAATAGTGTGTTTACCTTAAAGAATTTTATATTACTTACTGGTAATAACAATTAAATTCTATAAATGTACATTAATTACACATGAATTGCAATTACAAAGTTAAATTTTCTTACTTCAGAATGACAGCGGAAAATGTCACTTTAAATAAAATCTGACAGGCAGCAAATTTAAAATTTTGGAAAGACTTTGAAAAGGGAAATAACTTCACAACCGTAGAAAAAATAGTATGTAACACACGTGTGGCAAGCTTCATTGCAAAACTCGTATGATAGGAACACTCGCTGCGCTCGTGTTCCTACTTTCATACATCGTTTTGCAATGAAGCCCTTGCCACACTTGTATTACAATCTACTATTTTTGCACTATGTCACTCTTTGCTTTCCTATGCTGTTTTAGTTTGGGATCAAGCATCAAATTGGCCTAGAATTTTTGCTCTATAAAGACGAGCAATACGTGTAGTATCTGGGTTAAATTATAAAGAAGACTGTAAAGAACAGTTTCGTAGACTAAAGATACTCAATATATATTTATGAGTTGCTTTTGTATGGTTGAGAGAACTTGTATCCTCAAAGTGTAAACAGAGAATGTGACTACCATTATAGTACAAGACACAAAAATATGTTAACAGCACCGTATGTCAGATTAACTAAAAGTCAATTTTTAGCACCCAAATTTCATAACAAATTGCCAATGAATATAATAAGACTACCAGATCTGGTATTCAAGAAAAAAATACGGGCCATCTTGCTAGAAAAAACTTTTTATTCATCTGATGAATTTTTATGTTGTTAAATTCCTGATATTTGTATATAGCACCAATAAATTGATTGATTGATTAAAAGCTTATATATTTTTTAATTTACCTATTTATTTTTATTTATTTATTCATTTTTATTTATTTATCTATTTATTTATTTTATTTTATCATCTTATTTATATTAACGTCCTGGCGGAGTTTAGCTATAGCTTTTCCACCACTCAACCAGGACACGCACACATAGCATCACAACGCCCATTCTCTGCGACATTGCGATCTGCCGCAGCTGAGACTCGAACTCAGCAAAGGATAGCGACTAGCCGTGTTGCCTCTCACACACTGCTACCGTCTCGAACCTGGGACCCCGAGGTCGCAAGCCTAAAACCGTAAGTTCCGCGACACTGAGTCGGATATTTTGACAAACTTTCATATATTAATATAAACATTCTGGTTAGCCTGATGATGTGAAGAAAAATTGTATAGTTCACGAAACAGGTCGTAAAAGGACTTGTATGAAGAACAGACAATTACTTATTCATTTAAATATAAATTATTATTCACTTAGGATTGACTTTATTAATGCATTCAAAACAGTTATATGAAGTCTCCTGGGTTAAAGAAGGGTAGACCGCCTCCCCAGCCCTGCCCTGTATAACATAATATGCGTATCTTTCTTTATTATATTTAATAATTATTATCTTCACAATTATTATTGAGTTAATACATTTCAAATTATTATTGTTTTTTACATTTTCAACGAAATTGTTTGCTATAAACCAAACAAGGTGTGATAATCAAATACGAAGCAAATTATTTGTTGAACATAAGAATACGAGTTATAACAGCTTTCTAAACGATTAAATGAGGTACGAATGGTATGAATGCTACTTTATGTTAGATCAACCATTTTTTGCCACGGACAACAATATAAAAGTTATTAAAATAAACAGTAGTAGTAGGTAGTACATTAGTTTTTATAGTTTTGAGTACTACTTATTCTGTACACAAACATTACTCAAAAGTACAGTTTTAAATATTGTAATAGCAGTTGACAAAGATTAAGATATTGAAACTTGAAAATATCAAGAGTATTACAGTATTTACCAAAAATATGAGAATGTGAATTAAATAAACTTTAAACATGGAAAAATGTATCAATTGCATCAATTTCTTTTAAAATTTGTATTATGGTGTGTCCGTATGGAATCTATAAAATATTAAGATTGATTGAAAATCTGTCATGTTAAACATTTTTAAACATTTAAATTGAATCTCAGCTTGTTTCATTTTTAATTCAAGTTGGTATAGCATTCTTGTAGCTAACCATGATTTTACTTCCACATCCAGTTGAAGTATAGTAACGACAAAAAATTTTTTTAAAATTTTTATGGTTCAAATAGGCTTAGAATGTCATGAAACGTCGAGATTTTAAGTTTGAACAAAAAAAAATTCTGTCTGTCTGTCTGTAACTTTTTTTTTGTGCGCACGTTTACTCAGGAACCGTTTGAGATATTGACTTGAAATTTGGTACACATATGTACTTTAACGAGATCTAGAACTAGATTATATTTTCATCTTGTTCCGTCGAAGGGTTGGGGGGTAAATTGGGGTAAATTTGGGGTAAATAGGTAAATCAAACAGGTAAGAGTCCATAAAATTAGTATTTAGTATATACAAGAGAAACTAAGATCTCAAAAAAAATTCACACCCATTACCACCCCCATCTCATGATTAAAGGAGATGAAAAAAAATTGTGATTTAGTGTGTGTACAAGAACCAGAAACCTCAAAATATTTTTTTACTTCATCTACCCCCACTACCACCCCCCTATCACCACCCCCACCCCACTACCGATGTGGGGTATCGTTTTAAGGGTTTTTAGGGAAAAGGATTTCCAATATTATGTTAAAAAGTTCCATAAACAATTATTTCCATATACAACATTTTTTCGTTGTGAGTGACTTGGATAGAAAATCTGGATGAGGAAGTAGTGATTCCTTGGGCAGCGGTTTTTAATCCATTGCCGACCGAAATATCTTGCTTGAATTGTGAGAAAACGACCCTCGTCACAACAGTAATTTTTAAAAGATAGTGTGTGGTACTCATGCAATGTCTTACCACTGAAGCTCAAAACAAAATTGAGTTTGTGGTTTATATTTAAACTGTTACATTATTAGTTTTTAAGCACTTTTTTAAAAAGCTAGTGTTTTCATAGCTAAAATCAATTATAAAAATTAAATTTAACAAACATGGTACGGTAGAACGAAGAAATGTTTGCTGTCCAACAAATGTAATTAATATTTTTGTGGAAGTAGACATATAAATTCATCCTAAATGATTTCTGCCCACTTTAATTTTTAATATAAGGCTAAAATCAGCCCACAAGTATTACAAAAAAAAAAAAACAAGATTCTACTAATTTCGTGCCGTTTTACAGACAATTCACCTCATGTGACAAAATTAAGTGGCATTTCATCCATTTTAATTGAAGACCTAAGTGGATAAAGACACTTTTAAAGTTTTGAGTAAATTAAACAAAACGGTTTTGATTTGGAACTTATTTATTTTGTCTTCGATTCAAATGAATAATACCTCATAAAATAGATAATTTTGGGTTATGTTCTTTTGTTTACACTAATATTAAAGAACAATATCAAGCTGTTATGAAACTAGATTTTTCTGTCCAAAACTGTGTACATCCACTAAAATTACTGGTTGTATATAATTAAAAAGTTTCTATAAAATATTACAAATTTAGAATTCACTGTTTATTGGGTGTTAAATCTATATCAGAGGGTGTTCAAAAATTGCATAAAGTAATTTTTTTTAAAAATGCGACATAACACCTTTATCCACTTAGGTCTTCAGTTGTATTTCAATATATTTTATACATGCAATTACACATATTAAGATGAGTTAAACCTATTTGATATCATATCAGATATTAAAGTATTATTACTACTATAGGTAATACTAAATTATTTTATTATAAATTATATAATAATTAAAATTGATATATAATTTAATATATTTATGCCAAATCATATACAGTCCTCATGTTCTTCATGTTATTATATGAATTATAATAATTATTTCATATCATCTTGTATTATTTCGTATCTTTGGTATATTGTGCTCGTTTTCTTACTGTAATTGAATCATTTGAGCAAATGATGCCACTAATGCAAATAAACTAAACTGACACGAGAAACATGGAGAAGAAATAAACTACTTATTTCGGTTGTTAACAAGAGTTGATTGAATTTTAATTAATTCGCAAATGTCTTAAGAAAAATTGTCACTACTGACGCAAATATTATACCCAAATCCAAACTTTCGGCGCCGGCGTCGTTTCAACCTTTTCAAATAGAGCTGTCTGCATGTTCTGGTGCCCCTCTAAGATTGCATTAGAAAAATTGCCTTCTTGTGAAAAAATGTTTTTATTTATTTTGAGACCTCTATTATGAATTATTGAAGAAGTTGAAGTTCTCATATTTTTGTGATGAATTATATAAAATGGAACACAAGTAATTTTAACCTATTTGAAGACATCTAGATTGAAAAGTAAAGTGTATTTTTTGTACAAACTCGTTCGTATACATTTTTCAAAGTAGTCTTAATGTATTTGAATAACAAGAGTCTACTTGAATAACAAGAGTTAGGGACACTTCTGGTCAAACTCGAAGTAACAAATTTGTTGACCCCAAAAAGTTGTAAATCATATCTAATTTGCTTGTATATAATTTTATTTCGATACGCAAGAAATGAAGAAGTTACAGGACTGACCTACTTTTTATTTACATGCGGTATAAATCGTACAATAATACAATTTTTGTTTCACAAGCACAGGAAAATACAACATAAGTTCTTAATCTGTTTTCTATTTATTTCTTTACAAAACAATATGTGAAAAAGAGGGAGGCTACAATGAACCTCTTCCTGTTGGGACTTTATAGGCCAAGCCAGCCAGCCAAGAGTTAGGGACACCTTGATTTTGTTTTGTGAACCCGCGATGGGCGCAGGAGTGTGCAACGTCAGCGCAGTTGAAGGTTCCTGCCTAAGATGTGATATGCTAAGGCAACCTTACCATCAAGACCTGAATTATCCAATTTTCCAGCAGAATAATGTTGCCCTTATACAGCAAGGGTTGCAATACGCCACTGTGGTGGTGGTTCCATAGCCGGCACAGTCTGATCTGGAGAGAGATGGAATTGGTAGAAGAGCGGACTTTTAGTCATTCCCGACTAATTTGAACGATATTCGGCTTCTTATACAAGAGGCTTGAGATGAGATACCACGAGCCACCATTTACCATCTCACTGACAGCATGCCTAATACAGGGAATGAGTGCGTTCGAAATTGCGAAGTACTAAATATTTCGCATCTCAGAAAGATGAAATATCAATCGCTTTAACGTCAATACTGGAAGACAACTTTGATGAAAATTTTAAATGAAGTTGCTCAACGATATCATAGAGTTGAGTTTTTTTATTCAAATCAGATGCCAAGAAGCCCGCCAGACGTGCCATACAGCAGGAGGAGGCCAACTAGAATAATTCATAAATCATAACCAGGTGTCTGACAAGACGTTGTAGAGTAGTATCATTATGAGAAGATGCTCGGGGCGGAGCCAACGTGCGCGTATATTTGTATCAGAGGCATAGTGTCGTCTGGGGTATAAGGATAGGTAATTGCAATAAAATGTTCGCAGTCAAGAAGCTGTGTAATGCAGATTAAAACTTGACAACTTTGGTATTTACATAGGTTACACACACAGCTCCCCGACAGTGAAAAATGTAAAGATACTTCGCAATCAAAATAAGTTTACATCACTTAATTTAATCACCGCCGGCGAATGCAACTCCATTGCAGGCTACTAGCGCCACTGGATAAATATAATGTAATTCATTCTCATTGGCTAAGAATGATGGATGTGTACAAACTCGTTTCTGCGCATACTTTTTGCAAGCCTCTTCTCATAATAATACTACTCTAAATAAGAAAAAAAAGAAGATGCCAAGAAAACTGGAGGTGGGTAATTCAACACATAAAACATACGAAATTTGAAAATTACGATACATTTCGAAACTAATAATAGTATGCATTTTTTTTAAAGGAATTTAGCAGCCGCCCTCGTTTTTAAAAATTTATCATCTTCATCGATATAGGAATAGAACCAGCTTACGTTTTCTAATTTATTTTCAATCTTTTATATCGACATTTCTTTAAGTTAAGTTTGACAAATACTGTTGAATGTTAAAACTAATTAAAACAATAATTTGCAGAAAGCTTTATTTTTTTATGGGAGATTGGTTATAATTCTTGTAATAAAAAATATTGATTGTGTATGTAGTATGACGTCAAAGTTTAACATATGTTAATGTGTACGTAATGTCGGCATGGCCACTTTGTATTTAAAAATCGAATGAGGTGTGGCATCAGGAATACTTGTTTAATTCAAATTAAGTTTCCGTATCTGAAATATATACCTACATATTGCGTCACAAGATAAATGTCTGCCTAAGTCTTTTAACGGAATCTATTAATTACATTATTATAGGAGCATTATTTAGTAAATTTCTAGGATTACCTCAAAATATATACAGACGGATCAAAAGGACAGCAGGGTACCTGCTGTGCATTTTTTGTTCATTTATTAAATTAAGAAGAAAAAATAAAACTTTCTGAACATGCCTTCATTTTTCCGTCGAGGTTCATGCTGTAATAGAAGCCACGAAATATGCAATAAACAACAAGGTTAATAAGGCACTTTTTTGGATAAAGGCGCATAATGGTTTGGAATTTAATGAAAAAAATCGAAGGGGCAATCCAATCACTAGAAATTATGTGTCCCACAATAGACAAAACAACAAATTATTTTCTGATACATCCTAAACTTCACAATAAATAACTGTACAATAATTTGCACATATTTTGAACCATTTGATGTCATTATTGCAAAACTTAAATTCAAACAAGGCCAATTCGCATCTGCAATCACATCAATACTAAGCACAATTCTTACTCGAACAACTAAAAAAACATCGAAAGCCACCAGACTACTCGACAACATTCATCAAAGGCAGATCAACCATATGTACACCACCAAAGCCAAGAAAAGAAGCCTGAGAAGAGCTGAAAGGAACATCGTCCAACTACTCACAAAAATAATAGAACAAAAGACGACAGAAAACGTTAACACTAATAGTAGGAAAAGCAATAACAAAGTGTGATAGGTACATGCGAAATGAACTACTGGAAACACGTCCAAAGAAGGGATCCAGCACATCTACTGAAGAAAAGCGCTAATGCTGAACAACAAAAAACTAAAAACAAGCTAAAAACGTACTCTTCGCCTGTTCACTGAACTTTTTATATAACTGTTACACATTCTATAGGATACTCTTCCCAGTTTTTTGTAAATAATGTTAGTTTTAAACATTTTTAATTTTATAGCACGAACTCAGTTGGTAAAATATTCAGTGTAAAATAAAGTAAAAATTAAAAAAAAACTATACCATACCCCATTTTGGTTTCGAACCCGGGACCCTTGGATTCCGAGTCAAAAGTATAAGAACTACACCACTACCTTACACGTAAAAAATGTAAATTTTTACATTATAAGACACGAGCTAAAATCATATTTTCACGGTTGCATATTACATTATGAAATGTATATTTGTAAAATATATAAATATTTAGATATTAAAATGAAATATCATTTCACCAGATTTCTATTCAATTACAAAAACATTAAAATCAAAAATTTTTTTTTTTCAAATTTAAATTATTAATAACATTTTTATTTACCGATCGATTTTGTTCAAAAACAATAGGGTTCTTCCTCTAGTTAGCACTAATTTACTGTCCAAATTTCAGTACAATCGGATTTTTCTTTCTTGAGTTATCGAGCTTACAAGAAACGTGACGGACGGACGGACGGACATTTTGAAAGTGGTTCAGAATTCGTTCACTAACACAATGATATGAAAATTTTTTCTCTACGAGCGATATTTACGATTTTAGGAATGTGCTGATCAAATACAATATATTCTTCGTTTTTGCGAAGAGTATAATAATGGGACTAGAGGATAACAACAATTGAGAAAATCATGAACTAACTAGGAAAGGATCAAGCACGCTGGGAACGAACAGTAAGGGGAAAAATGGAATCCCATAAGTAAATTGTAAATATGTATGCGGTACTGGAATCAAAAACGAGGGAAATAGAAGACTCAGAAGAAGATCAGTTCTAGATGCAAAAACACAAATAGAATAGAGAAGGCGGCACAGTATCTCGCAAATACCTACATTCCCATTCTAAATTCCTGTATCAGTCACAATGCGGCTCTTGCGGCTGGCAACAAGCATGACCTTAATCATACCCAGCGTAGGTGGAGCCGGCCCGGCGGTGTGTTTTCTAGGAGTCGCAGCAATGCCTTCCGTACGCTGGTAAATTAAATTAAATCAAAGTACACTGTACATTAAAGTTAAATATTATAGTAACTTCATATAAGCCCTTCATGCATCTGTAAGCACATTTGTTCTCGCCAAAAAACACTCGGAAATTATTATAAGTTATTCAGGATATTTCAATGCTTTTTTTCGACTTTGTAAAACAAAAACGCACAATTTAGCCCCTTTAGTAGACTATATTTGAGATTTCTCAAATTTTGACGAGTACTACACGCCCTTTCATTTTTTACCCTTACCCTGTGACACTCTGTATCTACGTAGCATGAATGAGTGCATATGCCGTTAATTTTTTTGTCTTATTACAATAATTGCAGTATAATTGTACTTGAAAATAAATTAGTAAATGAATAAGTATATGTTATACGATTTATGCAGTGGGGATATTTAAAACTGCAAAGAGTAATAATGATTACACTTGAGTTATTATCCAAGAGAGGTAATAGAAAAGGATAAATTGCTAATGCGGGAATATCCCGTAATTAATGTATCTACTTCTCAGGTGATCTAACTATAATGATCTAATCAATAATATCAATTTTTTAAATTGGTATCAATACATTTCAACTACTTATTGGTATATCAACTAAACATTAGTTCTTAGTACATGGGTGGTCTTAGGCATCGAGTAAAAAGTAAAATTAATGATATTCTGTGTTTTGATGCGGAAAATGCATTATTACAAAATGACATGACATAGAGACTCCATATTAAACTCATTTATTTTAATTAATTCCGTATGCTAACTTCATTGACGAATAATAATAAAAAAAAGAATGGCCCCAAACGAGACTCTTCCTGATTTCAAAGTTTGCTGTAAACAGTGGAGTATTGAGAAATTGGATTTGGGTGCGAGGGCAAGAACATCCAGTAATAAAAAATTAATATGTGACTTTGATAAAATAAATGTACATAAAATTAATCAACGATAAAATAAGAATAAAACATAAGTTCGAATGGGGCATAGCCCCTTTGGGCTTTCTCATAAATACGTAACTATGGTCAAAATATTGTTTAAAATTGTAATTACAACTTAAATATGTTTATCCAACACAATATAAGATTGACAAAATGGTTGAAGATAACAAAACATAAAAAATAAGGTCAGATGTGAGTTATTATTTCATGACTAAAGCAATTACAACCCTTTAGAAAGTCAGCTAAGCCTATTATGAAGTATTTTTTACTGATGCTCCAAAAATTCCAAGTAGTACTAGAATAGGTGGATCAACCAGGGATGGACATCAATCTAAACCAAGTAGCGCAGTAGTGTTCCGAGCACATTACATAATCATAAACATCTGTGCACAAGAAACGGTAATCATTATTGACCGCCAAACAGCTCTTAAAACTCTAGAGGTAATGAGATACGTTCCAAAATAGTAAAAGACTACCTAACGAACTGGCGTTCGGCTCGAAGTGATGCAAAGACACCAGCGCCATATAAGCAATGAGGAAGGAGACAAGTTGGCCCAAGAGGGAGCAATAACAGTCTTGACGAGATCCCGATCGACCTATGGGATATCTCACTGCGTCGAAAAATAATCGGTAACAGAACCATTAAATCAGATACTAATTGTACTGGATGCATCAGAAATGAGGCAGTCCTACACATTGATTGATGAGTCATTCAAATCAGGAACCAAGATAATGAAAAATATGAATTCCGCATTGCTCTTAGATCTGAAGACCATATCGGTTCTGCTAAACAGCAACTGGGTAGTTAACAGGCGAATTACACAGTTCATTCAGTTCAGTTATTCTAGGGGTTCCTTTGTTTACTTAAAAAAAATTGTTGTAGTAGATTTGATTCCAACTTAATTTTTATCCACGAATTTTAAGTCAAAATCTGGTTAGTGTTTAATTCGGCGTTACCAAACAACACCTAGTGATTGGCAGGCTTTTTACAGAAATCATTCTGATTTTTGTTCGCGAAATTGAAGTCCAAATCTAACCATGTTTTAATTCGTTCAACGCCTTCCACCGGTCCTGTACAAATGTATTCATTATGGAAATTCCATACTTAATTGTTTTTTTAACAATGCTGTTAATACTGTGCATTCAATTATAATATACTTATTAATTCATAATGTAGTCTCTACATGCTGCGATAAAATATGATTCACTTCTTTTTGTTTATATACAACAATATTTACATGTTTTATTAATTAATAACATGCATGATTTAATTAAAAAATACAATTCTCTTATTAAAGGAATTTCTATGTTTATCAATTATAGTTTATCAGATTAATTTTTTTAAGTTGATTTAAGTGAATAAGCTGAGGGTAATGCCTTATAGAACTATAATAAGGCATTACTTGCATTACATTACTTTCATTACTGTCAGATTATTGACTTAAACCAATTCGAAAAAATACACTTATTGAATATAAAAGGTATGATCCTGGCTTACTTCGACCACTTTCAACGCATAAATTGTTTGATCGCAACATGCGAAATATTTGTTAAGTAGAGCGATTCAGCATATATTTATGACAAGATTTGTATATGTATAATAATAAGTTGTGTCACCAATAAAGAAACATATTGCAACTTCTGTGTTGCATGACATGGTAGCATGTTTTTAATTCGAAAATTATTTAATCCACTTCGATAAACTGTGTCCACACTACCAAACATTGTTGTACGATGTTTGGCATTTGTCTTATCTAGATGCAATATTGTATCTACACTGACATAGTTTTTAGGTTGGGGAGCAAATGTTCTAATGGTAGCCGCTGCATGTGTAATTATTTGTGCAAGTTTACCAGAAGCCTAAGTTTTGAATTGGTCCAATTCTAAGGAGACGTAATATGGAAGAAATGAATTATTAGCGGATTTAAGAACTGATGACTTCTCTTGTGCGTACCTCATGATTTTCTGCATATCTCTAGCTCCCGTATGAAGTACTTGGGAAAAAATTGGACAGCTAATAGGAAAAGGCGATACAACTTCAAAATAGTTATATAACTGCAAGAACGATTAGCTGTCAACTTACGCTTTCTAGCAATTGGTGATTTGTACAGCTCGATGTAATTATTTAAAATTTCAAAACAAGCCATTTCTAAAATTGTACCAGAAAGTATGTTGACAAAAGAATACAATGTAAGAACACTGAAGTAATGATAACGTTCAAATGGTTATAATCAAAATTCCGCTCTTAAAATCAGCACTGATCTTGACAGTAGTATGTCCTGGTCAAACAATAACATGCATCTATAAGTATTTGGTACCTTCCAAGTATTGCAAAACGTAGCTGATCACAGTATAAAGTAAGGTGAATATCTATTATCTACACCAATCAAATACAAAAATTGGGTTTGAAGCTGGATGTAATATTAACAGTAGATGAGCATGTGCTGTATAAAAAAGATAGTATATTTTTCGCTAAAACAGTTGTCGTCTGCCACAGACAGCCTAAATAATAAAACTAAAATCATACTTCTTATGAGACTTGTATTAAGCCATATAAACTATGCAGACGACATGTTTTAATGATAAAACAGGTTTTTGCCTACAAAAATTGCAAAATAATTGATTATATTTATTACGATATCGTCCTCTCACCGTTTTAAAATATTAAAAATGAATTAGACAATGTTTCTTTTCTGCACTTTATATTATAAACTTTATTTTAAACATTGTAAGCAATGAAAAACCTCAGTACTTGCTTCAAAAAATTGATTGGTCTAATAGTATTCGCCAGAAACCTCTGAAAGGCTTTGGGAACTCCAGGTCAATTCCAAGACATCGCACTTTAGCATTTAAATCAGCCTTTTCCTATCTAACTCATTACGTGATGAATAACTTATCCTCAGATGTAAAGGATATGACTGTTGCTATAGCTAAATAAAGTTTAAACAAACGTAATTTAGATAGTGGTTCATCTCCATTTAATTATATATTAAATATTTTGTATATTTTGACTGTATATTTATTTTCTTGGTTGTCATATAGGGTGAAATTTGAATCAAACTATTTTATTCCATACCTTCTTGTGTAAAATTGTATGCTTCTTATACAATAAACATTTTTGAATTTGAGCACCACAATAATATGATATCGAAACACAAAATCCCCGGATACGAAAGTCCTGATCTATTTCACCGGCGCGGTAGCTCAATCGGTTAAGGCGTATCGAGTGGCGAATACGCTGATCGACTGCCTACCGCGCTCTGGGTTCGACCCCCAGCCCCGGTATTGACAACACCGGTGGGTGTGGATGTATGTCTGCGTTTTTCCAAATGTGTAACCTTCCGCACAGCCTTGGCTATGGATTTGGGGGTTGTCTACTATCTGTGGTGTGTTTATGTTTTTTATGTTATTTTAATGAGAAAACACGATTTGTCGATGATTGTGGGAAGGAAATGATATTATAAATCTGTTATCATAATATTGAACTGTCATGGAGGATATCTATGCATAATTTCAAGGCTTTCGGTAAACTAGAAGTGAGTGAAAAATAAATTTGAAGATTTGGCCCGAAGAAGCAAACAAGAAAAAACAGAAAAAGTGAGATAAATAAACGCGTGTAATAGAAGCATGTGAAAAATTATGTTTTGCATTCATCGCAGCCTTTCGTCTCGTTGCACGTCGGAGCGTACTATTAGTAAGAGCGCTTATGAAATAAAAAGAGTTAAATGAAAAGGTAACTTTAGTATGGAAAACCCTCCTAGAAACATGACAAACATAAATTAATAACTAATATGTACAATCGGCGTGAACTTAAAATCACCACCGTTTGAGATGCTCCTTTTCTAACACGCCCCACTACAAATAATTAAATTCGGTGTTTTAGGTCAGAGTGGGGACTGACGTCATACTTTTATTAATTTTACTTCCACATCCAGTGGAAGTATAGTAACGACAAAAAAAAAATTAAAAATTTTTATTGTTCAAATAGGCTTAGAATATCATGAAACGTCGAGATTTTACGTTTTAGAGAAAAACAATTTTCTGTCTGTCTGTCTGTAACTTTTTTTTGTGCGCACGTTTACTCTGGAACCATTTGAGATATTGACTTGAAATTTGGTACACATATGTACTTTAACGAGATCTAGAATTAGACTATATTTTCATCTTGTTCCGTCGAAGGGTTGGGGGGTACATTGGGGTAAATTTGGGGTAAATAGGTAAATCAAGCACCTCATTATTAAAGGGGATGAAAAAAATGTGACTTAGTGTGTGTACAGGAACCAGAAACCTCAAAATATTTTTTTACTTTATCCACTCCCACCCCCACCCCACTACTGATGTGGGATATCGTTTTATGGGTTTTTGGGGTAGAGGATTTCAAATATTATATTATTGAAGTTCCATAAACAATTATTTTCACATACAAAATTTTTTCGTTCTGAGTTGGATAGAAAATCTGGATGTGGAAGTAGTAATCCCTTGGACAGCGGTTTCATTAGAGTGGAATAAGTTGTTAGCCTGGAATTCTGTATTTCAGATATTTTGAATAACATTAATTTAATTTATAACTTTCTTCTCTCCACTATTCATATACCTGATTTCCCGATTCTGGACAGTAACAGATTTTCATAAATTATTAACCTAACATTGTTTGCAATAAAAATGGGCACTGTGAATACATTAAGTAAACATGACAATTCGAAAAGTGAATGCAACCTGTTAATTCAAAAAAGATTTGAAGCCAGAAATTGAGGTATTAAGTTGAATATATCTAATAATACATCAAAACAAAGAAGACAAAAATATTAATATTACTTAATTATAATGAAATTACTTGTGGTTAATTATATCATGCTAGTTTTGGTATCTTGTGATTTTTCATTAAATTTAAGTGGTTAATAATTCCGCGATTATGTCATAAAGCTGACCACCACACACTTATTATGCGTGTAAAAAATATCGGCGTCTCTGGCGGTGCGGTACAGATCAAAGACGCCGACATTTTTTACATGCATAATAAGTGTGTAGTCAACTATACCTATTGGCGATGTGCAAGAGAGTGTAATGTTTTCTACAACACATCATTTTTAAAACGCGTAACATAGCTGAAGTATCGGTGTATACAGTGTGATTTATTTTGTCTATTAGAAGTATATATGTAAGAAAAATAATATTGATGAAAATTTGGCTTTGTTTAACCGGAAGTTGATCCGAAATTTGTTATTTTAAATACAGTGCTCCCATTTTATATTTTGTTCTAGAACCTACAGAAAATTTAGGGGACATTCCGTTAAAGGTTCCCTATATCTAAAATTAACATTTTCTGTGATATTAATTTTCTTCCTAAATTTTTACAGAAAAGTTATATTATATAAGAAAATTAAAACCTTAGTAACAATAACTGACAGCACGTTGATTTTTTTAATGCGGATAAGATAAGGCATTGGAGTTATCCATTATGTAAAAAAAATATAGAAATATTAAAAAAAAGCTTTTAAAATTAATGACATAGTAGATAAAAACATAAAAACAGCGAAAAGTCATTTCTTTAACGTGTTCTTAATTATTGTTATTGAGATAGTTATAGGAACTTTTCTAATCCACAATATTGATAATAACTAATTACGACGTAGGAGCAACAGGTGCAGAGAAAATTGCAAAAACTTGCAGTAAAGCACAAATATTCGCTTTTCTGGCGGCTGTAAATCATAAAATGTTAACAATAAAGAAACATTGTTTAAATAAAAGTTGTAGTTTTTTATTCCTTACAATATTGGTAATGCCTAATTACTTCCACATTCAGTGGAAGTACAGTAACACAAACAAAATTAAAATAGGCTAGAATATCATGAAACGTAGAGATTTAAAATTTGGAAAAAAGAAATTCTGCCGGTCTGTCTAACTTTTTGTATGATTACTCTGGAACCTTTCAGATACTGACTTGAAATTTGGTAATGTATGTATTTTAATGAGATCTGGAACTAGATTATATTTTGATCTTATTCCGTTAAAGAGCTGGAGGGTAAATTGGGGTAAATGGGGGTAAATAGGTAAATCAAGCAAGTAAAAGTCCATAAAATTGGTATTTAGTATATATGTATAAGAGAAGCTAAGTTTTCAACAAATTTTTTGGCATTGGCCCCTCTATTACCATCCCCACCCCATTATTAAAAGAGGTGAAAAAATAAAATTGTGATTTAGTGTGTGTACTAGAACCAAAGGCCTCAACATTTTGTTTTACGTCATCAACCCCCACTACCTCATTACCGATGTGGCATATAGTTCTATGAATTACGAATATTACATTATTAAAGTTTCATAAACAATTATTTCCACACAGTGGAGTTCAAATATAGTATCAAAATTTTTTTCGTTGTGAGAGACTTCGATATAAAATCTGGATGCGGAAGTAGTGATTCCTTGGGCAGCGGTTTTCTAGAGTAGAAGTAACAGGAAAGGAGGTAATTGGGAAAAACTTATTTAGACCGCCCTTTTTCAAATATGGCGGCGGTAAGGCGAATCAAATTTTGAGAAGAAAAGGTTCTACGCAATTTTTCATAGAAATTCATAATCTTTTAGTAATAACAACTTGAAAATTGAAATTTTAGCTTTAAAAAGAGGTATTTCAAATAGGTTTTCCTCAAATAACTCGAAAGGTATTACATTGAGCGAAAACATGCTAGAGATAAATAGGAAAGTTACTAAATTAAGGATAAATTTCTAATTTCTAAAGAATTAATGATTTCGGAGATATGGAAGTATAAAGGTGGCGCCCGAGCATCTAGAAGACGAAGCATTTAGTTTAAATGTCAAATATTTTAGAAATCATGACACTTACCTTAAAAATGCTAATAGTCAAACTGAAAGTCTATTAATTAGGCTTCCAAATAACATTTTAGTTTTTTTGCATATATCTTAATAAATATTAATTTTAGCGAAAAAAAGTGGATATCAAAAATAATGCTTTTAATTTGAGAATGAATTTATTTTTATATACTTGTGTAGGATTGATATTTTCGAGGACAGTTAAGTTTATAAATGGCATCGTACCGTTTATAGGATGAACTATTTAGCTTAAATCTTAGAAACTGACACTTTCATCAAAAATTCTATGGAACAAAATTGAGGATAATTACTCAATCTTTAAAATGATTTTTTGCTTGTTACTACGTATAAAAAATAAAGAAGTTATGACCGATACAATGTGCGTCTTCTCATTTTTTTTTAAATAAAATGTTGCCATTTTGTTATTGTGACTGCCCAGTAATATTTTTTTTAAATGTCGTTTTTCGTTAATATAAAGCATCACCTAGATGTTCAATTTTTTTTGTCCGTTTAAAACGCGCCGAGAATTTTGTACACCAGATTTCCTGTTTGACGAAGATTTCCTCGCATTTCCTTCTGGGAGTACACCAGATTTCCTTCGCGGTTTGCTCCTCGGATTAAAATACTCGTTTTAGAAAAAAAAATTCATCCGCTATATTGGAGCCGCCATTTAGAATTTTTAATTTTGACCTGAGATTCGTGATCAGCGATTTCAAAAACATAACTCTTACGTTTTAAAAATAAATCAGTAATACTTTTTCAAATATTGAATATTTAAATTCAGGGGTGGTTTTCATCCCTTGAGGGTAAGGTCACGTGTCCGGATATATAGAAACTGAAGATGATAGAATTTACGAAGAAAAATTATCATTATATATGAAATTATTTACCTCTAGGTACTATACTATTAGTTTAAATTTAATAAAAGTAAGATACCATTGTAACCAGAATTTAACGGGCTTTAAAACCATATACTAGTTGACCTCCTCGTCATTTAAAATTTTAGAGGTGGTTCCTACCACCGCTTAAAGGTTGAAGTGGTGATATCGACAAAACCCAATAAAAATGCCCCCTTGATAATAAAATTGACGGATCCGAGAGTTTTTCGAAAAAATGATCATGCAAGGAGAAAACACGCCAGTATCGTTTTCGGTGGGCCACCTTGTGTAGGTATGGTGTAAGTAATCACTATATATTGTATATATTGGTAAATTTTACTGATGTTTGCTTTTATTGTTCTAGTGTATCCTTAGAGTATTTCAGTTTTACTTCCACATCCAGTGGAAGTATAACGACAAAAAAATTTTTATTGTTCAAATAGGCTTAGAATGTCATGAAACGTCGAGATTTTAAGTTTGAGAAAAAAAAATTCTGTCTGTCTGTCGGTCTGTCTGTCTGTCTAACTTTTTTTTGTGCGCACGTTTACTCAGGAACCGTTTGAGATATTCACTTGAAATTTGGTACACATAATATGTACTTTAACGAGATCTAGAACTAGATTATATTTTCATCTTGTTCCATCGAAGGGTTGGGGGGTAAATTTGGGGTAAATAGGCAAATCAAGCAGGCAAGAGTTCATAAAATTGGTATTTAGAATATACAAGAGAAGCTAAGGCCTCAAAAAAAATTTTGGCATTAGCCACCTCCGTTACAACCCCCACCTCATTATTAAAGGGGATGAAAAAAATTTGTGATTTAGTGTGTGTACAAGAACCAGAAACCTCAAAATATTTCTTTACTTTATCCACCCCCCAGTACCACCCCCTATCACCACCCCCACCCCACTACCGATGTGGGGTAACGTTTTATGGGTTTTTAGGGTAGAGAATTTCAAATATTATATTACTAAAGTTCCATAAACAATTATTTCCACATACAAAATTTTTTCGTTGTGTGTGACTTGGATAGAAAATCTGGATGTGGAAGTAGTGATTCCTTGGGCAGCGGTTTTTTAATTGACCAATTGCATCAATTCTCTAAATCACCTTGTATTACTTCTCCATAGCGAAGGAATTGCCTTTTTATACTGCAGGCATAATCAGATTTGTTTTATTTATACTACTGGATACCCGATACGTCCCGAAATCAGATAATTGAAGAATGAAAAATGAAATGAAATGAAATAACATAAAAAATGTTCACATAACAACATTGCATAATTCCAAGATTTTTGGCCATCATATACCTTACAATATCAGCCCCCACTCTAACGTAAAATACCGAATTTATTACTTTCACATCCAGTGAAAGTATAGTAACGACAAAAAAAATTTTGAAAATTTTTATTGTTCGAATAGGCTTAGAATGTCATGAAACGTCGAGATTTTAAGTTTGAGTGAAACAAAAATTTCTGTCTCTGTCGGTCTGTCGGTCTGTCGGTCTGTCTGTCTGTAACTTTTTTGTGCGCACGATTACTCTGCAACCGTTTAAGATATTGACTTGAAATTTGGTACACGTATGTACTTTAAAAGGATTTGGAACTAGATTATATTTTCATCTTATTCCGTCGAAGGGTTGGGGGGTAAATTGGGGGTAAATAGGTAAATCAAGTAAATAAGAGCCCATAAAATTGTTATTTGGTATATACAAGAGAAGCTAAGGCCTCAAAAATTTTTTTGGCATTAGCCACTCCCCATTACCACCCCCACCTCATTATTAAAGGGGATGAAAAAAAATTGTGATTTAGTGTGTGTACAAGAACCAAAAACCTCAAAATATTTTTTTTTCATCTACTACAACCCCCTATCACCACCCCACCGCACTACCGATGTGGGATATCGTTTTATGAGTTTTTGGGGTAGACAATTTCAAATATTATATTATTAAAGTTCCATAAACAATTATTTCTACATACATTTTTTTTTCGTTGTGAGAGACTTGGATAGAAAATCTTGATGTGGAATTAGTGATTCCTTGGGCAGCGGTTTTATTTATAGTGAGGTATCTCAAACGGTGGTGATTTTAAGCTGACGCTGATTTTACACTAGGTAAGATGTAAAACAATCACCATTCTGCTTTACTATATTTAAAAATTATTTATTGAAGCTATTTTCATTATTTTCTCTAATGCGTGATAAATTCCGATTATACGTTCAACATGAAACAAATTATGATTCCGTAGTAATTTCTGTAATATTGTTTTAGAAAGACAGCAGTTAAATTGTATGACACCTGATTTAATTAACATATTACTTGTTAGCGAAACAATTTCAATATTTCATGCAATAAGTTTCGTAAAATGTGTATACCCCGAGTATCACCGGACTAACCTTAACTTGCAGACTTGATCTGTTAGAGACTTTGCGATTACATTGTGACTCGAAAGATTTGTTCTAGATATTGCTGTTCTCACAAAGCATCCTTCAGCGTCGCATGGGTATGATATATTCTATTCTATTCATTCCAATTTCTGTAAAAGAACATTTTTTTCACTTAAGAACGATCCATTTCGAACTCGTTTAATTGACAAAATTGTCAGTTGAAATCAAATAGTTTTATATACTATACGAATAAATATTAAATTTAAAATAAACTCTATATAAAAATATATCTATTTTGGGTGTACAATGGAATTGAAATGAATCAATAAAATATTTAAAATTGGCTCTAGATTATTAAGCATGTTATATAAGTTATCATAATTATTAAATCTGCAAATTATTTTCTGTGTTTCCTAATGCAGAGAATCTGATATGGAGAAGGCATGCATTAATGGGAGTTCAAATTAATAGAGGCTTACCGAACTAAATTTCTAACCAGGTGACCAATTGCACTTACACTTACCTGAAAAAAAAAACAATAGTAATGAGAATAACTGTCAGATATATGTAAACAGAATCAACAACACAATTTTAAAAAATCATTGGATATATTCATATAGGTAATTTATATGAATGATACATTTATGTAGACCCTTTTTCTACTGCGACACTGCAACTGCAATGCAAATTCAGTGCAACTCAATCCATTTGTGTTTGGACGGATTCGTCCATCTACACAAACGCAACTCAACGCGTTCGTGATCAGATCCGTTGGAGATGTTGACATGTGAGTTTTACAGTGACGTATTGGCATGTAAAGCGAAGAAAAAATACCATACACAAATAGCTTCATCCATTTATCAGTAAGAATAAAAGACGACCAGCAAAAGGTTTGCGAATTGACATACAGAAAAAGGCATTCTACAGAATGTCTAGAATCCTGTTTCTGGAAGTAGTAGAAAAGGTTTGGCATTTCATTCGAAAATCTGGAGGCTCCATATTACAATACCATCTACTACCCAAGACAAAACGTAAGTAAAGTGCGTTATTTGTTTTAAATAGTTATCATTAGACGAGACTGAAGCAATAACAACTCGAAACAGCAATATGATGACTCACCAATTGATAAGCAAAACAATATTCAATCTGTACTCGGAAAAATCGAAAGGTCAGTCTGTAGTTGAGTTCACATTGAACTGTTTTGTTTGGTTGTGTATAATTTTGTTGAACTTTTTGCATCGGACATTTTCTAGAAGTACGTACCAAAGTTTTTAGTTACTTGAATACGCTAGTAGCTTTATATTAAAGATAACGATACTTCGTACGAGAAATTAAATATTCCCTCACACTTGGAATGTGCGCTTTTCTTTCTATAAATTCTTATATTTAGGTAATATTTTTAAAACGTAGGTGGCAAAGTGAGAATACATACAAGAGGGATTTTGTTTGCAGTAACGTGCAGCTGCATGTAAGAAACTTTTTTGTTTTAGGAGACAAAAATTTAACGAAAAAAGATTCTTAGGGAAAGAAGGATTTTGCAGTCGTAGGCTTCGTCACCTTAGATACTTTTGATAGATTATATATAAAAAAAAATATATTAAAATCGCCGGATAATGAACTGTGGATACAGACAATGATGATGGGTTTTAATGTTCTTTATCAAAAATTATAAATAGATATAATATTGTGAAAAATAAAGTTCTTATGTGAACTGTTGTTTTTTTTTTCTTTAATCGTTTTCTCCTGCTAGAGATGCTAAACGAGGGTTAATTCAAAAGCACATGAGCAACACATATGCAAAGCAAATGTTGCTTGAAAGCGATCTGTCTTCCATCTGTGTTGTGGTGGAGGACGAAGGGTACAGTAGCACCATTTTATTTATTCTAACTTAATCATTTTCCTTGTTTTCATAAAACGTTTAACAATTCAAGGAGAACAAAAAAAGAATTGGATTATATAAAGGTAAGTAATTCAATTTTCGATAGATATCTGTACGGAAATATTGAGAGCAATTTTTTTCTCTTGTCCTGACAAAACCATCGAAAAACTAAGAAAGGAAAGAAAAATTACGTTTTAAAACTATAGTGTCTAGTGAATTCCAGAATATTTTAGTCTCAAACTCAAATCAATAAATTTAAACCAGAAGATTTAAATGTTTTTCATACCGCCTATGATAATGACATTAAAAGCACTACCTATGATTTTTATAGTTAGGTCACGGTGTATTAAATAGGTGGTCCGACATATGGCACTTTCCTATTACAATAATGGCTTCATAAGTGCATGGTTTCTATTTACTTTAGTAGATGGTGCGAGCTATAAGGTCCTACAATTACTTGGGCATGTGCATCGTATAACTAACATAACCTCAAATTTTAAGGTTTTTTCGTTTATTTTCATTTTAAATTTTTGTATAGGCATTTTTAGCTTGGAGCCATACTGGCTCCAAGCAAACATTTAAAAATTCACGCAAATAATTTTTCAATATTGTTGATAAATAAAAATAGACTGCTAATTATAGGTTAGAATGCTAACCTTCAAAAAGTGTCTTATTTTTTTGTGACAAACTATTTAAAACTTCATACACATTACGTTGAACTTGATTTTGGTTGAAAGTACAGGAACAAGGCAGAAATTTTAATAATAGCTACATAATACTTGTAAATCTTAAGAAATATATATTTCTGAGGTCTGCTGTAACGACACGTGCAATCCTACATGTAGTGTTGCATATATTCTTTCAATGTTTTAATTTAGGTAGTTAATGTCAGATGTTACTGGACTCTTGTTTCACTAAACAAAAACAAAAGGCCGGTAATGTATGCAACACTATATGCACGTATCCACAGAACCTGTAAAATTATCTTTTTATGTGTAAGTAATGAGAGATCTTATTGGTCCTGCCATCTATTACATTATGTACAAAGTAAGCACTTATGAAGCCACTGTGAGGGTTGTCATCGCTTCACCTATTTACACGACACCCTGGTTAATACATTTTCAAATGGCACCTAGTTTATCAGTATAAAAATATATTGTCATAGTTCGACAGCAAATTATTTGACACTTAATTTTAAATTCATAAATACGCCGTTACACCAAAAGTTTCCAGATATATCTCCGTGTTATACGGAAACTTTCTGTTATTAAAAAGATTACATTTTATAATCTAAAAACATATCCACAAAACTATTTAACAACTGTTATCTTACTTATAAGATTTAATAGCGTCAATTAAATAGATTATTTCCGTCAATTATCGCCGATTATGGTTCATATTTTTCGCAATCTGCCCGGACAGTGCTGCTTCTTAGTTCGTAGGAAATACAATTCAAAAATCCAAATTGAAAAATAAGTGCCAAATTGGAAAATATGATTTAGTAATAATCGATGTTTTATACCTTCAGGAATATCTCAGTATATTGCAAGTGCCGTTAATGTTGAGTGTGCTCGATGAACGCATATTTGCAGGCCCAAGAAAGAGCAATGTTAGAAAAAGGGCTTTTTTGGCCCATCCGTGGTAAAGTGTGGAAGCCATCTTTTTTTCTTACTAACTTTGGGGTACGAATCCATCACCTGTTTTAGCAAAAAGCTTCGGAACATTAAAAAACCACCCTTATTTTGGAATTTTGCAGTAAAACACTAAATTTCGATAATTAAGTAGAAAAAGAAGCAAAAAAATCAAATTCACTCCCTCAACCCTCCTCGCCATTCTTTCACCACCCCCGAGAAGGTTGTAGGCTACTATAACTACTATATAGTTATTTGCATATTAAAAAAAAAACAGAACACCTCATTGAGTGGTAAAGTGTAGAAGCCATCTTTTTTTACTAACTAACTTTTGGGGTACTGAAAACGAATCCGTCACCCGGTTTGGCAAAAATCTCCGAAACACATTAAAAAACCACCCTTATTTTGGAATTTTGCAGAAAATTCTCTTAAAATTCTAGGACAAGAAGTAAGAAAATCAAATTCACCCCCTTCAACTCTCCTCGCTATTCTTTCACCACCCCTGAGGTTGCAGGCTACTATAACTACTATATACTATATAGTTATTTACATATTTTTAAAAAAACCAGAACACCTCATTGAGTGGTTGCTATCAGAATATAATAATCTGATTACTTCTGAGTACACTCATACGCCTCCTCGCCCCTCGTGATCTGAATTGGCCAAGTCACCTTAATATGATAAAAAAACATCCAACTGTGTATTATGATTTTTTTTTGTAATTAAAGTCGATCAATATCCCCAGGTGAGAGATGAGGAGGCATATGAGTGTATTCAGAAGTAATCAGATTATTATATTCTGATAGCAACCACTCAATGAAGTGTTCTGGTCTTTTTTTAAAATATGTAAATAACTATATAGTAGTTATAGTATCTTACAACCTTCTTAAGGGTCGTGAAAGAATAGCGAGGAGGGTTGAAGGGGTGAATTTGATTTTTTTACTTCTTTTTCTACTTTGTTATCGGAACATAGTATTTTAAGAGAAGAGAATTTCATCCAGAATTCATGTCACCCTCAAATAAGGGTGGTTTTTTAATGTGTTTCGGAGATTTTTCGCCAAAACGGGTGACGGATTCGTTTTCAGCACCCCAAAATTAGTAAACAAAAGATGGCTTCCACACTTTACCACGGATGGGCCAAAGAAGCCCTTTTTTAACATTGCTCTTTCTCTATTACTAGCAAAGCTAAAATCGATGATACTAAAATTTCACACCTCCCGCTATATGTACAAAATTCAGTTGCTACAAAAATTAAGGCCCAATGACATGCCACTTTGAGGAGCGTTTGCTGAAGATATCATCAATCGTATTCACAATAGCGTCCATTCCTTGGAGAGGGTCTTTTAGTGAGGAGTTAACCTTTTCTGTTTCTGGTAAGGTCAATCACCATAACTACAGGAATTGGGAAAGCGAAAATCCGCATGCCTCTATTGAACACGAATGAGATTCTCCCAAAGTGAAATGTTTGGTCATGAATAGAACATTGGTTCTATTCTATGCTAGTAATTGACTAGCATCTGCTGGAACCTTTTGCGATTGCGGGGATAGAAGAACATCAATCAGACGTCACTTTTCAGCAAGTTTGTGCTTCACCACATTGAGCTTTAATTATGAGAAAATATCTCTGCAATAATTTTGGAGGACGAAGGATTGGATGTGGAGGACCAAACCCCCGACACCTTTTCTCGCCAGATTTAACTCCATTAGATTTTTTCCAATGGGGTTAAGTTAAAGATTAGGTTTATCGTACATATATAGCATACTTAGTTGAACCTTCGCAAAGCCATCAGGATTGAAATATTTCTACTCTGACACCTTGTATGCTAGAAAACAATGACTAGAAAATTGCAAATTGTTTGGAATTGATACGTGTAACTAATAAGGATGTTCACAAAAAAAATAATATTCATTAATATTAGTTAAAACTCCATACATTAGAGTCCCGAGTACCAAAATCAGATTTTTTTTTATTAATAAATATTTTAATTTTGTCAACTATTCGTAATAGAAATCACCCAAATGCAGCGAGGCTAAGAAACGTTCCCAGGCAGAGGCTAGTTATATGACGTCACTTACCTTGCAGGTACGCAGGCCTGTATGTGTAATGAGGGCCCGTTGTTTTTTATTGAAAGACGAATGTAATATTATTGACCAGCATGCTCTAGAACTCCTATTCCAAATTTTGAAGATATTTTGATTTATAATTTTCGAATTACGGCCCCATAAAATCATATTCTTCAAATATTAAATAATAAACGAATTGTATTTCGAAAAAAAGTCACTCTTCATTTTCTATTTAAATTCACTTTTTCTACAACCCAGCGTCATCTCTACTTTCAAATTTTCATAAACTAAGAATTTTCATTGAAAAATTACCAAAAATAATATCAAACAATTTATAACTTGGAAACGAATTTCTTTTCGAAAAAAAGTCATTCCTCTTCTTCTGTTTAAAATCGCTTTTTCTATCACACACTGTCGTCCATGCTTTCAAATTCGGCAATCCATAATGCTCGTATAGTTTGCAGGGCTGCTGGTTCAAAATGTTGACAATTTTTCAATGAAAATTCTTAGCTTATGAAATTTGAAAGTATGGATGACGCCATATTGTAGAAAAAGTGAATTTAAAAAGAAAATGAAAAATGACTTTTTTTCGAAAAACAATTCGTTTAAAAGTTATTAATTATTTAATATTTGAAAAATATAATTTTAGGGGGCCGTAATTCGAAAATCATAAATCAAAATGTCTTCAAAATTTGAATATAGATTCTAAAACATGCTGATCAATAATATTATATTAGTCTTTGAATAAAAAACAACGGGCCCACAATACACACACACACACACAGGCCGGCGTGCCTATAAGTAAGTGACGTCATATTCCTCTAGCCTCTGCCTGGGAACGTTTCTTAGCCTCGCTGCATTGGGGCCATTTCTGTTACGAATAACTGGCAAAATAAAAACATATATATTATTTTATTTTTACATTAGCATATAATGCTCCGATTCTGGTGCTCCCTCATATTTCCCTGGTACCGGGGAAGGCTCCTCACAAGGAGCCTTCCCCAATTCCAACCCCTCCCATGAAGGGAGCTCCACTTCTGGGGCTCCCTTATATTCCCCTGGCACCGGGGAAGGCTCCTCACAGGGAACCTTCCCCAATTCCAACCCCACCCATGAAGGGGGCTCCGCTTCTGGGGCTCCCTCAACTTCAGCCGTCGCCGGAGGGCTCAACTTCTCAGATGGGCAACCCAAGCGACGGAATTGCAAAATAGAAATACTCCAAATTAATCTGCAACACAGTGAGCCGCCCTCCGCAATCGTGAGTCGGCAGGCCGCTGTGGGACAGACACAAATAGCCCTGATACAGGAGCCTTGGGTCCGCCAAGGCTCCATTAGGGGCTTAGACAAACGGAATGGGGTTATTTACTCCTCCACACACAACATACCTAGGGCATGTATTTATGTCTCGAAAGAGATACAAGCAACAGCACTCCCCGATCTCTGTTCCAGAGATGTCGCTGCAATTAAGGTGAGTCTTAAGAGGGGATCCGAGAGAGTAGAGATCGTTTTCGGCTCTGTCTACCTCCCTTATGACTCGCCAACACCACCACCCTCAACTGAACTTGAGGAGTTGGTTCAATTTTGTACTGACAGACGGTTGCCTCTCATTATAGGATGTGACGCCAATGCGCACCACATTTGCTGGGGCAGCACAGGGGTCAATCCTAGAGGCAGCAGTCTACTACAGTACTTGTACACTACCGATTTAGAAATAATAAATCGGGGTAATGCGCCCACCTTCGTTACTCAACGAAGGCAGGAGGTCATTGATATCACGCTGGGATCCAGACTTGCGATCCCACTGATAAAAAATTGGAATGTATCGGCGGAACCTTCTTTATCGGACCACCGTCACATTAGATTCAAACTGGACTTAGCTCCCTCCTCAGAGGAGAGCTGGTACAGGAATCCCAGAGAGACCGACTGGGACGCCTATAGGCGAGCCCTCTCGAGCAAACTAACGAGGGTTATTATACCCAGGAATACAGGGGATATAGAATCCTCCACCAAGCTTCTTAATGGAGCGATCACTGCCTCATATGAGAGCAGTTGTCCTCTTAAAAGAAGAAAGGAAAGGAAAAACGTTCCCTGGTGGAACAGGGAGCTCCAAAACATACGCAAAGAGACACGCAGGCTCTTCAATAGGGCAATGCGTACTCAGCATCCAGAGGACTGGGACAGCTACAAACAGTCCCAGCGCCTCTACAAAAGTTACATTCGTAACAGCAAGAGGGCAGCCTGGAAGGACTTCTGCGAAAGCATAGAAGATCTTCCAGAAGCCGCAAGGCTCTGCAAAGCCCTCAAAAAAGACAGTCCATCACGACTAGAGAATTTGAGGCTTCCCTCTGGTAGACTAACAACTACCACTGAGGAGTGCCTCAAGTATCCACTAGAAACTCATTTCCCTGAATCCGTTGAGGACACGGAGGAAATGCCAGCCCCTCGGCCTCCCCGCGCTGCTGTCACGGCAGCGGATTGGAGGACGGCCTCAAGGGTGGAAACAGTGGAAAGGGTCAAGTGGGCTATTTCCACCTTTGAACCATTCAAAAGCCCAGGACCGGACGGAGTGTTTCCGGCACTTATCCAGGAAGGGCTAGAGACACTCATATGTCCGGTCTATCACTTGCTGAGAACCTGTCTGGCCATCGGGTACATTCCCATACCCTGGAGGGCCGTCAAAGTTGTCTTCATACCTAAAGCAGGACGTACATCGTACGATACTGCCAAATCCTACAGAGCAATCAGCCTTACATCCTTCTTGCTCAAAACATTAGAGAGGTTGGTTGAAAGGTTTGTTAAAGACGGGGCACTGACCTTAGCGCCTCTGCATCCGTCGCAACACGCTTACCAGGCCGGGAAGTCAGTGGAGACAGCCCTTCACCCGATCGTTTCCAGGATCGAGAAGGCGCTGCACCACAAGGAACTTGCGGCCGGTGCTTTTTTGGACATCGAGGGAGCATTTGATAATACCTCCTTCGACTCAATCTGCGCCGCGGCCGCCTATCATGGCATCGATGACACCATCATTAGATGGTCGAGGGCCATGTTGGCGGGAAGGCAAATTATTGCTGCCAACGAGGAAACGGCAGTAAAAGTTTCGGTAAGGAGAGGCTGCCCACAAGGAGGCGTCCTCTCCCCTCTGCTATGGAACCTTGTTCTCGATGGTCTACTCCAGGAACTCGAGAACGAGGGTCTTTTTGCTCAAGGTTACGCAGATGACCTAGCAATTATCATCTCAGGAAAATTCCCAAATACGGTTAGCGGGCTCTTGCAAAGGGCCTTGCAGATCGTACAGAGATGGTGTAACGACCAGGGCCTTAGAGTCAACCCCTCTAAGGCAGTACTGGTAATTTTCACTAGGAGGCTATGACACGACCCTAATGATCTCCAGGACGGTGAAGTATCTGGGTGTTATCCTGGACTCTAAGCTGACCTGGAAAGATCACATAGAGAGACAAATACAAAGGGCCACTACAACCCTGTGGGTATGTAGAAGGACCTTTGGAAAAACATGGGGGTTAAGCCCCAGGGTAACAATGTGGTACTATACTGTGATAGTAAGACCAATGATCACTTATGCTTCTGTTGTGTGGTGGCCTGCTGTAACCAGGCTTTATATTCAACAGAAGCTAAGACAACTCCAAAGACTCGCCTGTTTGGGAGTCCCAGGAGCAATACGCACAACCCCCACAGCAGCTCTGGAGGTCCTTCTGGACCTCGTGCCCCTTCACTTGGTGATTGAGGCCGAGGCTCGGAAAGCGGCCTACAGGCTGAGGTGCGGTGGTCAGTGGAAGGCCGGAGGAGAACAATTAGGACACACTAGAGCCCTTTCCAACGCGATAGGGATTCACTCATTTCTGGAGGCCAGGAGTGATGATATGGTGCCTTCCTTCTCCTTCTGAAAACCCTTTGAGGTTGTCATCCCCAAAAGGGAAGACTGGAACCCACTCGAGGACATACTTAAGCCCGCCGATATCGTCTGGTTTACAGACGGATCGAGGTTTGAGGAAAGTGCTGGAGCGGGGATATATGGTGAAAGGCCCAGGGCTGAAGCTTCTTATGCTTTGGGCAAATTCGCCACGGTATTCCAGACCGAAATTTTTGCTATTTTGGTCTGCGCACAGGAGAATATCCGAAGGAAATATTCCAACAGGCACATATATATATGTAGCGACAGTCAAGCGGCCCTCAAGGCAATTGCATCAGTCCGGACCAAGTCAATCCTGGTTCAAAACTGTAGACAGGCTCTCTGTGAACTTGGCTCATCCAACTGGGTCAAGCTTCTCTGGGTGCCAGGACACAGCAACATCGAGGGTAACGAGCGGGCAGACGCTCTGGCCAGAGGGGGCTCTCAGAGGCCCCTACTGGGTCCGGAGCCGGCTCTTGGTTACCCTAGATCAAATGCCAAGAAGTCAGTAGAAGACTGGACACGGTCTCAGTTCTTTGACTTCTGGGCCTCCTACCCAGGACTCCGGCAAGCGAGGCTCCTGATCTCGGGGCCCTTGCCGAAGCGAGCGGAACAAATCCTGCGACTAAACAGGAAACAGGTCAGAACCGTGGTAGGTCTTTTGACTGGACACGGCTCTTTCAGAAAACACCTGCACACTATGGGGGTGGTTGACAACCTCGACTGCAGGTTCTGCGGAGACGAGGAGGAGACTTCCATCCACGTCCTTACTTCCTGCCCTAGTCTTACGTACTTGAGGCACAAACACTTCGGCATTGGCTTTCCGGTGCCGGAGGAAATAAGGAATGCCCCTATAGGAAGGGTTTTGGCCTTTGGGTTAGAATCCGACCTGAATGGGGGAATTCAATAAATTCGTAGCGGTAGCACAATGGGCCACAAGGCCTGAGTGCGGCAACTCTCAGTCGCCCCGCTAAAAGAAGAAGAAGAAGAAGAAGAAGAAGAAGAAGCATATAATGCCAATAAATCTATCATTTTCAATTGAAATTAAAATTTTGTGAACATGCCTATTGCGCTTACAGTGAAATGTTATACATTTTTAGTTGTATCTAATAACAACTGTTTGCTGATATTTGTCTTCGTTGATTTTGAAATGTCAATAATTTACGTACACCATGTATAAACCATAATCCTTCAAGCTCTGCTATCCAAAAGTTAAATTGGAATTAAAAAATTTAATAACGGCTATTATGAGGGTTACATCATATGCTTTCAGAAATTTTATTCTACAATAAAATCAAGAATGGCATAATGAAAAACCAAAGTACTTATACTACGAATTACTATCTACCCAGATTTGAATATTAATGAGGATATCTATTATGGGAATATTTCCAAAGTCAATTGGGTATTTGTTACCTGCTTATTATTTCTTATAGACGTTTTCACTAGGTATTCAACTATAAATTACACAGCCCCACAAAAAAAAGTGATCTGTCCGGCGGACCAAACCAGTGTATCCATATGTATTTTGACCCACTGCATCAGTGGTTTTTAAATCTCATTTTAATTGAAGTCCTACTGGTTCATATAGTCGAAATATCGCAAAATCAAGTTTTTACCCAGAAAAATGTGATAAAACTACCTATGTATAATACTTTCCTTTTCAGTTTGATGGAAATGTTTTTCATTCTAAAGAGTCATAATTTATTATTATAATTCAAAGAAGAAAAAACGTTCGAATCTAACATGAATTTCTTGAAGGAAGTGTGTTGTAGTTGGCAACGCGTTGATAGAGGTAGTGTTCCGCATATGGTTTCAATTAAATCTTGGATCTTTCACTCAATAACAAATAAAACACGTATCTCCATTAGCTCTTGTTCAGGCAGGTAAAACTATATGTGCGCCCGCGCGGTAGGTAAACAAAATTCGACGAAGGGTGTATATTCGAAAATGTGATGGTACTCCTTTGTTTTAAAAACAAAATAAGCTCTTGCGAAGCGAGATTATTAAAACGGTGTCTTCTTGTGATTAATTCAAAAGCGTGCATCTAAACATTAATTTCTGGGAATATATTTTCAAAAATGCCCACTCCATCGAATTAGAGACGTAACTGCATTTTATATGAAATGCAGTATAGAAGTTAAAATTACTGTCAAATCTGACGTATATTTTCTGTTATAGATACTTTCCCCTTTTTCTTTGTCCTATTAGCATTTCGTAAACTAATTAAACAACGAGATTTTATGAACATACTAATCAATTTTGGGCAATTTTGTTACTGAAACAAAATTGCCCCTTATCCAGACAGGATTTTCTTTCCAAAGTAAATTTACCGTCGTTGCGTGTAAAATTACCCCCAATTGGAATTTTACCCGCAAAGAGAGTGGAAAATTTCTATTTACCTTATATTCTGGGTAATCCTTCCTGCTAAATGGAATTTTCCGCTCTCTTTGCGGGTAAAATTACATGGAAATTTTACTCGCAACGACGGTAAATTTACCCTTATTTTTTACAGTGTAGTCTATTAATAGGATATGATGATTTTATTGTCTTTTTATTTTGTGTCAAGATGCAAAAAATTTCCATTTACCGTTTTTATCTAAGTATTTATTATATACCTACATACCGGGTGGCTTAGCCGATAGGGACACTCATGTAACTTTTAGATGGAATGAATTTTTTTCGAATTCAGTGTAGTGATATGGGATGAAATTTCCAATTATATGATGTAAAGAGAAAAATTGCCGACTTCCCGTTTTGATGCAATTTACATGAAAATCAAATTTTTAAATGGGACAACCTGTATATTTTTGCATAATTGGATCCTGCTGGCCAACATTCATATGATCTGATCCTCAAATATTATTTTGATTTTCAAAAAATATTAAAAAAATTATTATTATTATTATGATTATTTATTTAATTATAAATTTAGTCCAAAGAGAAGGTAGACATTATGCATATCATTTTCTTCGTAATTTAAAGATCTAATTAAATAACAGGTTGTCCCATAGGAGTTCCATTTGAAAAAAAAATAAGTTTTCGTTGAAAAACCAATATGGTTCAACTTAATGAAGAATAGATCGTATCTAAAGAGATAACATTCTAAAAGTATGATCAGAATGATTTTTAACAATTTTGGCAAAATCCCAGCCATCTATGATTAAAATTAAAAATTAAAAAAATCTATATTTTTTGGAAATCAAAATAATATTTGAGAGTTAGATCATACGTATTTTGGCCAATGGCATCCAAATATGCAAGAATATATTGGTAGGTTGTCCCATTTACAAATTTGATTTTCATATCAATTGCATCGAAACCGGAAGTCGACCATTTTGGTTCTTTACATCATATAATTGAAAACTTCATCCCATATCACTACACCAAATTTGAAAAAAATCCATTAGCCCGTTCAAGAGTTATAAGAGTGTCCCTATCGGCTGAGCCACCCGGTATATAGAAGATAGAAGTGGAAATACCAACAAACTTTTTGAATCAATCGTCAAGATAAAAATCATAGGAGTAGCTTATTGTTATTATTACAATAAATAACAAAAATGTAGGTGAGTTGTTTGTTTAACAACACTTGAGTAAGAAAAAAAACCGGAAACATCTAGAAACCTGTTACAGATGAAATAAAGTGTGATTATAATGATGCATTATATATAAGTCTGAGTATATCGTGCGCAAAAAAAATGGAACAAGTCTTATAACGCATTTTTGCTAAAATCTAGTTGTGTTCATCAAACTTTAATTTTGTGACATTGTCAGTTATTTGTAAAAAATCATTGCAAGTGTACAAAAACTAATATGCCCCATATAAGCGATTTAGTTAAAGCTGGAGTTATTGCAATGAGACAAATTGCACTGCGTTATAATATTAACAAAAATTCGGTGTGTAACATTTTAAAAAATTGGAGAATAAACGGTACGATTAGTAGAAATCCTGGATCGGGGCGACGAAGGATATCAACTCAACAACAAGATTTGCAACTGGTAAATACATTAGTAGAAAATCCATTTTACTCAGTTATTCAGGCTGCTCAAGAAACGAATTTTCCTGGATCGAGTAGTACTGGTCGCCGGCGAGTAAGAGAATCGGAGCTACGCTGTCATCCAGCAGCACAGAAATACTTACTTAAAGCTGAGCATAAAGAAGCTCGACTAGGATTTGCGCTTGAATTTTTAGTGCATGATGTAAATTTTTGGAACAATGTAGTTTTTACGGACGAAAAAACTTTCCAGTCAACACAGAGCGGTCGTATTCTTTATTGTTTACCGACCTCCGAATACTCGATTCGATGAGACATATATATCTAACAATGACAAAAGTAGTAGATTTTCCATTAATTGTGGGCTTGGATATCTGCACGTGGTCCCGGAGTTTTGTGGCATATCGAGGAACGATTTAATAGTGAAACGTATATTAGGATTTTAGACAATATTATGCTCCCTTCTGTGTCACAATTATTTCCTAATAATGAATTCATATTTCAAGAAGATAATTGTTTCGTTCATACCGCTCATACCGTAACTAACTGGTTTTAAGATAACATTAATGTTCTTAACTGGCTCAGTCATAGTCCAGATCTTAACCCCATGGAAGACGTATAGGGACTACTCGTAAGAAGTGTCCAAAAACTAAATGTGAGAATGCCGGAATGCCCAAGAATTACTGGAAATAATAAATACTGCATGGGAAAATATTATTACTGATTATTATTGTATAAAGTTATTTAATTCTATGCCAAACAGACTTAGAGTAGTTATAATAAATAGAAATGGTGCAATAACGAACTATTAATAGTAAGTTTCTTGTTAAGTTGGATATCCTTTGTCCCCTGATCCAGGATTTATAATTATTGTGCCGTTTATTCTCCTCTTTTTTAAAATGTTTTGTTAATGTTAGAACGCAGTGCAACTTGTTTCATTGACCATCCATCATTTACTATAGCAATAACTACAACATTACAATAAAAAATAAAATAAAAGTGCTAACTATTTTATTTCGGCTACTCATTACATATTCAAATAGGAACAGATTTACATTAGGAAAAAATAGTTGTCCTATTTTTTTTGTTCACGACAGTACAAATATCGAAATATGACTAAAGCGCGCCATTCACGAGAAATAGAAGCAGGGATTGTCGATTGAATCGTTGCAAGTACGCGAACGGACGCGACGGTCCTGCAAAATATGCACAGTCGTTGGATGTCTTTAGTCGATATGAATATACATATCTTTTTTTTTCTATTCTTTTTTTCCATCTCGTGATGATACACAAATATTCATTTGTAAACTGATTGAGGAATGAGGATCGTCTCAAATATCAGCACTCACGCCACGACCATTACGATCGTGTCGCAAGGTCCGTATACTTGTTCAATGAACATCCGGCATAACTTTGATCGTATTGTCCGCTCTGCGAGCAATCCATTCACGATCAAACTTGTCGCATACGACCAAGTCCATAAGACGACCCCTGCGGAAGTAATGATGATTCAGAGAATAATTTTACCAGGGCGTTATACTGATCAGATCATTTTTAATAATACTTAATTGTGTTAAACTTTCACGTAATATAAATTTTAGCTTTTTTAAATTGTAGTTTCTAAATTCCACTGTGTCGTTCTAAATTGACTGAATATTTTTTCAAGACATAAAATCTCATAAAAGTTATCGTGCAAGTAAACACAACAGAAGTACAATAATAACCATTTGACGACTTGATGACATCTGTGCTTTTGTGCAGGCTTTTTATTGTTAATTAAGCACATCTTACAACAAAATTTTCACGATAAATACATATGCCCTTGAATGAAATGTCTTTACTGGTAAGACGTAAATATTACAGAAAAGCACGAAATCTGCACTTCGGCGGATATGTATAGGTTTAACCAGTGCGAACAACACAATAACAATTAAGACAACTGCTACTAAATCGATTTAATTGTTTAATTAAAAGCTATTGTCCCTTTGTAAGTTCGTGCCACAAATACAAGTCTAAATCATCGCCCCAATAATACAATTCATGGTTTGGCTCTTTTAATGATTAATAAATTTTAAGGGATCTAATTTAAAAATATATAGATAGGTATACAAGATATATACCTAGGTACTAGCAAAAATATGAAACCGAAGAAACTGAAATATATGTTGTTGAATGATGATTATTTTAGTGTATTATCACATTTTTCCGATTAATTAGGATTCATATATAGAACAGGATAAAAGAAGTTTGGAGGCGTTTTCGTAAAAATTGTTGAATAATGGGTCAATTTATGTACCCGACACCGTTTTGATTATATAGGAGCAAAAATATTGGGGCGAGCGCCCTCATTTACCTGCTCCGATCCTGCTTTGTGAGACTGCACGCGTCTCATGTGCATGTTATTGTTTTGCTTGTGTGCGTGTAAGAAAGTGTCAGATGTTGTTTTTCTTCCTATCAAATTTTTCAATTTCGAGTTTAGGTATCGTTACCGTTTTTGAATTATTATCAATTCACTTAAAAAAGTAAGTACAATATATCTATATAAACAATATATATTTTACGCCAAATAAAAAAAATCCTACATTAGATATGAGAAACAGTACTGTTAAGGTAAATAAATATTTACAATAAAGTTATTTTTTAATGTTAAGAGCTTAGAAAAATTTAGTATTTTTATTTAAAAAAGTCAACCATCGATGAATTTCTCATATAATAGGAGAATAATGGTCAAATATCAATAGTCAATAGTTTTTTCATCTCTAATAATACAGTCCACAATTTATGTCATTTCAAAATGTCGAAAGTCTTACGTAATTCAGTCAAATTAGATTTAAAAATGTCCAATCTAAATACAAATTTCCACCGTATGAAGCATATTTTTAGCATTTTAAATAAAATGTCAAAATTCCTTAAAGCTTTAAATGTTACATGAGGTTAAAGGTAAAGAAGAAACAGATTTTTGCAAATATTTAGAAAAATGTTAACTAATTGTTAATGAAAAAATAATTAATATCAAACCTATACTTTAGGCACACATACTTTGCTACATAAAAGGTTCTATTACCTTTTCTCGTAGAAGTAGTGAGTAGTGATAATATACATACCTTGAGACACACACACAATATCCGAGCATTCAAAATTTCAGCTGGGTGGAAACTTTTAATAAGACAAAATCTAATTTAATTGGGCTATACGGTTGCTCACAAGTCAAATATTACATAGGTACGTATTTTTTACTCAATTTTTTTTTTGCAAATTTAGTGTTTCTTCTCTTAGTTTTCTAGTACCGTATCCTTTGATAAAGCCTGCTTGCTCAGAAGGTATTTGCCAAAACATAATGCTGTAGCCTGGATTGAATAATATACATTTTACCTAATAGCCCAGACGACAGAGAACATTTTATAGTGAAACCTACAAAAACTTGCAAAATGTATAATTTTTTTTTTAATGAATTCGTGAAAGTGTATAGAATAATATCCTGAAAAGTTTACATTCCGCTCGGATGCAGAACATAAAAAAAGTGAAAAAAAAAAATTCAAAATTTTGAAATTAAGTCAGGGTAGGAAAAAATAAAAAATACAGGTGGATAGACCACGTGTTTCTGAACAAAAAATGTCCTAATAAAATTTATCGCTAAAGCCACGGTATTCCTGGAAAAAAATAGTGAAATAACTTTGTCACTCTGCGCGGCCAAGTGCGCGGTTAAATGCATACTATGGAGCCTAAAATTCTTAACAGTTCTAACGAGCAAAATGAAGCTTTTTTCTTTTTCTGATTACACATTTTTAACATTTTTCTTAGTGAATAGGAAGATAAATAGCGAGTATGGAGGGAAAATATATAATTATGAACGCATACACATTACACAGACATCACACATAGCCGCTGAATCGCTCGCATGAATTTTTACGTGACTGTATTGCATTTATTACAGGTACACCTATCCACATTTCAACTATATCCAATGAATTCCTTATACATTTGTTAATGTATTGGAAAAGTTCCAGAATTTATATTCAAAACAATCAAAGATATTTTCAAAGTTATTAGGATAAGATCGTGAAAATCGCAATTTCTTATCACGACCTGATTGATCATATTTTCGAAAAAAATGCATAAAAGTAAACGAATTTGTGTTTGAACATTCGAAAAGTATACATTTTTTTCGAAATAGTGATACTTTATTTTACTTCCACATCCAGTGGAAGTATAGTAACGACAAAAAAAATTTTTAAAGTTTTTATTGTTCAAATAGGTTTAGAATGTAATGAAACGTTGAGATTTTAAGTTTGAGCGAGAAAAAAATTTCTGTCTGTTTGTCGGTCTGTCTGTAACTTTTTTTTGTGCGCACGATTACTCTGGAACCGTTTGAGATATTGACTTAAAATTTGGTACACATATGTACTTTAACGAGATCCAGAACTAGATTTCATCTTGTTCCGTCGAAAGGCTGGGGGATAAAATGGGGTAAATGAGGTAAATCAAGCAGGTAAGAGTCCATAAAATGGGCATTAGCCACTCCCATTACCACCCCCACCCCATGATGAAAAAAAAATGTGATTTAGTGTGTGTACCAGAACCAGAAACCTCAAAATATTTTTTACTTTATCCACCCCCACTACCACCCCCTATCACCACCCCCACCCCACTACCGATGTTGGGTATCGTTTAATGGGTTTTTGGGATAGAGGATTTCAAATATTATATTATTAAAGTTGGATCTTGCTCTTAGTTATAACGTTACACTTGACTATTTTTTTCCGGGAAAACCGTGGCCTTTAGCGATAAATTTTGTTAGGATATTTTTGTTCATAAATACGTGATCTATCCAGCTGTGTTTTTAATTTTTTCCTAGCTTGATCTAATTTCAAAATTTTGAGAAAATCGACGAAAAAATTTTTTTTTTCCTTTTTTTTTGTTCTGCATCCGAGCGAAATGTAAACTATTCAGGATATTATTCTATACACTTTCACGAACTCATTAAAAAAAAATGATTCATTTTGCAAGTTCATCGATTGATTAATCGATTGGGCTATTGCTCACGATATTGTCAGCAATCTATAGTGATCACAGACAAACATATACCCATTATTTTCTTATGTAGTGGTACGAGGATTAAGATTTTTCACGAAGTGGAAAAATTGGATTTTCTTGGTTCAAATAGACTTAAATTGTCATGAAACGTCGAGGTTTTAAGTGTGAGCAGAATAAATTTCTGTCTGTCTGTCGGTCTGTAACTTTTTTGTGCGCACGACTACTCTGGGGCAGTTCATGATACTATCTTGAAATTTGGTACACCTATGTATCATAACGAGATCTGAAACTAGAACTAGAACTTTTCGCAGTATTGACGCCGAACCATAATAATCGTGAGTCTTTAGTATAGTTTATTAATTATTATTTGGTTTGTGTATACCTCTACGCTAAACACAAATAATTAATAATAATTCTTTAAATCGGCAAAATTCAAAAAAGTTTCTTATTACGCCTATTATGTATCTTGATGTCTACAAAATGGCACTTAAAATTTGAGAGCTATACTGAAGAGGCAGAGGCATGTTTGAACAAAAATATGATTTATAACAAATATAAAATACAATTCTTCAATAAATATTACGTACTGACAAACTAAGAATCTATCACCGTAACTTGTGTGATAAATGAATTTAATTATATTACCAAAAGACATCGAAAAATCATCACTTCAAAAAATGTTTTGTAATAAAATTTACAGGTACCTTAAAAATTTTTCAATTCATCAATGTTACTTCACACGCAATTAATAATTACATGACCACTTGGACTAATCTAGTGATAATGTCAAGTGATAATTGTATTCTTAAGAGGTAAATGTCTATATATATCCTATATTTTTTATATTTATTTATATTATTGCAGATAGGTTTATTTTTATCTTTATCAATCGATTAAAGCTATATATAGAATTCCTGCTTCTATTTTTAAAAACACACCAGTATTTTATGTGGTCAAATTTAAAACCATAAAAATTTCTATAATCAAAACTAGAGTCACGGTGAATTTATAAAAGACAAATTCTATAAAATGAAGATATAAATGAAAACCTCATTTATCTCTGGAGAAAATAATTTATTTTAAATAGTTCATTGGCAAAGTCCCGCTCAGTGCTGAGTCTTCGGCCTAGGACGTGTCAGTGAGAGACTATTCTTAACGTCATCGAATGTATTTTTTGAAAATATCAATTGACTACATACATTGAAATAAGGTAATAGTTAACTAGAAATAACTGCTAATTTTCAACTAGAAGATTTACTTATTACTAGAAAGGGTCTGTGAAACAACTGAAAGTGAAAATATATGTAGGATATGTATATATAATAGCGCACACTGTAAAAAATGAGGGTAAATTTACCGTTGTTGCGTGTAAAATAGCCATGTAACTTTACCCGCAAAGAGAGCGGAAAATTCCAGGGAGGATTACCCAAAACCGGGAGGATTACCCAAAATATAAGGTAAACAGAAATTTTCCACTCTCTTTGCGGGTAAAATTCCATTACAATTGAGGGTAATTTTTCACGCAATGACGGTAAATTTACTATGGAGAGAAAATCCTGTCTGGACAAGGGACCATTTTATTACTGTAACAAAATTTTGTTATATTGGATGTTATATTGGATAAGGGGCAATTTCGTTACTGTTACAAAATTTTGTTACAGTAACAGAATTAACCCTTAACCAGACTGGATTTTCTTTCCATAGTAAATTTACCGTCGTTGCGTGTAAAATTACCCCCAATTGTAATGGAATTTTACCCGCAAAGAGAGTGGAAAATTTCTATTTACCTTATATTTTGGGTAATCCTCCCTGGTAAATGGAATTTTCCGCTCTCTTTGCGGGTAAAATTACATGGAAATTTTAAACGCAACGACGATAAATTTACCCTCATTTTTTATAGTGCATATAAAACTAACTAGCATTCTATTACACCATTTTTATTTTTACATCACCAGTCGCACACTGTAACAATAAATTAATAACAAAATGTTTTTGTTCTATTTATATGGGTCTATAAAGATATAAAATATTAGATTTTAATATCTGTGAAATTAGAAATACCACTTGCCGCAACATTCACTTATATTCACAAAATCACGTTTCTGACTAGAAAATGTAGGATTTATTTGCTTGCAGAAATATATTAGAGAAGTTTATTTTCTCACTAGTTATTAAATGCACTCAGCACTGCCTTTCTTAAAATTTTTAGTATTTCATATAGTGAAACTGTTTATACGCAGAAAGGAGATTGAGTAAAAAGTTACTATATCTTAGTCAGGAAAGGAGGATTGTAATAAATTCACGTAATCAGTGCGTGCAACAGATCGGCGGTTAAATTTGGAGGGGGTGTAATTTAAAATAATTTATACAAATGGTTATCAAATCAATCACTCAATGACATGTACCGCTTCAATTTGGAGGAGGTCTAATTTAAAATAATTTATACAAATGCTTATCAAATCAATCACTCAATGAATCATACTATTAGCAGTTCAATTTATTACTGTCCTCCTTTCCCGAGTAAGGTATAATTAGGGACTGTATGAACAAATGTTCTAAAATGTTCTAGAAAAATGGTTTTTATTATCGGTAGAGAGTACATCGTGAGGAATCTGCCCAACTTTAAGAATATATTCCTTGAGTAATTTTAAACAAAGAAAGTCGGTTATAAACCGTTATTAGAGAAAAGTACACGCACGCTTTTTATTTAAAAACAATCGAAAATGTGAAAAAACTAGTCAGGTAAAGTTACAAAAAATGCTCAAAATGGCCGCGCGCTACTTGATTACTCAATTGAACACGGTAAGATACTGAGTTTGTCGCATTTTCTATTACTAGAGGATTACAATGGATCTTGTCTTTGGCTTAAATTCTCTGACCAAAATAGTCTCGATTATTGCCTTACTCTGCATACTCAAGCGTTTTTAATATCTCCAAAGGTAATAATGTAGTAGATTAAGTCTGAGCACCGTGTTGGCTAACCGCATGGTCCTCTTCGTCCGATCGAGTACAGCGATTTGGTGATTATTTAAGAAAATTAATATATTTTTCTTCAACAAGCCATAACTCTGGCATATGTTGATATAACTTTTTTGGCTTAAAATTATTCAAGGATCAAATCTTTAAAGTTTATCAGATTCCTCCTAGGACACTTCGTATAAAAATTACTTGGAAGGAAATTTTATCAACGGTCTTTGATTTTAATCAATATCGTTAAAGTTATGAATCAATAAATGTCGTTATTTCTGTGGTACAGAAAATTACAAGTACAATTACAAAACTTCCTTAAATTTATCAACACATGAAGTAAAAAGTAATGTAACAGTGTTTCTCAACTATGTGCTGATATTCTCCAGACAAGAGTTACTTGAAATTCCACAGATTAAATAAATTTTTAGACAAATCAATAATGCCGACGATAATATCTATGTTGCTAAATACTAACAATTAAGATTTATTTTTACCCCATTACACCTGCATTCTAAAATCTAGAGAGATACTATCTGTACTGATTATATCTTTGCGCCTTATTACTAGTAATCAATAATTCATTCTCAATTTTAATCTAAATTGCTCTGAAAATTACGAAAATTTGAAAATTATTCGAAAAACATTTGAGACCTCGCCCCTGCAATTAATCATCGACAAGGCCTAAAAAGGTTATAGCAACAGACTAAAATATTTCTTAATACTTTATTCAAATTCAAGAACAGTTAAGAGTTTAAGAGTTTCTTTTAACAATTAAAATGATATTAGTGAAAAGTAAATATATAGTGAAGTTAACCATCTTCAACGGAAGTACCCATTGCATTGACTATGTTATAGGCTGAAGATGTGAAGATAAATAGTGGACATATTAAAACATTGATGACATGTGTGGACATATTAAAACATTGATGACCAAATATTGTCGATTTGATGCCACCAATGTAAAAATGCAAAACTCAATTCACCAAAACATAACAATTTCTCCCTCTATAATGAATCTTCACCTTTATGATGGGAAGTGCTTTAGCGCTTCAATTGTCTCTTGTCCGATGAGTCGAGAAGAGAATTTACACACATACGTAAGACGCAGGTTCGTAGCCACATTTATATATACCAACACTCAGTGCCGCTGAAAAATTTGGTCTCTTGTTGGATGGGAGTCAAAATTCAAATTCAAAATTCAATTTTATGATTACAATTAAAATTGACATGCTGAACGTATATAGAGGTCTACACACGATCCAGCGGCAGGGAGCCAACATTGTCGGTACGCTTTGAAGATCATTGGAATTCCAGCGGACCAGTTCACTTTTACGAATGAGTTCAAAGCATGCCGACATGGCTTGCTCCCTGCCGCTGGATCGTGTGTAGACCTCTTTATCGGTCCACGGTTATTTAAAATCTTTTCTGTTAATTTCATGATGTTTAAACTTGTAATCAAGTCCCGTTCAAATTCGACGTATTTGAGAACTCCTGATTACTAGAATGACAAGGCAATCGTGTATAACAATAACATGTTTATTTTTAAAATACGATGAAAATATTTCCACCTATATGAGTAATAAAGTAATTGTATTAAGCAATTCTAGACATTATTGTTTAATCTCATTTATATGGTATACAGCGATGGGTACTGTATAATAAAACTTGTTTTAGCAATACCGTTATTAAGATACACAAAGTAGTTTGATATCTTTGAAGCACGTTTTAAACCGAAATAAAGTTGATTTTATTTTCTCAACATGTTTTTATTTTGGCAATAATTATGTGTTAATTTTAAAGAAGTTTAACTTTAAAATTAATACATTATAAGTATAGGAGAAGGCTGTATTGCAATATATGTGGAAATTAATTATTATCCCGATCACTCTGCAAAATTATGAACGTGAATTAATTTATAAACATCAACAGTACATACATGGATATTAATGTGTGGTTACATAAAAGTTGAGTGACATCCAGACTTTTTTAGAACTACCTTGACAATAATAATTGGAAAGTATTTTTGAGACACTGAAAACTAAATACTTTCAAAACGACGTAGCAATGTGTGATCAGTAAGCTAATTCAAATCAAGTAAAAACCTCACTACTAATTGTTGTTTACAATATATCATGCATAGTAAATGTATATAAGAGTACATTGCCCTAGAATCAATCAAAGTTCGAAAAGAGATAGAGAAGAAGCAAAATAAACTTGATAAAAGTCGAGAGTTTTCTGGTGTGAAAATAAGACATACGTTCATTGTAAAATATCAAATTTTTTGGAGCAAGTATTTTTTTAATAGAATAGCAAATTTCCTTTAGATGCAGAATAATGATATACAATAATATTCGGTTATCATTTGGGTGGAACCTCGAAATTTCGTTGTTTGTAATGATAAATCAACCAGTAGGGACAAAAAATAGTCTTCGCATTACAAAAAAAGGTGCAGTACTTAGTAATGATTTTGATATACAATGTGATTTACCATGATATGCGGAAAATAAAATGGTGTACTAGTCTTCAATGTGGAAAAGCCCCCGCAAAATTTTAGAGTGCCTTGAGGTAATTTAGTATATTCAAAATGGTTAAAACTTATGAAGATATACTGCTGTTATTGTCTAGGTCAGTAATAGGGCGACGAACTTACTTCTAAAAGACCATATTGGAGATGTTTACATTTCCTTAATTGGCATAAAAAGTGAAGCCGGCGGGTGCGGTCATAGTGCCACGTTTTTTGCTTTAGGTCGACACCGGCAGGTACCAAGTACCGCCGAAGGTGATGTTTTTGTGTTATCGACGGGTTTAAGTAAATATCTCTTATATCTACTTGTTGTTGTAGAGTTCACTAGCATAGGGTCAATGTCTTTTCGATTTATCTCGCTATTCTTGTAGTGTGATTTGATTAAATCCAAAAAGTCACTTCTACTCTTTCGAGCTTTGCTGTCAATAGTGTCAATCTCAAGTTTGATAAAGTGATATGGTTGTACCGCGTTACGTCAGATTGGTTAAAGTCATTGGCGGCGTAATTCTACAAAAAAAAATAAGGTAATTTTTTTGATCGTTTTTTTAATTTCCCGTTTTTTTAACTCCTTTCGGAGGGGACAACCTACTGATAAATTTTCCACGTCATGGTCGATCACCCTGTATGTTGTTTCGAGAAACTGATGAAAAATACAAATTTTCGACCTTGATTGAAAGGTGCAAAAAATTGTTTTCAAAATAATTCGGCAACGCTCGATCCTACGAGAAAGTTGAAGTTGATAAAATTTCCTACATTTTTTGTATATACATTTTTATTATAAATCTAATATGTAATGTAATGAGATCCAGCGCCAGCAAGTTTACTTACAATGACCTGTGAGAAAACCGATTAGTTGATTTTCGGCCCTAACACAAAGTCCCAAGGTTAGTCTGAACCCACTGCATTGCTTTTTCCGTGTTTCGTTAAAGTTCGTCGTGATCTATTTCATTGTACTGCTTAACATGGGCTCTCGGCCTTTCCCAGACCTCTCTAAGTCTAGTTGGCTCGTCTGCTTTGTCGTTCCCTGGAACTACTACTGGAACTATGTTCTGGGATCAACGTAAGAGTATGTTCTTGTCTAGCAAGCTCTTCGAAAACGTTACCTCAGTCCTGTATGAGAGGCGACCTTCGTCCTAGGAGACCAAACTGTTTGGGTCTATAGGTGCTGCCTGGCTGTCGAGGATATTTTTTCCCTATTTTCTCTATTACTTGTTATTTCTGTCTTAGTCGCAATTGCTAACGTGGCGTAAATCATCGCTAACACTAATATTTCGTCAAAAAAATAAAATAAAATTACTGCCAAGGAAGGGTCCTACCAAGATTATCTGATGGGATAGGAATTCACCCGTTAGCAGTAAAACTAAATACCATGGACATGATAAATTTTGTCCAAATTTCAAAAAAGTTTATGATAGAGTTGTCATAAACTTTTTTGAAATTTGGTTGTTTAGGATATAGTTCAGTAAAATAACAATCAATATTTTAATATATCGGACAAAACAAAACGGATTAAAATACCTATATATAAAATTATTCCTTATAAAATTATCTATGAAAAATGTATAATCTACTGTAATGTTCAATGCTTAATGCCTCAGCAGTAGCTACTAGACTCCACTTAAAAATATAATAAATGTAGAAAATAATAATAATAATAATAATAGTAATAACTAACAAGGCAACTTTATACCAGATTATTAATATTGTTCCAGAACGAGACCATATTTTTGAAAATAGTGAGTATGTGATTGATGGAAGATACTTGCTTCGCAGCGTAATATGGCCAAAAAAAGGAGAATTGAATAACGTTTACAACACTTATGTTAGTTACGTAGGAAAATATTTCGGTAATATTGTAACTGTCGTGATCGATGGTTATTTGGAGAATGCAAACAGCACGAAATGCCTAGAACGAAGGCTTACTTCAAAGAACCTGTCCTGAAATTATATTTGATGAAAACACTGTTGTTTCTGAAACTCAGCAGAAGTTCCTTAGTCATTTATTTAACAAAGAACGTTTGATTGTAGAAATAGTGAAAAAAATTAGGAAAGAAGGAATCGAGGTGTTCGTTGCTGCGGATGACGCCGATTTATTCATAGTAAAAACTGCTATCGAAAAATATTATAAGTGCGACACAGCTGGTGTCGTAGGGCAAGATATTGACCTGCTAGTCCTTCTTATTGCTCTTTCTCCCCCCAACAAAGGCATTAAATTTTTAAACTAAAAACAAGGTAATACCAGCAAAAGGATTTACAGTTCCAGAGATTTACAATTATTAACTTTTTTAAAAAAATGTAAAAAAAAATATTATTTGCAGACGCCATTAGCGGTTGCGACACAACCTCAGCGTTTGTTCCAAAGGAAAGGTTAATGCAATTAATGTGCTTAATAAAAGAGATGACTTACAAGGCATTGTGCAAACTTTTAATAATGAAAAAGCTAGTCATGAAGAAATTGCAGACCTAGGAGAGCGATTTGTTCTAGCTTTATACAACTCTTCCTCCGCAGAAAAAAGTCTAGATGTATACAGATTCACGTCTTTTAACAAACTTGTTAGTAAAGCGAACAATACTGTAATGTTATCAAAACTACCACCAACTTCTGTTGCTGCTCGGCAACACTCATATAGGGTTTTTTACCAAATTTTACCTGGAAAAACGTTACGCTAGAAGCTACTGATTGGGGATTGAGCAAAGTCGATGGTATATTATGACAACTATGACAACAAAAGGGCGAGCTACCAAATCTGTTTTAACACTATTTTCTTGTTCATGCAAGTTAGGGTGCGAAAACAGATGCAGTTGCAGAAGAGCAGGCTTACGTTGCTTCACAATAAGTTACCATTGCCACGGACAAGCATCCATGAATGTCGAATCTATGAAAGACGACGAAGATTAATTAACGTAGGTAACCTTCTAATAATTAGTAGATTAGATATACAGGGGACACCACGTAAAAAAAAACGCGCCAATTATTTACCTCTGGGATGGCGTGGCAATAACTACAATATACAATATTCTCGCTTCTTTAAAAACTACGATATTTTTTATGGGTGAGAGGGTGGAAGCGCTACATTTATTATATTTTTAAGTGGAGTTTAATAGCTACTGCTTTAGCGTTAAGCATTGAACTTTAAAGTAGATTATAGTAAAGATTACATTTTATTATGTTAACTGGAACTTAATGTGTGCGCCTTATTTCCCACGGTACTATACTGCCGTCCTAAACCAAAAAGACGTATCTCAAGTTTTGGCCGAAATGCATATTTTTATACCTTATGATAGCTGGAGCTATTTTCTATATATTTCCATAGCGAAATAAACGTATTTCAATCGTTAAGTATTTTTAAAGTGCTAATAAAGTTTGACGTATCTAAAAAAATATGAGAAAACCTAAGCGATTTAGCCAATTAGACGTATCTCATTGTAAAAAACTATTAACCTCTACATTAGTACAACTACAAAAAAAATATTAGTAAATATTTGAAAATATTGACGCGATTTCGAAAATTCAAAACATGCCTTATATCTCAAAACAGTGAAACATTGAGATACGTCTTTTTGGCTTGGGAGGGCAGTATAATTTTAGGAAAAAAATTGTAGAGACGTTTTTGATAGAGAATTTTGTAAGGAACAATTTTGTGTATAGGCATTTCAGTAATATCAAAAAGTGCGCCGTTCCCGAGATAATCTAGAAAACCCCAAAATGGGGGTGGAAGCGTCCTCCTAGGGGATAAAGCACACTATTTAGGGGTGGGAACTTTTCGGTTTAGTAATTCTTATGCTATCCTTAACATTTCTACCAATTTTTAAAACTTTATGAATTCTGTCCGATATAAATCGTTATATTACTGAACTAATATCAAGATCTAAATTTAAATATGAATTTTTGGGCGATTATAGTCAATCATTTTTTTTGGCAATAGTGAAAATTAATAAGATAAATTAGTAGTAAATTAAACTTTCCTTATTTATATAAATATAAAAACATTTCAATCGTTTATATTAAGCGATTTATATTCATAAATTAAAAAAATATATATAAACAAAATATTATATCAATACTGTGCATAAAAAATGTCTTAATAACTAACAACTGCAGTTATTGGAAGATACTTTCATACATACTTTCTATGATTCTCGTGTGATAAATCTGCTTTACCAAAAATTTCGTTTACTTTTTTCTCAAAGTTTTAAAAACCAATAAGTTAAAAAATTATAGTTAACAAATTTTAGAAAACCGCATATCTGAATCTGTTTCTAGCTGAGATTTTTAAAATCAAGTTACTGCTGCTTATGATGAACACGTATGTACGTATTTTTTTAGTATTGTGACAACATAACTATTATATTAAAGATAGGATTTTGCAGAGTGAGAAGGAAATATGCGTTTATTTTCGGTTTATTATACATATTTAAAAAATCATAAATGGTAGAATCTTTGAAATAATTTCAGGTACTTACCATTACCCTAAGGAATACAACCATATACAGATTTTATCATAAATTTTGTATATAGTTAAATACCATACTTTAATAATGCAATTAGGAACTATTTTCATTGACAAACTACAATATTCAAGTACAACAGAAATGTACGATATAAAAAATATATAGTTATATTCGTTAGAACAATAGCAAGTATCTAAAATAGTTTTAAAGACTATACCATGTGTGGTTTCTTAAATATTTGTAATAAACTGAAAATAAACGCATATTTCCCTCTAACTGCAAAATCCTATCCTTTATATTACCTCATTCTCATTATATTTCTCTCACTCTATTCAATACCTTAGAACAATAAAAATCGTAAGATTTTCTGAAATCGTGTTACCGCAGTTTTCAGAATTCTATTTTCAGAATTCTATTTTCACTATTCTATTGGGAAAAGTGACAGAACTTCTTGGACTGATAAAAATAATGCATGATATTAAATAAGAGTATCCCTTTTTATAATAAATAAATGACATTGTTTTCATTAGGTTGAACATTTGTAATATGGCACTAGCGGTAATTTCTATATTACATCCAAAATTCAGTCACAAGTATTTAATTCTGGGTAAATAGAATGTGAAAAAACTTTACTTTAGAACATATATAATAAAAATAATAAAAAAAAATATAAATTTAAAAATTCCCCGACACATAGTTAAGTCTTTACTGATGTGCAGCTCTCTGAAAATCTAGCGAGATGAAGCTTTGCTAAGAACCTTCTCGATAACATACTCTTTAAAATAAAGAAAATCGCATCAAAATCAAATCACCCTTTGAAAAAATATGAAGCCACAGTCAAAACTCAGACGCAAGACACACAGGCACAAAGACACGCAGATACACAGACATGTGGTCAAACTCATAACACAGCTCCTTTTTATGTATAATTAAGGTGCTGCCGTTGATTGTATTGCTTTTTAAAAACGTTTTGGTAATAGAGACGAATTAGTTTTCATAGATTTAATGTATGTTTAAATTATATGTAAGGCAGTGAGTATAAATAAATTTATTACTTATTACAATCGTTAATATTTATTGCAGTTAAATTTATCTTCTTACAGCTTACCGTAAATGCATACTAAGTACTTTGTTATACCATATTCCTTCTTTGTTAAAACGAATTAAAAATCTTTAACCTTGAGTGCATAACTTGTGATTTCTTTTGTTAATAAATTAGATCTTAAGGCTGATAGCGATATAATGTTCAAAGTTCACATGGTTTAATTATTATATATTTACACTATTCGATATGTATATTATATGTATCTTATTATACAACCAATGTCACTCATGTCTTAAAATTTAAATTAATAAAATCGAGTTTGAACACTATTTTATAATAAATTAAAAATTAAACAAATATTTTCTTACCAGAAATATATATGCAATAAAAATGTCTTACAGTTTACTATTCATTAATCATTGCATAGAGAAAATACAAATTTTATGGGATTATAAAGAAACAAGAAAAAAGCAAATAATAATAGCTTACAAAATAAAAATCAAAATTTGCCAATATTTTTTTTTAAATAAGCCTAATTATTCTTTCCCTTGAATTACATTACAATCAAGCATGTTATTTTATCACTGTATTTTCCCATTATATTTGAAATGTATCTATAATGTATTTTCTGGCGAGTTAACGGTGAGCTTTATTATAAACATCTATATATTAATATTATTATTATGACATCATCAATAAAACTACACGGCATTTTATCGCAATATTAATGAGAAAGACAAAACAAGCGCATATCACCGAGTGTTTCAGTGAATTATCAGGAAGAATGTTTTTGGCATGATAAATCAAGAACAATACATCCTACCGACCATAATTTGTTTGAATTAGTGGAATATAGAAACATCTATTTATTCTTCTTATACAATATATACAGAGTTTTAGGCAAATATTTTTTGCCCTTTTAAGAGCTGATTCTGCACTCAAAAATAGTCAGAGAAATGCCTATAAACATGCAGCCAGAAATGCTTCCTAAGGGAGTTTTCTCAAAATGGTGCCTAAATAGTAGTTTTTATGATGAGTTAAATAAATTTCAGTAAATACACATTAATAAACTTATATAAATAACAAGAAACAAGCTAAAAACGTACTCTTCGCCAATTTACTGAGCTTTTTATATATAATTGTTACACATTCTATAGGATACTCTTCGCAATTTTCTTGTAAATAATGTTAGTTTTTGGACATCCTAAATTTTGTGATATAAACTTTGTTGTGAAAAAAATTGTATGAAAAAAAAAATGAAAAGAAAATCCAACCTGTGGGATTCGAACACGGGACCATTGGATTGCAACGAAAAGCTTTAGCCGCTGCGCCACCACCTGTTGCTACGAAAATTGATTGTCTGTGATATATATCTTTCGACATTCATACATATTTCACTTCTAAGAAATATTAGTAAAGTTCATACACAAAAAAAAAATTGTTATGGAAATAATATCTCGCGATTTCCATTTTAGTACAAGCCACAAAAATTAACAAAACAAATTTTTTTTTAAATTAAATAATTAATAACTTTTTTATTTACTAATCGATTTTCTTCAAAAGCAATAGGGTTCTTCCTCTAGCTAACACTAACTTATTTTCTAAATTTCAATACAATCGGACTTTTATTTCTTAAGTTATCGTGCTTACAAGAAACGTGACGGACGGACGGACAGACGGACGGACGGACAGACGGACAGACGGACAGACGGACGGACAGACGGACATTTTGAAAGTTGTTCAGAATTTGTTCACTAACACAATGATATGAAAATTTTTTCTCTACGAGCGATATTTACGATTTTAGAAATGTGGCGAGCAAATACAATATACTCTTCGTTTTTGCGAAGAGTATAATAATGCAACGTCATAAAGTGGTTCCAAAAAGTTTCCGATTTAGACACAGAAACATTTTGGAACCACTTTATGACGTTGCATTATTATTTATATAAGCTTACTATTATACAGTATTTACTGAAATTTATTTTACTCATCATAAGCGGGGAAATGATACCTTTTGTTTTCGCACTTTTTTCTAGTTCAGAAACTCAACAAATGAGATATTGCGGCTTCATTTAGTAATGTTCGCTGTTATAATTTTCGAAATAAGTTTATCATGATTCAATAAAAATGGTAAGATACACGTCGTAGAAGTATTTGGACATGATTATATGCTATGATGTTTCTTATATCAGACAGTAGTAGCTCCCTTAAGAAAAATTTTCGAACATGTATGATTATAGGAACATTTATTACTGTTATATATTATGTACATGTGAATGTAAAAAACCGCTGCCCAAGGAATCACTACTTCCTCATCCAGATTCTCTATCCAAGTCACTCAACTTTGTATGTGAAAATAACTATTTATGGAACTCTAATAATATAATATTTGAAATCCTCTACCCCAAAAACCCATAAAACGATACCCCACATCGGTAGTGGGGTGGGGGGTGGTGATAGGGGGGTGGTAGTGGGGGTGGATGAAGTAAAAAAATATTTTGAAGTTTCTGGTTCCTGTACATAGGTACACTAAATCACATTTTTTTTTCATCCCCTTTAATAAGGGGGTGGGGGTGGTAATGGGGGTGGATAATGCCAAAAATTTTTTGAGACCTTAGCCTCTCTTGTATATACTAAATACCAATTTTATGGACTATTACCTGCTTGATTGACCTAGTTACCTCAAATTTACCCCAATTTACCCCCCAACCCTTCGACGGAATAAGATGAAAATATAATCTAGTTCTAGATCTCGTTAAAGTACATATGTGTACCAAATTTCAAGTCAATATCTTAAATGGTTCCAGAGTAAACGTGCGCACAAAAAAAAGTTGCAGACAGACCGACAGACAGACAGACAGACAGACAGACAGACAGACAGGCAGACAGGCAGACAGGCAGACAGGCAGACAGACAGACAGGCAGACAGGCAGACAGGCAGACAGGCAGACAGGCAGACAGACAGACAGGCAGACAGGCAGACAGGCAGACAGGCAGATAGGCAGACAGGCAGACAGGCAGACAGGCAGACAGGCAGACAGACAGACATGCAGACAGGCAGACAGGCAGACAGGCAGACAGGCAGACAGGCAGACAGGCAGACAGGCAGACAGGCAGACAGGCAGACAGACAGACAGACAGACAGACAGACAGACAGACAGACAGACAGACAGACAGACAGACAGACAGACAGACAGACAGACAGACAGACAGACAGACAGACAGACAGACAGACAGACAGACAGACAGACAGACAGACAGACAGACAGACAGACAGACAGACAGACAGACAGACAGACAGACAGACAGACAGACAGACAGACAGACAGACAGACAGACAGACAGACAGACAGACAGACAGACAGACAGACAGACAGACAGACAGACAGACAGACAGACAGACAGACAGACAGACAGACAGACAGACAGACAGACAGACAGACAGACAGACAGACAGACAGACAGACAGACAGACAGACAGACAGACAGACAGACAGACAGACAGACAGACAGACAGACAGACAGACAGACAGACAGACAGACAGACAGACAGACAGACAGACAGACAGACAGACAGACAGACAGACAGACAGACAGACAGACAGACAGACAGACAGACAGACAGACAGACAGACAGACAGACAGACAGACAGACAGACAGACAGACAGACAGACAGACAGACAGACAGACAGACAGACAGACAGAAATGTTTTTGCTCAAACTTAAAATCTCGACGTTTCATGACATTTTAAGCCTATTTGGACAATAAAAATTTAAAAAAAAATTTTTGTCGTTACTATACTTCCACTGGACGTGGAAGTAAAATAAGAAAAATCTTCTTATAAATATAGTCCTACGAAAAATGCTTCCCTGAGTAGCTGCAATTCCTTGAAAGGGGACTGAGAATGATTTATATTGATTATCTCTAAAATCAATCAAAGTAATATAATTAAATTTTGAACAACCAATTAATCTAATTATGAATAACGAGATGAATTAGGAAATAATTCGAAAATGTTATCTAGGCGTGTTGTGGACTGGAAAATTTTCGAGTAAAAATAATCAATTTTTTTTGTATGTAACTTTTGCCATTTTGTCATTTTTTGGTAGTAAAATATAAAATATCAAAGTGTTTTACGTAAAAAAGTACTCTTGTTGAACACTGAGCAAAATCGACTTGAAATAATATATTGTGGAACAAGTGTTGGAATAGTATGTTGTACAAATGTACAAGTATTGAAAATAGCACTTTTCATACGAGTGTGATAATTTATGATACAAGCCATAGGTGAGTGTCATAAGTCACACGAGTGTGAAAAGTGATTTTCATACATGTTGCACATTACACTTTTTCTACGACTGTCCTCAGTTTCCATATTTAAATATATAAATTTCAGAATTAACTTGAATATCAAAATATATCTATGATTTGACGTTTTTAAAGCGAAGATCACGAAACAACTTCAGTTGCTTTTAATTAACTCTTATGATACAAGCATATAGGGAGCGTGTGACAAGTTACTTTTCACAAGTTAAGAATTTGTCACACGCTATGTGAAATCAATTATTTTCAAGCGCAGTTAAGGATAGGATTTTGCAACGTGAGAGGGAAATATGCATTTATTTTCGGTTTATTATAAATATTTAAAAAATCATTAACGGTATAATCTTTAAAATAGTTTCAAATACTTGACTCTAAGAAATACAACCTTATACAGTTTTTATCATAAATTTTGTAAATAGTTAAATGCCATACACTAATAATGAAATTAGGAACTATTCTCTTTGACAAACTACGATATTCAAGTACAACAGAAATTTACAATAAAAAATTCGTTAGAATAGCAATTATTTAAAACATTTTAAAGATTATACTATGTTTGGTTTTTTAAGTATTTATAATAAACCGAAAATAAACGCATATTTCCCTCTCACTCTGCAAAATTCTATCCTTAACAGTGCCTTTTTAAACATTTTTTAAAGCAGTCGTAGAACTATTACTAATCTAAAAATCATTTACTCTAACTATCCTATGGAAACACAGGAAAAACAAATAAACGTGAATTAATGCATATTTTATTGTTGTAATAATTTTGAATGAAAAACATACCCATTTTGTTGGTACACAGTTTCTCTGAACAATCAAATTTTGTTTTCAAATTAAATATAAATTATGTAAAAAAATGAAAGTTATCGATTATGATTAAAGATTATATAATATCTTTAATCATAATCGATAAATAGCTGTTACGTTGAACAAAATTATAAATGATGGGATAATTACTATAATTTATAAAACTATTAGAAAAATTGTTGTTGAAGATTTCTGTAACATGAGGACAAATCAGAATTAAATTTAAAATCTAGGACACAACAGAATTATATTATATACAGAGAGTAAAAATACCGTATTTTATTTTTTGGTGAATAAAACTTTGTATAAAACCTCGTATACATTTAAAAACAGATTTATTATCAACATTTATTCTACCCATTGAAATATAAAAGCAGATATTTGACTGTTTTTAAATTAAAAAAAACGTAGTAGATTTGGTATCACTAATCATCTTACCCTGTATTGTAGACGTGTTAACATGATTAAAACCTCCATTTGATAGATTTATTGGTGATATTAAAACATTTTTTTGCGACTATTGAATAATCCCTTTACTATAGATAAATGACACACAAGTAATGGGGTTCATTACTCACAGCCGTGGGTAATAATTCATTACTCAATGGGCTAGAACCAATCACAAGAGTTCATTTTCACTATTCAATAGTTATGGAGCAATCAAAGACGACTCAAAGTTCAAAAATATCGTGTATGCCATTACTCAATTTAAACTGTCATGCAAATATCAATATATGTCATGGACATCCAGATTTTTAAAAATTTTAAAATTACTATCGGGTTTTTCTTACTAATCTGCGCAAGTTTATTGTGAAAAAATGATTCAAGCGATGAGTAGTCGTAGAAAAATTATAGTAATCTACTCGCGTGTAATAGCTATTACCCACTCGTTGAATACATTACATAAAATACGTATAATGCAGTGATATTACACAATAATTGTATTTTACATCTTCGCATGTCTCTATATAAATATATTTGAAGTAACTTATATGTTGTATTTATAATAATCTTAATGAATTGGGTTTTTTCGAATAAAATATTAAAATATATTATTGAAGGAAAATTTTCATTAAACTAGTTATTTGTATGAACGTAGGTACATCAATAAAATGTTTTGACACATTATTTAGTAATTTGGTTAAGTTATCATACCGGTACCAGTTTTCAGTTCTTGGTTTGTTGATGACGAACTAGGAATTGACATTGACTTTCGCTTTGGACCATATTCAGTATTGGCTGACTGTTGTGACAACTCGTCTTTGGTTTCGATGTGATCAGTTTCCGCATTGTTTTCAGCAATTCCTTGAATCGATTTAGCGCAGTTTGACGTATGTGGTTAACATTTCAAACATTTCAAACATTTCAGCACCGAATCGCGGTTTCTATAGGTAACATCTTGATTTTTAGACAAGGCGAAAACCTCGCATTCGTATGAAACAAATTTCCCATACGATTTTTTGCATATTCACGTTCGGGACATGCCCCTGAATAAGGATCATGATTTAGCCTGACGAAAATCTGGTCCCAATTTTTTTAGACTAACTTTTTTTATATAAATTGCAAAAATTCCTTTTTTTGGCCCGAATGAATTTTTTTTAGGTTTTTTTAGAATCATTGTAAACAAAAAAGGTCTCTTGTCATTTTTTCGTAAAATTGACTGTTTCCGACTTATAAACAATTTAATGTTTGAAAAAACGCAAAAACGGTCATTTTCAAGGTTGAACAACAATATTAAAAAATACATTTTTTGAGTTCACCAAAATTTTTATATAATCATTGAACATCCATTAACAAAATCCTGAAGAGTAAGTGCAGATTATTTTATTCTAAAGCTTAAATTTTTAATTGTTAAATAGACGTTTTTGTGTTTTTTCAAACATTAAATTGTTTATAAGTCGGGAACGGTCAACTTTACGAAAAAATGACAAGAAACCTTTTTTGTTCAGAATGACCAAAACAACTTATAAAAAATTCATTCGGGTCAAAAAATTCTGTAAAAATTTTGCAATTTATATAAAAAAAGTTAATTCAAAAAAATTGGGACCAGATTTTCGTCCGGAAAACTCTTAATCCTTATTCAGGGGCATGTCCCGAACGTGAATATGCAAAAAAATCGTATGGGAATTTTTTTTCATACGAATGCGAGGTTTTCGCATTGTCTATTTAGTAGTAAGTAGTTAATACCTATATTTTTTATATTCCGACAACTGAGAGCGTGGCATCAAAAACAGACATACAGTGTGTATATACTAAATAAAAGGCAACAAAACGTATTTGAATAAAATCGAACAGTTGAAATACAATTTATGAAATATTATGTACAATCGCCGCAAACTTCACAAGGCTTGTTTTTTTCATAAAATTTTAAAATCTAGATCACCACCTTACCTCCTCAACAAGCTCTCTCTTTGAAATGATATTCATAACATTAATATTAGACGAAGAGCTATTCACACCATACCACAACACCGTAAGGAAATATTCAAAAGGTCATTCTCTTATTGCATTGCTGCTTGTATAAATAAGTTACCTTTTAATGGACTTACCCTTTCATGTGTAAGTTTTAAAAAGATACTTAAAAAATATTTAACGGGAAACCAGTAAAGTAAAATCTTACTTTTTCCTGTAACTTCTCTATCTTTTTATATTTTTGTTCCTTCCGTTATTTTTTTCCTCTCATTTCCTAGTCTCCTCTCTCCTTCAGCTCTAGTCTGCCTCTTTTTCGCTCTGCTTTGATGTATTTCTTTTTTTAATTTTCTTATGTATTATGTTTTTTCTAAATATGAATATAAAGCCACATTATATCTACTTATATTTTTCTACTTCTGACGTTATTTATAGGTGGTAGTGGAACAACAGTTTACTGGCTTCGACAGTAACCTGAACCACTCGCCTTTTATTTACCTCTAGAGTAAATGTAATAATTTATTTTTGTTAATTTTTTGAATTTGGGTAAATAATAAATGTTTTTTTATTATTATTATTCTGTGTAAAAATATTAATATCTGGTGTCACGGTAGCGCAGCAGGGTAAAGCATCCTATGTAGCGAGCACGATTGGTCACAATTTCTATCGTGCACTGGGTTCGATTTCCAACTCATACAGTGATAATGTCGGTGGGTCGTATATCAAATCAAGTCTTTTCCTTTAAAAATAACCCTGTGCGAGTGGGACCTAGTTATAACATGGGTATGGCTATACAGACGTCTTTTACGTGTATGTAATAATGATCAATTCAGAATCTCTTGATTTTCTCCTCCGTTTATATATTTTCAAATATCTGTGATCCGATTGTAAATATCAAGGATTGTCGAAGTTGTATATTTTTGTGGAAATCTTGAATCATCGGCTTTATCTCCATACTTTTTACTTGTTTTTAATTATTATCTGTTGAGGGCCTGTTAAGAGATATTCTTCTCCTTTTATATACTATTACCCCCGATAGAATCAAGCGGATTTTTCTTGTCTCATATCTTTGTAACAGAAGAATCTATTTCCATACAGTTTTCACCAAACGGTTTGGTATTTCCACAGAAAAGATTACAGGTATCTTTTAATTTCGACCGCGACTTTGATTTCTCCATATTGAAATGACCAAAAATGATCTGATCGCAATGAAGTTGAAAACGTACTTGTACTTTAGAACTCTAAACAGGAATACGGAGCCAAGGAATCATGACTAAAGCGTACTCTTGACGAATGAGGCCTTCATGTGACATTTTGTGACGCTTCGATAAACTCCTTGTTACCGACATAGTGTGTCTTTTAGTGTTTAGTATATGAGTCCTAGAGAGTTACTGACACTAAGGAACTGCTACCCTAAAGTTGATAAATTGATATCAGCGTAAAGACATTTCTTCTTAAAACATTAGATCGTATGGGGTTATTTTGCAAAATTCTTCCAAATGTGGGGTATTTGGAAGAGCCCATTTTTAATACAATGGATTCAAGCTTTGAAGTCCTCACACGAACATTTCTTAAGAATTTCTCTAGTTTCTTAAATGTATCAATATTATTCAGTATCATACTGGCTGTTGTTATAGGTTAGTGCCCATATAAATTGGTGAAAATTTTTAAAAGTTATTCCGGACTATAGCGAGGGAAAACGTTTGGTTATGTCGTAAATTCAATGGTGGAGTGTGGAAATTCAATCTCTAAAGTATCTCACTACAGTCAATATCATAATAGATCACCTTTAAAAATTTATTATTATTAAAAAGTTATTATTTGCGTCATTCAGGTTACTCATAGACATTTCAAGTAAATCGGTTTATGGAAAACTAATAGGTCACAAAAATAGATATGTAATAACTTTAATGTCAGGTATAATAAAATCAGAAATTACTTACACATTGGCATGTCTACACGATTGCCAAAACTAGTTTTTGTCACTAAATTTTGGTCTAGTTGACGGTTCATTGTTTAAAGGGTAGTTAGATGTATAATTAATATCTCAGGTGGAAAATGTCATTACGTCACATTTTTGCACATTTTATGACTAGCACCTAGCCCCTGATAAACATAACATAAAAACATAAACATACCACATATAGTAGACAACTCCCAAATCCAAAGCCAAGGCTGTATGTATTGGAAACGGTCAACTTTACGAAAAAATGACAAGAAACTTTAAGAGCAACTTATGCATTTGGAAAAACGCAAGCATACATCCATACCCATCGGTATTGTCAGTCTGGGGCTTGAACCCAGAGTACCATAGACATTCGACCAGCATATTCGCCACATAATACGCCTTAACCGACTGAGTTAACGTGCCAATAGGTCACTACTTGTGCCCGGCGCGCGCACGGCGTAAATTCAACCGCTTGCCACTTGCCAGTAGCACGTCGAACATCTGTTTTCTGAAACTCGCGGCTATACTTCACATTCTCACAACTACTCAAAATTAGGTTAGGTTAATAGCTATTTTAATTATAAACCAATAAATATAGTTGTGAAATACTCTATTTACTGGTGTAGGTACATAGCCATAGGTTAAAAATTTATGGATAACGTTTTTGGAACAGAAGGCTGGCCGACCTCAGAACTTTTACCGAATTTCTCAGCTACTCTTCTACACTAGAAATGTAATTCTCTGTATAGAAAATCGAGGACCGCAACAATATGCGACTACTTTACTTACTGAGGAAGAAATTTTGGAGATGATTTTACGAGATGGTTGTACGTTATAGCACAAGAGGTATGCACGATTTTTTAACTTGACGACTTCTTAGACATATTTAGATAACATTAATATTATTTAAAAATATTACTATTATTTTCAATAAGATACAATTTTGCCATGTATAGACCAACCTTTACAGCTGGTGTAGCGGAATGTGACAACATTCATGGCATAATTTAAACTATTTTCATTACGCGCCGCCACTTATTTCAAACAGTGCGCTGCTGTATGGCGCCACAGCACGTTCAGACTACGAGAACGTATTGGTTCGCTGTTCCCTGTTCGGCACACGTGACGTCACATCCATTCTCGCGCCTATTGCCTCGTTTTAAATTAATAGCTAGCGATTACAACTTTAATTATTATTAATTATATTTCACTATTTAAGGGCTGATATTTGGCATAGCCTGTTTTCCATATAAATAAACAATTTAATGAAGTAAAAAGAAGATATATAAATTGTCTATTACCAGGTAAGTGTACGACATTGAAATTAAGATTCTTTGTTTTCTTTTAGTCCGTTAATCACATATTAAAATTACGACCGTCATACTTCTAACACCCTGTAAAATTAATAATTCTTAACAAAGAGTTAGATGACTATTATTACCTACGACGATTTATACTTTCGGTACATTATACTGCGCTATGTGGAAGAAGAAACTAATGTAATATTTGACATTCTTGTAACAATCAACTATTTATGTAAAAAATAACTCAGCAATGGAGAAAAACCACATAACCACGTGAAGCTCAAATTCCATGAAAAGTCATACATATTAATTTTGTTTAGATTATTATTAAGAATAAATAATAAAAAAAGTTTACTGCTGTATAATACGATCATCAAATTGTAAACAACTTTTTTATTTTCTAATGTAATCCAAGGTAGTTTTTCATTTTAAATTTTAATGTAAAAATCTGATTTAAATTAAAATCAATATTGTAATGTAATCAATTATAAACACGCTATTATTTTTTACTGTAAGATTTAATACACCTATATATAAATAAATATTGATCAATAATAGTAAAATTAACGTTAATTTGGATCTCGGTTTGGATAGATCTTAAACTTTCCATTTTAATAGATTTACCATGTAAATTAAGTTACTCTGACCCTGATCTTCAACCAGAATATATATCTTCTAGCATCCAGAGTTGCCCAAAAGAGAACACTATTGAAAAAAAAAAACGCAGATATATTAACCATTCCCACCGATATTGCCATTTGTTGGAGCTGGGAACAGAACCCAGCAGAAAAAGACAGCGATTAACAATGTCTGATCACATAAAGGCAGGATTTGTTAGAACTGCGAGCTACTACAGTCAGTAGAACTCTGCGGAAGGCAGATTGTGCGCCAACACGCTTTATTACAATGTCTAATACATATACAAATGTTTAGTATACTAGGTAGAGTTAATGTATAGTATAAGTAGTAATGTTTGGCATACTAAACATTAAAATAAAAATCACATTTAAAAGGGAAAATTTACTAGTGGAATTTGCCCTAATGTTTATATAGGACAAACAGAAAGATATTTTAAGAAACGAATCTCGGAGCATAGGAAAAGATTTAAGAATAGAAAAGACGATCACACTTTTGTCAATCACCTTGATCATAAAAGATCAAATATAAATGGCCAAGTCAAAACGAATTCTTCACTACTGTTAAACCAATTTTAACTGTAGCTTAATAATTTTTTTAAATTACATCTTTCTATTTTACATTTTGTTATTTTTATGTGAATTTTGCAAACGTTTGGTTTATATAAATGTTTATTTTAATTTAATTTAGTTAAAATTATACCGATGATTATCATCTACGCCATGAGCAAAAGTAGAATAAGCCTCTTGAAAAAAGCAAAAGCATCTACCATCATTTCTGAATCTTTCAAGTATCATTGTGGGTCAAAACACTGGGAGTACTGAATGCGTTATTTATATACCTTAGTTGGGAAAGGAGGATAATGATGAATTGAATTGTCAATAGTGTCAAGCGGCATATGTCAGTGATAAGCCTTTGTAAAAATTATTTTGAGTTACACCTCTTCCAAATTTAAACGCACCGATCACGTGTATTTATTACTATTCTCCTTTCCCGGCTAAAGTATAGTGCTTAAATATGACGAAAAGTAGTTTAGGTTAGATTTAGTTTAATTTTCAGTATTGATAAGATATTCTTTGTAAGCACTGTCAGTATCAATTGTTATACTTACTTTAATATGCTAAATTTATTCAGTACATTTATATTGCCAGACTTTTCAAAACTACACCAACGTTTCGATTTATTTTTATGTTACGGATGATCTTCCTATTAAACTAAGGCAGGTATTTATTGGTTTTAGCTACGGTTTTTGAAAAACTAAATTTAAGACAGAATAAAATAAATCATATGCTTCATATGCATCTTTACATTGATCAACTCTAGAAAAATAAATCTAGTTAAGTCTTCGTAAAGTAACTTTTTCAATGGTTTTATTATACTTGGAAATCTGTATGTATGCATGCATGTATGTATGTATGTATGTATGTATGTATGTATGTATGTATGTATGTATGTATGTATGTATGTATATACGTATATGTGTATGTCTTATGTATCAAATTTAGTGATTGAAATTTCACCCACTTTCCTTTATCCGATCGAGCTGAAATTTTGCACACAGCTTTGGTTCTGATGTCAAAAAGTGTTTTTTAGTTTTAACACTACAATTTTTAGTTTTTTGATCGCATAGTGTATATATTACTCATACGTTGTTACAACCTTTTATTCCAAGATATTCTAAGAAATGGCAAAAGCGATACGGACGCCTGCAGCGAAGGTTTCGGTACTATCTTATTCTTTTTCCGTCATTGTAAATCCAATTAAGACTAAAAAGTTAAAAATTAATAAATATAAAAAAGACTTTTTAAAATCAATAGTTTTATTTTAAAACGAAATTGCAATAAAAAGCACAAAATATATTTTTTTCAATTTTGTAAATAGAAAACCATTGGGCGCTCTGATTAGACGAAGTAATATTTTATGACCGCTCAATAGTTTTCTCTTTACAACGTTGAAAAAAAATATTTTCCACTTTTTAGTGCAATTTGGTTTTAAAATAATAAGATTTTTTAAATCTATTTAAAAATTGTTCATTGAAGACATTGCCATTATTTATGTTTTTGATGTATCATTAAAGAAATATTCAGACGATGGTGATGATTATCCTCGGGTAGTAGGTAATCAGCAGATTTATTTACCTCGATATCATATTTACCAAGTACTAAGTCTAAGATCGGTTATTTACATTTACTAATCTATTATGCTGTTGAAAATTCACAAAAATTTGAACAGAGATTATCATGACCATTATGGTTATTAACAAGATAATAAGCGTATTCAGGGTTATTGAAGTTACCTATAATAATAAACTGTCATTCTCCACTAATGAATTCAAGGTTTGACATTTCATCAAAATTTCATAAGTAATTTATATACTATGATTTGGTGGCACATACAAAAAGATGACATACGGATAGTTACGTCGTAAAGCAATCGTGCATATTAGGAATAGAGCAGTTGAGATTGAGTGGAAAGGCTGGATATAGATTATTGATGACACACTTCCATCTGTGGTACATTTATTTTGTTTAATCAAGTTCGCAATTTGTTGCGAATATATAAAAGTGACACCATTTACTGAATATATGTAAAAAAAAATAAGTTTTAAACATTTGTCAAAAATTTTAGAGCCCTAGCAGTCTAGGGATTATGTTTGCATAAAAAATGGACAGGTAAATACAGCAAATCAATCACATCAATTACAAATATTTTAGGTTTATATTTGAAAAATATTATCCTTGGAAGAATCACTTCAAATCTTTTTCCAAACAAAGGCTGACGTATTTCCCCAACAGTGTATCTTGTTTTTGTGTGAATAATGGATTTATACAATCAGATTATTTATTTACACTAAGATAAAAAATAAAAGTTCAAATTTTGATACTGCGGATTATTTATACTTATTTCATTACAAGCTATTAAGAAAATAGATAAATTAAACAAACACGTTTCACACACATTCAAACCATTCGTGTTCTCACTGACACTGCTGCAAAATAACTTTTTACATTCATATATGTGTAAAGCCACAGCGTGTCTTCTGTTTTATAAAAATGCACCTACTAATAACAGAAAAATGTTTATTCATGAATCACAACGATTCATAAACACTATTCTGGAAGCAATAAGTAAAAATAAGAACACTACTGCTAGAATCAATTAAATATTGGCAAAATAGTATAACATGTCTTGATATTTTAGACACTGTCATGGATTTGAAAAAAAAAATGTTAGCCTTTCAATCTCTCGTGCCCAATTTAGAAGTTTTTCATATATACGTACTTGTACATGCCATACGTCTACTTATTTTTTTCAGTTGAAAATTGGAAGCGCGTTCAGACATAAATTCTTTGGAGTTATTAAGTATTTCTGGAAAACGAAACAATTTTGTTTTGTCAACATTTATCGAGGTATTAAAATTAATCTGTAGGTAAATCTGGTACACTTACTTTTCCTGATGTTTATGTGATTTTTTTAATTGTCAATTTTCACTGAGTAGACGAATTTACTTCACATATAAAAATTGCAGCAGATTCAGTAAACATTAATGCAGATTAACGTATATAACAAACAGATTAAAAAATAGAACAAATTTTACATAAAAATGACTAATGATAACGTGTCATTGAAATGACAATGGCATTTCATTAGGTTATCACTAAGAGGGATTTTTAGTAGTTAAGGGTAAAATTTTCAAATTGCTATTTCCTGTGTGCAATATGAAATATGGCCTTTGTATAGCATAATTTCAATTTTTTATCCAGGTAAAGTTTGCCTAAATATTACAAAAAAGATTGTTATTGTAGTTCAATGCAAATCTTAATAATATATTATGATCTATGTAAATATATAAATAGCAAAGTAACTTTTACCTTGCTAGAAATTAATACTTTAAACTTATTACAAAATCTTAAAATAGACACTTTCTAGAATTACCAGTTATCTTCTGGCAAATAGTAGATTTTGCTGCATCATTTATAATAAACACAGAAAAATCATTTATGTATCATTTTGTTTGATGTTCCAATTCTCATTTTCTTGCATATTTAAATAAGAATTTAAATATTTATAACTGCGCTTATAGTAATATTATTTACCTATTTAATTTAATCAAATTTTATAACCAAACCATTTTTTTTAAATCGTCTTAGAAAAAACATATTGTAAAGAAATTCATTTCATAAAACTCTGAACTCAAATATCGAATAAAAAAAAGTCTGTATCTCTATGTGTATGTATGTGTGTAGATCATTTCTTATAAAAACGACAACTTCTGTTAAACTCAAAATTTCATTTCAAATTTATTATATATGTAAGATATGGTATACTCTCTATTGAAATTCGGTCATATCCGTCGTAAAGGGTGATCTCCGGAGACGTGCAAACTATCATGTTTTATAAAAACTCATAATTTTAGAGCAAACTGTTATTAAAGTTTCTGATAAGTTCACAAAACACGAAGAAGTACAGGATATGGAAAACATAATAACTATACAGTTTGCCTCTCAGGTAGGAACAAACTTGACGTAGATAGGGTAATTTATTAATTTTACTTTAAACGGGTATTAATGTATTTAAAAATGGTAATTAAATAGGTATTTGGAGTAAGCTGCTGCTGACTCCAACTTCTCCTTATACATATCTATTTCACATTCGTGAATAAAAAATTAGAAAAACCATCCCAGAAAAAATCTCTCATAAATACGTTTCATAACACTGAAACCGTGAATGAAAAGAAAATAATGTAGTAGTCGGTTTGCATAATGCTAGTGAGAATTCCAAAAATCATATTTTAAGGCAATTAGGTGATACCTAATTGTCTTAAAATATAATGATAAAATTAATAAAACGCAAAATATTTCTTGCCTCTCCTACGTTGACACTTGCTTTTATAATTTAAGTCAATTTATTAAGTAGAGTAAAATATATATATTTTTTGATATCATTAAAATAGTGATATAAGTACAGAAATATAACGAGCGAGCATAGTTATGCAGTTGGTTAGAGTGTGTTATGTAACAAAACGTATTTAGTCTACTATTTTTTCTGGGTTCGATTCCCAGCTTGGACAGATCGCCGGAGAGATTGGTTGTGTGTCTACGTTTTTTCAAAAGTATAACCCTTTTCCTGACAGCTATGACTTTGGATTTGGAGGTATTTTAATTTTAAGTGGTAACTTTTTTTATATGAAAAATACAAATTTTCTATAGCAAAATATACAAGAGTATATGAATAAATCGCGCTATAGTGCAGTGGGCAATGACGCGTTATGTGGCGACACGTGACTAGTCTATTGTCTCTCTCTCCTGGGTTCAATCTCCAGCTTCCCAGATGACAATGTCGGAGAGAGTGGTTGTTGTCCACATCTTTCCAATAATGTACTTCTGTTCCGAAGAACTCTTTGTTGGACTTTGGGATTATCTAATTTATATCGTGTTTTTTTTTTGTTCAAAAAGTGCCTATTTTATAGCAAAATAATGTGAAACTAACAGGTAAATCTTACTACAGGACAAAGTAAATGTATCAACATATTTGAAGCCGATCAACGTTTCGAAATCTTTGCATCATCTTCAGACATATTTCCATAAAAGCATAAAACGTCAACTAATTAGTTTAATCTAACATCAACACATCTGTAGCGTGAGATGTTGCTTTTATGTCTTTTTAAGCTTTTCAGACAGTTAAAAAATAAAAAAAAGTGGTGCAATAATTTGTATAGAATTCTGCAATATCAGAGAGTCATTTTTGTCAAGGAGGTATTCACCGTCGGCAACGTCCAATCGCAACTTTTACTAATTTGTTATTGTTACTGTGACTTTTCGCATATCACATATTAGGTACCTACATTTGAAAAGAGGCTAAAAAATGATTAGGTTTATATTCATAATTCCTGTAGTAAATTAAAATGATTCGTGGTATGAATAAGTAATACGAAATAATTAATTAAAAATGTTTCATTTCATTATTAATAAATTAATAATTTGAATTCAGTTGTTAGTCTACGTTTTAAATAAACTGAAAATTCTTATTTATTATTGTGAATTATCTATACACTTACTTATTTTCTGTAATAGCTTTTTTTTTCAATTTTTTCGTGTATACAAAAGTAATTTAAAAAATGTAACTAATAAATCTTCCTGCCGCAAGGGCAGATATGCAGAAAGTTACATTTTCCTGCCCAAAATAAGTGGGAAGAAATCTTTTTATTTTTAGGTTTTTTTAATTTGTGATACGAGTTTATGAATTACACGTGGTAATCTATCAGAAAAGGTGCCGATTTATATTTAACTGAGAACTATAACAAAAATATGCAGAATTGTTTAGTAATTTACCGATACAAAAATACAAATTATTATGAATTAACCTACTTTCTCGTACTAAAAATTGGAAAGTTATTTATAAATGACGCCTTTTATAGTAAATTCCAAACCTGATATTTTTTAAATTTAAATCTAGAAAATTAAATATTACGTGAAACACAAAAAACAACTAGAAATATGTACATTTTTATTTAAAAAATTTGTTATCGATTTATTGTAAATGTGTTTATTACCCGATAATACATCATTAAGTATTTATAACTATGAAATTGGACAAAACACTAATTACTATTAAATACTTTTTAACATGCTATTTTTTTATTATTTTTTAAATGATTTTAAATGATATGAAACAAAGTAATGTTTTCTAGACTATAAGCGCCCTTGTTCAAATATTTAGGAGTATGTTTTATTTGTAGATATATATTCTTATAAACAAAAATGGAATACAATATTTGCCAAAGGAAATTTACTTGATTAATCGATTTTTATTTATTTTAAACATGCACTAAAATGAGTCAACACTCATTAACACGCATAAAATATTATTGTTAAATTTATATTCTCATAATTTTAAATATAATTAAAGGTATAAAAAATATTGTAAAATAATAATATGAACAACAATATAATATATTATATTATATACATATTTGTAGATGATAAATATTCACGCGAATGAAAACATTCCCAGTTTTAACCAGAGATTCAAGCAGGAAGTAAGGACATCGCAGTGGTAACTTACTTGAAACTGTTAGAGGTTTAAGCGCCGTGTCCGCTAAGGCAACAAGTTAAGATTCCTGAAATCACCGCCGCCGTCCTGGAGATCGACTTTTGGTGAACTTCGTATCGTACAAGTCTCTGGAGCAAGTCACTGCTGAAAAATCACTGACACCTATGTTTACCGCGTTTGAATTTTTGAAACCCAGTTTGCGAATTAAATTTGTTTCAGTTGAGGAAAACAATAATTAAAAATGAGGAAACTGAAGAGCCGGTTGTAACTGGTTACTCTCGCGACAAAGTTTACCACATGCATACACTACGTCGAAGAGCTCAGTGGATACTGACGACAAAACCACTGGAGTGGTGGCTGAGGTGGACTGCAGATGCCTTTTCCTAGGACCAGCTTTTACAGAGAAGGTTCACGTGCTTTTGGAGCGATTCTCTTAATGACGCTCACACCGTCAGTTTTGATACGGTACGTCACTACTTTGATAAAATATCTTGATTTATGATACCTACTTTTATTTCCATTTTGTTGAGCATATCACTCCACTCGTACACTTACATTCAGTCACCTTTTCATGCTACAATTGTTGAGATTTTTAACTACTATCTGTCAGAAATTAATCTAAAGAAGATTATTTCAGTTCCGTTCTTTATCCTTTTACTTCCACATCCACGTAGTGTAGTGGAAGAAATAATAAAGGCAAAAAAAAATTTTTTTTTTGTTCAGATATACTTAAAATGTGATGAAATCTTGAGCTTTTGTTCGAGAAAAAAATCTGTCTGTCGGTCTGTCGATCAATCTGTCTGTAATTTTTTTGTACACACGATTACTCTGGAACGGTTTAAGATATTAATTTTAAATTTGGTGCATCTGTGTATTATAACGAGATCTGGAACTAGATTATATTTTGATCTTATTTCGTTGAAGAGTGGGGAGTAAATGGGAGTAAATATAGTAAATCAAGCAAGTAAAAGTCCATAAAATACAGATTTGGTGTATGTCCGAATAGCCTAGTTGTCAAAATTTTTTTTGGCATTATCCAACATCCCTGCCACCCCCATTATAACCCCCACTATTAAGGAGGGTAAAAACATAAAATTTTAATTGAGTGTGTACAAGAACCAAAGGCCTTAAAATTATTTTGGCATCAGACGCCCCCACTACTACTCCCTTTAATAATGGGGTTGGGGTGTTAGTGGGGGACATGATAGGAAATCTGTAAGTGGACGTAGTGATTCTTTAGGCAGCGATTTTAAACACTGTAATATGTAAAAATGATACACTTCTGGACGCTAGTACTGTAAACGCCACGGATCTTGGCGAGCAAGGGGGGAATCTGTATGTAGAGAGTGGTATAGGCCCAGCGCACGCACCGCTATCATGATTGGGTTGCACCGAGGAGATTGAATAAATAAGGAGTCGCCATAAGAAGCAGAATGTTGCAGCACATTCCTCATTTTAGTATGATAGAAACGTCAACAAAACGCGACATGTATCTTGGTTTAATATTATTATAAAATAAATGTTTTTGATAGAAAATGTGTTTTTCGCCATAGCATATGATTTCGTGCCCACCACGTAGCTGTACAAATCAAAGTAGTATCGATAAGAAGAAATGTTTTGGAATCATTTTTTATAGGTTAAAACAGGTCTGTACTCAAAAGTTGTGTTGAAATTATTTTCTATTTATTTTAGATTGCATTTTAGATTATATTATATTATATTTACTTGAAATGTGAAACAATCATCTCATTCATTGCTCTACTGGCTTATTGATATGCGGTAATGTCAATGTGTAAAGTCAACTAACTTGTATCTCCTCAAATGCTGTAGAAACTTTTTTTTTAAATCAGGACCTGGCGAGCCGTTCATGACAGTATGATCACAGCCACGCCTTCTGCGGCCGTCTCTCATTGTAGGATATAAGCTTTATGGCTACTCCTTATTTATATTCTACCTCCATGGGTTGTACTAGTTTCTCTACAGTCCCCGCCGCTTGCCAAAATCCGTGGCGATTACAGTACACTGTCGAGCTTAAATATTTTTTATTCGAATTATTATTAGTTCTTAATTAAAAAAAAATTATTAGACAATTCCATGATAACAACAAAATACAAACAGCTTATGTTTAGGTTTTTGCATGATAGAAATTTCAACAATTTGACCTTGATGCATTTGTTTTAAATCCAACGTTAAAATTTATTTAGCAAAAGTTACAATCGGGCGTAGCCGACTGGGAATACCGAACACAATTCACATACACTGGATGCCTTTGAGATTATGCACATACACCAAATAAGCTATTGGACAATTGAAGTGGACACTCAGAAATTTTACCGAAATTCGATATTGGACATTTTCGTTGAAAATGGTGTAATTTCTAAGCGTTTATATTTGTTTTAATGAAAATTGATATTAAATAAGATGACCGAGTACTTCCTGGAAACTGTAGCATTTCTCTTTACAGGGTGAATATTTGGCCCCTTATAAAGTATATACATTACGATATATATCTGATGAATGAAAATGCATATAAATTATTTTTATTTCATCTTATAATCCCCTAATCAGTTCTGTCGAACTTTCGCCTTAGCGTTCATAAGAGGGGAGCTTCAATTGAGTTTTTGAGAATCGACAAAAATCGGCCAAAATTGATTTAAATTGATTGTAAGTTAAGGAATTTGCTTTTGTATAACCTCTCATACTAATTATGAAGTAAATTTTGGTGCGAATATTTTAATCGGGAAAGGAGCAAATTGAACTGTCAATGGTGTCAAGCGGCGCATGTCATTGAGCGACATTTAATAAGCCTTTGTAAAAATTATTTTAAATTACACGCCCTCCAAAAAACGTCTATAGGCGTCTGAAAATAAGGAGTACGCCACCTGGTGGTCTATAGTCAAACTAATTATGGGCTTTTCTCTCATTGTCTAGTGTACGATGATATCAGCAATAAGTAAATGATAAACTGAGATGCTAAGTTATCAAAAATATGATAGCGTTTAAAGGGGCTACAATTTGCTGGAGCCAACCTAGTCGGTATCCTTTGTAGATTGTAGGGACAACTCGTGAAAGTTCAGTTGGCACGGCAATGTTCAAAGCATACCCTCTTTGATGTAGATACCTTTAACCAGGTATTGATAGGAAAAAAAGCTGGTGCAAATAACCGTGGCCCAAGTAGCAATAATAATGTCCTAGACAATCACACATTGTAAGTGAAATTTTTGAAATAAGTAAATATATGTAATTCCAGTATATTTAAAAGTAATATACCGTGTGTGTAGTCGCGGGCTAGGCATGGGGAGAAGAATTACAACATCGCGCGTGCCAGCTGGCTGCAATGAAATAACAGAGCTGGAATGCTCCACCAACGGACGAATTTACGGCTGCCGGTGTAGTCAAATCTCTCGCGCTACGTGAATGTACATGCCTAATGGGAAATTACACGCACGGTATACTATTGCACCATGCACTATTATGTTTTACCCCTGAATGTTTCTATTTCATATTTTACAAAATACTGTAGAGAGAAGAAAGAATTAATAAATATCTTTTCAGTTATATTCAATGTACCACTAATTTCATGGGTATTTGAATCTGCGACACTTGTTTGTAAACATAGGACATACGCATTTGTTAAGTTTTGTGTTGAATATGGGTTGTACCACACAAAATAATATGTCCTGTATTTAAAACATATTCCCCTTCATACACACACTTAGAATTTTTACATTTTTAATGCTTCACAAATGTTCCATACATTGCAATATGCTTAACCTAAATGAAACTCGTTTCCTGAAAAAAAAAAGTGATTTAAACTACAACTGTACATAAATTTAAAGAAATATTTAAGTTTACTAATATTTAACTAGCCAGACACCGTTTACGTCGAGAAAACTGTACTTTTCAAGGGAAAAACTAGATAACCTAAAAAAATATGAATTTTGCTGAATAATGCCATTCACATCTTGCAAATCACTTACAACAAAATCTTGCAAACCTTTAGGTCATATATTATTAATGTTATTATTTTTAACGCCAAAAATAACAATAAACAGAAAAAATTCAATATAAGTATTCGCCACATAAACAAACAAAAAGCCTATAATTAGTTCTCCACTTTGGCGCTGGTATCTTAAATTCAGACGCCTATAGGATCTGTTGCACGTATTGACCATGTTAATTTATTACTATCCTCCTTTCTCGGCTAAGGTATAGTGTTATACTTCATATTTGATAACTAAGTATATTTTTTACAGCGCTGAATATAGTAATATTCACGATAATTTAAGACCGCGACGCGGGGGGGGGCCCACTTCGTAGCAATGATGGCCATTAGGTAATGTTTTTATTATTTTTAATGTATGATCGCAACTTTGTTTGTTAATAATGATATTATTACAGCAAGAAGATAGGAAGATTAAATAATAAAAATATCTAAGAAAATATACAGGGTGGCAATTAAAATAAACCAGTTATGGCAGTAAGAAGGATTCTTAGGATTCTTAGGGTAGGTCAAAATATTACAATTTGTTCCTTTAAATGCTCCTCAAAATTTCTGTCTTAAAAGCTACAAAGAAATGTTGATGCAAGTATGACACAGTATCTGACCTCGTAGTTTTCTTACAAATTCCGTAAGAAAGAAACTACTATAAACAGTCTCTTGCTTATACTCTTATTCACTCAACTGTAGTAAATTTTGATGTTTTTGACCTGCATTTGAGCTCGTGTATAGGTGGAGGGATTCGTGAAATATTTCCGCGAATGGACTTTTCTCGGTCAGAGTTCATAAATGTGTTACATCATTGAAACATATATGGTCTACTTATTCCCCTTAAACTCCTCAAATAGCGTGACGTCACAGAAAAGATCGCTTTGCGGAAATATTTCAAATATATCACAGTCATCAAACGAATTCCCCTTTACCTACAGAAGCAAGTGTGTGATATAAGAGATAGTGATAGTGATAGTGGCGTGTGCGCAATTCAGTCCCTTGAGGTAAAGCTTTTACCCCAAAAGTTCTGCGACTGGACCACAAGACATGTACCCCGCCGTTTTCGAGGGCGGGGAACACGATGGTGACAATATTTTCCGACCTACCCTCCAACCACTACCCCTAAACCGAAAAAACCACCCCCGTTTCCGATTTTCCGGTGCTAGGCAGTTTTTATCGGAAAATCTTATTAATGAAAGTTGTTCAGAATTATCCAAAAACCCAATATCCAATATTTCATCAAAATAAAAAAATTGGGAAATTTAAAAAATTGATAAATTTAAACAATATAAGTATAGTAATTACTTGACAACTCTCTGACAGCTCAGGTTTAATTTAAAACAAAATTGTCATGCATTTTTTAAACAAAAAGACCCATTTAAATGATATTTTTGGACTTGGGCAATATTTTAAACAAAATTTCAATGTTTATTGATTTTGATTAAACTTTGGATGTAAGTAGGGTTTTTGGACAATTCTAAACAACTTCAGTTAATAAAATTTTTCTGAAATTGATCGGCAATGTCTACATTTTCGGCGCGATTTCAGATCGAAAAATGCACAATTCCAGTATTTTAGTCCGTTGCTAAGAAACTATCACAAAACAGACCGGAAAAAATCCGTTGCCAAGCAACGATCATCAAAACCGTACGGGAATGTTACTTTCCCGGCCTAGGCCGGGAAAGTAACATTCCCGTACGGTTTTTTATGTATATTTTAGACAATAAATAAATACACGCAGACAAACCAACTCACATTAAAATTGCATTTATTAGTAAGCAGTTTGATTGTAATGAAGAAATGTTATGCATTAATACAAATTCCTTAATTTATAATAATATTGATTTCGATTTCAGAAAAAAAAGTATGTGTACTTCGGTGTGAAAGCACATTCCCGAACTTCGATGCTTGTTGGCCTCGGCTAGCGCATCGTCGTCCGGGAATGTATTGCTTTCACACCTAAATACACAATATACTATTTTCGATAAAAAATTACCTAGAACCGGAAAATCTGAAATAAGGGTGGTTTTTCCGGTTTAGGCGTAGTGGTTGGAGGGTAGGTCAGAAAATATTTTCACCATCGTGTTCCCCGCCCTCGAAAACGAGGGGGAAGATGTCTTGCGGTCCAGTCGCAGAACTTTTGAGCTTTTTGCCTTTTTTCTGGTTTACCTCAAGGGACTAATTTATGTGGGCAAATAGTGTTATGTTTGGATCATGGTGTTAAGCCTGTGAAATAGTAACTGCATTATCTGAATCTAACTACTGTAATACTTATTTGACGCCATCAAAATTGCTATAACAGTACAATATTGATTCCATCCGTTTGTGAATTTTGTGAAATAACCCTGTATGATCTGGTGCTTTAAGAAAAACTTCCTTTACACTAGATATCGATTTATTAACATTAAGGTAGCTATTAGCTGTTTTATGTAGCGTCTATGCTATACATTTTATTTTTATGTAGCACGTTCTGGTATTTTTCCTTCAAAATTTTTCCAGCAGCTTTCATACTAAAAGTCAAACAAATAGCACAACTTTTTCTCACCATAATTCACGTAAAGAGTGGCCGTTCAAAAAATGCATAACTTGTTTAACGAGGTTCATCAACGCGTCACAAAATCTCTCATCTCATACATCATTGAAAGATTTTAATATTTATAAAACTGTAGAAATACCAAATTGTATATCAAAATTGTATCTAAATTAGTTCATCCGTTGTAAAGATAGAAGGTATATAAGAAACAAAGAGAAGCACACAAACTTACTATCTCTGAATAGTTGGAAATTAAACAAGTAGAAATGGCATATATAAAGCCGATGATTCTTTCTAACATATTGAACTTTGGCGGTCCTTGATTTTTAAAATTGGAACACATATATTCGAAAATATACAGGGGTCCCAAAGTTCCCATGTTCTATGGACATTTTTTTTTAGGATTTTAGGACATTTTATAAATGATTTTAGGACAAATTTTAGGACAAATACAATACTTTATTGAGAAAATGAACGATAAAATTGACATTGATAAACAAAAGAAAACTAAACAAAACAAAAATATTTCTAATGCATGAACTTTACAAAATTGCCATAAAAATTCAGGAATAACATCTATGCATTACTTTTTTTATGGCTACTCAAACTAAGAATTTCATTGTTTAGCTCTGCAATTTTTAGGTTGACTCTTTGAAAAGAGTAAAGTCCAACTGAGATCATAGCATTAGCATCCATCGTATCACTTTTGTTCAATGGCTTAACTGACATGGCCAATTTTAATTTGTCATTTCCGCTGGAAATCAGGTTTTCTGCAATTTTTAAATTGACTTTTTCTCTTTCAAGTTGTCTCTTCAAATCTGTTAATTGCTCGTCCACCTTTCGCTTTTTTGCAGACTGTTCCTTTCTTTTTTGGTTTTCCTGCTCCCGTTTCCTTTTTATTCTATTCTGTTCTTCCTCCGCATTCTTCTTATTTTCTAACTCGATTAAATATTTCTTCGACGAGTTCTTCGCGTATTCTAATAACTTCTTGATAATATTCACTTTATATATATACCGCATTGTAAATCCATTTGATCCTTCACAATTCTAAGCGCAATGATCGTATCTTCAGATAGAGAAGTTCTGGACTCTAACAAAGAGCGATTAATGCTGAAGCCTCTCTCAGGACCTGCGTTTTCATGACTCAGTGATAAACAACAACGCACCAACTGAACCAGCAGTTTATATTTCATTTCGCCCTGATCTCCCCTTGTTTCCAACACTTTGTTCCAAAATTCATCAATTCTTTTATAGGATTCTCCTTCTTTATACCAATCTTCTGGTATCTTTTCAGTCTGAAAAAGTAGCCATAAGACTTTTATCTTATCAGCTAAAGCATTGGGATTTCAATCATCGAATTTGAGGTCAAATGTATCCTTCAATTTACTTTTCAAGACAAGTCCAAACTTTTGTGCCAATCTGCTTATGGCGTTTTCACTGTCTTCATGCAGTCGAAATTCTGGGCTCAAATATTTCAGATCCTGCAAAACTGTGGAATTAAACGGCAACTTTTCAACCAGGTACTTGGCAGTCTCTCTGTAGCACTTTTTCATTTCTAGTCTTATACGATAACTGTCGGTGTCGTTTGACAATTTCGATATAGATAGTTTTGTGGCTGAGCCATAATCAATTTCAGTTGAAGTCTTATAGTTGTCTTCCTTATTGAAGTCTACTTTTATTGTCACAAAAATTTCTTTTCACTCTGCATTTTTCATCACAATAAAACAATCTCTTTGTCATGATCTTATTTAAAACCGTGGTAACAAGGTCCGTCATTTTTGTGTACAGAATGTGGATAAGCGGTTTGTCACACTGAAATTTGATTATGAAAGGCTCTAATAAACCAGCTGCATGAATGGCAAAATTTAAATAAACATGGGTATTCTTTGACTTTAGCACGTTGATAATTCTCTTATATCTATCAGTCTTCTCAAATGTTTTGGTAAAATTTGCTTGGTTTGGTAAAAATTTCAAAAAATACTGCTCCAAATTTGGGTATTGATCTACTATTCTGACTAGAACTCTCTTTAGATTAAGCCATCTGCTAGAGACATGGTGCAGCACATATGCGGCTTCAAGATCAGTTTCAAGTTCCGACAATCTATAATCTTCTTTTCGGGCACTACTATATTTGAAAAAAAAATGTCATTCACAAACTCGTTGAAATCAAAATTAAGTTGCTGCAATCCCTTTGTGAATGCTGTATGGGTAGGATGTAAGCAACACGTACCAATATTAAGAAACATTTTGTCATAATTTTGCTTCAGATTATTTTCGAGTTTCATTTGAAATGATAAATTAACATTCGGGCCATCCATTCCAATGTGAATCAAATATCCGATGTCTAGGTGAAGAACTTCAATAAATTTTAAAAAATGCTTCTTCAGATCATCACTGGAACAAATCAAATCAAAGATATTTATTAATGTTTAAAGACATGAATGCGCCTCAGCTGGGTTCAGTCTAGAGCCGATCACCCTACCGCGGCGTGCAACGTCGCGGTAGGTAGGTGATCGGGTGGAGGGGTTTAGCTTCGGCTGTAACAACAGATGAAATTGGGGCATTAGGGCTCCTATTTAACATATATAAAAAACTTAAACCTAACAATTTCGTTGAACAATAATCCGGGAAGATCTTAAAATACTTAGAAATAGCTAGAACTACGAAGAAACAATTCTATTTTTAACACACGCGCACTGTCGCACGCGCTCTAAATTTATGAAGAAAATCTTGTTGTCCATACGGGAAAAACTTTCAGTGGAACAATGTCCTACAAATAGGAAGTCACAGTAAACATTCTCTATTCTTGAGCGTGTTTTGGAATAGTACTGGATGTACCCATCAAACTGCTTTTTCACCTAAAATGAAATCGGTGACTTCATTTTAAAACCCACACCTTTCAATCAAACCCACCTGCTTGGTTGTTGTTTCATCAAATTTAAAGGAAAATGGCGTATTGGCTATATCCTCCTTCAACTTGTCTTTAAAGTATTCGGCTATTCCATACTGAATCAGATATTTACACTTGGTTTCACTCATTAAATAGCATTTTGCTATTTCTGAATCTGAGAACATTATACGAAATACGGTGTTGTTTCCATTGTTGCTGGCAAACGAGAAGTTTGACTGAACGCATTTTAGGGCCCAAACCACTTACGAGGTCAGGATTTTTTCTTCTTGAGTGAAAATTGTTTTAACTTTATTGTTAACACTTAAAACTCTGCTGCCACCTCAGCTGTAGTAAATGTGGCCTGATTTGTTTTTCCGGAAACTAAATCACAATTTAACTGGTGTTTTTTAGAATTAGAGTGGCTTTTAATTTACGCTTCACCCTCGAATCAATCTGGAACGTTTTATTACAAAATTTGCACTTTGCATAGTCTTCTGTTGGTCCTGAAGCCCTCCTACTGTTGTTTATTATATTTTATGGTTCGTTTCAGCATTTATATATACTCAATTTATAAACTTTGACGTTGCCGTTCGACGTTCCCGTTCCCGTTCGACGTTCGACGTTCACAAAATTGGTCCATTTATAAACTTTGACGTTCGTCGTTTGCACGTTGGTATTTTTTACACAAAATGTCAAACTGAAAGATTGTATTTGTGATACATTTTTTGCATAAATTTACTTTATTTTTGAATATCTGTGTGTTTAATTTAAACTGAATATTCTGCTCACGCAAGCATCCAATATTTTATCATTATGAACTTGATAATGATAATTTGTAAAAAATTCTTGCAAAAATGTGATTTAAAACAAACAAAAGCATATCTAAAAATGGTCGTTTGATTTTGGAATCGCTGTGGCTCTTCTATGAAAAGAATAAAATTTGAACAATTGAAGGATATCTAATTGCTCCATCTTACTTTCTTGGCTTGGAATAGTTTGCATAAAACGGCATTTTATTAAAATATTCCCACTGAGTTTCAGGGGCTTCTACATAAAGGCTTCTATTTTCGCTTTCGCCCTCACAAATCTGTCTCTTATTTTTTTTCACAGACACAGACTAATCCACTAAAGAGTTCTCTATTACTATAGGAAAATATACAAAATTCCGAGGCACCTGGTAGGTTGAATGAATTATTTCTGCGATCTCTTATTCCCTATTGAATATTTCTAATTCATTCGTTTTATGAACACATTGTGTTTTTAGACGACTGACCGGTTGCATTGTCAATTTCTTAATATTTATGGACGTGTACTATCAAAATGCCCGTGTGGAACACGGGTTCACTAAGGTAACTAAAAATAATGAATGAATAATGAATAACACCTCCTTTCCTATCTTAATTAAACAAAAACCAAACTATTCAAGTAATGACCATCTATGAATTATATAAATTTGGAAGTTCCGAAAAAAGTTGACTCAACGTTAGGTCGCCGTAATGGGACGGGCACTTTGAGTTTCCCAATTTTATTAATTTTCTTCAGGATTTCAGATTAATTCCTCTATTTGCAAAATTTCAAGTTCTAAGCAAGTCTGAAAGCACCCAAATAAATCATGAGAATAAACATAAAATTTCACATAAAAAGTGAGTAGCGACATATATGTATATCTTATTGTTTTGGCAATACATGCGTTTAAACGCGATAAATCAGCACGACGCCGCACTTTGCACACTTCCTGTGCTTATACTATAAAAGTTGAAAACTGAATTTTTTTTAGAAAACTTAATTCTCTACAATAACTTTCTTCTCTACAATGTTCTTATATCTCTTACCATATTGGTAGCGTCTTAATTTTAAGGTGGGTATAGCCTTCCATACATATAGATTGGCCGCTATATTGGAGCCGCCATTTTGAGTTTAGCAAAAAAGTTCCTATTCGAAGTTTCATAGCGAATATCTTAAAACAGGTTACTTTAACGAGAAAAATGGAATGAATTTTTTTTTAAAAAATTTTATTTATTTTTTTTATTTACTTTTTTCATTTATTGAAAATATCTCTGCAGAGATTAGATATTCGCTGTGAAACTTCGAATAGGATTGATTTTTACCTGTGCACTCCAAACTATTAGTACTATTACCCGCCCTCTGTTCGGATGCTGTTACCGTAAAATAATAGATGAGGATAAGCTACAAGATTAATAGGACATTTTTTATGCAGAATTTAACGACATTTTTTTTATTTTCTATACTTTTTTCTCTTTCGATGAACGGTTTACACCATAATAGTGAAAAACCAGTTTTAAGTCCCCGTTAGAGGTGGTTTTTTGCAAATTGGGGGGAACTTTTCGGGTAGATATCCGATATAGAAAAATAGATATTTCTAAAGTACGCATCTCAAAAATATTATTACTTTATAAATTATTTCTCCTATTCAGTGTTTTTTAATCTAATTTGCGTGTACTATGTAGATATATTCGGATTTACTCTGAAGCACTTAGGACTATATAGTTGACATGGAATTGAATGAAACTTTAACACTCATTCACGTGACAAAACGCTGGAGATCCCGCAACGGTAACGTTAAAAACATGAAATTTGTTCATCTCGGACCGACGGCAACTTTTGATCCTGTGGGAAACATCAACGCCAACTTAGGATATAAATAAAAATCAGTATTTTGCATGTTTCATCTTTGAATGGCGACGGAAACGCCCAACGGGAACAGAAAATGTTGGGCATCTCAAACTGACGGCAACTTTTGATCCAGTGAGAAACGATGTCAACGTCAATATTAATGACTTTCATTGATCAATTAAGTGATCCAACGACCTGTCAAAGTTTTTTTTCAATATGGCGTGGAGGGCAAATACGAGTTTATTTTTGTTAAATTCCGGAAACGTAGTCAAGACAACAGAAAAACACAAATGTTAAACGAATGAAAACGAATGTTTGCCCTCCGCGCCATGATGGAAGTCACGTGGTTTGGATTGCCTAATTGCATTATGTAACTAACATAACCTCAAATTTCAAGTTTTTTTAGTTTATTCTCATCTTTAATATTTGTATCCGCAATTTTAACTTGGGGCCATACTGGCTCCAAACGAATATTTAAAAAGCGAGTCTGTTCCTATGTTTGTGCGACATAATGTATTACTTAATGTCTTGCATTTTTTTACTTTTAAAATACAGTATATCTTTATACGTTAATGTCTGTTATTTCATCAGATATATAATAAGAGTGTATTATATACATGGTTATTTTTAACAAAAGCGTTCAATTATACCAAGCGTATTATTTTACTATGTCCAATTGACTTATGTGTCCAATTGTCGCTCGTCCAATTCACCGCGTCTAATTTTTGCGCAACTAATTTCCTGCGGCCGATTGACGTAAGAACTATGTGCCCTTTCCATTTTACTTACTTGAGCATCTCTTAAAAATCACATGTCTTTGTTTTCAGATGCAAGACCAAAAATAATCGTGAGAAGATCGACAGCCTTCCGATGAGATTCGACAACTTAAACGATCAGCGCGTCGAAATGATCAGTATAGTAATCAGTTTCATCCCCTTCCATTGAAATCTTTCCACCAGTTCTAAAATAAAACGCTCCTACTGGCGAGATTGTTTAATAGTTTTTTTGAGGATCATTCTCATGTAGATGTGTTTTCATCGAAAACGTTTTCAGCAGAAATGCTTTTTAATTTTAAAACACGTTGCTTTTCTTCGATACTCTTTGTACTGTAAGCATTCTCATCGTATATCTGTCACTGCAGGCGCTCTTTGATTAAAATGTTTACAAATGAATTTCATCTACACGGTGTGAACTGAGCTGAATAAATGATACAAAGACGTTTTCTTCGTCTTTCTAATTAAGCATCTTTCGTCAAATAAGGAGAGAAAATGAAACAACGTCTTTTCGAAAATCAATCGATAACTTGTGGGCTCCGTGCCTACAAATATATCTTCTTGTACTCTTGACCAGTCTAAAAAACAATTATTTTTCACAGTTTATTTTCATTTGGATTGCACAGATTAACTAAATGTCCCAACTGCCATGAAAAGAGCGAATGAATTCAGCAGCCGAATAAGAATTAACTCAAGATGATCCGATCCCATCAACGGATAAAACTAGACAGGATTTTAGTGGAATAGATCCACAGGAAAAACTACTTTAAAAAACATCTCAAGAGCTGTTCCAAATGAGTGACGTGGAAACATATTCAAATAACAAAATGCATGTTTGCAAGAAAAAATAGGAAAAGCTAAAAAATTGTTTGTAAAAATTTTTACTATACATGCATATTGTAGAGGAAATTTTCTGTAAAACCAGCAGTTTGGGAGATATTCGCTGTGACCGGTTTCTGGCTGCACGCTCCAAATTACTTTCAACTTTGAACGCTAGCAAGAGTTGGGTGGGGATTAAATGAAAGGTCAATAGAGGGTTTTTTGTGTAGAGTTTAATGACAATTACTTTCTTTCCTATAGTTCTTTTTCGTCCGAATGGCGGTTAGTAAGAAAAATGCAAAAAACCTATTATGAAAAAATGCAAAAAACATCGCTGTAGATGTTTCATCCACAGGTAGGAACTTTTCGAATCATTATTCCTGCTCCTAGAGTTCTTAAAGAGAGATAGTTCTTATCCAAAATATAAACTCTTTATAAATTATTTCTTCTTAAAATTCTAATTTATATGGATTATCTGCATACAATTCGTTTCTTGAATGTACATCTTTCGTCCAGACTCTGGTTATGGATGATAGCTCAGTAAAAGATGTATACTACTTAACTGATATATGAACTGTAATAGAATTGATAGACGATTTTGCTTTTGTATACGACTTTTATTGAATTAATTTAATATCTCTCCATGTTTAATAATGTAAATTGCTGCTATGGAAACATCACCCCGAGAACATACAGATAGTTTCTATATTGCTGTCGAAGAATTCGGGCGCTAATTCTACATGAGGAAATACGAAAAAGTTTCTTAAGGCCACAGTTCCTCGGTGAGAAGGATGAAAGAGGGATTTTTATTTATTATCTCAGTAATCCATTAAGATAGGTTTATGAGACATGGCATAAGAGTTTATATTAATAGGTGCTATTAATTTTATAGTATTGACTAGAAAAAACGGTAACTATAGGCATTTGAAACTGAAGAGGGCTATATATTATTTCTTATTCTTTGGGTTTTTGGACAAATTAGTACTGGAAGGTGATTCCTCGAAGAATAATACTATATAATACTATTCGTAATTTGTCATGAAATCAACCATATCCCAGATTGTACGAAATTAGCATAGTTAATAATCGCCATAAGTATGAAAAGAAATGTTATCTCTCTGTCTGCCTGTCAGCCTGTTAGTATGAACGTTAATCTAGAGAACTGCTGAACCGATTTTATGCAGATTTCATCATTCTATACCATATTCTTTGAAAAAGAGTTAGGTTTATAAAAGTTTACATCGTTTTTAGGGGACTGAGCACAAACTTGCAGCAAGTTGGTGAAAAATTGCTGCTTTTGCTATCTCGAGTTAGATCCAAACAGAATAGTTTTATGTTGGCTCCTAATAAATAAACACCATATGTTAGCTGCAGTGAATTCCTATACGGCTGTCACAGAGGTCGTTAGAGAAGTGCTTCTCGAGATGTTATTTCCCATATTTCGTCTGGGTCCCATGCGCCACAGACGAGAAAAAAATTATTGAAATTTCTAGATCCGCGCTTGTATTCTTATCTTATCATACAAAATTAGCTGCTGAAGTTCTCGTTATTTAGATATATTCTGAATATGGGGATGCGTTTAAACCTGTATACATTATTCTAAACAGTGTGAACACATTCGTCATTATATTATCACCATTTATAGTCGCAATAGTTTACGTTGTCTTTTGTTGTTAAAACCTAGTTACCTAAGAGAGAAATAATAAAAAATCGTCGGCTTTTCTTTTCACGCTGTGCTGATACACACTAGAATCTTGTTGATGTAGATAGATTTAAAATCGGATGATTTAGCTTCAAGTGTTTTTGGTGGACTGAAACTTACATCTGATCTTTCAGAAACTCGATATCCCCCAAAATAACGTAACTGCTTTTATCTTCTAACTGACCTAACTTTAATAATGCGGTACGCAATTCAAACAACACGACAGCAAAATAATCAGTAAAAACTATAAAATACTGTTCATTACTAAATCCAAAGAAAAAATAAGCAAATAATCCATTTTCAATAGATTTTGCGCTATCTGTGATAGACATGCCATATAAAATACTTTTCAGCTGTATAAACTGTAGATCTGAGTTATCCACTGATTTGATATAAAATGGATTAAGTCGATTAAAGCAGAGATATACACGAAATATCTTTATTTGCACGTAATAGGTAAGTGCAACAAAATATTTTTAGAACTAAACTGAGGATTAATCCATTTAGACATATTTCGCGGCTTGATTTATTTTATTTATTAATACCTGAGAGATAAATGTAATTAATACATAAGAAAATAAATCTTTGTACACAGATTAGCTTGTATTAATAGGGGCAATATCCAGGGTAGACAGGTTTATTGATCTATCTATCAAGTTGATATATGGATATTTTATTAATGCACAAAATATTTGACAATACAATATGTTTTCAACAGAACAAATGCTTTAGATTTCGGAGTGAAAATTGCTGCAGTCGTACGTTGTCAACTGCGCTTACTTATTGGTCCAACGCATTACTCTGATAAAACAGTTTATTTGAATTACCGTGTTTCTTCGTCCTTATATATGTTTAAAATTTATGACATTAAATTTTTATGTGCTTAATGAAAAATAAAAAAATTACTACGAATGTGAATCACATAATATTAAGATCAGAAGTGAAGGCAACTATACAAAAACTAAAAACTAGCAAAGCAACTAAAGTCTGCAAAGAAGAGGTACTTAAATTGGCGAGATACTTCACAGAATATGCCAAAAATAATTGGGAAATATAAATTTGGCCCCACGAGTGGAGAAACTCAATATTCCTACCGTCGGCGTCGCGTCGGAAATGATAGATATTTGGCATAGCTACAGATTTCTGACATTGATACCACACGCCAATAAAATAATTCTGTACATTCTTCAATAAAAACACCGTCTATTTAGGCCGATATCTCCTAAGCAGTAGAATTTGTTAATGAATATGATGCAGGTGAATAAATAATAAGTTTATAACATCTTATCGAAAAGAGAAGGAATAAACGTGAGTGTGTATCTTTGTTTCGTAGACTACCGTAAGGTCCTTGATTACGTAGAATGGGACAAATGGTGAACGGTACTATTAATTGGAGATAAGAACACTCAAACACTTGGTCTTCATTACTCGTCAACTATAGATAACGACAGGCAAGTACGTACAGCGGACCGGGTAATAAATGGGTAACCGACCGCAGGTCGTGTCCGTGTAGAAGAACACACTACCGGACGTCAAATTGACGCCAGTCGCGTTCTGCCCCATTCTTCCACTCCCAGTCGGATTCGAGATAAGATGCACTTCAATAGACGAGTAACGGATCAAGGCTACACTACCTCAGATCATGAACGACGCTCTCTCAAGACGTGATTTGAATTTTTCACTGATAATAGGGCCTTTACGTCTTTATATTATTTCGATTTTTTCATAAAAAAAATCCCTATCGAAGATTTCTCTCCGACGGGATTGAAATTTGACGTGATTTTGATCTGTTTATACAGTAATAAGTGGTCGGACGTCTTTTGATTTCTGCTATTTTCGCATAAAAAAATTCCTTATGGAAGATTTCTTTCTGACGGGATTGGATTTTGACGTCATCTGTATGTATTTACTTACTGATAATGGTCCCTGCACTTAAAGATTTCTGGAGAAATCGCACTAAAAAATCCCTATCAAGCTTCCGTAAGGCGACCAGAACACTGAGTATCAGACTTAAGGAATCATGAGATTCCGATTACTCAGTTGTTTAGGTCTTCCAAACGAAAACTCCAGGCATTGAGAGTAGCAACAAGTCCTTACATCAATAAAATGCAATTAGTTCAAAGAATACCATTTATTGATTAAGGCTAGGATTTTGCAGAGTGGGAGGAAAATATGCGTTTATTTTCGGTTTATTATAAATATTTAAAAAATAATAAATGATATAATCTTTTAAATAATTTCAGATACTTCCCATTGTTCTAAAGAATACAACCATATATAGTTTTTATCATTAATTTTGTATATAGTCAAATGCCATACTTTAATAATGAAATTGGGGACTATTTTCATTGACAAACTACGATATTTAAATATCACAGAAATTTATAATAAAAAATATATATAGTTGTATTCGTTAGAACAATAGCAAGTATTTAAAGCAGCTTTAAGATTATACTATGTGTAGTTTCTTAAATAATTACAATAAATCCAAAATAAACGCATATTTCCCTCTCACTCCGCAAAATCCTAGCCTTAAGTATCAAATAATACAGTGATTTTCAGCAAAATGATATAATGTGAAAGAATCTCGCCTCCCCAACTAAGGCAAATGACTTTTTAACCATATAAGTGAGAGAGCGTACGCTAATAATCAATTTGGTAGAAAAGAGTCACGCAACCTTCCCAGAATTAAATATACGCCTTTTTAAAAAATTATATGACTTTTGTAATATGGTAATTACGGCTAACTGAAAATAACATAAAAATATTTTACTAAAAAAAATTAGTTTCACTAGTGACTACCTAGCTTTAAAGTTCTCGTAACGTGAGATTTCACGTACTAAAACACATTCAAGAGGACTTACTTACTACATAAGTTCGATAGCGTTCTGTCAGTCCACAACTTACTTGCCCTTATGTAGGCGTTCAATATTGGAAAAATGACAGCGCCCACCTCTGAACGACTTTTGGGCAAAATTGAATTTTGACTTCTTTATGCACAAGGCGTTTTTCTCTATAACTTTATTATTTGGAGAGCAATGATATTGACTTTCCTACCTTTGCTTTGTATTGATCACCCAATGCACTCGTCCAAATTATGAGTAGCTGGGTGAATCTGGACTCGTTTTTTGCGAGAAACCGGCCTTGTGCATTTTCATTCATTTTTTGTCAATTTTTGCTTATAGGCCGAGGCCGATACGCCGCTTTTGCCAAATTCGTCGGTTTCGCCTTTCTGACACATTTCCTTGTTAAAATTTTATTGTTATTCTTTAGAACAAGGTATATAATGACTGTACCCCCATGGTCAATGTCTTTGGCGGAGGAACAATGTCCTTAAATAAAATTTTTGCCTAAGTCGAATTTTTATTTTGGTTTCGACTTAGGTCGAATCTGGAAGGTTCTGCAACATCCCCACCATTTAAATTCCTTTGTATAGTTACGCAATATGAAATGTCTGTTGCCCATATATTCGTACGTGTACGTACTTCGCTGTCATTATCTGTATAGCAAGAAAACTCTGTTTGGTGAAAATCGACAACAATAAATCCAACAAATGTTAAGTTTTCAAAGGCATCAGACAAGGCTGTGTTCTGTCACCAATCGCCTTAAATATTTACAGGTGATATGGGCAGGAAGACTGGCACGTTGAAGTAGTTATAGAATTAAAATTTCCAAATTGAGAATCAAAGATAATACCATAAAGATGAGCTCATACACCTGCACGACAATCCTCAAACCATAAGCTCTAAGTGATGTTTAAGGTGAGTGGTACCGTAAATGTAATTCGACAATTTCTTCTACATCTTGATAGGCCTCTAGAGACATCTTTATAGAATGGTACTAGGCTGTTGAAAACTAAAGAAGGAAAAAAAAATTTCTTGTGCGAAAATCAAAAAAAAAAATTCGTTAACTTCAATATTCTGGTATCAGTCTCTTTAAAAACCTAACAAAATATTTTTTCAATCAGTTCAAGGATGTCGGATAAATTGTCGAATTACGAAATCATTTTCTTAAGCTCGGCACCGCCACCCTTAAGGTTTTAATTATATCTACGTTGGAGTTGATAATACCGCCAAGTATGAATATGATATTCGACGGAGAATACAGATAACAAGATTGGTATCCTGCTAGTTGAACAATATTGGTGTAACAGAAACATCACGAAACGCACTAGATCCGGCTTGTCACCGCTACAGTTTTCTTTATATTACTTTCGCCTTTGAGATGGATGTGGAGGCACATAGAAGGCTAATATAACGTTACCGAAATGTGAGACTGGAGAGGTTAACTACCAATTTCTTGCTCTAACATATCTAGGAATATGTTGTCCAAAATGGTTCTAAAGTTCCAGCATTGTATTCTTCCGCATCATACCATCTTTTCCGACATCGGTCGGGGACAGAAAAATACAAAAATGTTTAATATTTTAGGAAAAACTAAACAGCGTAGATGGCGCCATTCGAAACCTTGGGTGAACGTTTCCAAGGAACTGATGGAAAAGAACTTTGGTGAGACGGACAACTAACAGCAGACAGCGGCAGGTGAAGTGATGCTGTCAAACAACGATGGCAAGGCAACTAGTATATTGCATGGGCCATAAAAACTTTGCGTAATTAAGCAGAACGTGATGAAGAAAGATTAAAGATTTCAATCAAATTTTCAACTCCCTCAATTTAGGAAATGTGTGAAAAGTAGTATTTGTTACGTTTAGAACTAAAAATTTATTAGAGTTTTGGAAAACTTCATATTTTAAGAATAATTTATTAAGGGTGAAAAAAAAACAACTTAATATGCTTAAATTATTTTCAGATAAAGCTAATAAACGGTCTAGTCGGTTGTATATGAAAAATGAATTGATACACTCATTTCCGTGTCCAGCCGGATATTCGCTAGCCAAGGTTCCGCTGCAGCTGAAGGGAGGTCGAGGTAGAATAAAATAAACTGTCACAATTACCTTACTTCTACCTACCTAGTAGGTTCATTAGGGAAGTAAGGTAAGTTATCCTTTTATATCCTGCACCTTGTCTGAAATACTTCTGCAACTAATTTCAGATCTCTAACTTTATGTGTAGGGAAAATATGGGGGTAATATCAAAATCGCTTTTCTCTGGAATTATGAGCATAGTCTACTAATAGAAAAACTACCATTGTATGGGATCAGAGGTGTTGCATGGAAATTGAAATTGAAATTAATACAATCCTACCTACAAACAACAAATAGGAAACAGTGTGTAATAGAACGAGACAATAACAAAGTTGTTAAATTTGGAAAGAAAACAATTAAAAGAGGAGTACCTCAAGGATATATGATAGGGCCACTATTATACATACTATACACAAACAACTTGCCTCTCATTATAGATCGATCGATTGTACAATTTGCTGATGATACTACACTAATTACTTCCACATCCAGTGGAAGTATACTAACGACAAAAAATTTTTAAAAAAATTTTATTGCTCAAATAGGCTTAGAATGTCATGAAACGTCGAGATTTTAAGTTTGAGGGAAAATAAATTTTCTGTCTGTCGGTCTGTCTGTCTAACTTTTTTTTGTGCGCACGTTTACTTTGGAACTGTTTGAGATATTGACTTGAAATTTGGTACACATATGTACTTTAATGAGATCTAGACCTAGATTATATTTTCATCTTGTTCCGTCGAAGGGTAAATCAAGCAGGTAAGAGTCTATAAAATTGGTATTTAGTATATACAAGAGAAACTAAGGTCTCAAAAAAAAATGGCATTAGCCACCTCCATTACCACCCCCACCCCATTATTAAAGGGGATGAAAAAAAATTTGTAATTTAGTGTGTGTACAAGAACCAGAAACCTCAAAATATTTTTTTACTTCATCCACCCCCACCACCACCATCACCACCTCCACCCCACTACCGATGTGGGGTACCGTTTTATGGGTTTTTGGGGTAGAGGATTTCAAATATTATATTATTAAAGTTCCATAAACAATTATTTCCACATACAAAATTTCTTCGTTGTGAGTGACTAGGATAGAAAATCTGGATGTGGAAGTAGTGATTCCTTGGGCAGCGGTTCTTTTAGTGAAGTTCCTGACATCGATATTAAAAAAGAAATGACATAGCTATATTAATCAATGGTTTACAGATAATAACTTCATCTAAATCTAAATAAGACCCAAATGACAAAATTCGCATACTTGCGTCAACAAGACGAAACCATACTTACTTATGACAATAATATCATAAAAATTAGCAGCTCCATAAAATTTCTTGGAGTAAATTTGGATTGTAGACTAGACTGGAAATTTCACATTGATGACCTAGCTCGGAATATGGCACAATACTGTTATACGTTGAAGGTTATTTCACGTTTTGTAAATGTTGAAGCGGCCTTTATCGCATATCATGCGTATATCCAATCCCGTGCTAGATATGGAATATTTTGGGCAAGTTCAAGTAATGCGCACAAAATATTCAAAATTCAAAAGAGATGCTTAAGGTATATACTCAATATGGGGTCAAGAGATAGTTGCAGGCATGTATTTTGCGAGGGAAAAATTCTTACACTGATATGCGCTGTATATTTATGAAGCTGTAATTTCTGTCAAAGAAAATATTGATCTTTTCAAGTCTCTAGAACACAATTACAACACAAGATAATATAACCACCAATAAAATCAATTACAGTTACATTCGGAAAAATGAATTTTCAATAATTAAAATATATAATCGATTGTGTACTGAGCTGAAAAATCTACTTATAAAAAACTGAAAGTTGAACTAAAACAAATCCTCATACAAAAGGCTTACTATACGATAGACGAATATATCCATGACATGGCATTCTGTTTAAGAACTAATTATTGTAATACATTAATACCTTTATACATTTTATCTATACACTTTTAGATTTTATATACAACTATGTATTATGTCTCCTATTTTTTATATATTATATATGTGTTAGTCTTAAGTTTTTTTTTAGTGTGTACTTCTTTTTTTGTCCTTTTTATTCTATGTTACATCTTCTATTGACATGTTGGGTTTTGTTATACAAAGAACAAACTAGTGGAAGCATTATACTTTTCGCCGATTTACTGAGTTTTGTATATAATTGTTACACATTCTATAGGATACTCTTCGCAGTTTTCTTGTAAATAATGTTAGTTCTTGGGTATACTAAATTTTGTGATACCAACTTTGTTGTGAAAAAAAATGTATGAAAAAAAAAAGAAAGAAAACCCCCTGTCAAGGATTCGAACACAAGACCTTTGGATTTCCAGACAAAGCTTTATCCATTGGACCATCAGACACCACCACAAAAATTGAATGTCTGTAGTATATACCATTCGAGTATTATATTTCAACGAATTAGTATATTATTATGAAATATATATATTAGTAAAATGTATAAACCAAAAAAAAATTATAGAGAATAAAATTTCGCAAGATTTCTATTTAAGTACAAATAATAAAAATTAAGAATTTTTTTTTAAATGATTAATAACTTTTTATTTATTGATTGATTTTTTTCAAAAACAATATGGTTCTTCCTCCAGCTAACGCTAACTTACTTTCCAAATTTCAATAGAATCGAACTTTTCTTTCTTAAGTTATCGTGCTTACAAGAAACGTGACAAACGGACGGACGGACGGATGGACAGACGGACATTTTGAAAGTTGTTCAGAATTCGTTCACCAACATAATTATGAAATTTTTTTCTCTACGAGCGATATTTACTGATTTAGAAATGTGCCGATCAAATACAATATACTCTTCGTTTTTGCGAAGAGTATAATAAAGGTATATCTATCTATCTGAATGATATTTTAATGAAAAATATTAGATATTTATTAGTTCCATATTATATATTTTTCCGTAATTTTTGCTCAATTTTTAGAGGTGTAAAATAAGCAATAGTTTTTTGGGGGTGGGTGGGTGATATTTATAGCAACCTCTAAACCCAAAAAAAATCATCTATTAGTCAGCTATTATATATAAAAATTACAGGAGTATGTACTTGTTGGACCATGGCGAAAAAAATTAAACTGATATAACCCATAGACAATGAGTATTTTGGTCAACCAAGTAAAGTATAAAAAATGTATACTTTATCTAAACAAAATTATGCAACATTATTTATCTATATAAAATCGTCTGTAGAGCTGCACGAAACTTTAACGATTATCATTATTTTCTTCAATGGGGGTAGTTATGTTAGTTGCATTAAATATGTGGGTTAGCTCTTCGGCAGGCTTAATGATTTTAGATTTGTAACGTCCGTATGCCAAATAGAAATGACTGCAGCTACGCGCAAACACCAGCCTACTGCGCTATTGCTATTAGCACAGTCACGGGTATATCTTTGTATACCCTTGTAGTTATTAACTTTCGGTATAATATCAACGTAACAATAACAGGTTTGTCTGTGTATAGGCTATGAACAGATCTTCATTTTTATAATATTGCAATGTTCTTGTAAATATTGGACATTTAAAATGTCTCCATCGCCCATTAGTTCTGCAAAATAACACACCGCCAGTGGCGTGCTAGTAAACAGTATTTAAGATCATTTTCAGTAAGAGAATTCATCAGACTTGTAGATGGGGGTTTAAAAGGTTTTTTGCGGCGATTTCGTTTCTGTATTGGAACCAATTCTTGCAATGTATTTTGTTTGGTCTCACACTCTTTTATATAGTTGATTATAAGCGTGGGAAAGTTCTGGATCAGAGTTCTTTCCAAAAGAATTAGTTAAAAATGCCACCTTGCAAGGGTAATCTTGCACAGTTAACAACTGAAGAAATCAGTTCATTAAGGTGAGTTATTAAGATACGATGGCTCATCGAGGCCGTTCATGGAGCCATTGGTAAAAATGTCACATATTGCACAATCATATGGACAATAAGTTATTGTGTATGGTAATATGAGTTTCGGTGAAGAGTACAGATCGGCAACTTGTCAATTGAGCAAAATTTGGCATGACAGAAACATCACGAAACGCACAAAGATCGATCGCATTTACTGCCGCCCTAGTTTTCCACATTGTTCTCTATACCTCCGAGATAGACCATTGGGGAGCTAGACAGACGGCGCGCGACGCCTTGATACTTTCGAGATGTGGATCTAGAGATATTTGCTACGAATTTCCTTCGCATCAATAACTCCATACTCCAAGAAATACGCCTCCCAAAGCAATTCTATAATATCATGTTCTCTCGAATCGAATTTTCTCATTTTTTGGCAACATCACCGGAGGGAGGGCATTAAGGAAACGGTTGATAGTTCAGGGATAATCAAACAGTAAGAAGCAACAAAAGCATGGGACCTGAATAATATAATAACATCATAAAAATAATACAAAGCTTTCCGGAAGAATTATTTCAAGTATGTTTAGTACTTGTATTTTCCGAAATGCAAAAATAATTAAAAAGTTTAATGAATAATAACACTGGCCGACAAAAAAATGTTCTGTCTTTAAAATCAAACATATCATTTCCTATGTATTTTGATGCGCTGAAACCAAATTTGGTAAAAAAAAATTTTTCTACCGTGTCAATTTTTCTCTCCACCCCCATAAATTCTTATAGAGGATATTTTTTGAAAAAATTTTTTAAATTATTTTTTATGATTTTTGTATGGATTTTTTGTGTCGTTGATCATGAATCTGAAGTCAAGAATAAATTTCGATTTAATGGCAGCTGTCAAATTTCACCAAAATGTAAAAAGTTGATATTAATTGTATATTCATAAGTATTTTAGGTCGCTAAATACAAATCTGAACTCAGAAATGAATTATGACTTAATGACAGCTGTCAAAAAACTGTAAAATTTTACTATGTAAAAAATTGATATTAAATGCACATTCACACAGTCATAATTCATTTTTGAGTTCGGATTTGTATTTATTTAAAATACTTATGAATATACAATTAATATCAATTTTTTACATTTTAGTGAAATTTGACAGCTGCCATTAAATCGAAATTTATTCTTGACTTCAGATTCATGATCAACGACATAAAAAATCCATACAAAAATCATAAAAAATAATTTAAAAAATTTTTTCAAAAAATATCCTCTATAAGAATTTATGGGGGTTATATGGGGGTGGACAGAAAAATTGACACGGTAGAAAATTTTTTTTTTGCCAAATTTGGTTTCAGCGCATCAAAATACATAGGAAATGATATGTTTGATTGTAAAGACAGAACATTTTTTTTTGTCGGCCAGTTTAATCAAGATATTTTATGGAGCCGTCTAACATAATAAAATCATATAACGGATATTCCTTAATATTTTGCAATAGCTTAAATAAAATTTTATAGTTATTAAATATTTAGTTGGCAAGCAAAGATTAATATCAGGTTGACAAGTTGGCACTATTAATAATAAAATTTACCTTGTGAATTATATATTGCGAAATTTTGGCATTTAGTTTAATAATCTGCATTTATAATTTCCTATTAATCATCTGGTAGACAATAATATGATATATATACAGGATGTTAGGAGTATGATGGTCATAATTTTAACAGGTTGGACCAAATGTAACAAAAATCTTCGAGTAATTAAAAAATATATACCAAGCGCATCTGGCAAAACCGGCATGTGTCTGAGGAAGAGACCACAGACAGATTAAACATAACGGGAAACGGGAATAGATCGATAACTGAAACATATCGTAACCCATGCAAGACGGATTAGGAAGAATATAAAGCAGACCTTGCCCAAGAACTTGCGATGGATATGATCACTGTGATGTTTACCTTGGGTTGTTATATGTTTAGAATATCGTGCTCTTGGCTGAACTGATGAAGTTTGATTGGTTGTTTTAGGGTTAATATTTGGTAGTATGTTTTTGGTTGTAATATTGTGGTGTTTTAATGTTTAGGGTTGTACACACTGTGGTGTATGTTTGATGACACTTTTATATGCTTGTTGTTTTTTTTATTTTTGTTTTAGGTGTTTTTGGTTGTGGTATGGCTCTTTTCTTGTTTTGTGTTTTAGATTTTTTTGCTTAAGGTGTTTAATGTATTTTTTTGTGTTATTTTTTGTTTTTTGGGTATTTTTTTGTTTTTACTTTTAGTTTTTTGTCTTTTTTTGTTTTTTCTTTTTGTATTTTTATGGTTTCTTCTCAAAACAGTGTCAGTTTACAATTTTTGTTTTCAAAACAATGTAATTTACAATTTTTGTTTCCTAATCAAAAGTGGGGGTATAAATATAATTTAGGAAGGGGTGTTTGGGGCCTTCAAGGAATTTGGGGGTACCGGGATTGATGAGAGTAGGGTTGCTTGGCTTCATCCGTGTGGTAGCCAGATTTGGTAACAGTGTTTTATAAATGAAATCATTTAGCATGGGGGTGCCAGAAATTTGGTGAAGGGTAGAAATGGGGTTGTAGCTAGGGTATTTGTTGGCTATTCTCAATATTTTGTTCTGGAGTGAGAAGGGTGTGAAATTTGCCGCGGAACAAATATAGAACGCAATTATCTCTGCACACGAGGACAATAGGCTCATTTAACATTTTTTTTATTATTACATATTCTGAAAGAGCTTGGTGAGTATAGTAAGTATGCCAAAAATTAGAATTTACTGACGCCGCCTTCATGTATAAAAAAATTATTAAAGTCAGCGCTCTTAAAAACGCTCGGGATAACCATGTAGTCGAGTTGTGACGTCAGATGGCTGAACCGCCCAGTGAACACGGCTGTGAATGCAAGTCAGTAGAGTACAATCTGGAAGTAAAGTCGCTTAGTTTTCGAGAAAAAAAACCGGCGTAGAACCAAACCAGACTTAGTGGGATTCTTTAGTAAGATAATCGTGTACACGAAATCATTTTTTAGGACATTTTTTGCTGGTCGAAAACTTTTTTATTTCGGAAAAACTCAAAAAAATAAGATTTTTAATGAAATATGTTTTTTAACGTCGCCACCGCTATATCTCTGAAAATATTTGTGCTATCAAGCTATTTTTTTTTAGATTAAAGTAGACACAATAGCGCTTCGAACAGCGTCCCACGTGAACCCGATTTATTTTTTTTTTAAGTTGGAAAAATAATAGGAAACTCAGACTGGTTATTTTCAGTAGCGTAATTTTAGACAATCGAGAAAAAAATGTATTTATGAAAATTTGTATATACATGCTGTGTACAAATTGAAGCCAATAATTGAAAAAAGTTTTTAGGATAAAAATTTTTCATGTCCCGTTCATAGTATTGAGTCAGTGATTTTTTTTAACGGGCCAGTCATATTCTTGCGCGCTCGGCTGTAGCAAGCCTGCCGACTGCAACGATCTGACGGTCCCGGTCGGGGTGTATGTAGTAGTTTAACTTATATCAAAATCGCTGCCCAAGAAATCACTACTTCCACATCCAGATTCTCTATCAGTCACTCACACTTTTTAAACAAATTTTTGTCGTTACTATACTTCCACTGGATGTGGAAGTAATAGATACAAAACCAGTAGTGATCAAAAGCATCTAGGGGATCAATATTATTGTTCAATATTTCATATATTGTACAGTAGTATTGATCATATGTTTTTAATATTAAGAAATTGCACAATAAATATAAAATAGTCTCCTTTTAATAATAAAAAGACAGGTAGGTAGATATAAATACCTAATCTATAAATATCAATCAGTGTTACTAACTACCCACCTAACTAGTAAGTTTACTAGACATTTTTAAATGAATGAAAGTAAAAACGTACGCATAAAATGAGTTTTATTGTTGAAATAAATTTACTATTTGGATAGATAAATATGTAGTATGTAGTTTATGTAGGCCCTACATTAATAACATTCTAATTAATTCATATCTGCCTCGAAATCTTTAATAATGTTGTTACAGGAACGACATTTGCACTCGTTGCAACATTTTAGGCCTTCCTTAAAACAAGCACATTTTCGATTGTCGCAATTTTTATCCGAACAATGAATATTTAATGATTTTCGACAACCGCCACTTCTACGCGACTAATCTGACCAACCCTGCATGCGAGGTGTATTAATTGCGTCCCAATGTCCCATTTAGCGCTGATAAAAAAAATCACTGTTGCCACACGGTACATTTTAGGAAAAAATATATTGTTTCAAAAACGTTTGTGATTATTAGGCTTTATTTTCTTCGCTGCATGTATGTAAATATTTTCAAAAATAAAAAAGTTTATCGATTGGTGAAGATTTCAATAGATAAAATATATATTTTTAGTTTATCTGATTTTTAGAGAAATGAAAGTGCGAATTGTGCCCAAATAGTTTATATTGGTAAAAGCGCTACAGTGTGTGCTTTAATTTGACACAAAACAAATTTCGGTACCTTTAATAGTTGTGGAAACAAAAAAAAAACAATTTTATTTAAAAATACATTTTTTTCACTTTTTATTGATTTAAAAAGTTCGTGACCACAAAAAAATGTCGTAAAATATGATTTCATATGCCCGGTGACATACTCAAAGGAACCTAACATGTTTGACCTGGTTCTACGACAAAAAAAACACGACACGATAGACTTACGAAATCGCTGCTCTATATAAATGCGAAATATCTCTGTGGCTATTGATTCAATTGAGCTGAAATTTTTTTCTGAGGCTATTGGTTTGTTATACTTTAAAATGAGGAAGAAAAAGTAGGAAACTGCCATATCACTAAATGACCCTATTGCCCTCTGGTGGTAAGGAAATCCACCAGGAACGTGTTCTGGTAAAATAAGGACCTTAACATAATGAGAAGGCAAGTGAGAGAAAAAAATTAACATTGCGAAAACAGCCAACTGGGACGACTACAGGACCTCCTTGACCGAGTATAACCGGGCACTGAGAAAGACCAAGAGCCTGGAGGAGACATTGCGAGAATATTGAAAGTATCTCGGAATACTCTAAAATCCAGAAAATTGTCTCGAAGGACAATCGGTGTGTAATAAATTCTTAACTGAGACAGGGCCATACGCTAAAACAGGCAAGAAAACAATGGTTAAACAGACATCTTTTTGTTTCAAAAGCGTTGTCCACTAAAAGGTCGCAGAATACGAATACCGGCAGGATTCACTATAAATAAGGAGTATATTAAGTAAATATCTAACTGTTAACCTTCTAAAGTCTGTTCGCTGATAGAGTCACCGTGTGACGTCATGAACGTCTGAACTAAGATGCCGTAGGCTCGTTGGTGTTTTCGAATGCACAGTGGCGTCGCTTTGTCTTATATTTTACTTGATGTATTTAATTAGATTTATTTAAAGGGAATTGAATTATAAGCATTTATTGTAAATTTATAGTAATTTAAGTTAAGTAAATAAAGTATAATATTGAATTGTTTTGGTTTCAAGTAAAAAATATGATAGAGCAAAATAAATACACTTAAATAGTTGCAGCTAAATCTTTTTTATTCATTAATAGAATAGAATTTTGTCAAATAAGTATATGTAAACTTAAAATAAAAATATATACTTAATACTAATTATGCCGAACTCTACATAAACTAAATGTGGCAGTAAAATACAAATACCTGGTATAAGATAAATAAATAAATTTAGTTTTCTTCGTCAATGTCTAATTTTTCCGAGTTCTCATCGTCGCTTTTATTATTAACACTTATAATGAATGGCATAACTTCTTCAGTATGAACCTCTCGATCATATGTCTCTAAAATCAATTTATTTGTGTGATTTACACACTTGAACCAAATTGAGCTCGACACTTGGGATAAAGCCTCATTCCACATAGCAAGAACGGCTTCGTCACTAAGACCATCTTTCCCGATGTGTTTGTCGTAATACTTCTTACAAATTCCCCAAACAAATTCTATTGGGTTGAACTGACAGTGACATGGACTTGAAGTCCAAGGTCTCTAATTAAATTGTCGACGACATAGTGTTGCTTTGTTCTGTTAGCTCCAGCTATTTGAAGCAATTCGGCTTTAAATACGGTATCACTGAAATCTATGTTTTTGGTCTTTAACCAGATTTGTATTTTTTCTTTAGTCCAAGATCGGGTTGGTTGTTTTTCTTCAACACGAAAGTGGTACTTAGCATTATCTAAAACAATAATGCTTGGATTTTGTAACCCCGGCAAAAGTATCTGTGTCATCCACTTTTCAAAATGATCAGAGTTTATTCTGCTGACTTATTCTTGATGGAGAAAACTAAACTCGCTTCTTCAGCAAAGCCGTGAATAGATCCTGCATGTACAACTATAAATCTTTTACCTTCTGTATCTGTACGACGCCTTTTCGATTTACTGGAATCATCTTGCCAAGAACGTTTTAATCCGCCTCTGCTGAAGATCCAAGTTTCGTCTAAGAACACTACATCTTTGGGGTCATTACTTTTCAATTTTTTTACGTATTTGCGTAAAAACTCTAGTCGTTTTAGATAAATTTGTGGTTTTTCATACAGTACTTTTCTATTGTCATCTTTTTTAAAGGAAAAGACTAATTTTTTAATCACATTATATAAACTGGTACGGCCAATATCAACTATTGCTCTAGATTTTAGCTCTTCTAAAAGGATAGTCAAGAAAATATGTTTATGATCAGACACCATATCGTAAATAACATTTTTTATTTCATATTTTACAGCATCGTGTAACTCTGTTTTGGACTTTTTACGATTCCGTTTAACCGAAGCTTGAGGTTCCACATTTTCTTTGTCGTTTTTAGCTATTTTTCTTACAGTCTTCTCATCGATTTTTAAAGCCTCATCCACTGGCCTCTGAACAGCTTTTATTGGCAATAAAGGTCCACCATTTTCATTTGCCTTTTGAAAATATTCCAACAAATTCAAAACTAACTGCTGTGATTGCGGATTTAAAAATTCACCAGGATGCATGTTTACTAATTTAATAATAGAACAAGACTAAAATTGCCCTCTTAGGCACTAATTGAAATAAGTGCACTATACCTGCTATACTCGACTTCCGAGAAAATCGCCAGCCGCATTCGACGACGACACGCGTTACGCAAATTGGTTTGCTGTCAAACAATAGAAATGCCGCGCGACGGTCACAACTTGACCACAAAGATTAAAACTTACGTTACAGATTACGTTACAAACAATATTTCAATAAAGACAAGGAAGGATGGAGCTCTGGTCGATATTCCTTACACTATATGACCGGAATTCTATCAGCGAACAGACTTTACTTTACAATTTAGTTAAATTATTTAGATTAAATTAGAAAAGTATATACTGAAAAACGATATGGATGCGATGATGTCCTATGTTTATTTTTAAGAATTAGTGGAGAAATATTGAAAACAATTTTTTTAACCGAAACACTTCATCGAACAAAAAATAGTCCTTTTTATTTGCCTCTTCCAACTGCATTTTGACTTGAAATTTTGGAATACATTTTCTATTATATTTCTACGAATTAACTTTAAAAGATAAAAGTTATAGTACTCCCAATATATCGACAGTTGCAATGTATCACTGTAAATATGCTGACGCCATAAAGAATCAACTCAAAACTAAATCATCGAGTTGTCATTTGGACGTAAGATTAATGGATTTTGTTTTAGTTTATTGGTTTGATTAAAGGTTTTATAATTAGGTTAAGTTTGGTCAGTATGTTTTTCAATATTAGCAATATTGTGAATAATTTAATTAGATTTTTAGAATTTAAGAAGATTCTATGTAATAACTTTAAAACCGTAGTAAAACTAACATCATATCATATGATGACTTGCAATACTTAATATATTGAAACTATTATATACACTTTTTCTCTGGCAAGACCGTTCAACTTTCGGCAGATATTATTGTGTAAGACATTTTTGTTTATTTGAACCAATATAGCACCTCCAATGAAATTGTAACCATCATACTCCTAACACCTCTATAATAGTTGATACCTAAATATAATCATAGGACTCTGTGATTCTGCGAAAATTTATGTTTATTAGTAGCATTTTTCTACCTGCCTCGTACTTCGTGATGATTAAATAAATATTAATCCTTGATAATAATACTCTTAATTGCGGTTAATATGTTTGGTTAAGCGTTTTATAATGTCTTATTATTTTACAGTCTGGGAAATTGAAAGTTGAAAATTGTATCGTTTATGTTTTGAGTCATCCAACATTCTTAGTCTAAATAAAATTAATGCATTTTTGTTTGTTGAGGAAAGTCCCGTGCAATAATGCGTTCTTTATACATCATAATGAAGTACACTTATACGAAAAAAGTAAGCTATTAGGAAACCTGAACAGAATTGCCTGAAAACCTTTTTAAGACTTTGTATAGTTAGCGATGAAGTTTTCTATCACTTTTCCTTGTCCGGTAATTTTTTTTAGAACTCCAAAAAATCGATTTTTAATGATGCCAAAAAATAGGGTCGTTTGGTTTTTGTAGACATCACAATTTTATTTTTTGCCCCCTTTAATAAAGAGGTGGGAGTGGTAAGGGGGGTGATGCCAAAAAAATTTGGAGATCTTGACTTCTCGTACATGCTCCATATCCCGGATTTATGGAAATTTACTTACATGCTTACTTTACCTATTTACCTCCATTTACCATAGACGCCGGTTTTTCAAAATTAGCAGGAGGGCTGTCGCCTTCTTGAATATAACAATTCTTTTCATATTTAAAAATATTTAATATTCAAAAGGTAACAAAGTAATGTCATAAACATAATTAATAAAAAAATAACGTCAAATAATTCTTAGCTATAATATAAATATATCTTCATTAGCATTAGCAAATAGATGCAAACCTTATGGTTAATGCATGAGACTTTAAGAAAATTCTATAAGGGTTGAAAATGTGTTAATAGTAGAAAATATAGTTTTTCTTCAAACATCAGAAAAACATGACATTACTTAACTCATTTCATGACGTTAAAGTTTGACTTTTTAGACGACTGCGTTGCCATTAACAACGGAGGTAAAAGTATTTTTTCGTCATACCTCTCTCGTAAGTATACTCTAATTCCACTGTTTTGTCTTATCGTAAGTGACGCTTTATATACCAAATACTTGTTGCCATTAGCAACGGGTCGTTATTTCTAATAACGTCCCTAGAGAAATAAAGTAAATTTGGGAAAATTTTCTCTTTTATATAACAAGTATTAAATGTTTTAACTTTTTTTGAAGTAAATCCAGACAAGCTTTACTTGCTATATTTTCTATATCCTATATTATTTTCAAAAATGTTCAAAGCTATCATAATAATATGATTTAATTTATCTTGACAGTAGTTGTCATTTGAATAGCAGCCGCGTTCTAAATTTATTTTATTGACGGTTGCCACGGATATTCCAAGCATCGCTACCTTTACTATTTGCTTAGCAAATATGAAACCTGACTCAAATAATTATAGTCTTTCACTAGTTTTCTCAAGTTTGTTTCTAATTTAATGATTCATGGGTATGACGAAAAATATAATATGCACCGCGGGTCGTACAGTGCGATTTTTTTGTCTCGAATACTTGCAAACCTCAGCCCTACGGGCCTTGGCTTGCAAAGTGTATTCTCGACCAAAACAAATGCACTCACGATCCTGAGTAAATAACTATTTCTGATACTGTGAACGGCGGAAAAACTAATACCCATAGCAACGCGTATTTTATTTAATACGCCGGCCATGCGATATTAGCACAATGCGTTTTTGGTGGTGAAATTCGAGATTATTTATGTTTATTTTTTTTATAGCTAATCGACGTTTGAAGAAAAAATATCATGTTTTATTCGGAATAAAAGCCACTTGTTGTGGCTCGTTTGCAACTGCTTCGTTCGTCCGGCAAACCTACAGACTCGTCACAAAAGTATCACTTTTACTCCTAATAAAACAATACACTTTTTCAATGTGAATCTCAAGTTTGACAAAGAAAAATAAATAGCTGTTTTACTTTTATTTTTTTATATAACAGCCCTAGCGCGCCGATCCAACAATCGAAAAAAAGGGAGTCTCCGAAAAATTGAAAAAAATGAAGCCTCTAATTGATATGGATGGAGTATGGAGTATGGAATTAGCAGGAGGGTGGTCAAAAACCACAGCACTTAGGCCTCATTGGACCCCTTGTACATCCTCCCTCTAGGCAGACACTCGCCTAGGCCTTCAACCAACCTAATCTTTCGAAGTAGGTGGTGATGTTGCCTATGGGCATCTCCCTTACATTGGCCAAGGTAGGCCAACGCTCTCCCAAGACTAAACATCAAAATCTAATATGGCCTATAACCTTCTCGACAAAATACTCTTTCAAATAAAAAAAACTACATTAAAATCGGATCACCCGTTGAAGAGATATGAAGCCACAGATAGACAGACAGACAGACAAACAAACATACGCGTCAAACTTATAACACCTTTTGGGGTCGGGGGTTAAAAACTGCCGATTTGTTTACTTGTGTAGATACTTTTGTTCGCTTTACACGATGACATCCTTTATTTTTTCTCAAATATGAATTTTTCAATTAAAAAAACATAAAAAACCGGAAATTTGGACGTGTGTTAACACCTTTTTAGCAAATAGATAATTTTTGAGGGTGAAAATATAACATAAACAATGAACCCCTATTTTACTTCCACGTCCAGTGGAAGTATAGTAACGACAAAAAAATTTTAAAAAATTTTTATTGTTCAAATAGGCTTAGAATGTGACGAAACGTCGAGATTTTAAGTTTGAGTGAAAAAAATTTCTGTCTGTCGGTCTGTCTGTCTGTTTACTCTGGAACCGTTTGAGATATTGACTTGAAATTTGGTACGCATATGTACTTTAACGAGATCTAGAACTGGATTATATTTTCATCTTGTTTCGTCGAAGGGTTGGGGGGTAAATTGGGGTAAATTTGGGGAAAATAGGTAAATCAAGCAGGTAAGAGTCCATAAAATTGGTATTTAGTATATACAAGAGAAGCAGAGGTCTCAAAAAAATTTTTATCATTAGCCACCCCCATTACAACCCCCACCCCATTATTAAAGGGGTTAAAAAAAAATTGTTTTAGGGTGTGTACAAGAACCAGAAACCTCAAAATGTTTTTTTACTTCATCCACCCCCCACTACCACCCCCACCCCGCTACCGATGTGGGGTATCGTTTTATGGATTTTTGGGGTAGAGGATTTCAAATATTATATTATTAAACTTCCATAAACAATTATTTCCACATACAAAATTTTTTCGCTGTGAGTGACTCAGATAAAAAATCTGGATGTGGAAGTAGTGATTCCTTGGGCAGCGGTTTTTAACATTGTCTTTTCACCCTTCATCAAATCAACTCCATTTCCAATTAGAGGTGTCGGGTTTTTTACTTCAGCGCTGTTAATAATTTCCAAATACTGAATCATCTAAATTTGTTCTAAAAGATATTTGTTTGATTATGGACATGATTGTACGAGCATCCAATTATTGCTATTTCAGCAACCTCTAAAATAGTATGTAATTAAATAATAAATTGAGCATCTGAATTTAAGTCAATTAATATGGAAACGATAACCTCCTTAACTAATCAAGCAACCAAAAATATAGTTAACCATCAAAATTATGGATTCGATTGAGTATCAGAATTTAAGAATCAAATAAAATTAACGGTCCCCTAAAATAGTATATTATATTACTAGGAGTAGAACGCACTCTTTTTTTGTGTTGAGCCCAGGATTTGCGGCTGAGGCGAAGCCGAAGCCGCAAACTGGGCGAAACACAAAAAAAGGCGTTCTACTCCGTGTAATATATACTATTTTTTCTTCAAGCGTATTAAAATGCAAAAATTCATTTATTTATCATAAATGTACAAATATTCAAACTACAGTCTTACATGTTGACACAATATGACAAGTGGCTAGTGGATAGCGCGCCACCGGTGGCTTACGGTATTAACATTATGTTATTAGTAAAACAATACCCACTACGGCGGCGCTTTCGGAACTAACATTATGTTACTAGTAAAACAATGTCCACTACGGTGGCGTTCGGTACTAACATTTTGTTACTAGTAAAATAATGTCCTACTTCTACTTCTGTTTTTGGTGACATAATTTAAACATTTTAATACGCTTGAAGAAAAAATAAAATACGTGACCAAAAATTATGTTTTGACATTTGAGCATTATTTACATCAAAACATTGATTTAACACATCTTGATCCATAAATATCAATCAATGTTAGTATGTAAAAAAAGACCGATCTCTCTATCTGTTACTATATTGGTTACTCAAGTACCATTGGTTTAATTCCTTCATTTATGTCGGAATTCAAAAAATAAAAAAAAATGTTTCAGCAAATTTAACTCTATTTAAATTAGTAGTCTTTTAGTGTAGGAGCCAAGATTAAAAAGTTGCCAACTGTAGAAGCTCAAAACTTGTGATTTTTGGCCGATATTTCAGTACTTACCTCCGAAAAGAAAAAAAAATCAAAATTCTGATGGTAGCAAAAAGATTCGTAGTGGAAAATAGTCGTTTTTATTTCGAGCTAACTCCCACTGTTGTCAGCGAAAAATAGCAAAAAACAGCTTGCATTTCGGAGCCGAAAAAATTGCAAAAACATGCAATCTTCACACGTTCATATTTTTCGAAAAACACCATTGGGACCTAAAGAGAAAGTCTTCCAGATAAACCTGATCGTAAATTGCACAGCGAAATTCGAAAATTCGGCTCGCCACGAACAAATCAAAAGTGACATTTTGTGACATTTCAGAAAATCAATACCCATCTCTTTTTGCAACGTTTATTTAATTTTTTATTCATTTTTGCAGAACTTATAGATTGGCAGAATTGCACCTTCATCATTGATACTGTCTAAGCTATCATGGGAAAAAAAATTAGCTTTATATATTAACGCGAAAAATCTGTTGCTACCTCCCTGGCTGTATGATTTGGGGAATTATCCTATATTACGTCTATGAATGCGTCAAATGGCAACTGTCTAGCTTTTTTAGCAATGCTTCTACCCTTATTTCTCACTTACTGGGAAATACATATTTTTTTGGATTTTTTGCTTTCTTCCTACGAATGTGTCAAATATAAAGGTTCTAGCTATACTTTAGGTGGTGAGAATCTACTGAAAAATTCAATTTCGTCATACATAAAATGGACGAATAAAGTGTATTCAGGTTTATAAATATTTGGTGGCTATCTCTTTGGTAACGATATGGAAGTATGTTTATTTCTGTATAAAATTATATATTTTGCGACTATTATTTATTTTGTTATTGTTATTACTGAAATAAACAAGATAATATGTCATAAATCATATTATTGTATCAATATTTATATAATAATTTTCTCTCTGACAAAAGTCATTGTTATACGTATTTGGTTTAATCAAGTAAATATATTATACCACGACAACAATTTTTAATAACGAAAATCGCAATTTGGATTCCATCAAAAACATTCACTAAATCAACAGTGCCGTCACGTATCTCATGCATGAATCTATAGATGGCAAAAATACTTAAACTTAAGCCGCTACACCACGGTGTGCTACAACCAAATTTAAATCAAAGTTAATGTCACTCGGAATTTTTTTTTTACACATTCTTGGATGTATATAGAACCAATTTCTATGATATTTAAAATCATTCCTCGCAGAATTTTTTTTACAAGTATTTTACTTTTTTTGTTCAATGAAACAGCCACACAAAAAAGTAGTCTGGCCTGCGGACCAGACCAGTGTATCCTTATGCATTTGGACCCACTGAAACCGAATCCGAAGTCAGAATTGTCAGATTAGCTCGTTTTCCACCTATAACACCAAAAAAAGAGCCCCCCCCCACCAAAAATGGTCTGTACAGCGGACCATACCAGTGTATCCTTATATATTTGGACCCTCTGAAACAGAATCCGAAGTCCGAATTGTCAGATTGGCTCATTTTTCAGTTCTTCAGACCAGTGTATCCTTACCAAATACTTAAAGATCCACTGGTATGGTCCGCCGACATTTTTTTGGGAGGGGGGGGGGGTATTTTTTTGGGGTTAAGAGTGAAAAACGGGCCTATCTGGCAGTTCTGACATCGGATTCGGTTTTAGCTGGTCCAAATACATAAGGATAGACTGGTCTGGTCCGCAGGCCAGACCACTTTTTTATGTGACTATGTCATTAAACAAAAAAAGTAAAATACTTGCACAAAAAAAATGTTTGCGATGATTGATTTTAAAAATCGTGGAAATTGGTTCTATATACATCCAAGAATGTGTAAAAAAAAATCCGAATGGCATCAACTTTGATTTAAATTTGGTTGTAGCACACCGTGCCGCGCTGTTCAGCATAATGGACTCCTATTTATAAAAAAACGATCTTCCTTCTGTTACTATTTTTTATAGTGTACTAAAATCATACCTAAAGGTCGTCATTTTAGAACAAAAGTAAATGGAGGTTTCAACTCTGGAGCTCCTCAGGGTGGCGTCACTGACTTTTTTCTGTGTTTGCTATTATACGTTAGCACAGCCAGCTGCGAGGAGACCACAGTAGCAACCACACACACCTATAAAACCACCTTAATTTTCTACAGGAGTGGCTCGAAAAATGGAGAATTGAAATCAACGAGATGAAGTCACGGCAGCTTATAGAAAATCCCGAATTACTAAAAGTGTGCTACCATAGAGTACATGTTTACAGAATACTTAAATGAATGAAACATGTTGCGAATAGAGTAGAAAACATGCTAAAACGTACTCTTCGCCTGTTCACTGAACTTTTTATATAATTGTTACACATTCCATAGGATACTAATCTTCGCAGTTTTTTGTAAATAATGTTAGTTTTAGATATTTTTAATTTTATAGTACGAACTTAGTTGGTAAAAGACTCAGTGTAAAATAAAGTAAAAATTAAAAAAAACATACCAAACTCCATTTGAGTTTCGAACCCGGGACCTTTTGATTTCGAGTCAAAAGCGTAAGAACTACACCACCACCTTACACGTAGAAGAACGTAAATTTTTACATTATAAGACACGAGGTAAAATCATATTTTCCCTGTTGTATATTACATTATGAAATGTATATTTGTAAAATATATAAATATTTTGACATTAAAATGAAATATCATTCCACCAGATTTCTATTCAATGACAAAAACATAAAAATCAAATTTTTTTTTTCAAATTTAAATCATTAATAACATTTTTATTTACCGATCGATTTTGTTTAAAAACAATAGGGTTCTTCCCCTAGATAACATTAACTTACTGGCCAAATTTCAGTACAATCGGATTGTTCTTTCTTGAGTTATCGTGCTTACAAGAAACGTGACGGACGGACGGACATTTTGAAAGTTGTTCAGAATTCGTTCACTAACGCAATGATATGAAAATTGTTTGTCTGCGAGCGATATTTACGGTTTTAGAAATGTCCGATCAAATGCAATATACACTTCGTTTTCGATTTGCCAAGAGTATAATAATGGATTTTAAATTAAAAACCTATATTACTTGGAAAAAGATCACAAGTGTTATCAGAAAAACAAAATTGGCCCGCAAGTATGGTTAAATGTTGAAAGGGGCGACCTCTTGAATTATTTTAGAAAGAATAGTTTATATGAACTTATATCTTAAACGGCTTATTTTCCGAGTTAAATTTATTTAAAATATTATTTTTTGTTATACAACCTTTCAAGAACTAATTTTTGCATCCATTGAAAACTTTTTGACAGCTCCATGGGCGTGCGCCTGGGTATTCATGTTGAATTTGGTAAGAAAAATTCTCATTAAGTTTTGAGAACAGTTTATTAACTATTAAAATATTAAAATTTTGTTGGCTTTTGGAATTTTTCTAGGAAGTTTTAACGGAAAAAATATAAAATGCACTCTGAAATGGTAAAACATAAAAAAACGCAAGAACGAAATATTCTTCATGAAAGTTTACATGGCTTTGACTAACCAAGCTTTATTGCCGTCACTATTTTCGGGCAATTTACTGTTTCTTTTATTAAACTGGAACGATAGCGCAGCGTGCTAAGCGTTTTAGTGGCGGACATGCTGTCTGCGTTTTTTTCAAATTTGTAACTCCCTTCCGGAAATCTTTGGCTTTGGATTTGAGGGTTGTCTACTATATGTGATGTGTTTATGTGTTATTACCTAGAGGTTCGGCAAAATTTCAAGGTTGGGTGTAGCTCACCTCCTGGCGTACAGTGTCGAATTTACGAGTTTTTTAGGTCAAAATTCGATTCTTTCTTGGTAATAATAATAATAATAATAATAATAATAATAATAATAATAATGTTTATTTAATATAGTAAATAGAATTACATAAGGCAATGAGAATTATGTACATTATATAAGTAAAATAAACATAATACTCCACAAAATATCAAAGATATTTGAGCGTGGGATACAATCGAATAGTATATGCACACATGTACATGCACATATAGGTATACATAAATACATAGCATAAAAACATAATGTTAACAACAGCAAAAATTATATTGACGTAGGTAGGTATACATACTTACATATTCACAAACACACGCACATACACACACACACACACACACACACACACACACACACACACACACACACACACACACACACACACACACATGTATATATACATATAAAACAGAATAACAATAACTACCGAATATATATGCGAATTGTGATATGATAAGTAAAATATTGAGTTATATCCTTAATAGCGTATAAGTAATGAGTGCAAAATATTATTCTAAACTGTAGGACTTATTTATAATTTTTGTAAAATAGAGTTGATAATAATAATGTGACAATAGCAACATGTATCAACAGTATACATAATCACACATACCCACACACACACACACACACACACACACACACACACACACACACATATATATACATATATATATATATACATATATATATATATATACATATATATACATACATATATATACATATATACACACATATATATATTAATATTTCAATCAATTGAAAGATTCTTGTCAATTTAGCTATTTTTTAAATCAATTAGAGAATATATATTTTCTCTGCTTTGTAATAGTATGTGTCTTATACATTCTTTTTTGAATTTATTTAGTGTGTTAAGAGTAGTTATTTCTTGAGGTAACGAGCTAAAAATTTTAGGTGCTAGAAAACTTAAGCTTCGCTGTCCTATTGTTTTATGCATGAATTCAACAACAAATTTATGTGATTTTTGTCTTGTATTATAATCATGAAGCGGTAGTTGTAATAGATGCTTATTCTTATAGGTATGGATGCAAACTGTATAAAAATAATGCTGTCTTACGTCAAAGATTTGTATTTCATCTAGTAATTGATCTGAAGGATACATAATGCTTTTGTTTAGTATTACTTTAAAAAATCTCTTTTGCAGTGTTTCAATAGATTTTAGGTGATTGTTTAGTACACCTCCCCATCCTAATATTGCGTAATTTATGTGGGGATTTACTAATGAATGGTACAATATTTTTAGATCTTTTGTGTCTAGAATATGTTTGACTTTGTGAAATAGATACATAATGGACCTAAGTTTTTTTGTTATATATTCCATATGTATATCCCATTTTAAATGGGAGTCTATATATATGCCTAAATATTTAACACTGTTGGTTGAGTTAATGTATGTTAGTTGACCATCTTCATTAATTTCCAATGTATTATATGGTGGTAATTTATTTTTATACGATGAAAAGGGTAGAAAAAACGTCTTATCAAAATTTATAGTAAGTATTTTATTATTAAACCACTGTTTAATACGCGTGAAATCTGTCTCTACTTTCTGTTTTAATTTAACCCAATCTGTATCTTTGTAATAAACAACTGTGTCGTCTGCAAAAGTAATTAACTCTCCATTGGTTTCAAGAAGAAATAAATTGTTAATATATGATAAATAATAATGGTCCCAAAACAGTGCCTTGAGGGACGCCATATTTAATAGTTCTTGGGTCACTGTGTACTCCATTCAGTCTGACATACTGAACCCTGTTTTCCAAGTAATTATTAAATAATTTTAGACTGATTCCTCGAATACCAAGATCTTCCAAAGATTCGGAGAGTAGTGAGAAACTTACCGTATCAAATGCCTTCGCTAGATCTAGAAAGACAGCTAACGAAGGCATTTGTTGATCCAAAGAGTTATAAATTTTTTTTGTAAGAAATATAATAGCATCTTGTGTTGATATTCCTGTCTGGAAGCCATATTGTTTTGGAGATATGATATTGTATTTTTGTAAGTAAAAGGTAAGTCTTTTCTTTATAATCTTTTCGAAAATTTTGGTGAAGTTCGTTATTAACGAAATGGGTCTGTAATTACTTGGGTCTATTTTACTCCCTTTTTTATAAATGGGTATAACTACGGATGTCTTAAAAGCAGATGGAACAACTCCAGTGTCAATTATGGTGTTTATAATATAAGCCAATGGTTCACAAATGTATTGAACTATATGTTTCAATGTTTCTCCGTGTATATTATCAAATCCAGGAGACTTTTTATTTTTAAGCGAATTAATAATATCGATGACTTCATATTTATCTGTATGACTTATATAAATTGAGTTTTGTAATATTTTTCTTTTTGGCAAATAGTTATGGTCTGGTACAATTTTTCTAGCTAATTTTTCTCCCGTTTCTATAAATGTTTTATTAAATGTAATTCAACCAAAATCAATCTATTTGGGCTCAAAATTTTCGTAATAATGAGCACTTTAATGAAAAACTGCGAAAATTGCAATCCAGCTTATTTTTGACACAAGACAGCTGTCAAAAGCCTGTAAAAAATGTGAAAACCCTATAAAGGCAGGTTATTGACACTGTTATTTCCTACATAACTCCTTGAAAGACCATCAATATCATATTTTATCATGAGTTTTGACTTGCAGAATCTGAATTTCAAAGGTCCGAAACCACATAACCTAAATAATTTTAAAAATTACCATTTTTTGGCCGAAATTGGTAATTTTTGGTTCCTTTTATGTATGTAACAAAATCTAAAGTACCAAATACCTTTTTATTTTCAGTTCTTTTAGTCACAGAATATGTATATAAGTGTCAATGAATTCCACAAAGAAATCGGAGCGATGTATACTCTACCAGAATCAGAAACGGAGGAATCAGAAGCCTCAGAAGAAGAAGAAGAAGACTTGTAGAAACAGAAGTATAAAAATAGGAGCACAAACAGCAGCGACACAACGCGGCAACATATTTCACAATAAGACCCAGAATAGGCAGAAGTCCAGAACCAAAAATACAAAAAAAGGAAGCTTAAACGCTCCCTCACGACACAATGCGGTGACGCATCTCACAAATACCTACACCCCACATTCCTTTACCATGCGCCATGTGGCTCTCGCTGCTGGCAACAAGCATGACCTTAGTCCAACCCAGCGTGGACGTAGCAGGCCCAGCTGTATAACTTGGGAGTGGCAGCAATGCCTACAGCACGCTGGTAAATCAATCAATCAATCAATCAATCAATCGTCACAGACGAAAAGGTCAAAGAACATTTTACTTGCATATCCAGTGGAATTATAGTATCGACAAAAAAAATTTTGAACATTTTTATTTTTCAAATAGACTTAGGATGTCATGATTTTAAGTTTGAGTAAAAAAAAATTCCTGTCTGTTGGTCTGCCTGTCTGTCTAACTATTTTTGTGAACACGATTACTCTGGAACCGTTTAAGATATTGACTTGAAATTTGGTTCACGTATGTATTTCAACGAGACCTGGAACTGGATTATATTTTGGTCTTATTCTGTTGAAGGACTGATGGGTAAATTGGGATAAATGGGGGGTAAATAGGTAAATCAAGCAAGTAAAAGTCCATAAAATTGTATTGTGTATATATAAGAGAAGCTAAGGTGTAAAAAAAATATTTGGCACTAGCCACCTCCATTATTAAAGGGTGTGAAAAAAATAAAATTGTCATTTAGTGTGTGTACAAGAATCAAAGGCCTCAAAATTATTTTACGTTATCCACCCCCCGCCCTACCACCCCCTTCCAAAAAATATTGGTGCTACAATTACTGAAGTTATAAGACTATTTTCAGAATTTAGCTAGCCGGTTGTGTCCTTACGGTATTTAAAGGTTGCAAGTACTATTGCTGTATGATTTTCTTCAACAATTAAACTTCGGCTTCCAAAAACATCAGAAAATCTTGAGTTTATAACATATATAGCGTGTCCCACTTTTAATGGAACCCTTCCCTCCCACCCCCCTCCCCTTATTATGGTCCTTTTTGAGAAAACTAAAACTTATTTCAGTCATTGGCGTGCATTTCTATTACGACAAAAGAGGTCGATTTTTATAGAAACCGTATTAGGCATTTATTGAAAAACTAATCCAATGTTTTGATCAGTATGCTGAAGAACTACAATATCTCCCGATTTAATAATATTTTGATTTATGGTTTTCGAATTACGGTCACTTTAAAATTACGTTTTTAAACACTCAATAATAATCAATAACTTGGAGAGGATTTGTTAAAAAAAAAAAAACATTCCTCATTTTCTAGTTAAATTAATTTTTTTTACTATCCAAGGTCATTGACACTTTCAAATTTCGTAGGCCAAGAATTTTCATTGAAACATTCCTAAAAGTTTGAACCATCAGCCCCTTAAATTATTCGAGAATTAAGGATTACTGAATTTGAAAGTGAATTTAAAGAGAAAATGAGGAATGAATTTTTGCGAAAAACAGGTTATTTAATGATTAAAAATTGTAATTTTAAAGGATTCGTAATTCGAAAACCATACATCAAAATTTGTTAAAAGGATGATGACCAATAATATTGCATTATTTCTCAATAAAAAAATGCCTAATATGACTTCTAGGAAACCACTTTCTTCTTAATAAAAATGCACGCCAATGAGTGAAATAAGTTTTGCTTTACTGAAAAAGAACATAATAAAGGCCTTTGATACCGATCCAAATTTGGTTGAAATCGGATGCGTAAATGTTACAGTCGATTTTCACATTTAATAATGGCCAGAAATTTATGTACTAATTTTCATTATTTTCCCAAATTTTATTGTGTATTTGAGCCTATTGATACCGTCTCTCGCCAATAGATATTAATAGAGTATAACTGGTTGCATAATAGCAATGATGGTTCACATCGGTCATTAAATATACTTTGATACAGCTAGTAGGTGAGTGCGTTCAGATATTCATTACAAAAACGCCCTTTTAAAGCTTCTAGAATGGCCAGTATTGTTGATTAAACCTTCTTTTGGTGGGTAGATTTATGAGGGGACGGCTTTCAGAGTATATTATGATAATATTTGTGGATATAAACGAAGTTAGGAAAATCTATTCTAGTTGTGGGGTACGCAGTGAAGGGGAAATTCTGAGCGTACTGTGATGGAAGACAAGAACTTGACATTTTGATAGAGGACATTTTTCTTGGTAATTTTTCGTTTTGCTGCTAGAAGATCGAGTCGTCTGAATACGAGTTTTAGCAATATTGTAAGTTTTGCTCCATTTATGGGATTTAGTATTCATCACGACAAGATTAGTTGTATTTTCATTTGGTTTTGAGTATCGTTTTGGGGAAATGCAGCTACGGATTTCCGGATAAAGTCAATTTTCAAAGCACGTGGCGTCGTCTGAATGCAAGATTTTGGAGTGCCATTTTGACGGCAAAGGACCTCTTTCAGCCCACATCACATCTCAGGTACGTCTCTGAAAACCCACTTAAAGTTGAAACAGATTTGTAATTTAGGTTATTTATTTTATTTCAGGGCTGTTTGTTTGTTTGTTCCTTAGTTGTTTCCTTGTTGAGTATGTTACAAGTATTGGGATCTATTTGTTAATTTATGGCTATTTGGACTGATAACCTTATGATTTTACTTGGATCTGTTACTCGTATTCTACTTGAGCTTTTATGTCACATTCTACACTTTACGAGGGACTTCCAGCCTGACTCTGGTTTCAACTTCTAGTCCAGATTTTGGTGTCTAGATGGTGGATTATTGACTGACATCTTGTGTATGTATGGTACTGGGGATCTCGGCACGTCACCTTAGACTCCACGTAGATGGTCTACCACCTGCGGCTGTTATCACCTGAATTACGCTACCCTGGTAGGACGGGAAAAGGTATTCAGACACTACCAAAGTAAGCGGAATCATATTCTCTTAACGGTACATCAACTCAACGTCCACGGGACAGTAAAATAAATTTTCAAGGAATATTGGTAATATTTTGCTCGTAAAGTAAATCTCAGTAACATTTTAGATTTCAGTAATATTTGGTATATTTTGTGTATCGTTACTTCACTAACTGAATAGTTTTGCCTTATTTTACAAATAGATGTCAATAATTTTAAGTAATTTTATGTTTTACCGTACCTTGGGTCACTTGCAGTTTTTTTGTCACGCTTCTGGCATATGACCTTTTGTACATTTATCAAAGTTTATTATTTTGTAATATATTTTGTGTATATTAGGTTAAGCGTGTGGGCCCCACTTACTAGTGCACTTTTTAGGGTATATTGAGATATATTGTACTGCGTACCGAGTTATCGGTGATACCTAATTGTGAAATATTTTGTACTACGTACCCATATATTTTATTAAATGTGTAATTAGAACGACGTTGTCTTTTATATCTGACCACTTACACCACCCCAATTATCGAAGCCACCCCCAAGGACCTGACTAGTCGGCCATGTGAGACTCCCTCCTCACTAGTGTACTGCAGAGGGGGTACTGCACGTAAAATATTAAAATTTTGTTCAGGGCACAGGGTGACTACCCTACCCTGCGTTCGAGGTTTAGCAGCGTTTGGGGCCCCCTTTTATAAGTGGGCCCAGGCCCTGTATCAACAGATATGGAAGGGGGGGCAATAGAAATGGGTCAAGCTGTATATTCTTCTACGGACAAGGAAACTTTCTCTGAAATGCTATTCTAAAATTTCACAACCGTCTATGAGCTGATGAGAACTTAAATGTGATAGCTGAGGTTCAATACAAACAACAGTTTTCATGAAAAATTTGAGTTGGTATTGTTGGAGACTTCCTCATTGGACTCTTATTTCCACCAAAAGTCGATGGAACCACGTACTGTAATTTAATTGAACATGAATTGTATATGTTACATGAAGATATGCCAATAATTGTGAGGAATCAATTATGGTTTATGCACGATGAAATTTTAGTACATGTAGTTTGACAACATGGGACTATTTGGATAGGCTGTATCAATATCGGTGGACTGGCTGGGGGACGGTATAACCAAATCAACCGTGGCCATGTAAATCAACGGAGTTAAATCTCTGGATGTTTAAGAATATTCTTAAGCTACACTAATTAAACATTTAGATCATCTAGGAAACTGGATAGTGGAGTCACCGGAAGTCACGTAAGATAATTCATATTACTCCTGGTATTTCTGAACATGTACGCTAATCGACAAGAAGATTAGAAGCGTGCACGGTCAGTAAACTATACGGTTACCTCGATCAGCAGCTTTTAGACGAGAGAGACGCGCGGACCGGGGAATCGAATGAGAGAGACAGACATATCTGATTTCCGTGCAAAAGACAGAGACAAAGATGCCCGTAGTGTCTACAGCTGACGTGGGCTGTAGACCGTGGCCTACGTAAATGATTCCATCAGGCCTACGCATTGGATTTCAATGGCGGCCGTCGGAGTCCTAGCATTCCGGTACATACTGAAACCCTTAACGCTTTCTTGAATATTTTTAATAAAATTATATGAACTAATACAACAAAGAATGTAAACGTATGCTTAAAAATTATTTACTTTATATATAATTAATAATAAAATATATTATAAAAACATAAATAGTTTTCTAAAAATGAATAAATAATATGTATATAAAACTAAAATACACACTTGATACCTTATTGATTCAGAATAAAATAATCACTTCTAATAATAGTTAAAAACAAAACAAAAAATAATTATTTCTTTAATCTCTAACAGCAATAAATTGTGGATAACAAAAATTTAAAATGCCTCTCTAATAATAAGTTACAAATATTAAAAGATCGGTACATACACGAGTATGTACAACATATTTATTTTAAATTTAATTCCTATCACAGAGATTGCAACTTTTCAACTTTTCTTTTACTTCCACATCCAGTGGAAGTATAGGTAGTAACGACAAAAAATTTTAAAAAATTGTTATTTTTCAAATAGGCTTAGAATATCATGAAACGAGATTCTAAGTTTGAGCGAAAAAAAATTTCTGTCTGTCGGTCTGTCTGTAACTTTTTTTGTGCGCAAGTTTACTCTGGAACCATTTATTGACTTGAAATTTGGTACACATAATATGTACTTTAACGAAATCTGGTACTAGATTATATTTTCATCTTGTTCCGTCGAAGGGTAAATTGGGGTAAATTTGGGATAAATAGGTAAATCAAGCAGGTAAGAGTCCATAAAATTGGTATTTAGGATATACAAGAGAAGCTAAGGTTTCAAAAAAATTTTTGGCAATAGCCACCCCCATTACCACCCTCACCCCATTATTAAAGGGGATGAAAAAAAATTGTGATTTAGTGTGTACAAGGACCAGGAACCTCAAAATATTTTTTTACTTCATCTACCCCTACTACCACCCCCTATCACCATCCCCACCCCTCTACCGATGTGGGTTATCGTTTTATGGGTTTTTGGGGTAGAGGATTTCAAATATTATATTATTAAAGTTCCATAAACAATTACTTCCACATACAATGTTTTTTCGTTGTGAGTGACTTGGACAAAAAATTTAAATGTGGAAGTAATGATTCCTTGGGCAGCGGTTTCTTTATCAGACTTTATTTTAATCTCTTCATTGCTAGTCATTTTTTTTCTTATTACACCTCATTTTTTTTCTCAGTGATACGATTATTTTTCACTTTAGAATAATTGTTCAACAATATATTAGAAAAGTATATCAAGTCTCTCACAACGAAAAAATTTTGTACGTGGAAATAATTGTTTATGGAACTTTAATTAACATTTGAAATCATCTACCTCCAAAAACCCATAAAACGATATCCCACATCGGTAGTGGGGTGGGGGTAGTGAAGGGGGGTCGTATTGGGGATGGATGAAGTAAAAAAATATTTTGAGGTCTTTGGTTCTTGTACACACATTAAATAACAATTTCTTTTCACCTTCTTTTATAATGGGGTGGAGGTAGTAAGGAGAGGGTGTGGCTAATGGCAATTTTTTTTTGAGACATTAGCTTCTCTTATATATACTAAATATCAATTTTTTTGGACTCTTACTTGCTTGATTTACCTCTTTACCCCCATTTACTCAAATTTACCCTTCAACGAAATAAGATGAAAATATAATCTAGTTCCAGATCTCGTTAAAATACATACGTGTACCAAATTTTCAGTCAATATCTTAAACGGTTGCAGAGTAATTGTACGCACAAAGAAAGTGACAGACAGACAGAATTTTTTTGCTCAAACTTAAAATCTCGACGTTTCATGACATTCTAAATCTAAATGAACAATAAAAATTTTTTTAAATTTTTTTGTCGTTACAAGACTTCCACTGGATGTGGAAGTAATTGCTTACTAAAGTGATTAACGCAGATTACTGAATTTTTATTCAAGATAAAATGTTTTCGGTGAATGCTGTGAGACCATTTTTTGCCAGGTTCTTGTCCGACGGAAAACGAAACAGTAGTATATCGTTGTTTATTGTAATTTGATTTGCACTGGCACACAACATCGACGCTATCGACGGGGCATTCTTTTAATTGACATTCATTAATTAAGGGCGTTTTCATAATGTTCACAGTATAAAGATACAGTAATAAATTAATATCTAATTTCAGTATTAGGAGGCTGAATCATTTATTTGTAGTATTTCTCACGATTTATTTTGTGAATTTTTACTGTGTTAGCCACATTAAATATTTAAGTAATTCCCTTTTCATTTAGTCTGGGGTCCAACAGTACGAAATCGCTCTAAATTCCAAGTAACCTGTTCCGACATGACGTACATTTTTCAACTTCAGATTTGCAAAAAGGGTTATATAGGACACCAGAAATGACTTGTCGGATTCTTATCAGCTCTTGCATAACTTCTTAAATGATAAGAAAAGAGACGAAATGGTAATTCCTAAAAAAATGTTTTTTAATACATAACACGTCCTGTAAAAGAAACTATCTAATTTCTTTATAGTATACACTAAAGACATAAGCGCTTGGATGAAGCTCGATGGCACTGTTTAAATATGTTTAGTTTTTTGGGAAAAAAATATGAAATCTGTAACTATAAAATATTGTAGTAAGAATTTCAACATACGAGCAAGTACTTCAATTTTAAATTTTTCGTGTATAAACTATGCTAACAAACATACCCAATATATTGAAAATGTTTTTAAGACAAGAACTAAGTTGATATTGCATATAGTATTCGAGTTGGGAATTTTTAAAATGGGTGCATGATGCGGCGCATGTAATAAAGGCGACAGCTCTCCTAAAATTCATAAAGCGCATGAAAACAGTTTACTGTGGAATTAGCTGGTATGTTCATGTTTACTAGGCGTATGTACTTATGTATATAGTGTGAAGTTATTTGTCTTAACATTTTACATTATAAAATCTATTTGTGTTTGATTGTTTAAATCGATTGATTATTGTTTGCGGTTCATATTTATTATTTACTAGCTATGCCCGCGGTTACGTTCGCGTGGAATTTTGAAATTGACTAAAAAGCTTCTTTATAAACGACGTTTGAGGTAGAATCACCAATCTGGAATATTTCAGAAAACTCACAAATTTTCTGGAATATTCCAGAGTACTCTCGAATTTTCTGGAATATTACAGAAGTTTAATCTTAAAAGTTTATGCCGTGCAAATACGCTTATTGTAGAGATCAAGCTGAATCTCCTGTTCCACTAGACTGATTTTCATAAAACTTGGCTTAGCCTAGGCCGATTTCGATGAAATAAGAACTAAGTGTTACTCCAAGCTTAGATGAACCTCATTGGTTCAGTAGTTTCTGCGTGATGCGCGTTCAAACAGACAAGCCGACAAACAGAGAAAAATTCCAAAATGTGTCTTAATGTATTCCATTACTCATCTTACATCCCCCCACATCAGTTTTTTGCAATTATTTTCAATGTACATACACGTCAACTTTACAAATGTATTATATGTATACGTTTGAAAATTATTAAAAGGTAAAATAATTTAATAAAAGTGATTTACGCTCCCTCCCACCGACGGAAGACGCTTTTCAACAACATGTTGCAAATATTACTTTTTTTAAACAATGTTGTGAACCGTCATTCAAATTACCTCTTGCACAAAATTTTGGATGCAAAATTGGAAATCAGGAGCTGGTACTGACAATGTCGATAAAAAAAAGTTTATCTGAACTTAAATTAAAAAGTGCAACTGTATAATAAAATGCGACACAAAATGTTCTTGTGAGTGGTATTCAGTTGCGTGCTCGTGTGCTGCTTTTCCTGAAAATTGTTTTAAGGGAAAAAGCAATATGCATCATTTTATAATGATAGTGATTCTGACTAAAATCTTAGAATAGTTATACACAAAAATTACATAATATACAACATTAATGTTTTATTTAAAATATGTCCCTTTTCTGCTTTCTATTAAATATGCTAAATACCTAAAATAATATTTCTCACTAATATTTTATTTCTTAAACAAGATAAAAACGAGTAGAAGTTGTACCCGGGCATGGCCAATTGCGAATACCTATTTGATTAACATTTTGCTCGAACACACAATTCACTTTGTATCGATTATTATTTTTTTAAATGAGTGGCCGCAATCGGCAACGCCCGACTACTACTTTCATTCGTTTTGTGGCATTATTAACATAAAGTAATTCAAATTTGAAATTATATTGAACAATATAGTGCTTTTTATTGTTACACTGTACCAATTATCGTGTAGACTATTTTTATTTTAATGCTGCATAATTACGCGCCTCATTAAAAAATCATAAACAAAAAACTGTATACTTTATCGACAGGATATTTTAAAAAAAAACTTTTTCAATATATGGACTATATTTGGTAAGCAATTGTATATAAGAATTTCATAAATTTAACATAGTTGTCCGCATATCGAAATTTTTAGAACGTAAATATCAACCTTTTGATTTTAATTATTTTTTTCCAAAAAAAATATTTCTTTCAAAAATACCAATAGCTTGGTTAGAATCACGCATATCTTTTGAGTATACGTACCAAAAATCAGATCGGTAGGTTACATGGTTTTTGTTTTAACGGAGAATAACCATTGTAAAACATAATTTTGTAATTATCAATCCGCCATCTTTTTTGCGATTTCTGAAGTTGCGCAAGAGCAAAAATTAATTCGACAAGTGTTTTCTAGTGCCCCAGGTAATGCTCTCTTCATTACTTACATCAACATTTGTACGTCATGTCGGGACAGGTCATCTTGATTTTGGAGTGCTTGGACCCCGGACTAATTCGACTCCAGTACAAATTGAAATCCAATTAGTTGGCACTAATCCATACTCAACTTAATACTAAACAAATTATACGAAGAAATAAAATATTAATCTTGCAAAAGAGCGTTAAATCCACCTGTAGCCGCAGTAACTTTGTAAAGTCGTAGGACTCCTTTCGTGACGTCACACGCGGACTCGAGTGCAATGCGGTGGCCTGATAAAATCATTTACGTAGGCTACGTGTAGACCCACTGTATGGACAGTGAGAAGCGTGTACTATGGCTTACGGTGGTCTTTATTAGCAATTATCCTAATTTTCGTATTACTGAATTTCGCTCTTTTTAATTCTTTATTATTATACGCCAAAATGGCTGTTTCTAGGAAATATTATGAGAGGTAACATCTTTTATTTTTAACTGTTAATAAATCGTTCTCGCATCCTTCCTATAAAAATTAGATTTCGATACTGCAGTATAAGTCCATGGCTATCAAAAATTTTGAAATAAGAGCAATCCTTAGTTCTTGGTTCCCATAATTAAAACTGCTTCAGCATAAAATAAATATTTGTGGTGAATGTGTTTTCAGGGACACCCAGTATAAGTCAGTTATGATATATCCGCATCAAATGTTAATTAAGCAGATATTCGCATTCGGAAGCGGCAAAGTATTCGTTATTTTTGTAAATATGAATAGAGATAGTTGGTTTTCAAAAATAAACATTAAGCATATAATTTTGCGTAGTAAATAATATAAACTGTTAAATGATAAAAAAAAACATTGAGTTTTATTTTATTCTCACAATTACCTATCTAATTATTGTTCCCAATTTGAAAGTAATTAATCGAGCTCCATCTCAAACCGGTAACGATAATTAAATGGTAATTGTGAGAGTGAAACAAGACATTTCATTATTTTGTCATTAACCTAAGTGTAAACATTACTTACTACTATTATTTTGTCAGCAAATAATAAAATAGATAAATAACTCATATTTATTAACTAGTTAACAGAATCGGTTTTCTGCACAAATCAAACTCTATACCTTAGCCGAGAAAACAGGATAGTGATGAATCGAACTGTCAATAGTGTCAAGCAACACATGTCATTAAACGTTGTTGATTTGATAAACATTTGTAAAAATTATATTGAATTACACCCTTTCCAAACTTAAACGCCAATAGGATCTGTTGCACTCACGTATTGCGTGCATCTATTACCTTTCCTTTCCGGACAAGGTATATGTTTATTGTCTAATTGCGTAAACGGAAAAGTTTAATATAAAAATCAATTCCTCATTTATTAAATTTAATAATAAACCAGATGATCTTACAAGAGTCAAGTTATATAGAATTCGAAATAGAAATGTATTTCGGTTCGGTTTCGGTTACAGTTATCCAAAACACCATTTTCAGCATTTAGGTACGGTTTCGATTTTTAAGGCAGCGATAATTCGGCTTTCAGTTTTCAGGGTAGTGGCAATTCGGTGTTCGGTTACGGTTTTGGTTTTGAAAACTCTGATAACTTATATTTGTACATCTTCTATACAGCAAACAGAAGCCAACTAGAAAAATTTTCATGAATTACAAAACGTCTGGCAAGATGTTGTGAATAAGAAGAAGAAGAATCATTAATAAATTCATTTAAGTAATATACAGTGTGTCCACGGATAGACTTAATTATACTTGTAAACTTTTTTATTTTTGATTTTTTGACAAAAAGTCAATTTTCATAAAAACTATGTTTATTCTAAAAAGTCCTTAACTACTCTCAGGATTACGATTTACTATACAGGGTGATACAGGGAAATGAAGAAAATTCAAAATTTTACCAAGAGTAAGGTAAAGTGTTAATGAATATTATGAAGAAATTTGTAAATAATGTCCTAATACAGAATTTCATCTACATAGTGGGTAATTTTGAAAGATAAATAGTAGGTTAAGTTCAAGCTACCTACGAGAAATAGCGCACAGAATACTAGAAATTCTGGCGAAATCGAAATACTCAGCCATGGGCCCTAAGCGGCATAAAAACTGGAGGAAATTTTTCGAAACACTGTGGGAGCCAATGTAAGCGTGCAAAATTTAAGTCTGAAGTGTGATTAAGAAGATACAAGAATAAAATAAATTTTGGCTAACGTGGGTATGTGCCAATAAGATGTGCAAAAGTGTGCAAAATTAGGCGATTATGGCAATTTAACTGAAGCAAGCGGAGGGGCAAGCGTCAAGTTTGCACTCCCACCTAATTTTACCTTCTGTTTTCAACGTAGGAGGGTGCAAAACTCGAGAGAAGGCATATAAAATTGAGCAAAATATATGCAAAGTTATGATGCATAAACTGAGTTTCATTACTGACGGAGGTGGAGCAAACGTGACTGGTCCTTCTAATTCTTTATTTAAATTTTCGGAACCAGTTGGAAATTGAAAAATTAAGGTATGTACAGATACAGTGTCAGCCTTTATTGAAAATTAAATTTTCAAGAAAAATAAGAAGAAACTTATCGAAAACCGCATCTGGATACCTTATTTCGTTTGGATAATTTTCCTAGAAAATAGAACACGGAAATGTTGTCCCGCGATGAATAATATAAATAATATGTTAATATCTACTGCATGTGAGAAATAAATACATGTTTTAAAAATATTAATAAACATGTAAATTACCTAGCAAAATAGGTCTAATAATCAATTAATTAACACCATAAAACATATAGAACATTTAAATGTCATTGAACAAAATTGTGTTTACTTTTATCATTACTGTGTTTATTGAAACTCAGTTTTAAAATTCCAATTAAAGGGAAGTGAACCTGTTAATAAGGATAGGATTGAACAAATCATTTTGTACTATTTTCATTCAAAGGCTTATTTAAATATTTACATTTTATTACGTAAACTTTAATTTGAATATATTTACGGATATATTAAGAGCCTGTTTCCGAGTTGAAAATACTCATTTTGAAGGGTACCAAATAAGATTAACAAAATACGCCACTCCTTGTAGACAGAAACATTTAAACAACAAAAAAAAATACAGCTTTATCGACATTGGTAACATAGAAGACTAACTCGCGGTCGAGTGGCACAATGGAGATAGCTGCTGACGCTGTATGAAGCTGAGTAAAACTGACCAAAAAGCATACTTTGTAAAGAATACAGTACCAGGGAGCAGATATTGAATTTACTACTTGTTAAGAATGCAAGGGAAAATTACGTGCGTATGTACGTTTGATTCGTAGTATCTTGAAAACAATCATACATCTAGTTTTCAATATTCGCTACAGCAAAAAAAGCTCTGCTTGGGTGAAAATTGACCCCAATTAATATAACATGTGATATGTGATGCGATCTGTGTCGCAAGATTCTCAAGAGAGCTAATATAAAGGCGGAATAACTAACTTGAGATTTACAGCAATTATAGTCGAATTCAGAGGTTCATCATACACCTTCTTGAAAATTTTCAAGTAAAAAGCTCTGTTATAACTTACATCAAAAGAACACCTTGCAGCTTTTATTGACGATACTGCCAACTCTAAATATAAAATTTGAAGAAGAATACAGTTGCACAAAATTTGTTGTATCAGACATATCATTACAATAAAACTACGAAACACAAAAAGGGGAACTGCTAACGTCTAAATTTTCTATATCTTTCATTACACTTTTAAAACATGGACCGTTAGAGGACGGTTTATGCTTTTGAGGTGTGGCTCTTGAGATGTTTGTAACGAATGACGTGGAGAGATCATCGCAGTCTAATTCTTTTGAATATCGTATTTTGTGATACAGATTTATAACCAAGCCAGGCCCCCCATATTGGTTTAAGAAAAGTTTTTTTCGGATTAGTTTGACCCCCTCTCCCTCTCCCTTCTCTCACCCCCCCCCCCCCCCCCCCCCTCAAATCAAATTTGTGTTTTCGGCCCCTGGTCATCAAATATGAGACGGGGATAAAAATTTTTTTCAGATCAGAAGTAGAAGGAAATGGGCACTGGGATGCAGTTCTTCCAACATGGAACCCTATTCAATATTTATTAGTTCTTTCTTGCAAAAACGGTACAACAAAAACTTGTATTTGTATTGAGAAATTTTGTACAGAATGTAAATATCAAAACACGTTGGATGAGGATAGAATATTCGAGGAAAATTTAGAATTTGAATTTTTCTCACGTCAAATTATTGAAATCTTGTAAAATTTCATAGATTATCTGTGTTTATATGTTTATTTCAATTAAGCGATTGTCGTTCTATACGAATAAATTAATTAAAGCAAATTATCACAACGTCTGAATATAATATTAGAAAAAAAAATACGATTAAATCAAATATTATTTTCTATAGTCTTTCAACATGCACGGGATTCGGAATTGTATTAGTACATCCTCGTAATCCGGGTGGGTTTTTCTCAAAAAAATTGCGGCCGTTACGTGCCCTTTTGCTCTCTAAAATAATTAGCTAACGCCATATTTGTTTTGGAATTATGAACTTTTGAAAGTGGGGAGGCCAAGTTAACGTTTTTATTGGTCACATTAACAAAGAAATACAAAAATAATCTCAAATTTAAATAACCGGCAAGCACCCTTTTGCGCCCACAGTAAAAAAGCTAGCACACTTTCTGGGGCCAAACTCTTGGGATAGATAGGTGGGGGGAAACTAGAGTTCAGGCCTTCAAATTATTTTCTTTTTTATTATAGTTTAGTAGAAGAGAGTTGGAGCCCACCTGTGCCCTTTAAATTTACGGTAGCGCATTAATTCTCAATGAATTATTAGTTATCAGAGCCGGGGACGACTGGAAGCAGTGGATATGATGTATGATTCTCTTGAAAAATGCGCAGTCGACAGTATTGTCCACAAGGGCACCAAGATACACTGTCTTGTTTACTATTTTACTACTTCACGTCTTTGGATGGTTACCATTTGCTAAAATCATAATTCGATTTGTTGTAATAATCAAAGCTTATCGTCTGAAGTCTATTTAATAGGTGTATGAGCTCATCACCACTTGCTGCAACTAATCTTAGAAATCTTGGTTTCGACTCTAGCTACTCAATCCTGCAGTCCTCCAGCGAATCACGTATTTATTATAGATGTTAAATATTATTGGTTTTAGAACACAGTCCTGTCTGGCGCCTTAGATAACTACATTTGTCGGAGCTATTGTTGTCTATTTTAGGTATTCCCATCTTCAGTAATACAGCCCACAGTTTGTTCCATTCCACATCGCCGAAACCCTTACGGTAGTCTACTAAACAAAGGTACAGGTGTACTAAATATTCTCTTACCTTCTCGATAAATCAGTATTTGCACTCTGGTACCGCTACCTTTAACAAAGTCTGCTTGCTCCGGAGGTATTTGCTATGAAGGATAATGCTGAAGTCTGGATTGAAGAATATATTTTACTGGCGTGTGATATTATTGCTATAGTACAGTCAACGGGGGGTGTAACTTGAGTGCTAATGAATGGATTTTGATTAAACCTTATACAATGTGTTTGTAATGACATTAATAAAAAAGTTAAAAAAAAGATTAGGGTAGGAAATGATCGGAAGGGGTAGAAAGACCCCTTTTATCACTTGTTCCGTAACATGTAGAACCAGGTCAAAAATGAAAATAAGATGTTTTTACTCTTGTAAATTTTTTCGAAAAATGCATATTTTTTGAGATATGGCCACTCAAAAATTCCTAAAAGTTGGGGAGGAGAAATGTAAAAGTTGAAAAAAAAATGTGAAAAAAATTCAGGTGAATATATCATTGAAATACAAGACTTTATTTTATTTGCAACTTTTCTGAAAAGTGCGTGTTCACCGAGTTTTTCCGGAAAAACATGAAAAATTACCCCTGTCTTTGATATTGCAGCACTTTAAAAATATGTAATTTGAAATTTTGAAAAATCATCATGCGTATACATTGGGGCCTTCTAAACATTTTTTGTCTTTTGGAATTTTTTTATAACTTGCTAATTTTCCGAGTTACAGGCAGTTTTTCAAGATAAATAATGTACTACATTTTTACAAATTTTTCCGGAAAACTTTTCATTTTCGATTTAAAAATGATATTGAACCTTTAAAAATGGTATAACTATATAGGTTTCACACTTTTTTATAATAACGTATATAAATCACGCTCATTTTTCGAATTTTTATGTATTTTCTAATATGCAAGAAATGTAGTACAATACTGTTAAAAACTGCCTGTAACTCGGAAAATAAGCAAGAAGCACCAACACCAATCAAAGAGGTGAGTCACTTTTTGAATTCGTTATGGAATATAATTTAGACATAGTAAATGTAGGGAATACTCCGACCTTTGTAAATAGACAAAGGCAAGAAGTGCTAGATTTAACGATAGGAACAACATATACGTGTAATTTAATTAGTAACTGGCATGTGTCTGAGGAAGAGAGTTGGTCGGCCCACAGACACATAAGATTCAACATAACGGGAGTTGACCGTGTAACCGTAACATATCGTAACCCACGCAAGACGGAAGGATACAGGGAAGACCTTGCCAGGGGACTTGCTGGGGTTGCGATCAGTGTTAAAAGTGAGGAGGATGTGGAGGTAGCTGCGGAACAAATACAGAACGCAATTATTTCTTTGCATATGAGAACAACTGCCCTCTTGTGGTGAGGATCCACCAAGAACGTGCACTGGTGGAACAAGCACCTCGACATAATGAGAAGGCAAGTAAGAAAGAAATTCAATATTACAAAAATATCAGCAAACTGGGATGACTACAGGACCTCTTTGACTGAGTACAACCAAGCACTAAGAAAGGCCAAGAGAGATTCCTGGAGGAAGCACTGTGAGAGTATAGAAAGTATCTCGGAGTGCTACAGACTCCAGAGAATTCTCTCTAAGGATAATCGGGGCATAACTAACTCTCTCTTAACTGAGACAGGTCAATATACCAAGACAGGCAAGGAAACAATGGAGGAATTACTCCTCGTGCACTTTCCTGGGTCCACAATAATTGATCAATCACCTGAGGAATGGCTAGGAACAGAACTGGAAGCTACTGGAAACAGAGCTAACAGGAAAGACTGGACAGTGTCAAAAAAGGTGATAGATCAGTCCAAAATCAGATGGGCAATAAACTCATTTGAGCCATACAAATCTCCGGGACACGACGGAATTTGGCCAATACTGCTTCTGCAAGGCATAGACTTGCTAGCGTCAAAACTCTGTACAGGGCCAGCCTAGCGTTGGGGTACATACCAAAAATTTGGAAACCGGTTAGAGTGGTATTTATACCAAAGGCTGGGAGAAACTCCCATAATGAAGCCAAGTCCCCATAAGTCTTATGTCATTCCAACTTAAGACAATGGAAAAAATGTTTGACAGACATATTAGGGATGATGCACTGGTTAGAAGCCCACTACATAAAGGCCAATATGCATACAGAGCAGGCATGTCGACGAAAACGGCACTCCACCATCTAACTCAGAAGGTGGAAAAGACGTTGGAGCACAAGGAGGTGGCACTGGGTGCCTTCCTCGACATAGAGGGGGTATTCGACAACACCTCCTTCAACTCAATCATCAGAACTGCAAGAAAGCGAGGCATTGAGGACACCTGCTGCAGGTGGATAGGCACTATGCTCAAAGTGTGGTATTCACCACAATGATGGATGAAACCTTAGGCGCGTCAGTTGCTGGGGGATGCCCGCACGGGGGTGTATTGTCCCCTCTGCTATGGAACCTTGTAGTTGACGGCCTACTGAAGAAACTCACAAATGAGGGATTCGAAGCCCAAGGATATGCGGACGACATAGTCATCATAGCTAGGGGGAAGTTCAACAACATAGTCAGGGACCATCTACAGAAGGCCCTGACCATGGTAAAGAAATGGACCGATGAGGAGGGGCTGAAAATCAGTCCTCCAAAGACCAGCATCGTTCCATTCACCAGAAGGAGAAACCTGGTTTGGGTCCTCTAGTTCTCCAAGACACACAACTACAGATGTCGGGGGAGGTAAAGTAAAAAAACTTAAAACTTACCTGGAACCAACACCTGCACAGAGTAATACATAAGTCTGTTGCCATACTGGCAACATGTAGACGATTGTATGGCAAGAGATTGGGGTTTAAGCTTGGCATGGTGCACTGGCTCTATACCAGTGTAATAAGACCCGCCATCACATACGCAGCCTTGGTTTGGTGGCCTAAGGTCACTCAAACCACAGCAGCGAACAGGCTGAGCCGGGTGCAAAGACTGGCCTGTCTGGGAATTACAGGTGCAATGAAAAGCACCCCAACAGCAGCCATGGAGACACTACTAGACCTCCCTCCACTGAGTCTTGTGATTCAGGGGGAGGCCAAAATGGGTGCCTACAGTCTACAAAATCCTCAGAACCCGACTCCTCTTGGAGGCAACTCGGGGCACATGAGGATAATAAACACCGAAGTGGATCCTCTATTGAGCATGAAGTCGGACTACATGACACCAAAAATTACAGTCAACAAGCCCTTCACTATCACCATTGGAGATGGGAAGGAATGGATAACAGGTGCTCCTGATGCTTTATGCAGAGGCTTGGTCTGGTATACTGACGGGTCCAGGATGGAATCAGGAGCTGGAGCAGGAATACATGGTGTGAGGCCGAGAGAGAGAGTATAAGTCTCTCTCTTGGACGACACTCCACTGTATTCCAGACAGAAATTCTGGCTATACTCGAGTGTGTACACGAGAATGTTAAACGACGATATGTGAACCAGCTGATCTCAATCGTAACAGACAGTCAGGCGACACTTGGGGCACTAGCCTCCAACAAAGTGTCTTCCAGACTGGTTTGGGACTGCCACGAAGAGCTCAAAATTCTGGGTGAGCGGAACAGAGTAAGACTACTCTGGGTGCCGGAACATACCAGTATAGAAGGCAACGAGAAAGCTGACGAACTTGCTAGACAAGGAGCAGCGAATATATTCTATGGCCCAGAACCCGCGCTGGGCATTACAAAAGGCTCAGCCAGAAGGGTAATTAAAGACTGGGTCAAGAGTAAACACAACCATCACTGGAGAAATATTCCAGGAAATCGACATGGGAAAACACTTATCAATGGATCATGTTCAAAACAAACTGAAGAACTGCTCACAAGGAACAGGACTCAGTTGGGAACCATAACTGGTCTTCTGACGGGACACTTTCCCGTTAAGAAGTACCTGTATCTAATTGGAAAGTTTCCTGGCGACCTTAACTGCAGACTGTGCGGTAAGGTACCAGAAACTGTAGATCATATTATACATGACTGCGAGGCATTGGTCCGCAGAAGGTATAATATCTACGGGCAAACACAAACAGACCCGGAAACCATAAAGACTCGTCCATTTTCAGACCTGTATCACCTTGTCAGTGACACAGGATTATTAAAATGGACAGTGTAAATTAAAAAAATTAAAAAACAGGCTGTGCACAATAAGCCCAAGAGGCTGCAGTGCCCTCGGAGTATTCTATACAGACGAGCCCCAAGAGGTGGGGTTTTAGTCAGTTGGAGTCTGACACTCAGACCTATTCCTAGTTGGGATAGGCAGCCCGTGTGGGTTTCCCCTCCTCGCCAAAAAAAAAAAAAGTTACAAAAAAATTCCAAGAGACAAAGAATCTTTACAAGGCCTCAATGCATACGTTTGAATTTTTTCAAATTTTTAAATAACATATTTTTAAAGCGCTACAATGTCAAAGATAGAGGTAGTTTTTCATGTTTTTCCGAAAAAAACCTATGAAAACGCACTTTACAGAAAAGTTGCAAATAAAAAAACGTCTTGTATTTCGATGACACATTCACCTGAATTTTTTCAGATTTTTTTTCAACTTTTACATTTCTCCTCCCCCATTTTTAGGAATTTTCGAGTGGCCATATCTCGAAAAATATGTATTTTTCGAACAAATTCACAAGAGTAAAAACATCTCATTTTGGGCCAAAAAAGGTAAATACATTGTTTTTTTTTTCATTTTTGACCTAATTCTACAAGTTACGGGACCCGTGATAAAAGGGATGTTTTCTACCCCTTCCGATGATTTCCTACTCTAATCTTTTTTTAACTATTTTATTGACGTCAGTACAAACATATTGCACAAGGTTTCATCAAAATCCATTCGTTAGCACTGAAGTTAGAGAATTTGGTCATTTTAGCGCTCCGTTGACTGGACTACTAGAAATCTGTAGTTATCACATCTGTTGCTTTCTTCGTATATATGTGTGGTATGAAAATTGAGGTTCTCCAATCATCGAGGCAGATTCCTATTCCCATATTTTTTGGCATATTCTGTGCAAGAACCGAAATCAATCAGAAACCGTAACCGAAAACCGTACCCTAATTACTATTTTTTTCTAACCGAAACCGAAAACCGGAATGAGAATTTCTGACAAATGGAAACTAAAACCTAAAACTGAAATTAAAATTCTCAGATAACCGAAACCGAAATCTAAACCAGAATTAAACTACAAAATAATATGTTGAAGTATAATTGGTTGGATAAATTAATTCGTCTTATTCAATGCAGTGGTAATCCGGTACCCGGTCCGCTACTGTGTAAATGGCGCATGGCGAAAAATTCTTAATTTCGGTTGTCAGTAAATGACAAGTGAAAGATATACTAAAATTTCTATTTCATTGCAACACCCAGATGAGGTACGATCACTAGTTTAAATTCCCCTATACCACAACTTCCCTTTCAACACCTTTTACTTTTCTCCACCTTTTACCCTTCGTCTCCTTTATGTTAATTTTGTTACTTTTGTTAATTTTTGTTCTTTTGTCCTTTTTTGTTCCTTTTCAAAATCCCCTCTCGACCAATAACCTCTTGAAAATCCAAACTTTTTAAATCACAACTTTCCTTCCATCCTACCTTTCCGGAGGCAGTCTGACCACCGGATGAAGGATGTTACTAGTCTGAACGGTTTTTTTCGTTAAGTTTTTCCCGTACCAGTAATGAAAACGCAATTAGTGCAGTGCAGTGCTTCATAAAGTGCGCCGCAACGAAAAACTGTCAATATTAATTTTAAGTTTTTAAAAGTGTTTCCTTTCGCTATAATTGTCCAAATTTAGTTTTAAGTCCTGCTGCGTCAGGACAGGAGTTCTAATATTTAACCTCACTTATCGTTTCAGCTCAACCGAACCCGCTCCGCCCAGCCGCACATTCACCACGACGCTGCGCGCCGTGGTTGTGCGGCTGGCTTCAGACAGGAATCCGATGAGGCGCATAATTTGTAACCTCAATTAAAAATAAATCTTATTTGAATTGAATCTGAACTGGTTTAAATTCCGACACTCGATCAGTGAAGTAAAGCAACCCTGAACGAGTCCAGCATTTGGATGGGTGAGCCAAGATCTCATCTAACAGTCGGTAGGCTACACAATCCCGGGACGTTAACCCGCTGAGTAAAGGCGGGGGATAACCCCGTGGTTGTCCACGTGATAACCTCCGGGCCGAGCCGTTAAAGTTGGTGGCCGAGGACCGTGGTTTGAAGTCCACGCTAAGTTGTAGATTCTTAGGCGTAAAGGGTCCGCCATTGTGGCCTAGATGCCTAGTAAAAAGTAGTACTATCCACTATCCACTAACACCCAGATATATATTTTTATCTAATATTACTCAAATAAATGTTTTCATGATGAATTATTACTTCCGCCGCTTTTCACTTTAAATGACATTAAGATTGTAGTGAAGTAAATTAAAGCTAAGAATCGAAATAAAGAGGGACTTTTTCTTACAGAAAGGATGAGTGTCCATAACATAAGATAAATTCCCCTGAACGTACCAACACTTTGTTCCTGATATATTATATTATGTGTTATCTAGAGATTAATAAAATATGTAAATATAAAAGTGTATCAACGTTGCGCTCATAGTTAAAACACGACGAGAACAACGAAAAATAACGAGAAATCGACGATCCATGATTTATGATTTAACTATGAGCGCAACGTTGATACACTTTTATGTTTACATATTTAATTAATCTTTTAGTTAACACGTAACATATATCAGTAACAAAGTGTTGGCACGATTCATTGATTTTCAGGGGAATTTTCTTTGTCATTCGTTGAACTAAAAGGACGTGTCCACAACATAAGAAAAATTCCTCTGAAAATCAATCAATGGTGCCAATACCTTGTTACTGATATATGTTATGTGTTATTAATAAAATATGTTAACATAAAAATGTATCAACATTGCGCTCATAGTTAAAACATGACGTAGATTTCTAGTTATTCTCGTCATGTTTTAAACTATGAGCGCAACGTTGATACACTTTTATATTTAGATATTTTATTAATCTCGTAATAACACATAACATATATCAGTAACAAAGTGTTGGTACGTCCAGGGGAATTTTTGTTATGTTGTGGACACTCATCGTTTGAAATGCACATATAAAGAAGTATGATTGCAAGTTTCGACTTCGGGCAAGATCAGGGATATATCCGTTTAACAAATTGAAATTACAAGCATTGTTTTTTTCTCGTTTTTTTTTTGTAAATATCTTCGCTCGTATTGGTCAAATTACAAAAATAAAAAATCTCTCGAAATAAAATTTCGAACTGATTTAGATATAAAAGACTTCTATTAAATATGTTCCTACCTAACAACAAAAAAAAATGAATGAATGATGTATCGATTTAAATAAAATTTTAGAGTTTAAAAAAAAATGTTTCTCTACGACTTAGTGGCATGATTGTATGAGGCCGCAAATAAACAATTGAAACAATTGAAATGTGGTTGTTAACATCCGCAAATAGCATATTTTTACAAAATTTTATCTAAGTCGATTCATTATTACTGAAACTGTATTAATTTTTTTAAAAACACTATATTATAAGGTCAAGTAGGGTTAGTGTAAATTCGGGTTAAGTGCAATCACACGGTAAAATTCTAAAACGAAATATCATCTAGTGCTCTCTATTATGGTATATTCTCAACATTTTGGGTACCCCTGGAGTATCATTTTTTTATTATTTTTTTTTGAGGTTAAGTACCTACATAATTAATAAAGATCCTTTATACATAGGTCTGTTCAAAATTTTATTGCGAACAATCCCTATTTTTTATTTTTGCAATTCGATCAATTCAACCGGAGACATTCGCAAAAAAAACACGAGAAAAACGATGTTTTGCAATTTCAATTGATTAAACGAACATATTCTCGACCTTGTACCGCCCAAGTTCAAAACTTTCACTAATACTTCTTTATATGTGTACCTCAAATTTCAACAAAAAATGCTACTACCAAAACATTTTTTAAAGATATTTATTTTTACTCCACTGTTGTAAAAATGTGCAAATATAAGTTACCAAAGTTTTTTATCTCCATTTTTAAAAACTGAAAACCCAATTGTCGCTACTCTAAAAACCGAAAGCGTACCCGAGAACTGAATTGCCGCTGCCCTGTAAAATGAAATCTTAACCGAAAACCGAATTGTCACTGCCCTGAAAACCGAAACCGTAAACAAAAACGAAAATAATGAGCTTTAGGTAACTGTAACCGAAACCGAACAAAAATAAATTTTGGTTTCGGTCCGGATTCTTTGAAGGATTTTCATTCCACCTTCACCAACCAACTTAAGAGCTCCGGCCGTATCCAGAGACAGAAGTATTTAAAATTTTACAATATTTTACAATATTTTTTTTTTTTACATACTTTGACTTATTTACACTTTATAAATTATATACCAAAATCAAGACAAATTATTGGGATAATAGAAAAACAGTGGATCTGTTAATTATAGAACTAGATCGTCGAGAGTTGCGTATACGAAAATGTTTTTTTTTAAATCTGCCCGTCATATTTCTCTTCGATACTGACCGAAGAAGTCCTCGGTGTCCATTTTGCATGCGTAATGAAATATACAATGTGTGTAAGTTTTGTCTGGTTATAGTTATTACAAACTACCGAAATAAAGACTTTTCGAGTAGATTTTATTCCACCAATATTTCTCGTTAGTTCTATTCTCGGTTGCAGCAGATGAAAGTGTCGTAAGAAATGATTGTCTGAGTGTGCGTGTCCTGGATAACTGGTGGAATAGCTACAACTAAACTATGCCAAGACGTTAATATATGTAAGGCGAAAGATTAAAAAAAAATGAAATATATGATGTGTTAAAACAAGGGTCAAGCTGCGAAGAGTGTACAGGTGTACATACTCTCATTATTTTGGTATTTTTTCAGAGATGGGTAAAGGAAACTTTTCAATAAACGTTTCCAGGAAATTTTCGGGAGTTTCTGGAACGAAGTTTTGATAAAAATCAGAATTGGGTATAGGAAACTTTCCATATGAAAGTTTCTAGAACGAAATTTTGATAAAAATGAGAGTTTTCAGTAAAATATCAGAATATTCAGAAAGTTCCCAAAGGAAACTTTCCCGGAATTTTAGAAACTTTCAAATATTCCAATATTTCATTGAAAACTTTCATTTCGGGAACTTTTGAATGGAACATTTCCTTTACCCATCTCTGGTATCTTTACAGCCTCGCCAAAACATTATTATTAACTCCTTAGTGATATTGTAGAAGAATTCACCATCGTCGTCTGAAGGACGTGACGCCATTATTTTATTAAGGGGTCAAGTTTTGACTTAGGGTGGCTAATTTCTACTCTCAGTAGGGTTCGATCAAGTTCAGCGATGGGTAAAGGAAACTTTCCAATTTTTCAAATTTACGGGAGTTTCCGGAACGAAGTTTTGATAAAAATCATAGATGAGTAAAGGAATTAATTATGGAATGAATTAAGGAATTAAGGAATTAATTGAATTTTGATAAAAATGAAAGTTTCCCAAAGGAAACTTTCCCGGAATTTTGGAAACTTTCAAATATTCAAATATTTTATCGAAAACTTTCATTTTTATCAAAATTTCGTTCTGGGAACTTTCAAATGGAAAGTTTCCTTTACCCATCTCTGCTGGTTAAGTTATCAGGGATGAACTAAGACCGGGGTCCTGTAATAGACAAGTGAGTTCGTACCTACCGTAGATCAAAGTCAAATCTCGTCGTATTTTTGTGCCTAGGTAGTTAACGACGTTGAGCGGCGTGAAAAATATTTTCAAAATTAGACGTACCTTCCAATTTCTTACTTTTGGTACCACATGACGCGTCGCCGGGGGCGTGAAAGAGTCTTTTTATGTCCATTTTCGGCGCTGACGCCAGAAATTTGCTAAATTGTGCTCTATAGTCCTTTGAGACGAAAATTTTCTATTTTCTCGAAAATCGATCCTGATTTTCCCTGGTTCTACAACAACACCTCCAACGTTTTGAAAAGCGCCCTTCGCCTTTGCCTATCTGGTGATCAATAAATAAGAGGATTCGGGAAAACATGATGTTTGCGAGTCACTTTGGGGAACGTACTTCCTGGAGAATTCAGATGTTAGTACGATGGTCTGGCCACGGAATAAGTAACAAGTCTCCACACCTACATCTCAAAAACATCAATACGTCGTCTGTTTGTCTCCCTAACTCTCCATGCCTCAGAGTCGTAAAGAAAGATGAACACTATTAGGGCATTAGCAAGTCTGATATTTTCGCGTTTCATAAAATTTTGCTCAACTGGTCAACTGGTTTAACAAGTTGCAGACCTTCCCATTTATATCCTTCGCAGTTGAAGTTTATTCATAGAGGCAGTGGCGCAGCCAGAAAATTCGTCTGCGGGGGGGGGCCAATAGAACCGGCCTCCCCGGAGGTTGAGGAAAACTTTTCAGCAAATGTTTGAAAATGGATGTGTATAGATTCCTCCACTAGATAATATGGGCATTAATTACAAAATATTAATTTCAAGCGATAATTTGGATACTGCCTTTAGTCCCTTCAAATTAGTCAAGAAATCGCTGTTTTATGGAAAATCTTCCCACAGATAAGACCTGTAAGAAGTGAAGTATTTGGGTTACCTAATCATAATTTTCACCCCCCGCAGTTCTAAAAAAGGGTGGTTTTTGATAAATATATACATATATATGAATTTTAGCGTTTTTTCGTCTTTTTCTCTATTTTGAGGAAAAACTATGCATTTTAGTGAAAAATATGAAGAAAGTAAAGCATAAAATTTCCTACAAATTTTGTCTCTACTATTTTTTTCGAATTCCGCTTAGTTTCGCCGCTAGAGGGCACGAAAGAAATAAATATACATTCGCCTTTTTTTAAATTTTGAGCCAAAATTATGCATTTTTATGAAAAATTACGTGGGATTAAAGTTGCAGAACATAATATATATATATATATATATATATATATATATATATATATATATATATATATATATATATATATATATATATATATATATATATATATATATATATATATATATATATATATATATATATATATATATATATATATATATATATATATATATATATATATATATTTATGAAAAAAAAAAACCTAGAAAACACTTAAAGATAGTGAATTTTATGTTCTACAACTTTGATCTCATGTAATTTTTCATAAAGATGCATAATTTTGGCTCAAAATCTAAAAATGGCGCAAAAGTCTATATGTATACTTATTTCTTTCACGCCCTCTAGCGGCGAAACTAAGCGGAATTCGAAAAAGGTAGGGTTATAGTAAAGTTATAGGAAATTTTATGCTCTACTACTTTGCTCTCTTGATATTTTTAACCCAAATGCATAGTTTTCCTCAAAATAGAGAAAAAGATGAAAAAAACGCTAAAATTCATATATATGTATATATTTCTCAAAAACCACCCTTTTTTTAGAAATGCGGGGGGTGAAAATCATGTTTAAACAACTCAAATACTTCACTTTCTACAGGTCTCATAACTGTGGGAAAATTTTCTTAAACATTTCCTAATTTGAAGGCACTATTTGAACTAATAGTGATATTGCTTCTTTATTTTTTCGGTCATCGAAGATGGCTTGGGGGGGCATGGCCCCCCCCTGGCTGCGCGCCTGCATAGAGGCAATGTAGACCCTCTTGTTTACTACCTCGCAATCACCTATCCTTAAAGTGTCTGGTTGGTTTTGGTTCGCTCGGTCTACAATCATAATTTTTGTTTTGTTGTAGTTTACACTTAAACCGTACTCAGAAGTTATTATTCGAAGGTATATGAGCTCATTCTCGCTTGCTTCAACTGAGGTGGTATCATCTGCAAATCTCAAATTAGAAATCTTCATTTCGCCCACAGTTCCACCACCCTGCCAGTCCTTTAACACGGGGCGTATCACGTGTTCACTATAGATGTTGAAGGGGATTGACGACAGAACACAGAATTGTCTAATGTCCCAACTTTAGATTTGACGGAATTAGTGTTATCGAATTTCTTTCTATTTTTCTATAATAGTATTTTTTTAATGCAAACAAAATCATAGCCGAATTAATTCATAAATATGTTATAATTAATTAAGTTGAATAAATATTGATTGCTATATTTGTTTAAATTTGATTCATCCATTTTTCGATCATATTAATGTAGTTTATCTACAAAACAAATTGCTGCCGTTAGCGGACCAACGCTTAGCAGCAGCATTTTAATTACGTTAAAAAAAGTATTTAAAGCTGAGATTTTTTGCGTTTTTTATTGACATTACAGTATAATGAAAAATCATTTTCTTCCACCTTTACTGTAAACCGGTATGCTGTCGTTAATATAAATATATAATTAAAATAAAGTCAATTGACAGAAGTGTTTGAAGCTAATTTTTTTTCCACTAGTTTATTAATTAAAATTGAATGCTGCCGGCCTTTCGACGGAACATAGCTTTGGAAAGAGCAAAAAAGTCCTGTCAGGCGTTAGCCTGCTGGTGGGCCTGCAGGAATCGATTTTGTGAAAACACAGCCCAAATATCACACAAAAAAAATAAGAAATTAATTTTAAACAGATCTTTCAAGAAAGAGTGTCGAAAGGTCCTGTACTATTATTGTCTGCATCCATTCACAGTAACAGATCCCACACAATATACATTAATTTGCATTAACTTATTAATTGAAAGTCATAAAAATATAATTTAATGCTAATCTTGAATGGATATTTTTTTATCCATCAGATATGTACGGAGTGTTTTATTTTAAAACAAGCCAATCTGAATGTATCTCGATAAAAACACGGATTTCCTTATTGAGAAGTTAAATATTATGTTTCACACCTCTCCCATACCTATTCCAATTTGAAATTTTCAAATGGCAACCTCTATTTGGTAATGCATCATTTTAAAAGGCAATCATTAAAATAGCAAAATTTTCAACACCAAAAAAGTAAATTAGTATAAACATTTCAGAGAACCAAGAAGTTTTATATTAATAACTAGATGTAACCTTATACTTTCTTACACTTTATTGGATATTTTGTCACCACTGTAACAATATTAAAAAATGTAATGAAAGAAAACTGTACACAAAATGGGTCAGACAGAGGTTAGATTTTGACTAGTTTTGATTTTAAAAAGAAAATGAAAAAAATCTCTAAAAATTATGAAACAAAATTTCACCGTTGCATCGCGTCACCTACTTAATTGGATGTTGAACCTTATTACCTATTACTGATACCAGAGCTGGGTAATTCCTTTTGAAAAAGTAATTAGCAATTACAATTCCTTTTTTTTTTTCGTGTAATTTTAATTGTATTTAAGTAATTGTAATTAAATGAATATAATTCCTTTTTTAAAGACGTTCTTACGTACTTTGTAATTGTAATTAGTTCCTTTTTGAAAAAAGTAATTTGTAATTGTAATTAATTCCTTTTTTAAAAATTAATTTGTAATTGTAGGCACGGATTTAGAAAATTCTTGAGGAGGGGGCGCACATTTAAACTAAATATATAGCATTTTGAACTTTTTATTAAAAAAACCTAAATCTACAAACCTTGGCCTTATAAATTACTGGATCAGGGGGGAGCGCGCGCCCCCTGGGTCCCCCCTATAAATATGCGCCTGGTAATTGTAATTATATTTCAATTACAAGTAATTACCCAGCTCTGACTGATACTACGGTTTTAGTCTATCATATTGAATAACACCAATCATATTAATTTTAGTATACATCCCGAATATTCTGAATTCAGGCCAGCTATTCAGCTTTCATAAATATTGACATAAGAAAATGATACTCAAATAATCCGAACATGTTAAAGGGTATAATGGCGGGTTTATACGTGCATGGAATTAGCGACGCCAGTAAAAACATATTGCACGTATAAACAGTTACTGGCGAGAACTGGCGAGCAAGTCTTGACCTTGCATGCATTGATGCAAAAAAAAAACTTAGGAATTTCTAACTTTGTGGCGCACCAGTACCAATTTATATGCTACTATAAATTAAAATTACACGTGAAGACTTTTACTTGCGTTGTGTGTGATTAATAAAGCATAAAAACGAGCAATAAGATATTGTACATTTGTACATTTTGAAACACCATACAAGTACTCTACTGAAAAGATGCTAAATAGACGCAAAGTAGTCTCCAGATGCTAAATATCTAGTCAATTCAAGTCTCATGTAATTTCTATTTTGCAGATAAAGCATTTCTCATTGGGGTGTTCTTTTTTTTCAATAGATGGTGTTACACACACGTTCAAGAGAAATATCAAAATGTTCCTTTGACATACGTAAATGGTTTCTACAAAATTCAGGGTCTTCTGTTGAGAGTTTTGTTGACAGTTTTTCTGATGCACCTAAGTTGTCTACTTGCAATCCATTTTGTTTTAACCACATAGGCCTCTTCACTTATCATTTAATTTCCGTTCCACATCGATAATCATTTGTTGAACAATCGTTCGTAGAACCATGCAGCGCCCGGTACGAATTATTACTTTCTTTACTATATTACTTGACATTTTGCTTCAACAATCACTTGCACTCAGACTCAATGAATGGGATCGGCTAGATGCCATTCAAAATTGTGTGCAAGATAGACTGGCGTGCCAACTGGCGCCACTAAATCCATGCACGTATAAACCCGCCATAAGAGCTTCTATTTGTGCATATGATATTCTTTATTTTTGTTTCCACAAAGACACAAACACACGTTAGTTTGCTTTGACCTTGGAATAATCAGAGATGCTTAATAACTTTTCCTCAAAGTGGTCTCAATCTCGTGAACTAAAAGCGAACTAACTCCCTAAAAATCGTGATTTTCAAGTACACACGAATTTGTTATGCGCTAAAACTCGAGTAGCTCCGATCAAGGTGATCAGTTTCCCTAAATTAGAACTATGGAGCGCTCTAATATTAGCAAAATTCTATGTACGAGTCGAGACCTAAAACTCGACAAATACCATCTGTGAAGCTATTGAGCTATAGGATTCGTATATTTCCGCACCTACTTCAACCGATCGTTGTGAATCATGTAACCGATATACAGTAACTAAAGCGGCGTTTTCATTTGTGCAACTGTGCATGTATAAGGTCTGCATGCATCGGTTGCATGGTAGAGGCAAGTATGCGGAGGAAGAAATGTATACTTAAAATAAGTGCGGAAGTGGCCTGCGCAAATATGCGCAAGTCTCCCGATCTGGGACCGGGAGACATATGGGGCTGTCTGCCTCTATTCCAATTTAGCACCGGTGCACGGTAGTCAGTCCGTATTTTCTTTTAGGTTTGTGTGACCTTTTTGTTCATTTATACATCGATGGAATGGTCAAATGATGGTTAATTGAATTTGTAGAAGAGTACAGAAACTTTCCGTGCCTGTGGAGGGCTACTGATCCAAATTATAAAAACAGAAACAAAAGAGGGGACGCACAAGAGTATTCGGCTGACAGGTACGAACTTGGAACTAGGGAAGGCTGTAAATAATACAATAATTGCAACACATACCTCGTCTCTCACACTACATTCCATGATTGAATCCCACCAAGAAGTACGCAGAAATGGAAACAAGGTATACGCAAGACGCAAATTGCATGCACACAAGCATGCAACTTATGCATGCGTATTCTTACCTCTCTGCATGCACAGAGGCGTGCGTAGAGGGACAAATGAAAACGCCGCTTTAGAATATTGCAATTGGAGGCACATGCCAACGTAGCGTAATCCTACAGATGAATTGTTACACGGCTTGAATCCCAAAATTTCATCAATTCTGACACTAGATTCCTCAGACCTAAATTTCTAGAAGAATATCAAGAATACTGGCATCATTTTTTAATAATAATATACATTTTTTAAATTTTCCAATCCATTTAATAATAACAAAATTTCCAATTGCTTTTATAATAAAAATTAACAATTACAAAATATCCATTTTTTCTTTTATAACAAAATTAAATAAATATATACACATATATCCAGACATGCATTAAGTGGAAAATAAAACATCCTTTCACCCTATAATAAACGTGAAATGCGTAAACAATCGCAGATATTTGTGCAGTTGCAAATAGTCCTTTGTAAGTTCATTAGATTATGTCAGCAGAAAACATTCCCTTATGACTTGTTTAATCTCCCTAGAAACACTTTTGTCAACAGTAAAATCACAAGAGCTTTTTTTTTATCGGATAAATTTCTCTTTGTAACGAAATAATTTTGCCAATCAGAGTGATTTTATGAGAAGAACTGACATGAAAAAATCGCGAGACCGTAGGTCGAGCGATTTTGTCGACTCATATCGTACAGTATAGTTTCCACAAGAATTAAAAATTATAGCCGACAGTACAGATTTTAAAATGACGTGCGACTACTAGATATACTCTGCTTTTGAGGAACAGGCATTTTTATCGTGATAAAAAACGATGCACCTTTTTTATCGCTGTCAAAGTGACAAAATGTGACTGTCAAATAGACTTTATTATATAGGAGTTAATTTATCAGTAATAAAATCAGAATTCTAGGTCCTATTCCCTTTTTTGATGATGATAATTTCATGCGGCTAGGGACCAAACTGAAGCATTCTTTTTTCATAAAAACATTCTGCAGTTTTCTTACCAAAGAATGAGGAGTGGGAAGCAAGGAAGAAAGAAAAAAGAAAGAAAAGAAAAAAGTAAAAACAGGAAGGAAATTGAAGGAGCAATTAAATGCACATTTAAAATTAAAAATATTTACGTCGACTTATTTGTAGTCAAAATGACATTTGCTTTAAATCGAGAGATATTTATATGGTAGTTTTAAAATGAAAGTCCTGTGTATAGGTCTTTGTTTTAGGTGGGCTACATAAGTCGTACAAGTTTCTTTTTAAACTAAAAATTTTAAAAAAGCACTCTTGTAAAGTTGAGTAATCGCAGAATAAGTCTGTAGTCAACTATATTTAACTCAGCTGATAGACCAGTATTTTATATTGATAATTTAATATAAAGATATACCAGCTTATGATTTTAATTTTTAAGTACATTACATACTTTTGTTATTGTCATTTTTGTCGAAAATTATAAAATGTACTGAAAAGATATCATATTTCAATCAATGAGATTTAACTTGTCCGACTGGTAGGCAATTGATGACTTTTGTGAGATCAACATATCACCTATACTTTAAAAATGATAATAATCAAATTAGATTTATTTTAAAATCAGAAATTTTTTACACAATGATTTTATATTTTATCGTTAATTTATCTCGTCGTTTTTATGAATTAAACCTAATGTTTGATTGAACATTGAAGTTGCACTTGATACGTACATTTTTTTATTTAGGAAATATCACTATGCGGTCGACTCCTACTGATTAAAGAGAAATTATTGAAAGATAATTGAATTACTGGAATGCTATATCACAGATTTCAGAAAGCATTCGTAGAGATTTTTATTCACTAAATCTGTTAGACAATCATGCCTTCACATAATCCCACCGGGCCAAAAACAGTAGGAATAAATCAGGTCTGGTAGGTACTTACTGAATTGAGAAAAATTATTTTACAGAATGTTTATTAGTAATATAATAACAATTTTATAAAAGAATGCAATTTTTAAGTTTTTTTAAATATCTTGAAAAGTAATCATATTAAAATAAAGAATTGCATGTAGAGCCTATTCTAAGCAAACTTCCAATATAGTCAACTGAAATGTTACAGTTAACCTTCCATTTTGGGTAGGACAAGGTTTTTTTTCGCTGTGTAGGGGAGGCCGGTGTAAGTTTAAAACGGAGTTTTTGGAGTAGGTGGTCCCCCATTTGGCCACCATTTTGAAAAAGGGAAGTTTTTGCCCTATCCTCTGAAGTGGTACATCTTACAAAAAATGTATACAAAGGTTTTTTTGTTTAGAATCCAATTCTCTACGACTTTGTCAGGAATTGAATAATTAAAAAGTTATAACCCTTGGAAGATAGAAATTTGTTATAAAATTTTCTTTTAAGCGCTAAAATAATTTTTTTCTTCAATTTTAACAAACAAAATACATCACATATTTTTTCACTCAGAGAAATTTGGCGTTTTAAAAAGCACAAGAAATCACTTGAATATAAATATATTGATGTATTGAGTTCAAGTCGTCAAAACTAAACATATCAAGTTTGTATATTTTATTTCCACATCCAGTGGAAGTATAGTAACGACAAAAAAAATTTTAAAAATTTTTATTGTTCAAATAGGGTTAGAATGTCACGAAACGTCGAGATTTTAAGTTTGAGCGAAAAAAAAATTTCTGTCTGTCGTTCTGTCTGTCGGTCTGTACTTTTTTTTGTGCGCACGTTTACTCTGGAACCGTTTGAGATATTGACTTGAAATTTGGTACACGTATGTACTTTAACGGGATCTAGAACTAGATTATATTTTCATCTTGTTCCGTCGAAGGGTTGGGGGGTAAATTGGGGTAAATTTGGGGAAAATAGGTAAATCAAGCAGGTAAGAGTCCATAAAATTGGTATTTAGTATATACAAGAGAAGCTAAGGTCTCAAAAAAAATTTTGGCAATAGCCACCCCCATTACCACCCCCACCCGATTACTAAAGGGGATGAAAAAAAAAATTGTGATTTAGTGTGTGTACAAGGACCAGAAACTTAAAAATGTTTTTTTTTCTTCATCCACCCCCACTACCATCCCCTATCACCACCCCCACCCCGCTACCGATGTGGGGTATCGTTTTATAGGTTTTTGGGGTAGAGGATTTCAAATATTATATTATTAAAGTGCCATAAACTATTATTTCCACATACAAAATTTTTTCGTTGTGAGTGACTTGAATAAAAATCTGAATGTAGAAGTAGTGATTCCTTGGGCAGCGGTTTTTACTTTTATACTGATTATTGAACAAATTGTTGCTATATACCTTTTAAAATATAGGGAATTTCCTTTCCTTTGATATTTAAAATGACTGTTTTACTTGCCTGACTATATTAATAACTCATCCATAAACAAAAGTGGAATATTTACATTTTAAAGAAACTCATTGATTTTGTATATACGATAGTTAACATTTTTAAAGAACAGCACAGTTGAAACAAAGTTATATTATTTTTTCTGATAAATTCAATTAAACATTATGCAGTTATTTTAAAATCATCATTAGACACTTTTGTTTTGAAAACGCTTCACAAAACCATATGTTGTCTTTTTGAATTAACTATAAACACTAATGAGGAAAAAATATATTTGATTTATTTTCAATCATTAGTGATTTTTTTAATTTTACAATGTTTTTTCTCTGAGTGTTGTAGAGGATTTCATGACGATAATAATTATAAGTATAATAATTTATACTTTTTTTAATAATCCTTAATTCTGAAGAGTTTTACAGCGCTGCGAAGGGATCAAAGTGACAGATCATGGATCACAAATCGAATGATCGGCAGTTCGATCCCTACACACTTCGGATTTTTTTCGTTAAAAACTTTATTAATAATTGCGAAAAATATAAATATTGTTACAAGATTAAATTGCATTATATGTTAGGTGCCTCTAATTATTCAAAGTTTGAGGAATGTCTCATCGGCTGTAAGAGAGAAATGGGTGGACGCAGAGTGAGATTATGTTATTGGAAAAGGGGCCTAAAGAGGTCCTTGAGTGAAGACTAAAATGGGTTCCGAGAAGGGGGCTGCGACGGAGCCCTATGTGGCTGTATTGAAAGAGTGAAACAGAATTCCAGCATTGGAGATTAAAATACTAATTTTGATTTCTGTCAAAGTAACGATTACTTTTTATAAAGTAACCATTACCTATGATTACTCAAAAGTAACATAACTTCCATCAGTGATCTAGCCTCTGTTATATCACTACGCAAATTCAACCGCTTGCCAGCAGCACGTCGAACAGCTGTTTTCTAACATTCGCGGCTAAATCTCGTATTCTCACAATTCCTCAAAATTAGGTTAGGTTGGGTTAATAGCTATTTTAATTATGAATCAATCATTATAGTTTTAAATACCTACTGTTGGTGTAGGTACATAGCCATAGGTTAAAAAATTATTCATAGAAACACAGGGTGTAATTAGTTTCATGCCATTAAAAAAACTGGTAATGGGGACTGACTAGACAAACCTCCGATTAAAGAACTTATATCTAGATACATAATTGTACTGATTTATATGTTGCTGAGATAGTTACAATCTAAGGCACTTCTTCCTATAAGTTCTTGATTGGCTAGTCGATCTATTCGCGACCGATATTAGTCGTAACATGATGAAGTTCAGTTTACAGTTATAAAGTGAATACCAATTAAATTTTAATATCCTTTCAATACATGCTTATCTTACTGTAATATCGTATGCCTACATCACGTTGTATAAAGAGCCGGTAATGCAGGAATTGCAATAATTCATTTTAATGAAAATATTTACCATTCTACACATTTTCTACACACACAACGCCACTGTTGCCTATGAGATGTGATGTTCATCTATTCATTTTAATGGACATATAATGTGACTAGGTTAGGAGCAAACAAGGTATATAGTGAAAAGATAGCCTGTTATGTACCTAGATATAAGTTCTTTAATCGGAGAGACAAACAAAAAATCTATATGACTTTTTCCTTTAGGGCACTTTGAAAAAACTGACCTAGGTCAATAATTTCAATATTAATGTAGGAGACATTTGAGAACCACATTTTTTCTGGGTTAATGGGCGTAAAGTTCCGGATCATAGAAGTTTCTTACTTACTTTTAAAAAATCATAAAAAAATGTAAAGATTACCGACTTGTGTCCTCGCCGCGGCAAGATCTCAAACAAAGAAGCGCAACACTTTGATGAGACCGCATTAGAGTGTATGATGGTCAAAGGTGCCGACATACGCGACGATAATAAAGCCTACCCCAATATTCCAGCAGTTCCCAAACAATATTACTAGAAATTAAAAATAGAACTTTTTATTTATTTTTTATCTCCAAAACTATGGGGCTTTAGACCCCATGTTGTATAAGGTTTTCTTGTTTGTAATTAACTTTTCTGATTTTCAAACAAAAGTTTATTCAGTATACATAAAAACAAAAAACGATTTTAAGATAAGAGCATTTATATATTTAATGTCCTACAAGTCTGTTATTTTACAATAACCACCTTATTTTGAGATACATTAAATGAAAAATAACGCCCTAGGGCATTATAAAATTTTAATACAACCCAAAACAAGCAAATTATGATAGCGTTATTGACAAACAAAATGCGTTGCTATGCAACGGCGGCGTTTACAAATAATTTTGATTTTTACTCTCTTTTAAATCAAATCGTTCTGAACATAATAGAAGTCAAATTAATAAATCGTAAATGTCAAAAAAAAAATTCGAATTAAATAACAGACGTGCAGGACATTAAACGTTGAAGGCACCACGGGTGTTATAGGATAATGACGCCCTCGGTCGACGTACATTCCCTCGGGCCAGAGGCCCTCGGGATTGTACACTGCCGACCTCGGCGCGTTATTATCCTTATAACACCCTTGGTACCTTAATAACTATTAATTATTTAAGAGTTCTAACGTCAATATTAGTAGTAGTTTTTAAGAACGTTTTTATGCGTTAAGATTCATCCACCAAATGTCAGTCCGTTATTAAGGTTTTAATTGAATTTCTAATTTGATTTTAAATTGTTTATAATCAGGTGTATTCTGTGTATTTTTTTGAAAGTCCGAAGTTTAGTTAAATTTATATAGCGATGAATAGACATTTATGATGAAGTATTATTGCCCATAAATTATCATGTCAAACCAGACATGCGCCGTAGCGTACACTAATACCGGATAAAGTGTTTACGGTAAGCCTTGACAACCCTAAGCTAAGTAATATTAAGGCGCGTTTACCCGCAAGAATTTCAATATTAAGATCATTCTTAACAGTTTTAACGTTAGCTTAACTCTTCGCGTAAACATAGTCTACAAAGCAATAATTAAGGTTGTTAAATATTTAGCTATAACCTAAAAAAAAAATCATAGAAATATTTATTAACAATCTGGTAACATATTATTTAGTGATTATTTTAAGGTCGATATAATTTCTTGACAAATTAAAATAACTGCTTTTATGATGACGAAGGACTGCATTTATTTTTAACAAAAGTTTTTCCAGAAGCTAAAGACAAACCACCAGACCACATCACATCACAACGTAATGTGTAGTAGTGAGAAATAATGTGACAGCTGCTCTTTTAATTAAATATACAAGACGTTGTTAATTATACAATTGTTTTGTTGCATCTAAACTTACTAGCGAGCTTTTATATGCATACTACATTCTAATTAATAAATATATGCAACGAAAATTTATTTTAATTGATGATAACCACAGAAATAGAAAAAAATAAAATAAAATATGAAACATAATCTGTTTAACAATACATATTCTACGCACTCATAAAAAAATATATTATTTCTAACTCAGTCAATAAATAAATAATTAATCTAATAACATTTGTGCAATGCGCGCCGGGTACAAATAGTGACCTATCATCAGGGGCTAGACGCTAGTTGAAAGTATGGTACTCACAATCTTGGCAAACAAAGGCTCAAAACGACGCGGTATGTTGGCTCGTCAAGTCTTGGCAAGCCAAAGTGTGCATTCCCACGGCGCATGCAGGTTCGTAATTCGTAGATTTGTGTGGGCTTGAAAGGTCAATGCTATAGTGTAGAACTTGAATGCCGTAATTATCGTTGGATGGGATACCGAAAGTACAAGAGCCAAGCTTGAAGACGTTCGCGTTCTTTTGACTCGCGCCAATTTACCAACAGAAGAGCGAACGATTCTAGCCGAGCCAGAAATGGCGAGCTGCTCTTTTTAAGGCGCGGAGCTCGGCGAGTCTGGCTCGTGACTCGCCGAAATAACGCGCCGTGGGATGCCGGCTTAAAAGATACGTCAAAAGCCAGAAATCAAGACTGGCATATGGGCATATTCCGCGAGGTCGAAAGGGTAGTGGAGAAGAGAGATATAGCAAGCAGATCAAGAAGGAATTTTGTTTTGTGGATTTAAATGTAACATATATCGTTTCTTTCAATTAAACTTGATTCTTTTTGTAAAATATACTCCAACCTCTTGTATTTTTGCATTTTACGACTGGCCGTTTTCAAAAATACGACTTCTAATTTTCCATTTACGCCTGCTCAAAAGAGCCACGGTTCGGCAGAATAGGCCATCATTACAAGTATTTTGTAAAATATAGGGAGCATTTGTGCACTCGTGTGGCTATTTTTGATAATTTTTTAGAACAGTAAATAGTAAACGGTAAACAGTAGTAAAAGAAGCCGCAGACGGTACTCATAATTTGCAAGAGACTACCTTTTCTGAAGGGTAAGAATATCTATGAATCTTTTTGTAACTATCCTCTTAAGCGAGTCGTTAGGTCTTAAAAAACACATTATAGTACAACAAATTTCTTATACATTTTTTATTTATTTTGTAAGAATGGAAAATTTTTTTGTTGCTGCCAAAATTTCTTACTGTAAGGTTTTAGAGCTCAATAAGACAATTCTATGTGACTTATTCGTGATGTTTGCAACAAAAACTACATGGTTATTTTTTTAGTACTTCGCACAACACTTGTTTTACACTGAAACATTATTTTTCATTATTATTTGCCTCTGTTTATGTACAATGCATGTTATTTTATAGATATGATATATAATAATTCTTTTGGCTATCTTATTGTAAATGAAACACTCTTCGGTATCAGACATGTTTGCCTTCACAACCTAGCTCTTTTTCACATCAACTTTGTAAAATCCCCAAAACACGATTATACTGCTAACAATGAACACACTATTCCCAGAAAGGTTGTCCGCCCCTTCCACAACATATCATAACTTCGTGCTTCAATAAAAAATCAGTATTCGCAAAACCATGTAGTTTTTTGTTGCAAAACTTGATTAGATCAGCCTTGAACGAGTTCCAAAACCTATGACAACTAATAATATATTAGATACCATGAACTGTAAAGGTACGGTAGACATAGCTATCTTTACTGTGGTGCAGTGTAAAAAACTGGGCAGTTCAAGTGAATCTTCATGTGAATACCTGTGCAAGATTTATTTGCTGCGTGCAGCCTCAAAAGTAGCCACGTGTGAATAGAATTTTAAAGAGTAGCGGTGGCTGCAAAAATATCTATTTGGCTGAAGCTTTTGCAGCGGTAGCGAGTGCAGTATTTTTAAAGTTGGTGTTCATTTGTGTACTGAAAATTCCGAGGTATGTAATTACTTAATTTTAAATAATAAGTTGCGACTTGACAAAAATATTATTGTTTTTAAATTAATCATATTTTGTTTGTTCACAGTTATAGAATAAAGCTGCAGCAAGTAGGCAATTTTTTAAAATCTATTATTCTTGAATAAGATACATGTTTGATATTGTTTATAATTTATTATATTTTTTCAAAAGTGAATTTTTTTTTCAGTTTATATATTTTTAGGTGTGAGACATTTTGTAATAGAAGTATAAAAACCAGCCTCTGTCTGATCCTTTTGACGCAGAGGTTTATTTCATCAAAATTTTTAAATATTTTTACAGTGGTAAAATATCAAACAAACTAAGAAAACATGTTTGATCTTGGAGAGATCTTTAAGTATTGATATTTATAGCTGAGAAACGTTGTTTCCAGAAGAAATATTACAAAATGTTAACGTAGTGCAGTGGTGGAAATCTTAAAAGATATTCTACAAATTAACAAAGTACTGGATCTGATAATTCCCATTCTGTGTGCCGTTGTTTCTTCTACAGACGTGAAAAATGTTTTCTTCATATGGACTACTTGTTTATTCAGATATTAAGAATAGATTGGGTAATGAAAAATCAACTAAAGTAGGTATTTCCCTTTAAACATTATAATACTTAATATGTCTTGTTTTATACTGTTTTGAAAAATATATATTTTTATTTTTATTTGTTCATATGTTTGTTAAGGTAATGTTTCAAACCTTTAAATCAAAATCTTTGCTCTGTGTAAATAAAAAAAATTATTAATAAAGTTTGCATTTTTCTTTATAACATTTAAAAAATCACGATTTAAAAAAAACGCTTAATTAAAATCATGATTTTAACTAAATGTTAAATCAGCTCCACCCTGGTTTTAACAGTACAACTAATAAACAAGCTGTACCTAGTGTGTCATCATCCATGTCTTACAGTACACAAATCGGATTTTATTACGTGTATTACGACACGAACACGGCGAGATGCCAAGGAACAAAAGCTTGCATACAGCAGCTGGTTGCATGATGCAAAAACAGCGTATTGGGTGTGAACGTCACTGCAATCTTCCTCCAGACTTGAAGTTTTGACGGGTAGCTGCAGTAGAAAAAACTGCTCGCTGCACGCTACTTTAGGATCAGTGTGAATGTAGCAGAACCTTTCAGAATTGACCTAGGTCGAAGCCAAAATAAAAATTCTACTTAAGTAAAAAATTCATTTAAGGACATTTTTAAGAGTCTGAGAGACTTCAGAGCCATAAACTAACCCAAAAGGGACAATATGAGTTCATTAAGATATCAGGCATAACTAAGTAAAAAATTTGAAGAAACACCAAATTTTTACGAAATTAATTTTTTTTAACTATTCTATTCCTCCGCCGAAGACATTGACCATGGAGGTACAGTTATTATATATTCTGTTCTAAGGTCTGACGATAAAATTTTAACGATGCAGTGTAGCAAAGGGGCGAAACTGACGAATTTGGCAAAAGCGGCGCCGTAGCGCCTGTAAGCAAAAATTGGCAAAAAATCAGTGAAAATGCACAAGGCCGGTTTCTCGCATAAAACGAGTTTGAATTCACCCAGCGACTCATAATTTGGACGAGAGTGTTGGATGGTCAATACAAAGCGATGGTAGGAAAGCCAACTGCAGGGCTTTCCAAATAATAAAGTTATAGAGAAAACCGCCTTGGGCACACAGGACTCAAAAATCCATTTTGCCAAAAAGTCGGTCGAAGACGACTCGCTGTCATTTTTCCTATATTGAACCTGCATGGGGGACCAGTACGTCGTAAGACTGACCGAACGTTATTAAATTCATGTATTAGTCGAACTCCGTCCCGTGAATGACATGATCATGATATGGGACCTTTAAGCTACTCATAAGCGAACCAAAATTTTTTAAGTAAAATATTTTTATATTATTTTCAGTCAGCCATAATCCACAATTTTTAAATTCTTTTTAAAAGTCTTGTATTAAATTCTGAGGAAGTTAAATGAATCTATCTTTTCTACCAAATCGATTGTTAGCGCATGCTCACATTTGTATGGTTAAAAAGTAATTTGCCTTAGTTGGGGAGACGTGATTCTTTCACACATATCATTTTGCAGAAAATTTTATACCAATCATTATTAGCCAATCAGACATGTTTATTTTGTCATTGTTTCTATGACAACCATTACATTTTTTGGAAATCTTACTTACCCGTGAGCACCTACCTATGTGATTAATAAGTGGAAATTTCCCTAGTTTGACAGCAATGATTAGACAATGGCGTTTATATTATGAAAAATATTTTTATATTTATTTTAAATTACAATTCTGGCTTACTATGTTTCCTTACATCATTAACTAATTCCAAATGCTTTAAAAATTCCACTTGTACATCTTTCTTTCCTCAGAAAATAAAGCACAGAGCCGTTTTATGACATATTCCAAGACACTTGTGATTCCATGGCTAACTATTAGCGATTTTTTTAGGGGATATTATTTGTCACCACTTTAAATCACAGCAAATATAATTTCATCTTGGCTTCCCTTTACTTCCTTTGCTTCCCTTTACTGTAGTATAAAGATTGCATACGAAAAAAATTATTATGACTAATATTAATTCGCTATATTATATTTATGCGACTAGAGCGTAGGGAATATAAGAAATAAGTATACTAAACTTGTTTTAATTTTACTTCACTCTCATTATTCCATATTTTATCTACTATTAAATATTTCATTTTACTAAGAGATGAGGAAACTACATAAAAAAATAAAAACAAAAAAATTAATCTAATACCGGCACCAGCCTACAAGATTTTGCAAATATTTCTAAAGTTTTTTTTTGTCAAGTAATTTTGGTCTAAAATTTTCTTACCGAATCTCCCTCGCTCTTGAATTAAAAATCCGGAAATTTTTTCTCGCTCACGAATTTTTAAAGAAAATTTTCAAAAAATTCGGATCTCAAAAAAATTTCCGGAAATAATTCAAGCACTAGGGAGATTACAAGTGAAAATCACTGTATTGTTTTATACTTATTAAGTAAATGGTATTCTTTCAACTAATTGCATTTTATTGATGTAAGGACTTGTTGCTAGTCTTAATCCCTGGAGTTTTCGTTTGCAAAACCTAAACAACCGAGTTAATCGGAGTCTCATGATTCCCTAAGTCTGATACTCAGTGTTCTGGCCGCCTTACGAGAGCTTGATAGGGATTTTTTATGCGATTTCTCCAGAAATCTTTGAGTGTATAGACCATTATTAGTAGGTAAATAGATACTAATTACGTCAAATCTGAATCCCGTCGGAGAGAAATATTCGATAGGGATTTTTTCTATGCAATATCGCAATAATCCAAAGACGTAAAAGCCCTAATTGCCAGTGAATAATTGAAATCACGTCCTGAGAGAGCGTCTTTAATGATCTGTAGTGCAGCCTTGACCTATTACTCGTCTATTGATCTTATCTCGAACCCGCTTGGGAGTGGAAGAACAGGCACAACGCGGCTGGCGCCCTTCTAAAAATAAATTGGTGTCGCGTCACCTAGACGATCGGTAGTGCGTTCGTCTACATGAACACGATACGAAATTTTTGCAGTTGCAACTCTAAAACTGCGCAGCAAAAGTGGCAGTGTCTGACCGTACCTTAAGTAATACTTTTCAAGTCAAAATGTACTTTGAGAAACTTTTGGGAAACCGAGGCTAGTTACCTACTGCTCGCGATTAGTGAATTATATTTGAAAGTCAAATAAAAGCAATACATAATGAATTAAAATTGAATTTTTGATAAACGACCTGTCAAAATGGTATTTTCATATTTTAAGAAATTCGGTATAGCCTAGAACTTAACAAGAGAAAGCTTAATTAATTGAAAAGTCAAGTTTGACATGAAACAGTAGAGCCCTATTTGCCCATTTGCCCTTTTTAAGTAAAAACTGTTAAGAATGGGTGACAGATATTGAAAAATCTTTAAGTGTGCTTAAAATAATATCTTCATTCTTATATGTTTGTAGAGTTTCTTTTTAACAATAGGTTCTTTACCTAAAATGTCTGCTTACTGTGCTTACCTTGGTAGGTAAATAAAGTGATACGTAATATTCACTTACAGCCGATGGACTGTAAGTGAGTATTATAGCCCTGTAACCGAGGTAATTAGTAAATGAATTGTAAATTCGACTTACTCTAACACAAATTTATTAATAATGAAATTATCGTATGGGTATTGTAAAAAAATCATTTTTTTTTTGTTTGTATATTTACTAAAAAAATATGCCTTGAAAAGTACCATTTAACGTCTAAGAAAGAGGATAGTTGTTAATACCATTACTCTCTATGCTCTACAAAAATAGATATGAATATTTTTTACGTAGTTTTGCTTACTTTTTGATAAATTTAAGAAAAATGGCAATAATCGCGTTCTTTTTTGATAAAATTGTCAATAACTTCTTATCTCTGTTATAAAATTTGATTTCCCAATTATTGTACACCAGCGCCGATTTATTCATGGTTGTTCAGTATGTTGAGAGTAACTGGCACTCCCACCTCTTAAATTTGTCTAGTGCGATTAGGCTTTTCTTATTTGTAGTAGAAAAAATTAACTCTCCTTCCTCTGCTATTTTTTTCTAGTTTTCTGGAGTTTCGATCAAGGAATGAGCAGCTATAGTAAGCACTGCTGCATCACGGATATATGACGCACATGGTGGTATTAGTGACGCAACATCTGCCAAGTAGTCTTAACTGATTAGGCTTAAGTGGCTGATTTTCATTGGATTAGAACATTATCAAGGCATCAGATGGTATTCAATCAAAATTATTTAACTTGTGTGATTAGTCCAAGACCTATATAATACAGTCTGTAGAGCAAAAAATCCACAGTATTTCACAAAGATGAAAATGAAAATGACGAAGTTAGATTTTTAGCTGTTAGCAGACAACATTTAGCTTTAGTGACCTTGTCTATGTCATGCTGCAATCAGCCGTTCCCAGGCAACCTATAACTATAATAATCTTGTCTATAGTTCATCTCAAACTTATAGCAACATGAGACCCAGTGTTTCAATGCAAAGTTAAGCACTTTATCCTACAAATAAATTAGCTAGAAGTTTTGAATATGCTTTTATTAAACACTTTAATATTGCAACTTCATATTCTAACCTTCTAGTTAATTTATTTGTAGGATAAAATGCTTAACTTTGCATTGAAACACTGGGCCTCATGTTGCTATAAGTTTGAGATGAACTATAGCTGCAAATGCAACATGCACTTTTCACGATTTCAGGCCATGGGGATAGGAAACTAGAAACTAGAAACATTTTCGGTGTTAAAAACTGGGAACGGAATAATTCCTACAAGAAATGTTATGTTTGTATACTATAATAGAAGTCTTCCACAAAAACATCGTATCTGCTATGACCGCCGTGTTCGAAAAATGACAGTCAAAAGGTCAAAAAGGTTTTTCTCAGTTATCTCCTTTCTTGCTAGTTTTACCCTAAAATTAGGTATTACCAATATTGTAGAAAATAAAGAAAGCTTCAACTTTTGTCTATTCTCTATTATTAATATTTTACGATTTACAATCGTCAGAATGGCGAAAACTTGTGCTGCACTGCAGATTTTTGCAATTATCTCAGTCCTCATGTCTCCCATGTAATAATTAGTTATTATCAATATTGTAGACCATACAATTTTCCAATTTTTTTTTAAGAATTTTCTTCTACGGTCAATTGTTTAAAAATTACAGCAGCTTGAAGTTTGAAAAATTAAATTTTTGAGTTGCTGCAATTTGTAAACAATTGAAAGTGAAAGAAAGTTGTTCAAACAAAGTTGTTTGGGAAATTTTATAATCTGCAATATTGATACTAGCTACTTACTATAGCTTACTTACTACGTAGGCGCAATGGGGATAGAGATAATTGCAAAAATCTGCAGAGAAGCATAAATATTCAAATTTTTGGGCGAGTGTAAGTCGTAGAATATTAGCTATAGAGAAAAATTTTTGTGCGACAGATCAGTAAAAATTGGAAAAATTCAGATAAAAGTAATTTTTAATTAAAAAACAATACCACTGTAAGTAAATTTTATTGATTATGCAAAATTAATAATGAGTATTAAGAACGTCGAAAAGGGGCAGACATTTTGCTAAAATTCAAGAAACTTCCTCAAACTTCAAGCTGCTGTATTTTTGAATAATTGACCGTAGAAAAAAATTGTCTAGACAACATTTTTAGGAAATTTTATAATCTTATTGGTAATAACTAATTATTAGGTGAGAATAACGTGAACCGAAATAATAGCAAAAATCTGCAGATAAGCACACGTTTCCTTTCTGGCGGCTGTAAATCGAAAATATTAACAATAGAGAAAAGTTGTTTAAATACCGTGTGCAACTTTTTTATTCCCTACACCAGTGGTAATAGCTAATTTTAGGGTAAAACAAGACATGATATTTTTGTGGAAAACTTGAATTAATGTAGAGTATAAAAAAAGAAAATCTCTTGTAGGATTTAATCACGGGTCAAATGACAGATTGACTGTACTAATAGGATTTTATATCAAATCTCTACCTACTAATACCATACTTTTCATATAGTATCAAATGTGAAAAAACCGGTTCCTCAAAGAAAGTGTAATACAAATTACCTTTAGAAAAAGTATAGCAGTTGAAACATTATGCCATTTTTGACAATATAAAATTAGTTATTTTTCTGCTCATATATATATATGAAAGTAACAATTTTTCCACTGTCTACTCTATATGAAAGTGACATTTTTTTTACTCTACATATGAAAATATTTTCGTCTCTAGAAGTGAAAACGAAAATGTCAAATTTGACATAATTTGTCATAATAAATTTGACATTTTCGTTTTCACTTCTAGAGATGAAAATTTTCACCCTAGAGCAAAAAAATGTCACTTTCATAGGAAACATCGGAAAAATTGATATTTATATATGCGTAGTACAAAAAATAGCATTTCTTACTCGAGATGAAATTCGTTTTTTTCGTTCGTGAGATTGCCCAACTCGCTTTGCTCGTGGGCAAATTCTCATCTCACGAAAAAAAAACAGTATTTTTCTGAAATCGATCGACAATGTCTACAGAAAACAGACTGGAAAAGATCCGTTGCCAAGCAACGATCAACAAAACCGTACGGGAATGTTGCTTCCCCGGCCTAGACTGGTCTTTGTTAAGAATAAAAGTACTCTTCACATTTACAATAACAGTACTATATGGAAGATAGTATCATGGTGCTGCTGTCTCACTAAACTCAGTCCGTAAAGTGAAACTTGCTGGACATATTAGCAGTTCATGCCATTTGTGGGTGTGATACTGTTGTAGAAATTCAGATAATCGACCTTTGTCGAAAAATAGACAAAAATTCAATTGAAAAAAAAAATATTAAAAAGACACATTGAAAGCGTAATTAACTATAATTAAGGCACCAGCGCCGAAGACTTCCAAAAAGACTCAAACACGTTTGCGGAGACGTAAAACACCAAAAGTGAAAATTCCAATCTACGCCGAATCTTGACTTTTTACGTCGTTCGACGACGTTAATGCTCAAAAAGTACAAAGTAAACTGCAACTTATAAAATGCTCTCGGGCAAGCACTAGCCCGTACCAAACATGTGGTTGCAAAAGTGCGGATTTACTAACTTTATAAAAGTATTGCGAATCATATGTTACCACTTCGTCAAATAGAAATAGGGAGAAGATGTCGTTGCAAATATGTCGTGATGTTATATAAAAAAAATGCTGTTTTTCTGGGTTCATTTTTAGTTGTATCAATTAGTTTCTTGTTCTGGTCAAACTCTGTTATTAAACACTGTAATATGAAAATAGAAAACTGACCTCATTTAAACCTAATATAACCTCAAAAATAAGATTAGGTGAGCCTATTCTTATTTGAGATTAAATAAGTTATGATGAAGGAAATAATGTAATAAGCATAGGAACTTGCATAGCAACATATTATATCAAAGAGCAACAGTGAAGTTAAATATCGTCATAAGTCCTACAAAACTAATGAATTTTTTTTGAAATGTTCAAAAAATTAAGAAAAAATCAAGGGATATTTGGAATTGATTTATGGTGGGAAAATATCTTGTAAGCAAGACGTAATAAATAATTATCTCCTTAATACCAATCAGGATCATTCCTTAATCTTTTAATTTTTAAAATCATTATTGATACGATTTATCCTACGTTTCTAGAATAAACAAGATGAAATAAACAAGGTTTCTTTATTGCGAAATGTAGAGCTTGTCACAAATATGCCATTATTTTTTTGAGATAAACACAGGGATATATATGTTTTCGTAAACACAATTGACAATATATCCCATCCATGTACTAGTATCAAGTGTATATTTTTAATTATTGTTGTTCAACCAAATATTTTTTAAAATGAGCGTTTACTAACAGTAAAAACGGGAAATTTTGAATATTTTCTCTATTATGATTAGTAATTTTTAACTAACATTTAATCTTTTTTATGCAAATGTTAATTTGGTGTATTTGCTTTACTTCAGTGTGTACTAATAATAATTGAAAAATAAAAAACTGTTGTAATATGGTTGTATTCTTGTATTATTAACCGATAACTAAAAAACATTCGATGTTTTAAATCATAGTTGAAGAACTGCTTCTGTTAGTAATAAATTGTGAATATTTAACGTACTCCGCTACTTCTTGTTCCTCTTTATTCAACATTCTATTCATTATTAAGTAACAATAAGAAACTACCATTAGAATATGAAGAACTGACAAATATCGAATACTTAAAAACATAGTTTTACAGGGTCTAAATCTTGTAACGGTTCTTAGATTTCCACAATTTTTATATTAGCGACACTTCATTAAGAATATTTTCTGTTATCTTTTCTTCAAAACCTCACCGCTATGTTATCTTATAGATAAGTTAATTTCTATCTTCACAACGTTTTGACAGACGTTTTTTGACCATCTAGTTATGTTAAATATGTCTTAGTAGCGTACAGATTTTTTCAGGGAAAGTTTCAGTTATGACGTAGTTAAGCTATACCATAACTCGATGTTCTACGTTTAAAAAAAAATTGCTAATGTTGTTTTTGCTAAATGATTAATGAATGCAATTATTTTGAAATGTTTATCGTTGGAAGGGGGCGAATTTGACCAGTTTCTATGAATGTATTATTGTCACTGAGTTCAAGTTTTTCTTTATTTTTATTGTTCAAGTAGGTGTTGGAGGTCGGCAACGTCCGGGTGCAACTTTCATTTGTTTCCTAATAGTCTCATTAAAATACCTTTATTTCATACTGTCCGGTAAATGACTATTTCCCGGACTCATTTGCGGCAGGTAAATCGAACATTACAGTATCTGATACCGTAATGTGTTACCCGCGAACATTACAGCATTTGATACTGTAATGTGTTACATAGCAACACTATCATATTATTTGTTTCCATTGACAAAACAATCCATATTATTTTTGATATCTATCTGATGATTTTTTCGGGATTAATTTTTTCGTTGCTTCCAGATTTATTTAAAATCTCTACCGAAATTCCCATAATACCCTACAAAACAATGCAAAAATTATGGTTTTATTTACTTGACAGTGACAAGACAATCATAATTATCTAGGGAAAACAGTGGCTATAACATCGTTAAGGTGATGCGATTGTTAGATTACGAACTAATATTTTTTAAATTTCAATAATTATAGCTTTTTATTCATTTTAAAAAAGGATTATAAAGACAGTATGAAATAAAATATTATACGATACACGTCCGGTAGGTGTCATTACAGTACTCGTTTATATTCCGGACTCGGCTCCTGCATCGCCTCGTCCGTAAAACAACTCGTACTGCAATATGTCACCTATCGGACTTATAACGTAAATTACTATAATAATACTGTTTTAGAGTCAAATGTATATATTACCTTATCTACGTACAGTTCGTTTGAACCTGAGAAGACACTATATATTGCAGTTTCTACATATTTAATCCAGAAAAAATCGACATAAAAATATTGCAAGTTGAAAAAATTTGTAACGGGCTGAACTTTCGCATGCACCTTAATGTTAGGGTTCTTAATAACTTGTAACAGTTCCTTATCGATTTGACAGTATTTTGCAAATATCTTGAAAACGGTGACCTTTTCGGAAAAAAAAACATAATTTAATAATTCGTAGCTGAGATAATTTGCTACAAAAATGAAGTGCAGAAGTTTTTTTGTGGGAGAAGCCGTTTACGAGTTGTAGCGCTTCAAAGAATCGAGAGCGTAGTAGAGATTGAGTAACAAAAAGCAAAAGAGACACCTGTTACTCAACCTCTACTACACGCTTTTGATTCTTTGGAGCGCTTTATCTAGTAAATTATGGTCACCGTTTCCAAGATATTTGAAAAATACTCTTTTCGCGAACTTTGATTTCGTGTAATTGACCCCGCGGCGGTCAAATCGATAGGGAACACTCACACATTATTAAGAATCCTAATACTAAGGTGCATGCAAAAATTCAGCCCGTTACAATTTTTTTCCATGTTGGATGTCGATTTTTCCTGGATTAATTGTACATTTTAGTTTGTGTGGTTATTCAAAAACTTTAGTAACATTTTGATCTAAAATTATAATCAAACACAGTTTATATAAGACAAGACAGTTTGCATGCCTCTGGAGATTACCTCGTATGACGGATATGGCTATATTTCAATACGGACATACACGATTTATAGATACCAACTTTCAGTTTTCAATTACAAAAAATACGTACGTATTAAACATGTATATTAATAAACATTTCTTGATCCATGTACTTTTTCCCTTAAGTTAACGGTTTAAGCGTGCGCAATTCATAAATATTTAAAATCATGTAATTTTAGTAGTTTTGACGAGCTGCATCTCAAAAATTTAATTTTTGGAGGGCGCGCGCAATGATACTTTTATTAAGGGTTTTCCATTTGAAGAGTTACTTTAGTCGATGTAAAATTTGGATGGATATCTTCCATGATAAGTTATTTTTCTCGACGTGCTGCACCAAAAAACATGGAATATGGTTTATTTTTGTATATAAAGCGAAATTTTTGTTTTACTTGGTTTTTCTTCATCTAGGTTTTTTTCAAGATGAAAAATGGATCTGGAGGAATTTATTATGAATTTATTGTACATCACATCGCACGATTCTCCAAGAAATATGCTCCCGAAATCGACCGCATTCCTTAATCTATTGACTACATTAATAAGCGAGAGGACGACAGAACGCTTATTGTTACGGTGTTGTATAGAAACTGACGAAAGCAGTCTTGGTGATGTCGATTACCTGACAGGCAATCGCAACAGATGGTGTGATTCTGTCAGGCGTGCCTGACATACAGCAAAGGAAGGCCAACTAGAAGAATGTATGGATGATAAAATATCTGCCAAGGCATAATAAATAATAAAGATGAAGGAAAATTGTGCTATTTGTTTCTTTTAAGATAAAATAGTTCGTACGTACCAATAAGTGTGAAGAACTTTATATCTTATCGAAGCTATAGTAAAACTCCTAGAAGGGTTATTTGGGCAGTTAAAATAAATCATAAATCCATTATGATTTTAGCAGAGGGGAAAACCAATTTGAGAATCTTAGCAGACCACTCTCGTTTACCAGAGGTAAGGAAAGACGTTTTATAAACCTAGCTCCCTCGTGGAACACCGCTTCGATTTACTGGACAAAAAGAACTACAATAGTGATGATTGAAAAATAATACACGAGGAGAAAATTTTCTAAAAAAGCATAAAAATTATCTGTCTAACTGCCTTTTAATATTTAGAGCAAAAGAGCATCGTTGTACTGAGAGATTTTCACCAATACAAGAAATGTCGATAACTACTGCCCAGTCTCTCTCATAGTGAATTTACGTGGTTTATAAATAATATTTACAGGGTTTCTGGACAGTAGTAGCTCCACTTGGAATCCGTTATAATAGGTATCACAGTAGGTGCTTTGATTCTGCTTGTTTTCAGGATTGGTACTTTACGTTGCTGGCGCCTTTCTTCAGAATACAAAAGATCAAATAAATAGTAAGTATCTTATTCGTTCCTTAATTGATAAATTTTAGATTCTTGTTGGCGACCACTTACCACATTTTTCTGAAGCTGTATTAGCCCTGAAATGGGTTGGGATCTTTGATGTAACACTGCCTCTGAAGTAGTTTCCGCAGACATCAAAACACTTAAACACTGCACTCGAATGCCATTACTCGATGCGAGTTTGGCCAATCATATTTTTCATAGCATTTTAATCAATCACTTGGTGTTTCATTCTACACTCGATTAAACAAAAATGGAGGCACATAACTCATTCACCGAAAGATAATCAAAGGATGCAAAATGACATGTCAAAGATTTGTTCACACAGCTGTTGAATGAGTTGCAAATGAAACTGAAGGATAACAGACAGAGGTCCTCAAATTATTTCTTGGTTGGCCAAGGCTAGGCTGTAATCCTTTGATACAATGATACCAAAACAACGGTTACCACTAGATGAGGTTACTAATGATCGCACATTGGAAGCAAGATATAACGAAGATAATATTACATTGAGTAGTATCGACAGTAATAATCTATCACTTATCACTATTTCCAACAAAGAGGATATACCGCTTTCCATATAAAGAACTGGAGATGTTACCTAGCTAATGAGTAGTTTTTCGACATCACGTAAATAAATTTTCCGAAAAATCAAACACGAAAGAAGAGACCTCAAAGGCAATGTGTCTCTTTCGATATGAAACTTAATAAGATAAAGGGTTGAAAATTTGCAGGTGGTTTTTTACATTTAAGGAAAATTTGTTTATGTTTCATAGTTCTTATTTCTTTGTTTGTCTATTCATTAACTACGATTTTCAGTTTTCTCTAGAAGATATCTACGTGCTTATAAGAGATATTGCGAAACGTATTTCTGTGCATTTTTTGTGATAGTTATATCTACCAATCTTTTAATCTAATATCATATTACATCATATAGGTTTAATAATACCTGTATCGGTATAACTTTTGTCATACGTAATAGTTATAATCGCTTTCAACAAAATCATTAATACTTTTTATTGCATTCAAAACCATTTTACAACGGATTAAAGACATGTTTATAAATTCCATTGATTTATTGTTAGCCGCTTTTTAAAGTCGTTAATATTTAACTTCTGCATACTATATTATATACCTACTTCACATTATCAAATAAATATATTATAACCGTAAAAATCTTAGTAATCACAAGAAAATAATAACAGAAAGTCGTTTGATAATGCACTGAGTTTAAATTTCAACAAGTTGCCTGAATATTCGCTTCAGGAATTACCGCCGGCCGCGCCGCTGTAGTCTTATATATTTTGAGAGTTCCCTAAGACTACGCACGATCTTGGAAGTTATTACGACTTTTTTCTTTAGTGTTAAATTGATAAAAACTATTTTGTGTAGTATCCTTGTCGGTCGATGTGCCACGTATCTTCTGGCTAGTTCAAGCAGCTTAAAATTCTGTAAATGCGTGTGAAGTTGAAGCATACGCTGATGACACTCAGATATACCTTCATTTTGATGTAAATGATCATATCGAGTCCACTGACGCCATCAATCCTGAATTTCAAACTAACACACAGCTTTCTGAGGAATATTATTTAAAATTAAATTAAAGTAAATCTAACCTAATTTTATTTGGAAGTCAAATGTGAGACACGAAGCAAGACAATATTATTACAAACTAAGTGTGCCCGCGACTACGTTTGTGTGGAATTTTGAAATTAACTAAAAAGCTTCTGTTTAAACGACGTTTGAGGTAGAATCAACAGGGACATGTACAAAGAGATTGTTTGCGCCACTGACAAGGGAGAGACCCAATTAGATCTGGCCGTGGGAAAAGCAACTGACATTGAGGTCCAGACTCGGCATAGTACTAAAAAGAATTGTAAAGAAGTTTGTCACAGGCTACTTTATTACTTATATAAGGGTGTACAGGAATACCGGTTACAAACCTGTGCCGCACATGCTACATTTTCTTTTCCGAGAAGGGGAAACCCATATGGGTCTGGGTGTGAGACTCTAACCGACTAACTGACTAAAACCCCTCGTCCTGGAGCTCGTCTATAAAATACTCCTAGGGCATTGCAGCCTTCTGGGCTTATTGTGCTCTGCCTGGCTTAGTTTACACTGTCCATTTTAACATTTCTGTACCACTGACAAGGTCTGAAAATGGGCGAGGTTTGATGGTTTCCGGATCTGTTTGTGTTTGCTCGTAAATATTATATCTTCTGCGGTCCAACGCCTAGCAGTCGTATATGTTCCACAGTCTCCTTACCGCACAATCTGCAGTTAAGGTCGCCAGCAAATTTTCAGATTAAATGCAGATACTTCTTAATGGAAAAGTGTCCTGTTATGGTTCTCAAGTGGATCTTGTTCTTTGTGAGCAGTTCTTTAGTTTGTTTTGAGCATGGCCCATTGATGAGGGTTTTCCCATGTCGATTTCTTGGAATATCTCTCCAGTAGTGGTTGTGTTTACTCTTGAGCCAGTCTTTGATCACCCTTCTGGCTGAGCCTTTTGTGATACAAAGCGCGGGTTCTGGACCTTAGAATATATTAGCTGCTCCTTGTCTAGCAAGTTCATCAGCTTTTTCGTTGCCCTCTATACTGGTATCTACCGGCACCCTGAGTACTCTTACTTTGTTCCGCTCATCCAGGCTAGCCTACATACTCGAGTATAGTCAGAATCTCTGTCTGAAACACAGTGGAGTGCTGTCCAGGAGAAAGACTTATACTCGTTCTTGGCCTTTCACCATGTATTCCTACTCCAGCTCCTGTTTCCATCCTGCACCCGTCAGTATACCAGGCTAGGTTTTTGCGTAAAGCATCCGGAGCTCCTGTCATCCAATTCTTCCAATCTCCAACGGTGATAGGGAAGGGCTTATTCATACTCGATAGAGGATCTACTACAATATTAATTATCCTCATGTGCCCCGAATTAACTCCGAGAGAAGTCGGGTTTTGAGACTTTTGTAGCCCGTATGCTCCCATTCAGGCCTCCTCCTGAATCACCAAATTGAGTGAAGGGAGGTCTAATAGGGTCTCTACAGCTGCTGTGGGGGTGCTTTTCATGGCACCCGTGATTCCCAGACAGGCCAGTCTCTGCACCCAGTTCAGCCTGTTAGCTGTTGTTGTTTGAGGAGCCTTGGGCCACCAAACTAAGGCAATGTATGTGATGGTGGATCCTATTATACTGGTACTGAGCCAGTGCACCATACCAGGCTTGAGCTCCCATGTCTTGCCATATCGTCTGCATGTTGCCAGTATGGTAACAGACTTATGCATTACTCTGTCCAGGTGTTGATTCCAGATAAGTTTGGAGTCTATAATTACTACAAGGTACTTTACCTCCCCCGACATTTTGTTTGTAATTGTATATATTGAAGAACTAGAGGATCCAGTCCCTCCAGGTTTCTCCTTCTGGTGAAAGGGGACTGATTTTCAGCCCTTCCTAATCGGTCCTTTTTGTCACCATATTCATGGCCTTTTTGTAGACGATCCCTGACTATGTTGTTAAACTTCCCCCCAACTATGAAGACTATGTCGTCAGCATATTCTTGGGCTTCAAATCCCTCATTTGTGAGGGCTCTTAAAGTTTCATCCATCATTGTGATGAATACCACCCGGCTTTTGAGCATAACGCCTGCAACAGGTGTCCTCAGCGCCACGCCACGTTCTCTTGCAGTTCTAATGATAGAGTTAGAGGTGTTGTCGAATGCCCCTTCTATATCGAGGACGTTTCAACGTCTTTTCCATCGTCTGGATTAGATGGTAGAGTGCCAATTCCGTCAATATGCCTGCCCTGTATGTATGTAGTGGGCTTCTGACCAGTACATTATCCCTGATATGTCTGTCAGCATTTTTTCGAATGCCCCCTCTATATGTTATTTTGTTACCGGTTCCTTGATTAAATTTACACAAAAAAGGCCCTCTCTGGATTGGCTTAAGCGATATCTGTGACATCTTTCTCAAACTGCAAGATGGTTCCATTATCGTTCCATCAAACTACGTTTAGTATACGGTGAGTAAAAATTGGAAATATTTTTTGTCGCTTTGGCGAATGGTAAAATTTTATTTCATAATTTTTAGCGAACTTTTTCAGCAAAGTTCTCACTCGCTGCCTAGGCAGCAAAATGATTGGTCGTCATCGTTTATGATATCCTTCATATTTATCCCGAGACTTATACGGCAGTAAATTTAATATGACATGTTTGCCACATCTGTAATCTCTGGAGGAGTATCTAATTACTTCTAGGTCACCATTCATCGCTTACCCCAACCGGAGAACATAAGGTGATCGAATATGCCGACGATCTGGAATAGTAGTCACGGCCAGAACGGCGAGGTAAATCGAGGAGGCGGCTAACACGACCATTGCAAAAATAGAGAGATGGGTAAGGGGCAAAAAGCTGGAACTTGCTCCTGGAAAACCCGAGCTGGTGGTCATATCCAGAAAGAGGAACCTCCCTGTCGTGAAAATAAGGGTAGGGGAGCTGGAAATTGGCCCGAGCCAAGCGATAAAGTACCTGGGCATATGGCTTGATTCAAAATTGACATACAGGGTACATGTGAGGAAAAAGTTGGGCGAGTGGCTACGGGCGAGTGGCTACGGCCATAGGCAGGAAAGAACGCGAAGAAGACTGGTTAGGGTACAGCGATGTGCGGCACTGAGAGTCTGCAGGACGGTCTCCTACGAGGCAGTGCTAATAGTGGCAATGATCCTGTCAAGAAAGAGGCCAACGATAGACTCATCGAGTAAGGGAAGATGGACGAGGAGGTTCGTTCCAAATATTAAAAGATGGGTGGAGAGAGGACAAGGGGAGGAAGCAGACGAAAGAAACTTGAACCTCTAATCGTTTCAACGAAGTTGGGAAGTAAGGAGAGAACATCTCTGCGGAGGCAGATCATTTCTAACACCTAACACTAAGATTGACCTGATATTTTGATGGTAAGCGAGAGCGGTTCCAGGATATGAGGAAACACCGAAGACAAGGAGGGGGGGGGGGGGGGCACTATTCTGGAGGGGTTTTAGCTCAGTTAGGTCCAGCACTACCCAGCGTGATAGATCCAGGGCGCTGGGTGTCCATGATGGATTTTCCTTCCCCCCCCCCGCACAAAAAAAAATACCACTACCTTTAAAATTAAAACCAATACCCTTATAATACGCATTAAAAGCTTGGTACAAAATATCTTTGACGGAGCGAGCGAGGTATATTTTGTGTGGGTAAAGTCTCATATAGGATTGAAGGATAACGAACACGTGGACGATCTAGCTAAGGACAATATTGATGTATAATAAATAACTATATTTATAAAGTATATATGACGGATGCAAAGATAATATTTAGATCTAAACTAAGGAATAATTGGGAGTACATGTGGAAAGAATCAGCTTTCATAAAACCGACTCGATATTCTCTTATTCACCCTGGCTGGCCGTTTAAGTTTTGGCATGAAAACTGTAACTGCTCAAGAATATACATCACAATGATTACCCGCTTGAAATTTGGACATGTATGTTATCCTTGTTTAAAATAAAGATTTACAGCTCTGATATCTGCGAATATTGAAATGTCACAGGTGACCTGGATCATATATTTTTTTAATGTAAAAAACACGTAGAAGCAATTGAAAAATTATATAACAATATAATAAAATATGCCTACACCGTTCAATATATTTATATCTATTGTCCTTAAATAAAAAGAATATTTTTGACTATCTTATGGATTTCTTGGAAGAGACAAACATTAAATTATAGGTTAGCTTTGTTCCCTATGTTCTACACCTCTGTGTTATATATACCCTCCCAAGGAAGTTGAATAAATAAGGAGTAGTCACCAACTTCTTTAAAATTTTTTTTTGACAATTCGGTTACACGCGTTCTCTTTTATCATGTTGTCAACTTAGTTCAGCTTAATCACATGCGGTGGCGGAGGAATTCGCATTTACAATTCGCAAAAACACGTTTTTCCACGATAACTTTGTTATTATTGACCTGACAAAAAAAAATAAAATTAAAAATTGAAGATCTCTCGGAAGCACACAATTTCGTAAAAATTTTTTCAAATCGGACGGTAACTTTTCGTGAAATTTTTTTTTGAAAATACTCGTTTTTTGCCCTAACATTAATACACACAAAAAAGTAATTCCTTAATTTTTTTACGAAAAAAAGAAGTTAGGGGGATGAGATTTTTTTGAGGTAGGTGAAATAGATAAGAGTTGATGAAGCCGGAGGATTGGGGTGGTGGGCCAATTAGGGGAAGGAAGGGAGGTAGGGAAAGGAAAATTATTCAACTCCCTCGAACTTTTTTCCCTGCCGTGCGATTTTCAAAAATCAAAATGGAATTTGTTCGTTATTCCGTCTAATATTTGACTGAATAACTTTTTTAATTTTTTTCAAGTAAACAAACTTGTGGGAGGGGAAAAACCTTTTGCATTTTTTTTTAAATGCGTTTTTGAGTACGAAGGAAAGGGCACAGAAGAGAAATTTTTTTACAGGTAAGTGAGATTTTTTTTATCTTTAAATTAAAAAAAAGATTACCGCAATCCAAGCAATAGGAAAGGAGGGAGGGGGCATAATGAGTTTGCGGGAATGAGGGGTTAAGGAAAAGGGATAGGGACTTCGGAGCTTAATATTCGGATATATAAATCTTTTTTCCATCTTAATATTTTATCAGTCTACCCTCCATCAAACCTTAAACTTATTATAAATAATTATTTAACACCGTCACGAGTTTTCACGGCGCATTTCTCTAGTTTTAGGTGTGTATTGGATATATATAACAATTATTTCTCCGCTTAACTCGCTCTAACTCAAAAATGGCACAAGGGATTACTCTTAAATTTTTATCTTGTTATCACTATGTATTTGTTAACATAATGTGTTAATATGTAGGTCAAATTTTAATAAGTATAGAAAGCATTATTTTTTTTCTAAGGCTACGTCGAAAATTTGCATTCTCAAATGTAACATGCGGGAAACTTTTTTATCTTTCGAAATAGATACCAAGTTTATCGAGAAGTAACGAAGATAAAACATGGACGTAACTTTTTTATTTGAAACTTTTTTTTCTAGAATTAGCAGTTTTCGAGAAAATTGCAAATGAGTGATTGTTGGCCAGGTACTGCAATTAATTGCTATTAGAATTCCACACGTTTGCTGATAGGGAATCGGAAAGAATAACTGTTTTCTGATATTTTGAAGTAAATACGAACTTGAGGGCTTCATAGATGCTGTCGAGTCCGCTGTAAAAATAGAGCACTCTATTTTAAGGTTTATTTTACTCTCGATATTTTTTGAGGGTATATAAAATGCGCATCCTGTTCCACTTGAGGACTTAGAACCATCTGTGTATACCAGCTCTGAATTTCGATATTTTTCGAGTGTTAAATTTAAAGAATGTATGCTCATCCTTAAATTTTCACTGTAATGTGGTGTAGATACCGTCAAGTCCGTAAATAGGGAAAAATAATTATAGTTGCTAAGACAGTTATCATCATTCCCAATGTTAAAAATAAGGATTAAATAGGTAAATATAAACATCAGTGAACACTTTAATATAATAATTTTTCAATAATTCAGAGTACCTAGTTTACCATGTGGTCTAATCTAGCGTTACTAGATACCGGTACTATAACAATATTTCATCTGATATCGACAATCTTAGAACGTACAGACGGAAGATTGGTAAAATGTGGAAGTGCTCTATGCATTTACTCGTAATGTGATTGGTCAAAGCATGCCCCAGAACTCTTTACAGTGAAGACCAGTCTATGCATTGCAATACCAATAGTGTAAGGTATATTGTTTTTCTTGATTGTCATTACATTTAGAATATGGCGAATTGCGTGGACTTTAAGCTGCAGCTTTTGTTAAATATGTATATGTAGGCGTTCGATAGGCTTGACCACGATATCTTACTTTCCAAATTAGAGGCATTTGGATTTTCTGATTCCCTACTATGCGTCTTCAAATCTTATTTAACAAACAGATACCAGTTTGTGAAATATCTTGGTTATGTCTCTGACAAATTCCTTCAGGCCTCAGGAGTCCCTCAAGGCTCGATATCGGGACCTGTTTTCTTTATAATATTCATCGATGATATTATATCAAATTTAGATATGCGTTTTTTGTTATATGCCGACGATCTGAAATTATTCTGCGAGATAGCATCCGTATTAGACTGTGAACGTCTTCAAAATGCACTAAACATAATTAATAACTAGTGTATTAGAAATAGCTTGCCCCTAAATCCATCTAAATGCAATGTGATGACATTCTCGAAGGAAGTTAGCCAAATAAAATATAATTACAGCCTAGACAATACTACACTAGATAGGCCCGAATATATAAAAGATCTTGGCTTTATATTTGACCCCGAACTTTCCTTTGTCTATCATATAGAAATGACCATTACATCTACATTTAAAAGTCTCGGCTTTGTCACACGAAACTCGAAACATTTTACCAACGTGCATACGCTTCGTCTACTGTATATGACCTTTGTACGATCCCGTCTGGAATACGCCTCAGTTGTCTGGAACCCTACTTATAATACCCATACTATGTCTTTGGAAAGAGTACAACGACGGTTTTTAAAATCGGCCGTGTTTATACTTGATGGTATTTATCCGCCTAGACATTATCCACAACAGTTGCTGTTAGATCAATTTGAACAACAGGAGCTTGCACAACGCAGATCCATCCGCTTAATTTTCCTATACAAAATTTTTAACAGTTTAGATTGTACAGAAATTTTAAGCTCAATAAATTTAAGAGTTCCCAAAGTCTCATCCCGCTACCACAGCGCGTTCAATATTCCTACAGCACGAACAAATATTTTGGAATCATCTCCGATTCATAAAATTATCACTACCTACCTACCAAAATGTGGAGAACAGAATTGATATATTTTTCTGCAACATAAAACAGATAAAAGATATTTATACCTAACCAATTCTATTATTATGTTTCATAGTTTTCTTTAGATTAGTAATGTAATATGTATGTATGTATTATTTGTATATTCTTGTATTCTAACCATTATGTATGTTCCGGTTGTATCCTGTAATTGGGCTTCTGCCTGTTGGATATGTAATTAAAGTAAATAAAATAAAAATAAATAAATAAAAATACCTACTTTGTTTTTTACTAGATGAGTCGTTTTGGAAATGCATTTTTATGTGACGTAAATGATGAAATTGAAAATAAAGGTCAGTAAACTCTAAAAAATGACAAGAAAACTTTTAGAGGCAAATAATTATAAAACATAATAGTAAAAATGTACTTAATGAATTATATTATTTATTCGTGAAATATTCTCCCCAAATTCCCCATACAGCACACTAAATAACGATTACGATGTGTTCGCATTGTGACGATGTATCTAGATGCAGACACAAGGTTACACAATTCTACGATGTAAATGTGCTACGTTTACACATTGTAGGCACACACGTATGCACAAAGGTTAAACGTCCGCCTCACAATGTAGCCACAGTATACCATTTACATATACACAAATAATTTGATCCACAGTGTGTTATCGGATGCACAGTGACTGACTTCCTAATGTTTCAGACGAATGACGTCTTATGCTAGACGTTAATTTGACGTCTTTTTCAGGTTATCTTTGGTAATCCCCCCACAGGTTTTTAGCAATGGGAACATATAAAACTACATACTAGTTAGTATTCTACTTGATAAAAATAAAGTAATTAATGCATAAATACGTTTTGTCCTATGAATTTATTTGTTAGCCATCCGTATATTTTATTTACATTAACTATCTAATATTGTTTACCATCACTCCAATTTCTTCTCACAAGTAGTGGCGTGTGTGAGTCGGACGAACATGTAAATATTTTGAGCTGGAACAAGATTACCTTCCCCCCCCGTTTTCGAGGATGCTGAACACGATGGCGGTGTCAGAATTTCTCTTTGGGGTTGCGCAACCCCTCAAAACGGCCAAAAACCACCCCCGAGAGGGGTAAAACGCGCTTCACTCGATTTCCCTGCAGAAAATAACCTTCCCCCCGTTTTCGAGGATGCTGAACACGACGGTGGTGCTGGATATCGCCTTCGACCCCAACCAACCTCTCCACCGGCCAATACTCGCCCCGAAAGGGGTGAATTTTTTTTTTTCGTAATATCAGGCAAATTGCATTTCTATCCATTTTCGAGGATGCTGAGCACGATGGTGGTGCTGGATATCGCGTTCGACCCCGACCAACCCCTCCACCGGCCAATACTCACCCCCTAGAGGGGTAAAACGCGCTTCACTCGATTTCCCTGGTGAAAAAAACCTTCCCCCGTTTTCGAGGATGCTGAGCACGATGGTGGTGCTGGATATCACGTTCGACCCCGACCAACCCCTCCACCGGCCAATACTCGCCCCCGAAAGGGGTGAATTTTTTTTTTTTGTAATATCAGCGGGAAACATTTATTTCCGTTTTCGAGGATGTTAAGAATAGGAAAACTCGTACTTCTCTTCTTGGTTGCAATGCTCTTTCATTCCGGTCCAACTGAAAAATATCATCAAATACCGCAAGTAGGTCTATTGAATGATTGATACATACTTTGATTTTTACAAATAAATAATTGCGATACATGACATTAAGCTTCAATAAAGTGCTACCACCATCGTGCTCAGCATCCTCGAAAACGGATAGAAATGCAATTTGCCTGATATTACGAAAAAAAAAAATTCACCCCTTTCGGGGGCGAGTATTGGCCGGTGGAGGGGTTGGTTGGGGTCGAAGGCGATATCCAGCACCACCATCGTGCTCAGCATCCTCGAAAACGGGGGGAAGGTTATTTTCTGCAGGGAAATCGAGTGAAGCGCGTTTTACCCCTCTCGGGGGTGGTTTTTGGTCCCAAAGAGAAATTCTGACACCACCATCGTGTTCAGCATCCTCGAAAACGGAGGGGGGAGGTAATCTTGTTCCGGCTCAAAATATTTACAATTTTCGGGTTTTTTTCCGACTCACACACGCTACTATAGGGTTGCCTGTAAATTATAATGTTTATTAAGTTATTAAATTCATTTTTACTTACCTTTGCCAATTGCGGTGGGTAGGAGTCGAACCTACATGTCTCTGTTGTCCGTATTACAGTACTGACGCTTCTACCAACTGAGCTATCATGGTGACTGATATTTCGGATGCTAAAGGCAGTATTTATGATGTGTATGAAGTCTTGATTATGTGTGAAATTGAATTTCTAGCCTTATTTAAAATATATGAAAATCTTCAAGTTCTCTTTTTTTTTTTCTATTTTTTTACGTGTTCCCAAACCTGAATTTTTCGAGTTACTAGTATTTTTATTTATTTATAATTATTAAGAAGAACTTATTTAATTTAATTAAACTGTCACCAGTGTCACCTGAGTTAAGAATTAAAGTTTTAAGTTGAAGTACTTATACAAACCTGGGAAACGTGTTGGAGAAAAAACGGTCAGGTATTATATATCATCTACAACATAAATAGAATATTAATGGGCTAAAACAGACCTAAAATTGAAAAGAAGTATATTCGTACATCGGTTTTATAAGCAATTATTACCTGGAAAAAAACAACTAAAAGTTTTTTTTGCAATTATTTAAAAAAAAAAAGAAAAAAGACAGAGTGAGCACGGATCGAACCGCGTACCTCTCGACTCGCCAACAACAACAACAATAATATTTTATTTTAAATTCAAGCACAATATATGTGCCTCACCGGATCCTAGCCCGGAGCCAGCCAGACAATCACGGCGAACATCGCCGAGGTGGGTGTGAGGCTGGGTGGGGTAGGTCCGATTCGGCTTGGAAATAAATTCGAGGGGGGGTGCTAGAAGCTCCTGTCTGCCACGGGCTGACTTAAAAACTAGATTAAAATTTTTGATGTGTCCACATGGACCTAAAAGTAACTTAAAAATAAACACAACACTAAGAACACTAAAATCGTAGGCGAGCGCACTTCGTAATTTTGATTCTTGACTCGCCGCTTAATGTTTAACTCACTCAACCACTGACTTCTGTTTGAATATTTGCTTAAAGACTTTATAGGTAGTAGAACACGCAACGGCTAGATTTTGCTTTTTAATGCATTTTAATCTAATTTTATTATTAAAAGAACTCGATATCTTTAAAACTGCCGAATCTTTGCAAACTCTTTCGAATATAAATTATTTTGAATATTGTTAAAAAACAAAAATGCCTGCTATATGTGTGGCTATGACCACTCTTATAGAGGAAAGAGGACACATGAGATACACATGGCCGGTATGCTCACGCTGACGCTTTGCGCGCGCACACTGTCCCATGCTCGAATAGTCGAATGTAGACACGACAAGACACAACTAAAATGTGTATATATAGTTATTTGTATCATGTGTATATATCGCACTTTTATGTGGTGTATGCAGTAGGCACAAGTATTATATAAAGCATCACACATACATATGACTTAAACCTTGTAGGCATCTTCTACGTCAAATTTCAACATTCTAATGATCCTTCTTTACGTTATATAAAAATGTTTAGAATCTTGAGTGCATACGGTATACAATTATTAAACATTGTATCACATAATTCTGTCAATATAAACATAAGTGTATCTCATATGTGTACGTCAGTACTAGTTTAACAATTAGATCCACCTTAACATATTTTGTTTCTCATGTGTATATCTTGTAGAGACGTAATTACAATTGGACGTGCTATTTGGGTCCACGCGTGCTTTTATATTTTATCTATAAATTTTTGCTTAAGCTAAGTTGCCAAAAGGTAATATAATTCGTATAAATTGACAGTTTATTATCAAAGATTAAATCCCGAGCGCCTTAGCGCGAGGGATAATAAGATAATAAACTGTCAATTTACACTCTTTATATTACCAGGCAACAAAGCTTTCGAAAAAAATTAACCGATAAAATTCTAAGCACTAGTGATATTACATACGACTATTGCCATATAAAATAGTAACCAACACGCAACAACTGCGATTTTTAATGAATTTTTATTGAATTAATCTCAACAACAAAAATAAAGAGATTATGGGAATTATAATAATTTAATAAATATTTTAAAACATATTTAAACATTCGGCGAAAACTCAGCAGCAAAATAGATTGACTGCATTGACAGCCGCGGCATTCAATCTACTATTTTGCTGCTTAGTTAAACAAATAGCTATTTTTTGGTCTAATAGCCGAAAAATTCAATCAATTTCCAACCGAAATATTGTCCATAAAATGTGTACTTTCGTATTTCTGAGTAAAGTAATATCCAATAAATATTTTTCGTCATACGTGAGTGTGAACCTCAAATGCTACAGCATTTGCTTCTTATTGCGTAAAAAATATAATCAAATTATAATTTCTTATTATAGCTACGATTTCCTAAAGATTGTTTACCGTGTACTTGTGACACAAATAGTGTTTATTGGGATTTACAATTTCTAATATACTCATATTAGCATTATAGCGAAATTTATCACAATTTTTTGTAAAAATATTAAATCGTGTCAGTTACAATAATTAATATATTATATTAATTTACGAGGCAATAACATTATATGATTGATCATTTACAATGTTTTGACTGGAATACTTTCTAAATTGTTTTTCTTTAAATCGTTTATTTATTGGCGGCCTATTTTTGTTGTTTGTTGTAGGTCTGGAAAATATTTTAGTCTTTGCAAATGCTGACACCGTAGTAAGTATAATATTTACAATTTTAATCTTAAATCGCCATGCTTAAAGTCCGCAGTGATAATTAGTTTTGGGCTATTGATTCTAGTACACTTCTATTATTTGTTCAAGTGGTAGGACAATTACAATCTGTCATCATACCGACGAAGCCAATAGATTACGTTTCAATGAAGTTGTTTTGAGAATGTGCTTGTAAATACTTGAGAATCATCGTAAGTAATTGTAAGTAAACGCACAATTAGTTTTTTCTAAATATAGTGTCAAGTAAAATAGTATAATACCAGTATAATATACCAAAATCTGCAATGTTCCTGACACACATAAACTGGAGATCGAGACAGGCGACAGCGACACCACCGGTACAATGGAATTCAATGCGACTCCGTTCGAAGCGTGCGACACTGGGCTGTGTGTCGCTGTCGCACGCTTCGAACGGAATCGTATTAAATTCCACTGTAAAGGTACCCATTCACATACAGTTCGCCTGCAGTCCTAGGACTGTACGAGCTGAACTGATGATTTAAACTTCTTCGAGCTACACACTACTCAGTTAATTCAAACGATGCGGCCCTCAGTTTTCAGACTGACAGTGTTTGAACTGCAGGCGAACTGAGATTTCATCACACATACGAGCGGTTCTCATCGAGTGATCTGTAGTGAAAAATGTTTTTCAGAAGAAAAAAGCTAGCAGCACTTCTTGTACTTTTTTTATTAACAAAGGCAAAAAAAAAACGTTCTTTGGATAAAATGTTGGTTGTTGCAACGTGATACGTTATCTCATATGACATTGGTGCGAAAGTTAAGAAGTAGAGCCAAAAATGACCTTAAAAACTATCTCAGAATGGATGGCACTTGCACTTGCAAGGTACTTGCCTATATAAATCGATAAATTCGCTTAAAAACGCAGTAGTATTAATCGATTTTGTCATTTTGCTACAAAATTAATACGAAATCTTCCAACAGGTTTAAAGTTGGGAACTTAACATTCAAACTGTTGATTTTTGTCCATACACATCAGTCTATCATACGATCAATTAAACTGCAGGCTCAAACCTGTCGGTGGTCTGTATGTGTATTGACAAATTTTAACTGACGATGTGCAAATCGGCAGTTCTGGACTGCAGGCGAACTGTATGTGAATGGGTACCTTTACCGGTGTCGCTGTTGCCTGTTTAGGTCTTCAGTCGCAGTCGCTTGTTGTGAAACTTGTGAAAGTCTGCCTTTAGTGGTAACAACAGCTTGTTCCCTGCCGAATACTGGCACAATTTGGCTGGCTCTTCATTGTTTTTGTAACACAGAGACTCGAAATGTACAATCGCTAGGTTATCATCATCAAATGGAATTGTGATTTTTCAAATTCCTTTCCAGTAGGTTTCTATAGCGGATTTTAAACAAAGACTGCAAGGGAACTGTTTTGCTACACGTCCCGAGTTGGAATAATTAGTAATTCCTTACTAGCATTAGCATGTATTCAATGCTACTTGATAGTCTTCTACATTACTGCCTGACTTAGAATGCTGTTGGCGATTATTTATCAAATAAAAATTCAATAACAAATAACAACCTTATTCATAGAATTAGAGAAGAAATCTGCTTTTAAGAATGTCCTCATGCTAAAAAAAGCAGAAATACTTAATTTGGTAATATTTCAAAGAAACTGGAAAAATGTGCTCAATTATGAGTATCTGAGTGTTCGGTAAAGGATATGATGTATATTCTGCACGAAGGCAATTGGCAAACGATTTTTTGAAACTGGTGATTTTTAATAACTTTTTGAGCAATTGAATTTTGTAAAATAATTTTTAATTGCCCACCCACTAGCTGGTCATTATTCTCATTTCTTTTCCATTTATTTAAAGTCTTTCTCTTTCCTTATCTAAGGCCAATCACAGACGGCGACCTCAGGAGGAGGATAATTATCTGAAAAGTTTGTCGAAGCTCTTCTCTGCTGAAGAGTACGATCTAATAGACAAGTGACCGACTGGTTTATATCTCCTCGAAAGGATCGTATATCGATTGCGCAGTCCTCGCCAGAGGCAAGATTGCATAACTTGTGAGTTTTAAGCTGACGTACAAATCACTGGAAGGTGGGCTATGCGCATCCAAATACTAGTTACGAATTCTATTGATTAACTTTTTGTATCGAGTACGAATATAGTCAAGACAGAGCTGCGCTCGCCTGAGGTTATCTTTTCTTTTTTTTATTTACAACATCTTGGTAGACTTTAATATTCAGTTAGGTTAATTATTTTGTGGGAAACCGACTTATCTAAAAACAAACATAAAATTCTATAATAATAATTTTTTTTTTATATATACGAGCTAGAAAAAAAACGTCACTGATGAGTATTTTAACTATTAGACTTTATAAGGAAATAAAAACTATAAAATAAACCATTGAATAAACGTATCTGAATAGAATAGTACCTGTACTGTTTTGTGTTCAGGTGTCATATGAATTTTCATCAAGTAAAGGCCGAACCAATTAACTCTTTGAATTAAATTACTTTAAAATCCCCCCATAAGAAATATAAATTAAACATATTATTAAAGATAATCAGAGATAAAATAATTGCTCCATAGAAATATCTTATCAAGTTCTTTTTGCTGCAAATCCTATATGTTGCGATACAATCACTAGATATTCTAAATCCCGGATAAAGTAAAACTTCTAAATTATTTGTATTTGAGTGGATATTAGATGTTTATCATAATGCTTTACATATTTCTAAAATTAGTTTCTCTACGTACCATATTAATCCTTTTGTAATTTTTTTATTAAATATATAATGCGAGGTGCTATGAATGCAAGAAATTTAGTAAGCATTTAATTATAGAACATAATAAATTACTATAATCTCTAAGGAAAAAATATAACAATTGCTATTGTGCTCTTTGTAACAAAAATACTAAAATTTTATCAACAATTTTATGCCACATGCTGCATGCCATTTTCTGAGATCATTTATTAGTCTTAATGCTGTACACGTTTTTCCTCGAAGATTTTGTGAAATTACTTCATGTGATTTCTTTTTGTAGCTTTTAAAAAAATATTATCTATTAATTTCTTACGCATGATATTCACCAACCTTTGTAAAGAAAATTTAATGAGGAATACATCCTTTGCAACTTCTATTCCAACCGACTAGATAATCTCTTATTCACTCTAATTTGCAGTATAAGTTTTAGCATGAAAACTATAACTGCTCAAAAAAATACATCACAATGATTACCCGCTTAAAATTTGGACATGCATGTTATCTTGAACACTTGTTTAAAATAAAGATTTACAGCGAATATTGCAATGTCACAGGTGACCAAGATCATATATTTTTTGAATGTAAAAGACACGTAGAAGTAATTGAAAAATTATATAACAATATAATAAAATATGGTAACATTCCGACACCGTTCAATATACGATATCTATTGTCTTTAAATAAAAACAATATCTTTGACTATCCTATGGATTTCTTGGAGGAGACAAAAATTAAGTTACAGGCTAGTTTTGTTTCTTATGTTCTACATCTATGTGTTATATATACCCTCCTAACGGTAGTCTTATTTTATATTTTAGTCGTCTATTTAAGCAACATATTTTACAAAAAAACTGCACTTTTGGCAGAAGTCGCCAAACTTGCCGTGCATCATGTCCAGACCCGTTGTCAACGTTTAGGAAGGAGAGCCACCTGAAACCTACCTCCCTAACAAAATGGCGGTGATGTTTCCCAAAATGGCCCCCATGAAATTTAAATTATTTTAATATAATGAACTTAGGCGTCTAGTTATTGTTTCTAGGGATGCTGAATTAATAAAATGGCTCAAAAACGTTATCAGAAGTCCATAGAACGAAATATTTAACATGCCGACCAAAATGGCCGCCACAAAATTTAAGTTTTATATTTCATTAACCATTAATTTTTTTAAATTTATTTATATTTTTTTATTTATTTTCAAGGAGTGTGTCAAGGCAATGTTGCCGTGTTTTTTTCTAATAGACCGTGTTCACTATGCAAGGTGGCTGACCGTCCATGTAAAGAACTTGGAGGAGCTTCCTTTACGTTTATCAGCAGTGCATGCCGAGTATAAGGCAAGATATTTTGTTATACGGAAGTCGCCCAACTCCTTTTCTGCTATTGCAGTAGACCAGGCCCATGAGCAACACAAGAATATAAAAGATGACGGTGGTGCTGTCGGCATTCTTGAGAATCCAGCTACATTGCAGAGGTAGGCTATGGCAGGTCCCGAAATACATAGATTAGTTAATGATTTCACGAGTCAAATGAAATCACGGTCTGGACACAAACCATTGCATCATTGCATTATTTTCAAGAAAAGTTCGTGGATGAGATCGATCGAGTTGAAGACAAGCTTCAAGAGTGCTGGTAATCCTTTTGAGGAAACCTCCGGTGGTCTAATATCACTGGAAAATCGCACTGTTTCTGATGCGGAATCAGCAAAAATGCTAAGAGATTCTGAACGAAATGGTATTCAACTATACCAATTTGTTTCTGAAAGACTTGTTCAAGGATCCACTATGAGCATCTTTGCACCTATGAAGGCACATGAACTGTGAATTTTTAAGCTTAAGAAAATTAACGGAACTGGAAAAACCACCATTCAGACTCTGCGAAGTGACGTACATCTCTTTCAGAGATGTCTTACTGTTAGTATGAACAGAAAACTTGGCATGCAAAGTTTCTTCAGGTATAAAAAAAGTCCCTATCCTCCAAGTCTGCTTTGAAGAACTATGGATTTCATTGAACTTTGGACATAAACAGAGATACATTCCTGCTCTCACCATTGCCCTGGCGATTGGTTAAGAAAAATCGGTCGCTTTGAGGGGCTTCCACGCATTCACAGTTTCATTCACTGTTTCAGCATTTGCATACCATAGTAAACTCAGTGCCTGAAACACATGGGAGTACCACGATAAAGTTACTTCTGCTTTTATTGCAATTTCAAGATCACTTCCAGAACTGCAAACGGATGTGCTCCATGAGCTAGAACAATTTGTAGTTTGCATGTACCGCAAAAAATCCTTGGGCATGACTCTGGATAAGGCGAGACATATTCTTTCTAGTTCTGAAGAGAGACTGTTTGACCGACTCCCTCCAACATCAGAAGCACTCCGACAGCATGCTTTGGGAGCTGTTTATCAGGGCGGCCGTATTTGAACCCGCATGAACCCACATGCGGGCATTTCCTGTCCAGATAATAGGGAACTTGCCCAAAAAATAAAATTAATTTAAGATACTCAAAATCGTAAACTAACATCATTAAAAAACCCCATTGACAACAAAAAATTAAAAAAAAAAATCTCTTCCAGAAATATAAGCGATTAAAATCTGCCGGATTTTACCCACTCTTGAAACGTGACGTCAGACGGAGAAAGTTGGATGACGGCGTCAAGCGACACCGATTCTGCTTTCGCTTTGACAATTCCGCATGCTCATGCGCATTTTAGTCTCTTGTGATAAAGTTTTTACCCCAAAAGTTCAGCGACCGGACCGCAAGACATTAACTCCCCCGTTTTCGAAGGCGGGGAACACGATGGTGACAATATTTTCCGACCTACCGTCCAACCACTACCCTAAATCGAAAAAACCACCTCTTTTTCCGATTTTTCGACGCTAGGCTTGCAAGGGCTTGTCGGATCGGGTTTTTCTTGGTCAATTTGAATAAAATAAGTAAATATTGACCACAGGTGACCTAACTCACCCCCAGGGGTCGAAACTACCCCCACCTCCAATACCAAAATGCCACGAAAATAACGAAAATCAGCTGAGGGCGAGGAATAAGATGCTGATAATGTTTCACGACCTACCCTTCACCCACTACCCCTAAACCTGAAAACTAACCTCTTTTCCGATTTTCCGGTGCTAGACTTGCGAGATCTTGTCGGGTTGGTATTTTTTTGGTCAATTTGAATAAAATAGGTAAATTTTGACCACAGATGACCTAACCCACCCCGGGGGTTGAAACTACCCCCCCCCCTCAACAACGAAATGCCACGGAAACAGAAATCAGCTGTAAAGCGGTATACTCCCGTTTTCGAGAGCGGAGAATACGATGGTCACAATGTTTCCCGACATATCCTTCACTCTAAACCTGAATCTGATTTTCCGGTGCTATTTCAAGGGCTTGTCGGACCGCTTTTTTTATCAATTCGAAGAAAATAAGAAATAAGTAAAGATTGACCACAGGTGACCTAATCTATCCCTAGGCGTTGAAACTACCCCCACCCCCAGTAACGAAATACCGCGACAACAACGATAATATGCTCTTATATTTTATTAAAAACCGCTGCCCAAGGAATCGCTACTTCCACATCCAGATTTTCTATCCAAATTTCTCACAACGAAAAAAATTTTGGTACTATATTTGCACTCCAATATGTGGAAATAATTGTTTAGGGAACATTAGTAATCTAATATTTGACATCGTCGTTATAGGTTTTTGGGGTAACAACCTATAAAACGATGTCACATCGGTAGTGTGACATATCGTGGGGGTTGGGGTAGAGGGTGGTAAAGGCGGTGAGAAGTAAAAAAAAATGTTGAGGCCTTTGGTTCTTTTACACACACTAAATCACAATTTTATTCTTTTCACTCCCTTTAACAATGGGGTGGGGGTGGTAAGGGGGTGTCTAATACAATTTTTGGAGACGTTAGCTTCTCTTATTTCTACTCAATATCTTAAACGGTTCCAGAGTTATCGAGTGCACCAAAAAAAATGGGGGTAGTGGGTGAAGGATATGTCGGGAAACATTGTCACCATCGTGTTCTTCGCCCCCGAAAACAGGAGCATACCGCTTTCAAGCTAATTTTCGTTGTTTTCGTGGCATTTAGTTATTGGGGGTAGTTTCAACCTCTGGGGTGGGTTAGGTCACCCGTGGTCAATATTTACCTATTTCATTCAAATTGACAATAAAATCTGATCCGACAGGCCTAGCAAGCCTAGCACCGGAAAATCGAAAAAGGGGGTAGTTTTTAGGTTTAGGGGTAATGGGTGATATTATCACCATCGTATTCCTCGCCCTCGAAAACGGGGGTATACCGCTTTTCAGCTGATTTTCGTTGTTTCCGTGGCACTTCGTTATTGGTGGGGGTAGTTTCAACCTCTGGGGATAGGTTAGGTCACCTATTTTATTCGAATTTACAAAAAAAAACCCGATCCGACAAGCCCTCGCAAGCCTAGCACTGGAAAATCGAAAAAGAGGTAGTAGTTTTCAGGTTTAGTGGGTGAAGATTATCACCATCGTATTCCTCGTCCTCGAAAACGGGGGTATACTGGTTTTCAGCTGATTTTCGTTATTCTCATGGCATTTTGGTATTGGCGGTGGGGGTAGTTTCAACCCCTGGGGGTGAGTTAGGTCACCTGTGGTCAACATTTACTTATTGTATTCAAATTGACCAAGAAAAACCCGATCTGACAAGCCCTTGCAAGCCTAGCGCCGAAAAATCGGAAAAAGTGGTGGTTTTTTCGATTTAGGTGGTTGGACGGTAGATCGGAAAATATTGTCGCAATCGTGTTCCCCGCCCTCGAAAACGGGGGGGTTAATGTCTTTTGGGATTTTGGCCTTTTTCTGGTTAATCTCAAGGGACTATTTGTCAGAAACAACTAGCAGTGAACACAACCTAACCTAAAATTTAAACGTATTCGTTGGAAAAACATCTTCACTATTCCGAAATGTCACAAAATGCTACTTTTGATTCGTTCGTGCCGAGCCGAATTTTCGAATTTCACCGTGCAATTTACGATCAGGTTTATCTGGAAGACTTCCTCTTTACGTCGCGGCATCGTACGGCCGTCCCAATGGTGCTTTTCGAAAAATATGAACGTGTCAAAATGGCATGTTTTTGCAATTTTTTCGGCTCCGAAATGTAAACTATTTTTTGCTATTTTTCGCACATATCCCTGAAACGGTGGGAGTTAGCTCGAAATAAAAAATAAGGTCAAAGGAGTATTTTCTACTGTGAATCTTTTGTTACTATCAGAATTTCGAATTTTTTTTTTTTCGTTTCGGAGATAACTACTGAAATGTCGGCCATGTACGGCAAAAAATCGCAAATTTTGAGCTTCTACAGTTGGCAACTTTTTAATCTTGGCTCCTACGCCAAAAAACTACTCTAGCTAATTTAAACAGAATTAAATTTGCTAAAACTCCTTTTCTTATTTTTTGAATTCCGACAAAAAAGAAGGAATTAGAGGGGGCGGGATTTGTTACTTTTTTTTTGGTAAAATTGCTCCATTTTGTCACCGTAATTAATCGGTAATAAACTGAAATCGATCTCATATACGATGTTCACTTAATATCATGTACTACTTTGACGCTCCGTTAATCTCGGCCCTTCGAAACGAAGGTTTCTGAGAATTTTTTTTTTAAGATTTACATATACTCTATAGGGAGACGTGTAATTTCCTACATTTCCTCGAATATCTCGATAATTATTGTTTTTCTCGAAAAATTTGTAGACAGCTTATGTAAAGAGGATTGATTGAGCTTTCCGACACTTTTTTTTATTTTTTCTCTAACATAAAAACAAAAGACTTAACCGAATATGCGGACGTCTCAAAGCCAACCGCCGCCCAGTCTATTAATTAGGGTGAAGACGTACCGCTCGGCTAAAGTACGCCATCTGTACTACACCACGCGAGACTAGCTTTCCCGATCTGACGTCACGTGTTTTTCGTGAGGAGTGGCGAGGATTTCAACTTTAATTATTTATTGCAAAGTAAGTACTGCGATTTAAGAGCTGATATTCGGTGTGGCGTGTTTTTATATATAAACACACACTTTAATGAAATTTAAAAAAAAATAATGGGCAAGTTCCCCATTGGGGATGGACGAAAGTTGAGTTAAACTGGCTAGTGAAGTGGCCATCTCTTCTCACGATATGGCAGGGCTGTCGTGATCTGTAATGTGCAGATGCAAAGCAGCGTGCTCTTCAAGTACAAATTTCAGCTGTAGACGCTCCCTAGTAGAATGTGTACCTCTCCTGTGTGTCAGTTGCAAAAATTGCACCAACACGACTAGGTAGGTTCTTTGTTTTCAGCGTGAAACAAATTAATTGATTTCACAAATGATAGCGGTACATGCTAAATATTTTTTTGATATCAATGATGCAATGTGTGATGGTTTTACTTTTTATTTTCATCCAAGGACAGACGGAAGAAGATACTCCGTATGATATGGTGATAGATGATTTGGTCATAGACGACATCCTCGTAGTGATGTAGAATTGTAGAAGAATCTGGGTTTTGATTGGATTTGCATACCAACCAATATTTTACAGTTCACTTGTTTTCCAAATTTTTGTGGCGTTTCTTTAAAAATATTTCGTTTACTACATTCTCTAATTAGAAGTCAACTATTACCTCCAACATACAACTTAAAATTTATAGAAAAATATTAAATAGTATTCATCAGCCGAAAAAGACAAAAAAAAATCACATTACAATTTATTACACTCATTTTGGTTGCCATGTTGGATATTTCGTCCTATGGACTTCTGACAACATTTTAGAACCTTTTTTTAATTCAGCATCCATAAAAACATATAATTAGGCACCTAAGTTTATTATATTAAAATAATTTAAAAATTTTAAACTTTATAGGGGCCATTTTGGGAAACATGACAGCTATTCTGTTAGAGGATAAGTTTCAGGTGGCTCCCCTTCCTAAATGTTGACAATGTCTGGACATGATGCACGGCAAGTTTGGTGACTTCTGCAAAAAGTGCAGTTTTTTTTGCTTACTCGACCGACTATTTTAGAAAAATGCCCTGAAAGACACCTGGGCGAAAAATTTGTGATCTATGTACATCCTTTGTCTTGTTTCTGACAGCACGTCATGTAATTTATTGTTTAGATTAGATATAGGTTGAGAATTTCTCTTCTGTGGCTGGCTGTATGGCGTTCGCCTTTATGCAAAAAACTTCTATTCGTTACGTATATTCTTAGCTTTGTCCCTCATCAAACCTTAAATTTTACAGGAGAGCGAAAAAAGAAAGTACAGTCCACTCCATTATTATATTGCACATAAAAAACTCGAAGCTGCCGACCGAGCTAATATAAGGGGAAATCGGGGCATGCTTTATTTTTTTACGCATTAAATAATAAATATAATATATTACTTAATACATAAAACATCATTATTCTTATGTAAAGTATGTTCTGATGATTAAGATGAGAAATAAACGGAAATACACCTCTTTTAATCAAGGTCTCTAACTCTTGTGATATAGTTACGTGAATCACCCCCAACTAGAATGGCGCGGAGTTTATTGTCGGCGTCAATACCAGAGTAACAAATAAACAGAGCCGTACTTTTCATTTATATGTCAATGTCGCGAAGTACGGGCAATGCGTCCACCAATGCATAAGATATTCCTGTCTTGACGCAAAACCGACTTAGATTTTTTTTAATTACCACAAACGTCATTAAATTTCTACCGAAAACACGATTTTTAAATCTCTCGTGTTATTTTGTTCATTCTAATCACAAAAATTTAAAGTACGGCTCTGTAGTACTCTTGTCACCATGCAATAGTGCCGATTTTGCTATTTTTATGGCCGGTTTTAAGGCATTTTTTTAAGTGCCTTATACATTTGTAGACAACTATACTCAATATTTAACTGATTATAACTTGTGTTTCAATCAAGTGTGCGATTTGATTATTTTTAAATGCATACAGACCACAACCTGTAGAAGGAAAAATTATACCGATCAAGTTTAAAACGAATAATAAGTTAAAAACATACTCTTCGTCGATTTGTTAAATTTTTTATATAATTGTTGCACATTCTATGACAACTCTTCGCAGTGTTTTTGTAAATAATATTAATATTAGACATTTTTAACCAACTTAGTCGGTGAAATATTTGTCAGTGCAAAATAAATAAAATTAAAAAGTTAGATACAACCTTAGGCGTGGTTCGAACCCGCGACCCTTGGATTGCGAGTCAAAATTATCAAATTACCAAATTAATCTACCTTTATTTTATTGCTAACATTCATTATGTATGCCATTATATCATTGGTTTACAATATACATATGACAACAATGCGTTACATACACGCAACGAAGCAAGCAAGACAAAACAGTGGCCAGAATAGTGTTAGGGCTTGATGACTATGCTATTATTAGATTTTATGACGATCCTCTGTCAAGCTCAATAGTGTTTGTTTTATTTATGTAAAATACTTCAGAAAAATTCGCTCTTTTTTATCTTGGTTCTGGTGATATGTGTCTGTGCAGGAAAAGGAAATGAGAAAAAACCCTGCTTGTCATAGAATAAGCAAATTTTGCACGGGAGTGAAAATTTATATAGTGTATAGTTTCAACGAGGAGTCAGTGGGGGTTGAGGGGAAGTTGGTAGGATGAGGTGTTTTTGAGGAGGATGTGTTTTTAAGGAGGATGTGTTTTTGTGGGTGCGAGTCAAAGAAGAGTTAACTTTCACCAAATATTTTGAAAAATCGGACAAAAATCGAAAATCTGGCTTCACAGATCGATGGGCAATTAAAAAACAATTTCAACGAAAAAAACTTGCTTAAGTATTAAGACCTGCAGACTGATTTTAAAAAAAGTCACTTTGTTACTTTAATTTAGGGTATATACGAAGTAAAAATTTTAAATTGTGATTTAGTGTATGTAGGAAAATCAAAGGCTTCAAACATTTTTTTGGCATCAGCTATCCCCAATAACACCCTCACCTTCATTATTACCCCCTATTGATGTTGCATATCGATTATGAAGTTTTGGTGTAGGCGATTGCTAATATACTCTCTGAACAATTATTTCTACATAGCGGAGTGTAAATAGAGCATCACCATTTTTTCATTGTAAGAGACTTAGATAGAAAATCTGGATGTTGAAGTAGTGATTCTTTGGGTAGCGGTGTGTATATGTAAATAATAAATAAATACACAAAATTTTAACGTTTTCTAATACTTTTTTATTTTTTTAAATAGAACATTTACATTCTTGATAACTTAATGTTTTTTTTCCATGATAATAGGTGAAAATAATTATGCATAAAATAAGAATTTTTATGCATTATTAAGTTTTCTTTTTCTATTAGCAAAAATTATCGGAATGATTAAAAATTTTTTTGTAAGATGCTTTTGGCCACATTGTTTTATTATTATCTCCTCAATTCGACCTTTATACAGTGTGTCCCACTTAAGGACTAGCCACCCCCGTAAAATTTTTATTTATTTATGAACCGATCTTTATGTTTTTTTTTAACATGTAGATCTCTCAAAAAGGCATTAGAAACATGTTCTATTAATTCCGGAACTCAAAGCCACGGCCAACTACGACCATTGTATAAGTGAAAAATATTGAGAAGTACTATTAGAGATTCTTTTTTTTAGAATATTGGATTCTTATTCAGAACCACCTGTATACTTATTGTACCAATTTTTGTCGTGATAGTAATATAGGGTGGCCCAAAACATTAAAAATAAGTGTCTAAATTAACGAAATTGAAAGTGAAAGAACACATTACCTCTGTATTATTTAAATCATTTATTGATAAAATTATTATTCTTATTATTCTTATTATGTAAATTTTTATTTATTTCGAAACTTTATAAACAATTACCATAAACCCGTAAAAAAAATAAAATTTTTAGATTTGTAAGAACCTGGGCGGTTTGTGTTATTAAAGCTTAGCACCATTAATTAATTAATTGATTAATTAATTTATTTATTAACTAATCGCACAATTTCCACTTTTTATTGTAAATGATAATGACCCATTATTATAATAATACGTAATAATCAAGTTGTTTTAGTCGTTTATCAAAGAACTAAGATGCTAGTTAAACAATGTTACTGACAGCCATTTTTCAACTAACATTTTTTGTTTTCCACGCCTGCTAAGTTTTAATAACACAAATCGCTCAGGTTCTTACAAATTTAAAAATCTAAATTTTTTTACAGGTTTATGTTAATTGTTTATAAAGTTTCGAAATAAATAAAAATTTAAATAATAGCAATAATAATTTTATCAATAAATAATTTAAATAATATGAAAGTAAAATCTTTTGCCCGATTTAAAATGGTATTTACGCATCCTGAACTCCCTGACGCCTGGCCTATTCTCAATATTTCGTACTTAAACAGTGATCGTAGTTGGCCGTGGCTTTGAGTTCCGGAATTAACAAAACATGTTTCTAATGCCTTTTTGCAAAATCTACATATTAAAAAAAAACATAAAAATCAGTTCATAAATAAAAATTTTACAGGGCTAGTCCTTAGGTGGGACACACTGTATATATTTTTTTTATATTTGTTCAATCATTACTTATAGATTAGCTTAAGCGATTTCTATAAATAATCTTCTCAAATTGTGTGAGGTATGGCTTGGCGGTGGTCACATATTAATTTCTTCAGGCTACATCTAGTATAAGGTGAGCAAAAATTATAAACATTTTTTTTTTTTTCAGAAGAGAATATTCGAGAATATGGCGAAGGCACTAGTCATAATTTACTTTTGTGATAAAAAATTCAAATTCCGTAGGAATTGCATTAAAATTGGTGGTTAGGTGTTTTAGAAGTAACTGATAACGAGTCTGATGTCAAAAGTTAAGAATTCAAAATGGTTGTGTTAATTGCAACATTTTGCAGATTTACATGAAATTTAATACATAGTGATTTCAAGATTCTCTGAAAACGACGAGCTTAATATTAAAGCTTAAAAAGTCACAACGACGGATACTTTAATGTGTAGAAGCTAGATAAAGAGGCCACTAAAAATGATGGAAAAAAATTGAACCGCCTTCAGAAAATTTTGCTAAAAATTATGAAATAAAATTTCACCTTCGCGTCGACCAGTTAACTGAATCTTATTATCTAATATCATGATTGAAGTCGGTGTAAAAATGAACACATAAGGAATGCAAACGTATTTTTAACCGACTGCAATATCGATATTAGGTAATAAGGTTTAATTAACTGGGTAACGCAACGAGAAATTTTATTTCATAATTTATAACGAAATTTTTTGAGGGCGGTTCAATTCCTTTTCAAAAGTTTTTTTTCTTTTAGAAGTTTGTTACCGAATTTTATAAAGAGGAATACCCTCAATAGTTCCCCTTCAAAGTTTCAAATATAACAAGCTATTTTACCCAACTCTTAAGTGTTATTGCCTATGTTTTAGATTCTATTTGTTACAGGAGAGAAAGAGAGAGAGAGAGAATACATTAATTGGTTCTTTCAATCCATCGGAACCCGACAAATGTCCTTGGCACATTTCGTCTAGCAGCACTAGTCTCTGGTCTTTACCTAACTTGTTAGAAGTAATGGCATGTAAAATAATATTTTGTATAGGGTGTTGCTGATATAAAGGACCTGGCACATTCTATGTGGGAAATTACTTGCGGTCAAATTGTGTGAAACCGATTTTGTATTATAGCTCAGTCCTGCCAGGCAAAAGTCTCTATGGACGCAATTCCTGATCCCCCATAGGCCGTCGAAAGAATAACGAGACATTAGGAAAATGACCTCTATAAAAGTTGTAGAGGTCATCAGGAGGCACCACTTGATGACCTTGAATTTGGCCTCGAAGGGCATTTACAAGGTTATTTGAAGGTCAATTTTCGTTTTTTAAGTAGGAACCACCTCTGTTTTTGACCTCGTATTCTGAAGAAGCGAAAAATTTTGCATTAGAATTGTAAGGAGTCAAATTCACCCTAGGGGTAGTCTAAAGGTGAAATAATAATCGATCGCAGGATGGATTTAGTTGCCTCATTTTGCCCAGCCAATGAAGGCAGTCTTGGATTTCTAATGGTCATTTTCTTCATATCTCGCTATCCTGACGAGATACCAGCCTGAAAATTTCGAGAGATACATTTGACCTTTAAATGGCACCTAAAGTCAATTAGACCCCCTACAACCATAATAAAAAATTTTCCGCTCTTCCAGAATTCGGGGTCAAAAAAACGAAAGGCGACCTTCAAATGACCTTAACGACTTTGAAAATGACCTTCAATATCAAATCCAAGGTCACCAAATGGTGCCCCCTATGACGTCTACAACTTTTATAGCGGTCATTTTCCTCATATCTCGCTATCCTCACGAGTTATACATTATATAAGTATATTTTTTGTAATTATTGTAATATATCTGTCTTTCGGCGACCTATGGGGATCGGGATTGCATTTTTTGGACGTGTGTTCATGGAGATTTTTATCTGGGGAGAACTCAGCTATAATATAAAATTGATTTCACACAATTTGACCGAAAGTAATTTCCCATTCTTGCCAGGTCCTTTAATGTCTTAATACGATATGTTAACATTTTTAAGTTATGGAAATAACACTTTTAGATTTACTGACGCAATCCATATCTTATTTTATTTAACGTAAAACAACGTGAAAATACGGACGAGCAGAGGGGCCAACAGGGAAATAATTTTATATTGAAATTAATTTCATGATAATTTTTACTTAAAATTAGTTTCATGATAATGAAGTTATGATGATTAATATGATTTCACCTTAATTTAAGTTAAGTTGATAATAATTTCAACATAAAATTGCATGAATCGATATATGTAGGATTGACTCTGCGTGGCCGTGTACGTGTACAAGTCTAGAGAGCCGGACCACTGATACTAATATTTTCACGTGGGTAGTAAAAAAGGGCATTTCATGTCTGAAGTTGTTGTGGCGATCAGTTCACTTACTAGTAAATACCAGATTCTAGGACTTCAAGTAACCAAGGAGAATCAAAACAAAAAGAAGAAAAAACAATTTTGAAACTAAAAATAATAACATGTATTATACAAAAATGTTAAACTGAAACTTTATTTATTCTTCGAATATATACATTATTTAACATGAATTAGAAATTATTATTATAGATATATCATTTTACTAATCCTAATATCTATAAATTGGTGACCCCGATATCTATAAATTGGTGACCCCTGACGATTCCTGCAAATTGGTCCTATAAATTGAATTGGAAGGTCTGAATTGGATTATAAATTAGTTACCCCAGGCATGTTCACGTATACCTCCTGAAAATATAATTTGAGATAATATATGTTGGTAAATTGACCCCGATTCGAACATTCTGAGAATTGGATATCACATGTTGCTTTAAAATTGGTTTTTGGAAACATCATATTCGTTTATATATGGTCATGTACCACTTGGAAGTATTAGGTTGAATCAGCACGTAAATTTATTGGATCGAATGGATTGGATTTATTAATTGAATTAAAATATACCATACTTAATTTTTGAATGTCTCTATTTGGAATCTATTTCTTCTACAGCCAAGAAAGTATATAAGGACGACTGCTAAGAAAGATCGCTTTATTTATCTGGTAAGTGAATTGTTTTGCCATTGATCATTATTCCTTCGTTATTAAAGGGAATCATGTCAGTCATTCAACGTTGACGTCTTTAAAAAATCTATGGGGGCAGTTCTTGAGCGATGACGAAGGTATTCTTGCCCCATTAGCTTTCTTTTCACGAAAGCTTACCTTGGCACAGACCAAATATAGTTCCTTTGACAAGGAACTTCTTTCTTTATTTACAGCGATTAAACATTTCAGATTTTTACTTGAAGGTCGCACATTTATTTGCTTTACTGACCATAAACCTTTGGTCAAAGCATTATTCACTAAAACTGAAAGATCTCCCAGGCAAACTAGACATTTAGAATTCATTGCTCAATTTGCCTGCGAAATCAGACATATCAAAGGGAAAAATAATATTGTTGCAGACACTTTATCACGCGAACATGATACGTCTTCTTTGCAACAATTTATTTCCCCAATCGTTACTCAAAAGTCTAACCTAGTTGATACTAACTTTGACTTAAATTTATTGAGGGAAGCTCAAAAAGATGATTCTGACCTTAAATTTTTATTATCAGATACTTCATCGAACACAAAGAGAACTTTTCATTTAAAGAAAATTAAAATTCCATATTCTGACAAGTTTATTTAGTGTGACGTTTCTCGCCCTAAACTTCGTCCTTACGTTCCTATCGTTTTTAGACGGACAATTTTTGATATATTTCATGGTTTATCTCACCCTGGTATCAAAGCGACTAGAACATTAGTTTCTACAAATTATTTTTGGCCTAAAATGACTTCAGATTGTAATCTCTGGGCAAAAACTTGTATTAGTTGTCAAACTAATAAAGTGACAAGACATACGAGGAGCCCGATTACTGACTTCGATATACCTAAAGGACGATTCGATCACATACATATAGATTTAATAGGACCATTACCTCCTTCTAAAGGTTGTTCTTATATTCTAACTGTGATCGAACGTTTTACTAGATGGCCCGAGGCTTATCCCCTGCAGGATACCACTGCGGAAACTGTAGCGCGTACGTTATTTCAGAATTATGTTTGTCGATTCGGTGTCTCTGTCACAGCGACAACCGACCAAGGCGTTCAATTTGAATCAAAACTGTTCAAAGAATTTTCAAAATTTTTGGGATTTCATAGAATTCGTACGACGCCATATCATCCTTCCTCGAATGGAATGATTGAAAGGTTTAATAAATCTTTTAAAACTGCTCTGAGAGCTAGGACTTCTACGCCACATTGGGTAGATGAACTTCCTATCATACTATTAGCTCTCAGAACTATCCCTAAAGACGATTTGCAATGTTCTTCCGCAGAACTCGTTTTTGGTCAAACATTACGAATACCTGGTGAATTTTTTATTAAATCATATACTTGTCCGGATATTCCTTATTTTATTGCTAAATTACGTACTTCATTTAATAATTTAACGTTCATTCCACCAGTTCACCACGTTAATTACAAATCATTTGTCAGCCCAGACATCTCGAATTGTAGTTTTGTTTTCGTTCGGAAAGAACGTTTTAAAAAATATTTTACTCCGCTGTACGATGGACCTTTTAAAGTGTTGTCCCGTACAGATAAATTGGTTACTTTTGTTAAAGGAACTAAAGCCGTCACGGTAAACATTGACAGGATTAAACCAGCATATTTATTATCTGACAAATGTGATGTCACTCCACTCCACCAATTAAGAAAGTTCGTTTTGCTATTGACGAATTGAATGACTGACTGATCTTTTTCTTAGCGGGGGAGTAATGTGGCGATCAGTTCACTTACTAGTAAATACCAGATTCTAGGACTTCAAGTAACCAAGGAGAATCAAAACAAAAAGAAGAAAAAACAATTTTGAAACTAAAAATAATAACATGTATTATACAAAAATGTTAAACTGAAACTTTATTTATTCTTCGAATATATACATTATTTAACATGAATTAGAAATTATTATTATAGATATATCATTTTACTAATCCTAATATCTATAGTTGTCTACTAGATCATTAATAATTTATTTTTTCTTCAAGCGTATTAAAATATTTAAATTATGTCACCAAAAACAGAAGTAGAAGTAGGACATTGTTTTACTAGTAACAAAATGTTAGTACCGAACGCCACCGTAGTGTACATTGTTTTACTAGTAACATAATGTTAGTTCCGAAAGCGCCGCCGTAGTGGGTATTGTTTTACTAGTAACATAATGTTAATACCGAAAGCCACCGGTGGCGCGCTATCCACTAGCCACTTGTCATATTGTGTCAACATGTAAGACTGTAGTTTGAATATTTGTACATTTATGATAAATAAATGAATTTTTGCATTTTAATACGCTTGAAGAAAAAATAGTATATATTACACGGAGTAGAACGCCTTTTTTTGTGTTTCGCCCAGTTTGCCCAAATTCTGGACTCAACACAAAAAAAGAGTGCGTTCTACTCCTAGTAATATAATATACTATTTTCTTCAAACGTCAGAGAAACATGACATTAAAGTTTGACTTTTTAGACGTTTGTGCATTGCCATTAACAATGGAACATTGCCTATCTAGTAGTAAAAGCAATACTTTCCCGGACGACGCGACGATCTAATGCATTGAAGTCCGGGAATGCGCTTTTACTACGAGGGCGAGGTACATATACTATTTTTTTCTGAAATCGCAGTCAATAGTATTATAAATACACAAAAATTAAAATATATCTATAAAAAACAATCCGGGAAAGTTAACTTCTACGGACTGTTTTCTGATGAGAAAGGTTTCCGAAACGTCAGCAAAATACGTTATTTTTATATTTTTGTTCTTGTTCATTATCAAAAACGCCCTCTAACTGCTCCTTTGATGTAAAAGTCAGGCGTAGAGGTTATTTTTCAGTAAAATATTGAATAATTGTATTATTTTGTAGATTTCACGAACATTGTTTTGGAAGAAGATTATCAACAAGAAACACAGAAAAACTAAGAGAAAATGCTAGCTAGAGGATAGTAGTATGAACCATATCAGCGTATGCGACAAGAAAAATATTTGTAAAAATGTAACTGCTAGAGATCAGTTCGATTGCATTATTTTGTATATCTGTATATATTGTCAAGATTCCTCTTAAATAATGGTCGACTCTAGTCTACCGCACATCGTAAACTAAGTCTAAACCTACGGTTGGTTTAAGAAGGACCCATTATTGAAACAATTATAGGCATGTGGGTAATTTAATAATATGAACGCCATATATTAGTATCCCAATAAATAATTATGGTGTACTATTATTCCCCACGTACAGGCCTAAGTTAATTTACTTCCTACGTGTGAAATATTTTTAATGATTAGTCGACCTCCGATATGGCCGTTACTAGTAAATTATTATGCTTATACTGATGACACTTCGTGTGATCAAAGGCTTGTTTAAAGTATACTCAGTGACGACATAACTCAATTTTCGAATTTTGCAAGATAAGCCTGATGAGGAATGATTTGATAAAAAGAGGTTTTCTCTACATCGGATGGAAAAAATGTAATATCGCAGAACATTTCAATCTACCTCAATGTTTTTAAGTGTCGTAAATATGGTCATTATAAGAAAGATTGTCGAAATGACATGGTTATCTGCCCTAAGTGTTCAGGTGCTCATGAACAAAAAGATTGTGTTTCAGACTTTTTATCGTGTGTAAATTGTAAAAATTTTAATATCAAATTCAAAACTAATTTGCCTACGGTTCATTCCGCAAGCAACCCAGTATGCGAGTTCTATAAACATAAATTGGCTCAATTGAAATCAAAAATCAATTATGGTTGTTAGCACACAAAAAAAATTGAAAATCGGTCACTTAAATGTTAGATCTTTGTTTACAGGATTTAATCATTTTAGCGATTTAGTTATTGAACATGAATTTGATATTATGTGTATTACCTAGACATGTTAGATCACGGTTCACATGAGTGACTTTTTAAAAAGATTTATTTACATAAATGGAGCCAACGTTGGCTCTTGGAGAAGGAATATAATAATAATTAGAAGTGTTTCATTCTAAGTGAGTTTAATAACTGACTTTACAAAGCATGTCTAGTCGTATTTATAACATACAGAACCTGAGTAAGCAAAATATAGAACAAAGGAAATGCAATTCGACAGTCAGCATAAAATGTGAGAAACAAAGGTGAAATATAATATCTCTAAGATAAGCGATTAATAAGAGAAGTCGTTATCATGTAATATGATATACATGTGGAGGTTTGTTATGACTAAGTCTTTATAATAAGCGTATAATTTTATATAACAACTTCCCCCTTAATAAAAAAGTTGATGTTATGCAGCAACTTTTGAAAATTGTTAGAAACGTTAAATGAATATAATGCAAAATAAATTGAAACAATGTTGAATGAATACAAAGCAAAATAATAAAATACATAAAGTTAAAATTGGTAAATGATAATAATATTAAGTGAATAATACATTACATAAATGTAATAAGAATAAAATACAATGGTCTAAATTAATAGACAAGGGTAAAACTCCACATATGAAAGTCTATGTTAACTCGATGTCCTCTTCTTCTTGAGGTTTAATACCGGGTCGCTTTCTTGGAGGGATAAGTCTAGGAAATTTGGTGAATACTCTGCTTCGCTCTGAAGGAGGTGAAGCAGGGTTGTCCGTTGAGGGTTGGATTCGCAATGCTCTACATCTTCTTCTGCATTTACAAGTTATGTAAAGTACAACTAACAGGATGATGAGAGAGATTATGAAATACGTGAACCAAGATACGTGTTTGGTCACAAAAGGCTCGTTTATGAGGTCATCCAGGTCTTTGGAATATTGGTCCAATTTGGTTTTTGCAATATCTAGATCTTCTACGTCGAGATTGTTTAATTTGAGTGGTTTTAATTTTGGAATTTCGATTTTGTCGGGCATGTGATTACAGCATTCAAAAGGAATTTGGATAGGATGTGAATTGTCCTTAATTTCGGAGAAGTCTTTGGCACTGGCTTGTATTCGAGTAATGCCTGCATAGGCGTAACATCCTGGTTGTAGTTTGATGATGGAATTTTTGTTGATTAACTCTGTCGTGGATTCTCTCTTTGGACAGTTGATGGTGATGTGAAGTGGTTCGGAATTAATTACTAGCCATGTGTTGTCTTCAAGTTCTTGGACGTTGTATCCCTGACTAATAATGAAGGAAGTTTGGCAGTTCTCTGGAAGTTTCGGTAACGGTTTTAGTATTCTGGCTTCACATATGGCATTTTGGTCGATAGGATAGGCAAACAGGTTCGAACATAGTTTGGTTCCAAAATAAAGAGGTTTGCATTCTTTCAAATTTTGTATAGGTATGTACATTAAAGAATCATCGTCTCTCGCGATATACTTTTGTGAAATAGATAAAATGTGATGCAGACCAGTTCTGTTATCAAGTATCGGGATAGGATATAGGCGATAGGTGTTATAATTTTGGGGTTCAACAAGTGGTATTGTTAAAACAAATACTAAGTTAGAATCCATTTGAAACGCTTGTAATTCAATAATATCCAAATACTTAGCAACTGCCGATAATTTAATGGGCAGAGGCAAATTGTTCCTTCGTAAGCTCTGTGAAATTTCTTGTAGTGCTGTTACCAAATGATTAGGGGTTATGATTGAAGTGTGAATGATTCCTAATCTAGCAAATGTTATTGAATTCAAAATGTCGTTCAAATTATCTTCGATATACAAATAGCTTGCCATTAGTTGTTCGGAAATGTATATGAATTTTAGTTTTATGTGAGCAGCCTCGATAGCTTGAGTCATGGTTTGAATTGTGTGTTCGATTTCTTCGAGATCTTTGTTAAACGTTTCCTCGTCAATTTGTAATTTTTGTGTAGTCGAGTTGAAGTTTTTAATAACAGAAGTTGTAACTGAAATTTGATTTTTGATTAAGTTTTCCAATTGATGTTCATCGTTATTTAGTTTATTTATACAATTAGTATAGTACTGGCCATCTTCAGCATCTAAGTTTCCAGTTATGGATTTGAATATTGTACCAATACCGTTAAGTATTCCTCGTTTATATGTTTTTGTGTCTGAAAAGATTTCGTCAAATTTTGTTTTTATAGAGTTGGATATTTGTGTCAAAAGGTTAAAGTCTGTTTTAATTTCACTCGTAAAAATAATTGACTTATGATCACCATTATTGAGAGTGTACAAGATTCTGTCTAAGATATTTTGATTTTTGTCAAAAGCTATTTTGAGGGATGAAATGTTTTTATGCACTAGCAGAGTCCATTTGTCATTTGTCACCACGATGTCCGTGTCTTGGTGGTAGTATACACCAACAGTGTTATTGATCGGGGTAATTTTGTATTGACAGAGTGCTGATCCGAACAGCAGGAGAAACCTGAAAATAAGTTTAATTTTAAGTATATGGTTTCATTCTATCAAAGTTTACTTTAGTTTCTTGTTTTGTTTCGAGATTTAATAGGGTAGCAGAATTTTGGAAAATTTCTTTTATTTTAAAAGGACCGTTAAATTTGTTTTGTAGTTTGTTCTTAATTTGTGATTCTTTTACATAAACTAAGTCACCTATTTTGTACTCGGGGCGTTTTTGGGGAACATTTCTGTCGAAACGAACTTTTGCTTTCTCTTTTTGAGATTGTGTTCGACTACGGGCTATTTTATAGTAGTGGGATATTCTGTTGTTTAAATCTCTAACGTATTTGGTTATTAACTCTTTTTGGTTATATAAAGTTTCAGGTGGTCTGTTAGACGTATGACCAAAGATAAGTTCATATGGGGTGAAACCGTGTGTTTTATTTACCGAATTGTTATAGCATATTACTGCATATGGTAAAATCGTGAACGGATGTTCGTTCGGGTTTTCAGTTTTATGAATTCTTATCATTTCAGCTAGAGTAGCATGAAATCTTTCTATGGATCCGTTCGATTGGGGATGTCCTACGCTTGAATAAGTTAATTTTATGTCGTAGAGGGTGCAGAGATCTTTAAGCAAACGGTTGTCAAATTCGCCACCGTAATCGCAATGGATTCTTAGCGGGGTACCGTAATGTTGAAAGTATAACAACAAGGTATTTACGACGGATTTTGCGGATTTGTCCGGGACTGCATAGGCTTGTGTAAATTTAGTTAACTCGTCGCGAATAGTTAAAGCGTAATTTCGAGTTGGGAATTCAAATAAATCGATATTAATTCTTTCGAATGGTGTTCTTGGGGTTTCTGTGACTACTAGAGGGTTATTGAGGTTTTTTCGGCATACCTTAGTTTTTTTGCAAGTTTCGCAATTTTTTATAAAATTTTCAACGTCTTTAGTTAGACCTTGCCAAGTGTATTTTTCTCTAATTCTTCGAATCGTTTCATTTATTCCGCGGTGTAGATTATTTTTACCAAAATGATTTTGCTCCAATATAATTGGAATTTCATCTTCGTCGGCAGTTCTGACGACATCTTGACAAATTACTACTTTTAAGTCTTTTTCTGCAAAAATGAATGATAGAATTTCGAGTATGGGGAGGTCTAGGTTATTTTCGACAAAGCATGTCTTAGAAAGGTCTAAAACATCTTGATTTTTAAATAATACCAAAAATAGATGTTCAATTACAGATTCGATATCAAAAGGTAGAGGGATGATAAAATATCTCCTATGTCTGACTGTTTTGCTCGATACAATATTGATTTTATTGTTATGAAATTCGGGGTTTTCCTCGAATATGTCCTCGATAATTTTGTGATGTAGATCTTGTAAGTTGTTTTGTTGGAAAAAGGTTATAATATCTTTGTGTTCTCGATACAAAAGTTGTTTGTTCGAGGCTTTGATTTTCGAATAGTCAATTAAAGATGTTGTTTTATATAGGTTGGTGAAAGTTTCAAATTCTCGCGAAATTTGTTCGTTAGTGACTGCGTTGTTATCGTCTGGGTTTTCGTCGTCGTCTGACTCGTCGTCTGACTCTTCGTCATTCGCGGCTAGAACCTTTGAATAGAATTTGGAACATTCGGAAAAATGATTAATTTTGATTCTGGAAAGTGCGTCCGCGTTCTTATTGATTTTGCCAGGTTTATAAATTATTTCGTAGTCGTACTCTTCTAATTTGAGTCGTCTGGATCTTTTATAGAGAATAGCCAGGTGAGTGGTCTGTGGTTGGTGACAAGCTTGAACTTTCTACCATACAGATATGGTCTAAAGTGCTTTACACTCCATACTATCGATAAAAGCTCGCGTTCAATCGTTGAATATTTAGTTTCTGCACTGCACAAGGTTCTAGAAGCATAGGCAATGGGTAAATCTTTGCCAATAGGCCCCTGGCTCAGCACTGAGCCGACGGCAAATGCGCTCATATCAGTGGTTAGAACGAAAGGTTCATCAAAGTTAGGGTAGATTAATATCGGAGTGGTCGTTAATGTTTGTTTTAAATTTTGAAAAGAATTTATACAATCATTGTCGAAGAGAAATGGTATGTCTTTTTGTAGTAGTTTTGTTAAAGGCTTGGTAATTTTGGAGAAATTAGGGATAAAGCGCCTATAATATCCGGCTAAGCCTAGAAATGATTTAATTTCTTTTGGATTTTTCGGTTGAGGAAAATATAAAATAGCGTCAACTTTCGAAGGGTTCGGTTTTACGCCGTCTTTTGTAATGAGATGTCCTAAATAAGCGACTTCCTTGCGGAGAAACTCGCATTTGTCTGGTTGAATTTTGAGGTTGGCTTTTTGGAGGCGTTTAAAGACTTCAGTTAGACGGGAAATGTGTTCGTGAATTGTAGGGGAGTAAATAATAATATTGTCCATGTAGACGAGACATCGTTCATTTTGAATACCTAACAGGATGTTATCCATAACTCTTTGAAAAGTTGATGGAGCGTTTTTGAGTCCAAATGGCATTCGCACGAATTCATAATGACCGTTCTCAACTGTGAAAGCAGTCTTTTGAATATCTGCGGGATTAATTTCGATTTGATGGAAACCAGAAGCCAAATCTAAGGTTGTAAAATATTGGCATTTGCCAAGTTGGTCTAAAATATCGGAAATGTTGGGCAGAGGATATTTGTCACCAATTGTAACCTCGTTAAGTTTGCGGTAGTCGATTACAACGCGCCATTTCTGTTTACCAGAAGCGTCCAGTTTTTTTGGAACTACCCAGACAGGAGAGGACCAAGGTGAGATCGAGGGTTGAATAATACCTTGACTTAACATTTTCGATACTTGGGACTTAACTTCTTCTTTATGGACCTGAGGATATCGATACGATTTAGTGAATATCGGTCGGGAATTTTCGGTGTCAATAGGGTGTTTGATTTCATTAGTAAAGGTCAAATTGTCTCCTTCTAAATAGAATATATCTTGAAAGTCTAAACAAAGCTGCGTTACTATTTCGGCCTCTTCTTCGTTTAGATGATCCAAGCGCAATTCGTTCTTGATTTCGAAGGATCTGTCCGTCGTTAGGTGTTGGTCAGAGTTTTGCGTGTTTAAGTTAAAAATTGACTTAAATTTTTGTAAAGGTTCTAAATTTAAATTGGAAAAATCGACAGTCTTCGGGATGACATTAGCATTGATTATTGTTGTTAAAAATTCTCCGTTTTCGTTTACTTTAACAAGAGCATTAGGTAAACGGACTTTTTCATTCTCTTGCGCTTGCAAAATAGCGTCAGTGTTTCTAAGGTTACATTTTAGTTTATAAATTTTTTCGGTACGGTCATCGATTTGAATCTTATTTTGATTAGGGCTGTGGTTTGATTGGATTTTGTCGCACTCGGGTTTCGACGAATCGTCGGTTACTTTGAAAAGTGGAAATGTTTTAAAATTGGTTATTAATCGTTTATTTTTTAGGTCGACGATACAATAATAGTGTTCTAGGAAGTCAGCTCCTATCAGTCCATCAAAACTGATATCTAGGTCGTAGATGTAAACTTTATGTGGGTCGTTATCCGTGAAGGGTATAAGAACAGATTCACTAATAGTAATTTTCTGATCGGTTATACCTTGTATAATTACGTTTTCTGAAAATCTCCGTTTGTAATTTTCCGCTGTTTTTGGTTTAAAGATAGAGATACCTGCACCAGTATCGATTAGAATTTTGAATTTGTTTGTGACGTCCTTAATGTAGTATAGATTTTTTGAATTTACGGTCAACAATGAGTGTGAAAGCGTTTCTACATGAACCCTTGTTCCGGGAAGTTCAGCGACGGGTCGAAACTGTCGTTGAGATTCATCGTTCGTATTTGATTTGTTATTTGGTCGAATTGGTCTGTTTGCTGTGTTGGAGTATCCGTGGGGTACTCCGGATCTAAGCGAAAATCCTGAGGATTAACAGTATAATCCTCCTGTGGCGTTTGAGAATTAGCAGTATAATTCTCGTACTGTTCATATTGGGAATTAGCTGTATAGTTCTCTGAAAAGCTTTGAGCGTTTTCTAAATCGTAATTTTCATAACTGTCACTTACATTTTGATAATCGGGTGAATAGTCATTGTATTAATTAAATTGATCAGCATAATTATCGTAAGGTTCGTAATTTAAATGATGAGCTTTCTGCTGGTTAAAGCGGTTAAAATTCGGGTTAGGTTGAATAGCTGACGGTCTTTGTTGGTTAAAGTTTGGATTTGGCCTTATAGCTGAGGGCCTATTTTGAGGTTGATTAGGTTGGTTTTGAGGGAATGTCCTCTGACCAAATTGATTACTTGGTTGCGCGAAGTTTTGATATGAAAAATTTTGGGAGTTTGAATTTCCTTGGAAACTTGGTCTCTGAAAGTTCTGAGGCTGTTGCCTTGTGCGGCATTCGCTTATGACGTGTCCATTTCTTTTACAGAATGAGCAGAATTTCTGCTGAAAATTTGAAGTTGGTCGTTTTTGCTGTAAAGTAGGATTTTTGACCGGACTATTTTTCGGAAATTTTTGTTGTTCAAAATAAGAGAGTTGTAGTTCTCTCCGAATTCTACCTACAGCTTTCAATATAGTTGGAGGGTTGCTTGCGCGTATGATGCGGCCTAAGTTTGGTTCTAAGCCCGTTAGTAAATTATTTAAAGTCATCGTTTCGATGAGGTCGGATTGTGCGGTTCTTTGTGTCGAGGTTAAATTTTGCTTTTGCACTGCAGCGTGCATTTTCGCATTGTGCGTTTGTAAACGCGAAACAAATGTTAAAGCGGATTCACCAGGCAATTGGTGAATTCGTTGTAGGTCTTGGATAAGAGCCGTTAAGTCTCGAGAATCTCCAAAATGAGTTTCTAAAAGTGCCTTTATTTCTGGCCATGTACCAGGGTTTCGTGAATTTATGAGTTCGGCAGCTCTGCCTTTTAATTTATTCTTGATATGCATGGTTAATAGAATTTTTTGGTCATGAATTGCCATGCCTTGGGCACACTGACATGAATTTAAAAACGTTTGCAAATTAATGGCATTACCATCGAATTCAGGTATTAGAGAAAATATTTCAGAGAGCTTGTAAAGCTCAATTTGCTCTGGTTGTTGTTGTAGTTGTTGTTGTTGTTGTAGTAGTTGTTGTTGTTGTTGTAGTAGTTGTTGTTGTTGTTGTTGTTGTTGTTGTTGTTCGGCTGATGCCGGTACTATTGGTTGAGCTGTCTCTGGTTGAGCTCTGTCTGGCATTTTGCTTTTTATTTAGAGATTATTTGAACTAAAAGAATTGTCTGCGTATCAGCAGTATGATACGAGAATTAAATTAAAATTAGCTTGTTACGTTGCGTGCGTAAATGGATTGTATATTAGCTGTATAATACACAATGTTTCGTATTAGCAGTATAATACGAAAATAAATAAACTTAAAATTAAATGAACTTGTTTCGTTGCGTTTGTAAAGGAATGGATTTCACTTTGACAATAGAACTGGCTTTGTGCGCCGAGTGTATTAGCAGTATAATACACTTTTAATAAAATAAGTTGCGAAAGATAATAAAATAATAAAATGGTACGAGATGATTCTTATAATGACTTACGTTAATTTCATCTCCATGGGTAGGTTCTTCGTCCGTCAAGGGATTGGGATCCGCCACCACCAGTGAGGAAGGTCTCCTTGTTCTCGTAGATGTACACGCACTAGTTAGGCACCTTCTGCAGATGTTCTCCTTGTTCTCTTACGCTTCACTACCAGTTAGGCTTCTTGTTCTGATGATGTTTACGGATCCTACCGACTGCGCCAATGTTAGATCACGGTTCACATGAGTGACTTTTTAAAAAGATTTATTTACATACATGGAGCCAACGTTGGCTCTTGGAGAAGGAATATAATAATAATTAGAAGTGTTTCATTCTAAGTGAGTTTAATAACTGACTTTACAAAGCATGTCTAGTCGTATTTATAACATACAGAACCTGAGTAAGCAAAATATAGAACAAAGGAAATGCAATTCGACAGTCAGCATAAAATGTGAGAAACAAAGGTGAAATATAATATCTCTAAGATAAGCGATTAATAAGAGAAGTCGTTATCATGTAATATGACATACATGTGGAGGTTTGTTATGACTAAGTCTTTATAATAAGCGTATAATTTTATATAACAGACATGGCTTAATAATAATTTAACGACAGATATTGTTCATATTCCAAATTTTAAATTTTATTATAAAAACCGCGAAAGTAGGGGTGGCGGAGTTGGTATTTATGCACGAGTTGACTTGATTTGTAAGGAAGTTCTTACAGATTTCGTTTCAATAGATGGCCTAGAATACTTATTCTTGGATGTAAAAATAAGTAAACTTCATTTACTTATTTGTGCAATTTATAGATCGCCTTCAAATGATGAAAAATTGGCAACAGAACATGTGGATAATTTGTTATCTTTTATCACACCTCAATATGACAATATATTTTTTCTAGGAGACATAAATATTGATCAGTTGTATGAAAATTGTTTTGCGCAGTGTATGTCATCTTATGATTTTATTCAAATAGTAAATGAACCCACACGTATTACAAACATATCTCAAACACTTATAGACGTAATTTTTGTAAACAATCCCGAATGGGTCTTAAACGTAGATCCGATAAATTCTGATCTCATCTCTGATCATCGAATGGTTTATTGTAATATAAATGTAGAGTTGCCCCGTACCAAACCCAAATTAATAACATATAGAAATTTCAAAGATTTTTCACAAAATGACTTCTCTGCGGACTTACAAAACAGTTATTGGGACCAAATCTATTACTTAAATACTATCGAAGAAAAAATATATTTCTTAACAGAACACATCATTTTTCTATTTGACACACATGCACCCTATATTACATCACGCATAACTAAGCGCCGTGCTCCTTGGATAACTCCGCTTATTTGGCTAGCTTTGAAAATACGGCAAGTAAGGAATTTTGGACAGCCTTAAAAAATACTAATATTAAAGTAACTAATAAAATTGAGATTCCTCCGAATCTAAATAACTGTGATGAAATAAATAATTATTTTTCATCTGTGTTTACCCCAAGAAATAATTGTCCCGAGTCCCAAGTTTGAAAATAATAGGTATAATGAAGCCCTTTAATTTACATTTAATCTAGCCACTATAACAGAAATCAGCACGATTATTTCTGACCTAACCTCAAATGCCAGTGGCTGTGATGGGATAAATGCTATAATGTTAAAGCTCTGTTCTCCAATTATTACCAAACATATTACTCATATCATCAACTGTTGTTTGGAAGCTGGATATTTTCCAGAACAGTGGAAATTGTCATTAATTAGACCATTGCCTAAGATAAAAAATCCCCAACAATACTCTGATCTGAGGTCAATCAGGATTATCCCAACTTTGTCGAAAGTGCTTGAGAAATTCATCCAAACACAATTTTACGATTATGCTACTAAAAACAAACTTTTTTCTAATTTTCAATCGGGCTTTCAAAAAGGCTATAGTACTACAACGGTTCTAGCTAATGTTACGGATGAGATTTTCAGTACCTTAGACAAAGGAAATGCAACTGCACTTGCACTTTTGGACTTTTCAAAGGCATTCGACATGTTAGATCATGATTTGCTTTGTAACAAACTTACGTATTATGACTTTGACACTATTTCTGTGAATTTATTTAAATCTTATTTATATAACCGAAATCAAGTAGTTCTTTTGGAAGAAAAAAGTTCAAATGTGTCTTCTATCACATCCGGTGTTCCGCAGGGCTCCGTTCTGGACCCGATCCTATTTTTAATTTACACTGCCGACATTGTCAGTCATGTTAAATACTCAAAAGAATTGTCATACGCAGACGACACGCAGCTGTCATACTCTTTTTCTTCAACTGATATTGACGTTGTTTCTACGGAACTAAATGCTGATCTAAAAGCTATTTCGGAGTACTCAAAAAACAATAACCCCAAACTTAACTCAGATAAATGTGCTGTAATGTTTTTCTCGCCAAAGAATTTAGAAAACTTAATTACATCCAATGTGCACTTACTTATAAACAATACCTTACCAATTACCAATTACCAATACCTTTAAAGGTTGTAAAGAAAATAAAAAATTTAGGTTTAATACTCGATAATAATTTACGTTTTACCGAATATGTATCTCTTTTAGTAAAAAAATGCTATGTTGCATTGAAGCTGCTGTATACAAATATAAGTATTTTAAATTTTAAGATGAGAAAAAAACTGTGTGAAACACTAGTGCTTCCAATATTGCATTATTGTAATATAGTTTATTTTCCGTGTTTCGATAATTAAACAAAAAACCGTCTTCAACATATTCAAAATGCTTGCTGTAGATTTGTATTTAGGTTAAGAAAGTATGATCATGTTTCTCAAAAAATAAACGAACTGGGTTGGCTCAAAATCGAAAATTTATTTAAATATCATTTAAGTGTATTTGTTCATAAACTTCTACTAACTTCGTTACCCCCATACCTCCGGGAAAAACTTTGTTTTAGATATGACATTCATAATATGAATTTACGATCTCCAACGAATCTTGAGATTCCAAAATATAGATTATCGCTATTTCGTCGTTCACTTTCCTATAACTCGGTAATGCTTTATAATAGCCTTCCACTTCAATTCAAATCTTCTTCCGTAAACAAATTTCGTAACCATGTCAAATCATATATTTTCTCACTACAGTGACAAAAAATTTATCGTATATATTTATTTTACTTATGTTCATAGACCCACTAGTGTTCTGGGTTTATTTATTTATTTGTTTTGTGTTACTTTATAATGTTTGTCTATTTTTATTACACTGTGTTGACCATTTTATATATTATGTTGATTTTTTTATACACTATTTCTCTTAACAGATGTGACAATATAGTTCAATGTCAATATATATCTTTTTTTATCTAGTTTTAAGGTGCTTAGGTTGAGTTGAATAGCTTAAGCTAGACCCCGCCATTTTAGGGAAATGAAATGTATTTTTTTTCCTCTGAATAAAGACCTTTTATTTATTATTATTATTTTTTTTTTGTAAAAGCCAGTCACCCTTTAAACTCTGTGGCTCCGACACTCACAGAGGGGAGCTGGTAGTACCAGTAGCCACTCCCCACGCCCGTGGGGTGAGTGACTACTGGGTCCGCGAATCGTGTGCCCTGAGCAGACGTAATGAACCGAGGATGACGGCCTTCTGCATTCTGCCGGCTAAGACCTCTGCCGAATTTCGGCATGCCGGTATGATCTTAAGTTCTGAAAGCAGTGTGTGTCTCGTTCCACCGAGGGCTCCTATAATCAGTACCACTATCTTAACAGTATGGTCTGGATAGAGTCTGCGGAGTTCGAAGAGCAAATCTCGATATTTTGTCCGTTTTTCCTCCTCCTTCAAGACAATGTTGTTCTCCGCGGGAGCCGAGAACTCCACGACAAACATTGTCTTGAGTTGGTTGTCGAGGAGGACTATGTCAGGCTTGTTGGCTTGTATTTGCCTGACTGTGGAAAAAGAGTAGTTCCAATAAATTAGACACTTCTCATTTCCCACAACGGACTCAATATCCCCCGGAGCATAAGGCAGCACTGGTGTCTCGTCTATCCCATACGAGTGCCTTAAGTGATAATAAAGCACTCGTAATGCTCCGTCGTGCCTCTGGATATAGGCCGAGACTGCATATGTCGGACAGGCCGACAACAAGTGCATTAGAGTCTCTGGCGCCCTGCGGCAGGCCCTGCAGCTGACATCAGGGACCTCTATACCCATGACACGACTTCGATAAACGAGAGTGTTAAATACACCATCCTGGCAAGCCATTATGAATCCCTCGGTCTCAGACTTCAGCCCGGCTGACCTTAAGAAGGCAAAGGTCAGCCTTTCGGATAAGCCAAGATCTTCTATATTTTTATAGAAGACTCCATGCATTGGCTTATCCGTATGAAGCTGCAGAAAGATGTTGTGTTCTGCAGCTTTAATTTAGGCTTTTCGCCGAGCAGGTTCCAACTCGGTGACAGAGGCGCGATATACTCGCTCGACGTCGAAGGAGAGACCAAGTTCATCGGCTGCTCTCTGTGCTGCCTTAAACAAAAACGCTCCTACCTCTGCATTTTCATGGTCTCGGACCATGCAGAGGAGGGGATCCGAACTCCTGATAATCTTACAGGCTCCATCTAGAACCATCCTGTTATGGAGACTCTCCAAACTCAAGAGTCCACGGCCTCCCCGATGTCGTGGGAGGTATAACCGTGGAACGGACGATTTAGGATGCAAACTCCTATTGAGATGCATCTTCTTGCGGGTTCCTACGTCGAGTTGACGCAACTCCTCTCGGTTCCATTTCACCACTCCAAAGGAGTGGAGAAGGATCGGAACGGCAAGCATGTTGGTAGCAGACACCTTGTTCTTCCCCGACAGTTCTGAAGACCAAATCTGTCGGAGTCGGTGCTGATACTTGCCGCGGAGAGCGTTTTTCACTACACTCACTTCTTGGGTGGAGCGTTGCTCGACACCCAAGTAAGTGTACGACTCTCCGGCATCTAGATGATGTAAGATGCTTCCGTCTACGAGCTGCGCGTCCTCTCCGTAGTCCCCGCATCGTCCTCTCTTGAGATGGACCAGTGCACATTTGTCCAACCCGAACTCCATACCGACAGCCTGCGTGTACTCCTGTACCACCCTAAGGGACTGGTGTAGGTCCCTTTCTCCGGAGGCATAAAGTTTAAGGTCATCCATATAAAACAAATGGGTGACCTTATGCCTCCTATCGCCGGGGGTACCGCAGTTGTATCCACGGGTTTTCCGGAGCGAAACGGATAATGGCAGTAGTGAGATGCAAAACAGAAGGGGGCTGAGGGAGTCTCCCTGAAATATTCCCCTTCTGAACGATACCGGCTCCGTCTGGACTCTATCGTTACCGGATGTTATAGTAAAGCGAGTCCTCCAGAGCGGCATCAGTTCTTCAATACATCTCACTACGGGACCGGGTACCGCAAGACATTGGAGCAAGTGTAAAATAAGCTCATGAGATGTCATGTCAAATGCCTTGCGGTAGTCGATCCAGGCATGGAGAGGTTCCGCTTATACTGCACGGAGTCCTGCGTGACACATCTGTCAATCAGCAGGTTCTTCTTGCAGCCAGCGACACCTCTCTTCGACCCTCGTTGCTCATGTATCCGTTCGTAAACCGGTTCAACTGCGTGGAGCACCCGCATGTACAAAATGCGTGTAAACACTTTGTAACATGCGTTTAAACAGGTTATCGGGCGGTAGTTCTTTGGGTTAGACAAATCTCCGTTCTTGGGGATCAGCACTGTCCGCCCCTCAACAACCCAAGAAGGAATTTGCTGCTCCCCATTTAGCCAGGCATTAAAAATTCTGGCCAAATGGTGGTGGGTACTCGATAACTTTTTCCACCAAAAGTTATTTATCCCGTCGGGACCTGCAGCAGCAAAGTTCTTAGAGCCCTCAAGAGCTCTTCGAACCTCTTCTGGGGTTATTGGTTGGCACACCTCGTGTGGTTGGCGAAACCTTTGGCTAAAGGTTTCAAAGTGTGCCAGGGCTGGAGAGTCTCTGTTGAGTGGAAGCTTCTGTTCGTACAACGTTTTTCAGAAGTTCTCCACCTGATCTGCAGTCGGCGGATTTTCAGCAACACGCTGAAGCGGTTCGAAAAGGCGCGAGGGCTTTTTGCGGAAAAGTTGATTTTCCGCTAGCCCCCTCGCCCGCCTCACTAGTGACTCCTTACAAGACACTAGCATCCGTATCCTGTCGAGGCACTGCTGTTTGGTGGTCTGGAGCACTTCCCCATTGAGTGTGTGATGGACGCTTCTTAAGTTGGCAGCTACTCGCCGCACTTTAGGCGTAAAAGGTCTATTGGCCGCCATATAGTCCATCACACATTGGATACGGGATGCGTGTTGCCTCGCCGACCGGATCTTGGCTTCCATCTTCTGTATGCGCCGTCCCACTCTTTCTTGTGGAGAGGCAGTATTTCGCCTCTCCACTTGAGACAAGCGTTGAGCGGCAGCATACACGGCACAATTTATGTGCCAGATGTCAGCCTCTTCTGGTAGCGCTGCACGAAGTTCTGCATCCACTCTGGCCAGATCTTGTGGCCCGGGGGGTTTTATGTTGTGCAACCCCCGTCTGGTACTGAGACCCTCTGGTGTTGGTGGAACGATGGAAACCGCTTCCTCAACCGGTTCGTTCGGTGGCTGTTCGGCCACCTCAATCACTGGCTGAGGAGCGGCTCTGACAGCCTCTAGCACGAAGGTGGGATACATCATCACGTAGGTTCTGAGGTGTGAAGGCGTCATGTTCTGGGTGGTTTTCACACCACAGAGCATGCATTCGCGCCATGTACCCCCTTCGGCCGGGTTCACTGCTTTCATAACAGTGCATCAGGTCGTCTCTCAGTTCACCTGTCCACTCAAAGCGTCCTTGGTTATAGCGGTCGTCATCAATGGGCATCCTTCCCTGTTGGGCCCCACCACCTTGCCCTTGACCCCTATCCGTACGGGGTCGATCGTGGGGGCCCTGTCTTCGGCCAACTGGAACCGGAGGATCGGGTTTGTGGGTGGTTAGCCCAACAAGCCCACGACCGACACCAGAGGGGAAAGCGCTTTCCCCTCCCGGGTGCGCTAGGGCTGCCGGTTCGGTTTTGCACCCCCAGCTGGAGTAAGTGGTGGCGCTACTCACCAAAGGCTAGATGGATAACGGTTAGCCTCTCCTGCTTATTATTATTATTATTATTATATATTTTTTTTTTTTCGTAAAAGCCAGTCACCCTTTATACTCTGTGGCTCCGACACTCACAGAGGGGAGCTGGTAGTACCGGCAGCCACTCCCCACGTCCGTGGGGTGAGTGACTACTGGGTCCGAGAATCGTGTGCCCTGAGTAGACGTAATGAGCCGAGGATAATGGCCTTCTGCATCCTGCCGGCTAAGATCTCTGCCGAATTTCGGCATGCCGGTATGATCTTTAGTTCTGAAAGCAGCGTGTGTCTCGTTCCACCGAGGGCTCCTATGATCAGGACCACTAGCTTAACAGTATGGCCAGGGTAAAGCCTGCGGAGCTCGAAGAGCAAATCTCGATATTTCGTCCGTTTTTCTTCCTCCTTCAAGACAATGTCATTCTCCGCGGGAGCCGAGAACTCCACGACAAACATTGTCTTGAGTTGGTGGTCGAGGAGGACCATGTCAGGTTTATTAGCTTGTATTTGCCTGACGGTGGGAAACGAGTATTTCCAATAAATTAGACACTTCTCATTCCCCACAACGGACTCAATATCCCCCGGAGCGTAAGGCAGCACTGGTGTCTCGTCTATCCCATACGAGTGCCTTAAGTGATAATAAGGCACACGTAATGCTGCGTCGTGCCTCTGGATATAGGCCGAGACTGCATATACTGGACAAGCCGACAGCAAATGCATTAATGTCTCCGGCGCCCTGTGGCAGGTCCTGCAGCTGACATCAGGGACCTCTATACCCATGACACGACTTCTATAGACGAGTGTGTTGAATACACCATCCTGGCACGCCATTATGAATCCCTCGGTCTCAGACTTTAGCCCGGCTGACCTTAAGAAAGCAAAGGTCAGCCTTTCGGATAAGCCGCGGTCTTCTATATTTTTATAGAAGACTCCGTGCAATGGCTTATCCGAGTGTAGCTGCAGAAATAAATCAATTTCAGCAGCTTTGACTTGGGCTTTTTGCCGAGCAGGTTCCAACTCGGTGACAGAGTCGTGATTAACCCGCTCAGCGTCGAAGACCAAACCGAGTTCATCGGCGGCTCTGCGCGCTGCCTTAAACAAAAAGGCTCCTACTCCTGCACTTTCATGGTCTCGGACCATGCAGAGGAGGGGATCCGAACTCCTTATGACCTTACAGGCTCCATCCAGAACCATCCTGTTATGGAGACTCTCCAAACTCAAGAGTCCACGGCCTCCCCGATGTCGTGGGAGATATAACCGTGGAACGGACGATTTAGGGTGCAAACTCCTATAGAGATGCATCTTTTTTCGGGTTCCTACATCGAGTTGTCGCAGCTCCTCTTGATTCCATTTAATTACTCCAAAGGATTATTATTATTATTATTTTTTTTTTTTTTTGTTAAAAACCAGTCACCCTTCTCTGTGGCTCCGACCCTCACAGAGGGGAGCTGGTAGTACCGGCAGCCACTCCCCACACCCGTGGGGTAAGTGACTACTGGGTCCGGGAATCGTGTGCCCTGAGCAGACGTAATGAACCGAGGATGACGGCCTTCTGCATTCTGCCGGCTAAGACCTCTGCCGAATTTCGGCATGCCGGTATGATCTTAAGTTCTGAAAGCAGTGTGTGTCTCGTTCCACCGAGGGCTCCTATAATCAGTACCACTATCTTAACAGTATGGTCTGGATACAGTCTGCGGAGTTCGAAGAGCAGATCTCGACATTTTGTCCGTTTTTCCTCCTCCTTCAAGACAATGTTGTTCTCCGCGGGAGCCGAGAACTCCACGACAAACATTGTCTTGAGTTGATGGTCGAGGAGTACTACGTCAGGCTTGTTGGCTTGTATTTGCCTGACGGTGGGAAAAGAGTAGTTCCAATAAATTAGACACTTCTCATTTCCCACAACGGACTCAATATCCCCCGGAGCGTAAGGCAGCACTGGTGTCTCGTCTATCCCATACGAGTGCCTTAGGTGATAATAGAGCACTCGTAATGCTCCGTCGTGCCTCTGGATATAGGCCGAGACTGCATATGTCGGACAAGCCGACAACAGGTGCATTAAAGTTTCTGGCGCCCTGCGGCAGGCCCTACAGCTGACATCAGGGACCTCTATACCCATGACACGACTACGATAGACGAGGGTATTAAATACACCATCCTGGCAAGCCATTATGAATCCCTCGGTCTCAGACTTCAGCCCGGCTGACCTTAAGAAGGCAAAGGTCAGCCTTTCGGATAAGCCAAGGTTCTCTATATTTTTATAGAAAACTCCATGCATTGGCTTATCCGTGTGAAGCTGCAGAAAGATGTTGTGTTCTGCAGCTTTAATTTGGGCTTTTCGTCGAGCAGGTTCCAACTCGGTGACAGAGTCGGGATTTACCCGCTCGACGTCGAAGGAGAGACCAAGTTCATCGGCTGCTCTTTGTGCTGCCTTAAACAAAAAGGCTCCTATTCCTGCACTTTCATGGTCCCGGACCATGCAGAGGAGGGGATCCGAACTCCTGATGACCTTACAGGCTCCATCCAGAGCCATCCTATTATGGAGACTCTCCAAACTCAAGAGTCCACGGCCTCCCCGATGTCGTGGGAGGTATAGCCGCGGAACGGACGATTTAGGATGCAAACTCCTATTGAGATGCATCTTCTTGCGGGTTCCTACGTCGAGTTGACGCAACTCTTCTTGAGTCCATTTCACTACTCCAAAGGAGTAGAGAAGGATCGGAACGGCAAGCATGTTGGTAGCAGACACCTTGTTCTTCCCCGACAGCTCTGAAGACCAGATCTGTCGGAGTCGGTGCTGATACTTGCCGCGGAGAGCGTTTTTCACTACACTCACTTCTTGGGTGGAGCGTTGCTCGACACCCAAGTAAGTGTACGACTCTCCGGCATCTAGATGATGTAAGATGCTTCCGTCCACGAGCTGCGCGTCCTCTCCGTAGTCCCCGCATCGTCCTCTCTTGAGATGGACCAGTGCACATTTGTCCAGCCCGAACTCCATACCGACAGCCTGCGTGTACTCCTGTACCACCCTGAGGGACTGGTGTAGGTCCCTCTCTCCGGAGGCATAAAGTTTAAGGTCATCCATGTAAAACAGATGGGTGACCTTATGCCTCCTATCGCCGGGGGTACCGCAGTTGTATCCACGGGTTTTCCGGAGCGAAACGGATAATGGCAGTAGTGAGATGCAAAAGAGAAGGGGGCTGAGGGAGTCTCCCTGAAATACTCCCCTTCTGAATGTTACCGACTCCGTCTGGACTCTATCGTTACCCGATGTAATAGTAAAGCGAGTCCTCCAGAGCGGCATCAGTTCTTCGATGCATCTCACTACGGGACCGGGTACCGCAAGACATCGGAGCAAGTGAACAATAAGCTCATGTGATGTCATATCAAATGCCTTGCGGTAGTCGATCCAGGCCATGGAGAGGTTCCGCTTATACTGCACGGAGTCCTGCGTGACACATCTGTCAATCAACAGGTTCTCCTTGCAGCCAGCGACATCTCTCTTCGACCCTCGTTGCTCATATATCCGTTCGTAAACCGGTTCAACTGCGTGGAGCACTCGCATGTACAGGATGCGCGTAAACACCTTGTAACATGCGTTTAAACAGGTTATCGGCCGGTAGTTCTTTGGGTCAGACAAATCTCCGTTCTTCGGGATCAGCACTGTCCGCCCCTCGACAACCCAAGAAGGAATTTGCTGCTCCCCATTTAGCCATGAATTGAAAATTCTGGCCAAATGGTGGTGGGTACTGGGTAATTTTTTCCACCAGTAGTTGTTTATCCCATCGGGACCTGGAGCAGCAAAGTTCTTAGAGCCCTCAAGAGCTCTTCGAACCTCTTCTGGAGTTATCGGTTGGCACACCTCGTTTGGTTGTTGAAGCCTTTGACAGAAGACTTCAAAGTGTGCCAGGGCTGGAGAGTCTCGGTTGAGCGGAAGCTTCTCCTCGTAAAGTGTTTTCCAGAAATTTTCCACCTGATCTACAGTCGGCGGATTCTCTGCAACACGTGGAGGCGGTTCGAAAAGGCGCGAGGGCTTTTGGCGGAAGAGTTTATTTTCCGCCAGCCCCCTCGCCCGCCTCACTAGTGATTTTTTACAAACCACTAGCATCCGTATCCTGTCGAGACAGTGCTGTTTGGTGGTTCGCAGCACTGCCTCATTGAGTGTGTGATGGACGCGTCTTAAATTGGCGGCTATTCGACGCACTTTAGGCGTGAACGGCCTATTGGCCGCCATATAGTCCATCACACATTGGATACGGGATGCGTGTTGCCTCGCCGACCGGATCTTGGCTTCCATCTTTTGTATGCGCCGCCCCGCTCTCTCCTGTGGGGAGGCAGTATTACGCCTCTCCAGCCGAGAAAAGCATTGAGCAGCGACATACACGGCACAGTTTATGTGCCAGATGTCAGCCCGTTCTGGAAGCGCTTCACGAAGTTCTTCGTCCACTCTGGCCAGATCTTGTGGCCCGGGGGCTTTTATGTGGTGTAGCCCCCGTCTGGTACTGAGGCCCTCTGGTATTGGTGGAACAAAGAGAGCCACTTCCTCAACCGGTGAATGCGGCGGTCTTTCGTCCACCTCATTCACCGGTCCAGGAGCAGCCCTCACGTAGCCCCTTCTACGAAGATGGGATACATAGTCACGCAGATTTTGTGGCGTGAAGGCGCCATGCTCTGGATGCCTGTCACACCACAGAGCATGCATCCGCCCCATGTATCCCCTTCGTGCGGGCTCACTGCTTTCATAGCATTGCAGAAGGTGGTCCCTTAGCTCATCCGTCCACTCAAAGCGTCCTTGTCCATAGCGTTCGTCAACGGGCGCTCCATCCGGTTGGGCCCCACCACCTTGCCCTTGACCCCTATCCGGACGGGGTCGATTGTGGGGGCCCTGTCTTCTGTTTTCAGGAATTATTATTATTATTATTATTATTATTATTATTATTATTATTATTATTATTATTATTATTATTATTTTTTTTTTTTTTTTTTTTTTTTTTTTTTTTTTTTTTTTTTTTTTTTTTTTTTTTTTTTTCGGTTCCCCGCTGCCGGACAGGGCTTCCGTGGCCTCCGACACCACACGGTAGCCGCGCCGGCTAATTAATTACAGCCACTCTCCACGACCTGTGGAGTTAGTGACTGTAAACACCTGAATCATGTGCCCTAAGCAGACGAAGGGACCCCAAGATAACCGCCTTCTGCATCTGACCTGCCAACCATTCTGCCGAATTCTGACAGGCCGGTATGATCTTTAATTCTGAGAGCAGCGAAGGCTTCATCCCTCCGAGTACGCCGATTATTAGGACGACCATCTTGACCGAGTAGTCTGGGTACAGCACTTGGAGCTCATACCGGAGATCACGATATTTGGTCCGTTTTTCCCCCTCCTTCAAAGCGATGTTTGTCTCAGCAGGTGCTGAGAATTCGATGACAAACATCACTTTGTTCTGATGGTCGAGGAGAACTATGTCAGGCTTGTTGGCTTGAATGAGCCTGACGGTCGGGAACGAGTAGTTCCAATAAATTCGGCACCTCTCGTTCTCGACAACGGACTCAATATCTCCGGGGATGTAAGGCAGCACTGGTGTTTGATCTACCCCGTACGAGTGCCTTAGATGGTAGTATAGCACTCGTAAAGCCGCGTTATGGCGGTGGATGTAGGCCGAAATCGCGTATACCGGGCATGCTGAAAGCAAATGCATCAGCGATTCCGGCGCCTGACGGCAGGTCCTGCAGTTGGTATCAGGGACCTCTACACCCATTACGCGGCTCCGGTAGACCAAGGTGTTTATTACACCATCCTGACAGGCCACAATGAATCCCTCGGTCTCCGACTTAAGCCCAGCTGACCTTAAAAAGGCGAATGTCAGCCTAGTCGATAAACCCAGTGTTTCTATGTTCTTATAGTACACACCGTGCATGGGTTTATCGACATGCTGCCTGAACAGATTCTCCTGTTCGGCAGCTTTTATTTGGGCTTTCAGACGATTTGGCTGAAGCTCGGTGACTGACTCTGGATCAGCACCGCGCCGGCCACCTCGTCTGACGTCGAAGACGAGACCAAGTTCATCTGCGGCTCTTTTTGCTGCCTTAAACAATCCTGCGCCCACCCCTGCGATTTCGTGATCTCTCACTAATAGCAGGAGCGGATCCGAGCTCCTGAGGATGTTACATGCCATACTCAGCGCTACTCTGCCATGCATACACTCCAGGCCCAAGAGTCCTCGGCCCCCCCGATGACGTGGGAAGTAAACACGAGGAACGGACGATCTAGGATGAATACTCCTATGGATGTTCATCATCTTGCGGGTATCTCTGTCTAGTTGGCGCAGCTCATCTACAGTCCATTTTACTACCCCAAAGGAGTAGAGCAGAACAGGAACGGCAAGCATATTAGTGGCAGACGCCTTATTCTTCCCCGAAAGTTCGGAGGACCAAATCTTTCGGAGTAGGCGTCTGTACTTGCCGCGGAGAGACTCCTTTATTTGTTTCACATCCTGGATGTGATGTTGTTGCACACCCAGGTATGTGTAGGTCTCCCCGGCATCCAGATGTCTCAGAATGCTTCCGTCTGCGAGCTGCGCATCTTCAGAGAATTCCCCGCATCGCCCTCTCTTGAGGTGGACGACCGCGCACTTGTCCAACCCGAACTCCATACCAATGGCCCGCGTGTACTCCTCGACCACCCTTAGAGCATTTTGAAGTTCACGCTCGCCGGAGGCATACAGTTTGAGGTCATCCATATAGAACAGATGGGTGACCTTATGCCTCCGGTTGCTGGGTGGGCCACAGTGGTACCCGCGGGTTTGGCGGAGTTCAACAGATAACGGCAGCAGTGAGATGCAAAAGAGGAGGGGACTCAGAGAATCTCCCTGGAATACTCCTCTTCTGAATGCTACCTGTTCTGTCGTAACCCGCTGTGCACCTGATGTTATGGTGAAGCGGGTCCTCCAGAGTGGCAGCAGTTGTTCTATGCATCTCACTAGTGGCTCTGCTACCGCAAGACATTTGAGCAAATGTAACAATAGTTCATGCGATGTTGTGTCAAATGCCTTACGATAGTCAATCCAGGCCATCGATAGATTCCGCTTGTATTGCACAGAATCCTGTGTAATACAGCGGTCTACCAACAGGCTGTCTTTACAACCTGCCATGCCCTTCTTGGCGCCACGCTGCTCGTATATCTGCTGGAAGACCGGATCAACCTGCCGTAGTGTCCGAGCGTACAGGATACGTGTAAATATCTTGTAGCCGGAGTTCAGACAGGTGATTGGCCTATAATTCCTTGGGTCGGACAGATCACCCTTTTTGGGAATAAGCACGGTACGTCCCTCGACAAACCAGTCCGGGATTGGCTGCCCCTTATTCAACCACGTGTTGAAAACTCGGGCCAGACGACGGTGAGTGGAAGGAAATTTTTTCCACCACCAGTTGTTTATGCCGTCTGGACCCGGGGCAGCGAAGTTCTTAGTGCCAACAAGAGCTTGCTGGACTTCCTCCGGACTGATTGCCGCGCACACTTCTTCTGGCCCTTCAAAGGTTCTGTGGCAGAGAGCCTCGAAGTGTGCTATTGCTGGAGTGTTGCTATCGAACGGACGTGTCGTTTCGTAGATTCCTTTCCAGAAGTTTTCGACATCGGCTACAGTTGGTGGATTATCGACAACACGCTGTGGCTCTTGAAATAGGCGGGAAGGATTCGTACGGAACAAAGCATTTTGCTCCATACTTCGTACCCGCCTATTTAGCTTCTTTTTGATAGCCATAAGCGCTCGAATCCTATCTAAACAGTGCTGCTTAATAGTGAGCATCACTGTCAGATTTAGAGTGTGGTGTTGGCGTCTGAGTCCGGCTGCTGTTCGCCGGACTTTAGGCGTAAATGCCTTGCCAGTGGTTACGTATTCTACCACACTCTGGATTCGAGAAGCGTGTTGTCTGGCCAACTGTATTTTGCCTTCGATCTTTTGTACACGCCGCTTAGCCTTTTCGATACCGCTCGAGGCATTGTTTGTCCTCTCACGGGGAACGAGTTGGCTAGCAGCGTTGTACACGGCAGTGTTGATCTGCCAGATGTCGGCGTCTTCTGGCAATTCCTCATCGATGACAGCATCCATCCGCGCCAGGTCTTGTGGCTTTAGGGTAGCCCTGCTGTTAAGGCTAACCCTCGTCCTTAAGTCAACATCGGCGTATCTTCTAGGATGTTCCTCAACAGCTATTTGCCGCGGTGGAAGTGCGGCTGGCACTTCTTCCTGCTGCCGGGGTGCCCTTACGTAGCCTGTCCTGCGCAGGAAGGATACTTGATCTCTGAGCTGTTGTTCAGAGAAGGCGCGATGCTCTGGATGCATGTCGCACCAGATTTCGTGCAATCGCGCCATGTATCCCCTGCGCGCAGGTTCGCTGCTCTCATAGCAGGTCAGCAAGTCATCTCGAAGTTCCCTCGTCCACTTAAAGCGTCCTTGTACATTGCGTGCGTCGTCAACATTGAGACCATCCGGTATGGCCCCTCCAACTTGTCTCTGACCCCCATCCGAATGGGGTCTATTGTGAGGGGCCCTTTCTCTGTTGGTTGGAACCAGAGACCTGGGTCTCAAGATGGTTAGCCCTGAGACCCACGTCCGACATCTGTCAGGCAGAGTTTCCTCTGCCTGTCCAGGTACACCGCGTGGAGGCTGCCGGTCCGCTTTTATTATTATTATTATTATTATTATTATTATTATTATTATTATTATTTGACTCAAAGATTTTTTTTAGTTTCAGGTACATATAAAATTTTCAACAGAGAAAAAAGCCGCTGCCCAAGGAATCACTACTTCCACATCCAAATTTTCTATCCAAGTCACTCACAACGAAAAAATTTTGTAGGTGGAAATAATTGTTTATGGAACTTTAATAATATAATATTTAAAATCCTCTACCTCAAAAACCCATAAAACGATACCCCACTACCACATCGGTAGTAGGTGGGGGTGGTGATAGGGGGGTTGCTAGTGGGGGTGGATGAAGTAAAAAAATATTTTGAGGTTTCTGGTTCTTGTACACACTAAATCACAATTTTTTTTTCATCCCCTTTAATAATGCGGTGGGGGTGATAATGAGGGTGGCTAATGCCAAAAATTTTTTTGAGACCTTAGCTTCTCTTGTATATACTAAATACCAATTTTATGGGTTCTTACCTGCTTGATTTACCTATTTACCCCCAAATTTACCCCAATTTACCCCTTCGACAGAAAAAGATGAAAATATAATCGAATTCCAGATCTCGTTAAAGTACATATGTGTACCAAATTTCAACTCAATATCATCCAGAGTAAACGTGCGCACAAAAAAGTTACAGACAGACCGACAGACAGAAATTTTTTTTTCACACAAACTTAAAATCTCGACGTTTCATGACATTCTAAGCCTATTTGAACAATAAAAATTTTTAAACAATTTTTGTCGTTACTATACTTCCACTAGATGTGGAAGTAAAATGGCTAGAATATGTTGACATGGTTTTTGTTATTAATATAGTGTTGATATCTCAACTATTACTTCCACATCCAGTATAGTAACGACAAAAAAATTTTTCTAAATTTTTATTGTTCAAATGGGCTTAGAATGTCATGAAACGTCGAGATTGTAAGTTTGAGCGAAAAAAAAAATTCTGTCTGTCTGTTCGTCGGTCTGTCTGCCGGTCTTTCTGTCATTTTTTTTGTGCGCACGATTATTCTGGAACCGTTTAAGATATTGACTTGAAATTTGGTACACGTATGTACTTTAATGGGATCTGGAACTAGATTATATTTTCATCTTATTCCGTCGAAGGGTTGGGGGGTAAATAGCTAAATCAAACAGGTAAGAATCCCTAAAATTGGCATTTAATATATACAAGAAAAGCTAAGGTCTCAAAAAATGTTTTGGCATTAGCTACCCCCATTACCATCCCCACCTCATTATTTAAGGGGATAAACAAAAATTGTGATTTAGTATGTGTACAAGAACCAAAAACCTCCCACCTCACTATCGATGTGTTATATCGTTTTACGGGTTTTTGGAGTAGACGATTTCAAATATTATGTTATTAAAGTTCCATAAGCAATTATTTCCACATACAAAATTTTTTCGTTGAGAGGCTTGGATAGAAAATCTGGATGTGGAAGTAGTGATTCCTTGGGCAGCGGTTTTTTATCTTAACATGTTATTAAGTTATTTTTAATAAGACTATTACAATGCTAACTAAAATGCAACCGGGCATTGCTGAATACTTATCAACCACAACGACTCCTGACATAATAATTTTATATGTTTTATTGAAATTGAGCCATGTCCGGCGTACCTATTGATCGTCATAGGAATGTAAACTGCCTTGCTGTATATAATTAATGTTTTATTAGAATTTTAGAGTAAAATGTTACTAAGGCTTTTCATTAAGCACAATAAATACGAAAATGTATAATATATCGGAATTTTAATATAGAGCGTGGCTCCCAGGTTTGAACAAACTTTACAATAGATCAATTTCGCTTTAAAATTTATAAAAGTTATTACGAAACAAATGAGAGTTGCTGCAGTCTGGGATTTCCAATTGCAAATAACTATTTCAACAATAAAAATAAAAAATGTGTTGACCGTGTACTTAACCTTAGTGGCATCCTTTAAAAGTAATTTGTGTCGTGCTCGTGTAAAATATGAATCAAATGGGAATTCATAGTAGGCCACGCCCGACTGCAACTTCTACTCGTTATGATCTTGTGATATATTTAAAGCGATTGATGTATGTACTGTATGGTAAGTTGAACGCGACGAAAGGCAGAGGAAGCGATCTAATAGGATATATACAAACGGGGCGAGTCAATAGTGTGGGAAAATTCAATATTGGGTTTATTTTTCAACTTAATAACTTAATCGAGAAAACAAATATATAACTTGATTCGGCATCAAACGGACTACAACTTAGAAATAGTTGGTAATATACAGGGCAATCATGCATCGAGTAGTAATACAAAGGTGTGTTTGTTTAAATGAGACCCCCTGTATATTTCTACTTATTTGAATTCCTTATAAAACTGCAAGCAAACTGCTATAAGGTTTGATGGGTCTGATCCTTGACGTTGAACTGCTCCTATCTACGTATGTGTTCAATAAATCAACTTATGTAGTCGTTTTATGATGTTTTATTTTCTTCTTGATAACTACGTGCTTTTCCAATGTGTCAGAAGTTCGCTTGGTGGCAAATTCTGTAAATCTTCTCTTTAAATGAGACGTGTATTTTGTATTTCTATTGGTTTCTATTTGCTACATACTTCTAATATTTTTTTAGCTGAGAAGTAAGTATGCTATTTATAATTTTGTCTACAAAAGTATGTATGTATGTTTGTACCTATTTACAGTGCGGGACAGGGCGGAGAGGTGTTCAAGTTTAAGAACTGTAAAAATACACCTGATGGATCTGCTGCCGATGATGATTTGAACACACATTTAGTGGAAATAATTGGATATCAATATTGTCTCATAAATGTTATAAATCACTGATTAAATGATTTAAGAAGATTATTATAAAATTACAAAGGGGGCAGTCCGGATAAATCAATATGAAAATCTCGATACAATAAAAGGAAGCTTTTTTATTACGTTTTATTGAAAGGGCCATGATATAAGATAAGTTATACGTATGTATGAATGATTAAAAATTCCACTATCTGAAATATCTATTTTATGACTGCTATTAGTCTTTATGAAGGATTATATCCTGTCGTTGAAACTATGTTGTAAAATATATGAAAATATTTGGCAAAAAAATCACCTCAGAAAACGTAGTTGCAGCGTCACGAATGTGTAAAGTTCACAGCGGGATATGCTTTGTCAGATCTCATATATCTTTAAACATGAAATGTCAAAGTATCTACTTATCTTATTGGTTTACCTACTTATTTAGTTTTATATCCCAACATTTTTTAAAATAGTTGTCTATAACCTTTTCAAATTTATTGTTATGTTATCATGTATTTCCTATTTCTTATGTCCTATATTCCTACAAATTATAAATTTGTCATTAATCTGCTTAAACTTATAGCTCATTTGGCAAAAGTTTCTGGCGGCAATCGTATATTAAGTATCAAGAATGGTAAGGGACGTTTACCGGTCGAAGGCAATTTTGCTGGAGACCGCAACAACCTGTAACGTTTGCGATGCTTAACTATACTGTTTTCTGCATGATCGGATTAAATTACACTTCAATTAAAATAATTTATCTACTCTTATTAGGTTATTAATGAACTGCTTTTGAACAATTAATAGTATCCATAAACAAATAGCGTGAGTTATAACGAGTAGTTATGATAACGTAACGCGAATGACGTAACGCGCGACACGAAGAAGGTAGCTCTGTCCGAGAGAAAATCTTTTCCCATACGGTAAAATAGAACGGTCCATTATGATTGAGGCGAGGAAGGTGATTTATCATGTTTGTATAGTTTCGACGTTTTCAAATCAAGTTAAGTAACAATTGTCAAAAATGATGGATAGTGAAGATGAACTAATATGTAGATACACCACCAGAATGAAGACAAATAGCTAATGATACAATACATAATTTATTACCCGAAAAATCTGTACAAAAGTGTGTACAAAAATTAAATTTTACAGTTAATTTTATTAATAAACAAACTGAGTAAATTAAACAAAATTTTCTCAATTTAACATTAATTGTTATAATCGTAGATAAAGTATAGTATTCAAATTGCGGTAACGGTAATAATTCATTTGATGAATTACAGCACTCGCCTGCGGCTCGTGCTGTAAACTTCATCTGCGTGAGTTATTACCTACATTACCGCTCGTTGAATAATATACTATTAATTTCTACTAAATAAACGAAACGTCAAAAGTGACGTTTATATTTCGCGGCAAGTCCAACCTGTCAAATATGATATTTGTATATTGTCATACAATTAGACGGCTGTGCTATGTTTATATGTTCCTTATTGTTCAGACGTCACACAGTGGGAAGTTATGGACTTCCTTTGGACAAAATTAACTCGACAACTGAATTCGCAATTTTTAAATTACATAGAAAGTTTGTCGCTACAACATGGAGCTGCTACGAAGTGACTAAAATGAAATCTAACATGCAAAATTTTAAAACAATTCCTATTAAACCTTTAAGGCTAGTCAATTTTGGATACTTTTGACGTTTTTATCAAATTATTTCAAATAGAAAATACCTTTATTACAAAATACAATTAAATGATATGTTTCTTGGGTCGCTGATTACGAATAAAATAGATATTTTGACAAACATTGGACACATTTCGAGATATTGGCCCTTTCTGGGTATTTTTTGACATTTTTATCAAATTATTTCAAATATAACATATCTTTATTTCGAAATTTAACGGATTTATATGTTTTGTGGGTAGCTGATTAGTAATACAATAAACATTTTGTCCTAATAACTGCATTGGATTTTGTAATAAAGATAATGTTCTATTTAAAATAATTTGATAAAAACGTCAAAATATACCCAAAATTGACTAGAGTGAAAGATTTAGTAGTAATTATGTTTAGATTTTGCAGGTCACATTTAATTTTAATCACTTTGTAATTTAAAAAAAAACTGTTAGCTTTCGTTGCGAATTCAGTTGTCGGGCGAATTTTGTCCAAAAATAGTCCTTAATTTCCCGCTGTGCGACGACGGTAAGTAAATTACTTACCGACATGTTAGGCTTAGTAGTTAGTAAACATATCCTACCGTCTTGACAGCAGATATTGTAAATAAACAAAAAGCTCGATCGTGCAAAAAATAAATTATTGTTACCAAATACGGAGTAAACTCAAACGCCGCGCGCCGCGCCGTAGCCGGGTAAGCAAGGGAAATGTACCTTTGTATCGATTTGGCTATTTTTTTCAGATATTCGTTTCTAGGTAACATATATCGCCAAAAGAAATATTTTGATATTAACAAAAAATATATGTCATGAATCGCTGCTGTTTCCAATTACTTGATATTGAATTGTATTATGGAGGTACTAATGACTCATAAGTGGTAATTTTTCCTCTCCAGGAAATGTGGAAAATAGAGATTTATTTTTTTAAATAATAAAAAAAAATGTTGTAGTCAGATTCAGACCTTAGAGACGGATCACGGTTTGACCTGAGCAATAGGCAGGTCGAGGCCCCTAAATCGGGGCAGTCCTAGGAATTCATAAATATACCTTGACAGTTTTTCGTTTTCAATTTTCTACCTTCATTTTTCATCCTCTTTCATATACTTACAAAACAGATGTTTTATTAAAATAGACATTAAATTTTAAGGCTTAGTGCCAATACTGCGGAAAACTTTTTGAAGATGAGAGGAGAAAAGATAACTGGCACCAGGTACTACGAAAGTGATCCTGCAATACTGAGATCAGCAATGGAGGCAGTCATACAAAAACTGAAAACTAGCTAAGCAGTCGAGTGTAAATTATAACAAAACAATGATTATGATTCCGGACTGAGCAAATGAAAACTACCCACGAGATCGGTGCATGTGCTGAAGTAAATAGAATGGCATAACTTGGATACCTGCAATGCCAGCAACTGCCAACATAAGATTGGACGAAGAATACTGATAGAATATGAAGATCAACAACTTGCCAGTTGAACAAACTTTGGTGTGAGTAAAACAACACAAAACGCATAAAAATCAGACTTGGTAACGTACTGGTTTTCTCCACTTTTCTTTACGTCTCTGATACATGCATTATTGGAGAGACAGACATATTGATGCTTTCAAGATTTTAACCTGAAGGCGTTCACTATGAATTAGTTGGACAGCACTTCGTATCAACAGCACCATTCTCTAGAAATTCGTCCTTCAAAATGACTCTTCATCATACTATCCTCGCTCTCCAAGGCGTTAGACTGATATCATCGACTTATGAGGAAAAATCTTTAGTGAGGCCGTACACCTAGCAGAGAACCACGACATATGACATAATGCTGTGATACCTGCTATACAATAAAGGAAAACCAATTAATGTGTAGGCCACAAAGCATTTATCCAGAATGAATAAGCAGACGAAAAGATTAAAACAGAACTGTTTCAAAATTGAACTGAATAAATGCTAACATATCATTTGGATATGTTTTCAGTTTAAACTTTACACGTAGTAAAACGCTTCTATCTATATTGATTAACAGTTTAATTATGATATTTATGTCAAGTTAGGTTGGTTTAACTTATTTTATTGTTCATATAGAGTTATTAAATCAGGAATATAAATTTGATAAGAATTTTCCTATACAATCGACGCCTTCTGTCATTATATCTAAATTATATAAAACTAGATTTATTGTAAGATTAAACTTATCAGTAATTCTTGCAATAAGGGAGATTTTCTGATTTAATTTTCTGGTTGTATTAGGTATTTGGCTTTTGTTATAATATATTAATTGTGGTGAGATTTAAGTTATTAGCATCCTTTTGATTTGGGTGTTTATTATATTCTTTAATCCATGTATTATTCCATATTTTCATCACTTAAGTCCTCACCTCACGTCGGCTCATACTGTCGGGTTCCAATACTCGGATCAATTGACGCCACTTGATTTGAATCATTGGCTTATCATATTATGGACTTGACGACTTCTGTTATTTATTACAATGCACAAAATTGTAAAGTTAACGGTAGGTTGACTAAATAATAAAAATGCAATAGTTTTCGAAGTTGTAAATCACAAAGTAGATAAAGAAAATAGAGAATACTTATTCACTACAATATTAAAACATCTTCGTGTTTATCAATAAGATTAGGTATAGGTTATTCGTAATATTTTGTGTATGTTAGTTTTTAAAATGTAAGAAACAGTCTTACATGCAACTTTTTAACTCGTTGACAAATATCTGTATTAAAAAGTAAAAGAACAAAACGAAAATTAATGTGGTCCAGAAAAACTTAAATTTTGACATTTAAATAATTTTCAACATTTAATAAAAATAACAAGGAAAACCAAAATCTTTTTTCAAAGCGAAGCAGGTTCAATTCCTGCGCATCGCGAAATAATTTTAATTATAAAATTATCCCCAAGAAGTGGTTCGGACCCCACTATAAGCTGTAGGGCCTCGTTTCTCTTTACCTAACACAAATTTATTCTGGATTTTCAAGGAGTTACTTCGGTGACTTGAGAAGCGGTTAAGAAAACATTTAAAACATTTAAACATTTAAAGGTGTCTAAGAATATGTACGAACCGTTTTATAGCTGTCGGCATTTATTTATATGTGGAGGGTACGGTTGGTTTCTATTTATTAGTTTGCAAGGTACCTAGTTCTCTTTTCGTGTTTGTCAATAATCTTTTTCAATTTTAATAACATTTCAAATGTTCGATTAAAACATGGCTGATGAAGGCGAATTTCAGTGGCAGAGCTAGAATTATATTGAGGAGAGCAAATTTCGAATCTCGATTCTCGAAGCAAAAATTGCGAGCGGCTATGATTCTATACCGGATTTAGCATGAGTAAGGGAGGGGGCAGAGGGTCAAGAGACGATAGCTACATTTTATGATCAACATTTTGCAAATAACCTTCCCAAAACGTTATTATGTTATGTTATAAAAGCATCACAATCAAATGTTTGAATTTCTAGATCATCTCAAATAAATTGTATAATTATTAAAAGGTCATTTTTATTTTCAGTAATTTGCTGTAAGTCTCTTGAACAAAACAAGAAACTATACATCTCAACACCACATCCCAACCAAAATAATTTCTAGACACATATAAAAACGAAAAGATGTGTTACATTACATGAAATTAACGTTACCGTCGCGCGTTGTATCTAGGAGGTTCCTTCTCTTTTTGATAACAAAATATGCTTCCAGGAAAGAGATACCTTAAAAAATTGTAAGCGCATTTCAGCAAAATTAATGCAATATCGAACTTCTGTCGTATCTTAGAGTTCAGATATTCCGAAAAAAATTACAACAAATTTTTATTTTTATTTACAAAAAAAAACTTAAATTGAAAATATTTTAAAAATTTAGGAGTTTTTTTAACAAAATTTGAGTTTGCTTTGGAATACTGACACTATAGATGACACTACAATTTCAATTTTGTTTGTATCTGTTAACAATCATATGGTTCTGGGGAAGTTCTCCTCATCCTCCCCAGAGGATGAGGAAAATTTTTCGGAAAATGGTTGAAAACGGATGTGTAGGTATAGATTCCTCTATTAGATAATATTGGCATTAATTACAAAACATTTATTTCAAGTTATAATTTGGATGCTGCTTTGTACTGATAGAGATTATGCTTCTTTATTTTTTGGCTCATGGAAGACGGCTTTGGGAGGACGGGCCCCCTGGCTGCGCACCTGGCTTATAATAATATGTACATATGCACATGTAAGGAAGAAAAAGAACTTATAACGATCATTTTAGAATCCTTGGACAAAGTATACGATTAAAACCTAAATTCCTGCAAAATTTGGAAACAACAATAGTGAAAGAAAGTGAAAAGTGTGGAAAAAGTAACATTATTCCGCACATGTAGTGCAGTAGAATTGATTTAATTTAATTTTTTTCAGAGACAACATTCCACCTGAAATTATATTGTGGAATCTTATGTATGTGCCTGGCCTGTTGCTTTAATCGGACATGTTTAGCTATTTCAATTTCCCGCTACTATTCTAGTAGCAGGCAAGCGCGCAGACCTTATAACGTGTTAGAAGTTCGTGCTCTTCTTTTGTTTATATACATATAATCGTTGTTGCTAGTTGACATTGTTACGTAGGTGCATTTAGTGATATTAGGCTAGAGCTTTTCAAACAGGTACTGGGAAAGGTAAGTATGCTATTTAAAAACTTAGATGAAGAAGTATCCATCGACAATAGACACCATGAGGAATCGGCAGCTTTTCAAATGAAATTTAAAGAAAATATACAACTTTTAAAAGAGGCTTACACTGAATTTGGAAATCCGTTTCTTGAAACTAAAAGAGACTTTTTCTGCATTGATACCAAAATAATAATGGATGACGAATGTCTAAATAATATTTTAGGTAGGTCTTCATACATGGTTATTTCCGCGACACATTATAATATATTTCTGTTGTTTTTAGATATAAAGGATCGTGGACTAGATCTATATAATAAGTTTGGTAATGAACGCTTAAGCAGCAGAGAGGTATCCATATATGATCCAATAAAAGCGAATAAAATCCGCTTATTTTGTAAACCTAAAAAGGTTGTAAAATCCGCAATGTTGATAAAGTCCCGGAAATCTGATGTGGATTTATTCACTAGACTTTTCATAGTATGTTCAAATCGTGACATAGATTTGGATGATTTTTTTGCACATGAGAATCAACCATTCCCAACAGCTCTATCTTTAAATGGAGTACAGAGATCATCAGATAAATCAATCCCTGTTAAGATTCTGGAAAATATGCTTAATGACGTACCTCTTATTTTAGAAGAAGCCGATGCTATGCCAAATTTACTTCAGACAGAAGAAACATCAGAATTTCAGAATGATTGTGTGGTCTATGATGGGCCTGCCTTGGTACACCTTTTACTGCCTAAGGATGTTTTAAATTTTGCTGAATACTCTGCCAAAGTGTTTCAATCGCACATCAAACATAACGCTGATAAATTTAATTTAAAACGCGTTGATATCATTTGGGACATATACAAGAACAATAGTTTGAACCATCACACTAGAGAAATTCGTGTAGGAGGAACGCGACGACAGGTTGGTGGTAATGTACTACTTCCTAAAAACTGGTCGGACTTTCTTAGGAACACAGTCAATAAAACAGACCTGTTTCACTTTCTATCCAATGAATGTACAACATCATCCATTCTTTATCCTGTGGAAACACTATGCACAATTGACGATAGGATCATTTCAAACCGCAATTCCTAAAATTCACATCTATCGCTCTGCAGTCACGAAGAAGCAGATACACGTATTATATTACACGTACAGGATTGCATCCGCCAAGGTTGGAAAAATATTTGCATAAGAACAGTAGACACCGATGTTGTAGTGTTAGCTACTGCTTTTTTTCATCGGATGTATGTGCAAGGATTGAAAACTGTATATGTTCACTTTAGTGCCAATAATCACTTTAGAATAATATGTGTTAATGGGATAGCTGCACATTTGGGTCAACAAAAATGTGAAGCTTTGTTAGGTTTTCATGCATTCACGGGATGTGATACCGTCTCATTTTTCTCAGGCAAGGGAAAGTCGACTGCTTGGAAGATCTGGCAAATTTTCCCTGAGGTAACGGAAGCTTTTTCTTTTATATGTCTAAGCCGCAAAGATTTATTTCTGACCATGTTTTCAATTTGTTGCAAAGATTTGTTGTCTTAATGTACTGTTCAACATCCGACTGCTTTGAAGTTAACGATGCCCGAACGGAATTTTTCACGTCGAAGGGAAGAAATACTGCAAACCTTCCACCTTCTAAAGTCGCTTTAGACCAACATACTCGAAGAGCCACATACCCCATTTATGGGGACAATCATTGGAAACAAATCCTACTTTGCCAGATACTGAATCTTGGGGTTGGTGTAAAAAAGAAGGTATTTATTCACCATACTGGTCAACTTTACCTGAGGTGTCCACAGCCTTGAGGCAACTGATACGGTGCGGCTGCAGAAAGAACTGTAAACAAAATATATGTGCTTGTAAGAAAGTAGGTTTACATTGCACGTTGTTATGTACTTCTTGTAAGGGAAAGTGTGATTTAAATTAATATTTTGTTAAAAACATACATATAAATAAATGATTCTGTAAAAAAAAGAACAAATTTTGAATTTTATTAAATAACGGCTTTATTTCAATTCTAATCGCGAAATATCCGAAATACTTTTTTGTTGGCTGTTCAAAGCTCAACAACTTTGTATACGACTATTTTTTTATAGTCAATGGATTTATCGAAAAATCACATTTATTAGATTATTATAAATCAGCCGCCATTTTGGATCCAAATGGTACCTGAAGGTGGCGCTCCTTCGAAAATGATTCTTTAGTGCACTACTAATAAGTATACCAAGCGGCAACTTTCTTTCACAAATAGCCGTTTTTTACTGGTTTGCTGCTCTACTATTTTGGTTATACTGAAACTAGCATGGAATCATCATAAAAAAAATCTACTTTTACAAACTTAAGATTAATAATATAATTGACAAACATTACGATGGAAATAGAATCGTCTGCAATTCCACCTACTGAAGAGGTAATAGAAAAACATTATTTCCAAGTCCAAAAATAGTTATGTTCTGAGAAAGATCCGTTACAATTCGGGTGGAAAAACTGAGAATAGTTTAGTGCCTCATATTATGAATGAAAGTACTGCTTTTCCTATAAATTTACTGTGATATCTCTTGTACATGTAGGAAACCCTGTAAAAATAATCAGTGTAGTTGTAGTAAACTGAACATATAGGTAATGTTCTATTCTATGTGGCTATTGTAAAGGAAATGATTGTGCCAATGCTTCTTCTATCTTTGATAAATCGGCTATCGAGAGGAATGCAGTGAAATTATGGTATATGACGGTAATGAAAATAAGACAGTGTATTTTATTTTGTTACGATGAAAATTGGGTTAAAAAAGGAGGGTCAAAGAAAATAAAATTTTGAAAATTGTAAAAATGCACTTTTTTGTAAATAAAAAAAATGAACTCTATCCCCTAAATGTACATAAAATAACGTACAATCGAAAAAAAAGTGACGTTCAATGCCTTCTTGACAATTGACGAAGAATTGAAATTTTTATTTCGTCCGCCATATTTAACCGTTCTGTTTGACATACGGTATCCAGGATTGGTGCATTATATTTGACCACAAATGAGTTTTATTTTTGCCAACATTGGTGGAATTACTCTTTCTTATAGAAAAGATATTCGATTTCGATTTTTTCGGCTATTCTTGGTGTTTTCTGTTTTTTTCCAAGATGTCGGATTGACCAATACATATCGGACAGGTCTATATTTTTTAAGAATCTTATTTCAAATAAGCCAGTATTTTTAAAATTCCCATCCGATTACTAGTACAAGATATATTAAGCAGATAAGTTAAAAATCCGTGAAAGCGCATCAAAAAGTGTATACAGTATCGGAAAGTTTTTGATTTTGTTCAACAGTAAGAGCAAGCGAGAGCAAAGCAAGCAATGACGTACATTAAGGGGCGTGTCACACTTTGCCTCTGCTAGGGTACTGGTAGACGCCTTTATTGTGGGCGGTCGGTTAAGTCGTTGAAACTATGCAATCCCAATATAGTGGAGTCAAAATCAAATTTGAATGGAATTCTCTAGCTACAGCAATTTTACTGTTTTAACTTGTTGTAGGTACAATAACAAGTGTTGTGAGCAATTTTTTCCAAAATCCGTCCATTGCTTCTTGTAGAATTTTAACTATTTATTTTTCAACACAAACATTTTCCGCTATTTTCCCTATTATCTCAGGTCATAGTAATCCGATCGCAAAAATAAAAATACCAAACTGTTCGCTATAAAATTATGAATAAGACTAGGCATATGAAGAAACTTCTTGATAATTTGCAAATTTGTAAAAAAATAAAAACCACCAAAAATTGCCTTTTTCTAACAGTTTAAGAAATATGATGTAATAATTCATCAATTTTAACGAAAGTTGGTGGAACCATGCCCTTTATTGGACTAAATCTCCGTGCCAAATTTTAGCGCAAAATATTTATTCAAACGGCTAAAAATCAACAATTATTTTGAAATTTCCATCGCATTTTGTTTAAGTGCATCGACTCGTAGGAGGACATTTTTTTCTTTTAAAGTGTGGGTTTTTACATGTGGACGGTGGAGTTTGGAAAGAAAAACAAATTTAATCTTAAACCAATTTTTTGGAATTTAAGTGTAATTATGGATATTGCACGTGTAAACAATTTCAAATAACTACGTGATTTTTTTGTGAAACCAAAAACGATAAGCGAACTATGAAAGTATATGAAATAACCAACGTTTAAAAAAAATGAATGATGTTCTACTTGCATTTGAATCCGTGATACGTTAGTTTTTGCGTTTTAGTTGATTATAAGTAAACATTTTTTCTTGAAATTTGCGCATATTGTTCCAAAATGGTTATATTTCTCTCTCCGCTAGTTGAAAATTATCCACAACTAAAAATTTTTACATCGCATAAAGCACCATTGAGGACATAACACACGTTCGAAAAAAAAATATCTCCCCACTCCTTGAATATTGTAACTAGGCAACTAACTTAATTAATCATTTGGGTTTCTTTTTAACATTTTTAGTCTATTTTCATATATTCTGATTCTATTATTTAACAAAATATGCTTTGTTAAGTTTTTATTCATCAAAAATTCAACAATCTTTATTTTTTTATAATGATTTCGGCTTTTGTCATATCTGATTTTCTGTTTCTTTTTTAAATGTTTGTGTTTTATGTTCATTTTCAATTTTTAATGTATTGTAACGTAAAATAATTTGTTTGGCAGTTATTTAATTAAAATGCATTGGAAATTTTAATCTAGGTAGATTGTTTCTGTTTAATAAAATAATTCAAGTCAATATTGATTATTTGTGATGTGTTATCTGAAGTACAAAACAGTTTTTGTAATTGAGCCACTTTTGCTTCGTTGCTTCAGAGTAATATGAAGAAATGTTGTTTTCGCTAGTGTGATATGAAATGTTGTGGATTTCTAAGTGTAGTTCCGCGTGACTCGTAGAGGAGCTTTTCTGAAGAATATTTTGCCACTTTCAGATTTTTCGCTGATAAATACGTACTACTGCTTCTCGTTGCTCGAACAGAAATGACGTTCTCCTTGTGTTCTCTGGTCAATAATACGAAGCATTAGCTGGTTTAAATTATTTTTTTTACATATTTATAAAGTACCTAGCTTAGTGTACTTCTGAAATATCCATGCTTACAAAAAGATGTACAAGTTTTTTACGATCGACAAGCTACGAAGGCAAGGATATTTGCTGTTGGCATAAGTTGTATCTTAGCACTGTGTGGTTCAGATCCAATGAAAAACACATGTTTGTACGTTCTGCGTTTGCACTTCAAAAACATCATGCAAATTATCTGTTCTCCCACCAACCGAAGAAACTGCAAACAAGCATTCATTGAGGGTGTATTTCCAAATACATAAATGGTTAGGATTGAAGAGTATGGTTGGAAAGATACCATAAATGGATTAATGCCACTGACCACAACAAAAAATCCTTTGCTAGATAATTTATTGAAGACTATTTGCTGTATGTGCAGATCGGGTTGCGAAACAAAACTTTGTTCATGTAAAAGGATTAAATGCACAAATTTTTGTCATTTTTGTAATGGATTAAATTGCAACAACTGTTCTGAAATAATATTGAAACAGACTGAGGACAAACTTGACGACAATGATGTTTTATCGATTTCTGAAATGGAAACAGATGAAGCAGACTTTAAAAATTCATTTATTACAGCGGAAGACGTTGATAACAACGAAGTAAGCAATGCTTCGGAAAATGAGGATGATTTTCAAATTAACAGTGGAAAAAGCTCCGTCAATGAAGATGAATCAGATGATTCAGATTTTGTTTGTAAAAAAAGGAAACTACAATAATATTTTTGTGTATAATTAAAGAATATTTCTATTCTTCTTCTGTACCACTGCATTATATCTCTATCAACGTTCCCTTACATATGAAATAAATGGTACGGACAGGCCGAACTTACTTTTTCGACTGACTGACAAATTATTTGTTTATTAGTAAATAACCTTTATGTCTGGTCCCACAAAATAAATATTTTGAAACTAAAATTTCCAATGCATTTTAATTAAATAACGGCTAAACAAAGTATTTTACGTTATAATACATTAAAAATTGAAAATTAACCCAAAACACAAACATTTTAAAAATATACAGAAAATCAGATATGACAAAAGCCGAAAACATTATAAAAAAATAAAGATTGTTGAATTTTTGATGAATAAAAACTTAACAAATTATATTTTGTTAAATAAAAGAATCAGAATATGCGAAAATAGACTAAAAATGTTAAAAAAAAACTCGATATGATGAAAATGGAGTGATGCATACCTCCGATTAAAGAACTTATATCTAGATACATAATGGCATGAATTTTATGATCCCGAAAGACTCCCAATCTAAGGCACTTCTTCCCATAAGTTTCTGATTGGTCCATCGGCATATTCGCGGTCGCTCGTACACGGTCGGCTTCAGTTCGATTATCATAATTTCAATTTGACAGTTTTGACAGTATCCGTAATTAATGTTAATACGTGTTTTTCGTGTTTTACAATCAAAATGTGGTGAAGAAGTCTTTTTATTTTAAGTTGTGATTTGCCTAATACCTAAATAATACTCTCTGTTCATATTTAGACAGTTTAGTGACAATTTAGTGCATCATGCAACAGTGCTGTGCCATTTGCAGAAATCGATCGTTCCATAAGTAAGTAGGTCATAGTCGTAACATGATGAGGTTCAGTTTATAGTTTTAATAATAATATTAGAAATAATATCCTTCCAATGCATATTTCCCTTGAATAAAACATCTTTACCTATTGTATTTTTTCAATCTGCGTTAATATTCCCAGAAGTTAACCAATAATTATCACATAAAAGAGGTACAATATTTTACATTTTCCCTTCTACACTTACCCGCCTCTGTTGCCTATGGGATGTGATGTTCATCTATCCATTTTAATGGACATATAATGTGACTATGTTAGGAGCAAATAAGGTATATGAAGAAAAGGTAGCCATTATGTATCTAGATATAAGTTCTTTAATCGGAGATGTATACCATTAATTAAGTTAGTTGCCTAGTTACAATATTCAGGGAGTGGGGAGATAATTTTTTTTTTCGAACGTGCGATATGTCCTCAATGGTGCTTTATGCGATGTAATTGAAACAATTTTAGTTGTGGATAGTTTTCAACTAGCAAAGAGAGAAATATAATCATTTTGGAATAATATGCGCAAATTTCAAGAAAAAATATAAATATGTTTACTTATAATCAACTAAAACGCAAGAACTAACGTATCACGGATTCAAATGCAAGTAGAACATCATTCTTTTTTTTAAACGTTGGTTATTTCATATACTTTCATAATGCGCTTATCGTTTTTGGTTTCACAAAAAAATCATGTAGTTATTTGAAATTGTTTATACGTGCAATATCCATAATTAGAATTAAATTCCAAAAAATTGGTTTAAGTTTAATTTTTTTTTCTTTCTAAACACCACCGCAAAGTACATGTAAAAACCTACACTTTAAAAGAAAAAATGTCGTACTACGAGTCGATGCACTTAACCAAAATGCGATGGAATTTTCGAAATTATTATTGATTTTTAGCCGTTTGAATGAATATTTTGCACTAAAATTTGGCACGACGGTTTAGTTCAATAAAGGGCATGGTTCCACCAACTTTCGTTAAAATTGATGGATTATTACATCATATTTCGTAAATTGTTAAAAAAAAGGCAATTTTTGGTGGTTTTAATATTTTTACAAATTTACAAATTATCAAGAAGTTTCTTCATATACCTAGTCTTATTTACAACTTTATAGCGAACAGTTTGGTATTTTTATTTTTGCGATCGGACTACTATGACCTGAGATAATAGGGAAAATAGCGGAAAATTTCTGTGTTAAAAAACAAATTGTTAAAATTCTACAAGTAGCAATGGACGGATTTTGGAAAAAATTGCTCACAGCACTTGTTATTATACCTACAATAAATTAAAACAATAAAATTGCTGTAGCTAGAGAATTCCTTATTAACCTATTTCGATCCTTAATTTGACTCCACTAATAGCAAAATTTTCCGATTCTGTATAACTTTTGAGGCACAGGGAATTTTTGGGCGCAAATATTTTTTTCGTAATCAGGAGGTCATAATACATAAGATCAACAATAAAATTTCAGGTGGAATGTTGTAGTCGAAAAAAATCGATTCAACAGTATACACTGTTGAATCGATCTAAAAGTGCATTTAAAAAACAATTGAAGTTGTCTCACGATCTTCGCTTTAGAAACGTGAAATTATGAATTTGTATATCGAAGGTAAATTTATTTTTCTTCAAACGTCAGAAAAAAATGACATTCTTAACTCATTTCATGACATTAAACTTTGAGTTTTTAGACAGTTATGCGTTGCCATTAACAACGGAGGTATTTTTCTGACACTGTAACGCGTATTTTATTTAATACGCCGGCCATGCGATATTAACACAATACGTTTTTGGTGTTATTTTGAAGAAAAAATAGCAAGTTTTATTCGGAATGAAAGCCACTTGTTGTGACCAGTGGTGACCTATAGTTGGGTCCGCGATTTGGGCTTAGGGGGGCCCAATTTTTTTCTTTGCAGTGAGGAGAATTTTAAAATTCAAGCTGATATTTTTCGAATTGTTTGCCGTATTTCTTTCAGGCAGGTGAGTAAAGGCAGGGGAGTGCAAGCTATTTCCTTGTACGGTCCTCATGACGCGCGTGCCTTCCAGTTAATATTATTAATTGTTAAAAAATGTCATATTACTGAGAAAATCGAAATACTTAATTCATATATTAAAAAATATTTATTTACAAAAAATAAACATATATTCTTTGGATTAAAATATATTAAGTAACAAGTAATAATTAATTATTTTTTATTTATTTGCTTTTATCATGATTAGAGAATATTATTTAGGTATTCTGCAAATCACAACTTACACACTTTTTATTTATTATAAAAATACCTACTTTCTGTATATTGTTGCCCTAATCTGGGCACGCTAATATACTAGTCAGGTAAATACTTTAAAACACTCATTATTGGAGAATCAATCAAAACAACTACTCTTCTAGCTAATACTGACGAAGTATTCAATTACATGATAGGATTCTTAGCATTTTAAAGAACAAAAATATATTGAAAATACTTAAATCATTTATTCAAATTTAATCATTCACACTTTTTTATTTAATATGAAATTATCTACTTTCTGCATATTGGTGCCTTAGTCGGGTCACGCTAATATACTACTTAGGAAAACACTTTAAAACACTCATTATTGGAAGACCAATCAAAACAACTACTCTTCTAGCTAATACTGACGAAGTATTGAATTACATGATAGGATTCCTGGCATTTTAAGGCAAAAAAATATATTGAAAATAGTTAAATTATTTATTGAAATTCAGTCATTCACAACGATTCTCGAACCATACATTCTATTTCAACTCTAGAAAAGTTGTACAAGTTTTTTCGAACTCGTTAGTTCTCATCAGTAGAGTATAGAAACATTCATTCATTATTTACAAGCCTATTCTTGATTTATTTTTACAATTAATTATTTTTTATTTATTTGCTTTTATCATGATTAGAGAATATTATTTAGGTATTATGCAAATCACAACTTACACACTTTTTATTTATTATAAAAATACCTACTTTCTGTATATTGTTGCCCTAATCTAGGCACGCTAATATACTAGTCAGGTAAATACTTTAAAACACTCATTATTGGAGAATCAATCAAAACAACTACTCTTCTAGCTAATACTGACGAAGTATTGAATTACATGATAGGATTCTTAGCATTTTAAAGAACAAAAATATATTGAAAATACTTAAATCATTTATTCAAATTTAATCATTCACACTTTTTTATTTAATATGAAATTATCTACTTTCTGTATATTGGTGCCTTAGTCGGGTCACGCTAATATACTACTTAGGAAAACACTTTAAAACACTCATTATTGGAAGACCAATCAAAACAACTACTCTTCTAGCTAATACTGACGAAGTATTGAATTACATGATAGGATTCCTGGCATTTTAAGGCAAAAAAATATATTGAAAATAGTTAAATTATTTATTGAAATTCAGTCATTCACAACAATTCTCGAACCATACATTCTATTTCAACTCTAGAAAAGTTGTACAAGTTTTTTCGAACTCGTTAGTTCTCATCAGTAGAGTATAGAAACATTCATTCATTATTTACAAGCCTATTCTTGATTTATTTTTACAATTAATTATTTTTTATTTATTTGCTTTTATCATGATTAGAGAATATTATTTAGGTATTATGCAAATCACAACTTACACATTTTTTATTTATTATAAAAATACATACTTTCTGTATATTGTTGCCCTAATCTGGGCACGCTAATATACTAGTCAGGTAATTCAATACTTCGTCAGTATTAGCTAGAAGAGTAGTTGTTTTGATTGATTCTCCAATAATGAGTGTTTTAAAGTGTGTTCCTAAGTAGTATATTAGCGTGACCCGACTAAGGCACCAATATACAGAAAGTAGATAATTTCATATTAAATAAAAAAGTGTGAATGATTAAATTTGAATAAATGATTTAAGTATTTTCAATATATTTTTGTTCTTTAAAATGCTAAGAATCCTATCATGTAATTCAATACTTCGTCAGTATTAGCTAGAAGAGTAGTTGTTTTGATTGATTCTCCAATAATGAGTGTTTTAAAGTATTTACCTGACTAGTATATTAGCGTGCCCAGATTAGGGCAACAATATACAGAAAGTAGGTATTTTTATAATAAATAAAAAGTGTGTAAGTTGTGATTTGCATAATACCTAAATAATATTCTCTAATCATGATAAAAGCAAATAAATAAAAAATAATTAATTGTAAAAATAAATCAAGAATAGGCTTGTAAATAATGAATGAATGTTTCTATACTCTACTGATGAGAACTAACGAGTTCGAAAAAACTTGTACAACTTTTCTAGAGTTGAAATAGAATGTATGGTTCGAGAATTGTTGTGAATGACTGAATTTCAATAAATAATTTAACTATTTTCAATATATTTTTTTGCCTTAAAATGCCAGGAATCCTATCATGTAATTCAATACTTCGTCAGTATTAGCTAGAAGAGTAGTTGTTTTGATTGGTCTTCCAATAATGAGTGTTTTAAAGTGTTTTCCTAAGTAGTATATTAGCGTGACCCGACTAAGGCACCAATATACAGAAAGTAGATAATTTCATATTAAATAAAAAAGTGTGCATGATTAAATTTGAATAAATGATTTAAGTATTTTCAATATATTTTTGTTCTTTAAAATGCTAAGAATCCTATCATGTAATTCAATACTTCGTCAGTATTAGCTAGAAGAGTAGTTGTTTTGATTGATTCTCCAATAATGAGTGTTTTAAAGTATTTACCTGACTAGTATATTAGCGTGCCCAGATTAGGGCAACAATATACAGAAAGTAGGTATTTTTATAATAAATAAAAAGTGTGTAAGTTGTGATTTGCATAATACCTAAATAATATTCTCTAACAAGTAATAAGTTAAAAAATTTGAAGAAAATACCAAAATATAAATAATTCATTTCATAAAACAAATAACAATCACATTGTAAATGTTTTGTAAATGTTTTGTAATCATAGGATATTGAGATGCAAGTCATCAATTGACCAGAACGCGTGAGCCGTGCACTTATAAACTCAAAACGGTAGCGGAAATAACTGAGCGCTGTGATATAAAAATAATCATATCTTGTATATCAATAAAGCAATGCAGATAATTCTTTCACCAACAATTGATTCATTCTGTTCTGCAGATTTCATATCATAGAAGTATGCATCTATCTGCAATAGTTTTTAAAATGCCTCGATGCTGAAATTTATACTGCACTTGAATAAGCTTTCCATTGGTTTTGAAAATTATTAATAAATGTTAAAAATAAGCCAGTAAATGCGGTGTGAATTAATCAATTTTCAGTAATACAGAAATTTTCAGAAAAAATTCTTTGCGCATTTTTGCAATCTCGGTCAGAATGGCGCCCCCTGTATTCAGATCTGCAAGGTCATTCCAGCTAATGTACGTATTTTTTCAAAACTTTATCTTCGAGTACACACTCCATGATCGAATTTGTGGCTCCTGATTTTCGACTAACGGGAGCGTAGCCACGATAGTAAACTAGTAAAATATATAATAAAAGAAATATAAAACATGTTCCGAAAATATAATCACAAATCATAGTTTTAGCCTGATCAAATGGTGTTCAAAAGTGTCTGTCTCGTAACATGAATCCGGTAGAAGGTTTCTCAACGGAATTATATGTTTTTTTGGGTGCTGAACACGAATCTGAGGTTTGCTGCCTCGTAGCAGTACCGGGTCTTGTCGAAAAACGCAAAAAACCTCGAAATTTTCGGAGTTTTTCCGGTTTTCCGCTCGTATCTTGCAAACGACGCGTCGTACGGAAAATATTACTGTATTCAAAGTTGAAGAGCATTAAATTTTGCGTCGAATGACCTCCCTAACTCCCTTAAATTAGACCGATTTATAAGGTCGCTGTCAATATAGTCAGTTGGAAAAAAGAGCAGAAAAGAGAGCAAGTAAGTTGTAGCGTGAAGATGCGATGTATAGAAAATACCTGATAGTAATGTCCATTTTATTTTACTCTACAGTAATATTTTCCGTACGACGCGTCGTTTGCAAGATATGAGCGGAAAACCGGGAAAACTCCGAAAATTTAGAAGTTTTTTGCGTTTTTTGTCCTCAGCCGGTACTGCTACGAGGCATCAAACTTCAGATTTGTGTTCGGCACCCCAAAAAACATATAATTTCGTTGAGAAACCTTCTACCGGACTCATGTTACCGAAAAACTACCATTTGATCAGGCTATTTTTTTTTTTACTAATTAGAGCACCCGCAGACTACGGACATTTGATCCGCAGCAGTTTGATCGGTTTTCATTTGGTATGGGACTATATGGAAATGCTCGGACCTACCAACTATAAATTGGCCGATTAAAATATTAAAAGTCGATCCAAAGTCTGCCCTAATACGATAGACCAGACAGACATTATTTTGGTACAAACACAAAATTATTGCTTGAGAAGTAAGAGGAAGATACGGAAATAAATCAGATATATCACATCTCATTTATTTCCGTAGTTTTCTCTTGCCTTTCAAACAATAATTTTGTTTGTACCAAAATAATGTCTCTCCGATAAGCTTCTACAGAATGGGGACGTAACAAATTGCTTATTTTCTCTTTCACATGATGGTGTGATAATCTCAATTTTTGATAGTGACGTTTTGTACATACTAATTTTGCATTACTGTTGAATTTAGATTTGTTTAGATGAGCTTTCAACATTCGTATTTTTTTGTGACATCAATTCCCCACATACCTAGTTAAGTTATTTTTAAGAGGTTTCAGTCCAGGTTCTCTACTATCGCTGATTTCAAATTATAATTATTCTTTTATTTAACTCTTTTATAGTTCTAACAAAGCGATAAATATAAACGGGAAACATGTAATTTTTTTACCAAGGCTGAATACATTTGTGAACAATATTAACAATAAAAATATACTAAACTATACTAATGTATAATATAAAATTTTTTTTATAAGATCCCCAGTTGTATATCTACACCAAAATATGTATCTTTAACTATTCCAAACTAAATAAAATTGTGAGTCATATTTTTTAAAAGAACACATTTTTTGGAATCATGTTACTAATTTCTTAATAACTATAAGATTTAATTATCGAAAACGTGCATATGAATTTAAAACCGTCACGTTTCCCATAATTTTATAATCATGATTTTGCCTACTTATGTATCTACACAAATAACGTTATGGCAGCGATATTTTTCTTATTGCATTAATAGTCCACAGTACATCGCCCTCTTTTTTTAATGATTAGTAACAGGCTGAATTTTCGTGAGTAGCTTCGTTTTGACGAGACGCCCAACTTTTCTCTCTGCGAAAATTCCCGATAGTGGTAGCTAATTTCACACGAATTAGACAATTCGAAAACCTGTCAAATTATGTTGTTGTGGACAAACACGGGGCTTATTATAATTAACTCGCGCTAACGTAACCAAGGCAATCGAAAAACAAACTCTTTAACAAACGTTTAATGAACGAAAAATATATTGCCAAAATCATTTGACGAATTGTCTAATTCGTGTAAAATGGAAAATAGTATATTATATTACTAGGAGTAGAACGCACTCTTTTTTTTTGTGTTGAGCCCAGGATTTGCGGCTGAGGCGAAGCCGAAGCCGCAAACTGGGCGAAACACAAAAAAGGCGTTCTACTCCGTGTAATATATACTATTTTTTCTTCAAGCGTATTAAAATGCAAAAATTCATTTATTTATCATAAATGTACAAATATTCAAACTACAGTCTTACATGTTGACACAATATGACAAGTGGCTAGTGGATAGCGCGCCACCGGTGGCTTTCGGTATTAACATTATGTTACTAGTAAAACAATACGCACTGCGGTGGCGCTTTCGGAACTAACATTATGTTACTAGTAAAACAATGTCCACTACGGTGGCGTTCGGTACTAACATTTTGTTACTAGTAAAACAATGTCCTACTTCTACTTCTGTTTTTGGTGACATAATTTAAACAGTTTAATACGCTTGAAGAAAAAATAATTTTTGCTATTAGCTACCACTACCGAGAATTTTCGCACAGAGAAAAGTTGGGCGTCTCGTCAAAACGAAGCTACTCACGAAAATTCAGCCTGTTACTAATCATTAAAAAAAAAAGGGCGTACTGTCGACTATAAGTTTATATAAATGCATCAATATTAAGGTGGGCTTTTGCAACAAGTGACAGCGACGACAGCGACACCACCAGTACAATGGGATTCAATAAAAGTACACTTTCGCAACACGCGACAGCGACGGGAGACCGAGACGGGTGACAGAGACAGGCGACAGCGACACCACCGATACAATGTAATTCAATGCGACCTCGTTCGAAGTGTGCGACATAGAGTTGTGTGTCGCTGTCGCACGCTTCGAGCGAGGTTGCATTGAATTACATTGTACCGGTGGTGTCACTGTCGCCTGTCTCGGTCTCGTCGCGTGTTGCGAAAGTTTACACCTTAAGACTCCGTTCGAAGCATGCGACAGCGACACACAGCCCAGTGTCGCACGTTTCGAATGGAATCCCATTGAATTCCATTGTATCGGTGGTGTCGCTGTCGCCTGTCTCAGTCTCCTGTCGCTGTCGCTTGTTGCGAAAGTCTATCTTTAAATATATATTCAATGTGATTAAACTGAGATTCCCCATTGAAAGAGTGACCCAAAATTTCGCCCCTTTTGGGGACCTCATGAATTCGATTCAAAAAGTAATTTAAATGATAGCGTATCGTGATATTTTAAAGTAGGCAAAATTTCAAGAGGAGCATATTTTTTGTTTTGGAGATATGACGAGTCGAACCTATTAGTTGACCTGTTCACGGCAAGAGGAATCCAACATTCTTGGCAATCTCGTTCATTTTGTTCAAGATTCTCAAATACGCAAAGTGTATCATTTTTTATGTAAAGTCTTCCGTTCTTTTCGAATCTATCATTGTATTTTATCAAAAACGTTGTTCGAGTGAGGTATAGTCGATTTTACAGGAAAAAATCAGGATTTTTGCTGATAATATTCGATTAATCGGTATTTTTATACTGGAGACTTAGCAAATCTCGATAGATACTCCAAACCTTGTATCCGACGGCCTTTAAATTAAAAAGTAAATGTATATTATTTCTAAGAAAGATTTGGTTTGGTTATATTACTGAAATGTATTTCAATAATAAAGACTCTTCACCATGTCACGGTACTAATCCAGGAAAAGGTTTATGTTTTTTAAATTTTTTTCTTGTTTTGTTGTTTATTTTTTCAATTTTCTTTTACTTTTTATCTTCTTTTAGCCATTTTTCATTTTTTTTTAATTCACAAATAAATTATTTTCTGAAGCGAATCTTAATAGCAAGTATATTTAAGTATGCGAATCTGCTTATTTACGTATAGAAATAGATACATCACAAATATCTGGATTCGGTATATGAACTCCTTCATTCATACTGTGCCAAGTCGAGTGACTCCTATAAGTGCTTCGTATATAAATCCATAGAGATTCGCTATGTTTTCAGTAGAAAAATACCGATTGATCAAAGATGTTTAGCAAAAATGCTAATTATTTTCTACAGAAATATTTTGTAACTTTCTTGTACTATATTTCTGGTAAAATCTAATGAAAAATTATAAAAGAACGGAACATTTTACGTTAAAAATGGTAGGTACTCCTATTACCGGCGCTATGACTACATTAATAGAAAAACCCTAACCAAAAATAATAGAAATAGCTATTTATGTAACCAGTTACGAAAGACGTTATTTTGTGTAACGAGTGGAATTTGCGGGACGAGCGAAGCGAGATCCCGCAAAATAACACGAGTTATACAAGATTGTCTTTCGAAACGTGTTACATACATGATTTTTTCTAATTTTAAAAGTCTAAAAACCCTTTAAACATAAATGAAATAGGTGTATTTAAAGATCCTAAAAATTAAGTAATCTTTTTCATAGTTACCTTTGCTGCTATCACACATTATAATTTTAATGTCAAAATTGACAGACGTTATTTAGCCAAGTAATCATATTATTTGAAATCCTAATTTGATAACGTAAGCTAAATTATATTAATGAAAACGTTTTGTTAGCATATCTTGAAGGAAAGAGGAATTTAGAAGCTTCCACTTTATAGTATTCCATTTTGTGTTGAATAAACATTGTTTCTTTTTCTTTTGAAAGTTGTTTATCTTTCCTAATTGATGACATAACTAACTTTTCGTCACCAGTTACGTAAAATTTTACTTTTCATAACTGGTTACATAAAGTAGGACGTTTTGACACTTAAGTCAGTTTTGAAAAATGTCACTTTATATGTCAAAATTAGAAAAAATAATATACTTTTTTTTTATTGGTACCCTATTTTGCTTATTTAAAGTACGCCTCAGAGTGTTTAAATCCAAGTTTTAAAAACGCGCGTGTTTTAAAGTTACCATGGCAACATCAAAGGTAAGCAAGTACAACTCGTTCATCTGTATCTGTTACCTTTAGCTCTTCCGTCCATTTGATGAACTTGTATTCTTTTTTATAAGCGTCTTCCGATTTTTGCGGTATTAACCGCGATTCTTCTTTTCTATTTAAGTAATCAATGTTAGAACTCATTTTAAAGCAATATACAGTGACAACTGTAGTGACAATAATTAATCCTATGTGACAGATTGCAAATTAATTTTTGTTTTCTCATTTTCATGACACTGACAAGTATCCTGATGTCACATCACGAATTTAACCATTTTACATTTTTAATTCTTATTTCCATTTTTTGTAGTAATAATACCAGTATTTATGATCTCAAAGTGTACCAATAAAAAAAAATAGCGTAAAGTATTCGTGGATAACTGGTCTTTAAAACACTTGCTCTATTTCGAGCACTGCGGCTGCGCCGTCGTGCTCGAAAAATCGCGCGTGTTTTAAAGACCTTAATATCCACTTATACTTTAATATACTATATCGTTATGGATACCAAATAAAATTTTCTAAAAGACACTTATATCAAATTTCTATCTAGCAACAGGCTGCCAGTAATAAAATAAATTTTAGTTTTTAGTGACCGGCGATGGAAGCCACGCACTCCGGCCAACTAGTCGGCGGGGGAGTGAGTAAGAGGGTGGCAATTGTTTAACTGATTGTACTGGGCACTTGAGTGGAACATGGTAAGACAAAATATGTTACTGTTCGATAATAGTAACTATATTTAAATAATTACAAAAATTCGAAGATAACACTTTAAAATATAAATAGAAAATCAATATTTCACATTATATAAGTATAACGTAGTTGTCATAAACTGGGCAAATAGCTGAAATAAAATATATTATATAGTAATGATCTCTGTGGACCGAAAGTGATCCCTTTCGTCAAAAAGACCGCATGGGATTCATATTCATATTAATATAATAAACAATAAAATATTCCAATGTAAATCAACACTCCAAAAAAATATGATTACATTTATAAATAAGGCAATCAAAATAAATAAATAATTAAATAAAATATAGCCACACAATAATATTGACACTAGAAAGATAAAAGATTTTTCTATAACTGTATAGGTTGATCGCAGTTAGATATGTCGCAAAAAGGTTGGCATTTAGCTGTATTCCTACGGCGCGCGGCGGCGTGGAGGGTAGGTTTCCCCGCTTCGACGGCGATCCCAAAAATATCACGTAGGACGGCGACAGCCAGGGCCGTTCCTAGATGCTTGGTCGCCTGTGTGTGAGACCAAAATTAGCGCCCCCTAAGTGTTTGTCAAGTATTCAAAAAATTATTTATTATATGCATATAACATAACAATAAACAAAAAAAAGCAAGGTACGCAATTTGCCATACAAACAAAGAAAGGCCCACGGTTTCTCTGCTTTGGCGCGGACATCTTAAATTCATATGCGTATAGTTTACAAATCTTAGTATATGATGACAATGACGACATTTTGCTTAAGCCTCGCTTACGCTTTTGGCTTAAGATGCGTTTGCATTTATTTATCTAATCCCGTTATGAAAAGTCAAAATTTAAATGCATTTTTGACGTTACGAAACGTCACATTTTTGTATAACTGTCAGTTTCATTACATAACTAGTTATGTAAAAAAAATTACGTAACTGATTATTATTGAACCTATTTGTTGACACCAATTTTCAAATTTGTTAAATACTTCTTTATGTCTGCTTTTTTATTTACCATGTATTATAGAATTTACTGCTAAATTAACCAATTTTCCTGTATCAGTTGGAATATACATAAATCTGAATCAACTATTTTTGACTTAATTTACTTCAAAAATTTCACAGGTTGACAAGTAAAGTTTGTTTATACAAATGTCAATCCGTACTAATGCTCGGGTAAAGCGATAACACAGAATTTATTTGTACGGCTGCAAGCGTGATGGGAACCGCAAAATAGAATTCAAAATTAGTTGTCATTTCTTTTCTAACTTAGAGCGGGATTAGATAAAATTTTGTACTTAACATGTTATGAAAACAGTAATTTTACTTGACTCATGTAATTTGTAAAACTCGCTCGCTTCGCTCGCTCGTTTTGGCAAATATTACATTCGTTATGTAAAATTACTCTTTTCATAACTGGTTACGTAAATAACTATTATTTTTCTAATTAATAAATTACAATCCTCTTTTTTATTTCACATTTTGGCGTCCTTTTAAATGTGGCGCCTGCGTGTTGAACACACAATTTCCCCCCGGTGGAAACGGCCCTGGCGACAGCAAACAATATGCTGGAGGCTATGATGTAGCAGTCCTAATTAGTCGGTCTTGAACCATAATCTTATTACATAACTCCAATAAATGTCACATAAAATCGGCACGCAGATTGATCAATACAAGAGGGAAAAATAACACAACATTAGGGAAAAGAACGGAAAATAAATAACCTAACACAAAAAAAAACCTAAAATAAAAAAAATAGGACATCGTTACATAAGAACAACGGTCAAAAACTGTTACTCACTTCTACACACCGTAGAAGGCTTCTTTGATGTCATGGACTTGTCTGAGGGCTGGTTTCGGGATACAGTTCTGAAAGGAAGTAAAAGAACTTTGTAGGAATCTTCTACTTAAGACGGTGAAAAAAAAATTACCATTAGCTGAACAATAATCCGTATAAACGGCAATTGTGGGAACACAAAACACACAATTCTCAACGAAAAATATTCCCTGCAATCTTTAATTACTTAGTGAAATAACTCTCAACTGAATGGACACATACGATTTTCACTAGAGTAAAACAGCTCAAAAGTTAACAATCCGAACTGTTTAGCACCTCAGATGAAACAAAACTCCAGAAAGCGAGCGGGGGTTTCAATAAAAGGACACAAACAAAAAACGTTATCACCAACAAATTAATATAAACGCTGTAAAAAAGAATCTTAATAGTAAAGTAGACCTAACACACAAATACAAAATAATCATAAAATTTATCCAATATCATCCAATTTTCAAATACTCTTCTATTTACTTCAGGACTACATTACGGTTGAGGAAACGTGCTGTTTTTACTAAATTTCTTACAATACCGCAATTTAGTTCAAATAGTGAGCTATAAATCTATCGAGGCGACTAGGTAGGCAACCAAAGAAAAGTAATCCGCGTCCCCGGAAAAGTAAACGGTGACAGTCAAATAATCGAATTTAATAAATTCAGTAAAAGTTAAATAGGAATTTTAACACTTTTCATATAAGCAATAACTTCATAAATTTCGATTTTATGTCATTTTCGTCATTTTTATGATGAAGTAATGAAGTTTATGTTTTGTTTGTTCGTAATTAACACTATGCCGCTAAGGGCCAGTTGTACGAACTTGAAGTTGAGCCAAGTTCAGTTTGAACCAAGATCAAAAGCCATGGTTGCGATTCCTGTAACAATCGTAACCTTGGCTTTTGATCTTGGTTCAAGCTGAACTTGTCTTAACTTAGTTCGTACAACTGGCCCTAAGCAATTTTGTCAGTTATTTAAGATTTTAGCAATTAAGTTTGAATGCACTACGTCTGATTAACATGCCATCGAAAATACTACTAAATAAGCACCGAACCTATTACCAGTAAAAATGAATACGCGAATATATCATTCAATAATATTTGAATTTTTTTGACATGTTATTATTTTATATAGTCTTGTACATGCTAAAATCGTCTGTCAATGGTCGAATCGTTATATTTTATTTGAATTCGTTTGTAATGTTGTTATTGTTGTATATTATCTTGTGCATGCTGAAATTGTCTGCAAATTGTCAAAGTATTATTTTTATCATAAATTTTATAAATAAACTAATGGCAAACGCTAACTAATCGTTCGAAACGTTGTCAAAATTTTTCAACTTTCGAATTATTTTTTTAATGTTCTGCAAGATCAAAATGTCTGCCAATGATTATATCAACATTTTGGTCGCATAAACTTCATAACATATTCTGTTTCAACTCCTAACTTATCATTATATAGTATGTGCAAAGTAATACAGTTTCTAAAAATCACCGTGAACGGATGTGCATGTCGTAATCGTCTGCAAAGTAGTTTTTGGCAATTTTCATATCATTAGTGATAATTCAGTTAAATGGCAGACGCGAACTCATTGTTCTCAAAAGTCCATTTTTCTTGCAAGTTATTTTTTTTTTGGTCCTGTTGCACGCGGAAATCGTCTGCAGATTAGCTTCCGCTGGATTGTTTTTGTCAAAGTTTCACAAAAATCACTTTGCAGACGCTAACTAATCGTTCAAAACGTTAGTTTTCAATTGCAAATAAACGATTAATTTGCAATGTCGCTGCAATCGAAGAAACTTTCTTTATACGCTTATAATTCGTGAAGTACCTATAATAATTGACCCTTAAATTGGCAGACGCTAACTAATCGTTCTCAGGGATCTGTCACTACCTCCCGGTCTATAATAAGGGTGGAACGCTTTTTATTTTCACACAAGGTACGGCTTCGTTTAAATTTGACCATGAAATATTTCTTATTTACTCTGATCAAAGAACAGCATTCGTTTCTTTCATATATAGAAAGAGTGGTTGTTTTATTGTTTTTCACGCTGAACATAGTAAGAAAGAAATCGACAAGTCGTTTCGTAGGGGAAACTCTTGTTGATCTTCTATTTTGGTCAGACTTGCACCAATTTTATGCTAAATGTTAGATATAGTAAGAAAGAACCCGACAAGTCGTTTCGTATGGGGAACTCTTCTTGATCTTCTATTTTGGTCAGACTTGCACCAATGGTATATGAAAGAAACGAATGTTTTTCTTCGAAATTTATCTGCTGAATACCCAAAATAATAATTTCTTTTCTTGTTCTCTTTTTTTTTAATAAGTATGCATTACGCAGAATTAAAATTGCGGCGACAGAAATGAGCGAATTGTCCATTTTGATCATCCCACTGTGTCTCTAGAGACGGGAAATGGAAGTGGGTAGTGCTCATATGATTCGTATTATTGGTACGAACCCTTGCAGTGATTCGAAAGGTACGAATCCCACAAAAAAAGAATCGTACATTTCCTATCGTCGTTGTAACATATCCGTTTGTACAATCGAGTTAGTTCAGATTCTCGAAACGAAAAACGAATGTAGCCGCCGATACGATTGATACGAATATGGAATTTCGGTACCGGTATTGTGATTCGATGCGATGCGATGCGATGCGATGCGATGCGATGCGATGCGATACTGTAGGCTTTGGTTCACCGGATGCGGTGCTGTGCTGTACCGTACGAAGCGGTATGAAGCGGAGTCAACTTGTAATCGAAGACATACAAGCCAAAGCTTGTCGAAAACGCACAGGCCAGCACGAGTGAACTGTTCGCCATTGAAATGCGTGAAAAAGGTTTTGGTCCATCGGATGCGGTGCTGTGCTGTGCCGTGCGAAGCGGTACGAAGCGGAGTCAGCTTGTAATCGAAGTACATGCAAGCCAAAGCTTGTCGAATCCGCACAGGCCAGCACGAGTGAATTTTCCGCCATTGAAATGCGTGTAAAAGGCTTCGGTTCACCGGATGCGGTGCTGGATGTGCCGTGCGAAGCGGTATAAAGCAGATTACAAGTTGACTCCGCTTCAAACCGCTTCGCACGGCACAGCACAGTACCGCATTCGGTGGACCAAAGCCTTACTAGTGCACGTTCCCACTGCACACTATGCGATGCTATGTGTGTTATGCGATGCGATGCGATGAAAATAAATACACACATAAAATGGCTTAATATATCATAAATTAATTAATTTATTTTCCATTTTATTGTCCAGTCCAAATTAACGTAAGTTTTACTTAGAAAAATGCCTTTAGAGTTAACGAGCTTATTAGGCCGTCCTTCTCGGTACACTTTGAAAATTGCCATAACAACTTTCATAAAAGTGAACTGGACTGCTGGAATTCCAGGTCTTCAAAGCGTACCGATAATCGAGTAGACCACTTCAATCCAGTAGACCAGCTCACTTTTACGCGTTCGCATGGCAATCTTAAAAGTGTACCGAGAAGGTCGGTTGGTCTGCTCCCTGCTGCTGGGTCGTGTGTAGATCCCTTTAAAGGTAAAAATTGACGTAATATTGGTAACAAAAAAAAAATTACTAAGTAAGCAATTTAGCAGGTTGTAAAATTACTTAACTCTACCCTATTCAAATTCAAATGAGATCGCAGGCACACTTTAGAAAATATTGGGCACAATTATTACCTTTAAGTAACCATAGATTCTAAATTACCATCACAATTGACTCATTGAAATCACCGATAACAGTGATAACATACATAAGTCTAAATTATCATTAAAAATTTACCAAGAAGGACATTGGTCTTCGTTAGTCTTCAAAGGCGAAAGTTTTTTAATTCCTAGGAAATTACAATAACAAAATGGTCAATTTTGTTTAAAAAAAAATCGGCAGCTACTGGAAGCGTCTGGAACCTCCCCAACCGGTGAATCTTTGAAACCGAAAAGAGCACTAAACAATATGAACGATCTCATTTAATTATATTTATTAAGTTGAAATATTTTTTTCATATTAAATCAGAAAAAAAGTCTTGCGTTCGGTGGGATTTGGACCTAAGAACTTGAGTGTTAAATTTATAGTCTGCACAACATTAATATTTTATTCAATGTTTTTAATACAAATATATGCTTCATCGGATCCTAGCCCGGGGCCAGCCAGACAACCACGGTGAACACCGCCGAGGCGAGTGTGAGGCTGGACGGGGTAGGTCCGGTTTGGCTTGGAGAAAAATAGAAAAGTAGCTCCTGTCTCCTGTAGGCAGGCTTAAAAACTAGGTTAAAATTATAATGTGTCCACATGGACCTAAAATTAATATAAAAATAAACACAATGCTATAAAAAACGTTCGTAGGCAAGAGCACTTAATAATTTTGATTATTGATACGGGAAACAACTAAACGAAAAATCCTGTTCGTTGGTAATGGGATGGATGGCAAGGATGGCCATCTTTGGAAAAAACCATATAACTCTTGGTGGACAGCTTCCCTGCCAGATGTAGCCACGGTAATGTTCATGGTGGATCGTTTAAGTTTGAGTTGGTATATTTTGTTTTATCTCTTGGCCTCGACCGATTTTTCACTAAATCGATCGGGGAAGTGATAGCTGTCAAATTTTTGGTTCCAATGTTTCTCTGGAAAATTTTGTTTTTGAAAAATGTTTAGGTTGGTACCAATGTCTTAAATTGTTTTTAGGTTATGTAGTACTACTTTTAGGTTAAGTTGCCCGAAGAATTTCCGGCGGGATGCCGGAAGTAGCGGAAATAGTTTTTAAAATATAATGTCACTGTCACTTTTAAAGTTTTATTGGAAAAAACTCACCGAAAGCATTCCGGTGGGGTTGCTTACACTTGTAGGGCTTGTAAGCGGATCAGGATGGCCTCTCACACCATCCGTGGGCTTTATAAATGTCGAAAAAACTTGTAATCTCTCGATGCACTTGACACGTCAAAAATACTCATCATACAGTCTGCACGCTTTAACACACTAGCAGAGAACTTATACCACAGATGAACCCGTAGTAGGAATTTTCCTTTGAGTCCATTTAATAAAATTTTTGACATTTTTGAAAATTTGACAATTTTCAAACATTTGACATTTTTCTGAAAGGTGACATTTCTTCGAAAATTTGACGTTTTTTCGAAAATTTGACGTTTTTTCGAAAATTTGACATTTTTCTGAAAAGTGACATTTTCCTGAATTTTTGACATTTTTCTGAAAAGTGACATTTCTCCGAAAATTTGACATTTTTTCAAAAATTTTACATTTTTCTGAAGTGACTACTCCGAAAATTTGACAATTTTCAAACATTTGACATTTCCCCGAAAATTTAACATTTCTTCGAAAATTTGACATTTTTCTGAAAAGTGACATTTCTCCGAAAATTTGACGTTTTCCTGAAAATTTGACATTTTTTAAAAAAGTGACATTTCTCTGAAAATTTGATATTTCTTGGAAATTAAAAAAAAAAAAAATTTCGTGACGTCTTGTAGAAATATTTTTTTGATATCATCTTCAGTTCGCCTGTGATAAGAATTTTGTTTTTATGACGTCATCAGAACGTAGGTGTATTTTTAATTCACTCGTATTCCATCATCTACAATATTTCCACCTACGTTTCAAACTTTAATTGGATGTTTCCAATTGTTAAATCGATATCTACGTCAAGAATTTTTCTTATTTGTGATGTCATGTGACGTAGGAGTATTATTAATTCACTTGTATTCCGTCCGTCTACAATTTTTCCACCCACAATTCAAATTTTAATTGGATGTTTCCAATTGTTAAGTCGATATTTGTACCAGTTCACCTGTTGTAAGAATTTTTCTTCTTTGTGGCGTCCTGTAGACGTAGGTGTATATTAATTAACTTTTATTCCGTCCATTTACAATATTTCTACCTACGTTTCAAATTTCAATTCGATAGCTCCAACCGTTAAGTCGATATTTGTACCAGTTCTTCTGTTGTAAGATTTTTCCTTATTTGTGATGTCATGTGACGTAGGTGTATTTTTAATTCACTCGTATTCCGTCCATCTACAATATTATTTTCACCTACGTTTCAAACTTTAATTGGATGTTTCCAATAGTTAAGTCGATATCTGCACCAGTTTCTAAGAATTTTTCTTATTTGTGACGTCATGTGGACGTAGGTGTATTATTAATTCACTTGCATTCCGTCCGTCCACAATATTTCCACCCACATTTCGAATTTTAATTGGATGTTTCCAATCGTTAAGTCAATATCTGTACCAGTTCGCCTGTTGTAAGAATTTGTCTTATTTGTGACGTCATGTAAATGTAGGTGTATTATTAATTCACTTTTATTCCGTTCATTTACAATATTTCCACCTATGTTTCAAATTTCAATTCAATAACTCCAACCGTTAAGTCGATAACTGTACCAGTTCGTCTGTTGTAATAATTTTTCATTTTTGTAACGTCATGTGACGTAGGTGTATTATTAATTCACTCGTAGTCCGCCCGTCTACAATATTTATCCCTACGTTTCAAATTTCAGTTCGATATCTTCAACCGTTCCCGAGTTATCAGCCGAAATCACTGAACACCTCTGTCATTATTAGAATATCACCCTGTGCATTACACTGCTTTGAGGACAAAAAACTATAAATTTCACTAGGTGGAGATTTTAAAAATCAGTATCAAATATAATTTGGGCATATGGGAAAATCGAAATTTTGTGTTGAAACGTATATAGCAGCGAAACCATTAATCCTACAGACATTTTTTGACAAACCAAATTCATCATCATTTTATTGTCTTTCTAATAGATCCCTACTATTTTTTTGCCAAAATCAATATTTATCTAGATATTCGCAAGAGAAGAGAAAAAAACACGTTTCCTTGGAAAATGTAAATTTCCACTTGTTTCGTTCCTAACGTCCTTATTTTTTGTCTTACGTCAAAAAATAAAAAATAATTTTTTGTAGCATTAAATTCTCTACACATTCGTTAGGGCAAAGTATTTTGGTCTAGGGACCGCCGTTTACGAGTTATGGAGGTTTAAAGAGAAAAAATTCGAGATTTTAGACGAATTTCAAAAAAGTCTCCACTTTGGCCGACCGTATCTCGGTAATTTTTGGAGCAGCATAAAAATCCAAAAAAAGACTTTTAGGTAATTCAATTCTCTACAATTCCGTTAGGTCAAAGTTTTTTGTCGTAGGAGTCGCCGTTTAGAAGTTACGAACGATTTAATGAAAAAAGTGCATGACACCGTCATCTTGAAAGGCCCGCCGGACACAAACGAAAAGTCCCATTAAAATTTAGAGTGCGGCAAAACGTTCCTGGCATTATGTAGTCTTCCTTAGGGAGTTATTATATTTGAGCTATTTCTCACAGTTTCCGAGTTACAGATGAAAAACCGTTTTCAGAGTTACGGCATCCGAGGGTAAATTTTGGTCGAAAACACATCTAAATTTACTCGTTTTTTAAAAAATACGATACCGCGACGGCCGTACTATGTAGCGATGGAAAGAGAAAGACTTGTAGTTGATCCGCATCGTAAATTGTATGTTGAAATTCGAAAATTCAGCTCGGCACGAACGAATCAAAAGTGACATTTTTGCAATTTTTCGTTTGACGTTTCTCGATCGCGAATTTGTGTTAGAAGAGTGTCCATCTTCCATCTCGTTCCGCCGCATAAAAGAGATAGACAGTCTTTGCGCGTTAATAACTAATTAAACCGTAGATAATTAGTCGTTCGGAATGTCGCGTTGAGATGTAGAATTTCACTCTAGTCATATCAGTACAGTCCCGATTCCGTCAATAGTCTCTAAAAAAAGCCTTTGCGGCTGCAAATTTGCAAAAAGTAAGCAGCCCTGTATTATTTTGTGGTTTACGTTCTCTGACACTAGTCTATCGAGCGTGTTATTTTGTTTTTTAATTTTTTCACGGGAACCAAATCGAAAAAGTGCAAGTGTGATAAATCGGAATTTTTACTGCTTTTCAATGGTTCAATTACAAATTGTAAGTAACCATAAAATAAACAACTTGTTGTGCCAAAACGGCACTAAACGTAATCCGATCTCAACCAAAACCTTTTCAGATCTTCTGGAGCACTAAAGAAACCCTCATGCAAAGTTTCATCCAAATCCGTTTAGTAGCTTCGGCGCTATCGTGCTAACATACATACACACACACACACACACACACACACACACATACACACACACACACACACATACACGCACGGTAATGCACTGTGGAGGACCGTCCTGGTACCCAATAGTGGAAGATTTGCTGGTTTTATAAATTTCGGATTGCTCTTAGTCCACTTGTATTGTTACTGTTTTTAATTTTTCTTTACACTCCTTTGTTTAGGAGTTATACAGAAAAAAATATATACTCCACAGTTAATTGACAATCTACCGTGAGTGTTAATCATCGACAGTTAATGTGGCATATGGAAATGTGTTAAGACTCCTCCACACTTTATGTTGAATTACACTTCGTCACAATGATAGTACAGTTCACACCAACAGAAGCATCTTTCTATGATCTTTGCCTGATAATAAAATATTTACGGATTATTCAGTGTGTCTCCGGATGAGGTATCGCACTCTTATTTTTGATTTGCCGGGAAAAAGGCATTCTTTATAAAAAGTTTCGCTTGTCTTAGGAAGTCATAAACAGTTGTCAAGCTTAAGATAAATTATACAGGGTAGTCTAAAAATTAGAAAACATTAAATCGACTTGAACCTTTTTTAAAATTTTGATTGAAAATTTTATTTAACAATGTTTTTCAATTATGAAGAAAAACTTAAGTATGGAGTATAGTTGCAAAATAAGGAAATAGCAATTTAAAAAGAAAATAGCATTTTATTGAACTAAGTTGAAAACTATTCCACATGTAGTGTAGACCTCCTACTAGTACATATTTTTCTAAATTCTTCAGACAGAATAAGATCACATCTTCCTTTATGGTTGCAACAGCATCCACAATTTCTTTTTTGATTAATCTACGTCGTTTTCGAAATCGTTTGCATATACTTTTGCTTTAAATACTCCCATAAGAAGTAATCCAGGCGAACGGGCAGGCCATGCTGTTTGCCCATGGCGGCCAATACACCTGTCGTGGAAGTGATTGTCTAACTAGAATTGTAGAATTACTGGGCATCCATCTTGCTGTAAATTTATTTTTCTTCTATATTATAAATTTTCATTGTCCAGTTCGAACGACACAAAATTATTGAAAATTTTTAAATAAGTACCGCTTATTCTGTGATACATTTTGTTGCACCAAACATTTTAAACTTTTGACTATTAGTGGTAATTCGGAAATTAGGATTTTCCTGAGTCTAGTACCAACAATTCTGAGACGAGACTACCCCATTAGTAGTAAAAGTAGGTTCGTCCGTGAATAAAATGTTTCGATGAAAAATTTTCTCACCCATAGTTAAACAAAAGTCTAAACGAAGAGCATCATCTCCAATTTGAAGTTTGTGAAGAAGACTAAAATCCTCTGAATATGAGATTTGCTACTACCTAAAATTAATCAATTCTTAACGACCATCTTGGGTGTTCTTGTACAGAATCTAAATCTATAACAGCAGCAGCGTCATCTTCATTTAATTGTTCTTTGATTCTTTTGATATTTTTTACATCCCCAGTGGAATCAAATTTATAAGTTAATTTACGTACTACCATACTGCTTTGCAAGTCACTTTAATATCTGAATACTTCTCATTTTAAACTTCTATTGCCTATTTATAAGAAACATTTCTGATTCCACAGCATTTGACCAAGTAAATTCGTTGTTCCAGGGTTAGCATATCCCACCCCAACAAACATACCTCGATATCAATCCTTTCCTCCCTTAAGAAATCCTGCACCGGGAAAACAAACAAGCTGATAAACTCTATACATTCATTAACACCATCTACAAAAAAAATACAGTTTTATCAAACGACAAAGTATTTTAAGCAGATTTTTGTGATTTAATTTCCCTGTATGCATATCCGTATATATCACCGTAACATCCTGTTCTCCTGTTACTTCAAAGCAAATCCCATATTAAATTATAACTTTATAAATTTTTATAAAGAATAAGTTTTTCTTGAAAAATCAGTACCTATCGCTTCTAACCGCGTGCACATTATAGTGGAAGTAGATACGTCTTTCTTTTACTAATTCTCTGTTTTCTGTCTTGCTCTCCTTTATCTCAGAACCCATATATAAAACTACATGCCGAATCTGTATATAACTTATACAAGGATGGCCCACATATGACAGTTCTGTACTTTTTATCGGAAACTGTAAGAGCTACGACTAAAAGTTTTATACAAAAGTTGTTTGATATCAAGCAAATTTTTATTTTATATCTTTGTTTATACAGGAGGTGTATACATTAGTTTTTCTTGTGAAGTTAACTTTGTTATTTTAAGTGAAACACCCAGTATATACAAAAACATTGTGAAATAAATGTTTTCTTGTTTTTTATATACAATTTTTTTCATAGCTCTTACAGTTTCCGAGAAAAATACAGGCAGAATTATCTTACTTAGGCCAACCTCTGTACCTTCTACAAAAAGCTTCCGCAAAATTTTAAATTTATAAAATGTATCGCACCGTTTTCTAGTAAAACGCAAGAAACGAGCCTAATAACTGACTTTTTCAAAAAAGGTGATAAAAAGTTCTCACCTTCAAAAAATTCTATCTCGATCATTATTAATTGTACAAAGAAACTAAAAATAAAATTATGTAAAAAAATATTTTTAAGAAAAAGCTTTTTTTGCAAAAACTATTGAAAAATAAAAATAATTTTTTTAAAATTCATACACCTGGAAACCAAAAGCTTTGGGGATGGTCATATAGAGCTATTGCATAGTTACTTTGCTCAGTTCACCGACCCCAAAGCTTTTGGTTTCTAGGTGTATGAATTTTAAAAAAATTATTTTTACTTTTTAGTAGTTTTTGCAAATAAAAGCTTTTTCTTAAAAATATTTTTTTTATATAATTTTATTTTTTACTTTTTGTCTACTTATTTTACAGACAGACCGATAAAACCCTTTATTTGCCACCGCCATCCACCTCTTCCCACTCCCGTCTTATCACCCCTCCGACACTACTTCCCACCCCTTTCCCACCTCTTCCCACCCCTTCCCATTCCTTCCCCACCTCTTCCCACCCCTTCCCATCCCTTCCTCACCTCTCCCATGTCGACCATATTGAATTTAGAATGACGTCACATAGTTTGTCGTATTTTACTTGTCAAACCCTTTCATATGATACCCATATCAAGGGGGTTGTGACTAAAAAGCCGATCCGCCATCTTGAGACGTCCGCCATATTGAATTTAAATGACGTCACATAGTTTATCGTATTTTACTCGTCAAACCCTTTCAGTTGATATCCATATCAAGGGGGTTGTGACTAAAAAGCCGATCCGCCATCTTGAGACGTCCGCCATATTGAATTTAGAATGACGTCACATAGTTTATCGTATTTTACTCGTCAAACCTTTCATTTGATATCCATATCAAGAGGGTTGTGACTAAAAAGCCGATCCGCCATCTTGAGACGTCCGCCATATTGGATTTAGACCGATAATGGCTATACTATGTTGCATTGTCTCCGGGCTTATATACGTGTGCCAAATTTCAAAGCTCTAGCTTAGTTACAACTAGTCGAAATCCAGCTTCCAAAATTTGACTTAAACAAACATACATACATACAAACATTGCAAGTTAAATAAAAGCTTTTAAAAAGAAAGAAAAGGAATTTCACAACTTTTAAAAAGTAAGTATTTTATTTTTCCGTTATATTGCATAGTTTTCGAGATATCGACCAAAAGTCAATTTTATCGGCATATGTGACCCATTTACTGGGAAATGCATTTGTCATTTGCTAGGCACTCTTAAAATGTAATTAAATAAGTACACTTTTCCTAAGAAAAAATGCAGCAATAACTTTTTTTGCTTTTAAAAACTAACTTTCCTGAACTAAAAGTGTTTTTGATTAATATTAAATAGTAAAATAACAATTTATGCTTGCATAAACTGAATTGTCGTGACAATTCAAATTCATGTCAATTGTTGTATCAAGCTTCATTGTGTTCACTCATAAAAACCATGTAAATGTTTGATTATTAGGTATGTGCTGTTTTGCAATTCATAAATAAAATGCCTTCTATCTCAAAATAATATAATGTCGAGAAACGCTTGTTTGGCTCAGGAGGGCAGGTACCTTGCCTCCCTGTAAGACTAATTTTAAGCTCTAAATTGCAATTATTGCCACCGAACTGCAGGTGCGTACCGCCAGTTATCAAGCAAAACCTTTGTATTATTGTATTGCACTTTACTCCCTTTATCTTAAATATGGTGATCATTTCTTTCAGATAAATAGGTATACAAATAGGGCTATTTCTTAACTAGGGTGGAATAACATCATTTATATTATAAGTATCATAAAAACGTGGCACTCGCTAATATTCTCGTACCCATGCCTTCTTATCGTTTTTCTAATACCTGTACCCACAAACTAACCATAAAATTTCCTTCCCTATACACAACAATTTGTAGATAGATATTTATATTATTTCTCACTTTGAACTGTACTTTATAATAGAACTATGAATTTAAAATTGACAAAGCTTTAATGCATCTGCTCATTTGAACCGTAACTAATTTAAGATAATATAATACAAACATTTATTTATTATTGTCCCTTTTATAGACTGGAGAATGGGATGACTCTGAAAACAACCTATTTAGCAACGCTGAAGGTCCATATACTTTATAACTTTCACCCAAACTGAAGGGCATCTATGATAGTTTTCTAATAAATAAAATCAAGTAGAATGGTGTGGTAATCAACCCTAATTTAACCGTTTGTTATAATTAAAGTAATTGTACAAATTCAACTAAATATACTAACGTTAAGATACAACGTTACCATATGTAATAATTCATACAAAATAAATAAGGTAATAAATCATATTTTTAAATCATAGTACCATTAAACTATTTCATAATCTAATATTTAGAATCAAAAGATTGTAAATCAAATGACATTTATATTTTATGAAACTGATATTTTAGGCGCTTGTTTTGAAATACACATTTTTGTGATTTTAACATTTTTTTAAGGGAAAGTACAGTACCTAGAGGTAAAAAATATGTAAAATCTCGGAATAATCTCACAAGTAATGATAATTTTTCTTTATGGGTTATTATTGTAGTAAAAGGTGTCATCTTCAGTTTCTATATGGTCGGGACACTTGCTCTTACCTTCAAGGGGTGAAAACCACCTCTAAAATTTAGATATTTAATATTTGCTGATTTGTTTTTGAAACGTGAAGTTTTTGGGATCGCTAATTACGAATCATTACGAAGTCAAAATTAAAAAATTAAGCAAGTGTTTTAAATAGACAAAAAAAATGCGTATCTAAGTTATGTTATATGTTAACAAAAAACAGTATTTTTGAGAAAATAAATGTAATTACATAATTACAATAACAAAATGGCCGCATTTTGTTTAAAAAAATGTGAAAACGCATGTTGTTTCTTTATTTTTTATGATACAGAAACAAACGAAAAATCATTTTAAAGACCGATAAATTATCTTTAATTCTGTTCCTTAGAAATTTCGATGGGTGTGTGTGATATTTTCTAAGATATTCAACATTTAAACTAAATACTTTTTCCTATAAATGTTCAAATGCCATCTTCATACTTAAATATGTACGAAACTATCCTACTTTATTTTCAATGTATAGGGCTTTATTTTTGATCTCTACAATTTTTTCGCTAAAACTAATATTTATTGAGATATTTGCAAACAATAAAAACATTTACGTTTTATCGAAAATCCCTATATAATTTAAAGTGCAATTTTTTTCTAAAGCAAGCGTTGTAGACGGACAAAAAACTTTGAGTATCTGCATCATACCATATGTTAACGAAAAACAGTATGCGGGAAAATATTTTTTTTAATTACTGACTACTTACATTAACAAAATGGCGACAATTTTATTTAAAAAATGTGAAGAAGCACATTATCTTTGTCATAACTTCTATGCTAGAGAGTTAATAAAAAATCATTTGATTAATAGTCTTTCATTTTGGTGGTTAGCATTTTTGACGTAAGTGCCCTAGTCTCTGAGATTTAAACCAAATACCTCGTCGCTCAATTTAGTAGCTTTCTTATTTGTCTCTAGCATGTTTTCGCTCAATGTGTTACTTCAAGTTATTTGACGAAAATCGTTTTTAAATACCCTTTCAAGTTAAAATCCCAATTTTCAAGTCGTTACAACTTAAATACTATTAGTTTGGTTGAGTGGCAGAATAGCCTACGGCTAAACTCCGCCAGGACATTAAAATAAATAAGGCGATAAAAAAAATTATATAAAAAGTTGCATAGAACAGTTTCTTCTCCAAATTTGATTATCTTTCAGCTCCAATGTTTTTGTTTTTTTTTTTTTTAGGTGCCACTCCCTGAAAATGGTCCACCCCCTATAAATTAGCAAACACCCTCATAATATAGAAACTTTTACTTGATGCATATACTATTAAGTTGCCAAAAATGAACGAAATCTAATTCATATGACATTATTCCGAAGTTAAAACCTGTAGTTACTGTACTATATTATTAAATATTATTTTTGTACATGCTTTAAAATTAGTCAAACTATCAACAATAGACGTCAGTTACTATCGGTAATGCGCAGAAAGTAGTCATTCTCGACAAATTTTAGGTTTGTCAAACTATGATAATGTCATGATATTTGAGAATTAATAATTTGTGTATTTTAAATTGTACTGTCTTACAAAAACACCTGTGTTGTTGAAAAAATCATGCGTGTATGATGAGCAAAAAGTACCTTCTCCAATTTCGCATAGCTTATAGCAATTTCTATGCTCATGCGGAGAACCTACTTTCCACTATTAATACACAATTATACACAACTACACTATAGGTATAGGTACTATTTCATAAAATAAAAATATCAACTTATTTATAATCACTTAATTCCAGATTTCCAAATATTATAATATGAAACAGCGTAGTACGTTATTCATGAAATATCTGTTACCTACTAGCTGAATAACCCGGCCTTTCTCGGAATTCGAAAGCAATATCTTTGAACCCCTGTATCTCACCCTTGATTAACAGTTTGTTTCCGTCGTTTTGAGAGTAAAATCTATAAGTGTACTAAAATTCAACGGTCTAGCTCATCGGAAAGTTAGTTTTCATTTACAGACAAACGTGCATTAATGTTTAAAATGTTATAGATTACCTACCTTATTTTACAGCTACAAACTATTATAATACGAGAAATTTTTAAAAAATTATATTTTCAAATTCTGAAAATAGTCAGAGGAGTATTATTTGATCTAGTTCTTTGAAATATTAATTTATTTTTCTTAAATGACAAAAAATATATTTAAAAAGTTTAAAATTTAATATAAAAATCGGAATCTACGTAAAAAATTATTTAGCTTTAAAAAATCGTATAAATACTCCACTTAAACCTCACGCTACTTCAGAATATATAGTACGAAATACATTTTACGTATTGCATGTATTATCAATTATCATTCTCGGTCATGTTGGAGGCCAAAATAACTATTTTATTTTTATTTAAAAGTGCATAAGGGCAACAGTGTATCTTAGTAAATAATTGACAGAGGATTTTTTTTTATCGTTCCTCTTTCGATATATTATTAGTATATATGAAAATTTTATGTAATAGTGAACAATTTATATATGATTCTTTTTATAAAGAAATATATAAGGCCGAAAAAAAAACGGTTAATAGTGGTTAAAATGACTTTTGGTATCTAAAGTATATAAAAATGATACAGTTTGAAAAATATTGCATCTATTCCTTTATTGCAACTCAATTTTTAATTTTGTTATTGTTTTTTGGACGTTCTAATGAATAAATTGAATTGAAACTTATTATGGAAGAGTAGGCCTATTAGGCATACACTATCAAGTTTTGTCACAATCTAACATTTTCTTTTTTTACAGACTTTTTCTTTTGTACGAAGAAAAGAAATAATGTACATATACATTATTTAGGTCTTACTCAAGCTAACTTTCATACTAATAACAAAATATCAAATTTCTTTATATTGAGGGAATATGCAAATATAATGGTGTATTGGGTAAACAAATTCTTTAAAATACAAATTATTGTTAAATTTATTAAAACAACTGCCTATTCTTGCTAATACTAGAAGAAACTGAACTATATAATAGATTTCACGGAATTATTTATGTAGGAGAAAAATACGGAAATTAGAAAAAAATTAAAAACTTACTAAAACAACTTGCACACTGAATAATCAAAAACGAGACCCCAAAATTTTGTATGTGGAAATAATTGTTTATGGAACTTTAACAATATAATATTTGAAATCCTCTACCACAAAAACCCATAAAACGATACCCCACATCGGTAGTGGGGAAGGGGTGGTGATAGGGGGTGGTTGGTAGTGGGGGTGGATGAGGTAAAAAAATATTTTAAGGTTTCTGGTTCTTGTACACACACTAAATCACATTTTTTTTCATTCCCTTTAATAATGGGCTGGGGGTGGTAATGGGGGTGGCTAATGCCAAAATTTTTTTTGAAACCTTAGCTTCTCTTGTATATACTAAATTCCAATTTTATGGACTATTACCTGCTTGATTTACCTATTTACCCCAAATTTACCCCAATTTACCCCCCAACCCTTCGGAACGGAACAAGACGAAAATATAATCTAATTCTAGATCTTGTTAAAGTACATTTGTGTACCAAATTTCAAGCCAATATCTCAAACGGTTCCAGAGTAAACGTGCGCACAAAAAAAAAAGCTACAGACCGACAGACAAACCGATAGGCAGACATAATTGTTTTTCGCTCAAACTTAAAATCTCGACGTTTCATGACATTCTAAGCCTATTTGAACAATACAAATTTTTTTAAATTTTTTTTGTCGTTACTATACTTCCACTGAATATGGAAGTAAAATTCGGATCTACGCGATTTTTTGAAAAAAATACCAATTGGCGATTAGTTCGGAAACCTTGAGTTTGTACTAAGGTAAGCGTGGCTAAATATGTTCTAAAGTACTTATCGACCTACCCTGTATATTGTCTAAATGGAGATAATTTTTTTTATTACCATTGTAAAATATATGTAAAAACCTGCATTTTGAAAAAAAATATATTCTACGAATCTATGCAATTAAACAATAATAAACGATTAAAATTTCGAAATCTTTTTTTTATTTTTAGTCGTTTAAATAAATATTTTATGCTAAAATTTGGCACAAAGGTTTAGTTCAATAATGGGCATATTTCCACCTTTTGTTAAAATGGATGCATTATTACCTTATATTTCTTAAATTGTCAAAAAAGGCAATTTTTGGTGGTTTTTATTTTCTTACAAATTAACAAATTATCAGAAAGTTTTTTCATAGCCTTTGCTATTTTTATTTCTGCGATACGATTATTAGAACCGGATATCTCCTTGTTATCATACTGAAAAGAGCAGAAAATTTCAGTGTTGAAAAATAAATTGTTAAAATTTTACAAGAAGCAATGCACCGATTTATTCGAAAACTTTCCATGGCACTTGTTAATATATCTACAACAAATTAAAATAATAAAATTGCTGCAGCCAGAGAATTTCTTATTCACCTACTTTGTTGCTTAATTTTTACTCCACTACATATGATTTAAAATGTGAAAAATTTATGACTGTACTTTATAGCAAATTGAGAAACTATTAGTTACACATTTAAAATAACTATGAAAGCCAATGCTGTAGACTCTAGAGCCTGGTCGATTTCCAGATGTTTGTTAGGTATGTACCTTTCTAACAATTCCCGCCAAATCCGTACAATGGTCAGCAGAGTCACTTGTTTAGGAAACTACTAGCAATGGTTAAATCTACAATTTAAATCTTTAGAGGTGGTCCGCAATTTTTGATTATTTATTATTAATTGGTTGTTCAATTTTTTTTTTATCTGATTTGGGAATATTTAGTACGTCTCATTTTTTTATTATGTATTTACGTGTTCGATAATAAAGAATACTTCGCAAGGATATCTTTAAAAAAATTCGCTGAAGCTAGTTTTAGAGTTTAATAAATCAATGATATTCAACCTAAAATTGCTTACTTTAAATAAAAAATATACACAGGGTGGTCACCTCAAAAATAATAATAAAAAATGGGAAGGAGAACGATAATATTTTACATGTAGTTATCACAATTGCCAAGTAAGGAAAATATACAAGTTGGTCACCCTAAAACAGAAATAATGAAAAAGATGTGACGAAGAACAATAATATCTTGCACATAGTTAACACAACTGTCAAGGAAGAAAAATACGAAAATATACAGGGTGGTCACCTAAAAAATAATAATGAAAAAAATGTGGGGGAGATATCGCATGTACAGGGTGGTCGCGCGAATGTTAGACCCTCATTTAACTTCGTTATTTTTGGAGTTACGTAAAAAAGTTAAAAATAAAAGTTCAAGAAAATCACTTGTATTTTCCAAAAACATTTCAGAAAAACAATTGAAAGTCGAATTTCGGATATATGAACTTTACTTTGGTTTTTTTAATGGAACACCCTGTATATTTTTACATCATCTAAAAGGCCATAAAAAAAACTTTTCAATGATATATGCAACATAGTATTTATCTTAAAAAAATTGTGTCTAATTTACTTTAAATTTACAATTTATCAAAATAACCGTGGGGAACAAAAGTATGTAATTTAATGTGAACAATACTTTAGTTCTGTCAAGATATTTGTGGGTAACTAATTTTACTTTGTTTTAAATAAAATGGAAAATTTCAATGATTGATATAAATTTTTCGGACCATCAGAGCTTAATGATAACAAAATGTAATATTTAGTATGGTTTTTAAGAAAAATATTATGTTTTATATATCATTAAAAAGCCTCTTTTACGGCCTTTCTGACGGTGTAAAAATATATGGGGTGTTCCGTTTAAAGAAACCAAAGTAAAGTGCATATCTCCGAAATGCGACTTTCAATTATTTTTCTGTAATGATTTGTGGAAAATACATATTATTTTCTATAATTTTTATTTTTGAACTTTTTTACGAAACGAAGTTTAAGGTTCTAACGTTCGCGCGACTACCCTGTAGTTAACATAACTATCATAACTGCTCTCCAAAAGTCAAATTTCGACACTCGTTTTTGGTGATTAACTCAAAAATTCCAACATTCAGTATAAAAAGTATAGTAGTGGTGGTATGATAGAAAATAATAATATTTTTTGCATTGTGTTTATTCTAATTTGTGAAAAATTTTCCCTAAAGATTAAAAATAAATTCAAAGTTATTATTAGTGTTTTACTTTTTATGAAAAAAAAAAAAAAAAGAAATTGATACATAACTATATTTTCTAAATTTAATCAAATGTTGAATTTAAGCTTTTTGTGCAATTGTACAACTTCTATCAGTAAAATTTTACAATAAAAAAATGTCTACAATTTTTTAAATTTTCAATTTATTTTGGTATCTCAAGTAGCTTTGTGTTTGAAAGGGGTTAATGGTATTTTACCATTTACATAAGTAGTTGCGAAATTAGACAAGTAGTTTTAGTTACCAAATCTTAGTGCACTTTATATTTTTCCTTCTTCTTAAGAGATTGCATTAGAACTAAAGAACTAATTCCCAATAACTGTATAAAAGCATTTATCACTTCCTTTTGTCCAGTCTGCAAATCTATTTTTAGAATCCTCCATATTTTGGGAATAAGCATATCACTAACACACGTACTGCCCATCGTATTAGTTTGGTATTTTTTACATTTCCCCAACCAAATAAGAATCTATTTTTAGAATCCTCCACATTTTGGGAATAGACATATTATTAACACACTTACGTGTTGATATTTGCGTTTTGAATGAAATAGAAATCTATTCTTAGAATCCTCCACATTTTGAGAATACGCACATTATTACTAACTTACTTTTGCATTTATACTTTATCTTTACATGCATAGTGGTCCAAAGTTTTAAATTTGGTCATTTATAAGCTTATTTGAAAAAAATAGCGATAAACTGCCATCTTCATATGAATTTTAGGGTAAATGCCGGCAATTTACAAATATTTGAGGTAATACAGGGTCTTTCACAAAGTCATACCACATAAAATATGTATTTTTTTAATAATACAGCCTATATATTTTTGTATTTTTGAATTCTATGGTGAACTCTTATGAAATTTTGTGTATATAATTTAATTGTTTTCGAGATATTCACATTTGAATATCAACATTTTACGTATTTTATGAGGCTGTAAAACAAAACGGTTTAAATGAGAACGCTTGCACATTTCTGTTTTAGTTTTGATTAATCTATATATTAATCTATGTAACAATGCTAAACGGGAAGTGACCCAAGACCAGAAAGATATACTGCCTGCTAAATCGAAAGCAGCCATTATTGGGTAGAATGTTAAAAATCAAGATAGAAATGTGCAACTCCTTTGTTTAAAATCACACCGTTTAGATTTTACAGCCTCGCAAAGTACGAAAAATGCTGATTTCAATTTTTTTAAAGATTTTTTTGAGTCTTATTTATATTAACGTCCTGGCGGAGTTTAACTGTAGCTATACCAGCACTGAACCGAGACACGTACACATAGACAACATCTCAACACTAATTTCCTGCGACATTGCCATCTGCCGCAGCTGAGACATGCGGTCTAGCCCAGTGATACCGTCTCAGCAACACGTGAAAGATGCCACTACACATCCATACCCTAGCCAGGATCCGAACCCGGGACCCCGTAAGCTTAGGATTTTATGCTCTGTGCCATTGATTTGTTGTCAAATCACACATACCACATTTGACTTCAAAGCCAGAACTTAAATTTTTAGTTGAAATTCGGCCACAAAATAACCACAACTATTTTAAACAAGTTTTTATAAAAAAAAACGGTTGTTCCTATTATATTTAACAAAGGGGGCCTTTTTTGTGCAAATTTGATTAGGAAATCATATCCCGGTACCAAAATTAAAAAAGGAAACCGAAGAAAAAAATTGGATTACCTATAAGAGAGATTGAAATTCATATTGGCCAGTATCAAGAAATAATAACTTTTATTGATACTATATAACGTACCGTAAAATTTCATCACTCTAGGACTAAGGGATCCTGAAATATTGAATAAAAATATATAAAAGTATTTACGCAAAACTTCCCTTTCTATTTAGCATATTTCTTTTATTCAATTTCTTTTTAGGTGACCACCCCCTAGATATTTCACGCAATTGTATTTACTACATGCGAAATATTAGCGTCTTCTCTCACATTTTTTTTCCATTATTTCTTCAGGGTGACCACCCTCTAGATCTTATGTATATAAAAGGATACCATGACTCGCTGATTGACTGACCGATCTATCAATGCACAGCTTAAACCGTTGGGTCTAGAAACTTCAAATTTTCAATAGGTGTTCCTAAAATATCGTAGGCAACCACAAGAAGAGATTTTTCGATTTTTCACCCTAGGAGGGTGAAAGAGAGGGTTAAAAATTTTAGGCTTTTTCGGAAAGTTTTAGATCTAGATGCATGAAATTTGGCAGAACTATTTTTTGTTGAAATATATTAGATACGTATAATACGAAATTTCGAATTTCACTTTTTGAAGGAGTGAAAGCGGGGATGGTAGATGGTTTAAAGCGCACCCGTATTTTGAAATCGTGTAAGTCAGAAACGTGATATTCGAGCGATGGAAATAAGAAGACAAGACACATATTCGACGGTATTCAAAAAGAGACCCTCCCCGAACGGGTGAACGGTGAGGAGGAGGGAGGAAGGTTTTTAAGCTTTTCGGAACCGCCTAGATCTAGAAGCGTGATATTTGGCAGAAATACTCTTTATTGGAACCGACTAAGGAAATAAGGAGACACGTATTCGATGGTTTTCAAAAGGAGACCCTCCGAACAGGTGAACAGGAAGAGGGAGTTTTTAAGCATGAAATTTGACACATGCGCAGGGGGTTTCGTCGAGTACTACGGATGCACAGTGGGTTTCGTCGAGTACTACGGATGCGCAATGGGTTTCCTAGAGTACAATGGATGGGCAGTGGGTTTCCTCGAGTACAATGGATGCGCAGTGGGTTTCCTCCAGTGCAATGAATGCGTAGTGGGTTTCTTCGAGTACTATGGGTGGACAGTGGGTTTCCTCAAGTGCAATAGATACGTAGTGAGTTTCCCTGATCACTAGATTATATTTTGATCTTATTCCGTTGAAAGGTTGAGACGTAAATTGGGGTAAGTGGGGGTAAATAGGTAAATCAAGCAAGTAACAGTCCATAAAACTGGTATTTAGTATATATAAGAGAAGGTCTCAAAAATTTTTTAGGAATTAGCCACTCCCAATACCACCCCACCCCACCCCAATATTAAAGAGGGTGAAAAAAATAAAATTGCAAGTTAGTGTGTACAAGAACCAAAGGCCGTAAAATTTTTTTACTTCATCCATCCCTACTACTGTGTGTCTAGCTTCTACGATTTCGGATTAGAATACCATGCAACCTGTACGGTGTTTATATATCTTCTATTATTTTTTTGATTCTATAATAACTGGGTTACCTCGAATAGGATGGATGCGCAGTGGGTCTCCTCGAGTACTAATTGGTGCGCAGTAGGTTACCCCAAGTAGTATGAATGCGCGGAGCGTTCCCTCGAGGAATATGGATGCGCAGTAGTTTTCCTCAAGTATTAGGAATGCGCAGTGGGTTTCTTCGAGTACAATGGATGGTAAGTAGGTAACCCCAAGTAGGATGGTTGTACTGTAGGTTACCTCGAGTAGTATGAATGCGCAGTGGGTTTCCTCGAATAAAATGGATGCAAGTAGTATTGATCTACGATGGCTTCCCTCCTTCAGTTAGATGGATGCGCAGTAGGTTAACTAGAGTAGTTTGGAAGCGCAGTAGGTTACTTCAAGAATTATCGATGCGCAGTGGCTATTTTCATTAGTATTGATGCGCAATAGGTTGCCTCAAGTAGTATGGATGCATAGTGGGGTTCCTGGTGTAAAATAGATGCGCACTCTTTTTTGCGCGCACGATTACTCTGGAACTGTTTAAGATATTGACTTGAAATTTAGTACACGTATGTATTTTAACGAGATGTTGGTACTAGATATATTTTGATCCTATTCTATTGAAGGTTGAAGAGTAAATTGGGATAAATGGGGGTAAATAGGTAAATCACGCAAGTAACAGTTGACAAAATTGGTATTTAGTATAAAAGAAGTAAAGGTCTCAAGAAAATTTTTGGCATGAGCCACCTCCATTACCACCCCCACCCCATTATTAAAGGGGATGCAAAAAAATAAAATTGTGATTTAGTGTGTACACAAGAACCAAATGCCTTTTTTCACTTCATCCACCCCACTACCACACCCTACCACCACCCCAACCCCACTACCGATATAGCATATCGTTTTATGGGATTTCAAATATATTATTAAAATTCCATAAATAATTATTTCCACATAGTATTTCCATTGTAAGAGACTTGTATGGAAAATCTGGATGTGGAAGTAGTGATTCCTTGGGCAGCGGTTTTTTTAATGTTTTTGTTTTTGTCATTACCTCAACAAACTGAAGGTATGACTAAATTTCAGAATTCAGAATTTCAGAATTTTGACCAACCAAATCCTTATTTTGAACAATTATGCGACATACCTTTGAGTATATTTTTACACATATTTTAACACATTCCTCCACTGTTAATAGACCATCGTAAAAGTATACACACCGATAGGGGGCGCTGAAACCAATAAATTTAAATCCTCCACAATTAATGATGAATCAGATTTTCACACACTGACCATAATCCCAAATTCTGGAGGATTTTTCTTTATTGCGTTTCTGTGCAAACCAGGCATCGAGAATCTCATTGCAGCAATAAAAAATTGTCGATGATTGAGAAATCCTCGACAATTCGGTCATCCTCGACAATTCAGTTCTATTCACAGAGTGTTCCTCCACAGTTAATGTAATGCATACACACACACACACACACACATACATACACACAGACATTTTTTAAAAACAACTTTTTTGTGTTCCTGGGACCTCAAAACGTAAAGATTTGATGTTATCTCAATTTTCGATTTTGGACTAATTGTAGTAACTTCCCACAATTTTATTGTGAGGAGGTTAACTCGGCAGGTATTAAAGCAAAAATAACGTTATACGGTTTTTTTTTTTGGGTAGAATTTGACGATCTACACATTCCAATATATTTTTTTGACTTAAAATGCTAGGAATCCTGTCATGTAATTCAATACTTCGTCAGTATTAGCTAGAAGAGTAGTTGTTGTGATTGGCTCTCCTTAATCTGGTCACGCTAATATACTACTTAGGAAAACACTTTAAAATAAAGTGTTTTTCTAAGTAGTATATTAGCGTGACCAGATTAAGGTACCAATATACAGAAAGTAGATAATTTCATATTGAATAAAAAAGTGTGAATGACTAAATTTAAATAAATGATTTAAGTATTTTTAATATATCTTTTTGCTTTAGAACGCTAAGAATCCTATCATGTAATTCAATACTTCGTCAGTATTAGCTAGAAGAGTAGTTGTTTTGATTGGTTCTCTGATAATGAGTGTTTTAAAGTATTTACCTAACTAGTATATTAGCGTACCTACATTAGGGCAACAATATGCAGAAAGTAAGTATTTACATAATAAATAAAAAGTGTGTAAGTTGTGATTTGCTATTGCTATTGCTAAACAATATTTTCTAATCATAATGAAAGCGAATAAATAAAAAATGAAAAAATAATTAACTGTGAAAAAGCACCCTTATTCCTTTTTAATATCATATATTTGACCCATTTTGAATCAAACTATCTAAAAATATTTGAATTTAAAACTGCTATAGAATTAGTCCGAAGTGAAATCACTAAGTTACTGTACTATTTACAAGTCCTTATCATTTAAAGACTATCAATTTATATGAAAAGTTGCATGGAATGTTTTCTTCTCAAAATTTGATTCTTTTTCAGCTCCGATGATTATCATTCTTTTTAGCTGCCATCCCCTGAAAGGGGGCTAATTTTGAGAAAAGAAAGAAATCTGATTCATATGACATTATTCCGAAGTTATAAAAAATTTGGACAAAATGTTTCGTGATATTGAAATGTGCAATTCCCGATTCCGCCTCTGTTTTCCTACAGACTACAACACACTAATTATTAAATTATCGGCAATAAGGTAACCAATATTTTAGGCACTCTTTGTTTACGTGTCATTTATTGCGTCATTTTTTCTGAATTCAATTTTCTTTGGTTATACTGTTAAATAAAATTTTACATATTTCCTTTTTAAGAAAAAAAAAACAATTTAAATTAATACATGGGCTAATATAACATCGCATTTCTTCTCTCCCATATAAGTATTTACCTTTAAATAATTTTCCTCATTTCATTGTCAACTTAACCTCAAATTTAAAGTTAATTTTTAATTTTCAGTAAACATATGTCGACATCAGCAATATTACATTTAATTATTCCACTTACCTTAAATTATGTAAATGACATATCCTTCCGGTTTAGGTAACACAAAAAAATCACAAAGGTCTATTGATAACACAATTTGTCACAATAAATTCAGCTGTTTGGTTTATTGAACTGACAGAAATGGATGCAAAAACCTTCTACTTAAAAACTGTTGATTAAACGTCTTACATTTTCACACTATTCGATATACGGAAAGAATCGGGCATTATAAACTTTATTACCTACGATAAAACGTGTGGTTACTAGGTATTTTAACTAAAACTGTTTTAAAATATTTCAACAAGTAACTGCAGTAGAGTGTAATTTAGTGCGGCTACGCATAATATCAGTAAAGATATTAAATACCTACCCAACTTTTTTGTTATTGTTTTTTTGAATATTGCTGATCGTTTAATTTTGCATTAAATATGATTACCTTGCTGCTGTCCATATATTAATTAGTAAATATGAAACGGCAGTTGGAACTTATTAGCGGATAAAAAAGATATTTCTTAATTCATACAATAGATTATCTGATTATACAGGTACATTATCTACACATTCATAACATATTAATACTAGGAAGATCTGCTTGGTCGTATTGTTTTCATTTGCATTATACTTTTTTTATTGTTCAAGCTTAACAAGATTTAAAGAAATAAATGAGTTGTAACAGGGTTTAAAAACTAACATTTTAATACATTATTATAATGCAAAACACAATAAACTGTGTCATGTGGACATATACAGCCTGTCCCACTTTTAATGCCCTCTACTTCATGTCTCTACAAAAAGTCAGTTTGAATAAAAACTGAATAACTTTTTTTGAAAGTCAAACTATTTCCATGTTATTCTTTATTTACAATTGGTCCGGTTTACGGATACTCTTAATCAAAATATTGTAAAATGCATATTGGAGTTCCAAATCACACTGAACAATATTTATTGACAAAAAAAATGTTGAAGATTTTTATTGTTCAAATAGTCTTAGAATGTCATGAAACGTCGAAATTCTAAGTTTGACCAAAAACAATTCTGTCTGTTGTCGGTCTGTCTGTAACTTTTTTGTGCGCACCTTTACTGTGGAACCGTTTAAGATATTGACTTGAAATTTGGTACACGTATGTATGTTAACGAGATCTGAAACCAGATTATATTTTGATCTTATTCCGTTGAAAGGTTGAGGGTAAATTGGGCAGACAAACAGACGGAAATTTTTCTATACTCAAACTTAATATCCCGACGTCTTGTGACATTCTAAGCCTAGTTAAACAAAAAAGATTCAATTTTTTTTTTACCTTTCCCCAATGTGGAAGTAATACCTCTTCTTTCCCTAATAAATACACACTCCAATGTTAACAATTGCCTTAGAGAAAATGATCATACCAACAACGGCCATTAATACTGATTCCGTTTGGTTGAAATCGGATAGCTAACAACTAAGACATGGAGGAGGCCTTTAAACTTTGAGATTTGCCAAAATGTTCCTTTAAAAAATATTGTGAAATATTTACTAATTAAAAAAACAGCAAATCATTTTAAAGGCCATGGCAGGTTAAGATAAGTGTCCGTGCCTTTGCAACCTCTTTGCGTGTGGTTCCTTCCAGGGATGTATCTTTGCGAAAGATACTACCACAAATAGTTTTGACTTTAAAAACTTCATAATATCTGGGAAAAATTTTTTTTTCGAAAATCCGAAAAAAAATTTTTTTTCTTAATCAAGTGAACCAAATTGTTTGTATTTCACATATATTGTAAATATACTCAAGACAATTTATTATTGATATTTTCATGAAGAAAACAAAAATTGATGATTTTGAATTTTTGGAAAAATGTATATATGTACTTACACGTTAGCGACCACCTCTATTTTTTTACTGATTATACACCATACAATAAGCTATAATATATATTTTTTACAAAACTCTAGTCAAATTGGCAAAGATAATGTTACGTGCTTACAACCCCCCCCCCCCCCTAGTAAACACTAGGGTGGCCCTCATGTTTCAACTTTCTAAAAGTTTAGCTCCCATCCCTCTATCTTGTTCCAATAAGAAAATGATCTGTGCAAAATTTTAGCTCAAACAGACAACTGTTAGGTGACCCTCATCGACTATGAAATTTTCAAATATTCGCCCGGAAAGTCATTTTTTCAGATAAACATTTTTTTTTTAGTTATTTTATTTGTAATCACTCGTAAGCACTAGTAATGGAAATTAATGCGAGTTTTCATTAATTTAATTAGCATTAGCAATTAGCAAATTTAACCTAAACGACTGCCAAGAATTAGTGTTGCACTGGGATGGAAATCTGCTCCCAGGACTCACAGGCGTTGAAAAGGTTGATAGAATGACAATAATAGTAACTTTTCAAGATACGGAGCAATTGTTCGGAGTCCCTGAAATCCAAACATCTTCAGGAGAAGAGCAAGCCATGGCTGTTTACCAGCAGTGGAGAAGTGGGGTATAACCAACAAAATTCAGACACTTTGCTGTGATACGACAGCAAGCAACAACAGGTCGAGTAAATGGTGCCTGTACAAATCTAGAGAAATTGTTGATGTTGTACCTCCCATGCCGTCATCACATTTTTAAGTTAGTTTTGAGGAGCTGTTTCGACTCACTGATGGGTGCAACTTCTGGTCCAGACATGGCGCTTTTCAAAAGATTTAGAGAAACCTGGACGAAACTCGACAAGAACGTTTACATAACTGGTAGTAATGAAGTGCCTAATGATATCCGCTCTACCATTCTTGGATTTCTTGAACAACGCCTTTCTACGCAGAGAATTGTTGGAGTTAACGATGATCTTTCTTGACGGTATTCCAAAGAACGAGATATCGTTCGTATGCCAGGAGCTGTAAGTCATGCTAGATGAATGTCAAAGGCAATTTATGCATTCAAGATATACATGTTTCAAGATCAATTTCAGTTATTTCACAGAGAGAAGAATTCTTTAAGAAAATTTGTTTTTTTCTTGCTCGAGTGTATGTTCGAGACTGGTTTCTGTCATCAGAAGCAATTAAAGCACTTTATCATGGTTTCCTATTCATGCGTCTACTGATAAATTATCAGGATATTGACTCAGAAATCAGTAAGGAAATTTCCAACCATCTCTGGTACTTAGTTCCCGAAACTGTGGCATTATCCTTATTTGATGACAATGTACCAACTGTGGTTAAAGCAAATATAGCCCAAGTTAGCAGCAGCAGACAAAGCAGACAAAGGTGAAGAAGAGGAAGAAGAAAAAATGAACTGAAGAGGTATATTCTGCATCAAAATGATTTTTCTTTCTTTACAAAGATCGGGTTTTCGTCTTTTGTAACTCCTGGTACAAAAACTCTCTTCACGAGATTTTCTATCTGCACCGATTTCCTCGACAAAAACCCTTCAACATGGAAGGATGATCCTGGTTATAAAAGTGGAATTGAAAAACTTGAGAAGACAGTTGTTGTGAATGACGTTGCAGAAAGAGGTGTCAAACTTATTCAGGACTACAATAACATTCTTACAAAAGATGCGATTGAGAAAAATTTGTTGCTGCAAACCGTAAAAAATACCCAACTCCTACTAAATCCTCTCTTAGGAAGAAATAATGTTCAATGTTCGTTAGTTCGCATTATGTTTTCATTCTAAAGAAATTATTATTGTAAATAAAAAGGCGTTTCTCTTATAGAAGTTTTGTGCGTTATTAAGAAAATCTACTTTTTCTGAAATCGATCGGGAATGTCTACATTTTCGGCGCGATTTTAGAGCGAAAAATGCACAATTCCAGTATTTTAGTCCGTTGCTAGGAAACTATCAGAAAACAGACCGGAAAAGATCCGTTGCCAAGCAACGATCAATAAAGCCGTACGGGAATGTTACTTCCCGGCCTAGGCCGGGAAGTAACATTCCCGTACGTTTTTTATATATATATTTTAATGTTAATATTTTTGATTTTTATACGTTTAAAATAGTATTGATTGTGATTTCAGAAAATTTTTTTTTTAAATGTTTATATTTTTGATTTTTATTCGTTTAAAATAGTATTTATTGTGATTTCAGAAAAAATAGTATGTGTACTTCGGTGTGAAAGCACATTCCCAGACTTCGATTCTTGTTGGCCTCGGCTAGCGCCTCGGCCAACAATTGCATCGTCGTCCGGGAATGTATCGCTTTCACACCTAGATACACAATATACTAATTTCTTAAATATTTCTTGTTATTTCAGGAATTTTTCGAATTAATTTTTGGGAAATTCTATTCAGAATCTGTTTAAACAATTGTTGGGGTTGCCTGGATGTGTCTACATAAATTTCTCTAAGAAGAAAAAAGAAAATGGTCGAGATGGGGAAGAGCATACCGCTTTTCAATGGAATTAATCGTAATGTTCCAACTTAAAGGCGTTTGAGGGTCGCCTAGCAGTTGTCCGATTGAGCTGAAATTTTGCACAGCCCGTTTTCTTGTTGATTGGAACAGGATTCAGTGGTGGGAGCGGCACAATTTTAACTTTTGGAAAATTGCCTATACCTAAGGGCCACCCTAGTAAACACCCTGTATCGTGGGTTCGGAAATTATAACACCAGGGTAACACTAAACAATAATGTATTTACGTACTACGTACTAATTACAAAAAATAAAGAAAGAGAGTAGAAATTGGTTAGAAACTCGATATATTAATAAATTTATAAATGAACAACAACCGCTTGGATTATACGTATTGAAAATTTTTTAGAGCAGCCTACGTATTTTTTTGAAATAACGAGATGTATTTTTCACAATACATACATTTTCTACAAAGCTCCATCGAAATGGTAATACATAAAAAAAATATGTGTTTAATAATAAGAATACGTAATGAAAAAACATGTTATGCTAATGATATATGATATTAGTCGTCTTCATCACTGTCCTCATTTATTGTAACACTGATATCTTCTACACAGTTTTATTGATGATTTCGGAATATCGTCGACCTTGCGTATGATAAATCCATCTTTAAGTAACAGAAAACTAATTTATTTTTTTAACTTACACATAAATTTATCATATGCAAGGTTTCTCGACGATATTCCGAAATTATCAGTAAAACTGTTCGCAGAAGATATCAGTGATACAATAAATGAGGACAGTGATGAAGACAACTAATATTATCATATATCATTAGCATACCATGTTTTTTTATTATGTATCCTTATTATTAAACACATAATTTTTGTATGTATTACCGTTTCGATGGAGCTTTGTAGAAAATATATGTATTGTGAAAAATACATCTCGTTATTTTAAAAAAATACGTAGGCTGCTCCAAAAAATTTTCAATATGTGTAATCCAAGCAGTTGTTGTTCATTTATATATTTATTAATATACCGAATTTCTAACCAATTTATACTCTTTTTCTTTATTTGTTGTAATTAGTGCGTACGTAAATACATTATTGTTTAGTGTTACCCGGATGTTATAATTTCCGAACCCACGATACAGGGTGTTTACGAAGGGGGGGTGACAGCACGTAACATTATCTTTGCCAATTTGACCACCTTACCCTTCGATAGAGTTTTGTAAAAAATATATGTTATAGCTTATTGTATGGTGTATAATTAGTAAAAAATAGAGGTGGTCGCTAACGGGTAAGTACGTATATAAATTTTTCGAAAAATTCAAAAGCATCTATTTTTGTTTTCTTCATGAAAAGATTTCATGAAATAATCAGTAATAAATTGTCTTGAGTATATTTAAAATATATGTGAAATACAAAAAGATTGGTTCACTTGATTAAGAAAAAAAAATGTTTTTTGGATTGTCAAAAAAAAAATTTCCCAGATATTATGAAGTTTTTGAGGTCAAAACTTTTTGTGGTAGTATCTTACGCAAAGATACATAACTGGAAGGAACCACATGCAAAAAGGTTACAAAGGCACGGACACTTATCTTAACCTGCCATGGCATTTACATTTGGTAGTTACGATATAAGTACTGACGGTTTTGAACTATGGACTATTCAGCACTTTGCGATGCTTCGATTGTAATATAAATTAAATGATTCTACTCTTTTGAACGGTAAAAAAACCGATGTAATACCTACTAGAAATTTATTAGTAACAAAATATAAACATAACACTTTTCGTAGAATTATTGAATTTGTTCAACATTCTGTATATATTCTGTTTGAATTTTATTGAAAATAAGTTATTTTTTTAAGTTTAATAGCTATATTTATAATTTCAATCACCCGATGATGCCACTTTAACTAGCAAAACTTTCGCCGCTATACTATGTGGTATTTCTGTATTTGTAGAATCTTATCAAAGGTTACAATAAACTTCATGTACATTTCCTTTTCTGAAAATGTTTCATAACTTTTATATTTACTGATCGATTTTTTTTTTTTAAAAAACAATAGGGTTCTTCCTCTACCTAATGCTATCTTATTGTCCAAATTTCAAGTATATAGAACTTTTTTGACTTAAGTTCGGACAGCCAGACGGGCAGACATTCGTTCACTAACACGAAATGAAAATTCCTTGTCCTGATATTTACGGTTTTAGAAATGTGCCGATCAAATGCAATATACTCTTCGTTTTTGCGAAGAACATAATAATCACGATTAAATCATATATCGCACCATGTGATAAATATGAAAAAATTATGCATATTTTTAAGTACAAGAATTTGGCTTATATTTCAATGAAAAAGATATCTTATCATGAGACATAAATAAAAATTATGAGGAATCTATGAGAATAAAATCATTTTACAGAAAATACCTACGTATATAAATAATAAGGAAAGAGTATATATTTTAAAAAATGTTACGTACTTCCTCTGAAAAATATTTGTTTTAGATTAATTAATGTTAATAATTACATATAAGTATTACAAAATTACGGGCGTCAGGGAAAATGAATTATGTATGGTAAACAATAAATAATTTTAATTAACAGACGATTAGTATTTGTATATTTTAGATTAAAAATGTAGTTTCCTGAGGGTCGCACATATATGCCTAATTTTCTAGTCATAGAATAGTGCAGTGCAATTGTAAAATTGATAAAATCAGGTATTGCTTTTTTGGTAATCAAAAAACTTAATTTTTTGTGCCACTCGATTCAGCTCGATGGGAATTGTATTTGTAAATACCTTTAAGACTTCCCAAATTGTTTAAACAATGTTGAAATGTTTGAATTTCGAGGAAGGGATTTTTTTACCTTTCGCAGCTTATGCAGCGAGCTGGCTCTAGGGGGGGGGGGGGGCGAAGCGGGCGGCAAAATTCTAGGGGCTGCAAATTCTTCAAATCCACAGTTACCAAAGAATATAAAAAGCTAGGAAACAATTGTTTCACTAATATAGTAATATAGTATATTGTGTATTTAGGTGTGAAAGCAATACATTCCCGGACGACGATGCAAATTGTTGGCTGAGGCGCTAGCCAAGGCCAACAAGTATCGAAGTCCGGGAATGTGCTTTCACACCGAAGTACACATACTATTTTTTCTGAAATCACAACCAATATAATTATAAATTAAGGAATTTGTATTAATGCATAACATATCTTCGTTACAATCTAACTGCTTACTAATAAATGCTATTTTAATGTGAGTTGGTTTGTCTGCGTGTATTTATTTACTGTCTAAAATATAAATAAAAAACCGTACGGGAATGTTACTTTCCCGGCCTAGGTCGGGAAAGTAACATTTCCGTACGGTTTTTTTGATCGTTGCTTGGCAACGGATCTTTTCCGGTCTGTATTGTAATAGTTTCTTAGCAACATACTAAAATACCGGAATTGTGCATTTTTCGATCTGAAATCGCGCCGAAAATGTAGACATTGCCGATCGATTTCAGAAAAATAATTTTATATAAATAATTTGTTATTGTTTTTTTTTTGTATATAAAGTAGGTTACACACATACATTCTGTTTCTTATATGTGATTTTATTTCTTGTCTAATTTGTGGTGTGGTATTTTTTAAAATTTCAGTACGGTTAATTTTTTCAATTAATTTATTTTACCCTTTTAAATACAGTAATTATATTGCTGAAAATCCAAACATTGCTGTAAACCTTATAACTAAAAAAACAAACCATCAAGAATATTCAGTAGGTGGCTCTTAAAATGTTATAAAAAATAATGGACTGAAAAGATAGGGGAAGAAATAAGACAGACGGTAGCGTGGTAAATAAAAGACGTGATATCCAACCCAGATTGAAATAAATTAAACTTAATTGCTGTTAACTGTTAATGCGGGAAAAAATAAACTCTTTAATTCGCTTTTAAAAAATTTTTGAACGCACCTGAGTACTTTTTTGGGGATTTTATAGTTTCTCTATCTGCATTGTCCGTATTTGGCAGACGTCAACTAGAAGTGTCATACTTCACATTTTGTGATCAAGTTTATTAATTTGCTAGTTTTAAATCATGAAAAATTTGATTTTAACGAAAAAATTAAAAACGAGGTAAAAAAGAGAATAAAGAGATCAAATCGGCAGACTGAAGCAGGCAGATTTCAGCTTCCTAATTTAGGAGAAACTAGCCCCTCTGCAAGCCCCTTCTTGTTTAGTAAAAAATCTGAATAAATTATACACAAAAGAAAAAACCCTCCTCCATCTTATTTTTCTACTTCCACTTTAGCCTGATCAAATGATGTTCAAAAGTGCCTGTCTCGTAACATGAGTAGTACCCGGTCAGGTCGAAAAACGCAAAAAACCTCGAAATTTTCGGAGTTTTTCCGGTTTTCCGCTCATATCTTGCAAACGACGCGTCGCGTCGTACGGAAAATATTATTGTATTCAATCTTCTACCAGACTTATGTTACGAGAGTGTTTTTTAATCTAATTTGATCAAGGCCTGTACAAATGGTATTAAAAAGTACCTGTCTCGTAACATGAGTCCTGTAGAAGGTTTCTCAACGGAATTATATGTTTTTTTGGGGTGCTGAACACGAATCTGAAGTTTGCTGCCTCGTAGCAGTACCGGCTCAGGGCGAAAAACGCAAAAAACCTCGAAATTTTCGGACTTTTTCCGGTTTTCTTATCATATCTTGCAAACGACGCGTCGTACGAAAAAAATTACTGTAGAGTAAAATAAAATGGACATTGCTATCAGGTATTTTCTATACATCGCATCTTCACACTACAACTTGCTATTTTTTTCTGCTCTTTTTTCCAGCTAACTATATTGACAACGACATTATAAATCGGTCTAATTTGGAAGTTAGGGAGGTCATTCGACGCAGAATTTAATGCTCTTCAACTTTGAATACAGTAATATTTTCCGTCGTTTGCAAGATATGAGCGGAAAACCGGAAAAACTCCCAAAATTTCGAGGTTTCTTCTTAATTCCGTTGAGAAACCTTCTACCGGACTCATGTTACCGAAAAACTACCATTTGATCAGGCTATTTGTACGATGTCAAGTAAGAATGGGAATAAATCACGTGTCTTTTTTTTACCCCACTTGGAGGGTAAAAATGAGACACTATTTATTTTTGTTTATCAATTAACGGTACTTTTTAGTAAAAAAATACATAGAATTATAATTTTTCGTCATTTTTACATATGATACCAATCTTTCATTAAATATGACTCGATGCTCAGCAACCTAAAAATTGAAAGATGTCATTTTGTCTCATTTTCACCCCGCCTGACCCTAATGTTATTTATATAAGAGAGGGGCGGCAAAATACCTGGAGCCAGCCCTGGCAGTGAGAACGGTAATAGATACGACAAAAACGCACCTTTTTTGTAGAATAAATCACGTGTCTTTTTTTTACCCCACTTGGAGGGTAAAAATGAGACACTATTTATTTTTGTTTATCAATTAACGGTACTTTTTAGTAAAAAAATACATAGAATTATAATTTTTCGTCATTTTTACATATGATACCAATCTTTCATTAAATATGACTCGATGCTCAGCAACCTAAAAATTGAAAGATGTCATTTTGTCTCATTTTCACCCCGCCTGACCCTAATGTTATTTATATAAGAGAGGGGCGGCAAAATACCTGGAGCCAGCCCTGGCAGTGAGAACGGTAATAGATACGACAAAAACGCACCTTTTTTGTAGAGCATCAAATTTTATACAAAAAAGTCCGCAAGAGCGGAAGAGACATTTTTATAAATTATAGTTTACGAGCAAACGTAAAAATGAAATGACCATTTTCGCACTACTCTAGTTTCTAAATCGCATGCATGATTCTTGAATCGATTTGTAGGTATGTGTTTGTTGCCGTTCCCCACGATGGCGTTCGACCATCTTTACATATTATTACGAGCGTTATTACTTCCACGTCCAGTGGAAGTATAGTAACGACAAAAAAAATTTTAAAAATTTTTATTGCCCAAATAGGCTTAAAATGTCATGAAACGTCGAGATTTTAAGTTTGAGCGAAAAAACAATTTCTGTCTGTCTGTCGGTCTGTCTGTAACTTTTTTTTTGTGCGCACGTTTACTCTGGAACCGTTTAATATATTGACTTGAAATTTGGTACACATATGTACTTTAACGAGATCTAGAACTAGATTATATTTTCATCTTGTTCCGTCGAAGGGTTGGGGGGTAAATTTGGGTAAATAGGTCAATCAAGCAGGTAAGAGTCCATAAAACTGGTATTTAGTATATACAAGAGAAGCTAAGGTCTTAAACACATTTTTGGTATTAGCCACCCCCATTACCACCCCCACCCCCTTATTAAAGGGGATGAAAAAAAAATGTGATTTAGTGTATGTACAGGAACCAGAAACCTCAAAATATTTTTTTACTTCATCCACCCCCCACTATCACCCCCCTATCACCACCCCCCACCCCACTACCGATGTGGGGTATCGATTTATGGGTTTTTGGGGTAGAGGATTTCAAATATTATATTATTAAAGTTCCATAAACAATTATTTTTATATACAAAGTTTTTTCGTTGTGAGTGACTTGGATAGAGAATCTGGATGTGGAAGTAGTGATTCCTTGGGCAGCGGTTTCTTTTTACCTAAAGATAAAAACTAAGGAAATTTCTATTACTTCCACATCCAGTGGAAGTATAGTAACGACAAAAAAAATTTTAAAAATTTTTATTGCCCAAATAGGCTTAAAATGTCATGAAACGTCGAGATTTTAAGTTTGAGGGAAAAAACAATTTCTGTCTGTCTGTCGGTCTGTCTGTCGATCTGTCTGTCGGTCTGTCTGTCGGTCTGTCTGTCGGTCTGTCTGTCTGTAACTTTTTTTTGTGCGCACGTTTACTCTGGAACCGTTTAAGATATTGACTTGAAATTTGGTACACATATGTACTTTAACGAGATCTAGAACTAGATTATATTTTCATCTTGTTCCGTCGAAGGGTTGGGGGGTAAATTTGGGTAAATAGGTCAATCAAGCAGGTAAGAGTCCATAAAACTGGTATTTAGTATATACAAGAGAAGCTAAGGTCTTAAACACATTTTTGGTATTAGCCACCCCCATTACCACCCCCACCCCCTTATTAAAGGTGATGAAAAAGAAATGTGATTTAGTGTATGTACAGGAACCAGAAACCTCAAAATATTTTTTTACTTCATCCACCCCCCACTATCACCCCCCTATCACCACCCCCCACCCCACTACCGATGTGGGGTATCGATTTATGGGTTTTTGGAGTAGAGGATTTCAAATATTATATTATTAAAGTTCCATAAACAATTATTTTCATATACAAAGTTTTTTCGTTGTGAGTGACTTGGATAGAGAATCTGGATGTGGAAGTAGTGATTCCTTGGGCAGCGGTTTCTTTTTACCTAAAGATAAAAACTAAGGAAATTTCTATTACTTCCACGTCCAGTGGAAGTATAGTAACGACCAAAAAATTTTTAAAAATTTTTATTGTCCAAATAAGCTTAAAATGTCATGGAACGTCGAGATTTTAAGTTTGAGCGAAAAAAATTTCTGTCTGTCTGTCTGTAACTTTTTTTGTGCGCACGTTTACTCTGGAACCGTTTAATATATTGACTTGAAATTTGGTACACATATGTACTTTAACGAGATCTAGAACTAGATTATATTTTCATCTTGTTCCGTCGAAGGGTTGGGGTGTAAATGGGGGTAAATTTGGGGTAGATGGGTAAATCAAGCAAGTAAGAGTCCACGAAATTGATATTTAGTATATACAAGAGAAGCTAAGGTCTCAAAAAAAAATGGCATTAGCCAACCCCATTACCACCCCCACCCCCTTATTAAAGGAGATGAAAAGAAATTGTGATTTAGTGTATGTACAGGAACCAGAAACCTCAAAATATTTTTTACTTCGTCCACCCCCCACTACCACCTCCCTATCACCACTACCGATGTGGGGTATCGTTTTATGGGTTTTTGGGGTAGAAGATTTCAAATATTATATTATTAAAATTCCATAAACAATTATGTTCACATACAAAGTTTTTTCGTTGTGAGTGACTTGGATAGAGAATCTGGTTGTGGAAGTAGTGATTCCTTGGGCAGCGGTTTTTTTTTCAATTTCACTAAATTGCGAAGAACTATTGTGAATTATTTGTTGTCTTCACCTTCGAGCATATAAGGGAAAATAAAGGAGCCTTCTCTATTTTACAACAATGCGTATGGTTTGTTCTCAACACATATGGGCGAGGGACGCGAGAGGCGTAGCAAACACTGTAGTAAATACCCACAAAACACAATAGAAAACGAAAGTAAACAATAAGCAAATGATACTAAACACCATATCAGAAAAGATCCCCTACGGGGATGAGATCATTATTTTGCACCAGCCAAGGAATTGGGGATTAATAATTTGCTTGTTTACAGTTGTAGCTCGAACAAACAAACAGCTGTTTGGCGACCTCTATTTTCCCCTATATTCTCGAAGGTCTTCACTCGCAGTCTTCATGCTTGCAACCATTGCTCTTCGTATTCACAACGTCTTTCCAGGGGTTTTGTGATTTACCAAAATTATTCTAATTGGTCTCCGCTTGCTGTATAGCACGTCTAGGGGCATCGCGCAAGCTGTCGCTGTTGCCTGTTAGGCGCCAGCCTCATTAATGCTTTTTCCCATCAGCTGTTTGGTGATATTGTTGTAGAACTCTCCAAAATCGTCCTAAGTTGAAGACATAATCAAAATTCGACTTAGGCAAAAATTTCATTTAAAGATATTTTTGGGAGTCTGCAGAGGCGCAGATCAGTCCATAAGGACCGTTTTGGGTTCTATAAGGCGTTAGAAATGACCAGGTGAAAATTCGAAGAAACACCGAATTTTCACTTAGGAAAAATGTTTTTGGTTCAGAATATGAGAGTAGAAGTATATAATGACAAAGATTTATGAATAATATACTTTTTCAAAGGTACCATAAATTGGACTTTGAAAAATAATATTTTTGGAAGGGCGTCAAAATTTGGCCCAGGAATCGATTTATCGAAAGTACGCCAAAGTTTCACTTGCAGACTAATTTTTCAAAACTGCGTTGAAATTTGGCTTGAAGATCGATTTTTCAAAAGTACGCCAAAATTTCACCCGCGGATTAACTTTTCAAAAGTACCTTGAAATTTGGCTTGAAAATCGATTTTTCAAAAGTACGCCAAAATTTCACCCGCGGATTAACTTTTCAAAAGTACCTTGAAATTTGGCTTGAAAATCGATTTTTCAAAAGTACGCCAAAATTTCACCCGCAGATTAGTTTTTCAAAAGTACCTTGAAATTTGGCTCGAAAATCGATTTTTCAAAAGTACGCTAAAATTGGTCTTAAAATGGATTTTTCAAAAGTACCACAAAGTCAGTTTAAAAAGTACCACGAAAATATAATTTAAATTATTTTTTATTTTTTATTCCTCAACCAAAGACATTGACCTTTGAGGTACGGTCATTGAAAGCCCGATTCTAAAGTATGAGCATAAAATTTTAACGGTGCACTGCATCCGGAAGGCAAAATAGAAGATTTTGTCAAAGCCGGCGTAGTGCCGATAAGCAAAAATTGATAAAAATCAATGCACATATACAAGGCCGGTTTCTCGCATAGAAAGAGTTTGGATTGACCCAGCGGCTCGCAATTTGGTCGAGCGCGTTGAGTGGTCCAGACAAAGCAATGGTAGAAAAGCCAATAACAGGGCTTTTCAAATGACAAAGTTATAGAGGAAAACGCCTTGTGCATAAAAATCCAAAAATTCAATTTTGCCAAAAAGTCGCTCGAAGGTGAGACGCTGCCAAATCGATAATTTAATCGACTGTGATAAGAGTTAGTAAGTCGTGGACTGATCGAACGCCACTCAACCTATGCAGTAATAAGTCCTCTGAATGTGTTTGAGTACGTGAATCTCCACGATACAAGAACTTTAAAGCTAAGTAGTCTCTAGCGAAACTAAATTCATTTAGTAAAACTTTTTTAAGTTAATTTCAGTCAGCCTTAATTATTCATTTACCCAGAGTCTGAAATGATTCTAAAAGCTCGCATTTTGATTCTGAGAAGGTATGTATGAATCTTTTCTACCTAATCGATCGTTAGCGTGAGCGCTCTCGCTTGTATGGTCTGAAAGTCACTACCTTGATTGGGGAAGGCACGATTCTTATCTTGAGAATTTTGTATAACCAATTCTGTTAAATAAACGGATTCTTTGAACTAATATTTCTTAATTGATCTTGAGGCCTGTTGACGGTCTATAATCCCTGGAACTTTCGTATAGAAAACCGGATGTGTCGAGTTAATTCGCATTAACGTTCGACCTTCTGGTTGCTTTACGGAGGGTTGATAGGGATTTTTTTATGCGTTTTTTGAGAAATATATTTCGTTATTAATGGACCAAAACGTGATTTTCGCGTACCAAAACTAATCCCTCCGCAGAGAAATTCTTCGGTTGGGATTTTTTTATGCAAAAATTCAGGAAATTAAGAGGTGCCTAAACCCCTAACGAGGGAATTCGGGTCCAGAGAGAGCGTAGTTTCCGATCTGTGGTAGTGCAGCCTTGGTCCATTACTCGGCTACCGAAGTGCATCTTATCTCGAACCCGCCTGGGAGGTAGAAGAACGGGGTAATACGCGACTGGCGCCCCCTGAGAAATAAATTGGTGTCGCGTCATTTTGACGCCCGGTAGTGCGTTCTTCTACATGGCGCCCAACGTGGGGCGGTGTTAGTCAGCAGGGCTTTCTGGAAAGGATATGGATGAATCAACGCCTTTCCAGTTTTACGACGAGCCGACATCTGTGATGGACAATGTCTCTAGAGGGTTAGAGAGGCCGTGCGCGGAGGATGTACTGGGTAGTTCGGGGGTAGGCCCGAGTACCACTGAAGGAGTCATACAGCCCTCCTCAGAACAAGTGTTCGCCCAAATGGCAGCAGGTCTTGCCAAAGCTCTAAGCGAAGCCACGCACGAGCATAAGTATCGGTCGAAGCATCCAAATGCGGAATTTCATGGCTTCGAACACGAAGACCCTGAAACCTTCATTAATCATATGGAGGAATTTTTCGTCCGAGTACGAATTACGCAGGATAACGACCGTCTATATAAAATATCAGAACAGCTCAAAGACGATGCCAGGAAATGGTTCGAACAATACCGAACCCTAATTACCACGTATCCTCTATTCCTCGAGCTGTTCAGAAGCCGTTACGATTCAGGTGAAGTACTCACCGAAGCAGTAGCTAATTTATATGGCAAGAAACAAGATGCCGAGGAAAATACGTCAGTATTTATTTCCAGGAAGGTATGCCTCTTCAAGAGAATCGATCCGTTTAAGCCGGAGGCGATGAAGGCGGCTACCATCTTCAATCAGTTGAGACCAGATATGAAAATGCTCCTAAAGAGTGCCGTCATACTAGATACAAATACACTAGTGACGATGACCGAACAAATGGCCAAAATCATGGATGAGAATAAAGAATTCGAGACTCTGCATAATGTCAGAAAAAGCAAGGACTAAGAAGCGTCCACCTCTACCGCTTCAGCTCAAGGGAATCAGCAATCGAGCAGTAACTGGAGAACGGAACCCTCCGCATTAGCGAAGCCGCCCTCCAGTTCCTTTGGTGCATCTAGGACACCATTCAATGGATCTCAAAGAAGAGATAATCCGCCAGCACCAAGGGTGCATTTTGCAAATAATATTTCCTCGCTGTCCAGAGGGGATATACCGAGAAGGGGTACTGGAGACGTAAGGAACTCCCGAGTCCCGTATCGCCCTTGCAGATATTGCCCAACGGAGCAGTGGCATTTTCATGCGGAATGCCCAAACAATCCCTATCGTAATATGAATACGGGAAACCAAGCGGGGGTCAGAGACGATGGCCCAGGCCGAACTGTACCAGCCCCGCCTACCAGGCCCCACCAGGCTCGAAGCGACCCTCGGGGAAGCTCCGAAGCAAGAAGTTTAAATTAAATAACTTCGATGACCTTCCTGACCTTAATTACCTGTTTAAGGATCAAGAAGTCAACCTATCTCCCCACCGATTCACTCCATTAGAATCTATCAATCAAACTAGCGACGCTTTCCCTCTGCCTCGCATTAAGATTATAATTAATAATCGAGCGGTTAACGCTTTATTGGATACAGGTTCGACAAGGAATATTATCCAACCGAAATTTTTGAACGATATTGATCAGCTTACAGCTCCCCAAACGTTTGTTATGGCTTGTGGCGATGGTTTAGTAGAATCCCTCGGGACTACGACCATGAACGTTAATGTACTAGATGTACCCTTTCAGACCACGTTTCAGGTCATTCAAAATTTAAACGAAGAGCTCATTCTGGGAGCCCCGTTTTTATATGCTCACAATGTCGTATTCGATTATCAACGTAAATGTGTCTACGTCGGCACTGAAGAGCGAATAACCGTCTTCTGGAATCAAGCGGCACATCAAGCAAAGAAGCAATGCCGGCTTCCCGAAGAACTGATCATCGGAAACGATAATTTAAAACCTCTATGCGAGGAATTCGCTGAATTGTTCACCGCGGTGCCTACCCAAGCAACCACTGTGACAACTAAACATAAAATAAAAGTTAAAGACGACCGCCCGTTTAATATCAAACCTTATCCTATGTCTCCTACTAAGAAGAAAGTTATGTACGATCAAATTGAAGAGATGCTGAAAGCCGGAGTTATAGAACCGAGTACCGCTCAGTACAGTTCGCCTCCCATTATAATAGAAAGGCCCGGCAAGAAGCCTCGCTTCTGCATTGATTATCGTCACTTAAATGAAGTAACGGAAGACGAAGCATCCGTCTTACCTAAAATATACGAGAGTATAAAGGATCTAGGAAACGCCAACATATTTACGGTGTTGGACCTCAAGAGCGGATACTGGCAAATCCCTCTTGAGGAGTCGTCAAAAAATTATTCTACGTTTACAACATTGGATGGAGCATCTTACCGATTTAACGTGATGCCTTTCGGATTGAAGACCGCTCCATGTACGTTCCAAAAATTTATGGCAAGAGACGTATTGACCGGCTACTTGCATCATTTCTGCAAAGTATATCTCGATGATATTATCATCTATAGTGAAAACATAAATCAGCATGTAAATCATCTGAGAGCCGTCTTTGAACGTCTGCGTTTACATAATTTAAAGGTGTCACCGGAAAAATGTGTGGTAGCCACGTCAAGCATAACCTATCTCGGGCATCAAATAAATGCCAACACCACTCAGCCGTTAGAAAAACACATATTACAGATACAAAATTATCCGGCCCCTACGACGAGGCGCCAGCTTCAGAGTTTCCTTGGCCTATGTAATTGGGTACGTGAATATATCCCTAATGTAGCAATAATTACTAAGCCCTTTACCCGACTACTCTCGAAAGACTGGCGCTTCAAGTGGAATCCGGAAGCCCAAGAAGCTTTTATTTTACTAAAAGAAGTATTGAATCAACCACTAGGACTACACCGGCCCGATTTTAACAAAATGTTCATTTTACAAACCGATGCATCCCTGATAGGATTATCGGCCGTCCTTTATCAGCTAGGGGATAACGACCAGAAGCACATCATCTCTTATGCAAGCAATACGCTGTCTCCAACAGAGAGAAATTATCACATAAACGAGTTAGAATGCCTGAGCGTCGTTAACTATATAAAGAAATATAAAATTTATTTGGCAGACCATCCTTTCATCGTTAGAACTGACAACAGAGCATTACTATGGCTGAATAAGCATAAAGATGAAAAAACCAAATTTACACGATGGTCGTTATTACTTCAAGAATATAGCTTCTCGATAGAGCATTGTCCTGGTAAAGAAAACATACTGGCAGACTATTTGAGCAGAAATCCTCAAGGCCCGAACGTCGAAGCAGACGACGAAGAGGAGAGAATGTATCCACCAAAATTCTCGTACAAGGAACGAATATCAGTGATTACCACATTGGAATTAAACGATCAGGTCAGAGAAGCGCAAACGCACTCCAGAGATATCCAAGACCAAATTGAACGATGGAATACTCTAGTGCGACAAGCAGATAAAACCGAGGCAGAGGTGAAATTCGTCAATACACGACAAGTGATAGGCGGCACACTTTGGACGAGAGGCGAAAATGTCAAAGAAAAATTATAAGTACCAAAACGTATGGTCATGAGAGTAATATCTCATTTTCACGACCGACCGGAAGTAGGTCACCCCGGCCGCGATGAAACTGTTAGAATCATCTCGGGCCGCTATTATTTTAATAATTTGTCGAGACTAGTTAACAAATATTTAAATGAGTGCATTATTTGTAATTCCGTAAAAAGCAGACAGTCACAACCGAAGGCTCCTCTCAGAAGCCATGCTCCATCGCATCCGTTCGAAGTTCTAAGCGTCGATGTAATAGGACCGCTTCAGCGAACCAAAGATGCAGATAACCGATATATATTAATGGTAGAGGATGTATTTAGTAAGTGGGTCGAAGCCAAGGCGTTCACCCAAGTCAGTGGAAAAACAATAGCACAATTTATCGAAGAGGAACTAGTGGCGAGATATGGCGTTCCGAGGGTCATCATTTCCGACCAGGGAGGCCTCTTCAATTCCGGCTTTTACGATACGTTCTGTACACGTAACAATATTGAAAGATTCTTCACAGCAGCTTACCACCAACAGGCCAATCCAATAGAAAGGAGGGTGCAAGAAGCTAAGAAGATCTTAAAAACCTTATTATATGGTTCACCCAACGACGAGTGGGATCGACATGTTAGTCAGATGGCATATATCTTGAGAACAAGAAAAAACGCCGCTACGGGGCATACGCCCAGTTTCGTAGTACTCGGCTATGAATTCCCGCAGATTGGTGATTGGAATATGTTCGCTTATAGACAAGAACGTCGTAATCAAGCGGACGTTCCCCGCCTTGAAAGAGTCAAGGAGATTCGTAGAAATCAAACAAATTACCAATGGCGTTACGCGCCCAAAGTGGCGGTAACGCCGGTCGTATATAAAGTGGGAGATATGGTAATGACTAAAAGGATCAGGAAGGATCATACCTTCACACCGTCGTGGAGTGGGCCACACAAGGTTTTAAAGAGATTGTCCGATGAAGTTTACCTCATTCACAAGGGGGTAACTTCGACGAGATTACATGTCGATGCCATCAGGCCGGCACCTAAGGGAGATCCCGATGTTGAATTGGAATTGTCTGAAGAATCAGAAGATAGTCCGGATGAAACTCATCTTAGTGACGACGCTTCCTCATCAGACAATGAGATCGCGCCCAGGTCAGAGCGACGTAGCGATACCACACTAGTTCAAATCAATGTTCCCGCAGGTGCTCAAGATGAGCCGGATGTAACAAGTCGAGACCCCGATGATGCTCGAGATGAGCCAGACATAGAAGAGTCGCCTCTAGATATTTCCGAGGTCGACCACGGCTAATAGCCGTTTTTGCTTTTTTTAATATTTTTTCTCAAAATTCTAAGTGGCGATTTTGACCTATATGCGGTCGAATCGAAAATTTAAAGTCTACTCCATGAGCAGACATGGAAAGACGGCGAACCCGACGCAAGAGCGCGATCCGGTAAGCCTAGCTTCTCAAGAGCGAGAGCCGCCAAGTTCGAGTAATGGACGTAGGCATAAGTACGAATCAGTACGAGTTTCGGAAGCTGTTTTTCTTATGCAAGAAGACAACTTCTATTTTAATCATTTTAAGTCAACAAAATTAACGTATACCCCAAATGGAAACTACGAGTTTCAGAAGCCGTTCTTCGCTCAAGAAGACGCTTCAATTTTTTTTTTATACTTTTTTCACAAGTCGTGATGACCGCACGAGTTACGTAAGCCGATTTAATCTACCTTACGAAGTAGAAACTACGAGACGAGTTTCAGAAGCCGTTCTTCGCTCAAGAAGACGCTTCAATTTTTTTTTTTTATATACTTTTTTCACAAAGTAGTGATGACCGCACGAGTATCGTAAGCCGATTCAATCTACCTTACGAAGAACCAATTTCTAACCATTATAAGTTAACAAAATTCATGTTAGAAAAATAGTTCATTAAAAAACAACACATTTGTGTTTGTTAGTCGACGCGTCCCAGTCGACGACTTGCTAAAAAGTCAATCTAGTTGCAGAACTGCATTTTCCATGTGCAGAAATGGAAAGATGACTCAGCCTGTCGCAAGGGCGCGGCATGGTGAAGTCTGGAACTCAAAGGCGAGGACCGTCCAAGCTGCGGCATGGAGATATAGACAGCCTCTTCTAGAAAGGGCCGAAGTTAAGCAAGAGCGAGACCAGGGCGAAAAAGCGAGTGCAACGAATTAGTGAGAGTGGACGCTAATCAAAATTGTGCTACGCTTCGCTTCGCACCTCGACGCGGGTGTAATTAAGTTGATAAAAATGTTGTATCAACTTGGCGTATTGTTTAAAAGATGTATTTATTTTTAAGTTAGATAGGCGAATCAGCCGTCTGCCCCAATTAAGGCCGTTATTTTTAAACATCTGTACCATAGGTCAGACCGTCAAATGAAGGCATACAGACATACAAGTGAATATGGAAATTAAAGGCAATCGATGAGTAGAAAAGATTCAACCAAAGGAGGGGAGTGTTGTAGAACTCTCCAAAATCGTCCTAAGTTGAAGACATAATCAAAATTCGACTTAGGCAAAAATTTCATTTAAAGACATTTTTGGGAGTCTGCAGAGGCGCAGATCAGTCCATAAGGACCGTTTTGGGTTCTATAAGGCGTTGGAAATGACCAGGTGAAAATTCGAAGAAACACCGAATTTTCACTTAGGAAAAATGTTTTTGGTTCAGAATATGAGAGTAGAAGTATATAATGACCAAGATTTATGAATAATATACTTTTTCAAAGGTACCATAAATTGGACTTTGAAAAATAATATTTTTGGAAGGGCGTCAAAATTTGGCCCAGGAATCGATTTATCGAAAGTACGCCAAAGTTTCACTTGCAGACTAATTTTTCAAAACTGCGTTGAAATTTGGCTTGAAGATCGATTTTTCAAAAGTACGCCAAAATTTCACCCGCGGATTAACTTTTCAAAAGTACCTTGAAATTTGGCTTGAAAATCGATTTTTCAAAAGTACGCCAAAATTTCATCCGCAGATTAGTTTTTCAAAAGTACCTTGAAATTTGGCTCGAAAATCGATTTTTCAAAAGTACGCTAAAATTGGTCTTAAAATGGATTTTTCAAAAGTACCACAAAGTCAGTTTAAAAAGTACCACGAAAATATAATTTAAATTATTTTTTATTTTTTATTCCTCAACCAAAGACATTGACCTTTGAGGTACGGTCATTGAAAGCCCAATTCTAAAGTATGAGCATAAAATTTTAACGATGCACTGCATCCGAAAGGCAAAATAGAAGATTTTGTCAAAGCCGGCGTAGTGCCGATAAGCAAAAATTGATAAAAATCAATGCACATGTACAAGGCCGGTTTCTCGCATAGAAAGAGTTTGGATTGACCCAGCGGCTCGCAATTTGGTCGAGCGCGTTGAGTGGTCCAGACAAAGCAATGGTAGAAAAGCCAATAACAGGGCTTTTCAAATGACAAAGTTATAGAGGAAAACGCCTTGTGCATAAAAATCCAAAAATTCAATTTTACCTAAAAGTCGCTCGAAGGTGAGACGCTGCCAAATCGATAATATTAATCGACTGTGATAAGGGTTAGTAAGTCGTGGACTGATCGAACGCCACTCAACTTATGCAGTAATAAGTCCTCTGAATGTGTTTGAGTACGTGAATCTCCACGATACAAGAACTTTAAAGCTAAGTAGTCTTTAGCGAAACTAAATTCATTTAGTAAAACTTTTTTAAGTTAATTTCAGTCAGCCTTAATTATTCATTTACCCAGAGTCTGAAATGATTCTAAAAGCTCGCATTTTGATTCTGAGAAGGTATGTATGAATCTTTTCTACCTAATCGATCGTTAGCGTGAGCGCTCTCGCTTGTATGGTCTGAAAGTCACTACCTTGATTGGGAAAGGCACGATTCTTATCTTGAGAATTTTGTATAACCAATTCTGTTAAATAAACGGATTCTTTGAACTAATATTTCTTAATTGATCTTGAGGCCTGTTGACGGTCTATAATCCCTGGAACTTTCGTATAGAAAACCGGATGTGTCGAGTTAATTCGCATTAACGTTCGACCTTCTGGTTGCTTTACGGAGGTTTGATAGGGATTTTTTTATGCGTTTTTTGAGAAATATATTTCGTTATTAATGGACCAAAACGTGATTTTCGCGTACCAAAACTAATCCCTCCGCAGAGAAATTCTTCGGTTGGGATTTTTTTATGCAAAAATTCAGGAAATTAAGAGGTGCCTAAACCCCAAACGAGGGAATTCGGGTCCAGAGAGAGCGTAGTTTCCGATCTGTGGTAGTGCAGCCTTGGTCCATTACTCGGCTACCGAAGTGCATCTTATCTCGAACCCGCCTGGGAGGTAGAAGAAGTATCAACCGTTCTACATTGTCCTCTCTCTAGTTAATGTGACCAAAAAATGAAACCATTCGGAAGAATACGATGCTGGAGAGAGAAAGAGACGTATTTTTTTAAGAATCCAAGCAGTAGTGCGATGGGGCTACCCGGAGAATTCGTAGCAAACGTTTCCAAACGTTTCCAGACCAACATCCGTAACCGTAACTAATAAAATATGCTAGATACATACTCTTTGTTCGAAAAAAAAACGAAGAACTTTTATTTAAAACTTTTTTGTGTTATACATAATTGTGCTATAAGCGTTTTCAAAAAAAAAATTTATATGGTATTAAAACAGCTATAAATTTATAAACAAATATGAATGAAAACCAGCAATTCCTTGTCGCTTATTTATACAACCGAGGCACCAGCTCTACCTGCGTTTTTAAAATTAATATCTTGCGCCTACAACTTTGTGGAAGATGTGGGCATGTATCAGTGGCGGCTTGTTCCATGAGGCAAGTTAGGTAGTATCTCACCAGTGAATTTGCGGTAAATCTGTACCTAATTCGTAATTTTTTTAAACTGTATTATTTTTTCAACAATTTGTATAACTTTGAATTGGAATTAATAAATTTTCGTTAGGTATTCCCTTTTAAAACAGCGCTCCGCAGTCAAAATCCGCAAAATCAAACTATTCCAATATTTCCAACTGCATGTAAGTAGGCTCCAGTGGCGGCTCGTCAGAGGAAGCAGGGGAGGCTGAGCCTCCTTTAGTAGCATGAGCCTCCTCTAGCAGCATATCCAGGAAATGTACAAACTGTAATCACGGGCCGCCACTGATAGGCTCTCTGCAATGCCCACTTGAATTAATAGTAAGCTGAAAACGCAGGAACTGAGGCATGCCTCATACTCGCATTTAATCTCTAAGGAGCAACAAAGATAGACATACGTCAGTAATGCAGTATGTAATGTATACCATAACATGATATTCCGCTAGAGGGTACGCCTGTACCCTGTGCTTTTTCGCACGCGTATTCATTATAACATAACCACTTTCTTCAAAGTCAAGCTTGTTTACTGTTTCATCTAAAAGTGGTGTTTTTTGTGTTTAATATCGATTAGTGGCAGCGACTAAGTGACAAGTGTTTAAGAGGGCATAATTATTGGAAATGGAAAATGGAATGGAAATCGCGGTCGACGTAAACGTAAATATAACAAATATGATACCTGATATTGTCGAATTTTTAATAAATAATAGTATATTGTGTATTTAGGTGTGAAAGCAATACATTCCCGGACGACGATGAAAATTATTGGCCGAGGCGCTAGCCGAGGCCAACAACCATCGAATTCTGGGAATGTGCTTTCACACTGAGGTACACATACTATTTTTTCTGAAATTACAATCAATATTATTATAAATTGAGGAATTTGTATTAATGCATAACATTCTTCATTACAATATAACTGCTGACTAATAAATGCCTAGGCCGGGAAAGTAAAATTCCCGTACGGTTTTGTTGATCGTTGTTTGGCAACGGATCTTTTCCGGTCTGTTTTCTGATAAATAGGGAAAATTAGAGAGAAGAAACTTGTCAAAGATGTTCATTTAGGTCCACTGTTAAACATACTGAAAGTCTCCAACTCTATTTCTTGCGCTTGCGCCGCCATCTTGAAAAAATGGTGCCCCGATAAAGTTTTTTGCTTATATCTCGCTAATCATTGGAGATATCGAAATTATGATTCCTATAAAAAATAACACATATAAAATTCTCTACAAGACATGTAATATACACAGGGCTGGCTCCAGGTATTTTGCCGCCCCGGGCACAGTTTCATTTTGCCGCCCCTCTCTTATATAAATAACATTAGGGTCAGGCGGGGTAAAAATGAGACAAAATGACATCTTTCAATTTTTAGGTTGCTGAGCATCGAGCCATATTTAATGAAAGATTGGTATCATATGTAAAAATGACAAAAAATTATATTTCTATGTATTTTTTTAATAAAAAGTACCGTTAATTAATAAACAAAAATAAACAGTGTCTCATTTTTACCCTCCAAGTGGGGTAAGAAAAAGACACGTGATTTATTCCCATTCTTAATTGACATCGTACAAATAGCCTGATCAAATGGTAGTTTTTCGGTAACATGAGTCCGGTAGAAGGTTTCTCAACGGAATTAAGAAAAAACCTCGAAATTTTGGGAGTTTTTCCGGTTTTCCGCTCATATCTTGCAAACGACGGAAAATATTACTGTATTCAAAGTTGAAGAGCATTAAATTCTGCGTCGAATGACCTCCCTAACTTCCAAATTAGACCGATTTATAATGTCGTTGTCAATATAGTTAGCTGGAAAAAAGAGCAGAAAAAAATAGCAAGTTGTAGTGTGAAGATGCGGTGTATAGAAAATACCTGATAGCAATGTCCATTTTATTTTACTCTACAGTAATTTTTTTCGTACGACGCGTCGTTTGCAAGATATGAGCAGAAAACCGGAAAAAGTCCGAAAATTTCGAGGTTTTTTGCGTTTTTCACCCTGAGCCGGTACCGCTACGAGGCAGATTCGTGTTCAGCACCCCAAAAAAACATATAATTCCGTTGAGAAACCTTCTACAGGACTCATGTTACGAGACAGGTACTTTTTAATACCATTTGTACAGGCCTTGATCAAATTAGATTAAAAAACACTCTCGTAACATAAGTCTGGTAGAAGATTGAATACAATAATATTTTCCGTACGACGCGACGCGTCGTTTGCAAGATATGAGCGGAAAACCGGAAAAACTCCGAAAATTTCGAGGTTTTTTGCGTTTTTCGACCTGACCGGGTACTGCTACTAGGCAGCAAACTTCATATTCGTGTTCAGCACCCCAAAAAACATATAATTCTGTTGAGAAACCTTCTACCGGAGTCATGTTACGAGACAGGCACTTTTGAACATCATTTGATCAGGCTAAAATGGAAGTGGAAAAATAAGATGGAGGAGGGTTTTTTCTTTTGGGTATAATTTATTCAGATTTTTTACTAAACAAGAAGGGGCTTGCAGAGGGGCTAGTTTCTCCTAAATTAAGAAGCTGAAATCTGCCTGCTTCAGTCTGCCCATTTGATCTCTTTATTCTCTTTTTTACCTCGTTTTTAATTTTTTCGTTAAAATCAAATTTTTCATGATTTAAAACTAGCAAATTAATAAACTTGATCACAAAATGTGAAGTATGACACTTCTAGTTGACGTCTGCCAAATACGGACAATGCAAATAGAGAAACTATAAAATCCCCTAAAAAGTATTAAGGTACGTTCAAAAATTTTTTAAAAGCGAATTAAAGAGTTTATTTTTTCCCGCATTAACAGTAGGCATAGGACCTGAATGGATAACATAAAACAGTTCTGAATGTACAAAACAAACTTGAATAAAAAATTAAGTTTAATTTATTTCAATCTGGGTTGGATATCACGTCTTTTATTTACCACGCTACCGTCTGTCTTATTTCTTCCCCTATCTTTTCAGTCCATTATTTTTTATAACATTTTAAGAGCCACCTACTGAATATTCTTGATGGTTTGTTTTTTTAGTTATAAGGTTTACAGCAATGTTTGGATTTTCAGCAATATAATTACTGTATTTAAAAGGGTAAAATAAAATAATTGAAAAAATTAATTATTGAAATTTAAAAAAAATACCACACCACAAATTAGACAAGAAATAAAATCATATATAAGAAACAGAATGTATGTGTGTAACCTACTTTATATACAAAAAAAAACAATAACAAATTATTTATATAAAATTATTATTACTATATTAGTGAAACAATTGTTTCCTAGCTTTTCATATTTTTTAGTAACTGTGGTTTTGAAGAATTTGCCGCCCCTAGAATTTTGCCGCCCCGGGCAGCCGCCCGCTTCGCCCCTCCCTAGAGCCAGACCTGAATATACATTTTTTTCTTAGCTATTATTATAATCTTCGGAAAGAGAAAAATTACATTTGATCGACACATTTCTGTAACCGTTAATATCACTCGTAGAGAAAATAAAATTCATGTTATTATGTTAGTTCTAGAATTCCAAATAACTTTAAAATGTCGGTCCTATGTCCATCTGTTTGTCAGTCTGTCCGCCTAACTCTCTGTACAGCAGCACGTTTTTGTGAGAGTAGGATAACTTAAAGAAGAAAAGTCCGATTTAATTGAAATATAAATGGTAAGTCAGTATCAGCTAGAGGAAGAACCATATTTATTTTGAAAAAATCGATCAGTAAATATAAAGGTGATGAAACATTTTACGAAAAAAATGCGCGTGAAAAATATTGTAACTTGTACCACCTTTAATCAGATTCTACATTCTACAAACACAAAGATACTGCATAATAATACTGACCAACGTTTCATCAACAATCAAGATGGTATTGTCCGGGATAATTAAAATTGTAAGTATGGCACTTAAATCTGCAATCTTATCAAAGATTACAACACTTCACGTGTATTATTTTCATAAAATGTTTCATTGTCAACGCTGGGGTTCTTTCTATAGCTAACACTAATTTATTGTACAAATTTCATTAAAACCGGGCTTTTTCTCTTTTAAGTTATTTAGCCTAAAAGAAACATGACGGATGGAGAGGCAGACGGGCAGACGAACGGACGGACACAAAGATGGACTTTTTGAAAGTTGTTGTGAATTCTATGACAACACAATGATATGATGTATTTTTTCGCTATGAGCGATATTCACAGTTTTTTAAATATGTCGATGAAATGAAACATACTCTTTTCTTTCGTTTTTCGCCCAAGATGGCGGCTTGAGCGTAACAGTTCGAGCTGGGGACTTTTAGTATGTTTAACGGTAAACCTTGATGAGCATTTTTGCCAAATTTCAAAACTATGTCAGTTTTTTCTGTCAACAGTTGAAATTTGTTCTAATTTGACTGGAGTATAATAAACCTAACTAGTACCTATTATCTGAATATCTAGAGCCCTGCTTCGTCAACGTGTTTTGTCACGAGCCGCCACTGGTATGTATGTATGTATGTATGTATGTATGTATGTATGTATGTATGTATGCATGTTTGCGATGTTCCACTATATGTAAAAACTGCCTCAGACACATTTACAGCTACACAGAGGTCGCAGACTGGCAGACTCAGATGAGGATTAGTTGTATTTTTAAGTAAAATACACAGAATTTAAGTGGAACCGTTCTACTGCATTTTAAAAATGCGCGTCAAAAGCTCTATCTGATGGTGTGGGAATGAGCTCATCTTGAGACAGAATACACCTATCGATACAAACATATTTGTATAGGACATTTTTAAATAATGTTCTTTTAAAATTATTTGCAAAGGACAGCAGAAGTATAGGACACTGTTTCACTTAGAAGTTTGAAAAATGGCAAAAACATCCCTTCTGCGTAAGAGTAGGGCTAAGGCTGGAGCTTATGGGTGGGAACTCTCTAATAGTTATTATATCTTACTTCGTAAATGTTACTAGAGCTTTAAAATATAGTTAAATGTTTGAAATTTAAATTATATAATCAAGAAGAGAACTCGCAACTCATTTGCGATTAAGAGGCTAACTAACTTTTAAAAACCGCAAAGAAAAGGTACACCCAGTTAATAGGAGAAAGGCATGCTCTACTTCAGTTCTACGCATTTTAAGCGAAGGAAAAACCGTTTTCGAGAAAATCCAGCTCAAATGATAAATTTTAGTTGTGAACTGACACACCCCCTACTTTAGCAGTCTCTAACTCAAAATATATTAAATCTATTGAACATTCATATACAGTGTGTTCCTAGGATGAGATACCGCACTCTTGTAAACTTTATTGTTTTTGCCGAGAAAAAATCGTTCTATATAAAAGTTTTGCTTGTCTTAGGAAGTCATAAACAGTTGTCAAATTTAAGATAAATTGTACAGGATATTCTAAAAATTAGAATGAAATCGACGCAAACTACCTTTTTTTATATTTTTATTGAAAATTTTATTTAACAAATTTTTTTCAATTATGAAGAAAAGCTTAAATACGGATAATGGATACTGCATAACCACTTTCAAAGCAAAAAAAAAATAGGGCAACTAATTTTTTCTATTGTAAATCTGTTTGTATTTGCACACTTGCAATGAATTTTGACAAATAACTGACAACGTCACAAAAATTAAAGTTAGATGTACACAACTAGATTTTAGCAAAAAATACATTATAAGGCTGGTCCCATTTTTTTGCGTACGACAGTACACATTTTTCTAATATTTTTCTAAATTCCTCGTGGACAGATGAGATCACATCTTCATTTATGATTGTTTAACCATCGTCTAACTAGAATTGTAGAATATGCTGGGCATCCATCTTGCTGAAAAATGATTTATTTTCTAAATTCTAAATTTTCATTGTCCATCAGTTCGCCCAAAACAATTCTTGAAAATTTCTAAATAAGTACTTTAATTTAAATTTCCATCCATAAAATAAGGACCGATTATTCTGTGGTGCATTATGACGCACCAAACATTTACTTTTTTAAACTTTTGACTATTAGTGGTAATTCGGAAATTAGAATTTTATTGAGCCCAGTACTTATAATTTTGAGAAGAGATTACCCGATTAGTCGTGAAAGTAGATTCGCATCTGCTAAAATTTTCTCACCGTTTCCTTTTTTTTTTTTATACAAAAGTCTAAACGACGAACATGGATTCGAGTGGGATAGGTCGAAGTGAATGGTTGTCCGTCTGAAACTCTCCCACTTAAAAACGTTAGAAACCCAGTAAAACTGCGTTAAATTTTACAAAGATTAGGTGAATTGTAGCTTAAGGAATTCGGAGCAAATTGATGTGTCATAACAAAAGAACAAAGTTGAAATATAATTAATATTTTGAAAATAACTAATACAGAGTTATTTAGTGGCAATCAGTGTGGTGAATAAAGAAGCGAGCTTAAAGAAACGAATATATATAAACATGACCCAGACCCAGGCATATAAGAGATAAGTACCCCATAAAACCATTGAAGTGTTTAGGTCCAAACCCTTGAAAAATCGACATTGTCGACAAATTTATGAGAGCAGTAAATTATTGAAATATTGGCATAATATCACCGTGTAAACCTCCAACTAAATTGTTTTTAATCATTATAAAAATATTCAAATGAATTTCATTTAAATTATATCCGAAATAATCAATATCGTATCGTAAAGTATAGTCACATGTATTTCTTTCTCTCAAATCATAATTATTAAAAATACTCAAACGAATTTAATATAAATTAAACTTGTAATAATCAAATGCATTACTCTTACAGCTGTATGTATAGTCGTTCGCCAGCGACTCGCTGAAGTTTATCTCGGGGTTCGCTAGCGAAAGAACAGAGCATAATTTGCATTGCATAGTCGTTTTCCCTTCGCTCTCCATTGGGGCGCAGCGTCGATGGCTTAATCGTGCGCAAATCGTTTGTTTACATCAAACACACGTTCTTTAGCGGCACATGAGCACGTGTTTGTTAGGGACTAGCTGTTAAATAAATAGGAATAAGGTACTTAATTATAATTACGTTTATAATAATCTAGTAAGTATATACTTATTTGAATTATCATATACAGGAGACACTACTGAAATGAGATTTGCTTCATTATTTGTGTTTTCTAAAAAAAAAAAATAATTATATTATTTTTCAATTTGGTGACCTATTATTATAAAGTCTTAAAGTTAAATATAAAATGGCATTACTAGTTGCACACCTTATACAGTGTAACACACTTAAGATGAAGACACTCTTATAACATTTTTATTTTATTTTTCTGATTTGAACCAATTTTTACTGAAGTATAGAACGAATTAATATCTACTTTATTGACAAAAAAAAAAACATTCATCTCCTACAAATTCAAAGCCACCTGCGGTACCAAAATAAGCCGAAAAAATCAGTAGGCATTTTTCAATTTTTTTATTTTAATTAAATTTTGGACTTAAAATTTTTGGACAATTCCGAACAATTTTCATTAATAAAATTTTCCGGTAAAAAAATGCCTAATATTATTTAATTTGATTCTCTTCCTGGAAAGTACACAGAAAATATCTGGGAGATGCTATTGACCATCTCCAGCGTGTCTCCACCACTTTACCAAAACTTGTTTTAAAGCGCATGCGTGATGTTATCGGCGACCGACTATGCATTCCAATTCTCATCTGGCGAACGACGAATCATCAGCGAGTCGCTGGCGAACGACTATGCATACGGCTGTAATAATCTGAGAGGAAAAGTTCAAATGAGAAAGTTATAGGTATTAAAAAACCTATAAAGCGAGCCCACAAATGTTAGGATAGCTTTATTAGGTCAGGAGTAAATAAAAAAAAAACGAATATTTTGATTTTTTTTTATTTTAGCAAAAATTTTGAAATTTTACTAAAGTACGTGTTATATAAGATATCTGCATTATTTTCCAATAGATTCAACTTTTTGGAAAAAAAGGATCTTCGAAAAATGGCTATAAGTACTTCACTTTCTGTCAGATTTTGCTACGAGAAAAAAAATGTTATTCTATATCCATCTGTTTTTTTTTTGCGTGTCCACTATTGTCAATAGGGGTCCCAAAATGTATGTTGCCCCAGGGCCTCATGTAACCTAGTTACGCCTCTGGTGTAAACTGTGAAATCCGACGTCCGGGGTACGTTTTTCAAGTAATAGTGCAAATGTTATCATTATATTTGTGGCTAATATTAACTAGGCATTTTGGAGTTCAGCTTTCTCATTTAAAAACCGCTGCCCAAGGAATCACTACTTCCACATTCAGATTTTTATTCAAGTCACTCACAACGAAAAAATTTTGTATGTGGAAATAATAGTTTATGGAACTTTAATAATATAATATTTGAAATCCTCTACCCCCAAAAACCTATAAAACGATACCCCACACCGGTAGCGGGATGGGGGTGGTGATAGGGGATGGTAGTGGGGGTGGATGTAGAAAAAAACCATTTTGAGGTTTCTGGTTCTTGTACACACACTAAATCACAATTTTTTTCATCCCCTTTAATAATGGAGTGGGGGTGGTAATGGGGGTGGCTAATGCCAAATTTTTTTTTGAGACCATAGCTTTTCTTGTATATACTAAATACCAATTTCATGGACTCTCACCTGCTTGATTTATCTATTTTCCCCAAATTTACCCCAATTTACCCCCCAACCCTTCGACGGAACAAGATGAAAATATAATCTAGTTCTAGATCCCGTTAAAGTACATACGTGTACCAAATTTCAAGTCAATATCTCAAACGGTTCCAGAGTAAACGTGCGCACAAAAAAAGTTACAGACCGATAGACAGACAGACAGACCGACAGACAGAAATTTTTTTTCGCTCAAACTTAAAATCTCGACGTTTCGTGACATTCTAAGCCTATTTGAACAATAAAAATTTTTAAAAAATTTTTTGTCGTAACTATACTTCCACTGGATGTGGAAGTAAAATGCATTAAAAAATCATATTCATTGGAAAACACGTCTGAAGAAATTCTTGTGTTTTAGTAAAAATATAATGGATATATCTATTAGCGAATATTTTTAATTTTTTTTTTATCATTTAACAATAAGCTAAAAGTTAACGTTATAGTTATTTATGTACCAAGGGTCGTAAGTGCACTTTTTTTGGTCGATTGCAATCCGAGGCCCGTAGGACCGAGGTTTGCAAGTATTCGAGACCAAAAAATCGCACTGTACCACCCGCGGTGCATGTTATACTTTTCGTCATTAAACTTGAGAAAAACTAGTGGAAAACTTTAATTATTTGAGTAAGATTTCGTATTTGCTAAGCAAATAGGAAAGGTAGTAGTGCTTGGAATATCCATGGCAACCGTCAATAAATAGTTATTTGCGTACCAAGGATCTTAAGTGCACTTTTTTTCTGTCGAGAATACAGTTTGCAAGCCGAGGCCTGTAGGGCCGAGTTAACCAAGTTTCATAAAGTTGTCCCAAATCATTTCCGAGATAATTAGTAAAAACACCTATTTTTGGGCGGGCCGTAGCTCCCTTAGGAAGCATTTCCGGACACATGTTTATAGGAACTTTTCTTACTATTTTTGCATGGAGAATTAGCACCTAAACGGGAAGGCGGGAGTTTCGGGACACCCTGTATTGAAAAACATATCCTTTTTTGTGACTTCTTGCTTGCGAACTCCGCTATAATATAATCATTTAAATAAGTCTGTAAAATATTGCTATAGAACAGAGGTAATAAACGCGACAATTATATCAAAATAAAATATTCAAATAACAAATAAATAATTTCCTTATACATTTTATTTTCCAACAGATCAATGGTAAACGATAAACGTCAGCGTCAGCTGTCGGGAGATAAAATTAGTTAGTTTTGAACTACTGGAGCGCCCCCTCGCGCGTTGAACCCCTAGACAATTGCCTAGTTTGTCTATTGGATAATCCGGCCCTAGTTCATGCTATATTGTAACTAAACTTTATATATTTTTTTATTTTAAATTTCAAAACTCGCGGTGCCTTACGGCACCTTTAGTTACGTGGCGCTGACGTGCGCCTCACGACTTGCCTTTATGGACGACGCGGCCCTGTTGAAGTGCAAATGAAAGGTCTCAGTGTTTATTAAAATAATATTCCTTTGTGGTTAGTCACTAGAACCAATCGTTTTTTTATAAATTTGTTGCAAACAAAAAAGTCATGTGGCGTATTTAAGGATTTTTTGGGTAATTTAATTAACTTTTGAGACCTAACATGTACCGAACCTTTTTTCTTCGCAATGAACATATTTTGTAAATTTTATTAAATTGTTTATAAATAAACCTATCATAAGCAATGTATAATAATTCAATGTTATGGCTGGATGCAAAAGAAGCGCAAATATTATTTGGGGTCTGGGGTTAGAAACTTCATTGGGCCGGCACTGCCCGTTGATTTCGAGTAAAAAGTGCATCCATTGCACCATTACTATTCATCTGTAGTGCAAAAAACGGGGGTATCCGCGAATATTTCCTACAAGAATTATTTATAATGTGAAGGCGGGGGTTGCACAATAATTAATCAGTGTTTTCTACAAAAATATCGTTGCTGCTACGGTCGTCATGTTAGAAAAACCACAGTCAAAACTTATTTCCTCTGTTACCTCCTTTCTTGTTAGTTCGATCCCAAAATAAGCTATTGTCAATATTGTAGGGATTAAGAAAAGCTACAACTTTTACCTAAACAATTATTCTCTATTGTTAATACTTTACGATTTACAGCTTGAGGTGTTGCGAACGGTGTACCAGAAGGATAAGAATATAAAAAATTCCGAGGCTAAAGTGAATCATAATCCGTCTAATTTTTGCTTTAAATAACATTATACAACTTAATACTATGAAATATTCTTCAATATTAGAAGCGAAGGGGGTGCCCTCTTAGTTACACACGAGTGTCCTGGCAGCAGAGCTGGATAATTCCTGGTGAAAAAGTAATTAGAAATTACAATTCCTTTTTTTTTGTGCAATTGTAATTGTATTTAAGTACTTATTTTTATTAAAATAATTTGGAATTGTAATTGCAGGAAAATTGTTCTAGGAATTGTAATTTGTAATTATATTATTTGAACTATCTAATTACAAATTACTTCTATAAGCACAATTCATTTTTCCAATTACAATTACTTTAAGAACATGCGTATGTGGTTTAACAAAGAAGAATACATTAAAGCAGAATTTCACATATATGGTTTAAAATGAATCTAGAAAGCTCAAAAGAAGTTACTGACTAAACACGAGTTTTTGCCGTGGTCCGCTGCACGTTTATGTTACAACTTACGTTATTACTTACCAAAGTTTGTGTACTTAACAAAAAAAAAAAACATAAATGTGCAGCGGACTACGGCAAAAACTCGTTTTTAGTCAGTAACTAATTTTGAGCATTTCAGATTCATTTTAAACTATGCAACTCTAAAATTCTGCTTTAATGTATTCTTGTTTGTTAACCACATACGCATGTTCTTAAAGTAACTGTAATTGGCAAAAGTAATTGTAATTGGAAAAAGTAATTGTACTTATAGAAGTAATTTGTAATGAGAGGGTAAAAGTGAATCTTAACTTATATCACGTGAAAGTACATAAAATAACCTACCTTTTGCCACAAAGCAAATTTTGATTCGACTTTTAGGTCTGAAGATATTTCGATTTGAAAATTTCAGAAAATTTGACTGAAACTGCAATTTCAGCCAAACTATTTAACATTTTTGGCTGAAATTTGAATAACAGGTTTTGTGCGATAAAGACTACTTCCATTCCAAATTTCAGCCAAATCGGTTGAAATCTGATCAAGATAGCCGAAATTTGATTTTTTTCAATGCAGGGTCTGCATCCATCTTAATAAATTACCCAACCCTTTCCTGAACTGACTCCACTATTATACTGCCTTTTCTATATGTTTATTTAATTTTTCCTGATTACTCTTAAGGTCAAACATTCTAACGATTCTAATAAATATTAAAACGCAATATTACACAAAACTTTTAATTACAATTTTTAACTTAACTTTTTGTCTGTTTGCTCACTATAATTTACTCATAAAAGTAATTAAAAAAGTAACTGTTAATTCCTTTTTTAAAGACATGTACTTTGTAATTGTAATTAGTTCCTTTTTAAAAAAGTAATTTGTAATTGTAATTATTTTTAAATTACAAGTAATTACCCAGCTCATGTTTATGATTTTATTTATCATTAGAAACAAAATTAGCTACAGTGGAGAGTGGAGTCAAATTAAGGATCAGAATAGGGTAAATAAGGAATTCTCTGACTGCAGTAATTTTATTGTTTTAATTTGTTCTAGGTATAATAACACGTGCTTTGAGCAATTTTGTACAAAATCGGTCCATTGCTTCTTATAAAATTTTAACAATTTATTTTTCAACACTGCAATTTTCTAGTATTTTCCTTATTATCTCCGGTGCTAATAATGGTATGGCAAAAAAAAAATACCAAACTGTTTGCAGTAAAATTTCGAATAAGACTAGGCATGTGAAAAAACTTTTTGATAAATTGTTAATTTCTAAAAAAATAAAAACCGCCAAAATTTCCTTTTTTGACAGTTTAAAAAATATAACGTAATAATGCATCAATTTTAACGAAAATTGGTGTAACTGTGCCCTTTATTGAATTAAACTTCAATCCCAAATTTTAGCACAAAATATTTATTCAAACGGCTAAAAACCAACAATAATTCCGAAATTTCCATGGCATTTTGTTTAACTACATTGACTCGTAGGAGGGCATTTTTTTTATATGTACTTTACAATGGTGAAAAAATTTTTTTTTGGAATTTGATTGCAATTATGGATATTTTATGTACGGGCAATTTCAAATAACTATGTGGATTTTTTTTAACCAGAAACGATAAGCGGACTATGAAAGCATATGAAATAAGCTAATAACCTACTCTTCGCCGGTTTACTAAACTTTTTATATAATTGTTACACATTCTATAGGATACTCTTCGCAGTTTTTTGTAAATAATGTTAGTTTTAGACATTTTTAATTTTATAGTACGTACTTAGCTGGTGAAAGACTCAGTGTAAAATAAAGTAAAAATTAAAAAAAAACATACCCCATGTGGGTTTCGAACCTGGGACCCTTGGATTCCGAGTCAAAAGCGTAAGAATTACCTAATTCGTAAAAAATGTAAATTTTTACAAAAACATAAAAAAAAAATCTCACAAGTTGAATCATTAATAACATTTTTATTTACTGATCGATTTTGTTAAAAAAATAGGGTTCTTCCCCTAGCTAACACTAACTTACTGTCCAAATTTCAGTACAATCCGATTTTTCTTTCTCGAGTTATCGTGCTTACAAGAAACGTGATGGACGGACAGCCGGACGAACGGACGGACGGACGGACGGACAGACGGACGGACAGACCGACAGACGGACATTTTGAAAGTTGTTCAGAATTCGTTCACTAACACAATGATATGAAAATTTTTTGTCTGCGAGCGATATTTACGGTTTTAGAAATGTGCAGATCAAATGCAATATACTCTTCGTTTTCGTATTTGCGAAGAGTATAATAACCAACATTTAAAAAAAAATGATGCTCTACCTGCATTTGAATCCTAAATACGTTAATTTTTGCGTTTCAGATTATATATAAACATTGATATTTTTTCTTGAAATTTGAACGGATTTTTTCAAAATGCTTATATTCCTCTCTCGGCTAGTTAAAAATAAACCACAGCTAAAATTTTACTTCCACGTCCAGTGGAAGTTTAATAATGACAAAAAAAATTTTTGAAAATTTTTATTGTTGAAATATGCTTATAATGTCATAAAACGTCGAGATTTTAAGTTTGACCGAAAAAATATTTCTGTCTGTTGGTCTATCAGTCTGTAACTTTTTTTGCGCACGATTACTCTGGAACCGTTCAAGATATTGACTTGAAATTTGGTTCACGTAGGTATTTTAACGTGATATGGAACTAGATATTTTCATCTTATTCTGTTGGTGGGTTGGGGGGGTGAATTGGGGTAAATGAGGGTAAATTGGGGTAAATGGGGGTAAATAGATAAATCAAGCAGGTAAGAGTCCATAAAATTGGTATATAGTATATACAACAGAAGCCATAAGGTCTCAAAAAAATTTCTTGGCATTAGCCACCCCCATTATCACCCATACCCCATTATTAAAGGCGGCGAAAAAAATTATGATTTAGTGTGTCTACAAGAACCAGAAGCCTCAAAATATTTTTTACTTCATCCATTACTTGGTGTCTAAGTATACATATTTGGGGTCAGGGAATACAACTACACAATTTTTAAATGTATCACACTATATATTTATTTACTAATTATATGTACCAATTACAAACTCTTCACCGATTAATTCTTTTGTCCGTTGTCGACATTTTCTAATATTTTTTTTTATTTTGTTTCAGAATGAATTGTAATACAAGATGGATTGGAACAAGTGCATATGATCTGTCAGAAAACAACTTTAGAAAATTTAAAATGTCCACTCAATGCACATGGAATCGAAGACAAGACAACACCATACCGGTCTTTCTTGAACAATGTCAATGAGTTTAGAAGCTTGGAGTGAAACTAAATTTTGGAAGCGACCCTGCTGCATGGCACAAATCTTGTTACGTCAAGTTCAGCAATTTGATGTTGGATCGACCTAAAATGCGGGGAAATACTTCAAGAGGCAGCACAACTGTGGAGAAACGATCCCGGCGTAAAGCGAGTGACAAAATGGCGTGTTTGTTATATCGTGGAAGCGATGGACTCCTTACTCCTCCTTACTCCTTACGAGCATACGAAAAATGGCAACAGAACTGCAAGAAACCCAGTCGTTGGCAGCATTAGAAGGTGGTGATCTCATTGCCCTTGACGCCAAATATCATCTGCAATGTTAAACAGTACTAAGAAATCGCTACCGGTCTCACCTAAGGAAACTAGAGCAGGATTTGGTGGGAGTATCTGTAGAGTCAGATAAAGGTTACAGCACTTGTGACATTTTCCGCATGCCTTCTTCAAACACCAAAACTTTATACTTTCCATCACTTTGTTCTTGCACTTGTGGAAAGTAAGCTAGAACTTTATCCTTCAATCTGGTTCTGTTAATCTCCTTCTCAACGCCAGTTCATGCAACTTTGAAAATTTAAAGTAGAAGGTCCCATCTTCCACACAGTTCTCTATATAAGTATAAAGCTCCAGAACTGCTGTATCCTTTATCTGACTCTACAGATACTCCCACCAAATCCTTTTCTAGATTCCTTAAGTGAGACCGGTAGCGATTACTCGCTGCTGTATAAAATTGCAGATGATATTTGGCGTCAAGGGCAATGAGATCACCACCTTCTAATGCTGCCAACAACTGGGTTTCTTGCAGTTCTGTTGCCATTTTTCTACGCTCGTGTCAGCTGTTAACGTTCGAAATTCATGAAGGAGTCCATCGCTTCCACGACATAACAAACACGCCATTTTGTCACTCGCTTCACGCCGGGATCGTTTCTCCACAGTGTTAAATAAATTGTTAAAATTTTACAAGAAGCAGTGGATGGATTTTGTACAAAATTGCTCATAGCACTTGTTATTATACCTACAACAAATTAAAACAGTAAAATTGCTCTAGTCAAACAATTCCATTCAAATTATATTTTGAGTGCACTACTAGTATAATTGTTTTTTACTTTTTTTTTAAGTATTTGACGAATTGTCTTCGACCGTGGCAACGATATCCAGTGGTCATAATTTAATGTTGCATTAATGGAACTGTGAGATATATAAGTTTGGATAAGTTTCAAAGCAATCTTGAAAACTTCCTTGGTAGAAAATTTTTACTATGATAACATTAATGGTAGTAAACTATGACATCACTGAACAGAAGTTCTTACTGACAATAAAGCCCAGCCCTCTGACGCGTGTTAAGGTAGATGTAAACTACTATCCTATTGTCCGTGTATTGCGGGTATTAAACTGGATTTCTTATCAAAACATTAGAATCTGCCATAAGATAATAAATGACAGCATTATTATGTTAATTACAATTTTCAGCACTCAGATATTTAAAGAAAAATGAAAATAACTAAACAAGTCGTCATAAATATTAATCAATTCGGCAAACAATAATGAATAACCCAATAAGGATTTAATTAAATACTAGAAAAAATATAAAATACTCGGTCATTCATTGTTTCGAGCAAATTAGCGACATAGTAACAACAATAAACTGAATATAGTGGAAAACGAAAAATCTAAGGCGTTTCTTTTCTTACTTTTTATTAGATAAGTAGCCACTAATAAAATATATTTGTATTTGTAGAATGAGTGAAGTCCAGTTTGGTAAACTTACACGTTTAGCATTTGCTCTTACACTTGAAAATGTTAAACAAAGAAATCACTCATTAAATATATTTTGCAAAAACGGGAGCAAAATAGTAACACTCAATAGAAAATACAAAAATATGAATATGCCATAGATAAAGAGTTATAAACAATATCTAAAGTATTTGATTAGAATCAGTTAAATAAAATACTATATTTTAATACTAATTTTTTAAAATATTGTCCACCATATTTCAACTGTTCCTATGTGTTCCTGTGTTCCTGTGTTCAATAAATCAATTTATGTAGCAGTGATGTGGTGTTTTATTGTCTTCATGATAACTACGTTCATTTCCAATGTGTCAGAAGTTTGCTTAGTGGCGAATTCTGTCTAAAATCGGCTTCAGCGCATCAAAATACTTCAGAAAAGTTATACCAGAACTTTAGAACAAGACCTTTTTTTTTACCCTTTTTATGAGATAAAAGGGGGGTGGTAGAGAAATACTGACACGATAGAATTTTTTTTTGTCCAAAATTGACTTCAGCGCATCAAAATACTTTCAAAAAGTTAGATCAAAACTTTAAGACAAGACTTTTATTTTTGTAGACCAGTGTTATTGTTGAATATTTTGGCATACTCTAGGGTAACCAAACGTACGGAATTTCGCTGTAGTGTCCGGAGTTTTAATGGACTGTACAGCACGCTTGAATGTACAACAAAACGTACAGCATTATGTTTTGCTTGGAATCATATCATTTTTAATTAGGAAAGTTTGTTTTTCTGAAAGATGGTATTTTATTCTACGATATATTGGACTTTGTCGTTCAATAATCGATTAAGTGTGTTTCAGCGTTTCAGATGAATACTGGAAATGTGGAGTTGTGAATAGCTTTCGTATCTGCTGTTTTTGTAAAGAATATTTACCTTTGTAAACGTTACAAAAGTAAATATTATTTGGTTGTGGGTACTACTCAGATTACGTCTTGTGTTGTGTATGGAGTTTCTAAGTAGGGCAAACCCGTTCTCTCTAGAATGCTTGCGATACAGACTCGGAGTGGCGCCTGAGTTGAAGGGATTTTGGAATAACTTGAAGATAGAATCAAGTAAAATCTAAATTGGAGGGTGCATGAGTTAGTAACAGAACGTACGATTTGATATGTGATGCGTAGAGAGCCATCGCAATGACGCAGAGAGAAACTAGTCGTGTACATCTGATCCTCTTAGTTTATATGACGAAGCGACCTTCGGACCCGCCAAGTTAAAGTTCACTCGAGTCTAGCCATAGGCTTTCAGTAGGATTACAATGGAATCTGGTTTAACGGAGAGGAAGTGTACAATGTGATTTAATCAGAGAATGAATTTACTCCCGTAAAGGCGAATGCAATATTCCGTGAGATTTTCGCGGTTGTCAGTATGAAAATTGCTATATAAGTTCCCTGGTTAAACTGAGTTGGAGATTGTTGTTTCGAAGTCTCGACTTTTGCTTTAAAGCAATTTTCAAGAGAAAATCCAACGATTGGCATAAAAGAGGTTCCACCCTACTCCACAGCCTGTATACAGGCAGCATTTAAACTACAAACCTATTATACTCATAGCAATATAATCTAGCTATAGCAGTCTTGTACTACAGTATTCGATGGTTGTGTTTTATATTGTGTAATTTTCTTAATTTCTAACAAAACAAAGAAACAAGGCAACAGAAACTATACAGACTATATGATCCGCTGTTTCTAGCACCTCTGCAAAGCCTACTGTCCAAGTTGCTATCGTATAGTGCTATTTGGTATATGCTCCAGTCAGTATGTTTTTTGAGGTCAAGAGTCATGTGACGTCAGCGATCTTTTGGGGCTTGGTGGAGGGGATCATTGGTGAATTGTCGGCACGTTATGCGACCAGGAATTTCCGCTATCTTGAAAAAATTGTTAAGAATCGTTTTTTTAAATACCTCGTCTTTTGTTGAGGCTACATAAAAAACAAATACGGCGTATTAAAGGGCGTGAAATTTCTCATGTTTTATGTTCTATACATTTTTTTCGTAGGACTGATAGTTTTTTGTTTATTGCGAAAGAAAGTTTGATATGAGGTTGCGGCTCACGGTTTCTCGCATTTTTCTCGATATAGGTAACTCCTACGAGAAAATTGTTCTACATGAAATTTGTAGAGTAGTAAAAAATCTACAGATTTGCTCCTTTAATTTTAATTTTCGAACAATAATATGCACTACAGCGCGAAGCAAAAGTGGGCATGTCAGCACGTTACTATACAGTAAAGAAGAAATGCTTTACATTAATTGTACGGTCACTGTATAACACAATTGATATGGAGTGCAGTATGATTCTTTTTTATATTTTACTTAGGTGATAGCTACTTTTCGGAGCAAACAGGCGAATTTACGTTACTGTTTTCTTTGCGTCATGGAAATCGATCAAGAGTAAAGTTAAAAAAAAAAAATAAAATAAAATCTTCCGAATGACTACGAAGGGCGAGAAAACAACGCTGTAGGGATTTCTCATTCAACGAGGCAATGGTAGTACCGATGACTCAAGAAAAGTTTTTAACCAACGATAGAAAACAAGAATAAATTTATAAAAATGCGTCTAAAATATTTGAACCAGAACAACATAGGAGCCACACATGTTCAAGAAGACGTCGACACGAGATAGTAAACACCACTGTTAGGCATGCTTCATATAATTCCGTCCCAGCAAACACAAAAATATAGCATATACATAAATGCTACTTAACCTTTGCTTACCAGAATTAACATGTTATGTAACATGTGACGCATAATTATATAAGCCCACTCCTACAAATGTCTGCTAAATGTACCCATGATTTTTATATGGCGAAGAGGTAGGCACTGTGATCTTTCGCTATGGTAAGTTATATGTGATTGCTATGTAAACTTTTCATCTTTTTATGATTCAGCATGTACATTTTTCCTCTTAACTATGACCTTGTGGTATATAAGATATATGTATACTTTTTACCATTTTATGATTTAGCATATATTTATTGTATCTATATACCGTATGTTCAAAATAGCATATCCCAGCACTTTTTAAATGTTGATACTAGACAATTGGATTTTTGAAGTTAGATATACGAATATAAGTTTCTTATAAATAATGCAGAAAAAAAATATTTCTTTAGAAAATTACCGAAGGAGACACCAAGTTTTATTTTTAATACCTTAGAGAGAGCCGGGTAGTTTTATATTTTGAATGACATTTTTTTTGTGAAAAATGGTCATATTTAAAATATAAAACTATCTAACTTTCTAAAAATGTTCAGAGGTATTCTACTTAAAAATAAAAGTTGATGTCTCCTCCGGTTATTTCAAAGAATATCAATTTTTCTGGACAATTTATAAGGAATTTATATTCATATATTTAACTCCAAGAATCCAGTTCTCTAGTAAAGTACTATAGGATGCTATTTTGAACATATATGGTAGGTATATGAAATAAATACATGCTACATCATAAAGAGATAAAAATGGGCTCATTTAGCACTTTTTTTTATTTGATTATGTGAAAGATCTTATCATTTTAAGACTCTGTACAAAAAACTAGAATTTTGTGAAACCTATAAATCGTCTAAAAAAAATCATAAAAATGGACCGCACCCGCGGTCGAGCATCGGCCGTGACGTCACTTGATAGGAACCCGCTAGCCGAAGCGGCTAGCTGCAGCGCGTTATTATAGTTTCACAATATTGCAAATAGTTAACTTAAGCAGTATGTTTTGAAACTTATGCGTGTTTGTGAAGAATTTCACTTTATCAACTATTTTCACTGATTTATATTACTATCCCCTGACGTCACGATGTTGGTCGCACCGTGCTCTTTAGAAGTCGTGTATTTCGAAAACCACATATCGGATTAATTTGAAATTTCAATATCGTCTAATTTTAAGTAATATTTTATCCACAGGAAGTAACAACTACTAAATGAAATTCATTAAATGAGCCCATTATACAATGGAAGATGCAAGATATAGTTAATTGATTTGTCAACATATATTAGCTTAGTAAAGATTCTCTAATCTTTACTGAGTTAATATAATTGAATTGAATGACATTTTAAACTAAATTAATTAATATCAACAAACTAAAGAGCTTCAATTTCATCTTAATATCTGCATATTCCCGTAGGTAATCCAAACATTAGGCATTGTCCTCGACGTTGTCACTTATATGTTTCTCCAATGATTTATACCTACCTAACTCACCTTGCTTTCCTAGTCCTTCTCAAGTATTTCATTCAATTTATTTTATTAGCTGTTGATTTATGAGAGATATTCCATTAACACTAGTGTCTTTTGTGCAACTAATCTATATTCAAATTAACTAACCCAGTAAACACACTCTGCCACATCCACATTATAGCCACTCACATTTTAGTGGATTTTGTAAATGGCAAAGCATCACATCACCGTGATGACACTCTTTGGACCGTTTCAGAACGTTCACATTATAACCACTCCCATGTCAGTGGATATTGGGATGTCCACAATCACCACATCATTTTAATGATACATTTTAAAACGTGGATGTAACTAACTGAGCCACCACTCACTTTGGTGTCGCCATCTCTTACTAAATAGCGACCACCGCCAGCAGCGCCACTAGTCTAGTACTACTACTCTCCAGTCATCTGTCATCTCCAGTTTATACTTGTCTGTGTTCTATTAACGACGTTGACGTCAATAAACTTTAGTTTTAATGTTTTTGGTTTTTGTTTGGTAAATATCAACACATTTTTACGTAAAGGTAAGTACCTACTTGTATTAGCTACATTGTTACTATGAAATGTTGTATTCTTATTTTATACCTTGCCTGTAATTTTCATGTTTGGTGACATGGGTCTGGTGCACTTTAGGCACAGAAGAAGATCTTCTGTGCTTTAGTTATCTCCGATTTTTCAAATTTCCTAACAAGTAATGAATAGAATATAGTGAATAGGGCACATTTAAGCAAAAAAATGTATGGATGAACCATAAATTATGAGAAAAAAAAATGTGAAACTTACGAGACCGGGGAGCGAAAAGAGGTACTAGGTGGAGTAACAGTAGATTGTAAATCATGCAAATGAAAGTAAGTACTATCACAATAAAGTATTGCAATTGCCCCGTAACCTATGTTGCTTTTCAGTATTAAAAAAAAGGAACATAACACAATCTTAACCTAACCTAACCTAACTTTACAGAGCTCACACATAAATCATAAATTTTAGGGAGCCGAAACATACTAATGCATATATTTAAGTAGTATATTGTCCTTGCCCTATATAATTTTCGAAATGGCAATACATTTACTTACCTCGGCTTGAGCCGAGGTAAGTAAATGTATTGCCATTTCGAAAATTATATAGGGCAAGGAAAATAATATACTACTTACTTAAATATATGCACCAATACGTTTCGACTCCCTATACCCCTTTACAATTCACTATTATTCCACCTAGCACCTCTTGTCGCTAACTGGTCCCGTAACTTTCACATTTTTTTTTTTTTGTCAATTTATGGTTCATCCATAATTTTTTTTGCTTAAATGTGCTCTATTTGCTATACTCTGTGCATTACTTGTTAGAAAATTTGAAAAATCGGAGATAGGTACCTAAAGTGCACCAGACCCGGTACCTTTTGTGTGCTATCAATTAATTGGTACCTACACTTTTATATTTAAATTTCATTATATTTATAAAAACAGTATAAAAGAGAGACATAAAATAAATATATAGAGAGCATATTTAGGTTATTTTTGATTTAAATACCTACTGATAATTGTTTTATTACCAATTGATGACAAAATGCAGTCATATTGTATGGTATTTGCTTTAATTATTACCCATCATTTTATTTTGCTCTAGTATATTATTTTAGTACCCGAATCCGAGGATTGTCTAATTATATCTATAGTATAAATACCCCAGTCAAATTAGAACAAATTGACGAAAAAAACTGATAAAGTGTTTAAATTTGGCAAATATGTTCATTAAGGCTTACCTACTATTAAACATACTAAAAGTCCCCAGCCCAAACTGTTGCGCTTGAGCCACCATCTTGGAGAAATGGCGGTTCGATTCAGTTTACTGCTTATATCTTTCTAACCATTAGCGATATCGAAATTATGTTTATATACTAAATAAAGCTTATAAAATTCTGTACAAAAAGTGTTAGGTATATGCATTTAATCGACACGTTTCAACAATTGTGAATATCACTCGTATGTAATAAAAATATATCATTGTATTGTCATAAAATACGGACAACTTTCAAAATGTCTTTTCTCTCAGTCCGTTCGTCTGTCCGTTTCCCTCCCCGTCCGGCATGTCTCTTGTAAGGTAAATAACTTAAAAAAGAAAAGTCTGATTTTATTGAAATTTGGACAATAAATTAGTGTTAGCTATAAGAAGAACCCCAGCGTTTAAAAAAAATTCGATCAGTAAGTATGTTATGATTGTAGGTTTAAGTGACATACTTGCAATTTTAACGATCTCCCGATGATACCAACTTGATTGCCAAAACGTTGGTCAGTATACTGTGCAATATCTCTGTATTTTTAGCATCTCATCAGAGGTGTTACAACAATCTTCACATGCCTTTTTTTCATAAAATGTTTTATAACCTTTATATTTACTAATCGATTTTTTTCAAAATCAATAGAGTTCTTCCTTTAGTTAACACTAACTTACTGTTCAAATTTCAATAAAATTGGACTCTTCTCTTTTAAATTATCATACTCACAAAAAGTGTCATACAGAGAGACAGATGGACAAACTGACAGACTGACAAACAGATATTCGACGGATATTTTAAAGTTATTGGGAATTCTAGAATTAACATAATAATATGAATTTTTTTTTACGAGTGATTTCCGGTTTAGAAATGTGTTGATCAAATGTAATTTCCTATTTTAGAAGATGATAATAATAGATGCGGGAAAATATTATATTACATTTTTTGTAGAGAATTTTATAAGCTTTACTTTTTATTGGAGACTTAATTTCGATATCTCTAATGGTTAGCGAGATATAAGAAAAAAAACTTAATCTGAGCACCATTTTTTCAAGATGGCGGCGCGAGCGTAAGAGATAGAGTTGACGACTTTAAGTATGTTTAAACAGTGGGCTTTAATGAACATCTCTGCCAAGTTTCAAAACTTTAGGTACCTATCAGTTTTTTTCCTCTAATCCTCCCTATTTAACTGGAATAATTTAGGTACTTATACATTTATTGATATTTTAGAATGTTATAATAGACAATTAAAACTATGTTCGTTCGTGGGGCTTCTGGCAGTGGCAGTATAATGAGAGAAAAGATGGTAAGTTTATATAAGTTCTAAAATCTTAGACATTTTCATATATTCTTTATTGTTTCATATTGAAATACTCGTTTCGGTAATGAGAAACTTCACCTTCAGTTTTTTTTCTGCTTAATTTTTAATTTAGTGTATACTTATTAGGGCCAGTTGTACGAACCCAGTTGAGCCAAGTTCAGCTTGATCAAAGATCAAAAGTCATGGTTACGATTATTGTAACAATCGTAACGTTGACTTTTGATTTTAGTTCAAGCTGAACTTAGCTCAACTTAGTTCGTACAACTGACCCTTTAGTGTCTTATTTTAAGTCTCATCGAAACTTTATTATTTTGCTAGAGATAGAATTCAAATGGTGTCCACGAATAAAGAGTGATACAAAGTTCAAATAATTTTAGAACCGTATTCTGCATGCCCTGCTAGAATCAAATTCTGAATTCGTATCTTTATTGCTAATTCATGTTTTACAAAATAGTAGTTTATTTTCAATCGTCATCTTTTTTTTTATTTTTTCAATAGTGTCAATGAAGTTGTTCTAAAGATGTAAGGTATTAAAATTAAATTTAATTACTTCCACATCCAGTGGAAGTATGGTAACGACAAAAAAAATTTTTGAAAATTTTTATTGTTCATTTATTGGCTTAGAATGTCATGAAACGTCGAGATTTTAAATTTGAGCAAAAAAAAAAAAATTCTGTCTGTCCTATAACTTTTTTTGCGCCCACGTTTACTCTGGAATCGTTTAAGGTATTGACTTGAAATTTGGTACACGTATGTACTTTAACGGGATCTGGAACTAGATTATATTTTCATCTTATTCCGTCGAAGGGGGGTAAATCGGTAAATCAAGCAGGTAAGAGTCCATAAAATTGGTATTTAGTGATACAAGAGAAGCTAAGGTTTAAAAAAATTTTTTGGCATTAGCCACCCCCATTACCACCCTACCCCATTATTAAAGGAGATGAAAATACAATTGTGATTTAGTGTGAGTACAAGAACCAAAAGTCTCCAAATATTTTTTTACTTCATTCACCCCCACTACTACCCCCCTTATCACCACCCCCACCCCACTACCGTGTGGGATATCGTTTTATGGGTTTTTGGGGTAGACGATTTGAAATATTATATTATTAAAGTTCTATAAACAATTATTTTCACATACAAAATGTTTTCGTTATAAGAGACTTGGATAGAAAATCTGGATGTGGAAGTAATGATTCCTTGGGCAGCGGTTTTTTTACTTTAATCACAAAACGAGTGTGTGGTTGAACTTGAAATTACCACTACCAATACTCAACTTTTAACATTATTTTTACTGACATAAATGATACCAAATCTTATTAAACATTTTTAAATTGTGATAATTAATTTTTTATAAATTTTTAGATGTGGCATGAAAAATAGTTCCAGCCACAGCAGACTTTGACTATGAGATAATTGTGACACTTAATCCGTTATAGGGATCAAAGAAGATCAAGAAAGAAATAGCTAGGTGAATTTATATTATAAGGCATACCTGTAATCATATCTTGAATATATATAATTTTGGAAATGTTTGTTTCATTGATCACTTCAAATTTATTTAATACTTTTTATATTTTTAAATCTAATTTCTATTATTTTACTTAGAGACATTTTCTGGGGCCCCACTTTAGTGAGTAATATATGTGCTATAAAACGATTAAAATATCTAGGGATTGTGTGCAAGATTTAGAAGCAAATATCAAACGATTATGTATGAACTGCCTTTTTATATATTTTCCGAAATCTCAAGAAAAATTTAAGAAAAAGGTAAGTAAAGCGAATGTGAAATATACTTTTTTGTGTAAAATTTCAGCAATATCAGGCTACTTTGATGAAATTTTTTGTTTGAAGTAAGCCATTAAAATAAAAATGAATTGTGAATAAATTATATGGCTTTATAATGTATATTATAACAACTTGAATGTTACCGCTGAATTAATTTTAAAATAAATGAAAAGAATCTATTTTGCAACAAATAAATCTTCTTTTATACTACGAAAAAATAACTCAATGAAATAACGATGAAAGATTTATATTTATACCTGGCTCCAATATAAAATGATTAATTTTGAATAAATTATGTTTCCTCATATTGAATTGTTTATTGTTTTCAATCGAAAAAAATTATTTCATCAAAGTCGGCTGACGTTTTACACTTAGTGTATGATTTTACATTCTGAACAACTTTTCTCTTTATTTTTTTTTTTCATTTAAAAAAATAAAGGTGTACTTATTTCTTAAATATTTGTTTACAAATCACCCTGTATATCTAAAATTATATTCTCATATACAGCTAATTATATATGTAACTATATTATGTAACGAGAATAATTTTAGGTGTGCAGGAGGATTTTGAAACAAATATTTAAGAAATAATATATAAGTTCACCTTTATTTTTCATAATGAAAAAAAAAAATGAGAAAAAGTTTTTCAGAATGTAAAATCACAGACAAGGTATAAAATGTCAGCCGACTTTATTGAAATAATTTTTTTCGATAAAAAAACAATAAAAAATTCAATGAGGAAACATAATTTATTCAAAAATTCATCATTTTTTGGAGCCGGATATAAAATATTAATCTTTAATCAGTGATTTTTAAGTTTCAATTTTCGTAATATAAAAGTTGATTTATTTGTTGGAATATAAATTCTTTTTATTTATTTTAAAAGTAATTGGGCGGTAACATTCAAATTGTTATAATATATATTTTTTGTTCACAATATGATCATATCTATATCACAAATGAGTGGTACTGATGTGGCTGAAAAGTGGAAAATAAGTAAGTCACTTTTGACGACGTGGTTGAGTGCGGCCGTTTAGCGTCACTGTGACGGCATTTCCACGTGATTGCAAACAAGAATGACGACGTCACTGTTGCAAAAATCACATCATTATGATGTTAAAATGATGTGGTTTGGTTTGCTGGGAAGTATCTACAATAAGTGTTAAGAATTTTTCGGGTCGTTCCTCGTTTTACCCGTTCTTTGGGTAGCCTTCGTCACTCTGACATTTGCTACTTGAACATCAGTTACACAACCTGTGGAAAAAATTCGAATATTAGTCCATTTCATCTACGGTGTAGTAAATCTGGTTATATAGCCTGTATCACAATAAAGAAAAACAGATTATTCCTTACTAAATTGTGAAGAAAACTAGATCTATGTAAACTTTTTGATCAATTTGTTATGTTATTAAACAATTTATGATAGCTTAATTAATAATGTATATATTTTAACAAAACTTCCGAAAAACATGTTTCCAATGGAATGAGATGATCATTTAGTCAAATTTCATATTTCACTTTTTAATACGTTTATGCGAAGTAATCGTCGAATAATTATAACACTGAAAATTTGAAATTGATCCGATAAGTAGTTTCAGAAATATACTGCTTTAAACATGAACCGATGCTCTCAAAGTGCTGACGTCATTCAATCCGAAAGTCTGTTTCAAAGTTGAGTTTACGCTGTTAAAACTCCAGCTATTTAAAATTAGATTTATCTAATCTTCAGAAATGGTGATATGGAGACTAATGGAGTATTTTAACATAAGAGTATGCAGCATATAAGTGCCGAAAAGAGGGGAATGAAAATGCAACTAGGAGTAAATGACATCACACAGCGTCTATGTTCGTGATTAATTTAAAAGCCTATAGAGATCCCAGAATATCCTGTATTTTTGCATTTCGCTCTAAAATTAAGAGATCTTTTGTAAGATGTAATCAAAAAAATTTGCTAAATGAGCCCATGAAATCATCACATCAAATTTCAAATGGAAATGTTTATAACAACGCCAAAAAACAATAACAAATCGAAAATTGAACCGTTGACTGTTTAAGTGCAACAACTCAGAACAATTTTTTTAGAATGTAGATTATTTCTCCTACTCTTCAGTGGTGTTAGCCTATAATTTTTTAAAGCTATTAAAATCATTTAAATTTTTTATAAAGCATCTTTTTTCTCAAAATTAAACACAATTAAAAATTATTAGAACGCTTCAGAAGATCACAAAAAAAGAAACAATTTAAAAAAACGAGTTTTTCTACGCTAATTGGGAGCCGTGAAGCGTGAAAAAAATGCATTTGTTAAATAAATGCCAAAAAATGCTTTTAAATTATTTTAAAATACTTATTTATGCAACAAGTGTATAAAGCAGTACGTTTTTTCATTCATAAGCTGTAGGAGAGTGCATCAATGTCCTGAGAATCCCATGAAAAAAGTACAGTTTGTTTAACAGCCATAGGAAACAAATTGTTAATTAACGCCACCGAAAAGTAAATCAACTTAATTTTCTTAATGGCGATACGAGCAATATCATCATTATTAATCACAGGTCAACAAAAAAAGGGTTGCGCTTTTGATCAGAACCATCCATGTTTTTTAACATGCTGAAACCGATTCTGGTATTCAAAAAGAAATCTATCAGTTTTTGGTTACCATCCTTTTTAACTTCTGAAAAGTGTAAAAAAAAGGTTTTGTCCTAAGGTTCTGATCTAACTTTTCTGAAGTATTTTGATGCGCTGAATCCAATTTTGGACAAAAGGAAAATTACAAAGAAATATTTGCCTACTTTACACATACAAAACATTGCAATATATGTACAATACAATAACGAAAACAAAGTAAGGTGCTATAAGAAGTCGGTAAACAATAACCGTACCTATGCATATTATAGTACTTCGCAAAAGCTGTTGGAAACTACAACTTCTTGCGCTGGATTCAGTTGAACTTAGTAATGTGGGAACAACGCCAGCATACAGCTTTTGTGTTACAAGGTCCGTGTAATTGTCTGTCGAGATTAACGATTGAATGTGAAATATTTAACACCTAACCTAACAAAAAAATTACGTTTCATTTAAATATATTTAAAACCAATAACATACAATCAATACAATCTTACTTTTGGGTCATTGACTGAAAAATGGTAGACCTCCAACTCATGTACACCGAATCCGCAAACAGAACCCCGTTTTTTGGGCATGTTTATGTTTGCACCTAACCTACACTAATAAAACGTCCAAATGGAATAATATTTAAAAAAAGTCACAGCGCTTTACGGTTCACAGTTCTGCATCAAAGCTATTAAAAGGCATCCATAATTTTCCACAAAAATGATTAAAAACCACAAACATTAGATTTTACATCAAAACAAGCAAAAAGGGGGCCTGGTGCGTGACGCGTTCTATGTCGTAAAATGAAGTTGGTAAACATTTATAAGTAAAATTATGTAAAAAATATATAAATTTATGTATAAGTAATTAAGTTTTTTTTTTTCGAGAAGGGGAACCCATACGGGCTGCCCATCCCAACTTGGAATGGGTCTGAGTGTCAGCCTCTAACTGACTAAAACCACTCCTCCTAGGGGTCGTCTGTAAAGAATACTCCGACGGCACTGCAGCCTCCTTGGCTTATTGTGCTCTCTCCTGTCTTGCTGTCTTAGTTTGCACTGTCCATTTTAATACTCCTGTATCACTAACAAGGTGATACAGGTCTGAAAATGGGCGAGTTATGATGGTCTCCGGGTCTGGCTGTGATTGCCCGTAGATATTATAACTCACTCTACCCATTTTTCCTGTGCCGTTGGCAGCAGGTCTGAGAAAATTGGCAGAGTGGTAATTGCCAGGTCCATTATCTTTCCCCGTTGATATTATATCCTGCAGTCCAGACCCTGCCGTCGTATAATATGCTTTGTCAGCAACGGCGTTCCACGCTGGACACCACCCCAGTCAAGTCCTCGTCGCGCGCGACATCGCTCTACTTAGGTGCTCTGTTCGGCGACAGCCTCGCCACGCGGTGTCTCTTGATGGCCCATAACCCCGTCAAGTCCACACCGCTACTGACGTTGCTTCACTTTAGTGAGGACCGCTGTAGCCTCCTTATTGTGATGCAGTTTTATCTGGAATGGATCTATTTTCCCATTCCTTCAACCTTTTACTTTTACAGGCGATGCTTTTGTTAGCAACGGCCTCGCTATGCGGCATTCCTTGATGGCCCGTCACCCCAGTCAAGTCCTCGCCGCTTGAGGCGTTGCTTCACTTTGCACTCCTGCATCACTTTAGTAAAGCTTTAGGTTTACCTGCACCTTCAGCTGGAATGGGCCTATTTTTTCCCTATCCTTCCCGAGGGTTACCCTCCCCTGGCTCGGGAACCCAGACGAGAGACTCTGGCGCTTGGAAGGTCCTTGGTGTTGACCGAAGTCATGGACACCCTCTCCCTCAGTTTCTTGACCTCCCGCACTACGCTAGTGGGCTTTGAGATGGGACATGCTGAGGAACCCCCTTCCCTCTCCACGAGTAAGGGGAAAGGATGGTCGCCACGCACGGAGCCCCTTACATACGTGGAAGGCATTTATACAACGGGGTGCGCCTGTGCCCCGAGGTTTGTCGCTAGTGGTCGAGCTCCCACCGTCCCATTGGCGCCCACAATACCTTGGGATTGGGGAAGTTTTTATGGTGGTACTTCATCCACGTGGTCAGGGCGGTGAAGCCAAGACCCCCGTGCCCCCCGGAGAGACGTACCGCTGACCTGGATCAGAGGGTCATTGCCACTCCAAGCGGTTTACGGTGTGTGAGCTGGTCCGCGACGTGGTTAGCCGGGGTGGACTGGTTATTAGCCCTACCCCCCCCCCCACCAGTATGACCACATTAACCCTACTCCTCGTGGCGTCTGGCCGTTCTCCTATCCGCCACCTGGAGACGCGCCTGACAGGTGCTCAACCCCCACCCTCGTGAAAGGATGGTACCAGGAAGTAATTAAGTTAATATATTGACTTAAATATGATATTATTTTAAGTAGATGTTATGTAATATATTTTACATCAAATTTTAGGTATTCTCTAATGTACAATATACGTAAAATTATGTATCATATACATTAACGAATTTTGCTAAAATGGAACCTATTCCTTACATATTATTTATATATATTTTATATAAATATTTTATATAAAAATATTCTTTTAATCTTACTTCTCACAGAGATAAAGTTACATGCGTGTTTACTGTAGGCGAGAACATTGATGTTCTCACGTTAATGACAGGACTGATCCGTGACAAATCGAACATGTTTTTCAAGAAACCCCCGGAAGGAAAAATTGCCGACACACTGTACTCAGTATCAAGCTATCGATACGATGATGTCACAAGCGATAACATCCTGTTTCTACATGCCTTTAGCTGGTGTGACACGACTTTCCCTGTTTTTGGATTTGGCAGTTCGAAATTCACCACTACTTTGAAGAACAACGATCATTTGGAAGCATCTCTGAAAATTTTTAAAGAAACTTCTCGTTACCGCAGGAAAAACATTCTTTCTTGCTTTGTACAAAGAAAACGAAACACAAGAAAGCTACGTTACAAACTTTTGTAAGAGCAATTACAAAATCAAAAGCGAATCTTGCATCATTTCCTCCGACAACGGATGCGGCCCGGCAACACACTCTCTGGACGTACATTCCGTGGCTTGGAAACTTTCTCGATCCTGGGAAATGGGGATGGACCAGAATAAATTGTGTGCTAGAACAGAAAACCATCACAGAAAAAGCTGCACCCGACGAACTTATAAAATTAATAACAAGTAAATACAAAGGGAACTGCGGAACAGCTTGTGTTGCCGCAAAGTCGGAATGAAATGCTCCGTTATATGTCAAAACTACAGCGGTAACATTTGCGACAATGTTACAGAATTTCCGAAAATGTGTGTGCAGGACAGCATCAATAACGAATCCGACGAAGAGAACGAATAATCTTCTATCGATCGACAATGACAATGGATTAAGTCAAAAAGTAATGTTCGAGCGGTTCTGAGAGTAGAGGGGGGGGGGGGGGGTTAGTGAGTAAAAATCTCACACTAGACTGCCGCACAACATATAGGCGGGTGCCTTTTGATGATTTCCCCTCCTACACAAAAACAAAATTACATGCTAACTTTTGCGGCGCGATGTATTGCAAACTATTGTTCGAAAATAAAAATTAAAAAGCGAATTTGCAGGTTTTTTCTGCTCCATAAATTTCATATAGAACAATTTTCTCGTCGGAGTTACCCATATTGAGAAAAAATTTTGAGGAACCGCGAGTCGCGCCCTTATTTCAAGCTTTTTTTCGCAATAAACAAAAAGCTATCAGTCCTATGAAAAAAATGTGTAGCACATAAAATATGGGAAATTTGACGCCCTTTAATACGCCGTATTTGTCTTTTTATGCAGCCTCAACAGAAGCCGAGATGTTTGAAGAAACGGTTTTTAACCATTTTTTCAAGATGGTGGAGAACCTTGGTCGCGCAGCGTGCCGACAATTCACCAATCTCGTCATTCTGAAATGGAATGATGGGCGTTAGTAATAAAATTACATTATTTCTATATTATTTCTCATCTTTATAACTTCAACGATTGATTTCTTTTTATTGTTATTTTTACTTCCACATCCAGTGGAAGTACAGTAACGACAAAAAAATTAAAAAAAATTTTTATTCAAATAAGCTTAAAATGTCATGAAACGTTGAGATTTTAAGTTTGAGCGAAAAAAATTTTTCTGTCTGTCTTTTTTTGTGCGCACGTTTACTCTGGAACCGTTTAAGATATTGACTTGAAATTTGGTACACGTATGTACTTTAACGAGATCTGGAACTAGATTATATTTTTATGTTGTTCCGACGAAGGGTTGGGGGGTAAATTGGGGTCAATTTGGCGTAAAAGGGTAAATCAAGCAGGCAAGAAATTGGTATTACTTTCACATCCAGTGGAAATATAGTAACGACAAAAAAATTTTTATTGTTCAAATAGGCTTAGAATGTCATGGAACGTCGAGATTTCCAGATTGAGCGAAAAAAAATTTCTGTCTGTCGGTCTGTAACTTTTTTTGTGCGCACGTTTACTCTGGAACCGTTTGAGATATTGACTTGAAATTTGGTACACATATGTACTTTAACGAGATCTAAAACTAGATTATATTTTCATCTTGTTCCGTCGAAGGGTTGGGGTAAATTGGGGTAAATTTGGAGTAAATAGGTAAATCAAGCAGGTAAGAGTTCATAAAATTGATATTTAGTATAGACAAGAGAAGCTAAGGTCTCAGAAAAATTTTGGCATTAACCACCCCCATTACCACCCCCACCAAATGAGATGAAAAAAAAATGTGATTTAGTGTGTGTACAAGAACCAGAAACCTCAAAATATTTTTTTACTTTATCCACCCCTAACTCCCACATAAACAATTATTTCCACATACAAAATTTTTTCTTTGTGAGTGACTTGGTTAGAAAATCCGGATGTGGAAGTAGTGATTCCTTGGGCAGCCGTTTTTTAAATCATTCTGGTTTTTGAGATTTTGGCCAGCCGTATTTAATCCGCCATCTTTGAATTTTCAGTTACTGACATCAAATGTGAAATCAACAATCTTAAAAGCCTAAAGATTACTACTATTCCAGTTACTAATTTATTAAACTGTAAAAGCTGTTTTAGTTGTAAATTTTTTGTAACATTGTATATCGTGAACCGAGGTGTTGCTGTTTTTAGGTAATTATCGACTAAATATATTCCGTTAGTATCTTTTATATTCTTCCTTAACCTGCCCTGTGATACAACTCCTTGCAGTTCACTTTAAGTGCAAATTCCAGGGCGAAATATTGCAGCTGTTAAGTGTTTGACAAGGCTGTCAAATTGTGACTTTCTGGTACCTCGCCATGTGCTGGCACCAAAATCAGTTTGTCTATTCAGTTCTGCCAGGGTATTGAGTTCTTCTGGGCTTCCCATACCAGTCTTAACTTCATTTTGTAGATCTGCTTATTCGTGTAAAGTCTCTTTAAGTTTTCACAATACATTCGATAGCTGAAATATTGTAGTATAGTTTATAGTTCCCAAGTGCAAAGCTAAGGCTTGGGGTTAAGTTTTTATTATATGTACCAGATTCTGTTCTTGTTTCATTCCTTGACTTATCTGTGTACCAAGTCAATCTTTCGTGGAGAAACGGTGTGCCTTCCTCCATAACTTTCGATCTGCTATAATCACGTTGAAAGTCTTGTGGAAGTGGAAGGAGTATGTAGGTATCATGTGGTCTGAAGACATCCCAAGGATTAGGTCTGCCACAGTTTCTCTCATTCTCTCGTGACCTGAGCGAGGATCATGATGTATCATCTCACCAGAGTGCCTCAGGTTAATGAATCCCATCCTCGCCTTTTTGTGTACTACTACGTCAAGTATGGGTAGGTTTAATAGGGCCCTATTATTGTTGCAACGGGAGTTGACCGCTTATCCCATTGTCTAAGCATGCCAGTCTTTGCACCTTAATTTAGATTGTTCGAAAGTGACCTCTAGAGTTACGAAGAGAAGTATATTAGGACTGCTTCTGTACTCCATTAAACTTCAATAATTCTTATTAATTTTTAAAATTGTATGATTATCATTTGTATGGGGGGGATATTATATTACAATTTAATTTCGTTTTTCTTTTTTTATTACTCCTATTCTATAAGCTTCATATTCTTTTTATCTATCAGTGTTATTTCTAATACGATTTTTTTCTAATGATTTTATATTTAACTTATTTATTGGCTCCATCCAGTAACTTTTATTTTCCATAAAGTTGTATTTACAAATATTTATATTTATGTGTTTATATTTAAGTGATAGTAAAATAGATTTGCATTTTTTAACTGTCTATTTTAATGCAGATATTCACAATATATACATAAATCATGAATGTCTGGTGTGACTGTTATGCTATCTCAATTAACCTACATATAGAAATCATTCCTACATTATTATCCTTTAAAACCCTAATAAATATAAAATGGGATTATATTGAATAAAAAATTGAAATCTGTTTGCTCATCATAAGAAAACTTATTAAGCACCCAGATCAGTTGACGTATAAAATAAACGAATGTGAATATTTTCTTAATTCTGCTTTTAGTTTTTATTATTAAAGTAAATATTAAATAATAGTAAAATAAATATTTTGTGTTCACAGATATAGTATTTCTTTAATTATTACAATATTAAGGCAAAGATGGAGAAAAACTTCTTTTCATTTAGATTACGTCATTTTACTTGATACTTGCAAATTTACATAAAAATTATTAAAATCTTTACAAACAGAACGAAAAATTCCCAAATGAATCCATTATTAAATAGATAAGAGTTGATAATTATATTATAATGGGACATACTAAATTCTGTATCTACATTTAAATCTTCTTTTATGAATAGGAAGAGTTAATACGAAATTATTTATGAAAAATGCTGGTAATTCTTATCATAAGTAATATTATTTCTAGAATTGAGAATTTGTTTTATCATCGTTTACTTTTGTTTTTAATCTCTAAGAAAAAAAAATTTAAGATTTTATTTCGAACAAAACATATAACAATAATTTTCAATGATCTAAAGTTAGTACTTCTATGTACCTATTTGATAACCTGGAGCTTCATATTTTTTCAGTTACTAACATTTACTAATTAAATAGGTATATTATAATCGAATAAAATGTTTAATAGTATCGTATTTTTTTTACAGAAGTCATTTTATAACAACAGGCATGTTTTTCTGTGTGTATGTAGATCGTTTTTGTTATAGTTTAAGATCCGGCAGCTGATTCGTGCAGATATCTGTTTTCTCTTTAACAAAATTTGATTGAAGTGAAGGGATAATCGGTTGTGCCTTCGAAGCGAACGGATGTTGCTTGAAACACCCCCACTTTAAACGCGAAAATATCAGGTAAAACTCTGTCAAATTTGATAAAGCTTAAGTGAATTGTGGCTCAAAAAATTCTGCGAAAATTGATACATCATAACAAAAGAACGAAGTTGAAATAGAATTAATATTTGAAAATAACTAATACAGAGTTATTTAGTGACCAGTGTTGTGTGTAAAGAAACGAAAAGAGTGTAAACAAACCTTGCCAGCCAAGTTTATTTATGTCTTAATGACTTACAAGGGTTTGCCATTGAAGTGTTTAGGCCCATCAAACCCTTGAAAAGTCGACATTTGTCGACAAATTTATGGGGGCAATAAATTATTGAAGTATGGCCATAATATCCCTCTGTAAACCTTGAAGTAAATTATTTTTTAACCATTATAAAAATATTCAAAGAATTTAATTTAGATTGTACCCGAAATAATCAATAAAGTATTGTTCGCAATGTATGGTCATTTAATATAAATGGAAACAGTAATAATTAAATGCATTGCTCTTAAAGTATGCTCATAATATTTTCTTAGGTAAATTATCAAGTGAGATTTTTCAAGTCAAAATTACGCTTATTGTTAAGTAAAGAATTCTACATAGAGTGGTACATACTAGCATAACAACAATTAAGTGATATAGCTAATATTTAATTAATATGGGTGATTAAATCTCTTAGTGCAAAGAAGGAAAAAAATAGTGACAAAGACCGCTGTTAAGTGAAAAAAATCTACATAGAATGGTACATATTAGCATAACACCCGTAATAATCAAATGCATTACTCTTAAAGTATGGTCATAATATTTTCTGAGGTAAATTATCAAGTAAGGTTTTTCAGGTCAAAATTGCACTAAAGGAAAAATGAATTTCACAAAGAAATCGCAGCGATATATACTCGACCAGAACCAGAAACCGAGGAATCAGAAGACTTAGAAGAAGAAGAAAATTTGTAAAAGTAGAAATACAAAAAGAGGACCACAAACACTTCATATCATGACACAATGCGGTCACTCCTTTCACAAATACCTACAGATATATACTCTACCAGAACCATAAACGGAGGAATCAGAAGACTCAGAAGGAGAAGAAGAAAATCTGCAGAAGCAGAAACACAAAAGGAGGAGTATAAACATTAAATATCACGAACACAATGCGGCAACGCATTAAGACCTACACTGGCCACTCCCCACTACTGTACCATGCGTCACGTGGCTCTCGCTGCTGACAACAAGCATGACCCAAATCCAACCTACCATCGGAAACCGAGGAATCAGAAGACTCAAAAAAAGAAGACTCGAAGAAGCAGAAACACAAGAACAGAAGCATAAACACTTAATATCACGACACAATGCGGCAACATATTTCACAAGAAGAGGCAGAAGTCTAGAACCAAAAACACAAAAAAGGGAGCTTAAGCGCTCCCTCACGACACAATGTGGTAAAGCATCTCACAAATAACTACACTTCCCACTCCACATTCCTTTATCATGCGCCATGTGGCGCATGACCCTAATCCAACCCAGCGCGGACGTAGCAGGCCCAGCTATATACCTGGGAGTGGCGGCAATGCCTACCGCACGCTGATAAATCCATCAAATTATTCAATCATTGATTTAAGTCAAGGATTAATGATAACATAATACATACATTACAGCCGGGTTGCCCAGCAAAATCTAGCTGCAATCACCTTTAACAGGGTCATCCCGTACATCTAAATCATGATATTCTAATATATATGATGAACAGCTTACGGGTTCTAGTTAATAAATACAGCGATAAAATTTTATTTTTACGTTTGAAATTCGAATTTCCGCGTGATTGCGTATTTGGTCCCCAAATTCAAATATCGTGCACGAGTCGGTCCAAAGTTAATGGCGGGATGTTTATTTATCTACAACAGGGGATAGCTCTAGAAGATGTGTTATCACCTAGAACATACCGAGATAATTTTGTCACAGAGACTGCTGAAAGCGTGTTGCATATTGCCTACGGCCTCGGGCTATTACCTGTAAGCAACACGCTTGAAGCATTCTCTGCGACAAAATTTTGAGTATTTATCAATGTTCGAGGTGTATTCGGTAAGACAATTTTTTACTCTCAATTCATTTCGTATTCTCTGATCGAACAAAATTCTAAAAACATTTTCCACGTATACTTTTTGCTCTTAGTGATGTTTTTGGGTGTATTTTCTAGTACGAGTTGATTAACTGAATCGTTTGAAACATTACCAAAGCTTTGTGACATTTTTCTAAATTGATTTTCAATATGACATTTGTTAAATTTCAATCTGATTTGAACATATTATTTGTGCCTTGGCTGATATAACACCACATGTATGAGTTTTATCGTATGTAATATCACTAGTGCTTAAAATTTTATAGAAAATTTTTTCGAAAGCGTGTTGCCTGGTAAAATAAAGAGTGCAAATTGGCAGTTTATTATCTGATTTAGGGCCGGTTTATCAGTGCGCGGTTAAGCACTTTATCCTACAGCTGAATTAACTAGAAGTTCAGAATGTGCTTCTATTAAACATTTCAATATTGCAACTTCACATTCTAAACTTCTAGTTAATTTAGCTGTAGGATAAAGTGCTTAACCGCGCACTGATAAACCGGTCCTAAATCCCGACCGCTTTAGCGGGAGGGATTTAATCTTTGATAATAAACTGCCAATTTGCACGAGTTATATTAACTAGGGGCAACTTAGCTTGAGAAAAAATTTTTATCTCAACCGCCTATTTATTACTATACACTCATGGTTCCGAGATTGACATAGAGAGCGCCATCTAGCGCTACCTCTACTAGAGTTATATTCCATAATAATTGTTCATTGATTCATATTTACGTATTTAATACTTATTTTTAACTTACGAAGTTTACAAATTATGTTGAGGTTTGCTTCGTTAGGTAGAGTGAATTTTAAATACAACAAATTAAAATATTGCACAGCTTTGATTCAACTAGTTACTTTTTGATAAATTACCGTATGTAAGTAGGTACATTTTTAGTTTGTTTCCAGAGCGAATGTTTTTACTTGACATTTATAATAAATGATTTGCTTAACTTTGTAACTACGTTATTGAGCTATTGAAAGCTGTGCTTGACTTGTTCCTGTATTATGAGCTAGGAATATTAAGTACAATCTTTGTATATTATTGTTACCTGATTGAAAAGTACGCAAATTGAAATAGTTACAGATAGGCAAGGGTTATAGCCTATATATTTCAGACAGGCTTCTCTTTGGAACTGACGATTGTTTACTATATATGTGGTGTGTTTATGTTTGCTAGTACATAATACAATATTACAATTTACAAGGTAAGTTAACAATTAGTAATAAGCTAGAGAAGATATTTATAGATAAAATTTAAAAGCGTGAGTTGCCCTATTTGCCGAAAATATTTCACGAAACAAAACGCCAAAAAATTACCTCCGTATTTGCCGCTGCAGCGACATAAAAAATTAGAGCGATAAATTTTTCATGTTGGTACTGTCAAAAGCCGATCTAACTTGAATTACCACTAATAATGACATTTAATTGGTGCAATGTTGTGAAAAAACGGGCTCTCATTGGCTATAGCGTTAATGAGTGAAATAATCGCTGTAATCTTTTACTGATTGGATGAATTTTGACACATGTCATGAAATGCAAAATTTTGATTGGCTAATACAGTTAGCAAAAGATTATCGCGTAACATTTTCATGCATATATAACAAATGAGTAAAAATAGGGTGATTGATATTTCTGTTCCACTTGACTTCATCCCATTTTGCGCTTCGGCCTTATTGCCTGTAGATGAGACAGAGGTTAAATTGAATTTAAAATAAAAGAAAACCCGTAAATATTTAAATAATAATACGTATGTGGCTATCTTATTGATGTCGAATAGAACAAGTACCCAAAGTTTCGTCCGTAACAACAGAATTTTTTTTTTTAATTTTTAAAAAATTCCCGCTAAAAAACGTCCCGTAGTTTTCGTCTGAAATTTTGGTCACATATCGCCAATATTTTCATGTAAGCTCAAAAAACAGCTTAGAACAAGCCTAAAATCGGGTAAAAAGTAAATTGACGAATTAAACTAGTTGACCAATGTTTTTATACGTATTTTAGGGCGCTGAATTTTCACATGTCGTCAATATTTTCACGTAAGCTTAAAAAACAGCTTAGAACAAGCCTAAAACACTGCCCAAGGAATCACTACTTCCACATCCAATTCTCTATCCAAGTCACTCACAACGAAAAAACATTGTATGTGGAAATAATTGTTTATGGAACTTTAATAACATAGTATTTGAAATCCTCTATCCCAAAAACTCATAAAACGATACCCCACATCGGTAAGTCTGAAACCGGATGAAAAGTAAATTGGAGGATTACATATTTTGAGGCACTGAAAGCGAATCCGAGGCCAGAATCTTCCTCGGAATCTTCTTATCATGTCAGAATTTTGATATAACCTCAGAAAATCTCAAAAAACATCTCAAAAATGGTCAAAAATATATGTACAGGTAAAATTAAAAAAATTAAATGAGCAAGCACTTACCAGCACGTAGTTTTGATCATTAAAATCGAATATGTGTCGGAATGGAATTCACACGTTAAAACGAGTTTCGAAAAACCTGTGAAATGAAATGAGTTTTTTAACATTTTTGAGGAATTTTTTTAGATTTGTCTGAGGTTATGTCAAATTCTTGACATGATAAGAAAATTATGACCTCTGATTCGGTTTCAGCGCCCCAAAATACGTATAAAACATGGGTCATTTCGTTTAATCTTCCAGTTTACTTTTACTTCCACATCCAGTGGAAGTATAGTAACGACAAAAAAATTTTTAAAAATTTTTATTGTCCAAATAGGCTTAGAATGTCATGAAACGTCGAGATTTCAAGTTTGAGCGAAAAAAAAATTTCTGTCTGTCGGTCTGTCGGTCTGTCGGTCTGTCGGTCTGTCTGTCGGTCTGTAACTTTTTTTGTGCGCACGTTTACTCTGGAACCGTTTGAGATATTGACTTGAAATTTGGTACACATATGTACTTTAACGAGATCTAGAACTAGATTATATTTTTATCTTGTTCCGTCGAAGGGTTGGGGGGTAAATTGGGGTAAATTTGGGGAAAATAGGTAAATCAAGCAGGTAAGAGTCCATAAAATTGGTATTTAGTATATACAAGAGAAGCTAAGGTCTCAAAAAAAATTTTGGCATTGGCCACCCCCATTACCACCCCCACCCCATTATTAAAGGGGATGAAAAAAAATGTGATTTAGTGTGTATACAAGAACCAGAAACCTCAAAATATTTCTTTACTTTATCCGCCCCCCACTCCCACCCCCCTGTCACCACCCCCACCCCACTACCGATGTGGGGTATCGTTTTATGGGTTTTTGGGGTAGAGGATTTCAAATATTATATTATTAAAGTTCCATAAACAATTGTTTCCAGATACAAAATTTTTTCGTTGTGTGACTTAGATAGAAAATCCGGATGTGGAAGTAGTGATTCCTTGGGCAGCGGTTTTTACCCGGGTTTAAGCTTGTTCTAAGCTGTTTTTTGAGCTTAGATGACAATATTGACGACATGTGACAATTCTGATCTCGGATTCGGTTTCAGCGCTGCAAAATACGTATAAAAACATGAGTCAACTTGTTTAGCCTCTCTCAATTTACTTTTTACTAGGTTTCAGGCTTGTTCTATGCTGTTTTTTGAGCTTACATGAAAAAATTGACGACATGTGACAATTATGACCTCGGATCTGGTTTCAGCGCATCAAAATACATACCGGGTGATACAGGAGATATGTAACACCCCGTAGAATGTTTATTTAAAAAGATATTATTTTGAAATTTGGTAGACTTATATAATGCGTGATTGTCCTTTTTTGGTACAAACAAGAAATTTTGTGACATCTACATCGTTATTTTAAATGACACCCTGTATATATTTTTTTCCTATCCGATTCTACTTAAATTTCTCTTTTCAACTATGTATACCAAGATGACATTCGTTTTTAAAATGGCTGCTGAAAACTATTTTATTGCACTAAGTCAAGTTGGCTATGGAATGAAATGTGGCGGTAATTAATGCTTAATGTGCTGCGATATCAAAAGAACCCTGGTACGCAATTTTGTGTTTCATATTTGTTTTGTTCTAATCAGTAGCCGAAGAGACTTTGTACAATTTTTATATTAAATAAAAATCTCTAGACTAAATCCCCGAAATCATAAAAACTAAGATAGAAACACTAATTTTCAATTTGACCCATTTCACAGTGGGCCAGAAAATTCGAAAAGCGGCCAAAAATCGATATTCATAAAAGTAATAGCACCGTTAACAGAATTTGCACGAAAATAATGGTTTAGGTCGTTCAAATCGAACGGAGTATCTATTCAGTTATTTGGTGGTATACTATGAAATCGAGAGTGATGAAGACGCCATGTTAAAATTGAAGAATATCAATTCAAAGTTTTGTAGTATCGCTCACTTGATGCAAGGGGTTGTGGAGCCAACTGTTAAATAACTTTTTATCTTTATAATATCCTTTGAAGTTATAATTAGCATTTATTATCAATAAAATTTGACCTGTTCAAGGAATGTTTAAGAAAAAATTCAGTTCAGTTTCATTTTATTTTACAATCCCTGAGAGAGTCGCCCCTGGGAGTAAATATTTTTTCATATTTTTCTATGGGTTAATTAAGCGGTTTTCGATAACGTTAAACAGGAAAATAAATTAATATACCAATATATACAGTAACAACCCCTAAAAGCAACCCCCGATGGTAAATATATTTACAATTAGTTTTTGTCTTATTCAAATGACAAAAAGCTGAAATACACAATTTTTCAGAAAAACAACCCCTAAAAACCATCCCTGGGGACATTTATTTTTTAAATTATTTTTCCCTCATTATATATGTGATTGTTAATCGGCCTATGAGAAAATTAGATTTTTGGCCACTTTTTGAAATTTTCGGCCCACTGTGCATTTGTAAAATATTTATTCATCTTTCACTTTTACCCAATACAATTCATTGTTATGTCTGATTTTGCTTGCATTTAAATAAAATTGTTTTCGAAGAATCTCAAAATGCTGGCCATTATTTTCCCTGCAGCGTCGAATTCTTCTAACCAGTACCTCTAAGCACATTTTCTAACTGCAATTCAGTAAACTAATTTATTGCTAACCTAACTATCATTTTTAAGTCTTCCCTATTTTGCAGTGGAGTTTTATAAACCATTTCCTTGAGATGGCCCCATATAAAAAAATCAAGTGGCGTAAAATCCGGACACCTCGGGGGCCAACTAATTGGTAAAAGTGAAATATGAATAAATATTTTACAAATGGATAACATTTAAAATTAGTGTTTCTATCTGAGTTTTTGTGATTTCGTGGATTTAGTCTAGAGATTTTTCTTTAATATAAAAATTGTACAAAGTCTCTTCGGCTACTGATTAGAACAAAACAAATAATATCAAATACAAAATTGTGTACCACGGTTCTTTTGATATTGCAGCACACTAAGCATTAATTACCGCTACATTTCATACTATAGCCAAGTTGACTTAATGCAATAAAATGGTTTTCAGTAGCCATTTTAAAAATGAATGCCACCTTACTATACATAGTTGAAAAGAGGAATTTAAGGAGAATCAGACAGGAAAAAAATATATACAGGGTGCTATTTAAAATAAAAAAGTAGATGTCACTTTCGGTGAAACGGGAAGTGGAAAATATTTTTTGTTTGTACTAAAAAAAGGACAATTACACATTATACAGGTGTACCAAATTTCAAAATAATATCTTTTTAAATAAACATGTTACGGGGTGTTACATATCTCCTGTGTCACCCGGTATGGATATGATAGTCGGTAAAAAAGTGCATGACCTTTTTTTTGTTTTGTGTGCCTGTGTATTAATTCTACAGAAATTAGAAAAAAAAACGAAATTCAACCTTTAGTAGCTTTCTTATTTGTCTGTAGCATGTCTTCGTTCAATGTAATACTTTTCGAGTTATTTGTCGAAGATCGTTTTGAAATACCTGTTTTTTTTCAAGGTAAAATCACTATTTTCGTCATTATAACTTAAAGACTATCAATGTATATGAAAATTGGCATAGAACCTTTTCTTCCCAAAATTTGATTTCTCTTCAGCTCCAATGTTTTTGTTTTTTTTTTTTTTTATAAATGAACAATTCCCCGCATAATATAGAAACCTCTGTTTGATGCATGTACCATTTAATTCCCAAAAATCAACGAAGTCTAATCCATATCACATTATTCCGAAGTTAAAACCTCCAGTTACTGTGCTATATTATAACTCATTGTAAATAAAATGAAGATTTAGTCGGTAAAATAAGTCAAACGTTTTTTTTTTTATAAAAAAAATACGATTTTAGTGGTTCCGTTTATTGCCTTTTTACGAAAATTACCCGTGAACTTATTAAAAAATCTGGACATCACGTGTCTGACTTGTAACGTGACCTACTAGATCTGCAACTAATTTACACCTTTTCGATAGCAGAGGAGCATATGTAGTTCCGTGGCGAAGTTAGTGAAGGGAGGATGTAGGGGTGAAATTTCAATCAAGATCTTAATAAGTTATTTTCTTGGTGTCACTTTGAGGCATTTATGACGTCATCAAAATGGCTGCCAATGAGATTTGCAAAATGACATTATCTCAGTTATTTATTGTCCGATTTTCTTTTGATTTAAAGATAATTAAAATTTCTATAAAACATATTCTTGGTGTATTTACTCTAAAATGAACAGTAACGGTTCTTTTTTAATTATAGATAATTTGGATACTATTATTAAACTTTTCAGTTAAATTATTAATATTTAATTATCTTCATTATTACTTAGAGAATATCGTATATTTGGGCTACTACAAATAGAAGGCATTAGAAAAGCTAGGCAACGAAAATATATAAGAAAAGAACAATCTGATAGTTAGAAAAATGGAACTCTATTTTAACTGGTGTGGCTTTTAAGAACGTTACGGAAGTTCCCGAGGTTACGAATTTTAGAATGTTGAGCATTGCATAAGTTTTCATATGATTTGAGAATGATTTTGGAAGAATTGCTGCAATTTTGTGAATTTGTGGAGAAAGTGGTATATTTTTAAATACTTTGAAAGGTGTTAAAAACATTTTAAAAGGTAAGGGTGATGATAAACTTGAATATAACTTATTTAGAACATTATCAATGACCTGTTGAGTGTCGGCAGATATTTCCCGGTTCTTAAAACTAACTAAAAAAAAATGAAGAATTAGACAAATGTAAAGACATTAATACACGCCAAGATTTAGCAGAAGCATTTACAAAGAAAGTAAAAAGGAAGTACTGGAACTACTACTAGTGAAGTGCACTTTGTGTTCGACACATACAAGGAAGGTTCCATAAAGTAAACGACAAGGCAAAAGGGAGCAACGGGAATTATTCCTACTCGACATAAAATTGCGGATAGCACAAACATGGTTAACGTAACAATATCAAAACGGCTATCGCATATGTGTAAGAGTAGTTTAAATAACTATATACCTGGTAGAAAAAGTCCTACATCATGATCAGTTAACGAAGAAAGACTGTAGTCACATGGCATTCGGAAATTGAATCATCACATGGCTCTTTCGATCATCTTCGAAGCACGCAAGAATAACTAAAATAATTCTCCATAATACTTATGCCGTAGATAGAGGAGCAACGAAACTATATATACTTGCACAAGAAACACGTATTGTGGTTCTTAGCATAAAAAGATACCCGAAACTTCCCAAACATCGTACCTTGCACCCAATTCCAAAGTAGTTATATCAGTTGCAGATTTGTATATACGCTTCATTAGACACATTAAAGGCTTCTTCACTGCCAGATTCTCATGCTTTATCATCTGGATCCGATTGCAAAGGTTAACTTTCATATTGGAAAGCATTTGGTGCAGCTAGAAAAGATACACTTTTTCTTCACTAGGAACCAAACTCACAATTTCTGATCAAGTAATAACAATACTATAAACATTCATATGCCATATCTACCAGTCTAAATCAAACATACCGAAACTTCAAAGAGTTAGGTTGGTCCATGTTTTCTGAGAAACAACAAGCTGAGAAAAGTTGCCACCAACAAGAAGTGCTTTTATACCTGCAATGAAGAGGGTTAACTACCAAGTAATGATCTGAAATCAAGACTGTAATCCTCAGCCAATAATTCCATCCCCTATTGAACATGGATGGACTATGAAAAATGGACAGGTGACTCCTGATCTCTGCGAAATGCCGTGCACTTCGGACTTTATTCTCAGGTTGGTCAGATGCTCCTGCATAAAAAATAAATGTAATCAGCCATGTAAATGTTCTTCAAGCAGCCTACCGTATGCCGATATGTGTGAGTGTGGCGACACAGACGAATTGTGTGACAACCATTCACATATTTTACCAGAAGAGTCATATAATAATGATGATTGATAACAAACGATATCACCAGTCACATCATTTAGATAGATGCCTATTTAACGACACTACTGACAATTTCTAATTATTTAAATTTGTAATACAATTTTACCTTTAAACAAAATAAAATTATTTTGTGTAGGCAACGTAATGTTTATTGAAAACATTTACACCGTGTCAAATTGCATTTATTCAGTGTTCAAAGTTCCTGAAGTAAAGATTACTGAAGATGTAATTTCATAAGTGAAAGTCTAACATTACTGCTGTCATGATTCACGAACCATGATTTTAGCAATATTTATTTGCTATATTTCCTAACATAAAAAAGGTAGGTACAGTTATTGCGTTCCAGAACCATATTTACCTAAATATATTATACCGTTCACTTAAAAGAAAATACTTAAATTTCCTTTTTTATATACATTTTAATTATTTTTAATATGAGCTATCACAAGAGAAAATCGCCTAATAAATAACAGACAATGTCGATTTCATAAATCTAAATGGCGGCCATTTTGTTGACGCCATTAATGCTATACGCCACACACCATGAAGTGACACCATAGAAATTATTCATGTATAGATAGTTTTTATTAAAAATGTAACCCCCATCTCCTCTTCATTAATTCCGCCACGGTGGATAATTTTTCTACATATTATCCTATACTAATACAAACATTTATAGAGTGATTTAAAGTTTTATATTGGATACCAGCTTAAAATACCTTAAAGGTAAAATAAATCTTAATGTAAATAAGTTTAATACTAAATAGGTAACGTATGAAAAATTGTAGTATTTTTCATAAGAGACTAGACTGGTATAAATGATCTGATCAAATACTATTTAATTGATAACACAATACTAATATAATATTTGAATATCATCAGGTAATTAAAATGACATTAAGCATTATGAAATAATGTGTCACTGACTATTTATTTTGTATAAGTAGGTAGAAAAATAAGAATTAAGAACATTGTGTTTTATATTTAATTACTGGTGTACTTGTCATAAAATGCAAATATTTTGCAGAAATCTTTGTAGATCTTAGATTACTTATAAAATGTTTTTATAATATTTATTTATTTGGATTGTACTATTTTATAATATTTCATGTAACAAAATAAATAATTAAATATTTAAACAGTGTCTTATTATTTCCAAAGAATTGCCAGATAGCATGAATATACGATATTTATTATAATAAAAGTACCAATAGCGAGGGGAAGCCACTATATTTTTTTTCCCACGAAAATTTATAAACATGAACATTGAACGCTTAGGGCTGAAATGCTTCTCAAAAAAGTTTCTATATTGTGCGGGGGCTTGCTAATTTATAGGGGGTGGATGCCACCCCCTCTCAGGGGGTGGCACTTAAAAAATATGTATATTTATTGGAGCTGAAATAGAATACAATTTTAAGAAGAAAAGGTTCTATGCAATTTTTCACATAAATTGATAGTTTTTAAGTTATAAAGCCTTCAAAATTGCGATTTTAGCTTAAAAAAAGGTATTTCCAAACGGCTTTCGTCAAGTATCTCGAAAAGTATTACTTTATCGAAAAAATGTTACAGAAAGTACAAACTGGGAATTAATTATATTTTTTGTTTATTGATGCAGGATTAATAATTTCGGAGATATTTAAGTTTATATTTGGTATCGAAGTGTTTCGAAATTACTTTTAAAGTTTAAAATGCATTTTTTTCTAAAGCAAGTGCTTTAAATGAGCAAAACAATTTGAGCATCTAGGTAATGCTACATCTTAACGAACAACTGTATTTGAGATAGTTTTTTTAAGTTACTGGCTAATTACAGCAACAAAATGACGACCTTTTATATAAAAAAATATAAATACGCACATTTTTCCGTCATAGCTTCTTTATTTCTTATGCTACAGGGACGAGTAAAAAGCAATTTGAAAGCGCAATTAATTGTCTTTAATTCCATTTCTTAGCATGCGTGACGTAGGTGTCACAATTTCTGAGATATTTAACATTTAAACTGCATTTTTCGCCTTATAAACGTTCGGACGCCATTTGTAAACTTTCATATCTCCGAAACTATTAAATCTATGTAAATAAATAAACAAGCGAAATTCATTATCAGTTTATGAGCTTTATTTTTGGTCTCTATCCATTTTTCAATAAAACTAATATTTATTGAGATATTTGGAAAAGGAAAAAAAATACGTTTTATCGAAAATACCTTTATAGTTTAAACTGTATTTTTTTCTAAAGCGAGTGCTGTATACAAACCAAAAAATTTGAGCATCTACGTCATGCTATATATTAATGAAAAACAGTGTTTGAAATTCCTTTTTTTAATTACTAGCTAATTACAGTAACAAAATAGCGACGTTGTTATTAAAAAAATGTGTAGACGCACATTTCTTCGGTCATAACTTCTTTGTTTTTTATGCTACAGAAACAAATAAAGAAACAGTTGAACGCTTAATTAACAACCTATTATTGTACCTATTAGCATCCTTGACGTAGGTGTCACAGTTTCTGAGATATTTAACTCTCACTCTAAATAATTATCTCATGGACACTTGGATGCCAAATGTAAACTTAAATATCTCCGAAATTATTAATCCTACATCAATAAACAAAAAATATAATTAATTCCCAGTTTGTGCTTTCTGTAATTGGTCTGTAACATTTTTTCGATAAAGTAATACTTTTCTAGACACTTGACGAAAGCCGTTTGGAAATACCTTTTTTTAAGCTAAAATCGCAATTCTGAAGTCATTATAACTTAAAAACTATCAATTTATGTGAAAAATTGCATAGAACCTTGTCTTCTTAAAATTTGATTCTACTTCAGCTCCAATAAATATATATATTTTTAAGTGCCACCCCCTGAGAGGGGGTGGCATCCAGCCCCTATAAATTAGCAAGCCCCCGCACAATATAGAAACTTTTCTATTATACCGCCAAAAATGAACGAAATCCGTTCAATATGACATTATTCCAAAATTTTGCATATTTTTTACCTCTAGGTACTGTACTAATTGAACAAAAGAAAAAATTAATAATGTTTTGAAACTTTGGTGACATGTTCAGAATGTAGGTAAAAATCGAACACTAAAAAGTTCCGACCTCTTAAGTGCGAGCTTGGCCCCACAAAAAAGTGGTTTTTAGAGCTCTCTAGCAAAATTGTGTTCAGCGTGAAAACAAGTGTAGGGTCAGAAAATGTTGCCCATAAGATTTTCTATAAGAAAATCCTTCTTACACAGTGTGTCCCCGGATGGGGTACCTCGGCTTTTTTAAACTTTCTTATTTTTGACTTACCGAGAAAAAGCCATTCTTTATAAAAAATTTTGCTTGTCTTAGAAAGTCATAAACAGTTGTCAAACTTAAAATAAATTATACAAGGTATTCTAAAAATTAGAAAATATGAAATCGACTTTAAGCAAACTACCTTTTTCAAATATGAAGAAAAACTTAAACACGAAGTTTCGTTGCAAAATGAGGAAATAACAATTTTCAAAAAAAAAAACATGTTATTCAACTAAGTTGAAAACTATTCCACATGTTGACCACCTCCTACTACATTTTTCTAATTTTTTTTCTAAATTTGTCATAGATATATGACATTACATCAAATAATGCCATGGATTAATGTCAGTATCGGTGTAATAGATGTTTATTCGTATTTTGTTTTTTCTATAAAATTATTTACTGATTATTGAATTATGCTACCTCTGGAACAACGAATTTACTTGGTCAAATTCTATGGAATCGGAAATGTTTCTTATAAATACGCAAGAAAGTTTTCAATGAGAAGTATCAGATGTTAAAGTGACTCGCAAAGCAGTACGTAAATTAATTAGTGAGTCTGATTCGACTGGGGATGTAAAAAACATAAAACAAAAAAGAATTAAATCAAGATGACGCTACAACCCTTGTTGTAGACAAGAACACCCAAGATGGTCGTTAAGGAAAAGATCAATAAATTTATTTATTAAGCTATTGCATAGCTTCTATCGCGGGCCTTGAGCGCGGGGACCGAATCCAGAAATTCCGTAACGAAAAAACCTCACGCTCCCCACTCCGACGGGCAAGGAGGTGTGGCTTGAAGGCCGTGCATCGTCTAACGTCGTTTCAGTTTGGCAGTCTTCGACACGGCGTTGTGTGCGTGCGATTAGACGTATTGTACGACTCTACGAAACTCGCACGAATCGAGATGAGCTGCTCCGAAATCGGACGAATACATAAGCAGCTGTTTATGAGAAAGTATATAGGTGTATAGGTATTTATGTACAACAGTGAATAGCTGTACTTGTAAAATTTGTGTATAAAGTGTTTTGAATATGAATGAACAAAGTGCATTTATTATTAATGAAGAAAGTCATTATTTAATAATAGAAAAATTTGTTTTCTTATCGGTCACCACTCTCAAAAAGTGTAACTTGAATTAATATCAAAGAAAAAGCAATACTGCATGAATAAATAAAATAAATAAATAAAATTATAATTGCATAAGTTGATACAAAATGCTATGCAATAGCTTTACCGCGGCAGTCCCCGAGTGCCACACGTCTTTTTTTTATTCAGATTTTAGTCAGCAACAAATTGTGTGCATTCAAATCTAAATTTATTCACAAACTTCAGCAGCGAGGGTCACATGGCACATGGTAAAGGAACGTGGGATGGGAGGTGTAGGTATTTGTGAGATGCGTTACCGCATTATGTCGTGAGGGAGCGTTGAAGCTCCCTTTTTTCTGTGTGTTTTTGGTTCTGGATTTCTGCCTCTTCTGAGTCTTCTTGTGAAATATGTTGCCGCCCGTTGTGTTGTAATATGGAGTGTTTATGCTCCTCTTTTTGTGTTTCTGCTTCTTCGAATCTTTTTTTCTGAGTCTTCTGATTCCTCGGTTTTCGATTGTGGTAGAGTATGTATCGTTGAGATTTTTTTGTGGTGTTCATTTTTTTTATCCTGATCCTCTCAGTTGTTGTTCTCCGCTATAGTATGGTCTCCCTATTTTTAGTTTGTTGATGTTCGATGCTAGCGCTTTCTTCCGTAGATGTGTTGGGTCCCTTCCTTGGATATGTCTTCAGTACTTCATTGCGTACATTTCTATCCTTTTTTTAATTGTCTTTCCTCCTAATAGTATTGATGTTTTAAGTCGCTGTTTTCGTTTTGTTGTTTTTGCGAATAGTTGGACCATATCCCTTTCTGCTCTTCTCAAAAACTTCTTCTGTTGGCTTTTGTTGTTGCCGCGTTTTTTGATTCCATATGTCATCGTTGGCCGTTTTACGGCTATGTACATACATTTAGTAAGATCCCATGATAGTTTATTTTTCTCAGTGAATGGTATGATTGCCCTTGCGACTCTCTCCTTTGCCGTTTCTCTCCGTTCAAGTTGGCTCGTCAGGTTTGTTCCTAGGTACTTCAATTTGTTCATTGTGCTTAGGGAATATTCATCTATTTTGTGTTCCTCTCCGCTGGTTCAACTCCCTTTTGTTGACGAGTCTCACTCCAATTATCAACTGCACCACGCCTGGGGGGGGGGGCACTAGGGGGGAACCAAATAAACACATAACACAGCACAGTGGAACTTAAAACTTCACTTTTTTTTTGGCATATGCGTAAAAACGAAGTTAAACTAATATTTGGTATGTAAAAACAGATATGAAATAATTGTCACTATCTCAATGGGGGTCAATTGCCCCCTTGCGTACGCACTTGGTCCTGCGGCGATTAGGAGATCATCGGCGTATGTGTATGTTTTCTTAGAAAATACCATTTTTCTGAAAAAAGCCTGCACCATGCATACCTCCGTTGAAGTGCTGTGAGAATTCAATTTTGATGCAGTATATCAACAATGTCTCATTGATTATTTCGAGTTTAATTTAAATTAAATTCGTTTGAGTACTTTTAATAATTATAAAAAACCCCACTTGAAAATTTACGTAAGAAAGTGTTCTGACCATACTTTAACAGCCGTATGCATAGTCGTTCGCCAGCGACTCGCTGAAGTTTAGCCGTTCGCCAGATGAGAATTGGAATGCATAGTCGGTCGGCGATAACATCACGCATGCGCATTAAAACAAGTTTTGGTAAAGTGGTGGCGACGCGCTGGAGATGGTCAATAGCATGTCCCAGATATTTTCTGTGTACTTTCCAGGAAGAGAATGAAATTAAATCATATTAGGCATATTTTTATCGGAAAATTTTATTAACGAAAATTGTTCGGAATTGTCAAAAAACCTTAAGTCCAAAAGTTAATTAAAATAAAAATATTGAAAAATACCTACTGATTTTTTCGGCTTATTTTGGTACCGCAGGTGGCTTTGAATTTGTAGGAGATGAATGTTTTTTTTGTCAATAAAGTAGATATTGATTCGTTCTATACTTCAGTGAAAATTGGTTCAAATCAGAAAAAAAAAATAAAAATGTTATAAGAGTGTCTTCATATTAAGTGTGTCATACTGTATAAGGTGTGCAACTAGTAATGCTATTTTATATTTAAGACAGTATACCTACATTATTATAATAATAGGTCACCAAATTGAAAAATAATATAATTAATTTTTTTTGTGGAAAACACAAATAATGAAGCAAATCCCAATTCAATGGTGTCTCCTGTATATGATAATTCAAATAAGTATATACTTACTAGATTATTATAAACGTAATTATAATTAAGTACCTTATTCCTATTTATTTAACAGCTAGTCCCTAACAAACACGTGCTCATGTGCCGCTAAAGAACGTGCGTTTGATGTAAACAAACGATTTGCGCATGATTAAGCCATCGGCGATGCGCCCCAACGGAGAGCGCAGGGAAAACGACTATGCAATGCAAATTATGCTCTGTTCTTTCGCTCAGCGAATCCCTCCAGAGAATCGCCGAGATAAACTTCAGCAAGTCGCTGGCGAACGACTATGCATATGGCTGTTAGCCTTCTATTTAAACGCGAAAAACCGATCTTTCAACTGTACCAGCTCCCACCTCCCTTATTCAATGTGACATCACTTGGTACACTATAAGGGCTTGTTTTAGATGTCCAACTCATAAATTTAAAACAATAAAATCATAGTTATCTATTTTCACCATGTCAAAGTACAAAGCGACTGGAGTATAAGCCAAGTCTTATGAAAATCGGTTTAGTAGAACCGGAGATGCGGCTTGATCTCTCCAATAAGCGTATGTATTTGCACGGCATAGACTTTCATGATTAAACTTCTGTAATATTCCAGAAAATTCAAGAGTAATCTGGAACATTTCAGAATGGCGATTCTACCTTTAACATCATTTACAAAGAAGCTTTTTAGTTAATTTCAAAATTCCACGTGAACGTAGTCGCAGGCACAGCTAGTTATTAATATTTCGTCGAAACCACACTGCTGCGAATACAAACACGAAATTGTTATTAATATTTTGGGAAAATCACACCGCCGCGAATGCGAACACGACGCGATATTAATATTTCATGGGACCTAGGGGGCAATAAAAGCCTGTGACCCCAGGCAACTGCGCGAATTGCCCGTGCACAGCTACGCCTCTGCTTCCCACGAATTCTCTCTGTCGGTCTGTATGTCTGTCTGTAACTTCTTTTGTGTGCACGATTACTCTGGAACCGTTTAAAATATTGACTTGAAATTTGATACACATATGTATTTTGACGTGATCTGGAACTACATTATATTTTCATCTTATTCCGTTGAAGGGTTTGGGAGTAAATGGGAGTAAATAGACAAATCAAGCAAGTAAGGGTATTTTTTTATTTCATCCACCCCCACTACCACCCCCTATCACCACCACCCCACTACCGACGTGGCATATCGTTTTATGGGTTTTTGGGGTAGGCGATTTTAAATATTGCATTATTAAGTTCCATAAAAAAATATTTCCACATACAAAATTCTTTGTTCGTTTCTGTATCATAGAAAACAAATGATTTATAGCCGAAACAATGTGCGTCTTCATAGCTTCTTTAACATAATGTTGCCATTTTTTTTTACTATAATTTCCCAGTAATAAAACAAAAATTCTCAAACACTGTTTTTCTTTCATCGCATCACTTACATGCTAAATTTGTTTGGTTCGTTTAAAACACTTGTTTTAGAAAAAATTCCATCCACCATATTGGAACCGTCATTTTATGATTTTTTAAATTTTGACTTCAGATTCGTAATCAGCGATCCCAAAAACATAAATATTCTACGTTTTAATAATAAATCAGTAATACTCTTTCTAAACTTAAATATTTAATTTGGGCATTTGGGGGTAAGAGTAAGTGTTCGGCCTATCGTTGCTACAATAATTACCCATAATGAAAATGATCATTACATATGATGTTATTTCTTAATTTAACATATTTCATATATAGTAGTGTGTTATTATTATTATTATTATTTTTTTTTTTTTTTTTTTTTCTTTAGCTAGCTAAAAATCAGTCACCCTTCTCTGTGGCTCCGACCCTCACAAAGGGGAGCTGGTAGTACCGGTAGCCACTCCCCACGCCCGTGGGGTGAGTGATTACTGGGTCCGGGAATCGTGTGCCCTGAGCAGACGTAATGAACCGAGAATGACGGCCTTCTGCATTCTGCCGGCTAAGACCTCTGCCGAGTTTCGGCATGCCGGTATGATCTTAAGTTCCGAAAGCAGTGTGTGTCTCGTTCCACCGTGGGCTCCTATAATCAGTACCACTATCTTAACAGTTTGGTCTGGATACAGTCTGCGGAGTTCGAAGAGCAGATCTCGATATTTTGTCCGTTTTTCCTCCTCCTTCAAGACAATGTTGTTCTCCGCGGGAGCCGAGAACTCCACGACGAACATTGTCTTGAGTTGATGGTCGAGGAGTACTACGTCAGGCTTGTTGGCTTGTATTTGCCTGACGGTGGGAAAAGAGTAGTTCCAATAAATTAGACACTTCTCATTTCCCACAACGGACTCAATATCCCCCGTAGCGTAAGGCAGCACTGGTGTTTCGTCTATCCCATACGAGTGCCTTAAATGGTAGTAAAGCACTCGTAATGCTCCGTCGTGCCTTTGGATATAGGCCGAGACTGCATATGTCGGGCAAGCCGACAGCAAGTGCATAAGAGTCTCTGGCGCCCTGCGGCAGGCCCTGCAGCTGACATCAGGGACCTCTATACCCATGACACGACTACGATAGACGAGGGTGTTAAATACACCATCCTGGCAAGCCATTATGAATCCCTCGGTCTCAGACTTCAGCCCGGCTGACCTTAAGAAGGCAAAGGTCAGCCTTTCGGATAAGCCAAGGTTCTCTATATTTTTATAGAAAACTCCATGCATTGGCTTATCCGCGTGAAGATGCAGAAAGTTGTTGTGTTCTGCAGCTTTAATTTGGGCTTTTCGCCGAGCAGGTTCCAACTCGGTGACAGAGTCGCGATTTACCCGCTCGACGTCGAAGGAGAGACCAAGTTCATCGGCTGCTCTCTGTGCTGCCTTAAACAGAAAGGCTCCTACCCCTGCAGTTTCATGGTCTCGGACCATGCAGAGGAGGGGATCCGAACTCCTGATGACCTTACAGGCTCCATCCAGAACCATCCTATTATGGAGACTCTCCAAACTCAAGAGTCCACGGCCTCCCCGATGTCGTGGGAGGTATAGCCGTGGAACAGACGATTTAGGATGCAAACTCCTATTGAGATGCATCTTCTTGCGGGTTCCTACGTCGAGTTGACGCAACTCTTCTTGAGTCCATTTCACTACTCCAAAGGAGTAGAGAAGGATCGGAACGGCAAGCATGTTGGTAGCAGACACCTTGTTCTTCCCCGACAGCTCTGAAGACCAGATCTGTCGGAGTCGGTGCTGATACTTGCCGCGGAGAGCGTTTTTCACTACACTCACTTCTTGGGTGGAGCGTTGCTCGACACCCAAGTAAGTGTACGACTCTCCGGCATCTAGATGATGTAAGATGCTTCCGTCCACGAGCTGCGCGTCCTCTCCGTAGTTCCCGCATCGTCCTCTCTTGAGATGGACCAGTGCACATTTGTCTAATCCGAACTCAATGCCGACATCCTGCGTGTACTCCTGTACCACCCTGAGGGACTGGTGTAGGTCCCTCTCTCCGGAGGCATAAAGTTTAAGGTCATCCATATAACAGATGGGTGACCTTATGCCTCCTATCGCCAGGGGTACCGCAGTTGTATCCACGGGTTTTCCGGAGCGAAACGGATAATGGCAGTAATGAGATGCAAAATAGAAGGGGGCTGAGGAAGTCTCCCTGAAATACTCCCCTTCTGAATGTTACCGACTCCGTCTGGACTCTATCATTACCCGATGTAATGGTAAAGCGAGTCCTCCAGAGCGGCATCAGTTCTTCGATGCATCTCACTACAGGACCAGGTACCGCAAGACATCGGAGCAGGTGTACAATAAGCTCGTGTGATGTCATGTCAAATGCCTTGCGGTAGTCGATCCAGGCCATGGAGAGGTTACGCTTATACTGCATGGAGTCCTGCGTGACACACCTGTCAATCAGCAGGTTCTCCTTACAGCCAGCGACACCTCTCTTTGACCCTCGTTGCTCATATATCCGCTCGTAAACCGGTTCAACTGCGTGGAGCACTCGCATGTACAAGATGCGCGTAAACACCTTGTAACATGCGTTTAAATAGGTTATCGGCCGGTAGTTCTTTGGGTTAGACAAATCTCCGTTCTTCGGGATCAGCACTGTCCGCCCCTCGACAACCCAAGAAGGAATTTGCTGCTCCCCATTTAGCCATGAATTGAAAATTCTGGCTAAATGGTGGTGGGTACTGGATAATTTTTTCCACCAAAAGTTATTGATCCCGTCGGGACCTGGAGCAGCAAAGTTCTTAGAGCCCTCAAGAGCTCTTCGAACCTCTTCTGGGGTTATTGGTTGGCACACCTGTTGTGGTTGCTGAAACCTTTGACAAAAGGTTTCAAAGTGTGCCAGGGCTGGAGAGTCTCTGTTGAGTGGAAGCTTCTGTTCGTACAACGTTTTCCAGAAGTTTTCCACCTGATCTGCAGTCGGCGGATTTTCAGCAACACGCTGAAGCGGTTCGAAAAGGCGCGAGGGCTTTTTGCGGAAAAGTTGATTTTCCGCTAGCCCCCTCGCCCGCCTCACTAGTGACTTCTTACAAGACACTAGCATCCGTATCCTGTCGAGGCAGTGCTGTTTGGTGGTTTGTAGCACTGCCCCATTGAGTGTGTGATGGACGCGTCTTAAGTTAGCAGCTACTCGCCGCACTTTAGGCGTGAAAGGCCTATTGGCCGCCATATAGTCCATCACACATTGGATACGGGATGCGTGTTGCCTCGCCGACCGGATCTTGGCTTCCATCTTGTGTATGCGCCGTCTCGCTCTCTCTTGTGGAGAAGCACTGTTCCGCCTCTCCACCTGAGACAAGCGTTGAGCGGCAGCATACACGGCACAATTTATGTGCCAGATGTCAGCCTCTTCTGGTAGCGCTGCACGAAGTTCCGCATCCACTCTGGCCAGATCTTGTGGCCCGGGGGGTTTTATGTTGTGCAACCCCCTTCTGGTACTGAGGCCCTCTGGTACTGGTGGAACGACTGGGACTGCAACCTCAATCGGTTCATTCGGTGGACCTTCGGCCACCTCATTCATCGGCTGAGGAGCAGTTCTCACGTAGCCCCTGCGACGAAGGTGGGACACATAATCACGCAGGTTTTGTGGCGTGAAGGCGTTGTGTTCTGGGTGCCTTGCACACCACAGAACGTGCATTCGCCCCATGTATCCCCTTCGCGCGGGCTCACTGCTTTCGTAGCACTGCATAAGTTCGTCCCTCAGTTCATCTGTCCACTCAAAGCGTCCTTGTTCGTCGCGGTTGTCAACAATGGGCTGTCGATCTTGTTGGGCCCCACCACCTTGCCCTTGACCCCTATCCGAACGGGGTCGATCGTGGGGGCCCTGTCCTCTGCCAATAGGAACCGGAGGTTTGGGCTTGTGGGTGGTTAGCCCAGCAAGCCCACGACCGACACCAGAGGGGAAGATGCTCTCCCCTCCCGGATGCGCTAGGGCTGCCGGTTCGATTTTGCATCCCCAGCTGGAGTAAGTGGTGGCGCTACTCACCAAAGGCTAGATAGACGACGGTTAGCCCCTCCTGCTATTTATTATTATTATTATTATTATTTTTTTTTATTTATTTTTTTTTTTTTGTTAAAAACCAGTCACCCTTCTCTCTGTGGCTCCGACCCTCACAGAGGGGAGCTGGTAGTACCGGCAGCCACTCCCCACACCCGTGGGGTAAGTGACTACTGGGTCCGGGAATCGTGTGCCCTGAGCAGACGTAATGAACCGAGGGTGACGGCCTTCTGCATTCTGACGGCTAAGACCTCTGCCGAATTTCGGCATGCCGGTATGATCTTAAGTTCTGAAAGCAGTGTGTGTCTCGTTCCACCGAGGGCTCCTATAATCAGTACCACTATCTTAACAGTATGGTCTGGATACAGTCTGCGGAGTTCGAAGAGCAGATCTCGATATTTTGTCCGTTTTTCCTCCTCCTTCAAGACAATGTTGTTCTCCGCGGGAGCCGAGAACTCCACGACAAACATTGTCTTGAGTTGATGGTCGAGGAGTACTACGTCAGGCTTGTTGGCTTGTATTTGCCTGACGGTGGGAAAAGAGTAGTTCCAATAAATTAGACACTTCTCATTTCCCACAACGGACTCAATATCCCCCGGAGCGTAAGGCAGCACTGGTGTCTCGTCTATCCCATACGAGTACCTTAGGTGATAATAAAGCACTCGTAATGCTCCGTCGTGCCTCTGGATATAGGCCGAGACTGCATATGTCGGACAAGCCGACAACAGGTGCATTAAAGTCTCTGGCGCCCTGCGGCAGGCCCTGCAGCTGACATCAGGGACCTCTATACCCATGACACGACTACGATAGACGAGGGTATTAAATACACCATCCTTGCAAGCCATTATGAATCCCTCGGTCTCAGACTTCAGCCCGGCTGACCTTAAGAAGGCAAAGGTCAGCCTTTCGGATAAGCCAAGGTTCTCTATATTTTTATAGAAAACTCCATGCATTGGCTTATCCGTGTGAAGCTGCAGAAAGATGTTGTGTTCTGCAGCTTTAATTTGGGCTTTTCGTCGAGCAGGTTCCAACTCGGTGACAGAGTCGGGATTTACCCGCTCGACGTCGAAGGAGAGACCAAGTTCATCGGCTGCTCTTTGTGCTGCCTTAAACAAAAAGGCTCCTATTCCTGCACTTTCATGGTCTCGGACCATGCAGAGGAGGGGATCCGAACTCCTGATGACCTTACAGGCTCCATCCAGAACCATCCTATTATGGAGACTCTCCAAACTCAAGAGTCCACGGCCTCCCCGATGTCGTGGGAGGTATAGCCGTGGAACGGACGATTTAGGATGCAAACTTCTATTGAGATGCATCTTCTTGCGGGTTCCTACGTCGAGTTGACGCAACTCCTCTCGAGTCCATTTCACTACTCCAAAGGAGTAGAGTAGGATCGGAACGGCAAGCATGTTGGTAGCAGGCACCTTGTTCTTCCCCGACAGTTCTGAGGACCAGATCTGTCGGAGTCGGTGCTGATACTTGCCGCGGAGAGCGTTTTTCACTACACCCACTTCTTGGGTGGAGCGTTGCTCGACACCCAAGTAAGTGTACGACTCTCCGGCATCTAGATGATGTAAGATGCTTCCGTCAACGAGTTGCGCGTCCTCTCCGTAGTTCCCGCATCGTCCTCTCTTGAGATGGACCAGAGCACATTTGTCCAACCGGAACTCCATACCGACAGCCTGCGTGTACTCCTGTACCACCCTGAGGGACTGGTGTAGGTCCCTCTCTCCGGAGGCATAAAGTTTAAGGTCATCCATGTAAAACAGATGGGTGACCTTATGCCTCCTATCGCCGGGGGTACCGCAGTTGTATCCACGGGTTTTCCGGAGCGAAACGGATAATGGCAGTAGTGAGATGCAAAACAGAAGGGGGCTGAGGGAGTCTCCCTGAAATACTCCCCTTCTGAATGTTACCGACTCCGTCTGGACTCTATCGTTACCCGATGTAATGGTAAAGCGAGTCCTCCAGAGCGGCATCAGTTCTTCGATGCATCTCACTACGGGACCGGGTACCGCAAGACATCGGAGCAAGTGAACAATAAGCTCATGTGATGTCATATCAAATGCCTTGCGGTAGTCGATCCAGGCCATGGAGAGGTTCCGCTTATACTGCACGGAGTCCTGCGTGACACATCTGTCAATCAACAGGTTCTCCTTTCAGCCAGCGACACCTCTCTTCGACCCTCGTTGCTCATATATCCGTTCGTAAACCGGTTCAACTGCGTGGAGCACTCGCATGTACAAGATGCGCGTAAACACCTTGTAACATGCGTTTAAACAGGTTATCGGTCGGTAGTTCCTTGGGTTGGACAAATCTCCGTTCTTAGGGATCAGCACTGTCCGCCCTTCAACCACCCAAGAAGGAATTTGCTGCTCCCCATTTAGCCAGGCATTAAAAATTCTGGCCAAATGGTGGTGGGTGCTCGGTAACTTTTTCCACCAAAAGTTATTTATCCCATCCGGACCTGGAGCAGCAAAGTTCTTAGAGCCCTCGAGAGCTCTTCGAACCTCTTCTGGGGTTATTGGTTGGCACACTTCCTGTGGTTGTTGAAACCTTTGACAAAAGGTTTCAAAGTGTGCAAGGGCCGGAGAGTCTCGGTTGAGTGGAAGCTTCTCCTCGTAAAGCGTTTTCCAGAAATTTTCCACCTGATCTACAGTCGGCGGATTCTCTGCAACACGCGGAGGCGGTTCGAATAGGCGCGAGGGCTTTTGGCGGAAGAGTTTATTTTCCGCCAGCCCCCTCGCCCGCCTCAGTAGTGATTTTTTACAAACCACTAGCATCCGTATCCTGTCGAGACAGTGCTGTTTGGTGGTTCGCAGCACTGCCTCATTGAGTGTGTGATGGACGCGTCTTAAGTTGGCGGCTATTCGACGCACTTTAGGCGTGAGCGGTCTATTGGCCGCCATATAGTCCATCACACATTGGATACGGGATGCGTGTTGCCTCGCCGACCGGATCTTGGCTTCCATCTTTTGTATGCGCCGCCTCGCTCTCTCCTGTGGGGAGGCAGTATTACGCCTCTCCACCTGAGAAAAGCGTTGAGCAGCAGCATACACGGCACAGTTTATGTGCCAGATGTCAGCCCGTTCTGGAAGCGCTTCACGAAGTTCTTCATCCACTCTGGCCAGGTCTTGTGGCCCGGGGGCTTTTATGTAGTGTAACCCCCGTCTGGTACTGAGGCCCTCTGGTATTGGTGGAACGTCAGGGACTACATCCTCAACCGGTTCATTCGGTGGACCTTCGGCCACCTCATTCACCGGCTGAGGAGCAGCTCTCACGTAGCCCCTGCGACGAAGGTGGGATACATAATCACGCAGGTTTTGTGGCGTGAAGGCGTTGTGCTCTGGGTGCCTTGCACACCACAGAACATGCATTCGCCCCATGTATCCCCTTCGTGCGGGCTCACTGCTTTCGTAGCAATGCAGAAGGTCGTCCCTTAGCTCATCTGTCCACTCAAAGCGTCCTAGTTCATGGCGTTATTATTATTATTATTATTATTATTATTATTATTATTATTATTATTATTATGTTATTTCTCGCTTAATGCGGTTTTATTGTAATCATCGGCCGGAGCAAGATGACAACAAACTATTGCAAACTCAGGAACTTGCGAACGATGTGGCAAGTATTGAGAATTACGGATTTCTGCAGGTCCCTGATTAAGAAAGAGGAAAGGCCTAGGTTGGTTAAATTCAATGCAAGAGAACGGGACACAACACCGGTTGAGGATATTACTATTATTATTATTATTATTATTATTATTATTATTATTATTATTATTATTTTTCTTCACACTTTCTCAGTATTTATACTGGTAACTAAGTAGTTCGTGCAATCGGGGAGAGTATTATTATTATTATTATTATTATTATTATTATTATTATTATTATTATTATTATTATTATTATAGAGAAACAGATTTAATTATGAAAGCTTCCCCTCTTAAATCGCTAAATAAAAGTTTTCCTCTTTCGAACCCCATCCATGGACACTCTGTTGTACATAAAATATATAAGTATTTTTTATATGTGCAATGATTAAATGAATTATCAAATGAATAGTATAATAACAGTATATATTTCAGTTAAAAACAAATATATATTACTTTAAAAATTGTGAAAAAACAAATGGGAAGACAGGTCTTCACTGAATATTTTGAAAAGAATATCATTCAAGCCGGATCTGGATATGCCTTCCACTTAATTATATTTTCGAGTAATAAAAACAAAGTTGACGTAGAATACTAAAATCATAATTAGAGTTAATTTTTATGAAACAAATATTGTCAAATTCCCATACAATTTGACCTTCAATATTTTGCAGACTTTACGGCAACTGCACGCAAACAAATGCTTTGGTGTTGACCGAAAATGAATTACTATTAGTTCCTATTAATAACAGGTTAAAAATTGAAATTCTCATGCTATGTACATTCTGTATTTAGTCTATGTAATTACTAAGTTACTGACGTAAACAACCAGTTAAAATAGCTCGATTTGGGCGTAGTCGACTAGGCATAAATTATGAGGACGAATTGACTGTGTTACCGATTATAATTAGTTAAAACCGATTTCATTTATACGCGCACAAAAACAAATACATTGAAATGAATAGTGAATATTATTTTAGACAATGCAACGCATGACAAAATAAATATCGGTACAAGTCAACGGATTTGAGGTCTAGTGGAGTGAATCCGGCGCAGTGGTCCCAAATTGAGTTTTTTGGTTCAAAAATGGCTAGAGAGCGCAAATATTGTCGGAAATGAACATTTTCTTTTTAAATTAAATCTTACCGAAATTCCAACAAATCCTTGGGGGCCCGAATTTTGAAAAAAAAAATTTCCTTTTTTTTGTATATTAAGTTAAAGGTCAAAAAAAAAATGTTTTGGTTTTTACCTAAATATAATAAAAAAGACATTTTTTTTCAAAATTCGGGCTCCGAGGATTTGTTAAAATTACGGTAAGCTTTAATTTAAAAAAGAAATTGTTCATTTCCGACAAGATTTACGCTCTAACCATTTTTTTGGCCTTTAACTTAATATAATAAAAAAGGATTTTTTTTTAAATTCGGGCTCCGAGGATTTGTTAGAATTTCGGTAAGTTTTAATTAAAAAAAAATCGTTCATTTCCAACAAGATTTGCACTCTCTAGCCATTTTTTAACCAAGAAACTCAATTTGGGACCACTGTGCGGGGTTGGAAAATGGGCACTCGTCCGTTTTGTGTAGGTGATGAATATTTTTTGGCGTTTCGTGAAGAGATCGGTCGTGAATGTAAAATTGAGTTTCCGAGCCTTTAAGTTCGCGACCGAATGACAACACTTCCAGGTGTTGTCATTCACTAGCGTCTAGCCCCTGCAAATTAATACTTGTGCCCGGCGTGCGCAAATTCAACCGCTTGCCATCAGCACGTCAAACGCAAACAACTGTTTTTTTTTGAATACATAGATTTGTTAAAAATGAATGACAAATCCAAGTGTAGAGAGTGCAAAGGTGTTTTTAAACGTTTATATGCTTTTCGAAAACACGTAAAGAAATTTCATGAAGGTGAAAGAAAATTTGATGAATTAGCTCCACTAAAAAATTGGGCGAACGCTACAACAAAAACTTACAACTTCAGTTGTGATATCTGAAAATGAAAGAATGAAAAATAGATCAATAGATATTGTAACTGATTAAGGTTTTCATGTAATCATTATTTATTATAACGAATTGTCATACCTTTATATTTCAATTTTCTTATTGTGTAATTGCTTTACTGAAATAGGGAGGTAATTAAATAATTTAATTCCTAAATAAATGACAAATCTTAAATATGCCGTGTTGTTAAAAAATACAAATACAAAAATACACAGGGTGCCCTATTTAAAAATCAAAAGTAGGGGAGGGGTCACTTCAGGTGAAACAGGAAGTCGTGGAAACTTGACAGATAGATAAATAAAAATGTCGTTTTGGTAACATGTGACACATGCCTAGTTTCATCTCGACCCACAAAGAGATAAAGAAATGTCGCATGTTTTCATAACTTTTTTTTTTTTGGTGACCACTCTGTATATTTTTCTTTTTTTTTTTCGCTGACAGTTGCTTTAACTGCATGCAAAATATTATCGTCATCCGTCACATTTTTTTCATTAATTGTTTTATAGTGATCACCCTGTAATTTTTCATATTTTTCTTCCTTGTCAGTTGTGTTAACTACATGCGAAATAGTCGAAATAGTCTTCACTCACATTGTTTTTTATTAACTATATTTTTATGGGGTCCACTCTGTATATCTGGAAGTATATCCCAGTTTTTCGTTGACAGTACCGTCAATGAATAATGAATGTACCAAGGATTTTATTGTTCTGCGCCAAGTGGTTTTGTAGGTATAACGCCAATGGACAGACAGACAGACAAATTGACGGAATTAAATGGCTTTAATTTTCGGAACCTATATACTCTGAAACGTGAAAATCTTGAAGAATCTAGGGGGGTAATTTTTTTCACGATTAGAATACTTCCCTTAGGTAAGCGAGGAAAGTGAAAATAATAATTTTCTAGGGCAAAATTCTCAAAAATTAAAAAGGCTGCAAAATACTTGAGAATGTGTGAATGTAGTTCATAAAACTTTATAAGATACTTTCTACATCTTCGCCGTTCTTTGTAAAGGTAGATACAGGTAATATAAAGTACAGCATAAAAAGTAGATGAATAAGTAAATGCAAAAGTTTTTTAAAAATATAAACAAATATATCAGTTTTATATTTAAACTAATATAGTATATTAAAGTATAAGTGGATATTAAGGTCTTTAAAACACGCGCGATTTTTCGAGCATGACGGCGCAGCCGGAGTGCTCGAAATAAAGCAAGTGTTTTAAAGACCAGTTATCCACGAATACTTTACGCTATTTTTTTTTATTGGTACCCTTTGAAATCATAAATACTGGTATTATTACTACAAAAAATGGAAATAAGAATTAAGAATGTAAAATGGTTGAATTCGTGATGTGACATCAGGATACCTGTCAGTGTCATGAAAATGAGAAAACAAAAATTAATTTGTAATCTGTCACATAGGATTAATTATTGTCACTACAGTTGTCACTGATTGTATATTGCTTTAAAATGAGTTCTAACATAGAAAAGCAGAATCGCGGTTAATACCGCAAAAATCGGAAGACGCTTATAAAAAAGAATACGACAAGTTCATCAAATGGATGGAAGAGCAAAAGGTAACAGATACAGATGAACGAGTTGTACTTGCTTACCTTTGATGTTGCCATGGTAACTTTAAAACACGCGCGTTTTTAAAACTTGGATTTAAACACTCTGAGGCGTACTTTAAATAAGCAAACTAGGGTACCAATAAAAAAAAATATTTAAATGCACATGTACACTAAAAATAAATATCATGAGGAAAAGAAAAATTTAGTAATTATATAAATTACTTCACTATCAAAAAAATATTTTAGTTGACAAAAATTTCAATATATTATTAAATTTTGGACTTTTCTGAACAATTCTGAATAAATTTTATTAAAAAAATTTTCCTATAAAAAAGCCTAATATGATTTTTTGTTCTTTTCCGCATATTTTGGTACCGTAGGTGGCTTTGCATTTGTAGGAGGCGAATGTTTTTCTAGTCATAATTAGATCCTAATTTGTTTTATACTTGAGTAAAATTTTATTCAAATCGCACAATAAATAAAAATTTTAGAATGGTGTTCCACTTTTAAATGGGTCACTCTGTATATAAAAGAATACCCTGACTTACTCACTAACTGATCTTTTAACGCACAGCTCAAACCGCTGGGTCTAGAAACTTTAAATTTTGCATAGAGGTTCCTCAAATGACATAGGCAGGGATTTTTCGAAGTTCGATTCCTCAGGGGGTGAAAAAGGGGCTTGAAATTTTAGGCTTTTTCGGAAACGGTTTGATCTAGATGCGTGAAATTTGGCAGAAATATTTTTTGTTGAAATCTATTAAATACGTGTAAGAAAAAGTTAGGAATAAAAATATTCACATTTACAAATTTGCCAGCATGTTGAAGTTAGCCAAATTTTGGCCAATTTTGGTTTTTTATTTTGATTTTGCCAATATAACCATTTTCAAAGTTTGACCGTTTTTCCTTTCTTTTCAATTTCCTCCATTTTATTGAATGATTTTTTGACCTTAATTTTCAAGATGTTTGGGCCTTTTTCTTATTTTCAGGAAGCAATAAAAAAATGGGCCAAAATTTGGCTAATTTAAACATACTGGTAAATTTGTAAATGTGAATATTTTTATTCCTAACTTTTCTGCATTGGAGTACTACCTTGAACTAAAAGATAATGCATTTATAACTAATATTAAAGTCAGTTATTTTTTATGGGCCTGTGAATAGTTAGAAACGCAAAAAATTAAGAGATAACTATATTATATTGTTATTTTTATATACTAATAAAACATCAAAAATGGCAACAAAAGAGAGTATTTTGTATCCCCTTTAAAACCCACTTTGATTTTTCTTCCTAGCTTGTATGGTTTTAATAAACGAAAATTCGCGCGCATTAAAAATACAAATTTTGGAATTTTTTCAAAATCGATTTTCTCGAAAACCATGGCATTTACAACAAAATTACAATAGCACTTTTTTTTAGGAAAGTAGTCAAGCTTTCTTTTTTATGATGAGCAATTTTTTATATCTTCAACGGTTAACGAGTTATCAGTAAAATAAAGCTTTTTTCACCGAAGGGGTGGTTTTTTGGGGGGTTACGCGGCACCCCCAGAACAGATTTTTGTGGTTTTGTGATGTGTAGTTACTGAAGGAAAATCTCAGGTAACATTTTTTGTGATGGAAATTTTTATATAATTATTGGACTACTAGGTTCTCAAAAATATTTTTGGTATTAGCCACCCCTATTACCACCCACACCCCATTTATAAAGAGGGCGAAAAAACATTGTGATTTAGTGTGTACAAGAACCAAAGTCATCAAGAAATTTTTCACTTCGTACACCCCCACCACTACCACTACCACCCCCACTACCGATGTGGCATATCATTTTATGGGTTTTGGGGTACACGATTTCAAATATTATATTATTAAAGTTCCATAAACAATCATTCCCGCACAGTGAAGCGCAAATATTATATTTTCGTTGTAAGAGACTTGGATAGGAAGTCTGGATGTGGAAGTAGTGATTCCTTAGGCAACGGTTTTTAATGGTAATTTAGACTTGTATGTTGTCAGTGTTTCCAGTTGTGACGGTAATTTTCACTCTGTGGTTATTTAACTCTGCCCAAATTTTCCAAAGTGTGCCTACGACTTTATTTGAGTCTTAATAGTGTAAAATAATGAAGTCATTTACACCTGCCAAATTACTTACTTAGTTTATGACTGAGTGGTTCGTTTTTTGATCAATATTAGGTAAATTTTCATCTTGCAAAAAGCTCTAATGAGCACGTGGACTCTAAAGGCATTTTTCTCTATAAAACTAATTTAGGCTTAGGCTAATAAAAGAACTTAATATGTTTATTACATATTAAGGCATTTATTTTTGAGGAATTTAGGTAGTTTTTAACTTAACACAATAACTCGCGAGGCCTTTGTACTTTAAAGAAATCTTCTATGTAAAAAATAAGTACTTTATAACTTAAGCATATAATTTCAGGTGATGGCTTCATAGTCGGCTATTAAGAAGAAGTTGAGTAATTCTCAACCATGAAATTATTCTTGTGTTAGTAGTTAGCTCATATTGCTTGTTTGCTGCTTGGATGATGCTTTTAAGGGAAAAAAAGATCATAACTTCAAAATGTTGTACCTTAGTCAATTTTTATCTAATGCGAATGACGCAAGTCTCAAAGTAAGGAAAAAGACACCGCACGTTTTACAGGTAAATTGGTGGCCTGTCAAATTTGATGAATTTTTGATATGTTGTAGTTCCACCGATTCCGAACAATAAGTTTCTTTGGCAAAACTTCAAATTAGGGACAGTTTCTCCGATAAAGGGCCCAAAAGACTGGACCTACCTCTCGATACCGTAACGACGATTTCCCAAGACATACTACAGGTATTGAAATATATACCTACTTCATGTTTTTCTATAGAAAAAAATAACTTAAAATAATTAATGTATGCAAAAGGCGCCATTATAAATAAAATGTAAAAAAAATGACTGTGAGGGAAAAATTGCTAGCGATGGGAAAGTGCATGTAATTTTTTTTGTTTCAATTTGCTCTACTGTTTAAAAATTACTAATAATCATTCAAAATTGTGGCAATGAATTGAGATTTAAAAGGACAAAAACAACGATTAACAATATAAGTTTCGTTAAGTTACTAATTTAAATCTAGTCTAGTCACTGAACTTCGACAACGTCCATTGCGTCATGGTCACCAGTATCCTCAACTACCCTTAAGATATTCATAGATGAATATTTTACGTGTGCTTCCTGTCGTGCATATCCTAAACACCAAATCACACGTGGAAACAAGTTCCTACTGTTCAACTTCCAGTATTGCAAGTTCAATAATAGGATATAATTGGTTCTTGACGTACAACAACGTCTCCTACATGTCCTATTTGTTGGTTGTAGTTATAATGCACCCACAATCGATACTTAATCGCATTGAGATGCCTAGACCTAATGCGAATTCTCAACAATTTCGGGTCATTCACATTTTCATCATAATCGAAAGCGTTGTCCCCTTCTTCTTCTTGGTTGTCTTGAACGTATTATGTTATGGAGCCATCTTAATTTGAGATGTGCCAAATATCAAGTCTCCTAAATAATCTAAATCTAATATGGAAAAATCAGGCAAATGATTCTCCTGTAATAATATCTATCTTCCATGTCTAAATCGCAGCCTTTCCGCTTCCACTCTAGCTTGAAGAAGGTTCAGTTCTTGAGCTTTTGCCAATAGTCTTCGAGCCAATTCGTTATCTGCTCCTGCCATATAAACTAAGCTGTGGAATTTATTAATTATAGCACACGCTATAAAAAAAATAATTAGTCTTCATTGACTAGACACAGCTGCAATTTTATATCTTGAAAAATAAAATCAACTGTATTTTGTACCAAGATTCTGATGAACCCGGTATCAAGCTAGCATCAATGTTCTATCAATTAATGCACGTACTTACTTATTTACTAAGATAGTGAATTGTAATAAAATATATGTTGTATTAAATTGAAGTAAACGGGTGTTGTGCATTCGAAAGATGTGATTTGACTTCCGGCAAAATCAGAAGTTCAGGCACATCAATCTACGGCCAAATAATGGTAAATAGCCTGGTTATTCATTTCCAGCAGTTATGATTTCAATACCTGCAGTATGTTTTGAAGGATCATTGACGCAGTATCGAGGGGTTGGTCCAGTCTTTGGAGCCATCTATCGGAGAAAGTGTCCATAATTTGAAGTTTTGCCAAAGGAACTTAGTGTTCAGAATCAGTTGAACTACAACATGTCAAAAATTCATCAAATTTGACAGGCCACCAATTTACCTATAAAATATAAAATAAAACGTGCGGTGTCCTTTCATACACAGGGTGATTGAAAATTGGACGTATTCCTTTGAAGGGGTTAAAGTAGAGCTAATTTGCAGCAAATTTAATCATGGATTACCCTGTCCGAAAATGAGTAGTTTTAGAGATAATCCAGTATCAATTTTTTTGACGAAATTCCCGATTTGCAACAAAACAGTAATAATAATAATAATAATAATAATAATTTATTTATTCCAGGAGACCAATGTACTAAGGTATAGGAAAAGTCATCGGCACTTAAAGTACCATTTGAAAAATATTTATGTGTTATCCAGTTAAAATTTGACTACAACAATGAACAAAAATAGATTCATAAATAGATAAAATCGACGTATTAGTAACACACTAAGTTAATGTTAAATTGACAGATACTAAAAACTTGTAAATGACATATATACAACACAATAATATAACAAATAAATTTAAAATAATGTACATTTTAGTATAAATTACAATAATTCTTACTAATCTAAGAATTCTGCAACATTATAAAACATGCCGTCATGTAAATACGCAAATAGTTTTTTCTTAAACACTTTAATATTGTCTATACATTTGAGATTATCTGGTAGCTTGTTGAAGCACTTAATTCCAACAAACTGGCCCTTTTTCATATAACGTTAAGCTGTGATCTGGTACTACCAAGTTCATTTTATTACGAGTATCATATGTGTGTAAATCATCGTTACTAATAAATTCTTCTAGGTTATTTTTTACGTAGACTAATACTTCATAAATATATATACATGGCAAGGGTAGAATATTCACATCATTAAAAATAGGCCTACAAGATTGAAGTCTAGTAACACCAACAATGTTTCTTACTGCCCTTTTTTGCAATTTAAATAGTCTAGATGCGTGCTAAAAAATACCCCAAAAAATTATTCCATATCTTAATCTGGACAAAAAGTTCGAATGATAAAATGTTAAGCATATAGATTTTTGCGTTACTTCTTTGAGTCTATATAGTGCGAAACATAATGATGATAGTTTAGATGACAAATTTTCGACGTGCGATTTCCAACTCAAATCGTTGTCAATATGTGTGGTCTGCCTTGATTAAACAACTTTCGGTCATTAAGCTTTTTCTAGGCGTGAAATTAATGAAAACAGTCTTTAATACATTTAAGTGCAGCTTGTAGGAGTAAAACCAATTGATAAATCGATTTACCATATTTTGTAACTTTTCTAAGACTTCTGATTTTGATTTATCAGAACATAAATATGTGTTATCATCGGCAAACATAACGATGTTATCTTCTTGGTCAATATTTGGCAAGTCGTTAACAAATATCAAAATCAACAGTGGCCCCAGAATGGACCCTTGCGGCACTCCAACGCCTACATGCATTTCACACGATTGTATACCGTTTATGTCAACTACCTGTTTTCTATTTGAAAGATAAGAGGATATCCAATCATTTACTTTTCCCCTAATACCATATTCGTTAAGCTTTTCAATGAACAATTTGTGGTTCACTAGGTCAAAGGCCTTGCTCAAATCCATAAATAGACCCATACATATGTTGTTAATGTCTAAGTTATCATATTTATAAAGTTTAAAATGGCACTGCATGTGTTCCTTCCTTTTCTGAATCCGTACTGAAAACTATTTAATATATTAAATTTGCTGAGAAATTGTGTAATTTTGTTGAAGACAATCTTTTCCAAAATTTTTGACACAGCACTTAAAAGGGAAATCGGTCTATAATTTTCCATTGCATATTTACTATCCTTTTTATAGATTGGTATGACTTTGACTGTTTTGAAAATATCCGGAAACTTACTTTCATTTAATGATTTATTTATAAGAAAAGTCAATGGACGAACAACAAAATACATAGCTGCTTTTAATAAATTTGACGAAATTCCGTCTATTCCAGATGCATTTGACTGTGACTGTGCTTGAGTAACGAACATGAACCCCACTATGCGCAATAGAAAACCACTCCCAACGAGGGGATTGAAAATCAAAGGGTGGTTTTCGTATGAGTTCAATTTCAGTAGTTTAGCTGGTAAGTATTATATTATTACAATGTAAGGGTTATTTTATAGCCCAAATACTTATTTTTCACTGTTTTTCGCAATTATTGACTTTCAGCCCTTTCATTAGGAGTAGTTTTCTGTTGCGCTTAGTGCTTGATACTCAAGCACTATTTTATTGCAATTATTATTAAAATCAGAGTTATAACAATTGTTTTATTTTTTTAAATATTTGTTTTCTAAATATTTTCAACTCTTAAATAGGGGTAATTTTCGCGTTTTTTCGCAACTTGAAAAGATATGCTCTCCTTAGAATTTTTCAAAGATTAATTTGAGACCAATGGGATCAATTTTTGTGCTTTCCTTCGCACTATGCAAAGAGAGGCGAATTTTGCGGTCACACTTACAACGCGCTAATTGAGCTTTTTATCGCAATTTCTTTCCAGATGCATGTGATTTTTGGCAACATTTATACTTTATTGGATAGCTAATGATACAAGGAAATCATTTAAGCAATTTGTACGGTAAATGTCATACAATTTTTTCGAGAGAATCACTTCCATATAAACTAAAATCTTATTTTTTTTTATCATGTATGAATTCAGAGTAGCTACTTCAAATGTTACGATAATTTTGAAAATTTATTTTTTTAAAATCATTCATTGATTTGTTAGCTATCAGAAAACACTCAAATAAGGACACAAAAATGAGTAGTTTTGTTTTTATACATTTTTTTGGTTAAAATTTGGGAATTTTTCAAAGAAAGTGATACTAGTTTATCGCGAAAACTACTCATTTTTGGACAAAGTAACACATGATTAAATTTGCTGCAAATTAGCTCTACTTTAACCCCTCCAACGTAATACGTCCAATTTACAGTCACCCTGTATATTAAAACTCACTGCTGGGCAATAATTGCCGATGCATTCTTTAAGGGAGCATTCTTCAAAGTTTTCTGTGGTACTGGCGGTGCAATTGTATATATGATGAAATCAAGAATAAAAAAAAAATTATATAAGTACAGGGTTATTCATTATATTTAGGCCACCCTTTATTATCGTTATTATTATAAACAAAAGTTTCCGACGAAAGTTGTAGGGCTGTAACTGAACTCCTTCAATAAGTTAATGGAAGCACCGTGGCGTGCAGAAATTGAGGGTTACAAGGGGCAATAATATTTTTTTTTACGGAACGCCCTCGGATAACATGGTTTTACATTAAGGAAAGATGATAGGAAACTTATTTTTAAATACGTATTACACATACTGCTCTTATTTTTAATTTAATTTTTTTTAATATGGTTTACTGATTTGTTATATTTATAAACGTTCCTTGATGCTAGTAATTGTATCAAATTAAACGGACATGGTACCAGATTTGATTTATAAATTACAATCAACAACTGTTTATTAATATATGTGTTTAGTTTACATTCTAGAATTATATGTACCGTTCCCCCTTCTTAAAAATGTGGAATGCTTAACGATTTTGCGCGTCATCCTTATGCCGGCGCCACACATGCAGTATTCGTCGAATTCCAAACATTCGCCTTTTGGCGAACTATTCGCGGAATATTTGCCGAATCACAAGCACATTGATCCACACATATTATGTTATCAAAACTTATTCATGAGTGCTGCATACTTATTAAAGAAAATGAAGTGAAAGCAGCCTAGACAAAGAAGATGGTGGATGGTTTTACTTTAACAGATCAATCTAAATAAGGAAAAATTTGGTATAAATTTAAAAATTCTAACACCAAGTCATTGTTCGATTCCATATTTTAATTCTATTTATCTCACTAAAATAATGACAGTCGCTCTATTATGAAAGATATAATTTACTAAAATGAATTAAGCATTTCAACGCATATGTGGATCGGTGGTAGGATTTGCTATAAGGCGAATATTCGTCTCTTTGATGTGTGCGCATTTACCGACAATAAACGGGACTTATTTGATGTTTGGCAAATAGCAAATATTTGCCTACATCGCATATGTGTGTATCTGAGATATTAGCCAAATAGTAAATATTCATTATTCGGAAATCGGCGAATACCGCATGTGTGGCGCCGGCTTTACGCAGGGACCATACTAATCTTCTTTGCTCTCTTTATCGTTCTAATTGTGGTATATGTACCCGCGAAGCGGGTACGGCATACTCAAATAATTAAATACTTAATATATAAAAATAAATGAAATAATACTCACCAGTTGCCTGATTTGTTACCAAACTACTAAAACATATAAGAAAAAACAATAGAACAAATAAGTTATCTATACTAGGAACCGTAACCAAACTAAAACCGTAACCGAACCATAATTACGTTTTTTTCTAACCGTAACCGAAACTGAAAACCGAAATGAGAGATTCTGGAAAATCGAAACCGTAACTGAAAACCGGATTGGCGCTGATTTGAAAACCGAAACCGATACCGAAACCGAAAACCAAATTAACGCTGCTCTAAAAACCGAAATCGTAACCGAAAACCGAAAACGGTAAGCGTTAGGTAACCGTAACAGAAACCGAGTCGAAATAAATTTCGTTTTCGGTCCCTGCAAGCATTAATTTAATTTTAACCGAAAACCGCACCGTAATTACGAATTTTTTCAAACCGTAACCGAAACCGTAACCGAAAACCGTAAATGGTGTACGTCAGTTAACCGTAAACGAAACCGAACCGAAATAAATTTCGGTTTCGGTCCCTGATCTGGTGAAGCAAAATAACGACATGCGCTGTCTGAGGAAGCGGGGGCATCAGAGTTGGAAAATTCAGATACGTGTGTTGCTATTTGATAGTACTGGTGATTGAATTTTCATTATCGTTGTAATTTTCTGGTGTAAAATAAGTTTTCCCAGGGAAAAGTATATCAAGCATTAAAATTTCAACGTAAAATTACAGTTTTACTGGAAATGTACAACGACATATTAAAGTTTCACCTGAACATTACTTACACCGATATTATTCAGAAAAAAATGTATTTTTACAGTCATTTCATGGGAAATTTACTTAGTAAAGTGCTCAGTTGCTTGGTAGTTTTACAAGTACTTTTGTCAGTGTACATTTTCAGATTAATCAATTTGTAGTAGATTAGAATCTCTAACAAACTCTTTCATATTATAAAAACATTTTTTGTCCGGTATTCCCTTAATCGGTTTTTAAATACAGATAAAGTTTTTGCGTTTTTAATTCCTTTTCGTGGCATGTTGTAACATAGCTACCTGCACCTTGCGGTGGTTTCTTATATTTACTTAACTTGAAATTTTTTATATAAATGTCATTAGCCTTTCTGGTTTGATGATCATGGACATATAAAATCTTGTAAATGTGCAAATATACATATGGACAGGCCAGGGCCGGATTATCCATAAGGCTAATTAGGTTATAGTTTAGGGGCGACAATGCGTGAAGGGGCGCGCGCTAGGCCATGAGAGAGGTCGCGCGCTCTTTGCTTATTAAAAAAATTGATGAGTTTGAAAAATCGATAAATTGACACAGAGGGCCCACCGGAAAATTCCCGTTTCCCGGTGGATCAATACGCGCCTGCAGGTCAGACGGGCCCTCTATACGGGTCCCCCTCCTAACCTCTGTACCAAACAGACATAGACAATAATAGACATAGCATATGTATAATTTGTTGATGTAAATACTAAATAGTGTTAATAAGGCTTCTACATAACAAATACTCTAGTAATGTCAGTGACTTGACCTCTTATTATTATATTGTAGCTTAATTCAGAATACACCAGTGAAAATAAGCTGGCTTCAAGATGACTATGTTTATAATTATTTTTAAATTGATTAAGGCAAATGTTGACTTAGATAGTTTTGTACAGATATAGTCAATGTTAATGTGTTGTTCAGAAATGTCCTTAAAAATTATGTGATTTCTGATTACTCTAAATTATTTCTACATATTAAATTAAAAGTTGTTAACTCTACCATCCGTTACTGATTAATCATTAATGAAAGGGTTCTGATTTAGTTTCTCCTGCTGATACTATAATCTTTCTATTTTGAATATAAAACTTGAACCATTTAAATCATTGCCACGAAGTCCTGGCCTTTCTAACTTAAGCATCAGAAATTTATGTTAACTCTGCCATTAAATCAAAGAATAACTCCAATACCTTAAAGTTGTCGTCCAATTTATCTACAATACATTGAACAAAACCTAAGGTAGCTAACTCCTTGATGTTTTAGATCGGTAGTCTTATGATGAAATACGTCATTTCGTGAAAAGCCTAGGCAGTACATGAACTGGCGGCATGTCATGTAAATTTCTGAGCTTGCACAATCCGCCTAGGCATTTCGTGAAACACCGTGGTCGTCTCGGCACATGATGTTTAAAGTCGTTCTACATGATCTGCCGCAAATTAGATGTTGACTGATCATGAAGTGACTAATACCCGACAGATTGTGTTGTGTTGCCTGTTACGGTAGTTACCGTTTCGATCGATTTATTTGCTCGAAAGCCATGTTGAGCTGTTTGTTTTGTTTATTATGGAAATTAACAGTGAAAAATACTTGTACAGTTATCATTACAAAGAGAGAAAGATGGAGATTTAACTAATTTTGAGGTTAGATTCAGGTTTATTTGGTACGTCTCGGGTTTTAGATTGCTAACGAAATTACGAATTACTCGAAAAATGTGGACTTTAATAAAAAAATGTAAGGGTACAAAATTAAAGCTTTCACGAAAACAAATCGAATGTTTTTTTCTTCTTCGATGTTTAGTTTTGGAAATTGGCATTTTCAAAATGGCGCTGAAACGTTCAGAAAAAATATACTACGTTAAAATCTAAAATTACTCAAAATCTACAACTATGAGAGAAATTTAATTCTTGTAAAAATTAAAGGTATTAAAATTGTTTTTAGATTGAGGCGTATTACGACCTTATATAATGAAAACTAGAAAAGTTATAAACAAAAAAGTAGCGTATTTAAAAATTTAGGCGCCATTTTTTTTTAGTCTTATTGCTCTAATTTCTTATTAATTCAAAATAATAAATATATGGATTTTCGTTAATTTATTCGCAAAATTAGAAGAGTTATTAATTTTTCATTTTTTCCGCCCTTAAAAATAAAAAGCAATATAAATTGTGATGTACGTATTTTATAAGTATATTGCAAAAAAAAATAAGGAAATTCCTTTCATCGTTTTCAGGCAGAGAATTTTACCATTTTTACTACTTCGTTTACTCTACTAAATGTGTTATATTTCTAGTTATGGATGAGTTCTCAATATATATCCAAGTAACAATTTTAGTTTTAAAATATTCTATAAGGTATTCTCTAAGCTTATTTCTATATTTCTAATGCTACTTATAAACATAAATGGTCTGGAAGGATTCTTATTAAAACTGATTTAAAATATTTATAAGAGTAGAGGGTGTCTACCTTCAAGTTTTAATGAAGTATCTAAATCTTTACTCGGAGAATATCTGAAGAGTGCTACAAAACCATATTTGAACCATGTTTGGTTTAGGAAAAGCACTATGTTAAAGTTTACAAATACTTTGAGCGAACGTTTAGTATTTAATGAAGTAAATATAAATGCAAATAAATTTGTTGCTACACTAACTTTATTCACGTGATATATGGGATATGTGGGCCGCTATGCATAGTAATAAATACATAATGGCGAATAATGAAAATGATTCAGCTTATGATGAACTACTTATAAATTAAAAAATATTGGGACGTCTCATAGTCGGCTAAAATTTTCAACGAGACTAAGTTGTCTATAAAACATGGGTTAGGTAATTCTTAAGAATTCGTGCACTCTCTAAAAATACAAATTTAAAATCATATGTGAATAATTAGTTTTTCTTTTCTTTGACTTAAATAAATAAATCCATAGCATCCGCCCATAATGTGGCTCAGTATTAGTAAATTATTTTAGAAAAGATTTCCCTTAGATAAAAATTATATTTTTTAGTTCAATCTGGAACATTCCCAATATGGCCGTTATACAGGGTGATTTACCACAACATGCGGAAAATTACCGAAGGGAGTTAAAAAAAATGAAAAATTAGAAAAATGTGACCAAAAAAATTACCTTATATTTTTCTAGGAATGCGCCGCCTATGACTTTCCCTAGTAGCACAACATATTGGGTGGATATAGGTACAATATGTTACCTATATTACATACTGGGCCAATATATGTCAGATTTAGCCAATATGCTTATCAGCTGTATTTTCAATATATTAATCCAATATATATCCAATATTTTGCAAACATTGGCAAACCAGATTCAAATGAACAATATTTAACCAACATTGGCGCAATATGTAGAAACTAATATTGATTTCCAAATATTAGGCAAATATGCTTTATTATTTTTGTTTACTTATTTATTGACAAATTAGCATTGATATAATGAGTTTTCAACCTTAATATATGTATGTGCTATAATGTTGCTAAGACTGCTCGGTTTAGAGCAAACTTGACTCTCGCCTAGGGGTGCCGGATTCGATTTCAGGTCGTGGCACTGGGAGTTTTTCTGAAGAAGAAATTAATCTCAGAATACTCGGATATTGGGTGTGGATCCCTTGTCTCCAAACGTGTAGCTCTTTTCGCACAAGGCTCTTCCGGAGCCTTCAGGGATAAAGGGAGTCGTGGTATGTTATTATTTAAATACCCCCTCAAACGTTTTTAATCAACTGATTGCCCACGGTTAAGTAGCCTGTATAACTAATATACAAAATGCTATTAGTCTTGTTAGTTTCTATAAAAACAATTAATGCATATATTAATACATGATCTACATTTTTTGTTTTAAATTTACCGCCCATAGTAAATTCAGAAACAATGACACATTCGAGTTTCGGCCATGTTGCCGTATGCCGGCCGGTTGTTGGCGCTTCACGAATTCGTCAATTTTCTTAAAGAAATACAGTGTGCAGCTTGTGACAACTACAATAATTTAATAGGTAAGTGTGCATGTTCCCATTCCAATAATAATTAATAGTAAACATAGTTTAGTTTTTGGTAATTTTCTACATTGCTGCCTTCCTTGGCGTATTTGTCTCCTTTCTGCCATGTTTAAAGTAGAATGTGGCACAGTGGGTGTATAATATCCAGAATAATTTTGCAGTCATGCCTATTTAGGCACTACAATATTTACAACTAATTACCTGTACCTTATATTCGTCTAAATACCTATATGCGTAATTATTTTATAAATACAAATTGTATATTTGGCCAATATTTTCCCAAGGTTAGCAAGTCAGATTCAATATTAACATTATTTAACTTATATTGGCGTAACATATAGAAACTAATATTAAACACTAAGGCAGTATGATATTTAGTAAGTTTTTTTAATATTTCAGCAATAGCTATATTCTTTTCACGAGAAGTATATAAAAGAAGAAATCAGTGTGAAAGCCAAATTTTTTGACGTAGTGTCTAGCAAGTACAAGATTAAACTAGAGGTTTGCTATAGTCAACTGATTTTCACTGTTGTAGAGGTAGTTCATAGCCGATTCAAAGAAATCACAGATATCCAAATAAAATGAGCAATATTAGCATACTTAGCTGGATCAGATATCATGCCCCCCCCCCCAAGAAAAGAAATAGAAGAACGAGAATAAAATAATAATTACGCTTTTCTTTTATTGATTTTTTTTAATTTTCGAAGAAACTGATTTGAATTTTATTTCTAAGTTTTATATTTTATGTAATTCTCATAATTAAATTTTTATTTGTTTGCGTTTTTGTTCATCTTCATATAAATATTCTTTTTTAAATTTTCAGATTCTGATTACGCCATCCTTTCCAATTCCAACTGATGCAGGCTCCTCTGTGCTACACGATGTGTCCGAATTTCTGACGGGAACTCATGCAGTAGGAATTCCCATGTCAGAAATTCAGACATATTGTGTAGCTATATGGCGCCTATGTTGGTATCCAATATAGCACCTATATGTTAGTATCCTATATAGCACCTATATTTTAGTATCCAATATGACACCTATATTGGTATCTAATATGAAACCAATGTTGGTATCCTATATGATGCCAAGATTGGTATCCAATATGACGTCAATCTTGATATCTAATATTACGCCAATATTTTATTGCAATATTGGGCCTTTATTGTCAAAATCTGTCAATCAGTATATTGGCCCAGTATGTTGGTGCCTATATTGGCCCAATCAAGTTGTGCTACAGGGGTTAAGTAATCTGACGTAACGCGGTCCAACCATATCACTTCCCTTCCCCCTTCATTGGCTGACAGCAAAGCTGGAGAGGGTAGGAGTGACTTTTTGGTTTTAATCACACCACAAAAATAGTAAAAATTAATCGATCCCTGCGGCTCACCAGGGCGAGCCGCAGGTGAGTCCTGGAAGCTTGGGGAGACCTGCAAAACACTGTTTTTCGGTTGTGTATTGTACAATTTTTTTTTCTGCTAACACTGTCATACAAAATCAATTTTGTATTATTTTTTTAATAAATTTTCTAACAAATACGACAAACAATAATAATTAATTAAATAAAATATTTTTACGACCGTCACGTCGCTATTATACAACTTCAATTTCTGCTTGTAACGCTTGAAAATCTGAATCCATATTTTCCATAACTTGTGAATTGACTTTTGAAAACTCGTAAAAGTCAAGTGTATTTATCTATTTGACACTTATCTCAACAATTAACACAAATTCGTTTCCATAGCAACGAGAATAACAGGGATCGGAAAAGCTTTTGCCGATCTCTACTGTCACTTCCCGGTCTAGCCCGGGAAAACGTTAATTTTTGGCGGATAATTTCTCCAGAAAAGGTGTACTTTCTGGTCGACCGAAAAACATTTTTTATAGAATACAGCACAGCACAATACATAAAAGTAATGGAAAGTCAAAGAAAATGTTACATTGCATGCACTGTTCTAAGCGCCGAAATGCGTATCGAACATCGATCTACGAATACAATTTAATTTTAATAGGGTCAATGTGTCTTTCGACACATTGACCCTATGCCAGTGAACTCTACAATAACAAGTAAGATATTTACTTAAACCTGTCAATAACAAAAAACACCAAACTTTGGCCGTACTTTGTACCTGCTGCGGCGTTCGACCGAAAGCAAAAAATGCTGCACTTTGAGTACGCGCTAGCTTAACTTTTTATATCAATTAAGGAAATGTAGACATCTCCTATATATTATTTTCCAACTAAGTTCCCCGCCCTATCACTGACCTTCATACATGTTTTATCTTAAAATGTCTATTAAATTATCAATTGATTCTAGTTAGTTTTAATCGTCTTCAGATGATGCCAACATGGTTGGCGAAACGCGTGTCGAGTAACAGTATTCAAGCATTTTACTGTTTGTCGAAATTACTTCGGAGGCAGCTTCACACCGAAGGTTCCAGCTCCCCTCCAGGACTGCCTCTAAGTGCACCGATTTATTCTTGTAGAAGTGTATTTTAAGTCCCATTAATCTTTTAATACTGGCTATTTTAAAACCTATTCTAAACCCTTTGATAAATTAACACAACTGCTTTAAGACCTATAAGGTTTAAGGCACTTGTATAACCTAACCTAAACAAATTATTTTTTCTAAAATATCTAATTTACGTGGACTAAATCCTTTTATGCCTATGACCTATTTATTAAAAGTTCAAAGGCGGATCTATAAACTCGGAGTCACGCCCAAATTTTACCAAATTTCGTCAAGAATTTACCAATTATTACCTAATTTCGTAAATTGAATAAAATGGTTTTATTATTTTTAGTTTTTTTTTTGTGGGGTATTAATTTTAAGATTTATATATATATATATATATATATATATATATATATATATATATATATATATATATATATATATATATATATATATATATATATATATATATATATATATATATATATATATATATATATATATATATATATATATATATATATATATACATATATATATATACATATATGTTTAAGACGAAAAAAAATTCCTTGGCTTTCGACTATGGTAGCTTGCAGTAGAGATGCGCGATATCACGATGTTAGTTTTTGCCGTGACTTTTTTATACCCTGCACTCCGCAGAAATATAAACTGAAACTAAAATATTGTAAATAGCATTTTTTGTACTGATATATTTTATATAAAATATCATCAGCTCGAGGGGGGGGGGGGGAGGGGCGAAACTGATATCGTCGAGACTCTTTGCATATGATAAATTCATGTATAAGTAACACAAAACTAAGTTATTTTTCTGTTACTTATAGATGGATTTATCATATGCAAGATTTTTCGACAATATTCCGAAATCTGTCTGAATTATTCGCAGAAGATATCCGTGTTACAATAAATGAGGACAGCGAAGACCACTAATATTATCATATATCATTAGCATAACATGTGTTTTTATTATGTATTCTTATTATTAAACACATAATTTTTTTATGTATTACCGTTTCGATGGAGCTTTGTAAAAAATATATGTATTGTGAATAAAATCATACAAAAAAATATTTTTAAGAAAAAGCATTTATTTGAAAAAACTACTAAAAAGTAAAAATAATTTTTTTAAAATTCATAGGCCAGGAAACCAAAAGCTTTGGGGGTGGTCATATGGCGCCACTGCATAACTACTTTGCTCAATTGACCGCCCCCAAAGCTTTTGGTTTCCAGGTGTATGAATTTAAAAAAAAAAATTTTTACTTTTTAGTAGTTTTTTCAAATAAAAGCTTTTTCTTAAAAATATTTTTTTTATATAATTTTATTTTTTACTTTTCAATCTACTTATTTTACAAACAGACAGACAAAACCCTTTCATTTGCCACCGCCATCCACCCCTTCCCTCTCCCGTCTTCTCACCTCTCTAACACTACTTCTCACTTCTTCCCACCCCTTTCCCATCTCTCCCCACTTCTTTCCACCCTATTCCCACCCCTTCCCACTTCTCAAAAAAAATATGTAGGCTGCTCCAAAAAATTTTTAATACGTGTAATCCAGCTGTTCATTTATATATTTATTAATATATCGAGTTTCTAACTAATTTGTACTCTTTGTCTTTATTTGTTGTAATTAGTACGTAAGTATAGTAGATTGTAATACAAGTGTGCCACATGTGTGTTACATACTATTTTTTTCTACGGTTGTGAAGTTATTTCCCTTTTTTAAAGTCTTTCCAAAATTTTAAATTTGCTGCCTGACAGGTTTTATTTAAAGTGACATTTATTTGCCGCCTGTCAGATTTTATTTACAATGATAAAGATCGAGTACTGGTCAAACGGTTGTCATGACTAACAAACAATTGTTTTTGGCAAAAAAACTGACGCGTTATATTTTGTGTCTGCTACTTTTGAGAAATAGTGGCTTCTGTGAGTCGGAAAAAACCTCGAAAAGTGTCACTAATTTATAGCTTAAGGAGATTATGTCTCCCCCCCGTTTTCGAGCATGCTGAATACGATGGCGGTGGTTTAAACTCTTTCCGAGTTAACCCCATCCCCCAAACGGCCAAAAAGAACCCCGAAAGGGGTGAAAAGCGGATACGCCGTCTCATACCGCCTAAACCTGCGTCACCCCCCGTTTTCGAGGATGCTGAAAACGATGGTGATGTTGGATCTTCTCCCCAAAGCAAGGCCCTCAAACGGCCAAAAACTACCTCTTTATTACCCGGTTTTATGAAGTGCACCGGATAAGAGAAAATAAATAATATGTTCACAGATCATTGAATACACACCAGATGATGATTCCAGGTTTCTTGATTGACAGTTTAACTTGTATATATAGTAAATAAGTATATATAGTAAACAAATAATTGTATGCGTTAATAAAAATTCATCATCAAATCATTATTTAATATAATAAAATAAATGGAATTGTACCAGTGATTCCATATACCTGATTTTCCCACCTAAAAACTATACACGAAGTATGCGCCTATTTTTTCAGTTGAACAGTCAATCAAGAAACCTGGAGTCATCATCCGGTGTGTATGCAATGATCTGCCTATTTTTTCAGTTGAACAGTCAATCAAGAAACCTGGAGTCATCATCCGGTGTGTATGCAATGATCTGTGAACATATGATTCATTTTCTCTTATCCGGTGTACTTCATAATACCGAGTATTTGGTATTTGGCCATTTGAGGGGTTAGTTTGCTTCGGGGAGAAGATCCAGCATCACCATCGTTTTCAGCATCCTCGAAAACGGCGGGTGCCGCAGGTTTTGTCGGTATGAGACGGCGTATCCGCGTTAACCCCTTCGAGTCGGCCGTTTGGGAGGTAGGGTTAACTCGGAAAGTAAGCACGTAACATTATCTTTACCAATTTGACTACACTCGATAGAGTTTTGTGAAAAATATATGTTATAGCTTATTATATGATGTATAATTAGTAAAAAAATGGTGGTGGTTGCTAACGTGTAAGTACGTATTTAAATTTTTCAAAAAATTCAAAAGCATCAATTTTTGTTTTCTTCATGAAAAGATTTCCTGAAAATATCATTAATAAATTGTCTTGAGTAGATCTGCAATATATGTGCAATACAAAAAAATTGGTTTATTTGATTAAGAAAAAATTTTTTTTCGGATTTTCGAAAAAAAAAATTTCCCAGATATTGTTAAGTTTTTGAGGACAAAACTTTTTGTGTATCTTAAGGTAGTATCTTAAGCAAAGATGCATCACTGGAAGGAACCACATGCAGAAAGGTTGCAAAGGCACGAACACTTATCTTAACCTGCCATGGCCTTTATGTAGCCACTTTTTCGTTTGAGAAGAGGCATTAACTTTAATCAAAAATAAAATCTTTCAGAATGGTAATAACAACAGAGTTTCCCACATAGTGAATACAGTATATGTTAGTGAGACGATATTGTAAAATTTGTTCCTTCTTTGTAATACACCTATTTTCGTCTTTATATTACACCTATTTGAATAAGTTTGTGTAAAGTTTAAGTAATAATATCTAAAAATTTCAGAGTTGCATAATCAACACAATAGGAAATCTTTAGTAACAATAGTCAGTCTGATCTGTAATTCGAAGAGTAAGGATTTACAAAGCAGCCAGCGCCAGCGGTGCCGGTGATTTCTTTAAATAATGCGGGAGTTCATAGTTCATGTTTGACTAATTTTTTTATTGTGAATTTCCGTTGTTTATGTTATACGATATGCAAATAAGTAGTTAATGTTTATAAATATAAATGAACGTTTTCTAATAACTTGTTTGTTTTTTAAACTTTAGTTAAAAGCACTTTCAGAATGGTTCCTAACGGAGTAATAAAATAAATTATGTTACATAATATTTACTTTGTAAATATTATCAATTGTCAAAAATAATGTCGGAATAATTACAGAAGCCCAGTTTATTTCTGAACAATCAAAATTTCGGATAATGTTGAAATAACCCATACCCCCCTCGTATTATTTATCTCTCTCTCTCTTTTGATCGAAACAGAAAAATATACAATGTTGGCAGTTTACGTGATTGTCTAATTTTTTAATAGTAGAATCCAAAATATTGTGATAGTAATTTTATTGGACATATTCTTTTATAAGGCTTAATATTACTTGTATCTGCTGACCGATTTCATTTATTTGCTTTAATGTTGAAAAACCTTCACTTACTGATTATTTTTACTTTTGGCACTCTTTCATTCATCTGCACTTTATTTAATAATGATTTCACTGTGATTACAAAATTGGTTTGTATTTCATTTATTTTGTCTAAAGAATTATATTTTTTTTAATCTCACTTATTCCTGAGAAAAGAAAATATTGAAGAAAAAGACGGAAAAGGTTTTAGGGCGTATAATTTATGACGTTGCCACATTCATTTATATATTTGTTGGGATAAACTAACAATTGCAATCACAACAGTTTATATGATTGTCACGACAATTATCGTAGGTTTTATATTCTTTTTAGCCCAACCAGAATCACAGTTGGGAGGCCAACTGACTTCGGTGTTTCGATGATTCGTTGTATTGCTAGTTAAAATTGCACCTTAGCATAGATCAACCGATTCCAATTAAACACCTGTTAAATCTTATTTGTATAGATGAAGTGACGAACAACAAAATCTTGTGATTGCGTTTCGGAAGTCTTGGAAAATATAGCAAAAGGCACATGTGTTCAAATCTTGTCATATGTAGTTAATTATCGGTTACAACGACAAAGATGGCACCCTTTAATGCAGATTCATGCAAAAGGTAAAAGGCTGTCAAATCTGAAGTCAAATCGGTCACGTGAATACTAAATATCGTTTACATAACTAAGCTGAATAGTACTCAGATTATAACAATCATTGAAATAACATTTTGAAACCCCCAAAAAAAAACTTCCAATTAATTAATCAAATAAAATAATTGAGAAATTAAATAGTAAGTTAATTTTGAATATTATTAGTTGATATGATGAAATAAAATAATATACTATAATTTTAAATTAATTAATTAATCAATAAGGTATCACAGTAATTTTCGCCATCGCGCTTTCAATCGAAGATATAAAGTCTACTTTTGGTAATGTAATTAAGGTTTGCATTGCCATGTCTTCGAATAAATTACAAAAGATGAAATTTGATACTTTATATAACTTAATTAAGAATGAAAAGCAATGGCAATGATTTAATAATATTGAAGTAATTTTACCTAGTATTTTAAACACGGCTAGATTATTCCTGTTTTCTCCTCCTGTTTCAGGTATAAATTCCTGAAGATTGCGCATTTCGAGAAAATTGCTTTTGCTCTAGAGAAAACTGCTCATAATTCAAATGGAAACTAACAGACAAACTGTGGCCGCTAAATCCGTCACCGCAACTAAATAACGATCCCAGGAGGTGGTTATTTGTGGTAGAAAGACGACGTCCACAAGGAGTGTTTGCAGTTTCCACCAGGCCCAGTTAGCCCAAAATAAGGTAGTTATTGCTGTTAACGAAACTAAATAACGAGCCGATACGGCTGTTATTTGTGGGTAAATAGACAGAAACATACATAATTTGATACGTGGTCCCGAAGTTGTTCCGGAATAGATAAATCTACTCGGCTTCCGTGCGATATTATACTATTGGTTGAGGAAATATGATACATGAAATCTAAGAGTAAGCAAGAAAGCTAGCACATAGCCGTTCACGAATTCTATTCTGGTTTACAAGGTGCTTAACAGAAGTGGTGCTTATCTAAATTAGCAATGAATTTAAAGCCATAGTCACATTACAATACTTACTCCATTGCTTGCATTTACAGTTTTGTATATTTTTTTATGTTATACATTGTTGTCGTGGTCGCTTGTGTGTGAAATTCTAAATTTGGAGTTCAGCCATACGCATATACTGTATGAAACATTATTTTCCAAATAACGAACTTAATATTTCCGTACTCATGAAAACGGAATTTAAGATAAAATTCGAATGAAATATTTTCCATTATATCTTGTAGTATTTAATTTCGCATATAATTATTTTAAAATTCCAAAATAAGTAAATTTTGATAAATAAATTAGGAAATTATTTATAAAATAAGCGACCTAGGTACGAGGTGCTCAATGTCTAAATATACAGTGACATTATGTCACATATATTCATTTTTTTTAAATTTATTTTATATAACCACTTTACCCATGCTGTAACGGTTCACTTTTGACCTCTATAAAGTATTCGTTTGTACTAAATTCATTACTTTTTATTTATTTTCATAAAATATTTTCAGTCCTCCCCTGTCGCGCTGGAACGTTCGACGAAAGCGTTTATGTCCACACATAGTAACCGTGCATTTTTATTTTCATTTTTTGAATGTATCTATTTTACGTTTCCCTCCTTTTTTCATTTTACCCTCAGTGGCCTGGATCTGGATCTGGATTGTTTGGCGGGGGGTGAGCTTACGCTCACGTGCACTCAGGCCTCATAAGCGGGCCCATTGTGCTGCCCCCGTAAGTGGTGGCATGTCCACCGAGCCTCTCATTCCTCAAGCCAACCAACACTTGTGATGTATTTGAGGAGAAGACCAGGTGAGAAGCCACCTATGCTGGCCATACTGGGCCAGAAGTCCCCCAGTATGGATCCTCTTTTCGTTGAGAGAGCAGGGCAGTGACAGAGCACATGCTCGGCGGTCTCGTCATCCAGGTTACACCCCCTACACTTGGGGTTGTCTATAACTCCCAGTGTATGGAGGTGTTTGTTTAGTCTGCAGTGTCCTGTTAGCAATCCTACATAAATGCGCAGATTACTCCTGGACATCTGGAGACAGTGTTTGCCTAGCTTACGACTGGGTGTGGCCAAAGCCATTCTGCTATGTCTGCAGCTGCTCAGACCACTCCAACAGTCCGCATGGCGTTTAAGTGTATAGTTCTTTAGCAGGGAACTGTGGACTGAATCTGAGAGCGCTATTGCAGGTTCTGGACCATGCAGGGCGCTCTCAGATCCCTTGCGGGCTAAAGCGTCCTCAGTGGCCTACAACCAAATTTAAATCACGTTTCTGCCACTCGGAATTTTCTTTTTTTTTACGCATTCTTGGATGTATATAGAACCAGTTTCCACGATATTTAAAATCATTCATAGCAGAATTTTTTTACAAGTATTTTATTTTTTTGAACGTTTCTATTTTACGTTTCTCTCCTTTTTCATTTTACCCGCGGTAAACAACCAAATTTAAATCAAAGTTTCTGCCACTCGGAATTTTCTTTTTTTTACACATTCTTGGATGTATATAGAACCAGTTTCCACAATATTTAAAATCATTCATAGCAGAATTTTTTTTTACAAGTATTTTATTTTTTTTTGTTAAATGACACAGCCACGCAAAGAAAAGTGATCTGGCCTGCGAACCAGACCAGTGTATTTTTATGTATTTGGATCCGTTGAAACCGAATCCGATGTCAGAATTGTCAGATTCGCTCGGTTTTCACTCCTAACCCGAAAAAAACACCCCCAAAACAAAAAAGTGGTCTAGTCTGCGAACCATAGCAGTGAATCCTTATCTATTTGGTCCCGCGAAAACCGAATCCTAAGTCAGAATGTTCAGATTGGCTCGTTTTTCATCGCTAACCCCAAGAAAACACCCCCCCCCCCCAAAAAAAAAAGGTCTGTCCGACGGACCATACCAGTGTATGTATCCTTATGTATTTCGTAAGGATACACTGGTCTGAAAAACTATAGAGCGAACCAATCTGACAATTCTGGCTTCGGATTCGGTTTCAGCGGGACCAAATACATAAGGATACACTGCTCTGGTCCGCAGGCTAGACTAGTTTTTTTTGTTTAGGGGTGTTTTTTGGGATTGGAAAATCGAGTGAATCTAACAATTCTGACTTCGGATTCTGTTTCAGAGGGTCCAAATACATAAGGATACACTGGTATGGTCCGCCGGACAGACCATTTTTTGGGGGGGTGTTTTCTTGGGGTTAAGGGTGAAAAACGAGCTAATCTGACAATTATGACTTCTGATTCGGTTTCAGCCGGTTCAAATACATAAGGATACACTGATCTGGTCCGCAGGCCAGACCACTTCTTTTTGTGTGGCTGTGATCATTGAACAAAAAAAGTAAAATACTGGTAAAAAAATTTCTGCGATGAATGATTTTAAATATCATGGAAACCGGTTCTATATACACATACATTTATTTGTGCATAGTACCTTGCTGTGTGCAAGTTCGGAGTTATTTTGTTCTAGTTTGATTGTTTTTTGTTAATTTGTCATACATTTTGTTGCGAATGTTATGTTACCTTTCTGGCTTGTGGTGTGCAAGTACGGAGTTATGTGGTTATATTTTTATCTTTAACGTTACCTTTTCTGACTGATCGAACTATTAATTCAAAGTTACCTTTTTGTACGAATTATTCATGCAATAGCTTACCTTTCCTGGCTAATCAAGTATTAGTTCAGAGTTGTTTTTTGTTTTATATTACCTTTTCTCTCTAATCTAAAAAATTAGTACAGGATTATGTTTGTTCATTTTTGTCTTTCTGATTAAAATATTAGTAGAGAGTTATGTTTGTCCATTTTTTGTCTTACCTTATATCTTTTCCTGGCTCATTGTCGTGAGTGCAGAGAACCACATAAGTCTTGGCTGACCTACAGAGTTAGTAGTAAACTGGATCTGGCTAGTTTTACACTGGCTTATCTTTCCGTTTTCCTTGCTAATAGACGTATTAGCACATATTTCATTTTTGTCTTGACTGGCAAAGTCTAGTATGAGATTTTTCGTCATGTTTTTAGCTGAAGGCTAATGATTTTGGCGTTGTCTTGACTAGATTAGTCTGGTTTGAGATATTTTTAATATTTTAGTTAGCTGAAGGCTAACAAATGCTTTCTGTACATAGTCTGGTTTTTCTTATTATTGAAAATATTGTTGATTTGTAGACCATCCCGTATCCAATGTGTAATGGACTATATGGCAGCCAATAGGCCTTTCACGGCTAAAGTGCGGCGAGTAGCTGCCAACTTAAGACGCGTCCATCACACACTTAATGGGGCAGTGCTGCAAACCACCAAACAGCACTGCCTCGACAGGATACGGATGCTAGTGTCTTGTAAGAAGTCACTAGTGAGGCGGGCGAGGGGGCTAACGGAAAATCAACTTTTCCGCAAGAAGCCCTCGCGCCTTTTCGAACCGCCTCAGCGTGTTGCTGAAAATCCGCCGACTGCAGATCAGGTGGAAAACTTCTTGAAAACGTTGTACGAACAGAAGCTTCCACTCAACAGAGACTCTCCAGCCCTGGCACACTTCGAAACCTTTAGCCAAAGGTTTCGCCAACCACACGAGGTGTGCCAACCAATAACCCCAGAAGAGGTTCGAAGAGCTCTTGAGGGCTCTAAGAACTTTGCTGCTCCAGGTCCCGACGGGATAAATAACTTTTGGTGGAAAAAGTTATCGAGTACCCACCACCATTTGGCCAGAATTTTTAATGCCTGGCTAAATGGGGAGCAGCAAATTCCTTCTTGGGTTGTTGAGGGGCGGACAGTCCTGATCCCCAAGAACGGAGATTTGTCTAACCCAAAGAACTACCGCCCGATAACCTGTTTAAACGCATGTTACAAAGTATTTACACGCATTTTGTACATGCGGGTGCTCCACGCAGTTGAACCGGTTTACGAACGGATACATGAGCAACGAGGGTCGAAGAGAGGTGTCGCTGGCTGCAAGGAGAACCTGCTGATTGACAGATGTGTCACGCAGGACTCCGTGCAGTATAAGCGGTACCTCTCCATGGCCTGGATCGACTACCGCAAGGCATTTGACATGAGCTTATTTTACACTTGCTCCAATGTCTTGCGGTACCCGGTCCCGTAGTGAGATGTATTGAAGAACTGATGCCGCTCTGGAGGACTCGCTTTACTTTAACATCCGGTAACGATAGAGTCCAGACGGAGCCGGTATCGTTCAGAAGGGGAGTATTTCAGGGAGACTCCCTCAGCCCCCTTCTGTTTTGCATCTCACTACTGCCATTATCCGTTTCGCTCCGGAAAACCCGTGGATACAACTGCGGTACCCCAGGCGATAGGAGGCATAAGGTCACCCATTTGTTCTATATGGATGACCTTAAACTTCATGCCTCCGGAGAAAGGGACCTTCACCAGTCCCCTAGGGTGGTACAGGAGTACACGCAGGCTGTCGGTATGGAGTTCGGGTTGGACAAATGTGCACTGATCCATCTCAAGAGAGGACGATGCGGGGACTACGGAGAGGACGCGCAACTAGTAGACGGAAGCATCTTACATCATCTAGATGCCGGAGAGTCGTACACTTACTTGGGTGTCGAGCAACGCTCCACCCAAGAAGTGAGTGTAGTGAAAAACGCTCTCCGCGGCAAGTATCAGCACCGACTCCAACAGATCTGGTCTTCAGAACTGTCGGGGAAGAACAAGGTGTCTGCTACCAACATGCTTGCCGCTCCGATCCTTCTCTACTCCTTTGGAGTGGTGAAATGGAACCGAGAGGAGTTGCGTCAACTCGACGTAGGAACCCGCAAGAAGATGCATCTCAATAGAAGTTTGCATCCTAAATCGTCCGTTCCACGGTTATACTTCCCACGACATCGGGGAGGCCGTGGACTCTTGAGTTTGGAGAGTCTCCATAACAGGATGGTTCTGGATGGAGCCTGTAAGATTATCAGGAGTTCGGATCCCCTCCTCTGCATGGTCCGAGACCATGAAAATGCAGGGGTAGGAGCGTTTTTGTTTAAGGCAGCACATAGAGCAGCCGATGAACTTGGTCTCTCCTTCGACGTCGAGCGGGTAAATCGCGACTCTGTCACCGAGTTGGAACCAGCTCGGCGAAAAGCCCAAATTAAAGCTGCAGAACACAACATCTTTCTGCAGCTTCATACGGATAAGCCAATGCATGGAGTCTTCTATAAAAATATAGAAGATCTTGGCTTATCCGAAAGACTGACCTTTGCCTTCTTAAGGTCAGCCGGGCTGAAGTCTGAGACCGAGGGATTCATAATGGCTTGCCAGGATGGTGTATTTAACACTCTCATTTATCGAAGTCGTGTCATGGGTATAGAGGTCCCTGATGTCAGCTGCAGGGCCTGCCGCAGGGCGCCAGAGACTTTAATGCACTTGTTGTCGGCCTGTCCGACATATGCAGTCTCGGCCTATATCCAGAGGCACGACGGAGCATTACGAGTGCTTTATTATCACTTAAGGCACTCGTATGGGATAGACGAGACACCAGTGCTGCCTTATGCTCCGGGGGATATTGAGTCCGTTGTGGGAAATGAGAAGTGTCTAATTTATTGGAACTACTCTTTTCCCACAGTCAGGCAAGCCTGACGTAGTCCTCCTCGACCACCAACTCAAGACAATGTTTGTCGTGGAGTTCTCGGCTCCCGCGGAGAACAACATAAAGAAAAATAATAATAATAATATAATAATAAATAAGCAGGAGGGGCTCCCTTACATCCAACTAGCCTATGGTGAGTAGCGACACCACTTACTCCAGCCACGGGTGCAAAATCCGGACCGACAGTGCTAGCGCACCCGGGAGGGAAAAAAGACTTCCCCTCTGGTGTCGGCCGTGGGCTTGTTAGGCTAACCACCTAACAAGCTGAAATCTTCTGGTTCCAGGCAACAGAAGACAGGGCCCCCACAATCGACCCCATCCGGATGGGGGTCACAGGTAAGGTGGTGAGGCCCAACCGGACGGATTGCTGACAATGACGACCGCGAGACACATGGACGCTTTGAGTGGACAGATGAGCTGAGGAATGATCTTCTGCTGTGCTACGAAAGCAGTGAGCCAGCACGAAGGGGGTACATGGCGCGAATGCATGCTCTGTGGTGTGAAAGACACCCGGAGCACAGCGCCTTCACGCCGCAAAATCTGCGTGATTATGTATCCCACCTTCGTAGCAGGGGCTACGTGAGAGCTGTTCCTCAGCCGGTAAATGAGGCGGTTGAAGAGCCGCTGAATGAACTGGTTGAGGAGGCAGTTCTAGACGTTCCACTAACACCAGAGGACTTCAACACAAGAAGGGGGTTACACTACATCAGCCCATCCAGATCAGAAGACCTAGTCAGAGTGGATGCTGAACTTCGTGAAGCGATACCAGAAGGGGCTGACATCTGGCGCATAAACTGTGCCGTATACGCTGCTACACAGCGCTTAACCCCAGGGGAGAGGCGGAACAATGCCTCCCCACAGGAGAGAGTGGAGCGGCGTATACATAAGATGGAAGCCAAGATCCGGTCGGCGAGGCAACATGCATCCCGTATCCAATGTGTGATGGACTATATGGCGGCCAATAAGACATTCACGCCTAAAGTTAGGCCCATAGCCGCCAATTTAAGACGCGTCCATCACACACTGAATGGGGCAGTGCTGCGAACCACCAAGCAGCACTGCCTTGATCGGATACGGATGCTAGTGACTTGTAAAAAGTCACTAGTGAGGCGGGCGAGGGGGCTGGCGGAAAACAATCTATTCCGCAAAAAGCCCTCGCGCCTTTTCGAACCGCCTCAGCGTATTGTAGAGAATCCGCCGACTGTAGATCAGGTGGAAAACTTCTGGAAAACGCTCTACGGACAGAAGCTCCCACTCAACAGAGACACTCCAGCCCTGGCACACTTTGAAGCCTTTTGCCAAAGGTTTCAACAACCAAACCGATAACCCCAGAAGAGGTTCGAAGAGCTCTTGAGGGCTCTAAGAACTTTGCTGCTCCAGGTCCCGATGGCATAAATAACTTTTGGTGGAAAAAGTTTTCCAGTACCCACCACCATTTGGCCAGAATTTTTAATTCATGGCTAAATGGGGAACAGCAAATTCCTTCTTGGGTTGTCGAGGGGCGGACAGTGCTGATCCCGACTGTCACTTAATTCACATAAAGGTACATCTGAGCGAGTATAGCAAGAATGGTGAAACTCACGAATACAACACTCGTAATCGGGATAAAATACAGACACCACGCCAGAGATTGGCTTATACAAAGAGAATCAACTTTGGAATTGATTTATTTAATTCAAAAATTTATTTAATTCAATTCATTCCAAATAGTATTAAGGAATTGCCCATCAGAAAATTTAAAACAAAATTAAAACTGCACCTTTTGGCCAATGCTTATTATGATCTATAGAATTTTAATTATTTGTAAATTTATGTTTATATTAATATGTTGTTTGTTATAGTGCTGACTATATTCTGGTCACATTCAATGTGTGTTATATACTTGTGATTATGTATGTATATATTTATATTTATATGTTTTGTATTATCTAAGTCTTTGACTATATTAGGACTTTATCCTAGTATTATTTGTTAGTATTTTTGTTTGTATTAGTTTATATTTTTCTATTTGACATGTCAAAGCACCACGGTGTAATTTCTTTTTGACTAATAAAATTATTATTATTATTATTATTATTATTATTATTATTTAGTAAAGCAAAAGATCATAGAGGCTTTTGCCAGTAGCTATATCAGAACAGCTCTTACCGTTCAAATAGATGGTTTTACTTAACATCAGGACAGAGAGTTGCAAAAAGGAAAGACAAACTAGGCAAGAATTATACGACATTGTGTTCAACAATAAATCCAGATTTTATGTACAGGTAAATCACGAGAAATAAAAATTAAAATAATGTCCAACAAAAAAATAAAATTTAACATTTACTAAATGGAGACATACGAACATTTTCTAATACGACAATGTAAGATCGTATGTACAAAATTGCCTAGGAGGAAGAACAAAAGTCACAAATTTTACCTTGATTGGTCAAGTCTCTCCACGCATCATTGCGCCACATGAAGAATATGTTTATCTATAATTGTACTCTTTCCGTGTACTTAATGGAAAAGAACATATTTTCTCTATAAGAAATAGTGTAGAAAGGTACCGGCAACAATTTTCTTCATATGAACGGCCAAACTATTTATTCAACCTATTAGCATAAATGTTAAATATATGATCATGCAGATTATTAAATATTTTGCCAAATTAATATGACACTGACTGGTTATCGGAAACTGATAAGCAAGTGCACACTACTTTGCTAGATGCTGCTGTTGACTGAACACAGAAATCTGAGACTAACGTTTTTCTGACTGTTAAGCACCCCTCTCGAAGTTTATACTTTATTCTTAATACTGCCATCAACATGTACGTTTAGAGATTCCACAGAGAATGGGCGCTTTAAAAAACGGTCCCAGAAATTTGCATAAAAACCCGGTCATAACTAGCCCAAATAGGTCAGAATTACGTTGTTAAGTGAAAAATTTTACATCAAGTGATACATATTAGTATAACAATAATTAAGTGCATCGTACATCCAAAAAAGTCAGGTAATAACTTAAAAACACAATGAATAAGATAAACCTAAGTCAACTAGGGGTGTACCATTAGGGTAACAGTACACCGCGCCAAATTAAATCAATTTAAAAATATAATGAAAATTTAGACAAAACTGCTGCCTGCTAGTTTGGTTTCAGTGCCTATAAATTAAAAAGAACTCATGCATGCTATAAAAACATTTTTTTGATAAAACATTTTTTAATCACTGTTTATATTTCACTTCTGATATGACTTTTCACCCAAATGGAATTTATTTAAAATTTTTGAACAGTAATAATTAAAGCCACAGTCACCAAGAAATAATAACTCAACAGAAAGCACAAAAATAATGTGGGAACTTCAGAACGTGGGAACGAGGACACATCAGCTACTGGTACAAAACGGAAACTGTCTATATGGAGCACTAAGCCATCAGCTAGAAGGAGGAAACATAACAACTTCGGCACACACCAACACTATGAAAAATGTACGGAAACAAGTAGCGGACTATATTTATGTTAACGAAAGATCACATCCTGGTAGGCAGAGAAACGGAGGAACGGGTCAGGTGCGTTGAATCGGGGGGGGGGGGGCAGGTTTTTGCAGAAGAAATGATGATACGTATACGAGAAGATGCATACCACTGAAACACTGGACAGATAAACTGGAAGAAGAAGAGAAAGCAAAAAATGAACGAATCAAATTAATACAAGAAAGCCCTTGAATAAGCCACAATCCAAGAAATAACTGCTAGAAATCACGGTAGATCAAGAAGATATACTGCACCTGGAAAAGACAAAATGAATGAATTAATGCAATATGGACCGAAAAGGACAAAGGAACCCCAAGAACTTATTACCGGAGAAATTTTTTTATCAGCAACATTAAAAACATTCAAACAAATGTCGTAAACTGTCGTGTTTTCTTGTTCCCGCTATACCAAGTAGGGATAAACTGAATGGACACGCTTCAACTTCTTAGTTGAGTACAAGTGTTCCTGCGGGTTATATAAGTTTTAGTGACAATATTATTTTAAGGGTATTTGAAGGTAAGTTGCCATATAATTTTTTTTTTGAAAAATTATTCTATAAGACTAAAAAAGAAGATAAAAGTTTAAGCTTGAGATAACATGGCAAAACTATATTTAATAAATAAATAACTTCTAATTCATACCTCCGCAGACTACCCTCAACTTCTTATATTAAAATAAGGTTATTTTGTGTAGGTACTTCTAATATCAGAAAGAAAAAGTTGCGCGAGCTTGTGCTCTCACTAGTTTTTTCTTAATTACAGAATTTTTGAAAATGGGTCTTCAAACTCAGGCAATGCAAGTCAGATGCCATAATGTCTTATATTTTACAAAAGTTAGGTATTCTGAGTATTCTGAGTGGCATTCGTAAGTCAGTGGACCTTGTTTGCAGCAAGATAGGGCAAGGATGGGCTAAGTCGGATAGACATCAGGAGCGATTTTTAAAATATAATGGTTCTTGGCTTGTTGATAGTTTGTTGCTGCCTGACATTACTTCTTTGGCCTTTTCTTATTAATCTGCCCTGCTTTGCTGGGACACTAGAGAATTCTTTGACTATTGACGCTGAATCCCTTTTACCTACTTTATGCAATTTTATTGCATTTGCAAGCGATAGTTCTTCGTGAGAGGCAGAATTAACGAGATGAAGAATTTTACGTTACTTACTTTTATAGCTGGACTCTTCAAATCTTTTTTGGGGCCTACAGCATGTAACAGGGGTAATATTTTCCTTTGAAGTAGAGGGTATAGTTTGATAAACAATGTCAGGTAGCAACAAACAAGCCAAGAACCATTATGTTTCAAAAATTGCTCCTGATATCTATCCGACTTAGCCAACTTTGCCCTATTTTGCTGCAAACAAGGTCCATTGACTTACGAATGCTGCTCAGAATACTATTTGGGAATGAGTGGTTACCTAACTTTTGTAAAATATAAGACATTATGCATCTGACTTGCTTTGCCTGGGATTGGAGGCCCATATTTCAAAAATTGACCATCAAGAAATTTCGACACTCTTTCTGAAATTAAGAAAAAACCAGTGAGAGCGCAAGCTCGCGCAACTTTTTCCTTCTGATATTAGAAGTGCACAAACTAACCTTTTTTTTTTTGAATGTCAGAAGTTGCGGAGGTATGAATTAAAAGTTTAGTTACTTATTTATAAAATATAATTTTTCCGTGTTATCTCAAACTTAAACTTTTATCTTCTTTTTTAGTTTTATAGAACAATTTTGCAAAAAAATTATATGGCCACTTACCTTCAAATACCCTTAAAATAATATTGTCACTAAAACACATATAAATCGCAGGAACACTTGTACTCAACTAAGAAGTTGAAGCGTGTCCATTAAGTTTATCCTTACTTGGTATAGCGTGAACAAGAAAGCACGACAATTTACGACACTTGTTTGGATGTTTTGAATGTTGCTCATAAAAAAAATATGTATATGCTCATGAAGTTTGATCATTTTGCTTTCATTTTGCATTAAGATGTTTGTTAAAACATCGTATACTTGCCAAAATGGTATTTTGTCCGCCTAAATTACAAAAATTCCACACTGTGCGCTGCTGGCAACAAGCATGACTCTAATCCAACCCAGCGTTGACGTAGCCGGTCCAGTGGCAGCAATGCCTACCGCACGCTGGTAAATCAAAATCGAATCAATACCGTCGTTAACATGTCCCTCGGCAACGGTGTTCAAAAGCCACCCTCCATGCCTTTCAACATATATATCAGCTTCACGATCGGCAAACGTCTCAGTTCTTCGGAAATACCGCTCGGTGTGGCTATGGATATTTGGAAGGTGTAATGCTCTGCAATATTTCTTAGCATTCTGTTGAAAGTATTAATGCCTACTGGGTGCATAGTGCATCAGCCTACTTTTTGGTCTTAAACTCGAATATTTTCATTTAATGCACTAACACTGACGTTTTCCACTTTCGAAATAACTGTAAAGACCCGTATTTTCCTTGTTTTTGCGTCTTGTAACGTTACAACCAAAACAGAATCGGTATCTTCGGTGTCGTCGACTTTCAACATACGTAGTTCATCATTCAAACACACACCATGGAGAGCAAATATTAATCCAACTTTAATGAAAAGAAAGTATTCATCAGGAGCTTCAGTCAAAACTGTATGACATGATCCATTGCCAAACCTGCGATTTTTTTACCACATATTCATATTTGTGACATTTTAGACATGCAAGTAAATTTTTAGTTACTGAAATATCCACATTTTCAATCATATGCAACGCACCCTCTAGCAAGGAATAAACTGATTGCAATGTTGAAGATTTAATAACTGTAGCATTTAACAATACATAAACTACTAGTAATATTGGAAAGTAGTATAAATAATAAGTAAGACTAACCTTCTCAAAGACTAAGCTAATATATTATCTTCATCAAAATAACTCGTATTTTTGGCTTGACTTTGTGGGCAGTAAATTTTAAGGTAGCTTCTGAAACTGCTTTTAAAATATGAAATAATTCTTAATTTGGATGTTATTTCTCAAAATGAAAAATTGTTTATTTACTCGTTGCGATGCTTTGTTATTATAATAGGAATAGACAAATCTTACATAGCTCCTTTGATTAAATTTTATAGCAAATTTTAAATGTATTTTTTTCTTTTCCACTAAATACACAAAAAATATCATGTTCAATGTACAATACACTGGTTACGTCCGTGCATTAAACTTTTACACTCAATAGAAAATTATAAAACTTATTGAACAATTATTGCCTTGGCGATCAGATAAATTAGAGAAACTTCACCACTTTACCTAGCATAAGATGCACAATAGATCATTTCATTATGGATCTTGCTAAATGAATCAGTATTAATATATAATATTAATGGCATAGACGAATAATACTAAAAATCATTTTAAAATGTTTCTAAACTAATGTTTGTATATCTTTTCTCAAAACCTAAACATTTCAAGTTTTGCCATAGAGATATGTGTGTGTGCTTACACCCCCCCCCCCCCCCCTGGAGGCCAGCATCACATATTTTAAAGTAAAAATGAGATATAAATAAACAAAAAACAAAATATAAAAGCAAAATACATTGTACGAAATATACGATTGCGCTGTCGTTACAATATACAACGTGATCTACCAAGAAATGCGGTAAATAAAATGGTGTACTAGTCTTCAATGTGGGAAAGCCCCTGCAAAATTTTAGAGAATTCTGAGGTAATTTAGTATATTAAATCAATAGTAAATTTGCGAAGATATACTACTGATGTTGAGTAAGTCCTGACCTACTCCTGAATAGGTCGACGAACTTACTTGTAAAAGAAAGTATTCGAGTTGCTTACATTTCCTTAATTGGCATAAAAAGTGAAGCCGGCCAGCGATCCAGCGGCAGGGAGCCAACATTTTCGATACGCTTTGAAGATAATTGAAATTCCAGCGGACTAGTTCACTTTTACGAATGAGTTCAAAGCATGCCGACAAGGCTGGCTCCCTGCCGCTGCATCATGTGTAGAGCCGCGTTTTTTTGTTTTTGGTCGAACAATGGGGACACCGCTGCGTCGTGTCATTGACCGGTTTAACTAAATATCTCGTATACCTGCTTGTCGTTTCAGAATAGGGTCAATGTCTTCGATTTATTTCGCTATTTTTGTAGTGTGATTTGATTAAAACCAAAAACTCACTTCTATCTTATCCAGCTTTGCTGTCAGTAGTGTCAATCCCTCGGATTAAAGAACTTATATCTAGATACATAATGGCTATCTTTTCTTCATATACCTTATCTGCTCCTAACATAGTCACATTATATGTCCATTAAAATGGATAGATGAACATCACATCCCATAGGCAACAGTGGCGGGTATGTGTAGAAGGGAAAATGTACAATATTGTACATATTTTATGTAATAATTGTTGGTTAACCTCCATGAACATAACCGCGGATTTAAAAAATATAATAGGTATAGATGTTTTATTCAAGGGAAATATGTATTGAAAGGATATTATTTATAATACTATTATTACAACTGTAAACTGAACGCCATCATGTTACGACTATGACCTACTTACTTATGAAACGACCGATTTTCTTCTTTTCTAAACTGCCTTCTGCAAACGGCACAGCACTTCAACATGTAGCATTAAATTTTCACTAAACTGTGTAAATATGAATAGAGAATATTACTTAGGTATTAAGCAAATCACAACTTAAAATAAAATTACTTTTTCATCACTTTTTGGTCGGAGAACACGAAAAACATTTATTAACATTAATGGCGGACACTGTCAAACTGAGATTATGATAATCAAACTGAACCGATCGTGTAGAAAACAGCCGCGAATAGGCCGATGGGCCAATCAGAAACTTATGGGAAGAAGTGCCTTAGATTGTGAGTCTTTCAGCAACAAATAAATCAATGCCATTATGTATCTAGATATAAGTTCTTTAATCGGAGGTCAATCCCAAGTCTGAAGTGATATAGTTGTACCGCGTTACGTTAGATTAGTTAAAGTCATTGGCGGCGCATTTCTACAAAAAAAATAAGGTAATTTTTTTGGTAATTTTTTTTAATTTTTCATTTTTTTTAACTCCTTTCAGTGGGGACAACCTACTGTTAAATTTTCCGCATGTCATGGTAGATCACGTTGTATACATCATGGGCTATGCTTTGCATAACCATGGCGAATTGATTTTGTAGTGTAGTTTTATACTCCCTGTTAATCTGTTGTTCAATAAAAGTATTATATATATTAATTATATTATTATTATTTGTAGTAGCCCCCCTCAGCAATTTTCTGAGTGCGTCCCTGGTCAAAAACATCGCTTTATTACTTCAGGGTAGTTAAATTTTTTGAAAATGAATCTAATTAATTTGATTTCATCGTACTTTAGAATAAGGAAGGTAAGCAAGTACAATTTATTTTAGCCAAGGAGGATAGATATTAAATCCTTCAACTACACACGTAAGCTAATTATCTCATATATTTACAATTATCTCTCTGTTTCTCTGCTGTCAGTAGGATATTTCATAACTTCCTCCTATTGTCCTTATTCACGGTAATATAGCGTTTGATGAATGATGCATAATAAGAATCCTTAATCTTCAATTTTCATTTCTTGTTTTGTTTTTATTTACTTACATTTTCGGATTCTAGCATTATTATTCAAATACTCATAAAATATCATATATCATTTATGTAAGTATATTGAAACTTAACAAATAATTCGCAAGGTTCCAATTAAATTGTTTACACTTCGATCAGGTATTTAAATAAGATATTCTTATACACGGTGATCCAAGATTGTCTCCCGATATTTCTGAGGCTCAATACGTTGAAAAAATATCGTTCGTAATATTAATGAATGCATCGGCACTTAGGTAGGTAGATATCTACCTAACGCAACTTCTATGGTCTACTAAATTGAACTACTTTATGGAGGACGCATCTAATAGATTTTCTTAATATCCGCTTATTTGATGCGTGATTGACCGATATTTATCCATTGGATACTTTTATGGGGGTATGTTGTATGGAGCAAAACACTATATATTCTAGTATTATTTCGCTTCAAAAACTATCAAAGTATTTTAATTGAGTAGTGCTTTTAAAACTCGAAGATGGTGATTGCACATGGAAGGCATACAGCCAGTATCGCCACAAATACACAAAACTCTTAAGACATGGCAGCTGTCATGGAAAAATGGCCATTTTATAAGGTACAGGGTGGAAAAAATTAGATGGGATTTGAGTTTTTCCCTAAAACTATGGCAGATAGACAAAATCCAATATAGGTCCTGAGTTCGATTTTCGAAAAACAAACAATGGCGCAAACAGCGATCGTTTATCTTTTTCGACTACCGAACTATAGAGCGTTTTTGGGAAACTGACCTCTATATTTCAATTACCAAGTGTCGAATCGAAAATCGAGGAACACATTCTTAAGGCACTTTTTTAGTATAATCCGCTGCTGATAGGGGCGGCTTAAGGGCCGGGCAACCCGGGCAACTGCCCGGGGCGCCGGCTCAGAGGGGCGCTAAACTGAGGGCAAAAATTATTTAATTTTTTTTGTACCCTTTTCATTAGTTTTCTTTGGAAGAAAATATCAAATAGTACCAGTATCTACGTCAGTTAAAATGGTAATAATTCAGGACAGTCGAATAACATTAAAACTGCTTAAAATTAAAAAATGTCAATAAACATTTTTGTTCAGCTATGAGATAACTCACTACTCATACCTCAAGCTTCCCGCCCCATTATTGACTGACACGGAGTCGATCATTCGAGATTTGGCATAAACAAAGGCCGGTAACATGCACTTTCATCCAGAAAAAATTCAAAATACTCAGAAAATTTTTATACCAACATTAACTGTTTGTATTTAATATCTTACGTAATTTACTGATTATAAATAAATGAAATAAATAAATGGCAATTTGTTTTGTATGGAATATTAAAACAATAAAGAGGAACCTTTCTCTAAGTAGGCTTGTGTAGGTGGTCCTCTCGTGATAATAGCGTTCAGATGGTGTAGAAAAAAAAATTATATTACAAATTATTTACCTACAAATTATAATTACACAGGTCTACATGAAAAAGGTCTTGTCCTAGGGTTCTTATCTCTCTTACTATTCTGAAGTATTTTGAGACGCTGAAGCCAATTTTGGACAAAAATTTCTACTGTGCTAGTTTTCCTGTACCATCCTTTCCATTTCCTAAAAATGGCAAAAAAAAAGGTTTTCATGCAACTTTTCTAAGTATTTTGACACGCTGAAGCCAATTTTGGACACAATTTTTTTTCTGTCGGGTCAGTTTCCCTATACCACCACCCCGAATTTGTTTTTGTGCAAAATTGGTTTCAGCACGTCAAAATACTTCAAAAAATTTAGGTCAGAACCTTTCAGATGAGGCCTTTTTTTGCTTATTTTTTTAGGGGATAATAGGGGTGGTAGAGGGGAAACTGGCATGATCAAAAAAATTGAATGTCCAAAATTGCTTTCAGCGTCTCAAAACGCTTCAAAGAAGTTAGATCAGAACCTTACGACAAGACCTTTTTCGCCCGCCTTTTCAGGGGATAAAGGGGGTGGTAGAGAAAAACTAATATAAAAGAAAAAAAATTTCTTTTTCAAAATTGGCTTCTGTGCATCAAAATACTTCAGAAAATTTAAACAGAATCTTAGGATGAAGAAGACCTTTTTTGGCCTTTTTAGGGGATAAAAGGGATGGTACAAGGAAACTGACACGATAGAAACATTTTTTTGTCCAAAATTGGTTTCAGTGCGTCAAGATACTCCAGAAAAGTTAAAGGAGAACCCTGTCCAGACGGGCTAAATTTAAAATATGAATTTTATATTTTAAGGCGGTCGGAATATATTGCAGAAGAATTGACATATATGGTTCCTCTTTAATTATTATTCATTGAGGGTACCTTTATTTTTGGATGCACAATCAGCCACATAAATATCGAGAGACAGTTTGTGAAAACTTAGTGGTCTGGAGGTCCAAAGGGATATTCTTTTGACTTTAGTACGTAGTACTTCTGTGAGATTTCCATGATTATCTTAGGGAGGGGCGCCAAAAAGTGCTCCCGCCCGGGTGGAAAATTTACTTTGAGCCGCCCCTGGCTGCTGATAAGAAGAAAATTATGCATGCCTCAGTTTTCGACATATAGACATAACTTTTGTCCTTTTAAACGGAACACCCTGTAAATTATTTCATTATTCAATCACAACTTAAATTAGCTATCCAACGATATATCATATGTCATATTTATATCTACACTCAAAGAAAATGATAGGTAAATTCAACCAAAAAGAGCATATGAAATCGCGCCTATCTAGTTTCATAGTTAAATCAATCAGTAAAGAATAGTCATACAACTTTATTTGTTTTCGTAAACAAATAGTAGTTTAATAATCATATCTTCTTGTAACAAATTAAATAGTACAATGACATTTTTTTATGTTCACTAACCATTTTCAATTTGGTCTACAATTAAATAGTACAACGACTTTGTTTTTTGTTCACCAACTAATTTTTAGGTTGATCTACACTTTATTGTATGATGAAGTTTTTTTTGGTTACCCAAAATCTCAGTATTGAGACATCAGACCACCCAAACCAAAGATTAGAGATCGTTTATAAGATCCATCCAAATATATCGATGATCCCTGAGAGAATTTGAACACTGCAATCATGTTATTAATTTTCTATAAATTCATAAGAGTGTAAGATAATGCATGATTGATTATTGTCAGTGATTTGTATGTGGCGTCATCTGGGAATAATTTCTGTAATAGACTACGTGGTAAGCAAGCAAATTTTATGGTAATTCTTTTAGAACTTCTAGAAGACGACAATAATATTGGTTTGTCTACCAAGTACAATAGTACAGCGAACTAATACTGGGTTAGAATTACAATTCGATAATAGTTAAAAATAAAATACACTATTATCTAGTTTAATTTGGCAGAATTCAACAAAATAATAGTCAGACGAACAAAATAATAGTCTTATTCATCTATTTTTTAAGTTAATGTTTGTTTTTTTGTACGACAACTTTTTATTAATTAAAATAACAATCACCTCTTGTTTAAAAATACCATCAATATAGTTTGGTTTAACAAAATTAACGATATTGTTAGTTGACCATTTTTCTTTTTGATGAATTTACCCATACTATTTCTTTGAGTGTAGGAAAAGTAATTAATTTTCGAAATATTTAATATATTTGTGAGGAGGCCATGGATAACTATTAACAACAACAAGACATTTTATAATATAAAATAGTTTTGCCAAAAATAAGAAAAACTAAACTATAATAAATGTTCGAATTGTCTTCCATTGACATCTATGCATATTTATCGCATTTCTAATATTTATTGAGAAGGCCATGGTAAAAAAGAGAAAATCGAAATAATCATAAATGCCAAAAACTAATTTATGAGTTAGTTGTGAGTGAGCATCAATTTAGTAATGGTGAAAAATATATGATTAAGAGTTTTATAAAATGCGGAGAAGATTCTTTAGTTTCCGAGATTTATTTTAATAGGTAAGTAATAGACAGCAAAACTTTGTGCCAAAAGTGCCGCATAAACAATATTTTTAGATATAAAGAAAAGAGACAGCCAGGCATAAAAATATTCCAAAGGCCACAACAAAATTTAAGAGTTTTGATCACTTTTAAAATACTCGAGCAAAAATATATAGTAAAGCAGGTAGAGAAACTGTAGAAAATATCGTTTTAGAAACTGTAAGAGAAAATCCTAATATATCGTCTCGCGAAATACAGGAAAATTGAGGAATCCCAAAAACAACTGCGTTGCGTTGCTTAAAAAAAAATAAATTCAAACCCTACAAAATTAAGATTAGTCACCATCTATACCCAAACGACTTCCAAAGGCGTCTGGATTTTTGCCAGTGGTTTTTGCGTTAGTGCAATGAAGTGCCAGGATTTGAAGGAACAATTATATGAACAGACGAGGCCCATATAAGCAGTGGCGGAATTTTTAATCGTCATAATAACCACCATTGGGCTCATGAAAATCCGCACGTAACCGCTACAGTTAATCATCAAGGGCGATTTGGATTTGGTGAACGGTGTGGTTTTATTGGATACCATTTTTTTCACGGTAATTTGAATACCGAAAATTTTATTAATATTCTACGACAGGAAATAGAACCCTTTGTAGACAATATTCCTGTAAGGCAATTTCAAAGTTTAATTTACCAATACGTTGGCGCCCCATGTCATACTTCAAATGAAACAAGAAATTATTTAAATGCTCAATTTGGAGAGAATTGGATATATCACTCAGGACTGGTTTATCAATGTCTAGTTAGCTAAGTTAACTAAATTGATAACTAAAAATTAATTCAGCTAACTGGACATTAATAAACAACAAAGCAGTTTAGATATTGTTTAATTTTTAGGAAATAATGGTTCTATTTTGTAGCCAGCTATATAACCCCTGCCGACTTTTGGCTTTAGGGTTATTTAAGAAATATTATATATATAGAGCGTTCTAATAACGTAGAAAATTGGAAAACAAAACATTAGTTGCGTTTCGGATAATAAATCCTGTCATGATTGGAAATGCAACAAATGCTGTAAGGAGAAGGTGTCAAAAATGCATAGATGTCAATGGAAGACATTTATTGTAGTTTAGTTTTTCCTATTTTTGGCAAAATTATTTTATATTATAGGAAGTGTTGTTGTTTTTGTTAATAGGTTTCCATGGCCTCCTCACAAATATATTAAATTTTTCAAAATTTAATAAGAGAAAAATGCGAATGTGTGGTATATCGTTGGATACCTAATTTAAGTTGTGATCGAATAATCAAGTAATTTACAGAGTGTTCCATTAAAAAAAAACACAAGTTATGTCTATATCTCGAAAACTGAGGCATGCATAATTTTTTTCTTATCAGCAACGGATTCTACTCAACAAAGTGCTACTCGATTTTCGATTCGACACTTGGTAATTGAGATATATGATAAATTTTCCAAAAACGTTATGTAGCTAGTTTAATGAAGTTATTTTCGCCACCTATGTTTGAGGCATTTAAATTCTGACTGGCTTCGTTACTTGCCCGCATTAACATATAGAATCTACTCACACAAAGGTAAAAGCACGATGTTTTAGCATTAAACATACCGAGCGCGCTACTTATACCTCGCCGATTATATTTGCGTAGATAGTATCGTATATCAAAGATTAACTAGTGTTTAATTGAGTAGAATTCAAGCGCGGATCTAGAAACTTCAATAATTTTTTTCTCGTATGTGGTGCATGGGACCCATACGAAATATGGGAAATAACATCTCGAGAAGCACTTCTCTAACGACCCCTAAAAAATTTTGAAAAAGCAGTTTGCGAAAATTTTTTTCAAAATTCGATTACCCCCCAGGTCTAGGGACTCCTGTTTAAAATTATTTTTTTTGTCATATGCATTTTACTTTTCATAAAAATACAGCAACACGTTTTGAAGTTTATGAAAATATTTTCATTACTAACTGAGATACAACGAATTGAAATTTTGTGATTTGTTAAATTGTAAATCACAAAATTTCAATTCGTTGTATCTCAGTTAGTAATGAAAATATTTTCATAAACTTCAAAAAATATTGTTGTACTTTTATGAAAAGTAAAATGCATATGACAAAAAAAAATAATTTCAAACAGGAGTCCCTAGACCTGGGGGGGGGGGGGTGACCGAATTTTGAAAAAATTTTTCGCAAACTGCTTTTTCAAAATTTTTTAGGGGTCGTTCGAGAAGTGCTTCTCGAGATGTTATTTCCTATATTTCGTATGGGTCCCATGCGCCACAGACGAGAAAAAAATTATTGAAATTTCTAGATCCGCGCTTGGCAGAATTTGATTCTTCTCCAGTTGGTTTAAGTACCAACACCTTTAAATCCAAATTAGTCTCTTTCAGCTTTTAGGATCAATAAGGAGTAACCCTGTCAAAAAAATCTCATCAATCCGTATTGAAAATTATCAAAAATTAATAAGTATCTATGAGAACCTATATGGTCAATAAGTTTCCATAAGAGTTAGGTAAGGTTGCTGTTGAAATTGTTATCAGTTTATATCCGCATTGACCAGCAAAATGAGTCAAGCCATATCCATTTGTTAATCCAAACATTTACTTATACCACATCAATGAGAATTTATGAGCACAGTATCTAATGTAATTCGTGCGGCTTTCCGTGATTAAAAGACAAGTGCCTCTTTAAGAAACGAGCTGCATTAGGTTAGAACAGTTTTGATTTGCAATTGAAGATTACAAATTATAATGTTTGAATAGGGATTTATGAGATCAGTTTCTATGAGTATTAATGTTTTTTTTCAGTAAAATATTAAATGTGTTTTCATTTGTTTGAATGGGTAAAAAGAAAGGTCAGTTTTCAACTGCAATTACAAATACAAGTTTAATCGCTTCGAATGGGGATATATGCGATCAATTTCTAAAAGTATTTATGCTGTTTTCCGAATATAGTTATGATGAGGTTTAATCAGTAACAAATTGTTAACTACTTGTTATGATATGGTCGGAAATTCCAAGTACACATTTAGTATTCCTTCAAGAGGATTGATGAGAGCAGTTTCTACGAGTATCTATTTGTTGTTCCTATAGTAAATTATATAAGTCTTTATCAGTACAGATTCGGATCTAATTTAAATATGAAAATTATATCAGAATAAAGCAACCAAATATTTTAAACAGTAATCTATTTGTAAATCCAAACATTTACTTATACTATCTCAATGAGAATTTATGAGAACAGTATCTAATGTAAAACGTGCGGCTCTCCGTGGTTGAATGGCAAGAGTTTCTATAAGAAACGCGCCGCATTAGGTTAGAACAGTTTTGATTTGCAATTGAAGATTCAAAATTATAATGTTTGAATAGGGATTTATGAGATCAGTTTCTATGAGTATTAATGTTTTTTTTCAGTAATATATTAAATGTGTTTTCATTTGTTTGAATGGGTAAAAAGAAAGGTCAGTTTTCAACTGCAATTACAAATACAAGTTTAATCACTTCGAATGGGGTTATATGCGATCAACTTCTAAAAGTATTTATGCTGTTTTCCGGATATAATTGTGATGAGGTTTAATCAGTAACAAATTGTTCACTACATGTTATGATATGGTCAGAAATTCCAAGTACACATTTGGTATTCCTTCAAGAGGATTGATGAGAGTAGTTTCTACGAGTATCTATTTGTTGTTCCTCTAGTAAATTATATAAGTCTTTATCAGTAAAGATTCGGATCTAATTTAAATATGAAAATTATATCAGAATAAAGCAACCAAATATTTTAAACAGTATCTATTTGTAAATCCAGACATTTACTTATACTATTTCAATGAGAATTTATGAGTACAGTATCTAATGTAAAACGTGCGGCTTTTCGTGGTTAAATGGCAAGTGTTTCTATAAGCAACGAGCTGCATTAGGTTAGAACAGTTTTGATTTGCAATTGAAGATTACAAATTATAATGTTTAAATAGGGATTTATGAGATCAGTTTCTATGAGTATTAATGTTTTTTTTCAGTAAAATATTAAATGTGTTTTCATTTGTTTGAATGGGTAAAAAGAAAGGTCAGTTTTCAACTGCAATTACAAATACAAGTTTAATCGCTTCGAATGGGGATATATGCGATCAATTTCTAAAAGTATTTATGCTGTTTTCCGAATATAGTTATGATGAGGTTTAATCAGTAACAAATTGTTAACTACTTGTTATGATATGGTCGGAAATTCCAAGTACACATTTAGTATTCCTTCAAGAGGATTGATGAGAGCAGTTTCTACGAGTATCTATTTGTTGTTCCTATAGTAAATTATATAAGTCTTTATCAGTACAGATTCGGATCTAATTTAAATATGAAAATTATATCAGAATAAAGCAACCAAATATTTTAAACAGTAATCTATTTGTAAATCCAAACATTTACTTATACTATCTCAATGAGAATTTATGAGAACAGTATCTAATGTAAAACGTGCGGCTCTCCGTGGCTGAATGGCAAGAGTTTCTATAAGAAACGCGCCGCATTAGGTTAGAACAGTTTTGATTTGCAATTGAAGATTCAAAATTATAATGTTTGAATAGGGATTTATGAGATCAGTTTCTATGAGTATTAATGTTTTTTTTCAGTAATATATTAAATGTGTTTTCATTTGTTTGAATGGGTAAAAAGAAAGGTCAGTTTTCAACTGCAATTACAAATACAAGTTTAATCACTTCGAATGGGGTTATATGCGATCAACTTCTAAAAGTATTTATGCTGTTTTCCGGATATAATTGTGATGAGGTTTAATCAGTAACAAATTGTTCACTACATGTTATGATATGGTCAGAAATTCCAAGTACACATTTGGTATTCCTTCAAGAGGATTGATGAGAGTAGTTTCTACGAGTATCTATTTGTTGTTCCTCTAGTAAATTATATAAGTCTTTATCAGTAAAGATTCGGATCTAATTTAAATATGAAAATTATATCAGAATAAAGCAACCAAATATTTTAAACAGTATCTATTTGTAAATCCAGACATTTACTTATACTATTTCAATGAGAATTTATGAGTACAGTATCTAATGTAAAACGTGCGGCTTTTCGTGGTTAAATGGCAAGTGTTTCTATAAGCAACGAGCTGCATTAGGTTAGAACAGTTTTGATTTGCAATTGAAGATTACAAATTATAATGTTTAAATAGGGATTTATGAGATCAGTTTCTATGAGTATTAATGTTTTTTTTTAGTAATATATTAAATGTGTTTTCATTTGTTTGAATGGGTAAAAAGGAAGGTCAGTTTTCAACTGCAATTACAAATACAAGTTTAATCACTTCGAATGGGGTTATATGCGATCAATTTCTAACAGTATTTATGCTGTTTTCCGAATATAATTGTGATGAGGTTTGATCCGTAACAAATTGTTCACTACATGTTACGATATGGTCGGAAATTCCAGGTACATATTTAGTATTCCTTCAAGAGGATTGATGAGAGCAGTTTCTACGAGTATTTATTTGTTGTTCCTACAGTAAATTATATAAGTCTTTATCAGTATGCTTTCGGATCTAATTTAAATACAAAAATCATATCAGAATGAAACCCCAAATATTTTAAACAGTGCCCACCTGTAAATCCAAACATTTAAAGATAATATTATAATGAGAATCCATCAAAACAGTATCTAATGTAACGTGTGCGGTTTTCCGTAGCTAAATTTTAAAATTATTTGTAATAAATAAGCTTTAACGGATTCGAACAGTTTTCATTTGCATTTCCAGATGAATAGTTTTAATTGTTAGGGATCTATGAGGTCAGTGTAATGTTTTTTTTTCAATAAAATGTGTTTTTATTGGAAAAAAAACATTACACAAAGACACTGATCTCATAGATCAATATTTAACAATTAAAACTCTTCATCTGGAATTGCAAATTAAAACTGTTCAAATCCGTTAAAGCTATTTATTAAAAATACTTTTAAAATTTAGCCACGGAAAGCCGCACGCGTTACATTAGATACTGTTCTGATTGGTTCTCATTAAAATATATCTTTAAATGTTTGGATTTACAAGTGAATACTGTTTAAAATATTTGATTGTGTCATTCTGATATAATTTTTGTATTTAAAGTAGATCCGAATGCATACTGATAAAGACAAATTTTCTATTGGAACAACAAATACATACTCATAGAAACTGCTATCATCAATCCTTTCGAAGGAATACTAAATATGTACCTGGAATTTCCGACCATATCGTAACATGTGGTGAACAATTTGTTACTGATCAAACCTCATCACAATTATATTCGGAAAACAGCATAAATACTGTTAGAAACTGATCGCATATAATCCCATTCGAAGTGGTTAAACTTGTATTTGTAATTGCAGTTGAAAACTGACCTTTCTTTTTACCCATTCAAACAAATGAAAACACATTTATTATATTACTGAAAAAAAACATTAATACTCATAGAAACTGATCTCATAAATCCCCCTATTCAAACATTATAATTAGTAATCTTCAATTGCAAGTCAAAACTGTCCTAATCTTATGCAGCTCGTTTCTTATAGAAACACTTGCCATTTAACCACGGAAAGCCGCACGTTTTACCTTAGATACTGTTCTCATAAATTCTCATTGATGTGGTATAAGTAAATGTTTGCTGCTCCATTCTGGTAGAAACTGATAGAAATTTCGGCAGCAACTTTACTCCAGGTTCCAGTAGAGGGAGCTGTATACGTGTCGCTAATTCATATCTAATCTAATGTGACCTAAGGAACTGACGTGTGTTTGTTAAATTAAAAGTAAAGCAGTCTCTTTCACTGCTAACTCAGCCATTGCTTCTAGGCTAGAACAAGAACACCCGAGGAAATAAGGACTTTGCACTATTTTGTGTTTACCACAATATTAGTATTTCTATTTGAAATATGCAATTTAAACTGAACATTTGTCGGCATGCATATCCAAATTAATACTAATAAAAAAGCAAAATGGAAGTTTACAATAAAAATACATCTGTAAAATATACAATTGAAACTGTACATTTGTTGACATGTATATCCACATTAATACTAATAAAAAGACAATGTTGAAATTTACAATAAAAACATGTTGATAAATGGTGTGTTACATACGATAGATACTGGAGAAAGGACGGACTGGAACTCTTATGATATTACTTATAGAAAAGTTTAGAATCTCTTTAAAGTTGTATCTGTAATTCCATATGTTTACAGATATAAGGGCAAGGGTGCATTTGCAGACGCTAAACTGTAGATTTGTTGATGTATATTTCATATAAGTACTCATGAAAGGGCAACATGATAATTCCAAATAGGTCATTCGGAATTACTGTTTCATAACTGATTTCAAACCTAATAAAACAGATAAAATCCTCTCTGTATAATACTAATATAACTTATAGGAACGATAAAACCGCATCACTTTTTTTTTATAAGTTTCTATGTGGAATTTTTGGCAGGGAAGTTATAGTTGCGACTATAGTTCGAGCGCATAGGCCTTACTAGACAGATCGCTTAGTGCAAGTGGGAAACCCAGTAATAAACGATAGGCAAGAGTAAAAATTAGTTTTTTGGTTACCGTGAGTATCTATTTACTGCAAGAGGGAAACCCAGGAGTAAATAGTACGTTTCTTAGTTTTTGACACAAGCCTATCCGCTTCCCGGAATATTTTACGTCTGCCGCGTTTTGCCCTCAAAGGGAGAATCTAATTTCATAAAACCGTTATCAGACTAAAATATTTCCGCAATAGTTTTTTTGCTGTGTTTAGTTTTGGGCTTAATCCCTAACCGCGACTTTAACATTTTTCCTAGCCTTCGGTAGTTTGTTTTTCTTTTTCTTAGCTTGTTTGTTTACTTGCCTCTCAGTCACACTGCTTGCGCTTGTCTTTTGCTATTTTGCTTTGTTTATACATAGTGTCACCATTTACCAATTTTGCTAAATAAATTTTATTTTCTAATGTTTTCTAAACTGGTTGTTTTATTTATGCACTGATCGCCTGGTCAAAACCTTCTTCACTGTTAACTACCCTGGTAATCTGTTTCAGCGCTTCTAATTCTGAAACTGCCGCCCGAGTCCGTAACCTTTTGTTATTTAGGGGCGTCATAGTGACGGCGACCGCAAAAAGCGCGTCACACTAGGTAGTCGAAAAAGATAGACGATCGCGGTTTGCGCTATTGTTTTTTTCTCGAAAATCGAGCTCAGGACACCTATATTGGTTTTTGTCTATCTGCCATAGTTTTAGAGAAAACCCCAAATCTCATCTAATTTAGTCCACCATCTATATATATTTTACTTCTTTATTATGTTTAATTTAATAATTTTAATTCTTCCAGACAAACATGGATTTCATCGTGGTTTTCAGAATGGAGATGGGGCTTATAACGAATTGGAAACAATGTTTCGAGAAGCTAGTAACGAACAAAGTATTTGATGAGACAGACTGTATAAATATTACTGACGCAATTACCGACATGTATTATATTAATGAATAAAATAATTGAAATTATGTACAAGTCTTATTGAATCAATGTTTGATATATTACTTCCACATCCAGTGGAAGTATAGTAACGACAAAAAATTTTTTAAAAATTTTTATTGTTCAAATAGGCTTAGAATGTCATGAAACGTCGAGATTTCAAGTTTGAGCGAAAAAAAATTTTCTGTCTGTCGGTCTGTCGGTCTGTCTGTCGGTCTGTAACTTTTTTTGTGCGCACGTTTACTCTGGAACCGTTTGAGATATTGACTTGAAATTTGGTACACGTATGTACTTTAACGAGATCTAGAACTAGATTATATTTTCATCTTGTTCCGTCGAAGGGTTGGGGGGTAAATTGGGGTGAATTTGGAGTAAATAGGTAAATCAAGCAGGTAAGAGTTCATAAAATTGATATTTAGTATAGACAAGAGAAGCTAAGGTCTCAAAAAAAAATTTGGCATTAGCCACCCCCATTAACACCCCCACCACCATTATTAAAGGGGATGAAAAAAAAAAAAATGTGATTTAGTGTGTGTACAAGAACCAGAAACCTCAAAATATTTTTTTACTTTATCCACCCCCCACTCCCACCCCCTGTCACCACCCCCACCCCACTACCGATATGGGGTATCGTTTTATGGGTTTTTGGGGTAGAGGATGTCAAATATTATATTATTAAAGTTCCATAAATAATTATTTCCAGATACAAAATTTTTTCGTTGTGTGACTTAGATAAAAAATCCGGATGTGGAAGTAGTGATTCCTTGGGCAGCGGTTTTATATTAACGAACAAGTTCATTGTACTAGTACTAGCATCACTGATGAATTTCGTTGATACAACGCACCGTTTGTAAAATAATAAACTCAATTTTCAACTAATGTACAGATGTACATAAGTTATATTATTAAAATCATTCATCGGTTCAATTTTGATGAACAAATTCATCATATTAATGTATGTAGTTTTTAATTATATATTTATGGACATTGTTGGCTCAGCATATTCAAAAATAAAAGTACTTTTTTTATATAAAATTATTCACGAAAATGAATAATAAGTTATATCCCTGGGATAATCAATATCAACTTTTCAGCAATATCTGCCAACCGCCTTAAAATATAAAATTCACATTTTAAGTTGAGATATAGCCCGTCTGGACACCAGTTTACATAATATACCCAAGTAGCACAAGTAGTTGTATTTTGGTCATCATGTTACAGCTAAAAAGGATGACTATTTGGTTATAGCGGCGATTATTTCACTCATTAACGCTATAGTCAATGAGAGCCCGTTTTTTCACAACATTGCACCAATCAAACGTCATTATTAGTGGTAATTCAAGCTAGATATGCGGCAAATATTGCGAAAATTTGTTGATGTTTTGTGTCGTGACATGTTTTCGGCAAATAGGACAAATCGTGCTTTTAAATGTTATCTATAAATATCTTCTCTAGCTTATTACTAATTTTTAACGTAAATTGTAAATTGCAGTGTTGTATTAATAACCTAAAAAGCCAATGCTGTGTGGAACTTATATAGGTTAGGTACACAGCTTTCAACGGCTTAATACCTAACATAATTACAAAATAATTTTCACAACTAAAATTAAATATGAATATCTACGAAGCAGACAAATCAGTTATTTCATGATAAATACACAAATGTAGGTACTTACGTATAGTAATTCATCAATCATTACAAAACAGCTAACACTTATTTGGAAAATCAAAACTCTGCAGTATCACTATATACATTATAATTCGTTGTACTTAAAGTTTCTCTACTTAAACAAGTAAACCTTAACTTAACTATCATACTTCTCAAATTAGAAACAAGGATTAAATACATAAATATATATTAATAAACACTTTAATATAATAATTCAATTCACTGTTTAGGCTAGTAACTAAGTTAAGCTAGCGTTACTAGATGGCGGTACCATACCATCTGAGCCGGCAGCCTTAGAACGTAAAAGGGATAGATTGGTAATATGCAATTTGTGTAATTTCACCGGTAATGTGATTGGTCGAAGCGTGCTTTGTTGTGATGACTAGTCTTATAAGTTACAGTACCTATGGTTTAACGTATATTGTTTTTCTTGATTGTCATAATGTAAACCTACTTTGTTTTTTATTAGATGAGTCGCTTTGGAAGTGCATTTTTATGTGACGTAAATGATGAAATTAAAGATAAAGGTGAGTAATCTCTAAATAGCAACAAGGAAACGTCTGAAGGCAATTAATTACTGAACATAATATTGAAGATATACTTAATGAATTATTTATTCGTGAAATATTCTCCACAAATACCACTCGTGCTTTAAATTTTATCTAAAAATTTTTTCTCAAGCTAAGTTGCCCCTAGTTAATATAACTCGTGCAAATTGACAGTTTATTATCAAAGATTAAATCCCTCCCGCTAAAGCGGTCGGGAGGATTTAATCAGATAATAAACTGCCAATTTGCACTCTTTATATTACCAGGCAACACGCTTTCGAAAAAATTTTCGATAAAATTTTAAGCACTAGTGATATTACATACGATTATTAAAACTAAATTATCACGTTCTGAAGACGTACTCATGACGTGGTCATCAAAACGCAACTGAAGCCAAATGGCCATAACGCATGTGCAATTAATTTGGCTCTCTTTTTGATTTTTGTGGCTGCTTTATTACTAGTTATGAAATGGCTCTTATGGCAAAAGGGGTGATGTATCTACTTCACCGTAACTAAATCATGACTTTTAGGCCTAAAATAAAACAAGAACACTATTATGGTCATCTTTTGGCTTTAAGCAGGTGTTGTTAGATAAAATGGACGTACATCATACTTATAGTTTGTTCATCTTTAAAATTATATGAACATCATAATTGCATATATGGTCAATTAAGAGGGTTAAATTTAATCAAAGAATTTTTTCTGAAAACTTATTATTATATAAAATACTCATAAAAACAAAGGGCCCTCTAGAAATCTCTAAATTTTAGGTATAATTAAATTAATTTGAAATATATACATATAAACATTTTGTAATTTCAAGAAGCTCAATCGATGGTAAACTTATTAAAATATCGAATTAGTAAATCAGCACGTCATTTTATAGGTATAATTAATAAAGTATTGAAAATGAACATAATGGCCGTCGTTCGGGTTCTTCTTGATTGATTGAAAACATGGCGGGAAAATGGCATATGCTTTCGCTAATGATGCTAGTAATAAGCCAGAATATGACTGTAAAAGATCTAATAAACTTTTTTCCTCAAATGGCAAATTTAATCGGTTATATTGGCCAAACTATTACCAGAAAATTTGTTGAAGTGGTTAGCGAGTTTTCGCATCAAAATACGGCTAGACTATGAAAGACATAACCTCTCTTTTTTTACATTTCTTTTAACTGCCTTTATGTGGAACGGGTTACTTTTCATTTTGACTTTTGTTTCTCCAACGTTTTTACGTTTGGACGAAACCATCGAGGAGCAAATTTGCCTTAGTGCAGTTCCTTCAAGTTGGGTAGGTAGCAAATAGCCAACTGTACTGGTCAATTACAAAAGCACGCATACATTTTTGACTAATCCGCAATCAAAACCAGACTCAAAATACTTCCAGCAACCGTGTACAATAAATGATGACTAGAGGCATAGAAAATGGAATGTCAGCATTCTTGGACACTGATGCAGAAGATAGGTTGACACATTCACTTTGAAAATCTAAATATTTGTATTAATGTATAAGCTTATTTTGTAGACACAAACGTCAACGAAAACACCGTGAAAAGCGTTATGCCGCTATATAAGTACCTACTCTTTGAACTTACTTTTAGGCGGCATTCCTTTTCCAATAATATTTCTATATTTTCTTTTACATTTCATTCTTATTTTTCTGTTGATATAAAACTTATTTGCGTATGTATAAAGTTTTCAACATTATTAATACTTGTTTTTAGGTTATATTTTTATCTTGCCGTTTGGCCTCAGTTTAGATTTTAATATGTACAAAATTACTTCTAAAATAGTCATTAATTAAGGATATTTTTTCATTATTGTTTCAGTCATGATTCGGTAATAACAGCTAAGAAAACCGCCAGAATAAAGCCTAACTAATATAGTCATGTTTAGGCTAATTTCTTAGTAATAGTTTGGATATCAACACTATATTAATAACAAAACCACGTCAACATAGTCTAGCCATTTTTATAGCTATAATGGCAGTATTAGGACTTAACATTGTTGCTATTTAATTACTTGCTCATATATGACATCTTGAAAACGACTTTATAACCAAACCTGCATGGCGATATTATAGCTACTAGTAATGACCAGTATATAGCTAAAAAAAAAGATCATTACTATTTAGTTTTCAAATTTTACGCTAAACTACGGCTAAAATAAGATGACCAAAATATAACTAAACAAAAGCAATTGAAACGTTTTGGTGGCTGCATTTTGGTTATCTCAGCTGAATAGCATATTTGTGCTATTTAGGTAGTAGTAATCGGTAATAATTTTATATAAAAGACCTTTGTTTTTGGATGTACTATAAGCCACAGAAATATTGGTGGGCAATTTTTCACCACCATGTATAATCTTAATCTAGTAGATACATTTGTTTCAATAACAGTTTAATAGTATCGACAATAAAACAAATAATATTGTTAACATTTTTAAGAATATGTAGTGATAACTAAATAAATTTCGGGGCAATCATATTAATTAGTTTCATATATCCGAAAATACATATATTACTTAGGTTTAATAAAACATGAAATGGTTATATAAACATTGAAATCATTGTAGAGAATCCACCTTGGCCCACTATGATATGACCTCTGTCTAGTGCCGCGTATTCTCATCTTCAGGCGCCTGTGACACTAGTTTACTACGTTGTTTGATTCCGATGATTTGCACAGTTATCCGACATATTTAAATAACGATGAACTTGAGATAAGAATGATTTATTTCGCATATAATATTTATGAAATATGTAAAGACACTTAAGAAGATAACAAAAGTGTTTTATATTTCTCTTTTATAGCAAAATAATAATAATCGCCAATAAGGAGTCTTCTCGCAGTGTCCAGAGGTTTTGACCTCTAATTAAAACCAAAAAAGTTGAAATTTCACACGCTAGTAGTTTTTAGTACCATACATGAAATGAAAAAAGGGGCTCTTGCTTCACCTTAAAAAGAAGGTTTAATTCTAAAAAAATATTTCTTTGTAAATACGAAAAATACAAAAAATATTAATCAGATCAAATTTAAAGAATGGAAAATTCTACAAACAGTTATTACTAAATTATTCATGGATGCAATGGTTTCCGTGCCAAATTCGATTTAAAACGTGCAAAACGGACGTTCATATACAAAATACTTTTGGTTCGCCTTCAAAAAAATCGCTAAAAATTATAAAATAAAAATTTACTGTCGTCCAGTTCATTGAACCTTATTACCTACTAGCGATATTGAAGTCGGTTAAAAGTACGTCTTTAGTTCATTTCTACACCGACCAATAAGGTTCAATTAACTAGGCGACTGTGAATTTTTTTTTTGAAGGCGCAGGCGGTTCAATATTTTTTTCAAAATTTTTTTTTTCGTCCTTCTTAATAGCCTCTTTATTTAGTCTCTGCCCAGTAAAATCATCATTGGCTTTTTAAGCTGTAACACTAGGTTCGTTATCAGAGAGTCCCGAAATTACTATGTATCAAAGAGTGTCGCCGCGTCGGTTAACTATGTGGTATTGGGCCCAGCGGCTTATTAGGCTATTCATTCACATGAAAGTTCCTTATGACCTGGAATGGTCAATAAAATAGGTGATAAATCTCTATCCCCTATATTGTTAGAGTTATGGGAGGTAACAGAATTAGTTTTTTCAAAATTTTGAAGATAATAGGAGACGTTGTTATAAAAAGCTTTATAAAAAAATCTATATTGTTTAGCACTAACATAATTATGGTGTGTAAAAATTACTGCAAGGTCAGATTGGTGGAAGGTGCTTAAAAAAATATATATCTAGGTAATGAAAAATGACAAAGACACACAAAAAAAATGTGCGAAAACCTAGACCACTGAATTCCTACTCATTTCGATGCTAATAATCGAAAAAATATACTACCATTTTTAGCTTGGCTCTCATTTTTTTTTGCTTAACAGGTATTAATTATTAGAGAATATTATTTATGTATTATGCAAATCACAGCTTACACACTTTTTTATTTATTATGAAAATACCTAATTTTTGTATATTGTTGCACTAATCTGGGCACGCTAATATACTAGTTAGGTAAATACTTTAAAACACTCATTATTGGAGAACCAATCAAAACAACTACTCTTCTAACTAATACTGACGAAGTATTGAATTACATGATAGGATTCTTAGCATTTTAAAGAAAAAAAATATATTGAAAATACTTAAAGTATTTACCTAACTAGTATATTAGCGTGCCCAGATTAGGGCAACAATATACAGAAAGTGGGTATTTTCATAATAAATAAAAAAGTGTGTAAGCTGTGATTTGCATAATACCTAAATAATATTCTCTAATCATGATAAAAGCAAATAAATAAAAATAATTTATTGTAAAAAAGTATTAATTGTATTCAATATGGTTAGGCCATTTTAGTTAATTCACGGAAATATCTCCTCAGGACGGGACACTAGCGAAAAATGTTTGAGACAAAAGCTGTTCCATCCAGAGGGGGACATATTTGGGGCAGAACATTTTTCAACCCCTGATGAGCGGGGGTGGGGATAACTTTTGAATTTTTAATGGTACCCTCCACTTTTTATCGCGTATTGTGCTTCTATGGAAAAAATTACGTAACTTTTGTACCAAACATTTACATTATATTTTTAAATATTGTACGTCTCTATTACATTAGAATGTAATGTATCGTGATCAACTAAAATTCGATCATTTTTCCGTCATAGCTTCTTTATTTCGTATGCTACAGAAACGAGTAAAAAATAATTTGAATGCGCAATTAATTGTCTTTAATTTCATTTCTTAGCATGCGTGACGTAGGTGTCACAATTTCTGAGATATTTAACATTTAAATTTCACTTTTCGTCTTAAAAATGTTTGGACGCCATTTGTAAACTTTCATATCTCCGAAACTATTAAATCTATGTAAATAAATAAACATGCGAAATTCATTATCAGTTTATGAGCTTTATTTTTGGCCTCTACCCATTTTTCAATAAAACTAATGTTTATTGAAATATTTGGAAAAGGAAAAAAAAATTACGTTTTATCGAAAATACCTTTATAGTTTAAACTGTATTTTTTTCTAAAGCAAGTGCTGTATACAAACCAAAAAATTTAAGTATCTACGTCATGCCGTATATTAATGAGAAACAGTGTTTGAAATTCCTTTTTTTTAATTACTGGCTAATTATTTACAGTAACAAAATGGAGACGTTGTTATTAAAAAAATGTGTAGACGCATATTATTTCGGTCATAACTTCTTTGTTTTTTATGCTACAGAAACAAATAAAAAAACAGTTGAAAGCATATTTAATAACCTATTATTCTACCTATTAGCATCCTTGACGTAGGTGTCACAGTTTCTGAGATATTTAACTCTTACTCAAAATAATTATCTTATGAACATTTGGATGCCAAATGTAAACTTAAATATCTCCGAAATTATTAATCCTACATCAATAAACAGAAAATATAATTAATTCCCAGTTTGTACTTTCTGTAATTAGTCTGTAACATTTTTTTGATAAAGTAATACTTTTCAAGATACTTGACGAAAGCCGTTAGGAAATACTCTTTTTTTAAGCTAAAATAGCAATCTTGAAGTCGTTATAACTTAAAAACTATCAATTTGTGTGAAAAATTGCATAGAACCTTTTCTTCTTAAAATTTGATTCTACTTCAGCTCCAATAAATATATATTTTTTTAAGTGCCACCCCCTCAGAGGGGGTGGCATCCACCCCCTATAAATTAGCAAGCCCCCGCATTTACTATTATACTGCCAAAAATGAAGGAAATCCGTTCAATATGACATTATTTCGAAGTTTTTTACCTCTAGGTACTGTACTAACAATGATTTATTTTCTTTTATTTTCTTCTTAGATTAGCTCCGCAAGTTAGATCCCATTCTAACTGAAACTTGGTAAAAATCCATTTTATGTCAAGCAGACCGAGACTGCAGAAAATGAAAGCCATACCTACTATTTTTTTTTTTGGTATTTTACACCTATCGCAAACAGAATCCGTGGACACGCGTATAAATACATGTAACTGAATTTGAAACTAAACATTGCTAAATTTTCACCTAAATAGATGAAAATATATTTTTCTTCAAAAGTCAGAAAAACATGACATTTCTTAACTCATTTCACGACATTAAAGTTTGACATTTTAGACGGCTATGCGTTGCCATTAACAGTGGAGGTATAGTATATTGTTTATTTAGGTGTGAAAGCAATACTTCCCGGATGACGATGCAAATTGTTGGCCGAGGCCAATAATCATCGAAGTCCGGGAATGTGCTTTCACACCGAAGTACACATACTATTTTTTCTGAAATCACAATCAATATTATTATAAATTAAGGAATTTGTATTAATGCATAACATTTCTTCACTACAATCTAACTGCTTACTAATAAATGCAAATTTAATGTGAGTTGGTTTGTCTGTGGTCTGCGTGTATTTATTTACTATCTAAAACATTCATAAAAAACCATTTTCCCGGCCTAGGCCGGGAAAGTAGCATTCCCGTACGGTTTTGTTGATAGTTGCTTGGCAACGGATCTTTTCCGGTCTGTTTTCTGATAGTTTCTTAGTAACGAACTAAAATACTGGAATTGTGTATTTTTCAATCTGAAATCGCGCCGAAAATGTAGACATTGCCGATCGATTTCAGAAAATAGTAACGTACGTACAAGACCGGAAAGAGGTGTTTTGCAAATTCCAGGACGAGCCGCGGGTGAGTTCTGGAAGCTTGGGGAGACTTGTAAAACACTGTTTTTCAATTGTGTAACGTACAATATTTTTTTTCGGTTGACACTCTCATACAAAATCAATTTTGTATTATTTTTTTAATAAATTTTCTAACAAATACAACGACAAACATTGATAACTAATTAAATAAAATATTTTTACTACCGAAACTATTATACAACTTCAATTTCTGCTCGTAACGCTTCAAAATCTAAATCCATATTTTCCATAACTTGTGAATTGACTTTTGAAAACTCGTTAAAGTCAAGTATATTTAACTATTTGACACTTGTCCTAACAATTAACAAATTCGTTTCCATTGCAATGAGAGTAACAGGAATTGGAAAAGCTCTCGCCGATCTCTAATGTCACTTTCCGGTCTAGCTCGGGAAACCGTTAATTTCTGGCGGATAATTTTTCCAGAAAGGGTGTACTTTCTGGTCGGACGGAAAAAAAGTACTTTTTCGTAAGTGTACTCTAATTCCATTGTTTTGTCGATCGTAAGTGACGCTTTAAGTACCAAATACTTGTTGCCTTTGCCAACGGGTCGTTATTACTTCCACATGTAAGTAACGGAAAAAAAAAAATTTGAAAATTTTTATTGTTCAAGTAGGCTTATAATATCATGAAACGTCGAGACTTTAAGTTTGAGCAAAAAAAAATTCTGTCTGTCTGTAACTTTTTTGTGCGACGTTTACTCTGGAACCGTTTAAGATATTAACTTGAAATTTGGTTCACGTATGTATTTTAACGAGATCTGGAACTAGATTATATTTTGATCTTATTTAGTTGAAGGGTTGGGGATAAATTGGTATAAATGGGGGTAAATAGGTAAATCAAACAATAAAAGTCCATAAAATTGGTATTTAGTGTATATAAAAGAAGTTAAGGTCTCAAAAAATTTTTGGCAGCACCATATCTATAGTAATGGTGCTGCCAAAAAAATAACCCCATTATTAAAGGAGGTGAAAAAGAAAATTGTAATTTAGCGTGTATACAAAATCATAAAGCTTCCAAATTTTTTTTTACTTCATCCACCCCCACTACCGACGTGGTATATCGTTTTATGGGCTTTTGGGGTAGACGATTTCAAATATTATATTATTAAAGTTCCATAAACAATTTTTTCCAGATACGAGATTTTTTCTTTGTGAAAGACTTGGATGGAAAATCTGGATGTGGGAGTAGTGATTCCCTGGGCAGCGGTTTTTTTCATAACGTCCCTAAGGAAATAAAGTAAATTTTGAAAATGTTGCTCTTTTGTATAGCAAGTATTGAATGTTTTAACTTTTTTAAAAGTAAATCCAGACAAGCCTTACTTGGTGTATCTTCTATATCCGACATTATTTCCAAAAATGTTCAAAGCTGTTGTAATAATATGATTTAATTTATCTTTAGTAGTTGTCATTTGAATAGAAGCCGCGTTCTAAATTTATTTTATTGGCGGTTGCCATGGATATTCCAAGCATCGCTACCTTTATATTTGCTTAGCAAATATGAAACCTAGCTCAAATAATTATAGTTTTCTCAAGTTTTCTTCTAATTTAGTGATTCATGGGTATGACGAAAAATATAATATGCACCGCGGGTCGTACAGTGCGATTTTTTGGTCTCGAATACTTGCATACCTCGGCTCTACGGGCCTCGGCTTACAAATTGTATTTTCGATAAAAAAAAAAGTGCACTTACGACCCTTGGTACATAAATAACTATTTCTGACGCTGTAAGCGGCAGAAAAAGTAATATCCATAACAACGCGTATTTTACTTTATACGCCGGCCATGCAATAATGCGTTTTTTTTTGTGGTGAAATTCGAAATTTTTTATCTTTATTTTTTTTTATAGCTAATCGACGTTGGATGAAAAAATAGCATGTTTTATTTGAAGCAAAAGCCACTTGTGACTCGTCTATAATTGCCGGACTCGCTTCGTTCGTTTGGCAAACCTACAGACTCGTCACAAAACTATCACTTTTACACCTAATACAATATAATATTGTGCGTATGTGCGTATTTGAACTAGTATTCCCTGTCCATGTAGCACAAAAAGATGCCAAGAAGACTTTATTATTTTTATATTTCATTCTGTTAAAACTTAAACTATTTAAAAATGTTATGTTGTACGTTTTTAATAGTATTTTTCATATAAATAATAATGCTATCGGGCCCCTAATTACAGCATTAATTATAAAGTAAGTTCAAAACAATCTATTGTTGAGAAAAAATAATGATTCGTAGAAAGATTAATAAATTGAAACTTAAGATTTCTGTTAAAGTATTATTTGTGAATTATTTATATTAAAGTTGTATTTCCCTATTTTGCTTAGTTAAAGATTTACTTAGGTTTTTCCTTCATAAGAAAAAACGATTTATTATTAAATTAGTTATTCTAATAGCATAATGAGTTTTTAGAATTCTAGAGGCAAATTGCAAACACTTTATATGTCTATTTGTGGAAAAAATAATTATCATTAGTACAATGAATAAATTAAAAATAAAACGGTGACAAACAATAGGTAATTAAGACAGGATATATTAAAAGTTCAAGGTAGATTTTACTAGATGAGTTTTCTCGAACATATTTATAAGATCGATTTTTTCATAATAATTCTCATTTTAGTACAGTCACTTGGTGTTAAGTACCCAAACTTCGGACTAATTCTATAGCTGCTTGTAATTTTTTTTTGCGGATTCTTAAACTTTAGGGCATCGACTTCAAATATTAAAAAGGAATAGGGTCAACCGGAGCTAATATGATTCGAAAATCAAAACTTTTCAAATAAAATTTTGCTTTCTATCCTAGACGTTTTTTAAAAATGCTGTTGTGTGTTAAATTACTTTCTTTTTAAGATTACAGTGCAGAAATTTTACTAAAATAAAGATTAGACCAACAAAAAAATGAAATTTCTGTATCAAAATAACCCCCCCGTTTGGGGCTATTATTGATACATCGCGGGGCTAGTATGATACATAGGTGTCCTTTATCTATCAGCTGTAAAAATTTGGTTTTTGCGGCGATAATAGTTTTTGAGATATAAGCGACTTTATATTACGTGTTTTTTCAGTCTCCTGAATAATTTTTATGATAAATTTCCGAAAAATCTTGTGAAAAGTAAGTGATTTAAACCAAACAAAAAATTACTTTAGAATGTAAAAAATAAAGAGTAAATGTAAAACATTAGTAGGTATACTTTTAGAAGGCAGAATATTTACTAGTGAAATATTTTTGTCGAACTGCACTATACGTTTCCTTAAATATATAAGGAATAATGTAATATGTAATAATGTAAAACATTGTTTAATGAAAAACTTTAATAATATGAAAATACAAAAGAACAGTTAAATGCTAACTTTTAAAAAAAAACACAAAGGCTTCGAATTTATTAAATTTTGATTTTATGACTTCGACACTAGGTACCTGCAACAAAAAGAAACCCACAGCAATAAAAACACAATGAATATAATAATATACCTAAGTTATAACCATATAAGATTCATCATTTCGTGCATCATATTAGCCTCACAACCTGTATTACAATAGCCCCTGAACTTTGATAGCTCTTGTGATACCATCAACATTTTTCAACAATTTTTTCCGCTGAAAGTTTATTCTGTAACGTGAATATGGGCATCATATTATATAAAGTTTGGCCAATCTAACCTATTTCATACAGTTTTGTTGCAGATACACATTCTTTTTCTGTTTATATCACAACAGCTCCATATTTTTGGGTGTATCATTCAAAGGAGAACTTTTTTTTGCAATTTATTATATTTTAGAACGTAAAACTTATATTCTAATAAGAAAAATGATTGCTCTTACCGTTAAGAGGGTGATAACCACTCCTCAAGTCAAAAAATCAATAATTAACGAAACCTATATTATTTATGTTTTTGAGGTCACTTTTGGGATCACTCTTGGTAGATTGTTACATTTTGAGACATAAAACTTATCCCCTAATAAGAAAAATAATTGCTCTTACCCCCAAGAGGGTGAAAACCACCCTTAAATTTAAAAAATAAGTATAAATTAAGTACTGGGAATTTATTAATGAAACTAACATTATTTATGATTTTGAGGTTGCTGATTACGAATTTGCATCGGGTTTTTGTGTTTGTGTTGTTTGTGTTAAATTTTTCAAAAATTCTCAAAACAAATTAAGTGTAAAATCTTTTAGATAATGCATACATCACGGTCAAAAAAAATGAGCGTATGCATAATAGTTAGGACTAACATAAAACTGATTTGAATTTTTTTTCAATTTGGAATTTACTGAAACCAAAAAACGGGGACTTTTTTGTGTAAAAAATCAAAATTTTGCCTTTATTTTCCTTGTATCATTTTTGATTTTGCAGATATCAAAATTTGCCAAAAGAAAATTTTAAGCCACTGTAATAAGCTTTAATTTGGTTCAAGGTACGTGTTAAAAGGTTTTTTAAACGAGAGTTATGACTGTTTGAAGAGCGTGACCTTTTCAGGGATACGTTCAAATGCACCTATCTTTAACTGTATCTCGGGAACGATGAGGCTAAACAAATTTTTATTTATCGGATTATTTTTACTATTTCATAAGCTACAAACTATTTCGAAAATGTGATCTTCTTTGGGTAATTTTTTAAAACATTTGAAAACCACTGGCCAAGGAATCACTACTTCCACATCCGGATTTTCTATCCAAGTCACACAACGAAAAAATTTTGTATCTGGAAATAATTGTTTATGGAACTTTAATAATATAATATTTGAAATCCTCTACCCCAAAAACCCATAAAACGATACCCCACATCGGTAGTGGGGTGGGGGTGGTTACCTGGGGTTGGGAGTGGGTGGTGGATAAAGTAAAAAAAATATTTTGAGGTTTCTGGTTCTTGCACATACACTAAATCACATTTTTTTTCATCCCCTTTAATAAAGGGGTGGGGGTGGTAATGGGGGTGGCTAATGCCAAAATTTTTTTTGAGACCTTAGCTTCTCTCGTCTATACTAAATATCAATTTTATGAACTCTTACCTGCTTGATTTACCTATTTACTCCAAATTTACCCCAATTTACCCCCCCTTCGACGGAACAAGATGAAAATATAATCTTGTTCTAGATCTCGTTAAAGTACATATGTGTACCAAATTTCAAGTCAATATCTCAAACGGTTCCAGAGTAAACGTGCGCACAAAAAAAAGTTACAGACCGACAGACCGACATTTTTTTTTTTAGCTCAAACTTGAAATCTCGACGTTTCATGACATTCTAAGCCTGTTTGAACAATAAAAATTTTTAAAAATTTTCTTGTTACTATACTTCCACTGGATGTGGAAGTAAAATCAGTGTTTTTTGTTTAAAAAAAATCAACGTTTTCAACCCCTTGTAACTCGGCGGGTATTAAAGCAAAAATAACGTTATAGGAGGGTTATTGGGGTAGAATTCGACGATCTACACGTTCCAATAGTCACCTTTTCATTTCGAAACCCCCGAGTTGGGGTGAAATCCACTCCCAACGAAAAACCACCCTTTCCCTCTTTAATATATCATATTTGACCCATTTTGAATAAAAATATCCAAAAATATGTGAATTTAAAACTGTTATAGAATTATTCCAAAATGAGATAACCAAGTTACTGTACTATTTAGCACAGAGACATTCGGACAAAAAACCTCTAAAAATTGTAAAAGGAAGCAAATAAATGAAATAAAAACAAATAATTTTATGAACGTTAAGAGTAATTAAATGACTGGCTAGTTGGTATGATAACAGTGCTATTGAAACTTTACTCACACACAACAGACTAATTAAGAGAAGTCATGCTGAAAATAGAAAAAAAAAAAATAAGATGGTATCTTTTGAAAATCGTTATTGTAGAGAGGTATGTACTATTCATTTGTTTGATAGATTGTTTTTTAACCGAGTTCAAGAAAATTCAAAAAATAAAAAGTTTTTTCAATATATACTCTTCAGAAAATAATATGAAAACGAAAACGAAAAGTATATTACATTTGCTCTGCATTTTTATGAAACCGTAAATATTGTCATTAGAGAAAAAATTATGATCACATTTCATTTAAGCACGATAACTTTGAAAGTCCGATTGTATTTACAATTTCGGTGGTAAGTTATAGTAAATAAATTGAAATAAATTCGATTGGTAAGTAAACATTTTATTTATTTATTTATTTTTTAATAGACCCGAATGTGATACTTAATGTGATACTGAGACTGAAATATTTTCTACAAACAAGAAAATATTATAAAACATACATTTTGAAAGTTGTTGCGAATTCTATAACTAACATAGTGATATCATAATTATTGTTTTCTCTATGAGTGATATTTACAATTTTTGAAATGTGTCGATGAAATGGTCTTTGCTTTCATATTTCCAAAGAGTAGAGTAGCAGTTGAGGAAAAATATTACCATTTATTGTAAATAATTTTATAAGCTTAATTTTTTATACAAACATAATTTGGATATCGCTAATGGTTAGAGAGATATAAGCAAAAAACTTAATTAGAGCGCCATCTTTCCAGGATGGTAGCTCGAGCGCAACAGTTTGTGCTGGGAACTTTTAGTATGTTTAATAGCAAACCTTAATGAACATCTCTGCCAAGTTTCAAAACTTGATCAGTTTTTCCCTTTAATTTTCCCTATTTAAATGGAGTATATCCTTCTTTTACAGATTTAGTATGATCGTTCTATCTAAAAGCCTGCTTCGACCTAATTATTTTGAAACAGAAATGGCGAAAAAAAATTGCTATAATATATCTCCGAAACAGTAGGTCAGGTTTTTTTCAGATTGAAACAGAAATATTCACTTTTGCCTCGAAGAGAGTTAGTTCTTTTAAGAACAAAATAAAGAAAGAATAAAATAATGAAAGACAAACATTTATTTGTATAAGAAACGTCACAATTTTAGACTTAGCTGCTAAAGCAAAACAAACAAACAAAAAAAAAGAGGGAGGTATAAAAAATATGGAGGCACTATACGTGGTGCTTGGTAAAACGATGCTGACTCTGAATATGGAGATCCAGGGGCTCATTTGGCATCTACATGAACAAACATATCTCTATGAAAAATGCTATTTTTTTTTATAATGCCGATTCTGTACTTTTTCAAAAAATTTCAATTTTTCATTATTTATGTAAATATTACGCTCTAAGTTTAGCTTTTGATGTTCTGATTCTTTTTTCTTTATCCAGAATAAATTAAAATCCAAAAGAAAAATAATTTAAAAGTTTCTGTTGGTTGGAAAAAATAAAAAAAGCATTTATATTTGGGAAAAAAATTGTAACGATCTTATAGAATTTTTTTCAAAGACAACTAGATGTTTCAATTATTTTGAAATTTCTCTATTTTATCGTCTTTAATTACATACCGCCAAGTTTTACCAGTTTTCAACAAAACACGACTATTTGCTCCACTGTTGCGCCAAGTCTTTTTGAACATGGTCGTGCAAAAACGAACCTGCACCCTTCAATAGTATATCTATAATTCAGCTGAAAAGGGAGGTTGAGGAAAAAATATTTCAAATAAATCACGCTAAACAAACGTATGTAAATATTCAAAATTTTTCAGTTCATGCCAGGGCCGGATTAAGAATTGGCAGGCCTTTACGCAATTGAAGTATTTGCGTTCTCTTATTTACAGGCGGAGTTACGGGATTGCAAAGTACGTCGTGGGCGAAATTTTCGAATTTTTCAACGCCAAACAGCCTCAAATTAAAAGTTAGAATATTGACTTAAAATTATATTGTTGTTTTCGAAAAGTAGGTTTTGTGGGCGAAAGATATAAAAATATAAAATACCAATAAAAAATGTTTTATTATAAAAAAATTGCAGTAATTATATTTTCCCCTGAACTAAAATTAAATATAAACATTAAATATAAATATAATATATTGAAAAACATATCCTTTTTCATGACTTCTTGCTTGCGACCTCCGCTAGAATATAATCCTATAAATAAGTCTGTAAAATGTTGTAACGGAACGGAGGTATAATAAATGCAACAATCCTATTAAAGTGAAATAATCAAATAATGAATAAATAATTTCCTTGCATATTCTATTTTCCAACAGACCAATGGTAAACCGTAAACGTGACTCGTCTGTCGTCGGGAAATAAAACTAGTTAGTTTTGAACTGCTGGAGCGCTCCCTCGCTCAGTTGCCTAGTTTGTTTATTGCATAATATGGCCCTGGTTCATGCTATATTGTAACTAAACGTTTATATATATTTTTTTAATTTTAAAGGACCCCAATAATCTCATGGAAATTGGGTTTCGGTCAAATCGTCTGAATTTTGGATGTTTTAGGTTTCGCCATCCCAAGCAAAAGTCTCAATGGGCACAAAGCTCGAAATTGAATACTTTGGCTGCTACGGAGCTTGAAAGCTCCAAAGCTCCACCACAGATTTATTTATTCGTGCAGTCTTTATAGATTTTTAAATAACTTATTTTTTCGATTTTAATGTCTAGGTTTATGTTTTTGAAGTTGCTGAATTCAAATCCGATGTCAAATTGTCCAAATTGACACTTGACAGCTGTCAATTAGCTGTCAAAGTGCCTTAATAAAGTGCAAATCTTATTTTTATGTTATGAGTTTATGCTTTTTAGGTAACTCAGTTCATACATGATGTGAATACAATAATTCGACAATTGGCAGCTGTCAACACGCTATCAGCTAGCTGTCAAAGTGCAATAACAAAGTGCAAATCTTATTTTTTTGTTATGACTTTAACTTTATGCTTTTTAGGTAACTGAGTTACCTAAAAAGCATAAAGTCACAACAAAAAAATAAGATTTGCACTTTGTTAAGGCACTTTGACAGCTAATTGACAGCTGTCAAGTGTCAAGTTGGACAATTTGACATCGGATTTGAATTCAGCAACCTCAAAAACAAAAACCTAGACATTAAAATTGAAAAAATAATTTATTTAAAAATCTATAAAGATTGCACGAATAAATAAATCTGTGGTGGAGCTTTGGAGCTTTCAAGCTCCGTAGCAGCCAAAGTATTGATTTTCGAGCTTTGTGCCCATTGAGACTTTTGCTTGGGATGACGAAACCTAAAACATATCCAATTCAGATGATTTGACCGAAACCCAATTTCCATAATAGACCGAGAGTTGGCAGTAAAAATAACTTCCTCATAAGTTACCAAAGGTTTGAACTGACACGTCGGTACTACTTTAGGTTGTAATTTTAAAACCGCCCGTCTGCCGGGCGTAATTGGTCGCTTTATTAGATTTAAGTTAAAAAAAAATTAAAAATAGTTCAAAACTACCCAATTATTACTAACATAAATGTTGTGTGAAAATGGCCTAAGATTTTAACTAAACTGAAATCGTAGGCGTCTGCCGTTGGGAATGGTCGCCATTTTGGAGCAGACGCTGTCAATTATGTCAAAAAAACGCCGTCAACTTCCTCACAGGTTATCGCCGTTATTTTTGTGTCAAAATATTAATAAATGTATTAGTAACCAAAGTTGAAAAAGAAAACTTTGGCAGACGGTCGCATTCAAACCGCAGACGGGGTTTTAAGTTGAAAAGTAAAAAAAAATTGTCTACACTCCAACTGCAAATTTTAGCTTATAAAAGGTACCTATTTGGATTAAAGATTTGCAAAATTTCTTACAATTGAAAATCACTTGTAACTTTTCTTAAGTAAATATTGCATTTTTAAAATGACTCCCTCACAAGTTACCTTCAATTTTTTTATTGTGTAAGTAATAAAGATGTATAAAGAACACTTCGGCAGACGGTCGCATTCAAAGGACAGATGGGAGTAAATTGCTATCAATATATGAAAGTACACGTAACACCTAAATTATTTAAAACGACCTCGGGAATATAGAGGTCTTTAAGCAAAAATTTTATGTAAAAAAGAGGCTGGTGATATTATACTTATTAAATATTTATTTAATTTTAAACACCCAATAAAAACAAAAGAAATAGAAGCAAAAATAGAAAAAATTCATCTATTCATCTTCATCACCACTAGTATTGTAAAATACGTCATCTTCATCTATGCCGGATCTGGGATTTTGCAAATTTCTTCGAGTGTAGAAGGGGTTTGTGGTCTAATAAACCATTTCACTTGGTATCTTCCATCGATTAAAAGCCAGCCATGTTCTTCAGGATTTAAAAAATTTGGATTAGTCTCTGTTGCATAATTCCAGATGACGCAAATTTGATTAACCCTTTTTATTTTATTTATTTGTACCTTTCGACAAAGTGGCATCAAGCTCCCATCAAAATATTTAACTTTATCTAATGGATTTCTTCTCTGGGATACAGTACCACCATACCTAGCCTTGTTTCATTCACATTATTAGCATTATGCCTACCACACATGCAACATACAATTTTTCAATGCTTTGAATTTGCTCTTCCAATATATCCTGGGAATGGCCAAAAGAAGCAAAAATTCTGGCAATATTTAGATCTTTCTCAATAATGTTAAAAGGTTATTTTGCCTTTTCGGGCAAATGATGCTGTATAATCACTGCCTGTTAAAGCGTGATAGGCAGGTAAAGCTTGAGAAAGGATGTCTTCTAAGTTTGCGTATATATAATTAACAGAAACGTATCTCAGAGTATTTTTTGACTGAAGTCGAGTTTCTATCCAAATATTCACTCTATTTGTTAGTTTGTGCATATTTCCCACTGGTATTATTAATATATCAGTATCGGAGGCACGTATTACAACATTTATACTTTCTGGTAGTTTAGATATATGAAATATAATTCTATTATCAACTTCATGATGAGTGGAATATAAAACCTCATCAATTTCACAATTCACAAGTCCATCAATCTCATAAAACATGTAACAAATATCTTCACAATTTACTCGAAGAATGTTGTCTCCCAAAATACCTGGAGGAATACTAAATGTTTTACTAAAAACTTTACGAATTCGATTTTAAAAGAGTCACTCCTCAATGTTTTTAAAAAATCGTTAGGCCGCTTCTGCTCTTCTCCAGTAATATTAAACATATTATCGTGTATCAACTTCTTCAAGTCCAAGTCAAATAGATTGTACGATTTTTGATGGATTCTTTTTTTGCATCTGTTACTTGATCCTCCTCTTATTTATGCCAAATTGGCTATCTACATCCTCAAGAAGTTATGCAGAAGAATAGACCTAATTTTCGACAAGTGTGTAGCGCCATTGTTAAAAGACATTGAAAGAGACAGAAAAGCAGGGGTATCAGGAAGGAATAATGTGTTTAATATTATTGGAGAAGAGCAGAAGCGGCCTAACGATTTTTTAAAAACACTGAGAAGTGACTCTTTTAAAACTGAATTCGTAAAGTTTTTAGTGAAACATTGGAAAACTAGTATTCCTCGAGGTGTTTTGGGAGACAAAATTCTTCGAGTAAATTGTGAAGATATTTGTTATATGTTTTATGAGATTGATGGACTTGTGAATTGTGAAATTGATGAGGTTTTATATTCTACTCATCATGAAGCTGATAACAGAATTATATTTCATATATCTAAACTACCAGAACGTATAAATGTTGTAATACGTGCCTCCGATACTGATATATTAATAATGGCAGTGGGAAATATGAACAAACTAACAAATAGAGTGAATATTTGGATAGAAACTGGACTTCAGTCAAAAAATGCTCTGAGATACGTTTCTGTTAACCTATCCCCGTTCTCAGTTATTTCATTTCAGCCAGCTGGCACACGCGATGTTGCAATTCTTACTCCCTATGCCCAGCCTGCCACTACACACACTGTATACACAAATTTAGGAGACATTCTTTTTCAAGCTTTACCTGCCTATCACGCTTTAACAGGCAGTGATTATACAGCATCATTTGCCCGAAAAGGTAAAATAAAGCCTTTTAACATTATTGAGAAATATTGCCAGAATTTTTGCTTCTTTTGGCCATTCCCAGGATATATCGGAAGAGCAAATTCAAGGCATTGAAAAATTTGTATGCTGCATGTGTGGTAGGCATAATGCTAATAGTGTGAATGAAACAAGGCTAGATTTGTTTCTTAGAAACCATGGTGGTACTGTATCCCAGAGAAGAAATCCATTAAAGTTAAAAATTTTGATGGGAGCTTGGTGCCACCTTGTCGAAAGGTACTAATAAATAAAATAAAATGGGTCAATCAAGTTTGCGCCATCTGGAATTATGCAACAAAGGCTAATACAATTTTTTTAAATCCTTTAATCGATGGAAGATACCAAGTGGAATGGTTTATTGGACCACAAACCCCTTCTACACTCGAAGAAATTTGCAAAATCTAGTGATGGGTAAAAGCAGTTATTTTTTAATAACAGTTTAAACTGCTACTGCTATTTTGAAATAACAGTTTAAAATAGCAGTTTAAAAATAACATGTAGTAGAGAAGTAGTGGCATTCGCAAACCCCAGCGCGCAGTTTGCAAATGTTATTTCAGAGATGTTATTTTATTCATCGTGCTACTGCCGCTAGCCAACGGACATAAAATATTCTTTGATTTTTATGTTTTATAGAGATATTAATTGATTTTTTTACGTTCATATATATGTAAAAAAATACAAATAAGTTTATTTACATAAATTAAGTTTTAAGAATCAATTTCATGTTAAATTAATAAAGAAATATCAGAATAATAGAAATTAAATTTTTGTTGTTGAAATAAACACACCAAAAGGCCAAACACGCAGGAGATGCAGGAAAATATACATATGGAGAAGAAAATATAAAAGCTCTGAACATATTTATGATTAAAAAACAGCTAAAAGTCAGTATATAAAGCGGATGGTTCGAGATTTCTACAAAAATATTCAACTCTAGCAGCCCTTCATTTTTAAACTCGGTATGTGGGTAATCGAAAATATACACACAGAAGAAAATGGGAAAGATCTAAATATATTATGATTAAAAAGCAACTCAAAAGTGTGTACATAAAGCCGATGACTCAAGATATCCACAATAATATTCAACTACGTTTTCTTTTATTTCACAGTCTACGCGTTGCGGTGCGATTTCATTATCTGCTGCTGCTGTTTTCTGAATAACAGTTTAACAGCAGTCAGCAAGAACATTTTTCCTACGTCGTGTTTCTTATCTGTTACTTTCGAACAGAACTAACAGTGTATCAATGCTATTTACAAATAACAGTTATAAAATAACAGGTTACTAAATAGCAACTCATCTCTAGATGAAAATATACTCTGTGTGCCCAGATCACTATCTTTGTCTTTGTTGTTCTAGTAGTTTTAGAAAAAGAGAATAATATTTGCAGATCGCTCAGAGTAAATATTCGTAAACACACTCACTTCTGCAAGAACGAGTACGGGTTGCGGTTTTTATCGTCTCCCTCTCTGTCCAACGCTAGCTTTAATGTTAGCCGGCCTCTCAAGCTTGCAGTCCTCGTTCCATTATGTAGTATAGTTCATAGTAGTGATGGGTAAAAGCAGTTATTTTTTAATAACTGTTTAAACTGCTACTGCTATTTTGAAATAACAGTTTAAAATAACAGTTTAAAAATAACAGATCGCTGAGAAGTGCTGGTATGCGCATACCGCAGCGCGCAGTTTGCAAATGTTATTTTAGAGACGTTATTTTATTCTACACGTTGCTGTCGCTACTACTTATCTGTTATTTTCTCACCTGTTATTTTCGAACGGAAATAACAGTCTGTTAATGCTATTTACAAATAACAGTTATAAAATAACAGGTTGTTAAATAGCAACTCATCTCTAGCAAAATCCCAGATCCTGACATAGATGAAGATGACGTATTTTACAAGTGGTGATGAAGATGAATAGATGAATTTTTCTATTTTTGCTTCTATTTCTTTTGTTTTTATTGGGTGTTTAAAATTAAATAAACATTTAATAAGTATCATATCACTAGCCTCTTTTTTACATAAAATTTTTGCTTAAGGACCTCTATATTCCCGAGGTCGTTTTAAATAATTTAGGTATTACGCGAACTTTCATATATTGATAGCAATTTACTCCCGTCTGTCCTTTGAATGCGACCGTCTGCCGAAGTGTTCTTTATACATCTTTATTACTTACAAATAGGTACCTTTTATAAGCTAAAATTTGCAGTTGGAGTGTAGACAAATTTTTTTTTTTTTACTTTTCAACTTAAAACCCCGTCTGCGGTTTGAATGCGACCGTCTGCCAAAGTTTTCTTTTTCAACTTTGGTTACTAACATATTTAGTAATATTTTGACACAAAAATAACGGCGATAACCTGTGAGGAAGTTGACGGCGCTTTTTTGACGTAATTGACAGCGTCTGCTCCAAAATAGTGACCATTCCCAACGGCAGACGCCTACGATTTCAATTTAGTTAAGATCTTGGGCCATTTTCACACAACATTTATGTTGGTAATAATTGGGTAGTTATGAGCTATTTTTAATTTTTTTAAAAAAATTTAAATTTAATAAAGCGACCAATTACGCCCGGCAGACGGGCGGTTTTAAAATTACAACCTAAAGTAGTACCGACGTGTCAGTTCAAACCTTTGGTAACTTATGAGGAAGTTATTTTTACTGCCAGCTCTCGGTCTATAAGATTATTGCGGGGTCCTTTCAAAACTCGCGGCACCTTACGGTGCCTTTAGTTCGCACGACTTGCTCTTATGGGCGGCGCGGTCCTGATTTGTTCAAAAACTTTATTGAAAATGTTACATTATTTTTTATGTTCGAAATGAGAGCCATTATTTCTAATACATTTCCATGTTTGACTTCTTATTTCAATCGTAGTCGTCCTTAGACTTATTTCGGTTCGTAATTGCTTGCTTCATTTTTTTGTCAATTGAGCACGGCTTTGAACACCCTCATTATAGATACGTTCTTTCATCCTACCCCACACGTAAAAGTCCAGTGACATATCTCGATCGGTGAATTAGGCCTAGTGGACCTATTCTGTGAAGTGCACAACCTCCAGATGTATATATACCCCTGCATTTATATGCCACAAATACATTATATCAAACATGATGTTGGTGAGGTGTCAATCCAATTAAAATACTTCGTGGTATTGTATAGACATTTATCAAATAAAAATATCTTAAGTTTTCTTAAAATACATTTTCCTTGTCTATAGATTTTGTATTATTTGGAAGGCAATTCAATACAAAACAAAAACAAAGTAAACACAAACAAAAAGTATTGAGAACGAAAAGGCAAAAACAAAACTATGAGAACTTTTGGACTATTCTATGTTTAGAGAAAACGAAACATTCAGGAACAAAATGCGTGTTATTTATAAACGAAAGTCAAAAGTCAATACTGAATATAGTCGTTGGCTTAGAAATATTTGTGTTATCGTTTTGTCTTGATATATTTGTTCTCAATATGTTCTGTTCTCAGTTAGTTCTTCGACGTTTTATTCTCAATTTGTTATATTCACAAAATTGTTCATTATCATTCTTCGTACATTTTGCTAAGAGATTTGCTCACAATAGAAATGTTCTCCAGTTTCTGTTCTCAATTTTGTTCCTGCTAATTAAGCTGACATTTCATTTTGTTCTTACTTTCGTTTTATTCTATATATTGTTCCCAGGACGAGAATGTCAAGAAAGTTCTTTTTGTTCTTATCTCAATAACGGCTTCATAGCCACCCATAACTAAAATTTTATGATACTCGAAAACAGCTACTCGTACCAAAATTTTAGAATAACTGTAGACAGATAAATTCAGATATCAACTGATCAAGAAAAAATTGATAAATCGTCTCACACGCATACATTTTTGACAGGAAGTGACAAATTGGATTAACTTAAATACGAAAAGATGCCAAAATATGTCTGTGGTTATTTAATACTCATTTGAGAAATATTACTATAAGCGTTTTTAAGAAGAAAAAAAAAGTTTACGTCAACGAAATTTAGTAATTTTGATAGGTACAGTAGATGGTCACGTGAACTTTTCTTCTTATGTTTATATGGAAGAAAAATGGTAGGTATAGTTTATCTTCGTATTTTCTGAGATACCCTGTGTAGCAGCATTTTTCCGCCCTAATATGATTATCTGTAGGGTCTGGTTAATTTGAGCATTATTAGTTTAAAAATTTAAAATTCCTTATTGTGGGAATTAAAATAAATGTTGGTAGTAGTTTTCTATTCTTAGAGTTACTATATTTTGCATTCAAACTTCGTCTCAAATAGACTTTAGCAATTATTTATCTGTAGAAAAACAATGAATGGTGTAGTAATTTCAAATCCAGTACAGCAAGTGTTGCCAAGAAAGCTATTTTTAGCTGCGTCTCATGTCGGTTTTATAATACATGGTAACATCGTTCTAGTCAAGCGCCTTAGTATCTTTTATTATGGATATATAAGGTAATGTAACATAGGAAAACTCGTTTGTCGTATGAAGCTTATTCAGTATTCAAGCATGGAGTCCGAGTTAAAAGTAGGTACCTAATTCCTATTAATATTAAAACATTATATTGAATTTTATATATATGTAACTAGTAAAAATAACTGCAAGATGTTATATACTTATGTGATTGAGGGATGGTTAAATAGTAGTAATAATAATAATAAATAAAGATAGCAAGGCTATCGCAACTATAGAGACAGGGCATTTATAGAACTACTCCACAGGTCGAAATTCTTGACGAATGCATCGGATATTTTTTATATTTTCTTTGTCTATTATCAGAATAAAAATTTTGAAATTCATTATTGTCAGCCTTGTTGCTTAATTATATAAGCAATTATTTAACATAACTCGCACTCAGCGCATTAGCGCAGACGTCCGTAAAGTAATTGATTTATTATTGAACAGAATTATCATGAATCCTAAGCTGATAAAAGATATGTTAATTTCAAAATAGTTTTATTTTTTATAACTTTTAACGGGCTGTAGCTCATATACTATTAGTCCTACAAAATGGCGTCTTAAGAGAAATTGCAGAGAATTAAGGATAGGATTTTGCAAAGTGAGAGCGAAATATGCGTTTATTCTCGGTTTATTTTAAATATATAAGAAACCATAAATTGTATAATCTATAAAATAATTTCGAAACTCTCCATCGCTCTAAGGAATACAACCATATACAATTTTTATCATAAATTTTGTATATAGTTAAATGCCATGCTCTAATAATGAAATTAAAAACTATTGACTATTTCATTGACAAACTACAATATTCAAGCACAACAGAAATTTGCCATAAAAACATGTATAGTTGTATTTGTTAGAACAACAGCAAGTAAGTATCTAAAATAGTTTTAAAGATTCTGTTTGGTTTTTTAAATATTTCGCCCAGACGACAGAGATCATTTTATAGTGAAACCCACAAAATGTTGCAAACTGAATAATTTTTTTTAATGAGTTCGCGAAAGTGTATAGAATAATATCCTGAAAAGTTTACACTCCTCTCGGATGCAGAACATAAAAAAAAGGGAAAAAAAATTTCTTTTCATCAATTTTTTTCAAAATGTTCAAATTAAGTCAGGCTAGAAAAAAACAAAAAATACAGGTGGATAGACCACGTGTTTCTGAACAAAAAATGTTCTAATAAAATTTATCGCTAAAGCCACGGTTTTCCCGGAAAAAAATAGTGAAATAACTTTGTCACTCTGCTCGGCCAAGCGCAAGGTTAAATGCATACTACGGAACCTCTAAAAATTCTTAGCAGTTCTAACAAGTAAAATAAAATTATATAAAAAAAAAATATATTTTTAAGAAAAAGCTTTTATTTGAAAAAACTACTAAAAAGTAAAATTTTTTTTTTTAAATTCATACACTTGGAAAAGCTTTGGGGGCGGTCAAGGCGTTATTGCATAGTTCCTTTGCTCAATTGACCGCCCCCAAAGCTTTTGGTTTCCAGGTGTATGAATTTAAAAAAAAAATTTTTACTTTTTAGTAGTTTTTTCAAATAAAAGCTTTTTCTTAAAAATATTTTTTTTATATAATTTTATTTTTTACCTTTTAGTCTACTTATTTTACAGACAAACAGACAGACAAAACCCTTTCATTTGCCACCGCCATTCACCCTTTCCCTCTCCCTCTAACACTACTTCCCACTTCTTCCAACAGAAAAAACTTGACATTTTGTACGATATAAATGTCATAGAAACCTTAATATTATAAAAAGATTAGTCGCCATTTCGGCTTGCCTTCCTATGGTCTGACAATTTATAGACTATGACCAAACATGTTATTTGAGTGTTTCCACTGCGACCCTACAGATGGCGCTGTTGCCTGTGTGCGCGAAGCTTCCACTCTATCTAATCCTCTTTGGTACGGTACTCTTTCGATGCCTCGTTCGGTTTTCTACACATGTAATTTTTGGCTCTGGAGTGCTTTGTCTGAGTGTTAACGACGCCGATACGAAGGCATATTAATAACGAATAATTTAATATCTGAAAGTAAATGATCTCCATTTCAATAAAGTACAATATAAAAAGATTTTTTTATGTTCTTTTTTTGCTTCAACTGTTCGATTAAAAATTAGGTGATTTTTGTAAAAATCAGGGACATTGCCCACTGACTAATACAACTTGCGGAGTGTTACCTTTTGGTTTTGCTAACGATTTTTTACTTTATGTTTAAAAAAAAATTAAAAATATAATCAAAGTCATTCGCATTTTAATATGGTGTATTATTCTACCGGTTCCAATATTTAAATAATCAAATAGAGTTATAAAACTTGTCAAATGTTTATCTAAAATGGTAAACAATATTTGTGGAGATTTTGGAGGTCTTAAAAATTTTAGTAATGTGAAACAACACGTGGAAAAAAACTAATTGCTAATAATTATATCTACTAGGAAAAAAAATCCTAAAATTCACATGACAATTAATAATGTAATAAAAAACTATACGCATGTAAAATACACGTATTAAAGATTGAATAGGATTAGATTAAACAAAGGAAATTCATTAAATCCATTTATTATATAGAACTTAACAAATGAAAGAACACTAATCATCATAATAAAACACATAAGACAAAAAAATTCGCTTTGTTTCATTATTGAAATAAGAAAATATAACTAGCAACTTCCGAAAACGTGGATCAAAAGGTTTTCATATGAAGTAATTATACTGTGTGAAAATGCGTGGTCGGTATCCGGCTGATTCGAGTCGCCATTTTTTTAAATGGCCTAAAATGAATTTTGTTATCGCGAATATTTCCAAAACCGTTTCACATCTACAAATTGCTGTTTTATTTATTTGTAAGCGATAAAAATAGAGAGCTCCTTCTGAAAAATAGCATCATTTTGAAATTTAAGACACAGATTAAACTCCTGGCCAACTGAATTTTTAGATTGAATTTAAATCCACATTTTTTTGAGAACGAGAATAGATATCAATGTGCCGTTTTCAGGATTTAAGAGATAAATTATTTGTGAAACAGCTGGTTTTGTCCGATTCTTTTATTTTGAAGCACGTTGCTATTTACAAGGTGTGAAAGAAAAGTGTGTTCTTTTTACCAAATTTTATAACTTTCGAGATTATTGTATATTTTTTATGTATTTGTTTAGTCCCCGGTTTATGGGGAAAAAAAGAATTTCTCAAATTTTGTATGTCTCTTCTATTTTATAAGATACCGATTTTTCTCTAAAAACCTGTAATTTTTCCATTTTTTTGTCGCAGGACCTTATTGTGTTGCATAAGAGCCGATCATTGTAGGTTATTATAATACCTTATGACGGCTCATTTAAAATAATAATAATAATAAGTACATTTTTTTGTAATTTCAGTTCAAGGTGAATAAACATATTTTTCTTCGCTAATAAACATTTTATTATTTTTGCTCCATTGATAATAAAAAGTTTGATTTTTCTCTTTTTCTTTAGTTGACATTTTATATAGTAATAGTGCTTATAAAAAAAATATATTTTGTATATACATACAATTTTTCGTGTATTTTTTGTGTGAAAAATACATCAACAAAATTTGAAAAAAAATTTTTGATCTACACTTAAAGCTATTTAGCCCTTTTACATGTGTGCCAAATTTTATCTTGATATCTTTAACCGTTCCGGAGATAAGTGGGATTCCGTTTTTTATATTTTGATGTAGAAAACCCAAAAAAGGTTCTCCAATCCGTGAACGTATACCGATTTTGGGTACTTCACTGATTAGCTTGTTTATATTTATAATTTTAAAGGAGCTACTATAAGGTATTATAATAACCTACAACGATCGGTTCTTACAAAATACAACAAGGCCTAACGGCAAAAATTTTTATAAATTACAGGTTATTAGAAAAAAAAAATCGGTACCTTGTAAAATAGGAGAGATATCAAAAATTTGAGATATAGCTTTTTTCCCATAAACCAGTGACTAAAAAAATGCTCATCTAAAAAATATAAAATAATTTTTATGGAATCTCGGAAGTTATAAAATTTGGTAAAAAAACACACTCAGTAGATAGTGATGGTGATCAGGCCGGCCATCACAAACGCGGCGCCGATGTGGTGCAGCATCCCGGCCACGACAATGCGGAAACTTAGAGTTTTGGAACATAAATTTATGCGCCTCATTTCAGACTCCGGTAGGTACACCTCCCTCAGAGACCTCTACGTACGTTGCCACGACATAACCCCACTAGAGGACTTCGTCCGGGAAACATTCCAACAATTCTATCAATTCAAATTGCGCGACAGTCCGCTAATTCGAGACATAACACGAATCAGACAGCATAATGCCATACTTTTCGATATAAGACACCCATACCATACCAGGCGTTGCCTATCTTTCGGCAACCTCCCTAGCCAAATCTTTCCTATACCAACATTTCCATTTCACCACCTTTTACCTTTCAACACCTTCAAACTCCTTCTCTATTCTCTCTATTAGTCTTATTTTTGTTCTTTTTAAAATCCTCTCTCGACCAATAACTTCTTACAAATCAAAACCTTTTAAATCATAACTTCCCCTTCACCCTACCTTTCCGAAGGCAGGTAGACCATCGGATGAAGGTTGTCATTTGTTCGAACGGGTTTTCTCAGTACTAGTAACCCGACCTCTTAAAACAGTGCGCGTGTGCGCCAGTGCGCGTGTGCGTGCCGCCATTTTCTATTTATTTCTAAGTAGTTCTAAGTATTTTAAAATCGTTCATGATTATTTTTTAATAAATTGTTAGGTTTAAGTTTTATTTCTTATTAAAGCAGGAGCCCTAACCTCCACCTATTTTACTTACCGTTCTAGCCGAGGCTGGACCTACCCCACCCGGCCACCCATCTACCACGGCGTTGCGCGCCGTGGTGTGAGGCCGGCTCTGAACCGGGTTCCAACTCAGGCGCATTTTTTGTAACTAAAATGTTAATAAATCTTTTTGAATTGAATTGAATTGTAGATAGTAACGTGCTTCAAAATAAAAGAATTGGGCAAAAGTCGTTTCATAGAAAAATTATCTCTTAAATCCTGAAAACCGCGTATCAATATCTATTCTAGTTCGCAAAAAATGCGGATTTAAATTCAACCTAAAAATTCGCCTGGTCCGCTTCAATTGGTCAACAGTTTATTTTCGTGAATTTGATAAAGCCGAAAGGTGATTAATTTCCTTACAGTTTAATTTTTTTCGTACGGATAAAATTCATTCTTACGTGATATCACTTGTTAGGAAAGGCATATTACATAAATAGTTCCACTAATTAAAAATAAGATCAATTTAGAAGCGTCAATTTTAGACACTATACCTTAGCTGGGAATGGAGGATATTGATAAATCAAACTGTTCACTAGACTAACTTCGTCGAGATTCGACGAAGTGGGGATGATTAAACTATATCCCAAAAATTATTCTATAGAGGCACATCTTTGAACTTACTGCCAGTACTCATATTTTCAAGAAATTCGCATTTCTGTTTCAACATAATGATCTCACCTTTTCCCAGATAAATTCATAAAAACAAAAAAGTCCCATACCTTACCCACATTTTCAAATAAATAATAATATCTTCTCCCGAATATTGGCGGGTTTAGTCTATCTAATTATTTTATGCTGTTAGTGACCCTGTATATCTTCTTCACTAAAAATAAAAACAGGTTTCTTTCTCAGCAATTGTGTTAACTACACGGCAAATATTATTGTTTTCCGTAACAATTTTTCCTTAAATATTTTTTTTTTGGGGGAGTTCAACCTCTCCATTTTTCGATCAAAATGTACCTTCTATGGCAATAAGCCTCAATTATCTGTCAAATATTATTTTTCTCAATCAAATAGTTTTTTAGATATAGTCATCAGTCCGACTGACAGACGGACTGAATTACTGAATTGAATTGGAAAGATCCAAATTTTCATAATTAGGATAATCTGAAATGTGGAAATCCTAAGTAATCTGGAAGAGTGATTTATTCACGTTTACAATACTTATCATCGGTAAGTATATAAGGATATAAATAATTTGTAAAATTATTTGCAAAAATCTTCCCTCTAGGGATTGCATTACCGGTTAACCGGTTAACCGGTTAACCGGTTATCAGGACAAAAAACACATGACGATAATTACCGGTTATTTTAATTTTTTACCGGTTATTTCGGTAAACTCTGAACGTACGATATGTCACGTATTCAACGTTTCTATTTATGTCACTGACTAGTATTCACTAAATACAGAGACAATAAATAAATAATATTGTAAAAAGTAAACTCCAAACACCAAGCCCTAAGAAATACAAGAGAAACATTGACAATATCTTACGATAGATAATTGAATATTTCACTGCCGCAAATATCCGTGGAATATATAAACTTATATAAATATATTAACTTATCGACCCACCAATATCATTGAGGAAGGGCATCTTAAGCTGGTGGTATTCTATGCACAAATATCTGACGACTAACAGATATAGCTTTGAAAAACTAACCCTTTTAACAGGCTATTTTTTAAAAATATTGTATTTTTAGCTTAGGTATTCAGTAAATGCCCTATTTGAGTTATTGTTTATAATTTTTGTTATTTAAGTGGATATTTTTGTTATTTACAGAATAATTGTTTATTTAAATTTATTTAATTTATAATTTTTCCTTTCGATATATAAAAAAGTCTATTTGACAGTCACATTTTTGTCACTTTGACAGTGATAAAAAAGGTGCATCGTTTTTTATCACCGATTAATATATTCTTACTTTATTAACCAATCAAAACGCACATTTTCAAAAAAATCGACCAATAGGATTTGTTTAAAGTAAGAAAAATGGCTATGGAGAAGTGGAAAAAAATCGAGAAAAATGTATGTTACTTTTTTCGTAGTAGCCATGTGTCAAACTAAAAAAGTCATTGAAATTATTAAAATCTGACATTTTACGTTTTCATCTTGATTTCTTTACACAAAATGAATGAGAAAATGTGATTTGGTGATGTTTCACAAGAACATATTAACGAAGCTATGAATGAAAGTGTCCCAGTTAAAACGAGAAACTAAAAATTCTATGTGGAAAAAATTTAAAGCTTTTTGCAAAGAGCATTATTCCCTCAAAAAATATACGACTACTATGATGAACTTGCAAATATTTTGACTGACTGGGATTATAACATGATAAAAAATATTAGAAAATGTTTTTATATTTTATTATAAATCATTATTTTTAAAACATTAAATAAACAATTTTGTTGTTTTAATAATTATTTAGGAAAAATCGCTCCACTTCGTGTCGCAATTTTTTCATGCCCTTAATTCTCGAATAATTTTCATGGGAAAACAGGTTTTTGTCCAAAAAAAAATGTACCCGGTAAAAAATCGACCTCTTGTGCATTCATACCCGATAAAAAACCTTTTGTTTGTATATTATATTAAATATACGTATATAAAAATGTTTTTTGTTAAATTTAAATAATTTTGTACATGGAAAAAGACAATTGCCATTTTCGCCACCCTAATCACCCATTCTAAAAATTACCGGTAAATACCGGTTAACCGGTTATTTACATTTTTATTTACCGATTTACCGGTTATTAAAACTTCCGGTAAATTGCAATCCCTACTTCCCTCTCTATTAAGCACCTTCTATTCATTAATTATTTTATTCTTTTCAGTGACCACTATATTTTTTGACCAAAGTTGTGTCAAATTTTCATAGTTTTCAATCACATTTCAGATATTATTTTCCTGTCGTTCTATTTTTTTAGGGCATTTAACTTGTATATTTTTCATTAAAAGTTAGCAGGTCTCTTTCTTGGCAATGCAATAACGTGAACTACCTGTCAAATGTCACTTTTCTGCACCAAAAAGTTTTAAATATGACGCCCACAAACAGGCACATGGCGGGCATACATAGAAACGAACCTGAATGACCTTAATTTTCGTAATCAGTATAATCTGAAACATGATACGAAGATATTTCGTAGTGATTTTTTTACGACTGTAATTAGCTACAAATAATATTCCCCGAAGAATCCTAGTCAAAACTTTCATTGTCATCATCTCCATACACCCTAAATAAATAATTAAGAACTAATGGAATGCAATGCCCAGCGTATTCATTATTTAATGATAATACATTTTCATATTCAGCTAAATGGGCAGTTTATGAGATGGTCACTAACAACAAAACTTTCATAATATTTCTATTCATTTTAAATTTTTTCGATGACTCGATTGTTCGTCATTATTATCTAAATAGTGAGAAACCGCGCCAAATAAAAAATTACCTTCACCTAAAATGGAAATGACATGATGAAAGAGATATTCTCGAAAAAATAAACAAAAATGCTTTATCTTAGGAATTAATAAAGCAAAAGTGAAGAAGCGTAAATTAATTCGATGTTCCCGACTGCAGTACGCGATACACACGCTGACCACTTCTACTTATATGCTCGGCTCTCCACAGTCAAAAAGTTAAACAGTGCCATCAACTGTTAGTTCCTCGCGAACATGTAGGGAGTGCCACAAGTACAAAACGCGTATAGTTCGAGCACAGTTATTGATTGATTTGTTTGAATTTGTATTTCGTTTTACGTATAGGCCAGTCGGAATAGATTGAAAAAGGATCATTTTGCGAAATGTCGTTTACCCGCAATTTTTTTTTCTTAAAGTATCCTTTGGGATTTAGAGAAACATATGCCAACTATCCGCATGCGTGACAGGTGGGGCAACACACTTTAAAATTCAAAAATCCATTTTTTGCTTTATTTGCAATATACCTCGTATACGAAGCATTTTTTGAAAATAAATCAAGAGATAGAAAAGTTGAGAAAGCCGACGACGAAAGAAAAATGCTACTTTTCACTTTTTTTATTTTTTTCTTTTAAGTGATTATAATAAATACTAATACGAAATATATCATCGGTATAATGTGAATTATGTTCAAATGTCCAATTTACAGTTTAAATAAGATATATTTACAGAATTATTTATAATTTACATGTTAAACAGAAAAAGAAAATAATAAAACTTTTCAGGTATTAAGGTATTAAAATGATGGGAAAATAAATTAACAAATATATATTTTCACAAACAGACTATTTATTTTATGCATAGTACATCGTACATGCGTTTCATGTATAACTTAATAGAATATAATAGAATAGAATAAGTTTATTTAACAAATTGATCTACTACAATGTAATTGTTAAAAACTGAAACATTATGATAAATAAACTAAGCCCTCACATTAAGTGCTATTTAGAGCACTTGAGCGTGCATTGGACACACAAAAAAATAAATATAATACTAAGTACTTTAACAATGGTATACAATATAATACATAAGATAAGCATATACTGCTAAATTTCAGGTGATTAAAATGATCATCTACTGTGAATTAATTATTTTTTAAATCATGAATTTTTTTCTTTCCGTTCTCATTACAAATTGTTTGGTGGAAACTATTTTAAATTTATGAACTGATTTTATGTTTTTAATTTCAGTGGGTAAAAAATTATATGCTTTCGGAGCAAGGAAGTTATGGCTTCTCTGGCAGATGGTTTTGACATTCTTTTACAAAAAAACATCATTTTTATATCTGGTTTGGTGTTTGTTTGTTTACCAAGTTCTTTTCTTCAGAGTATGTTTTTACTACTAAGAAGTGAAAAAATAATTGGCGGATGTCCATTATTCTGGCATCTTTGTATAACATATTATTGTTAAATTATTGTTTTTTTTATATTTAGATTTTTCTAGACTACTAAGGTTAATTTTTAATAACCTTTCCTACCCTATTATGCCATACCGCAATTGAGATTTAATTAAAGCAAGATAAGTTGTTCCAAGTTGATCAATATTTAGTATATCTCGAATATTATTAAAGAGGTACAGCGTACTTTTTAATTTACTAACCAATTTATTTACATGAATGAGAATCTATATAAATTATTATTATTATTATTATTCTATTCTATTATATTCTATTAAGTTATACATGAAACGCATGCACGTTGTACTATGCATAAAATAAATAGTCTATTTGTGAAAATATATATTTGTTTATTTATTTTCCCATCATTTTAAAACCTCAATACCTGAAAAGTTTTATTATTTTCTTTTTCTGTTTAACATGTAAATTATAAATAATTCGGTAAATATATTTTATTTAAACTGTAAATTGGATATTTAAACATAATTTACATTACAGTGATGATATATTTTGTATTAATATTTATTATAATTATAATCACTTAAAAGGAAAAAAAATAAAAAAATAGAAAGTAGCATTTTTCTCTCGTCTGTAGCTCTTAAACGAAGAATTTTCTGGGAAAATGTTAAGAATAATAAAACGTTCAGAATCAATTTTCTCAACTTTTCTATCTCTAGATATATTTTCAAAAATTGCTTCATATACGAGGTATATTGCAAATAAAGCGAAAAACGGAGAAAAATTGACGATTTTTTAATTTTAAAGTGTGTTGCCCCACCTGTCACGCGTGCGGATAGTTGGCATATGTTTCTCTACATCCCAAACTATACTTTAAGAAAAAAAATTGCGGGTAAACGACATTTCGCGCAAAAAAGCTATTCCGACTGGCCTAGTAATAAAAATTGGTGATAACACATCTGTGGATACAGAGCTTTAATTAAAAAGAAAGTATCATTAAAATCGGTCCACTGGAAGTCACTGGTGAAGTCGGAGAAGAAAAACGCCTTGTGTCTTAAATATATACACTAGCTGAGCCCACCGAAATTCGACGGAATGGGGATGTTTAAAAATGTATTCTTTGGAGGCACACCATTGCACTTATTATTTACCAGCATTCACATTTTCGAGAAATCCGCTGCCCCGTTTCAACGAAATGATCTCACTTTTTCCAAAAGTAGTTCATAAAGACAAAAGAGTCTACTCTATACATCTTCGGGGCCGGGTAGAGGGAGTGTTCGAGGTGTGCGGTGCACACCTCTTTCTATTTTTAGGGGGCGGCGGCGAGCGGCCAGATAAATGGGTCATGAGTTTTTTAATATCATTAGGTCAGAGCAATTTTCAAATTTTCATATTCAGTTAAACAACAAAACACCTTCATAATATTAAAAAAAAAAACGCTGCCCAAAGAATCACTACTTCCACATTCAGATTTTCTATCCAAGTCACTCACAACGAAAAAATTTTGTATGTGGAAATAATTATTTATGGAACTTTAATAATATAATATTTGAAATCCTTTACCCTAAAAACCCATAAAACGATACCCCACATCGGTAGAGGGGTGGGGGTGGTGGTAGTGGGGGTGGATGAAGTAAAAACATATTTTGAGGTTTCTGGTTCTTGTACACACACTAAATCACATTTTTTTTCATCCCCTTTAATAATGGGGTGGGGGTGGTAAGGAGGGTGGCTAATGCCAAACATTTTTTTGAGACCTTAGCTTCTCTTGTATGTACTAAATACCAATTTTATGGACTCTTACCTGCTTGATTTACCTATTTACCCCAAATTGACCCTAATTTACTCCCCAACCCTTCAACGGAATAGGATGAAAATATAATCTAGTTCCAGTTCTCATTAAAGTACATACATCTTAAACAGTTCCGGAGTAATTGTGTGCACAGACCGACAGACAGAATTTTTTTTCGCTCAAACTTAAAATTTCGACGCTTCATGACATTCTAAGCCTATTTGAACAATAAATTTTTTTTAAATTTTTTTGTCGTTACTATACTTCCACTGGATGTGGAAGTAACAAATAAACAATTGCCGTCACCTAAAATGGGAATAACATGCCGTTCCATGATGGAAAGTGATATTCTCCAAAAAATACTCTGTCTTATAAATGAATAAAACAAAAGTGAAAATTAATTCGAATCTACTCTATGTATGTGAACACTTTAATATAGTTGAGGTTTATTTATTTATTTCAACTTCTATTTCGTTTTTATGTGTGAAAATAAAAATTTAAGAAAATAAAAATTAGTGACGACACATCTGTAGATTAAAGAGCTTTATTTTAAAAAAGAATCATCAAAATCGAACTGGGAGTCGCTGACGAAGCCGGAAAAGAAAACTGCTTGTGTTTTAATTATATAGAAGATAGTGTCAAGCGGAACGTCATGTTATTGAGCGAAGTTGATTTGATAAGCCTTTGTAAAAATTATTTTGAATTACACCCCCTCCAAATTTAAACGCTAATAGGATCTGATCCACGCATTGTTCACGTGCATTTGTTACTATCCTCCTTTCCCGGCTAAAATATAGTGTAAAGGTAGGTAATTTCGAAAGTGAAATGACATAAAAAATCCAGTACTATAAAACACTAGTATAACAGTCATTGAATATTGGAGTAATTCTAATACTTAAATGTTCAAAATGAGATTTTATGAAAGATTACACAGGCACACAAAACAAAGAAAAAAGTTTTTTTCAGAGATCAGAATACCATATTCCCATGTGTTTTGAACCGCTGGCGCTGGCTGCACTGAACACGATATTGAGGTTCAAATTACAGAATTTCGCACCATTTTTTTTTTAATTGCGACAAACGACATATTTTGGCACATTTTTTGAAATTTGTCTGAGGGCTTAAGCGTCTCAACAAATGTTATAAGTACTTTTTTTTACAGACTTCATACGGCTCGGCAGATGTACTATATTAATTTCATTCAGCTTCGTCTAGTATAAGGTGAGCAAAAATTGGTAACAAGATTTTATTGGTCGAGATGGGGTATTTTCCTATTTTTTTTTTATTGAATAATATCATAGAATATGTACAAACAAGCTTTCCAATACAGATTTTCGCGAAAATAATTATCAATTTTTTGAGAAAACAGAAGTTATAAATAAGTGGAGCAACAGGTGTTTTAAATTGGTGACGTCGTTAAACTTGCCGATGACGTACTTGAACTGTATGGATTTCTTGATAGAATGGTTTTATACAAAACAGTATGGTATTGCCAAGTTGAAATTCCTTCTCTAGTTCTACTAAAAGATAATTTAAGAAAACTGGAGAATAAAGCTTATTTATTAAATCAATTTTAATATATTTATCCACGAAATTTAATTTTGTGATGTAAAAAATAATAATAGGCGTGAATTATTACATATTTTAAATATTTTTTAATACCGATTAGATTTATAAAAACATATTTAGCAATATATGGCAACAATGACAACGCTAGTCAAATGACAGATGTGTTCTAACCGATCGTGTCGATTTAAAACATTTCAATTTATTTTATCGAGGTATTTGCTGTTATTTAAAAATAATAGATAATATCGTCGAAAAGATGTTTTATAAAAAGTAAAAAGTTGTGGAAACACAAGTATAAGTGCGTCGGAAAAAATGTTTGTAACTGTTCCAAGAAATACGGATATTCGAAGAACTTGGTGGCAAGCTTCAAATAATTCTGATCCCATCCCTTCAGGCTCGTTTATATTTTGTTGTGAAGATCATTTTGAAGTAAGTTTAAACCAGTTCTATAGATTTTTGTTCTAACAACATATATTTTAGTTAAAAAATGACGCTGAAAAGTGGCACTATTATAAAACAATGGGCTAGAGAATATTCTTAACACCTGGAGTTGTACCACATAAAAAATTATCCTTTGTACATAAACCAACGGTATCTGAATCACAGTTAAGTCCAACATCAAAGAAAAGGAAAATAGAGGTACTAGAAAGAAGTCGGTCCGTTCGCAGGAAATTGTATTCTGAAAGTGAACCAAGTACGAGTGGACATGTTGATAGTGCATAACTGTGTACGACCTCGGGCAAGTTTACTGCAATTTCAAGCCCTAAAAAAGTAACGCTACATAAACAAACAACAAGTAAATCTAACCTCTGTTTCTTTCACTTATATTATGACAAGAATTGACAACTGACAGCAAGCAAGCAAAGTTGAAGTTGGAAGAGAGCCGTTTTTATACAATGTTGCGACATAATACTCGCCGCGAATTTTGTTTACCTTTCCAAGATAACTTCTAAATAATAACAAATATAAATAACTTTAAATTCCTTCTAAATACATGTATATAATATTTATTGATTTTCAAGATATTGAGCAAAATAGAAGTGTTATAGGCAAAATAATGTAAAGAAAATACACAATTTGGCATTCAAATAAGATAGTTACAGTCTAAGCGAAAGTTGTCTGTTATTGGTTAAATTATTTCCCGCCAAATAAAATCGTTTGAAATCTGCGTCTAGACGGGCGTATTCTTATTTCTTATTTTTATTTAAGAAATTATTGTTTTGGTTTAAATTGATTATGCAGTAATTGCTAAAATAATAACATTACTCGATATATATTACCAAAACTGAATGTTATAAAAATGGAAACTACCCCATACCACATGCTTTTACTTTCAGTAACATGAGCCTGGAAGTACGGTGAGAGCTGAAAAAAGACTGGTTCGAAAAGCACCAGTCAGTGGTGTATCTAGTATCGTCATCAATTCAATTCAACAAGACTTTATTCATTATTAGAAATACAGGTCCTAGTCGGAACCTGGCCGGTAGTCAACCAAGAAAGCACAGTGGTGGGTGTACGGTTGGGTTGGGCAGGTTCGGTTCCGCTAAGAATGGTAGTTCAGGTGGGGAGTTGTAACTCCTATTCGCCGAGCGAATTTAAAAACAATAAGCTTAAGGCTGCGTTTGCACGCCATAGTCAATTCTTGTATAGAGATAGAGAACTAATGGTTCTGCCGGTAAAACAGGATTCATACAATTGCCTAGTTAAGAGTTGAGATTTGCTTATGTGTTGTTGGCAACAGAAGTGTTGCAGGGCCGTACGGAGGTATTGCAAACTGATCAACGTTGTTGAAAATAGTCGACTAGATTTATAACAATGAATTAACGAATTATTCAGCTCCTGTTCTGTCTTGTAACTTTTGAAATAAGATTTGATGTTCGTAAATAATAATTAAACAATCGCGCACTGCGCACTATAATATCTAACAAACTAATAATGTAAATTATTTTTAGGTTACCCACCGAACACGTCAAAGTATTAATGTATTATTATGTATAAGTATTATTTAAATGTGACTGCACGTACCGAGGATGCTAGCAGCAGTTCATCCTCTAACATTCTTTCCTGAACTTCTAGCGCGTAGCATCTTCGGCATGTTCGTACTCTTATACTTTTTGATATAACTAATTTGACCAATAAAATTGCTTTGAAAACCAGGAAATGAACATTTTGTTAATGTTTGTGTGTAATATAAAATAATATCAAGTATTTACAGTTGTTTTATTTAATAAAGAGGAAATAGTGAACAATGTAGAAATTTTTTTTACACCCTTCATAAAGCATTTATATCAGAATGGAAAAATAAATTGAACATTCACGTCTTCAAAACAATATTTTTGTACTGCAAGTTTAATAATCATTTTCAAAGACTAAAGTGTCACTTAAGGCGTGTTTGCACGCATCCATTAATTTAGTCGAGTCGTTTAGAAATTTAGTACTCGACCAATGTGGACAGCGTGTTTAATTCGAGTGACTTAGTGGAAAGTGCTGTCCGAATTGGTCGAGTACTAAATTACTAAACGACTCGACTAAATTACTGGATGCGTGCAAACGCGCCTTTATTACTTCCAGAGAGAATTTGAACTCTCCTTCGAGAAGTAAAAGACTCTTTTACTCTTTTAAAATAATTGTTGTTTTTACTTTTTTTCACGTTAGATATATTTATTCTAGTATGTATCATATTTTATTTGAATATTTGAGACCCATTAAAGAAAATAAAATAATTATAGATTAATTACGGCCGATTGAGAGGTACGTTCACGTTTAAAATCCAAAGGAGAAAATTTGGGAGACTTAATTTCATTTAGTATTCAAATATAAAATATTATACATAACAGACTTAAGTTAATTAGTTATAATAATTAAATCAAATCTGAATTCTGTTGGTTCGTTTTTAAGAACAACCTCGCGAAAGAATTAGAAAATGACGAATTAATGAACGCGATATTTTGACATTGGTAACACAGCCTTAAAACGTAGGTACTCTTCACCAATTTATTGAGCTTTTTATATAATTGTTACACAGTCTATAGGATACTCGTTTTTGGACATCCTTAGTTTTGTGATACCAACTTTGTTGTGAAAAAAAAATATATAAAAAAAAAATTGAAAAAAAAAACATCCAACCTGTCCGAGATTCGAACACAGGATTTTTGGATTGCAAGAAAAACAACAACAATAATATTTTATTTTAAATTAGAATACAATATATGTGCCTCGCCGGAGTCTAGCCCGGAACTTTAGCCACTGCACCGTCACACATTACTACGAAAATTGAAAGTCTCTAAAACATTTTAAATGAAATGATTAATAATTTTCTTATTTACTGATTGATTTTCTTCTTTCTCTAGCTAACACTAACTTACTTTCCAAATTCAATACAATCGGACTTTTCTTTCTTAAGTTATCGTTCTTACAAGAAACGTGACGGACGGACAGACAGGCGGACATTTTGAAAGTTGTTCAGACTTCGTTCACTAACACAATGATATGAATTTTTTTTCTCTACGAGCGATATTTCCGGTTTTAGAAATGTGCCGATCAAATGCAATATACTCTTCGTTTTTGCGAAGAGTATAACAATGGACTTAAAATTATGCTGCTGCCTACAAGGGCTTAAAATTAATTAATCTGTTTTAAAAATGTCGCACTGTGCACGCACAAAAAACACTAAAGGACTTTTGATTATTGTCACGGAAAACAAAACACAAAACCCGTTCGAAGTAATTCTCCACCCTGGTGGTTCCTGCCTCCAGGAAAGTAGAGGAAAATTAAAAGTTGTAGGTTTGAAAAGTTAAGATTTTCAAGGTTATCGGCCGAAAGCCGAAAGCTAGAGTAAAAGTAGATTATGGTAGTGAAGAAGTTGGAAGTTACCTGAAAATAGGCAGCGGTATGGGAATGGGTGTTTCAAATTAAATAGAATTGTATTATGCCGTCTGATATGTATTATGTTGCAGGTTAGCGGACTATCGTCCAGTTTGAATTCGTAGAATTTTTGCGAAATGGAGTTATGTCTTTAGAGCGGTCGCGGCGTACAGAGTGAAATGTATCTGCTCGAATCAGAAATGAGGCGCATAAATTTGTGTTTTAGAACACGAAGTTTTCTCATTGTCGTGGCCGGGATGCTGCACCACACCGGCGCCGCGTATGTGATGGCCAGCCGGTGATGACCATCGTGTATAACAATATTTTATTAGTCCTGTTTAATCCGCCAGAAGCGAATACAGACTCTTGGACATAGAGTATACTTTCCGTACAGTCCGTATCGTCATGATAGATTGGGTCTAACCTTTTAAGCAACGATATTCTCCCTGACAGAGACGAACCCACGGGGGGTTATGGGGAGGTACGCTCCCCCCCCAATGTTGATTGAGTTGGGAAAATCACCAAAAATGTAAAAAATCTTTATTGGGTATAATTGCAAAAAAAACGAATAATGAGTTGATAAAAATTAAATGACACTGTCACTATGACCATTTTTTTATAAATAATTTTAATTGATATTATTTATGACTAGATGTGACTGATGTGAGAGCCACAGAATAGTCGACGGACAACGCACAACGCCGACGGGCCTACGCGACGGGCCAACAAAATAAACTCGTCAACTCGCGGAAATTCGACGTTCGACCCAGTAGACGACACGGCCAGAGCATACAATTCTCAAAGACTGTCTTATATTAGAAATATTAGAATATTACGCCTTTTTGCCTTTATCAGTACAATGTTTTGTCCTAGCTATAAAGTCGTTTGTTGTTGGTTTATACTGAGTATCACTAATATCAGTTACCAACCTCTCAACGAGAGATAATAATAATAACAAATTGTTGTCGGTCAGAAATTGTTAAAATATGAAATTCTTAGAGGACACTGAATCAGAATCTGGGACGATCCAGCTGCTGGGACCCGACATTGTTGGTACGCTTTGAAGATAATTGGAATTCCAGCGGACCAGTTAACTTTTACGAATGAGTTCAAAGCATGCCGACAAGGCTGGCTCCCTGCCGCTGGATCGTGTGTGCTACCTATTGCGTATGTGAAGTGGGAAGTGGCCGGTAGCCGTACTAGCGCGGACGTTCACGAGCTTGCGCCCCGACTTGCGCGTAATCGTATTGTATAGTATATTCCACAAATATTTCATCGATACAAAAAAGCTGGCAAAAAAGCATAAAGGATGCCGACCGCTTCTAGTTAGTGTACCGCCCGCCGGTCCAATTTGACAACGCTAGTCCACGTTGACCACCAACCTATCATAATTCCGGTAGAGAAAATTTAAACCAATTATATTCAGTGGGAGTGACCCAGCCATGTCGGCATGCTTTGAACTCATTCGTAAAAGTGAACTGGTCCGCTAGAATTCCAATTATCTTCAAAGCGTACCGACAATGTCGGGTCCCTGCCGCTGGATCGTGTGTAGACCTTATTATCGTTGGTACAAACTATATCTTGTTTTTCTCCACGGTCATTAAACTATAACGGTTACCTCATCCAGTAGCTTTTAGACGAAGGAGAACGCGGGGTCAACTTAGGTCTAGCGCCTACATTATGTAGTTTAGTTAAACTTCTTTTGCATAATATTTGTATCGCTAGGCTACTTATAGATTCAGTCTGAAATAAAAAAAACATAAGGAAATATAAGTTGTACAAAAAATGGGCAGTTGGCAAATTAGTTGTAGCTTTCCCCCCCCAAAAAAAATTGCTGGGTTCGTCTCTGCTCCCTGACTAATAGACTACAATATCATAATCTACGTTCGACAAGAATTGTAGGAGATTTGTAGACCCTATGTACTAATTTAACCTCAGCGCTTCATTTCATATTCGCTAGACATTTGATTACATTTAGCACTGTCTTGCATTTAGATAAGAGGCCATAAATATGATGAGACCGCGTAAGCCGACTATCAAACTTGAGACTGAGAAATTGAACGGATCACAAGCGATCTGAACACCATTTAAGCCTCATCATGAGCCATGTCTACATCATGATGAGGCCTACGCAATCTGCAAAAATGTATTTTTTACGAGAAGATTTAGTGGATGGAAACTTGAAACTTGTCGAGGAAGCACTGTTGGTCGTTCTTTATAAAGATGCATTAATAGTTGAAGTTGTGTTCCCGGAAAAGAATATCAATGAAATCATGCACAGTTTTATTAAATATTATTCACTTCAAATATGGAAACTTGAAAATAATTCCCCTTTCGCGTAACTTCTGAATTGTACTAAAATGTGTATGTTTTTTGTAGTGATGAGCGGGCAGCCCCAGGCAATTGCCAATAATTTCTCGTGACAAAACCTGTACAGCTTATGGATAATACTGGCGACTGTGAAAATGAGATTCAGCGAAGAATTCAGATGGCAGAAACATCACGAAACACATAAAAGTTTTTTCCATTTTTCTTTACGTCACTGAAACATGGACCGTCAGAAAAGCAGGCAGACAGCGTATTGATGCTTCCGAAATGCGGGTCTAGAGACGTTTTCTACGAAATCCCTAGACATCTCATTTTGCTAAAAGCTCAATTCTCCAGGAAATACATGTTCAAAAGAGACTTTCCAGCATCGTATTATCCAGAATTCTCTAATTTTTTGGCTACATCAACCGCAGAGAGATCGGTATAAAATGAGAGATAGTTCGAGGGAAACCAGATGATAAGAAGTTGAGACTACGCCCTCCGAAACATTGTGCTGGTGTCACCAAGGAGCTGATGGGGAAAGCTTCGGTGATGCTTTGTGCCTAACAGGCCACTGCGATAGAAGGCGCAATGTAGTCAGATTTGCTATACATACAGTATGCAATACAATAATTCATGGATCACTAAACGTGTGGCAAGACGTGAATAGGAATAAGTTTAGAATATGTTTTCACTTTTAACCTCCTCACAAAATTGTGGGAGGTTACTTAAATTGGTCCAAAATCGAAAATTGAGATAACATCAAATCTTTACGTTTTGAGGTCCCAGAAATCCAAAAAAGTTGTTTTTGAAAAATGTCTGTGTGTGTGTGTGTATGTGTTTTAGCACGATAGCGGTGAATCTACTAAACGGATTTGGATGAAACTTTGCATAGTTCTTTTATTTGGTACTCCAGAAGATCTGAAATGGTTTTGATTGAGATCGGATTACGTTTAGTGCCGTTTTGGCACAATAAGTTGTTTATTTTATGATTACTTACAATTTGTAATCGAACTATTGAAAAGCAGTAAAAATTCCGATTTCAACAATATATCAGACTTGCACCCTTTCGATTTGGTATCCGTGAAAAAAATTTAAAAAAAAACAAAAAGAAACAAATTTTTTTGTTTACGTCTATCTTTTTTTTCAATTTAATGCTATTTTCGGCTTTAAAGATCCACCGGGTGGGGAGGTTCCAGCCGCTTCTAGTAGCTGCTTTTTTTAATGTTCTCTGTATATTGTGTTAACTAATACATCTAACGGAATCATTTAAATCTGACTATTAATTTCCCAGATATACTGGATTTAAATATTTGTGACTTCGCCGTTGTTAAGTCAAGATGACGGAGAAAGTAAGCGCTCTTGTAAGGGAGACTCTTGTTTCTAGACGTGACTTAATGTAAAGTAACATTTTTCCGAAATTCAGCTATTTTGTTAATATGCCTGGGCTATCTGAAAAAACCTGTCTCTGTGTTGATAACTGTTTTTTAACTTTGTTCTATAGATAAATATAGATGTAGTAATGTATTATTTTACTATAATTTATTTTATCAATTACTTTCGTAACTAGTTTTTTTAAGTCAACGCTTCACTGAAATCATCTTGATCTTAAGTTGATTATCTCAAACTATAAAATGTTTTCTCTCTGTATTTATAGACAAATATTAACCAGTAAATTTAAATATATAAATACGATCGATTGACTTTTTTGTTAGTAGTTTTGATTATTATTGGAACAATTTCCTTTATTTTAGATAACATATTTTATAAAACAGTTTTTATCAAATAAACAACTTTAATGATATAATATGAGACTAAATATTGCAGTAATATTAAATTGTCACACTCCAGTTGTATTGCTAATTTTTTGTAATGCACTTACAAATATTTAATAAACAAAGTTTATATAAACCTCACAGTTAAATTTCGAGAGGCGATACATTGTTAAAGAAACTGAAGTTGAGTGTTGATCTCAGTGCAACTTTTATCATAAATTGATTATATACTTTTGATGAATGCCTAAATTTTCTCTTCTTAGTACACTTATATATTTGTATGCTGTAAAGATTGAAATATGGTAAAATGGCCCCAGAAGCGTTTGGGCCTAATTCAGTGTCAGTAGATCGACAATAGGAAAAGAAATGTTTTACTCTAGTTTTAGCCCCCCGTCGCCACGGGTAACCCCTGTACCCTAATAAACATGACATTTCGTTTTAATTCTTTGCCTCTGCAAGTTGTGCGTTAATTATTATGAAAAAAATAGACGATGTACATGTTATTTAAATGCATCTTAGGAAAAAAAATCAGCTGATTTTGCTGCCTCCTTCGATTAAAAAAAAATATTTAAAAATTGGAATATTTATTTTTTCATGAAAATAATGATTTGCATACACAAAACTTTTACCAAAAATACATTGTTATGAGTAGTTTATTGCAAATTTTTTTCAAATTTTTTGAAGCGGTGCGCCATGATTAAAAAAAATAAAAACTGTTACGACGCATTGTTTAATGGTGCTTAACCATTGAAACTGTCCGGCGAACCTGACCAGTGTATTCGTATGTATTTGGACCCGCTGAAACTGAATCCGAAGTCAGAATTGTCAAATTGGCTCATTTTTCACCCCTAACCCCCCCCCCCCCCCCCAAAATGGTCTGTCCGACGGACCAGACCAGTATATTCGTATGTATTTGGACCTGCTGAAACCGAATCCGAAGTCAGAATTGTCAGATTGGTTCGTTTTTCACCCCAACCCTAAAAAACACCCCCAAAACAAAAAAAACAGAAACAAAATGGTCTGTCCGGCGGTGTATGTATGTAACTCCAAAAAACACCCCCAAAGTAAAAAAAGTGGTCTATCCGGCGGACCATACCAGTGTATCCTTACCAAATACTTACTGGTATGGTCCGCCGGGCTGACCATTTTGTGGGGGGAGGTGTTTTTTGGGGGTTGGGGGTGAACACGAGCCAATCTGACAATTCTAACTTTGGAGTCGGTTTCAGCGATCCAAATATATAAGGATACACTGGTATGGTCCGCCGGACAGACCACTTTTTTTGTTTTGGGGGTGTTTTTTAGGGTTTCTTGTGAAATACGAGTAAATCTGACACTTCTGACTTCAAATTAGTATTCAGCTGGTCAAATTACATAACAATGTATCCACTGGTATAGTCCGCTGGACACACCATTTTCTTTTTGTTTTGGGGTTGTTTTTTGGGGTTAGGAGTGAAAAACGAGCCAATGTGACAATTCTGATTTCGGAATCGGTTTTAGCGGATTTAAATAAATAAGGATACACTGGTATGGTCCGCCGGACAGATCATTTCTTTAGAGGGTGTGTTTTTCGGGGTTAGGGGTGAAAAACGAGCCAAACTGAATCCGGATTCAGAAAGTCAGAATACATAAAGATGCACTGCTATAGTCCGCCGGAGAGACCACTTTGTTTTTGTTTTGGGGTTGGGGGTGAAAAACGAGTCAGTCTGACAATTCTAACATCGGATTCGGTTTCAGCAGATCCAAATACATAAGAATACACTGGTTTGGTCCGACGGACAAACCGTTTTTTTGGGGGGTGTGTTTTTCAGGGTTAGAGGTGAAAAACGAGCCAATCTGTCGATACTGAATTCGAATCTGGATTCAGCAAGTCAAAATACATAAGGATACACTGGCATAGTCAGCCGGACAGACCACTTTGTTTTTGTTTTGGGGTAAGGGGTGAAAGACGAGCCAATTGGACAGTTCTAACTTCGGATTCGGTTTCAGCAGGTCCAAATACATAGGAATATAATGGTCTGGTCCGCCGAACAGACCATTTTTTTGGAGGGGGAGTGTTTTTTGGGGTTAGGGGTGAAAAACGAGCCAATCTGACAATTCTAACTTCGGATTCGGTTTCAGCGGATCCAAATTCATATGGATACACTGGTCTGGTCCGCCGGATAGACCACTTTTTTGTGTGAATTAAAGTTTCAATGGTTAAGCACCACTAAACAATGCGTCGTAACAGTTTTTATTTTTTTTAATTATGGCGCACCGCTCCAAAAAATTTGAAAAAAGCTACAATAAACTACTCATAACAATGTATTTTTGGTAAAAGTTTTGTGTATGGGAATCATTATTTTCATGAAAAAATAAATATTCTAATATTGAAATTTTTTTTTATTCGAAGGAGGCAGCAAAATCAGCTGATTTTTTCCTAAGATGCATTTAAATTACACGTACATCGTCTATTTTTTTCATGATAATTAACTCACAACTTGCAGAGATAATAAATGGAAACGAAATGTCATGTTTATTAGGGTACAGGGGTTACCCGTGGCGACGGGGGGCCAAAACTCGAGGAAAACATTTCTTTTCCTATTGTCGATCTACTGACACCGATTTAGGCCCAAACGCTTCTGGGGCCATTTTACCATGCTTATTCTGCTATACCCTGGTATTTTGGTATGTGTTTTAACGGGATCTGGAACTATATTATACTTTCATCTTATTCCATCGAAGTTGTTTCTGAACAAAAAATATTCTAATAAAATTTATCGCTTAAGCCACGGTATTCCTGAAAAAAATAGTGAAGTAACTTTGTCACTCTGCGCGGCCAGCGCACGGTTAAATGCATACTATGGAACCTCTAAAAATTCTTAGCTGTTCTATCGAGTAAAATAAAGCTTTTTTTTCTTTCTGAGTACACGTTTTAAACATTTTTCTTAGTTAATAGGAGGACAAATAGTGAGTATGGAGGGAAAATATATAATTATCAACGCATACACAGACACCACACATAGCCGCTGAATCGCTCGCATGAATTTTTAAGTGCCTTTACTGTATTGTATTTATTACATATCCACGTTTCAGCTATATCCAATGGATTCCTTATACATTTGTTAATGTATTGGAAAATTTCCAGAATTTATATTCAAAACAATCAAAGGTATTTTCATAGTAAGGATAAGATCGTGAAAATCGCAATTTCTTATCATGATCTGATTGATCATATTTTCGAAAAAATGCATACAAGTAAACGATTTTGTGTTTGAACATTCGAAAAATATACATTTTTTTTCGAAATAGTGATATTTTATTTTTTCCAATGTGTCAATCGACAAGTTACAGCCTCCAATATATATATTTATCAAAAAAAATCATCAAGCAAGGCAATTAAAATGATTTGAGATGTACTTTTTTTTTTAATCCTCGTTACTACAACGTAATAAACCATAATAGTCATGGAGTGTACATAGTTTTTAACAGTCCTCAATGAAGAAAGAATTTTTTTGAAGGGCTTTTATTTTTTTTCTATATTGTTTATTGCGACGATTGAGTTCGGGCGTGATAATAAGTATATTTTTCTCATCCATCCTTTGCTTGTATTGTTTAAAACAAAAAAGCATCAGAAAGCTACAATTTTCATCTTTTAAATGAACCAACATTCATGTAGATTGGACAAATTCTGATTTAGCGACATGTAATTCAGTGCGTCAGTGTCACAGTCGTGTATTCAAGCGCGTGCACGCATGGATCTCGCTCAGAGTTATAACGTTATACTTGACTATTTTTTTCCGGGAAAACCGTGGCTTTAACGATAAATTGTGTTAGGACATTTTTTGTTCATAAATACGTGATCTATCCATGTATTTTTTATTTTTTTCTAGCTTAATTTAATTTAAAAATTATGAAAAAATGGATGAAAAATCTTTTTCTTCAATTTCTTTTTATATTCTGCATCCGAGTGAAATGTAAACTTTTCAGTATATTATTCTACACACTTTCACAAACTCATTAAACAAGTTTACACAGTTTGCAAAATTTTGTGTGTAAATACCTTCATCGGCTGGACTAATTTTGTTTCTATCATTTTTTATCTGAGCACTTGTTCTTAATACATTGTATATATGTCCAGTCAGAGCATTATGAAAGGGATTTTGTACGCATACATTTTTACCTACATTAATTTTTTTTATCAGGTTATGCTATAATAAATATATCAATATATCAATATAATTAAATCAAAGATTGTGTCCACAACTTATCAAAGTGAATATAATATCGAAACTAATTTGCGTGCATGCGATATTCATTACAAATAATGTGTTTTCATAGAATTTAAGGCTGATTAACACTCGTGTATGTACTCTTTCCCTATATTTTAAACGCAAATAATAGTATTGAATGTTACAATCTCCTGTTTTTTTTTTGTAAGCTGTAACATTGTAATTACTTAGTTACACAATATCGTATGAAAAACACAATGTTTATCTTATAGAGTATAAAAAATAATAAAGCAATTATTTTTAGATCCTATTAGTTTGTGAGAAACCGATTTTTTATTGTAATTTATATAGCTAGAGATTTGCTATTATGATTATAATTTTACACTACGTGGCTCGGATCTCTAATAATGAGTTTGCTGCATCAAGAGTTTCGGATGACTATGAAAACAATGGTCTAATATATTGTTTAAAAAGAACAGTAGAATTAACTACAACTTGTCTATACCACTCTTAATGTTTTTCGCTTGTTTCTATAACAAAACAATTTTTTTGGATCTTTATATATTTCACACAAATTGTCATTAGCAAAACGTCTAGAAATAGTTATGTTCTATAGGCACTGACTGAAATTGTAACTAGCTCCACCATCGGTGACTGTCTAAAGTTTTCGTGGTAGTCAGCTTTCAAATATGTATTAGTACGGGGTCCAAGGCTTTTAAAAACTAGATGACCCATTCCATCAAGGTAAATAATTTTTGGGAACAAATTTTGAAAGAGTATCCTTTGGTGCATTAGAATTAGTTGGTTGGACTTTTTTTGGACCTCGCACAACTTCTAAAAAAGAAAAAAAAAGATGGCGGAATTGTATTTTGAGAATTCATGTTTTTAAACGTTTACCTCTCGCTAAAAAAATAAGTATTTGCAATATTGATCTCATTTTTTGTATTTATGTACTAGAATCATGAGCGCCTCCATCTATAGTAATGGAATTTCAGGATCTCTTACGGTTTTCTTTTTACATAAATTCTAAAATCGCAGCAACGAAATTTATGTATTGAAAATTTCGACATGCGGGCAGCTATATTAAATATCGAAATTTTTATATGCTATATGTGAACAAAATGCGGTGTAAAGATAGAAAAAGTTTTTAAAAACAAAATCAGATCAATATCTTATACAGTTTTCGAGTTACAAATTTTTAAATTGTACTATAATTGCGTCTTGTTATGACAGCGCGCGACGTGATGGGTTCGCACTAGAGATGGGCGCGTGAGTCGATTTTGACTCACGCTCACGCACGCTCACGACTTTAAAGCTTTAGCTCACGCACACTCACGCACGACAGATATATGTTAAGGCAAACTCACGCACGCTCACGCACGGGATCTTTTGACTCACGCACACTCACGAAATCTTCCGTGATTTGGTACCTTAAATGTACACGCTCACGCCGTGACACGGCGTGACACGGTGAAATTCACGTCACGTGCCCATCTCTGGACCAGAGTGACCAGACCAGGCCAGGAGGGCTAGGCGACTGGCGAATGCAGTAGAGAGAGATTGCAATTACGCAGTTTGACTTGAATGTTGCGTCATTCATCCTGTCTCCTGTCCTTTTCCCTCCCTTCTCGCGCTCGTGTTCCGTCTTCCGTCTATCGCTTCGCTTCTTATTCTTGTCACGACACGACAGGTTGAAGTTTTAAAGCAGAGATGGGGCGTCGTGTCACGGCGTGAATATTATCTCACGCACGCTCACGCACGGGATCTTTTGACTCACGCACACTCACGAAATCTTCCGTGATTTGGTACCTTAAATGTACACGCTCACGCCGTGACACGGCGTGACACGGTGAAATTCACGTCACGTGCCCATCTCTAGTTCGCACTGTTGTTCAATGTTCTACCGAGTTATTGCATAGGGCATTGGCATAAATCATAGTCATCAGTCTAATATCTGAATTGGTAAGGTATTATTTTGTTGCGGATCATTGAAAATTATTAGATAATTATTTCTGTGTTATAAATACGTGGGTTTAAACTATGGTGTAATTTTTTGTATGTTATATAAACGTGCAACTATAGTACGAAATAGATTATAAATTATAAAGAATCGAATATAATAAATAAATTTCTAAATGGCCGAAACTCTAGATTTAACAAAATGCATCATTTGTCAATGTGCATCTTCCGAAGTTTTAAGTAAATTAAGGAGGTTCGTAACATTAATAAACGCAATTTTTATTCGAAAAGACAAAGTTTACAGACTGCTGGAAAATATTATTAACTCCAATTTTATTGCTAAAAAACCACTGTATCATCGAAAATGTTAGTTCGAATACACCCAGAAGAAATCTCTTGCAGTAATTAATATGCTGAGAAGTTGCATATTGAAAGAGCATTAATAGAAGCCACAGATACGGATATCATTTTGTTAGATATGTTTAATTTTTACGAAATAGAAAACCTACAGGAATGGTACATAGCAACAAAGAGTATTTAGCAATACACGAAATCAATAAAAAGTTAAAAGAAAAATATGAAGAAAAAATATTGTAAAAACTTTATTGGCAGCCTATGTATTGTTCGGATGTGATACCGTCAGTTATCCTCTCCGAAGGGGGAAGAAACGAGCAGCTACAGTTGCTTTAAAACAAACGGATGAACTAAATCATTTGGCAAATTTTGGAGATAACTGCGATGCAATTGATGATTGTGTGATTGAAGAGGCTCACAAGTTCTTTGGAAATCTGTATGGCCGTAGTGACTTCAAATCTTTGGATTTACTTAAGCAGCATTTATTTTCTATTAGTCAGGGTAACTTACATTCGCTACCTTCTACTGAAGACGCTTTCTTACTGCATTTAAAACGCGCGTTATACCAAATTTTAGTGTTCAAGCGGTCCACCGATCTCATTCTCAATTTATCTTCTTCCAGACATTTTGGATATGTGATAGAGAATGACGAAATAAAACCACAAATGATGACAAAAAACCACCACCGAATCTAAAAAAAATTAAAAAGTGCAGTTGTAAAGTAAAGTGTGACAGAAAATGTGCGTGCAACTGGTGTTCTGTTGCCTGTGCGTGTGCAGCATTTCCCAACAATCGTTTTAAGAGGGAGCAATGCGATCAAATCAGAGAGGAGTGGGCGGAAATGAACCAATAAAGTACAGAGAGCTGTTCTGTTGGTTGTCTAGTTTTGGCGTTCGTATTTTCTTTACTATTACCTACTTACAATCACGCCTGAAAGGCCAAGAACACATCAAGACCAAGCTTCAAATACACGAAATGAGTGCGCATCGGCTATAAATGTAATTATTTTTGCAATCATTTTTAATTATATCTAAGTGACTCCATCTACTAAAACAGTATTGTATTTAAAAAAAATACAGCAAAAAGCATTTTTTAGCGAACTGGCTCATGTTATTAAACTGATTAAAAGATATTCTTGTAAGTAAATGAATACTACACTTCTATTGAAGAACATTTTTAGCTAAAACTTGTTTATTAGCCAATGTGAAGAGAGATCTTCCTAATAAACAAGTTTTAGCTAAAAATGTTCTTCAATAGAAGTGTAATATTCATTTACTTGCAAGAATATCTTTTTTTAGTTTAATAACGCCAGCTGTTTGGCTAAAATCTGCTTTTTCCCAGTCAAGATTTTTAGTACATAACCTTAAATTTTAAGTTTTTCAAGTTTTTTCTCATTTTTAATGTTTGTATACGCATTTTTAGCTTGAAGCTATACTGGCTCCAAGCAAATATTTAAAAATTCTCGTAAATAATTTTTCAATATTGTTGATCAATAAAAGTAGATTGCTAATTACAGGTTAGATTTCCAACCTACAAAAAGAATTCTATTTTATTAGGACAAAGTATTTAGAACTTCATAAACATTTCACTGAACTAGATTTTAATTGAAATTACGGGAACAAGGCAGAAATTTTAATAACAGCTGCGTAATACTCTTAAATCTTAAGAAACACATATTTTTGAGGTTAGCTGTGACGTCACGTACAACACTACCTACCCTTCACCCCACTTCAGCTTTGTGCTCTTAAGGGTAGAAGTAGTACTATACGGAGCAGCTTTTAACAGATAGTGATTCAGACTAACAACGCGTATAGTGCTTTGTCAATGCTTACTTATTATATATATTATTATTTACATACGTACCTGTTTGTACGTGAATATCCTGTGCATATGTGTGTATTTTATTTTTATATTTTAATGTTAAATGTTATGTTACCGTTTTCATAAAAATACACCTAAATAATAGGATAATAATTCCATTTCTCTATCTATCTACAATACCTTTATAATTTTCATTTTACATATTAATACTTTCGCTTTTTGTAAAATTGCAAAAATGTAAATAATAAAAACACAAATCCAAAAGATTTTTGACCTCATATCTTGATGCATTACAATAGACAGATAGCAGTGATCAGAAAATAGCCGAATGTTAATGGGAGTCCTCGCGATGGTAAATTACGGTCTATTTAAAAATCTCTAACTCAAAAACTGTATACGATATCGAGCTAATTTTTTTATTAGAAACTTTTTCGATCTTTGAACCATATTTTATATTCATATAGTATATAAAAAAAATTTGACATTTAATATAGTTACCCGCATGTCGGAATTTTCAATACATAAATTTCGTTGCTGCAAATTTAAGTTAAAAAAAAAAGAAACCGTACGCGATTTTGTAATTCCATTTCTATAGATAGAGGCGCTCATGATTCTAATATATAAATATAAAAAATCAGATCAATATCGCCAATAGTTAATTTTTTAGCGACAAGTGAACGTTTAAAAATACGAATTCTTGAAATAACATTCCGCGATCTTTTTTTCTTTTTGAGAAGTTGTGCAACGGCCAACAAAAGTCCAACAAGCCATTTCTGATACCCTTAAGGATCCTCTTTGGACATGCGAGCTCAAAAATTATTTACCTTGCTGGAATGGGTTACTTAGCGATTCTGACGGCTTTTGAAGGCGTGAATCCTCTACTATATGTTGTTTGAACGTAACTCGTCAATACTCATTAAAATAATTATGAGAGCAGGGCATCGTGTGAGCAAACAAAATTGCAGTTTTATCTGTACATTTTCATGTTTACGGAAATAACGTTTAGGTTAGATTTTTATTTAAATTTTTGTAAAATACAAAATAAATACAGTTCAGCAACGAGAAAAAAAAGCGCCAGATTTCAACGAGTTTTGAAAAGAAAAGCTGTTGTAGATACACAACCGTCTACCGTCGCAACAATGCGGGGAATAGTTACGGACATGGGCAAGCGTAGAAAAATGTCTCATGTCAGGTTAATTCAAATTCAGAGAATGAGTTTAATTCATATGTATTTGAATGCGCGTATTATCAAAAAAATAACGTTGCTGTGCAAGTTAAAACATGGAGATGAAACCCCATTGTTTTTCTAGCAAAAGCGTGAATTCGAAACCTGAATTTCAGTTAGATTTAAATTGCAGTGGATTTCATGATTACGAACCGTAACAAGTGTCCACCAGCTTATTATTAGTATTTGTGGTGTTAACGTTATAGAACATCCCAGAATTGACATAATAATCCAGTCAATGAGTGCTTAAAACGGTGCAGAGTACATGGAATATGCGAGACTTTTTGACTTCAGGACTTCGTTAGGAGTAGTTAGAAGGTAAACATACTAAAAGTCCCCGCCCCTGTGAGGTGAGCTTACGGTGGGAGGAGGGGAGAAGGTCCCATTTTGGGTTTTTCGATTATATCTTGGAAACGGTGGACTCTAGAAAAATATGTAATAAAAATGAAAGCTAATTAAATTTCCTATAAAATTATTTCCACACATATTTGTCGAATTTCCAACGGTTTTCGAGATATACGTTATTGAAAATCGATACTTTTCATTCATTTTTACCTAACTCTTTTTGTCAAACATTTCCTTCTAGTGCCTCCCACGATCGTTTCTCAGAAAAATTGTCAGAAACGAAGTTCTAGAGCATTAAATTTCCTTCCATTTGGTATACACTTAATAAATAATTTTTTCGAAAATTATCGATTCGGAATAACGCATATCTCGAAAACCGTTAGAAATTCGACAAATATGTATGGAAACAATTTTATTGGAAATGTACTTAGCTTTCATTTTTATTTAGAACATATTTTTCTAGAGTCCACCGTTTCCGAGATATAATCGAAAAACCCAGAAATGGGACCTTCCCCCCTCCCACCCTGCGTAAGCTCACTTCCCAGGGGCGGGGACTTTTAGTACGTTTACCTACTAACTACTCCTAACAAAGTTCGGAAGTCAAAAAGTCTCGCATATTCCATGCCTTCTACATTATATTCATTGACTGGACTATAAGTTGAAGACTAAATAAAATTTCGACTTAGGTACAAAATTCATTTTTTGAGCATAACATACGAGTTTGAAAGGCATCAGAGCCGAAAACTAGCACAAAAGGACTTATACATGTTCGTTAAGATGTAAGGCACAACCAGGTGAAAATTCGAAGAAACGCCGAATTTTCACTTAGGAAAATATGTTTATGTCCAGGCCGTAAGAATAAAAGCATATTATAGTCATGGGAAAGTATACTGAACATAAAAGTATAATTTTGGTCAAAGAAAAAAGTACAATATACTCTTTCAAAAGTGCGTCAAATATTTTTATGAACAAGAAAAAAGAAACAATATACTTTTTACGAAATACGCCGCCAAAAATGTACTTTGGAAAATATTTATGAATATTTTCAACTTTTTAAAAGCTCTACAAAAAACAATTAAAGTGGGGATACAGTCATTATGGGTATCATTCAAAAGAATTAATATAAAATTTTAAGGATGCGACGCGACGTACTAAAAGGGCGAAACCGACAAATGTAGCAAAGGCGCGTAGCATCTATAGGTAATTAATTGACAAAAATAAATTAGTAAAAGGCCGGTTTTTCAAATAAAATAAATTTGGATCCATCCAGAGGCTCGTAAATTGGACGAGTATGTTGAATAATCAACAGAATGCGATAGTAGGAAACCCAAATGCAGGCCTTTCCAAATGACAAAGTTATAGAGAAAACCGCCTTGTGCTTAAATAAGACAAAAAGCAATTTTGCCAAAAAGTCGCTCGAAGGCGAAATCGTGTCACATTCCCTTTTTTGATCCTATTTGAGGACCGGTACGTCGTGAGACTGACAGAAAGTTATATATGTCATATATAGTTAGAACTCAATTTGGAACTCCGTTCTTGTGAATGATATAATCACGAATAAGAACCTTAAAACTAATCACAAGCGACCCAAAATTTTTTAAGTAAAATATTTTTATATTATTTCAAGTCAGCCACAATAAAAACCCATCAATTTCTAGGGAAATTGTGTGAATCTTTCCTACCAAGTCGATTGTTAGCCAACGCTCTCCATTGCATGGTAGCATTTAAAACTCTCTTAGAGAGGTGATCGACCTTGCCTTGCTTGGAGGAGGCGATTCTCTTCAAACTGTATAATTTATTAGATAGGATATCGCACAATTTCACTGTACTTATTTTAAACCTAATTAATAAATGGTGTTTTTTGAACTTTTGCATTTTATTGACTGTATTTATTACTTCTTGTAATTCTTATCCCTGGAGGGTTTTCGTTTGAAAGGCCGGAATTGAGTAAATTGGATGTCTCAGGACCCCATAAATTTTAATCTGAATATCCCGTTGGCTTACTTAAGTTCGAGAGGGATTTTTTTATCAAAACAATTCAGAGGTCTTTAGTCATAAAATCCATTACCATAAGGCAAATAAGTAAAATTCCATCGAGAGAAAAGCCAATTTTTATTAGAGAGAGAGAGAGCGCCATTAATAATCTACGTGCAGCCTTGGCCTATTACTCATCTATCAAGTTTTATCTTATCTCGAACCCGCCTGGGAATGGAAGACCACATAAGAACAAGGGAGAACGCGACTGGGGTGTCGCGTTACTCAGATGCAGTGTGGTAAGTTCTTCTACATCAACAACAACAAATTCAAATTACTTGTGCAGGTTCTCAGTGAGATTCATAGAAGCGAAAAACTCAATGTTTCTAATAAACTTCCCTTGTTTGTCATGAAAATAAAACTAGGTGCATCTTATTGTACAGTAGCAGTGATATACGAACTGAACGCACAGAATTCGCACAGAATTTCAGCTTCAACATTTTTATTTCTGTTTCGAGAGAGCTAGTCGGAAAACTTCATATTTTGACCAAGTAAAGAAGCTGTTATTCATAGTATGCACACAGCATTTATATTACATTACCCTCTGTGTACGCACGGTTATTTTAGATTGTTATGAATTGCGAATTCAACAAGTTCTACTGAAAATAAGGTGTATATACAGATTCTCATATAAGGGAATGTTTTACAAAATTTTTAGAATGTCTCCGAATGAGTATGTGTCGTATCTTTCAAAGTGGTGATCGAACGCATTTATAACCAATGATTTAGGTATTTTAAACTAATCATAACTTGCGAATGCGATCTTAGCAGGAAAATTCCATATATTTCTCATTGGATGTGGTTAACGGTAAGCTTTTGAAACCAAACAAAAAAAAAATAAAACAAAGGCAGGCATATTCAAAAAAATCCAGAAATATGCATTAGTAGCCAAGAAAATTTGCATAAACCCATTATAGTACGGGATCCATCGACCAGGATTTTCGGCCTCATCGCGACATGAGAATTTCAAATTATTTTGGACGGTTTATACTCAAATAAAGAAGAAAGTCCTTTATGGCGGAAGTTTTCGATGTTGCTAAACGATCGAAAAACAATAATGAACATGTAAAAAAAAATGGAGAAAAATTGTAATCGCGACACGTCCGTTTCCTGGTTTTTGTGTTGAAGTACGGTGTCTGGAACTCTATAAAAATTTGAACGGACATTTTCCACCTTGTGCAAGCGGCAAATGAAGAGAAAATTGGAAAATTTACCAATAAACTTGAAAGTGGAAAATTTTGTCATCGCGACCCATCCGTTTTCAGTGTAATTTGAGAATTTCCGCTCAAAACAATCATGAAAAAATGAAAATGGACGATTTGAACGTTGCTCGTGGAACATCTTTTACTTTTCTTTAACTTTTCTTACACCTCGCCGGTAATAATGATCTTAAAAAACGATGATCTTTGAACAAAAATGTCAAATTTTCAAAAAAATGTAAAAATTTCACAAATTGTCAAATTTTTTAAAAATGTTACATTTTCAAAAAATGTCAAATAAAAGATAAAATTGAAATAAGGTGCGAAGCACTAAATATGAATACTCTGCGCAGAAGATAGCATTAATTTTAGTGTAGCTGTATAGCTGTAGAGGTGGAAGCATAGACATAGAGGTATAAAGAGGGCGGAAGACACGTGCAGTTAGACCACGTGAGTGAGAAAGAAAGAAGAAAATTTACAGGTCACGAAGATGTCGGATGTCGTTTGGATATTTCTTCCGCAGTCAGTTATTTTCATACCTCTACAGCGCGTGATGGCCGAAACACGCAGAGTAAGAGACGACTCAATTTCATTTTGTACAATACTGAAAGTGTCCGTTTAGACTTTTTTTAGGATGTATAGATCCTGGTCAACTATGGGTTTGATTCTTATTTACCCATACAATAAAATAAATATTAGTTCAAATTAGTACATTAATAATATTAACATCTCGAGTAAATATACGCATAATTCTTTTTTTATAAAATATCATAGTAATAAATTTTGTTTCTTCTTTCTTCATGGTTACGATTTTGAATATCTAGTAGATAGTGAGTCGCATCTTCTTCACTGGAGTGAGTGAATCGCTACACTTACCCCCCTCGTTAGAAAAACAATCAATCAATCAATGCATCGATGGCAAAACGTAATTTTTTAATCACCGGTGCAGTAACGTCACGTTTTTCTGCCAGTAAATATGCTGGTTTAACCCCATCAATATTTACTGTGACGGTTTTAGTTCCTTTAACAAAAGTAACCAACTTGTCTGTACGGGACAAAACTTTAAATGGTCCATCGTACAGAGGTGAAAGAATTTGTTAAAACGTTCTTTCCGAACGAAAACAAAATTACAAGTCGAAATGTCTGAACTGATAAATGATTTGTAATTAACATGGTGAATAGGTGGAATGAACGTTAAATTATCAAAAGAAGTACGTAATTTAGTAATAAAGTAAGGAATATCCGGACAAGTATATGATTTAATAAAAAATTCACCTGGTAGTCGCAAAGTTTGACCAAAAACAAGTTCTGAGGAAGAACATTGCAAATCGTCTTTGGGGATTGTCCTGAGAGTTAATAGTATGATAGAAAGCTGATCTACATCATGCGGTGTGGAAGCTTTAGTTCTTAAAGCAGTTTTAAGACTTTTGTTAAACCTTTCTATCGAGCCATTGCTACTGGGATGATATGGTGTGGTCCGTATTCTATGAAATCCCAAAAATTTTGAAAATTCCTGGAATAATTTCTATTCAAATTGAACTCCCCGAGCCGTTGTCACTGTCAAAGGGACATCGAAACGGCAAACGTAATTTTGAAATAACGTACGTGCTACAGTTTCTGCAGTAATATCATGAAGTGGATAAGCTTCGGGCCATCTAGTAAAACGTTCGATCACAGTCAGAATATAAGAACAACCTTTAGAAGGATGTAATGGTCCTATCAAATCTATATGTATGTAATCGAATCGGCCTTTAAGTATATCGAATTTACCTATCGGACTTCTCGTGTGTCGTGTCACTTTATTAGTTTGACAGCTAATACATGTTTTTGCCCAGAGATTACAATCCGAATTCATTTTAGGCCAAAAATACTTTTTAGAAACTAAAGTTCTAGTAGCTTTAATACCAGGGTGAGATAAACCATGAAATATATCAAAAATTGTCCATCTATAAATGATCGGAACATAAGGACGTAGTTTAGAGCGGGAAACGTCACACCAAATAAACTCATTAGAATATGGAATTCTAATTTTCTTTAAATGAAAACCTTTTTTGTGTTTGATGATGTATCTGACAATAAAAATTTTAGGTCAGAATCATCTTCTTGAGCTGTGCTCAATAAATTTAAGTCAACATTAATATCAACTAGACTAGACTTTTAGGTTACAATTGGAGAAACACATTGTTGTAAAGAAGACGTATCATGCTCAACGTGATAAGGTGTCGGCAACAACGTTATGTTTCCCCTTGTTATGTTTGATCTCGCATGCAAACTGAGCAATAAATTCTAAATGTCTAATTTGCCGGGGAGATCTTTCAGTTTTACTGAATAATGCTTTAACCAAAGGTTTATGGTCAGTAAAGCAAATAAATGTACGACCTTCAAGTAAAAACCTGAAATGTTTAATCGTTGTGAATAAAGAAAGAAGTTCCTTGTCAAAGGCACTATATTTTTTCTGTGCTAAGGTAAGTTTTCGTGAGAAAAAGGCTAACGGAGAATATCGCGCTGTTCAAGAACTGCCCCCATAGAAACATTTGAACAATCGGTAGTCAAAGCTAAAAAGAAGCTATCATCACAACGAGGATGAGCTAAAAATGTCGCATCAGCTATAGCAGCTTTGGCTTTAGAAAAGCTGGTGAGACAGTCGGTAGGCCAATTACCTATTATTTTAACTTTATCATGTAGTAAACTAGTACATAAAGCATGTAAAAAAATTAAGATTTCAGCGAAAGAAGGTATGAAACGATGATAAAAGTTTACCATACCTATGAAACGTTGAAGTTGTTTAATTGTAGTTGGTAAGGGAAAATCATGTATGACATCAATACGTTCAGAGGAAGGTAACATATCGGCTTAAGATATATTGTGTCCTAAAAACGTCAAATGATTGACACCTAATATGCATTTTGACGGTTTAATATTAATACTGTATAATTCTAATCTTTCAAAAACAAGTCTTAAGTGTTCTAAATGTTGCGAATTAGATTTACTTGCAATCAAAATGTCATCTAAATAGACGAAAACGAAAGGTAAACCTACTAAAACTTCATTCATAAAACGTTGGAATGTTTGACCAGCATTGCGTAGGCCGAATGGCATTCGCGAAAATTCGAATTAACCAAAAGGTGTAATAATAGCTGTCTTAAAAATGTCACATTCTGCGGCAGGAATCTGGTGATATGTACAGACCAAATCTATTTTTGAAAAGATAACACAGTCATATAATTGTGAATTGAAGTCATGAATATGGGGTAATAGGTATCTATCAGGGACAGTAACTGAATTGAGTTGTTCGCAAGGTCTCCAGTCGTTTTGTTCTCTTTTAGCTACCATGTGTAGTGGTGAGGATACAGAAGAAGAAGATGGTTTACAAATTCCCAATTCTACCATGTTATTGAATTCATTCTGTGCAATCTTGAATTTAACATTATCTAACCTACGTGGTCGTGAAAAAGGTAAATGTTCTTCTGTAATAATATAATGGACAATAGAATGCTTAACTGGCCAATTGTAATTGGGCGAACTAATCAAGCTTGGAAATTCTAAAAGCAATGAATCGTATTCATTTGATAAGCTAAATAACTTAGGAATATGTAATAGGCCATTGTTAGAAAATAAACATATTGACAAATTAGTCATGTTGTCGATTAAACATTTATGTTTCAAGTCAACAACTAAACCAAAATGTGCTAAAAAATCGGCCCCAATTATAGGAAAAGCGATGTCAGCTATGTTAAACACAAAAGGAAATAACCTACGTACCTAAGCCTAAATCAATTTTTAAAAATTTCTTTCCGTATGTATTAATAATAGATCCATTAGCGGCTGTCAGGATAATATCAGGATTCCTTTTAATGTCTGCAAAAATATTTCGAGGTACTATTGATAAATCAGCGCCTGTATCGATGAGAAAGCGTAAATTTTTCGATTTATCGTATATAAAAAGGCGACGTTTATTATTTGAAATGTTCGTCAGCTGTCAAAATATTATTTACTTTACAAAATTTAAGTCATCTTTGGTTGTCAGCTTTGACGTCTTTGGCAAAAGTACACCAGTCTCTTACACATTTAAAAGCTTTTCGACCATAAAGTTGATGGTAATAGCAAACTTTGGCATTAGAAGGATTATATCTAACACGAGTATTACTTCGACTACTAGAGCGTGGTCTTGAGCTAATGCGATTTCCTGAGTCAAGGCGATTTTTACAATTATCGCAATAAGTGCTAGAAATTGTAGGAGCAGCAGTTATTGAAGAAAATCTAGATTCAATAGCGTGTAATTGTAATGAAAACATTTCTTGTTTGCGTAAGACTTGATTTAACGTATCTTGGATAACTGTTATCGAATTTGACGTAGATTATGTGGGATTAACGCCACAAATTGAATTAGAGACAACGGAATTCTTAGAATTTTGACACGACTCCCAGATACGATCAACAATGTCGATAATTTCTGTAATGTCTGTTTTACCTGATGCAGTAAGTGCAATGTAGATTGTTTTAGGTAACCGTCGTTTCCACAATTTGGTTAGGAGCTCCTGGCTCACCACATGGGATCCGCCGACAATTGACAGCATTGACCGATAAAAATCGGACGGCTTGAGGTGCCCCATTTGGGAACCAGAAAGCAAGCCTTCCAACAGCTTTTCCTCGCTTAAGGTCAAACGAGAAATAAGAATAGTCTTTAAATTATCGTATAAATTAGTTTCGGGCGGATTGGTGATAACGTCATAAACGGTAGCAATAATATCCGGTGGTAAACTAGCGTATTTTCATCGATCATTGACAATTTTATGAATTGAGAATTGGGATTCAATCTGAGTGAACCATATCTCGGGTTTGGAAACCCAAAAGGGAGGAAGTTTAATGGTCGTGACGTAATTATTATGCGATGTCACTGCACCTGACGAAACTGGTAGGTCATCCAATAAAATATTTTCTGCAGGAGGTGCCATTTTTTAAAAAAAGAAATAGTAAATCTATGACTAATTGATTGATTGATGAATTGATTGATTAATTGTTTCTCCAACGAAAGAAATCAGGAAACACAACTCACTTACCCAATAATTAAGTTTGATGATGAATTTTCGAAAAATCCTTGTGTCAGCCTTGTTCGATAATATTACAGGTAAGTTTCTTGCGAATATTAGTTTCGTATTAACACAGCTTAATGGGTCAATAACCAATAACCAACCAATAAAGTGTAATGGGCACCATCAATGTAAAAATTAATTTTTTAATAAGTCACCAAATAAATAAATTTCTTCAGGGTAAAATATTTTTATCACGCCGGGGTCACCAAAATATGGGTTTGATTCTTATTTACCCATACAATAAAGTAAATATTAGTTCAAATTAGTATATTAATAATATTAACATCTCGAGGGAATATACGCATAATTTATTTTTTTTATAAAATATCATAATAATAAATTTTGATTCCTTCTTTCTTCATGGTTACGATTTTGAATCTCTAGTAGATAGTGAGTCGCATCTTCTTCACTGGAGTGAGTGAATCGTTACATCAACCATCTAAACAAGGTTTTAGCCATGTCGCTGTAACTCGGTCAAGCTATTTTTTTTAACAACTAATACTACATTTATCAGGTTTCTACAAGGCTAACAATTTGCGTTCTTCACGGATTGGAGCTTATTTTTATATCTTGAATGAGATTTCATTAAAAACGGACGCGGTGCTATAAAAAAATTAAGCGATTTTTTTTACCGACGGAAAATGTTTTCCTACCACATCCGCAACGCGTCAGAGGTTAGCTTTACATAACAAAGTTTCCTATTTTCCCTTAAACTAAACAGTTTTTATGGATTTGTCCATGTCGCGATGACGAGAAATTTTGGTCGATGGATCCCGTGCTATAATTTACTTGTTGAATTTTAATCTACATTATTATCGTCGTCAATACCAATTTGTAATAAAATTTCATACATAATAATTATACACATAGAGACTTTTTCGCTGTCTATCATAATATTTATAATGGACAAATTATAGTTGTCTCAAACAATTCCAGTGAGATAACATCATAATGTTTCCTTATTTTTTCGAAAACACTTCCGTTTTTCGTTTCGCATATTTCTGCTTCCCTACTTTTCTAACAGATAATTTTCTACATTCGCACTCTGCTTATTTTAGTTTCGCAATTCTCAGTTTCCACTGATGAATGCACTAACGTGCTCACAGAATCCTGCAACCCCAGCCAGACCATGACTCATTCCCCGAAAACCTCTCAAATGTGTGACGTAAGGGAATAGCTGCGCTAAAGTAACACGTCCGTAATTTGTATGAGCAGACCATGTACGTTTGGACCATTGAACCCGACAGTCACATGTCGGCTTTTGCGCTTGTCTGCCATTACAACCTACAAAAAAACAACCATGGTCTCATATGCTACTCTTTAAAGCTGCATTGCTTTATAAATATTGGCTACTTACCTCAAAACTAACCGAATTTGGATTGAGAGTCACAGAAGTCTGTCGAATAACATGATATTTTATTACTGAAGTTCCGGCTGCGTCACACTTTTTTTCGTTGGCGTTTAAAACATGTTTAGAGAGGTTCAATTCTAAACCTTCTTTGTAAGTCGCTTTGCTGCGATGGGTAAATTTTAAGGGCTGAAAGCCGAAATATATAATTGTATTCACTGAATTGATTAGCAGCTGACTACCATCAAAAGTGTTACGATTCTCCGCAGCGAGAACAAAGATACAATTAAGAATAATTTAACGCTGTTGATGTTGAAAATACGAGCCACCTTCTATAATACATGCAGGTGCTCTTCTTCTCCCATCAGTGATGGTGATGCCTAATATCATGCCTTCCTTAATTCTTACTCGTGCTTCATTAATTCTTCTGATAAGGTGGTTGCAATCAGTTATTTCACCTCGTAAACAATCTTTCTCATTTGTCTCCAGTCTAGAGGTGTGAAGCCCGGGGACCTCGCTGACCGCAATATCTAAAAAGGCCCATGTCTCAAAATGTCATATTTTGTATTATAGTAGGGTAGCTCGGCTGATAGGGACACTCTTGTAACTTTTGAATGGACGAATGGATTTTTTTCAAATTTAGTATAGTGACATGGGATGAAATTATCAATTACATGATGCAAAGAAGCAAAATGGCCGACTTCCAATTTGGAAGTAATTGACATGAAAATCAAATTTTTAAATAGGACAACCTCTATATTTTTGCATATTTAGCTCCTGCTAGCCAAAATACATATGATCTGACTCTCAAATATTATTTTGATTTTCAAAAAATATAGATTTTTAAAATTTTTAGTTTTAATAATAGAAGGCCGCGATTTTGCCAAAATTGTTAAAAATCGGTCTGTAAGCACATTTGAAATAGTACTTCTTCAGATACTAACATTAAGTACGATGTATTCTTCATTAAGTTTAACGATTTTGGTTTTTCAACGGAAACTATTTTTTTAAATAAAACCCCTATGGGACAACCTGTTATTTAATTAGATCTTTAAATTGCGAAGAAAATGATGTGCATAATGTCTACTTTCTCTTCGTACTAAATTTGTAATTAAAAGAAAAAAATGTTTTAATATTCCTTTTTTGTTTTATTTTTATTTTTATTATTTTTTTTAAATCAAAATATTTGAGGGTCAGATCATATGTATTTTGGGCAGCAGGATCCAAATGTGCAAAAATATGCAGGTTGTCTCGTTTAAAAATTTGATTTTCATGTAAATTACATCGAAACCGGAATTCGGCCATTTTGGTTCTCTACATCATATAATTGAAAATTTCATCCCATATCACCTCACCAAATTTGAAAAAAATCTATTCGCCCATTCAAAAGTTACAAGAGTGTCCCTATCAGCTGGGCCACCCGGTATACCGAGTGACGCAGGCTCACCCCTATATTTCCTCTATTTTTTAACTTATCCATTTAAATTTGGGGCGCATAAACTACCTGTAAAAATGGTTTTTCGGACATAAAGAACGGTATGAGACCATTTCCGTTTTACCAGGAAATGACCGCAACGTTTGATTTTTAAATTGAGCACCCTGTATATATTTACGTATTTGGATTCAAGACAACATTCTGAGTATACCATAAGACTTTCGTGAATTTTTGAGTCGATGTTCAGTTTTTTAAGCATTTTAAGACATTCGTCTAGAGTACTTTGGAATACCAAGATTTGTTCTACGGTAGGTAAAGTCCAAGGGAATAAATAGTATATTACATACCAAGGTGGAAAATGTTGTCGAGTGATGAGATAGTTGACCGAGGCGCGAAACGGCGAGGTCAACTAATTCTCGAGACAGCAATGAAATTTTCCACCAAGGTTTGTATACTATTTTATATAACAAAAAATCGTTTACTAAATTTTTAAATAGCATTTTATATATTTTTTTTTTCAGATTGACAAATGCTCACTTTCCAACCCGAAATGTCACATTTCAGTTCAATGGGTCGCGTACGCGTGACGTCACAATCTGAGACCTTAGGATAAACCAGGGTGTATTAATACACCCTGGGATAAACAAACTGAAATTCTATAACTGTCAAATGGTAACTGACTGAACTTTTCGTAATATTATTGTTTATATGTATATTTTACATACAAAATGACAGGTTTTTTGTTTATTATTAATTGTGGAAGTGTGACAATCCAAATCTATACCAATTTTTATAAAATAACCTCCATTTGCAATCAGAAGAAGTTGGGGGTTAAAAGACTGCAACTGATTTCAAACAATTAAAAGAAATGATTTTACAAGAGTCTTCCAAGGATTTTATTAGTGGTATGTTGTTGCATATTAATGTAAGAAGAATTTGATTTTTAACGTGGGTGTATGTTGTAGGAAAAACAGCCGTATTACAAGACCATGATGATATATCCAATTGAGCATCCTTTCTCGATGAGGGATATAATTTAAAACCCATAGCTATGTGAAACTGAAACTGCTTATGATAATAATTACTGCTGTTCAAACAAGCAATAAACAATTCAGGGTAAAGAAAATTAACATTTTATATTGGTTTGTCAGTATTTTTAATAATTATTTCTTGTTTTAATTTTAGTTGAGCAAAGGTATGGTGCTGTACCGAGAGAGAGAGGAAAGTGCAATGGCAGAAATTGTTTTAAATAACAGTCCAAGAGGAAAATTTACAGGCTTCATAAAGATATTTGATGAAGTACATAAATTAAGAAAGGAAATTCTAAAGTACCTACCCGCTGCCAACAAGTGATGCAATGTGCCCTTTTAAAATATATCGTGTAATGTTAAAAACTCAATGTTGGACTATTGGACATTGAAGAAGTATAAAATTAAAACTTTGAAGTGGTCTAAGTCCAGTGAACACATATAAAACAAAGTCTGAATGGGCTATGAAATTGTTGAATTGTAGCTATAAAAGCCCTTTGAGTTATATATAAACTATGAGTGTTACCCCTATTGCTTAGATAGATATTAATATATAAAGTATATATGTTATGTTACGATAACTTATTTTTTGTTACAATATAAACCTTTATAAATTCTTACTTTCTTCTCGATTATTGTTAGAACAACTATTTGTTAGAACAACACTATTTCAATTTACGGTAATAATAATATATAGTAGTAGGAGTGATAAATAAAACATAATAAAAAGGGAATATTTAATAAAATAATAATGAACAAATGACTTACATAAAATTATAAGACATATTACATAACAATATATGAAAAATAAAATTCTTACAGAAATTACAATGGAGTGTATAGTCCAAAGTTACATTATAGACAAGGGGTTAACCGCTGGAAAAAATTGTGTGCGTCTTATTACATAGGTACCTCAAATAATTTAGAGCGCCTCAATCTTCACTGCTTAATTTATATGGTGTCTTTTTCACAAAATTTACAGCGGCTAATTCCTTGGCCATAGCTATGTTTGCTGATAAAAAACTAAAAGGAAATACTTGTTACTAAGTAGTGAACATTTTTTTTTCTAGACTAGCAACAGATTCACAGTACTAGGAACCATCTGAATCTGCAATAGTCCAAGGAGTCAATTGCTTTTGTTCACGATGCTACGAGTTTATAACCTGAAAAATGAATTTGTACGTTAGCAATTATTTAAAAAGAAACATTTAATTAGGCAAGTATATATGAAAGGAATGGTTGATCACTGATAACAATTCTTACCTCTGCAACAAGCTTTTATTCTGTAAATTTCTTCCACAGTACTTTTTTCACCTAACAACAAACAGCTTCAAGACTTTTGCATGCTTTGAACTCATCCTTCTGTCTATGCACTTCTCTCAAAAACCAAGTAATTCGCAGTATCCCCATATATAATGTTTGGAAGTACATCAATATTTATACTAAAGCATTAGTTTCTCAAAATATTATAAGAATTTAATTCGATAGCAGCAGTATACCTAACCTCTACACCATGACACAATTCTGCAAAATACGAACTAACCGTCATCCTGGCGAACAAAATTGAGGATATAAAAGTATTAAGAATAGTTGCAGATGTTAAATAATCCACAGCTTTTAAATGGCCCAAACACAGCAACATTCACTTTAAAGAAAAACATTCTGATTCAATGACAGCTGTTTGTTTTTCCTGAGGTCTTAAAATCTGTGACGTCGGCGCACGCGACTCATTGTCGAATGAAGTAAAAATGCCATACTTTCCAACTTTTGACATGTAAGACAATTTGATTAGCTCTGTATGATTGTGAATAAAAATATAGTTTTTCGTTTAATTTCATTAATAAACTATTTACGAAGCCTCCAAAGTTGAACATATCACTTTTTTATCGAAAACTTTTTCTTTCAAATGGGAAGCTTATAGTGTTCAATAAATTATAGATTTTTTTTCTGAATTCATTGATATCCATTTCAAATCTATGCTATTTGTTTTTCTATTTTATTTTATTTATATAAAAATAAAAAATCAGTTTCAAAATAATTTTTATTGATCCTTACGGTTTGCACTAGTACTTATACCTATTTAGAAACAAAAGATAGAACTAAAAGGCTATTATTCACAAATAATAATAGCCTTTTATTTCTATATTTTCACATTTCAGTATTAAACATATGATTTTTTTTTTCAATTATACAAGTGCAAATCGCACAATTATAAGTGTTGAATTCCTAGAAATCGTGAACGGCATTTAAATTTTACAAATATTGTTTAAAATGACCCCCATCACAATCAATACATTTTCTTCAGAAAAATCCATATTTACACATAATTTCAAATGGATGAGTTAAAAAATAAAGGAAATATATGAGTGAGTCACTAGCCTGTGTCACCTGGTATGGTCATATAGGTTCTAAATTACTCCCTCTATCAGCCCCTTAAAACTTTCTATCGATGTTCCAAACACCCTATATTTTAGCATAATCTGTAATAAATTGTTAAATAAATTATTTTCATGAAAGTGATGGTCTGAATAAAATACTAAATACATCAACGAATCGATGTAGAGTACCCTCGACAATCACTTCTGTGTCCGTCTGTGGTAAACAAAATATTATTATTTACGTTTGTATGTAACAATTATTTATACATCAATTGTCGGCCGTGACACCGCTGTGGAGTAACGACGGACACGGCACGATTGATATATAAATTACTACATACAAACGTAAGTAATATTTTGCATGTCACAAGTGAAATACAGCCCTGATCCGAAACGGTCATGTATAAATGGATCTTAACAGGATTCCTTCCTAAGGGCGAATTTACATGATTAATTTTAATTATGCCATGTATTTAATTTAATCAAACTGAAATTCAATTGAAAAGCGAAACTGTTCAATCCAAGTTTTCAACCAAGTTGAACATTAGAAATAGTTTACAGACTTTTTTTTATTCAACGTAGTGGAAAGGACAGTAAATCACAAAGACAGCTTTCTCAAATATACAAACGAATTATTATTTATCTTAGCCCTACACTCGTTTGATTTGATATTGTCATTATACTCCAGACATTAGAGAATTTTACCTAGAAAAATTTATGGTAGTTCTGGAAATAGGCTTACCTTATGTTTTTTGGCTCGCTAAATCAAAATTTTCAACTTCCCACCAAAAATTCCCTCCGGAACCCCCTCAAATTTAGAAAAAAAGATGTTTTTTTATTTTTGTTATCGTTTTTTTTTCGTTTTAGAGAAAAAATACCCAGATATTCAGAAAGCAAGCAAAATTTACATCAAAAAAGGTCCTTTGACATTTTGACGTACGACGAACGGGAGGGAAGCGAGTTGGTCCCAAAACATGCGCCTCGGCGCCTCGCATACATTTAGACATTTAGGTATCATACGGCAACTCCACAGTTGCTCTCTCGTATTTAGATCTTCTTGGGGCTTCCCTGCCACGCTTTTAAGCTAGCATCTTGTTGGCCCTTCCCAAGAAATTGTGGACTAAATAGAATATGTCTATATAATCTGTGCACAGGGTAAATACATCTATTTAGACAGAAACAAATGTAAACGACTTGACAAAGGACTTCCATGCTATGTTGAATTTTATAAGAAATAAAATTGTTGATAGGTTATTTAAAAACCTAAAAAGCAAAACATTTCACATCTCAACAATTGCAAAACTCCAAACAATAGTTCATATATTACAAAATATATTTAAACTGGTAAAATTTGGTTAGATAATGAAGAAGAAAGTAGTTATACTGCTCCACAAAATTATTTACAAAGTGTTTAGCATCAGATGGCAAGAGGCGAAGAAGACGTCCTTCAAAACGCCATGGTCATGCCATCAAGGAGCTGATGGGAAAGAACTTTGGTTAGCCTAACGGGCAAGTGCGACATATCATGCTGTGAGACGTGGCATACAGCAAAGGAATAGAATGTCTGTAACAAGGTTTATTGGAAGTGATTATAAGGTTTCTGGTTTTAATTTTCACCCCCCATCTCTGAATTATTACCTACCTTTAGAAATGATATCGGTGAGAGCATGTCCACCAATTGTCGACTTTCTTTCCCGTGGAAAAGGATTCTTCCCTTTACTTTCTGAGTAATAATATTTGTTAGATTTCGGTGTTTCCACCTTGCTTTGAAAATAATATCTATTGCTTATGAATTTAAAAACTTGCATTCCCGTCTGATTTTGTAAAAATAAAACAATTCTCTCGCTGTTTTTACTAGCAGAGAGATTATCAGCTTTTTAGGAGAAAACTAAAAGGTAATCTCAGGCATTGGATTCAATATTTTAGAGCAGAGCAAAACTGTTTTTACTCTGTAAATAAAATAATACTTTTTAAGACGTTCAAAACAAATTCCTTTTTTATTTACTACTGTGTCCTTAATACTTAAATCATCAAATATTTAATTTTAACAATGGTGAACATAGGTAACTGCAAAATACTGTATGTCAATTTTATTGCAAATTTTCCCAAATGAGCCTCAATGTATGATTTAAATCAAGCATGACATCCCTTGACCAAGCGTTAATTGTTATTCTAATTTTAGACAAAACTTTTTTATTTCGTTCCAGGAATTTAAATAATTAGACACAGTGCTTTCTAGAGATTGCATTATAATTTGACCTTTAACTGTCTGGGGTCAAAAAATTCCACTATGATTTAGCTTCAATTTCCTTATAGCCGCTAATTTCAGAAAAATGTGACATTAACCTATCTACAAATTACACTTTGAACTTTTTGAATGAACGTTCAAATTAAAAATATCGCGTTGTTTTGGTTATCTGTTCCCTGTTGCATGAAAGGTGTTAATGATATTCATTTTATCAAGGACGAATATGTCTGTTCATTTAATGAATGAGAAGTTAATAGATTCATTGATTAATTTTTATCACAAAGTACAAAATATGATAAAATGAGCACATGTTAGTACTTAATCAACACGTGATGGTAAGACAAAATACACATTAAAAATATATTGGCAGTCTATTGACAAAAGACAAGATTTTTTTATGTAATTGTTCTATAGGCTTCCTTAAATAAAAATACAATAATGAAAATATTTACATATGGCGTTTTTCTTCTCCTAATCCAACAACGGCCCTCACTTGACCGATTTTGATGTTACTTGTTTAAATTAAAGCTCTTAACCCACAGATTTGTTGATTTGTTTTCACATGTAAAAACAAAACACAAATTCAAATAAATAAATGAATAACTGTGTGCTCTTTGTGTATTTTTATTAATTATTTAATAATGATGTTGCCGATAAAATTTAAATAAAAAAAAATTGTTATTGGTAGTATGGTGAAAACTTTAACGCGCTCTTTCGGTAAACGCTGGCTTTTTGTTACGTATGATGCCCCTGTGTAATGGAAGGTTTACAACTCGGGTGCCAGTTCCAGAATTAGAAGCCTTGGAACACGTTACTAGGATAGCTAACAGTGAAGACAGTTAAATCCAGGTGATCAGTGCATAAATGAAACACGCATTTAAAAACTATGAGAAAATAATAGTTTATTAATTCTCTTGAGGATTAATTACAAAAACAAGCATGAGCAAAATAGCAAGCAGTGTTACGCATCCTTTACTCACGGTATCCGGTGTTAATACTCGTGTAAGCAAAATTAGTAAATCTACAGCAACGCGGCAAACAAGCATTTGGGAAGAAGCTCAAGCAAAACTAGTGGTGACCACAGGTGATATGAAAAATACTGTCGTTTGCGATAAGAACGGATAGCTATGACAAATTACTACTTATCCCTCTTTATTAGAAAGTGTCATCACCCAATAATAAAGGGAAACCACTGCAAAAGATAATATTCTCGGTGTAACAATATATAGGCCATGAACCGTTCTACTAAGTGCTACTAACGGTTCTACTTACTAATTGAGTGTCATCACCCGACCAGTGAGTAGCTTTCGCGGAAACAAGAGAAAACTAACTAACGCTTGAATTCAACGGATCATCCATTATCGAGTGTCCAACTCAGTTGGTGAATCTAGTCCGTGTTATGTGTCTACACGTTTGGAATTGGTCAAATTACAAATGTACAAATGGTTGAGTTAACTATCTTAACAATATTTTCAAATCTACTAACGGTCCTTAAACGCTGAAAGAAACTAGCTTAAATTTCCGCGGTGTCAGTATTTCTACCAACTGAAGGAGAATGGAATTCTTCTTGATAGCCACTAATTATGTTTTGGGATATAAATAGGTCTATACGATTTCAATCAGCTAACCGTAAGTAGTGCGCCCGATGTGTTAAAACTTCTTGTCTTTTCTTTAAGTGGTGCAGATTTCATATTTTAGTTTAGATATGTATCGAAGCCGGCCAGATTTTTTTTTAAATCTTTTTATTTAACGTCGACCTATTTCTGCTACCAGAGCCTATCACCGACGCCAGGAGACGAGCCAACCTGGAAATTTTACCGAACCTCTTCTCGTAAGAAGAGTAGGAATCTTTTACTTGCCTAACATTTAATAGACAAGGGACCGCCTGCTTTACATCTCCTCCGAAAGATGGTATATCCACTACGTAATCCTCGTCTTGAAATTACATAGCTTCCGTGTATACGCTTATATACAAGCTGCTAGAAGGTGGGACGAGATCGCTGTTTCCCAAGATCGACTTCACTCATCCGCGCTAAACGTTGCTTCACTGGAGTATCGAAATACAATCACAGTCAAGACGCCTGTATGCTCGCCCCCCCCCCCCCTCCCCACCTCCGGCCAGATTTAAAACTATCAATTATACGGAGAAAGTAGCTTCGTAACAATACGCTGGTCATGTTGAATTGCATTACAACAGTAAATATTTCCTAATATATTTATTTAGGATATATAGGGAAGTTAATGATAAAATTTTTGGCTGCGGAAAACATTAAAGTTCAATCGTTCTAGTATGACGAATTGGGCAACTGGGCAATAAAAAATGAATAAAACAGGAATACAGTCGGGAACCGGATGTTTTTGGAACGCATAATACGGAGCTCAGCGCGATTAGAAGAGGGCAAATACGATGTTACTACCTTTGTAATGTCGTGCCATTTCAGTAACAATGGAGTAGTGGACAGTAGAGCATCGAATGTTTGCATACAACACATTTATCCGAAATGGCGAGTAAGTGATAGAACTTTAATATTGGTCGACAGGAAGCTGTTCCGTCTCGCAACACTATCACAAGATGGGTCAATAATTTGAGAACAACTGACAGTATAATGAAGAAAAAGTCACAACGTACCGTAAGAACCCCTAGAAACATGGAGCGAGATGAGAGAGGCGTTCACCAGAAGTCCTTCACGGTCCGCCTGAAAACATGCAATTGAGTTAAACATGAATCGGGAATCAGTTAGGAAAATTTTGCATAGGGATTTAAAATTCCATCCCTACAAACTACAGATTGTTCAGAAATTAAAAGAAAGATATTTTGAAACTCGTGAGGATTTCGCTACGAGAATGTAAGTGATTTTGGAAGACGATTTAGGAGCAGTTAATAAACAGAACTTCAGGTACTGGGCTCCTGATAATTCACGAAATAATTATCAATGAACGACAACTTCATTCTGAAAAAGTCACAGTGTGGTGTGCCATTGGCCCTACTTGCATTATTGGTCCCTATTTTTTTTTAAGAGGCCGGGCGTACCTCACCGTTAATTCTAACCGTTAAGTTCAGATGATCTTCCTTTTTTTTATACCAGAACTACGCAGATAACAGATAATTCCAAGGAATGTGTGGTTTCAGCATGATGGTGAAACAGCACATACTGCCTAAGCGTCAGTGAATGTTGTGCGCAACATGTTCCCAGGAAAACTCATTTCACGTTTTGGAGATGTGCCGTGGCCCCCCAAGGTCTCCAGACCTGTCAAGATTATTTGAAGAGTCATGTATATACTCACAAACCCCGTAATTTGGCCGACTTGAAGAATGCCATTCGTCAAGAAATCATGACTATTGATGGAGCGATGTTGGAGCATTTCATGAAGAGGGTCGAAAACTGCATCCAACGCGACGGACACAATCTCGATGACATTATCTTCCATACTTGATACACATCGTAAATGGCATTGTGTAAGTTTCATTCTGGTGTTAATAAAACCGTATTATCTTGCAAATTATTTGTATAACACTTATTTGAAAATCGTCCGGTTCCCGATTGTCAACCTTATTCATTTCATCTCTGTGGGGGAGTGGTACACGCGGATTAACATTATCCTTTTTAAATAGAAGCAAGTAAAAGGCGACTGGACTTTATTTTTTCTGGCAATGCATCTAAGAATCTACCATCGTGAGATTCGAACATTTAATCCTCTTGGTTTCTGGAAAAAGACAGCTGAACGAATACGGAAACACATACAATATGAGTAGATGTGTCCTCTGCCGTTTCTGATACTACCTCAAATGTAACTTCGTTTAACTTGAGTAATTTAAACAATGTATGTAGTTATAGTCGGAGAGATGGATCTTTGAACTGACGTCACTAATAGCAATCAAAGACTATCATTTCTATATTAACGTCTCACTCCTTACATTCGAACTTCCTGGAATGGACATAAGGACGTATGTCTCCTACAGTCTATGACCTACGCACGCTCGTCCTGCGCGTTGATTTGAGAGTAATGGTAACGCGTACGCCTAGACTACATAGAAGGGCATCAGTCTTATGATTCATTCGTCAGTGGCGCACATATTGTTTGTTCTTCGTAACGCAATTAATATATTATACCTGAATTCTTCACTAAAAATATGTTTCCTTGTTCGAATTGAGCCTATTGCCAACGTCTATCCTGTTTTTTTATATCTAGTCTAGTTCAATGTATTCTTATTAATTATTATTAATGTTATTATCAATTACAATTTTAATAATAAATTTACTCCGCCTATGATACGAAATAATTGCCATTGTTCAACAAATTAGTTCAGGAAAAATAGGACAATGATGTCAGTTCAAAGATCCATTGCTCGACTATATTGCTCTGTACTGCACTTACTCTCATATGAAAAAAAAATCTGGTGGTTATTTTGGTCTATGTAGTAATCAAAAGTTCAAATTGCCTGAATTTTGTATTCCTGATGAAAGAATAATGACGTCAAAGAATTTTACAGATAATATTCGTCCATATAATAATGCTTGTCTTTTCAGTCATTCGATGCAAATATAAAATTACTTCCCGAATATGATCCCTATTGTTTCAAAATTCTTGGTGTACAAGTTTTTGAAGCCAATTAAATTAGATTCGAAAACGTTGCTAATGGTCCCTTGAGAAAATATATTCTTAAGTTAATTAATTATGTATAATAATTTGTTTCATGATATTTTTCAGTCTATAACTTTCCTCGTTTACCAAAGGGAAGTATTATACTCCTGAAAATATCACTCTCCGAGATGTCTTTGTATTTTTGTTTGCCAGATTATATAGATACGAAACTGAAGGCCATTCAATTCCGTCAGTCAGTCTGTCGTGTGTCTGTCTGTTGGCATTATATCTAAAAACCTATTTGATGGATGAAAAATTGGCAGCTACTGGAAAGGGCTGGAACCTTCCTACCAAATATTTGCGAAAATTCATTAACTTAGTTAATAACCGAGGTCGTGGTATATCGTTGAAATCAGACAATATCTATTTTTTAATAGCACAATAAATGGACATTTTGTATTATGTTAAAACATAAGAAAGTCTATAAGCTGTTCAGAAATGTAATAGTTGAAAACATTTCTAACAGAGCGCTACAGTATCTCAGCTATGTATGTTTAATAAATGAAAAAATTAAATAACTTAGAAATTAGTCGATTTCGCATGTTTTTTGATTCCGAAATTCATTAGCTAAGAAAACTGAACGTATCAAAATTATAAATATATAAATTATAAGAGTCTATAAGATCCATGAACTATATAAAATTGCCAACCTTTCCTTTTTTCAAAAACGTTTCTCGGACGTTCGAATCACAACCATTACATCTAAAACAAAAATTATAAAGTTGAAAGCCGCAATCTTGAACAAAAAACATATTTAAATTAATTATATGAACTTTATTTTAGGGATGACTATAAAAAAATGTATAATTGATATTACAAAATATTATATTCAATTAATTTATTGATTTTACACCACCGATACGCGTCTAGTTAAAACTCTAAATACAACTGAATTTAACTAAAATATTTCAACGCAAGATATTATTATTTGCTTCTTATTACAATAATTGACTGTTTACAGGCATCTTATCTTGTGAATAAAATCTATTTTAGACATGGATATTCGACGCAAAATATCATACTAAACACACTAAATAAGTCGAAATCACGTGGAAGTTATTAAGACTAGAACAGTTTTAATCATTTCCCATTAATGTCAACTTGAATCGCAAATAGCACGGAGAGTGTAGTGTATGCATTGGAAATATAAGTTAATATCTAACCCTTTTAAGGGTTTACTTTCTCTGGTTCAACGCTTTTTAAAAAAATGAAGTCAAACTTTACATCAAAGCTGAAGTTATAAAAAAGTTAACGGGTTTTGACAATTATTTCCATAAATATTATTAAATGGTACGGTAACATCGAATTTACTTTCTCGCACAACTTAAAATTGTTTTTATCAGTAAATTACTTTTATGTGATTTTTCCGAGAAAACCAATACAAGTATATTGTTAGGATCGTAATATACTATTGACGTACAAAATTTTAGCAAAATCGTTAAAGATATAGTGAAAATTGAGAGGTTCGAATTTTTTACAACAGTAAACTACCCTTACGTGATTATTTTGGACAAAAACCACTAATGATATATTGTTAAGTTTGTAAAGTACTATTTATTAACGTATAAAATTTGAACAAAGTCGTTGAGCCGTTTTTGAAAAAATTGAATTTTTTAATTTTTTTTGCATCAGTAAATTACCCCTATATGAATTTTCTCGAGAATGACACTAATGGCATATCATTAGGTTTGGAATATACTCTTAATATACAATATTTGAGCAAAATCGTTAGAACCATTTTTGAAGAAAGTGAGATTTTCGATTTTTTCGCATCAGTAAACAACCCTTAATTCTAGAGTTAAGAAAAAAATTTTAAAAAATGTCTGAAGATATTTGTAAGTGAACTTAGACATTTCCTGGATATTTTGGATATTTTTCAGACAAGCAATAGCCTCTTCCTTAACACGTCAACTAACAATATAATTTTTTCATTCTGTTGTAATAATTTCAGGAAATATCTTGCAAGTAATTTTGTTAACGCGTTTTTAGTTTGGCAGTGACTTGACAGCTTCAACATAGTGATGTTACTTTTATTCGATGCAGGCAGTATCTTACACTGGACATGATCTGCACCCTTTTGTCGGTCTATTTTTGTAGCAGGAGTCACTATTATATCTTTCACTCATACACTAACCGTTCAATTGATCTGATAGTGCAATTAAAGCATACACATTCTTGTCGAAACGTTTTCGTTTCTTTTTCTTTGAGGTTATTAATTTCATGTCCTACACAGGATTCATTTTATTCATATTTCTTCATGTTTCAAATCCTTAACAAAATAATTAACGAAAAATGTTTCAAGCAATAGATTATGCTAAAAATATACACCAGATATATTAAAATAGGTATTCTTTCTACCTATACCTAAATTTACATGGGCAAATTAGAATTTTACATATCGCTCAGCTCCCCCTCTACTTCTGGCTGTTTCTTGAAAGGAGTCTTAGAAGTGTAATATATTTTTTAAAATGTTGTTGGTGTCTTAAAAAAAATAAATCCAGTGCTAGGTGCTCTAATAATTTGACGCCGCGCCGTTTCATTTTTAACCCATAACTATTTTCCTTCGCGATTTTTAACGTATCATCATGTTAATTCGTAATCCATGTTTCATTACGAAGAGATTGGTACATGCCTGTATAATTGAAGATCCCACGAGACAAGTTCTTAGGAGGTTTGCTTACATATTGCAATCTTCTTATCTGACTTTCTGCAATTTATATTCATATTAATATTATAAAACAAAATCTTAACATTTTTTTAAATTCCTCTCCATTATTGGCTAACTCCCAAGCAACGTCGACTTTAGCTAGTAATTTATAAAATGAATTATATGAAGCAAAATCAACCATTTTTCTAATAAAATGAGTTAGCCATGCATTCTTTATGTAAAAGTTACCAGGAATACGATTTTCTGACCCTCAGGAGCATATATACAAACATTTCAGGCCGTTATTGACGTCTTAAATGTAACCTTAGATGTAAAAGCAGACATATGCGCATATAAGTTAGATGCAAAAGCAGATATTGGCCTTTGGATGAATTAGGTTGAGATCTTTTAGTCACATGAATTCGTGATCATGAGGTTTTTACCATATTATATTTTTTCTACTAACTGTACTATTCCTAAACAAGCTATTTTAAAAAATTAGTTTCCATGGAATATTCATTTTTCTATTACAACCTCTATTTCACTAGACTAGATACTCATTGGCGTTTCTACCATTATTATAGAGGTGCAAAGGGATTTGCAGTTCACACAGCTCCATAAGCATATTTTTGCAAATCTCAACTGCAAAACCAGAAATGTGTCATTTTTAAATAAAAATATAATTTCAGTAATAAATCAGACATTTCTGAACAAAACACAAATTTTATTAAATAATATAATAGCAAATTTCTATTTTTTTTTTTAATTTTATTTAACGTCGAACCTATTTTCGCTACCAACACCTCTGACACCGACTCGACGCCAGGAAACGAGCTACCTTCAACCTGGAAATTTTGCCGTAGCTCTTCTCTATCGAAGAGTAAGGATCTTTTACTTGCCTAACATTTAACAGACAAGAGACCGACTGCTTGACTGCTTTACATCCCTTTCGAAGGATAGTATGTCCACCGCGTAATCCTCGTCCAAATCCACCACATGCTTTAGTCCGACAAGATGTGTACTTACCGGACCAAGGCACCGCCCTGATCTGGCGGACTAATTTTTATTTTTTATTTAAACCTGTTACTAAGGCTGTAAACACAAAATACGGGCCTGGTGAGAAAAAAAAATTGGAAAATTGATGAGCGGGGGGAAGAAATCCGACAAACATTTTTAACGAGCTGGGGAGTAGGGGGAGTTTAATACAAATTTTCATCATTTCAAAACTGGCCTCCCTCAAAGAAGAACGGGCGCGATCTCCTTTTAACGCCCCGTCTTGACAGGCCTGCCTGTTACGTCAACTTACTGACTCATTGGGCTGCTGCTTTGCTGTGCATATCTGCATTTGGATGTGCGCCAACGACCAAATGGAAAAAGCTAGTTACCAAAGAGCGTAACTTGGTAAATTATTTAATTAAAGGTAATTAACGAAACATAAATTCTCTTATAAAATGAAACAGAATAACAGAAACAAAACGTACGTTACTAAATATCTAGTCTTCTCTTGACTTTTGCGAGCTCCTGACACACTTCATCGCAAGTTACAGGAATCTCTTGGTGAATAGTGGGGCCAAGCCATTAAGGCGACTTGTGATTGTTATATTTCTGAGGTAAGTTTTCAGTTTTCTTAAACTCGAAGTAATAATAAATAGTCAGAGAGTTATAGCGGAGAGGGGCTGCCCCCCCCCCCCCCCCCTATACGCCACTATTTAGTATGCTCATTTGTTAATACATGAAAAAATAATAATGATGCTGACTTGGACAGTAAACAGGTGATCTAAAAATCTGTCAATTCAGTACATAAATAATGATAAGAGCTGAAGCTCACATAAAATAATTGAATATTCACAATTAAAGTTAGCAGAATAACTATTAATAGAATAATCATCAATAACCAGATATTTTTAGAACAAATAATTTCATTTATTAAAAATCCTCTTGTTTTATAAGTGTAAAATCAATATCTAGAGAACTTTCGGAATCAGATAAAGTGAATTAATTTAGTTGGTTAATGAATTTTTTGTTTGATGTCATAAATAAATAGTACTTATTAAGTATCTATAACAATTTTCGTTTTATTTATATGAAGCTGTTTGTATTGTAACAACGTACTAACTACATGCCATTTTGATTAAATGTTATTTGTGTATTTATTTGCAGTTTTATATATTTTTTTAAATTTTAGGTCGGATTCAAGTAAAGCTGGCCTTATTAGTAACGAATGAAGAAGATAATGTAAGATAAATAAGATTGTAAAGGTTGAAAGTAGATGAAGTTATAAAAGTAATAAAAGTGATAAAGGAAATAAAGCCTTATCCTTTAGGTTGAAGATAATATCAAATCAAATCAAATCATTTATTGATGCCATATACAAAATAGTATTTGCACAAGTCAGTAATTACAATAGAAACTAACAATATATGCATACACATATAAACAAACAACAAACATCACCTCATAACACATAAAAGTATAGAACCAACTTTGGGGTTAACAAACAGGCATTTTTTTATCACATATTGAAATTATATGACAAAAATTCGTCATATGAATAAAGAGTTTTCTCAATTAAAATGGACTTTATTTTTTTTTAAATTCAAGATCTGGTAAATTTTTAATATCGGGTGGTAGTTTATTGCTAAATTTGGGTGCTAGAACTTGTATTCCTTTCTGACTTTTTGTTAGTCTTACATAAGGTATTATTAACGTATATTTTTGCCTTGTATTATAATGATAGTCACGTTCTCTGTTTACATCTTGAGTATATAAACTCCTTCTAGCATACAGAAGCAATTCATATATTGTATTAATTGATGATAATGTAAGTCTGTTTAATATGCGAAACTGTTTTCTACAGTTCTCCCTATAGTTTAAGCCTGATACTATGCGTATTGCTCGTCTTTGCAGAGCAAAAATTCTAGGCCAGTTTGACGCTTTCCCCCATACTAACACAGCGTAGGAAAGCAGAGAGTGGCATAGTGCAAAGTATGCATTTTTTAAAGCCTCATTACCTACTTCATTTGCTAGATTTCTCAAGATGTATATATTTTTTGATAATTTTTTTGATAAATTTTCAATATGCACATGCCATGTCAATTTATTGTCTAAGTACACTCCCAAGAACTTAGTTGAGTCTTGGGGGTCGTGAACTCTGTGCTCTTCTTTATCACGCAGTGAAAAGATCATGTGCACTGTCTTATCACGATTTAATGTGAGCTTATTTACTTTGAACCACTGCTTTGCCCTTGACTCCACCTCACATGTCACTGCTGAAAGTTGTTCAATATTCGTATTTTGAACCGAGTTGTGTCGTCTGCAAAAAGTATGTCTCTAGAGTGTTCGTTGGAGTTTGGAAAATCGTTTACATAGATTAAAAAGAGAAGGGGCCCAAGTACTGAGCCTTGGGGCACCCCATGCATTATTCTAGTTTTATTAGAATATTCATTATTTATTCTTATGATTTGATATCTATTGGTTAAATACGATCTTAATAATGTAACACTATTTTGACAAAACTTATATCTATTTAACTTTTCCAGCAGTATTTCGTGTGAGACACAGTCAAAGGCTTTACTTAAGTCGCAAAATATAGTGCACGTATGTTCCCGACCCTCAAAAGCCTCCAAAATCTGTTTCACCAGATCGAGAACTGCCAAGGTGGTATTTTTTCTTTTTCTAAATCCAAATTGCTTGTCATAAATGATGTTATTTTTCTCAAAGTAATTAGCTATTTGCTCTGCATAGCATTTTTCAACTATCTTTGAGAAGACTGGTAACAGCGACACAGGTCTATAATTATTTACATCATTTGCGTCTCCTTTCTTATAAATAGGTATTACAATAGCCTCTTTGAGACAATCTGGAAAGCATGCTTCTTTAATACATAAGTTTATCAGTTTGCATAATGGAGATATAATCAGATTTTTAATAGATTTTACCAGAATTATATTTAAACCAAATAAGTCTTTACTGTTTTTGTTTTTTATCGAGTCAATAGCGTTTCTAACATTATTGTGAGTTATAGGTTTAAAGACAAATAAATTTGTATGGGATGAATTAACATTATGCATTTTATCTATAGGATCTACCTTGCTGTCACCCAAACTTTCCAACAGATTTCCAGCAACTTCACTGAAAAAAGTGCTAAATTGGTTTGGAGATAAACAGATATCTGTCTGTATATGAGACTGTATTTTTTTCTTTTTGTATTTATAATTTGCCACATGGTTTTTATTGAATTTTGAAACTTCTTTATTATAACCTCATTATTAGATTTTTTTGCATTAACAATAGCATTCTTATACTTGGATTTGTATTCAGATAATTTCTTTTTGAGATAATTACTTTTATATTGTTTATACAGATCTGTTAATAACATTAATTTTGATCTCATTTCACGCAATTCTTGGTTGAACCAATTTGAATCATATTCTGAATTTGGATTACACAGAACCGACTTTTCGGGGAAAGCATTAATCATTGCCTTCTTTATTTCCTCTGTGAACAGTTCAAATTTTTACAATCCATGTTTGCGTCGTCAATAAAATCCCAGGATATATTTTCTACCTTATTGAATAACATTTGTTTACCTTGAGCAGTTATTGGTCTGCAGGTTTTCCTTATTCTATGTATCTTTTGAGTTTTACCCAGCTGAAAATTTAAGAACTGGCCATAATGATCCGAGATACCTAAGTCTATATTTAATGATGAACATATATTACTATATATGAAATAATCACTATAAATACGCCACTCTTCTTTTCATGAAGGTGTGAAATAGCTAAAATATAATAATAATAATTAAAAGAAAATCGTTTATGTGCATTTTATTCCAGATGTATCATCTGCCCTGCTCTTTTAAAAATACAACCAGTACTGTAATGGCCGGTATATCCATCCTGTCCGTTATAATAAACAATAATTTTATTGCGAAAATGCAATTGGCAATGCAAGTCGGTAAAATGCACTGACACTTTTTCATGACATCAAGGAGTAATATATTTAAAAAATTATTTTGTTAATAATTGTGACAAAGTACTGGAACTTAAATTCGATACATAACGTACTTCTACTTAAATTATTATGTACTAAGTACTTTAAATTTAAATACTTAAATTCAGAAACTGATGTACATAATGCTTAGTATAGTTTAATTTTTATAAGATGACACTATCGGCAATAAAACGCCAGACGAAGAAAACTGCATATCTCACCTTTTCTCGCGCCTATTCGAACAGAGAACGATTGCAGTCCCGCCCCTAAGTTTGTAGATACACGTGGTTTCATTTCTTGTCTTGCTCTTGCTCAAGAATTGAGATATGCATTTTTCTTCGTCTGGCGTTTTATTGCCGATAGTATCATCTTATAAAAATTAAACTATACTTAAGATAACTGAATTCAAGTAATTCTTATTTAAATTTTTAAGTACTAACTAATCTATTTATACTAGAATCTGTTACTTACTTACTTATTTCTATTTCAAGAAAATACTGATACTTTATATTTAAGTACATTGTATTGTTACTTACAACAGCTCTGCTATCAAATGTAACAATTAACAAACCTAACTGCCTATTCCTTTTCTTTAACCCTTTATTACCGCAAACGCATTATGCTCCCTCTCTCCATTTTTATTGCTTGGATTGCTATAATTTTTTTTTTTAATAAAGATAAAAAAGATCCTCACTTACCTGTAAAAAGTTTCTCCTCTGAACCCTTTCCTACGTAAAAAAAACGTATTTGAAAAAAAATGCAAAAAGCATTTCCCCTTCCACAAATTTATTTATTTGAAAAAATAAAAAAAATTAATCAATCAAATACTAGACATAACAGCAAACAAAGTTCGGGGAGGTTGAATAATTTTCCTTTCCCTACCTCCTCCCCCTCCCCTAATTGGTCAACTACCTCCATCCTCCGGCTCCATCAATTCTTATCTATTTCACCTACCTCAAAAAAATCTCAGCCCCCTAACTCCTTATATTCGTGAAAAAATTAAGGAATTACTTTTTTGTACATTAGTGTCACGACAAAAAAACGTGTATTTAAGACAGAAAGTTTCACGAAAAGTTTCCGTCTGATTTGAAATTTTAAATGCACTTCAGCGAGGTCTTCAATTTTTAATTTAACTTTTTTTTCGTTAAGTTAATAATAACAAAGTTATCGTAAAAGCCTGTGTTTTTACGAATTATGAATGCAAATTCCTGCCCCACTTCGTGTGATTAAGCTGAACTAACTTAATAACATAATAAAAGAGAACGCGTGTAGCCGAATTGACAAAAAAAAAATTTAAAAAGTTTCATTTCAAAATCAGATCCACTCCGGTATTAGTACAAAGAGCAGGTAGACATTATGAATATTATTTTGTTCGTAATTTAAAGATCTAATTAAATATCAGGTTGTCCCATAGCGGTTCCATTTCAAAAAAATAGTTTTCGTTGAAAAACCAATATTGTTGAACTTAATGATGAATAAATCATGTTTAATGTTAGCATTTGAAGAGATAATATTTTAAAAGTACTTTTAGACTAATTTTTTACAATTTTGGCAAAATCGTGGCCATTTATGATTAAAACTAAAAATTAAAAAACCTATATTTTTTGGAAATCAAAATAATATTAGAGGGTCAGATCATATGTATTTTCCAGCAGCACCCAACCATGCAAGAATATACAGGTTGTCCCATATAAAAATTTGATTTTCATATCAATTGCATTGAAACCAGAAGTCGGCCATTTTGGCTCGTTACATCATATAATAATTGGAAACTTCATCCCATATCACTACACCAAATTTGAAAAAAATCCATTCTCCCGTTCAAGAGTTACAAGAGTGTCCCTATCGGCTGAGCCATCCGGTATAGACGTTTGACGTCTGCCGAGTTCATTATGGACGATTCATTATGTTTGAAACGCCGGTCGTCTGTAAATAGATAAAATAGGATGACACACTATATATGATGCTATACACATAAGCTAGATGAGTTAATAGTAGATTGATGGGTTTTTGAAGACATTTGTCTTTCTGATATTATTTTCTTTCCTTTCCAGTCACCACTTGACTTTTATTATCGTAAGTGTTTAGTGTATCTTGTTTAAATGAATTTGGTAAATTATCATTTCTAAAGTTAGTTTTTCAACGATAATAGTAATTAACTTAATAAATCTGGAAATAACACTCCTCTTAGTCGATTTCAAAACCAGTTGTATCCGAATTCGAATATCAAGTGTAATTAACTTTTCATTTATTTTGATAATTTTGGATGATCTCAGCAATTGAAGCTACTGCTATAATATTTATTATTATATTCATACATATTAACAACAAATAAAATAGTCTTAATGTCTGTGGGACTAAATCTATATCCCAACACAAAAAGAAATATATTTACTAAGTGAGTCAAACTCACAGGAAAAATACATACTATAGGTAATGCAGCAATAGCAGGTAAACCAGTAGAAGTTGCAGACAGGTGTGGACCACTTCGAATATCCATTCGATTAATATTTTTCTTTATTATGATACAATTCACTTTTATGTGGTTAAATACACAATATTATTTCAATTTCATTGCTCCTATTAGAACAATAAAATTTAAGACGATATTGTGTACTTAATCAAATACCTATTAGTATTTGTAGTCGGAAACGCCTAAAAGTTGTACTTTTGATCGTTTCGTAATAATCTTATTAAAAACTAGTTTTTGAAATTAACTAAAAAGCTTCTTTATGAACGATGCTTGAGGTAGAATCACCAGGGATATGTACAGAGAAATTGTTTGCGTCACTGATTTGGGAGACAGCCCCGTAGATCTGACCAAGAGAAACAAATTTTCTGGAATGTTCCAGAATGCTCTCGAATTTTTTGGAATATTACAGAACATTCTAGAATATTTCAGAAGGCTCTCAAATTTTCTGGAATATTACAGGAGTTTACTTATGAACGTTTACGAATACGCATATTGTAGAGATCAAGCAAGCAGGCAAGAAATATAAAAATTTAAATTTTACAAAATGCTCCTCGCCCAAAACCTGGCCCGGAGCCAACCAGACAAACACGGCTCATAGCGCCGTGGTGAATGTAGGGTTGGACGGGGCGGGTCTGGTTTGGCACAACAATAATTAATAAAACAATGTGAAAACTCCTATCCGCCTGTGGCGGATTTAAAAATTAACAATAAAATTAAAAAATGTTGTCCACATGGACCTAAAACTAATTCACATAAAACTTATTCATATAAAACTAATTCATATAAAACTCAGAAACCAATCACAGGTTGTAGCACTGAATAAATTTGGGCTGTTGACTCGGGTGAAAAGCTAAACAAAAAACCCGTAGAACTGCCGACCTGGTGGTGTCCCTGACGCCAGGAAAATGTGGTGGAAAAAGGATAGGGTTTAAAATGTTTGAATTTTTTTTAAAAAGGTTATCGGCCAAAAGGGAATTTAAAAAAAAAGAGGACGAATATAATAAAAAAGAGAACAAAAATAGAACATAAAGAAAGAGAATAGATATGATTGTAAAGGTAAAGTTGAGGAAAGATCAAAGGTGGGGAAATGGTAAGTTGTGGTATAGGAAAGCATAGCTAGTGAACAGGTTGCCAGAGGATGGGCAACGCCTGGTATGGTAGGGGGTGTTTTATCTGGAATGGGGCATTATGCATTCTGATTTGGGTTATGTTGCTGGTTAGCGGACTATCGCCCAGTTTGAAGGTGTAGAATTTTTGGGAGATTTCTTGGACATAATCCGCTAGTGGGGTTATGTCGTGACATCGTGCGTATAGATCTCTGAGGGAGGTGTATCTGCCGGAATCAGAAATGAGGCGCATAAATTTGTGTTCGAGAACTCGAACGAATGCTGCACCATATCGGCGCCGCATATGTGATGGCCGGCCTGATCACCATCGTGTACAACAGTTTCTTATTTGTCCTGTTAAGTCCGCTACCCCTGACCAGGAGCGGGTTCAGATTCCTGGACATGGAGTAGACCTTGCGTATTATTTCGTTAATATGTATGTTAAACGGCAGTTGTTTGTCCAAGTTAACCCCCAGATACTTCACGCACCGTTTGATTGGAATTTGTTGTCCCCCGATAGAAATTGGTGTTAATATGCGATTCTCTGTGAACCGGCGCGTGAAGATGATCGACTCAGACTTCTCGGCGTTGATCCGAATCTTCCACTTGTCGTAATACGCCGTGACACGGGCCATGTGTGCTTTCAGCAGCATGTTAGCCGCTTGTGCATTGTGCGAATGTGCATACATGGCCGTGTCATCGGCGTACTTGGCAAGGTTCGTATTCGGGAACTACGGGAAGTCGGTGACGTACAAGTTGTAGTTTCAGTGACAGGCAAGACCCCTGGGGGATGCCCGCACGAATGTCTCGTCGAGTTGATAGTTTATTATTCACTCTGACCTGCAGCAATCTATCTGACAGGAAATAGTGAATAAGTCTGGTTATGTGCATGGGAAAGTCCAGTGCGTTTAGTTTGTGAAGCAGCCCGGAGATCCACACGGTATCGAAGGCTTTCTCAACATCGAGGAGCACCATGACGGTGCTCTTCCCGAGGTTGCATTGCACCTTGTCGTCATTCACGATCCTGACGACCTGCTGCACAGTGCCCCTGCTCCGCCTGAAGCCGAATTGGTACTCGTTGTCGATGTGGAGTTCATCTTAAGCAGAGTCTAGCCTGATCAGGATGACCTTCTCAATCAAGCTGTATCTCCGGTTCTACTAAACCGATTTTCATAAAACTTGGCTTAGAGTAGGCCGATTTCGATGAAATAAAAGTAAATGTTACACAATATTACAGGCGGAAGTGGCCGCTGTACAGTGGTGTGCAAAGAAAATAAAGAGGCAAGGAACTGCAAACCAGTCAATTGCCATTTTTTCAGATAGCCAAGCACTCGATTCCATGCAGGTCGAATTAAGACTAGTATGGGATTGTATAAATGCCCATACAGACCTAGGAAGTCAGAAGTGACCGTGGCATGGGTACCAGGACACGAGAAACACAGGGGAAATGAGAAGGCTGATGAACTGGCCCGAGAAGGCGCATCTAAGGCCCTAGTAGGACCCGAACCCTTTTGCGGTGTGGCCAAGCTACGCATACGAACATCCATTAACAAATGTGTACAAAATAAATCTCTAGAGTGGTGGAAGAATTTCCCACAACAACAGGCCAAAAAGTTCATTAAAGAACGATCGGTCAAATTTACGGAAGACCTACTACGCCAAAATAGAAAGGCCATTAGGATAATAGTAGGTCTTCTAACTGGACAGTGTAGACTTAATAGACATAAGAGTCTAATGGGCTTGGCAGAGGATGCAACATGCAGATTCTGTCAAAAGGAAGAGGAAACCTCAGTACATGTGCTGTGTCATTGCGAAGGCCTAGCCAAACTGAGGTTCCAACTACTTGGCGAAGAGAAACCAAGGGCAGATAGCTATACCAAGGAGCCATTATCAAGCTGTGGAGTCTGATACAAAGACAAAGCTGGATAAGGAGCTCTAAGTAAAATTAGACAAGGAGAGCCATAATAGATCCACAGAGGTCGCGGTGGCCAAGGCCAATCAGCCAGCTCCTTTTTCAATCTAATCTGATCTAATCTACTCGAAGATTAGATAAACTTACCTGTGAAAGCCCCATTAAAATCGGTTCAGTAGTTTCTGAGGGATGCGCGTTCAAACAAACAGATAAAGAGACAAAAATTCCAAAAACTATCTTAATGTGTTCTATTACTCATTGTTGAATTCTTGAATTATTCTTCTTTTTCTGATTTCAAAAATAGGTAAAAAGATGTTTTTGGGTTCCGTACATCGGGTTGGAGCGGACTTTTGATGTCATTATTTCAAGCCCAACGCGAATTATTTCATTTATTCAATTCACACACCAATTTTACAGTATAGTATATTACAGAAAATACGTGTCATTTTGATAGTATAAATTCATTTCATTTCCCACCGTACCGCATGCGATATTGCACCGTGACGTTGTGGCTCTCTTATTGGTTAAGATGTGGGATCAAATGCTGGCAACTCCAGAATAATCACATAATACATGCATACACGATCACTGTCGTTGTATAATAGAGTTTTTGCGCTCCCAGGGAGAAAACATGATGAAAGCTCTCATTTCTTACGATAAATGTCTACTTTCACTGAAATTATGGAGAATAGCCGACCTGATAGGTTTCAGAATCTTTGAGGTCTCCCACAACATTGGAAGTTTAGATGATAAGCATATCCGATATCCGTTCGTTAAACTTCAACTACATGTACCAATAAATTGTTCTGCTGGCATGCGCTAATGCAGATGGAAACTTTATCTGCAAGAAAACTGGTGAAGAATGAGGAACAGTAGTGTTATTTTCTGCAAGTTCAGACTTAGAAAATGAATAGGTAGAGAACGTTTGCAAATATCAGATGAGAATGCATTACCGGGTGATAAAAACGACAGAATTTCTAATTCATTTCATCGGTGATGAAGTATTTCTATTAAAAAGTACCTCTTAGATGCCTTACAAGCAAAGGGGACTGATTAACATAGATCTGAAAGCAATATTTTTTTAGAAATGGCATATTGAGGCTTCATGAGTTTCTCATGCAATATAAGTGTTTTTTTGACATTTAATTATTGAAACATGGATATTGCGCATTACTCCAGTAAAATTAAGTTTTACATGCAACAAAATTCAAACTTGGCCGAAATATCATACGAGGCGCCAAAATCACAATAAAAAAAAGTTCCCACCCCTGTTGTCGTTGTATCATCCCTTAAGTTTGCGAAACCCATACCCATATTCGATTTAACTCGTTCATTTGCTAAATCGTTCACTTTTAGGCACAAACTATATACAAAAATGTTTCTTATAAAACTTTTTATTGAAGTTGTTCTATTTTTTTTTTCCGTGGAATAAATAGTACTTTTGCAAATGCCGCGTGAAGTTAAAGGTAAGTCGGAAAGCTCTCCTTAATATATACCTATGGATTTGACTGCAAATTACTCAGACCCGTTACTCGTTAACATAAAAAATGACCTAGACGCAACATTTTTTCGTCCGTTTACAGCAGTTGCTTTAGAAAGAAAATTATTTTTTAAACTACAAAGGGATAATAGAAAATACGTCAAGTTTTTGTTTCTTTGCAAATAGCCCAATAAATATTTCAGCGAAAAAACGGTGGCGATCACAAATAAGGCTTTTAAACTGAGGATTAATTTGTCTCCTTTTTTACATATTTAAGCACTATCAGTAATTTCAGAGATACTTAAATTTAAAGATGACATCTGAATGTTTATAGGATGTAGTATTTAGTTTAAATGTTGAATATCTTAGAAACTCGACACTTGAGTTCTTGGAATTAAAAATAGCCAAGCTTTAAAATGATTCTTTGTTTGCTTCTGTATCGTAAGAAACAAAGAAAGTATGGCAATAACGTATGTCTTCACACATTTTTTTTAAACAAAATGTCGCCATATTGTCACTGTAATTATGCAGTAATTAAAATAAATTTTAAAAAATACTGTTTTCCGTTAATAGATTGCATTACCTAGATGCTTATTTATTTTGTCCATTTAAAACTCTTGCTTTATTATAATTATTGTAATCAGCGATGTCAAAAACATATATATCCTACATTTCAAAGATAAATCAGCAATGCCTATTCAAATATTACATATATTACATAAATTTGCGAGTAAGAGCAAGTGTCGGAACCATATCCAACTGAAGATAAATACCTCTTACTACAATAATTACCCTTATAAAAAAATATCATTAATATATGAGATTAATCCTAAATTTAAATTTTTTTTTTATATTATATATATTTCTTGGAAATGATTTTGATTTTATACGTCTCATTTTTTATTTCTAAAGATTTTGACCGTATATTATTCTGTCTATAGTTATTGATAAAGATTGACAGGATAATGCACTGCAAACTCTAAATTTGTTTTCCTTAAATTATCTCAAGTACTGCATTAACATGCCAGAGAAATTATCACGGATGTTTGAAATCTGGTCATAAATCATAAGAAGATAAGTCCAGTAACATTATCTCTTATCTGTCTGAATCCCTATTAATAACTTTTTGCTAGGTATAGCTTATACAGATTTAGAGACTCATTTCTTAAATGCAATGATTTTTAAATGCATTTAAAAAGACTTTCTTCTAAAGTTGACTATTGTTTCATAAATCCATTAACCATTTCAATGATTTTGTTTTTATTAAATTAATGGAACATGACAATCTTATTTTTTATTGTTAATTGTTAAATTTAGTTTTAAATTTTCTATTAATGTGACCTTCTTCAATGAAAATTTTAATAGTAATTGTAAACATTTAGTCATATTTTTGTTTGACTGATAAAAAAAACTTGGTGAAGAATAGTAAAATTTTGCTCTAAAATTATAGTCAAAAATAGTTTATACAATACAGGACAGTTATTATATATATATATGTGTATGTGTGTAGACCGTTATTTCTTTTCTGTTAAACTTAAAACTTTAAAAAACTGTATTGTGGAAGCCGTTATTTTATGACAGTTAAATCAATAGTTTGAGAACGAAACGTTAATGTGTGGAAACTGCAGTAATGTTTAAGTTATAAAAATCTAGCGATAGAAACAAAGTTAAAGTGTTTTTCTTATATCATTTAAAACTTTTAATTGAAAAGTGGAACATACATAAAATAGCATGGTAGAATACTAATAAAAGAAATAACATTTATGTTGGGGGGATTGTCCTATTGTTTTTGCATTTAAATAATTCGTTTAACTCACTTAAAAAACTGCTTTATTGTAGAGAACAAAATTAACATGTGCTTGTCTTAATACATTGAAAAACTCTCCGGCGTTGCCGGTTGTAATAAAATTCTGGGGTTTTGGCCGCAACATGCCGCCCCGTTTGAACAATATAAAAAATATAGTTCAACATAGATAACTAAACATAAAATTGCGTACAAAATATAAGTTCTTGGACAAAATGTACCTATAAAGTAATAATTTATGACAGTGAAATTTTGAGTCAATTTAAATGATCACTTTCAAGTGGTAGCACGCACAATTTAGATATAACTCGTCGCACTTCATTTCCGCTCGAAAGTTTCACTGTAGCAACGTGGATGACACTGTCAGATCCAGGGTGCAGTCCGGTGACTCGTCCTAGTTTCCACTTCAAGGGTGGTTGATCGTCGTCCTTGATGAGTACCAAACTATTTATTTTAAGTAACGAATTGAATCTCGTTTTCCACTTAATACGAGACTGGAGTTCGGAAATGTATTCCCTCTGCCATTGCTTCCAAAAATGCTGGAGAGCTTGTTGCATCCTCTCAAATTTCTTCAGCCTGGATTCTGGCACATCATGAAAGTCTGGTCCGGGGATTGCAGTCAAAGATTTACCAACGAGGAAATGGGCTGGTGTCAGGGGAGTTGTGTCGTTGGGATCAGAGGATAGTGGGGATAATGGCCTTGAGTTCAAAACGCCCTCAATTTGAATTAATACAGTTAGCATATCTTCGTAATATAATTGTAAATTACCAACTACTCGTTTAAGGTGGCGTTTCGTGCTTTTAATACCTGCCTCCCAGAGGCCACCAAAATTGGGAGACTTGGCAGGAATGAAATGCCAAGTTATGTGATCTTTCAGTAGTGATTCTGCAATGGAGTCAGAAGCTGATTGGAGAAAACTGAATAACTCGTTTAATTCGTTATTGGCACCAACAAACTGTGTACCGTTATCAGAATAAATATTGTTAGGTCTGCCCCTCCTAGCAGTAAATCGTCTCAAAACTTGTAAAAAGGAGGCTGTTGTCAGGTCAGTAACGAGATCAAGGTGTACTGCCTTCGTTGTCATGCATACGAATAAGCATATATAGGATTTTATTAGTTTGAAGCGGCGTAATTTCCTGTCTCTTATCAAAATGGGACCAGCATAATCAACACCGACATTAGAGAAGGGAGAAAACTTACTAATACGCGTCTGAGGTAAATCACCCATTTGGTATTGCTCGGCCACAGGTTTAGCGCGAAAACATGTTATACATCCTCGTGTTACCTTCCTAGCTATATTTCGTCCAGAAAGTGGCCAGAACCGTTCTCTTATTGAAGCAAGTAGTTGCTGAGGACCACAATGGAGAAGTACTATGTGTTCTGACGTCATAATCAGCTGAGTCAGTTTATGCTTTGGTGGAAGGATAACAGGGTGTTTTTTATTGAAATCATAATCAGAATTTCGTATGCGACCACCAACTCTCAATAATCCCTTATCGTCTTTAAATGGATTTAGAGACAGGAGATTGCTTCTTTTTGATAAAGTCTTACCTTTGGCAAGATTGTTGTAATCATTTAAAAAAGATTCTTTTTGTGCTAAAATTGTCAGAGTATCTAAAGCATTTTCATACTCCAACGCTGTTAAATGACCAAATTGACGTTTTTCCTTGGGAACTCTAACATTTTTAATGAATCGATTGCAATAAGCTACGACCTTCTGTAACTTAGATAGTGAAGAATATTTGTCAAATAAATTGAAATTGTCTATAATTATAGTATGAGTCACTACGGTTCGTCTTTCTGGCATATTGTCTATTGTTGGAAATTCAAAAGAGATATCCCATTGTGATTCGTCTTCGAGTAACCACGAAGGGCCGTGCCACCAAAGAGTAGAATTTAGAATATCGTGGGCACTAATGCCTCTAGAAAGCTGATCTGCGGGATTGTCAGCGGATTGAACGTGATGCCAACTGTTTGGATTGGTCAGATTCTGAATATCACCCACACGGTTTGCTACGAAAGTTTTCCAGCTTTTTGCTTCACCACGAATCCACCCTAGTGTAATTGTAGAGTCACACCACAGATAAAGATCAGAAATAGAAATGGTAATTGAATTTAAGACCTTTCTTGCTAAATGGGCCAATAAATTAGCACCACACAGCTCTAGCCTAGGAAGGGTAATTTGTTTAAGAGGTGCAACCTTTGATTTAGCGCACAGTAGTTGTGAGGTGTATTGTCCTGCAGAGTCCTTGGAACGTAAATAGATGCACGCCCCATAAGCTGACTCTGACGCGTCACAGAAGCCGTGCAACTCTATAACGACGGGGTTGTTCGACAGAACGAAACGAGGTATACTTAAATTGTTCAATTCCTGAATGTCAATTTGAAATTTGATCCATTTATCACAAATTGTTGAAGGAACAGGAGTATCCCATGATACAGATGCCTTCCAAAGATCCTGAAGAATTAGTTTAGACCTTACGACAACTGGACCTAAAAGACCTAGAGGATCATATATTTGCGATACAGTTGATAGTATGTATCGTTTGGTAACCACGTCTGATGCCGGACGGGAATGAATAGAGTATTGAATATAATCGGAATTAGAGTTCCACAAAACACCTAATGTTTTACTATTTTCATCGTGGCCTAATTGTAACCTTCCTAATTCGAGATCGTCATTGATGATGAATTGATTGTACAGTTCTGGTTTATTAGTCAACCATTTTCTTAAATGAAATCCACCCGAAGCTAAAATTTGGGAAATATCGCGTTGAATTATTAGTAATTCATCGATGGAGTCGCTACCGGTCAAGAGGTCATCGACATAAAAGTCGGATTGAATAACCTTAGCAGCCTTTGGGTGACTAGATTCATAATCAATGGCCAATTGATAAAGCGAACGTACGGCTAACCATGGGGCGGAAGCTGTCCCATAAGTCACGGTGTCTAACTGATAGCATTGGAGTGGATCGTTTGCATTTTCCCGCCAGAAAATACGCTGCAGAGGTTTATCATCATCATGGATTAGTACCTGACGGTACATTTTTGATATATCTGCACTAATTACAAACGGGTATTGTCGAAATCGTAAAAGAATAGTAAATAATTCAGACTGGATGGTAGGGCCACTGTACTGAACATCATTGAGGGAAAGATTTGTATCAGATTTTGCACTGGCATCGAATACCACTCTGACCTTCGTCGTGAGACTTGTCTCCTTCACTACGGCATGGTGTGGTAGATAAAATGTGGGGTGATCGCTATTCAGACTTGAATCAATATTGATAAGTGTCATATGGCCTAAATCCCTATATTCGCGCATGAAATTAATGTATTGATATTTTAATTCATGATTTTTATTGAGTTTGCGCTCTAGAGAAAGAAATCTGTTGACGGCCATTTGCTTAGAATTTCCTAATTGATCAAGGTTGTCTTTGAACGGAATCTTTACGATAAAACGTCCGTCTATGTTACGTGATAAATTGTTTTTGAAATGCTCTTCGCAGAATTTGTCTGACCCAGAAAGTGTAATTTTGGAAGTTTGACACTCTTCAATTTGCCAAAATCGCACAAGTTGATCATTTATTTGATTTTCTGATTGATTGAAACATGAGATGGAAAAATTGATATTTGAATTGATTAACTTAGTACCAGTGTAATTTCCAGAAATTATCCATCCTAAGTGGGTTTCCTGTAGTGTAGGTTTTTGCCTACCTAGCTGAATTTGCCCCGATGCAAGGAGATCCCAAAAGATACCGGCACCCAATAGAAGATCAACCTTGTCACATTTATGGAACGTAGGGTCAGCCAATTGGATATTTGGCGGGAGCGCTAGGTCTTGGGAATTTATAGAAATGCTAGGTAACTGATCAGTAATTTTTGGTATTACCAAGCAGGATATTGTTGACGAAAAGCCATTATTACAAGATTTAAAGAATACAGAAGCCTCTTTGCTTATGTTGGCCAAAGCTTGACCAACACCTTTGACACAATAATTTACCTTATTAGTGTTCAAACCTAATTTTTTGCATAGATCCTCGGTGATAAAATTACTCATAGACCCATTATCCAATAAGGCTCTAGCTTTAAAAAACTTACCTTGATTGTCTTTTACCAAAACCATAGCCGTTGAAAGTATTACTTGATTGTCGCCAAACTGTGAAGTCATTACTTGTGGCTCAGACTGTACAGTGTGAGTATGACTTTCTATTGAATTATTTTCTTGAAAGTGTGATTGTGATACTTGTGAACTGCTAGAAACATTGTCAGAATTTTGAGAACTAGATGTCTTATCAATGTGCACCAGAGTGTTGTGATTGAGATTACACCGCCTACATTTTGTATAAGTGCAATTGTTTGTTGCGTGGCCAGGTCTAAAGCAATTTATACATAAATTAACTTTATTTAATTCTGTTATTCGCTCTTGCGGTGAAAAAGATAATAATTTTTCACAATGATAAACCAAATGTGGACCTTTGCAGAAATAGCATTTAGTTTTACTCTCGTTTTTATTATTAACACTCATATAAGTGGAAGATTGTTCTTTGTTTACATATTTTTTATCGAATTTTTTATTTTTATCGAAATTTTTATTCTTATCGAGAATTTTGTTGTCCTTTTGAGACTTTGTATTGTATTCTAATTTTTCCAGCAGTTCACATCTACCTTTTAGAAAATTATTCATGTCTGTGATAGAGGGCATAGCACGTTGAACGTCATCTGCTTCCCATTCTCGTCGAGTGACAGAATCTAGTTTAGATGTAATTAGGAATATGATTAACGTGTCCCACTTATCAGTTGGCTGATCGAGGGTTTTTAAGGATCTTAAATTCCTCGTAAAAGTGTCAAATAGTTTTCTTAACTCTGTGTGAGATTCTTTTTGGATTGGTGGAAAGTCAAACATGGCTTTCACATGATTGAAAACTATTAACCGCTTATTTTTAAACCTGTCAGTGACTAGATTCCAAGCTATGGGATAATTTGCCGCTGATACTTCCATCGATTGTATAACTTGACTAGCCTCATCTTGTAAGGAGGATTTTAAATAATAGAATTTCTCAATGTCGGTCATTGACTTGTTATTGTGCACTAGAGCAGTAAAGGTGTCCCTAAACTCTAGCCATTTATTAAAGGAACCACTAAAACTGGGTAATTTTATAGGTGGAAACTTAATTTGCATATGCGTATGCATACCAACATTGCTAACATTTAAGTTATTCTGAGAATTGTCACTGCCAGGAGTAATAGACCCAACACTATTGTTAAGTAAGGTATCAGTAGCTTTATTGAAGTTAGCTACTGCCTTTCTAGCTTTGGCAATATAAGGAAAATAGTCATCCTCAAATTGTTCACGTTCTTGTTCGTCAATTTCAGTGATATCTAGTTTAGACTCTAACTCACTTTGAACAGTATTGAAATTGTCAAGAATAGGTTCGACTTTATCTATTCTACATTGCAACTCCACCACTGAAACATCATCGAAGTTTGTCTCATTGATGGCATCTACAAATTTTTTAAATCTAGTAAGAGTAGACTTCAACTGACCTCTTTTCAATTTTAATGCGTTTATATCCATATTAAATTGTTTATTTTAATAAAAGCTAACAAATTGTCTAACAGGTACCCCAATAATTCCCTGTTATTTATTGAAATATTGTATTGTCGATTGTATTGTAATTGAAATTGTTAATTGTTAAATATGCGGACTGTAATTAATAGGAGAAATAGGGATAAATAAATAGGAACGGACTTACGACTTCTCCGGTAACAACACTGGGATCACAGCTGGGATGCGCTGTCTCAGTCACGCGCCCATCAATTGCATCTTGTCACTCTCTCGTTGGCTCGAACTTGCCGCTACCAGGAGCCGAGACAATATGGTTGCTGCCGGCCGGCTAATAGCTTAACAAACCACTATAATTTTACTTCTTATAATTAACTGCTCACTATATTCGCTGATTTCTTCATATCAGGGTCGTAAGGGCCATGTTGGGGGGATTGTCCTATTGTTTTTGCATTTAAATAATTCGTTTAACTCACTTAAAAAACTGCTTTATTGTAGAGAACAAAATTAACATGTGCTTGTCTTAATACATTGAAAAACTCTCCGGCGTTGCCGGTTGTAATAAAATTCTGGGGTTTTGGCCGCAACAATTTATTTCACACTTATCAACAATGAAATTCTTTTCAATCTTTGAACTATTTAGTGATTTTGTCTTAAATTATGGTGGCTTATTAGACTTTATTGCTGTTTTCTTGTAACATTTCATTTTAATTATTATTATATAAACATGGTTGATTACACGTTCCCGGAATTAACAGACATAATTTCGACATTAGGATAATGTGTCGATAATGCTGCTGTAGCTATGACACGTTATAAGGAAAAATTCCTGATGCCATAATTTTTTTCAGTACAGAGAGGTGAATTAGAGAAACAAGAAGTCTTCAAAAGTAAAATGGATGAGCTGGCGGTCCAGGAATCGCAAGAACTATTGACGAAGAAGAAATATTAGATACTGAAATGGAAGATCCTACACTGAGTACTAGAAGATTATGCATCCGTTCCATTATCGAAAAATTAAGGAATTATTACCTGAAGTTATGCCAATAAGAGCTGATTTTTGTGAATTGAATTGAATTTAAGGAATTATTACCTGAAGTTATGCCAATAAGAGCTGATTTTTGCGAATTGAATTGAATTTAAACTAAAGCAAATTTTTTACGTAAAATCCTGTCCACTGGCGAGGCACGACAAGGCATGTTTTAATTCTCAGAATAATTATTTCTAGACTAAGGAAAATCTTAATGCAACAATACAAACCCATTTCAACTATAATGTCCCAAGAACGTTGATAATACGAAATAATTTTACCACAGTTTCCGAAAGCACGTTGCTTGGTAATATCCCGACGCCATAGGCGTAGGCGGAGGGATATTACCTAAAAGCAACGTGCTTGAAGAAGTTGTGTTAAAATTATGAGCATCAACGTTGGAGGGGCATTCGCATAGAAAATTTTTTGCAATTTATTTTATTTATTTGTATCTATTTCATAATTTCTGGTGCCGCAAAAGTCCATAAATGTATTCCAGATGTTCTATTTACTTTTAATTGTATTATGTAGAGTGCTTTCCTTTATTATTATATTCATCAAGTCATTATTTGCAGTGCCAAATAGTAATTGAGAAATTGACAAAAAATAAATCATTTAACTGTCAAATTGGATGATATAAGTGAAAATTGCCTTAGGGACGTTATCACATTATATAATACTCCTAGAGCATTGATAATACCGAGACAATTTTCTCATAGGGACTGCTGAAAGCGTATTGCTTGCTATTACTTTTAAGCAACACGCTTGAAGCATTCTCTACGACAAAATTTTGAGTATTTATCAATGTTCAAGGTCTATTCGGTAAGAAAATTTTCAGCACAAATATCAATCCATTTCTAATCACGTGTGCTGAAACAACCAATCAGAACAGAATTACACTGATAAGATCCCTCAGGGATCTTTTCACTTATGTCATCCAGTTTGACAGTAATGTCAATTCAATAATTTAAAATTTACTTCTTGACAATGTCGATTTGGAACTTCAAATAACGATTTAGAGAATATAATAATGGAGGAAAACACACCAAATAATACATATTACACAATCTACATTTAATTTTACAAATTGCTCTTTTAATGATTATGTGTTTAGTAAATCGTTTTGAACAAATAAATAAAATAGATTGCAAAAAATTTTCTATGCGAATACCCCTCGAACGTTGATAAATAGCTTATAATTTTATCACAACTTCCTGAAGCACGTTGCTTTTAGGTAATATCCCTCCACCTACGGCGTCAAGATATTACCAAGCAAGTGCTTTTGAAAACTGTGATAAAATTATTTCGTAATATCAACGTCCGACGTCCTTGGGATATTAAAGCTGATGATTTTTTACTACTTTTTGCTATTTTGAACCAATGAACACAGCATTTAAATCAATATTTTATTAAAACTGCAGTTACTTTTTGGGTATATTTTCTAATAAAATTTGATTGATTGAATCGTTTGAAACATTACCAAACCTTTGTGACATTTTTCTAAATTGATTTTCAATTTGAAGTTTGTTGAATTTCAATCTGACATTTGAATATAACATTTGTGCCTTGGTTGATAATACCACATGACATGAAATGCAAAATTTTGATTAGTTAATACATTTAGTAAAAAATTATCGTATGTAATATCACTAGTGCTTAAAATTTTATCGAAAATTTTTTCGAAAGCGTGTTGCCAGGTAATATAAAGAGTGCAAATTTGCAGTTTATTATCTGATTAAATCCCGACCGCTTTAGCGAGAGGGATTTAATCTTTGATAATAAAGTGCCAATTTGCACGAGTTATATTAACTAGGGGCAACTTAGCTTGAGAACAAATTTTTAGATAAAATTTAAAGTACGAGTGGTATTTGTGGAGAATATTTCACCAATAAATAATTCATTAAGTATATCTTCAATATTATGTTCAGTAATTAATTGCCTCCAGACGTTTCCTTGTTGCTTTTTAGAGATTACTCACCTTTATCTTCAATTTCATCATTTACGCCACATAAAAATGTATTTCCAAAGCGACTCATCTAATAAAAAACAAAGTAGGTTTAAATTATGACAATCAGGGAAAACAATATACGTTAAACCATAGGTACTGTAACTTATAAGACTAGTCACCACAACAAAGCACGCTTCGACCAATCACATTACCGGTGAAATCACACAAATTGCATATTACCAATCTATCCCTTTTACGTTCTAAGGCTGCCGGCTCAGATGGTATGGTACCGCCATCTAGTAACGCTAGCTTAACTTAGTTACTAGCCTAAATAACAGTGAATTGAATTATTATATTAAAGTGTTTATTAATATATATTTATGTATTTAATCCTTGTTTCTAATTTGAGAAGTTTGATAGTTAAGTTAAGGTTTACTTGTTTAAGTAGAGAGACTTTAAGTACAACGAATTATAATGTATATAGTGATACTGCAGAGTTTTGATTTTCCAAATAGGTAAGTGTTAGCTGCTTTGTAATGATTGATAACCTTAACTTGTCCCGAACCTATATAAGTTCCACACAGCATTGGCTTTTTAGGTTATTAATACAATACTACAATTTACAATTTACGTTAACAGTTAGTAATAAGCTAGAGAAGATATTTATAGATAACATTTAAAAGCACGATTTGTCCTATTTGATGAAAACATGTCACGACACAAAACGTCAAAAAATTTTCGCAATATTTGCCGCTGCAGCGACCTAAAAAATTAGAGTGATAAATTTTGCATGTTGGTCCTGTCAAAAGCAGATCTAGCTTGAATTACCACTAATAATGACGTTTGATTGGTGCAATGTTGTGAAAAAACGGGCTCTCATTGGCTATAGGCGTCTGAATTTAAGATGCCAGCGCCAAAGTGGAGAACTCGTGAACTAATTATAGGCTTTTTGTTTGTTTATGTGGCGAATACTCATATTGATTTTTTTCTGTTTATTGTTACTTTTGACGTTAAAAATAATAACATTAATAATACATGACTTAGGTTTGTAAGATTTTTGTTGTAAGTGATTTGCAATATGTTAATGGCATTATTCAGCAAAATTCATATTTTTTTAGGTTATCTAGTTTTTCCCTTAAAAAGTACAGTTTCCTCAACATAAACGGTGTCTGGCTAGTTAAATATCAATAAACTAAAATATTTCTTTAAATTTATGTAGTTGTAGTTTAAACCACATTTCTTTCAGGAAACATGAGTGACATTTAGGTTAAGCATATTGCAATGTATGGAACATTTGGGAAGCACTAAAAATGTAAAAATTCTAAGTGTGTGTATGAAGGAGAAGATGTTTTAAATGCAGGACATATTATTTTGTGTGGTACAACCCATATTCAACACAAAACTTAATAAATGTGTATGCTCTATGTTCACAAACAAGTGTCTCAGATTCAAATACCCATGAAATTAGTGGTACATTGAATATAACTGAAGACATTTATTAATTCTTTAAGTGAAATAAATGAAACAGTATTTTGTAAAATATTCATTCATAGTAGTGCATGGTGCAATAGTATATATTACTTTTATAAATATACTGAAATTATATGTTTACTTATTTCAAAAATTTCACTTACAGTGTGTGGTTGTCCAGGTTATTATTATTTCTACTCAGGGTTATTTGCACCAGCTTTTCCCCTCTCAATGCCTGGTTAAAGGTGTCTACATTAAAGAGGGTATGCTTTGAACATTGCAGTGCAACTCAGCTTTCTCGAGTTGTCCCTGCAATCTACAAAGGATACCGACTAGGTTGGCTCCAGCAAATTGTATCTTGTTTAGCCTCTTTAAACGCTATCATATTTTTAATAACTTAGCATCTAAGTTTATCATTTTACTTATTGTTGATATCATCGTACACTAAAGAGACACTGACAGAAAGGCCCATAATTAGTTTGACTATAGACCACCAGGTGGCGTACTCCTTATTTTCAGACGCCTATAGCGTTAATGAGTGAAATAATCAATGTAATGCTGTTCTGATTGGTTGTTTCCGCATACGTGATTAGACATGGGCAAATTTAATAGGATTTATATTTGAGCAAAAAATTATTTTCAATATACTTTCAAAATCAATGTATGGACAGAAACTCTATAATATTAGTTTGTTGGATACCATATTTTTCCTGGATACTTTTCGTGAATTATTAGGTAATATTTCATTGCGAAGGAGAAGAAACATGATTTTATGCATAACGGTGCATCACCGCATTATAATAGAATATGCAGAAGATGGTTAAATAAGCACTATCCTAATAGATGGAGTCGAGATTAAGAAGTGTCGTGCTCGGTTTCCTGACATTACTTCTCTTGATTTCACTATGTGGAGTTATTTAAAATCAAGAGTATTCAAGTTTATACCACTGAACAGTTAAGAGAAAAAGTCGAACACGTGTTTACGATACTACAGAATGATGCGGAAACCTTACAGGGTATTCAAAATTCCTTAAAAAAAAAGATTTAGATTGTGCATTAGGGAAAATGGAGAAAACATGGAACAATTTTGATAATTAGCAATTTTCTGTTTAATTAATTATTGTACGTACTTAACTCTTCAAAGCATTCTTTGTGTAAAAGGATTTATAATAAATTTTTTTAAATGCACATACATTACTTGAGATCGGAACGCAACAAGGATAGCTTTCGTTATTCAATTTATTAAATACATGGCATATATTTTATAATTAAGGATAAAATAAATATTTTTGTAATAATAAATCGCTATTTTGTCAATTTTGTCAATTTTAACAACAAATCGAGAGATTACCGAAAAAGTTTAAAAAAAACAGCGATTTTATACCTTTCTTCAGAACCTCATATCTCCGGTCCATCTCATTTCACAGACTTCTATGTGGCGTAGTTTAAGGGACACTTTGAGTCCTTTTTCATCTCTTAGTTTCTCGTAATTTGCAAAGCAGAATATACCGGCTGTAACAGGATCCCTTTTCTCCTTTAGTTTGAAGATAATTGATTGAAATTTGGGATATCCTATATACATAATAAGCGGCACTTTTTGTCATAAAGTGATTTTTTTTTCACTTCCGGTTTCGCCGGAAATGACACTAACTTTCGATTTTTAAATGGAATACCCTGTATATTACTGCATAATTTTCTGCAGCCAACGATACCAAATAAGTGACACTTCTAACGTAAATATTTTTTATATCATTTTAGTTTTCCATTTAAGTTGGCCATGACGGTTCCGATTTATTCTAAATGACCCGTGTAATGCTAGAAAAATCGAAATCCCGTCAAAAATACTAAATTACGTGATTTATGAGCAAATAAAGTTCATCAAAATGGTTTTTGGGGCAAAACTCGTTTTTTTCAAATGAAACCATATTGGTACCGTGGTACCATTTATTAGTACTATCCATAAGGAATTTATTTATATGTATTAAAATGTGCGATGATTACAAACAAAATTACAGCTGAAAGAAAATAAGAAAATACAACTTTGTTCTAATTAAATGTTAAGAAGTAACTAACTAACTAAGGTGGCTTTGAAAACAATGAAATATTTAGCATATAACATTTCCTACTTCATTGGATTTTAAGCCCCCAGGACTGGCACAAGGCCATAGGCACAGAGAAAAAAAATACTATACAAGTAGAGAAGCTCCTCCTATCTCGAGACCGATTGAAAATGTAGTATTTTTAAAACACTGGTCGACAGGATCGATAGTTTTTCTTTTTATTTAATTTATTCCATGTTTTCCAACTCCCAAGAATTTGGAATTCTTTAGAATTTAAATTTATCATTTAATTATTTAAGGTAATTTATTTATTATAAAATGAAAATTATACTTTTTATAAGTGTTTGTTAAATATTTCTGTTTTGATAAAATATGAAAAATTTATGATCGTCTGAATTAGTAATAAATATGCTAACGTTGGCAATGAACTAGACTTAATAATTTATTAAAATGTGGAATATTACACTCAAAATAATCCAAGGTAATATTTACAAAAAGTTAAAAGTAAATTTCACATCTGAATGAAACATGGAATAAGTCACACTTTTTTCTCAAGTGTACAGAATACAATGAAGTAAAAACGATATGATAATATTTTAAACAATATATTATTGTTTGCAGGCATTTGTCTTAATTTTACTTTAATACCTACCTTTTTTATGCAGTATAGTAAAGTTTCCTTATAAACAATGTGATTTACGACTTTTTACTTAAAGTGCGCCTAAAATAATTAATTTGTTAGTTAATAAAAGTTGTTATAACATAACAAAACATGTGTATTATTGTAGCAATTTTGTAAACTAAATTTGATAATGTTAACTATTTTCTTGCACAGTCCAAAACTAAATATTTGAAAAGTTGCAGTCGGAAAAGGTCAACGGGAAATACCTATTTGATAAAAAATTTGCTGGGGCTCACTTCACATTTATGTTGTGCTACTGAGATTAAATACCTGCACAGTTAATATTTTCTATTTGTATTGTCCAAATAGGTATTTGCAATCGGAAACGCCCTGAAAAGACTAAAATTTCCACTTTTGTCGTAATAGTTTTATCAAAAATACTTTTTAACATTTTGGTGCAAAACTAAAAAAATAATGTGACCTAATCTTCGTAAAGTTCGTTCGAATCTGAGGGACACAGTGTATATTTTCATTTTCAAATCTTCTACATACTCGTAGGTGACATCGCTATATACTTTTCTATTCACTAAAATTATATCAGGTTTTCTTCTTTGGTAATGTTATCAGCAATACTCTAAATATTATTTTTCTTCGTCGTTTTCTTAATTTAGTACTTTCCAGCGTGACTGTACCATATATTGTCACTAAAAGTATAGTAGGTTTCTTCTTTGGCACTTGATTTAACTACTTTTTAGAGTGCCCACCATGTAAATTTTGCACTAAAAGTATCTATACATTATTTCTTCATTAGCGTCAACTACTTATCAAAATTCTTTTTACTTCATCAAATAGTTTTGTAGTTATAACGCCGACAAACAGACAGATAGACAGACTGATGGAATTGAGAGACCTTAATTTTCTTAATATATATAGTTTAAAACACGAAAATCTCGTAGAGTGCTTTTTTCACGATTACAGTAGTTCCCTGCGGTAAGTGAGTGAAGTGAGTTATTAAATTTTTTACCATTAATTATTTTTATTTATTTGCTTTTATCATGATTAGAGAATATTATTTAGGTATTATGCAAATCACAACTTACACACTTTTTTATTTATTATGAAAATACCTACTTTCTGTATATTTTTGCCCTAATCTGGGCACGCTAATATACTAGTTAGGTAAATACTTAACTTATACAGAAAGCAAATAATTTCATATTAAATAAAAAAAGGTGTGAATGACTAAATGTAAATGAATGATTTAAATATTTTCAATATTTTTTTTCTTTAAAATGCTAAGAATCCTATCATGTAATTCAATACTTCGTCAGTATTATCTAGAAGAGTAGTTGTTTTGATTGGTTCTCCAATAATGAGTGTTTTAAAGTATTTACCTAACTAGTATATTAGCGTGCCCAGATTAGGGCAACAATATACAGAAAGTAGGTATTTTCATAAAAAATAAAAAAGTGTGTAAGTTGTGATTTGCATAATACCTAAATAATATTCTCTAATCATGATAAAAGCAAATAAATAAAAACAATTAATGGTAAAAAATAAATCAAGAATAGGCTTGTAAATAATGAATGAATGTTTCTATACTCTACTGATGAGAACTAACGAGTTCGAAAAAACTTGTACAACTTTTCTAGAGTTGAAATGGAATGTAAGGTTCAATAATTCTTGTGAATGACTGAATTTCAATAAATAATTTAAGTATCTTCAATATATATTTTTTGCCTTAAAATGCCAGGAATCCTATCATGTAATTCAATACTTCGTCAGTATTAGCTAGAAGAGTAGTTGTTTTGATTGGTTTTCCAATAATGAGTGTTTTAAAGTGTTTTCCTAAGTAGTATATTAGCGTGACCCGAATAAGGTACCAATATACAGAAAGCAAATAATTTCAGATTAAATAAAAAAGGTGTGAATGACTAAATGTAAATGAATGATTTAAAGTATTTTCAATATTTTTTTCTTTAAAATGCTAAGAATTCTATCTTGTAATTCAATACTTCGTCAGTATTAGCTAGAAAAGTAGTTGTTTTGGTTGGTTCTCCAATAATGAGTGTTTTAAAGTATTTACCTAACTAGTATATTAGCGTGCCCAGATTAGGGCAACAATATACAGAAAGTAGGTATTTTCATAATAAATAAAAAAGTGTGTAAGTTGTGATTTGCATAATACCTAAATAATATTCTCTAATCATGATAAAAGCAAATAAATAAAAACAATTAATGGTAAAAAATAAATCAAGAATAGGCTTGTAAATAATGAATGAATGTTTCTATACTCTACTGATGAGAACTAACGAGTTCGTAAAAACTTGTGCAACTTTTCTAGAGTTGAAATGGAATGTAAGGTTCAATAATTCTTGTGAATGACTGAATTTCGATAAATAATTTAAGTATCTTCAATATATTTTTTTTGCCTTAAAATGCCAGGAATCCTATCATGTAATTCAATACTTCGTCAGTATTAGCTAGAAGAGTAGTTGTTTTGATTGGTTTTCCAATAATGAGTGTTTTAAAGTGTTTTCCTAAGTAGTATATTAGCGTGACCCGATTAAGGTACCAATATACAGAAAGCAAATAATTTCACATTAAATAAAAAAGGTGTGAATGACTAAATGTAAATGAATGATTTAAGTATTTTCAATATTTTTTTATTTAAAATGCTAAGAATCCTATCATGTAATTCAATACTTCGTCAGCATTAGCTAGAAGAGTAGTTGTTTTGGTTGGTTCTCCAATAATGAGTGTTTTAAAGTATTTACCTAACTAGTATATTAGCGTGCCCAGATTAGGGCAACAATATACAGAAAGTAGGTATTTTCATAATAAATAAAAAAGTGTGTAAGTTGTGATTTGCATAATACCTAAATAATATTCTCTAATCATGATAAAAGCAAATAAATAAAAATAATTAATGGTAAAAAATAAATCAAGAATAGGCTTGTAAATAATGAATGAATGTTTCTATACTCTACTGAAGAGAACTAACGAGTTCGAAAAAACTTGTACAACTTTTCTAGAGTTGAAATGGAATGTAAGGTTCAATAATTCTTGTGAATGACTGAATTTCAATAAATAATTTAAGTATCTTCAATATATTTTTTTTGCCTTAAAATGCCAGGAATCCTATCATGTAATTCAATACTTCGTCAGTATTAGCTAGAAGAGTAGTTGTTTTGATTGGTTTTCCAATAATGAGTGTTTTAAAGTGTTTTCCTAAGTAGTATATTAGCATGACCCGATTAAGGTACCAATATACAGAAAGCAAATAATTTCATATTAAATAAAAATGACTAAATGTAAATGAATGATTTAAGTATTTTCAATATTTTTTTTCTTTAAAATGCTAAGAATCCTATCATGTAATTCAATACTTCGTTAGTATTAGCTAGAAGAGTAGTTGTTTTGATTGGTTCTCCAATGATGAGTGTCTTAAAGTATTTACCTAACTAGTATATTAGCGTGCCCAGATTAGGGCAACAATATACAGAAAGTAGGTATTTTCATAATAAATAAAAAAGTGTGTAAGTTGTGATTTGCATAATACCTAAATAATATTCTCTTACCCTCATTAAAATTATAATAAAATATAGTATACTACTTTTCACTGTAACATCTTCGCAGCTCAGCTAATAGATAGTTATCCAATTGCAACCAAATTCTGATCGGCATCAAAGACCTTCAGTCTTATACAATTTTAGTTAAAATTAAATGACTAATAACTGAGCTATGAAGGTGTTACCGTGAAAAGTGGGACACACTGTATATAAAATCTGACTGTTTACACGTTTACCCTGTATAACGTATATGGCACAGTTTCACTAGGGAGTATGAACTGAAACTGTAATTCGTTTTATGACAATCTTATTAAAAACCTCAATAACATTTTAAATTAAAATCGACATGTGTTTTAGTCTGCTTGAGACACTCACTGTATATTGCAGTTTTCACACCTTGTACATCTTAGTCAAAAACTTTAGTAACATCTTGCTCCAAAATTATAATAAAGTAATAAAAGTTTATAACTTTTACTACTAATGACTTTTTACATACCTCGATGACCAAAAATATTATCTGACGCCCTTTTGTGGATCAAAATGTGGGAATTAAAAAAAATAAATGATGCATTTACGTGGGATATCGTTTGAAAAGTTTATATCCGAAAGTATTGGGCCGAGAAACTTGAAATTTCAGGGACAACGAGCAAGTTTTAGGAAATTTAACTTTTTATCAAACTTTAAGTTATTAGTGAAAGTTTATAAATAAGTTATTGGTGAAATCTATTTCATGTATTAAAAGCTTCGGCAGATGAAGTACCTTCATGCTTGACACTTCTGAGGTTTCCGTATGCAAAAACTACACTAACTAACTAATAAATTAATAAATATTTTTTAAATGTTCTGACCAGATCTGATCTAATGGAAAATTATATAAATGTTTTGTATTTTTACAATTGCGAAGAGATTTACTAATTTTGAAATTTTTGTTGTCAGGTCAGAAATTATTATTGCACACACAAAACTAAAATAGTAGCGCAACTAAATAGAAACAAGTGGATGCCTTGTGAAGTCACGGTCAATTTTGGCTGATGAAGATGGTTACATTTCAACCTCAGTGCTAGTTACCATTATCAATTTTTCGATTTCATGTAGACAAAGATTATGCACGTGGAAAATTAATAAATTAATCGAATGGAATCTGACAGCGTATCTAAGATATTTTAATAGATGTCGGGTTTTGCGTTTACGCGAATCATAGACGCAACTACAATGAGCAGATTTCAGAAGAGGTGCAAAATTTAATTTTCAAAGATTATGAGAATTAAATCTAGCTTCTTTTTTGTATTTATTCTTCGGATTATGTTTAATAGTAATAAACATGACGAATTTTAATTTTATAACATATCTAATCTCATGATCTGATATAATTACTAATGATATTTAGTTCTATTTCTGTCTATAAATTTCTTATTATTTCATCAGATACACTATAAGATTAGCACATAAAGTCATAAACAGGATGTCCTGAATTCGAGGAACTGAATTACAGAATAACACCAAATATTTGCGAAATTTTCACGAAAGGTATAAACAATTCGTCATGGCTGGAGCACTAAAATGAGTCACGTAAATCTCATAACTCAAAGGTAGTATCAATTCATTATAGATCACTTTAATAAAGAAAAAAGCATAAAATGTTCTCTTACCGTCATAGTTCTATATACGCAGATAGGTACTATCATCTCCTAATTTTCAGAATATTATTGAACTCACCTGGAAAGTGCACAATGGGCTAGAAACAAAAAAACGAGGCCCAAATTCTGAAACTTTATTATTGAATTTTCTATATCTTGACTGTTACAAATTTTTTTCAAAAAATCAAATCGCAAAAACTGCGTTACAATATGAGTGAAAAAATTTTGTTGAAACCTCTCGGTAGTTCCGTTTCATTGGGGTTATTCATTTGAAATTTTATTTTTATTTTAATCATTTACAGAACAAAAATGAAAATTAATTAATGGTATTATAGAAATTGCCATAAAAAACAGTTCATCAACTTTAGTTCATCTAATTTATCATTATATCTTATTGTATTCTTGTTTCATTTTCTTTGTTTTTCTAAGTTTACTAACTTATTCATTATTTCAAAAAATAAAAATATATATAATGAAACAGTTAGTAGATTCAGAATATTATAATAATAATAATAATTATACAATACTTAACAACAGAAATATTGCATTGGCCACAAAAAAAACGAAGAAAATGAAACAAGAACATATGATAATGATAAATTAAATGAACTAAAGTTGAGAGTGTTTATGAATAAAGTACTTTTTGGATGAAACTGAACAGAAATTAATATCAACCTAATCCGATGTATTATTAAAATTATGACACATAATGTAAATGGGTGATTTTTTTCAAAACGTCTAGCATTTTGTGTAAAGATATTATCTTTTCTGGAGTTGAATTGAGGAACTCTAAAATTAACTTAATATATAGAGATAATTAATGACTGAAGGCAAATGATCATCTGGGGGTTAATTTGACGTATTAATGAAACTAAATAAAACAAAGCACCATATATTAAATTTGGCAAATAAAAGTTCAGTAATTACTATCTTTCTGCTTGACCTATTATCGTCTTCGGGAGTTCTGGTGATTGCTTCCGCAGCTTCTGTACCGTCTTCAGATGGTTCTGAACTTACTTTTGGAGATACAAACAGGAGGAGAAACTGTTTCTCATTCTTCACGAAAGAAATCTAACTTACAATATCGCACAAGAAACAAGAAATAGTAGCAGTTTTACTATTATTAAGAACACATCAAGTAAATTGTTAACGAAATATTTAGGTTTAAGTATGAAATAAAAACATTGTAGCACTAATAGGCTTTTCCCACGTGTTTTTATTGCATACCTATTTGACAAGTTCTCTTAAAAATAACTCACACCTATTTTTTCTTTTTTGCGAAATTTGCTTTTTTTCTACAGAGAAAAATAATATGTTAAGATATTTTTAAATGTACGGGAGAGATATTTTTTAACTCAGAATCGAATGGAATTTAGTAAAGTAAAGTTTATATATTTCTAAAACACCCTACAAAATATCAAATTTTTCGTCTACATAATTGAAGAGAAAATTTTCGATCCATGGCATGGGGTTCTCATGGGAAATCGTGATATATTTACCTAATGCCATTTCGTTTTATATATTTAAAGAACCTAAACTCAGAATGTTTTTATGCTCCATACACACGTAGGTACACTATCGAAGTACTTACTCGCAAAACTCGAGCTCGATTGTCCATTCAGTTTCTAAGTTATAATTAACTATAGGTCGAAAAACATCTTTGTGCCCGCCTTTCATGAGATCGGAAGGTGAGATAATGCCAATACTGTGCGTTTAAGATTATCAACGCATTTCTTTTATTTCCTTCTGAAAAAACAATCAGAACTATAAAAAGTAGGTTTTGTTTATTGATTATGAAAAATCATTGATTATAGATTTCATGTCAAATGAGGTTTTAAAAATGAATTTTGAGTGTAATAATTAAAAGTGATGGTAATTCGATAAATTCTCAATTATTTATATCATCACTAATGTTTACGAAAATGGATGATATTTTAATGTTCAATATAAAATTTGCATTATGTGAAAAAAAAAGAAAATAATTCTTTCATTGTAGTTCATTCAGTGCGTTGAAGTGTTCCCAAAGAGTTAGCTCCGGATATCTTCTATTGTTGGGTATTCCTTCTCTTGTTTAAATAGGCTTCGAATGTCGTGAAACGTCGAGCTTTTTAAGTGTAAGCAAAAAAAATTCTGTCTGTAAGTATGTCTATGTAACTTGTTTTGTGAGCACGATTACTCTGGGACCGTTTATGATATTGACTTAAAATTTGATACACCTAAGTATGTATTATAATGAGGTCACCCCCACACTATTATTAAAGAGGGTAAAAAAAAAACCAATACATATATTATCAAAACGTCGCTACTCTCTTGATGAGTAAGCACTTGCGAAAACGGACAATCAAAATCGAAGCCAATCCACTGCGCAATTCGCCTTCGATGTTTTGGAGCGATAAACATTTCTTGTACAGAACGCACCACAATTCATCAGCAAGAACTTTTAATTCCACGATTTGGCGTCCATCCATTGCCGCATCGTTTGCCACAGAATTAAATACGTTCTGTTGTTTCTCGTTTTGCTGGTTTTCATGATTCGCAGTATTAAATTCTTCCTCGTCTTTCTGCTTTTCATGGTTTCTTGAGACGCAGTTTTCCACTTTCCGAGTTTTATTAATTCTGACGCTTTTCGAACACTTTTCGCGAGTCGTCCTTTCCAACGGTGCATTTTATGTATTGCGTTAATAACGCAGGTAACAATACGACACAATACAACTCTGTTGATAGAGCCGCGAAATTTAGATTATGGCCCTCCGAAAATGTCAGACTGAAATGCGCCAACATGAAGAACGTAGAACGTAAACTGTAAAATACGGTATTGCCGCGTCTGCAGAAAATTAGTGTCTGGATCTAACTTGACGAAAAAGATATTATACTTCGATTATTTGATTTTATATCACGAATGAATATCGGTAATGACATATACCGACCATTCGTGTAGATAATATCCTTAAAAACAGACAAATAATTCTTGCAGAATTTTGCTTCTGACAGTTGCAGACTTGGTACACTCAGTGCTAAAATGTTGTAAAATTGAAAATGTTTTTGTTATAATAATCGCGAAATCCAATAAATTATTTGTTGAGACACCCGGTATAAGTATTACTGAATCAATTATTATCGACGTGTATTATATTAATGAATAAAATATTTGAAATAATGTACAAGTTTCATTGAATTAATGCCTGCCAGTTATTATATTAACGACAGTTTATAAAGTAATTAACTCATTTATGAACTAATGCACAGATGTAGTTATTCGACTCAATTTTAATGAACAAATTCGTGATATTATTAATGCACTTTTTAATTATTTTTGGGTCCGGATACGGGTCGAATTGAGAACCTCCTCCTTTTGTAAATTTTAAATCGGTTAAAAAGAGTTGATGGGCACTAGCGTGTAGCCATCCGAATTTCTCTGATATATTCGAATGCCTAAGTCATTCTGGAAAGTTGCAAAATATTGCTTATGGTCGTGTTTTTATAAATTCCACCAGTCGTGAAGCGATATTTACAAACATTTCAGCGGCACGGTGCGGTGGTTCAGCTGCTAAAAGCGTGTTAGTGATGAGCATACTTAGTACTGGGTTCGATCCACAGTTCGAACGTTGGCAATGTCGGTAGGCGAGCGATGTTATCCAGATTTTTCAAATATCTATCTAGGCAGAGCCTAGGCTTCGAATTTGGGGTTTATTTAATATATGTGGTGTGTTTAAGTTATATTTGTCATGGCACGCTGGACGGCTTGAAAATTTCACATTTATCTTCAAGCATTTTCAATGCACCTTTTGAATATAGCAAAGTTTGAGTATCTAAAAAATATTGATCCATCCATCCTTACTAAAATTTGTTTAAATTGTTCATTAATGCCAGCAATTAAATGTTTAGCTGTCCATGGTATATCATTTTCGTGCTATATGATTAAGCGCTTGAATGAGAGGATAGATCCTTGATAAGGACGGGTATGCATGCAGGAGAACGAATTTTACTGCTTGACTGACAATTCAAACATAAGTTTAATGGAAAAACTATAAAAAGATAATAAGATCTTTTACATTATTTTCACATTAGGTAAGACAACATTTGTGTTTGCTTCTCTGCTGTAATTACTGCAAAAATAATATCCGTTCTTAAAAATTATCCGTCAGGAGATACTTTGTTCTTCAATTTTGTCTTAACGTTATTTTATACAAAGCGGTAAATTGAACTATTTTTTATTGCATTTCTAATATCAAAAATGTACCAGAAATCGCGTAATCAATTGTAAAAGTAGAGAAGATTCTATTATTCAGAAATGTTCTACTTAATTTCTACCGAACTACCATTAATCAAATAATATCAAACCAAATGTAGATTATTTTGAATTCACATTAACCATAAACGGGGACGTGGGGAAAATATTAAACGAGCAGAAAACCGCAGCCCAAAATTAATATAACAAATTTTCCCTTTTGCAATGATTTCCCTGATTTCCTCCAAATATTCTGTGATTTCTCTTTGATTTTATTTCTCCTTAACTTCCTCCAAATTTAATCTCACTAAACTCAATAAGTACATCTTGAGTATCTATGTAAGTAGATAAAAGTTATTTTAGACTTAACTTTCATTTCCAGGCAAAAATATCTTCAGCTTTTAGGTATTCTTTGTTTCTTTCTTCCCCATTCTATAACTAGTCTGGTCAATAACGTCCTAAATCGTCATAAAGGATCCTTTAACGTGTTCATTCCTCTCTTTGTAAATATCCTTCATAAAAGGCAAAACAGGAAAACGAACAAAAAGTCCTAAATATATAAATTAAAATAAATCAAATTAAATTAAAATATAATGGTAAGAAATACGTTTAAAATAGTAGGAAATGGATAGGTAAACACTTATATTTTTAGTGTTACAATTTTACAGTATAATGTTATGTGTTTATGTAGAAGAACGCACTACCGGGCGTCAAAATGACGCGACACCAATTTATTTCTCAGGGGGCGCCAGTCGCGTATTACCCCGTTCTTCTACCTCCCAGGTGGGTTCGAGATAAGATGCACTTCGGTAGCCGAGTAATGGACCAAGGCTGCACTACCACAGATCGGAAACTACGCTCTCTCTGGACCTGAATTCCCTCGTTAGGGGTTAGGCACCTCTTAATTTCCTGAATTTTTGCATAAAAAAATCCCAACCGAAGAATTTCTCTGCGGAGGGATTAGTTTTAGTACGCGGAAATCACGTTTTAGTCCATTAATAGCGGAATATATTTCTCAAAAAACGCATAAAAAAATCCCTATCAAACCTCCGTAAAGCAACCAGAAGGTCGAACGTTAATGCGAATTAACTCCACCCATCCGGTTTTCTATACGAAAGTTCCAGGGATTATAGACCGTCAACAGGCCTCAAGATCAATTAAGAAACAATAGTTCAAAGAATCCGTTTATTTAACAGAATTGGTTATGCAAAATTCTCAAAATAAGAATCGTGCCTTCCCCAATCAAGGTAGTGACTTTCAGACCATACAGGCGAGAGCGCTCACGCTAACGATCGATTAGGTAGAAAAGATTCATACATACCTTCTCAGAATCAAAATGCGAGCTTTTAGAATCATTTCAGACTCTGGGTAAATGAATAATTAAGGCTGACTGAAATTAACTTAAAAAAGTTTTACTAAATGAATTTAGTTTCGCTAGAGACTACTTAGCTTTAAAGTTCTTGTATCGTGGAGATTCACGTACTCAAACACATTCAGAGGACCTATTACTGCATAAGTTGAGTGGCGTTCGATCAGTCCACGACTTACTAACCCTTATCACAGTCGTTCAATATTATCGATTTGGCAGCGTCTCACCTTCGAGCGACTTTTAGGCAAAATTGAATTTTTGGATTTTTATGCACAAGGCGTTTTCCTCTATAACTTTGTCATTTGAAAAGCCCTGTTATTGGCTTTTCTACCATCGCTTTGTCTGGACCACTCAACGCGCTCGACCAAATTGCGAGCCGCTGGGTCAATCCAAACTCTTTCTATGCGAGAAACCGGCCTTGTACATGTGCATTGATTTTTATCAATTTTTGCTTATCGGCACTACGCCGGCTTTGACAAAATCTTCTATTTTGCCTTTTGGATGCAGTGCATCGTTAAAATTTTATGCTCATACTTTAGAATTGGGCTTTCAATGACCGTACCTCAAAGGTCAATGTCTTTGGTTGAGGAATAAAAATAAAAAATAATTTAAATTATATTTTCGTGGTACTTTTTAAACTGACTTTGTGGTACTTTTGAAAAATCCATTTTAAGACCAATTTTAGCGTACTTTTGAAAAATCGATTTTCGAGCCAAATTTCAAGGTATTTTTGAAAAACTAATCTGTGGGTGAAATTTTGGCGTACTTTTGAAAAATCGATTTTCAAGCCAAATTTCAAGGTACTTTTGAAAAGTTAATCCGCGGGTGAAATTTTGGCGTACTTTTGAAAAATCGATTTTCAAGCCAAATTTCAAGGTACTTTTGAAAAGTTAATCTGCGGATGAAATTTTGGCGTACTTTTGAAAAATCGACTTTCATGCCAAATTTCAACGCAGTTTTGAAAAATTAGTCTGCAAGTGAAATTTTGGCGTGCTTTCGATAAATCGATTCCTGGGCCAAATTTTGACGCCCTTCCAAAAATATTATTTTTCAAAGTCCAATTTATGGTACCTTTGAAAAAGTATATTATTCATAAATCTTTGTCATTATATACTTCTACTCTCATATTCTGAACCAAAAACATTTTGTCTAAGTGAAAATTCGGTGTTTCTCCGAATTTTCACCTGGTCATTTCCAACGTCTTATAGAACCCAAAACGGCCCTTGTGGACTGATCTGCGCCTCTGCAGATTCCCAAAAATGTCTTTAAATGAAATTTTTGCCAAGTCGAATTTTGATTATGTCTTCAACTTAGGACGATTTTGGAGAGTTCTACAACACTCCCCTCCTTTGGTTGAATCTTTTCTACTCATCGATTGCTCTTAATCCCATATTCACTTGTATGCCTGTATGCCTTCATTTGACGGTCTGACCTATGGTACGGATGTTTAAAAATAACGGCCTTAATTGGGGCAGACGGCTGATTCGTCTATCTAACTTAAAAATAAATACATTTTTTAAACAATACGCCAAGTTGATACAACATTTTTATCAACTTAATTACACCCGCGTCGGGTTGCGAAGCGAAGCGAAGCGTAGCACAATTTTGATTAGCGTCCACTCTCACTAATTCGTTGCACTCGCTTTTTCGCCCTGGTCTCGCTCTTGCTTAACTTTCTAGAAGAGGCCCTTTCTAGAAGAGGCTGTCTATATCTCCATGCCGCAGCTTGGACGGTCCTCGCCTTTGAGTTCCAGACTTCACCATGCGACAGGCTGGGTCATCTTTCCATTTCTGCACATGGAAAATGCAGTTCTGCAACTAGATTGACTTTTTAGCAAGTCGTCGACTGGGACGCGTCGACTAACAAACACAATGTGTTGTTTTTAATGAAATATTTTTCTAACATGAATTTTGTTAACTTATAATGGTTAGAAATTGGTTCTTCGTAAGGTAGATTGAATCGGCTTACGATACTCGTGCGGTCATCACTACTTTGTGAAAAAAGTATAAAATAAAATTGAAGCGTCTTCTTGAGCGAAGAACGGCTTCTGAAACTCGTCTCGTAGTTTCTACTTCGTAAGGTAGATTAAATCGGCTTACGATACTCGTGCGGTCATCACGACTTGTGAAAAAAGTATAAAAAAAAAAAATTGAAGCGTCTTCTTGAGCGAAGAACGGCTTCTGAAACTCGTAGTTTCCATTTGGAGTATACGTTAATTTTGTTGACTTAAAATGATTAAAATAGAAGTTGTCTTATTGCATAAGAAAAACAGCTTCCGAAACTCGTACTGATTCGTACTTATGCCTACGTCCATTACTCGAACTTGGCGGCTCTCGCTCTTGAGAAGCTAGGCTTACCGGATCGCGCTCTTGCGTCGGGTTCGCCGTCTTTCCATGTCTGCTCATGGAGTAGACTTTAAATTTTCGATTCGACCGCATATAGGTCAAAATCGTCACTTAGAATTTTGAGAAAAAATGTAAAAAAAAAGCGAAAACGGCTATTAGCGTGGTCGACCTCGGAAATATCTAGAGGCGACTCTTCTATGTCTGGCTCATCTCGAGCATCATCGGGATCTCGACTTATTACATCCTGCTCATCTTGAGCACTTGCGGGAACATTGATTTGAACTAGTGTGGTATCGCTACGTCGCTCTGACCCGGGCGCGATCTCATTGTCTGATGAGGAAGCGTCGTCACTAAGATGAGTTTCATCCGGACTATCTTCTGATTCTTCAGACAATTCCAATTCAACATCGGGATCTCCCTTAGGTGCCGGCCTGATGGCATCGACATGTAATCTCGTCGAAGTTACCCCCTTGTGAATGAGGTAAACTTTATCGGACAATCTCTTTAAAACCTTGTGTGGCCCACTCCACGACGGTGCGAAGGTATGATCCTTCCTGATCCTTTTAGTCATTACCATATCTCCCACTTTATATACGACCGGCGTTACCGCCACTTTGGGCGCGTAACGCCATTGGTAATTTGTTTGATTTCTACGAATCTCCTTGACTCTTTCAAGGCGGGGAACGTCCACTTGATTACGACGCTCTTGTCTATAAGCGAACATATTCCAATCACCTATCTGCGGTAATTCATAGCCGAGTACTACGAAACTGGGCGTATGCCCCGTAGCGGCGTTTTTTCTTGTTCTCAAGATATATGCCATCTGACTAACATGTCGATCCCACTCGTCGTTGGGTGAACCATATAATAAGGTTTTTAAGATCTTCTTAGCTTCTTGCACCCTCCTTTCTATTGGATTGGCCTGTTGGTGGTAAGCTGCTGTGAAGAATCTTTCAATATTGTTACGTGTACAGAACGTATCGTAAAAGCCGGAATTGAAGTGGCCTCCCTGGTCGGAAATGATGACCCTCGGAACGCCATATCTCGCCACTAGTTCCTCTTCGATAAATTGTGCTATTATTTTTCCACTGACTTGGGTGAACGCCTTGGCTTCGACCTACTTACTAAATACATCCTCTACCATTAATATATATCGGTTATCTGCATCTTTAGTTCACTGAAGCGGTCCTATTACATCGACGCTTAGAACTTCGAACGAATGCGATGGAGCATGGCTTCTGAGAGGAGCCTTCGGTTGTGACTGTCTGCTTTTTACGGAATTACAAATAATGCACTCATTTAAATATTTGTTAACTAGTTTCGACAAATTATTAAAATAATAGCGGCCCGAGATGATTCTAACAGTTTCATCGCGGCCGGGGTGACCTACTTCTGGTCGGTCGTGAAAATGAGATATTACTCTCATGACTATACGTTTTGATACGTATAATTTTTCTTTGACATTTTCGCCTCTTGTCCAAAGTGTGCCGCCTATCACTTGTCGTGTATTGACGAATTTCACCTCTGCCTCGGTTTTATCTGCTTGTCGCACTAGAGTATTCCATCGTTCAATTTGGTCTTGGATATCTCTGGAGTGCGTTTGCGCTTCTCTGACCTGATCGTTTAATTCCAATGTGGTAATCACTGATATTCGTTCCTTGTACGAGAATTTTGGTGGATACATTCTCTCCTCTTCGTCGTCTGCTTCGACGTTCGGGCCTTGGGGATTTCTGCTCAAATAGTCCGCCAGTATGTTTTCTTTACCAGGACAATGCTCTATCGAGAAGCTATATTCTTGAAGTAATAACGACCATCGTGTAAATTTGGTCTTTTCATCTTTATGCTTATTCAGCCATAGTAATGCTCTGTTGTCAGTTCTAACTATGAAAGGATGGTCTGCCAAATAAATTTTATATTTCTTTATATAGTTAACGACGCTCAGGCATTCTAACTCGTTTATGTGATAGTTTCTCTCTGTTAGAGACAGCGTATTGCTTGCATAAGAGATGATGTGCTTCTGGTCGTTATCCCCTAGCTGATAAAGGACGGCCGATAATCCTATCAGGGATGCATCGGTTTGTAAAATGAACATTTTGTTAAAATCGGGCCGGTGTAGTCCTAGAGGTTGATTCAATACTTCTTTTAGTAAAATAAAAGCTTCTTGGGCTTCCAGATTCCACTTGAAGCGCCAGTCTTTCGAGAGTAGTCGGGTCAAGGGCTTAGTAATTATTGCTACATTAGGGATATATTCACGTACCCAATTACATAGGCCAAGGAAACTCTGAAGCTGGCGCCTCGTCGTAGGGGCCGGATAATTTTGTATCTGTAATATGTTTTTCTAACGGCTGAGTGGTGTTGGCATTTATTTGATGCCCGAGATAGGTTATGCTAGACGTGGCTACCACACATTTTTCCGGTGACACCTTTAAATTATGTAAACGCAGGCGTTCAAAGACGGCTCTCAGATGATTTACATGCTGATTTATGTTTTCACTATAGATGATAATATCATCGAGATATACTTTGCAGAAATGATGAAAGTAGCAGGTCAATACGTCTCTTGCCATAAATTTTTGGGACGTACATGGAGTGGTCTTCAATCCGAAAGGCATCACGTTGAATCGGTAAGATGCTCCATCCAATGTTGTAAACGTAGAATAATTTTTTTACGACTCCTCAAGAGGGATTTGCCAGTATCCGCTCTTGAGGTCCAACACCGTAAATATGTTGGCGTTTCCTAGATCCTTTATGCTCTCGTATATCTTAGGTAAGACGGATGCTTCGTCTTCCGTTACTTCATTTAAGTGACGATAATCAATGCAGAAGCGAGGCTTCTTGCGGGGCCTTTCTATTATAATGGGAGGCGAACTGTACTGAGCGGTACTCGGTTCTATAACTCCGGCTTTCAGCATCTCTTCAATTTGATCGTACATAACTTTCTTCTTAGAAGGAGACATAGGATAAGGTTTGATATTAAACGGGCGGTCGTCTTTAACTTTTATTTTATGTTTCGTTGTCACAGTGGTAGCTTGGGTAGACACCGCGGTGAACAATTCAGCGAATTCCTCGAATAGAGGTTTTAAATTATCGTTTTCGATGATCAGTTCTTCGGGAAGCCGGCATTGCTTCCTTACTTGATGTGCCGCTTGATTCCAGAAGACGGTTATTCACTCTTCAGTGCCGACGTAGACACATTTACGTTGATAATCGAATACGACATTGTGGGCATATAAAAACGGGGCTCCCAGAATGAGCTCTTCGTTTAAATTTTGAATGACCTGAAACGTGGTCTGAAAGGGTACATCTAGTACATTAACGTTTATGGTCGTAGTCCCGAGGGATTCTACTAAACCATCGCCACAAGCCATAACAAACGTTTGGGGAGCTGTAAGTTGATCAATGTCGTTCAAAAATTTCGGTTGGATAATATTCCTTGTCGAACCTGTATCCAATAAAGCGTTAACCGCTCGATTATTAATTATAATCTTAATGCGAGGCAGAGGGAAAGCGTCGTTAGTTTGATTGATAGATTCTAATGGAGTGAATCGGTGGGGAGATAGGTTGACTTCTTGATCCTTAAACAGGTAATTAAGGTCAGGAAGGTCATCGAAGTTATTTAATTTAAACTTCTTGCTTCGGAGCTTCCCCGAGGGTCGCTTCGAGCCTGGTGGGGCCTGGTAGGCGGGGCTGGTACAGTTCGGCCTGGGCCATCGCCTCTGACCCCCGCTTGGTTTCCCGTATTCGTATTACGATAGGGATTGTTTGGGCATTCCGCATGAAAATGCCACTGCTCCGTTGGGCAATATCTGCAAGAGTGATACGGGACTCGGGAATTCCTTACGTCTCCAGTACCCCTTCTCGGTATATCCCCTCTGGGTAGCGAGGAAATATTATTTGCAAAATGCACCCTTGGTGCTGGCGGGTTATCTCTTCGTTGAGATCCATTGAATGGTGCCCTAGATGCACCAAAGGAACTGGAGGACGGCTTCGCTAATGCGGAGGGTTCCGTTCTCCAGTTACTGCTCGATTGCTGATTCCCTTGAGCTGAAGCAGTAGAGGGGGACGCTTCTTGGTCCTTGCTTTTTCTGACATTATGCAAAGTCTCGAATTCTTTATTTTCATCCATGATTTTGGCCATTTGTTCGGTCATCGTCACTAGTGTATTTGTATCTAGTATGACGGCACTCTTTAGAAGCATTTTCATATCAGGTCTCAACTGATTGAAGATGATAGCCGTCTTCATCGCCTCCGGCTTAAACGGATCGATTCTCTTGAAGAGGCATACCTTCCTGGAAATAAATACTGACGTATTTTCCTCGGCATCTTGTTTCTTGCCATATAAATTAGCTACTGCTTCGGTAAGTACTTCACCCGAATCGTAACGGCTTCTGAACCGCTCGAGGAATAGAGGGTACGTGGTAATTAGGGTTCGGTATTGTTCGAACCATTTCCTGGCATCGTCTTTGAGCTGTTCTGATATTTTATATAGACGGTCGTTATCCTGCGTAATTCGTAATCGGACGAAAAATTCCTCCATATGATTAATGAAGGTTTCAGGGTCTTCGTGTTCGAAGCCATGAAATTCCGCATTTGGATGCTTCGATCGATACTTATGCTCGTGCGTGGCTTCGCTTAGAGCGTTGGCAAGACCTGCTGCCATTTGGGCGAACACTTGTTCTGAGGAGGGCTGTATGACTCCTTCAGTGGTACTCGGACCTACCCCCGAACTACCCAGTACATCCTCCGCGCACGGCCTCTTTAACCCTCTAGAGACGTTGTCCATCACAGATGTCGGCTCGTCGTAAAACTGGAAAGGCGTTGATTCATCCATATCCTTTCCAGAAAGCCCTGCTGACTAACAACGCCCCACGTTGGGCGCCATGTAGAAGAACGCACTACCGGGCGTTAAAATGACGCGACACCAATTTATTTCTCAGTGGGCGCCAGTCGCGTATTACCCCGTTCTTCTACCTCCCAGGCGGGTTCGAGATAAGATGCACTTCGGTAGCCGAGTAATGGACCAAGGCTGCACTACCACAGATCGGAAACTACGCTCTCTCTGGACCTGAATTCCCTCGTTAGGGGTTTAGGCACCTCTTAATTTCCTGAATTTTTGCATAAAAAAATCCCAACCGAAGAATTTCTCTGCGGAGGGATTAGTTTTAGTACGCGGAAATCACGTTTTGGTCCATTAATAACGGAATATATTTCTCAAAAAACGCATAAAAAAATCCCTATCAAACCTCCGTAAAGCAACCAGAAGGTCGAACGTTAATGCAAATTAACTCGACCCATCCGGTTTTCTATACGAAAGTTCCAGGGATTATAGACCGTCAACAGGCCTCAAGATCAATTAAGAAACAATAGTTCAAAGAATCCGTTTATTTAACAGAATTGGTTATGCAAAATTCTCAAGATAAGAATCGTGCCTTCCCCAATCAAGGTAGTGACTTTCAGACCATACAAGCGAGAGCGCTCACGCTAACGATCGATTAGGTAGAAAAGATTCATACATACCTTCTCAGAATCAAAATGCGAGCTTTTAGAATCATTTCAGACTCTGGGTAAATGAATAATTAAGGCTGACTGAAATTAACTTAAAAAAGTTTTACTAAATGAATTTAGTTTCGCTAGAGACTACTTAGCTTTAAAGTTCTTGTATCGTGGAGATTCACGTACTCAAACACATTCAGAGGACTTATTACTGCATAAGTTGAGTGGCGTTCAATCAGTCCACGACTTACTAACCCTCATCACAGTCGTTCAATATTATCGATTTGGCAGCGTCTCACCTTCGAGCGACTTTTAGGCAAAATTGAATTTTTGGATTTTTATGCACAAGGCGTTTTCCTCTATAACTTTGTCATTTGAAAAGCCCTGTTATTGGCTTTTCTACCATCGCTTTGTCTGGACCACTCAACGCGCTCGACCAAATTGCGAGCCGCTGGGTCAATCCAAACTCTTTCTATGCGAGAAACCGGCCTTGTACATGTGCATTTATTTTTATCAATTTTTGCTTATCGGCACTACGCCGGCTTTGACAAAATCTTCTATTTTGGCTTTTGGACGCAGTGCATCGTTAAAATTTTATGCTCATACTTTAGAATTGGGCTTTCAATGACCGTACCTCAAAGGTCAATGTCTTTGGTTGAGGAATAAAAATAAAAAATAATTTAAATTATATTTTCGTGGTACTTTTTAAACTGACTTTGTGGTACTTTTGAAAAATCCATTTTAAGACCAATTTTAGCGTACTTTTGAAAAATCGATTTTCGAGCCAAATTTCAAGGTACTTTTGAAAAACTAATCTGTGGGTGAAATTTTGGCGTACTTTTGAAAAATCGATTTTCAAGCCAAATTTCAAGGTACTTTTGAAAAGTTAATCCGCGGGTGAAATTTTGGCGTACTTTTGAAAAATCGATTTTCAAGCCAAATTTCAAGGTACTTTTGAAAAGTTAATCTGCGGGTGAAATTTTGGCGTACTTTTGAAAAATCGATTTTCATGCCAAATTTCAACGCAGTTTTGAAAAATTAGTCTGCAAGTGAAATTTTGGCGTACTTTCGATAAATCGATTCCTGGGCCAAATTTTGACGCCCTTCCAAAAATATCATTTTTCAAAGTCCAATTTATGGTACCTTTGAAAAAGTATATTATTCATAAATCTTTGTCATTATATACTTCTACTCTCATATTCTGAACCAAAAACATTTTTTCTAAGTGAAAATTCGGTGTTTCTCCGAATTTTCACCTGGTCATTTCCAACGTCTTATAGAACCCAAAACGGCCCTTGTGGACTGATCTGCGCCTCTGCAGATTCCCAAAAATGTCTTTAAATGAAATTTTGCCTAAGTCGAATTTTGATTATGTCTTCAACTTAGGACGATTTTGGAGAGTTCTACAACATTTACAACCTTTGTAAACACTGTATCGTGGATCTGGAAATTATAACACCAGGCTAACACTAAACACCAATATATTAACCTACGTACTAATTACAAAAAATAATTACTCCACTAATATTACACTATAATCCAATAACTCAGTTACTTGATCACTTTGCTTACTAACTTTTATCTTCTAAACTTAACTGTCTACTGAATTGAACTATCTTCTGAACTGTACTGCCTTCTGAACTTACTATCTGAACTAAACTGTTCTCACACGGCTTCTCCATTTCTTTATACAGTCCTAGGTAATTTGTTCTGGAACATTCTGCCATGTTCCAGTAGATGTTACTTGTTCTCTAGATGTTTCTAGATGCCCAGATTATGACACCGCGCGCGCCATCTCTGGGACGATAACCGAACTAACTAACTAACTTAGTTTTCTGTTACGTATACATGGAACTTAGAGGAAATTTCTACAGAAGTCTCTGGGTAAAAATCTTGTCACAATAATTTTGAGTATGGGAACTAGTCATATTGTAAACTTCCACATGGCGCTGAGCTAATGATTTATCTTTTAAATATATAGTCAATATTGCGAGTAGTACTATACTGTTACTAAACGTGAACTTTTATCAGTAACTTAAAATATTCTTAAATATTAATAAGAGAAGAATTTCGAGGAAAATTTCCTCACCGTTCCTGGCATTTCAGTTTTTTAAACCTAATACTTTCGAAAATAAAGGGGGCGACATAGCAAAAATAAACATTTTGAATAATATGTTAAGAAAAAATATGTGTTTGGAATTCTTACGATTAGGGCTCTCAAACTATACCCCATTTGCTAGAATTATTTTTTTTTCAAGTAACACATTTTGACCCACATAAGAGCATCAGAAAATATTTTTAGGGCATCGACGCCCGAGTTGTCTACGGAACATTAAGCTCTTAACAATGCGAAATCTTGTGTTTATAGCCATAATAGTTTTATAGTAAACGATACAGCTGATTGGATTACTAATTAAGTCAAACCGCGAATGCGCAAGGTTTTATTTGAATGAATATTGCCTGGGGTTCCTCTTTGATTTCTTCTGATGTCCTCTTGATTTCCCTTTAATTTCTCCTGATTTCCTATGATTTCCCTTGATATTCCCTGATTTCCACATGATTCCCTGTGCGCAACAGATTTCTCCTACGGTTTGCCCCTCGATATTAACCTAATAAAATCAAATGGTCTAAATATGAAATAGTTTCGATTTTGGTCCTTTATTTGTCCAATTTAGAAAAATCATAAGTACATTTTTCTCACTCAGTGGAAAGCGTCCCATATTATACCTTTATCATAGAGGTATTCCTCAAGAATTAATACTTCAATCGATTAGCATTCAGTGCGCTGAAAAGGTATTGCATGCCCTGTTATGTTTTTATTTGGAACCAATTAAAATACTATCAAATACTCAACTAGATTTAATGGTTACTCAATGCCAGTGGCAGTTAACTGCATTGGCTCTGTGAGACTGTATTAACTCATTCTTAAAAGCTGTTTTAACTTGTATAGAAGTGGCATAAGACTCCACTGTACTCTTCTGCAATTTTCTTATTTTCTTATTCATAACCGGCAGTGCATGGTTAAAAATCAATAACCACTTTTCTAAGCTACTATCACTAGTGGTGTCCCTCGGGGCTGCATACAAGACCCATTACAACTTCCAGTGTATGCTTAATTCTTGAAAATAGCTTGAGGCATTGTTCATCTCACTGTTATTCGAACAACATCCAAATTTATTATTTTTTAAACTTTAGCTTCAACTAGATAAAGCTATACACATCTATCAAAGCTATATTGTTGTTTAGGTCTAAAAGTAAGAAACAAATGGCTTCAAATAGCTCAAATACAATTTTCGATTAACTATATATGTCAGAGATATAATTGGACAGTATTTTAGCAACCTTAAACTTTTGATATAGATTGTAGATAAATTTAAAAAAAAGTAAAATTATATTATCAGTGGCACTAGTTTTAAGTCACTTAAATTATGCAGATGTTGTTTACTGTCCTTGCTTGAAAATAATGAATGGTGGCCAAATTCAACGAATACAAAATTCTTGTATTAGGCTTATCTGTAGGTTGTTATGATGTACTTCTTCAAAACTGGAAGAAATTAATTTGTTAAAGATGAAAGAACGCAGGTATCTTCATCGTGTTTATTTATATTACAAAATATCCTATTTATTTATTCAATAAAATCGAATACCCTAAAGATGTTCACTTGACTAATACAAGGCGCACACTTAAATTATAGTCTTTCTAGTTCAAAACAAATCTCCACTAATAGCGCAGGCAATGAAGGTTTTTTGTCGGAAGTAATTAGAGACAAGCTGAATTTTTGCCAGTTGTTAGGACCTAATTAGAGGAGTATTTTCTCAAAAGATCCCGCCCCTCACCCTTGCGCTTAATCCCCCACCCCCACTTAAACATCCATTTTGCAAGCCTTTTATGTATCGTTCATATCTCCGTCATTATTTATTCTAAATTCATAAATTTAATGCCGTGTTATTCCTTAATATCTACTCTTTAAAAAAAGCTATTATAACATTTTTCTCTAAACATAATACTTTAACGAGAATTTGCTAAAATATGCAAAATTTTCGCTTTGTATTTGAATTTTTTTGTGGTTTTTAGGACACAACATTTTTATTTGAAATTTTGGAATAATATAGCAAAACAGTTTAAATAAAAGTTGTAGTGCAGTTTTCAACCTCTCAAACGATATACGTGCTTCTATTGTTGGGGGGTCGGAGACACGTACAGACTGCAACAGATTAGTGGGTGCCCGCCACGCCTTTACGAGGGGGACGCTCGATGCCTCTTGCTTGCGTGAAACAAGTAGTTATTCTAAGTGAGACAGTTTGCATCTGAACGTAGAACCGATTCATAGGTGTAATTCGGGGGGGGGGGGGGGGGCAAGGGTAGGCAACTGCCCACCCAATATTTTGAAAGAGCATTAAATTGTTTAAAGCAAATCTGGCGAATTCCGAAATTTTTCCGGAAAAAATAATAAGTATGACAATTACGCAAATCAAGTCAAAGGTTTTCAATACAATTAGGCAAACTCCCTGCCTACTCAATACAAATACTGAAATTGCGCCAATGAACTGATTATATGTTATAACATCTAATGACACTATAGGCCTTAATAAGAATATAAACTTTTTACAAATGTATTTATGATGAAAACAATTTTTTTTGTTATGATAAGTTTCTGCCAGTTTTGGTTCAGGGGAGCTTTGCCCCTAACTTCAAAATTTAAGATCTTTAGGTTATTTATAGATTACTATTTACATTATATACATGCTTAATTATCATTAATTATGTCTTGATCATCGTCCACGATTGGTGCGTTGTAACACAAATATCCACTCCAGTGCTCGCACATAGCTGAACAAAGCTAACCTGATTTTCTGCATCCACAATAATTCCCACAAGCAGATTTACAGAAACATGACACCAAACGCAAAAGATCATTTGGCGCAAAAGTCTTCAAAGAAGTCACTGGTTGAAGAACTTTCATGGGAATCCCAATCTTGAGATATCCCTACACTGCTTGTGTATGTAGGTTCGATAGCAATCATTTCTCTATTGTGAAGTTGTTTTGCCGGCCACTAGAGGAAAGTCCAGGAATTTCCGAATAGTATATGGTATATGTATGCTAAGCACGTATATAGTTGAGCTTTAAATTTTTAAATATATTTAAACAGAAAAATCTTAAATTGTACTAAAATTGAAAGGGGAGTACTGACGTACTGGCAAGCCTTCCATTGTACTGCAAATAGTACAATTGTACTGGCAGCGGTAACGCTATTATTTGAATTAATTGATGAATGAGCGATAACTCAAAAGCTTGCAATTTTATGTTTAAGGGAGGGTAGGGGGGCAAGCGCAAGGGGCTTTTGAGGAAATACTCCTCTAATTAGCTCCTAACAACTGATAAAAATTCAGCTTGTCTCTAATTTCTTCCGACATATAGTCATTTATGGATTTCATTGTCTGCGCGAACGATACGGTTGGGGATTGAACGCCAGAGCAATGGTTATGTAACAAGGCCGTTATCTCACCTCCTATGCATTTTATAAAAAAAATGCTCCAAATGAAAAACATTCCTCATTTCATTAGCTACAGTTTACTCGTTACAGTATGCAGTTATTTTGAAAAATAAAAAAGTTACCTCGATCCACACTTTTTCGCTGTAAATTACACAAAAATCGCATTCTTCTCGATTCATATTTATTTATTTTTCAGTCATATCATAACAAATATTATTTTTGCATACGCCGTTGGAAAGCGAAAGATTTAAATATTGTAATATTGAAATATCAAGTTTTTACGTCAACAAATGACAGATATAGAGGAGTGGGAACATGAAAAATGTGAAAATAGTATTTTTCGTACAAAAGTTAAAAGAGCTGTGTTTAATTTGAAAGCACAAGGGAAAGGGACGGGGACTTTTGGAAGAATGTACCTTTAAGTGAGTTCTAACAACTGGCAAATATTGAGCCTGTCTCTAATTACTTCCGACGTTGGTCATTTTAGCACTTCATTGCTTGGGCTATAATTACATATCAATAATCCTAAATTTAGTTATCTGAATCTTTCCTGTATCTTTCATTGTATAAATTTAAAGGGCACGATATAGAACAGGGCGTCATATTCCTCTTGAAACTTGAAACATATTTATATTAATTCGCTGAGTTTGAATTTGTTTTACAGGCATTTTTATGTTTTCACCGAATTGCTCGATGCATTTTGGGTTAAGATTACTTTAGGTGAAAGGCTAGGTGGTGGAACAAGACCTCACATGTAACCATCGAGTTACTCAACTTCGCCTTTTAAGATGACTGGAATAAAATTTTACCAGATGTAATGAATACATTCTTGTAACTTGTAAAACTAAAAAAGATTCTATACATTCAATGTCTATTCTGTCACATAGATCTTCCACACTTAAGAAATGAAATACATTTTCTGATGCTTTTGAAGGAAAATACTTAGTGTAGCTTACCAGCAAATATCGTAGTCTGAAGGTATGAATGAAACTTCAGAAAAAGACTTTACAAAATCTATTGAATTTTGGATTAAGTGAAGCTTGCATATATGACACTGACATAATAGCAAGATCAAAAAGGGACCTAATACAAACCTTCGAAGCATTAGAAGCATCTGTGAAGAAAGTGGGGTTACGGGTTAACATTGCCAAAACAAAGTATATGAAAGCTTCTAATAGTAAAAATTTAGCGCCACCCGAAGATCTAGTGATAGAAACATGTACATTTGAAGGGGTAAAAGAGTTGATACATCTTGGATCTCAAATAAATGAAAATAACATAATAAGTGCTGAAATCAAGAGAAGAACATACCTGGCTAACAGAGCATACTTTGGGTTAAAAAAGCTTCTAACATCAAACACAGTAACCAAAAGAACTAAAGTATTGATATATGAAACCCTTATTAAACCTGTCCTCACCTACGCGTTATAACTTCGAACTCTACGGCCTCTACGAAGTGTCAGATATTGCCCGATCCATCAAAGTCAGGAGATTAAGGTGGCTTGGCTACCTAAAAAGGATGGATGAAATGGAACCTCCAAAGCAAATTTTCCACCAAACTCGAAAGAAAGGTAGGCCCAGAGCCAGATTCAAAGTAGAAGATAGCCTAAGAACGCTGAGAATAAGAAATTGGAGAGACCAAGCAAGAGGGAAATAATGGAAACTAATCTTGGAACAGGTGAAGACCCACTCTGGGTTGTAGAGCCAAAGATGATGATGAAAGCTTGTATATTTTTTAAACTATGTAGCAAATAATATGAGAAAAATAATCAATAATCAGATCCTGGGGGGTACTAGAACCTTTGGTGTGACGCTACCTCTGACATACTTTCCACAAACATCAAAACACTTGGACACTACACTCGAATATTATCCCTCGATGCACGTTTCATCAACTATATTGACTCAATTATCTTCAGATAATGCCAACATTGTTGGTGGAACGCGCCTCGGCTATAGTGTTCAAGTGTTTTGGTGTTTGTGGAAACCACTTCAGAGGCAGCGTAATAATCAGATATTGAAAATTTGGAAAGATTGGTTTGGTAACTTTATGGTTTAAAGGAACATCGTGAATAAGTGATGAAACTTTTAATGGAAATAATTCCTTCTGTACCTCAAAATTGGAAAGTGGATGTAGACTTGGAATATAATATTAATATTGCAACATCCATTTTCATTGCATAAGTAATATTTGTAGTAAGTATTATAAATAAACAGAGACAATATTATCAATGTATAATATAAAAAATCATAATATTCTGCTATTTTGCTCGATATTTTCCTGTATATTTCCAGCTTGTTAACTTAGGACATAACGAAATTTAAATTGTTGATTAGTGATTACTTCAGAATAAGGTGGTTTGTATGCTCAAAAATTATGAAATGATTAATATTTTGAAGTTTGTTTGAGGATGACTTACACCCCCTTCAAATTTAAATGCCAATAGGATTTGTTGCACGCAGTGATCTCGTGCATTTATTACTCTCCTCCTTTCCCGTCTAAGATATAGGAGGCAATCGAATGTCTTTTCGAATATTTAAAGGATTTATCAGCCGTAGACCCTGCCAGTAGAAACTCTTCCATTTATCTTACATCGATGTAAGAAAATTTATATTTGGTACAGCCTAGTGTTAATAAAGCATTCTATTTTGATTTTTATAATATTAAAAACGAATTCACTACTTCTTGTGTTTTCTGTCTATAGCCACAATAATTTTATTTAGCATATTCCATTTTCTCCTTAAAACTTTTTGAAACATTAAGCCATTGAGCAGCCGCTAACGTGTCTAAGAAATACGGTAATATAGCCCAGACGACAGAGATCATTTTACAGTGAAACCCACAAAAATTTACAAACTGAATAATTTTTTTTTAATGAGTTCGTGAAAGTGTATAGAATAATATCCTGAAAAGAACATAAAAAAAAGTTAAATAAAAATTTTTTTTAATAAATTTTTAAAAAATTTGTAAATTAAGTGAGGCTAGAAAAAAACAAAAAATACAGGTGGGTGGACCACGTGTTTCTAAACAAAAAATGTTCTAATAAAATTTATCGCTAAAGCCACGGTTTTCCCGGAAAAAAGTAGTGAAATAACTTTGTCACTCTGCTCGGCCAAGCGCACGGTTATTATGATGGGCAATTTTGAAACAGCAGTGCGCAGTGCACTATAGCTGTTTTAATGTTTTATGCTGCAACTTAATTGATGATTTGCACGAAAGAAAGTTTGGTAAAAAGTGTCTAAATTGGTATCACTGTAATTCACTGCACATGTTGACCAACTTGTCTAATTTTCAAACTTTGCAACAATTAAATACCTATAATATAATAATCATAACATTGTTTTCATTATCTTTAATGTTAAACCTACTTCCATTGAATATAAATCATCTTTATTAGGTTGTTTCGTTGTCTACAATATTTTAAAAATGTCGAATTATGCATTTTGTCAATCACTGCTGCCAACTCTTCTAAACTGAGAGTAGTTGGAAACAGTGTTTGACAAATTGCATAATTCGACATTCTTTAAAAATTGTAAACTACGAAACAACCTAATAAAGATGATTTATATTCAATGGAAGTAGGTTTAACATTAAGGATAATGAAAACAATGTTATGATTATTATATTATAGGTATTTAATTGTTGCAAAGTTTGGAAATTAGACGAGTTGGTCAACATGTGCAGTGAATTACAGTGATACAATTATACTGTGCGCCATGACACTTTTTACCAAACTTTCTTCCATGCAAATCGTCAATTGGTTTTATTTATTTATTAATAATATATGTTGTACTGTAATAATTTTATTCTTTTCGTCCATATTTTGACTTATGTAAATACTTGTATATGTATATTAACACGGATAAACGTATTGTAATATTATGACCCTTCCCTGCAGATATATTTTTGAGTGTTTACTATACATAAAAAATAATTGTGAACGCTATAATACTTTACAGAATATACATAATCATAACACACGGCACCAAAGATGATCTTAGAATCGAATCCATGTGATTAATAAATCCTGAAAAGCAACTCTACATTTGGCCCCAACTTTTTTTAACAAATTACCTTTAAGTGTGAGATTTTTGGAAGGAAACAACTCAATACGAAACTATCAGCAATGTTTTATACTTACGTACCTCCATTTGTAGTGCCGAAAAACCAATAAAAATGAACCGAATGAAAACAAGTTAAATTGATTATTTGCTAAATGCTCTACAAAAAAGCTATAGGTCAGTCACCGTAGAGACAAAAACCGCGTTAGGTCGCAAAAAATTGCACTATTCTGATTTTTTGAGAAGTTGTTAGGATAGATACCGATAGTGTGAAACCAAGTTTGCAGTTTCGAAAGACTTGTGGTAACTGCGTGGTGCCTTGAAATTTTCGGACTTTTTCAGTTTTTAGCTTATACCTTCTGAAAGGTGCATCGCATCCTATACGGAAAAAGTCGTCCTGTACACTTTTAAAGTAGACAAAATTTGTTACAATTTGAGTGCAACCGCAGCTCCGTAGATCCTACAGTTTTGCTATTTTCTAAAAGGTAAATTATCTAATGGACTTTTAAATAAAAAATAACTAATTAACAATAACAAAATTTATTGTAAAGACAAAAGGGATGGCAGAGCAATTATTGACAAATCGGGGGTGGGCAAATAAAATTTATCCTTGGATTAGGTACGATTACAAAAATCAAACCGAACAAAAAATATACAGACAATACACTAAAAAGGTAAACAGATACACGGTAATGTAAAAAAATAAAAACATATTTGATGACAAAGGGCCACAATACACAAAATATTACTGCAAAAAGAAGTTATTAGTTGGCCAACGTATTTTAAATAAACAAGTTAAATAACATCTTATTAATAAACTAAATGTGATATTTTATATATCAAATAAATCTCTAAATGTAAATAAAGGTAATAACATAATACATGAAACGCATAGTAGCTTCTAAGCTACAAACAAGATACATACAACAACGATCGGTAAGAAAATTATTTACAACTATTAAGTAATAAATTTTATTAATAGTCTTTAAGAGACAAAACGAAATGGACACTCGCGAAAACACAGTGCCGCACAAAACACTGGAGATTGAACCAAAATGTGTCTTGGGTCTCGACGTAAAGGAAAGTTAATATAATTTAGCCCCGGTGGCTACCAGAACATAAAGTACTTACAGAATATCTGCAAAAAGGGAACTACGGAATCTCTAAAAATTCTTAGCAGTTCTAACAGGTAAAATAAAGCTTTTTTCTGTTTCTGATTACACATTTTTAACATTTTTCTTAGTGACAAAGGGGATAAATAGTAAGTCTGGGGGGACAACATATAATTATGAACGCATACACAGACACCACACATAGCCGCTGAATCGCTCGCATGAATTTTTACGTGCCTTTACTCTATTGTGTTTATTACAGATACACCTATCCACATTTCAGCTATATTCATTGAATTCCTTATATATTTGTTAATGTATTGGAAAAGTTTCAGAATTTATATTCAAAACAATCAAAGATATTTTCATAGTTTTAAGGATAAGATCGTAACAATTGCAATTTCTTATCATGAAATGATTATCATATTTTCGAAAAAATGCATAAAAGTAAAGGAATTTGTGTTTGAACATTCGAAAAGCATACATTTTTTCTGAAATAGTGATGAGTTATTTTTTCCAATGGGTCAATTTCTCGGAAAGTTACAGCCTCCAATATAGAGTGTGTTTCACTTCTCGTGAAGACACCCTTGTCTCTTTTTTATTTGTGGCCGAATTAATTTCAAATTTTTATCAGCCATACAAGTCCATAAGACGACTTTATTCAACACATAAATGCCGTCTAAATCTAAAACGCCGGTCCACTGCGATAAAAAGAAAATGTCAATTTTCGAGAAATCATAGTAGGCTTAGAGATAGACAAAAATTTTGTTAATGAAAGTTGTTCTGGATCATTTCATATGCCCCTCTGTAAAATTTTGTGAAAATCAGAATATTTTGAAAAAAAAAAATTTTGTTTCACTTCTCGTGAAAACACTGTATCTTTTTTATTTGTGGCCGACTTAATTTCAAATTTTTATCAGCCTTACAACTCCATAAGGTGACTTTATTCAACACATAAATGCCGTCTAAATCTAAAACACCGGCCTACTGCGATAAAAAGAAAATGTCAATTTTCGAGAAATCATAGTAGGCTTAGAGATAGACAAAAATTTTGTTAATGAAAGTTGTTCAGGATCACTTCATATGCCCCATGTCGTCTAAATATAAAATGCCGGCCTTAGAATAATTAAAATTAAAATCTAATTACTTTAATGAGTTTTAACATCTGTCAAGAATATGTAGGTTGGTAGGATGCTGTCATATAACGAATTCTTTTTGAATTAAATTGGTGGCCCTGAAAAGGGCCGTTGTTTTTACAGAGAAGACTACTAATAATGAATGATAATATTGTCGAAAAAAAATACAAATAAAGCAAAAGCCGCAGTGTCAGAAACGTTCAAAAATAAAAGAAGTTAATGGTTTTTTTTTTACTTATTTATTATATTGGGTCCCTTTCCACTAACCCACCCTCAAGTGTAATACACTTCTCAATCCGTTTTCTGTTATTTATTACAACTCTTCGCAGTTATTGAGCTGCAACTTCTAAACACGCTTGCCTTATCCTCTCACAAAGCTGCTCTACATTTTGAGGTCTGGTTATATAAACTTTGTTTTTAATGTGACCCCAAAAATAAAAATCCATTGGAGTGAAATCAGGTGATCTGGGTGGCCAATGTATTAGAAGGCTATTTCGTCCTATCCATCTTTGGGGAAAATGTTCATTCATCCATGCTCTCACTACAACGGAATTGTGGATAGATGCTCCGTCGAGTTGAAAACACAATTGTTCCAAAGGAAAATCAACTATTGTATTCCAAAGATCATTATTTGAAAATTCTAGCAAATTTAACGCATTTATATTTTGAAAAAAGAAAAACGGCCCTATTATTGTTTCGTTAAAAATTCCGCATCACACATTTACCTTCTGGGAATATTGCCTTTTACAATTTATTATCCAATCAGGATTTTCTACTACCCAGAACCTAGAATTTTGTGATGACACTACCCCGTTGGTGGAGAAAGTTGCCTCATCCGTGAAAATTACTTTCTTCAAGAAGTCTCTATTGTTTAAATAATTACCTTGGATCCATAAACAATATTCTAGTCTTCTCTCTTCATCACCTTCCTCCAAGGTATGTAAAAATTTTGGTTTAAACGGTTGTAGCTTATGGCGTTTTAAACATCTCCAAATTTTTGATGCCGACAAATTAAGGTCACGAGCTATGTTTCGAAGACTGATAGTGGGATTGGCGTTAAACGCCACTAATATAATATTATCATCTCCGTGATTTCGATTAAGATGTACTCTCGGTTTAAGCACATTGCGAGTTGTATTGAACAAGTGACATATTCTTGCTACGGTACCATGGTGTATTGGTTGTCTTAGAGGATGTCTTAAATTAAATTCTTCTGCTGCTTCTCTTGAAGACCGTACATTTTCACCGACTATCTTTATTATTTCAATTTTTTCATCAGTAGTTAAAAGTATTCTAACCATTATGAGCAAAGATATGAAATAAGGAAACTTTAGTATGAATTATATTATTAAAACAAGAAAAACTAACATACTCCACAGAAAATAACAACAATCACTTCTGTCATGAAAGCAATGACGAAATAAATAAAACAATACATATTGACAGTTAATTTCAAGGCACTCTTAACATTTAAAACCGTCCATGTTCTAAATTTCTGAGCCGATAAGGAGGAAGGACATGATGGAGAGTTACTCCTCCAGAACAGAGATAACAAAAAGAAAAAAAGAAAAGATATTACATTCAACTTGATATGTAAAAATAAAAAGCCCTTTTAGTGTTTTATTGAATGCTGATTTTTGTTCACAACTTTCATTTATTGAAAAAAGTTCTCTTTATGTGTTCTCTTTTTTTGAAAATATTCCGATTTTCACAAAATTTTACAGAGGGGCATATGAAGTGATCCTGAACAACTTTCATTAACAAAATTTTTGTCTATCTCTAAGCCTACTATGATTTCTCGAAAATTGACATTTTCTTTTTATCGCAGTAGGCCGGCGTTTTAGATTTAGACGGCATTTATGTGTTGAATAAAATCACCTTATGGAGTTGTATGGCTGATAAAAATTTGAAATTAATTCGGCCACAAATAAAAAAAATACAGGGGTGTCTTCACGAGAAGTGAAACAAAAAATTTTTTTTTGAAAATATTCCGATTTTCACAAAATTTTACAGAGGGCCATATGAAGTAATCCTGAACAACTTTCATTAACAAAATTTTTGTCTATCTCTAAGCCTACTATGATTTCTCGAAAATTGACATTTTTTTTTATCGCAGTAGGCCGGCGTTTTAGATTTAGACGGCATTTACGTGTTGAATAAAATCACCTTATGGAGTTGTATGGCTGATAAAAATTTGAAATTAATTCGGAAAAAGATACAGGGGTGTCTTCACGAGAAGTGAAACACACTGTATATATTTATCGAGAAAATCATCAAGCAATTGAATTAAAATTATTTGAGATGTACTTTTTTTGAATCCACGTTGCTACAACTTAATAAACCATAATAATCATAAAGTGTACATACTTTTTAACAGTTCTCAATGAAGAAAAAATTTTTTGAAGGGCTTTTATTTTTTTCTATACTTTTTATTGCGACGATTGAGTTCGGGCGTGATAATATATATATATATATATATATATATATATAGGATGAAAATCGATGTGGCAGAGCAAAACATATGCAGATATGACTAAACCAATATAAAGAATTAATTCACGTCGATAACTAGAATATGACTAAAAGTGGATAAGATTCATTTTGTTATGACCCTCCTCATATGCACAATGCTAAAGCTAAAGCTATTTTTTTTGTCTACTTCAGTATGCCTTACACAGCTCCACAAAATAAAAAAAGTGGCCTGTTCCTTGAACTCCATTGGATGACCCCCATGTATTTCAACGTGCTGAACACGAATCAGGTGTCCTTTTAAATTTGAAACTAATTACTTTGCGTTCATCGCATATGCTAAATCGCATGATCAAAATACGTCCTTACGATCACCCATCATGTTTTTGTAAATCGCGAAAATAACGTTATTTTCACAATTTACTAAAAATTGGTGGGTGATGGAGCTAAACGGACAACTGATTCGTATTCAACATGTCGAAATACATAGGGCTTACCCACTGGAGTCCCAGAAACACTTTTGTTTGTGTGTTTGTGTAATAATATTATATATTTGTATACGAGGTTTTCTATAAAATAGCGGAGGATCCGGTGATATTCATATATTACACAGGCACACACACAAGGAAAAAATTGTATGTTTCTGGGACTCCATTGAACAATCTCTATGTATTTCGATGTGCTGAATACGAATCAGGTGTCCGTTTAGCTCCATTACCCACCAATTTTTAGTAAATCCCGAAAATAACCTAAATTATGACGTTTTTTTTGGTTATTTTCGCGATTTGCAGAAAAATGGTGGGTGATGAAGCTAAGCGGACACCTGATTCATGTTCAACACATCGAAATACATTGGGGTCACCCAGTGAAGTTCTAGGAACAGACCACTTTTTTTATTTTGTGGAGCTGTGTTATATTAATATTATAATTATTATAATATTAATATTAATTATAATATTAGCCCAGTCGATGAAGGTGTTTACCCACAAAAAGTTGCAAACTGTGTAAACTTTTTTTTAATGAGTTCGTGAAAGTGTGTAGAATAATATCCTGAAAAGTTTACATTTCGCTCGGATGCAGAACATAAAAAAAAGTGACGAAAATTTTTTTCATCCATTTTTTCAAAATTTTGAAATTAAGACAAGCTAGGAAAAAACAAAAAATGTGAGGCGGAAAGCAAAAAGGGACCTCTTGTCGGCGATGTTAATTTTTCAGTACAGTCGAATTAGTGGTTTGGGTCAAAATAATCGATTTTCGGATTTTTGCGATTTATTACCTTTACAAGTTGTAATCGATTACAAAACCGATATAATTGGATGAGACACTTAAAATAATCGATAAAGCAGTCGATGTTCAGCCCTGGAAAAGGTACCTCTTGTCGCTTGTGGAGAAATAACATGGGACCGACAAGAGGTCTCTTTTCATAATCGCACTAGTAACTTAAACAAAAAAAAACATAGAGATATGATTTTTGCACCAAATTGTTCGGAATTAAAGCTTAATTCATTTAATATCAATAACTAAAAACTGGAATTTGCCGACAAGAGGTCCCTTTTTGCTTTCCGCCTCACAAATACAGGTGGATAGATTACGTATTTATGAACAAAAAATGCGCTAACAAAATTTATCGCTAAAGCCACGGTTTTCTCGGAAAAAAATAGTCAAGTGTAACGTTATAACTCGGAGCGAGATCCATACGTGCGTGTGCTTACGCATGACTGTGACACCGACGCATTGAATTACATGTCACTAAATCACAATTTGTTCAACATACACATTCGGAAAATGTTGGATTTGGGTGGCACGCATAGTTTCAACGGCCTGACAGACCCGCCTACAATAAAGGCGTGTACCAGTGCTCTAGTAGAGGGAGCAAATAATGACGCGCTATCAAGAAAACACGTACATACATCATTATTGCTATTAAAAATTTCAGTACCATTTATTCAAAGGAAGGATGTAGTTGGCTCTGTTCAGTATAGGTAATATTATTACGTGCTTTAATAACTGAAATTATTTAACCCGTTTTACTTTCAAAACGAGTCAAATAATTCTTTACATTGCAAGTGGAAGACGGAAACAAATTGAAATTCCGCAAGCAGAGTTGCCCACGCACATGTGGTGGGGAAAGCAGGTGGCATCAGAAGGATGTGTTATACGATAAAAAAGAATAGCCTAGTTGCTTCGCTCTCGCTTGCTCTCATTGCCGACCCAAATGAAAAATTTTCTGACACTGTATATGAGTGTTGGTTCATGGAAATTGTAGCTTTCTGATGCTTTTTTGTTTTAAACAAAACAAGCAAAGGATGGATGGGAAAAATATACATATATATATATATATATATATATATATATATATATATATATATATATATATATATATATATATATATATATATATATATATATATATATATAAATAATATGTCCAAAAATTAAATGTTTTTCCATAATGCACCTTATCATAATGCTGTTTCAAAGTAAATCCAATTGGACCAATCGTAAGGACGTATTTTGATCATGCGATTCAACATATGCGATGAGCGCTAATTAATTAATTGCAAATCCAAAAACTTTGTTAGACTTATTTTGGATTGGACTGGAAAAACAATCCCTAATGTGAATTTTTTTTTGTAAATTCTTGGAGAACTTTAAAGCTACGAATGATTCGATTTGATTTTCGTGAGTCTGTTTTAGAGAATCCAAAGAGTTTCAAACTTATTTTATTTTAACAAATTTTGTTCCTATATTTATCCAAATAATTTTTTCAAAATGCTTCTTATCCAAATTTAATTTAAAATTTTTGAGAATACAGAGCATAAATGATTTAAAAGACTTGCGTTTTACTGATCTATTAATAATACTCTTTTATGGCAAAATCTAGCTAGGAACAAAAAGATGTGTTAATAACCGAACATGGTTTTTTTCGATTTCCTGTAAGTTTCGTCTAGTGGACAAAGTGAATTTTGAAATGACCCTCCTCATATACCCAGAGACAGTTTTTTTAATGCGCTATATAATGCCTCATATTTTAGATACAAATAGAGAAAAATTTTCTGTTAAAAAGCAAAATTCATACATCAAACTTTTACAACATTCACCAGCAGCTAAAAACATTTTCTAATTTAATTTATTTGGTTAACATATTTGGTTTTCAATTCTAACAAGTAGTGTATTAAAAATTTCATTGTTTGAAATTTCAAATTCCTCTAAATTCTATATCTACCACCTCTTTTTATCTCCTAAGGGTGGCAGAGATAAGTTGATACAATAAAATTTTTTTGTTCAAAATTGGCTCATCAAAATATTTCAGAAAAATTGGACCAGAACCTTAGAAAAAAACCTTTTTTTTGTCATTTTTAGGGGATAAAAAGAGTGGTAGAGAAAAACCGACACCAAATTTTTTTTGTACAAATTTGGCATCAGCGCGACAAAATACTTCAGAAAGTTAGATCAGAACCTTAGGATAAACAAGACCTTTTTTCCCTTTTTTAGGGGATGGTAGATAAAAACTGACACTATAGTTTTTTTTTAAATTTACTTCGGCGCGTCAAAATACTTCAGAGATGTTAGATGAGAACCTTAGGACAAAACTTTTTTTGTAGACCGTTATCTTTGCTTTCCGTCATAATATTTGTGTATTCTTTCAATAAACTGGTTATCATCAGTGTCAAAATAATTACTTTTCTTATCACATTATCACAATTTTAATTTATTTTTATTCGCTACCGTTCTCATCTAGTTCCCATTTTTAAACTAGTTTACATGCTTGATTTATAAGATGTAAATGAAATAGGTAATTAGAATAATCAAGTTGGCGATGGTGTGAAAAATATCAGGTAAACTGACCTGCTGGCACTATCTTGCAGTAATTAGTTGCAGAATTAATGCCTCAGTTTATGGCATACTTTATTGCATCTTGTAAAATGGCGTTTAACTTCTGATTAATTGATTTCATGAAAGCTGATGAAATGAATTTTTATGTGAAATAGGATTCTTCACGCAAAATTTGATATAGGTAACTTTCTTCCTGTAATCATTGTTACTTTGTCGTAAAACTACAGAAATTCAATATGCTCCTGAATCGTAACATGTTTATTCACATATTAACGATACTTATAACTTTAAAATTCTTAGAAGACTATACGGAAAAATGCGGTCGATAGAGAAGTGTGAAAATAAATTTAAGGCGTAATATTTTAGGTGAGGTACTTATAGCCCGAGAGGCAGCGACCTTTCAGAGAGAGTCATTTTATTAAGGCTGATTTTCACATATGTAGTAGTAGTTTATTGTGTGTACATACAGGAAACGGCGGTCAGCTGGCGCACCCGCGGTGGGGGAAGCTGGTGTTCGACTAAATGAAGAAAATTTCACGTTTTTCTAGAAAATGCATGTAAATCTTAAAAAAAAAATTCCAGAAACCTTTGTCTTGAAGGGCGGTGATTAATGGAACATCTAGGTAATACATGATATTAAGTGGACATCGTATATGAGATCAATTTAATTTAAATACCGATTAGTTACGGTGACAAAGTGGCGAAATTTTCCCGAAAAAAAGAAAGTCCAAACTTCCGCCCTCTCCAGTTTCCTCATTTTTGCCGCAATTCAAAAAATAAAAAAAGACTTTTAGCAAATTTAATTCTATTTAAATTAGTAAGAGTAGTATTTTGGCGTAGGAGCCAAGATTGAGAAGTTGCCGGCACTTTTGAAACACAAATATTTTTATTTTTTGCCGTACATCGTCAACATTTCAGTAAATATCTCCGAAACGAAAAAATATATCGAAATTCTGATTGGTTCAAAAGATTTTATTGTATATCTCGAGTTACCTCTTACCGTTTCTGAGATATCTGCGAAAAATATTAAAAAACAGCTCGCATTTCGGAGCCGAAGAAAATGCAAAAACATGCGATCTGGACACGTTCATATCTTTCGAAAAACACCAGCGGGACGGCCAGACGATGCCGCGATGTAAAGAGGAAGACTTCCAGTTAAACCTGTTCGTAAAGTGCACTACGAAATTCGAAAATTCGGCTCGGCACGAACGAATCAAAAGTAGCATTTTGTGACATTTCAGAAAGTCGTATTTCTACAAATTTAGCTATGACGTACCTACGCATTTTCCGGAAAAAATAAAAGTCTCCACTTTGACCGCTCCTAGCTCATTAATTGTTGAATTATGACAAGAATTTATAAAAAGACTTTTAGATAATTCAATTCTCTACAAATTCGTTAGGGTGATTTTTGCCTAGGTACCACCGCTTAGAAGTTATGTAGGTCTTAAGCAATTTTCCGCTGTACACATATTCAAGTTAATATCTCTGAAATGAAACAATTTAGGAAAATTCTGATGGAACCGGACGCTTCCTCATGAAAAGAACCTGTTCTTTGGGAGTTTTTATTTTTGAGCTAATTCCAATAGACCGGGAGGCAGCGACACATTTTTGGCACTCATACCATTAAGGCTGATTTTCACATGTATAGTAGTTTATTGTGTGTACATACAAGAAACTGCGGTCAACTGGCGCACCGGCGTTGTAGGGAGCTATGAGAACGCCACCCACGCGTAAAAAAATTATTGAAAAATAAATTGACCATCAAAGTTGAAATTTTGTATGTTGTTTAATAATGTTAAAAAGTGATAAAAATCATATTCAGCTGTTAAAATGACCATGGATAATACGTCCGCTGCTCATATGAGCATGTTGCTTATTTAATTTATATTATACAGTGTGTCTCACTTTTCACCACTACACCCCAATATCTCGGCCATTTGTTGATCGATTTAGATCAAATTTGGTATACTTCTTTTTCTTGAGATTGTGATTAAAAAGTTATTTAATTTTTTTTTTTTTTTCGAAATTAAATACGCCTACTATGATCAAAAAAATTTGGCAAAAATTAGGATTTTATATTAGCGATTGAGATGGGGTTTTTGTTTTTACAGAATCTTGTTCGGCATGACCTAAAACCCCTGTATACCAAATTTCGTTAAAAAATATTCATTCCTCTACAAAAAAATCATATCTAAGATTTCAATAATAATCACCCTACTATTCGAGTTATTTATTGTCGGATATTTACATAACTTGGTAGTAGTGTAATAATGACGCTAATTAAGCATTAGGACATATTTTTTATCCAAAACACTATTATGAAATGAATATTTGAAAAATGGTGGCTATTTTTTAAAATACTTAGAACTCGGCATACCAATATCTTTGTTAACATGGAGTGCTTTGGAATGGATTTGACCGAAGGATGATATCCACTACATAATCCTCGTCTGAAATTACGTAACTTCCGCGTATACACTGATATACAAGCCGCTAGAAGGTGGGATGAGAACGCTGTACCTATTTCCCAAGATGGGTCACCCATCCAAGTACTAACCGCGCTCGACGTTGCTTCAACGGAATATCGACTGATATTCACATTGAAGTCGCCTCTACGCTCGCCCCTGTGACATATGTTATCTTCTCTTGGTAATTTCAATGTTCGAAACGTTAGCCCCTATACATGGGCTTCGAAATCTTGGAGAGGGGATAAAGAGGTTATCAATTAGATTGCTTCACAGGTAACCAAAATTAGTTTCAGGAATTCAATTTGAAAATAGTAGAGCGAGGATTTTCCGAATAACGTTCATACGTGCACGTCACAAAGTTTATATTTCAATTTAAGATGCATATATGCATTAACGCTTTAATGCGAAATGTTTGGCCGCCTCACGGTCTATTGGAATTAGCTCAAAAATAAAAACTCTCAAAGAACAGGTTCTTTTCTTGGGAAATCGTCCGATTCCATTAGAATTTTCCTAAATTGTTTCGTTTCAGAGATATTGACTTGAATATGTGGCGATGTGCGGCGGAAAAGTTAACATTTTTTACTTAAGACCTACATAACTTCTAAGCGGTGGTACCTAGGCAAAAATCGCCCTAACGAATTTGTAGAGAATTGAATTATCTAAAATACTTTTTATAAATTCTTGTCATAATCTAGCAAAACGTGAAATTTTCTTCATTTAGTCGAACACCAGCTTCCCCCACCGCGGGTGCGCCAGCTGACCGCCGTTTCCTGTATTTACACACAATAAACTACTATATATGTGAAAATCAGCCTTAATGAAATGACTCTCTCCGAAAGGTCGCTGCCTCTCAGGCTATTATGTTGATAATCTCATCTCAACAAATACATGAACATATAGTTTATAGGACTACTTGGTTGAGAGGCAAGAACACTTGATTTTCACCCAGGAGTCCTGCGTTGGATTCTCGGCCGTGGCACTGCAATTTTTTCGAAATTAATCCCAGTATACTTAGATATTGGGTGTGTGTGCATCCCTTGTCCCTAAATGTGTAGTCGCACAAGACTCTTCCAGATAAAATGGTCGTATTACTTGTGGTATGTTAAAACAATAATGGTATAATAGCGATAATCTGCAATGTGATTGTATGGCTCATAACTGACACCTGCCGTCTTTTGGTTAAGAACATAGTCTAAAGGTTCCCTAACGTACTAATTTAATTTCAGATCATTTGAATTCATTTTGAATTATGAAATTTGGCCTTGTTTTTTTACTTCCGCCCCACTGAAACTATGCAGTGACGAATGCTGAATTTGTAAAAATTCCCTGTGACATTGCATCTGCCGCAGCTGAGACTCGAACTTAGGACAGATAACACTGACTATTCGTGTTGTTTCTCACTCAACCGCGTCTAGTCCACTACCACCTCTAGCACACTAAAAACGCTAGTAAACATTCATGCACTAACCAAAGTTTAAACCCGACACTAAGCCTAACGCGTAAGCACTGAGCCAACAAATTTCTGTTACAAATATTATTTCTGTCATAAAATACATTGGTGGGTTTTCAGAGCCTATATTTGGTCAGAGAGAGCCCTATAAGATCCTACTCAAATTCGAGCACTTTTTTGTTTATTTGTATTTTCGCAAAATGCGGGCTCACGTGAAGAATCAAGACTGTTCAAGAGATACGAATCTCCAAGACTTCTGCAATAAACCAAAGTCACATGTAGACATAACAACAGTAAAGATATGTTTCACGGGGTAAATTCAAACCTAAAACGTGGTCAATTAAAGACTTAGAACTTGGACTTGGTACTTGGTAATCTTAGAGCTGACAGATTCGATTATTGAAGATTGACACCAAAAGCATTTCGAAAGTGGACAAAGTGACTGCTCTCTTCTCAAGAAGACTAGCAGCAAGACTACGGGTGCGAAGTTGCAACAATGAAATCGGAAGTGGTGGCAGTCATACAAAAATTAAAAATCGGCAAATCATGGTAGAGGCACTTAAGTTGGTTGGTGATGCTCAAGTTACTAAAGTTACTAGATAGCATGGTAGCTTGAACTGAGTGAAGAGGAGGCGACCATCTTAGGCGTCACTGTGCCTGATAACATTTAAAATGTTTAAATATTCGTAGGCATTTGAGACGTAAATAACGCTTATTTATTGGGTTCTTCTGAAAGATTTATTGTTCTTGTTTTCATTTATCTTGCAATTAAAGTTATTAGTGTATAATGTCTAGTTGTTGAAGAAAAACGACTGTATGTAACATTGTTTGTAATCTGTGCATTTACTATTTTTTCTAATATAATTTTAAGGTAAAGAGTTGCTTTGTAATTCCTTGAGAACTATATAAATTCGGAGTTGAGGGTAAAAGAACTACGTCAATTCCTTGGTATATTAATACCATATAATGTGCTCCTGTAAGTATTAATTATTACACATTAAAATGTGGTTCCTATGTTATAAAATAAAATAAGGCCTTTGCAATAATTACTAATATAACTTTTATTATTTCTTTTGACACGAATTGAAATGATTGCATCTGTAGAATTCTGAACAAGACACTTCGTTTTTTTCGCATGTTGTTTTGCAAAAGCACGTTAAATGGAAACTCTTCGAAATGCAACGCAAATTATTAATTCGTTTTTGGAATTGGAAATTCATCATCAGTTTCTAGTTCAAAACCGTATTTCGTGACATCTAATAAGTCATAATTAATTCCTCTATAACAATTAAAATACAAATGAATGAAGTAGGTGGTAAATTCTCTGGATTTTTTTAAGTTATAGTAAAACCAAGCCCTCGGTTTTATTGAACGATATAGAAGATGACCCAGGCTTTACCGTCAACACTAGAAATTTTTCAGCCTATGCTGTGTAAAATTCTATAGGACCTAAACCACAGTTTTTGGAATGTTTTACCGCATCAACTTTTATAAGTGTTATAGATTTTTTTGGAATCAATTTTGCTCGTGTAATCGTATCCGGTTAATATGTGGGTGGACGGAAGTCATTACATAATTTAGGACCTAGGATTTGTACAAGCTCGCGAATTGGTATGCATCTAATATTGTCTCGATTACCTGCTCTAAACCACATTTCTCACTTGTTTGATTTTCAGCAACGATGCAATCGTAATTTGAAAATGTCAGTCCCCCGAAGAAAAAATAACTGCTCGAGTTTCTATTGAATGTATTCTGTGACAAATAATTTTACTATCAGCCTCTTCAAGATTTCTTTAAAAGTAATGATTTTTCTAAGTTGTAATATTTGGAAGAATTAATTCCGTTTTCTAAATATATGAACAAGGGACACACGGTATTATTTTACTAATTTCTAAACTAACTAATACATAATTTAAAATAATTTAAAAATCTTATTTGAAATTTTTGCCTAATATGTTGTTGCATATTTGACTTGTTTGAAGAAGAAGCTCAAAAGGAATCTAATGAAACAGGTATTGATGTTTAATTCATAATAAATCCCAACATCACTGGATTCTTTGTATCTGATGATTCTTCGTATAGGAAGAAAAACTGTAAGCGTCCTATCAAGTTCATTTTCCAAAAGATTTAGAAATTCGGACATGGACCATGGTCCAAGATAGTCAAACAAAGAACTGGTGCCTAAGTCCTATTCTAGATTTAGAACCTCGTTTAAAGATTTTTTACAGCTGCCGCACTAGCGGATTGAGTTTTTGGTATTACTGATAAGAAATATTTTTTAAAATTTGTTTATGTAATGGTATCAATAAGTTTCTTTGATTTTTTCGTAAACGTTTCTTTTTTAAAAGGCGAGTAACTGTAACATTATTGATACATATTTTAAAAATTTTGCAAATATAAAGTACTGTCTTCCCTAACAGGAATTGCGTCACCAGTTTTCATGTTAAAAGTGTTGCATATTCCGTGTGTAATATAGATATGGATAATATGGATATGGAGTATAAAAACCAAATTTTAATATATAATACTAATATTTAGAAGTAATGTAACTAGTATTATTAGTGAAGTTCGAGAGACAGACTGGACGAAAATGGCTGTTTTTATTTTTAGAGGTAATGGGGTGAGTAAAACGTGATTTTGCAGCTAAAATATAATACTACAACTTATAGTAAACAAATATTTTTAAGAAATTGAAATGAAAAATGTGGACAGTTCGACAGTTGTTGTTATTTAAAAAATGTTGATTTGAAAACACGCGGAGGTCGAAAATCTTGAACTGTAGTTGAGATATATAGAAACTTCTGCGCGTTTAGAATGGAAATAGAAATAAACTCATAAGTGTATCATGTGCATGATTTTCAGGCCGAATACCAAAAAACATTTATTCGAAAAATCAAAGAGAGTTATTGAATCACAAATTTGTCCAGTTTTTTAAGATACTGCTACATATGAAAGAATTAATGTACAAGGATATTGGCAATGTTAACTTCTAGGATTAGCTTGTATACAAATCTCGGATGTATTTAATATTGCCTGAAAATTAACGTAGAATACTTCATCAATTTGAGGTAACTTCAGAATGTCACCAATAGATGCCGTCATCGAGATCGGTTGGTAACATTTCAGTACATGAACCTGTTTGAAAGCAACAATTTGAATCTTTCAAACCGCTTAGAGCTTGGAGTCGGATAACTGCAGCGTCGGCGGTGAGTGTCGACCGAAACCGGCGCCGAATGCGTGTTCTTCCGTTTCGTCACACAAAGCACATTGCATTCAAATGCCCTAAACATGAAATAGAAAACATAAATCCACTTGTCACCTCCATCGTCAATAAATCAAAAAGTTCTATTGTGCATATTTCATAGTTGTTAGTGAAAACATGTTGAATGTTATTGTTAATCTAATTGAAAGTGATGAGTGTTTTGAATTAGTGGTAATTGGATAGATTGTTTTATTGTCGATTGTTTATTAAGGTAATTGGTTATATTATTTTAAGCCATAGTTTTTCATTTTCATTTGGCCAAGTTTATTTTTGTATAATCTTGCAAGACTGCATGCTGATGTAAACAAACTCGTTATCCACCTACCAAAACAAGCATGCCTACTTACATCTTGTTTAAACAAATTATATCTAACCAAGATCAGAATCACATTGTCTTCAAACATTATTATTACTTATAGTATGCATAAAATAAAAATATCTGCTGTAACTATATTTTTTTTGGCAATTGGATCAAACATTGTGAATAGCAAACGAATGTCTCTCATGTGTGTCACAGTGTGTTTTTAGTTTATATATTTTTTTAATAAAATACGATAAATAAAAAACTTTAAGCAGTGTGTGGTTTAAAGTTATCTTGAATGCAATGTGATTTTTCTGGGAATGATTTGCAGTGATATTTCGATTGAATATATTAAGATGTGGGATAATTGTGTAGTCAAATTTTAATTATTTCATTTCTCACTTTCTGTTAAATATACGTGGTAGATAGGCCTCTCATGTAAATAATTATTAAAACAGTGATGTTTCGTGAATCCATCTGCCATAGTAAATTTAACAGAAGATAGAAAAGTAACCCTTAGGAATGTAAATATGTAGTACTGCGCTACAAAAAAACAGATATTTTTAAATTTATTTGCAGTACTTACAACAGTGAAATTCATATACCTAAGCTATAAATACATATAAACTGGCGTCCACCGTATATTGACATGATAAAAACCACCTGTTAATAATCTTTGTATATTTATTTATAAAGTGATTATCATGCCACTATGTTCAATGTACAGTTTATTGATACGACAACAAATTTTCTCTATGACCACAATGGAAGAAAGGATTTTCTGAAATCACTCCACGAAAAAGAAATATTGAAAAATAGGGCTTTGATGAACAAATGTACTTTGCGCACTCATTTTAAGTGCAGATAATACTTTCCGCACGCCAACGAGAATGATGGAAAAATGTAATTTTAACAATATTTATTCAAATTATACAAGTAACGACTAGATACTTATCAATATTAAAACTGAATGTAATTATATTATGTGTAATTGTTAACATTAAAAACTGGCAGAAAAAACAAATTGTGATTTGTTTTCACTGTAGCCACATTTGTCGGCGATTGAATTTGAGTACCTAAAATATTAATTGAACACTGTTTTTTGGGATTTTTTATTGCATTGTGGTCACAATCATCTATATTCTCTTCTGCAATTGTTGAGGATATCCTCTTTTTAGATGAAGAAGAGTTAGGTTGTCAAGTAATCCTACAAACATAATAATAATATGCCCCAAAGACGCTGGAGCGTGATGATTGTAAAGGATTTGCAAATTTGATCATTTATTGCACTCGTGCATGCTTCGACCAATCACGTGGTGAATAAAGACAGAGAAAGCACTACAGAATTTGACTTTCATTTTTTTCTTTCTGAGCATTAAACCGCAATACAGGCAAAAGTGTCAATCTATATAGGTAATATTATGTCTAAGGGTATTATTAAGAACTCGACAATTTTTTATTTTTCAAAATGTGTTTAAACCTATCGGTTTACTGAAGCATTTTCCCTTTTTTGTGTCATGAAAGGTTGTCTATTCTCCATTATGAATATAGAAGGAGGGCTTACTTTCTAAAGATTATCGTCCAATCTTTTTCTCCATTAGTTAGTGCAAAACTGCATACTATACTATGTGTCTTAGTATTAAGTATTCTAATGACCAACACAGCATCTCCCTCTTAGTATATCATTTGTAGTCAATTTCATGAGCTCGTTCTTCGTGAAGCCTCAGATACTCCTTAGTATTAATAATATAGGTTGGCAACTCTCGACTCGGCTTGGTCTGCAAACTACGCACTCATATGACAACGCAGGGTTTTCTGAACTTGTATTACAATATAATATTTATATTAATTACACAGGCACACAAAATAAAAAAATGGTCTTTTTCTGGTACTCCATTGGGTAATCCATATGTATTTCGACGTACTGAACACGAATCGGGTGTTCGTCTAGCCCCATTTTTCTGTAAATCGCGAAAATAACCTAAAAAAAACCCATAACTTAGCTTATTTTCGCGATTTACGAAAAATTGGTGGGTAACGGAGCTAAACGGATATTTGATTCGTGTCATGTCGAAATACATGAGGGTTACCCAATGAAGTCCCAGGAACAGACCACTTTTCACTTTTTTTTGTGTCTGTGTAATATATATATATATTTGCTTACGCGATATTCTACAAGACGGCGGCCCAAGGAATAATTTTAGTTTCTTAAATGTATACAAGGGTGCTATAAAACTATTTATAAAATGCCTTGAAAAATCTATTTTGCTGTAACAATATCCTTAATACCATCATAAAGCGACTTGTAGACTAAAAGGGCCCACCCTTATGAAGGTTGTTAAGGCCTTTTTAAATTCCATCATAAAACTCCTTAGTGAGGCATAGTGCTGCTCTTGAAAACCTTGTTCGGGCCATTTTAAAACCTTTCTTAAAACCTATTTTAAAGCTGTCAGAAGCTTTTCTATTAGCTTCCTGCATTTCTAGAAAACACCTAGAAGGCTACCTTAAAACTGGTTTTTAAAACCATATTAGAACTGAGAAGCTATAAGAATGTCCACGAAGGAATCCAAATAATTTTATTATTAAATTTATTTTTTCTAAACTGATTTAAGCAAACACACCATCAGACTTGTTGAAGATAAAATGGAATTTGAAATGTATAAAGCGTAGAGCACTATAACTTCTCTAAGGCCGATTTAAAAGGTAATAAAAAGCCATCAGGTATGACAAAAAAATTAAAACCAATGGCAGTTTATCGTTAAAACTGCATAAGGAAGGCCCAAAAAACAAGAGCCCCTCAGAAATAATAATGATTTTAATATCCATACAAAATTTGCATAGACACACGTAATCAGCAAATTTAAAAAAGTGGGCTGCTTCTCTATTCCCACGGTAATTTTCAGTCGTTTCTTGTAATTCTACCTTAATTTGTTAACGAAAAAGTGATAATTATTGATAATTATAATTGTGAGATTGACCTTGAATATTTTTATATAACAAGAAAAACATGGCCGGCCAACTAAAAACCTAATTGTCATTTTACAGTCCTCTCCAGTGTTGCCAGGTCTAGTGAAATTTCAGTAGATCTGGTGATTTTTTAAAAATCTAGTGATTTAGTGAAAACTTTTATGAAAATGCCCATTTTTAATGATTTTTGAATCATCCAATTTATTGCCCTCTACTGGTAGGTAGACAAACATTAAATTCGAGTTGCGATCCATTTAATACAGAACTGTTCACGTTAATCGCTACAACGGCCAGTAAACTCTACGGTTACCTCGATCAGCAGCTCTTAGACGAGAGAGACGCGCGGAGCGGGGAATCGAATGAAAGAGACAGACATATCTGATTTCCGTGCAAAAGACACAGACAAAGATGCCTGTAGTGTCTACAGCTGACGTAGGCCGTGGACCCTAAAGAATCTCTTTCATTCGATTCCCCGCTCCGCGCGTCTCTCTCGTCCAAAACCTGCTAATTGAGGTAACCGTATAGTTTATTGACCGCTACAATCGAATAGCCTGGGCTCGTTGCCCTCTAGCGTCTCGTAGACAAACAGTACTTTCTAGTTACAAGCCATTTAATACAATACAGAGTACGAAATAATTAGATAGAGGACGCTTAAAGCTATGCTGTGCTCAGAGAGCTCAAGAAAATTACGTGTCCTACAGACACTGCAACTTTTGAAAAAACCGCTGCCCAAGGAATCACTACTTCCACATCCAGATTCTCTATCCATGTCACTCACAACGAAAAAACTTTGTATGTGAAAATAATTGTTTATGGAACTTTAATAATGTAATATTTGAAATCTTCTACTCCAAAAACCCGTAAAACGATACCCCACATCGGTGGTGGGGTGGGGGTGGTGATAGGGGGGTGGTAGTGGGGAGGTGGATGGAGTAAAAAATATTTTGAGGTTTCTGGTTCCTGTACATACACTAAATCACAAGTTTTTTCATCCCCTTTAATAAGGGGGTGGGGGTGGTAATGGGGGTGGCTAATGCCAACATTTTTTTTGAGACCTTAGCTTCTCTTGTATATACTAAATACCAATTTCGTGGACTCTTACCTGCTTGATTTACCCATTTACCCCAAATTTACCCCAATTTACACCCCAACCCTTCGACGGAACAAGATGAAAATATAATCTAGTTCTAGATCTCGTTAAAGTACATATGTGTACTAAATTTCAAGTCAATATCTCAAACGGTTCCAGAGTAAACGTGCGCACAAAAAAAGTTACAGACAGACAGACCGACAGACAGACCGACAGACAGACCGACAGACAGACAGACCGACAGACAGAAATTTTTTTTTCGCTCAAACTTAAAATCTCGACGTTTCATGACATTTTAAGCCTATTTGGACAATAAAAATTTTTAAAAATTTTTTTGTCGTTACTATACTTCCACTGGACGTGGAAGTAATTAAAGATGAGAGCTTTAATTTCAAATCTAGTGAAATTTTAGTAAGATTTAGTAACTTTTTAAAGCGTCGTCTGATAACTTTTAAAATTTTGATCTGGCAACACTGGTCCTCTCATTAAACTATATATTCTAATGATGGTAATGACCTAGAACATTTGCTCTAAATGAAGCCCTTTTAGTCTTTTTGTATACTATCACAAATAATCCCTTCCTTATAAAAATGCAAATGCGCTTGGCGAAGATCACATAGACTTGATAAAAGCTGTAATAAAACATTTGGGACGTTGACATTTGATACAAAAAACTTAAAACCTAACCTCAAAATAATTTGTATGTGTGTGTTTTTTAACAGTCCTTTTAAAATGGCCACTCTTTTTTTATTTTCTTCCACCTTTCCAAAAAAGACTTAATTACACATCAGTAAGTCGTGAAATGCTTTTAATTAACACACACACACATGCATCAACGACACTTCAGGCAGACATATTGTTTATTATTTTTATAATAAATGTTTTATTGCGGTTTTGGAAAGTGTTTTATGGAATTAAAATTTGCCTTTTAGATTTATAGAGGCCTTTTTTTCTTCATAATGGTTTCATCACAACATTTATCAAGGATGTTTTAAGAGTCTAGTTTTGTAATGGCCATTAATAAGTACTAATAGGCATTGAAAATGTCTAGTTTTAAAAAGGATTTAAAATGCATTTATTGTAAATATGTTAAAACCATAAAAAATAATTTAAAGCCTCTTTAAATCTAAATGGAATTTAAGACGTTCATAAAACTAATTAGCTTTATGGAGAGTTTTATGTAGGTTATGATAAATCCATTACAAATACATATTATCCTAGAAGCAAATTAGCTTTATGATTAGGTCTTACAGAATGCTTTAAAACTTACTATTAAGAGCAAGTATACTTGAAGTCTAAAAGGTCTTAACTACAACATCAATAAAGCACATGACTATTTCCCAACCCTAACAAACCTTTCTTAAAACCTCCTCAAGTCCAAATGACTTTTAAATTGTTCCTTGGGGGTGGGGGATCCGGTGATATTCATATATTTCACAGACCCATACAGATAAAAACGGTCTACTTCTGGGACTCACCCACCAACTTAGTGAATCACGAAAATAACCTAAATTATGAGTTCTTTTTAGGTTATTTTCACGATTTACAAAAAATGGTGGCCAATGGGGCTAAACGGACACCTTATTTGTATTCAGCACGAAGAAATACACATGGGTTACCCAATGGAGTACCAGAAAAATACCACTTTTTTTATTTTTGTGTGCCTGTGTTATTGTATTTCATGTAAATCTTGCGCTGTAGTTTGTCTTAGGTTATACACACTTTATCGCATCATATGTGTTTAGCAGTTTTGCAAAATCGTTTGTGAAAAATTTTTATTGTATGAATATGGAAAATCAAAATAGGCATGCTACAAGGCATTTGTTATACGGCTGCGACTCTTTAAACGAAGAATTGCTCATATTTTGAGGTGTTCATTCTCGAATAAGTAAAGGGCTGAGATGCTGCAAACAAACGTCTAATTTTTCTAAAGTCGGAGGAAAAGGCATCCTAGAGGTACCACATTGATTCTTATATGTGTAAGCTCTAGGAAATCAGATGATAAGATAGGCCTAGCAATGTTAAAATTTTGAATAAGATGGTGAAAATCAGACAGATAGCACCAGTTGCGCCTAACATATTCTGCAGTTGACCAGAGCAGGAAACACCGCCGGACAAGAAGGTTTGCATTTTTCAGGTAACGCCATTTATTGGTTAGCTGCCGATTGGAACAAAGTTATTTTTACTAATGATCCAGGTTCTCTCTACCTAACAATAATAGACATATGAACGTGCTCCTAAACAAGTAAAATACATGTTGCAGATAATCCCAGAACAAGGTCTCATCAAAGGCAGACTTGTCAGTTAGAAGCTTTTACAGGGATACAGAGCAGTGATTATGTAGAAGAACGTCCATAAGACGCTGTGTGTAACACAGCGTCTTATGGACGCGACCCTACATTTACTAATTATGGGCGCCAGTTGCGTTTCCCCTTAATTGTGTGTGGTTGTTTCCACTCCCAGTTGAGTTCTTAAAGGGATATCTCGAGAAAGGTAAAAGCTGTACTTACTGTAGATTGCTAACTGCCTTCTCTCTTAATGTGGCTTCTTTGGCGATGCACTGTAGCTTATTTATCTAGGTATCACTGTAATGGATCTTGTGCTTAGAGATCTGTGGTTCATATTTTTAGAAAATCCCTTTTGAGCTTTCGCTATCCGATTGGGGCATTGAGTTACATACTGGCGGGGTTAGGAGACGCCCGATACTCAACTCCGATCAAACACACAAAAGCCCTCGAGGAAAAAGGCTTGTAGATGATCATTCAATCGGTTAAATTGCAATACGTCAAATAATACCATTTACTAATTAGAATCAAAAATAAACACAATTAAATTTAGCAATAGCCTATCTAAGAGAATATATATTTTAATAAATCGCCTCCCCAATCGGGGACGAGTGAGGACGTTTATATTGCAACTACCATTTAATGGAGAGCGTGTAACAGCAATCGATTAGGTAAAAAGATTCACATGACTTCCTCAGAAGTTTATACAGCCACTTTGGTTTTAGAACTGATTGAAAATAATATAAAAATATTTTACTTTTTCAAAATATTGGGACATTAGTGGTTAGATTTAAGGTTCCTTTTAGTGATTATATCATTCACAAGAACGTAATTATATCATTCAAATGAAAATCCAAAAAAAAAAATTTTCCCACCTCATGCAGAGAATGCTATTAAAAAAAAATATTTAGAAATCCAACAAATTTTTTTCCACCTCATGCGGAGAAAAAAAAATGTCTTAAAAAAGTAACGAATACTTTTCTCGGGGCGGGGGGCAATTGCCCCTACTGCCCTCCCCCTGGATCCGCCCTTGGCGTACTTCTTAAAAAGTATAATATACCAAAATTATACTTTCATTTTTGTACCCTTTTCCATGACCATAATATACTTACTCTTACGGCCTGGACATAATCGTATTTTCCTAAGTGAAAATTCGGTGCTTCTTCAAATTTTTACCTGCTAGTGCCTTACGTTTCTACGAAGTCGAAGTTTGTATTTATTGTTCGACTTCGATTCTGGGAAGTTCTATAACAATTGCACTACTTCAGTAGTATCTTTACTACTAATTAAACAACCTGTTTGGTTGAAGAAGTTGTGGTCAATTATTATTATCTGAAACAAAGTAGTTGTAGATTGAGTTGGTCAATGTTTACCATGATACCTAGTTGATAGTAAAATTTGGTAGTTAAACTACTAAGTAAGTTTAAACTACTTTAAAGAAGTTGAACTATTTTAAATTAGTTGAACTACTACTATATTGATTTATGTAGTCAAACTAAGTACAATTTAACTAATATCCGACATAATATAAATACATTGTTTACCTTATCTTGTTTTTTTGGCGAGTTTAACATACAGAGCAGTCGACCTGAAACTTTAGAAGTTCTCATAATGCATAAGACAGGAATAAAGACATTTTGAAAGATGTTACACAAAGAAGTAGTACCTATATGATAGATAAATATGCATTCCAACAAGATCTATGGAGCGTTTATTCTTCGCTGTGATCTGGCGGTAGACTTCGGAATCAGATTGATCATATTATGATAAGAAATCGGTGGAAAACTTCAGTAAAGTTCCGTAAAACTTTACCTGGCAGGCAGCACCTGTGGTTCAAATCACCAGTTTATCATATTTATCAAAATGCTTACTCGTCATAACTAATAACTAAGCTTTCCAAAATAAATTAGAGGAGTATATAAATGATGAAGATCCAAATGCCCTGAGGAATTATCTAGAAGAGAACATGACATGAGCAATAACGGAAACACAAAGCGAGATACGTGGAAATGTGAAACAATCTGACGAAAATCTAATTGAAGTACACCAGAATAGCAACGCACCTTTTTCGTACCTTAAGAGTGATTACACGTAAATTGAAACATAAGACTCAGTCAATTAAGAACTCCACCGGTAGTCGAAGAACTGATAGGGATCCTATTATTGAGGTTTGGCGTCTATACTGCAAAAAGCTATTCGAAAGTGATCATGCTGAGGCAGAAGATGACTAGCAGTAGGACTACGAATACTGAAATTAGAAGTGGAGGCAGCAATACAAAAACTGAAAATTAACAAAGCAACTGTATGGTCGGCAAGAGTTTTAGTTAACTTGTGTAGATAGAATGAGAATCACAGAATAAGCCAAAACTATGGGAAACAGAGATCTGGCCTAATCACCCTCTTCTTCTTCTTCTTTTAGCGGGGTAACGAAAGGTAGCCGCACTCAGGCCTTACGACTCGCTACGAAATTATGGAATTCCCCTGTTCAGGCCGAATTCTAATCCAAAGGCCAGGATCCTTCTATGGGGGCATTCCCTATTTCCTCCAGCACCGGAAAACCGATGTGTTTGTACTTCATGTCCATAAGACTAAGGTAGGAAGTTAGGAGGTGTATAGAAGTTTCTTCCTCATCCCCGCAGAACCTACATGTAAAGCACCCCCATGTGCAGGTCTTTTCTGAACGAACAGTATTTAGACCACGATTCTGAAATGTTTCCTGCTTTGTTGCAGGATTTGTTTTGCTCGAGTCTGCAAGGGCCCTAAGATAAGGAGCTTCGCTTGGCGGATTCCCGGGCGGGAGGACCAGAAGTCAGAGAACTGGGAACGAGTCCAGTTATCTATTGACTTCTTGTCATTTCATCTAGAGTAGCCGGGAGCCGGCTCCGGACCCAGTAGGGCCTCTGAGAGCCTCTTTGGCCAGAGCATCTGCCCGTTCATTACTCTTAATGTTACTGTGCCCAGGCACCCAGAGAAGCTTGACCTAGTTAGTTGGATGAACCAAGTTCAGAGAGAGCCTGATCACCCTCAATCTTCATACCACTACATAAGACGGGAGCGACATACGCCTGTGTTAATTACTGACATAATATCACACGCCAGCAAAATAATGTATATTCTTCAGTCCATACTTCACCATTATCTGACTTGGCAAATATCTCGTGAGCAAGTAGGTTTTGTTAAAGGACGCAGTACTAAAGAGAAATATCAAATTTCCGACAAATTATTGAGAAAAGAGAATATTATGTCTACCTACCTTTGTTTCTTAGACTTTCAGCTTTTAACAATGTAGAATGGGACAAATTATGGGATGTATTTAAGGACATGGGGACACCCAAACATATGTTCTTTATTATTTGCTGACTACTAAGAGAGTTCTGCTTTGGTAATGAAGATAGATAACAATAACTGCGACAAATATAAAGGACAATACTTCTTATGGATAATGGCTTTCTGTCAAATAAACATAAACATAAACACATCACATATAGTACACAACCCCCAAATCCAAAACTAACTCTGTCAGGAAGAAGGTTAGACATTTGGAAAAATGCAGACATACATCCATACCCACCGGTATTCCCAGTGCCGGGATGGAGCTGGAACCTAGAGCGCGAGATAAGCGGTCAGCATACTCGCCACTCAATACGAAGAAGAGGAAGAATATTATTTTAAATTAATAGCTACACACATGCGCCTTCCCGGAATCTGGCCCAGGTTGTGCGAGGCAAGTCCGGTTAGGTTAAAGGAAAAAAGTTAAAAGTCTGTCTAAGGTAAGTCTTTAAATTAACAATTTGGTTTGGGAATAATATATAGAAATACTTAAAAATATTACACTGTAAATTAGCGTAGCACACGGGTGCTGAAGAAATTTTGGTGATTGAGCTACCGTGTCGGTTGTCTGAAGCTTTGCAATTAGGAAGTTTCCTATTTTAGAAATATCATGTACATTCAACCTCATTTAGTAGTCTTTCAGATAACTAGTCAAGCAAAAAACTTATTCAATTTCTTATTTGAATACTTCGCCTCGGCTGAAGTCCACCGTGACGTCACAATACACAACGCGCTGACTTGCCATGCTGGCGGCGCGCTGTATGTTCCCTTTATTTAGTGTATGTGCTCGATTTTCTGAAATGTCACAAAATGTCACTTTTGATTCGTTCGTACCGAGCCGAATTTTCGAATTTCGCCATGCAATTTACGATCAGGTTTATCTGGAAGACTTCCTCTTTACGTCGCGACATCATACGGCCGTCCCAATGGTGTTTTTCGAAAAATATGAACGTGCCAAAATTGCATGTTTTAGCAATTTTTTCGGCTCTCAAATGCAAGCTGGCTATAAACTGCTGGTGCCTGCCAGCGAGTATAAAGGTGCCCGCGCCCGCTTTCTGTTGGCGGAATCATGTATTGTGACGTAATCGACCCTCGGTCCAGATGATCGCACCATTTTAAACTTGGAAGGACCATAACTTTTTTATTTATAGAGATAATTTTTTAAACAAATTACAGATATATTTTAAATTTTTACGACTATTTATTACGAAAAAATGAGAAAAATGGAAACTTCCTAATTGTCTACTCTATATCTAGCTGATCAAAAGTTGGTATGGATACACCTCGATTATGTGTGCCGTTTTTGCTGTAGAAGCGTTTAAAAGAAAGTATATCTTAGAACCCTAATGGACAATACTGCCAATTACCAATATGAGATTCTACGCGGAATATAGATGGCAAGATCGGCAATTTGCCAGTTGAACAATATTTGGCGTGACAGAAATATTCTTCTTCTATATAAGCACATACAGAGTTATAACATTCATTGCTCTGAATTCTGAGAGATAGATAGCGGACGTTCCATAAGAATATGTAATCCTCTTTTGCCCCATTTATTGGCAAAAAGAAATAATTTCAATGCGCGATAACGCCCAGCTACACAGTATAGACAGTACTTATAAGAGATCGATATTGAAGTAACCAGATCCTTTGATGTCAACCCTATTGAATACATTCGAAATACACTTAAAAAAGAGTTAGAGCACAGTTAAACACACTACAATATAGCTTACAGCAGATCTCGCTTATTTAAAGGAATAGGGAACGTGATCAGTACATTCAATATTTCATTTTAGGAAGTCGATACAGGTAGTTATGAGAATTAAAGTGAGGAAACACAATACAAACTGTGAATATATTTATTACGAATATTTTTGTTGAATTATTAGACTAAATTTATCAGATACTTTTCTCGATATGTGCGATTTATGATCTGATTTTCCTTTATGAAGCATAATGTTTTTTTCAAAATTTATTGTGAATTCACATATAAATAAGTACGTGGAATACTAATTAAATGTTTTTTTATTACTTCATGAAGAACGCATTGATAAGTATCTAAGCTATCCGTGAATGAAAATAATAATACACAATATGCAGGAAATAGCGATGAGTTTCCTGTGTGATCAACTAACATCAGTGCTGCATAAATTATAGAGTTTAATTGTCCTTTATGACTATTATTTTATTTTTAAAGTAAAAATAATTATTAACACTTGTACTTGTACTTAACTGAAAGATATGTATAATGACTACGAAATATCTAGTCAATTTCATAAATTCATTCAATAATTGGAACCACCGACATTATTGTTACAGATAGCACAGCCTCACCATGTATCTATTCCAACAGCTCCTTGGTAACATGAGCTCAGTGTTTTGGAAGGTGTTTTCTTAGCCCCTTGTCATTTGGTTTTCCCAGCCCTATCAATCGTTCTAGACCGTTTGTAACAGGATCATGGTACACTCCCCTTTTCTCTTTTAGTTTTGAAGATAATTGATTAAAAATTGGGATATCCTATATAATATATAATAAGCGGCACTTTTTGACATATAAGTGATTTTTTTTCAGTTCCTGTTTCGCCGGATGTGACACTAACTTTCGATTTTTAATTATTATAATTGCATTCTTGAATTCTGCATAACTTTCAGAATCCAACGATACCAAATAAGTGACATTTCAAACGTCAATATTTTTTATAATATAATTTTTAATCTTCCATTTAAGTGTGCCATGACTGTTGCGATTTATTCTAAATGACCCGTGTAATGCTAGAAAAATCGAAATCCCGTCAAAAATACTAAATTACGTGATTTATGAGCAAATAAAGTTCATCAAAATTGTTCTTGGGGCAAAACTCAATTTTTTGAAATGGAACCATATTGGTACCGTGATACCATTTGTTAGTACTATTAATAAGGAATTTATTCATATGTCCTAGTAAAATGTGCGATAAATACAAACAAAATTACAGCTAAAAGAAAATAAGAGAATACAATTTTGTTCTAATTATCTTGTTATACATAAGGTGGGTTTGGAATATAAAAAATGAACACAAAACATTACAATTTTTCAAAATGCTGTCCATTAACGTCAGTGCACTTCTGAACTCGCATAGCTGTTTCTCGAAGAACGTTCGCCAATTGCTGGGCCGTTGTGCTATTAATTGCGCGTCTTACTTGTAGCTCCAGGTCTTCACGAGTTGTAACGGCGGTTACGTAGACAATATTTTTTAAATGACCCAAACAAAGATATCAAGGGGCGTTAAATCAGGTGACCTTGGAGGCCACCTCACAGGACCATTCGTCGAAATTACGTTTTCTCCGAATCTCCGTTGAAGGTAATCAATTACTATCCTCGAGTTATGGGGAGGAGCGCCATCTTGTTGGAAATACATTCCCTGTCCAAATTCCAAGGGCAACTCACCTAAAATATCCTCAATCTCATTTTGCAGAAATCTCAAGTATCTGGCACCAGTGATTATCCCAAGCCAAACATTGAAACTGAACTGCACTTGAAAGTTACCCGCCCGTAATAAGTGTTGATTTTCTTGTGACCAATTTTGTATTTTGTCAGTTAAATAATCTCAAATTTGTAAACCTAGACTCCTCCGAAAATAAAATCATTCCCAAAAAATCATTGTTTGGCTGCACGTTATTCTGCAAAATCCTCGGCAAAATCCAATTGCAGTATTCCATCCTACGTTCGTAATTATTTTCATACAAGTCCTGGTGCAATTAGTATTTAAAAGATTTATAGTGGTATTTGTGCAAAATTCGGCTTACTGTTTGGTGACTATTTCCAATTCAAACCCAATTTGTCTTAAAGAAACAGTCTTATCAACTTCTATTCGAGCCAAAACATTAATTTCGTTCCTTCGTCAAGAATGAAATTTTCTTCGGGATCATTGTCGGGCATCTCTTGTATTTTGCGGCATTTTGAACACAATTAACAAGAATTTTAAACAATTTTTAAAGACAGAATAAAAACAGCGGTAAACCAACAAATGTTTGACAAGCTAAATATTTCATTGTTTTCAAAGGCACCTTAGTTAGTTACTTCTTAACATTTAATTAAAACAAAATTGTATTTTCTTATTTTCTTTTAGCTGTAATTTTATATGTATTTATCGCACATTTTAATATAGGCCGGGAGCCCGTGTATAAAATGACTGACTATCCGGCGAACTTTTAAAATATGTAAAATGGATTGTTCTTATATAAGTTAGCAAGGAATGGATCGTCAGCTGGTTGGTTAGCTGTGGGGGTGGCTGTTAAAGGGTTGAAACACGTAAAAAAAGTTGAGAAAAAAAACTATCCGGCGAACTCTGAAACTTATATGAGTGGAAGATTATGTTATAATATATATGATGAAAGTAGAACATAGTCAGCTGAACGGGGGGCGGTGGATTTACCGTCAGCTGATCGATCAAACAGGTCCAAAAACATGAAAAATTTAAATTATTCGTCGAACTTTAAAATTTGAGTATAAGATAATATTTATACTGAGATTCACGAAAAACATAGTCAGCTGCAAGTATGTGGGGGAAAAGTCATCAGCTGGTACAGAACAGTGCTGAGTATAGATCGCCTGCGAGGCAGCGCGCATGACCTTTCTTGCATCAGCTGACGACTTTTCCACCCACATACTTGCAGCGGACTGTGTTTATCTTTAACCTTAGTATGAGTATTATCATATACCCGAATTTCAAAGTTCGCATTAAGATTTAATTAGTAATATCGATATTGATAACTTAATGTTAGAAAACGTGAGTGCGGCATTCCCGAGGTTCTTTTTTAATTTGATTAAATATTCAAATTATTATTAATATACATTATTTTATGAGAATACAAATTAATACATTCGTACATTTCAAAATTATACAGAATGATCTGCTCAGAAAATTTATTTAGTTTAGTGAAAATAAAAATAAATTTATTCGGCTTCCGATAACAGATCTTCCTCATTCTCATTTTCATCCAATTCAGCACTCTCTTGATGCTCAATGGGTGAAAGATCATTTTTCTCTTTGTCACTCGCATCTAAAAAAAATAATTATTTATAAAAAATTGATTAAGATTATAATAGGATGAAAAGTGAAAAGCACAAATGATATAATACCTTCAGTATTTTCGGCATCTCGAATGATCATTTCCACTTATGTAGGTGATTGATCTCCATCAAACCACTTGCAAGTTAAATTTGTTTTCCTCAAGCTGTCATCCATAAACAGCCACCCCCACCACTACCCAACCAGCTGACGGTCCATTCCTTGCTAACTTGTATAAGAACAATCCATTTTACATATTTTCAAAGTTCGCCGGATAGTCAGTCATTTTATACTCGGGCTCCCGACCTAATATGACATGAATAATTTCCTTATTAATATTACTAATAAATGGTAACACGGTACCAATGTGGTTCCATTTAAAAAAATTGAGTTTTGCCCCAAGAACCATTTTGATGAACTTTATTTGCCCATAAATCACGTAATTTAGTATTTTTGACGGGATTTCGATTTTTCTAGCATTACACGGGTCCTATAGAATAAATCGGAACTGTCATGGCACATTTAAATGGAAAACTAAAAATTATATGTCACTTATTTAGTATCGTTGGATTCAAAAAATTATCCAGAATTCAAAAATGCAATAATATACAGGGTGTTTCGTTTAAAAATCGAAAGTTGGTGTCACTTCCGGCGAAACCGGAAGTGGAAAGAAAATCACTTGTAAGTCAAAAAGTGCCGATTATTATGTATATAGGATATACCAAATTTTAATCTATTATTTTCGAAAGTAAAGGAGAAAAGGGAGGTGTAACATGATTTTATTACACCCGGTATAGTCTTCTTTCCGGTTGATGTGGCCAAAAAATAAGAGGATTTAGAAAAATACGATGCTGTTGAGTCGCTATTGGGGACGTATTTCTTGGAGAATGGAGCTATTAGTGCGATGGGCTGTCCATAAACTGTTTTAGGCTCAAAAACATTTTATGCATACACTTTCTTCCACAATTTTTAACTGCTCAAGTGAAAACGCCTTTTCGTTTCTTTGGCAGAATCTAGCTATGCGCAATTTTTATTCTCAAATATATATTAGACTAACTTACTCTTTGACCATGGAGATGACCATTTAATGAAACTAGGCAGCATTCTTTGAACTACTTTTTCTTCTTATTCACAATATTTTTGTAGGCGCCTTGTGATCCAGGCGTTATTCTACTTGGTCTCTTTTTGCTGTTTGGTAGGCATGACTGCATCAGGCCATCTATTGCAGTTATCTGTCATACGGCATCACCTAAAGCCCGCTGTCATCATTCCCTTAGTAATATCAGGGGACTATCTAGTTTCCCTGAATTATTAACGTTTTATATTTTCTTCTTTCCATTTGATGTGGCCAAAAAATGAAAGAGGGCGGGTGAATACGATGCTGAAGACTTATTTTAGGGGAATAACACACACCCACAAAAAAAAAATTTGGAACTGCTACCCAGACAACTGTATCCATATGTAATTTTCGACGCTGAATCCGAATGCGAGGTCAAAAAAAATCGTACCCCTTCAAAATCAACCTCTAGCGCTAAAAAACACTCCCTAAACATGGTAAAAATGACTTAACGCTCGACGAATAGTCTTAAATCTCAATATATCGAATTAAATAAAAACATTCAAGTATTTAACGCATAAACACTACTTTCTATTGAAAATCACCCCCACGAGTGGGTGAAAACTACCCCTCATACAACAGGAAATTTAAAAAAATGCAGTGATTGTAAAAAAAGCTTACGATGCCCAATTTTTTGGAAAGAGTGAGTAACTGCATTAGTTCCGATGCGATGCTCAAAATCTACCCCATAGAGTGGCGGAAACCACCCCTAGAATAAAATTGCAAGAAAAATCGGGGAAAAAAAGGTAATAACAGAAACAATGAACGCCCCAATAAAGAGCCCAACTTGACGCATACTTAATCCGCATTCAATACTCGTTGTCAATGGGCCACCTACCGGCTGGTCAAAAAACTATATAGATAGTCAGAAAATTATATAGATGTTTTTTCTGAATTTTTAGACAGTTCTTTTTAGAGACCATATAAATAAGTAATAGTATTTTCAGAGAATTCTTTTTAGGAGTCATCTGGCAACTGTATTTTAGTATAAATTTAGGGGTGGTTTCCGCCACTCTATGGGGGTAGTTTTTGAGCATCGCATCGAGACTAATGCAGATACATACTGTTTCTAAAATAACTGGGCATCGTAAGCTTTTTTACAATCACTGCATTTTTTTAAGTTTCCTGTTGTATAAGGGGTAGTTTTCACCCACTCATGGGGGTGATTTTCAATGGAAAGTAGTGTTTATGCATGATATACTTGAATGTTTATATTTAATTCGATTTATTGAGATTTAAGACTATTCGTGGAGCGTTAAGTCATTTTTACCATGTTTAGGGAGTGTTTTTTAGTACTAGGGGTTGATTTTGGGGGTGTACTATTTTTTTGACCTCGGATTCGGATTCAGCGTCGAAAATTACATAGGTATACAGTTGTCTCGATAGCAGTTCCAAAAATTTTTTTTTTTGGGGGCTGTGTAATTTTTCGAGCTGTTTACACGAGAGGCTGTCCAGGGAGTTCATAACAAATATCTCCAGACCCACATCTCGAAACTCGAAAGCATCTATATGGTCTGTTTACCTCCTTAACAGTCCAGTGACGCAACGAAAGAACAGAAAACTAGTGAGTCAGCAAATCTGATATTTGCGAGCTTTGTGACATTTTTGACCCGCCAAATTTTGCTCAAGACAACACATCTGTGGTAGTAAAAAAGTCTATGGCAGACTTCATGGTATATGAATTATAAAATATTAAATCTAATATAAAATTGCAGTTATTATTATTAAAAAACTTCCTTTTTTTGTATTTGCTCATAGTATGCATTTTAAAATAAACCATATTTCTACATGTACGAATTCTTAATTATAAAAACACTAGATAAGGAGATGGCCACACAAGATATTTTAATATTTCATCAAAACAACTATATTAACTTTGTAATATCAGCAGAATTTTTCATTTATAATTTATAATCCACTGATATGACATACATTTTTCAAGAAATGAACCTGATGCTTTCTTGATGAAAACTCTGTATGTGCAATGTGCACCACACACACCTATTTACCATTTACTGTGGTAAATACGTAAGAAATATCTTGTTTAACGCTGAATGAAATTCACTACTGAACAACTTCGCAAATTGGTTTAGTACACATAGCTAAAATGTCAAATAATCGGACAAATTGAATTATCGTCGCTATTATCAATAGGTTACTGCCTTTATTATAAACTCGAAACAGCTTTCTTATTCTTACCGTGTTAAATGCTATCAATATAATAATCAAACATTATAACTAGCAAGTTCATTCGCTAAACTCACCGATATAGATCTTCACCTAATTAGAAATAAAACTTACTGAAAATAAATCTCCCTGTAACTCACACATTCTATGTGATACGATACCTGTATTATATGTGTTTAGAACTTTTTAAAACTTATCTATATGGCAACGTTCAAACTAACAAATGTACAAGTCAAACGGGTAACTCCCCGCATAACTCCCCAGAAGTTAACTAGAACACTTATTTGTATTAAGAACGAACAAAGCGTATCTGGAGACTGTTAATGTTAATAAAAAATTTCCATTGAGAAAGAGAAGTTTGTAGAGAAATATCTCCTTTTTTAAGTTCTTGTTGATTATTTCAATTTTTATCATGGTACTCAATTTTTTGAGACCATCAAATCAAATATCTCATCAGATATATTTATTAATGGAAAAACATCAAGATGGACTGGAACAGTACCGACAGAACTCCAACGTATAGTTTTATCGTAACCACGCTCCCAAATAAAATTTTCTGATAAAAGTGGTGCAGTAATTTATAAGCGATAGTATACCCCAGTCAACGAAAGAGTTGTAGAGAACATAGAAAGAGGGCAGAATTTTCCCCTTCAAGAATATGTTGGAGGTAGTTAGGAGGTAAACATACTAAGGGCGCCGTTACACGGCGCGTGGTTCGTCGAACCTGGTCCGACGAACCACGAACCACGCGCCGTCTGACATGGGCGGTTCGCGATGCATACTACCGCGATCCATCGGATGTCGGTAAACTTGCACGGATCAAAGGATACAACCAAATGCATCACAAATCTGAATGAACTACGTAGTGTATTGACACCCTCAATTCAAGGCACTGTTACACGGCGCGTGGTTCGCCGAACCACGAACCTGGTGCGTGGTTCGGCGAACCACGCGCCGTGTAACGGCGCCTTAAAAGTCCCAGCCTCTAGCCCCGCCGCGCCGCTTCAGTGGGGAGGGTAGTGGAAAGGTTCCTTTTTTCGATTCTTCGCTTATAACTCGGAAACGATGCGTCGTATGGAAGAAGGTAATCTATGAAAAATTAAACATAATTAAATTTCTCACAAGCATGTCGATATTCATTTTCTTCCTATGTGTTATAGTTTACGAGATATACGCCAGCCAAAATAGATAATTAATAAATAAATTAATTAGGTACCTTGTATATTTCTATCAAAGCGGTTTACTGTGGTCTGTTAGTAAATCACAGTCACAAAACAATCTTTATTTTACAAAACTCGACGTATTTACTAACGTAATATTTTGTCGAAATTTATATACATTTCCTTAAATATCCAGTGTGACTCACTTAAAATTAAAACTTCCTTATTTTGTTTTCGATTTGAATCAAATTTTACTCAAGTATAGAACAAATTAGGATCTACTTATGACCAGAAAAACATTCGCCTGCTACAAAGACAAAGCCACCTGCGGTACCAAAATATGCTGAAAAAAATTAAAAATCATATAAGTGCGTCTTGACGAATTTCACTAATCCATCACAAATTGAGGAAACTGAGGATCCCCTTTGCCAGATGAGCTTGTCTTTGTAGCAGGCGAATGTTTTTCTGGTCATATAAGTAGATCCTAATTTGTTCTATACTTGAGTAAAGTTTTATTCAAATCGGAAACGAAATAAAAAAGTTATAAGGGTGTCTTCATTTTAAGTGAGTCACACTGTATGTTTAAGGAAATGTATAGATTTCGACAAAATATTACGTTAGTAAATACGTCGAGTTTTGTAAAATAAAGATTATTTTGTGACTGTGATTTATTAGCGGACGACGGTAAACCGCTTTGATAGAAATATTCAAGGTACCTAATTAATTTATTTATTAATTATCTATTTTGGCTGACGAATATCTCGTAAACTATAACACACATGAAGAAAATGAATGTAGACATTCTTATAGGAAATTTAATTATGTTTAATATTGCATAGATTACCTTTCCACCCCCTCTCCCCCTGAAGCGGCGGGGCTAGGGGCGGGGACTTTTAGTATGTTTACTTCCTATATACCCCCAATACATTCAAAAAGAGAAAAATTCTCTCCTGCTTCATGTTCTTTACAATTCCCTTTTGGGCATTCGTTGATTGGACTATAGTAGTTTTTGCAAATATAAAAAGATGTTTATTTAAATTTCTTCCAAAAATAGAATAACATTCTGAAAGGGGAAAAACCTTGGTTATTTTTAATGAATATAAAAATGTATTTTTATTGAATGAGAGAATCAATGAAAATAACTTCGTAAAATGAATAAAAAACAAATTTATTTATAAAATAATGTGTTCAAAGTGACTTGGAAAATAACCTCATCACACTTCTCAACAAAATTAGACTTAATACGTTGGACGAATTATTATTGAAAACATATTTAGAATCTCATTTTCCTTTAATGTGATAATAAAATGACTGAAAGGGTTATTTCTATTAAACATTTTCTGCAATATTAAAAAAGTTTGAGGATTTCGTGCTATTGAAATAAATGATTTTCATTTTCATGATAACATTCAAAGAAATCATTCATTCTTTCCATTTACTATTGATAACGCTAGTATAATAATCGTTTAAACAGAAGTAACAGATAATTTATTTTTAAATATTTTATGCTATAATTAGAGTATTTTTCATTTAAGTTAAATGGCCTCCATTCACAGAAATAATATCACCTACGCATAGTGGTGATGAGATTATGAATATAATTTTGCAGAATATTAGCACACTGTAGAGAAAGAGGTTTTTTAGACTTTGTGATTGGAGTTTATAATAATTTCCGTTCAACGTTATCTTCTTCTTCCATTGATTTGATTCTGCCCACCCAAAACAGGGTGGATTCAATAACTTGGAAATGTGGAAATAGAAGAGAAATGAGGCTTTGAGGCAAATTAAGCCTCCCAGCGCTTTTACCTGATTACAACCTGTGTATTTATCGTAATAGTCACCCTATCTTTTTAAACAACAAATTATTTTTAGACATTTTAAAAGTAGAAGTAAAACGAATTTGCTTTTACAGACTAGCCAAAACGAATAGCGATGCAACAATAAAAAAACTAAAATTTTGTAGGAAACAATAAAATATTTTGAGTTTATTCTGTTGATTTGTTTTGCCCTCGGTATTGCCTCTACCAGGTATGATAGAAAACTGTCTGTAAAATCCATTACATGTTGTGAATACTTAATATTCTTAAATTTCTTGGAGTTATTCTCTTCCAGATTTTATAAATGTATAAATGTGTAAATTCTAATATAGTTTGCAATTGTATAGCTAAAATATGTATCAAATACCACGTAAATTTCCGATAATTTTCATATGAAATGAAAAAGCATTCTACGCGAAATAAAACATTTTAAATACATATTTATGATAAATCTTTTATTTAAGAAATATAAACAATAGTTCAATCAATAATGGAGGTGTAAAGTGCGTGAGCAGAGACCTAAGCAATTCCTTTAGAAATTTGTTCAAGGTGCTTAGGGAGTGAACATACTGAAAGTCCTGACGTCTAGGATGTGAGTCGGTGGGCACAAAGAAAGTCCCACTTTTGGGTTATTCGCTTATATCTCGAAAACGGTGCGTCGCAGGGAAAAATTTTGGTATACCAAGCTCATGAAATTCTCTACAACTTTCGTTTTATATATTTTTTTCCAATTCGCAACCGTTTTCAAGCTACACGCTCCGGAAAAGTGAAAATTTTCGAAAAACAGATTTTTACCTGAAAAGTATTTTAAAGATGATTAAAAAAGTAGGATCTTCGGTGCTTGTAATTGGCACCAGGGTGTCTCCTACATGTTTCCACCCCCACTCTTGAGAGGACAGCTCATTCCCGAGCCACTGCTGCATTTGGTGGTAGGTGCGCCGGGAATGCTGTTTAACTGCGCTCTCAGTTGGTGGGAGGGAGCTGATGTCAGGCTTAATATTGCCACTGATCTCACGAACAACTGGAAGCGGTACTGGTTGAGGGAGGTCAGTCTTGCTGGTGCCCCATACCAGTTGAGGAAGCAAATCTTCCCAGCCTCTTCAACCTCGTCTTGAGTGAAGGAGGGGTTGTAAAAGATCACTGCCGCTTCCTTGATGATTTCTGACTTAAGTACAATTTTGAGAAGCCCACCTTGCTTTTCCTTAAAGTTGAAGAGGTAAAAATCTGTTTTTCGAAAATTTTCACTTTTCCGGAGTGTGTAGCTCGAAAACGGTTGCGAATTCGAAAAAAGTATATAAAACGAAAGTTGTAGAGAATTTCATGGAGTTTCATTTTGTAAAACGTTTCCCTATGACGCACCATTTTAGAGATATAAGAGAAAAAAACAAAATTGGGACTTTCTTTATGCCCCCCCCCTCACCTCCTAGACGTCAGGACTTTCAGTATGTTCACTCCGTAAACACCCTGAACAACTTTTTAAAGTAATCGCTTAGGTCCCTGCTCACGCACTCTACACCACCCTTTAGGTCATTTGTTGACTGGACTAAGGTGTCACAAATTAATTTTTACACCATTTCAAAAAACAAAGAGAAAAAGTAAATCCGAGAGTAAATCGTTATGTTGAAAACCATTATACGGTGTTTTCAAATTGACTACTGTTTGGTTCAACGCGCAATCAACCTCATCGAATAAACAAAACATTACTATTTACACTTACATCTAAAGGAGAAATAGTTAGGCTAATCTAATCATGGCTGTTCTAAAATAGCCATGAGTGAGAAAAAAACAACTTCTAATTCTCAAATAATTGATTAACACTGGTGTGAAGACGTTGTTCACAGTGTTAACGATGAATTTTATTGTTCCTATGAACGTTCATCTAGAGTAGTAAAGTTTTTATTTCTCGTATATGTGTGGGCAGACACTTATAATAAGAGCCCTTCTCAAATAAGCTACACTTTTGTAAAAGACAACAAAAATTATTTTTAGGCCTTATATTATATTGTTTCCTATAATAACTTCCCTGAAAAGATCTTTGTGGTAGTAAATAAACGGCATAGTTAAAATATTGTTGTCGTAAACAAACAACGATATGATGATCCACATGCACCAAGTCGTGTCATTATATCCTGATTGCCTTTCTTGGATTTTACAGACCTCTTGACGGTATGTGCCACATATGTGCAGTTAATAGAATATTCTCGCATATAGCTTTTCTCGATTCTTTGATAGAATAACAACTTTGTTAAGTTTTCTACAGAGCATACTCCACTGAATTCATATGGTAATCAATTGTGACTCCCAAAAGCGAAGAGTATAATAATTATACATTTTACTAGTATGTATTTCATAATAATATATCTAATACTTTGAAATATGATTCTCGAAAAACATATATTACAGACATTCAATTTTTGTAGTAATGTGTGATGGTCCAGTGGCAATATTTTGGCCTTGCAATCCAAAGATCGTGTGTTCGAATTCCAGACAGGGTTTCTTTTTCAATTTTTTTTCATATATTTTTTTTTCACAACAATAATTAACATTGTTTACAATAAAACTGCGAAGAGTATCCTATAGAATGTGTAATAATTATATAAAAAGCTCAGTAAATTGGCGAAGAGTACTTTTTTAGCTTGTTAAGTTTTTAATTCTCTTGGATAACCCTTGTCATTTCTACTATGTCGAATTCGAGGTAGAATCAGAATATAAATTGTTTTTTTTTAGCAATAATGCATTATAAGGCCAATTTGAGATTTGTCACATATTTGCTAGTGCCTTAACTTCCACCACAGCGAAAGTAGTTCCAGTGATTAAAACAAATATTTGTATTACCTGCATTTTTGGTTAAAATAGTCGATTCGTCTGAGATTAATCTAGAGAGGTTATACACCAATGATATGAATACAACTGAGACATATACATTATTCTGTGGACTCGGTTCCAACTAGTAGTCTACAAAATTGTCGCTAATGTTCTAGATGCATTATTTAATGTACGATTTAAGCCAGTCCTGGACTTCCAACAGAACTCGTTCTTATGAAAGCTCTGAAGAGCCACATTATAATTTTTTTAAAAGTTGAAATTTCAACTTTCTTGAAATTTCAACTGTTTGTTCGGCAAGCCATAGGTTAGGTTAAGTTAATATGAGAGTGGGCTTATAATCAGAACCTTCATTGCAGCCATTTGATCCATTGTCGCTCACACCTAAATATATTCCATTCAATAGGTTCAGTTTTTTAATAAAGCATATAATCCTGTTGTGTGATACTGTCCAGGTCCTCGCTGATGGTCGTCAAATCAGCGAGGATCTATCTATCCTACTTTACGCTCGAAATTGATAATTCTTCAAAGCGGTAAAAAGATAATACCTAAGTAGCACAGTGTGATGATTCAGGGGGAGGCCTGAAAGGGGAGCATACAGGCTACAAAACTCTCAGAACCCAACTCCTCTCGGAGGATATTCGGGACACATGAGGATAAATAACATTGTAGTAGAATAGAAATTTGAATTTCAACTTTTTTCTTGAAACTTCAACATTTTCAAAGGTTGAAATTTCAAGAAGAAAAGTTGAAATTTCAACTTTAAAAAAATATAGCTTCAGAGCTTTCGTACGTTCTAAACTGCGAACAAGATACATCTTATTTCTTTGTACTAAATTCAAATTCGATCTAACTATAATTCTACATTATTTAGCAAAAATAGATTTGTGTCTTAGAAACGCATTATCTGACATAAAAGGGGATCAAATGTAGTATACAAATACTGCGAAGTGTTGATGAAAAGGAAAGAAGAATAAGAAAACTACATAAATTGGACAATGAGATACCTACTTGAAGTATTTGAGTACGGTATACAATTCTCCCCAAGCGGTTGACTCTGGTCAGAACAGCAAAATAAAACATTCGCCTAAAATTGACTTATACTGCATTACCTAGAGATAAAGAATATGCAAAATTTAGAAATAATGTCTCTTTACAGTGCCTGCCAAAAAATCTGCACCATATGGGAAACTGTTGTTGTTGACTTTCTGAAAAAATTTGTTTTGGATAAAAGTTTGCATATTCTAAAACCAAAAAATGGTTGCACAAATTTGTGTTAGTCCTAGCGCTTAGGTTGGAAAATACATTTTTTTGAAATTGACTCAAGAGTACACTACCTTTATTTTTGAAGATATCGATTACTTCCTGAATACGTTAAAATTGGCAAGGAGAGAACAACTATGCACCAAGAAATACAGCTTTTTTTGCAAAATATTTATTTGGTTAAAAAAGTATTAACAAAAGTTCGTCAAAGTGGATTTTAATCCATTACTTAGTGTGAAACTATTAAAGAGACAGAATTATTAATACTTGACAGAAAGGTATTAAAATATGGTTCATGAATTATGCGCAAAAAAGTGGAAAATTTTTATTTTTAAAATAGAACCAAATATACATGGATATAAGTCTGACCAAGTTAGCATATCAACAAGAGTTCCCCATACGAAACGACTTTTCGACTTCTTTCATACATTTACTATATCTAACATTCAGCATGAAAAACAATATAACATCCGTTTTTTCTATATATTGATGATCTAAGCCTAATCATGCTAATATAGTATAAGAAGCCTCCCTTATGAGGAATTCTTTTTAGTATCTCTAGCCCTATCTAGAATATACTTCATTATAATCAAATATTCGTTACATTTGAAAGCCAAAAACTACTAAAAAGCCCAAAGAAAATAAGTATAAAATTTCGCTCACCACATGCATGTTTTAATAAATAAAATATTTCATCTACTTTCGATTGATTAAATCCTCTAAAAATTGTACAACCTTTTTGGTTCTCTTTAGAACTCGTCACCCCCTAAATTAGCAAGCCCCCGCATAATACAGATACGTTTCTTTAATCCATTTACTATTAAATTGTATATAAAAAAACGAAATTTAATTCATTAAATTTATTTCTAAATTAAAACTATAGATACTACAAAAATTTTAAAATATTCAATGACAGAGAAGCTTGACTTTGCTTTTCTAATTCCACAATATAGGCAAGATATAATCCATGTGAAAAATGAATTGGAAATACTCCTTCCCTTAATAGAAACGACATTGAAGTTATTCTACATATTACTATTGTCTTATAATTCTTTATTTGATTTAATTACTTAGCTGATGTAATTGCAACGTAAATTACCACGCTTTAATACGAGTGTATGTATCAGAGTGACAGAGTGTAATGCTATTAAAATATTTTTTATTAGAAAACGTTATAATTATATTCTTTATATATTTATTGATAGAGAATGTAGCTCACTATTGGTATAAAAGTAAACTTGTGTATAAACTACAGAAAAACAGGTTTGTTCTTCCAGAGACCGATTCATCGAAGTTTACATAACAGAATGGGTCTTATCTACCTGTTTTTAAAATCTATTTTTATTTTAAAGGTCTACCACCTTTTCGAAGAGACTCTACTGTACATAATATTTAAATATAAAAATTTCCACAGCTTCCAGAGTTAAGATACACCAAATATACTAATGAAAATAATAATTAGCATCATTTTGTGGTGAAAACGAATGTATACTTTAAAGCTATCCCTGAGGTTATACCAGAAGAGAAATGTAATAATAATATCCGCCCATTCACAATGCTTTAATAATGATCTAAAATAAAACATAAAATATGAGTTTATAAAATTTAACTAAAGCATAAAATTTGTATTTCAAAATTACAATATATTTAAATATTTTAAATCATTGATCTAAAATAGAAAAATTGTGGGTATTATGATAAATAAAAGGATACTGTACAGAATGTCTGTATAGCAGAGCACTGACAATAAATGCTCCAGAGCATTAAGCACTAAGCACTCAAAAAAGTGTTTATATTTTTCAAGTACTAAGCACTATTAACAAAGTGTTACTAACCACTCTGAAAAAGTGATTTAAATTCACGAACACTAAGTACTAAGCACTTTTCGGAAATTAAAATATTGGAGTATATATTATTCTATTGACAAAAAACGACCTTGAATGATAATGTAGGAAAAATCGCAATTTGCCGATTGCACTATATATCTTTTTTATTTTAGCGAAAATGCCACTGAAAATAATAAAATAGATAGCTGCTATTGAATTTTTTTTTTAATTTTAAGTAATCCCTTCAACTTTTAAATCTTGTAATGAAAAGTTTCAGTGTAAAAATAAAAATGTTGGAAATTTCCACAGAATTTTTCGGCTTGAATATTCTTTAAGAAAATTTATTTTTGACTAAAATTGTACAGGGTGTACGATTACTAATGAGCTATAGATCAATGACAGATCTGTGGACCAAAATATTAGATTTAACCGAATATAAGTACTTCAGTGAAATGTTGTTGTGAATTAGATACAGGGTGTCAAAATGGAAATAATGTTTACGGTTTTTTTAATAACTCAATTATTTCTAATCTATTCTGATTTTCACCGAATTACGGGAATTATTTTTTAAGAAAGGAAACAGTTTATCACATTTGAGGTAGAGGGCACCACGTGAGCTATACACCTGATGAAGAATCATTTAGTTACTTTTTTGACGAAACATTTTGGCACTTCTGACTTGATAATATGATAAAGGTACAATTGTTATGTGAAACTGGTATACTCGTACATGATCATAGTGTATGAATGAATTTGGTAATCTCGATCGTTTTCGAAAAGAAACCATTGTTAAATGTTTGTGCTCACACTCAATTAAAAAAATATATTAGAGATCATTTTGAATAAAGTTATGAATGAAAACAATTTACTATAAAACATTTTCTAAAAAAATATTACGTGAGATGTGATGTAAATTACATTTGATGTAATTATATTTTTGTCATAATATCAATTACTTCCACATCCAGTGGAAGTATAGTAACGACAAATTTTTTTTTAAATTTGAATTGTTCAAATAGGCTTAGAATGTCATGAAACGTCGAGATTTTAAGTTTGAGCGAAAAAAAATTTCTGTCGGTCTGTCCATCTGTCTGTAACTTTTTTTGGGCGCACGTTTACTTTGGAACCGTTTGAGATATTGACTTGAAATTTGGTACACATGTGTACTTTAACGAGATCTAGAACAAGATTATATTTTCATCTTGTTCCGTCGAAGGGTTGGGGGGTAAATTGGGGTAAATTTGGGGTAAATAGGTAAATCAAGCAGTAGAGTAAAATTGGTATTTAGTATATACAAGGGAAGCTAAGGTCTCAAAAAAAAAATTGGTATTAACCACCCCCATTACCACCCCCACCCCATTATTAAAGGGGATGAAAAAAAATTGTCATTTAGTGTGTGTACAAGAACCAGAAATCCCAAAATATTTCTCTGCTTCATCGTATAGTAACGCAAAAAAAAATTTGAAAATTTTGATTGTCCAAATAGGCTAAGAACGTCGAGATTTTAAGTCTGAGCAAAAAAAAATTCTGTCTGTCTGTCTGTAACTTTTTTGTGCGCACGATGACTCTGGAACCGTTTAAGATATAGACTTGAAATTTGGTACACGTATGTATTTTAACGAGATCTGGAACTAGATTATATTTTCATCTTATTTCGTTGAAGGGTTGGGAGGTAAATTGCGGTAAATGGGTAAATTGAGCCAGTAAGAGTCCATAAAATAGGTATTTAGTATGTATAATAGAAGTTAAGGTCTCAAAAAATTTCTTGGCAATAGCCACCCCCATCCACTCCCACCCATTATAGGAGCGGGTGAAAAAAATGGAATTGTGATTTTTTTTTTACTTCATCCACCTTCACTACCACCTCCTGTCCCCACCCCCACTCCCACTACCGATGTGGCATATCGTTATATGGGATTTTGGGGTAGAAGATTCCAAATTTTATATTATTAAGTTCCATAAACAAATGTTTCCCATTGTGATATTTGGATGTGGAAGTAGTGATTACTTGGGCAGCGGTTTTTAAAATGCTCGCTAGCCATAAAGTTCTTGGGAGCTCTAAAATACATGTGAGCCTTTTCCAGTGATAGCGAGCACTAAGCACTAAGTCCTTTTATGAAGTGCTCTTAAGAATAGTGCTCCCAACCACAAATGTGCTTAGAGTGCTTAGACGAGCAATAAGCACAGTACTTAGGAACAACTGTGATGTATAGTAATTTTGTATGTATGCGTCATCATATATGATGACTTACCATAATTCTAACTTTGATCGTGTTATCCCGATTGTTTTTTTCTAAGAAAAAATGATTCTAATATGCTCATACCCAGCATACTGAGTGTATATCCATTGTTTCCTACAAATGTATATTTCATCGTGCGTAGAGCTCTGTCATTAATGTCTAAAAACATGAATATATTTACATGTCACAAAAGAACTGTGGGTATGGGAAAATTGAAGAAGACATCTATTAACTCTAGTCTAAAAACTCAAGTAGAATAGGATTTAAAAAAGAAAACATTAGGTACCGAAGTCAATAATTTTGCGGTTTTGCAACTACTACTAAGCAAGATCAATGAAAATCATGTAAAGTTGATATTTCTCAATATGACAATGTTTCATACTGAGACTGAAGTGGAATGGATTACCAACCATTCGTATAGCTCAATTTGGAACTTTTCTGGAACTTTGGAAATTTGCGTATTCTAAACCAGGATGTTCTGTGCTTTCTAATAAGAGTAAAGTAAACTAAACCCCAACATCTTGGCGAGGTCAATCATTTATAGAACAACTCAAAATAGCCTTCTCAATTCAAAAGCACTCTGCTAATCGTCTCCTAACAGCTCTGACTGAAGCTCGTGCAGCAGTGGCAACTTTAAGTCGCTTATAAAGAAGTATGCTGATATTAATCCGGCTTCTGGCATCTTTCATATTTGTTTCTCTTCGATTTTTGCTTGGGCAAAGATTTAACACCAAAGCGATTTGCCACAACATCCCTGTCTAACAGGCTGACTAACTTGATTTATCATTAAATATTCTAAAGGTATTATTTTATTAATGTTATATTAATAGGAGGCAGCAAAAATACAGTGAAATTAAAGGTGAAATATTTAATTATTTTTTAGACGCAAGAAGCTTTCGACTGCTTCAAATCAAGCGATTAGCTTGTAGAATAAATTGCATTGGTAATCTGAAACAATTCCATTTTTTAAGCCGGTGAAGAGTAATACCTGCAGATTTGGATTTGAATTTAGTTTATAATGTACTTGGGCTATAAATAGAGAAAAGAATATGATGAATTTACATATTTTTACATTTTTAAACGACACGGTAGTTCACTCGATTAAGGCGCATTGAGTGAATAAGTTGACCGACTGTCTATCGCGTTCTTGGTTCGAACCCCAGTTCCGATACTGAAAATACCGGTGGGTATGTGTGTCTGCGTTTTTCCAAATGTGTAGCCCCCTTCCGGACAGCCTTGTTTTTGGATTTGGGATTATCTACTAGATGTATGTGTTTATGTTTATATAATAAAATGGCATAATTTGACAGAGTTGAATCTCCTGATTCCTGTATTCATGGCTATCCCTTTCTACAGACTTTAAACTATTAATATAATAAATTCTTGTATAAATTGAAACTTGACATTGCATTGATTCGAATAACAAGAAAAATATTTTTTAAAACATGTCAGTACCCAGATGACGGCGACTTTGGATCTATTTTCAAAAATTTCACTGCATATGAGTGTTCCATAAGTGATAAACAATTGTAAATAAAAATTTCGGAAAGATCTGCTGGAACCCAGGATCCCTCTTGTTAGGGTGGCGTGTCCTTTACAGATGATTTATAGTATTATTTATGTTGGATGTCTGGTCAAAATTCCACTTTAAACAGATCTTTTAAGTAAAAAATTCTAGTTGAATTTCTATTGTATCATCTAATTTAGCACACATTATGACGATAAAATTAACATTATTTTGAAATGGCTTAACGTTTGTCAGTTAGTTTCTTTTCATACATAATTTAACATTATTTTCATTTTGGTAAATTTCTTCTGAAGTGTCAACTTCTCTTTTGCTACTAGTAAATCACCCCCAGTAGAGTATCAGAATTTTCTAGTAGCAAAATAGAAAGAGACTGGAAGGCAAATTTTCATAGAAAATCAGGACCACCACGAAATGGATTCAGATACAGTCTCATTTTATGTTTACGAAAGGTTAAATATTTAAAAATATTGAAAATTGTAATTTACTTTAGAAATCAGGCATGGGAGTGTTTTTCGAATCCACGCCCACGCCCACGGTTGCGAGGCAATAAGAATTTTTATACAATAAAAGCTTGATTAGTGGATAAGGAAAACTACTCAAATATGACTGGTCTAAAAGTATAAAATACGATTTTCTAATAAACTTTCATTAAAAAAGAAACTTCAAAGAAATCTCATTCTGTGCCAATTTTTTATTTACTTAAACCACCTTATTATTTTAATATTTTTGTAGTTGCCAATTAAAAGACAACCACAGTATTAAATGATTAATGTAAAATTAAGTTGACCTAGAAAATATTTACATGTTTACCGAAAACCTCACCTCATTCTTTGTATTTATAACACACGCCGCACTCTATTTCTATTCTAATTTTATTGCAGTACGGGGTACAGCTCCTAGTCTGCTCAATACGTAAGACGGAGCAACGCACCCAAGATTCTTTTATTTTGAAAATAAAAACAAGTCAGGCATGACATCGCCGGTGCATTGTTGGCAGTACGATTCAATGCGCCAGCGGAGAATTTCTGATCTTGCCTTTTAACTCTTCATTTTTGTTAATTTTTCAGGTGAATTTAAATGAATAGATTTCATAATTTATTATTAGAATTTTTTATTTGAAAATATTGTTTAACTCAGATCTAATTTGTTATGGGAATATCTTAAATACTACCACAGCACTACTATTCCGGTGTATCATATTTTATGTTTATTCCAGAAACATATTTACAAGGTGATATAGAAAGGTAGTTCCTCCCTTTACTTCCACAATGCATACAATTAGAAAAGACCTTGATGTTTTCTGATGGAAATTGATTTTTGATCAAATTGGCTGAATTACTTCCACATCCATGCAGTGGAGTGGAAGTATAATAACGGTAAAAAAAAAATAAATTTTATTTTTCAAATAGGCTTAAAATGTCGTGAAGCGTCGAGATTTTAAGTTACAGCAAAAAAAATAATTATGTTTTTGGGGTATAGTGCAGGCGTCAAGAAACAATCCGTTTGAAAAACTGTTAGGATTCATTCTGGTTGATGATTTACATTCAGAAAGATGTAAGAATGAAATTTAGAATGTTGACAAGCAGAATTTTGAGGATTTTCTTTATTTACCAAATCATAACGGTAAATTCGGGTGCGCGCAACTCCACTTCGTCTTGTTGCAATTATTATTCTTCATCCTTTTTGTACGCCTGATTACGTAAGCCCTTGGTCGAATCTGATTTTCGGGATGGTGAAGTTCCCGAGAGCACTTCGCGTATGTCGACTGACTTTGACAGCTTGACAGTTAATGCACGATTTTGACCATAAATTGCAATCTGTGTTCATTTTCGGCCAAAAATAGTTATTTGAAATCAACACTCTAGTGGCTTTAATACCAGGATGAGATAAGTTGTGAAAAATATCGAATATCGTTCGTCTGTAAACAAGTGGGACAAAAGGTCTGACTTTTGCACGAGAAACATCACACCAAATAAAATCATTTGAATCTGGAATTTGTATTTTTTTTAAAATGAAATTGGTTTTAGTTAGTGATAATTTATCTGACAATAAATAGTTGAGATTTCAATCTTTCTCCTGAGCTTCACTAAGCAACTTTAGGTCAAAGTTAACATTAAGGAAGGGAGAATTTTTAAGTTGAAGTGGTAAAATATCTTGTTTTAAGGAAGAAGCGTCGTAAATACGTGACAAGCTGTCAGCTATTACATTATGTTTTCCTTTAACATGTTGTATTTTACAAGAAAATTGAGCTATGTATTCTAAATTACGTATTTGACGAGGAGATCTTTCTGCTTTTGTGAATAAAGCGTTGATTAAAGGTTTGTGATCTGTAAAACAATTAAACTTTCGACCTTCAAGTATAAACTTAAAATGTTTAATTGCAGTATATAATGCTAAAAGTTCTTTGTCAAAAACCGAATAATTGGTTTGTGCTGTAGTTAATTTACGGGAAAAGAATGCTAAAGGAGCAAGAAATCCCTTATTATCTTTTTGCTCTAAAACTGCACCCATGGCAAGGTTAGAACAATCGACTGAGAGAGATAAGATAGTATCGTCATTATTGCAAGGATGAGCTAAAACTACTACATTACTTATTGCGTCTTTGGCTTTCGAAAATCCGTCTAAACATTGATCAGGCCAACTATTTATCTTTGTAATTTTATCATGAGATAAACTGTTACAAAGAGAATATAGAGGAAGTAATATTTCAGCAAAATGAGGTATGAAACGATGATAAAAATTCACCATACCTATGAAACGTTGTAGTTGTTTGAGAGTTGTCGGTAAAGGGAAATTATTAATGACTTCAAATCTCTCAGTTGATGGTAAAATACCTGATGAAGAGATGTGATGACCTAAAAAGCTTAAATTGTCAACTCCTAAGATACATTTAGATGGTTTAATGTTAATTCCGTATGTGTCTAATCTCTTGAAAACCTTTTCCAAATGTTCCAAATGTTGTACATCTGATTGACTTGCGATTAATATATCATCCAAATAGACGAAAACGAAAGGTAAATTGACAAGTACTTCATTCATAAAACGTTGGAAAGTTTGACCGGCATTGCGTATACCAAAAGGCATGCGGGAAAATTCAAACAGTCCGAATGGAGTTGTTATAGCTGTCTTATAAACGTCATTTTCAGCGACAGGTATCTGATGGTACGCTCTTGGAAAATTTTTCTTATCTCTTCTCTCTTTAACAGATTCTGACTCATAAAATAATTTGAGCTAATTATCTGTGATACAAAATCTTTACAGTAATCTCTACAGTAACTTTATACATCCTACCTGAGGTCAAATCAGGTATCTATGCTTTTTTAATATGTTGTATAGAATTAAAAATTAATGTTAAATTCAAGTTCATGACTCGGCAGACCTCCGGGTCTTGGTCAAAAATTCAAAAACTGCGAGATTTTTTATTTTTTTGCAGTTTCTGTCAATTTTGGCACTTAAGGCCAACTTTTTTGGTAAAAACAATTTAGTATTTTTTAAAAGTAGACTAAATTTGCTACAAATTGGTACCAGAGCGGACTCTGTAGATCAAATAGTATCCGAGATACAGCTGTTCAAAATTTTGAAAAGTTTTCATATTTTACCATTTTTAGCAATTTTTAACTTAAGAATCTACAATAACTAGGTTCAGAAAATTCATTTTACCCCGAGTCCAAACCCCAAATGGGGTCAAAGAGAAGCCAAAAAATGCCCCCCCCCCCACTCCCAATATATAGTACTATTATATTCAATGGATCGGAGAAAAGAAATAAATATTATTAAACAAAATAAATAAAAAAAATCAGCTATAAACAGATTTTATACTTAACAACTTTAGCTCTTTTGGACGGTTCGGGAGTGTGGTCTGTGTCGTATCTCCTTTTCTTCTTCTTTAGCCCAGAAGAGATTATCCAACACCTCGTCGTCTGATTCTTCTTCGAAGTCTGGTGTGTATATTTATACTTAAATCAGAAGCATTGTCTCTCCACTGCAATGCGTGCAAACCGTTGAATATTTTAATCTAGATTTTTTTCAACTACACGCATTGCTACAGCCCCTCTTGCCGCTGTATGATATCAACTGCAAGAGTTGTTGCGATGCTGCATACCTAAACATTTGGGAGTGAGGCCTTGGGACGTGCCCCAATCAACAGGATTCTTTTCCACATCTAGCAGAAGTAATATTTATAAGTGTTATTTTTGTGAAATCGTGCAGCATCTTGAGTTGCGGGCAATCTAGCAAGATTGAAATTAATTTTTGCTGCAGCCCTCGCAAACAGCTGAAAGAGTAAATCTTTTAAATTTTGGTTTGAATATTTGCCTTTATAGAGCGAAACCATGAAAACCTCACCTGTTTCAGCAAGTTACTCAGATGTGGAATTTGATTTATAAAATACAGCAATCTTCTCCTCAAGGTTTGGATGTTTTTTGACTATAGTAAGTAATTTAATTTTCATGATGACAATCAGCCTGTCCGCACCTTCTTCTGCTGGATTATAATAATTTCCTCTTTTTCAAATGTGGTTTTTAATAAGTCGATAAAACTAATTATTTTCATTAGATAAAAACTTTTTTTGTGAAATTTGTGTTATAGTTGTTTCGTTAAATATGACATCGGCCGATATATTTGCCTTAACTCGACGAACATCCTCCGAGCTCTTCTTTTGTGAAGTGTCTGTTGGGTAGTCATCGAAAACTGCAACTACACATTTAGTGTTTCCTTTCATCTTATCTAACATTATTGGTTGGAACGCTGAATGGAAAGAAGATTTCGTGCTCTTCCGTATTCCCTCTTCAGTAAATATTGACATTGGAAAATGTGACAGTTCGTACGTCTTCATCTGACTGTTTTAAAAAGCATAACCTGTTTATAACTGATAAATTTTGTAATATAATATTCCTTGCTGTTTTCCGACCATTCAATGTAACAGTACTATATATGGGGGGGTGAGTCATTTTTTGACTCCCTTCGGAGCCGTTTGGGGGCTTGGTCTCGTGTAAAATGAACCCCGGTATAGTAGTAGTAGTAGGTATTTCACAGATTTTCAGGTTAAAAATTGCTAAAAATGGTAAAATAGGAAAACTTTGCAAAACTCTGAACAGTTGTATCTCGGATATTATTTGATCCGTTCTGGTCCCAATTTGTAGCAAATTTAGTCTACTTTTAAAAAATACTAAATTGCTCTTACCAAAAAAGTAGGCCTTAAGTATCAAAATCAACAAAAACTCAAAAGAACATAAAGATCTCACAGTTCTTTGGATTTTTGACCAAGATCCGGAGGTCTGCCGAGGTAGTAAACTTGGATTTAACATTAATATCATATACAACATATTAAAAAAGCATAGATACCCGATTTGACGTCAGGTAAAACCCCTTTTTGATGACAGGGTTACTAGATTACTTTCTTTTCGGTCTCTTTTAAATCAAGAAAAATGTGAAGCTCTTTAATTGAATTACCCTATATTTCTCATACAGGACAATAAATTTAAGAAATCTTGATACACCATTGGACGATATTAATTCCTTTAGTCAGCTTATAGGTATTCTAAGATTAGTTAGGACAATACCTAGAGTCATTAAGTGTTTATTATCTCGGCCTGAAAGTCATAAATTGAATATATGTGTTATTGGACATTTATAGTGGTAAGACGAATGGATTACAGCCTGTTATTGAATAACACTTTTAGTTTTATTGTTATTTAACAATAAAATTATATTTTTATTTACATGGACTAAGTTATTTTCTATGAGTATTTTTGCAATTAATGGAAACATTTCTGATTCAACTTCTTAATTATAATAATATTAGAGACAGATTTGCGTGCTGGCGGAATGTAGGTGGAGTAGGTAGAGGCGGAAACAAAATTTAGAACTTGAAATGTTCAGATGACACCACCCTAATTGCAACAAGTGACAATGAACTGATACACCTGTTTCACAGTTTTCACACAATAAACTGTAAATAAGGTTGAACTAAATCTTACATTAAATTGAAAAATTATGATTGCACAGTTGTAGACCAAGTAATTAAATACCATCCGGCAATAAGAATTGTCGTCTATGAAGTTGTAAATAAGACTATATACTTTCAAGACCTACCTTGTTGATAATACCGAACTGCAAGATCTGCAATTTGCCAGTTTTTTCCATCTCTCTTTATGCCTCAGAGACATGCTAGGGAGGTAGGCTTCCGAGATGTGAGTCTGGAGAGGCTTTTTACGAATTTCTTGAAAAGCCTATCACACCAACAACTCGCATTTCCAAGAAATGCGGTCCCCAAAATAACTCATCAGTCTTGTACTATCTTGGATCTTATAATTACTTCCACGTCCAGTGGAAGTGTAGTAACGCAAAAAAAATTGAATATTTTTATTTTTCAAATAGGCTTAGAATGTCATGGAACGTTGAGATTTTGAGTTTGAGCAAAGAAAATTTTCTGTCTCTCTGACACGATGCGCACGATTACTCTGGAACCCTTTAAGATATTGACTAGAAATTTGGTATACATATGTATTTTAACGAGATCTGGAACTAGATTATATTTTGATCTTATTCCGTTGAAGGGTTGAGGGGTAAATTAAGGTAAATGGGGGTAAATCAAGCAAGTAAGCGTCCATAAAATTGATATTTAGTACATAAGAGAAGCTAAGGTCTCAAAATTTTTTTGCAATTAGCGACCCCCATGACCATAATCTTCCCGTTATTAAAGGGGGTGAAAAATAAAATTGTGATTTATTATATGTACAAGAACCAAAGGCCTCAAAAATGTTTTTACTCTATCCACTCTAGTTTATTATTTTAAGTCGCATTTAATAATACTTAAACTACATGAACATGGTTTATAAATACAGGCTGAGACAAAAATATCGAATATACAAATTATTTTAAAAGCCATCAGAACTTTCATCATAATTTTCTTGTACCAATTGTGCAGATTGGTCTTCAAAAGTAGCCTGCAACAATAGGCATTTAACTTCGATATCAAGAGCCTTAATATTATAGACAGATAGATAATATTCCAATGGACTAAATTACAATAGTATAGTATTATTATTATTACATGATCGACCAATGTTGGTCCGAGAACTAGAAGATATTAAGGGATCTGAGGAAAATAAAATAGTATTTAATAAATCTGTCATTGTTTGCACTCGAGAAAATTTTCTTATATGGTACTCTCTATATCTTCGGAAGTCTTTATTTCTGGTGTCCAGTGGTTCTTCCGAAAACATTCCGATAGACAAAACAGCAGATTCTATATTTGCTCCGTGGAAGCAATATATGTACGCTAGAGGGCATATTATACCACGGGTGTAGATCCACATACTTCCCTGCAGTGGCTTTTGCGTAACTTCTAAATGATTGTACATCTACAGCATATCCACATGAAATTGTTTGTAGTATTACATTGAAAGGTTTTATCAACTGTTCATCAGTTCCTGTGATGGAAGATTGTTCAGATTGTTCAAAAAAGCGACTGGCAGTATTTCACCATATGTTTCTGCAAGCGTATCATCATCTGTATCTCTCGTTTGCTCAGTTCTGCAGTTTCTCTCTCAAATAAAAGTTTTATAGGCCTGTAAAACCAGGTAGAAGACGGTGATAGGTTATGCCATAAGATGGTATTAGTTTTATTTGCTCTTGTGTGGTATAATGTCCGTCAATAAATAATGCAAGTGCCTCGTTTGGTGTATATTTGAGAGGATGTACGGTCGGAGATTTCCACTTTTTTTAAATTCTAGTAACCCTCTTTGATGTTTGAGAGACTTCGTGCACTATATTTGCTGCATCTCTTTGTCCAACCAAGCTCAAATTCGTTTCTGCAGCAAACAACAATTCTTCTTTAGGATAATTCTGCACTATCGTCCCACTTTGCTGCTAGATGGTCCCTTATATAAAAAAATAAAAATATCTTAAACTAATTACAAAAATTACACCCAAACTTAGTATCAACAATATTCCTACTAAAAAAAATACCATTATTAAACCAATGCCATGCAAAAATAATACATATCTGTAGATGAAATCTCCATAGTTTTAAAACACAAAATACTTCAATAAACTTTGAGAACAGTGGGTTCACTTTAACGCATAACATAAGACTATTCAAGTAATAAATATTTCCATCACAATGCCCTTATTTTATTAGTGTATCCCCACTTATCTAAAGAGACCGCAATTTTTATATTACTTTCTCAGTAATCACTGCTTCATTCAGTGTTGGAAAATGAAAAAATTATTGGAATTTATACATACTTAATTTTGGACTTATGCACAGATAGATTTCTACTTTCTTTTAGCTGTATAACTGTATTTTTGCAATTCTGACTTGTTAAAACAAATGTTACTATATAAACCAATAAATATTATTATTATTATTATTATTATATGCGGTGTATTTATTTTTTTAATGTTTATCAATAATCTAACTTTTTTCTGTGACGCTGAATTTGACTTTAGCATTGTTAGAACGCCACATTGAATTTTCGTATTGTTAATTAAAAAGACCATACTATTTCCGTTCAAAACAACTTTGCAAGCGTATCATCATATGTCGAGATAAAACTCACAAAATTATATTTTAATTTTTAATCATTACAAATACGAATGTATGTGAAATCCTGGAGGGAATATATGCGAGATGAAAAAATAATAATATAATAGGGATTTCTCTCTTTCGTACAAACTTTGATTCGTGATGGAAATAAAAAGAACTATGTATAATGAAACAAAAAAAAATTATAATGAACTGAGGATTTCAAAATATCGACCTACAGCAATTTTTTTAAAATAAATGGTATTTTTGAATATAATATTTTGGAAAAAAGTGAAAGGACGCAAACTATAATTTATCTGAGAGATGATCAAAATATTGACAATTTTACTCAAATCTAGACACTCCTTGTAACTATCTAGCATACTAACAAATTTTATTAAATGGGCCCCTAACTGTTTTTCAAATATCGTCGTATTCTGACCGCCAAAGTCATAGTCGTCTTTATTTCTTATTAATTTCCAAAAATAAAAGTGCAAGATAGACCTAGAGACGGAATTGGCTATTTCGTTAGATCACAATTTCAATAAGGCAGCAATAATTAATAGTATAATTAGCTCTTGCATTTCTGACACTCAACGGAAATTATTAGTACATATAGATTTTATCTCCTCTCTTTTTCGACTTGAAAAGATTGCACATTGTTCAAGCAATTTCGATAGTAGAAATAATTTTCGATTGTTTTTAGAGTTTCAGACTTACCATAGAATATTCATATTACCATGATACAATACATAACATATTAATATATGTGGTGTGTTTGGGAGCTGTTTAATGACAACCTCCATATCCAAAGCCAGGGTTGTTGAGAAGGGGGTTACGCATTTTAAAAAACGCAGACAACATCCATTACCCATCGACACTGCCAGTATCGGAGCTGGGAATCGAACCTAGTATATAATAGACAGAGTAACCAAGTGTTCTTGCCACACAACACGCTGCGCTGCTGCACAGTGGGAAATGTATGGCTTTTTTGGACAAAAATCGAGACGCTGCTCATTTTACAATCGATTGCAATAATTTTTTTTTAAGTAATCGTCAAGACCTATAGTTTACTATATCACTGCTGTAATTTGGAAGAAGTCGATTCTTATTTTTACTTTTGACCATTATAGTAGAAGTAAGGAGTCGGAAGAGTATGCAAAATCGTGCTAAAGTTATGAAATCTATCTCCCCCGTTTTAGAAGGTGCTGAACACGAATAACAGAGTGAAAAAAGTTTTTTTTAACGGCTAAAAATCACCCCTTTTTGCTTATTTCTCATATGACAGCTTGGCTTCGACTATTTTTGCAGGGAGTCTTTGTTTCTTCATGGAGATATAATAGATGGTAAAAAGTGATGTCAGGTAGTAGGCCGCAACCACCCTTGGGGGTGGAATCTACCCTGTCAAGAGGTGTAAAGTTGTTTCTTTTTTTTTCTTGTTAAAGACGTTTACCCCCGCTTTCGAGGATGCTCATCAAGAAAAAAATAGTTTTACGCTGGTTTGACAATTCCTTCACCTTTAAACTATCGGAAACCACCCCTTTAATAATAATAATAAGTAGCGGCTTGGCTGATATTAGGGACTCGTATTATCATTTTATTTGTTTTTGCCGCCTTTACTGTTTTCTGGGTAAATCTTGCGTCCTCGTGGTATCCGTAGCGTTTATTGCGAGGTTTATTGTAAGACTTGTCAAGGTAAATTTTGTGAGAATTGTGCGCTAGAGGATGAAGATGATGAACCAAACATCCAATGATAATAGTTATGATAATGCTGTAAACGTAACATAACTTTAGCACGATTTTACATACTCTTCCGACTCGTTACTTTCACGATAATGGTCAAAAGTACAGCTCTTAACGATTACTTAAAAAAAAATTACTGAAATCGATGCCGCGGCTCGATTTTTGCCCAAAAGCCATACATTTTCCACTGTGTGCCGTGCCGGTAAGATCGAAAACTATCTCCAAATTATTTAATACAAATAAAACAGAGTCCAAAACATATTGTTCCTTTTATTGACAAGCTTCTAGTAAAATAGAAAGCGTTTGGTATTTTCCAATACTACAGAGCAATACTAACAACTGAACAGCAAAGCTAAAGAACCTGCCATCGTCGTCCTCCTTAAGAAGGACGACGATGGCTGAACTAGAAATAGATTGACGATAAAGTAATGGATTCCTAAAATCAAAAGAGTGATGAAATAATTAGCATTTGACTACGTATCAAATGTTTTCTTCAAAAAAATATTCTTCAAACGACTTTTCATTGATGACTTTTGGACAAAATCTACAATTATACAAATGAATAAATCTAGGGTTCCATTAAAAATTCTCATTTCCTTTGTTTATTTAGTTTGTTTAGTAGCTATTTATTGATTTAAATTTAATAGCAAAAACTAATGCTCCTTTCAGTTTTTTATAAGACAATTTATATTTCAAATATTTATATGCAAGTACCTAATTTTGAAATTTTTTTGTCAGATTTAAAATACCCTGCAGGTGCAAAGCTACTAAGAAAGAGATGTAAAGTATCTTGTCCTCTTGTCCGGACATCGGCTGCATTCCATATTGAACATTTTGAAATATGCTTCGTAGCAGATCAGTAATGTTAATATGATGTTAAATACACTAAAAATTTGTATTAGTTAAATTTTATAAGTAAAATTTACAAATATTAATATTTTTTCAGTAATAAGTTAAACATTTGTTATTAATTTGCCACACTGTAAAAATACTGAGATTAAAATCAATATAACATTCATCCATAAAATGTAAAAGTGCTTGAATATGTATTCTAATCAATTTCTATAATTGATTATTGATAAAAGACACACTGACCAGATCAGTTTCAATACATAGGTTTCAGTATTGGTTTTGATTTAAGTTGCATGAAACAGATTATATAAAGTATAAACTTCATCTCTTTTCACATGCAACCAGTATTCGTGGTTGCGGTTTTACCTTGTACGCATACCCCGCACCTGTCCAGTTCAGGTAGACTCTGAAACCTTAATTATAAAAGGAATGCTACGTAGAATTACATCATGTCAATAATTTGCGGGATCGTGAAGGTCTTTAAAATACATCACCTGAAGTTTAAGCATCCAGGGTTGCATTTGTTTGTGAAAATAATAACACCAATAATATTGTAAATATATCTGTGGATTGGTTCTAAAACGAACAAAGTTAATTTTGTTTAATTTTTTACGCACTTTTAGAACCAAGCCAGATATATACATTTTTCAGGATTGGTCAGATTTAAATCACGATTTAATTAATGATTTAAATCAGCTGAGTTTTTAAATCGAAATCACGATTTAAGTCAAACTCGAATATTTTTTATATATTTCAAATAATGGAAATAAAATGAATGAACGTGGACCAAAAACTGCAACTACTGGAAGCGGCCGGAATTTCCCCACCGAATGTTTGTGAAAATTAGTGTCAATTTAGTTAATAACCGGATTCGTTACCACTGAGCTATTTGATGCAGGCCTTCGTGTCATTTATACGTTAACGACCCACCGTGGCAGACCACAAACCATTTTTTGTATTGAAAAGAGTGAAGTGTGATATATCATTGAATTATGATAACATCTACTTTCGAATAGTGCAATAAAAAACTGATATTTCGTGGAAAAATAAGAAAGTCTGTACGTGAAAAGGACACTAAACGTCATTCAATCTTCATCGAAATCTTTTCAACTCATGTACGGTACCAATATTACCCTTGTGCCAAATTTCATCAATATCAGTTCTTTAGTTTCGGCGCTACTGTATCTATATACATATATACACACATACATATGCAGACATTTCACTCCACATCACAACCACTTTTTCGTGTTCCTAGGACTTTGAAACCTAAAAATATGGTCTTATCTTAGTTTTCAATTTTGGGCCGATTGCATAACTTCTCCGTTTTTATGAGTAGGAGGAGGTTAAAAAATGGACTAAAAAGTAGTTTTTTAAATTTCGAATACATACTGCAAAATAATAAGGTAAAGTGAAAGTTTGAACAGACTAAATAAAGTGTAGCGATAAATAATTTGCTAAGTATGCTTATAATGAACAAAATAGAAATGAGTGGCTTTAAAACAATAAGTGTAAAAAGTAAAAAAATGTAAAAAGCGAAATACTCGAGTCTTCTTAAAAAAAAAAAAATAAAAGAATCGTGATTTTAAAAATAGACAATAGAAAAGTTGCTCAACTTTAAAAACAATCACAGAATAGATATCAATAACTGAAGATTAATTAGAAACAAACAATTGGCAGCCGGATGCTTTTGAAATCTTAGAGATTGGAAAGTGTAAAAATAGTATGAATAGAGATAAAAGGTCCATTCCAAATAGTCCGCTTTATTGGCTGTTAGGTCACGGTTCGTTCAGAGTTAAGATAGAGATGACAGAATTGATTGAGCTTTTTTAATTATACTTATACTTTGATTTTAATCGCTTCCAGTTAATGCCAACATGGTTGGCGAAACGAGCGACGAGTAATAGTATTCAAGTGTTTTGGTGTTTGTAAAAACTACTTCAGATGCAAAAATCTGTTTTTTTTTCTGGCAGTCGCATTTTTTTTAATTTGGCGCGAAATTGACAAGTCAAACAATTAACGAGAAAATCATTTAAATTGTCGTTTTCATCATGACGATGAAGCATTTTTCATAAACACCAACACTACAACCGAATCTATATTCGGCGCACGTTTTGCCAACCATATCGTCACAATCTGGAACCCAGTTTCAATCATAGGTTATATTGCGAGGGCCGTGGATATTACGGGGTAAACTATAGGTACAATTTTGCTTAGGAAATGTTCAACACCTAGCTTTCTTCTTATTCTTATTCACATCTTGTCAGACGTTTTGTGATCAGTTGGTCTCCACTAGCGGTATAACACATCTGATTACGCCATCGGTCGTGGTTAACTGTTAGGTGCACAGCCTGCCAGAGCTCTTTTCCTTCAGTCTAACGTTTTGGAGGGCATCCTCTTCACCTCTTACCTTCTGATTATCACTGAATAATCAACTATTCTATACTGCCCTCTCTCTGGTTCATGGGGTCAAAGAATGAGAGAATTCGGGAGAATTCGGTGCTGAAGATAAGCTTTTGGGGATATATTTCTTAGAGAGTCCAATTGTTAGTGGGATAGGCTGACCAAGGTATTCGTAGCAAAAGTTTTCAGACCCACATATCGAAAGCATCAATATGCCTTCTGTTTGCTTCCTTAATGGCCCATGACTCAGAAGCATTAAGTACGATGAAATTGTGCATTTCGTGATATTTCTGTCACGCCAAATTTTGCTCAACTGGTAGGTTACTGATTTTGCCATTTGTATTCTTCCCTGAATTTCATATTAGTAGTCGCCAGTATTATCTAGGGCTCTAAGGTATATCATCTTGTATACTACTTCACAGTCACTTGTCCTTAACGTGTCTTTGTAGTTATCATTTGTTCACACGTAAACCATAATTAGAGCTTATTGTCTGAAGCCAACAGATGTAGGAGCTCATTCTCGCTTGATGCATTAAGGTGATCATCTGCAAATCTCAAGTTAGAAAATTTGGTTCCACCTACAGATATTCCATCTGTCACTCCTCCGTACCACGCGTCGCAACACAATATAGATGTTAAAGAGGGCTGGTGACAGAACACAGCCCTGCCTGATACCTTTGCTAACTTTACATTTGTTGAAGTTAGTTTTATCTACTTTCACTAAAGCAGCATTTACTTCATACAGTCGGCGAATAATAAGACCATATGTTTGAGTGTCCCCATCTCCAATGATACAGCCCACCCTTTGTTCCATTCCATATTGTCAAAAATCTTATACGGAGCAAAAGTACATAGGTACGTAATGTACTCTTGTCTTCTCGATAAGTTGTTCTCAAATTCAGTATATGCTCTCTGGTGTGCGTTCCCAAACAAGCCTGCTTACTCAGGAGGTATTTACTAAGACAGATAATGCTGAAGTTTAGATTGAAGAATATATAATTTTACTGGCGTATGATATTAGTGCAGTTATCACTGATATATATATATCCCTTCTTTCTTGTGTCGCTTCCTTCTTGTATAGTGCTATGAAAATTGAGGCCAGATTACAGTTTCTCATATTTTTTGGCATATTCTCTGTGAAGGATTCTCATTTCACTTTTATCAACCAAAACACATTCAAGCGATTTAAACACCTAATGATTCCTGTTGAAACCCCGATATGGAGGATCGAGGAAAAATATATCTTTGATACTTTGATTGGTCAAGCACGGCATTATATACGGCAATGTATTTTCTTTGCTATTATATTCCGCATTATTTGGATTACCTCTTCTTTATGTTGTCCCGTGAATTTTCTTCATATTAGATGTCTTAGTTTACTATCTTTTAGTTAATTGTTACAAAATCTGGTTAATCAAAACGCTCCATTTTGAAAATGTATAGAATAATATCCTGAAGAGTTTACATTCCGCTCGGTTGCAGAACATAAAAAAAGTGAAAAAAAATTTTTTTTTCATCCATTTTTTTCAAAATTCTTAAATTAAGTCAGGGTAGAAAAAAAAACAAAAAACACAGGTGGATAAACCACGTGCTTCTGAACAAAAAATGTTCTAATAAAATTTACCGTTAAAGACACGGTTTTCCCGGAAAACAATTGTGAAATAACTTTGTCACTCTGCGCGGCCAAGCGCACGGTTAAATGCATACTACGGAACCTCTAAAAATTCTTAGCAGTTCTAACGAGTAAAACAAAGCTTTTTTCTCTTTCTGATTACACATTTTTAACATGTTTCTTAGTGAATAGGAGGATAAATAGTGAGTCTGGAGGGAAAATATATAATTATGAACCCATACACAGACACCACACATAGCCGCTGAATCGCTCGCATGAATTTTTATGTGCCTTTACTGTATTGTATTTATTACAGGTACACCTATCCACATTTCAGCTATATCCAATGGATTCCTTGTACATTTGTTAATGTATTGGAAAAGTTCCAGAATTTATATTCAAAACAATCAAAGATATTTTCTTAGTTATAAGGATAAGATCGTGAAAATCGTAATTTCTTATCATGATCTGATTAATCATATTTTCGAATAAATGCATAAACGAATTTGTGTTTGAACATTCGAAAAGTATACGTTTTTACCGAAATAGTGATATTTTGTTTCTTCCAATGGGTCAATTTCTCGGCAAGTTACAGCCTCCAATATACAGGGTGTCCCACTTAAAACTCCCGGTGCCATTTTCTCGATAACCAAAAGCGATATTTGAATTCTGTAAAGGGTATCTACTAGAATATATAAATGACTTCAGTTTTGAGTAAAAATGGTTATTTTAAACATAGTATAGATGGCGTTGCGATGCAAAGAAATGTTTCGATCCTAGGAACGATGAAATGAGTTGCATGAGATGGAGAATTATATTTTAAGCAACTTTTATAACACGAACAATTTTCGAAAAATCACTGGTTCTCGAGATATTTGAACTTCAATATATTTTTTTTGAATATAAAAATCGTCATAACTTTTTTAAAATACATCTTAGACTATAAGTCGGTAAAGTAAAAAATACACCAGAAGCTCGCAAAAAATATTATCTAAGATTTTTCTTCAGTAACTGTTTGTGAAGGGGTTAATACATCACAAATCCACAAAAATCCGTTCTGTAGGTGCCGCGACCCCCCCCCCCCCCAAAAAAAACCCACCCGTTCAGTGAAAAAAGCTTTATTTTACTGATAACTCGTTAACCGTTGAATATATAAAAAAATTACTCAGTATAAAAAAAAAGCTTGGCCAATTTCCTAAAAAAAAGTCTTTCTGTAATTCTTTTGTATATGCCATAGTTTTCGAGAAAATCGATATTGAAAATATAAGAAAAATTGAATTTTTATAAAATGCGTTATATAATCGTTAATATTTTCGCCAATTGTCGACAAATCTAAGAAAATAAGTAAGCAAATGAAAGATATTTTTATAACCTTCAATTTTTCACCATAGAAAATTATAAAAGTAACTAGATTTCTAGGGTTTTTAAGGTCGTGTTAGTAAAAATTGTTTTTTTCCCGATTTTTTTGAATATATATTTGCCAATTGTTAACATATTATAAATACATTCATTCAATAACTTTATTTTGTAACCATGCAATAAAAAATTGACCAAAATTTGGCTAAGTTTAACATGCTGGTAAATTTGTAAATGTGAATATTTTTATTCTTAACTTTTTCTGCAGTGATGTACTACCTTGAACTAAAAGATAATGCATTTATAACTTATATTAAAGTCAGTTATTTTTTATGGGCCTGTAAATAGTTAGAGACGCAAAAAATTATTATATTTTGTTATTTTTATATACTAATAAATATCAATAGCCATCAAAAATGGTAACACAAGAGAGTATTTTATATCTCCTTTAAAACTCATTTTGATTTTTCTTCCTAGCTTGTATGGTTTTCGAGCAATTCAATTTTTTCTATAGGCCGCACGCAAAAAATTTCAAATAAAGGAAAATTCGCGCGCATTAAAACTACAAATTTTGGAATTTTCTTCAATATCAGTTTTCTCGAAAACTATGGCATATGCAAGAAAATTACACTTTTTTTTAGGACATTAGTCAAGCTTTCTTTTTTATAATGATCAATTTTTTTATATCTTCAACGGTTAACGAGTTATCAGTAAAATAAGGCTTTTTTCAACGAAGGGGTGGTTTTTTGGGGGGTTTGCGCGGCACCCCCAGAACGGATTTTTGTGGTTACAGTTACTGAAGGAAAATCTCAGATAACATTTTTTGTGATGGAAATTTTTATAATTATTGGACTAATAGTGAATCAGACTCATTTAAACGGTAATGAAACATTTATTTCAAAACACAAAATAATTTTTTTTTTCAAGTAAAACAAAGGTGGGGCTGCAACTGCTATTTGGAAATTAAAGATTTAGACATTTTTGTTAATTTTATATTGTCTAATTTTTGCGTTATGTTTATGTTATATGTTCTACTAAATTTTATACTATAAATTGTAGACATGTGAAAAAAAAAATGGGATTTTTGTTACTTCAAAAATTACATTGAAGTTCAAATATCTCGAAAACCAGTGATTTTTCGAAAATTGTTCATATTAAAAAAGTTGCTTAGGATATAATTCTCCATCTCATGCAACTCATTTCATCGTTTCTAGGATCGAAAAATTTCTTAGCATCTATACCATGTGGAAAATAACCATTTTTACTCAAAGTCATCTATATATTCTAGTAGATACCTTTTACAGAATTCAAATATCGCTTTTGGTTATCGAGAAAATGACGCCGGGAGTTTTAAGTGGGACACCCTGTATATATTTATCAAGAAAATCATCAAGCAAGGAAAGCTACAATTTCCATCTTTGAAATGAACCAACACTCACATAGATTGAACAAATTCTGATTTAGTGACATGTAATTCAGTGCGTCGGTGTCACAGTCATGCGTATTCAAGCGCGCGCACGCATTTATCTCACTCCGAGTTATAACGTTACAATTGACTATTTTTTTCCGGGAAACCGTGGCTTTAGCGATAAATTTTGTTAGGACATTATTGGTTCATAAATACCATCTGTATTTTTTATTTTTTCCTAGCTTGACTTAATTTCAAAATTTTTTAAAAATGGATGAAAAAAAATTATTTTTTCGCTTTTTTTTATGTTCTGCTTCCGAGCAAAATGTAAACTTTTCAGGATATTATTCTATACACTTTCACGAACTTATTAAAAAAAAATTTATTCAGTTTGTAAATTTTTTTGTGTAAATACGGTTTTTTGCGACAAAATCTGTATTCCTTCCTCTTCACCGTGACAATCATAATAACGCCACTATCCTATGTAAGAAATTAACTTTTTTAATATAATAAATGCCATATTTTGTATCCGTTAGTTTCAAAGAATTGTTATGCCAAATACCACACGAAGTTTCAGTTTTAAATGGGAATTATTTTTTATTTACTCCCCAAACTTGGTTGCCATTTTAATAATATAAAACGAGCAACCTGTAAAAAACACTTTACCTACTATTTTGTGTTTTGATACCACAGTATGCGCTCGTTATCTTGGCAACCACAAATTTTGTTATTATGAATACATATATTTTTTTAAATTAAGTTAGTACATAATTTCTGTTTATTGCAATTGTCAAATCTGACACTCTGTGATGTGGCAAACAATAACAATTAATTATAGTTAAAATTATTAAATATGTTTTGTTTAAACTTTGGTGCTATTGTTTTATAAATATCGTGAAAAATTTTTTAAAATATTTTTCCTGTAAATATTGTTATTATTGTTTAAACAATACAAATAATTATTTGCGCCACTTGAGATGTTTCTGATTTTGAATATTATTAAAAAACACACATTTAAAAAAAAATGATCGGAGCTGTTGTTGAGAATTAAGAGGTTTTGACGATTTTTAGGCTTCATTGACTCGACTATTATTTGGTGTACCTACATACTTAAAATCATTTTATGTGCATTACTGTCGCCCGATGCGTTACCTCATGAAAACTAAAAACTACAGTTTCGCAGACCCTTTTAACCATATCTTGTAACTTATTTGAGCCGCTGCGTCTCCCCTTTATATTTATTGGATGGGGCTCATTTTACACTTCTTTTATGCAGAATTTTATACGTGACAAAACTGTATACAGTTACTTTCGATGTAGATTTTACCGTTCCTCAAGGTATCGCCAAACCATCTGGTTTTAAGTCTCTGCAGAGCGCAGTTTGAGGCGTCGGTCGTATCTTCGGACATATAAATCATAGAAAGTCTTTCTTTAGCTCATCTTATTTGTATTGTGTATTTTAAACTAAAAAATATTAGGTTTTAGCCACTATTAGCTATTTCTTATATCGTATTTGGACCGCCGCCGCGCTGTGTCTCCCTTTCTATTTATTGCGAATAGTTCATTTTGCACTAGTTTTATGCAGAACTTTATACGTGAAAATAATAGCTTTCATCGTTTTTTCTGCATAAGGGAAAAATATTCAACTATACCTTTCATTGTTGATAATTTTTAAATTTAAACGTATCTATATTTATAGTTTAAAATTTAATTTTGTTTCACTTTATCCAAAGATGAACGATTTTGTCAAATAAAATATTCATATCTGATTTTTCCCTTCTCAACTACCTACTGGCCTCTGTTATCTAATACCAATTTGAAGTCTGTGCAAAAATATGTAATTTCAAATATACATTTTTCTACAATGGTGTAAAAGTTTGAATTTCTAACATGCAAGCTAGTGTAGAAAATGGCGGTAGAATTATTTTTTGATTTTTAATGAAATTACAACGGGACTGTAGAAGATTTCACCACACTTGTGTAAAAGACGTGACACTATTATTTTATTAATGGCCCCAGTCGGGCTGCCCTTGACTACGTGTGGCTAACTTCCACTTTCAGTTGGATTTGTAATGTTTTGAGATGTGATTTGGGATCTGGATCCTTTGATAGGCGAGAGGAGTAAAAGCTGTACTTACTGCCGATTGCTAACTGCTCTCTCTCCAAGATTGGCTCCCTCTTACGATGCACTAAGCTTATATTGTAACACTGTAATGGATCCTGTTTACTTTTTTAGAATCCCTCTCTTTAACTTCTCTGATCTGATCCATGTCCTGAATTTCAGACGTGAGAGTCCTTAAGGATCCCGTTATTCAGTGTCGACCCAATACACAAAAGCACCCGAGAGGTTAGACTTACAGTTAATTATTCAATGAGTAAAATGCAACAGTTCAAACAATACCATTTAGTGGTTTATTTATTTATTTAAAGGTACAACTGCCCAGACCCAACTAATCCAATTAAAAGGCAGAAGGACACAAATGATAAAAACAACAATATATCTCTATATAAAGACAATCTCAAATACAATCCCATTATATAACTTAATTACCTAAAATGCATTTCCTAATATTACAAATACTATAGTTAAAACCGCTGCCCAAGGAATCACTACTTCCACATCCAGATTATCTATCCAAGTCACTCACAACGAAAAAACTGTGTATGTGGAAAAATTGTTTATGGAACTTTAATAATATAATATTTGAAATCCTCTACCCCAAAAACCCATAAAACGATACCCCACATCGGTAGTGGGGTGGGGGTGGTGATAGGGGGGTGGTAGTGGGTAGTGGGGGTGAATGAAGTAAAAAAATATTTTGAGGTTTCTGGTTCTTGTACATATACTAAATCACATTTTTTTCATCCCCTTTAATAAGGGGGGGGGGGGGGGGTGGTAATGGGGGTGGCTAATGCCAAAAATTTTTTTGAGACCTTAGCTTCTCTTGTATATACTAAATACCAATTTTATGGACCCCCACCTGCTTGATTTACCCATTTACCCCAAATTTACCCCAATTTACCCCCCAACCCTTCGTCGGAACAACATGAAAATATAATCTAGTTCCAGATCTCGTTAAAGTACATACGTGTACCAAATTTCAAGTCAATATCTTAAACGGTTCCAGAGTAAACGTGCGCACAAAAAAAAGTTACAGACAGACAGACAGACCGACTGACCGACAGGCAGAATTTTTTTTTTTCGCTCAAACTTAAAATCTCGACGTTTTCTGACATTTTAAGCCTATTTGAACAATAAAAATTTTAAAAAATTTTTTTGTCGTTACTATACTTCCACTGGATGTGGAAGTAATAAAAAGATCTAAATCCGCCTGATATTGGGTAAATTGTGGGCACATAGAGTAAATATTTGAGAATTTTAATAAATTAGTACGTGGAGTCGTTAAATAAAATAAAGAATACGATCGAGTTTGAAAACAGAGTATATTGAAATAAATTTCATTTAATAGCTCAGGACAGTCAATTTTTTTTGTTAAAAGTTTATGTAAAAAGCAAAGTATGCTCGTCGTAACGCTAGTTCATTTAAGTTAAATCTAGCCAACAATTTAGATTGCAGTGTACCAACAGCTGGATAAACACCATCAGACTTATAAGAAAGGTATTTAACATACTTCCTCTGAACTTTTAGAACTGAAGTTAGAAATATGTTTCATAGTTTCCAGACAACTGAAGCGTATTCTAGTTTAGATCTGACAATATATTAAACAGTAAAGTAATTATTGAAACATCTTTAAAGTGCCTTCAGTTTCTCATAATAAAATCCAGATTCTTATTGGAATTAGCTATAATGTAATCAATATGGGGAATAAAAGTTAGTTTAGAATCAAAGATAACACCCAAATCCTTAAATTCGGAACATCTGGTAATGGCTTACGAATAAGTTATTGAATTAGTTTTCCTTGTGAAGGACATGGCACTACATTTCGATATATTTAATGATGACTTATTAGTATTACACCAATTATTAATTTTTGTAAGATCTTTCTGCAATTTATCACAATCGCTTATTGACCTAATCTAGGTAAATAGCTTGAGATCATCAGCATATAGGAGAGTATTAGATGTCTCAATGTCCTAACAAATATCATTAATGTTTGTACATTTGTAGCATTTGTAGTATTTGTAGCATTTGTAATATAAAGAGTAGGGATCAAGAACTGAGCCCTGCGCTACCCCCGATGTTGCCAACACTTGAATAGATGTGAAACCACAACAATGTACATTTAATAGCCCATTAGACAGATATGAACAGAAAAAATTGATAAACTGCGTGGTTAGTCCAAAGGTTGATAATTTTTTCAATAACATACCATGCATAATCTAGCCTATCAAAAGCTTTGGAGAGGTCAGTACAAATTACATCAACCTGACCACCTTGATCAAGCGATGTAGCAAGATAATTGCTAATACTTACAAGATTAGTGGTTGTTAATCTACCAGCTAAGAACCCATGCTGATGAACTGATATTTGAGATTTCGTATGAAAAGATAAGATATCATATAAGATGCCAAAGTTATAGAGGATAACTATATGTCTATAGTTCTCAATTGCATTCTTGTCGCCTTTTTTAAATATAGGACAAATTTTTGACCTACACCAAATTTGAGGAAATATTTCTGTTTGAAGAGCTAGATTAAAGATGGTAGTCAGCGGTAAAGCGAAGATAATGGCGCAGTCTCTTAGTAGAAAAGATGGAATTAATTACATCAGGACCAGTAGTTAATTTGTTTTTAGATTTCTTTAAGGTTTAATCCAATATGTACAGAAAATGTGCAAGAGCCTATCTAATACATGTAAGAATCTGTGTCCCCAAAGAGGACGAACGTCTCCTCTAGAGGACGTGTATCTCAATCACCATATAATGAAGAGTGTGTAATAACAATCGGCTTGGTACAAAAAGATTCTCAACTTCTTAGAATTGTATAAAAGCACTTTGACTTGGGATTGACGGGTATAATATAAAAATATTTTACTAGAATTTTGAAAATGCGCGAAATACGTTTTACGGCAGTATATTCCTTCCCCATTGCGGCGACGTGCTGGTGACATGTAACCTAACAAAGATTTTGTGCCGTGACCTTGTTTTCGAGTGACATCTATTGAAATGAGTCCATGAACTCGCTCATGTATCAATCAGTTTTTTCTCTAATATTGTTAAATTTGAAGATCTGCTTTTGGGCATGCAACTACTTCTTTCTGATGATCCTCTAACGCTCTTGTCTCATGGACAAATCGCCGGATGAATCTAAATTTATTTTAGTTGAAAATGCGGCCTTGGGCATTTTTTGCCTTTTTTATCCAATAATTCCAATTAGAACATACACGCCTTTGCCACTTTTCCATTTCACCACTTAATATTTTACCTACTCCAAAAATGTTTGTTGTTATACTTTTTTCCAAGTCCACTCAATAGTATGTCCCCAATTCATCCATGTGTAGTGAAGCGATCAAATAATAAAAAAAATCAATATTCGGCGCACTTTTGAATTTTCATTTTGGTACCCCAGGACTCTGCAAACGTGTGTGTAAAAGTTTTTCGTACTAGTGTTCGGCGCTGGTGCTTGAAATATAGTTAGTTATGCTCCAAAATGTCCTTTCTGCTTATTTTTTTTATTCCTTTTCGATTTTCTGAAGTTCTGCAACGGACCACCGCCTATTAATGCAAACAAATTATAGAATTCGTATAAGCTAAGTTTAAGCTAGTTCAGAGTAATGAGTGAACAAACCCCAAAAAAAAAAATAATGGATGGAATTCTCCTCCATTTTACTGCCCTCGTTTACCCAAGGAAAATATTGTAATCGGTAAAAAACCACTCTCTCCGATTTCGTCCTTTTTATCATTTCAGATTATGTAGATTACAAAAATGAAGGTCTCTCAATTCCGCCAGTGTGTGTGTCTGCCGGTCATCTGACGGTTGGTGCTATATCTAAAAAAAAAAAAAATGAAGAAAACTTGACAAGTGATATTGCAAAGGAAGAAATCTGATATATTTAATGAACAATAACTTCTATACTCCCTTTTATCTTATTGTAATCAGGTATATGCGGGTAATTACATTAAGAGTCTACTTGTGTTCTTATATTAGTATGGATAATTTGTGTGTATTTCTTTGTAGAATAATTGCTATTGTTCATATGTGTATTATTACATTTTTAAGTTTGGCGAATACGATAGTGACAATGAATTGTGAATGAAAAACTTGTTTTTTCTAATACTTTGACGGACTTTTACTGGACCACTACCAATTGATATGTATTTTTTGCACAATAACTGCAGTTGTTCATATACAGATTCGGCAATTGCAGTTCGTGATATGTAAACGTGTATCAGCGCAAGTAAACCACCCCTTGTCGTAGATCAATGCTGGGCATTGGTATTCGTTCATACCACCATCGCTTGACCGCGTCGACGACCCCACGCATTCTGCTTTCAATAGACAATATTACATCGAAGTTTATTCCCTATATCACGAACTATACATGCCGAGTCTGTATGTATTACAGTTAAGTTTTATCTTTCTATATACTTCATTCGTTCCTTTTTATAATGCAATATACTATTCCAACAATATTTTAGAAATATAGGAATTTTTTTTATCGTTAACAGAAACTAGCAGTAAATTTTAGAAATTTATCGCATGGATTCGTAATAACAAATTATGAACGGAAAACTATTTTCGATTAGCTTAACCTGGTATAGTTTTATGGGACTATCACTGATAATACCCTATAATTTGCGCAAATATATATAGAATTTGCTAAGGTTAATCCAGAATACTGAGTGGATAAATTCAAAACAAATAACGTGGGAATTAAATTGACAAGGTCCTTTTCGCAAAGAGTAGCTAGCAAAGACTTGCTAGACTTTACCCTATCGTAATAAATTGTATTAAAATATTTGTAATACTCAAAAAAAGTAAAAAAGCTCTTATTATTATTATTATTATTATTATTTTACGAGTTTTTTTGAAGTAGTTTAAAAAACGGTTTCATCAAAGTAAGTAACAGTAAGATGGGTATATGCTCTCACTGTGTTTTGTAGAAAATTGAATTCTCTAGAACTTTATTTTCTTTATTGATATTTCTATAACTTTCATGGTTCTATTCAAAATGCACAACTTTTGGCTTCTTTCGGTCAATTTTTTTATCTCATGTATATTTGTTGTGCTTTATTTAATATAATTTAGTTTGCTGATATCGATTGATATTTATATTGATTTAGGCAGGGTCGTGGAGATCCGAAAAAAATTTGGATGAGAAGGGGGAGAAATCCAAAAAAATATTTTATAATGGACGGAGGGGAGAAATCCAAAAGAAATAACTTTTTTTAGTCCGAAAACCGGGCCCCCAAAACGAGACTGGATTTAGAAGGTACAAATTATTCCATTTGATTTTGTATGTCTCAATATTTCAGTCCGGGATTGATTGGAAATATGTTTAAGCAGTTTTAGCTGATTTCTTGTACGATATTTGAATTATACTGCAATGCAAACACCGATATAACATAGAAATCAGGAAAAAAAATGTTCGTTATTCCACGTGATATTATAAACTCGATCCTGTGCATAATTTATTTATTTTCAGTATAAATATTCTAACATTTCGTGAAATTATTTCTATTTTTGTGTGTTGTAAAATGATTATGAATAAAACTTCATACATACAAATTATCGATGCATACTCGTATATCCTGTAAAATTTAGGTGATTATTTATATTTTATGGATTGTTTACATCCGTCAATGTTGGATATTTGTTTATATTAAATTTGGCATTTTATTATTAGCAAAAATAAATAGTTAAATATAATTATTTAATAAAAATATATATTAGTCCTAAAGGTGAAAAGGGACTGGAAATTATTAATGACATAGGTAGGTATGTAGGTATTTATATTATGATCTGTTTGAATTAAATTGTTACTGTTCCAGGAATCACTTCAATTTAAAACAAACGGTCGTCGTAACACGGTTATGTAAATTAATGTTAAATGTTATTTACACAAATTTCTCTTTGTTAAGTTACAATACCATAAAATCTAAATATAAAATATAAAAATTATGCACCAATTCACTGTCAAACAGCATACGACTTAACGGAAAATGAGGTTGCATTCAAGAAAATATTATTAACATAAACCACCTACGCAACATACAGAACATTCCGTTACTTTGGAATTTGTAGTGTTGTCAGATTTCTTTGAAATTTATAAAAACTAAATAGACTTATATAAATATTTAACAAAGTGATGGTCTTTAGAAATGGTCAAATATAGAAAACGGATATTGTGCTCTAGAGATAAGGAAAAGCGTCTTACTAATAAATTCATCGAATCCTACACATCTCACATCACGTATTCGTATAAATATGATTGGTCATATTACAGATGTCGCTAATAATTATCGTCAGTTCTAATCCGTATCTAATGCATTTATTCATTTATTAAGCGACAATCGTTTTGTATCGAGTTTTTGATCTAGTTAGAAAGATAAAATAAGGCCTATCAAAGAATGTAAGACGAACGATGATGTAATATGATAATTTGTTTTAATAATTTTGAAATTATCGATGATATTAATTAGAATTTAAGTGAATAAAGGTGCTTCATTATTTTTTACATTTTTTTAAAATCCTAAGATACATGTGGACAAGCTTAAAAATTGCAATTTAAGATAAAACATTTCCTAGCAATTTATTTTTTTTTATCATATTGTCCAGATGTCTTCCATCTCGTTGGCAGCGCTCTTTCAACGGAACCCTAATATTGTGCACTACGCATTGGCACGTCTCTACAGGAATGTTGTTGATTTCGTATGTTTATACTTTTGTATACGCTGTCGAATATTAGCCGAAGGGTCGATGTAAACCCAGAATGGATGATAAGAAACAGCATTAAGAAACATGCTTACTGGAGATAAAAATTTAAAATTAATCATAATTGTAAATATGTACTATATTCGACGTAAAAGGGAGATCTGAATCACCTACTGGAATTACGGATAGTTCTAGGTTTTTGTCCTGCTATACAATGTACGTCCTGCTGTACGTCGAGGCCTTCGATAGGGGCATGTTAATTACTAGCTGAGTTTATATAATAACAAACGTCGAAGTTATGCAAAGGTAGGAAAATATAGGAAAATGGAATGCAGATTAATATTAAAAATACTTCCCTGAGGTAAGTGAGAAAAGTAAAAATTTAGGATAAGTGATGAGCAAGGCTGGGAGATTTATCTCTGTGACGTCAAAAACCAGGGTTGGCTCTAGGTTAGCGCGGAAAGATTTCTATGCAAGTATGATACAATATATCTTACCTTGTATTTTTTTTAGCGAATTTCATAATATCGTAAAGTTTATGACCATATTAACTTTGGATATTACAGAATTCTCTGAAGAAAAGTACAAGGTAATATATATTATGTCATACTTGCATACAAATCGTTCCGCGCTGACCTAGAGCCAACCCTGATTCAACCGTCACAGAGATAAATCTCCCGAGCCTTGGTGATGAGATGCCCAGAAGCGTGAAATGCTTTGCATCTTATAACGTTATAACATAGGGAACGATCGAATGCAAGGTTTACATCTAAATGACTGTATTGGGAAATAGTTCTCTGAAAATTTAAATTGTTTTGTCGTGTGGACTGTGGCTCCGTCTTGCTGAAGTCAAGTTTCAGCTGTAACCAGGAGATTGTTCCAACTCGAAAAATTTAACGATTAGCACGCGATCCAGATGTAACCTTAGGGCTTTGAAATTGTCTCTTATGCTTGTTTTTAGGCTTAACTAAGACTTAATATCAAGCGAAGAGCAAACCGCGAAGCAAATCTGGTGTACACTCAAAAGGAAATCCGAGGAAATAATCGAGGAAATCTGAGGAAATCCGGGAAAATGTCAGGAAATCTTTGAGAAAATACGCAATCTTCATCAAAGAGGGAATCTGGTGTACAAAATTTTGGGTACGGTTGACTCCTGGCTATCAACTATTCTATCTGTCAATATATTCCTGGTGATAAAAGCGGACCTCATCATTGAAAATCGTGTTCTAAACATCGAAGTTTTCAATCATTGCTTCACAGCAATTTCTCCTCCTTACGTTTCACCTCTGTACCGGTGGAATCCTAAATTGTTCTCAAAATACGATGAACATTGAATGGATACAATTTGATGGCAAACGCGTCTTTTTGAATTGAACGCTGTGGATTGAACCGGATATTTTTACCATGATGATATATTCAAGTGTTCTTATCGATCCTCTTTGTTGTCGGGATCTAATATTGATTGACATCTGAACTACTCTGTCTCAATTTGGTCACCTGCAATTCTATATACCAAATTAACAATTTATTTGACCCATATTGTAACGTGTGCAAAATTCACGGTTAGCTGATTTTGAAATATGCCACTAGCATAAACCCACGCAGAATGGGACCTTTTCGCCACCAGCCGTTTCGTTACCGTCCATTTCGCCACTGGTCCAGTTGGGTGGAGCAAAGTGACAGCATACGTCAAAGAATTGTCAACAGTAAAATCACAAGAGCTTTTTTTTTATCGGATAAATTTCTCTTTGTAACGAAATATTTTGCCAATCAGTGATTTTATGAGAAAAACTGACATGAAAAAATCGCGAGACCGGAGGTCGAGCGATTTTGTCAAATGTCAGTTTTTCGAGCAAAATTACTGATTGGCAAAATTTTGAGTTAAAAAGAAATTTATCCATAAAAGAAAAGCTCGAGTGATTTTTGGCAAGATAAATTAACGACAGAATATGTGAACGAACAACAACAATTAAAAATAATTATAATTTTCTCAAAACGACTCATATCGTACAGTATAGTTTCCACAAGACTTAAAAATTATAGCCGACAGTACAGATTTTGAAATGACGTGCGACTACTAGATATACTCTGCTTTTGAGGAACAGGCATTTTTTCTACGATTGTGCTGAAAGTCAAATTTTCTAACTTCAAAATGAGTGCAGAAAATATCACTTTGCCGCACGCCGTGCGGCAAAGAATTTGTCACACCTCTTGATTACATCTTCACGCACCGGAATAAAATAGTGTGTTTACCTTAAAGAATTTTATATTACTTACTGGTAATAACAATTAAATTCTATAAATGTACATTAATTACACATGAATTGCAATTACAAAGTCAAATTTTCTTACTTCAGAATGACAGCGGAAAATGTCACTTTAAATAAAATTTGACAAGCAGCAAATTTAAAATTTTGGAAAGACTTTAAAAAGGGAAATAACTTCACAATCGTAGAAAAAATAGTATGTAACACACGTGTGGCAAGCTTCATTGCAAAACTCGTATGATAGGAACACTCGCTGCGCTCGTGTTCCTACTTTCATACATCGTTTTGCAATGAAGCCCTTGCCACACTTGTATTACAATCTACTATTTTATCGTGATAAAAAACGATGCACCTTTTTTATCGCTGCCAAAGTGACAAAATGTGACTGTCAAATTGACTTTTTTATATAGGAGTTAATTTATCGAAGATAAATACTTTCCTGACAATGGAATCCCGAATCGTAAGTAAGCGTGGTTGTGAAAAGTTTTCAAACGATGGTTTCATCTACGTTTTTGATACGGTAAGTGCAAGAGATGATAATTTAAAGTTTTGGCGATGTGGAGCATCGGAATTCTTTAAGATTTTTGAGTAAGCGTTGCTGCGAAAAGTTTTCTAACGATGGTTTTTCCCCTTATGTTGAACTTTTCATGTGAGGTTAGGTTAGGTTAGCTTAAGATGGATGAATTTATGTGAAGTTAGCTTAAAATATTTCTTTGATATAATTGGCGGCGAAATGGATTGGTGGCGAAACGGCTGGTGGTGAAAAGGTCTGGTGATGAAACGGCCTCGGCAAAACGGCTGCGGTGGATTGGCGGCGGCGAAACGTCATACACCCAACCCACGCTGCACACCACTTCAATGCTTTATGGCTACTGACAAATCCGGCTTCATCCCCGATCCAAAGCTGATTGCGTCCGCCTCAATTCATATTGCTTCAAAAGTTATCCACGTTTAAAATGGTAAATTCTATTCTGAACTTTTTTATATAATAATAAGTTGACCAGGCTAATTAGTGTAATTATTGAAACACACGTACGCTTATTGTTTACCAAATATGTAACACTTTTCATTTATCTTATAGTTAGAAATGACCGCATACATCTAAAATTTGAAGAATTTTATTGTGTTATCAGGAGTCGAACTGTAACGAGAACATCAGTGGGTCCTGAAATAAACGCGAAGTCATTTCTCGGCCCACTCGGTCATCGTGACCCACAAATCATAATATTCAATAAGACACGCCTCGTAATTCGTTTAGTACAAAGGCAACATCTATAAAGACTTAAATATTAGAATAGTTTATGAATAATAATATTTCTTTTCCATAAAAGAGGCTTTGGGGACGTAGCCCGTATAACCACGACAAAAAAAAATGGGGAGCTACTGCAAGCGGCTGTAACTTCCCCACCAAATGTTTGTAAAAATTTATTGATTTAGTCAATAACCGGACTTGTTGCTGCTGAGCTACGCGATGGAGGCCTCCATTAAGCGGATGCTAGATCTCATGTTTAACGACCCACCATCCAGAATTGTTTATTAACGGAAAATGAACAGAAAAGATATCGAATATCGTTGAAAGCAGAATAACATCTGCTTCAGTGGCGGAAATGAAGGGTGTTCAGAGTGTTTGAAGAAGACGGACCCCCAACTCAGAGGGGCCCACCAACATTAGCCGAGATATTGTATTTCAGGTTTGTTATGGTAAACGTTCCTTTACTTCTTTAATAGATACCTATCCAATTTGCAAATTATATTTTGAAAAGTTTTGATAATTGTCTGATATGTTTAGTGGAATATAGAATACATGACTGTTTTAAGATAATTACTTTTTATTCTCATTCCTGTACCTATTTTTTTAATTGATTTTTGCTCCTATTGGGGAGCCACCCGCATGAAATCATGGATCCGGGTACCAAATTCACTGGAACGGCCCCCGCGCCCAATAATTGATGAGCGCGTGGGAGAGTTGTAAAAAAAAATGTTTTGTCAATATCTTTGGCGAGTCCCCACACTTAATAATTGATGGGGGGGGTCAAGATCTTGGGCGGGCCCTTAAACTCAGTACCCAATAGCCCCCCATGCGGGAGGGGCTGCTATGGGGGCTCACAAATATTCCTGGAACATGGGCCCCTTCCAATGAAGTCCCGCCACTGATCTGCTTTAGAATGGTGTAATAGAAAATGTACATGCTGAAAAATAAGAACGTCTATATGCCAGCCAATCTGCACCAAAACCCCTTTTCAGCGCATGTATGGTACCTACCAATATTATCCTTATGCCAGATTTAATAAAATCGGTTTGCTAGTCTTGGTACTATACGTACGTACACACAGACATTTTTCGTGTTCTTGGGACCTCAGAACATAAAGATTTGGCCTTATCTCGATTTTTGAATTTGGACTACTTGCAGTAGCCTCCCCATTTTTATGGGAGGGTTAAAATAAAATAAACAATGTAAATAATGAAAACGGTGGGCGGTGCCGCGAACGTAATTCGACAATTTCTCTTACATCCCTGAACCGATTGAAAACATTTTTTGATGGGGTTTAGAGACAACTTTATAAAATGGTACTACTATTAAAAACTAAATAAAGAAAAAAAATTTTCTACGATTGCCTTCCAAAACGACAAATAACGCACAGTAGCCATGACTCGAAGCTGTCATTTTTCATATAGTGTGTGCAAGAATCCAAAAAACACAGTACTGTCATGTTTTTCACACAGTCCTGTCAAAAACAGAACTGACTCTTTTTACTTGTATTTTTTTAATTAGGCTAGCCTATTCAGTTTCATAGCAACCGACTTATTTAATGACTAAACATCAGTTTTGAAGTCTTCAAACCACATCACTTTTAAAGAAGTTTATTCAAAAACGGTCTTAGGAAAAGTATTGTAAACAATACGTTTGAAAACATCTTTTCACATTCATTCGTCTTGTGAAACTCGCCTTCGGCTCGATCCACCAAACTGTCTTACTCGTGTGAAAAGTTTCATTTTCGAAACTTGTTTGAAATACCAGTCCACAGTACAGCGCCCTTTTTTTTTTAATGATTAGCAACCGGCTGAATTTTCGTGAGTAGCTTCGTTTTGACGAGACGCCAACTTTTCTCTTTGCGAAAATTCTCGGTAGTGGTAGCTAATAACTGCGCTTGGGTGTATATATGTCGATTAGGTGATTGTTCAAATTTTATTAGTAACAGTTAGTTTTTTAGTTAAATCTTGAGATAATTTGATAAAAAATACGAAAAAACGTTTGTCCTACAAAATAAATGGTTTGACCGAAGCGTTCCCCACCCCCAACATGTCCAAATAACCAGGTCAAAAAAATGATTAGTAACCAGCTGATTTTTTTACTATTGCTTAATAAATGTTTTTAAAATGAGGTGGCCACATTGTCCTACAAATTGAATGGTATGTTTTTCCAGTCCTACGCTCGGAAATTGTCAGTTCCACGGTAACACTTTTCTCATTGGTTACTATAGGATAAAGATAACACATGATGGGTTAGGTATTCTCTGCCCAAATAAAATAGTGTCCTACAAAAAAATTGGTATGACAAAAATTATTTGCACGGCACCGCCACCTTTACTGTAGCATTAAGAAAGTGAACTAAAGAAGAAGACATAATATTCTTATCTTTAGTGAAGTAAATCTAAAATAAAGCAATTTGTAAATTGATATGCGTTAGGTACTCATGAAAATCGAGATAATATACTCAATATACGATATTAAATTTCGATAGATACTAACTTTAAATTAAGTAATAAACAATAATAAATTAAGAATGTCCTAAAAGTCCCTAAAAACTGTTAGAACAAAGAGTGAAGGAATAAAAAATATACAAAGAATTGTAAGGAACTCCTTTATATAAATGAAAACAAAAAAGAAGGTACCAGGACCTAAACCTTTCATTTTTCTGGTGCTGGTGAATATTAAACCCACTGCAGAGGACTAGGTGCTCCTGGCGTCAGCTCTAAGAACTAGAATGCCTATATACCTTGACTATATAACAGAAGAGGGAAATCTTATATAAATTTTTAAAATATTTTTATATATAATTCTTTAATTTACTCTGTTTCCCATTAACAGCATGACCAATATCAAGGTCAAAATGATGATCTAATGAAATATAATGTTGAGCTAACATAGCTGTGTTTCTAAATTCTGCTTTACATGAATTTAGTGTTGCCGTCTAGACAAGACAAGACAAGAGTTGCCCTACTCTTGTCCTGTCTTGAAATTTCAAGACAAGACTTGCCTAAGTCTAACTCTTGACGAACTCTATACAAGAGTCTAGATTAGAGTCTAGAAACAAAGTACATACCTAAACATAATGATGGCATACTGATTAGGAGAGCATTTATTTCTCTCAACGTTACATGATCATAATTTAAGTATAAAACCCAAACATCGTTGTCGGTGGGCAGCGGTCGGCGCCGTAATTGACATTAAATACCTAATCTTAATGGAACTGAAAATTGATATTGCTGTGGCGCACAAATAGTAATTGTTTCTTTCACTGCAAAAATTTGTTTATATATTTTTTTAATCGGGCTATATTACCGATGCCCGCCACTAGTCAAGCGACATAAACGCGCCATTGTATGGAATTTGCATTGTATAATGTATATCAACCCATGAAATGATCTAGTTCTCAGAACGAAAAAATGAAGCGTGCTGTGAATTGTTGTGAGTCTCTGCAGCCAAGAAAAGGGTTTTGCATAAAGAACAAATATCTATAGCTATACACAGTGATACCGATAATGCATCAGTTAATAAATTGGAGACCGACCCAAATCTCAAACACCCCTACGATATTATTACTGGTAGGAGCGATCATAGTTTGTCTGCTGATGAAGACAGAAACAATGACACAGTCATGCCATCAACAACACCCGATGACCTGTTATCAACCACCGCAACTAATAAACTAGGGCCCTCTGAGACGACAAAGGAATTGGAAGCGAAAAAAAAAAGACCGGGACATTGGGTCATTCTAGAAAACTTCTACTTAAGTTTTTCGAAATGAAGAAAATACGAAATAACGACAAAATTGGCACCTGTAAAATTTGCAAGAAAGAAATTCAAATGAAAAACGCTAACAACACTGGACATAAGAGGCACCTATCTTCACGTCATCCGAAGCAATATGTTGAATTGTTTCCCAAAAATATTTCTAACGAGCCAAATGGTATTTTGGTATTTTTTGTGTCTGTTTAACTTCCTTAAACAATTTCCTAAAAAAGGTATTATTGTTTGATACCGATAAAACGACTCCTTTTCGAGATAAAAATATTTTTTTGATAAGGTGTCCAGGATAAAATTCAAATTTTTTACCCAAAAAATTTTTTATTAATTTAATTCAGTGGATCAAATCAGCAAATATTGAAAACCTACATAAATAAAATATTTTTAATAATAAATACAATAAATCCTAGAAATGAATGAATTGCTTAATTCCTAATAATAATTTTTTTTATGAAACTACGATAGCAAATAATTAATACTTAAAAAAACGAAAAAGAAACTTGTGAGAATTTTTTTCCCGAAAAAGGGTCGCTTTATCGGAATCAAACAAGAGTAGCTTTTTTTAGGAAATTGTTTAGGAGACTTAAAAAGTCAGCAAAAATTCCAAAAATGTGTCAAATGCCCAAAGTTTAGGGGTAAAAACTGTTTGGGGTAGTCCGCCCCTGTCTTCTTAAAAAAGATACGAAAGGCGCCATATTTCTCAATTATAGATACCCACTAACTGTGCATACTGTCCAAATTTTATAAGAATCGATACGGGGAGTTGGGAGTTATCTGCAAAAAACCTTCTTCACGATTGAACCTTTTGCGAATAGCTACGAAGTGGGGCGCCCTAGGAAAAAAACTTAATCTTACTTTTAGTGTTATTTTGACCCAAACTATACGCCCCCGGAGTACTTCCGCGTACTTTAGCAACACCCCGTATACATATAGTCTAATCAAGACTCTTGATCTTTGAGGAACTCACTCTTGTCTTGCCTTGAGATTTCAAGTTTGTGGGGGTCTTGTCTTGAATTTTTAGCTCTAATCAAGACAAGAGTTAGAAATTCTAACTCTAGACGGCAACACTACATGAATTTTACATGAACTAACATGTTCACTGGTTTTAACTGAAGACCTAAGTGGATAAAGGTGTTATGTCGCATTTTTCAAAAAAATTACTTTATGCAATTTTTGAACACCCCTGATATAGATTTAACACCCAATAAACGGTGAATTCTAAATTTGTAATATTTTATAGAAACTTTTTAATTATAAAGGCGCCATGTCATACATACAACCAGTAATTTTAGTGGATGTACACAGTTTAGGACAGAAAAATCTAGTTTCATAACAGCTTGATATTGGTCCTTAATATTAGTGTAAACAAAAGAACATAACCCAAAATTATCTATTTTATGAGGTATTATTATTCATTTGAATCGAAGACAAAATAAATAAGTTCCAACTCAAAACCGTTTTGTTTAATTTACTGAAAACTTTAAAAGTGTGACATAACACCTTTATCCACTTAGGTCTTCAACTTATTCTAGCTTTCACGTGTTCATAATTCACTAATACAGGAAACAAATATTAAATATAAAATACACCCTTAGCAAAACACTTCGAACCGTGATGTGTAAAATATCTTTTGTCACAGTTTATTAAAAGCCTGAAATAGTTATTTAGGCTTGATAAGTTAGGTATAAATGCAATAAAGATATATTGCGTCGTAATTTCGCTTTTCTAATATCGCCAATTCTATCTGTCTTCCAATGGTAATTTAATCTTGTTAAGTTTCAACCCCCATTCTATTCTTGGACGGATTACTCTGTCAATCCCACGTGAAGCTACTGTAGGACCTCTCGCATAAACTGATTTCCACCCACTGGGACTGGTCATGTTTTCTAAATAGTTCTGGAACAGAATATATTGAATATTATTTTCAAATATGATTCCTTTATAAGTATATATAATTCAGAAAATCTTCGACTAGAAGTGGATTGACGTCTTAGTAATGTGGAGTGTTGATTGATTATTGTTAAATTATTTTTATAAAATATTATTTTGGGTTTCAGCAGATAACTTTCAAAGAAATCATTCGCTCCTTCCATATATCATTGATCTAAATCTGACCAAGCTAGAATATCAACAAGGAGGCTCCTTACCAACTGACTTGTCAACTTCTTTCGTACACCTACTATATCTAACATTCAAAATGAAGAACAAGAAGATAACCATTCTTTCTATATATTGAAGATTTAAGTTTGATCATGCCAATATATTATGAGAAATCCTCTTACGAGGAAATCTTTCAAGAGTATCTAGAGGATACTCCATCACAAACAAACATTTGTTACATTTTAAAGCCAAGAACTAAAAAGCACAATGTACGTATTAAAAAAGAAACTTCGACCAACAGTTGTTAAAAAAAATTCACTGACTTATCGCGCATTTCTTTGGGTTAGGTAATGGAATATTATAATAATAATAATAATAATAATAATAATAATAATAATAACCAGCGTACCCTCTCTGGCACCGGAGACAGAGAGAAGGGCGACTGGCTTCGCAAAAAAAAAAAAAAAAAAATAATAATAATAATAATAATAATAATAATAATAATAATAATAATAATAATAGTAATAATAATAATAATAATATCGTTTGTTCCAGTAGACTATGTTACATAGTATAGGAAACGTCAGCAAAACTAGAGGGCCTCAGTACCAGACGGGGGCTACACCACATAAAAGCCCCCGGGCCACAAGATCTGGCCAGAGTGGACGAAGAACTTCGTGAAGCGCTTCCAGAACGGGCTGACATCTGGTACATAAACTGTGCCGTGTATGTCGCTGCTCAACGCTTCTCTCGGCTGGAGAGGCGTAATACTGCCTCCCCACAGGAGACAGCGGGGCGGCGCATACAAAAGATGGAAGCCAAGATCCGGTCGGCGAGGCAACACGCATCCCGTATCCAATGTGTGATGGACTATATGGCGGCCAATAGGCCGTTCACGCCTAAAGTGCGTCGAATAGCCGCCAACTGAAGACGCGTCCATCACACACTCAACGAGGCAGTGTTGCGAACCACCAAACAGCACTGTCTCGACAGGATACGGATGCTAGTGGTTTGTAAAAAATCACTAGTGAGACGGGCGAGGGGGCTGGCGGAAAATAAACTCTTCCGCCAAAAGCCCTCGCGCCTTTTCGAACCGCCTCCATGTGTTGCAGAGAATCCGCCGACTGTAGATCAGGTGGAAAATTTCTGGAAAACACTTTACGAGGAGAAGCTTCCACTCAACCGAGACTCTCCAGCCCTGGCACACTTTGAAGCTTTCTGTCAAAGGCTTCAACAACCAAACGAGGTGTGCCAACCGATAACTCCAGAAGAGGTTCGAAGAGCTCTTGAGGGCTCTAAGAACTTTGCTGCTCCAGGTCCCGATGGGATAAATAACTTTTGGTGGAAAAAGTTTTCCAGTACCCACCACCATTTGGCCAGAATTTTTAATTCATGGCTAAATGGGGAGCAGCAAATTCCTTCTTGGGTTGTCGAGGGGCGGACAGTGCTGATCCCGAAGAACGGAGATTTGTCTGACCCAAAGAACTACCGGGCGATAACCTGTTTAAACGCATGCTACAAGGTGTTTACACGCATTTTGTACATGCGGGTGCTCCATGCAGTTGAACCGGTTTACGAGCGGATATATGAGCAACGAGGGTCAAAGAGAGGTGTCGCTGGCTGCAAGAAGAACCTGCTGATTGACAGGTGTGTCACGCAGGACTCCGTGAAGTATAAGCGTAACCTCTGCATGGCCTGGATCGATTACCGCAAGGCATTTGACATGACATCACACGAGCTCATTGTACACTTGCTCCAATGTCTTGCGGTGCCCGGTCCCGTAGTGAGATGTATCGAAGAACTGATGCCGCTCTGGAGGACTCGCTTTACATCAGGTAACGATAGAGTCCAGACGAAGCCGGTATCTTTCAGAAGGGGAGTATTTCAGGGAGACTCCCTCAGCCCCCTTCTGTTTTGCATCTCACTACTGCCATTATCCGTTTCGCTCCGGAAAACCCGTGGCTACAACTGCGGTACCCCCGGTGACAGGAGGCATAAGGTCACCCATCTGTTTTATATGAATGACCTTAAACTTTATGCCTCCGGAGAGAGGGACCTACACCAGTCCCTCAGGGTGGTACAGGAGTACAGGCAGGCTGTCGGTATGGAGTTCGGGTTAGACAAATGTGCACTGGTCCATCTCAAGAGAGGACGATGCGGGGACTACGGAGAGGATGCGCAGCTCGTGGACGGAAGCATCTTACATCATCTAGATGCCGGAGAGTCGTACACTTACTTGGGTGTCGAGCAACGCTCCACCCAAGAAGTGAGTGTAGTGAAAAACGCTCTCCGCGGCAAGTATCAGCACCGACTCCGACAGATCTGGTCTTCAGAACTGTCGGGGAAGAACAAGGTGTCTGCTACCAATATGCTTGCCGTTCCGATCCTTCTCTACTCCTTTGGGGTAGTGAAGTGGAGTCGAGAAGAGCTGCGTCAACTCGACGTAGGAACCCGCAAGAAGATGCATCTCAATAGGAGTTTGCATCCTAAATCGTCCGTTCCACGGCTATGCCTCCCGCGACATCGGGGAGGCCGTGGACTCTTGAGCTTGGAGAGTCTCTATAATAGGATGGTTCTGGATGGAGCCTGTAAGGTCATCAGGAGTTCGGATCCCCTCCTCTGCATGGCCCAGGACCATGAAAATGCAGGGGTAGGAGCCTTTCTGTTTAAGGCAGCACAGAGAGCAGCCGATGAACTTGGTCTCTCCTTCGACGCCGAGCGGGTAAATCGCGACTCTTGTCACCGAGTTGGAACCTGCTCGACGAAAAGCCCAAATTAAAGCTGCAGAACACAACACCTTTCTGCAGCTTCACACGGATAAGCCAATGCATGGAGTTTTCTATAAAAATATAGAAAACCTTGGCTTATCCGAAAGGCTGACCTTTGCCTTCCTAAGGTCAGCCGGGCTGAAGTCTGAGACCGAGGGATTCATAATGGCTTGTCAGGATGTTGTATTTAATACCCTCGTCTATCGTAGTCGTGTCATGGGTATAGAGGTCCCTGATGTCAGCTGCAGGGCCTGCTGCAGGGCTGCCGCAGGGCGCCAGAGACTCTGATGCACTTGTTGTCGGCTTGTCCGACATATGCAGTCTCGGCCTATATCCAGAGGCACGACGGAGCATTACGAGTGCTTTATTATCACCTAAGGCACTCGTATGGGATAGACGAGACACCAGTGCTGCCTTACGCACCGGGGGATATTGAGTCCGTTGTGGGAAATGAGAAGTGTCTAATTTATTGGAACTACTCTTTTCCCACAGTCAGGCAAATACAAGCCAACAAGCCTGACGTAGTCCTCCTCGACCATCAACTCAAGACAATGTTCGTCGTGGAGTTTTCGGCTCCCGCGGAGAACAACATTGTCTTGAAGGAGGAGGAAAAACGGACAAAATATCGAGATTTGCTCTTCGAACTCCGCAGACTCTATCCAGACCATACTGTTAAGATAGTGGTACTGATTATAGGAGCCCTCGGTGGAACGAGACACACACTGCTTTCGGAACTGAAGATCATGCCGGCATGCCGAAACTCGGCAGAGGTCTTAGCCGGCAGAATGCAGAAGGCCGTCATCCTCGGTTCATTACGTCTGCTCAGGGCACACGATTCCCGGACCCAGTAGTCACTTACCCCACGGAGTTGGGGAGTGGCTACCGGTACTAGCAGCTCCCCTCTGTGAGGGTCGGAGCCACAGAGAAGGGTGACTGGTTTTTAACAAAAAAAAAAAAAATATATCGTTTGTTCCAGTAGACTATGTTACATAGTATAGGAAACGTCAGCAAAACTACAATAATTTTACAGGTGTATAAATAAAATTCCATGTCACAAAAATGTAAAACAAATGATTAATTGACAAATAACATTAAATACAAAAAATACAAAACAATGAAAAGCAAACTTACTATTAATGAAAAGCAACAGATAATGATAAAATATGTTATATAAAAGGTATGGTATATCAGCAATTAGGAAATTCAGAAGTACTATAAAAAACATTATCTAGTAAAAATATCTGCAATTTTTTCTTAAATAACTTAATATTCAATATTGAATAGTTTGACACTTATATAACTAGGACTTTTTTCATATAATGATAAGCTATGTCCCGGAATTGAAATTAAAGATCCTGATCTTGTTTCGTAGTTGTGAAAGTTACTGTTAAATGCAAACTCATTTAGATTACATTTAACATGTATTAATAATTCGTAAATGAACATAGATGGCAGTGTAAGAAGTTTTAACTTTTTAAAATAAGGTCTACATGATGTTCGCTGGGATATACCTGCCATAATTCTAAGTGCTCTCTTTTGTATTTTGAAAACTCTATTTAAATGACTAGATGCGCCCCAAAACAACAAGCCATAACGCAAACGTGATACAAATTGAGCATGATAAAATGACATCAAGGTTATCTCATTACTAATGTTTTTTAGCCTTGTCAGTGCATAACAAAATGAAGAAAGTTTGCTACAAAGATTTTCAGTGTGTATATCCCAACTTAGCATGTTGTCTATATGCAATCCAAGAAATTTCGTACTTTGAGCTTGAGCTATCGACTTACCTCCAATTCTTAACAAATAGGTGTTCGGGGTGTAAAATTTATGAATATCGTTTTGGAAGTATTGAGACACAATTTATTTTTGTTGAACCAATTTTTAAAACGAATAATCATTCTTTGCTTCTCTGTGATTGCATTTGTAATTGATGATTCATTACACAAGTAGGTGTTATCATCCGCGAACATTGTTAAGTTTCTTTCACAGTTCTCTATATCAGGAAGATCATTCACGAATATTAAAAACATCAAAGGACCTAAAATAGATCCTTGAGGAACACCAATACTTACATTAACTTCTTTAGAGTAAACACCGTTTATGTCCACGACTTGCTTCTTGTTCTAGAGATAAGAAGTTAATCAATCACATACCTTTCTCCTGAGACCGTAGCTTTGAAGTTTTTCCTTAAGCAAAGCATGGTTGACGAGGTCAAATGCCTTGCTTAAGTCCATAAATAAACCTGTACATTTTTTACTTTCATCTAAACATGTATATAGTTTTTCAATAAACTGTAAGCCGACTGCGTATTTTTGTTTTTTCTGAAAACATGTCATGCGTTGTGTAATATCTTATTGTCAGTTAAAAAATTAACTATTTGGTCAAACATTATTTTTTCCAATACCTTAGAAATAGAGCTAAGCAATGAAATAGGACGATAATTTTCTGCCCTTATCTTCTTTTTTATGCAGAGGAATGATTCGTGCTATTTTAAATATTTCTGGAAACATGCCCTTTTCTAGAGACCTATTAATAAGATAAGTTAAGGATATTAATATAGTTTACAGCGGCTTTTAAAAGGTTAGAAGAAATTAAGTCTGTTCCGGTCGAATTTGAACTTTTTAAATTCATTATTGCATTATATACAGTGTTTTCAGATATTGGACTATAAAATATAGTATTATTTGTCTGTTTCAGCGGATAAGTTACGTTACTATTAATTTCATCCTGTTCTATACCCACTTTGTAAGGCATTTCGGCAAAATAATCTGCAAATGAGTTTGCTATAATTTCTTGATTTATTATTGTGCAGTTATTTAAAATAATGTGTGATATTTCTGTGGAATTTTTATTTTCGTTTACCTACGATCACTACTGTAAATAGTTAAAAACACACTACCTGCCATCTATGTAGGTTGAATTTTACATATTGTAAACAAAACGCACTGTAAACAAATCGCACGGTAAACAAAACGCACGGGACACGCAATTATAGGTGGCTTATATCGCTGACGCGGGGTTTAAAAGAACAAATGCGCCTACTTAATTTTCAAACTCTGTCAAAACTGACATAATATTTGTTGAATAATATTGTTGACTAGTAAACTAAATCCAGATTTTACTAAATAACTAAATAAATATGATCGTAGGTAAAGTATAGTACATAATTCGAGTTATAAGGCAATTACGCACTCATGGAAATACGCACTCGCCGCTACGCGGCATCGTGCGTAATATGCTTCTTACATCACTCATTACGTAATATACTATTATGTTGTTTTTTATTATTCTCCAAACAGTTTTACTCTTGTTATTGGATTCCTGATATAGCCTTATCATTATGTAATTTTTTTGCAGCCAGAATAACTTTTTTGTAGATGTTTTTATATTTTTTATAGTATTCTGTATCATACTGGCTTCTTATTATACGCATTTTTTGGTGTAATTCTTTAAGCTTTTCTGATGAAATTTTAATGCCTCGCGTTAGCCACATCTTAGATTTAGATTTATTTCGCTTTATTTTCATAATTAGGAACGATATATCTACATAATATTTTATAATGTTTACAAAAGTTTCAAACCCGATGTTAACATCATGTCTGATAAATTTCGAGCCATGGCTCTCGGTTTAAGTGGTTTAGAAATGTAGTATAATTAGCTTCGCTGTAAATTCTTGAATAAGTGTTTTTTTCTGTATTTATTTCCCAGTTAAAATTTAATTCTAAAACTTGCGCAGAATGATCTGATATACCATTAAAAATTACATTAGAAAAATCTAAAACATCTTTGTTGAAATTGGTGCAAATGTAATCTATTGCACTAGAAGAAATAAAGGTGCATCTTGTAGGGCCGTCGATACAATTATTAAAGCCGTAAGAGTGAAGAATATCCTGAAGTTCGTTTTTGTGTGAAGAATTTGTTAGGTAATGAATATTTAAAATATTTAAAAATGATGATAGTTCTGTTAGAAATAAATTTGTGTCTGTTGGTGATCTATATATACAAAAAATATTCAAATTATTTTTTAACGTTATTTTAACACCACAAATTTCGAAATTTTTTTCTATTGATACATGATTTATTTCGTTTATGTCTTTAAAAATTTCAGTTAGATGATGTTATGATGACATTTTTTCATTTTTATACTTATTTTGTCAAGTTTTTAATTTTTGCAACTTTTTGTTATTAGAAAATACCAATATAAGTTTTGAAAATTCTTTATTTAGTTATTTAATTAGAGATGCCGTATGCAAATTCAAGTTCATGCTGCATGAATAGACGAGAGCAATCTTGTTATGTCCGCCTATATTCCAGCATTTTACAATTTGTGTTATATGAGATAGTCAAAACACACAACAGAGTCGATTTTACATTTGCGTCAATGTTATTTCAGCTTTACTGCTACTGAAATCTTGGACAATTTTTTAACACGCTCCTATTAGCTTGACCTCTAACATTGTAAGCAAATCGTACAACTCACTTTTCACCCACTTCTAATTGTCGTATCGATTTGAAACTTTGCAAACTTACGCAATTCTGGTGACAATACAATAATATGGTACCAAGTTTTTTTTAGATTGTGATTTTATGTTATTTGTACTCTCTGCTATTATTATCCTTGCGCATTCGCCATTTTCTTAAAGTAAAAGGTTAAATATGTATTGCAACTACTGTACCATTAATTTAATTTTCGCTGCAGTATTTTAGTGGTTTGTGGATTTGGATACCTCTATCGTCAGACTAGGAAGGTCTAATGATTGAGCAGGGAGGTGGTCATGGGAACTTCTTAATTGATTTTGGACTTTTAGGTAAGGATGAGGCAATAAATATAAAACTAAAAAACAATAAAATAAATTATACTTGTAGAGTGGTTTTCGAGTTTTCTTCCGCGTTGAACATTTTGAATGCTTGACATTTCAACCATCTTATTGTGGTCTTCTTCTGAAGCGAAGTGAACTCTGGTGATCGGAGCTCCTCTATTTATATGCGTCGTCAGGAGGCGGGGCTTAGCTTCGATGACGACATGTTGTTAGTAATCGGGAACATTGATTTCCATGTCAACAGTAGCGTAAACTAGTGTCGCGGTTGATATTACGACACCGGCCTACAGCTACCGTTGTCATGGAAATCAGTGTTCCGGATTACTAGCCACACGTCGTCACTGGAACTAAGCCCCGCCTCCTATAGTGCCTGGTCGTGGACGAGCTCTTATTTCGACTGGAACAGCAGCGAATATATGAGAAAGGTTATGCAGACGATCGTCATCCTAGTAATAGGAAAATATGAGGGCGCTGCATCAGAAAAGAGCCCAAGAGCCCTTGTTATGGTGGACAGATGGTGCATCCACGAAGGTCTTTCCGTGATCGCAGAAAGATCACTGTGTCATTATTATTTAGAAAATTATTTCTCCGGGGAAATGAATTGCAGGTGAGCAACGAAGTCAAATATTTGAGACCGATTCTAGACACCAAATTAAACTTCGAAGCACATTTAGATTGAGTGACTACCAAATTAACACGCTTGCAGAAAAATGGTATGCTAAAACAGGGAACTACAACCAAAAATGGTACACTGGTTGCGCCAATAAAAACCTATGCCTCCCTGATCTTGTGACACGAAATCGGAAAGGGGAAGGCAATGAGAAAACTATGAAAGGCAGAAAGACTGGCGTCTACCGCAGCCATGAAAGTACTACTTTGCCTACCTCCACTAGATTTAGTTGTGGACAGCGAGGCACTGAAATCAAATGAATACGGGACCATTCCAAGAATAAAATGCAATAGCGAAATATTTCAACAAACAGAAAAAAATGACTAGCTACTAGACATGCAGATAGAATCAGCACAAATCACAACTTCACAAAAATCTTCAGGGTATACAGGGACTAAGGCAACTGCGAAGACACTTAAATGGTACTATATAGTATAATGATGGATCAAGAATGTCCAGAAATTCTAAAGCGGGAGTCACGGGAGACCAACCAGGGACAGACATTAGTCTGAACCTGAGCAGCACCAATAACAGTATTCCAAGCAGAAGTCGCAGCTATAGAAATCTGTGCACAAGAAATGATACTAAGGTCATACACTGGTAAAAGAATCCGTATAATTATAACTACTGACAGCCAAACAGCTCTCAAAGCTCTAGATGTAGTAGAGATACGTTCCAAAAACAGTAAGTCCGCCTGATTTCCAGGCGAAACTGGCGGAATACAACAGTGTACAACTGAAGTACAACGCGGACACCGGGGCAATAAATGTAATGAAAATGCAGATAAGCTGACCAAAGAAGGCGCAATGCCAGCCTTGATAAGACCCGAGCCAACCTGCAACCGCAAGAGGACTGGTAAAGGAACCATTAGACCAGAAACACAACTTGTCTTGGACATCAGTCATGTATGTTCATCACTGACGGACCATCTCAAGACAGAGACCAACGAATTGCTAAAGCTGAGCAGAAAGCTGGTGAGATGTGCAGTGGGCAGCCTAACAGCACATTGCATACTAAATAAACACCTAACCAATATGGGGGTAAGGGCAATCCAGAATGCAGAATGTGTGGTGAGGATGAGGAAACTGCTCACCATGTACTATGTGAATGGCCAGCCTTGGTGGCTGGAAGGTTTTCATACTACGGGGACCATTCGTGACCCCGGAAGAAGTAACTACAGCTCCGATCGAACGTACACTCGCCTTTTGAGAAAGAACGGAACTAACGGGACTATGAGGTACAATAGCTTAAGCTTCAGTACGGCGGGGTTTCGGCACCGCACCTCCTAAGGAGGAAGAAAACAAAATGGCGACATTTTGTCAAGTTATTTATTTTTTATGCTACAGAAGCAGTCAAATATCATTTAAAAGCCTAATTAATAATCTTTTATTTTGATCGAGAGCGTTTTTATGTAATTGCGATAATTTATGAGATATTTAACATTTGAACTAAATACCTCTTTATCTATTTTTATATTTCCATACCATCGAAACTAATAATTCGAAAGTCACTAGAAACAAACAAATTTCATCTTCAGTTTATAAACTTTCCGTTTTGAGATACCTGTTTTTCCAAAGTAAAATCGCATTATAGTACAGTAACTAGAAGTTTTAACTTCAGAATAATGTCATACTGACGGATTTCTTTCATTTTTGGCAGTATAATAGTAAATGCTTCACAGAAAAGTTTCTATATTGTGCGGGGGCTTGCTAATTTATAGGGGGTGGATGCCATCCCCTCTCAGGGGGTGGCACTTAAATATATATATATATATATATATATATATATATATATATATATATATATATATATATATATATATATATATATATATATATATATATATATATATATATATATATATATATATATATATATATATATATATATATATATATATATATATATATATATATATATATTTATTTATTGGAAATGAAATAGAATCAAATTTTAAGAAGAAAAGGTTCTATGCAATTTTTCACATAAATTGATAGTTTTTAACTTCAAAATTGCGATTTTATCTTAAAAAAAAAAGTATTTCCAAACGGCTTTCGTCAAGTATCTCGAAAAGTATTACTTTATCGAAAAAATGTTACAGACCAATTACAGAAAGAACAAACTGGAAATTAATTATATTTTTTGTTTGTTGATGTAGGATTAATAATTTCGGAGATACTTAAGTTTATATTTGGTGTCCAAGTGTTTGGAAATTACCTTTAAAATTTAAAATGCATTTTTTTCTAAAGCAAATGCTTTAAATGAGCAAAGACATTTGAGCATGTAGGTAATGCTACATCTTAATGAAAAAATGTATTTGAGATAATTTTTTTAAATTACTAGCTAATTAGAGTAACAGAATGGCGACCTTTTTATATAAAAAAATACGCAGATTTTTCCGTCATAACTTCTTTATTTCTTATGCTACAGGAGCGAGTAAAAAATAATTTGAAAGCGCAATTAATTGTCTTTAATTTCATTTCTTAGCATGCCTGACGTAGGTGTCACAATTTCTGAGATGTTTAACATTTAAACTGCATTTTTCGTCTTATAAACGTTCGGACGCCATTTGTAAACTTGCATATCTTCGACACTATTAAATCTAATATTTATTGAGATATTTGGAAAAGGAAAAAAAAATTACGTTTTATCGAAAATACCTTTATAGTTTAAACTGTATTTTTTTCTAAAGTAAGTGATGTATACAAACCAAAAAATTTGAGCATCTACGTCATGCTATATATTAATGAGAAACAGTGTTTGAAATTCCTTTCTATTAATTACTGGCTAATTACACTAACAAAATGGCGACGTTGTTATTAAAAAAATGTGTAGACGCACATTGCTTCGGTCATAACTCCTTTGTTTTTTATGCTACAGAAACAAATCAGAAAAACTGTTGAAAGCTTATTAATAACCTATTATTTTACCTATTAGCACCCTTGACGTAGGTGTCACAGTTTCTGAGATATTTAACTCTCACTCTAAATAATTATTTTATGAACACTTGGATGCCAAATGTAAACTTAAATATCTTCGAAATTGTTAGTCCTACATCAATAAACGAAAAATATAATTAATTCCCAGTTTGTACTTTCTGTAATTGGTCTGCTCCGATTAAAGAACTTATATCTAGATACATAATGGCATGAATTTTATGATCCCGAAAGACTCCCAATCTAAGGCACTTCTTCCCATAAGTTGCTGATTGGCCTATCGGCGTATTCGCGGCCGCTCGTACACGGTCGGCTTCAGTTCGATTATCATAATTTCAGTTTGACAGTTTTGACAGTATCCGTAATTAATGTTAATAAGTGTTTTTCGATTAAAATGTGGTGAAGAAGTCTTTTTATTTTAAGTTGTGATTTGCCTAATACCTAAATAATACTCTCTGTTCATATTTAGACAGTTTAGTGACAATTTAGTGCAACATGCAACAGTGCTGTGCCATTTGCAGAAATCGATCGTTTCATAAGTAAGTAGGTCATAGTCGTAACATGATGAGGTTCAGTTTATAGTTTTAATAATAATATTATAAATAATATCCTTCCAATGCATATTTCCCTTGAATAAAACATCTTTACCTATTGTATTTTTTCAATCTGCGTTAATATTCCTAGAAGTTAACCAATAATTATCACATAAAAGAGGTACAATATTTTACATTTTCCCTTCTACACATACCCGCCTCTGTTGCCTATGAGATGTGATGTTCATCTATCCATTTTAATGGACATATAATGTGACTATGTTAGGAGCAAATAAGGTATATGAAGAAAAGGTAGCCATTATGTATCCTAGATATAAGTTCTTTAATCGGAGTTGGTCTGTAACATTTTTTCGATAAAGTAATACTTTTCGAGATACTTGACGAAAGCCGTTTGGAAATGCCTTTTTTTAAACTAAAATCACAATTTTGAAGTCGTTATAACTTAAAAACTATCAGTTTATGTGAAAAATTGCATAGAACCTTTTCTTCTTAAAATTTGATTCTACTTCAGCTTCAATAAATATATATAATTTTTAAGTGCCACCTCCTGAGGCGGGGTGGCATCCACCCTCTATAAATTAGCAAGCCCCCGCACAATATAGAAATTTATCTGTGAAGCATTTACTATTATACTGCCAAAAATGAACGAAATCCTGAACGGATTTCGTTCATCTTTGGCAGTATAATATGACATTATTCCGAAATTTTGCATATTTTTTACCTCTAGGTACTGTACTATTATTCAAGTCGTCATTACTTAAAGACTACACAGCTCCACGAAATAAAAAAGTGGTCCGTTCCTGGAACTCCATTGGGAACCCCCATGTATTTCGAGAGTCAAGGCTTACGGCCGTATTCACCATTGTCTGTTAAATTAGCATCAGGGAGTTCAGTCTCCAACAGTCTGATAAAGTTACTATTCGGTATTCACCATAGATGATTAGGGCTTAATAGTCAGTTAAATCCTCTGATAAGTTAACAGGAGAAATTCGAGCTGTTAAACCCTAAAAGACTGATATCGAAACGTCAACTATCAAATAATCCTTGTTTATATAAAAAAAAAATTAAATAAAAATGGAATTAATATAGTTGAATTCAATAACCTTTTAAATTCATCTTCAGACGACAGCGATGATCAAATCAAACGGCCAAGAATTATAAAGCAACATAATAATTTCATAAACGAATTAGATGACCTGGACTTTAAAAAAAGATTTAGGATGAACAAAGTCTGTAGTAGGAATCTCTAACATGTTGCACGAACCTTTGGATAAGAAAAATAACCCGGTATCGAAGTTTAATCAACTTTTAATTTGCCTACGGTTCTACGCAACAGGAACATTCCAAATTAATATTGGAGATCATTTCAATGTATCCCAGTCAATGGTATCCCGGATTGTGCGAAATATTACCAGACAAATAGCAAGATTACGTCCCGAGTTTATTAAAATGAAAAACGATGAACAGTTTTAGGATATTATGAAATTGCAAATTTCCCAGGGGTAATAGGTGCTGTAAATTGCACGCACATGAAAATGCCGTCTCCAGGTGGAAACCAGGCAGAAGTCTTTAGAAATAGAAAAGGGAATTTTAGCATAAACGTTCAAGTTGTCTGTGACTCAAAGTTAAAAAATTACTGATATATAGTTTCTCGTTGGCCTGGGTCCGTCCAGGGTACTATCATATTCAATGACTTGAACGTAAGGGCACGATTTGAAATTGGTGAATTTGTACCTTATTACCTTGTCGGAGATGGTGGTTATCCCTGTAGAACCTACTTACTGACACCATTAGGCGAAACTAGAAGAGATGCAGAACAACATTACAATTCTTCACAAATTCGAACAAGAAATCCAGTGGAACGATTATTTGGGGTATGGAAAAGACGTTTTCCGTGTTTATCTCAGGGCATGAGGTTGAAAATGGAAACAATATATGAGGTGATTTTAGCCACTGCGGTTTTACATAATATTTGTGTAGATGAAAATGATGAATTAGAAAATATATTGAACGAAATTGAACACGACCTAGAAAATGATATGGGCATTGTTTATAATAATAATGTAAATGAAGAAAATTGTACGATTCGGAATTTACTAATTAATACAGTTTTTCAATAAAATATTTATTTAATAAAATGTACATCTTTTTTGGTAACTTTCATTTAACTGCCTCTTTACTATCAGCGGTCTCAAATGTGATGGTGAATAGGGGATTTCTTTGTCAGGCTGTTAATCTTTATCGCTCTGTTTGTTAACGAACTGTTAAGTTAAAAATGGTGAATATGGCTGTTACAATGGGGAAGAATATAGCAAAAGAAATTGAAAATAAAATGTATTTTCCGTGAAATAAATATTCAGATTATGCCGTTATTTGTAAACACAACCACGTGACGGCAAACGGTTTCTAATTGGCGTGACGTCGTGCGTTAGTCGGATAATTTGTCCAAAGTAGAAGTAGTGTCTCAACCTATTGCGGACGTCTGCCAACGATTTTTACAAAATAAAATAAATTCCTAATTCAGATAATGTCCTCAGAAATTTGAGCTATCAGAAAACTTTTTGATTGCTTGTTTTAAACACGTCTGACATTTGACAAATCATAACCACTGATTTCTATTACATACTTTTTCTCCTGTATTAAATTTTAAATGTTAAAAACTCGTAATGTTACATTTTATAACTTTTTTTTTATGCTTTATCTATTTCCAATTTTAAAAAAAATCATACAACTTCCCCATTAGATAACAATAAAATTAAGAAAAAGCTCCTTTATGTTTTAATACCTACTCGTGAAGCTCTTAACAGATATTTCATGTTGATCAGTCGGTAATAGTGGATCTATTATTTAAGCACCACGGACTACGGACTTACATCTTTTATTTATGGAAAGTTCAGAATTAGGTTTTTGAGATGAAGGTCATGAATAAATGAAACCAATTCAAACTGAAATAGCTTTTATCTCTTTATTACATCATAGGGTACTTAATTAATCCTTTAGTGAACAAATTACGGCCATTTATATTCAGAGTCTGTAGTAAAGGGATTAGTTTTACTTGTAAAAAATGCAAATATACAATTTTCTACTATTTGCTGGAGCTGGAACTCGAACCCAGGGCTCAAGCAGTGATTACTTGATAAGAGTTAATAATATATTTAGTGAATACATTTTACAGAGTCGATATATGAAATCTCCGATAAATTAGAATATTTTTTAATTCCGTATGGGTGAAAATGTAACGTAAGTAAATTAATTTTATCGCTCAATTTTTTTATCCAGCTGAAAATAAATACAGAATAATTTATTTTTATACTATATTGATTTGCCCTGGAATTTGACAATTAGAATCTTTATTTTGTTGAATCAACTTAACACTTTAGTGTCGAAAAAGAAATTTATGATGCAATAAGTAAATATATATTCTTAGAACATATTTTCAAGGAATGGATATTGGTAAATTATTTATGTAAACACTTCTTTTATGTCTTCAGAATCCACTTAATGTTTCAGTTACATTTTACTGCAGTTCTTTGTAGTTCTAAAAATAATTGTTTCTATAGAAAATTGCGAATAATGGGAAACATTGTACGTGTTGTGCTCAATTCCAATTGTAGACACGTGTGAAATGAAATATAATAGTAGAAATGTCACAAATAATGCAAGGAATAGCAGGAACAATGCAATATCCATTTTAGTAAGATAAGTAGTCATATTCAAATTATTATTTTTGTTTTAATTATTTAAATCATTATTATTATTATTATTATTTGAAAGAACACGGTATTGTTTGTTAAAGATTTTTAAAATTATTTTCCACATAAATACACTATGTAAATGGAGACACAATAAACACTTGCTTATGCATTTCTAAAATATTACACTTCTGAATTAAAAGCAATAGTCTGGAAGATTTTCTTGCATATTGCATAAATAATGTTTATTGAATTCACAGTTAAATAATGTGTTAATTTTATTCAGCAAATTTTGGTGTTACTACCAAAGGTCTTGTATATACCATATGCGAATATGTGAATTTTTTTTCCTCTTGTTGTGTCTAGCCATGGACACTCTGTATGCATTTCATTGAATTCACGTATAAATTTAATAGTCTTAAACGTATGAAGTACGCTTTTTGCCGTCACTGCTTAAGTTAACTATAAGATTAAACTTTTTATTACTCTAGATGATAATACACATACGTTAATTACTAATCTAATCTCAATAATATAAATTCAGTGAATATGAGAAGTTAAACAAGTTGTGAAGCGGGCAGTTGCTCTTGAGAAATATACTCAGCTATTGCTAAATAGAAGTTTGTAAGTTGTTAGACTCGATTTACTATACCTTGAAAATTCGAGGTGTGTATAGCTAAATATGACCATTTTTCTATAGGAATTACGCGCTTTCGAAAAAAAATTCATTATAACAATGCCGAGGTGTGTACTATATGAAAAATGTTTTTCTACTACAGAAATATTCTTTACCATCTTCACCGGCGGCGCAATCATGATTTGCGCGTATTACTAATACGTGACCTTGGCATTTTACAATCTGCACAAGAGTGCAGTTGCATATCATCATTGACGTGCAAATAACTCAAAGTAGTTTTAGTTGAAATGGAAAGCAATCTATTAGCTATTTTATCACTGAGTAAGTGAGTAGTACATCACACTGGAAATATACGAAATATATCTAAGAAATTAAAACATTACTATTTTACGAATCGAATGCGATTGGAAATTATTCCTGTTGAACGAAACAAAGAAATGTGTGGTCTAGAGCGGTGATGCGCAAACTTTTCTTGACCCGCTCTCCCTTTCATTCAAGTGCAATGCCGAGTCCCCTCCCATGATAGTTGAGATATTAAAAAAAAATTATAATTTTGGATGAACTGTAGCTCGTAAACTATTAGTCCTAAAAATGGCGTCTGTAACAGAAATTGTTGAGAATTTAATACAAGTTTACTATTTGACATTTTATTGTACAATCAACAATTTATAAAATAATTCTCAAAAAATATATTTTTGCAAAGTTTGACAAAAACGACTACTACGAAAATAACATTTGACTTACGCGATCTTTGGAAAATAAATACCTATTAATTGTATCATTGAATGCATTGCACAATTTCGTAATAGTACGGCAGCCCGTTACCAAGATTTTCGAGTTACTTTAGCGAAGATAATTCCAGCGTTTCTCATCAGTTCTGGGAGAGCTGAGAAGAAAAGTTCAGGGTGACGGAACTTTTTACATGTCCTAAAGGGTTCAAATCGGGCTTTGAACATGTAAAGAAAAACCGGTCATCTCGGTCTTCGCAGCGAGGCAGTTTCTTTTGTCTTCTTGTCGAGGAAAGTAAATATGATGAGGAAAAATTGAGAACTGCCCTTTTGACTGATACGCCGAGTTACAAAGACCGAAATAATGACAAATAGCCACCGGTCAAAATTATGGTCATCGCAGCGAGGCAGTTCTGCTCATTATGGAGTAGTTTTGATGTCTCTTGACCACAAGAAGTTCGAACGGAACTTTTTGCTAGTTCAGTTACGGGTGGTTATATTCGCATGTTGCTTAATTTTGAGGGCTGATCAAGTCATCGCGGCGAGGCAGTTCTCCACTTCGGGCTATTCCAAATATCATTATGAAGACGAAAAAAATAAGAACTGAAATTTTTCCCAGTTCACATTTGAGAAAAATGATTTCCGCCGCGACAAAAAAAAAAGAAGTAAATTAAGGCTTTTTGTAAGCACAGGCTCTTAGAGAATGTATTTAAATGGAATTGGAATTGAGTTTCAAGGTTGGGTACACACAGTAATGATAAAAGAAGGATTCAAATTGTCAGGTTTATTATTGTAGTTTTAAACATTAAATACATCGTCATCTAATGAATTTCTTGCGCATCATTACTATCTAAAAGGCGAAGTATCCTTCTTGAAATATCGCCGTATGTGCTACCAGCATTTTTCAACGAATATATCAAAAAAACCCATCAATGATTATAATGCCCGGAGAATCGGGGCCTTCAGAATCCACTCTTTTTTCCAACAACCGAAGCAGAGTCGCCTTCTCGGTCTTGTGATGTGCTCTGCTGGGGTAACAAGAAGAAATTACAACGGTGGATATTGACAAAGTAAGAGCAAACTGCAGGTCAACCTGGGCATTCAGAGCAATGTTTCAAAAATGTTCCGTTGTATCTGAATTCCTGAATCTTCCCGTTGATAATCGCTTTCGCGAGATCATATGTGCCTTCGGTATATGGTGCCATTTGAAGAGTTTGATAGACAGTAGAGTTGGTTGGAGATTCGTTAATTGCAGGCAAATAAGATATCTTTTGTATCGGGGATTGGCCAATAATGATCTTGGCATTGAACCCGATCCACATCGATTTCTACCAAAATTCTTAAATTTTTATATCGATTTCCCGCAGCTATGGTCCACAGAAAAGGGCAGTTTTATGCAACCCTCTCTATAAATAGAAAAAAATTTTAGCCTCGCTGCTTTGATTTATTTTAGCCTCTAATTTGATACAACTTTGATTAATATTATTGGAACTTAGGCTAATGAAAAATGGCAGTTCTCGATTAATTCATGTCTTGTTCATCATTTTTAACGAGAATTAATCGAAAACTGCCTCGCCGCGGTATAAAAATTACGACATTTTTTTCGACAGACGCACAGTGGCACGAATCGTGATTTTTTCGTTCAAAATTATCTAGAGCACTTATTTCGCAACCGATCGGGATAATTTTTTTTTAAAATACTCATTTAATTTCCAAAAAGAGAGCCAATTTCGGCATAAACTTTAATAAAAATATTTCATTTTTCATAATTTTTTAGCATTTTACAAACGCCAATGACTCCGCCATCTTGCAGGTTGATTTATGACAATTTAAATATCAGTTTCGTAATCAGCGACCTCAAAAACCCCCGAGTATCAAGATTTATGTAAATTGAATAAGAAAAAAAAATTTATTTCTAAGTTTTATTAAGATTTAAATTAAAAATGACCATTCTGGCTAAGCTCAATAATTTTGGTTAGCACAATTCAAAAATTGGCTCTCTTACGTTTTTTGGAAATTAAATAACGAGTATTTAAAAAAAAAAATTATCCCAATCGGTTGCGAAACAAGTGCTCTAGATAATTTTGAACGAAAAAATCACGATTCGTATCGCTGTGAGACGGAAAGTCGTTTGCCAGCCGCCCGTATCGTTTTTCGAACTTTTGTCGTATGAAAAATTATCTTAGAATTTCATAATCTATAGAGTTTCCCTGCGATAGAGCTCGCTGTTATGATATGGGTTTTTGGAAACGGGCTGCCGTACTATAACCTATCTTTATGAATTTATTGGTCTGGTCTCTTTAGTTTTCTGTGTTAATCATTTCTTGCTCTTTGATTATTATCTACACACCGTGATCTAAATTTGTATTTGCCTTGGGGAAATTCACATTTTTTAATGATTTCCCCAATTCAATAGCTAAAATATTCGAACGTATTTATTTATTTAATATAATCATGTTACTACAGAAGAATATGTTTATACTCGTCAGACAATACAATAGTTAAAATAAAATAAAACAGAAATAGAACATACAAAATATAAAAACAGTAAATTTTGATAAAAGTTGAAAGTATTACTCAGGCACATAACAGAATAACAGATAAATATTAATTAAAAAAAATAGGACATCAACATCTTTGTTACTACAGACATTTAACCACACGGTCATATCACTGTTTAAGAATTCGTCCAAAGTATAAAATGCTTTTTCAGCTAAGAACTTTTTATAAAACGTTTATATCGTATAAATGGAGGATGTCTTGCATGCTCAGGAAGTTTGTTATACAGAGTGGGAGCATATACTCCAGGCGATTTAGACTTTTGCTGCCAAATTCGTGCCATACGATTTTTTTCATTGTGTTTATTTGGACGTCTTGAATAACACGCGGTAGTTACGCCAAGATACACCTGGAGGATTTCTTGAAAAGCGCGTCAGAAGGTCGCGGAAACCACGGATTCGCGATTAACTCAGTTTTTATAGCTCAAACGGGAACAACACCTATTATAAAAATTGTCATCTTGTCATCTGTAAATTCTCTACCTTAAAGGTGCTATAAATTTTTTCAGTACGCCTAATCGTTTTGGAGATATAACGCGGACTAAGTGAAAAATGCATTTAGTTTCGCCAAACCTCTTTCGCACCACATATTTCGCAATTAACTTGCGTTCTATGTCTCAGAATGAAAATTAAATATTGCTGTTATAGAGCTCGGTAATCTTTATTCTCTACCAGAATGTCTAGGTTTTATTTAGATTTATGTACAGTGAATAAGTCAAAAAATGCATTCGTTTTCGCACCATCCCAGAGGTAGAAGCTCGGTGCGCTTTTTTTTACATGGTTCCCCAGGAGGCCTAAAATGGTAAAAGTACAAGAGTGCAAGAAAATTATGTATTTAAAATTAAAATATCTCAAAAACTATAAGACTTATAAAAGCATGATATAAGAATGAAATGAAGCTTATAAAAAAATGAAGAGTTTGGGTTTTTATTTTTTTCCCTACGACAAACTGTTCTAGAGATATGACAGTTTGAAAAAATGTTGAAACTTTTTAGTTTGTACGCGCATTTTAAAGGTCTCTAGTAGGTCTATAGTAGAGAAACGAGCAATAGCCCTCTATGTTTTCGAAGAATACGCAGAAGAAGCGGGTTGCATTGCACTTTAGCATGCTTAGAGTGCAAAATGTTATTTAATTAGTTTAATCAATTGTATTAAATTGATTTATTTATAACAATCTGTATTTTTAATAAATTTAGACACATTACTCTACTCTTTTGTGGCCATTTTTAATCCACCATTTTTTTTTCATAAATATAGCTATACCTTATAAGCATATTCAGCGACTTAAAAAACATAAGTATATGGATTTTCGTTAATTTATTTGTAACATTAGAAGAAACATTAATTCTTCAGTATTTAAGGGTGTTTTCAACCCTTAATATTTTCGTCTTTCATATGTTTTGACCTCATAATCATATTCAGCGACCTCAAAAACATAAGATTTTCGTGATTTTATTCGTAAAATTAGATGACATTAATTTTTCAGTATTTAGGGGTGATTTCAACCCTTAATATTTTCGTCTCACAAGTTTTGACCTCACAGTCATCTTCAGCGACCTCAAAAACATAAGTATATGAATTTTCGTTAATTTATTCGTAAAATTAGAAAAGTTATTAATTCTTCAGTTTTGGGGGGTGGTTTCTACCCTTAAAAACAAAAAGCAGGTAATGCGACGACATAGATTTTGATGTACGTATTTTATAAAGCATATTGCAAAAAAATAAGGAAATTCCTTTCATCGTTTTCGGGCCGGGAATTTTACCATTTTTTACTGCCTCGCTTACTGTACTATGACTGAATCCATAGTATTTTAATTTCAATATGAGTGTGTCATGAGAGACACAGTCTTAAGTCACAAAATGTTGCTCCTACTAAGACACATTCGTTGAAACCTACTGAAATTTTGGTAACCAATTCTAAAATAGTCATTTCTGTGTTACGATTTGCTGGAAAACCATACTGTCCACTGGCAAATAAACTATTATTCTCAAAATATTCTACTATTTATTTAGCTACTAACCACTAAATGATTTTAGCAATTATTGGGAGTAATGTTATAGGGCGATTGTTGCCTGGATCCTCACAATATTCTTTCTTATATATGAGAATTATCTTAGAAATCTTTAGTGAATCTGAGAATTCTCCCTTGTTAAAACACAAATTGATTAAGTGATTAAAGAAAGATTATTTTTTGTATTTTTGTATTAAATTTTTAAGTCTCTTGATTATTTTTACATTGATATCATATAAGTCTTTAGAGTTTTTGTTCTTTAAATTATTTATTGCTTCAAGAACGTCATTAACACTTTCAGTCATGGTGGTACACCGTTTGAACCATGCAAACTAACTCGTTCAATGCATGGTGGTACAAATAATGTACCGCATATTGTATATGCATAGTGGATTGTATACACTGTATATACTGTGTACACTGTAATGTATACTATGTATATGGGTACCACGCCAAAGTATATACTTATAATATTTTGAGTCACGACCAATTTTAAATAATTATTAGGTGTATCATTAACAACCGGAATATGGGAGATTATATTATCTGCCTGATTAATAAAATAATTATTAAATTCGTTGACACCAAGTGTTGCTGCTTGCTGATTTGAGTTTTTGGGCGATTGTTATTAACTATATCCCGCATTGCTTTGGGAGAGTTATTTTTCGATTTTATCTAATCATCATTGGCTTTTCTTTTACTATTTTGCAATTCAGCCGTATTAGTGGAGTCAAATTAGGACTGATAAATTCGCAATGTGAATTGTCTTGTCAGGGCGGTTTTTTTGTTTTAACGTGTTCACTGGATCAACTATAGTTCACATTTCAGTTTTGCAGTTTTTGCGAGATCGGCGTATTGTTTATTTAAACAATTTAATTTTTTAGACCGTGTTTTTCATCGGTTATCTTTGAATATCTCGAAATCTATAAGTCCTATGGAAAACAACAAAGAGAAGGAAAATGTTCGCTATGAGTTGTGGAACAAAAGTATATAAACTATAATTCTTTCCAATTGTTATTATTATTCAAAAAAAATTGAACATTGCAAAATTATGCGTTTTTAAACGAATTGCTATTATTTCAAAAATAAAGGATAATTTTCAATGAAATTTTGGAAAATATATCTCTTATAAAGTACAATCACCGCTTAAAATTTCAAATCTAAATGATTATTAAAACGGGTCAAATATACAATTGTTGCTAAAACTTTGCACCCTTGTGAAATCCTGCCATCAAATCCGAGAAATGTGTACGACTGCTCAAATTGTAGCTTTTTATAAGTACTTTAAGATTACGAAGGAAAAATTTTTTTTTTCAAAATTTAAACAGTTTTTATTGCATTTGTTTATAATTTTCGAAATTTTAATAATAAACAGATTCAAATAACTATGGTTTTTTTATGAAATCAAAATCGGAATAACGACTTATAAAAATAGATAAAATAAGCCATCTTTCAAAAAAAAATTTAATGCTCTGCTTGCATTTGGAGCTGAGATACGTTGGTTTTTGCGTTTCGATCACTTATAAATAAACAAATTGATATTTCTTCTTAAAATTCGGGTTGATTATTCCCCAGTGCTTATATTTTTGTCCCAACTAGTTGAAAATAATCTAAAACTACATTTTTCAAAATTGCATCTAATAAAACGTCTTTGAAATCATATCATAATTCGCGGTTGACAGGTAATATTTCCCTCTCCCACTCATCGTATTTCGCAAACTAGGTAACTAAGACAACTAACGCAATATCTCTCTCGATTTCCACCTTACCGAGATATATATTTTTTAATTAATCGTCTCTTTTCGCAAATTTTGATTATTTGATTTAATTTAACGTGAAATAATTTGTTTAATTTTTTTTTGAAATTGCAGTGAATTTTTAATTTCTTTATTTTTGTTTTATTGGAATGTTATTTCTTTTAAATGTTGTTTGTTTAGCTCTTGTTTATAAAAGAAAGAGAACAATAACAATTTAATTTATATACCGTGTTTTCCATTAGTTTTCTTTGAATATTTCGAAATCAATAGGTCCTATGGAAACCAGCAAAAGAAGACGTTATACAACCAAAGTACATAAACTATAATGTTATTCCAAAAAAATAAATATAGCAAAATTAGACGTTTTTAAACCAATGATTGTTCTTTCAAAAATAATGGATGTTCAATGATATTTAAGAAGAATGTGATTCTTATAGAGTAGTCACCATTTAAAATTTTAGATCAAAATATTTATTAAAACGGCTAAAAAAAGCAATTGTGGGTATGCAAGTGAGAAAGATTATCTGTTTGATAGTGGTGCGAGTGATGATACAGATTCTACACGGAGTGACGATAATAATTGTTATGAAAATTCACGTAAGAGACAAAAATTGCTAAGATAATTTTGTAATTCATTAAAAATATCTTATTTTTAATATTATTTTTAAGAATTAATACTTACAATGTTAAGTCAAACTAATTATAGAAAATATAATTTGCAAAGACACAGAGATACATAAAATAAATGCATCTATGGTTAATTGGGCACAAAAATAATCTATAGAAAAAAACTAATTAATTTCTGTTACGAGTTATTGTTTGGAGTCAAATTAAGGATAAAAAAAAGGTAATTAAAGGATTCTTCTGCAGCAGGAATTGTACTGTTTTAGTTTATTTTTGATGTAATAACATGCAATAAGAAGTTTTGAATTACACCTTATCGTTGCTTCATATGAAATTTAAATAATTATTGTTGCAGCATTAAAGTCTTTCTATTTTCGGTGCTAGTAATCACATCACAAAAAATAAAAATCCAAATTGCTTGCAATAAAATTTAGAATAAAACTAGACTTATGAAACAACATTCAAAATTATTAATAATGGCCTTTTTTGTATAATTTAAGAATTGTAATTTAATATTGCATACATTCTAAAAACAGTGAGTGAAATATGTGCTTTTTATTGAACTAAGACTTGTTGGAAAATTTTACCGCAAAATGTTCATTTAAACGACTAAACAATGTGTAAAACTGTAATATAAGATGTAACACATATCTGATGAGTTTCGGATTTTTAACGTAATCGCTAATGGTTTGATTTATTTTGAAAAGGTCACAATGTTTCTTTGGGTATCAAAAATTTCAGGAACATAAATATTTTAAACCCTAAAGTGTGTTGTCTGGCATAACCGCTCGCTTTTGCTGCATTGTTTGGAACAGGTTTTTTGGTTAGTAATTTTCCCGCACGAATCAACCATATATAACTGCGATATTTTATTTATACTAGCGTCTTTTGCATTGTATCTACCAATTTTTTTTTTCACATGTTTCATCTTATAAACTTTTTAGTTCGCCTATCCTGCGAAAGAATATTGTGTTTATAATTTAATTTCCTATTTAATCCGATCTGGCCTTGCTCCATCCAGCCTTTCAATTGGCACGACGATTCGTATCTGAGATGTCTGGGTGGCTCGGAACAAGTGCTCGGGAGGACAATATGTTATATATAATTTAAAATAAATTTATTTTTGATTTGATTTAATTTTTTATTTGATTCGATTTTCGATTTAATGACTAGCTCAGAATACGAATGTTTCGGATTTAAACCTAGATGGCAGAAATTTTTTACTATTTATCAGTGATATTAAAAATTTTACAAAAATTTTGTGCATTGACTTAAGGTTAGTTCTAGTTAGGTTGGTTTTCTTTTTAATGAGTATAACACCAGATAAAATGAACTGTTAAGTGACTTTATTAAAGATTTCGACTTGCGAGCTTTTAGTGGCTCTATTCATGTTTCAACGTTCGACGTCTAACAACGGCCTCCTTAAAATTTCATTAAACAAAGCCCCTTTGAAAATTTTTAAAACAGTGTGCAACCTACACAAATTTAAAAAACATTTATTGCATTTTTATGAACAAAAGCTAAACAAATTATTTTGCGTTTAATTAAAGTGAACAATCGAAATCTATGCACAAAGCAGGTGATTAAAAAAAGACGACAAAAACTATAGCAACAAAAAATTTATTTCATTTTTTTATAAACAAAAGCTAAACAAATTAGTTTACGTTAAGTTGAAGTAAACTATAAGGAATCTACGCAAAAAAAACAAGACATTTAAAAGAAAGAACATTCCAATAAAACAAAAAACAAATTAATTAAAAATTCACTGCAATTTCAAAAAAAAAATTAGACAAATTATTTCACGTTAAATTAAATGAAATAATCAAAAGTTACGAAAAGAGACGATTAATTAAAACATATATATCTCGGTAAGGTTGAAATCGAGAGAGATATTGCGTTAGTTGACTTAGTTACCTAGTTGCGAAATACGATGAGTGGGAGAAGGAAATATTACCTGTCCACCGCGAATTATGATATGATTTCAAAGGCGTTTTATTAGATGCAATTTTAAAAAATGTAGATCTAGATTATCTTCAACTAGTTAGGACAAAAATATAAGTATTGGGGAATAATCAGTGCGAATTTCAAGATGAAATATCGATTTGTTTATTTATAAGTGATCGAAATGCAAAAACCATCGTATCTCAGCTCCAAAAGCAGGCAGAGCATTAATTTTTTCTTAGAAAGATGGCTTATTTAATCTATTTTCGTAAATCGTTTATCGATTTCGATTTCATAAAAAAACCAGAGAGTTATTTGAATTTGTTTATTATTAAAATTTAGAAAATTATAAACAAATGCAATAAAAACGGTTTAAATTTTGAAAAAAATATTTTTTCCTTCGTGGTCTTAAAGTACTTATAAAAATCTACAATTTGAGCTGTCGTACACATTTCTCGGATTTGATGGCAGGATTTCACAAGGGTGCAAACTTTTAGCAACAATTGTATATTTGACCCGTTTTAATAATCATTTAGATTTGAAATTTTAAGCGGTGATTGTACTTTGTAAGAACTATATTTTTCCAAAGTTTCATTGAAAATTATCTTTTATTTTTGAAATAACAGCAATTCGTTTAAAAACGCATAATTTTGCAATATTCATTTTTTTTTAAATAATAATAACAATTGTAAAGAATTATAGTTTATGTATTTTTGTTTAACAACTCATAACGAACATTTTCCTTCTCTTTGATGTTTTCCATAGGACTTATATATTTCGAAATATTCAATGAAAACCAATGAAAAGCACGGTCTAAAAAATTAACTTGTTTAAATAAACAATACGCCGACCTCGCAGAAACTGCAAAACTGAACTGTGAACTATAGTTAACCCACTGAATATGTTAAAACAAAAAAACCGCCCTGACCAGACAATTCACATTAAAATCCTAATTTGACTCCACTATATATAATTTTCTGTAATTATTACAAATGATTTTATTGTTGCCAATGGAATCATTTATATATGCATCTTAGAAAAAGTGGAGAATTTTCCTCGTGTGTTTCACGTAGAGATTATACCAACAGTACAGTAAAATTAAAAGTTGACCGGGAACAAATTTGTAACAAGCTGATTTCTTAGGGATTGTATTCTATGGCTATCCAGGAGTCTGACTGAAAATCCCAAAACATCCGCCGTGCAGTAATAAAAAAAAATGCGCCGCCATGTTGAAATTAGGCACTTTTTTCCTTTAATCAGTAACAGCCCACACGGATGACACATTAGGAAAGAAAGTAAAGAGGCAAAATTTTGAGAGAGAGAGCTAAGTTTTTTGCAATCGGTTAAATATTAGCAAAGTTATGGTTGTCAAAATGATAGATTTGTATAAAAAAAAATTAATTTTTGTAATTTAATACCATAAAATGCAACAAAAGGCAACAACAATTATTATTGGTATATACTAATTAAATATGGTTTATTTTAGAAATTGCACTTTTGAATGTCAAGTTGGCAGGTTGTATAAAATATTGACTTTTTTAATATATAAGACATGTAGACACAAAACTGATTTATAGCGTGCTACATACAATCAGTTTACGAACTAATCGAAGAAAGTCATTTGTCACGTCGTTAACTTATATAAGGAATTAAAGTACATTCGTAAAATAAAATCCCATTCTAAAAACAAAAAAACGTAACAACAAACACAATAACAGAACTCATAAATAGTGAAATAATAAACTATACACTCTTTAAAAAGCACGAATAAATTAAATAAGCATAAAAAACCTCAAATACGAGCTTTAATTAAAAACTAGTCTCATTCTCAGAAAGTAACACCTCTGACGCATTATCACAGTCCTGTCCAATGCAATTCACACGGCTGGTACTGCACTTAAGGATGTATTTCTTACATGTACAAGACTGTTTGCAGTTTTTCTTGCAACCACAGAATAAAATATTTAAAATGAAATCAGGGGCACACTTTTGTATTGTTTTTATTGGTTCTAGATAATCGCTGTTTTTCCAACCCCACTTCTCTAAATTAAGATTGTTACCTAACTAAACTTGAATTTTCCAATAAATTCTATAAATATGATATTTAGTGGCCTGATTTTCTATCCAAGTCCTCATAACGAACAAATTTTGTATGTGGAAATAATTGTTTATAGTACTTTAATAATGTAATATTTTAAATCGTCTAACCCAAAAACCCATAAAACGATGTCCCCCACAGTAGTGGGGTGGGGGTGATGATAGGGAAGGTGGTAGTGGGGGTGGATTAAGTAAAAATATTTTGAGGCTTTTGGTTCTTGTACACACACTAAATCACTTTTTTTTTTATCCCCTTTAATAATGGAGTAGGGGTGGTAATGGGGGTGGCTAATGCCAAAATTTTTTTTGAGACCTTAGCTTCTCTTGTACACACTAAATAGCAATTTTATGGACTTATTTTACCCCCCAACCCACCTCCCCTATCATCACCCTCACCCTACTACTGTGGGGGACATCGTTTTATGGGTTTTTGGGTTAGACGATTTAAAATATTACATTATTAAAGTACTATAAACAATTATTTCCACAAACAAAATTTGTTCGTTATGAGGGACTTGGATAGAAAATCAGGCCACTAAATATCATATTTATAGAGTTTATTGGCAAATTCAAGTTTAATTAGGTAACAATCTTAATCTAGAGAAGTGGGGTTGGAAAAACAGCGATTATCTAGAACCAATAAAAACAGTACAAAAGTGTGCCCCTGATTTCATTTTAAATATTTTATTCTGTGGTTGCAAGAAAAATTGCAAACAGTCTTGTACATGTAAAAAATACAACCTTAAGTGCAGTACTAGCCGTGTGAATAGCATTGGACAGGACTGTGACAATGCGTCAGAGGTGTTACTTTCTGAGAATGAGGCTAGTTTTTAGTTAAAGCTCGTATTTGAGTTTTTTTTATGCTTATTTAATTTATTCGTGCTTTTTAAAGAGTGTATAGTTTATTATTTCACTATTTATGAGTTCTGTTATTGTGTTTGTTGTTACGTTTTTTTTGTTTTTAGAATGGGATTTTATTTTACGAATGTACTTTACTTCGACGGAATAAGATGAAAATATAACCTAATTCCATATCCCGTTAAAGTACATAAGTGTACCAAATTTCAAGTCAATATCTTAAACGGTTCCAGAGTAATCGTGCGCACAAAAAAACTTACAGACCGACAGACAAAAATTTTTTTCGCTCAAACTTAAAATCTCGACGTTTCATGACATTCTAAGCCTATTTGAACAATAAAAATTTTAAAAAAATTTTTTGTCGTTACTACACTTCCACTGGATGTGGAAGTAATAAATTCTTCCCTAATTACTGCAAGCTGATTTGCTTCAGCAAATTTACTTTTGAAAATTAATAGGCTCTTACTTACTTATTATTTTCTAAAACCGAAAATACTGTTTTTTTGCCCTTTTTTTTATGGAATGCAGAGGTGGTATCGCATCCGAAGATGGCATGTGCAAATAGAATATTTTTACAACATTTTCATTTATTTTTTAACGTAACTTATAGATATTCGTTATTTTATCAGATTTACCTCAGTCACCGGATCATTATGTATACATTTTTTGTTTTGTAGTGCTCAGTGAGTAACGTTATTAATGTATTTTGACCAACAACTATAACAGGGTTACACATATCAGCTGAGCAATCAGTAGCAGCTTTCACAATTAAATAATCAGCATCTGCGTCCGCACATTTGACTGTGATATTATTTTGGGAGAAATCTGATGTTAGAAGTTTAATTAACTGACTCCCCTCCGAGGGGTCGTGAGACCTTGTCGTGGTGGAGGAGCTTAAGTAACTGCAATGATTCTGAGAGCGATGCCGGCTGGAGTCTTGTACTCCTGGCAGGGTCACCCATGCCGGTAAGGTCAAAGAGGAGCGGCGAAAAACTAAGGACAATTCGACCCAAGCCAAGGTGAAAGACAACGTGCCGAGGGCTGAATGGCCGCAGGGTCAAATGCGGTCGCGAACGTTTCTCTGGGGGCACCAGGCAGTACCCCCTTGTATTCTATACCTTACTCGGTCATGCGGAGCTCTGACCGAGCGGACTCACATTTCCCTAGCTGCTCGTGAGAACCACATGGAGAGCAAGAAAAAAAAAAGATCAAGGTCCTGCAGGTGAATCTCCATCACGCTAAGGCTGCTTCGGCCATTTTGTGTAAGAGATTCGAAGAAGAAGGCATAGATATTGCCCTCCTGCAGGAACCCTGGCTTGTAAAGGGAAAGCCCGCAGGCCTAAAGCCTTTACAAAGTAAGTTGCTGTACAATACACTCTCAAGTAAACCAAGGGCGTGTATAGTACACAGTAATAGGGTAAGTTGTACATTAATTCCGGTGCTTTGCACCGATGATTTTGTTACAGCTACCCTAACAGCGACAACGGAAGAGGGGACGAAGAGCTGGGTTATATGCTCCGCCTACTTTCCAGGCGAGGAAAGATCCGGTCCTCCGCAATTATTAGGCGACATAGTTGCCTATTGCGGTGGAAGGAACCTTCCAATGATAACAGCATGTGATGCCAACGCACATCACGTGGTGTGGGGAAGCATCAACGTACGGGGTGAATCTCTATTAAAATTCATTCTAAGTGAAGGGTTACTAATAGCCAACATAGGCAAGAACTCTACTTTTGTTACTTCAGTGCGTAAAGAAGTCTTGGATATAACCTTATGCACGAGTAACATAAGCGATAACATTATAAATTGGCATGTGTCAGAAGAGCCATCAGGCTCCGATCACAGACACATAAGATTTGATATCACGATTCCATCTTTGACGGAGACAAAGTTCAAAAATCCCCGAGAAACCAACTGGGAAGGCTATTCAGAGTCCCTCAGAAGGCACCTGGAGGGAACAGCATCCGGAAGAGATGTAGAGAGCCTCGAGGTGGCAGTGGAACAGCTAAGCGAGGCGATAATAGCCGCTTACCAGGAAAACTGCCCAGAGAAAACAAGGAAAAAAAACAATCTGGTGGAACAAACATCTAGAAGGCCTCAGAACAGAAGTGAGAAAACTGTTCAATAAGGCCAGATCCAACCAAGATTGGGTTACTTACAAAATAAAACTCACGCAATACAACAACGAAATCCGCAAGGCCAAAAGAGACTCATGGAGGAGGTTTTGCGAAGAGATGAATGATGGCCCTGCAGCCTCCAGAATCCATAGGGTAGTTGTACTGCAAATGAAGTAGGCTTCCTCAAGAAAGAGGATGAAACATACACAGAAACACTAACGGAAAGCATCAAATTGCTCATGGAGGCACACTTTCCGGGCTCACTGATATTGGAGGGTTCGGATGCCGTGCAATTCTCAGATCAAAGGCAGGAGCGGCCCAGATCTGCGGATTGAGGCTGGCCAATGAGGTAGTAAAACCCGACAAAATCAGATGGGCAATTAGCAACTTCCAACCATTCAAGTCTCCTGGAATGGATGGAATTTACCCAATTCTGCTCCAAAAAGGGCAGAATACCACACTTGTGTAAAATATTCAGAGCCTATCTGGCCTGGAAGTACATACCACACATATGGCGGAAGGTGAAGGTCACCTACCTACCAAAGATAGGTAGGATATCAGACCAAACGCCCAAGTCATATAGACCCATAAGCCTGTCCTCTTTCCTACTTAAAACGTTGGAAAGACTACTGGACAGGTACATTAGAGACGAAATACTAAGGGAAAACCCCCTTAGTGAGCGTCAATATGCATACCAGCCGGGAAAGTCAACAGACCTCGCGCTGGATGATTTAAATAGGCTACTGACAAAGTCATTAGATGACAAAGAAATGGCAGTGGCAACATTTCTAGATATAGAAGGAGCGTTCAATAACGCGATAACGCAATCTTTAACGAATGCGTTATCAAATAGAGGAGTTCCAACAGTACTCTGCCAGTGGATTAAAGCCAGCCTAGAAAAGAGGATAATAGTATCCAATCTAGGCAAGGCTACCATTGAGGCAAAAGTGAGTACAGGCTGCCCTCAAGGAGGGGTATTATCTCCACTACTGTGGGCAACCCTTGTTGACGAACTCCTCCGAAAAATTTCCGCAGAAGGCTTTTACTGCCTAGGATATGCTGACGATCTAGCAATAGTAGTCAAGGGGCGATTTGCGAACACGATATCAAAGCGTTCACAAAGAGCCCTAAATATTGTCGACAGGTGGTGTAGTGAGGAAGGACTTTCCATAAATCCTCACAAAACTACAGGCATCACCTTTACACGGAAAAGAGCCTTGAGAGGCCTAAAACCCCTGAGGCTCAATGGAGTGGAAATTCCATTTGCCAGCGAGGTTAAATACCTAGGAGTCATTTTTGACCAAAAGCTGACATGGAATTCCCACATCCAAAAAGTCACACAGAAAGCAACAATTGCCCTGGGAAGGTGCAGGCAGATGTGTGAAATAAACCCCAAGATGACCCTATGGTTATACACTGGGGTTGTAAGACCCATGATAACCTATGGATCGGTGGTATGGTGGACCAAGACACTGCAGCTTGGAGCAGTAAGGCTATTTATTAAGTGGCGTACAAAGGCTTGTTTGCCTGTGCGCCACCGAGACCATAAAAACTGCTCCCACGGCTGCATTGGAAGTCCTTTTAGATCTGACACCACTACACTTATTTATCCAAGGAGAAGCTCGTTCAGCGGTACATAGGCTAATGCAAGGCACAACGCCCATAAGGCAACAACACGGAACAGAGCACCAAAAGCTATACTCAGAGCTGAAGGCAGATCTCATTTTGGGAATGCCCAAGGACACTATGGTCCCAAAGTATAACTTCTACAAGAATTTTCAAATCAAAATACCAGAGAGGACTGGAAAAACTGGTCCTCCAATATCGGCGCAAACGATCTGGTATACGGACGGCTCCAAGATAGAACAAGGAGTCGGAGCTGGGATTTACGGGATAAGGTCGAAAACGAAAATCCCGATAAGTCTAGGAATACACGCCACAATATTTCAGACTGAAGTGGCCGCTATACAGTGGTGTGCAAAGGAAATAAAGAGGTAAGGAACTGTAAACCAGTCAATTGCCATTTTTTCCGATAGCCAAGCAGCGCTAAAGACACTCGATTCCATCCAGGTCGATTCAAAACTAGTATGGGATTGTAGAAATGCCCTTACAGACCTAGGAAGTCAGAACAAAGTGACTGTGGCATGGGTACCAGGACACGACGGACACATGGGAAATGAGAAGGCTGACGAACTGACCCGAGAAGGCGCATCTAAGGCCCTAGTAGGACCCGGTGTGGCTAAGTCACGCATACGAACATCCATTAACGAATGGGTACAAAATAAATCTCTAGAGTGGTGGAAGAATTTCCCACAACAGAAACAGGCCAAAAAGTTCATTAAATAACGATCGGCCAAATTCACGGAAGACCTGCTACGCCAAAAAAGAAATGTCATTAGGATAATAGTAGGTCTTCTAACTGGACATTGTAGGCTTAATAGACATATGAGTCTAATGGGCCTGGGAGAGGATGCAACATGCAGATTCTGTCAAGAGGAAGAGGAAACCTCAGTACATGTGCTGTGTCATTGCGAAGGCCTAGCCAGACTGAGGTTCCAACTACTTGGCGAAGAGAAACCAAGGGCAGATAGCTATACCAAGGAGCCCTTATCAAGGCTGTGGAGTCTGATACACAATAGATCCACAGGGGTTGCGGTGGCCAAGGCCAATCAGCCAGCTCCTTTTTCAATCTAATCTAATCTAATCTAATCTAATCTAATTAACTGACTGAAAATTCGTTTTGAGTTATCACTACTATTTTTTGTGAGTCAATATTAATTTCTTTCTGAAATGCATTTTTAGCTCTTCTTTGGTGTTCTGTAAATTTGACGGAAGTGCTTTCATTAGAATAGCCATCCAAAATAATAAAACAATTTAAACCAATGATAACGAACAAATAAAACACACTGATGAACAATATCTTTATATTGAGTCGGGCGTTGCCACACAACTTTTCTAAGTCTATTACAAATGGTTTGGCACCTTCAGGCAAAGTTGGACTTGGTGTAAGTTTTTTATCAAAATAAGAGAAAAGAGATGATTTTGTTTTTCGAAACAAAATATCGTCAAATAAACTAACCCTTATATGATTTAATTCACATTTAAAACACTCTCTTAAATCATTTTGATCTCAAGCAACATAAGTAATCCTATTGAAACATTGTGTAGGATTAACGACTGCTAATGCTCTTTTTTGTAATTGTCCTATATGTAATAGTTATTTTTCTTGCAGTTTATGTGTTTATTTCCATATATTTATATTTTGCTTTTAAAAGCTTATTTTATTTTATTTTTTTGTGGAAATAACATTAGTTGGGGATGTTTGGTAAACTGGTTGTAAAGAACGCGATCAATCAGTTTTGTAGGTGCATGTACCGCCAATTTATTATTTAAAATATACCATGTTTAATTAGTATTACCAACAAAAGTTTTTGTTGACTATTGTTACATTCTTGTGGTGTTGAAATACAAAAAAATACCTTTTTTTATAAGAATCTGTCATTTTGACAATCATAACTAATATTTATATTGAAGCTTAGCTCTTTCCGTCAGTTTTTTGAGATTGGGATTCCTGGATAGTTATAGAATACAATCCCGAAGAAATTAGCTTGTTAAAAAATTTGTTCCGGGTTTGGTCCAAATTTAATTCTATTTTATTGAAGTACAAGTGATAGTGTGATTTTTTTAGGGAATTTGTGGTTATTATTTTTTCAGGATATGCCATTCTCATGCTCTGTACAATATTATCAATAAATATCAATCAATAAATTTATGATTTGAGGATAAATGTAAAAAATTTCTTAAATCTATAAACTTCTAGAAGACCAACTAATATTAGACGATTTTCAACTGTTCAAGCCATTGCTAATAGAATACAATAAAAAAACTATTCAATCTAACATTTTTATCAACATCACCTTGACAGACACAGTTGAAGTTATGCTTTTTAGTCACTCCCTAAAGTTAACACCACGCGTTTTTGATCACCCTGTATATCTAATATTAAAACGAAAATGAAAATGCAAAATTGTCAAAAAAATTTCAAGAAACAATTAAGGAAAAAAATTGTGAAAAAAGAAAACAAAATTTTATAAAACGAAAATTGATGTCATGCACCCTTCCTCTGGAGGTAATAAGCGTCATTAATTTTCTTCAAAATGTCACATCCACAAAACACTAGTGTATCGAGAAAATGAACCAGAGAAATGTATATCTCAAGTCATTCCTGATGATATATAATCTAATTGTAAATGCAAGGCAACCTGGAAACATGCACATCAGTCATTGCACCGAAACAGGATATGCAAAATCACAATTTGTGTACACTTTTATGCATATTTTTTTCATTAGTTAGTGACATGAAGATACTCACTAATTGACTCTATTTATTTTAAACACATATTAGTAATTTAATTATGGATATAAATATATTTGTGCCATTTATATTTAGAATTGCATCTTTAGTAATAATATTTACGTTTAATATAACTACTCAATGGTATATAATACTATTTTATTAGTAAGGAGTGCCAGGTAACGAATGAAATTATGCCAGTGGCGTGCACACCTTTCATACAACAAAAATAACTTAATTGTGTGCATATTTATCATTTATATTATTTCAGATTGTGAAAGGAAATTGCAACATGCAAAACATTAAGGTAAAGGTAAATTAAGATTAAATCTATTTAGATTTCTCACAGAGAACGTCTCTATTAATATATTATATCTTTCTATAAAACAGGAAAAAAATGTAGGCAGCCAAAAGTCTAGGTCGCCAAATGTGTATGTACACGAGTACGTACCGTACATATTATAAAACTCCTTTCCACTCATTTCAGCCCTTGTTAGGAATTATTAACGAAAAAAATATACAGCCAACAGTCTGCGCATCAACATAAAACCACCATAAAACACCCTCTCACTTATTTCTTTTGGAAGATGGGAAAATATTTTTCTTCTATGCAACAGAAGCCTGATATAAAATATGGTATATCAACACTTTTTGCCCCACTTAGTCTGTAAGTTCTGTTGTACAGAAGAAAGAAGAAAATGATTTTTGCCACCCTCTAAAGGGGGTTGAAAGAAATGAATGGAAGTTCATCTTTTTCTTCATATTTTGCATATTTTGCAAGAATTACAAAATGTTTGTTAATTTATAAAAACCGATCCGGCCATTCTCGAGTTATGTGCGGACAAAAGACAAGACACATATAAGTGAAACTGAAAATAGTCCTTGTTTGACGTCGACTAAAAACCTATTAATTTTTTTAATGAACGACAAAATGCGTGAAGCGGCTTGTCCATTTTCTGTATAAATTGTATCGCAAATACCGCTACCTATTTTCAAATACGTTACTTGTACCATATTTCAAAACTATTTGAGAAATGTGATTTAAATAACAGGAAATGAAAATTTTTATGAATTTATAACTATTTGTTTTATCCTTGAGGATGGGTTGACACATTATAAATAAACTAGTTTTAATCTTCAGTTAATGTCGACTTGATTGATGAATCGCGATTCAGGTGTAGCGTTCGCGTGTAGCATTCAATGTTTCAGTTGTCATTTCTTTTATTGTCAGTTTAAAATTCTGCTGTATAGACTCAGATAAGTGTATCTTCATAAAATGAGAAATCAAAGTATTTCCTTTAACGAAATAATGTTTAGCATATTCCCATATTAAGAATGGAGATTAGTTTGGTAACTCTTAGGGGGTAATGCTTTATTAAAACGTCAACCCCATGGTTTATCATACATAGAAAGTTTTAGCACATGATATTTACTGTTCCTCTTCCCTTGTTTTAATAAGGCAAGGGTTTGTTTATAGTTGCCGGTGGTGACTATGAATCCCAACATCGTAGTGGCCTATTGCCGGGGGATATTTTTCGAAGAGATGAAATTTGAAAAATATTGAGGCTCGTAGAAGAGGTTTGTTGTGGAATATTATTGTTTGAATTATGAATTTAATATATTTTGAACGAGTTAATTAAAAAAGGCTTTTGCAAGTAAATAAAATTGGTCATACGCCACTGAAAAAAACATAATGCAAAGAGCCCCGTTTTCTGTATACCTACCAATGATTAATAAACTTCTATTGCACGTGGTTGGTAGAATTAAACAACTGGTTGACAGGAACGGCCGTGAACTGACTCTGTATATCTCGGAACATCCATGTGATATAAACCGGCTTTTACTATTAACCTACTCGCTCACACAATGTGTATAAGTAAATACACAATACTTTTATATATTTGTGGTCTAACTAGTTCGGTAAAAATGGGAAATATAACATTTAATGAAGAATTAGGAGATCAATGAAACTTTGTAATGATTTTTACTTACTCTTTCAGGAACTAATGAATCTAAAGCTAAATATTATTTAGGTATTAAGCAAATCACAACTTACACACATTTTTATTTGTTATGAAATTACCTACTTTCTGTATATTGTTGCGCTAATCTGGGCATGCTAATAATATACTAGTTAGCTTTAACTACTTAGTTTAGCATTAACTTTAAAACACTTATTATTGGAAAACCAATCAAAACAACTACTCTTCTAGCTAATACTGACGAAGTATTGAATTACACGAGAGGACACACTGTATAATGGTTACATCTAATTTATTTTGTCTAGAGTTTTAATATATAACTTCTGATTGATTGAAGTGTATATAAAGTATATTAAAAAATATGCTTCACCGCTTGCTTTTTTTTATCTTTAATAATGAAGTATAATATAAACATTATAAAGATAATAATATTTTACATTTGTACTTATCTGTAATCTTTTATTATATTATTCATATCAAATGGTTTGTCACTATCTCTCCCAGATGTGTGCTTTATTATTACGTCCCTAACCTGACCTCCACCTGCAGAGATCTTTGTCCCTTTTGACCCGTTGCATTATTCTTTGTCTGATGTGAGCTGCAAATCGGTAGTTTTTGGTGCATGCTTTATATTATGCATTAAAGGAAGAGATGTTATGTATAGTACAGTAAACGAAGCCCAAAATAGCGGCCAAATGAGAAAATTTTGTAGAGTTTGGGCTATTTGGACCTTTTATATATACAGTATGTGCGATTTAAGACCGCAACACCCCGTTATTTTGGAACACAATTTGCAATTTTATCTTTAGTTTTATATGTTACTTTTCCGTTTTTCCGGAAAACTAACGGGAAAATTGCAAATCTAATACCATGGTCATATGGAAAATGCGATTTCAAACACTTTTTATTCTTATATTTAAAAAAAATGCTTATTTTATGATATATTTGCATTTTTTGCTAAAAAAATATATATAAGAACATGTTGCAACATGTTTGGAATTTTTTTAGTATTTTTTTCGTGATCAGCGCATGTTTTTACATAAGGAGTCCAAATATCCCAAACTCTCAAAAAATTTCCCTGCCATTTCCTTTGTTTATTGTACTAGTAGAGAAAATTGAGTGGTTGTCTTTTAAAGTCAAATATATTATTACCACACTCAAACTAAAATCTTGAACTTGACAATATCACGGGAGGGTCACTTAAATTTGATGATCAGTATGGAGTAAGAATTCTCCATCGAATATGCCGAAAACTGTGAAAGACAGAACTGTAAACCGATGACGGAAGAAGCTCAATTCTCGTATCGCACTACATTTAAAGCACTTGCTTTATAAAAAAATGCATTTTAAACTTTAAAGGTAATTTCGAAACACTTGGATACCAAATATAAACTTAAATATCTCCGATATTACTAATCCTACATCAATAAACAAAAAATATAATTAATTCCCAGTTTGTACTTTCTGTAATTGGTGGGTAACATTTTTTCGATAAAGTAATACTTTTCAAGAAACTTGACGAAAGGCGTTTGGAAATACCTTTTTTTTTAAGCTAAAATCGCAATTTTGAAGTTGTTATAACTTAAAAACTATCAATTTATGTGAAAAATTGCATAGAACTTTTTCTTCTTAAAATTTTATTCTATTTCAGCTCCAATAAATATATATATTTTTTAAGTGCCACCCCCTCGGAGGGGGCGGCATCCACCCCCTATAAATAAGCAAGCCCCCGCACAATATAGAAACTTTTCTGTGAAGCATTTACTATAATACTGCCAAAAATGAACGAAATCCGTTCAATATGACATTATTCCGAATTTAAAACCTCTAGTTACTGTACTACCTGACATGTTCAGGGATGTAATTCTCAGTGTCGGATTGTGGGTGCAAAGGCCCACCGGGAAAAATATGCAGGGGGGGCCCAGACCAGAGATGTAGAAAGTCTGGAGCACCCCAGCACCTCAGGTTATCATTTCAGAAAAATTGTAAGAAAAAATTATATAAATCGAAGACTTGGTAATAAATATTTTTTATTTTTTCTCTGAATATCAGTACAAGTTTTATTTTACAATAAAGTTCATTTATACATAAAAATAAACATACACAAAAAATAGCTTTTTATAAAATATATAAAATAAAAAACTCTTAAAGTTAATATTAAACAGGAAACATGAACAAACAAACCATTATGCGCACAAAAGGTAACAAATATATTTCTTTTAAAAAATGTTAGACATCTCACTAAAATAAACTTAACATTTTGTTATTTTCAAATTGAAAGTAGTACAGAAAGTTTCTTTAGTTTCTTAGCCAGGGTATCAAGTATCAATTAATTCATAATCCAAATTTTCTAATAAATCCCATTCAACACTCATAATTAGAAATGCTTCTAACCTCTCCTGACCCAATAACGATCTTAAACTACTTAATAGAATTTTGAGCTTGCTAAAAACTCTTTCGCAAGACACTTTTGTGTGCAAGAGAGGGTTAAAATATATTTATAGGCAATATGCAAATTGGAGTATGCTGCACAGTGAAGATTATATTTTTTTCTAAAATTTTTGGACAGCAGACAAAACAGCCCGAACAAGAATCTTTTAAATGAATACGTTTTTTTTTAAATCAGCACTATTTTCATTTTCATTATCGCTGCTAACAGGCGACTTGAAGCATCTTCATCATCACTATGTACATGTTTGTCATCTTGATTTTGGGCTGATGGTGAATATTCACTGATCTTTTAAAAGTTTCAAATTATTAAAATTTTGTGCTAAACTGATAAGCTCATTCTTGATTAAAGATCCATCAAGTCCTGTCATTTGAGATATTGAGAATTGTTCAGGTACAGTTTGAATTTCTTTAAAATTTCGTGGATCAAAATAATAAAACTGGTGATTTAAAAATCTGTTTTTTTTTAAACTTTGCGTAACTTGTTTAATAATTAATTTAAATATTTCTATTTCAATCAAATATACGATTCATATGGAAAAATGGACGCATGTTTTATATAGTTTTTACTTTCAAAGTTTTTTTTTTATCTATTTATTTAACGTCGGCCTCTTTCCGCTACCAGGGCCTATCACCGACGCCAAGAGACGAGCTACCCCAAACCTGGAAATTTTGCCGATCCTCTTCTCGTAAGAAGAGTAGGGATCTTTTACTTGCCTAACATTTAATAGACAAGGGACCGCCTGCTACTTTCAAATTTAATATTATTTTTATTAAGAATATTAACAATATTACGGTCTCTCGACGCCAGAGGCCTCAGGGGCCTCAAAATTGGTAAGTCGAGGGCCCACCGGGAAATTTCCCGGTTTCCCGGTGGTACAATCCGACGCTGTGTATTCTCAAAAGGTACCGCTTCCCAGAATTTTTCCGAAGTGAAAATCTCTATTGACTTCCCTATAATATATAAAATAACATTGCCTATTCGATTGCTTGTGTCCAGGGTAATTTTTTTGTCAAGGGAAATGTGTTTTTCGTATGAGCTACTCAAGAATATCATATTCTGTATAAAATGTTATTATATTCCTACTGCCTGCTACTCAAAATTAGGGTGGAAAAATTAAAAAAATATGCATGCTTCGAACATGTTTCTTTCCAGCAACGCACCAGTTTTATTACATCATTGAAAACTTCTTTTTATTTACAGTTTATTTTGTAAATATAATTTTTTTCTGTGTTTATTTCTTTTAGAAGTTATGATCTAATTTTGTTATTTATATTATACGTACTACTTTTTAAAATATTTTTATTGGTAGGTGACGCTTTTCTTATAAAAAGATAAACTAAATATTATTTTATAAAATAAAGAAGGCTTTGAAAAAATGTCGTTAAATTGTTTTAATGTAAGGCATATCTCCAGACAAACTAGAATAAATTAATAGTTTAAAAAAACTAAAAAAACACACACGCTTTTATAAATACTGTACTAAAAAGCAAAAAATAATCACCGAACCTGTTCTCTCTGTCTAACCCGTAAGGGCCTTAGTGTAAGCCGTGTTTGTAATTAAGTATAATATTTAAGTATAATATTTGAGTATAAAAGCGTGAAGCGCTTTTCGAACGCTTTTTCGAACAGGTTCGATAATTAAAACGCTGAAGACATCACTAGTTTAAATGACAAGCACCCCACGCTTTTACACTCAAATATTATACTTAATTACAAACACGGCTTACATTAAGGCCCTTACAGGGTAACCAGAGAGAACAGGTTCGATGCTTTTTAGTGCGGTACTTATAAAAGCTTGTTTTTTAGCTTTTTTAAACTATTAATTTATTTCGATAACCCACATATACCGATTTTCAGTCGAATCCGACGATAATTGATAAAACCTATCCGCTTTGTTAACGCCTCCATTTTGAATTTTTAAGTTTTCAGCACATACTTGTTTTCTACTTATCAAGCCCTTTCTTTTGACACCCATATCAAGGGGGTTATAAAGAAAATGATAATCGACCATCTTGGGGCGGCGGCCATTTTGAACATATTATTTGAGTATCTATATTGTACTCTAATTAGAGCTACACACAATTGCCAAGTTTCATGATGACACAACAATTAGAAGTCAGTGAAATTGAGTTACCTTAGACTTTTTACGTACATAGTTAAAAACAAGGGCGGATCTAGAGATTTCAATAATTTTTTTCTCGTCTGTGGCGCATGGGACCCACACGAAATATGGGAAATAACATCTAGAGAAGCACTCCTCTAACAGCCCCTAAAAAGTTTTGAAAAAGCAGTTTGCGAAAAATTTTTTCAAAATTCGAGTGCCCCCCCGAGCCAAGGGACTCCCGTTTAAAATTATTCTTTTTTGTCATATACATTTTACTTTTCATCAAAATCTAATAATAGGTTTTGGAGTTTATGAAAATATTTTCATTATTAACTGAAATACAATGAACTGAAATTTTGTAATTTACAATTTAACAAATTACAAAATTTCAATTCATTGTATCTCAGTTAGTAATAAAAATATTTTCATAAACTCGAAAACCTATTGTTGCATTTTTATGAAAAGTAAAATGTATATGACAAAAAAGAATAATTTTAAACGGGAGTCTCTTGGCTCGGGGGGCACTGGAATTTTGAAAAAAAATTTCGCAAACTGCTTTTTCAAAATTTTTTAGGGGTCATCAGAGGAGTGCTTATCTAGATGTTATTTCCCATATTTCGCATGGATCCCATGCGCCACAGACGAGAAAAAAATTATTGAAATTTCTAGATCCGCCCTTGGTTAAAAAGCATGTTAAAAACGACAAAAAGAAAAAACTATGAATATATTAATACTTAAACATAGTAAGAGAAGTATTAATAAATAAAAAGATGCTTCATTATTTTAACAATTGCTCAATATGAGTACCATTATCTAAATATAAATTGTAACGTTTCCACAATTCATTAAATGTTACTTTTCCTAAAACATTACTATTTAGTTCTGCATAAGCATCGACAATGTTTTGTTTTAACTTTTCTACGTTGTTGAACATTGTTTCGTAAACTTTATTTTTGAGAATACCCCACACGAAAAAATCCATGTGGGACCTAGGAGGAAATTTTAATGGGCCGTAAGTTCCTATCCATCTTTATTCATATTCAGTATTTAAAATAATTTCGAAGAATAATGCCATTATTGCAAGGAGCTCCGCCTAGCGGAAGCCACAAATGTCTTCTAATCTGAAGTGACAGATTTCCAAGTAAAATAAGAATCTTGTTTCGCACACATTCTAAATATCCTTGTCCTACTAAGACACCTTCGTAACAATATGGATCTATTAAATGGTACCATACATTTATTCCAAAATATCCCTAAATCTCTCCATAAATCAGCACCACCTTTTACTTCCACATTCAGTGGGAGTGTAGTACGCAAAAAAAAATGTTGAAAATTTTTATTGTTCAAATAGGTTTAGAATGTCATGAAACTCGAGATTTTAAGTTTGACAAAAAAAAATGTTTGTCTGTCACCGTCTGTAACTTTTTTTTGTGCTCGCGATTACTCTGGAACCATTTAAGATATTGAAATTTGGTACACATACATATTTTAATGAGATCTGGAACTAGATACATTTTGATCTAATTCCGTTGAAGAGTTGGGGGGTAAATTGGAGTAAATAGGTAAATCAAGCAAGGAAGAGTCCATAAAATTGGTATTTAGTATATATAAGAGAAGCTAAGGTCCCAAAAAAATTTTTGGCATTAGCCACCCCCATTACTCGGTTGGCGATTTCAAATATTGTTATTAAAGTTCCATAAACAATTATTTCCACATATTCTCGAAAGTTCGCCGGAGTAGGGTATTGTAGTAGATCCTAGGCCTCCTCTTTCCGCACTTTTTGTGACGTCAAGGGGGACGTAGCTTGGTGGGGGGGGGATTAGTGGGGCTAATTAAGGGGGGTAATGAGCGGGTGATTAAGGGTAGTTAAAGGTAATTAGGGGAAGGTGGGACAAAGTTGGATGAGGTGGAGGATAAAACAAGATTAAAATATGGATAAATAGGGATAACCTACTACTTATTAATATAGACTGGCGGTACATGACCAGTCAGGTGCAATGTTTTTAAAATACATGCCAATCATATATATGAATAAAATTACCATGAATATGCCAGAAACGCAAATTTTAGGCAGTCGTCGCGTGCAGAAGGGTGTGCAAATCGATTTTTTTTGTTTTTTCTGTGTTTTTCTTTTTATTATTTTAAAATGGATGCCAATAGTGCCAAACGAAAAGCAACGAAAAATAATCCAGCGGAAATTCATTGGCATGTAGTTTCCGCGCGCAAAACAACTTTTGATGCGCATATTAAATCGTAAAATATTTTGGTGTTCTTGATTGCTTTTCGTTTGGCACTATTGGCATCCATTTTAAAATTAAAAAAAAACAAAAAAAAACAAAGAAAATCGATTTGCACACCCTTCTGCCTAAAATTTGCGTTTCTGGCATATTCATGGTAATTTCATTCATATATATGACTGGCATGCATTTTAAAAACGTTGCACCTGACTGGTCATCTACCGCTAGTCTAATATTTGATGTAATACTGTGAAAGGGTAAACACGTTTATATGTAACGTTTGTAATGCAACATTCACTTGGTCTTGCCGGCTAAGTCGCTAATATTCATAAAAACAAATCTTTTAAGTGCGATTTGTGTAAGAAAATATTTAATATAAAGGATAACTAAAAAGATTTGTTTTTATGATTTTTTTTCTTTGTGAGAGACTTGGATGCAAAATCTGGATAAGGAAGTAGTGATTCCTTGCGCAGCGGTTTTCACTATGTGTGGACAATTTATAAGTATTTTCGTTATTTCATCTTAAATTTTACTAATTGACTATAACACTGAAATTCCTTAAAATAACAAATGCAATAAGTCGTTAAAAAATGACGAGCTATTTTGTTCAAAGTCTATTTAATTTTATAGAATAATATTTTGTTTAGCTTATCATAAGAAAGCGACGCCTACTAATACAAATATTTTAAAAAGTAGTACATATAATATAAATAGCATAAATTAAATCATAACTTCTTAACAAACAAACACATAAAAAAAATGATATTTACAAAAAAGGACTGGAAATCAAAAGATCTATTCCAGCGCGGTAGCTCAATCGGTTAAGGCGTATTGAGTGGCGAATATGCTGATCTACTGCCTACCGCGCTCTGGGTTCGACCCCCAGCCCCGGTATTGACAACACCGGTGGGTATGGATGTATGTCTGCGTTTTTCCAAATGTGTAACTCCCTTCCGCACAGCCTTGGCTATGGATTTGGGGGTTGTCTACTATCTGTGGTGTGTTTATGTTTATGTTTTAGGTTTATGTTCTATGTTATGATGTTATAAAATTGGTGTTTTACTGGAGAGAATAATGTTTGAAGCATCGCGACGCCGACCATCCTGCATATTTTTTTAAATTTTTTACCTTAATTGAGTGGCAGGCAGTGTAAATACAGCACTTTATACAGAATTTAATTTTCTTCAGTAGTTTACAAGTAAAACACATTTCCCTTGAGAAAAGTATCACCCTTTACATCATGAAGCCAAGAAATTATTTTTATTAATTTTAAGTAATTCTGGCGACCTAAGCAATCAGGAGGTAATATTATTTTATGTATTAGAGATATTATTTTAGATTATTACTTAAAAAACTTATATTTTTACCTAATTCAGGTCTACCTTCCACCTTAAATGCAGAAGGGGCGGGGAGACAGAATTGCGGCTTTTAAAACAGGGGACGTGCACATAGTTATTCTCAACAAAATTTCGACTTACTTAGATACTTGATGAAAACCATCGCCAGCTCTCCCTCCGTCTAATATTATGGCAGATAACTGTAACAACTACATATTGCCATACCGGTAAAATAATGCTATAAATTCCGTAATTCAGACTTCAACATCATCTATCTAGGCTATGTTCTGAGCAAGCAAGCTTTGTTAAAGGATGCGGTGTAAGAAGACAAATATTGAATTTACGTCAACTTGCCGCCAATTGAACACACCTGCTTCCTTACATCATGAATAATATGCATGATATATTATTATTGAGATTATTACACCGTTGAAATGAAGAGTATATTGTATTTGCCACTGGCGCTTTTCTGAAATAGTAAATATCGCTTGTACTAAAAAATTTGTTTTTTGTCATTGTTGTTAGTCATCGAATTCTGAATAACTTTCAGAATGTTCGTCTAAAGTCAGAAATACTAATACTTTATAGTATATTGACGAGTGTTGCTTCAACCAATAACAAACAACAAAGGTTGCATATAGATGTTTGTTGTATTTAGCAATTACTGCGTTGTTTTCTTTGCAAGAACAAACTGCTAAATTCTAAAAGAAATTTATTCATATTGGGTTAATTAAATGCTAAAGAACCTTAATAATGGTCTATTTTATTTTATATACAGGTTGATTTACCATAACATGCGGAAAATTTATCCCCACCGAAAGGAGTAAAAAAATGAAAAATTAAAAAATATAACCAAAAAAATTACCTTATTTTTTTGTAGAAATGCGCCGCCAATGACTAACCAATCTGACGGTACAACCATATCACTTCCCCTCCCCCTTTATCAGACTTGAGATTGACAGTGACAGCAAAGCTGGAGAGGGTAGAAGTGACTTTTTGGTTTTAATCAAATCACACTAAAATAACGACATAAGTCGAAAAGACATTGCTACAACAAGTAGATATAAGAGAGATTTACTTTAACACAAAAACACCAAACTTCGGCGGTGCTTTGTACCTGCCGGTGTCCTAATTGTTCGACGGAAAGCAAAAAACGCGGCACCTTGACCGGACCCGACAGCTTAACTTCTTATGCAAATTAAGGAAATGTAAACATCTTCGATATATTCTTTCACAAGTAAGTTAATCGTCCTATTACTGACCACAGGCAAGTAACAGTAGTGTATCTTTGCAAGTTTTAATGCAACAAAAAGTTTCTAAATTACCTCGGATCACTCTAAAATTTTGCAGGGACTTTCCCACATAGAAGACTAATACACCATTTTATTTTCCGCATGTCATGGTAAATCACCCTCTATGTATTTTGATAATAAGAGAGCCAAAATGTAACTAAATTTTGGATAGTTACTAAAACTTGTTAATCTGTTCGAACAGCACAGGTAAGCAAGGTAAACTAATTTAAAATTCGGTGAAATACCAATACCTCGCTTATTAATGTTCAAAAAATTGAAGAACCCTCATACTTTAGTAAAGATAGCACACATGTTGTAAAGAAGACTTTCACAAATTTAATAGTTCATTTCCACGACTAAGTCCAATATTGCACTGACGCCAGCAGATGAGCTACCTTTATCTTTGATAAACCTCTTTTCATAAAAAGAGATGAGCTACCTCTATCTTTGATAAACCTCTTTTCATAAACAAAGGTTTATCAAAGATAAAGGTAGCTCATCTGCTGGCGTCGGTGCAATATTGGACTTAGTCGTGGAAATGAACTGAGAAATGTAGGGATATTTCACTTGCATAACATTTAATAGACAAGGGACTGACTGCTTTATGTCCCTTCGTGGGGATAGTATATGCACTATGTAATCCTCGCCTAATGTTGCATATCATTTGCGCATATGTTCATGTACAAGTCGTTGGAAAGTGAGACGATTTCACTGTATTTCATGGAGGGCACCTGTCCAAGTAATAACTGCGACTATCGTTGCTTAACTATTCGTATCGAGATACCGGCCTAGTCAAGACAACTCTGCGTTCATCTCCAGGGAGATTAAATATTGTGAAATGAGCCAGGAAAATAATTTATTTTCAGCACCTATGAAACTGAAGAAAACGCAGATTTTAGATTCTTTAATCCATAAATAACTACGTTTCTTTTATTAAAAAATCCATAGATATACAGGGTGTTTTTAAAAAGTATGTCAATCACTTAATCGCAGATTCAGCACCTTAAAAAAAGTTGATTGAACCTAATTTACCTCTATCGCACCCCTATGAAGATACAACCCTCTAAAGTTAGAAAGAAAAAACATATTCTTTAAATATTTTACAAGGGGCTACAGATGTTTTTTTCCATACTGGTACCCTGTAACATATGTCAGAGAGTAACAATTTAAAGTAAAAATATTTTAAAATAAAGTTTTAGAAATGGCTGATTTAGGGTCTTCCCCCCCTACCCCCTTTTTAAGTGGTACGCCTATGACTTTATTGGTATATTGTATTTTATAGAAAATTTAATTCTACAACTTTTTTCCATCTTGAGTACTAAAAACATTGTCATGTGTTTTATAGGATGAAATGTTAAAATCTCTAGAAAAATTATTTATTCTATCAGTCACTTGTTAATTTCAGTTCTACATGTACCTAGTATGAGTAAAAAACCAAAATAAAATTAAAAACAAAACAAAAAAAAATAAAAAAAATAAAATGAAAAAATTAATTTTTTTCCAGTTTTCAACATTTTACCCTTTCTAACACATGGCAATATTTTTAGTATTCTAAGTTTCATTTAAAAATTACCACTTAAACGAAAAAAACACAAGATGGAAAAAAGTTGTAGAATTAAATTTTCTATAAAATACAATATACCAAAAAAGTTATAGGCGTACCACTTAAAAACAGGGGAGGGGAGAAGGGTTGTTTAACCCTAAATCAGCCATTTCTAGAACTGTATTTTAAAATATTTTTACTTTAAACTGTTACCCTCTGACATATGTTTCAGCGTACCAGTATTGAAAAAAATATCTGTAACCATTTGTAGAATATTTAAAGAACATGTTTTTTTATTTCCAACTTTAGAGGGCTGTATCTTCATAGGAGTACGATTTTGGATAGACGTAAATTAGGTTCAATCAACTTTTTTTAAGGTGCTGAATCTATGGTTAAATAATTGACATACTTTTTAACAACACCCTGTATAATGATTTTGGGGAGAAATACTTTTCTTCATTCATTTTATCACATGGTGTGGTCAGTTACAAAATTTTAATTTGTAATCTTATGAACTCTACTACCCTTTAACGATTTGTAGATTTACATTCTACAAGGCATAAGGAACACCTTTTTTAACGCGAGTGGTCTACTATGGGCCATTAGAGAGGCAGACAGATGGGGTATTGATGTCTTTGGGATGTGATTTGGAAACATTCATTACGAATTGCTTGGATGGGGCGAGCGTAGAGGTGCAGATTAAATAAAAAAGTGTGAATGACTAAATGTAAATAAATGATTTAAGTATTTTCAATATATTTTTTTTCTTTAAAATGCTAAGAATCCTCTCATGTAATACAATACTTTGTCAGTATTAGCTAGAAGAGTAGTTGTTTTGATTGGTTCTCCAACAATGAGTGTTTTAAAGTAATTACCTGACTAGTATATTAGCGTGCCCAGATTAGGGCAACAATATACAGAAAGTAGGTATTTTCATAATAAATAAAAAAGTGTGTAAGTTGTGATTTGCATAATACCTAAATAATATTCTCTAATCGTGATAAAAGCAAATAAATAAAAAATAATCAATTGTCAAAAGTAAATAAATACACGCAGACAAACCAACTCACATTAAAATTGCATTTATTAGTAAGTAGTTAGATTGTAATGAAGAAATCTTATGCATTAATACAAATTCCTTAATTTATAATAATATTGATTGTGATTTCAGAAAAAAATAGTATGTGTACTTTGGTGTGAAAGCACATTCCCGGACTTGCTTTTTGCAACAATTTGCATCGTCGCCCGAGAATGTATTGCTTTCACATCTAAATACACAATATACTATTTTCTGAAATCGATCGGCAATGTCTACATTTTCGGTGCGATTTCAGATCGAAAAATGCACAATTCCAGTATTTTAGTCCGTTGCTAAGAAACTATCAGAAAACAGACCGGAAAAGATCCGTTGCCAAGCAACGATCAACAAAACCGTACGGGAATGTTACTTTCCCGGCCTAGGCGTTCACTAACACAATGATATGAAAATTTTTTGTGTGCGAGCGATATTTACGGTTTTAGAAATGTGCCGATCAAATGCAATATACTCTTCGTTTTCGTGTTTGTGAAGAGTATAATAAATGAACCTACATAAACTGAGAATTACTCTTTCCTTTGTCAGTTGTTTGAGTCAAGGAACTCTTTTAAATACAAAATTCCGTGCAACAGTGGATTTTCATTGGCAATTTCAGAATTCTTATTTTTTACGGGAAAAATTCAAAAATAGGAACTTTTCACGAAATTTGCTACAAATTTGAGGGATTGCCAAATCCAATGGAGTACTCAGATTAGAAATAAAAACATCGGTAATAAGATTTATTCATATTCCACCCCGAGAGAAGACCGCAGTTTTTATGTTTTATAAAATTAATATATCACTTCTCAGAGATCTACGATTAAAAAAGAAACCGATGTAAATCGGAAAATAAACTTTTCATGGGGGTGATTCCAAGCTAAATGGGACATACTGTATATATGAACGAATAACCATTTAAAAAAAATTATATTTTATTTGTTGGATATCTCAAGTGAAATATAATAATTAAAATTGAAATATTGTGAAAAGATAATACAAATGCATGTAAAGTTTTTACAACTTTTTAGATTTCACATGCTTGACTTTTTATATTTACTCATTGAACCTACTGACAATGCCCAATACTGTAGTCTGGTCCAGTTTGTCATTATTAATATCATTATTACTTATTATTATAGTAATTTCCAGTACTTATCTTAATAAAAATTTGCTACGCCTATGGTGCGAAATCATCGTCATCCTTCAATGAATTAGTTCAGACAAAGGAGAATGATGACGTCCGTTCAAAGATCCATTGATTTAACTATATATTATGCTTGCTTTTGCCATTTTATATATTTATGTTACATATTTTTGTCGTGATCTCTTTCTTATGTGTGAAACTCGAAACTTTGAAGTTTAACCATATTAATATACTGTACTGTATGAAATATTATTTACCAAATATCGAACTTAGTATTTATGAAATCGAGATAATTTGAGCTAGGATCCGAATAAAATATTTTTCATTGATATTTTGTCATATTTATTCTTGCATGCAATTATTTTAAAGTCGAAGTATGAAAATTTTGATCAATAAATTAGGAAATGTGTGGGTTATTTCACGACAACTCCTTTGTCCAGCATGGTGGAATTATAAGTAGGGTGCTGATGTAGGAGCACATTTTTTTTTGCTTTTTCTATGTGTTTGTATGTGTTGCATTTACCGTTAGCCTCGTGCTTTTGTTTTGACTATAACTACTTTCTGCTTTGTTCTTGGCATTAAAAATATAAGTTATAAATACATAGGCAAAATAAACCGTTGCAAACTACACTTTAAAACAATTTTTCTCATTACTCTTCCTTAATTACCTTTTCATTACTTCATTCGCATATTTACTTTCAACAGTAAAAAATGATGCTTTAAATAATACTGAAATAATTCACAATGCTTATCATTATTTTTCACGAACGGTTTTTCTCTTTTATCTTGTAAAACATTAATATATTTTATATTATTTTATTTACATTTAGAAGCTATGATGATGATTCGCTAATCACCTTGGTAACTAGACTCAATAAATAACACGAGACACACATACATAACCTTTGTATAATACTGGGTGATTCATAAATACATCGACATTTTGATTTTTCAACTTTTTCAGTTTTAAATCAAATTTAATGGTTTAAATAATGAACAGAAACATAAGCTTGGCGGTCATTATCACACAAACACTATTTTATCACTTGCAAGATGACGAATCGTGCTAAAGTATACATATATCATTTTCACTTTTCCTTATACGGAGTACATTAGGGAAAGTACTATGCAAAAATTGACGTTTTCAGGTCCGCTGAATCCAGGAAAATGACATTTTTCAAAGTGTCTAACATATACAAAGCTTATAGCGCTGAAAAGAGGAGAAAATTGCATTAAAATTTTTTTAAAAAAATGTTGCCGTTTAAAAAAAAAATGTTGCTGAAGATCTCAAAAACCACTGATAAAAAAAAGTAATGGTAGTAAATTATGTACGGGTATAAAAATTGCTACACTCCATTTTTTCAAAAATTGTGAACTTGCAAGGAAACACTATTATGCATTACTTTGACCCAAACAACCCTGCATATGTTAATCAATTTTTTTTTGTCACTGGCAATATTTGTATGTATCGATTTATCATTTTAAATATGTTAGTCTGTCTGTGGTCTGTCATCTGCCGTCTGTCATGTATGTCCGTACCTAGAGCCCAAAAAACTGGTTAGATTTTACACAGATTTTCCCTGTGTATTTAGAATAGTCACACTCGAGGCAAAATCGATAGGGGGAAGTAAACCCATAAAAAGTGGTACAAACTGGTACAATAGTTTTTCTTTAAAACGGCGCTAACGTGTTTGATTCAGTTTAATCTATGGATAGTCCCTCACAGTGTATGAAATGGAATTACTAATAATGACTCTTGTTAAATGCAGGGTGGAGGGAGGCTGTGGTAGTAGAGTTTAAAAAATTAATGAGTTTTTATGAAATATCTCAATAGCTATTGATCCTACGATTTCAATAGTTATTTTATAAATGAAGAAATTAGGAAATCCTCTATAGAGGATCATATACACTTTTTTCTTATGCGCGGTTAGAGTTTGTATGGTACTGTATTATTTACAAAAAATCGTCCATACGTAGAAAGTCTATAAGATATTTTTTGTAAACAATATCCCATTTTCATTTTTCAAGTTTTTTTTTTCATATGCTAGTATTCTAGTTGAATTTGATTTCGTTTTGCCTAGATCAACCTTTAACCTTTTTTTTTTGTGGGAGGGGAAATCATCATGGACACCCTTCGCTTAGAGTTTATCGCGAACGCTGGACTCCAACCAGCTAAAACCCCTCCCTCTCTTCAGTGTTTCGTGTTGGCCTGGGACTGTTTTCGCTTTTCATCGGACCCACAGGTCATTTAAGATTGTCAGTGTTAATTGGCGATTCTCCATGGGTTTCCCATCTCTCTTTCCTCCTCTTCCTTCTTTTTGATAATGCGGGTTATTCCCTCCTCCGTCCTTCTCCAGTTCTCTTCCGTTTCTAGCATCCTCCCTACCATATCTTCCGGAGACAATAACGACGTCCCACCGTCTGATGTTCGGGATGAGGCGTCTCGTCCACCTTCCCTTGACTGCAGTGTCCCACCGCCTCTGCCATCTTTCAAACAGTCTGTCCCTGGCCTTTGTCCTCCAGGCTCCTTCAAAGATTTCCAGCCGTTCTTTGGCCATCAGATCCAAAGGGGGGAAATCGCTTTATATGCCCTGCATACCTTTAGTGCGGAACATCGCTGGATCCTAGCCATCCTCCCTCTCGTCATATCCACCTTCATCACATTTTCCCAGACTGGAGCTGCATACAAGAGGATAGAGTGCACGACACTGCACAGCAGTCTCCTCTTGCTCGCTCTCGGTCCGTGCGTATTGGCCAATGGCTGTGGCTGCTTTTCCCGCCTTCTCGGCCGTCTTTGTGGCATGGACACCGAAGTTCAGCTTGGAGTCCACCAGGTGGTTCCCTGAGGATATCTCCATCTGGCCCACCCTAACTTTCATGGGTGGAAGATTTCTTTTCCTCGTGATAACCAAGATCTCCGTTTTCCCGGCAGCTAGCTCAAGCTACATACTTTCTAGCCATCTCTCAATATTTCTGATGGCCTCGTTGGCTGCTTCCATTATTTGGACAGTCCACCATCCAGTCACCGTTATGGCCAAGTCGTCGGCATACCCGATGACCTTTACACTTTCCTTCCAAGGTAATCGAAAGACATCGTCAAACGTCACATTCTACAAGGTCGGACCGAGCACCGACCCTTGTGGAACCCCACACTTGATGCTTTTCCAGGTTATCTCTCCCTCTGACTCGAATCCGATCATCCTGTCTTGGAAGTAGCTCATCATCACCCTGACGAGGTACGGAGCTCTGCATCTTCCTAACAATCATCTCCCATCCTGCTGTGTTAAACGCGTTTTTGACATCAAAGGTCACGACAGCACATATCTGTTTCGTGGCTAGGGCTTCCTCTGCTGTCTCCTTTAGTAGTCTAATGGCTCCTACCGTTGATTGTCCTTTCCGAAAACCGAACTGGCTTTCATATAAGCCGCCCTTCTCGGCTATCTCCTTCTCTAATCTCCACAGTATCAGATACTTGAGGAGCTTGCCCATTGCGTCAAGTAAACGTAGCGGTCGGTGGGACGACGTGTCCTCCGGCGGCTTGTTCCCTTTCCGGATCAGGACGACCCTGACCTTCCTCCATCTGCTCGGGAAATCCCCACTCTCTAGGGCACGGTTCATTACTCTTAAGATGTCTCCCAGCTATTCTTTCGCAACTAGCTTGACTATTTCAGGCGGAATCTCATCTAAACCTGAAGCCTTTCCACTTTTAAGTCTGGCACATGCTGCCAGACTTAAGAGTATGATTTGCGGTAGGACACATAATATTTTCATTGATATATATGAAAAAGGTATATACGGGTGGGCGTGCACCTTTGACCAATGAAATATGCCCAAAGGCGGAGATAAACATATTGTGTAATATAAAAGAAATAGTTCAAATATATTTCTGTCGTACAGAGTCGAATTCGCGTTGGGTGCACAAGAATTTTTATTTAAAGTAATTTGAGTAGGAAAACTGAATGCGGTTGTAGTGATTCCTTAGGCAGTGGTTTTTAATTAAAAGAAAAAACTATCTGTAGGTACATAATGTATATTTACAGTGTACAGGGTGTCCTAGTTAACGCGTTATGTCCGATTTTCTCGGTAGTTTTTGAGATAAGTATTTTTTTTCCGGGGAATCGATGCCGCTAAGAAACATAATTGAATATCAAAGAAGAATTGATCGTATTATTTATGTTCTTAATTGACTGTTAAAGGAAAATAAAAAAAAGGCATGTAAATTTTAAATATCACTTCCGGTTTACATGGCAATGGCGTTCTTTTTCTTGAAAATAGAATATTAATTACTTCCACATCCAGTGGAAGTATAGTAACAAAAAAATTTTTGGAAATTTTTATTGTTCAGATAGGCTTAGACTGTCATGAAAGGTCGACATTTTAAGTTTCAGCGAAAAACAATTTCTGTCTGTCTGTCGGTCTAACTTTTTTGTGCGCACGATTACTCTGGAACCGTTTAAGATATTGACTTGAAATTTGGTACACGTATGTACTTTAACGGGATCTGGAACTAGATTATATTTTCATCTTATTCCATCGAAGGGTTGGAGTGTAAATTGGGGTAAATGGGGAGGTAAACAGGTAAATCAAGCAGGTAAGAGTCCGTAAAATTGGTATTTAGTATATATAAGAGAAGCTAAGGTCTCGAAAAATTTTTTGACATTAGCTACCCCCATTACCCCATTTTTTTAAGGGGACAAAAAAAAGTGTGATTTAGTGTATGTACAAGAACCAAAAACTTCAAAATATTTTTTTACTTTATAGTCCAAAAATTTTTATTGAAAAATTACCAAAAATCCTCGCTATGTTGGGGTGATTTCTATTACGAATAACTGGCAAAATAAGGATACATATATTACTTCCACATCCAGTGGAAGTATAGTAACGACAAAAAATTTTTTTTAAATTTTTATTGTTCAAATAGGCTTAGAATGTCATGAAACGTCGAAATTTTAAGTTTGAGTGAAAAAAAAATTTCTGTCGGTCTGTAACTTTTTTTTTGTGCGCACGTTTACTCTGGAACCGTTTGAGATATTGACTTGAAATTTGGTACACATATGTACTTTAACGGGATCTAGAACTAGATTATATTTTCATCTTGTTCCGTCGAAGGGTTGGGGGGTAAATTGGGGTAAATTTGGGGTAAATAGGTAAATAAAGCAGGTAAGAGTTCATAAAATTGGTATTTACTATATACAAGAGAAGCTAAGGTCTCAAAAAAAATTTTGGCATTAGCCACCCCCATTACCACCCCCACCGCATTATTAAAGAGGATGGAAAATAAAATTTGATTTACTGTGTGTACAAGAATCAGAAACCTCAAAATATTTTTTTACCTTATCCACCCCCACTGCCACCCTCTATCACCACCCCCCGCCCCACTACCGATGTGGGTTATCGTTTTATGGGTTTTTGAGGTAGACGAATTCAAATATTATATTATTAAACAATTATTTCCACATACAACATTTTTTCGTTGTAAGTGACTTGGATAGAAAATCTGGATGTGGAAGTAGTGATTCCTTGGGCAGCGGTTTTTTTTTATTGTTAAATTAGTGTACAATATCGATAATTCTATCATTTCCAATTGAAATTAAAATTTTGTGGACATGCCTATTGAAAGTCGCATTTCGGAGATATGAACTTTACTTTGCTTTTTTTTTAATTAACACTCCATATATGTACCATTTGAAACGCCATAAAAAAAGCTTTGTTTTTATAATATGGTACTTATCTTAAACAAATTTTGTCTAATTTACTATAAATTTACAATTTATCAAATTAGCCATGGAAAACAAAAGTATGTAAATTAAAATAAACAATATGTTAGTTCTGTCTAATTTCACTTTATTTGAAATAAAACGGAGAATTTCAATAATTGATACAGTGTGTTTCACAATAACTTTTTTATTTTTTTTCCGATTTGAATCACATTTTACTTACAAATTAGTATCTACTTATGACCAGAAAAACATTCGCCTCCTACGGTACCAAAGCCACTGCGGTACCAAAATATGTGGAGAAAATCGGAAAATCATATTAGGCATTTTTTTGTCGGAAAATTTTGTTAATAAAACTTGTTCAGAATTATCCAAAATGGCCAAAATTTAATCCAAATTAAAAAATGAAAAACTTGAAATTTTAAAAATTTTGAAAATAATTATTTAAAAAAAAACTGTAAATTGCTTTACAACTACCTGGCAGCTTGGGTTTAATTTCAAACAAAATTGTCATAGTACAGTTTTCTAAACGAAAAAACCCATTAAAATGATATTTTCGGACTTTGACATTATTTTAATAAAAATTTATATATTTTTTATTTTGATTAAATTTTGGACTTAAGGTTTCTGAACAATTCTGAACAAGTTTCATAGACAAAATTTTCCAATAAAAATATGCTTAATATGATTTTTTGATTTTATCCGCATATTTTGGTACCGCAGATGGCTTTGCATGTGTAGGAGGTGCATTTTTTTCTGGTCATAAGTAGATCCTAATTTGTTCCATACTTAAGTAAAATTTGATTCAAATCAGAAAAAAAAATTAAAAAGTGAAACACACTGTATATTTTTCGGACTACCATGACTTAATGTAAGAAAACATAAAACTTAATATCTACTATAGTTTTTAAGAAAAATACTGTGTCATATATCATTGGAAAGATTTTTCTATGGCCTTTCAAATGGTGTAAAGATATATTTAAAAAAACCAAGGTAAAGCTCATATCTCCGAAATTCGACTTGTTTGAATTGTTTTGCTGAAATGATGTTTGGAAAATACATGTGATATCCCATAACTTTTATTTTTGAACTTATTTACGTAACTCCCAAAATAAAGAAGTTAAATGAGGTTCTAACGTTTGCACAACCACCCTGTACTGTTGACTATAATAACTTTAGTCTAGTTAATATAAAAAACACGTTCTCAAATAAATTAAACATGTTCTGATAGAACATATTAATAATAATAATTTTTTGATTTTGTCTTTGGTGTTTTTAAAAAAAATTGCCGCCCTTGAATTTTGCCGCTAGAACCCCTATAGCCCTCCCCCTAAATACGCCACTGACTGCGCTCCGTCAGAAACCCTAAAATACCTATATGCATGTTTGGAGCATATTTAATGTCCAATATATCAAAAAATATTCCAGCTAGATCTATCAATCCTTATATGTTTGAAGTCAGAGATAAAGGTTCTAAAAGAATATGTAAAAATATACAGGGTTTTCATTTAAAAAGCAACCCTCATTGTTATATCACGTGACATATGCAAGCAATTATTTTTTAATTGCATTTAAAAAAATATGCATACAACCCTACAACTCTTATACGAAACTTTTTTTTATCTCCAATAATAACATAAATAAAGGGGGGTCAAAATATAGTTATAATTCGTTCGCTGTCCTGGACTCCTAAATTTTTTAAAAAATTCGTAACCCGCATCCCCGAAAACCCCCAGATTCGATTTTCAGTCGAATAGGACCATAGATGACGAAATTCGTCCACCATCTTGGATTCCCAAATTTTGACCAAAAATTCGTAACCCGCATCCCCGAAAACCCCCAGACATCGATTTTCAGCCAAATAGGACCATAGATGACGAAATTCGTCCACCATCTTGGATTCCTAAATTTTGACCAAAAATTCGTAACCCGCATCCCCGACAACCCCGAGGTATCGATTTTCAGTCGAATAGGACCATAGATGACGAAATTCGTCCGCCATCTTGGAGTCCTAAATTTTGATCAAAAATTCATAATCCGCATCCCCGAAAACTCCCAGACATCGATTTTCAGTCGAATAGGTCCACAGATGACGAAATTCGTCCGCCATCTTGGATTCCTAAATTTTGACCAAAAATCCCCGAAAACCCCCAGACATCGATTTTCAGCCAAATAGGACCATAGATGACGAAATTCGTCCACCATCTTGGATTCCTAAATTTTGACCAAAAATTCGTAACCCGCATCCCCGACAACCCCGAGGTATCGATTTTCAGTCGAATAGGACCATAGATGACGAAATTCGTCCGCCATCTTGGAGTCCTAAATTTTGATCAAAAATTCATAATCCGCATCCCCGAAAACTCCCAGACATCGATTTTCAGTCGAATAGGTCCACAGATGACGAAATTCGTCCGCCATCTTGGATTCCTAAATTTTGACCAAAAATTCGTAAACCGCATCCCCGAAAACCCCCAGATATCGATTTTCAGTCGAATAGGACCATAGATGACGAAATTCGTCCGCCATCTTGGATTTCTAAATATCTTAGCAGTATGAGATTCCTCGGAAAACCTACGTCAGACTGGATTTTGAACCATAAACTTATCTCAGAAACTACCGAGAAAACCGAGCATAGAGCGTTGACTGGGACACCCTGTACATTTGGCTTGGTAATAATTTCGAATAAATTGATTTCTGACCTAACTAAAAACCGCATTCAAATTTTCATAATAAAATTTGTAGGAGTGTTTATACAAAACGGTCCTCTCTATTTGGCACCTTTTATTTATGTATTAACATTTTCATCTATTAAGTCATTCCAGTAAGATAAAATAATTTATAAATAAATTTAAGATTACAATTACCAGAACTCCTAAATGCTTCCCTGGCAAGCATTCATTCGCGTCTGGTCTCCATGACAACAAGTTCCTCCCTAAAGTCTGAGAGCGTGTAAAGCTATGCGAATGCCGAGGCGAGTGCCATCTATTGACGGCAAAATTGGAAACTATTTATTGAATCTATGTTTGAAAATTAAGAGGTTATATTTTATTCACGTAATTAATTAAGGATTTTCTAGGGCGTCACGATTTCGTTTTTTGTAAATTCCAATTTTTCGACGTCAATTTTTTCGTAGATCACGTGTTTTTGATTAAAACAAAAAATTAAAAACGTGACGAACTAGAATATATATTTTAATACATACGTACAAAATTTGAAGTTTCTATCTTCAAAAATAAGCCGAATAATTCGTTTCTTCATTTCACTGATCGCAGATTATACTCTTAAATATTACACACTATTACACTAAATATTAATAATATTATTTTGATTTAGGGAATACAGTTTTGAGAATATAGAATACAATATTGCATGCAGTATTACATTATATATTCCATCATTTTCAGTATCACTGAACTTCTTTATATGTCCTTCAGTTTTTTTACCTTTAATATTAGAAGCTTTTGTTGCTTTCCCTGTCAGTTATGTTCCACTATTTTATTGAACATATTAAAAATTTTACGCAATGAATTTAGATTTATTAACGATGATGCAACGTGTTAAACGTGTTTAAGTGGCAATTGATCACTTTTGGCGCTAAAAATCTGACACTTTGTTTACACAACTTTTGCAATCCGTCAATAGATGCCGCTAAACACTGCTTATAAACTTAAATACTTTTGCAACGTATCTTCAATAGCTTTGAATTTATAACTTAAATCAATTTCGCCACATTCTACACTTAAGAACCATTTCGGTTACAATCCCTTCAAATTGCTGACATCAGTAAATATTCTAAATAAATAGCCTTTTAAAGAAAAACGTTGATGGTTATCGTGGGAAAAAATCAGGAATTTCAACAAGACAACAAATTGAAAAGGAGACTACCGAGATCCCTATTGGAAGTGGCCTGTAGGAGGATAAGCGCCATCTTGTGAATTGAACTAGACCTTGAATTGATTAGTATGCACTTATTTGAGTTCCGTAGGATGATGGGAACATGGTTGAAATTGGGTCCAAAGTTCAATGAGAATCAATCTACTGACGACTTTTTCAATCGAAACAGGTTGAAGATAAGTTACAATGTTAAAACCACTGATGGTTTTAGATGGATCATCCTATGAGCTTTCAAGGAACATAAAGCAATCTGCAGGGAAACGTTAGTTCCGCAAAGTAGTATTCTCAACGTAGGACGGTAACCCATTTCTTCCGAAGAATCGCCAAAGTATTGACTCGGCTCGAGGTTGCTTAACCTGTGGATTCGTCATAGTCACTTACTGACTAGGCTATGCTTCCTCTCGCCTCCCCAAGGCATTCACTTTATTGTTGTCATTCAAGCACTTGCTCCCTCACCACCTCTTTACAGGCCAGTCTCGGTAGTCTCCTTTATATTTGAAGCAAATAACGAACAATATTGCATTAATAAGAAAATTTTGGTATGCATATATTTAATTCAATAATAGAAATTAATTCATTTGATAATGGGGTGCCAAAATACCGAACAGAACAAGCGAAAGCCTAGAAAACTTTTATAGTTTTGCTGCTAATCAAGAAAGCATTAAATATGGTCGCAGTGGATAAAAAAACCAAGACGTTGAACGATAGCAAATATGCCGCCTCTTATGTTATACTAATCTTCGTTTTTATTTTTATTTTCTAAATTATGAAGCACGAAGATGCTCAATACAAGTGGTTGGTAAAATCACATATTATGGAAAAATGCTAAGCCAAATGGCGAATATATTTAGAATTATACCAACCTCTTACACTGGTATTGCTTACACAGCACTTCGGCAGCTTTATTGGTTGATGCATGGACAGATATTATAGCTTTAAAAACACCGTGGAGGGGTAGTTAAGAGCTGACATTGAAAGTTTCGTGTAAAATGAAACATATATAGAGAATCCAATATTAATAGCTACAAGTGAAATATCAATTTTCATTAATTGTAATAATTTAAATATTACTATGATTATGAATAAGTAATATTAACACAGTCATTTGCACATTTTAAGCGATGAATAACTAATCGAGGTTTAATTTTTAAATCAGGTTTAACTTGCGCCTTATTGCACCGTGCTTTATTGTTTGTGGTTTACTTAAGTTGATAGTTAACTTGTGATTTTAGGGAATTTGTTTTCCTGCTAACTTCTCTTTCGAAATTATAACCTTATATCTGTCAACTATTGGCAATTATTTGTTCCTTTTAGAAAAAACGTGGTTTTGTGCGTATATTTTTACTACTATTTATCTGTTTACAAGATCTTTATACATATGAGAAACCATAATAAAAATAAAAGAGCAAGATCCGTTAATTTTTCATTAGCTAATAAATACGGCCACAAAATGCAAGCATGTATTAGAAAATAAACAGACAAATAACGTAACGTTTCAAGAAAAGGCAAATATTTCATTAAAAAGAGAAAAAGAATGAAAATATACTAAAAACTGAGATTATGCACAACATCGACGACTGCGCAGAAATTACGATTAAATTTAATCGCCCTTTAAGCGGCCAACTTTGGGGGTTTAAGTTAACGCAAGTTTAAGGGCCGTTACTTTCTGTCAACGTTAAACGTGGTTAAACTTTAACCGTCGGCCAAATCATTGAAAGTACAATTGTTTCCATGGTAACTGAATTGGTTTGACCCACCGTTAACGTTTAATCGGGTTTAATCGGGACCGAAAGTAACGGCCCTAAGCATATTTAAATTTAACGGAGGTTTAAGATTAATCCTCTGTTAAACAATACGGTGCAAGCGGCTGTTTTCTTTATGTCTTCCAGAGTTGTTCATATTTTCTTCCTAGTGATATTATATGTAACTTTTGTCATAATTTAGGAAATAACTGAAAATAAAATAATGAATACTAAAAATAATAATTTGCAACCCGTTAGAAAATAATTACTTTCCGTTCCAGACCCGTAAATTCATTATTATTCAGGGTAGTAATCTATAGTAAAGGGATCCTCCTTTTACTGTTATAGTAAATGGTAGTGGGTAGCAGTGCTATCATTATTGAATTAAGGCTACTCAAGAATGACTTGTTTAAAGATTCGATACCAAGTGCCCAAGAGCGCAGTTGCAGCAACTTTAACGGTCTTGTCTTTGCGAACTAACAGTAGCGTCTGACTCGAAGTGGGCCGCTTCAACCAACGTCTGACTTAGAGTGGGCGCTGTGCATAATGTCAGGGGAAACTACTTCACTCAGTTTTTATTGAAAGCAAACTACATGGATATATATGCTAACGAAACATCAGGCAGGCTTCGCACTCCGACTAGCAACCGGTGCTATTCCCTTTTCGAGAAGGACGGTGTGAAATCGTTCACTGGTTGCAGGGAGTTGGCCTTCAGGCTCCTTGGGCGAAATTGGCTACTAGTATGGACGTAACGATAACTCGAAGAGAAATCGACTTAGTGGCGCCGTGCTTACGAGGTGTTAGGTTTGCGACCACGGGGTCCCGAGCTCGAATTCTGGCTATAGTATGACTGTTTAGTGGCGTTTTTCATATGTTGCCGAGACAGCAGCGATGGGCTTGACCGCGGCTAGTCGCCCCTCTCTCCTGAGTTCGACTCTCAGCTACGGCAGATGGCAATGTCGCAAGGAATTGTTGTTGTGTTATTGTCTGTGTTTGTGTGTCCTGGTTGCGTGGTGGAATAGCAATAGCTGAACTCCGCCAGGACGTTAACATAATAAACCATTAAAAATATCCCGAGTTACAACCTGGAATATAAAAGGAGTATTACAGTCGAGAAAACTATGTTTGCTGGTGTCCCCCCAAAATATAAAAAAAAATAAGATTTAAATTTAACTATTTACCTATTTAAGTTTAAGTTTATTTTTAATTATTTTCGATGTTAATCGAGTGGGATTAAAGACAAAAAACCTGCGTGTGAAGTTAAAAAGGGGATGTAAATAAGATAGATATAATACAAATGATTACTCAAACTACAAAAAGTATCACCAATCAATAGTTAATAATTAATTTCCCCAAGTGGGCAAATTCTAATAAATACAAGTTAACGCGAAACAAACATTTGGGAGGAAAAACAAAAATTTATTTGCCTGGCTAAGCTCAGTTAAGGTGGCATAGGTAAGTGGCCTCAGTTATAACAGTCACCTGAAAACAAACTACAAACAATGATCTAACAAGTGTATATTTAACAACACAACAAGTAACGAGTATCACAATATTACGATATCCATGTACATGTGGGCTCCTTTTGATCGTGGTTTGACAGTACCCAGATGGGAATGACCTGAAAAGCAAGGCCTGAAGAGCAAGGAAAAAATGACCGACCCCCAAGAAAACTATATGCCGCTGGTAACGTAGGAAAAGGCCTTTTACTCGTTGTACAATACGGCAGAGATTACACCGTAAAAAGAATACTAAATATTTGACTGTGGCATCTGCCACTATCCATACACTAATATAAAACTAGTAGAAGCATTATACTCTTCGCCGATTTACTGAGCTTTTTATATAATTGTTATACATTCTATAGGATACTCTTCGCATTTTTCTTGTAAATAATGTTAGTTTTTGGACATTCTAAATTTTGTGATACCAACTTTATTGTGGAAAAAAAATATATGAAAAAAAAAAATCACCATGTGAGGGATCGAACACGAGACCTTTGGATTGCAAGGCAAATGCTTTAGCCATTGGGCTATCTCATCCTACTAGAAAACTTGAATGAATATCATTCAAGAATTATATTTCAACGGATTAGATATATTATTATGAAATATATATATTGGTAAAATGTAAAAACAAAAAAAATATATAGAGAATAACATTTCGAAAGATTTCTATTTAAGTACAAATTAAATTTTTTTTATTTAAATGATTAATAACTTTTTTATTTATTGATTGATTTTTTTCAAAAACAAAAGTGTTCTTCCTCTAGCTAACGCTAACTTACTTTCCAAATTTCAATACAATCGTACTTGTCTTTCTTAAGTTATCGTGCTTACAAGAAACGTGACGGACGGACAGACAGACGGACATTTTGAAAGTTGTTCAGAATTCGTTCACTAACACAATGATATGAAAATTTTTTCTCTACGACCGATATTTCCGGTTTTAGAAATGTGCCGATCAAATGCAATATACTCTTCGTTTTTGCGAAGAGTATAATAACGCTTATTTGGTTACACGGGGATAATACGTAAGTGTTTAGAGACTCACATAAATATAGCTTATTCAGATTAAATAATTGTCACAATGACAGGTCAATATAAGTAAACATGAAGTAAATTAAAAATTGATATCAACGTGGCCTGTCATCTATCACATAAACGCCATAATATTCACTAAATTCGACTCAAAGAAAATATTAATAATCAGAGGGGGGAGGTTGACGGACATGAAACTACTTCGGGTGCTTCTCGGGTCTATTAAATAGGCCGCCGAAGTGGGTCGTAAGGCCAAGGGTCGTCGACAAAGGAGTAGCAATCTTCCAGCTCTGCCACTGCCGCGATGTTTCCAGACTGTTCCTCGCTACTGAGGTGCACACTAGGATACGACGTCCAAAAACCACCATAAAACTTGACCTCATAGATAAGGGTAAAGTTCTTGAGGTGCCAAGGGGAGCTCTTAGGGTGTGGAGAAAAAGAGAACCTGCCAAGGGCTCTACAGATTTGCTACTACGCACACTGGGAGTTTAATCAAAGGCAAACTTAAAGGGTTTCCAAGGGGAAGCTCTGGGGCGTCAAATGGAATTTTTGGGGTACCAAAGGAACCCTAAAATACAACGACAAAAATAGGACTAAATCCCTTGTTAAGACGGAAAGACGTTACATAGTACTTACGGTTGCCGCCGGTTCCTTCCAAAAAGACAAATCTATCAAACCAAAATGGAGAACTACACCGGCACGAGATCCCAACAAAACTTGGTTTCACCAGAGGTTTCTACGCCACTATTCAAAAAAAAAAAAAAAATCAACCAACAATCAAACCGAAACCTCTGCGATCAAGGCGGCGTTTTATAACTCCATGTTACCCCGTTGTTCACATTCACAAAACGCTAAAGACGCTACCACCTATGGCCGGCGTCGTTCACCTTCCAAAAATCAAGCAAAACCCACAACTACAATCGCGGAAATTCGTCACTCCTACTATTCTGTCCCCTTCTCCGGGTGGACGGCACTGTTAGGCCATATACACATAGTCTCAAATGAAATGTGATGCACCGAACATGGTCTACCAGAGTTTTTAGTTACGTTGAGCCAAGCGGCCGCAACACTGGAGAAAGAACTGGCAGACACAAACATCAAAAATGTCTTTCCGAGATGCATTATAAGGATTCCGGACATTTTACACTTACGACGGAAAGCATGATATGCTTATCTCGAAATAATAGTATCCGCCGGAATGGACTAGGATTCTGAATTTCTATAGAAATAACTTGATGAGTCCTCGGATATGGAGCTATCAGTGATCGGATAATCTCCTTAAGGATCGACTCCAAGTTAATAATAATCGATTTGGTACAGCATACACACCTACGAAGATTCAAATGTCATGTGAGAATGTCTAAAAGAGAACATCACACGAGCAGCAACGGGAACATAAAGCAAGATACGTAAACATGTAAAACAACTTAGGATAATGCCGAAACTAGAATTGAAGTACAAGTCAGAAAAAACTTGAAGGCTCTAGAGATCAACACTGCTTTGGAACCGGCAGAATCTAACAGACTGACGCGAAGAATTCAGACTCTATAGAAGAAATAATAATTTTTATTTAGAATATACCTGTGTGGAACTGGAGTCACATGCTGATCACAATAATAGCCAGGAACTTTTACGAACACAAAATATACATACATTTAAACCCAAAATGTGGTCAGTTAAGGAATTCATTAATACGTTGAAAACTGACAAGGGTCAGGTTATTGAGGTTTTGTGCCAATACTGCGAAGAGATTTTCAAAAGTGATCATTCTGAGGCAGAAGATGACTGGCAGCAGAATTACAAAAGCGAACCTTTTATACTGAAATAAAAAATTGGCCAAGCAACTGCTGTCGACAATATCACAGTCGAGGCGCTTAAGTTAATTGATGAAAATGGACTAAGAATCCTTTACAAAATATATGAAAGAATAAGGAAGAAAAAAATCTGGCTCAGTGACTGGAGAACCTCAATAAATAGGGGACAACAGATGCATTATTAGCAGGGCTCGGGAATTTTATCTGTGCGCCAGATACGGCTCTCATATAGACATAATATTATATCAAAGACTAGTAATATAATATTATGAAGACGCGCCACTACGAGCAATCCCATTCATAAATCTTCCTTGAGAAATTTGACCTCGGGCATTTAAATTGGCACCTAAATCTATAATGTACAACTCGAACTGCTGCTGTGAAGGGTTCTAAGGGCTCTAATTGATGTGTAATTGAGTAGAAATTTTCATGCATGTAACAAATATATACAAATAGCACTTTACGTATTGTACAAGGAAACATGGACAAGATGACACAAGGTGATGAAACGTTAATAATGTTTATAAAACTGCCATGTACTGTGTGCATCACAAATGTACACAACGGGATAAAGTGAATTTTATTTCGTTTTGAAATGTTAATATGTACTAGCCATCCTAGGATGGCAAGTAGTCGCACACATAGAGATGATATATCGTCACTGTTGGCCAGAGACAAACAAGCTTCTTAAGCTAGCTAGCTGACAATTACCTAAAGACGTAGTTGATTCTTTTACAATTGCACTGTGGCAATTATGTCTGGTCATTGACGTCAACATTTAATAAAAGGAAAGGGTTGCACCATCCGAAATCGTAATTTAGAAATCCGTACTACAAATCTAGCCATATGTATGTATGTATCTACAAACCTAGCGTGATATTATACAGAGTCGACGATATACAAAAATATCTCTTGCTTTTCAGGCTGCAGTATACTTGTGAATTCTATATTTTATATTCATTATAGGTCGTGAAAAATACATGTATGTGTGCGTTAGTTACAGAGTGAGTGTGAGTAAACTGACCATATTAACTTTGCATATTACGGAGTTCCTTAAAAAAAGTACAAGATAAGATGTATTGTGTCATACGTGCATAAAAATCTTTCCGTGCTGACTTAGAGTCAACCCTGATTTTGACGTCACAGAGATAAAATTTCCGAGCTCTGATTATTAGTATCACACGCCATTAATATAATGGTGTATATTTTTAAATTCAAATTTTAACACTATCTGTCTTTCCGTTAATTTGAAGTGATTAGAGGCATTTCTTATAAATGTTTAAATGTTTAATGTAACTTATTGTCATTAATATTGTAAAAACTAGTATACTTTTTGAATTAATGAGATACGTATCTGGTTATTCGAACGAGCACGAATTTAATTTTAAGGGAGTATAAAATATGCAGTAAAAAGCAGGTGGAAATAATGAACTACAGCTGCTTCCGAGTTCGTCATTTTTACTTTTTCCTTTTATATTTACTCTTTTAGTTACTTTTTATACGACCCAATGATTATCGACAGATCTGAAGCGAAGATTGGTAAATATGACATTCTGTGCTTGCTGCAAATGGCTACAGAATACTTTTATACGCTGCACAACGGTGATTTTTTAATAACATTTTGCTGCTAATTGAAGTAACTAATCAAACATTGCCAATTTCGTTACCAATAGTCAAGTATAGCTTTTAAAATATGTAATAGAAATAACAACGGTAAATCATGTTTGTCGTTATATGTAAATAATGTGTTAAAGTAATATTTCGTTGATTTAAAAGTTGGCACAGTCACACATGCAAAGCGTATGTATATCCTATCCTATAATTTCCACAAACACCAAAGTACGTGAATATTATACTCGACGTACATTTCGCCTACCATGTTACCATCATCTGGAGATAATCAAAACTGTTCAGTTTTAAATATTTCCAAAGCAGATTTGGTCGCTTCGAAAAATAAAATAGAGATAAATAAATAAAAAATTAAAAGATTCTATCTCCGGAAGGAAGAATTGACCAACGTCAACATTGGACAAACAATATGTACCATAAGAATCGTACTTTTACTTCCACATCCAGTGGAAGTTAGTAACGATAAAAAAATTTAAAAAATTTCTTTTGTTCAAATAGGCTTAGAATGTCATGAAACGTCGAAATTTTAAGTCTGTCTGTAACTTTTATTGTGCGCACGATTACTCTGGAACCGTTTAAGATTTTGGTAAACGTATGTATTTTAACGTGATCTGGAACTAGATTATATTTTCATCTTATTCCGTTGAAGAGTTGGGGGTAAATTGGGGTAAATGGGGGGTAAATAGATAAATCAATCAGTTATGAATCCATAAAATTGGTATTTAGTATATACAGGAGAAGCTATAAGGTCTCAAAAAAATTTTTGGCATTAGGCACCATTACCACCCCCACCCCATTATTAAAGGGGGCGAATCAAAAGTGTGATTTAGTGTGGGATATCGTTTTATAGGTTTTTGGGGTAGACGATTTCAAATATTATATTTTTAAAGTTCCATAAATAATTATTTCCACATACAAAATGTTTTCGTGGTGAGAGACTTGGATGGAAAATCTGGATGTGGAAGTAGTGATTCCTTGGGCAGGGGTTTTTAGCTGTCTTATCGCCGCCTGTCCGAAGATTGAGCGATGCGTGATTCCCTGACCGATACTCATAGGTTATACGGTTATAGAAAACTTTCAAAACTTTGTGGAATATTATGTTGAAAAATGAGAAAGTTTATGCGCCAATAGGGCACTAAACGTCATGCGAACTGCATCAAAACTTTTCAGCTCACGAACATGATAAAATTTTGGAACAATATTACCCTTGTGCCAAACTGAATATCAGTTGGTTCTCTAATTCCGACGCTATGGTGTCCACATACCTTTACCTATAAATATGCACAGACATTTTTATAACATAACCACATTTTCGTTTTTTTAGGACCTCTAAATAAAGAACTGGTCTTATCTCAGTTTGAAATTTTGGACTCATTACAGTAACCTCCATTTTTATGGGTAGAGAGGTGCATAATGTTATGTTGTTTGCGGGAATTTCCAACGCACTTGAAAAACTTTCCGAGTTTGATGAGCTGATGCGATAATATCAGCTCATCGAATTTCTTAAATAATTTATTATTATCAAAAATAAGAAGATTACTGACCTATATTTTCAGATTAAATTTCCTATGGATGTGTTCACTATTGCTTCAGATTTTATAATGTGCACATTTCAACATTCACTAACTTATATAATAGCGTATAAGTACATGTTAACCGTAATCCCCGCACGCGCATGGGTTGCATGCAACTGGCCGTTTTTTTCAAAATTAAGAATTTTAAAAACCCGCTCCAGGATTCAGTTTTGCGAGGAATTGTCCTAATGATCCGAAATGTCGATAAGCCAATTTAAAATATTTTAACCATGAAGTGATAAACAATAAACTATTGATATAAAGCTCCTATTTTTCACATTTGTTTTTTTTTAAGTCATCATAGAGTTTAAAAATTTAATATATTCCTATTCTTTACATCGTGTTTTATTCTACTCAATTTTTTTGTGAGTTTATTTTGAAAATTTATTTTAGCTTTTTTGAGAATACAAGAGATGAGTTTTCCCATATATTATATTTGTTTTATCATATATCAATTAAATAAATTCTTTTATTTTATTGAAATGCATGCATATTTCTTAGTCGAAAAATACTTCTTGCGGGACCACTAAAAATTTGTTTCTCTCCGGACCAAACTGGCGCAGTCTAACCCTGTCTCTAAATGCTGCCCGCCCGCGGTGTAGTGTTTTGATCTTTATTTCTGCTACGTTCTTTCTGCCTTTTCCATCAGTCCCATATGATTCCGTAAGTCTCATCTTTTACATTATTCGATCTATATCCTCAACCAAGGTGTAACAAGAATTTTCCATTTTCAAATCGTTAGGAAGTCTTAAAATATACAACGAAACAAATATTTTAAAAATAGAATTTGAAATATGAAAATCTGAACCTCTAACTTTTGTTTAGTAATTGATGAAGAAACGTGTATGAAGTAAATTTCATTATAGCACAATCCTGCATTTGCATAAATTTGATAATCAGTAGAAGTGAATTTATTCATGGCCATGGATTTTTTTTACTGAAAATCACTATTTTATCAGCCATGAAGTGAGAGGAGTTAAAATGAGATGAGAGGAGTTAAAATGCAAAAGTAATTATAGAAAATTTTCTTTCTATAATTATTATTTTTTGACAATGTTGTATGCAGATTCTGAATGGAAAATAAACTATTTATTTATTTATAAATAAGTTTAAAATAATAATAATAAATTTATCTACTACTTAACTTACACCGAAAGAAATGCTAATAATAATAATAATAATATACTTTTTTATTTGAGAATATTATTTAGGTATTATGCAAGTCACAACTAACACACTTTTTTATTTATTATGAAAGCATCTACTTTCTGTATATTGTTGCCCTAATCTGGGGAGGCTAATATACTAGTTAGGTAAATACTTTTAATCACTCATTATTGGAGAATCAGTCAATCTTCTAGCTAATACTGACGAAGTATTAAATTACATGATAGGATTCTTAGCATTTTAAAGCAAAAAATATATTGAAAATATTTAAATCATTTATTCAAATTTAGTCATTCACACTTTTTTATTTAATATGAAATTATCTACTTTCTGTATATTGGTACCTTAATCGGGTCACGCTAATATACTACTTAGGAAAACACTTTAGAACACTCATTATTGGAAAACCAATCAAAACAACTACTCTTCTAGTTAATACTGACGAAGTATTGAATTACATGATAGGATTCCTAGCATTTTAAGGCAAAAAAATATGTTGAATATACATAAATTATTTATTGAAATTCAGTCATTTACAACAATTATTGAACCGTACATTCTATTTCAACTCTAGAAAAGTTTTTTCGAACTCGTTAGTTCTCATCAGTAGAGTATAGAAACATTCATTCATTATTTACAAGCCTACTCTTGATTTATTTTTACAATTAATTATTTTTTATTTATTTGCTTTTATCATGATTAGAGAATATTATTTCGGTATTATGCAAATCACAACTTACACACTTTTTTATTTATTATGAAAATACCTACTTTCTGTATATTGTTGTAATCCGGGGCACGCTAATATACTAGTTAGGTAAATACTTTAAAGCACTCATTATTGGAGAATCAATCAAAACAACTACTCTTCTAGCTAATACTGACGAAGTATTGAATTACATGATAGGATTCTTAGCATTTTAAAGCAAAAAATATATTGAAAATACTTAAATCGTTTATTCAAATTTAGTAATTCACACTTTTTTATTTAATATGAATTTATCTACTTTCTATATATTGGTACCTTAATCGGGTCACGCTATAATATACTACTTAGGAAAACACTTTTAAACACTCATTATTGGAAAACCAATCAAAACAACTACTCTTCTAGCTAATACTGACGAAGTATTGAATTACATGATACGACTCCTGGCATTTTAAGGCAAAAAATATATACCCAAATAATATTCTCTAATCATGATAAAAGCAAATAAATAAAAAATATTTAATTGTAAGAATATACTTCTTTGTTGACGACCACAATTCTATAGATATTACGAAACAAATACAGTAATATTATTTGAAAAACGTGGCATAAAACGGCGAAGTTCAATTTCTACAATAATGATATTGCGGGCACTGTTTTACGACCTAACTCTGAATCCATTCTTAAACAGAATCAGTTGATTTATTTTAAAGTATATTTGATTTTTTTGTCCTGCTTGGAAGCAATGGCGAAGTTCCATGATTTTTTTTTATAATGAAAATTGATAAAGCATCACACAATAATTATAAAAATGTAAAATTTACGATTTTTTGAATGTTAATAAAGCAAAAAAGAATAATTTCCTCAGTGAAGAATTTGGATATTTCAAAACGGCAGCTATTTGGTGCAGTAACTGTGACGTTTTCCGATATGATTCCCCCAAAGCGTCGCCGCGATTGCCGTCAACAAACAGTAAACGTCAAAAAATGTCATTTTTGATTCGCGCCTGTCGGGCCGAATTTTCGAATTTCACTATATACGATGCGGAGTAAGCACAACTCTCCATCTTTTAGTATTGGCATCATACGGCCGTCCCGATGGTGTATTTTGAAAAATATGGACGTTTTAAGATTACTTGTTTTTGCGCAATTTTCGACTCCCAAATGCATGCTTTCTTTTTAATCGTTTTTCGTATATCTCCGAAACAGTAAGAGCTAGCTCGAAATAAAAAATACGGTAAACGAGTACGTTTCATTACGAATCTTTTGGTTCCATCAGAATTTTGATATATTTTTTTTCATTTTGAATATTTCAGAAATGTCGGCGATGTACGGCAAAAAATCGGACATTTTTTGCTTAAAACCTAGGTAACTCCTTAACCTTGACTACTAAGCCAAGAAAATACTCTAACGAATTTAAATAGAATTAAAATTGCTAAAACTCTTTTTTTTTATATTTTGTCATACTCCAAAAATGAGGGAACTAGACGGGGCGGAAGTGGGGACTTTTTTATTTTCTGTATAATTACGCCATTTTGTTACCATAATTAATCAGTAATGAACTGAAATCGATCTCGATGATGTCCACTTAGCATGTGTTACATAGACGCTTCATTAATTTCGGCTCTTCGAAAAGAATTTTTCTGAAAAAAATGATTTTTTTTTAAGATTTACATGCATTTTCTAGGAAAACGGGAAATGTCTTCAATTTTCTCGAATATCTCGATAATTATAGTTTTTTCGAAAAATGTTTAGACACCAATATTAAAGAGAATCAATTCAGCTATCCGACACGTTTTTATTTTTTCCCAAGCATAAAAAATAACAAAGTTATGGCCGAGAGAGTGACGCGCATTCTTGCATTATTGTTCGATTAATAAATAATATTCTTTCAAGCTATCCCAACGCCGGCTCTAACAACTGACGTCATCGACTCTAAGAAACCGTTTACTGCATAATTTTCGAAATATGCTTGACATCCTTTATTTATTTGTTTTCTGTTGGATGATCATGTATTTACTATAAGTGTGTATATCTCAAATTTTTTTCTAGACAAATATTATTTTCTTTCGTCGTAAATAATCTAAAACGTTATAACTCTAGAAAAATAAATGTAAATGTACAAACTTTCAATATATAATGAGCACTTTGTACTTAATTCTTTCGACACAAAAAACTGGTTTTGAAAGGGAGCAAAAATGTTGATGCAAGTATCTGTCGACTATCTGCTCCAATCCTGCTATTTGTGGTGCTATGCACATCTCATGTGCGTCTTTCAATTTAGAGTTTTTCTAATTTTATTTGAATTATTAAAAATTAAGAATAGGTTATTTCTTGAATAATTAAGTGTGTGATTTATTTAATAAGGTGTGTGATTAATGCTGTATTTAACCTTTTTTATTATAATATTCAAATATAAAAGAGAATACACTTATTATTATTGTTACTATTATTATTATTTTTAAAGATCTCTTAATTTTTTTCCCAAAATACATTATTTTAAAAGTTATTCACGATTTTCAGATCGAGGCAGGAATTTTAACTTTTTTTTATTTAATTACTTCCCTAAATACTACACTTGGAAACAAAAAAATATTTGATAAATTAACTAATTTAAATTTTGATGAATTTTAGTCTTTAGAAACGGACCCCGCACCTTTCTTATGGAAATGGGGTTTCGGTGAATTTTTTAAAATTCAGGGAAAATGTAGGTCGTCGTGCTGATCAAAAGTCTCAATGGCCACAACTTTCAAAAATGCGATTTTCATGGTGTAATTTACGTCCAAGGGTGACTATTTGCGTCTAAAGTATATATCTCATTTATAGGTTTATAGCATTTTTTTTATATTATTATAGCTTTTTTAGTTTAAGTAGCCTACTTGTATGTACTAGATGTTTCTTAACAACAGTAAATAGTGAAATGAACACAGTTGCATGTGCAAAAATGAATATTGAACTATCCGGATAGGCTTTTCTGTATATAGTCGTCTATTTAATAAGCAACATATTTTGCAAAAAAACTGCACTTTTTGCAGAAGTCACCAAACTTGCCGTGCATCATGTACAGACCCATTGTCAACATTTAGGAAGGGGAGCCCTTGAAACCTATCCCCCTAACAAAATGGCGGTGATATTTCCCAAAATGGCCCCCATAAAATTTAATTTAAGTTTCTAGGGATGCAGAATTTAAAAAAATGGCTCTAAAACGTTGTCAGAAGTCCACAGAACGAAATATTCAACATGGCGACCAAAATGACCACCACAAAATTTAAGTTTTATATTTCATTAACAATTATTTTTTTTAAAGGAGAGGTATCGATAAGCTAAGAAAATTGACCCAATATATATATATATATATATACAAAAAAATTTAACTATATATTTTTTAGTATTTCACATTATTTTAGTAAAATACAGGACACTAACTTAACGCTACAAGTCCTTTACATGGACGGACAGCCATCTTGCATAATGAACATGGTCTAGGAGAAAAAAAACCACGGCAACATTGTAAAATAGATTTAAAAAACTCGATATAGTAAAAAAAGGGTACAATTTTCCAAAAAAGCCATTTTGACCTCAGTTTGTCTATTTTTTCGTGAAGAAAACGTAGTCATTTTTACTTTTAATTTATTGTAGCGTTAAGTTAGTGTCCTGTATTTTACTAAAATAATGAGAAGTATAGAAAAAATATAATTAAATTTTTTGTCATACATTGGGGTCAATTTTCTTAGCTTATCGATACCCCTCCTTTATTTATTTTTGTATCAAGGCAATGTTGCCGTGGTTTTTTCTCCTAGACCATGTTCATTATGCAAGATGGCTGTCCGTCCATATAAAGGACTTGGATGAGCTTCAATTACGTTCATCAGCAGTGCATGCCGAGTTTAAGGCAGAAAATTTTGTTATACGGAAGTTGCCCAATCCCTTTTCTGCGATTGCAGTAGACCAGGGTAATGAATAACACAACAAGAATGTAAAAGATGACGGTGGTACTGTCGGTATTCTTCAGGGTCCAGCTGCATTGCGGGTGTGGGTTATGATAGGTCCTGAAATACATAGATTATTTAATGAATTTACAAGTCAAGCGAAATCACAACTTTACCAACACACCAGATATAGAAGAAATTAAAGAGGAACATGCCTTAAAAAAGCAAAAAGGAAATGAAATGACATTGAAAATAAAAAAGAAACTTTGAAACTAGTGTCATTTCAAGAAAGTTCATTTGAGGATGAATTCTCTGAACTGGAGAATTTGGATTCCACCGTTGAAGATGATATTTCAAATGAAGGAATCTCAGATGACAACACAATGAATGTTGTTGCAGAAGGGCTTCCAGATGATGGCATAATCAATGTCGATGATTACGTACTCGTCAAAGCAACAAAATATATTGGTTTACTACGTTGCGCAAATAAAAACATGCATATGAAGCAGATGGGGAATAGGAAGTGGAGTTTCTACGAAAGCACATCGTACAACAAACGACAAAGTTTTAGTCAAAAGGGAAGACGTCGTTTTAAAGTTGACAAATCATTTCCAACCCAAAGAAACAGCTAGATCCTCTTCTTTTATTGAATTTCGTATTTCTCTAAAAAAGTATAATTTTATATGATTATTTTGTTATATACTACATTGTCATGCAACATTCATCAATTCTTTTAATATTATTGTAATGATAATATAATATATAAATAAATAAGCATTAATACTGCTGTCCGCATCTACCCCTTTCTTAGCCCACATGCATCCACCGATGGGGCACCTGTGAACATTTGCAACTTTTTTAGAATTTTTAACATCTAATAGGTATTGCTAATAAAGTGTTAAGAATATATTGTTTTGCTCGAAAATTGCTTTAATGCAAATTCATAACAAAAAACAAAAAAATATATTACGTCAAATTTTGCTGAACTCACCAGTTCCTCGAAATTGGCGTGAATTTCTTAGAAACAATAAAAATAAGGAAGATTTTTTTTCTCTCCTAGGAAGACATCTAGTTGTTAATGTGTAAACTACCAAGGTCGTCACTAACATCGGAGATAAATATGTCAGCTGTGATACCGCTTCAACAACTCTTGTTGGACTTACTTGTACTTCTCTTGAGGAGGCATATGGGCGGATTATAGTGCACGCAAGAGATGCAGTCATCTATGGGGCTAAAATCGTTGCCATAAGAACCGTGGATACTCATGTTCTGATTATTGCCATATCTTTCTTCTTTGCATTAAGAATTTTGGGCCTTGAAGAACTATGAATTTCATTGAACTTTGGACAGAAACAGAGATACATTCCTGCTCACACCATTGCCCTGGCGCTTGATTCAGCATGTGTACCTCTCTTATGTGTCAATTGCAAAAATTGCACCAACCCGACTAGGTAGATTCTTTGTTTTCAGTGTGAAATAAATTAATTGATTTCACAAAAACGATAGCAGTACATGTTAAATATTTTTTTGATAACAATGATACAATGTGTTATGGTTTTACTTTTATTTTCAGCCAAGGACAGACGAAAGAAGATACTTCGCATGATATGGTGATAGATGATGTGGTTTATACACGACTGCTGATTGGACTTGCACACCAACCAATATTTTACAATTCACTTTGTTTTCCAAATTTTTGTGTCTTTCATTTACTACACCCCCTAATTAGAAGTCAACTATTACCAACATCATACAACTTTCTGTATAGAAAAACATTAAATAGTATTCATCAGCCGAAAACGAAAAGAAAAAAAAATCACAATTACAATGTATTACACTGTGGTCATTTTGGTCGCTATGTTGTATATTTCGTCCTATGAACTTCTGACAACGTCTTAGAGCCTTTTTTTTGAATTCAGCATCAATACAAACATATAATTAGGCACCTAAGTTTATCATAATAAAACAATTTAAAAAATTTAAATTTTATGGGGACCATTTTGGGAAACATGACCACCATTTTGTTAGAGAGATAGGTTTTACGCGCCATATACTCTACCTCAAGGTGGTGTGGAAACGAGTGTTGAATATTGAGCTATGCATAGCAGACAAGTAAAATCAACTATATTTGAGGATTTTCAGGTATGAAAATAAATTTTGTCTCAACACAAAATACTCCTTCATAAAAGTCGCACTAAATTACAAAAAATCATAATTTTGTCAAGAATATTTGACTTCGATCGGCTGCTGTACCGAAACTATTCAGTTTAACGAAAAAATGTATAGGATATATTTTGTAGAAATTTAATGCTCTTTCATTTTCATAACAACATTTTTTGCCGTATGAGGCACCCGAAGCGAGCTATTTAAAAGAAACTGTTTTGTGCGCCATTTTTTTAATATGGCGGCGCCGGCGGCTGAGATCACATTTTGCTTTTTTTTCCTATTTCATTCAGGGTATCGAAATCTACAAATTCCCAAAGTTTCAAAACATTCGCACTTATTCAAAGTAAACTCCATGATTTATGGCTCTCACCGCTGTATTATAAATGTAGTTCACTAAAAAATATTCAAAATTTTCATGAATATTAGTAATTATTGCGCGGGCGATTTTCTTGGAATTTTTATGATTTTATATCTATTTTCAGCAGTTAGTATATTAAAAGAAAATACACAAATTCTCAAATGCCTACAGGGCAATTTAAAACCAATATTTCATTTTTATCTGCCACTTAAACCTACCTACTGACCGAAATGAGATAGATAAGTAAGACATTATTGTAATACTGGTGTTGAGAAAGTATTTATCCATATCTTAAAATATAGTGCGCGTAATTTAGTTTACAGACTATAATAATGATAGGGGCACATAACTTTGAATCAATTATTGAGTTGTTAGGTACGTAGGTAACTTATTTATTTTGTCCTACTTTTATTTTTCAACATGCTCTGATGGGCAACATTTACTAAAAATTACAGTCTTGGAACTTTAGATATAGAGTATGGTACTAAAACAGTTTTAAAGAAAATTTTTAAATATAATTCCTAAAATCAAAAGTTAAGCATAATCTTTGGTAAAAATAAAGTTACACATCCCCTTAAATTACTGTATTCAATCATTTTGTGAAAATCAGAGCAATGTCCTTGATTTTCACAAAAAATCACTTGAATTTTAATTCGTTAATAGGTCAAAAAAAATGAATGAATGTAACAATAAATAAATAACTCTTTTTATTTTCTATTTTCTGTTAGATAATTACGAAAAGAGACAATTTTTTGTTGAGAGATTATTTGTAACAATTAATTATTTTTAACAATAATATACAAGAATATAATATTTATATTTATGATAATTCTATTATCATAATCAATCGACTGCTTGAAATATATTTTCAGGGAAACCAGATTTACCTAAGCCGACGCTAGTGCGTTTATTGTGAATTTTGTTAAATAATTGCTTACTGCAATTAACCACTACAGGACTAACAATGATGAATTTCAATAAGGCCCTATTTTGATAATAGACAAAGATACTATCTTTACATCGTTCTCTTCACCGTTGTATCCATGAAGGCGTTCCGTATTTTAATTGTAGAATAAATGATTCAAATAAAAAATTGCCTTGTTATTTCGACTCAACATACTATTTCGAAAGATAAAAAGGTTCCTGCTTGTTACACTTACCCTAGCAAATCCTCACATTCTATCCATTGCCTTAGAAAAAAAATTCTACACTTGTTCAAATCAATCTAAAACTGGTAACTTTTTTTAAAGTAGAATCTTCCTTCTTCAAACAACTACAATTAAAATCGATTTCTTGCAGTATTAACCAATTAAAACGACTTCTGTCAGCGAAACGGAGCCCACTCATAGCGGAATGTGCAAAATGCGACAATTTTTAAACTAAAAACTAGTGGAAGCATTATATTCTTCGCCGATTTAATGAGCTTTTTATATAATTGTTACACATTCTATAGGATACTCTTCGCATTTTTCTTGTAAATAATGTTAGTTTTTGGACATTCTAATGTTTGTGATACCAACTTTGTTGTGAAAAAAAAAATATATGAAAAAAAAAAATCACCATGTGAGAGATCGAACACGAGACCTTTGGATTACAAGGCAACAACAACAACAACAATATTTTATTTTAAGTTCAAGTACAATATATGTGCCTCACCAGATCCTAGCCCGGAACCAGCCAGACAACCACGGCGAACAACGCCGAGGTGGGTGTGAGGCTGGGTGGGGTAGGTCCGGTTCGGCTTGGAAATAAATTCGATGGGGGGCGCTAGAAGCTCCTGTCTGCCACGGGCAGACTTAAAAACTAGATTAAAATTTTTGATGTGTCCACATGGACCTAAAAGTAACTTAAAATAAACACAACACTGAGAACACTAAAATCGTAAGCGAGCGCACTTCGTAATTTTGATTGTTGATACGGAGAACACAACTAAACGAAAAAACCCGTTCGAACAAATGACGACCTTGTGGTCTGATCGCCGACAAGGAAGGTAGGGTGGAAATAAAATTGTGGTTTAAAAAATTAGGATTTAGGTAAGTTCTCGGACTAGAGAGGATTTAGAGAGACAAAAAAAGGAATGAAAATAACAAAAAGGATAAAAGAACAAAATTGTACAAACATAAATGGAGAGAAAGAGGGATTGGAAAGATGTAACGTTGAGGAAAGATAGGTAAGGGTAGGAGTAAGTTATCGTAGAAGGAAGTGTGGCTAGGGCAGCTGCCGGAAAATAGGCAACGTCTGGTATGGTAGGGGGTGTCTTATATCGAAAAATATGGCATTATGCAAGGCAAATGCTTTAGCCATCGGGCTATCTCACCTTACCACAAAACTTGAATGAATATCATTCAGGAATTATATTTCAACGGATTAGACACATTATTATGAAATATATATATTAGTAAAATGTAAAAACAAAAAAAAATTATAGAGAATAACATCTCGAAAGATTTCTATTTAAGTACAAATGACAGAAATTTTGAAAAATTTTTTTTTTATTTAAATGATTAATAACTTTTTTATTTATTGATTGATATTTTTCAAAAACAATAGGGTTCTTCCTCTACGTAACACTAACTTACTTTCCAAATTTCAATACAATCGGACTTTTCTTTCTTAAGTTATCGTGCCTACAAGAAACGTGACGGACGGACAGACAGGCGGACATTTTGAAAGTTGTTCAGAATTCGTTCACTAACACAATGATACGAAAATTTTTTCTCTACGAGTGATATTTCCGGTTTTAGAAATGTGCCGATCAAATGCAATATACTCTTCGTTTTTGCGAAGAGTATAATAATAGGCATATTAGAAACTATTTTTATAGCAATGTAGCTGTTTATACAGCAAGATAATTTTGTGACTTCCCAAAAAAAAAATCTATCCATTAAAATATTAATTCCTAATCCTTGTATTTTTCTGAAAATCGAAATCAGGCTATACTAGAAAATAAATAGTCCAGTCACTACGCAATCAACACGAGGAGTGTAGAGAAATAACTCTAGACTAGATCTTGTTTCATTTAATCCCTATATTTGGGTGTCCAGAAAAAGTTTTTAAATTCTCGGTCGGAAATCCAGATATTTTAAAAAAATATTTAAATAAATCACAAAATAAAAATTTTATTTTTCGCCTCCTTTAATAATGAGGTGGAGTCGTAATGGGGGTGGCTGATGCCAAAAAAATTTTTGTGGTTCTTGACATTATCATTATTTTTTATTTTTTCATCCCCTTACATAATGAGGTGTGGGTGGAGTTGGGGGTGACAGTGTGGGTGACCAATTCCAAAAATTGGCTACTTGTACATACACTATATCCCATTTTTATGGACTCGATCTTGCTTTTTATTTTACCTATTTATCCCCATTTACATCCCAGCCCTTCAACGGAATAAGATAACATATAATTTAAGTCTAGATCTCGCTATGATAAACCATTTCAGAGTAATCGTGCTCACAAAGAAAAGTTACACACAGACAAATAGACAGAATTTTTTGCTCAAACTTAAAATCTCAGCGTTTCATGGCATTCTAAACCTATCTGAAAAAAAAATCATTTTTTTTCAATTACTATACTTCCACGATGTGGAGTAAAAAGATAATGTTTTAGTGAAACAGTTTCCAAATATGCAAATTCATTCCCTTTTTTATACACATTTTTACGTTGCCTGAATTCGAAAAAAGTAATTTTCGAAAAATTGCAGTCTTGAGAAATCTTGAGAAATGGACCCCAAAACACTTTAATAGCTTGCAACCTATTCAGGTTAAAGGGTTGTGTTTTTTTATTAATGGGAATTGGCTATACTTTAACTTGTCACTACCAGTGGCAAAAGTATATTATTAAATATGATTTTTAGGCGAACTTTGTAATTTTAGAAATAGTGTATTCTGGAACCTATTAGAACTAGAACATTTTTTTTTGTTTTACTCAAATTTTTATCAGTTGTTTTTCTGCTAGAGCCAATTTTCTGTTTTGTTAAACTTTAACAAAAAAATATCTGACGCAATTGGGTTTCACATTATTCCCCTACAAAAGTATGGATTGAAGTAAAAGACCGATAATATGAGTTTATTTACAAAATACGTTTCTGACATTTTTTATTAGTACAAAAAACAGTCACCTGGAAATCGGTCTTATATTCTACATTATCTTATTATTTCAGTAGTTAGTACAAGAAAACCTTATTGCACTCATGACATAATTACGGCTTATATAGATTTATGTATATAACTGGAGATATGTTTTTATAAAACTTTAGCTAAAAATTTTAATAGCGGTTGTAAAAATATACCCATACATTCGACATATATTAGAATAAAATCATATGATTCGTTATGACTATGAAATAAAATGACGTATTTTGTTTTCATTTGTATTAGCTTGGCAAGGTGTGTTTGGATACGGTTCATTAACATTATCTGATTCTTACTGTTACTTTCAAAGTGAGACCAGAAGAAGCAGCATAATAATACTTTAAGTAATAATGGGTGAAACGCTCGTTATATATAGCTGAATCGTTGGGTATTTCCAGAGGTTTGTCCATGGTGTCATAAAATAGCATCAGGAGACAGGTCTGTACATAAAGAAATCTGAAGCAGGAAGAAATCATGTGCATAATGGCGTAACTACAGTATTGTTCGGTTGTTTATTCAGCAGTGTATAGAGGCTTACGATACGCTTTTAAATATAATATATAATTTATATTTGGTTCATGAAAAGGATGAATTTAAGATCAATTTTAAATGTGCACTTAATTACTATACTTCCACATCCAGTGGAAGTATAGTAACGACAAAAAAATTTTTAAAAATTTTTATTGTTCAAATAGGCTTAAAATGTCTGTCTGTCGGTCTGTCTGTAACTTTTTTTTGTGCGCACGTTTACTCTGGAACCGTTTAAGATATTGACTTGAAATTTGGTACACATATGTACTTTTACGAGATCTGGAACTAGATTATATTTTCATCTTGTTCCTTCGAAGGGTTGGGGGGTAAATTGAGGTAAATTTGTGATAAATGGGTAAATCAAGCAGGTAAGAGTCCATAAAATTGGTATTTAGTATACAAAAGAGAAGCTAAGGTCTCAAGAAAATTTTTGGCATTAGCTATCCCCATTACCACCCTCACCCTCTTATCAAGGGGGGTGAAAAAAAATTGTGATTTAGTGTGTGTACAAGAACCAAAACTTCAAAATATTTTTTTACTTCATCCACTCCCACTACCAACCCTCTACCACCACCCCCACTACCGATGTAGCATATCGTTTTATAGATTTTTGAGGTAGACGATTTCAAAGATTATGTCGTTAAAGTTACCTTGAGTAGTATGGATGCGCAGTGGCTTTCCTCGAATATTTTGGATGCGCAGTAACTTTTTTCGAGTATTATAGATCGCAGTAGGTTTCCTCAAGTAGTATGGATGTGCAGTGGGTTACTTTAAGTAGTATGGATGCGCAGTGGCTTTCCTCGAGTACAATGGATGCGCAGTAGGTTACCACGAGTAGTATGGATGTGCAGTGGCTTTTCTCGAGTGCTATAGATGCGCAGTAGGTTACCTCAAGTGATATGGATGCGCAGTAGGTTTCCTCGAGTAAAATTGATGTGAGTGGGTTACTTCAAGAAGTATGAATGTGCAGTGGCTTTACTCGAGTAAATTGGATACACAGTGGGTTACCTTGAGTAGCATGGATGCGTAGTAGGTTTCCTTGAAGAAAATGCTTTACTTCTATCGTGTAGTTTATGGCACACAACGATTTTTTATATATTTGTCTTGCTTTTTTCTGCGTATTAGTTCGACATTCAGTTGAAGTATATTAACGCAAAAAATAATTTTGGAAATTTTCATTGTTTAAATAGGCTTGGAATATCAGAAAATGTCAATATTTTAAGTCTGAGCAAAATAAATTTGACTGTTGCGTCGGTCTGTCTGTTAGTCTTGTATCGTTTTGGTGCTCACGATTACTCTGGAACCGTTTAAGACATTCATGGCACACGTATATTTTTTAACGAGATCTGGAACTAGATTATATTTTGATCTTATTCCGTTGCAGAGTTGAAGGGTAAATTGGGGTAAATTGTGGTAAATGGGGGTAAATAGGTAAATCAAGCAAGTAAGAGTCCATGAAATTGGTATTTAGTAAATGAAGACCTGAGTGGAGAAAGGTGTTATGTCACACTTTTAAAGATTCGAGTAAATTAAACAAAACGGTTTTGAGTTGGAACTTATTTATTTTGTATTCGATTCAAATGAACAATACCTCATAAAATAGATAATTTTGGGTAATGTTCTTTTGTTTACACTAATATTAAAGAACAATATCAAGCTCTTATGAAACTAGATTTTTCTGTCCAAAACTGTGTACATCCACTAAAATTACTGGTTGTATGTATGACATGGCGACTTTATAATTAAAAAGTTTCTGTAAAATATTACAAATTTAGAATTCACCGTTTATTGGGTGTTAAATCTATATCAGAGGTGTTCAAAAATTGCATAAAGTAATTTTTTTTTAATGTGACATAACACCTTTATCCACTTAGGTCTTCAAATATAAGAGGAGCTAAGGCCTCAAAAAAATGGCATTAGCCATCCCCATTACCACCCCCATCCTATTATTAAAGGTGGTGAAAAAATAGTGTGATCTACTGTGTGTACAAGAGCCAAAGTCATCAAGAATTTTTTTCACTTCATTCACCTCCACCTATATTGCAGATGTGGCATATAATTTTATGGGGTTTTGGGGTACATGATTTCAAATATTATACCATTAAAGTTCCATAAACAATTATTTCCACATAGTGGAGTGCAAATATAGTATTTTGTTGTAAGAGACTTGGATGTGGAAGTAGTGATTCCTTGGGCAGCGGTTTTTTTCATGTCTATCTAACCCTGTTCATAAAATTGTAGTCGAAACTATTGACATACATTTAATAAAATGCCATGAACTTATAGTTTTCATTTATTTCCGCATGTAACGTTTAGAATTCTTTGCAGTTTCGTCCAGTGGCCAAACGATAGGTCTCGCCGCTTCCTACTTGCGGGCAGGCCCGCGCCAACAGGGCTTGTGACTCGCAGCGGGCGCATGCTACCGGGGGGCGTAATAATCATACCGGTAAACAAAAAAAATGAAATAACATTGGCGCGCTCTCACTTTCTACCTCTGCTGCGTGGGAACAGTTATCTACGGTCAGCTCATACCAAGGTTTAATATAGAAAATCACCACCGTTCGTCTGAAGCACGTGACACTATTTATTTATTAAGGGCGCCAATCGCGCTCTCCCCCTTACTCTCAGTGGGGTTCGGTTAATTCTAAAGGACCACCTAGAGCCGAAGTCCTGTAATAGACAAGAAAGAGTTAAGTTCATACCTACCACTGATTGCTGACTGCTCCCTACAAGGTATTTGCCATCTTATGATGCACTTGTTTTGTCTCTAATCACTTCTTATGGATCTATCACTTCTTAATTTCCTAATTACTTTTATAGAGTTTCTTCTGTGATCTGAATAACAGACTTGTGGGCAGTATGAGGGTTCCTAACGTACAAAAGTTCACAAGAGGTTAAACTTAAAGTTAATCATTCAATCAAGAAAATGCAAGGATTCAAGTACTACTATTTATTGAATAACTCAAAGTGTACAATAAATGTGTGCAAGAACCTGTCTATTAACATGTAAGAATTTGTCTACCAAACATGGCAAGGGCGGATGCCTCCTTTAGAGGACTCAACCACCATACAATGGAGAGCATGTAGTAGCAATCGACTTGGCACAAAAAGATTCACAACTTCCTAGAAGAGTACGAGTGCAATTTGACTTAGACTGATGGTAAAAATGTTCCATTAAAAATTTTGGTTCGTTCGCGGCTAGCTTTATAGTTCCTAACAGTGATTAATATCATTCACAAGAACTCATCAACTGAAAGATGTTTTACGGCAATATACGTTATATGATGCTCCCTCTCTCTCGCAAGACCATACTAACGGCGTTTTCTCAATAAGGACAGCTAAGATTTTTATTTGTCCATGTTGAGCGTACTTTTTAATTGTGGTTACGTCGTAAGCGACATGAAAATTTTCAGCGCCCTTTCGAATTTTGTGCTTAGGGCGCTGGACGCCGTCAGCAACGTGGAATAGATCAAAATTCGGCGTACTTTCCAATTTTTCACACAACATGAAAAAATGTTCTTAAGTCAAATTTTTGCATAGACGTCAAACATTTGCTTTGTTCTGTTATCTCTTCAGACGAAACAATTTCTAACTAGATTTTTGCTACTTTTCGACTGATTCTCTGAGGTTATATGACAGCGGCACCGCCAGCGTCACTTGTACTACCAGATGGGTGGTAGGTTAATTAGAATACATATTAATTTAAAATTTCATAGTTAATAGAAAATACATATCGAGTGTCACATTATCAATTGTTAATATGGACTAATTTCTGTTGATTCTTCTATTAGTTTCCTTATATACATATAGCACGAGACAATAAGAATAATAGTAACATTAAATGAGCTACAGTGGTTCTCCAGCGAGATGAACATGTGAAAATTCCGAACATCGTACTAAGTGATCGATTTGAAATACGAAGTATGGATCTGGGGTACCATATAAGTAGCTGGGTGTAAATGAGTGCGCTGGAATCGACAACGACGAAATAAAAAGTAGTAAACTCAAAAGGTGCAAGGGAATACTAACGTCTAATTAGGCCTAAGACCGAGCTAAACACCAAGAACAGAATTGCAGTGATAAACACTATTGCAGTCCCCGTAGTTACTTACAATTTTGGAATCGTCGATTGACTTCGAAGTGACATCGCAAAAATGAACAGGGAGACGAGAAAAATCCTAACACATATAATTTAGGATACATAGAATCATGTAGGCATTTAAACTTTTGAGTTTACATATACTCCAATAAAAAAAAACTCAGATGTACTATCTCCATCAGGAGAAATTAAGATATCAGAATAAGTGCATTTATTTACACTAGTTACAGAAAATCTCCCCAGTATGCGGGATGCTACTTTTTCAATATATTACCTCCTCAGATAAAGAGTGCAACCAACCCGAATAGATTTAAAATATTACTAAAAGAATTCCTACATCAGAATACTTTTAGACAGTAGAAGAATTTATCACCGTTATACAAAATATCTAAGTTTTCTATTAATTTATTATAACTACTTATACCTTATTAATTTTATACGTGAAAGATTAATAATACTACTACCCACTGGCTTACATACTAACATTACTATCTAATCATCTCATTAGAGATTAAAATAACAATTTTTAATTCTGTTAAAGTAACGATTACTTTTTAAAAAGTAACGATTACCTATGATTACTCAAAAGTAGATATAACTTCCATCGCTGATTCACACTGATAGTTAAAGAGCAAGATATGGACAAGAAGTTGTATTCCATCCAGAAGGAAGCACGTGAAGTCCCGGGAGAATATCTGGAAAACGTAATCACTGACGAGGACAACAAGGAAAAAGTTAACACCTGCATCGATCTTGGTTGACCAGCACTTGATAAAAGGGCTACGAAGTGGTTGAATGGCTCGGGCTTGAAGGAGGAATCTAAAAGTTGAATAACAGAAGCACAGGACCAAGAACTAAACACCAGATACCACCAGAGAATGATCTTGAAATAGCCTGTTGACAGCAAGTATAGAATATGCAGCCTAACAGAAGAATATGTCAGTCACGTGGTGGCGGGATGTATACTACGTTGGCGCCATCGAAGGACACTCATCGACACAAAGAATGGTCAGATATTTTCACTGGGTCATGTGCAGCACTGCAATATACCGATATCACAAATATGAACATACCCCTTAAAAGATTGTCGACACTAACGATGTCGCATTTATATCGGACGTGCCAATCATAACGGAGAGAGAAATTTACACTAATCGACCAAACATTCTCTTACATAGTAAACAAGAGAATTAATGGTTGTTGATAGATGTATCCATCCCGAATGACACCAACGTATTACTCAAGGAAACAGATAAATTGAACAAGTACAAAGACCTCTGAATAGGAATTAGCAGAATGTGCAAAGACCACGGTCATATCAGTAATTGTAAGAGCTCTCGGAAATGTTAAGAAGGATCATCACTGAAGTCTACAATAACTGGCAGGTCAACCAAGCGTGCAAGAATTATATAAAATCGCACTATTGGAAGCCGCGCATATTTGAAGAAAAGTTTGGACTAGGAGTCTCTGTGATCATTTGTTGAGGTCTGGACTCTAAGCTGTTGGAGCAGACATCTTCAACGTCGCCTAAAGGGCCTATAAACCTGGAATCGGCGTGAGGAATCGGTGAATACCTGCCAGCTACGGCTGAGAAAATGTGTCGCTTGTTAAGTCTGTTGTATTAAAAAAGGTATGTATTTGCTCGGATATTAAGCGGAATCCATCAATGGCCTGGATTGACTTTCTCAAATATATTGCGGTAGAACTACTAGCGAGAAGCATATTATAACTGCTGCCCCTCTAGAGAACATGTTTCACCATAAGATTAGGTTCACAGCAAGTTGTAATAGAGCAGATAGCATTTAGAATAAAGATTTTTCATGCTCTGACTTCTCTTCTTTTCTGTATCTCACTGTTGGACTCCGACAAACTCGTGCATACCAATTTGATCTATCAGTAATAGGAAGCATAAGGTCGCTTATTTTATTCAATACGATGATATTAAACTATGTACCTCCGGAAAGCGTCAACTCCAAAAAGGTTTTAGGGTTGTAGAAAAGTAGACGTGGGCCATTGGGTTGAACAAATGCGCAATCAAGACTCAGCGATGCGAGGAATTCTCTGAAGATGTGCAGCTCACAAATGGAAGCATCCAACCCCACTAGCGGACTTCGTCTAGGAAATATCACAGAAATTCTATCAATTCAAGCTGGGCGATAGTCCGCTAACCCGCGAAATAACACGAGTCAGACAGCATAAACCATACTTTTCGATATAAGACACCCCCCCTACCATATCAGGCGTTGCCTATTTTTCGGCAACTTCCGTAGCCTCACTTTCCTATACCACAATTTCCCTTTCACCACGTTTTACTTTTCACCACCTTTTACCCTCAAATTCCTTTCCATTCCATCTATTCCTTTCCTTTTTGTTAATTTTTGTTAATTTCTGTTCTTTTGTCCTTTTTTGTTCCTTTTCAAAATCCCTTCTCGACCAATAACCTCTTGAAAATCCAAACTTTTTAAATCACAACTTTTCTTCCATCCTACCTTTCCGGAGGCAGTCTGGCCACCGGACGAAGAACGTTACTAGTTTGAACGGGTTTTTTCGTTGAGTTTTCCCCGTACCAGTAACCAGACTTTTTTAAACAGTGCGCGATGTGCTCTCGTAAAACAAAAACTAACAAGTGTAGCCCTTAAGTATTTTAAAACCCTTTAGTTACGTTAAAAGAAATTGTTAGATTTAAGCGTTTATTCTTAGTTAAGCAGGAGTTCTAACACAACCCAGTACCTGTCATTCTAGCTAAATCAGACCCACTTTGAATTTGATGGAAGCATCCAACAACAAGGACCGCGACAAGTACAGATGCCTGATTCGAAAGATCTGGCCGTTTGAACATTGGCTGTGGTTAATATGCTCGTTCTCTTCCCATGTTTAATGTGTGTTTATGTCGAATTCCAGGAGAAAACTGTCCAGCATCTGGAAAAAAATAGTAATAATAATACAGATATTTCGAATTACGATTGCACGTAGTTTTTTCCGATACATATGGATTTTTGCTTATGTGTCAAATTAGTTACAACCTGCTATATAAATAGTACAGTGCCAAAAAAAAACTATTTTCAAATTATTAATCTCGTTCGAAACGTTCTCCCGTCATGTCATTGCCTAATGGTCGAGTTGTAATTTGTATGTTTTAAGTTGTATCCAAAGAAGAAGCTATGATTAGGCAATTGATGTGAGGCAGACAGACGACCTAATGATGATTTCAAGATCTGAGTCTAGAGGCGTTTGTTAAGGATTCCTTGGACAGCCCATTGTACCAACCAATATTTATCCTTCAAGAAGTACGCCTTCGAACAGAAATCTTCAACATCGTATTTTCGGCCTCATCAACCGCAGACAGGTTAATGGGTTCATGTAATACCGGACAGTACGCTGTGAAGATAATGTTTGTGCTACCAAGAGGCTGATTGGAAAGAACTTTAGTGTAGCCTACAGATAACCGTGACAGATTATGTGATGCAGTCAGACAGCTAAAGTAGGCCATCTATAATAAAGCATGAATCACAACACGTCTTCGAAGGCGTTGTGAATAAAACAAAGAAAATAGTTTCAAAATAGACTATAATAATAGTTCAAAATATGTTCAAATCTTGATTTTTAATTTTTAGACAATGCGTGGTCCACAAATAAAGAACAGCGGTCAAAAATCTGATTTTAGCATGAAAATCTTTAAAAGTTCCATCACGATATAAAAACAATAATAAAAAAATTCTGAGCTGCTAGAGCCTCGCAGTGGTAGGTACACAAAGCATGCAATTTTAGATATATTTTTTGTACTGTACAGCTTTGGAACAGGCTAATCAACAGCTAGGGAGTAGTTTTAGAAAAAAAAATCTCTGGAGTGACTTTTAAGAGTATAATTATTAACGGTTTTCTCAACCGCGAAACGTTACAAATCACATAAAAAAAGTTAAACAGTTATTATATAAAATAAGACTAATGAGGGTAGTTTAGTAGTGATTATTATCATTATCCGTAAAAAACATTTTTTTATTAATTTATTTAAATAATATATTACAATTCTTTAATTTATTTATAGCCATGAATATAGGATCGGTTTCTTCTTCAGTTTCAGACAGACTCAGTACAATAATTGAGCATATCCTCTGAAACTGAGACTGGGGGCTCTTTTAAAAGTAATAAAACATGTGAAGAAACCTTTGAGATATTTTCTTATTGATGTAATAAACGAATTTGAAGAAATCAACAGCTTATTTAATCTTGATTGGTAAAAACTGTTCATTTTCCTGCTATGCTGCTCCATATATATTTTTAAATCTTTGTTTCTCGCTTTCTGCTGTCGGCATGAAGTACCAGATATATAGAGCTAAAAACAGTCTTGCGTTGATTGGGTAACCACATGAAAATGCTTGCAAAATAACAGCAAATTTCCTGTGATGGATGCCGATACAGCAGAGTTGCCAAAAAATCTTCGGACTATATTACCGTCGTTTGTGGTGTCACTGCCACCAATTTCAGTTAGATCTACCAACAGACCCAGTCTAAAGTTAATTTCTAAAAAAAATCTTTTAAAAAACGCCCTTTTGGTAAAAACATAACATAATAATATTATAAATGATAGATTATTCAGATTTTTCTAATAATCACTACATTTCCTTTTTCTTCTCCGATCTACACACAAAATGAGTTTTTATACTTCAGTCAAATGGGGAAAATTAGAGAGAAAAATGTGATGAAGTTTGAAACTTGGCAGAGATGTTCACTAGTTTTTTCTCTAACCATTATAAACATCAAAATTATGTTTATATAAAAAATAAAGCTTATAAAATTATCTACAAAAAATTTGTAAGCATTTTTTTCGTATCTATTATTATACTCTTTGGAAATATGAAAGCAAAAAAATATGTTGCATTTCATCGAGACATTTTAAAAATTGTAAATATCTTAGAGCAAAAAGAAACATATTGTGTTATCATAGAATTCGCAACAACTTTTAAAATGTCCATTATGTCGTCTTTCTCTCAGTCCATCTGCCTCTCCGTCCGTAATGTCTCTTTTAAGTCCGATTTTATTGAAATCTAGACAATAAATTAGTGTTAGCTAGAGGAAAAACCTCAGCATTTTTGAAAAAAAATCGATCACTAAATAAAAAGGTTATGAAACATTTTATGAAAAAAAAAACGTGAAAAGTGTTGTAACACCTTTGACAAGTATAGTATACTGACCAACGTTTCGACAATCAATCTAGTATCATCGGGAGATCATTAAAATTGCAAGTAAGGCACACTTAAACTTACAATTTCATCAAAGATTACAACACTCTTCGCGTGTATTTTTTTCATAAAATGTTTCAAAACCTTGTTATTTACTGATCGATTTTTTAGAAAACGCTGGGATTCTTCCTTTATCTAACACTAATTTATTGTATAAATTTCAATAAAAGCGGACTTTTCTCTTTTAAGTTATTTAGCTTAAAAGATACATGACGGACGGAGAGGCAGGCAGACAGACGAACGGACTGACACAAAGACAGACTCATGACGAACATTTTAAAAGTTGTTGCGAATTCTATGACAACACAATGCAATGATATTCTTTTCTCTACGAGCGATATTTACAATTTTTCAAATGTGTCTATCAAATACAATATACTCTGCTTTCGTATTTCCAAAGAGTATAATAACAGATACGAAAAAAATGCATATATCGTTTTTTGTAGAGAATTGTATAAGCTTTATTTTACTTCCACGTCCAGTGGAAGTATAGTAACGACAAAAAAATTTTAAAAAATTTTTATTGTCCAAATAGGCTTAAAATGTCATGAAACGTCGAGGTTTTAAGTTTGAGCGAAAAAAATTTTTCTCTCTGTCTGTCGGTCTGTCTGTCTGTAACTTTTTTTTTGTGCGCACGTTTACTCTGGAACCGTTTAAGATATTGACTTGAAATTTGGTACACATATGTACTTTAACGAGATCTAGAACTAGATTATATTTTCATCTTGTTCCGTCGAAGGGTTGGGGGGTAAATTGGGGTAAATTTGGGGTAAATGGGTAAATCAAGCAGGTAAGAGTCCATGAAATTGGTATTTAGTATATACAAGAGAAGCTAAGGTCTCAAAAAAATTTTTGGCATTAGCCACCCCCATTACCACCCCCACCTCCTTATTAAAGGGGATGAAAAAAAAATGTGATTTAGTTTATGTACAGAAACCAGAAACCTCAAAATATTTTTACTTCATCCACCCCCCCACTACCACCACCCCCACCCCACTACCGATGTGGGGTATCGTTTTATGGGTTTTTGGGGTAGAGGATTTCAAATATTATATTATTAAAGTTCCATAAACAATTATTTTCACATACAAAGTTTTTTCGTTGTGAGTGACTTGGATAGAGAATCTGGATGTGGAAGTAGTGATTCCTTGGGCAGCGGTTTTTTTACATAGACATAATTTCGATGTCGTTAATGGTCAGAGAGATATAAGGAAAAAACTGAAATGGAGCGCCATTTTTCCAAGATGGCGGCGCAACAGATGGAGTTGGGAACTTTTAGTATGTTTGAGTCGTGTGTTCTAATTTGACTGGGGTATTTAATGAACAAAACCATAAACTTAAAATGAATCTTTATCATCTATATTTTTTATCTACCACCATCTTAGACATTTAAAAATTGCTCTATATTCCTATTCGGCAATCCTAAATATACCCAGATACCGATTTTAATCGAAATCGGAGCACATAAAAAAAGTTTGCTGTTTGGTATTTACCAGACTTTTCAGAGAGGAAAAAAAGTTTAGAAATCAACTCAGTAAACCAAATACCAAATTTCACAAATAACTACAATCAATGAACCCACTTCGTGCCATTGCTCTAAATACGGGAAGTAAATTGTATTAAAAGTTCTCCTCGCCATAACACGGCTTGTACCGAATATCTTCAAATGATGAAAAATCATGGTAAGGAAATCATGAGTATTTTTCATCATTTTCATCATGAGTATTCAACATTCATTAATTTTTGTATTTATGACTAATTTGAAAACAAAAAAACTTAGTTATGTCTCACGAAACTTAAAAAATTGAAAAGAAAAACCTTCACAAAAAAAAATCATTTATCGACTTTAAAATAAAACGGCAGTCTTATATTACACAAAAATTAAGTACTTACCCTAAAGATCTACTGGTAAAAATTTGAAGACAAAAGTACAATTGATATAAAATTATATAAAAAAAATATTTTTAAGAAAAAGCTTTTATTTGAAAAAACTACTAAAAAGTAAAAATAATTTTTTTAAAATTTATACACCTGGAAACCAAAATCTTTGGGGGCGGTCATATAGCGCTATTGTATAGTTACTTTGCTCAACTGACCGCCCCAAAGCTTTTGGTTTCCAGGTGTATAAATTTTAAAAACATTATTTTTAATTTTTAGTAGTTTTTTCAAATAAAAGCTTTTTCTTAAAAATATTTTTTTTATAATTTTATTTGTTACTTTTTAGTCTACTTATTTTACAAACAGACAGACAAAACCTTTTCATTTGCCACCGCCATCCACCCCTTCCCTCTCCCTTCTTCTCACACTCACACTCTAACACTACTTCCCACTTATTCCTTCCTTTCCACCCTATTCCCACCCCTTCGCTCCTCTTCCCCACCTCTTTCCTCCCCTTCCCCACCTCATCCCACCTTATTTCCACCTCTTCACACCCCTTTCCCACCTCTCCCACGTCCGCCATATTGAATTTATAATGACGTCACACACTTTATCGCATTTTACTCGTCAAGCCTTTCATTTGATACCCATATCAAAGGGTTGTGACTAAAATGCCGATCCGCCATCTTGGGACGTCCGCCATTTTGGATTTAGAATGACGTCACATTATTTATCGTATTTTACTCGTCAAACCCTTTCATTTGATACCCATATCAAGGGGGTTGTGACTAAAAATCCGATCCGACATCTTGGGACGTCTGCCATATTAGATTTAGAATGACGTCACATTGTTTATCGTATTTTACTCGTCAAACCCTGTCATTCGATACCCATATCAAGGGGGTTGTGACTAAAAAGCCGATCCGCCATCTTGGGACGTCCGCCATATTGGATTTAGAATGACTTCACATTGTTTATCGTATTTTACTCGTCAAACCCTTTCATTTGATACCCATATCAAGGGTGTTGTGACTAAAAAGCCTATCCGACATCTTGGGATGTCCGCCATATTGAATTTAGACCAATAATGGCTATACTATGTTGCATTGTCACCGGACTTATTATAGACGTGTGCCAAATTTCAAAGCGCTAGCTTAATTAGAACTAGTCGAAATTCAGCTTGCAAGATTTGACCTAAACTAACAAACGCACATACAAACACACAAACATTGCAAGTTAAATAAAAGCTTTTAAAAAGCACACGCACCACTCAAACTTTGTCGTGTCAACAAACTGAGATGCGAGCGAACTTCACAAAAACTTATTATATATCAGGTAGATTCTTGGAACATAAAGGTTCATTATTCCTTTAGTATACTCTTCGCAAAAATGAAGAGTATATTGTATTTGATCGGCACATTTCTAAAATCGTAAATATCGCTCGTAGAGAAAAAATTTTCATATCATTGTGTTAGTGAACAAATTCTGAACAACTTTCAAAATGTCCGTCTGTCCGTCCGTCACGTAAGCACGATAACTTAAGAAAGAAAAATCCGATTGTATTGAAATTTAGATAGTAAGTTAGTGTTAGCTAGAGGAAGAACCCTATTGTTTTTGAAGAAAATCGATCAGTAAATAAAAAAGTTATTAATTATTTAATTAAAAAAAAAATATTCTCTTAATTTTTGTCGCTTGTACTAAAATGGAAATCTTGCGAAATATTATTTCCATAATATATTTTTTTTTGTTTATGAATTTTACTAAAAAATTCAAACATTTTTAAACCCTATCCTTTTTCCACCACATTTTCCTGGCGTCAGGGAGACCACCAGGTCGGCAGTTCTCGTACGGGTTTTTTCGTTTAGCTTTTCACCCGAGTCAGCAGCCAAAATTTATTTAGTGTTATAACCAGTTACTAGTTCTAAGTTTTATATGTATTAGTTTTAGGCCTTTGTGGGCAGTATTATTTTCAAAGGTATTATTAATTTTAAACCCACGCTAGGTGGGTAGGAATTTTAATTGTTCTTTTTACCATTGTCGTCAAGCCGAAACGAACCTGACCCGCCCAGCCCTACAATCACCACGGCGCTACGCGCTGTGATCGTCTGGCTGGCTCCAGGCCAGGTTTCGGGGAGGCGCATATGTATCTATAAATGTTAATAAATTTTATTTGCTTGCTTGCTTGCTTGCAATCCAAGGGTCCCGGGTTCGATCCCCTCACATCGTGATTTTTTTTTCATATATTTTTTTTTTTCACAACAAAGTTGGTATCACAAAATTTAGAATGTCCAAAAACTAACATTATTTACAAGAAAAATGCGAAGAGTATCCTATAGAATGTGTAACAATTATATAAAAAGCTCAGTAAATCGGCGAAGAGTATAATGCTTTATTTCTTAATTTCCATACATACAAATAAAATATTAAAGCCATTCAATGAACTTGTAAAATTTGAATTTTGGCTATTTTACTTCCACATCCAGTGGAAGTATAAGTAACGACAAAAGAATTTTTAAACATTTTTATTGTTCAAATAGGCTTAAAATGTCATGAAACGTCGAGATTTTAAGTTTGAGCGAAAAAAAAAATTTCTGTCTGTCTGTAACTTTTTTTTGTGCGCACGTTTACTCTGGAATCGTTTAAGATATTGACTTAAATTTGGTACACATATGTATTTTAAAGAGATCTGGAACTAGATTATATTTTCATGTTGTTTCGACGAAGAGTTGGGGGAAATTGGGGGAAATTTGGGGTAAATGGGTAAATAAAGCAGGTAAGAGCCCATAAAATTGGTATTTAGTATATACAAGAGAAGCTAAGGTCTCAAATAAATTTTTGGCATTAGCCACCCTCACCTCCTTATTAAAGGAGATGAAAAAAAAATGTGATTTAATAGATGTACAAGAACCAGAAATCTCAAAATATTTTTTTTACTTCATCCACCCCCACTACCACCCCCCTGTCACCATCCGCAGCCCACTACCGATGTGGGTTATCGCTTTATGGGTTTTTGGGGTAGAGGATTTCAAATATTATATTATTAAAGTTCCATAAACAATTATTTCCACATACAAAGTTTTTTCGTTGTGAGTGACTTGGATAGAGAATCTGGATGTGGAAGTAGTGATTCCTTGGGCAGCATTTTTTTATTTTCGCACCACTGTGCAATGGGGTGATTAAATGTATAAAAATTAAAATACTTGCTATCTATATGTTATGCCGAAAAAAATGAGGCATAATTCATACTGAATTTAATTCTCTTTAACTTTGGTAATGACTTTAGCCTGAAAGACCCACCCTGTTCAAGAACTAATACTGATATATTTATTACAATATGGCTGCGCTAACTCAGCTCTACAATATTACAAAAATAATAAATGAATTTTTAAAATCAGCTTTTATCATTTTAGCCTAATTGTTTAATATAAAAAACTACCTATAAAACCGAGAGTATGGAGTACATTTAATTTTTGTAATTACATTTAAAATTTAAATGTAATATTTTATTGTAATGGTATAACTAATCTCAGTAAAGAGCGGTTAATAATATAGTTATTCGGTTTAAATAAATTAACGACATTTATGATTTAAGCGATAATAAACATAAAGCTGTAAAACTTTTGCTGTATAATTAACTCAATTATTACTAACATGCTAAGTCTTTCAAAATATAATCAGATATTAGTAATTTCTTGTAACCAAGATTGTACTGTTATATTTATCCCCCCCCTCCAAAAGAGTTAAAATGTCGCGGATTTTTAATTAAAATTCGAAATTAATATTCTTTTTTGAATTATTGTAATATAAAATCGCTGTGTTACCACCCAAACGGAGATAGGAAGCGTCTCACATCTTCATTACCATAAATCCAAATTACCCGGTGGGAATCGTTCATTCAACTCGATAAAAGTGTTCCATTCTTTAAAAATAGTGGTCAAGGTCAACTGCAGTCTAACAACCTAGACGCCCGCAGAGAGCTTTATTCTTTTATTGTTTAGGATCATAGGATGTTGTTTAATTTTTGAAACTAATCTAACCATGTTATTGACAATACAAACAAAACCGTATGGCAATCAAAACATTGTAATGCAATTACTTAGTGCACAAGCTGCAATACCATATATTTCCTACAAGCCAGCTGTGTCCGTATTTATTATACGAATAAAATGCTTAACGCTTGGGAAAACGTAATTCTTACTTCTATTCATTAGAACGGTCTTTGTAATTGATAATGTGTTTTCTTTTCCAGGTGCTCATGAACGCTAAGATTGAACATGAATCACAACTCCCTTCTCGTCAGTCATAGTCATAAAGAAAGAAATATGGAAATCACGTATTCGATATTCGGAAATTAAATGCTCAAATTCCAGCTCAAGTTAGTTTATTTTCGACTCGGTTACTTATAAGTTCTCCAAGACTGCTTTGAAACAGTTCATAGTTCAGCATAAAAAGTGTGAATGGAATTGACAAAATATTATTAAGTAATATTCTGTGCCAAAATTCTGTAATTATTCAGTATTAAATCATGTGTTGTGATTTTTTTAAAATAACGTGAACATGTAAATTAAAAAGTAGTGAAATAATTGACGTTTTATATAAAATGCCATCAAAAAGGCAGTACGATTTAGTGCAAAATGATGACTACGATACTAGAATTCCTCTCCATCCTGAAGAAGCCTTCCATCATGGAATCATGTTTCAAGCCAAGGTGAGTGTTATAATAAATATACTAGTAAAGATAGCTCCAAGTTTAGGTAAACTTAGAAGTAATCGCAATTTAATGTTTGTTAACGGTTCCTTATAGAAAAATGTCTGAAAAAAACAATGGAGATAAATCGGGCGTGCGTTGGTCCAACATAGTTGATTTCCCATCAAGGCCGCCTAGTGCGGGACACAAACTCATGTTCTGATTTGCATCTTCTTTGGTATCATGTATGCATATACTTCTTTCATAAATTTTCTATATGAAAATTATTTCTCATAAAATAAGAACAATTTTTGTAAAATGCATAAAACAATTTTTTAATAAAAATACTGCTAAATGCTTTTCTATATTATGCGATATTTTAAATTGCGTATTTACATTGTACACTTAAACTTAATTTGGAAAAAAATATTAAAACCCGAGTTTATCCTTTAATAATGAATTAGCTTTTCAATTAGCTATACACAATTATTTTACAACAATGTACATATATGTAGCAATTGCGAAAAAGAATATCCAGGACTCGGTTAGAGTAAACAAAATGAAATAGTGAACAAGGTTGAAGAATATTTAAGAAAAATAAGTAAATACATTGCTACTGAAACTTTTCTTTCTAAATATTATTATTCTTATAGTAGAGTAAAATTAAGAGTTAAATCACATAATAAGGAATTGTCTTACAATAGCTTTGCTGGAACTTGTTGGAAACGTTAGAAGGAGTGTAGCAAAAAGTTTTGAAATAAATCTTTGTCGCGCAAGTCATTTGTTTAAACAAAAGGATATTGAAAAGTGTTTTTTCGTAATTCTTCTTAAATATCTCTGGCTGTATGGCTCGTATCGCAATAAATAAAAAAAAAAAGAGATTGTTCATAATGAAATTTCGCAGAAAATTAGATTTATCCGAACTTTTTTGCTTAATTTGTTAAGTTGCAATAATTAAAAACAATAAAGAGCAACCATGTTTAAATAATTGATGATAACTTGAACAATAATGTAACAATTTTGACGAAATTTTAGAAAACGATACCTCTGATGGAGCAAAATCGACACTCCAAATTTCAAGTTGGTGTGTTGACAATAACGCCTAAAAACAAAAGCAAAGTCGAAAATTGAATCATCGTTTGTTTAAGTGTATTAAGTCGTACAGCAAAATGTTACCTTCTTTTCAATTTTTCTTTTTAATTTTTAAACCATTCTGAAAATTTGTTTAATTTTTCTTAAACAAATTCACTTTTCTCATCAATGTTTTGCCCAAAAATAAAAATTATTAGCATGCCTTTAAAGCACATAAAGAAAGAAACAATTTTAACGAAAAAAGTGTTTCCTATGCCAATTGAGAGCAGAGATATGACATTCTTTGCGTTTTAGCAATTTATAAACAACTTTAAATTTGTACTGAACTTTTCTAATGTTTAATGCTCTTCGCTAAGCATGTTAGATTTTTTTTAATCACATAAATTGTTGGAAAATTATCAAATTGGAGTTGCACAGCAATGCGCTGACATGGCAAAAGTCATGGCAAGGCCTACTCCCACAGTATAAGACATTAGAGCTTTTTCGCAGCGTAATTAAAACCTGCTTCACCCCTTACAATTTCATCATACCACGATGTTTTCTTCTTTTTAAACAATTGTTTTTTTTTGAAAATTTTAGTTTTACTGCCAAACGTTAAGATAAAGTATTTTTTCGCCAATTGACAGCAAAATACTAATTTTGCTGACTAATGTCAATCAGCAAAGTGTCACACAAATGATTGGTTATCATGGCAACTAACTAAAACGACAGTTTTTGGCAAGTGCCATTTGTTAAGAAACATAATTACAGAAAATTTCCAACAACAATTAACAACGCATTTTTAGTTATTTTTAACATTAACAGTAAAATTGGTACAATTTAGAATAAGTATTTTTTCGAGAACTTTTGTAACTTGTCAGACTTTGATTATTACGGTGACTATTGACATATGTCAATAGTAACCAACGCGCAACAACTGCGTGGGTGCGAAGTAATTAAATTGTTGTCTCTGCGACAAGTAAGACATACATTTGGGGATGCGATACGAGTGCGGCACTTGGATGGGTGATCCATGACCTCATCTAATAGTCTGTAGGCTGCCAACAGAGACAATTCTAGAGCGAGTAAATCACCTTGAAAGGCGGTGGCTGGTCCAGGAGACTCGGGAACCTTGGGCTATTGAGCTGCCATGAAAGGTGGTGGGTGGACCAGGATGGGTTAAAGTTGGTGGTCAAGGACCGTGGTTTGGAGTCCACGCTAAACTGTAGATCCCTAGGCAAAATGGGCCATCCTGGCCTGATTAACTAGTAAAAATAGCAGTACTACTAAGACATACATTTCATGAATATTTTATATAATTATTTCAATCACCGTCCATGTCCATTTTCATAGAATTAAAACAGCTCATCTCTTAAAAATTGCAAGCACTTATAGGCACCATTACCTGTCTTTTGTATAAACATTGGCGTATTGACTTGTGGTGCAATCACATTTGACTTTTAGCACATTTTAGCAGTTTCACTGGTAGTACTCAGTTTCCATCCCCAGCTGGGGGGATCCATTTCAGTACCATCCGTCCACTACTGAACCGGATGACATGTGCATTATGAATGTTTTCCGTGGGAGGTAATACTTCCGGTTTCAGTTGGACTTTATATTTTATCATCTCTGATGTGAATGTTCGAAGCTGTATATTAGTCTGTGTATCCCCTTCTCAACCGTACAGGGAGACTACAGCTTTTTGACCAGTAGCATTAATGTCTTCATTTGATAATCCTGGTATTTCAACAGGTCGTTCCCTATAAGTATTCCGTTTCATTAACAACTTGATTGTCCAATTCAGAGGGGGGTGATGTTTTATGACATCCTAAAAGTGCATGGATAAAAAAACATGAGTACAGACGTTTTCACCAAGTTCTTTTTAATTCTTTTGTCATTAATAGTAACATCAATTAATTATTCAGCAAATAATAGTAACAAAAGGTCAGTGTCTTCGCCGAAATGACTGCAGGGTATATCTGTATTAATGCTACATCTTCCATAACAATACATGCCAAAATGTTAGTTCACCAAATGTAGTCCAATTATTTCCAGTTTCAATCACACTTTGACTAGTCTAATAATACTCATTATAGTTTATACCACATCTCATTCACATCTAAGATCCTTGGTTGTTAGTAATAACTGCAATGTACGGAAATGTTAAAGGTTAATTAATTATTATTCAGTAAGGCACTTATTCATTCAACATACATATAATAGTAAATGGTATTTACAACAAATACAGTGTTTTCAAATTCTTAGGATATTTGTTGAATGCAAAATTTTTATGTCTAAACTAAAACTATTTTGCGAACATCATTTACTCGACATTACATTACAATAGTGAAATCTTTAATATTTAAGAAATGAACAAGAATTTTTAAATAAAACTGGTGAATATAGACAACGATTTTATTAAAATAAACTCATTTAAATTGGTGATCGAATTAAACAATTCGTTTTTACGATTAATTATTTTTTATATATTTGCATTCATCGTGATCAGAAAATATTATTTAGGTATTAAGCAAATCGCAACTTACACACTTTTTTATTTATTGATGAAATTAAGTACCTACTTTCTGTATATTGGTACCTTAATCAGGTCACGCTAATACATATACTACTTAAGCAGACACTTTAAAACACTCATTATTAGAGAACCAATCGAAACAACCACTATTCCAGCTAATTCTGACGAAGTATTGAATTACGTGATGAGATTCCTAGCATTTTAAAGCAAAAAAAATGTATTGAAAATACTTAAATCATTGATTTAAATTGAATCATTCACATTTTTTTGATTTAATATGAAATTATCTACTTTCTGCATATTGGTATCTTAATCAGGACGCGCTAATATTCTACTTAGGTAGACACTTTAAAACACTCATTATTAAAGAATCAATCGAAACAACCACTATTCCAGCTAATACTGACGAAGTATTGAATTACGTGATAAGATTTCTAGCATTTTAAAGCAAAAAAATATATTGAAAGTACTTAAATAATTTATTTAAATTGAAACATTCACACTTTTTTTTATTTAATATGGAATTATCTACTTTCTGTATATTGGTATCTTAATCAGGACGCGCTAATATTCTACTTAGGTAGACACTTTAAAACACTCATTGTTAGAGAATCAATCGAAACAACCACTCTTTCAGCTAATACTGACGAAGTATTGAATTACGTGATAAGATTCCTAACATTTTAAAGCAAAAAAAAATATATTGAAAATACTTAACCTCTTAAGGGCCATATTTCGAAAAGTCTGAGTAAAAAAATAAATTTTGCGAGATAAGTGATTAAAATTGCGACAAAAACAAATTCTTAAACTCAAAACAAGTTTATTTTTTCATTTTACAAAAAAAAAATTAATGTCCCTATTATGGAACAAAGACCCATAAAGTTATAAATGGAAATCGACAAAACAATTTCTTTGTCTCTGGAAGTTGATCTGGGTTGGTACGTAGTCATCATCAGAGTCGCTTAGATTTTCATCCTCGCTATCGGATGGTAAGCAGGCCATATTTTACTGAAAAAAAGTGTTGCCAAAATTACATTGTACAATAATCATTGTCTGTTGTTCCACATTAGGAACCATAAAAATTATAACCAAAGACCAGTGTTCCGCATCTGGAACATTGGGTTTTTTGATTTATGAACTCATGAAAAAAATTGTATCGAATTTAATTTGAAAGTGTTCTTATATAACTGAATAACATACCAATATTTTTGTTATTCTCTAATATTGAGCCAAAATTTGGAAATAATCTTCCACAGACACCTTCCACATGTAAATAAATACGAACGATGCAATTCTGTGTTTATCTCCAACTGTACTACATAGATGGCGCGAGAAGTTATTTTTGTGCACATTATTCATTGTTCCAACTTAGGAACAGTGGCCTATTACGAAAATTTTAGTTAATTTAAAAAGGGATGTATTTATTTTAAGGATTAGTTTTCACTGTTCCAGTTTAGGAACATGAGACGCTAAGAGGTTAAATAATTTATTTAAATTGAATCATTCACACTTTTTTAATTTAATATGAAATTATCTACTTTCCGTATATTGGTATCTTAATCAGGACGCGATAATATTCTACTTAGGTAGACATTTTAAAACACGCATTATTGGCGAACCAATCAATGCAACTACTCTTCTAGCTAATACTGAAGTGTTGAATTATATGATAGGATTCCTAGCAATTTAAAGTAAAAAATATATATTGAAAATACTTGAAATTCAGTCATGCACAACAGTTACATAGGTCTACCGAAAAAGTCTTGTCTTAAGGTTCTCATCTAACTTTTCTGAAGTATTCTGACGCGCTGAAGACAATTTTGAACAAAAAATGTTTTCTATCAGTATTCCTCTACCGTTAGGGCTTCCAAGTCCCGGGGCCAAAGGGTCATTCGGGACCCCTGGACCAGTACTGCAAAGTCCCGGGACTAGTCTCGAGGTCCTGAGAATACTTAAAATGACGGATTTTCGCCTCATTTTCAATTTCATGAGATTTTGCTTAAGTGGTGAATGAGAGGCGAGCGTAGAGGCAACTTCAATGTGAATGTCAGTCGATATTCCGTTGAAGCAACGTCGAGCGCGGTTAGTACTTGGATGGGTGACCCTCTTAGGAAATACAGCGTTCTCGTCCCACCTTCTAGCGGTTTGTATATCAGTGTATACACGGAAGATATGTAATTTCAGACGAGGATTACGTAGTGGATATACCATCCTTGGGAGGGGATGTAAAGCAGGCGGTCCCTTGTCTATTAAATGTTAGGCAAGTAAAAGATCCCTACTCTTCTTAAGGGAAGAGGTTCGGCAAAATTTCCAGGTTGGGGGTAGCTCGTCTCCTGGCGTCGGTGTAGGCCCTGGTAGCGGAAATAGGCCGACGTTAAATAAATAGATAAAAAAAAGTGGTGAATGAAAAAACAATGAAGAGAACTTAAATTTTACTTATACTAAACGAACATAATTATAATATTAACATAACAAACAACGACCAATTCAGCCATTTAACGAATAATTAATAATGATACTTATTTGTTAATAATAAAAAAAATATATTATTGTGATTTAAAGAAATATTTTAGGGCAACTAGGGCTTTTAAAGAATCATTCTCCAATGACGCTCATATTTTCGTAGCAAAAGAGCCTGCCACTCAGAAGGCTCTCTCTGACTCCACGCTAGTTGGAGTGATCGTCAATAAGTATTCGTAGGCTAATTGCAAAAAGTGGCCATGAATACCACAATTTTCCTCGAGCTTTCCGGTGGATTATTTACAGATTTCGATTACAATTTAGCATTTTTTAATGCCATGTCTAATTTTTCTTTCAACGGCAATGTATAGGTAGAGAACTAGAGTAGAGATTCGAGAAATTGTTATGCGCATTGCGAGTTCAGCTGTGACTACTGTGCTGTTCGCTGTGTGATTACCACGCCATCATGCATGCGACTCGCGAAACTGTAAAAATTTCAGGACTTCGGCGGTCCCAGGACCTCAGCAATGGTCCCGGGACCAAAAAATTTATAGCAAAATCCCGGGAGTCCCGGACCCGGGACTCCCGGGACTGGAAGCCCTATTTACCATCTCCTAAAAAGGACAAGAAAAAAATCTTGTTTGTCCTAAGTTTCTGATATAACTTTTCTGAAGTATATTAATGCGCTGAAGCCAATTTTGAACAAAAAAAATGTCTGATATGTCAATTTTCCTCTGCCACCCCTAGGAGATAAAAGGGGGTGATACATTTCAAATTGGCTATTTTGAGCTAAAACAGCTATTTTGGCAACGTTTTGAAAATTTTTAGCCGTTTTTTGGCCATAATATTGTTTAAATAATGAAATATCAATATTTATCAATTGGGAATAAAAACACATGCTATTAGCTTCAAAATTCCCCCAAGTGGATTATTAAATTATTATACTAATAGGCTTACTTTATGTTTCTTGGAGCGCTGAATCCGAATTTTTAACTTCTCACTAAAAATTCCCTCCGGAACCCCCTCAAATTTATAGGAAAAATGCAAAAAAACATCGTTTTTTTTATCTTTTTTTTTTCTGCGTTTTAGGAAAAATTCGGCAAGCAAACAAGCTATAAAAATTTACCCCAATATGATAAAAAATTTAACTATATTTTTTTTTATATTTCTCATTATTTTAGTAAAATACAGGACACTAACTTAACGCTACAATAAATTAAAAGTAAAAATGACTACGTTTTCTTCACGAGAAAAATCGACAAACTGAGGTCGAAATGGATTTTTTTTTGGAAAATTATACCCGTTTTTTACTATATCGAGTTTTTTTAGACATGAGCGCATTTTTTTAGCAGTTTAATTTTTGTATTTTTATATTTTTTGACGTCTAAAGAACATGTAAAAAAATCGCCATGCTAAAAAAATGCGCTCATGTCTAAAAAAAACTCGATATAGTAAAAAAAGGGTACAATTTTCCAAAGAAAGCCATTTTGACCTCAGTTTGTCGATTTTTCTCGTGAAGAAAACGTAGTCATTTTTACTTTTAATTTATTTTAGCGTTAGGTTAATGTCCTGTATTTTACTAAAATAATGAGAAATATAAAAAAAATATAGTAAAATTTTTTGTCATATATTAGGGTCAATTTTCTTAGCTTATCGATACCTCTCCTTTACAACAAAAAAGATCCTTTGACATTTTAACGTTGAACGAAAGAGGAAGCGCTAGCACGCCTTGAAACATGAGCCTCGGCGCATGTTTCGGGACTCACTCGCTCCCCTCCCGTTCGTCGTACGTCAAAATGTCAAAAGACCTTTTTTGTTGTAAATTTTGTTTGCTTTCTGAATATCTGGGTATTTTTTATCTAAAACGAAAAAGAAAAGATAAAAAAAATAAAAAACAATTTTTTTTTTTCTAAGTTGGAGTGGGTTCCGGAGGGAATTTTTGGTGAGTAAAAAATTCGGAATTACCGACCCAAAAAACATAAGGTAAGCTTATAAAACTAAATCCTCTTATTTTTTCCAAGTGAACCTTTTATTTAGTCTTTATTGCCTGGAGTAATTTACAAGATACTGTCTACACACACACATGCAAACTCATACTAACTTTTTTTATTCGATATTTGACTTCATATAGTTATTAAGCGACTTGAGTTTTTTCTCCTTCGATGATTATTAGAAAATTTCATCCGGCTATATTATACCTCTTTGAGTCATCAAATAGGTACAATCAAATCAGAGTATCAGTAATAAGATAATAAGGAAACAATTAGGGAGTTTTAAGTATAGTAATTATGTGAACAATTATGTTAATATGTTTTGGGTTAACCGTTAAACCTAGTTCAACTCATAAAGGGCCGAATATAGTATTTGGCCAATTTTAATTGCCATTTACCTATTATTACCAATAAAAATTAACAAAACAAAGAATGCTTTTCAAATTCATTTAATAAACTTGAATATTTATCAGATTGATTTTAAATAAATATTTTGATAGGCTTCTCTTTGTAGCAGTTATGAGTTCAATACTAGGTCCATTACTAATTTAAACGTGATATTATGGCTTATTAATGGAATAAATTCGAGTCGCAAAAGGCATATGTTTAAACAAATTGATATTCAAAATTATATTTTTTCGCAGTTTTGCTTAAATAACTCCGATTGTATTGTATTGCAATAATTAAAAACATAATATTCGTTATGAAATTACGAAGAAAACTTGACCAGTTAAAACAATTAAGATTGGCTGGTGTTAAAAAAATGTCGATAATTTAAGTAACAATGTGTATATCTTAACGTGACTTGGAAAATATGCTTCTAGTAGAGATAAATCATCAGTCCGAATGTTTATAAATACCCCTAAAAAACAATAAGTCGAAAATTGAATCGCCAATTGTTTAAGTGTATCAAGTCATAGAGCAATATATTATTTTAGAATATAGGTTTTTTCACATACTTTTCAATGTTATTGATACCATTTTTTTCAAAAATATTTAAAACCAATTTTCGGTATTTGTTTGAACTCCATTATAACAGGGGGTGAAAAAAATTATGATTTAGTGTGTACAAGAACCAAAAATCTCAAAATATTTTTTTACTTTATCCACCCCCACTACCACCCTCTATCACCACCCCACCCCACTACCGATGTGGGATATCGTTTTATGGGTTTTTGGGGTAGACAATTTCAAATATCATATCATAAACGACTATTTCCACATGCAAAATTTTTTCGTTGTAAGAGACTTGGATGGAAAATTTGGATGTGTAAGTAGTGATTCCTTGGGCAGCGGTTTTTTCCTTTGAGCTTTAATAATACATTTAAATAATAATTGTTGCAAATGTTAATAACGATGTATTTCACAATTTGTAATTTTATAGAATATTACTATTGCTCTCTTTGATTACTGCTTAAGGCTTAATTATTATTTCTTGGTTAATGTTGCACAACAATTGTCATCTTGACAATGGAGTGTTTGAATTGAAGAAAGTATGTTATTAATAAATTCATTGGGTGGGTTCTAAATTAAATACTACAATGTAATTTTTTCGTACTTTTAGGTTCTATCTTAAACTAATTCCGTTATTTGAATTTGATGACGTAGTATATTTATTTTAGCAACTTTAGAAATTAAACCCTATAATACAGAATCGTTAGTTCAAGTGAATGTATGTATTAGTTCTTACATTTTATATTATGGTAATATTTTCATAATCTACTACATAGTTAAAGATAAAACAATTCTGGATTTGTCTATTTTACTTCCACATCCAGTGGAAGTATAGTAACGACAAAAAATTTTTTAAAAATTTGTATTGTTCAAATAGGCTTAGAATGTCATGAAACGTCGAGATTTTAAGTTTGAGCGAAAAAAAATTTCTGCCTGTCTGTCGGTCTGTAACTTTTTTTTGTGCGCACGTTTACTCTGGAACCGTTTAAGATATTGACTTGAAATTTGGTACACGTATGTATTTTAACGTGATCTGGAACTAGATTATAATTTTCATCTTGTTCCATCGAAGGGTTGGGGGTAAATTGGGGTAAATTTGGGGTAAATAGGTAAATTAAGCAGGTAAGAGTCCAGAAAATTGGTATTTAGTATATTAAAGAGAAGCTAAGGTCTCAAAAAAATTTTTGGCATTAGCCACCCCCATTACCACCCCCACCCCATTATTAAAGGGGATGAAAAAAAATTGTGATTTAGTGTGTGTGTACAAGAACCAGAAACCTCAAGATATTTTTTTACTTCATCCACCCCCACTATTCATTATTATGTTTTCACATTTTTCTGAATACTAAAAATGATGTAAAAATTGTGGAAAATATATTGTGATTTTTGGAGTTTTTAGGAAAAGCTGGCATTGGAATGAATGTGTTTTTCTCAAAAATTCGAAGATAAGAAAGTTGCTTCTGACGGAGTTATCTGTAGATACGCTGTACGTAATGTGTTAAATTCAAATAAATAAATTTGTATGCAATAAAATAAATCTTGTTTACATGAAAGGGTCTACACAAATGAAACGAACTGTGTAGAATTATTTTATTTTATGATGAATATTAAAAATTTTGGTTCTCTTGTAATCTGCGATATACGCCGGAGAGCAAGACCCTCGAATATGCAAAATAAAAGTGCCCTATGCAACTCGCTAGCATACAGAAACTGAATATGTAGCAGACCCTCACTGTAACAGCTAAAATCTCACAAACGGAGTTGACAAAGTAAAAAAAATATATGTATTCATTATGTGATTATTGTAAATGCTGAAATTTGAATAACTTATGTTGAACAGTTTTAAAAATCTAAAGTTATATAGAAAAATATTTCATTTTTCAAAGAGATTTTAACCAACAGAATAGGCATGAAGTACTGCAATCGCCACGAGTGTTGGCGAGCAAAGGGGAATTTCTATGTAGAGAGTGGTACAGGTCCAGCGCACGCACCGCTGCGCTACCATGATTGGTGTTGCACACTGATAAATTATTATAGGTGGACGCGCAGTTCTCCGATAAGCCGCTACGTTCCCTTACAGTCCCCGCCGCTCGCCAAGATCCGTGGCGTGTACAGTAAACGTTTTTGATAATAACTCCGCAATTTAAAAATTATTCTGTATGAGAAAAGCTATCAATGCCTAAAATATAATTCACTTAGAAGACATATTTTCCGAGATATAATGGATTAAAAGCTGGTATGGTTGAAATATCCCCAAAAACTGGCACATTTTTCAAAACAACTTACCAGATCTCCAAAAATGTTCAACATATGTTATTCAAATATCAGTGGTCGGTTTACAATAGACATAGAATAAACACATATTTTTTTCAATTTTATCAGAAGCTCCGCTTGTGAGATATTCACGAATAAAGTGAGGGCCATTTTGTAAACGGCGCATTGTAAATAAGCTTTCAGAATATGACAACGAAATGCGCTTTCTGTAGATGGTAAGTCTTTAAAATAATACATATTTAAAAGGCAATATTTTAAATTGATACACATATTGGCATTTATATAAAATTGACATTTCTTTACATAGCTTATGCCTATTTTACAGGTTGGAAAAAAAAATGGGCTCGTAAATGGTCCTTACTTCCAGTAAATTATGGACGAACATATAAGGACGTGAAAAACTCTACATGCTTTTATTAAACATTCTTCAATTTTTGCGCCATTTTCGTTAATACCCAAAACTTACTTTTTTTGAAATTAGTAGATTTAATATTTTACGTTTTCCTGCATATGTTTACAGTAATAGCCGGGGGGCAGCGACACATGTTTGGGACTCATACCATTAAGGCCGATTTTCACTTGTATAATAATTTATTGGGCGTACCGCTAGCTCACCCGCGGTGGGGGAAACCACGAGAACGCCACCAACGCCAAAAAAATTTGTTGAAATAAAAACATACCATTCAAGTTGAAATTTTGCATGTTGTTTAATAATGTTAAAAAGTGATAAAAAACCATAGTCAGCTGTTAAAATGGCGGTGGATAATCGTCCGCTGCTCATATAAATATGTTGATTAAAAGTTTAAATTTTAGTAATTTCATCAATGTTCAAATTGTGTTATATAACAATATGTATAACGTATTTGACGAAAAATTGAGTCAGCTAATGGTAAGAGAGGGGAAAGGGAAAACATATTCATAAAGCCCTTCGCGACTAGCGCGCGGCGCGCCATATGTCTAGATCATCGCGCATTGTTTTCATAACAAAAGCTGACAGGTTTTCCCTTATGACAGACCCAGCTGATCATTATTTTTATTCAATGTATTTAATACTGTATTATATATTTGAATATCTTGAATTATATAATTTAACATAACGAGAGAAAAATACATTATTTAAAAATCAATGAAGGGAAACTTTTATTTACATTACTTTAATACAATATATTTCATATTTTATTTATAGATAATGAGGAGGAAGAGCTAGAGGCGTTCGATTCCGATGAAGCCAATAACGAGGAAGATAACGAAGAGAGCGACATGGAAAGTCTGATATCAAACGATGCGCAAGAATAAATAACTTGTATTAAAGTAATGTAAATAAAAGTTCCCTTTCATTGATTTTTAAATAATGTATTTTTCTCTCTTTATGTTAACTTATATAATTCAAGATATTTTAAGCGCAAGTTTCCTATTAATTCAATAGGAAAAAAACTGTCATTCAACTATATACTTAATACAGTATTATACATTGAATAAAAATAATGATCAAAAGGGAAAACCTGTCAGCTTTTGTCATGAAAACAATGCGCGATGTTCGATACATATGGCCCGCGCACCGCGCACTAGTCGCGTAGGCTAGGCATATTAGGATTCGCAGAGGAAAGTTTTGCTATAGTTTTTATTTTCTCATCTCCTTTGTTTTTTGGGTCGCTGAACACGAATTTGAAGTTTGCAGGCAAAAATTTGGCCCGGAACTTTGTTTTTCTGGCACTTTTTGACCAAATTTTGGCACTTTTCTCAGTTTTTGGCCTATATCTCAGAAAGGAAGCGTTTTTCGACAAGCCCATTTCATACAAAATTAAAGTAGACAAAATTTCCTACATTTCTCTATTGTATATCACTTTTTTTGTAAGACTAACCATTCCACCGCTAGAGCGCGCCAAAAAAAAATATTCCCGGACCCAGTATACCTTACATGAATAATGAATATAGGGAAAGTAATTGAAAAAATGGAGGTAAACCAATGAAATGCAGTTATTACTAAAGTAGTTATGTACAGTGTATTATAATCAGTAGTATAATTGTATATACTCATATCATTATAATGATAAATGTTGCGAATGATGAATGTCGCTGCCGTCATAAATTGGACTGCCTTAATCATCTGGAACAAACAGGAGATGTTATTTTATGGATTTATTGATAGACGAGGTGAGTAGTAATCTGCACATGTTTACTGTTGAAGATACTGTTGTATATACCTTCGTTTTGAAGGAACTGTCACATCCTCTTCAGTCCGTTCATCTATTCTCCTTATTTTTTTAGGTGATGGGGGATCTGTAATGAACATAAGATATGGGTCAGCTTGTACATTCATATTAACTACTTCAGATAGGTACATTTATGCTCCAAGTATGTGATTGTCGTTTTTGGGGAAGGAAATGTTACATACCTTCGTCCTCCTTATCCACACTTTCTTCGATGATCTCAACAACCGTGGAGAAGGTGAAGCCCAGTTCGTCCTGTACTTCAACGTCCAATGGTCCGTCATCAAGGGTATTTGTGAGATCTGTCTCGATTGTCACGTTGTTGCACCCTCACAGTTGATGCACAGATTGGTGCAATCGAGGCCTGCTTTTTTGCAGCTACATTTTTTTGTGCAGGTCTTGGCACATCTGCATGACACCATACGCAGCTGTTCGGTTCTAGGCAATTTATTGTTCGTTTCCAACCTCAATCTTTGGCATTTTTCTCAACCCCCAGCTATTGCTGCACCTGGTGATACACCTTAAAACTGTGCTGTGTGACTGCAGCAGCTGATGGTGGTAGTGCAGCTATTTTTGAAGAGGTCTTGAAAGCTACCTTCTTATAATTAATGTACCTCAGACGGTTTACCGACGGTTCAGTCCTTCCTGTGTAGCTGTACACGTTGACCAGGAATCTCTCCCCTGCTGCTGCAATGCTTTCTGGAGTTGCCTCAGGGTTTTTGAACATACTTACAACATCGGCAAGGTGGAGGTTTTTGGTGAGAGTTTTCACAAACTTCAATTTCCCTTGGTTGTAAGGTACTGAAGTCGTATCACATCCACTCATTGCGTGAAGAGACATGATGTGTTCTTTAATGGTATTGTTTTGCAGAGCGTGCACAGGAGAGTAGGTGGTAAGTTTCCCTTTCCTGGTTTCAGGAAAATACGTTCTCTCGTTGGCAAAGACCCGTGAGGATGACCAACCGGTCGATTTCCTCTCCAACCACCACTACAGTCTCAGTACGTTCAGCCAAAGACAGGGCTTCGTTCACAATGACGGTGTCGGTATCTTACTATTAATTTGTTTTTTTAATTTTTAGTTTTTTTTTGTATTCTTCTCAGCAAACCTTTTCATTTGATACCCATGTCATGATGGTAGTAAAGAAAATTTTGGCCGCCATCTTGGGGCATCCACCATATTGAATTTAGTGTGACGTCATTTTATTTTTCGTATTTTTCTCAGCAAACCCTTTTAATTATTCATACCCATATCATGGGGGTGCATAAAAAAATAACTAGTCCGCCATCTTTGGGAGTCCGCCATATTGGATTTAGAATGACGTCACTTAGCTAACCATGCATTGTCATCCAAACTAAAAGTGATTTGCCCTAAACAAACTAACATACATATATACATAGCAAGTTAAATAAAAGCTTGTAAAAAACCATTCGAGTGTTCCTTCCAACATTTTTACGACTTGATCCGCTGACTAGGAGTCTCACGCAAATTTTGGAAATTTAGAAATTTATATTCAGCAATCATGACAACCCATACAAAACACGAGTTCATTATAAATCATTTACGATCAACAATTAAGTATCATAGCAAGGGTGATTTTTTTTTAGTTTTTAACATTAATAAACAACATACAAAATTTCAACTTTGATGTTTTTATTTACGCGTGGAAGGTGCCTCAGCACCTACCTCCACCGTTTCGTGTATGTGTACGTAATAAACTATTATATTAATTAAAACCAGCCTTAATGAAATGACTAGTTCCAAAAGGTCGCTGCCTCCCGGGCTATAAACATTTCTCACCTGTTCTCGTGATAAGTTGAAAATAAAATTATCTATTTTCTAAATTAAGCATAACAATATTTACATTAATATATCCTAAAAAACGAACGGTAGTGAACTAAGTACTCCATACTTACCTAGAATGTAATAAAATTAACACTCTCTGTTGCCCGATACGGTTAGGGATTTACCAGAGCACTGTTCGTGTTACAAGACCTTTTTCTTATTTCCTTTGCAGCATATAAAAAAACGGTAAAAAAAAATTCATTTCATTAGTTACAACTTTCTCGATTACCGTATGCAATTACATTAATTAAAAAAAAAAAGTTATCTCAATCCACACTTTTTTTCTATAAATTATATAAAAATTCAACTCTGCTACTAACATTTATTTTTCAGTCATATCATAACAAATATGAGATGTGAGAATAGTATTTTTCTAAAAAAAAAAAAAAAAGAAATGGAAAAGTGCATTTTTTTCAATTTCGCAATTCCAAATCAAATCGCGACCGCAAAGATATGGTTTGTAAGATATTCTTACATGACAATCAACTGTTTGTTTTGTATGTTTGAGAGTTGAACAGCACGTGTCGACTAATACTTGTATAAATAGAGAGTAATTTTACTTCATATTGTATTTAAATTCTACCTTATGTACATATATTGCAGAGAAAACTAATAAGTTTTATTAAAGTTTGCTAGTTATTCTATTCCACAAACGATGAATAAAGATGTTTTAGCTCTTGAGCACTAAAGTGTATGCTAATTTTGGAGGGCCAGAAATAATAGTAGGTACCAGATCTATAGAGATCTTACGTTGGTTAAACACTTGTAAAGTTTACAAATGGCTGTTGGGAAAATTAAATTTGTCAGGGATTTTGTTGTATGCTTACTTTGGTTTTGCCATAGAACGTAGAAGCTAACTTTTGTGTCCCACATGTTTCTAAATATGAATTTTGTATGGAACACGCAAACTTTAATAGATAGATTAACAAACAAATTATATGTAATATCAGTGTTATAATTAAAATTAAATATATTATTAGTTACAATGTTAAAAATTTGTTTTCTTTTGAAATAAAATGTATTTTCCATATTAATTTTAAATAAAATAATATGAAATGTCAACGAGCAAAATAGTTATTCTCGTAATTACTATGTCAGTAAATAAACCTGTTATTTCCATAATTGTTGGACACCAAATAATATCCCAAAACTATAGATAGGCATTATATTTCAATGAAAGTAAATTTCACATGGTTCGGTAGTCCAATTGTCTTCCGATATTTCTGTGGCTATTAGGACCTCCAAAAATAAAGGTGCTCTTTTATATACATTTTTTTCGAAATTGGATAATACATAAATTATACTCCTTTTACATAGTATCAGTCAAATATAGCTGCGTCGGATACAGTTAGAATGGAGTACCGGATACGGATATCCCCTTAAAACTCATGTCCGCTTAAAAAACACCTTTCCCTCAAAAAAAACCTACCCTATCAACATCCCATCTACCCCTCTTGACCCCTCGCTGAAATCTATACACACATCTAACAATCTGTTTAGTGCAACTAAAAATGGTTTTAAACTTCGCAGCAGAAGCAGGGTTTTTAATGACATATTCCATGCACATAAATAATATTACTCATTTTATTACCCTTCTTCTTAAAAAATAAAACCGAATTTAAATGTGAAATTTGCGGATATAAAATTTAAAAACATTTTCAGACCGTTTAATATATAAACCAACATTTTCTGAAAGTCGTTTGCCGAAACACCCGACCGTTGCGTCACTTTGCGCGCTCTGGCGCGTAATTGTGACGTAGCGTAATATACACTGTAAAACACTATGTCAAAATGAAACGTTAACAATAGTTAAACAAAATAAAGAATATGTAAATTGGTAAATTGGATACGGATATGTCAAATGTATTCGAATACCATTTGCTTTAATAATAGGTACCTTGTATTTGAATACTTTTTTCAGATACGGATACCGGATGCTTTTCTTTTGTTTGTGAAAAAAATATCTTGTGAAATTCAATCTTCTTTAAAGCTGTCCGGGAAGCTGTCTGTTTCTTTAAATAAATATATGTAGTAACCATTCCGAGGAAATGAATATCTTCCTAAAAGTGCCTTTGGGTATTTTATTTGTTGTTTTTTTTTTTTGTAACAAAGACAATTCCGTCAACAACAAATTAATTTTAAGTACAAAAAAATATATAGAAAAAATAACAAATTTATTCCACGTATTAACAAAAACTAAAACACATGATATACAATGTCGTTCTTTATAAAAAGTTTTGCTTAAACTATAGTTGGAATGTCGATATAACTAACTCACAGGATGGCTAAAAAATAAAAAAACTTGAAATTATTGCGAAAGTAAAATCCAGTAATTGAAATTGAAGTAAAAATTTAGTCTTATAGGGAAAAATGTCGATGGAAGTTCAGATATGAGATATGAATTAAATTATCTAGTTTTTTTGGCAGTAATATTAAATCAATTTTGCAAAGTTAACAAACCAAAGTGGATAATTTAATAATTTGTTTAATAAAATAATTACAAAACATTCACTTTTTTATATTGTTCATGTTACCAAATAAATTTCCCACTTTGGCACTTTGCATGATTAACTTTGTAAAATTACTTTAAACTTAACGATGTCAAAAAAAATTGAGATGAGCTTTCAAATTTCATATCTGAGTTTCTATCTTGAATTATAAGTATCATTATATGTCTAAAGGGCTAAACCAATCTGAAAACGAATATTTACTTATTTTAAAAATATTATAATTATTATCTCTATTACCCCATTTAATATCGATCCATGAAATATTTTCCTTCTGAAAAAAAAATATACTCAAATAACAGCTGAGTCCTGTTGTTAATATCGTGACCAACCTCGTGACCAACGAAATCATTTTCGCGGGCAATTCGCCGGATGCCTTTGCTTTCTCTCGGCATTTACCGTTAACATTGGGTGTTTGGAGCTCTGAAGTGAGTTCGCCAGACGCTTATGTTTGAAATTGCGTTACGCCCACAGAATGCCAATATATTTTTATGGTATTCGGATATTTTCAGTATTCGAATACTTTTATCTGTATTCGAATACTTTCATCGGTATTCGAATACTCACCTAATGTATTCGAATACGATTAATTTACGTCGGATACGAATAACTGATACAGATGCAAAAAAGTATTCGAATATAACCAAGCTCTTCTCTTTAAGGGATAGTTTTAGGGGGCGGCTGTTAGTATCTTAGGCCTAACTTTTTATTTTTTACCTATTTCTAAGAATTCTTATAGAAAAATGCTTTTCAGATAATTAGAAGTAAAAATAGTATTTTTATTGCATTTCGATAAACCGAGCCGATCTCAGTTAATGTATGTATACAAATCAACGTCCATTTACAACATTTAATTAAGAAATCCATTTACACAAAGAACGCTTTGAAATATTAAGTACTTAAAATAATTAAATTAAACATAGAAAACTGCTAATAATTATCAATTATGAAAATTGTTTGAAATGTCCTTATTTTCCCTAATGCACAATCTAAGTCTTTTTGTAATAGTCCAATCAACGAATGCCCTCTTCAAGAATGTGTTGGAGGTAGTTAGGAGGTAAACATACTAAAAGTCCCCGCCCCTAGCCCCGCCGCTTCAGGGGGGGAGAGGGGTGGAAAGGTCCTTTTTTCGATTCTTCGCTTATAACTCGGAAACGATGCGTCGTACGGAAAAAGATAATCTATGCAAAATTAAACATAATTAAATTTACTACAAGAGTGTCTATATTTCTTCCTACGTGGGCATACGAGATATTCGCCAGCCCAAATAAATTATTAATAAATATATTAATTAGGTACCTTAAATATTTCTATCAAAGCGGTTTGCCGTGGTCTGCTAATAAATCACAGTCACAAAACAATCTTTATTTTACAACACTCGACGGATTTACTAACGTAATATTTTGTCGAAATCTATACATTTCCTTAAATACACAGTGTGTCTCGCTTAAAATGAGGACACCCTTATAACTTGTGCAATGTGTTTGTAATGACTAATAAAAAAGTTGAAAAATGATTAGAGTAGGAAATGGGTTCCGTAACTTGTAGAATTAGGTCAAAAATGAAAAAGAAACAATAAATTTACCTTTTTTTGGTCCAAAATAAGATGTTTTTACTCTTAAGATTTTTTTCGAGAAATGCATATCTTCGGAGATATGGCCAGTCGAAAAGTGGGGGAGGTGAAATGTAAAAGTTGAAAAAATACCTAATTCAGGTGAATGTATCATCAAAATACAAGACTTTTTTTTATTTGCAACTTTTCTGTAAAGTGCGTTTTCACCAAGTTATTCCGGAAAAACATGAAAAACTACTCCTTTGTTTGAAATTGTAGCGCTTTAAAAACATTTAATTTAAATTTGACGTATGCATTGAGGCCTTCTAAACATTTTTTGTCTCTTGGAATTTTTTTGTAATTGCTAATTTTTCGAGTTACAGGCAGTTTTTCACGATAACTAATGTACCTACTACATTTTTTGCACATTAAAAAATACGTTTTAAAATTTATATTGAACTTTTAAAAATGGTTTAACTATATAGGTTTCATATTTTTATATAATGATATATAAAATATATATAAATGACGTCCATTTTTCGAATTTTCATGTATTTTTTGTGCAAAAAATATAGTACATTATTTATTGTGAAAAACTGCCTGTAACTCGGGAAATTAGCAAGTTACAAACAAAATCTAAAAGACAAAAAATGTTTAGAAGGCCTCAATGCATACGTCTGAATTTTTTCAAATTTTTAAATTGCATGTTTTTATAGCGCTACAATTTCAAAGAAAGGGGTAGATTTTCAGGTTTTTCCAGAATAACTCGGTAAAAACACACTTTACAGACAAGTTGCAAATAACAGAAAGTCTTGTATTTCGATAACATACTCACCTGAATTTTTCCGATTTTTTTTCAACTTTTACATTTCCCCTCCCCCACATTTAGGAATCTTTAAATATATGCATTTTTCGAAAAAATTCACAAGAGTAGAAACATCTTATTTTGGGCCAAAAAAGGTAAATTTATAGTTTGTCTTTCATTTTTGACCTGATTCTACAAGTTACGGAACCCATGATAAAAGGGTGTGTTTTCTACCTCTTCCGATCATTTTCTACTCTAATCTTTTTTCAACTCTTTTATTAACGTCATTACAAACACATTGCACAAGGTTTCATCATAATTCATTCATTAGCACTTAAATTAGAGGTGAACCCCCGCGTCGACTGGACTATATGCTAACAGCAAACGAAGCCCGTCGATTATTCCTTTGTCTAACTGCGCTTGCACTCACATCTGACGCGGCGATGGGCGCGAATTCAAAATTTCTCAATTTAAATAATTAATTTCACTATTAAAATGACTTCAGATTGTAAAATAAAAAAATACGGGTCAAATAAAATTTAATAAAGTACTTGAATAGAAAATTTTAAAAAAATGGTCAACTACCCTATTGTCAGATTGGCTCGGTTTTCATTTCTAACCTCAAGAAACAAAAGTAAAAATCGGTTTAATGCCTTTCACATTGTTATGAGTTGTAAGGTTATGAAATAAACATATAAACATAATATTAAAAACATTTCTAACTACTCATTTGAGCGTGAAAGTCGAAAAACTGGATTTATGGGGGCGTTTTTTGAGGTTAGACATAAAAACCGAGCCAATTTAACAATTCTGACTTCGGATTTGGATTCAGCGGGTCAAAATACATAAGGATACATTGGTCTGATCCTCCTGACAGAAGCACTTTTTTATTTAGAGGTGTATTTTGGCGTAAGGGTGAGAAACGAGCCAATTTGAAAATTCTGACTTCGGATTCAGCGGGTCAAAATATATAAGAATACATTTTTCTGATCCGCCGAACACACCACTTTTTTTGTTTCAGGGGTGTTTTTTGAAGTCCGGGGTGAAAAACGAGCCAATCTGAAAAGATTTAGCGGATCAAATTAAGAGTATGTTAAAAAGGTATATGAAACATGTTGCCAAATTGGTAAGCGAAAATTCGGTCACGAAAGGGGTGGTAAGCAGGGTTCGCAAAAAATAAACCGGTAAGGCTCATACTTGCCTAGTTAACAGTATGTTTAAAAAAATATTTTAAACATGTTGCCAAATTGGTAAGCAGAAATTCGATCACTGAAACTCCGTAAAAATGTTTTAAATTTAGGAAATATAATATGCTTATGAACATTACGTTGCCAAACGACAAGAGCTTGTACTATACATACTTCTAAAGGATATGCGCAAGGGGCCTTTTGAAGGGCGGAGTCTAACATTCAAGCGGGCTTCTAACTGTTGTGGACCAACCTAGCAGAATCGGCGATTTTGAGAATCGGAATCCCTGGTTGGGATTAACAACAGCTACTCGCTGACACCCCGCCAGGCTAAATAAAGGCATTTATTATTATTATTATTATTCTTATTATTAAATCGGATACTCTTGAGAATCTGAATGATATTCGGATACTGTGAATCGGAATTCTAGCTGTAAAATATAAATTTAGGGATTCTAAAGCATGCTGATTAATAATATTGCATTAGTTTTTCGTTAAAAAATGTCTAATATGACTTTTTCAAATACAATCCGAGCTAAAATCATATTTTCACGATTGTATATTACATTATGAAATGTATATTTGTAAGATATATAAATATTTAGATATTAAAATGAAATATCATTTCACCAGATTTCTATTCAATTACAAAAACATAAAAATCAAAAACATTTTTTTTTCAAATTTAAATCATTAATAACATTTTATTTAGCGATCGATTTTGTTCAAAAACAATAGAGTTCTTCCTCTAGCTAACACTAATTTACTGTCCAAACAGTACAATCGGAATTTTATTTCTTGAGTTATCGTGCTTACAAGAAACGTGACGGACGGACAGACGGACAGACGGACAGACGGACAGACGGACAGAGTGACAGACGGACAGAGTGACAGACGGACAGACGGACGGATAGACAGACGGACAGACGGACGGACAGACAGACGGACATTTTGAAAGTTGTTCAGAATTCGTTCACTAACACAATGAATTTTTTGTCTGCGAGCGATATTTACGGTTTTAGAAATGTACCGATCAAATGCAATATACTCTTCGTTTTCGTATTTGCGAAGAGTATAATAATCGGAATATATCCTTCCAAGAATCCGAATCTGCCATTTATTTATTACGATTCTGCCCATCACTAACCAAACCGACGTTATTCAGTCAGCAGCTGCCACTTTAGTATAAGCTAGGCAGTATCTCTCGCTTCTGCATTTTTCGTCGCTTTGTAAAATTAGTTATGTGCAATTTCAACTCTGCTTGCCACCCCTTTTAAATTGGCAAACATGAGTCTTACCGATTGCAAAAATAAAAATTTACAAACTTTCAGTGACCGAATGTCTGCTTGCCAATTTGGCGACATATTTAAAATATTTTTTTAAACATACTGTTAAATTGGCAAGCATGAGTCTTACCGGTTTATTTTTTGCAAAAAAATGCAACTTCATCTCTGCTTGCCACCACTTTTATGACTGAATTTTCGCTTGCCAATTTGGCAATATGTTTAACAGGCTTTTCTTAACATACTGTTAAATTGGTAAGCATGAGTCCGTTTGCAAAAATCGAAAATTTTGCACGTTCGCACACCCACCCTTGCTCGACGTGTACGAATTTTCGCTTGCCATTTTGACAACGGGCCCAAGATCTGTGATACAGGGTGACCGCTACAGGAGTGCCAAATTTTTCAAATAAGTTCCCTCAGTCGGCAACGCCAGACTGCAATTTTTGTTTTTTTATAAAACTGCTGTTGGAATTGTGGTTTTACGCCAATTCTATTATCCGATGATAAAAGTATGAATGATACTCAAGTGAGTAACTTAATACAGAAAATGCAGTTCTCTTACGATACATGTGTCATTCATAAATTAAGGTAAGACGGAGCAATTACAAACAGAACAAGTATGTAGTATGCAATGCATTTCCCAGTAGATACAGCACTTTCTAATAAAGTTGCTTATGGATCGACCTTCACGTTCTTAGCAGAGAGGGATTTGATATTAAATATAGCAGCAGTGTTCATAATTCATTCAAGTAAGTCGGAATTCCTATATTTCTCGAATTCCTATAACTTATACTTAAATCCGTTAATTTACCTAGTACGTGCCAAAAAATAAAACAGGATACTACGGGATTTACTGTATATTTGAACAAATAAAAGGCAATTTATTTTTTCGTAAATATTTGGGAGGTGAATTTTGGAGAGCAATTGTTTTCAGTATTCGACATCTTTTTAAGTATGACATTTAATACGAAATAAATTTAAATAAATTTAAATGTTTATAAAAGATAAGTATATGACGATTAAGGTATGCCAGAGAAAACAATGAAAGACTGACTCTAAAGTTACGCAAAAAGTGAATTTGATGATTTGTTTTTTCATTGGGTATGTAACCGCTGTTGTGCAAAATATTTATACGTTTTAATGAAATAAATAAACTTCTATTCCAAAAGAATCAACAGTTTTTAATTAGTTTTCCATATTACAAAATGTCCCACACATAATAATATAGAGAGCTGGAAGGAAACTGTAAACTAAACAAAATATTATACATTTAAAAAATAAAAATGGATAATCAGTTGACGATTCGGAATATTACTTGTTTCCTTTATCATAAATTTCAGAACGCCTTGTTTATTTTTAATGTCTGTTTATATATTTCCATCTAAAGGTTATAACTACCGTTTTCAGTTATTATTTAAAACAGCCCCTTCTATGTTTTTTTGTTTAATAATTCATAAAATTGACGCAATAATCTAAATTTCGCAAATATGGAGAACCAATATACTTTTGCTTCTTAGACTACCGTAAGACTTTTGACAATGTGGAACGCTACAAACTGTGGGCTGTATTATTAAAAATGGGAACATCCAAATATCTGGTCCTCATCATTCGTAGACTGTATGAAGAAAACTGCTTTGCTGTGAAAGTCGATAATATTAGTTAAAGTTAGCAAAGGCGTCAGGCAGGTTTTTGTTCTGACACCAGTCCTTTTTAACACCTATAGTGAACACTTGTTAATCGTAGCAAGAGAAGATGAGCGAACAATAAGCTCTGATTACAGTTTATGTGTAAATTACACAAAACGACAATTATGATTGTAGACCGAGTAAATGAAAGCGATCTAGGCACGTTAAAAATAAGTTATTGTTAGGTAGAAAACAAAATAATATACCTTAGAACCCTTGTGGATAATACCGTCAACTGCGAATTATGAAATTCGATGAAGATTTCAGATGTAAAGATCAACAATTTGCCAGTTGAACAAAATTTGTCATGACAGAAATATTACATAACGCACAAAACTCAAATTTGCTGACGCTTCTGGTTTCTCCGTTTTTCTTTACACTTCTAAAACATGGGCCATTAGGGAAGCAAGCAAACGACATGTTGATGCTTTCGAGGTGATGATATAGCTAGTCCACTGAAACCAGCATCAGCACATTGCGTGGAATAATAGGGAAAAAGGGACTAAAACATATAACTGAGTTCTTTGAAGAAATATTGTGTTGCATATCTATGCATATAATAAATATATAAAGTTGGCGTATCTGTACATTGAAAATATGTGCAAAAAACTGATCTGGGGGAATATAAGATGAGTAGTAGAATACATTAAGATAGTTTTTGGAATTTGTCTCTGTTTGTCTGTTTGTTTGAACGCGCATCACGCAGAAACCACTGAAGCAATTTGAATAGGGTTTTCATTGGCAAATTTATCTAAGCTTGGAGTAACATTGAGTTGTTATTTCATCATAATCTGCTTACTTTGAGCCAAGTTTATAGTTTTAATAGAACCGGAGATACAGCTTTATCTCTACAATACGCGTGGTTGCACGGTATAAACTTTCATGATTAAAATTCTGTAGTATTCCAGAAAATTCAAGGGTATTCTGGAACATTCCAGCTGTGCGTTACGGGTATGGGCCTCAGTGTCAGTTGCTTTTTCCACGGCCTTCTCCCGTGTCAGTGACGCAAACAATCTCTTTGTATATATCTGATTCTACCTCAGCTCTTTAGTTAATTTCAAAATTCCACGCGAACGTAGTCGCGGGCACAGCTATTCTGTAATATTACAGAAAATTCGAAAGCATTCTGGAACATTCCAGAAAATTTGAGAGCCTTCTGAAATATTCCAGGATGTTCTGTAATTTTCCAGAAAATTCGAAAGCATTCTGGAACATTCCAGAAAATTTGTTTCCCACGGCTAGCTCTACAAAACTCTCTCTCGTGTCAGTGACGCAAACAATCTCTTTCTAAATGTCCCTGGTAATTCTACATCAAACATCGTTGACAAAGAAGCTTTTTAGTTAATTTCAAAATTCCATGCGAACGTAGTCGCGGTTGCAGCTAGTAGAAAATAAAAAAGTAAAAGATCCATACTTCTTTCTGTTTTCGATTTTTACGAGATTGTAATGGGTGGTACTGTTAAAAATACTGTTAAATTTTGGATATATCTCTAAGTGCGTCGTATGGTATGGGAGAAAGATAAGAAATGGCAACTCCTTTTACATACAATTTTATTTTATAATTAAAATTAGCCTAATGTAACATTGCACACTGATACTGAAATTTAACTTATTTATATGAAGTTGTACGTCAGATATTAAGAACTTAGATTACATCTTTATGAGAAGTAAACCCGTTTATTGTGCTACTTATCCTAAATTCGTCCTGTTTAATAAATATTGATTTTTTTAAGCAAACATGGATTCTATTGGTCATATAGCACATTGTCAAAGACAAATGCTGATTAAATCACAACCTCATACCGCTTCTGTTATCAGCTAATCTTAATGGTGCAGTAGTCTGGACAAGAGTAATAGAAAACATGAACTCATCAGTACGACGCTCTTCTGTGAACTTTTATTTATAAGCTCAATGTCCAGAGCTTCCATCAAAATTCCATTTACCAATTAATGCTAGATCTTCATTTGATACTTTAAGAATGCTTTTCGTGTTTCTGTTCAATATTTTCTATAAATTTACCTGTGTCAATAGTTCAGTTATTGCATCATTAGTAAGTACATAAAAACCGTTTTCTTGTTTGCCTCAATACGATCTGTAAGAAAATCATCCTTTACGTAGGTACAGAGATACTTTCTATCAATCAAATCAATCAAATTTAAATATAGGTGCTTAATAAAGAGTCAAACTTTTATGCTATTCACTATAATCTAAAGAATTAGCTGACATGTCTGAAGCAAAAATCAACTCATCTGCCAATCTTGTAACCATTTATTTTTAAACTCCCTGTTCGTTTCATTTTTAACCAACAAGTTATGGTTCGGCGGTGCTCCAACAATAAATTCATCAAGGTACGTCTCGTGCAGTGATGGGAGCCGCGAATATTCGCATTCGAATATTCGAAAATTTTGAAAATATTTGCGAAAGTTCTCTACCTAAATTCAAGAATATTCGCAGAGATACGACTGCATGTACTCTTACACACTACTTTACATAGCACTGAGCACAAAAAATCGCCGCCGCACCGTCTGCCCCACCACAGTGTTAGACAGTTAGACATCAATCAGCTGATAAATATTAAAATATTACGCCTTCAATAGTTGTAAAAGATCTTCTTTATTATTAACATCAATAAACAGCTTTTTTTAAATGTTCCCATATATTCTCGAATATTCGCGAATACTCAGTGTTAATTTCAATATTTCGGGAATTTTACATCACTGGCCTCGTGTAAGATGAGAAAAAACCGCTGCCCAAGGAATCACTACTTCCACATCCAGATTCTCTATCCAAGTCACTCACAATGAAAAAACTTTGTATATGAAAATAATTGTTTATGGAACTTTAATAATATAATATTTGAATTCCTCTACCCCAAAAACCCATAAAACGATACCCCACATCGGTAGTGGGGTGGGGGTGATAGTGGGGGGTGGATGAAGTAAAAAAATATTTTGAGGTTTCAGGTTCCTGTACATACACAAAATCACTATTTTTTTCATTCCCTTTAATAAGGGGGTGGGGGTGGTAACGGGGGTGGCTAATGCCAAAATTTTTTTTGAGACCTTAGCTTCTCTTGTATATACTAAATACCAATTTTATGGACTCTTACCTGCTTGATTGACCTATTTACCCCAAATTTACCCCAATTTACCCCCCAACCCTTCGACGGAACAAGATGAAAATATAATCTAGTTCTAGATCTCGTTAAAGTACATATGTGTACCAAATTTCAAGTCAATATCTTAAACGGTTCCAGAGTAAACGTGCGCACAAAAAAAAGTTACAGACAGACCGACAGACAGACCGACAGACAGACCGACAGACAGACCGACAGACAGACAGAAATTTTTTTTTCGCTCAAAGTTAAAATCTCGACGTTTCATAACATTTTAAGCCTATTTGGACAATAAAAATTTTTTAAAATTTTTTTGTCGTTACTATACTTCCACTGGACGTGGAAGTAAAATTGGATACAAGATTTTTTCCGAGAATCTGGTGAAGGCGCCATTGTAAAATTTTATCATGTCAACTGTTAAAATTGGTTAGGCATTTTAGGAGCAGTTGATATAGTAGAGTGCTCGCCGCTCGGTGCCCAGATATACGCATAAAAATAAGTTCTGTGGGGGTTTTGTTGTCACAAGCTGAATTTGATATAAAATTAATGGTGATATATTGATGTTTCCAAATCTCAAAGCCGTCAAAAAATGTCCTACACGATCATTGTACTCAAAAGATCATTGTAATCAAAAAACGAGTTATAGTGAAACAATAATAATGTAATAATTTTGAACAGGTACAATCAATATTTTCGCAGTTTTTAACAACAATAATAAATTATTTTAATAAATTCATTATGCACGTGTGCAGCTTTCTCTTTGTACGCCACTGACGGCTTTATATAAACAAATAACATATACAAATAATATACCAATCGATAGAAAAAATAATGGTCTTTATTTTTTATATCTTGTAGTATTCTGATTTATTGGGCCATTTTAGAGGTATAGCCAAACATGTGTCGTTGTTGGAAGGCTCCTCACCCTTTTTTTTGCTGTGGGGCCTTAAAAAAAAGAAAATAGCAGAAAGCAAATGGAGGGTCGTGTGCAAAATTTTATACTCTATCGAATGGCGCCAAGATCATTCCTCTAGCTCCTACCGTTTTTGAGAAAAAAAAATATACAGGCAGATACAAGTAGCCCCTTTGAGGGGGGGCAGGGGGAGCAAGCATGACTTTTCGAAAATCTACTTATTTTGACTAGTTCTATTCATGGTTAAAAGGATTTGCTATTACTCAAAAGTGGAAATATCAAAACACCTAAGTCACTAAGCTATAACTCGTTCTTTGATTATAATGACCTTTTGAGTAGGATATTTTGATGGCTTTAACATTTTGAAACATCAGTATATCATCATTAACCCATTAATGCCCAAGGGATCGATAACGACCCAGAGACAATTTTAATTTCTACTGTCCTTACTGATTATGAAACTAACATTACGTATGTGTTCAGCGTCTTAGTATAGTTATTCATTCTGTATTATATCGATAATCTTACAAATTGACAGTGTTTACTTATGAGATTTGGTGTAAAATATTTCAACAATTATTTTTATGTGACATGGCACAGTTTAGTTACTGGTAAGTACAAATGTATTACTGCTTTTCAAACTGCATTGAGATATTATTAAAAAATAGCATGTACTCGATCGTCCCTACAATTTATGTGCCCTAATAATAAGAAATAAAACTGCTACATAACCTTAAATATTGCTGCGTCGTCAACGAACTCTTGGGCTAACTACTTGTTCAAGATATTTTTTTTAGTTTACATATGAATTATTGGAGAAAATTGAAATGTTAGATGAACATGTTATTGTACCTGACGCAATAGTAATAACGCCTCCGGATGATTTTGGGAATGCTACAGATTGTGATTCAGGGGACGAAGAGTGTAATGATCCCGAAATGTTGAATGGAAAACAGCTAGTTGCCGAGGCAGAATTTTACTTTGACAATAATGACATTCTAGATGAACTAGCGCCAATCCAAAATACTGAGAATGATGTTGAAGTAGAGCCTGAGAATAACGGTGACATTGAACCTGAAGAAGATTGAGGAATATAATATCCCACTAGCTTTGATGGCGAAAAGATGTAGAACTGTACCTACATCTACTGGTAAATATGAGAAGACCACGTGGAAGAAAGGAGATCTCAGGAGAGAGTCTTGCATTTACTTCCGCCACTCACCCTAAGTGCAACAAGTCATCCGCTTGAATATTTTGAATTATTTTTAACACAAGAAATTTTGCAAAATCTCGTGGACTCCACATGTATTTATGCAACCAGGGACCACAACAAACCTGAATTTGAGATGTCAATACATGAGATGTACATGTTTATCGGTATTCTCCTCTTGAGTGGATATGTTCCCTTGCCGAGAAGAAGAATGTACTGGGAAGACAGTGAGGACGTACCTAATACACTAGAGGCCGAATCCATGAGAAGGAATAGATTCGAAGAAATATGTAGCGTTTTTCATATGACAGACAACAATGATTTGCCACAAAATGACAAATTGGGTAAAATTCGTCCCCTTATAAACGATCGCAATAAACAGTCATCAAATTCAATATATCGGTAGATACATATATAGGATACAATCGGATTTAGGGGAAAATGGTACATACCAATTGTCTTTTGGCTCTTCGATGTGTGTGCAACAAATGCATGGTTGCTAGCTCGTCAATACGGGATTACTAAAGATAATCTTGAATTCCGACGTGAAATTGTGCAGAGTCTGCTGAAAAAAACATGGAAAAAAGTATGCTGTATCTGGAAGAAAGCGGGCAGCTATTCTGTGTCCCACCATTGCTTCAGGGCGGCATCTTATTGTAACTGATAGGCCAAGGCGCAGGTGTCACTTGTGCAAAAATATAACTAATAAAGCTTGTGAGGAGTACAATGTACCTCTGCACGACAAATGTTTTGAAAGTTTTTACAAACAATGATGAAACATGTGTTTTAGATTTTTTAAATAATAAATAGAATATTTCATAATTATCTGTTTCAATAATTTCTAGAGCCCATATCAAATTTCAAAAATTAAGAAAGATTAAATTTTTTTGATATTTTCTCTATTGTCCAACACTGCTAATAACACATATTTCTGAATATTAGAAAAATCCAAGGAACTATATTAATCTGGGCATTAATGGGTTAATTTTATATCAAATTCAGATTGTGACAACGAAACCCCCATGGAAGTCACAATAACCGTATTAATGCACTCTACTAATACCGAATCTGATCTCAAAATCAAAACGGTGAATCCAATAAAGCTGTCGTAATTGCAATATTTATGCAGAGATACATGAAATTTGATATGTTGGGATTTCAGGATTTTTTAATTACGAGTCTGACGTTTACAAATTCAAAAGGATGGATATGTTAATTTGCTGTATAGAAGCTAAGTAAGGACATCACTAAAAAGGGTGAAAGAAAATTGAACCGCCTTCAAAATAAAATTTCACCATTTTCCAGTTAATTGAACTTAACTAATATCGATATCAAGATTGGTGTAAAAATGAACAAGTAACAAATCCAAACGTATTTTTAACCGACTTTAATATCGATATTAGGTAATAAGCATCAATTAACTGGGCGACGCGTGACGGTGAAATTTTAGCGACTTTTTTGAAGGCGGATTATTTTGTTTTAATTTTTTAAGAAGACTCTCAAATAGCTTCAAAGGTATACATTGGCTAGTACTAGGTTGGTCATTTACGATGTACGATCTGACAACGTTTCCGTTTCAAAGACAATCAGTACGATAACTTTATTTATCCAGTCACGTTTTGTGGCATTCGGAAATAAACTCCTGCTTCCTGTACATGTACACGTCTTCCATTTCTTATCTAATGTGGGATAATAATACTCACTTAGTTTTCTCAAATTTACATCAACAACCTCAGAATATTATTTTTTTCATATTATTTTATTTCAGACTAATATCTAATTTACCAAAAAATTCAACATTTTTCATGATGTTGGTTCTATTTCAAAAAAATTATAAAATCAGTAGCAGCTATTAGCAGCTAATTTGTGCAAGATAGCAAACTACATTATCTGAAACATACAAAAATTTATCTACTCTTATCAGGTTATATACTAATTAATGAACTGCTTTTGAACAATTAATAGTATACATAAACAAACAGCGTGAGTTATAATGCATGAGTTATTATTACTCACGCTAGGTACAGAGTCAATCACCTTTATCTTCATGTCTAACCTGTTCAATCGACGTAACGCGCGACACACGAAGGTGGGGCCAGGGAGGTAGTGACAGATTATTCCCGTTAATGTCTATAAAGATTTTCTGAAATGTCACAAAATGCTACTTTTGATTTGTTCGTGCCGAGTCGAATTTTCGAATTTCGCCGTGCAATTTACGATCAGGTTTATTTGAGAGGCTTCCTCTTTACGTCACGACATCGTACGGCCGTCCCAATGGTGTTTTTCGAAAAATATGAACGTGTCAAGATTGCATGTTTTTGCAATTTTTTCGACTCCGAAATGTAAGCTGTTTTTTGTTATTTTTCGCAGATATCTTCGAAACGGTGAGAGTTAGCTCGAAATAAAAAATTAAAAAATGAGTATTTTCCATTACGAATCTTTTCCTACTAACAGAATTTTGATTTTTTTTTTCGTTTCGGAGATAACTACTGAAATGTTGGCCATGTACGGCAAAAAATCGCAAATTTTGAGCTTCTACAGTTGGCAACTTTTTAATCTTGGCTCCTACGCCAAAAGACTACTCTAGTTAACAGAATTAAATTTGCTAAAACTCATTTTTTTATTTTTTGAATTTCGACAAAAATGAAGGAATTAGACGGGGCGGGATTTGGAACTTTTTTTTTTCAGTAGAATTTCTCTGTTTTGTCACCGTAATTAATCGGTAATTAACTAAAATCGATCTCATATACGATGTTCACTTAATATCATGTACTACTTTGACGCTCCGTTAATCTTGGCCCTTCGAAACAAAGGTTTCTGAGAGAAATAATTTTTTTTAAGATTTACATACACTCTAAAGGAAAACGTGTAATTTCTTACATTTCCTCGAATATCTCGATAATTGTCGTTTTTTTCGAAAAATTTGTAGACAGCTTATGTAAAGAGAAATTGAATGAGCTTTCCGACGGTTTTTTATTTTTTTCTCTAACATAAAAAACAAAGACAACAAATATAAAAGAGTGAACAAAAATTAAATGTTACAGTTAATTTTATTAATAAACAAACTGAGTAATTTAAACAAAATTTTCTCAATTTAATATTTATTGTTATAATCGTAGATAAAGTATAGTATTCAACTTGCGGTAATGGTAATAACTCTCTCGATGAATTACAGCACTCACACGGCTCGTGCTGCAAACTTTCATCTGCGTGAGTTATTACCTACATTACCGCTCGTTGAATAATATACTATTAAAACATTTTAGATGTGATTTCTATATATTTTTTGAAGGCTTCTTCAAAATTAGAGGATTTTTTAAATAATTTGTTAAAGATTTGTATAAATCTCTATTACAGATAGAAATACAAACGTAAATATGAAGTTTTTAAAGTGTAAGGAAATATATACTTACCTTTCCCAAAATTCTCCACTGTTGGCATAATCGATTCACACCAATCAACGCAAAATCGAAATGATAAGATCATCCGACGTATTTACGTCCATCATACCCTCATCCTCTTATGTTTGGCTGCATGATCTGCAAAAAAGACAAAACGTTGACAGTTCAGGGAAAACCAGACAGCAAGAGATGAAGAAAACGCCCTCTAAAACATTGGGCAGTTGTCGTCAAGGAGTGTACCTAACATATAATCGTGAAAATTGGCGTGCTACTGTCAGACGTGATGTACAGCAAAGGGAGGCCAACGAGAGTAATGCACGGATCACAAAACGTCTGTCAAAACGTAAAGAAGAAGGAGGAACAATTTTCCCGTAAAAATCCATTCACAGCAATTGAAATTCAACTAAGTCTGGTTCTGATTGATCAATTTTGCCAATTGGTCTATCTTTCAAGTTTACAATTTTGAGTAGGTATAATTAAAAATAATGGACTTTTAACGTTCCGGTTTAAATATGAAATTTTAATGTGACTTTCTCGACAGCCAAATAACACAATATTCTTTTTAATCGACTTCACAAAATTTTTAAAACGGAGGAGGTTTCAATTTGACCCGGATGTACTCTTTTATATTTGTTTTACATTTGTTCTGGATTGGCTAAGGCTTCTTCAAGGCTTTTTTAAACTGCAAGGTATGGCTCGGCTGTGGTTCCGTAATAATTTCATCAAGCTATATCTAGTGTAAGCCACTGAATTCTGCTAAATAAATAGAAGGCGCCAATAATCTTTGGCAAGATGACGGTCTCGGATGTCTAGGTCAAGCAGGACTACTGCTCTTTACCCTAGTACATCGCTGCAGACCTGGACCGGCCTTGTGAGGGGCGGTCGAGCTTACTTTATATCAACCCCCACTTAAAAACGTGAGCGGTGTGGATGATTTCGGCCCACCTCCCCTGGTTCTGGCTGTTGGACCTTTCTGGCTAAGGCCTTTCTCTTCTGGCGCTCTTCTTGCTTGGCTTTCTTTCTTCGCCACCTTGTCACTTCCGGGGGTAGTCATCGGTCTGTTGGAAAACTTTGGGATATTTTTGGCTGGATTGACTGCCGGTACGCAGAATATCAATTGACATCCTGTCAACCGGATTGTCGGTTAGGTAGGGATGAGCTATGTAGCTCTAGAAAGTGCAGACCTAAGTGCTTTAGTAGCACTTTCGGTCTGCACGGAGCTACGTGACTACGGGTAGTGGACGGTGTTTTGTCCGGTACCCGCAGGGTAGTTGGTGGTTGGGTGATCGTCTTTTCCGTGGGTTGTCTTCATCGGCGGTGGTATGGTTCTCATACTCACCCGTTATCCATGATTTGCATCTTCGGCCTCTTGTGCCTTGGAGCATCGGCTCTCTCCCAGATGATTTCGGTGACTGGAGTGCACTTCAAGTCTCTGAAGATATCTGCGTTGCTTACGAACCATGATGCGTCCACCATTGTCCGGAGGACGACATTCTTCACTATTTGAATCTGCTGAAGGTAGGTATTCGTAAATGGAAGGTCAATATCCATTTGTATGTGAAACTAAACCTCGCGCAAATATGGCGACCGTAAGAAGGAGCGCAATCGCACTGCGAAATACATCAGAGCCGGTCTTATTGCAACTATTTAAAACCCGGGATTTTGCTTCGATTCTTGCAAAACAGTACCATACAAAATTGCACCATATTGCCTCAATGAAGCTGTAATCACACATTGTTTATAAAAGTCACAAAATAAACAAATAAACAAAGAATAAAATTTATGTCACCGACTCTGGAATTTGCATCTAATCCAAGACTTACGCTACGGGATTTATGGGAAACAAATAAAACACAGAATTGCGTCAGTGCATAACTTCCGTAGACAGCCGTTTAGTTCAAGCACAGACATCAATTTATTTGCTACGTCGCGTCGGCGCATAGCTACACCTTTTGAATACGTGATTACCGTATTTTTTTCACGCGCATATACCTATACTGGCTTTCCATTTATATAATAGAGTTCAGTGGTGTAAAAGTTATTGGAAATAAGATATTTTTTTCGAAAATATGCCGGATGCGCTAGTGATAACACCTAATTTTGCGATAAAAAAAATCAAATTTCATTAAAATTGGCAGTTAAATATTTCAGAAGTAGCTGATACCGAATTTGACGTCAAAAGTTAGTAATTGAAAATGGCGAATTCAATGTGGTTGCGATAATTGCATTTTTGCAGATTTACATGAAATTTGTGATACATGGTGATTTCAAGATTCTCTAATAACGAGCCTGACGTTAAAGCTTAAAATTTCAGAACGACGAATATTTTCTTTTACTGTGTAAAAGTTACGTAAAAAGGCCACTAAATAGGGTGAAAAAAAAAAAAAAAAAATTGAAAAAAATTGAACCTCCTTCAAAAAGGGTTGCTAAAAATTATAAGACAAAATATCACCGTGCCTAACCCTGTTAATTGAACTTTATTACCTAATATCGATACTGAAGTCAGTGAAAAAATAAACCAAAGATGAATATACTTATTTTTAACCATTCTCAATGTCGATATTAAGTAGTAAAGTTTAATTGACAGGGCTACGGTGACGACCTTTTTTTTTTGAAGGCGTTTCAATTGTTTTCAATTTTTTTTTTTTTTAATATAAACTTTATCGGGCTGAAATGAAATTCAACATTTTGGATTTAAAACGTTGAATATGTTATGGGATGTAAGTTTTGTCATAGTTATATAGTTGCCGGAAATGAGGTTGCTTTGCAGGTACTTAATTATTTTAACAATGAGCGTACATGAATCACTATTTTGTTAACACAGAAATATTAAATACTAGGTATAAGTATTATGATTTATGAATGAGTTTATTACTGGTTTTATTCTCGATATTCATAATTGCCCAGTTAGTTATACAATTTAAACATCAAGAAATAGGTAAATAATTATAATCGGTTTAGCTAAATATTATAATTCTAATATTGAAAATAACTACTAAATTAATATTCAATGATAATGTTTTACCTACTCAGTATTCATTGATAGACACTGAATTCCTACAACATGCATTCCTATAATGATCTAATTGTAATTATTTAGGTATTATATTTCAATGCAACATTGAGACATGAATCATCACTTTGTTAATACTTGTGAATGTTAAATGTTACATTAGTAATACTTCCATCAAATTTATTGAAAATGTATCTACTTGAGTATTAAAAATTAAATATTTATCATCGACTATAAATATCAACCACACCGTAATATAACTGAAACTTAGCAGGTAAGATGTTCATCTTAATAAAACTTAAAAATCATGTATTATTAAATAATTAAAATTAGTAATTGAAATAACAACTAAACGAGTAGAAATTGCAGTCGGACGTGACCGACGCACAGTGGCACGAATTGTGATTTTTTCGTTCAAAATTATCTAGAGTACTTGTTTGCAACCGATTGGGATATATTTTTTTAAAAGACTCGTTAATTCATTCCAAAAAAAACGTAAGAGCCGATTTTTTAATTATGCTAACCAAAATTATTGAGCTTAGCCAAAATGCCCATGTTACACTGTGATCACCATGTTACTTACTTCTTATCCAATTTACATACATCTTGTTACTTGGGAGTTCTTAAGGTCGCTGATTACGAATCTAACATCCAAATTGTCATAAACCAACCTGCAAGATGGCGGAATCAATGGCGGCTATAAAAATGCTCAATAATGATGAAAAATGAAATATTTTTGTTTAAGTTTATGCCGAAATCGGCTCTCTTACGTTTTTGGAAATTAAATAACGAGTATTTAAAATAAAATTAGCCCAATCGGTTGCGAAACAAGTGCTCTAGGTAATTTTTAACGAAAAATCACAATTCGTGGCACTTTTACGTAGTGTAGATATTTTAATTAGTCGATGCCCAACTGCAGCTTTAATTCGTTTCGTAACAGTTTTATCAAACATTCCTCAATAACTTTTTAAAGTTGATATAATAGTCTCCTTAAATACAAACAATTTGTAACTTTTAAAACTTTAAAATTTATATCACCTAATTTACGTAGTTTGTTCAAGTCTGAGAAACACTGCATATATACAGTTATATTTGATACTTTCTCATATTTCTGTGCTCAATTAAAAAGAGTAACATTTTGCTCTAAAAGTGTAATAAAACATAGTTTATTAAATAAATGCGAGTTATTATTATTATTATATAGCAAGACAGTTTACATACATCTGGCGATTACCCTGTATGGTGGATAAGACTCAATTTCAATAGGGGGGTTCTATCATGCCATTAATACAATTTTTATATTAGAACCCATCATGTTTATTAGGCATTCAGCAAAACTCGACTGCAAGTTTCATTCGTGTTATAATAGTCATATTAAAAATATCTTAATATATGTTAGAACTCATCGTGTTTATTAGGTATCCTGCGAAACCCGACTGCAAATTTCGTATTATAATAGCCACATTAAAAAACCGCTGCCCAAGGAATCACTACTTCCACATCCAAGTCACTCACAACGAAAAAAACTTTGTATGTGAAAATAATTGTTTATGGAACTTTAATAATATAATATTTGAAATCCTCTACCCCAAAAACCCATAAAACGATACCCCACATCGGTAGTGGTGTGGGGGGTGGTGATAGGGGGGTGGCAGTGGGGGGTGGATGAAGTAAAAAAATATTTTGAGGTTTCTGGCTCCCGTACATAGGTACGCTAAATCACAATTTTTTTTCATTCCCTTTAATAAGGGGGTGGGGGTGGTAATGGGGGTGGCTAATGCCAAAATTTTTTTTGAGACCTTAGCTTCTCTTGTATATACTAAATACCAATTTTATGGACTCTTACCTGCTTGATTGACCTATTTACCCCAAATTTACTCCAATTTACCCCCCAACCCTTCGACGGAACAAGATGAAAATATAATCTAGTTCTAGATCTCGTTAAAGTACATATGTGTACCAAATTTCAAGTCAATATCTTAAACGGTTCCAGAGTAAACGTGCGCACAAAAAGAAGTTACAGACAGACGGACAGCCAGACAGACCGACAGACAGACAGAAATTTTTTTTTCGCTCAAACTTAAAATCTCGACGTTTCATGACATTTTAAGCCTATTTGGACAATAAAAATTTTTAAAAATTTTTTTGTCGTTACTATACTTCCACTGGACGTGGAAGTAATTATCTTAATAACATTTTAAGGTAAAATTGATCCAACCTAAGCAAAGTTCGCATGAACCTGAAAGATGCACTGGATATTGCGGTTTTGTACATCTTTATAGTTTCATGTTTTTCATCATAAACCTTTGGAATAGTTTGCACTAAAATCATAATATCACATAGCTTACATAAAATATCATTGTTTCCACGCCACTGACGATCACCCTGTATGACGCATATGATCCACTTTTAAGAGAAAGTATTCTATATATATTTTAAATTTGAAATCAATATGTTGTGCCTAACAGTACTTATCGTGTTTACAAGAAACGGTCTACACACATACACATACGCATACGGACGCAGACTTTTTTATTTAATATTTGAGTTCAGAATGTTATGAAACGGATTTCTGTACAATTTTTTTTTTTAGAGTTACTACTAAAAACTTTTGTCCATTTATAATATACCTATTTGATTAAATTAAATAGGTATAATACTAAATTTTCAAAAACTTTTTGGATAACACTAAAATCGAAATTCTTTTAATCAGTAAATTAAGTAGATTCAGTTGATTAAGAATCATCTTGTCATTCATTTTTATTTTAGAATTCGGTATTCAAACTGGTGTACCATTAAGATTGTTTAAAATACTCCTTTAATTCAAACAGTTCACAGAGGTTATTTCAATGTTATGTAAATTTAGTCATAAGTTTTAAAATTAATAGAAATATGACACTATTGTGTGGTTCACGTTGTTTAACAATGACGTTGTTATTCCTTTTAAAAGCGACAAAGTAGATTGTATCAGATGTATGTTGAGGAAACAATTAAAACTCTCAAATACCTCGGAAACAGATTCTTATGCTAAGAAACCACTTTCATTTGAAGATAATGAACAAGGGAAGCCCGTCACCTTTGTTACTGTTAAATACGTAACTATGTACAATTTTGAAAATGTGATCAAAAATTTATTTAAAATGTTTAAGGTGTGTCAAGTAAGGTTTAATTTTTCCTGTGAAATTTTAAAAATACAGTTTATTATGGAATACATATTACTTCCACATCCAGTGGAAGTATAGTAACGACAGAAAAATTTAAAAAAATTTTTATTGTTCAAATAGGCTTAGAATGCCATGAAACGTCGAGATTTTAAGTTTGAGCGAAAAAAAAATGTTCTGTCTGTCTGTCTGTCTGTCGGCCTGTCTGTAACTTTTTTTGTGCGCACGTTTACTCTGGAACCGTTTGAGATATTGACTTGAAATTTGGTACACATATGTACTTTAACGAGATCTAGAACTAGATTATATTTTCATCTTGTTCCGCCGAAGGGTTAGGGGGTAAATTGGAGTAAATTTGGAGTAAATAAGTAAATCAAGCAGGTAAGAGTCCATAAAATTGGTATTTAGTATACAGGGTGTTTCATCTAAAAGTCCCCGGGTCATTATCTCGTAAAATAATAAAGATATTCAAAATTTGTAAATCGCGGATAATTGACACCAAAAAAGGTCTTAAATAACTGCAGTTAGAATAGTTCCTTCGCACTGCACAGAGATGGTGCTGCGGTGAGAAATTATTTTTCGATGGCTGGAACCTTGAATGATGATTCATACGATTAATGAATAAATTTTGAATAATTTTAACTATGTAAAACATTTTGTAAATACCAGCCGTTTTGGAGTTACATGAATTTCTTTCTCCATTTTTTTGTCTCTATAAATTTTGAAAACTCCTGTAACTTTTCTGTTTATCATTTTAGAACACCAATTATTTAGAACTTTTATCTTATTAAATTCCATACTTCCTATATTATTACATATTTTGAAAATTTTAATAATTTTCAGAACTTTTCAAATGCAACTAATTTTTAAAATTTGAAATTAGTAAAAATTTCCAAAACATGTAATGATATAAGGAGTATTACATTTAATAAAATAAAAGCTTTAAATAACCGATGTTATAAAATTATTAACTAAAAAGTTACAGGAGTCTTAAAAATTTACATAAACAAAAAAATGAAGAAGAAAGATCATGCAGCTCCAAAACGTTTTTTACAAAATTTTCTATATAATGAAAATTATCCACAATTTATCAATTAATCGTATGAATCATGTTTTAAGGTTCCAGCCATTGAAAAATAATTTCTGACCGTAGCGCCATCTCTGTGCACTGCAAAAGAACAATTCTAACTGCAGTTATTTAAGACCTTTTTTGGTGTCAATTATCCGCGATTTACAAATTTTAAATATCTTTATTATTTTACGAGATTATGACCCGGGTACTTTTAGATGAAACACCCTGTATACAAGAGAAGCTAAGGTCACAAAAAAAATTTTGGCATTATCCACCCCAATTACCACCCCCACCCCATTATTAAAGGGGATGAAAAAAAATGTGATTTAGTGCAGTTATTTAAGACCTTTTTTGGTGTCAATTATCCGCGATTTACAAATTTTAAATATCTTTATTATTTTACGAGATTATGACCCGGGTACTTTTAGATGAAACACCCTGTGTACAAGAGAAGCTAAGGTCACAAAAAAAAATTTGGCATTATCCACCCCAATTACCACCCCCACCCCATTATTAAAGGGGATGAAAAAAAATGTGATTTAGTGTGTGTACAAGAACCAGAAACCTCAAAATATTTTTTTACTTCATCCATCCCCACTACCACCCCCTATCACCACCCTCACCCCACTACCGATCTGGGGTATCGTTTTATGGGTTTTTGTTTTGGGGTAGAGGATTTCAAATATTATATTATTAAAGTTCCATAAACAATTATTTCCACATACAAAATTTTTTCGTTGTGAGTGACTTGGATAGAAAATCTGGATGTGGAAGTAGTGATTCCTTGGGCAGCGGTTTTCTATAATATGTTATAATAGTAAACTATTATTTAATTTAAATCAATAATTACCTCGATAATTACTATATTTATATTCAAAGAAATGTTTTTTAGAGCGTAAGCCAAAAAGCGTAATTCTAGCGTTTCTGACTAGGCCACATAGGCCCGGGCCTAGCAGCGCCACTCTGCGAGTGCCTATAAATATAGCAAGCATAGAAATTATAATACTACATGTAACTTGTTCCTATTCGGGGGGGGGGGGGGGGTGGTCAAAATTGATCTGGGCCTAGGGGCAATTTATATCAAAAACCGGCACTGTGTACTCCCAAACTGACATTAGAATTAAATTGGGATTGAATTATTTAAACCCACTTGTGCCTTATTGGGAAAATTGTCGATATTAGGTTTGTGATAGCAATGAAAAAAATCCAGGTCTGTGACGGGTTCAAAACACGGGTTACTCGGTAGCATGTGCGATTCACAAGTCCACCGTGTGACTCAAATAAAGGGAGTTTAAACGTTTATACACCGTTGTGTTATGTTGCTTTTACTGTACTTCTCGTGTAACAAAAAAAAAACGTTTGGTAAAATCTTTGTAATACGTTGAAATTTCACAATAAAGGGTAACTTTAACGAATACCAGTCCCCTAATTTAACAACTTCTTATTTGATGAATTCCCGCCGCTAACCAAATTTGTAATGACGTACTAATTTAAGATTGTTTAAGTGGTTTTAATCCAGCTGGGTAGGAGTGAGAGGCTGATGCATTCATAGAGAAATCTCAAATTTATTTCTTGATAGTGGTATTGCTAATATTACCTAATTGTTTTATTACTGGTGAATAAGTTTACAAATATTATTTGATTTTGGAATTTTATATCATTATGCTAGTAATACCTATCGATCAAGATGTTATCACTTAAAAGTTTAGGGAGTGCCGCATAAGTAGGTAAAGTGGGTTATTGTAGCGAAGTAAATATAGTCCATTAGAAATTGACAAATATAAGAGGGACTTTGCAACATATTCGTCATATTAACGTCAACGGTGTCTTTAAATAATGTAAAAATTATGAACTGGAAGGTTTTGTCCCATTGTATTTAAGTCATTGCAAGTTCATTTCACACACGATACTTCAGTGTCTGCTTACTCTGGCTCACGAGTGGTGATGCAACAGGTCCTTGATAACCTTAAAAGACGAATCGGAAGTCTATGTGTGATCGAGGGAAATATACCATGGGATTTAAAATGATCATTCACCAGTCAAATGGTGCCAATTGGTTAATAGGCCGTATTAAAAATTTGAATTTCTGTTAATTTTTACGGATTTTTTACTACATGTTTGAAAAAAATAAAAGATATGTCACTTTGTTTTTTCATTAAGTATCGAAAAATAGTATCACCCAAAACTTGAAAAAATTACCTGATCTTAATTTTCTATAGATCGTAGTTTGATGTACCATAAATTCGGAATAATTAGTCTTAGAAAATTTTTCTTCAGCTCATTGTCATCATTAGTGCATATGTACATTTTTGTCGCCATATTTGAACCGCTGTACTCTGTTAATTTATTCATTTTACACTTTTCATACGCAGAATTGTATAAAACAGTTTTTGTGTAGTGTTCACCATTATGTCTGTTTAAGAGCTGCAGAAAAGAAATTAGGGAAAAATTATCAAGTCAAAATACCTGATCAAAAGAAACCAAGCATAAAAGTAATAGATATTAATGAGGAATATAATGAAGATGAACTTATTAACGCTATTAAAAAACAAAATTCTCGTATCCGTCATGGTAACATGGAAATAAAGGTGATAGTCTTCAAGAAAATGAGAAGTCGTTATCAAGCTATTCTAGAGTGTGATCCAATAACCTTTCAGAATATAATGAAGGAGGAAAGATTAAGTATAGGCTTCTTGAGTTGTAGGGTATATGAATACGTTCGAGTGTTTCGTTGTTTCAAATGTGGAGGCTTCAACCATAAAGCAGATGAGTGCAAAAGTGAGGTAACTTGTTTAAATTGTGGATCTACCGATGATACTAAGAAAGATTGTGAAAGTGATCTTAGTTGTGCAAACTGTATATCAGCAAACAAAAATTAGGTTTAGACTTTAACATAGAACATTCAATTTTTGATGTACACAAATGTCCAGTCCTGCAACGAAAAGTTAATGGCGAAAGACAAAAAATCACTGCTAATGATGTTGATGAATAGCAATTAGATAATAAGAACTGCAACAGTGTAATAAATAAGGTAACTGTATTAAATCAAAGTGTACAGTGTATCCGTAATAAAATATAACCAATAGAAGCTACATTATATTTAAATGAGGTTGATGTTGTTTGTATAAAAGAGCACTGGTTAAAAAATGATGGTTAAAAAATCAATGGTTTTAATTTAGGAGCTATTTATTGTAGATCTGTAAACAAAAATGGAGGTGTAGCTATATTTTATAAAAAAAAAATCGGCAGCTACTGGAAGCGGCTGGAACCTCCCCACCCGGTGAATCTTTGAAGCCAAAAAGAGCACTAAACACTATGAAACATCTCATTTAATCATATTTATTAAGTTGAAATGTTTTTTTCGTATTAAATCAGAAAAAAGTCTTTCGTTCGGTGGGATTTGGACCTAAGAACTTGAGTGTTAAATTTATAGTCTGCACAACATTAACATTTTATTCAATGTTTTTAATACAAATATATGCTTCATCGGATCCTAGCCCGGGGCCAGCCAGACAACCACGGTGTACACCGCCGTGGCGAGTGTGAGGCTGGACGGGGTAGGTCCGGTTTGGCTTGGAGAAAAACAGAAAAGTAGCTCCTGTCTTCTGTAGGCAGGCTTAAAGACTAGGTTAAAATTATAATGTGTCCACATGGACCTAAAATGAATATAAAAATAAACACAATTCTATAAAAACGTTCGTAGGCAAGAGCACTTAATAATTTTGATTATTGATACGGGAAACAACTAAACAAAAAAACCTGTTCGTTGGTAATGGGATGGATGGCAGGGATGGCCATCTTTGGAAAAAACCATATAACTCTTGGTGGACAGCTTCCCTGCCAGATGTAGCCAGGGTAGTGTTCATGGTGGATCGTTTAAGTTTGAGTTGGTATATTTTGTTTTATCTTTTGACCTCGACCAATTTTTCACTAAATCGGTCGGGGAATTGATAGCAGTCAAAGTTTTGGTTCCAATGTTTCTCTGGGGACTTTGGTTTTTGAAAAATGTTTAGGTTGGTACCAATGTCTTAAATTGTTTTTAGGTTATGTAGTACTATTTTTAGGTTATGTTGCCGGAAGAATTTCCGGCGGGATGCCGGAAATAGCGGAAATAGTTTTTAAAATATAATGTCAATGTCACTTTTAAAGTTTTATTGGAAAAAAACTCACCGAAAGCGTTCCGGTGGGGTTGCTTACACTTGTAGGACTTGTAAGCGGTTCAGGATGGCCTCTCACACCATCCGTGGGCTTTATAAACGTCGAAAAAACTTGTAATCTCTCGATGCACTTGACACGTCAAAAATACTCAGCATACAGTTTGCACGCTTTAACACACTAGCAGAGAACTTATACCACAAATGGACCCGTAGTATTTTTTGGGAATTTTCCTTTGAGTCTATTTAATAAAATTTGACATTTTTCTGAAAATTTGACATTTTTCTGAAAAGTAATATTTTTTTGAAAATTTGACATTTCTCTGAAGTGACATTACTCCGAAAATTTGACAATTTTCAAACATTTGACATTTATTTGAAAGGTGACATTTTTCTGAAAGGTGATATTTCTTCGAAAATTAGACGTTTTTTCGAAAATTTGACATTTTTCTGAAAAGTGACATTTTTCCGAAAATTTGACATTTTCCTGAATTTTTGACATTTTCCTGAATTTGAAAAGTGACATTTCTCTGAAAATTTGACATTTTTTTCGAAAATTTGACATTTTTCTGAAGTGACATTACTCCGAAAATTTGACAATTTTCAAACATTTGGCATTTTTCTGAAAGGTGACATTTCTTCGAAAATTTGACGTTTTTTCGAAAATTTGACATTTTTCTGAAAAGTGACATTTTTCTGAAAATTTGACATATTTCTGAAAAGTGACATTTCCCTGAAAATTTAACATGTTTTCGAAAATTTGACATTTTTCTGAAAAGTGACATTTCTCCGAAAATTTGACATTTTCTAAAAATCAGACATTTTTCTGAAAAGTGACATTTCTCCAAAAAGTTGATATTTCTTGGAAATTAAAAAAAAAAAAAATTCGTGACTCGTCTTGTAGAAATATTTTTTTGATATCATCAGTTCGCCTGTTATAAGAACTTTATGCTTTTACGACGTCATCAAAACGTAGGTGTATTTTTAATTCACTCGTATTCCATCTATCTACAATATTTCCTACGTTTCAAACTTTAATTGGATGTTTCCAATAGTTAAGTCGATATCAGTTTCTAAGAATTTTTCTTATTTGTGACGTCATGTGACGTAGGTGTATTATTAATTCACTCGTAATCCGTCCATCTACAATATTTATACCTACGTTTCAAATTTCAGTTCGATATCTTCAACCGTTCCCGAGTTATCAGCCGAAATCACTGAACACCTCTGTCATTATTAGAATATCACCCTGTACATTGCACTGCTTTGAGGACAAAACAAGTGAAATTTTTGTTTTTTAATTTTTTTCACGGAAACCAAATCGAAAAAGTGCAAGTGTGATATATCGTTGAAATCGGAATTTTTACTGCTTTTCAATGGTTCAATTACAAATTGTAAGTAATCATAAAATAAACAACTTGTTGTGCCAAAACGGCACTAAACGTAATCCGATCTCAACCAAAACCTTTTCAGATCTTCTGGAGCACTAAAGAAACCCTCATGCAAAGTTTCATCCAAATCCGTTTAGTAGCTTCACCGCTATCGTGCTAACATACATAGACACACACACACACACACACACATACACACACACAGACATTTTTCAAAAACAACTTTTTTGGGTTCCTGGGACCTCAAAACGTAAAGATTTGATGTCATCTCAATTTTCGATTTTGGACTAATTGTAGTAACCTCCCACAATTTTATTGTGGGGAGGTTAAAATATGAATTATATCAAAGAAATTACTAATATTAAAATAGAACCAAAAGAAAGAATATATATTTGAATACTGTGGAATAGAACTAGTACTGAACAATCAGCAAATTCTAATGTTCTCTATATACAGATCACCAGCAAGCGATGTTAATATGTTTTTGTGTGATTTAGATAACCTTTTAAATTGTGTCTGTAAAAATGTATTTTGTGGTGATTTCAATATAGATTTTTTATCGCCGTCGGACGCCCGTAATAGCTTAGTAGATATTATAGGTGCATACGACATCACCTTTATGGTAAATGAACCAACAAGACACACCGTTAATTCCTCTAGTTTAAATGATTATATTTGCACAAATTTAAACAACGAGAACGATAACCTCTTATGTACTGTAATAGAGAATGCTGCATAAGATCATACAGCACAAATTTTAAATTATCAATTTCGCTAATCTAAGAAATCTTATAACTTTTTATATACCAGAGTATTTAGTGATTATTCTTATAATACATTTCTAAATTATTTAAGTCGGGAATCATGGGACGACATTTACAATTGTCAGAGTGTGGATGAAGGCTTTAAATTATTTTCAAATACTCTAAAGAATTACTTTCACATTACATCTCCAATAAAGAAGATAAAAAATACCAATAAAAATAATAAATTGTGGTTAACTCGTGGGATAATAATTTCGTCCCATAAATTAAAATTGTTACATAAAATAATGACTCAAACGAGAAACGACGCAGATAAAGAATATTATAAGAGATATAAAAAGTTTACAAAAAGGTCATTCAAAACTGTTTTAAACGCTATAAATAAAAATAAAGAAGTTTGGAAAATAATTAACAATTCAGTAGGAAAAAATCAAGATAGAGACATCTACCAAATAAAATCTAATGATTCACTGATAAAAGAACCTAACTTAATTGCTGATAGTTTTAATGACTTTTTTGCGGATTTTCTACTGAAAATAAATGCCAAATGTGAAACACGAGAAAATATAATATTTCGTCCAGTAAAGGACTATCCCACTATGTTTATTGAACTTGTCACCGAAAATACTGTGTACAATACAATAATGGATTTAAAAAATTCAAATTCATGTGGAATTGATGAATTATCTTCTAATTTATTAAAAATAAGTGTTAATTACTTAGTATGTCCTTTGACTTTTCTTATAAATTACTCGTTAAAAGAAGGCATAATATTTTGGGCAACTGTCAGTATGGTTTTAGGAAGGGCAAAGATACACATTCTGCGATTCTACAATTCATTATGAATTTATATGAAAATCTAAATAATAATAAAAAATGCACTGGGCTTTTCATGGACCTAATCAAAGCTTTCGATTTAGTTAGTCATGATTTACTTAGTGAAAGACTCTTCGAATATGGATTGAGAGGTAAAATTCCCAAAGAGCCATAAACAGATGGTTCTTCTAGTTTGTGACTTCCTGCAGAAACAAACCTAATATACACTCGTTGCAGGAGTCATATCACAAAAGAGGTTATTATATTCATGTAATGCTCAACATAATAAAAATATATCAGTCCTCCGACAGAAAAATGTACTCAAATAGGAAATATTTCCGAATAGCATTTGAGACGTCAAAAAAGTACACTTTCTTTTGCAGAAACGAGTCCACGTGGAACAAAGGAAAAAAATTAAAAATTTACGTTTTTTACTCAACATATGAAGTGAATACGTAGAACTTATCGGAATTGCAAATATTAGTCCTTCCTAATAACATAAGAATGTAAGAATGTTCTAGGTGACATTTTAGTAATTATTTTTTCATTTAACTCACTCTAACTCAGGACCGGATCAATAGGTCTCAAATTTTTACCGTGTTATCTCTATAGGTTTAACAACGAAATGTGTTAATATGAATCGTCAGCTTTTAATAATTTTTAATAATGGCTAAAGAATTGAAGTGAATTTCCTATTTGAATTTTTTTTTTATAGGATTCACAGTTTTTGAGAAAAACCCTCTCGCGTATGAATGATGCAGAAAATGGTGTAAAGTTAGTCTCCTCGTCTTTTAACAATTTTTTGAATATTTACAAATAGAAAATAAGAAGAAACATTCTTTTTATTTGTTTATTTTTATGCCCATTTTTTTTTGTTTTGACTGATTAATGAACTAAAATTGAAATTGATTTATTATACGCTATTGTTAAATAAATTTGACACTGTTGTTTTATTACAGGGCACAAGACAAACTTCTCGATTTAGGTGCCCTTTTCTGTAATATTCATATCATCGATAAATAAATGAAATAAAAAATTAAATGAATGGGCATTTTTCAGTAATGTGTTTTTCGTTCTTGATTTACAAAAAAACTCATGCCTATTAAAAATCTACCCCAAAAAACCCATAAAACGATATCCCACATCGGTGGTGGGGGTTGGAGGTGGTGATAGAGGGGTGGTAGTGGGGGTGGATGAAGTAAAAAATATTTTAAGGTTTTTGGTTCGTGTACACACACTAAATCACGATTTTTTTCATCTTCTTTAATAATGGGGTGGGGGTGGTAATGGATGGCTAATGCCAAACATTTTTTGATATCTTAGCTTCTCTTGTATATACTAAATACCAATTTTATGGACTCTTACCTGCTTGATTTACCTATTACCTCCCATTTACCCCGCAACGCTTGGACGGAATAAGATGAAAATATAATCTAGTTCCAGATCCCGTTAAGGTACATACGTGTACCAAATTTCAAGTCAATGTCTTAAACGGTTCCAGAGTAATCGTGCGCACAGAAAAAATTACAGACAGACTGACAGACAGAGAAATTTTTTTGCTCAAACTTAAAATCTCGACGTTTCATGTCATTCTAAACCTATCTGAACAATAACAATTTTCAATTTTTTTTTTTTTTGGCATCACTACTTCCACTACTTCCACTGGACGTGAAAGTAATAAATATTGTTCTGAAAAACGCTGACATTTTTGTTTACTGTCAGATGCCTAGTTTAATAATTTTAGTTGAACCACAAAATTATGCACCCTTAATTGTAAACTTAAAATTCATATTAAGCTATAACGTGTAAAAGCTCCATAATAGATACAAGCTGTTCTGTTGTCTTTTCACGAAACTTGTTATCTTACTCCTAACATTCTTCGCATAATTTAGCAATTGGGAGTGGTATTGGAAACTTGTTTCACCCTTGAATAACATCTGTAATCAGAAAATTGAACCATTTTCTTATCGTGAAGTTCAGCTATTTAAATGTTTCTTATCCTCAGTAAGGTTTACATTTCTTACCCAAGCGTTATAAAATTATATTAGATAAAAGTTTAAACGAAATTCGCTCATGCATAAAACTTATATTAGAGTTTAAAAAATACAGTTCACTGAACAAATCATGTACAGCGTGAAATAGTAAATATTTCAGGTAAAAAAAAGACTCAATGGATACTCATCCAGAGAGAAACAATTGCAAAAATAAATAAGGATCATACTCAACTATAAATATAAAACATTTTCGCGTACAATAAATATAATGCCAGTAAAATAATATATAAATATAGCAATACGTCTTCGTTTTGTCTTAAACATGTTTATATAAACTCATTAAATAAAACCGCTGCCTAAGAAACCACTACTTTCACATCCAGATTTACTGTCCAAGTATGCCGATTTCTTTTCGACAGTACGGCGAAATTTTTTCGTATAAAAGTCCATATATCACTGTGCTCACAGGAACGAGTGTTGGACACGTTCTCATGCCACCGGGTGCCACAACGTATTTTCTTACCTTTTTCCATGAGATAGCCGGTGGTAGCCGATGACGAAAAAAATTTCGAGACGTTTGCTTCTCGTATACACCCACTAAATCACAATTTGGCTGGTGGCTTCTGGTGTAGAAAAACACACCATCAGGCGTCAAATTGACGCAACACCAATTTATATTTAGAAGGGCGCCAGCCGCGCTTTGCCCCGTTCTTCCAGTCCCAAGCGGGTTCGAGGTAAGAAACACTTCGATAGACGAGTAATGGGTCAAGGCTGCACTACCTCAGATCATTAACGACGCTCCCTCAGGACGTTATTTCAATTATTCATTGACAATAAGGACCTTTGGATTAATGCGATTTTTGCATAAAAAAATCCCTATCGAAGATTTCTCTCCGACGGGATTAGAATTTGACGTGATTTCGATCTGTTTACACAGTGATAAGTGGTCTGATGACTTTTGGTTTCTGCTATTTTTGCATAGAAGAAATCCTTATCGAAGATTTCTTTCCGACGGAATTGGAATTTGACGTGGTCTGTATATATTTCCTACTAATAATGGTCTCTGCACTTAAAGATTTCTGGAGAAATCGCATAAAAAATCCCTGTCAAGCTCCCGTAAGGCGACCAGAACACTAAGAATCAGACTTAGGGAATCATGAGATCTCGATTAATTCAGTTGTTTAGATCTTCCAAATGAAAACTCCAGGGATTAAGACTAGCAACAAATCCTTACATCAATAAAATACAATTAGTTCAAAGAATACCATTTATTTAGTAGTATAAAAGAATACAGTGATTTTCTGCAAAATGATATTATGTGCAAGAATCACGCCTCCCCAACTAAGGCAAATTACTTTTTGACCATATAAGTGAGAGTGAGCGCTAACAATGGATCTGATAGAAAAGATTCATTTAACCTCCTCAGGATTTACTGCAAGCTTTTTAAAAAGAATTTAAAAATTTTGTATTTTGGTCGTGATTTTATCATTCACGGGATGGAGTTCGACTAATACATGAGTTTAATAACGTTCGGTCAGTCTTACAACATATTGGGCCCCATGCAGGTTCAATATAGGAAAAATGACAGCGACTCGCCTCCGAACGACTTTTAGGCAAAATGGACTTTTCAGTCCTTTGTGCACACGGCGGTTATCTCTATAACTTTATTATTTGGAAATCCCTAATATTGGCTTTCCTACCATCGCTTTGTATTGACCACCCAACGCACTCGACCAAATTACGAGTCGCTGGGTGAATCCAAACTTGTTTTATGCCAGAAACCGGCCTTGTGCATTTTCATTGATTTTTTGCCAATTTTTGCTTATAGGCGCTACTAGACCAGGCGACAGGTAGTTCAATAAGGAAATAATTAGTGGAAAGCTGGAAATTGCTTTAATCGCTTTATTTGGACCCAGATATTACTCTCCCAAGTTTTCCCCCTTGAGCGAAGTCGGCGTTGGCCCTTCTGGCCCTAAGAAGGTACCATTTTTCGTTTTTTTGCAAATATCTCCCAAACCATCAACTTTATCAACAAAATACCTATTATGAAAAATAATCTAGAGTAAATTTGCTTACCGTTTGTCTCTAAAGTGAACCGTTACGATGCTACGACCATCCTTTTTGATTCTTGTGGAAAAGTTATTGATATCTTCTGCACCGTGTAACTTGGCAACAAACCGATACTTTTGCCGACATTAGCGCCAAATATGTGTATTACGTCAAAAGATACTTCAAAAACAGTGTCATCATTTTCGATGGGTATCCTGACGACCCAGCAGCTCGCAGTACCAAGTCCGCTGAACGTCTTCGACGATCGCACAAGCATGATGCTGCTAATGTTTTTTTTGATGAGTCCATGACGGCACCTATGCCACAAGCAAAATTTGTGTGTAATGACACAAACAAACGAAGATTGATCGACTTGTTGCGCGTCAAATTCGAAAGCGAAGGAATCGAAACCAGACAAGCTCCAGAAGATGCCGATGTGCTCATCGTTACCACCGCACTCGAGTTATCTCGGCCCGACAATTCGGTCATTATAGTGGCTGAAGATATAGATATCCTGGCGGCTCGTGTGCCACCCTCCACGAAAATATATTTTATGAAACTCGGCAAAGGTTGAACCAAACAACAACTATTTTGCACAACAAGTTTCAATCTCCCGCCGTGTGTGCAAGAAAACATCCTCTTGTTGCATGCGTTTAGTGGGTGCGATACAACGTCTTCGTTTTTCAGGCAGGGTAAAATGAAATTCGTAACACTGCTGAAGAGTAATGAGGAACTGCAGACAGCTGTCAGGGTTTTCCGAGACGTGAACACAAACCCCGATGAAATTGGCAAAGCGGGCTAGTTGGTTGTGGCTAGGCTTTATGACAACAAAACCACGGGAAACACCCTGAATGAGTTGCGGTTCCAACTGTTTGCAAAATTTCTAAGCAAACACCGAATCAGCGGCACGTGAGCACTCTTTAAGAACATACCATCAAGCCCAAACATGGTATGGAAATGATACAAATCCACTGGATTAGGGCTGGAAAAATTCTCAATGTGGTTTGGCTCCCATACCTACGACGAGGGATCCGGCGCCACAAACGCTTCTAAACACAGTGTCCTGCAAATGTTCGAAAGGATGTAACGCAGCGTGTGGTTGCAGGAAATCGGGCAATACTAATAAATAATAATACTAATCGTAGGTACTTTGCCACAGCTGTTTACATTGAAAAGCTGTTATACTTGTAACAAGTTAACAGCTTGTGCACCTGGAATGCTGACAAATATTTATAACATGTAGAAATTTTGATATGGCATATGATTTCGATATTATTATTAGAAAACGCGAGCAGACCCGAAGATCCGCAGTACTCAGGCCTATCGGCCCATTGTACATTCGCGACATTTAGGATCCCCTAGAAAAGACCAGTGCTCTCCACGAAGGAGAGCAGCCCTTTCCAGGGTAGGTCCCGTAGTTCATCCGGCTGTAGAAGCTGCCTTCCGAAATACCTGTACCTTGACACTCCTATTGGTGCACAATGGCACAGGATATGAGTGATAGTTTCATCCTCCTCTCCACACATCCTACAAATAGGATCATCTTTCAACTGCATTGTATGCAGGTGCTTGTTCAGAGGACAGTGTCCTGTTATCAGGCCTACCATCCGTCTCAATCGTTCTCTATCGAGCCTAATCAGCCACTCTACGGTGGAGTCAGTCGAGGGCCCCTTTATATGGAGCCTCGACTGCCTCATTCCGGGGGCCTGAGCCCAATAGTCGTTAAACTGTGCCGTAGCCCAGTCTTGCAGCTCTGATTGTATCAGACTTCTTGGCAGACCGAAGGCTGGCTCGGGGCCAGGGAAAGGAGTTTTTGCTCCTTCGCCCGCCAAACGATCTGCTTCTTCGTTGCCCTCGACTCCGCTGTGTCCGGGCACCCATATAAGTTTAACTGAGTTGCGTTCACACAGCTCAGTCAGAATGTTTCGACAGTTCAGCACAAGCTTAGAGGTCACCTTGTTTGATGCAAGAGCCCTCAAGACTGCCTGACTGTCGCTACATATATAAATATGCTTATTAACGAAACCTCTCTTGAGGTTTTTGCTTGCACACAGTAAAATGGCATATATCTCAGCCTGAAATACACTAGGATACTTACCAAGTGGCGCCGATATACGAGCCCTTGGCTTGCATCCGTGTACACCAGCACCGGTTCCCTCCTGAGTCTTCGATCCGTCTGTGTACCATTCCAGACCTCCGGGACTCAGAAGATTCATTTTATCGCGTTCCCAGTCGTTTCGACTAGGGAACACGACTGTATATGGAATAGTGAACTCAAAGATGGGGAGACACCGGTCGTCCTCTGACTGAGCAACGACCTGGTCCCTTATAGGTAGAGCTAGAGCCTTTGTGTGCCCCAGCCCTTGTCCCGTCGCGTTCCACATTCCACCTTTAAACAGTCTATTTGCTGCTTTCCTAGCTTCCAGTTCCACTTCGACATGCAAGGGAGTTAGTCCAAGGATGGTCTCCATTGCAGCCGTTGGAGTGGTCCTGATTGCTCCTGTTATTCCTAGACAAGCTAGCCTTTGAACTTGACACAGGCGAGCCCTAATTGTGGAGCGCTCCTGGGAGCGCCACCACACAAGAGCCGCATATGTTATGAGGGGTTTCAACATAACGGTGTACATCCAGAGGGTGGTCCTTGGGTTTATTCCCCACTTAAGACCGAAGATACGCTTGCACATCCATAGGGATGCGCAGGCTTTCCTCGCTTGAGTTTCCACGTGGTCCTTCCATGACAGTTTGGAGGTACCTCACTGTACGGGAAAGACACAAACGTGTGCCCATGAGAGAAGGAAGCTGAAAATTGCTTGTCTTTCTCCTTTTAGTGAACAGCATTAGCTCCGTTTTGCCAGGGTTGACCGAGAGCCCGTGTCTGTTACACCATAACTGAACTATGTTAAGAGCCCTTTGCATGAGCCCTGCGATAGTCATTTCAAATCGGCCTCTTATCATGATAGCCAGATCGTCTGCATATGCTTGCGCATAGTAACCTGATTCGTTCAATTCGACCAGTAGCCCGTCGAGCATGAGGTTCCACAATAACGGGGACAGTACCCCACCCTGAGGACAACCTCGGCCCGCCTTAGCCGTAACCGAATCATTGCGAAGCGTGATTTCAATGTTGCGGGTGCTCAGCATGGACGATATCCACTTAATTATGGTGCCGTCCACGCCGCGGTCCGCAACTGCTTGACAGAGAGAATCGAAGGTTGGGTTGTTGAATGCTCCTTCGATATCCAAGAATGCTACCAATGCCAGTTCTTTCTGCTCTAGCGCCTTCTCAGCTCTAACAACGATCTGATGAAGGGCCGTCTCTGCAGATTTACCGGCTTGGTATGCATGTTGATTGGGATGAATTGGTGATGACACCAGTACCCCATCCTTTATATACCTTTCTATTAACCTTTCCAATATCTTTAAAAGAAAGGAAGTCAGGCTTATCGGTCTAAATGCCTTAGTCTGGTCATATATGGTACGACCTGTCTTTGGTATAAAGACCACTTTTACTTCTCTCCAGGACACTGGTATGTATCCCAGAGCTAAGCAGGATCTAAGTAGATGATACAGGTGTCCCAATAGTACCTCCGCGCCCTTTTGTATAAGAGCCGGATATATACCATCAGGTCCCGGCGATTTAAATGGGTCAAATGTCGATATGGCCCATCTCAATTTCTCGTGTGTTATCACCTCCGACGCCTTCTTCCAGTCCGCGGCAGTTGCCTCCGATCTGAATTCCGTCGCCGGGGGCTTTGTTTCACAAATCTCTGACCCTGGGAAATGTGCGTCGAGAAGACACTCAATTGTCTCGCGGTCATTATTTGTGTAAGACCCATCTGGGAGCCTGATATAGTCAAGCCGTGATGATGGGCTTCTTGAGAGCGTTTTGCGTAGTCTAGCTGCTGCTGGTAGGTCTTCAATGGTTCCACAGAAGGCCCTCCAGCTCTCTCTCTTCTGCTTGTTTATCAAGCTTTTATACCTTCGTTGGGCAGATCTGTAGATCTCCCAATCAGTCGGTACTTTAGTGCGTGTTGCTCTGTTGAGCAGCTTACGCGTTTCTTTACGCAACCCACTTAGTTCTCTACTCCACCATGGGGCGCTATTTTCTCCTTTGCTTATTTGCAAGGGACAGTTATTTTCAAACGCGGAGTTGATGGCAGTCTGCAGCTGTAGAGCTGCCACTTCCACCTCTCGCGGGTTTCTTGGTCTACAGGATATGTCCTTCAGGTTCTCCTGTAGGTCCCTTGTATAAGAGATCCAGTCAGTAGACCTGGGATTCCTGTACGTGACGGGTTCCGGTCGGTTCCCTTCCAGGACAAATCTTATGTATCGATGGTCCGATAGAGAGGGTTCCGACAGAACCCTCCAGTCCTTAACTCTATTCTCCAGCGATGTGGACGCCAGGGTTAAGTCAATCACTTCTTGTCTTCCTTGGATTACAAACGTAGGGGCACTGCCTCTGTTTGCAATCTCCAGGTCAGAAGCGTATAGAAATTCAAGAAGTGCCGTGCCTCTCGGGTGCCTCTCCGAACTGCCCCACACGGTGTGGTGGGCATTGGCATCACATCCGAGAACCAACGGCAACTGATTTTCCTTTGCAAATTGTATTAATTTCTTGAACTCCTCTGATGGAGGTGGGGTAGATGAGTCATATGGTAGGTATGCCGAACAGACGATTAAATCCTCCAACCTACCTTCCTTTATCAGACTCACTCTAACTGCAACCAGATCCCTAGAACAGAAATTCGGCATTAGACATGTATGAAAATTTTTACTTACGTACACGCAGGTTCTGGGTCTGTCTTCTGTAGTGCAATAAAAGACATTCCCAGTTCTTCGGTCCAGTCCCTTGATGAGTCCCTGGTGAGCCCATGGTTCCTGGATGAGGATGACATCCGTTTGCATCACAGACAGCTGACGACCAATTAGACTGGTTGCCGCCGCACTGCAATGCAAGTTGATCTGTAAGAAATGTAAGACTGAAGCAGGGAAATTGCCCCTCAAGGAGGAGCCTTTTCCCATTTTCAGCGATTGAGGGGGCCCCGTACGGAGCCTCCCGTGATTGGTGTTGCCTTGGTCCATATGTGTCCCACGGATAGGCGGGAAAAGAAGTTCGCCCCCACAGAGCCCGCTTGTGGGGGTAAGGCTACATACTGTGGGATTTCGCCCGGTTTCCCACAGGCATCGTTAAAGGTAACCATTTCCCTGGTACCATACAGCCCTCGGCACGATGGCTTACACCTTGGCTTGGGGAATGTTTATTGACCTTCCGGTCTAGATCCGCCGCCTTTTGTTAAAGCAGTGCCACCTCGTGCAGGTTGTGATTCATCATCACGTGCGGACGATCTTGAGCGGTGAGAGGCTAGGGGCAAATCCACGTAACACAGCCCGCACCCAGCATGCACTTGCACATACTAAGCACAAGCATTTTGCACTCAATATGCACACGCACACGCCCTGCGCAGACCGCACCACGTGGAAAGCGCTAAAACGCATCAACCGTTCCTGGCGTGTTCCGACCCACCCCGGTGATCTCAATTAAGAGGCCGAGTGAGACATCACTTGCCTTGGCACCTATGATTTCGATAACTTTTCCGCAAGAATGGTCGTAGCATCGTAACGGTTCACTTTAGAGACAAATGGTAAAGAACTTTTTTGTAGCAAATTTACTCTAGATTATTTTGTTGATAAGTTGATGGTTTCGGAGATATTTGCAAAAAACCGAAAAATGGTACTTTCTTAGGGCCAGAAAGGCCAACGTCGACTTCGCTCGAGGGGGAAAACTTGGAAGAGTAATATCTGGGTCCAAATAAAGCGATTAAACCAATTTTCAACTTTCCACTAATTATTTCCTTATTGAGGCTTTTTTTTTAACCTGTCGCCTGGCCTATACGCTGCTTTTGCCAAATTCGTCGGTTTCGCCTTTTTTATACATTGCCTTGTTAAAATTTTATAGTCTATAGAATAGGGTATATATATATATATATATATATATATATATATATATATATATATATATATATATATATATATATATATATATATATATATATATATATATATATATATAATGACTGTGCCTCCATGGACAATGTCTCCGGCGGAGGAATTAAAGTTGAAAATATTTTGAATATTCTCAAGGTACTTTTTTGGCGTATTTTTTAAAAAGTATGTGATTCATTTTTCCATGACCACTATATACTTTCACTCTCATATCCTGGACCAAATATATTTTCCTAAGTAAAAATTCGGTGTTTCTTCGAATTTTTACCCGGTTGTGACTAATGTCTTATCGAACACATAACGGTCCTTTTGGACTCATTTGTGGCTCTGAAGTCTCTTAGGCTCTTGAAAATGCCCTTAAATGAATTTTTTGCCTAAATCGAATTCTTATTTTTGGCTTCGACCTAAGTCAATTCTGGAAGGTTCTACAACAATTTCTGGACCTTTTTCGGCATTGACTTTGTTGAGCGCTTGCCTGCTAACCTGTATCAACAGAGAAGCTCAGTCCAGCAGGGGCCCTATTCTCGGCAAGTGACCTCTGGCGTATACTGATCAATACGAGCGGTTTATTGGCGAGTACTTCACTGACGTTGTGTTCTTGACCAAGCTTCTTGTTGAAACGTATACGTTAGAAAATTTGCGTGTGGAACATCTGGCACCACTGTAATTTTTTTGTAAATGACAGAAAGTTGTTGTTATTTGTCATTGTAGATAAACAAAACTGCCACGAGTAAAAGATGAAACAAGACTGAATTGACTGAAGACTGAAGACATTTAACTGAATATACCGAAGAAAAGAATGTGATTGCTGATGAAAGGAGGGCCACTGATGAGAAGAGAATTACCTGTACTGGAATGAATTGTTACAGATAGCATTTGATCATAACGGTTTTATACTAATTTGTTAGTTTCATGTACACTTCTGTGCAATAAAATCCCGTACACCTATTTTTCGCTATATTAAATTATTATTTATTTATTTGTCAGCCGAAGGATAGGAAAATCGGAAATAAAAAACTGTACAAGTGCCAAGAAGACCATATTATCAGAAGAACAGAAGCAAGCACGCATTATGTTTTGTTTAAATTGTGTCTATCGCCCGTTGGAGTTTTGAAACAAAGCTGTGTTTACCGATGAAAAAGTTTTTCAGTTTTAATGACGGACATATGTACAAAATATTAGGTTACATTATTTACACAATAAATACAATCGCAGTTATGTGCAGTTGTATCCGTGAATTTTTCAACGTCAATTTTTACATTTGTTATAAATCGAAATCCATTCCCATCGAATGGTGTAAAATATGTAGGTATGTTTTTCTTCTGGATTAGCATTATTTAAATACATTATTTTTGACGTTTCACAATCAATGTCAGTTTTACTTCCACATCCAGTGGAAGTATAGTAACGACAAAAATTTTTTTTAAATTTTGATTGTTCAATTAGGCTTAGAGTGTCACGAAACGAGATTTTAAGTTTGAGCGAAAAAAAATTTCTGTTTGTCGGTCTGTCGGTCTGTAACTTTTTTTGTGCGCACGTTTACTCTGGAACCGTTTGAGATATTGACTTGAAATTTGGTACACGTATATAGTTTAACGGGATTTAGAACTAGATTATATTTTCATCTTGTTCCGTCGAAGGGGGGTAAATTGGTTTAAATTTGGGGAAAATAGGTAAATCAAGTAGGTAAGAGTCCATAAAATTGGTATTCAGTATATACAAGAGAAGCTAAGGTCTCAAAAAAAATTTTGGCATTAGTCATCTCCATTACCACCCCCACCTCATTATTAAAGGGGATGAAAAAAAATGTGATTTAGTGTGTGTACAAGAACCAGAAACCTCAAAATGTTTTTTTTGTCTTCATACACCCCCACTACCATCCCCTATCACCACCCCCACCCCGCTACCGATGTGGGGTATCGTTTTATAGGTTTTTGGGGTAGAGGATTTCAAATATTATATTATTAAAGTTCCATAAACTATTATTTCCACATACAAAATTTTTTCGTTGTGAGTGACTTGAATAAAAATCTGAATGTGGAAGTAGTGATTCCTTGGGCAGCGGTTTTTTATAACCTATATGATAATAAAAAATTTAAATTCCAAAACGACTGATTCACACTACTTAATATTAGTGAAAACTGGATTACCTACTTGATTTTTCAAGTGTACGGAATTTTATTTCACAGAAGTGTACTAAGTTTCATTGGCCAAAAAATAATGGGTGCGTTTAGGGAATGCAACGGTTGGCAACGTTTGCGATAACACTCAAAATGTGTTAATTGTCAACTGTTGGATGTCTTAGTCAGCGGCAAAATTTTCGCTGAGTGTACTTAGTCAGCGGTGAAACTTAACCTCACTTTCTTTCATCGAGCAGATCAATTTCGCCTTCCAAATATTATTCAAAAATAATTGAATCGATAGTTGTAATCGCATACACCAAACACTAATTAAATTTGTTTAACCGATTTAACATTACGACATTCACAACAAAGATTTTCTTTGACATAACCTCAACTGTAGTGATATTTGGCATCATCCTTTACACCATTTAGCGAACGCACAAGAGTTAACTGAAATCTAAAAATAATCATGTTGAGTGATTATTCTCCCTAAACGTGCCCAATGTCATTTATTTGTTTTATTATTGATTAAAAATATAGCTTTAAAATCAGCATTTATTTTCATCCAAAAATAAAGTCCAAAACGTTAATATCATATTGCACCTAATATCAAGACTTTTACAACGAAAACTACTAATTTTTTACAAGATTTTATTATTGATTTCGTTCATTATTGTTGAACGTAGCCTTCTGAAACCTAATATCAATTCTGGGTTAATTGACTGGAAAACATTATCTGCATAGCCATATCCATTCACTATTAAAAGTGAATTTATTCCAAAATCCTCTGCCATGCCCTCATCTTAATTTGGTATTGGAACATTATGTCCAATACATAGATTATGTAACACAACACATACATCGTTTTGCTAGCTTTTCTGGGACATAATGTAATATACAATGTTTCCAGAAACACCGAATTTTTAGGTCACCATTGAAAGGTTCAATTATTCTCCTGATGATTTTCTGTCTTTCGTCGTAAAATTATTCTAGAGTACTTTCCACTGTTCATATTTCACCCTGCTTAAAATTATTTTACGTCAGAATCTGTGAAATGAATGATACAAAGCGCTCGCTGTAAACGTTTGCTTTGAAAACGTATACGTATACATTTGCATTGTCCAAGAATACCAAAACGTTCGAAACTGTTAATATGCGTAAACACTTGAAAAGCTCACTTGACGAGAATAGCCTCCCAGAGCTCACTTCGCTTCAGAAGAAGACCACGCACCTACACCTACAACTAAATTTAAATCAAAGTTGCTGCCACTCGGATTTTTTTTACACATCTTTTGATGTATATATAACCAATTTCCACGATATTTAAAATCATTCATCGCAGAAATTTTTTTTACAAATATTTTACTTTTTTTGTTTAATGACAGAGCCACACAAAAAAAGTGGTCTAGACTGCGGACCAGACCAGTGTGTCCTTATGTATTTGGACCCACTGAAACCGAATTCGAAGTCAGAATTGTCAGATTAGCTAACCCCAAAAAAACTCCCCTCCCCCAAAAATGGTCTGTCCGGCGGACCATACCGGTGTATCCTTATGTATTTCGACCCTCTGAAACAGTTGTCAGATTCGCTCGGCTTTCACCCTTAACCCCAAAAAACACCCCCAAAACAAAGAAGTGGTCTGGCCTGCAGACCACACCAGTGTATCCTTCGGATTCCGAAGTCCAGACCACTTTTTTGTTTGTTTTGGAAGTGTTTTTTAGGGTTGGGGGTGAAGAACGAGCGAATTTGACAATGCTGACTTCGGATTCTGTTTCAAAGGGTCCAAATACATAAGGATACACTATGTATGGTGCGCCGGACAGACCAATTTTTTGAAGGGGGGTGTTTTTTTGGGGTTAGGGGTGGAAAACGAGCCAACCTGACAATTTTGACTTCGGTTTCAGAGAATCCAAATACATAAGGACATACTAGCCTGGTCCGTAGGCTAGACCACTTTTTTTTTGCGATTGTTATGTGTCATTAAACAAAAAAGGTAAAAAAAAATTCTGCATCGAATGATTTTGATGAAATTTGGTTGTAGGCCGCCGTGCACGACAAGATGATCGAAACGTCAAGCACTTAACAAAAACCAGCAGCCAAATCACCAGCTCCGCGAAAGCCTTACCACCAAGAAAATCACAATGTATTTTTTCACCCTCTTTAATATATCTTTTTGAGGGTGGATTGGCTGATACCAAAAAAGAAAATTGAGACTTTTCCGTTCTGGTACACACACTAAATCACAATTTTATTTTTTCTACCCCGTTTAATGAGGTAGCTGATGCCAAAAAAAAAAAAAAAAAAATCAAACCTTGGCCTCTTGTACACACTACATCCCAATTTTATGGACTCCCCAACTCTTCAACAGAATAAGATCAAAATATAATCTATTCCAGATCTCGTTATAATCCATGTGTATCTAATTTCAAGCCAATATCATAAACTCTTTCAGAGTAATCGTGCGAACAAAGAAAAGTTAGACAGACAAACAAGCAAAGTTTGTTTTAGTCAATTTAAATATATGAAATCACGGACATATTTTCACATGATATTTGACTCACAATATCATTTAGTATCATATGAAATTCACACATCATTTGTAATTTCACGTTATATTTTATGTTTAAATAAACTCAATTTGGTCGATAACTGAAATATATCTTTTCCGTCTCTTACAAATTTTTTAACACAATCGACCTCTTCACCACTTTAATATATCGACATAGTTGAGTAAAATAAACTCTCCAGCTTCCGAATAAACAAACCAAAAGCTTTTTCATGTGGAATCCACTGAAAGAAGGACGTCCTAATCCGGCGAGCTACTACATTTTGGCACAGTAAAAGAAATCGTTTTTTTAATTAAATATTGACAACCCTTTGCTCTATTTTTTCTGAAGTTGTCACTTCATTTTTATTATTTTTTCAAGTAGAACAGATACATACAAATAGTATTTTACTCCAACTCTAAGCATTTTTAATAAGAAAAGTTAAAATGGGAAGCACGTAATTCATATAATTAAAACTCAAAGCGTTTTCTTTCTACAATTCGTCTGCAACTCCCACCAGAGTAAGTTGTTTTTTTTAATTAAAGCTACTGGCACATATTTGTTGTCAGTATCAGATACTAAAGTACTGAACAATGTAGACAATAAAAAACGGAACAAATCTTGTCATTTTTTGCTGAAATGTTGCAGATAAAGTTGATGCATTCTGACAATCAGTATCTGCCCCACATTAATGAAACCATAAAAGACTGAATAATCGCGAAAGCATAAGATGGGTGGCCAGTGAGGCAGTCTGCGCTGTTTTAGAATGTGAGCAAGGCTCAGGACGTTCAACAAAATCAACCACTGAACAGGATTTGATAATAATTGACGAACTAATCCATTTTTAACAGTACTTAATGATCTAAGGAAATCGGAATTAATGTGCAATGCAGTAGCTAGGAAAACATCAATAGTGTTCTATAAGATTTTGGGTTTAATTACTTCCACATCCACTGGAAATATGGTAACGCAAAAAAAATTTTGAAAATTGCTATTGTTCAAATAGGCTTAAAATGTCATGAAACGTCAAGATTTTAAGTTTGAGCAAAAACAAAATTTCTGTCTGTCGTTCTGTCTGTAACTATTTTTGTGCGCACGATTACTCTGGAACCGTTCAAGATATTGACTTGACATTTCGTACACGTACGTATTTTAACGAGATCTGGGACCAAATAATATTTTGATCTTATTATGTGGAAGGGTTGGGGGTAAATTTGAGTAAATGGGGATAAATAGGTAAATCAAGCAAGTAAGAGTCCATAAAATTGGTTTTTAGCATATAGAGAAGCTAATGTTTCAAAAAATGTTTTGGTGCAAGCGACCTCAATTACCACCCGCCCCCAACCATTATTAAAGGGGGTGAAAAAAGTAAAATGGTGATTTAGTATGAGTATAAGAATCGAAGGCCTCGACATTTTTTTTTCTTCAACTACCACCACCCGCATCCCACTGCCGATGTGGCATATCGTTTTGTGGGATTTTGGGGTCGATTTCAAATATTATATTATTAAAGTTCCATAAACTTCCATAGTGGAGTGTACATATTAGACCCAGAGCTTGCGTAGAAAATACTGCAAAAAGATACCAAAGGTTTGAGTGCAGGTGAAGCTAGTAGTAAACTCGGATAAAAAAAAAACAGAGCGTCTGCCGTTCGTAATCGGTCACCTAACCTCAACACACATTTTGAAAAATACGTAAAAAACAGCTGAAACCTCAGAAAAGATACCAGCAACAAATTTTGGAAATAGGTAAAGAATGAAATACGAAACGAAAATTGACGCAGACGGTTGCGTTTCTTCGGCAGACGTCGTCTAAATTCGACCAACCCAAATGACAAAAAAAAAGAAAATACCAGCATCATTTTTGCAAGTACGAAGGGTTCGATCTATACGTTTCATAAATAAAAATAAAAATGTTGCAAATGGTCGAAATTTCGGACAGACGCTGCCAAAGTTAAAATAGCACATAGGAATGGGGAGATTGTCGATACCGGTAAAATTAGTTTTAAAAATAACTTTTTTGCCGAACTCTATATTTTTTGTGTTCATTAACAAACTTTATCCTAAAAAACTAGAATACGAGCAAATTATAAAGATTCTATTTTGGATGTTTAATATATAGGTAGGTATACCTAATGCAGAAACACGAAACAACAACGCAAAATAAACGTATAACGTAATTTAATACATAATATAAATATATGTATTATAACCTAACCTAAAGTTTTTACTCTATATGAAAAAAACAGTAAACATCATAAATAAAAATGCATAAAAATAAAGCATAAACGTAACATAAATATAATAACAGCGATCGTCGCGGTACTGAGGTGATAATTTTGATGGAGTGATCTGGAACAATGACAAAACGGTTTTTAGGTATGCCTACAGAACACCAGCAATATTTTATAATCCCAATTTTTCTGGGCTCACTTCATTCAGTTCTTTATTTTTATGCAACCCTTATTATCGGCATATTATCACAGACGACTGCCTTGCCTTGTTTCATATCGACCGGCTCACTGTGATATCCCTCGTCGACGTATTTTCGTTTGAACACCACTTATTTACTGAAACGCGTCGATATTTTTTTTTTTTTTAAAGAGAAACCGACTCAGATCAGCTAAGAAAAATCAGACTATACCTCTAATTATCTTCATGACTTGATCGTTGTACAACACGTCTCCATCATTTTTGTCGAAGGAAGAAGCTTCTTCATCAAGTCTTGTTATTTTATGTAAGTTGGCAGGTATCTGAGGCCCCGAAAACCATCGTATTTCGTATTTACCAAATTGCAGTCATTTAATTCAGGATTGAAAAACTTCGGCACTGGTGCCGTGGCAAAATTCCACACCGCGCATATTTGATTAGCGCGCTTTATTTTGCATCTCAGTGTATCTTGGCATGGTGGCAAAACACTTGCATCGAAATTTTTTATTTTGTCTAGCGGATTTTTTCGTGCTGCATTTTGGACCGAAAGTCTGAACAAACATATCAAACTTCGCGGTATTTATGCTGTTCGTATTCCGCTTGCCAGATATTTTGCACACATAGGCCTCGATGTACCTTAATTCCTGATCTGCATCTTAATCTTCCAAAAACTTGTATTGCTTGTTTGTCATTTTCCAATATTTTAAATGGCCCGATTTTCCTTTTCGAGAGAACGAAGCTGAGTAGTCGCATCCAGTTAGAGCGTGAAATGCCGGTAGCGTTCTCGATAAATCATCGCCAAAAGGTTTCTGTATTGCATTTATATAGACATAACGTAATGTATTTTTAGAAGACAGGGCACATTTCCATCCACATGTTCACCCCAACCGGTAGATATTTACACAGCTTCTAGTAGACTACTAGAATTCAGATATAATAAAAGATTCTGCGAGTTAATTGTGGAGATATATGTTACAAATTCTGCAATGAAGAAGGAAAAGTAAAACGAGAAGAAGATCACGACTTATTTTGTAAACATGAGGAGGCCGACACAAGAATTATTTTCCATGTTTCTAAAGATACCAATGTTCTAATACGAACGAATAACACTGATGTTGTAGTCCCAGTGAACACACATATGGCTGTTATGTACCAAAGAGAGATTGTCAAGGTAACACACACCATATTACCAAATATATCTCTATTATATAAACCATCTTCAAATGCTATATACATTTAAGTTATTAACAGACATGCCTGTTTGTTAAATACAAACATTATAATATGTGATTTTTACATAACTGCTGCATTACAATAACAAGTATTTTGTATATTTACATGCCATATAATATTTATGTATGTCTATTATCACCACGTAGATTTTAAGTTATATTGCCTGTTTGTTAAATAATAACATTAAAATATATGATTTTTACGTAACTGCTACATTACAGTAACAAGTGTATTATGTGTATTTATCAGCTATATAACATTTATGTATTTCTGTAATCAGTATGTACGTTTAAAGTTATATTGCTTGTATGTTAAATAATAACATTAAAATATGTGATATTTGGATAATTGCTACATATTACACATCAACCCATCTTATATGTTTACACCAGATATAACATTTATATATTTTGTGATCATCATGGACATTTTAAGTTTTTCTACAATTACATTACACATATATATTTAATCATGTAATTTGGTAAACTACAAACGTGAAACAAGCTAGCTTACATATGGAATGTCAAAAAAGTTTGGCTAAGTATATATATTATGTATATTGTTTTGGTGTAGTAGCACAGAAGACCTATAGGTCTTCTGTGGTAGTAGTGAGTGTGCTGCTATAGTTAGGTTATAACATCAGTGACCAGTGTAGTTTAATCAACATAATAATAGCATGCCCAATGAGAATAAGAAGCTCTTTTACCAATTGACGCTTGTGATATTAAACAAATATGTCTTCAGTTGCCATTAAGTGGTAATGAAAATGTAATTGTGCCTATATAATACTTGATGACTTATTCGTTTAAACACTCTATAAATTTATTAAAATAGTGGTTAGTGTTACCGGCCGTTTTATTTTTTTTATGGATCTAATAACAAAAAATAAAACTCGCCGATCAAAAACTAGTTTGATAATCCCGTATCTTCATACAGTTGGATAACATTTTACTATTGTGATGTTTTAAATTTCCCGGTAAATCTGGTTATAAAATTAGTTGATATCTCTTTCGCACTCTGTACTTTCGCACTCTGTATTACATAGTTCGTGCTAGAAAAGGACACGAAATTAACTCAAATATCCCTAACTATACCTAACAAAATAACCTAATCCTAATATTCTAACCTAACACAAGTGACACTGAAGGAGGTGCAACGTGACTTCTAGCGTGCGTTTTAAAATGTTAAAAATATCGTCTTTGTTTTTGTGTGGAATCAAGTTCAGAGATCAAAACTATTGTAGGTAAGTACGTAGAAGTGTAAATCATTAGCACCTCGGTGCAGTGTTAAGTCGCTTATTAGGTACCTACTTATTTGTTGGAGTTTTATTGACATGTTTCCCAATCGTGAAATTGAAATTTAATGAAATTTAACTAAGCTCAAGCCACAGAAAAATTATAGGTGCTTTATTGTAGCTTAAATTGTATAATCACAATCATTAAAATTACACATTTATATAAGTAATAAATGGAAACAAAGTTCTTGGGCAACGATGTAACATATTGTAGGTACCTATAGGTAAAGACAAAGAATTTCTAAAAAAGTTAGAAATTGCTCTTAAGTAAATAATACACAAAAAAATTATAAAATTTTGTCATAAACTATTGTTCTAGCTGCTGTTAACGAAACGTCCCACATTGTGAAAAAGAATTTGAGAACATCGCTAGTGAGTGGTTCAGACTGTCAAAGCAAAGGCTACAGAGAGAAAACAAGAAGCTGGAGCAGTTATTGTACCGTAATTTATTGAGATATGTATGGAAAAAGGAAACCAGGCGCCAAAAACTAGTTTTAAGATAATTAAGTTTTAAGTATTAGTCTGCTTGCAAATTCATGCTGACAGGTTTGTCTTTAAGTAAAATTTTTTTTTATATAGGAAATTTGTTTTCGTCATTATCTGAGTATTATTATCACGTTTGTTAAATTCTTCTTGTTTCTAATAAATTTTCAGCTCCTTTTTGAATAATTGAAGAATTCTTGTTTTTTCATTAAGTAACTATTTTCGTACAGAATTTTAGTTGATATCTGGTACAATTAAACTTGGATAACCATACATTAAACCAAACTTTATTCGGATGTTAAATATATAGTTCAAAAAAGCATTTATTCAGAGTAAATAAGTAATAAAACTAAAAATTACCTGTGTTTAATATATAGATAATATAATAACTCGACTTTCAAAAATAGTATATTTTGTGTATGTAGGTGTATAGACACTTAGAAAATGCAAAGTGTCGTACTTCTCATTAATATGCCTGCGATATTTGTTTCTACTGTTCGTTTACGTCTATATCAAAATCAATAGTGTTACTGTAGCCTTCAACGTCACCCTCAAAATCCACAGTTTTTAAATGTTGTAAAGTCCGAGCATCATTTGGAACAAACTTCATTAAGCTTTTAACGTAAGATAAAGCTGTTCTGTTTTACCAAAAACTTATACACTTTTCTTGTCTCTATAGTAATCATGCTAATGTTTATTTCTTCGTAATTTATAGCGGAATGAAAATGATTCATGTATACTGTCAGGCTTTTCTTTATTTTTTTTACCTTATTACATAGCTTGCAATCAGCTAACTTTTTCTGCATATGTTATTTTTCTTCAGCTATGTTATCTTCTATGTTTTCTGTTAACCAAAAGTTTGCTTGTAATAAACCAAACTATATAGTTTAGAGAATGTGCAATTTGGCATTTAGTTCCTTTATTAATTTGGCAGTTGGTTTATTTTTGATTAACATATTATATAAATGAACGTATCCTTCTTGTATGACTTTGATTAATATATTATTATGATATATGTATTTTATGAATATAAAAATTATTTATTTTAGATCGGCCTTTTTTTACATCTAATTTTTCCTTACTTGAGCATATTGTAACAGTAGTACAAGGTGTCCACGGATGGGATTAGCTATACAACAAATGACCTAAATTTTAATTTTTGGACAAAAAGTCACTATAAAAATTTCCGCATTTTTAAAAAAATACGATTTATGTTAAAAAAATTATTTTTTTTATGAAGAAGCAGAGCGCTTAAAAATTCCAAAAATATGAATTTTGCCTAAGAGTAAACTACTTTTATTTTTCATTTTTAATAAAAAAGCCATTTGAAATACTTTTCTTTCATAATCCTAAATTTTTTAGTATCCGTTACGGAAAAATACGAAAACTGAGGTGAGGCATTGGGGAAAAAGACGTATTAAACAAGATTTAATAAACAATTTTTTCAAATTGCATTTTCCTTAAAAATAAGAAAAATAAAGGTAGTTTGCTCTTGGGTAAAATTTATATTTTTGAAATTTTTGCTCGCCCTGCATAAAAAAGTACATTTTCTTAACACATCGTATTTCTTTAAGAAACAAAAATTTTTTATAGTGACTGTCGAAAAACAAAAATTTAGGTCCACTTGTGGTATAGGTAACCCCATTTGGGGACACCCTGTATAATATTTGCTACCCCCTTGTGCATATACCACGGAAATTGCATGTTATATAGCACACAGAACATATTATAAGGTAAATATTTTGAAATACAATATATGTCTTTTACATGTATGTTATATATTTGCCACATATGAGTATGTTACAAGTTATGTTGCCATTACATGGCTATAACTTTTTTTGTGGCTGAAATTTTAAGGTCCATGTACCTTACATTTACCATACATCCAATATCCTTGGATATAACATGTTGAATAGATTACGTAAGAGAAACATACCAGGTATGTATCCGTGTTCACTGGGGTTATTGGGTTGGAAAATATAAAATATCTACCGGTTGGGGTGAACATGTGGATGGAAATGGGGCCTGCCTTCTAAAAATACATTACGTTATGTCTATATAAATGCAATACACAAATCATTTGGCGACGATTTCTCGAGAGCTCTACGTGCATTTCATGCTCTAACTGGATGCGACTAGCTTCGTTCTCTCGAAACGGAAAAAACAGCCCATTTAAATTATTAGAAAATAACAAACAAGTTTTTGAAAGATTAGGGTGCAATGAGGCAACTGATCTGGAATTAAGATGCATAGAGGCATATGTGTGCAAAATATATAGCAAGAGGAATGCGGACAGCATAAATGCCGCGAGGTTTGATACCTTTGTTCAGACACTCGGTCCAAAATGCAGCACGAAAAATCTGCTAGGTAAAATAAAAAATTTGGATGAAAGTGTGTTGCCACCATGCCAAGACCCACTGAGATGCAAAGCAAAGCGCACTAAACAAATATGCGAGTGACATTTTTCCACGGCACCAGTACCAAAGTTTTTCAATCCTGAATTAAAAGCTGGAATTTGTTTGACGGTAAATTCGATATACAATGGTTTTCGGGGCCTCAGATACCTGCCAACTTGGATGCAATAACAAGAGTTGACGGACAAGCTTCTTCCTTTGACGAAAATGATGAGGACGTGACTGTTATTATATTTATGTTATGTTTTATTTTTATGCATTTTTATTTATGCTGTTTCCTGTTTCTGTATATATTAAGTATCCAAAATAAAATCTTTATAATTTGCTCATATTCTAGTTTTTCAGGATGAAGTTTGTTAATGACACCTGACACAAGAAATGTCAGAGTTCGACAAAAAAATTTATCTTTACCGTCTGCGTCAATTTTCGTTTCGTATTCCAAATATACACATCATTCTCTATCTATTTCCATAATTTATTGCTGGTATCTTTTCTGAGGTTTCAGCCGTTTTTTACGTATTTTTGAAAATGTGTGTGAAAATGAACAGTGTTGAGGTTAGGTGACCGATTACGAACGACATACGCTCGGTTTATTTTTACCCGAGTTTACTACTAGCTTTACCTGCACTCAAACCTTTGGTATCTTTTTCGCGGTATTTTCTACGCAAGGTCTGGGTCTAATAGTATCAACAATTTTTTCATTGTGAGAGATTTGGATAGAAAATCTGGATTTGGAAGTAGTGATTCCTTCGGCAGCAGTTTTTTAGGAGAATACTCCCGTTTCGAAATTCGTAAGATATCCACCCATCCATCCTTTAATAATCTTACCTTTCTTATCAAATATAGTCGCATTGTATAGCATTACATGTTGACTGTGAAAGAATGGTAATTTCAGTGTTTGTTGTGATAACGACAAAATTTGTTTACCCGAAACTAAATTGCCGAATCAAATAAGCTTTATACACAGAAAATTGTGAAAACTTTTAAAAATATCGACCATTCTAGAACGTTGATATAATAACTGTATCGCATAGAGACAACGATATTTTACAATTATTATCATCAGCGGAACTTTTAGATCCTTTAAATTTTGACTACATTGCTAAAAGAATAGGGTTAATGGTTGCCAGAAACAGAAATAATTGTCATTGTCTTGTGAAATTTAAATACTAAAAACTTTTTTAATATATGGGACGAGATTAATTGTACGCAACCTGTACGGACATTGTTTACACAAGATTTTGACAAATGAAATATGTCACACACTCACACTAGATATTGTCCACAAAGAAGTGCTGAAAGTTTTGAAAATTTTTCGCAACAGGTGCCTCTAGTAAATATATTATCTCACATGTTCGAATCTATGAGGGCAATGTTAAAGACCTCCAAAATATTTGATAGAATGAGCTGGCACTATAGTTCGAACTATAATTATGTCTTAAAAACATTAATATTAATCTGTGTATTACTTTTGTTTTGACATTTTTTGTAAGCCTCATATATTTCACAATTTAAACTGAATTACGAGTATAAACGTGAAAAATCTCCTTTTCATTTATAGCTTTTTAATTCTCGTAGCTAACGGAAATCTTGTCATAATAGTACTTACTTGTCTCCCACATTACAATATCAAATTTAAATCTGCATATTGCTTAGTTAAACACGATATGCACGATTACCACTGAGCTATATAATTTTGTTCATTTGTTTACTTCGCAGTCTTGCTAAGATTGTAGTATTTGATGTGGCTCGTGTTTTCTAAATGTTCGACAAAATTACTTTGCTTTCTAGTGGTCAGAAAATTTACGATAAACATCGATGAACAGTTTACTTACATTTTTTTACAGAACTAAACATAGAGCCTATATATTATTATATTATTAACATTCTGATTAAAGGTCTCAATTTCTCGTTGCGGGCATTCATCATTATACTTATTTAATGAAGTTAAATAACTTTGACATAATAATAATTTTGTCATGCATCGTAAAAAGCTTAATGACTTTGTGGATCTAATTATATATTAAACAATTTTATTACAATGAGTCCCAGCAGAACTATTTATCCTGTGTGGCAAATATATCATCTGTATACTGCAGTTTCTAGTTTATTGGTCATCGTCAGTACCATATATTTGCTTGTTTGAAGATATTTACTCAACTTACATGATAAGAGAAAAATTACTTAGTGAGTGAGGTAAACGACAGACATGCTAGATGTAGCCCTAGAGCTTGAAGCTCCTAAACGATGCACAAGGAACCAAGTAAGAGTATCAAAGCAACCTGAAATTTGGAATTTTTTGTTATAAAAAGTGTTAATTTACAAATTATTCTAACTGGAAAAATATAATTTTAATCAAAAATCGCTGTTCATTTCTTAATTCTGAACAACTTTTGATGCTACACTTTTATCAAATAACCGACCTTTTTTGTGTGTAAATTATAGTAAATTGAAAAAAACGTTAATTCTATGAAAATTTTTATTTTATTACATTTTTCTCAAAAATCATGATTTTATAAAAAAGTATGTAACAAAGTTTTTTAAAAATAAACAATGAACAGCTTTTGTTGCTATACATTTTTTTAAAACTGATGTTTTTTGCGTAAAAATTAAAAAAATCTATTATTTTATGAAACTTTTCTCTTAAGGATAAGATCGGCAGAGTGAGAGGGAAATATGCGTTTTTTTTCGGTTTATTACAAATATTTAAAAGATCATAAATTGTGTATAATCTTTAAAATAGTCTCAGGTGCTTCTCATTACTCTAAGGAGCACAACCATATACATACATTTTGTATATAGCTAAATGCCAAGCTTTAATACTGAAATTAGAAAATATTTTCATTATCAAACTACAATGTTCAAGTACAACAGAAATTTACAATTAAAAAAAATATATAGTTGTATTCGTTAGAACAATAGCAAGCATCTAAAACAGTATTAAAAGTATACTATATTCGGTTTTTTAAATATTCATAATAAATCGGAAATAAAGACATATTTCCCTCTCACTCTGCGAAATCCTATCTTTAATTGCAGTTTTCTTGACATTTATATTTAATTTTCGAAATACGTGTAACAGTAAAAGTTGTTCTTAATTACAAAATTAACTAATTTTGTTTGAATTAACTAGTTACAATATTGGTTTATAAATAATTTTTATAGAACCAGTTTCCAAATTTTGGAGCCTGGGCTGGGCGAGAACTTTCTGCGATTAATTTTTCCCATCGAGTAGGATGTGTCCTTTGGAAAAAACTTTCTTTCAAACGGTTTGAATCTCGCCTGACGTAGTCGTGGCTCGCTAATTTCGCTGACACGTATGGCATCTGGCAATGGATACTCCAAATTCCAGATCGCTATAGTAATCCGGGCTGGGCGTGAAATTTCTGCTGCCAAATTTTTTCAGTCTTTAAGAGAAACCCGCTTTCAACCTGTTTGGACTGCCCCTGGCATAGCTGCTCGTTAAGTCCGCTGATTCACATGGTGCAGGCACTATACCCTGACGTTCGAAAATATAAGGTCGGTTCTTGACCCCGTTATGATCAGAGGAAGGTGGCTAGATCACTTTTGTGATCATCGGGATCAAGACAGAGACAACCCATTAGTGAAAACGTTGATTCGCATAAAAAAACTACACTAGTTTTTTTTGCTATTACATTTGCAAATGGCAAGCTTAATATACTGTACTGAGGATGTCTCAAAGCAGTCTTAATTATTATTGTTACATGTTTTATTCCTCCCTATGTAATCGGACCGAATTTGGGCTAGTGCTCTCGGCTTAGCTTACAGTGGAGTCGAGCGTGGGTTCACAAATTAAAGATTTGGTTGTTACTATAATAGCAAAAGGGGAGGGGCGCCAAGGAATTCCAACCCTTAGCCCAAATGTTTACCGTATAAGAGTAACCGAATCCCTAAAATTGACTCTAATCTAGGTCCTTAATAATGAAACACCAAGATATTTATAATATGGAGATATATTAAAATCAGTATTCAAATAGTATGTTTACACCTAAATATCCCCCTGCACAGGTCATCAAATTTTATGTAATAAATACAAGTGATTTTCAGGATCGTGCACGATATAACTCTCGAGAGCGAAGACTCTTGGACGCGTTAAACTTATTAAAGACTTATTAATAAACAAACAACAAAACAACGTCCAACGTCTTGCACAATGTTCTGGAGGGATAATATCCTAAATATACCACGGAAACGTTATGTCTCTAAGAAACTTATGTCTATACACACGCCTAACCTTTAATTAATTAAACTACAAATAATATTCGACATGACATTGCCCATATGCCCAAGTAAATAGGTACTAGATAAATTATGAAGAAAATCCGCTAGGCGGTACTTGGCCCTTTCTCCTGGGGTGGTGAAAATTCCCGCAGGTGCCACAAGACTGCTTCTGCTTACATAACGGTTCACGAACATTAGCCGGTTACCAATACCATGAGAGAATAGTCTGCCCCAAGATTACTTAACTTAAGTAACTTAAGTAAAGGTGGCGTAGGACCTCCTCATAGGCTATCCAGGGTATCAAGGGTGTGCCCCCCCAAATAAGCATACAACTCTCAAGCTCTAAGCTAAAATTAAGTCCAAAACCAAAACGCCTAAAAAGAAGAGATTTCGAAGTATAGCCACCCTCCATAGATTGATCAATATAATAAATAAACTCACCTCCAACCATTACGACACCCTAAATGATCTGGAGACGTTATTTACAAACTTGGCGGCAAAGATTCTTAGCCTCCCCGTGGAGAAAACTAGATGATATAACACTAAACACCAAAACAAAACAACCATACCATCTATTAATTAACTAGTGTGAACTATATCCGTAAATTACGTCAAATTATTGTAATTTCACACTGTCAATCGCCATTTGCCACCAAAAGCCATATTATATCAGAGCAACTGATCTTTTTTTTTCTCTCTCCTTTTAATTCACCTCTTTTTCGAAAACCTTAAAAACTGTTTGCTATTTCCAACACCAGAGGATAGCACAATGCAGGGCCTACTTAAAATCCATTAGCAAGGATAATTAACTGGAAATTTTTTACACAGCACGTAACATTATTTTATCATTTGTGTGAAATTCTATCGATAAACCCAGTTAAAAAATTTATTTTCTCAGATCACTTTTGCTAAAATTAGCAATTTTACACCACCTTTTACTCCCTCTTATGGGGTTTCAAATAAACCAAGATTTCATTGTACAGAACATACAGGACTTTAAAAATGTCACCCGTTAGAAGAGTTTCAGAACCTATTTTTTTGGAATTTATATAATATACTTATTTGATTAAATTAAATAGGTATAATAAATCTTAAAGAAATATTGATATTTCACATTACCTTAAGGTTGGTTAGAATCTGAGACATTTGAGAATATGTACATTTCGATATCTTGCACGTCTTCATGTTTTTTTTCTTTTGAAATATTTGGCTCTAAAAATCTAATTCTAACAGGTAATCGTAATCGACCACGTCCGGCTATAACTTTCATTCGTTTCCTAACAGTCTTGTTCAAAATATATTGATAACATTTTAAAGTAAAATTGATATTATCACCCAATCTACCTAAAGTTCGTTTAAGACTGAGGGACACACCGTGTCAGTATACCGTATGCCGCTTAGGTCACCAATATATTTCGATATTTTGTATATCTTCTTACTTATGTGTGGCTCATCAAAAACATTAACAACATTTCGTTTTCAAATTATAATAAAACGAAGTTTATACACTATCGGCAAGCGTTTGATTAGGTATGACAATAAGAGCAAGTGAGAGCGAAGCAACTAGGCTATTCTTTTTTATCGTAAAACACATCCTACTCGTGCCACCTGCATTCCTCACCACATGTGTGTGGGCAGCTCTGTTTGCATGCCTAATCCAAGACTTTCCGATACTGTATAAATAATAACGATGACCTGCCTCTGGCAGTCGCTCTGTATGACTGATATGGCCCAGTCTTAGTAGAGAGTATTTTACCATTGCATTTTATTTTTAAAAAACGGTCTGCACACATAATATATACTACATACCGACATGCATACATTCATACGTGAAACTGATTTCTATACATTTTTTTACGGTTTTAATTTGGTTAAATTAAATAGGTATGATAAAGAAACAATGAGATTGTGGGAAACTCTGGGAAACGTAAAATTAAGTATTTTTTATCATAGGAGGGAACTGGTATATGTGAGGATGAGTGTGAGTGTAGTAAAGGTCAAGAATATTAGCTGTCCATCTAGCTTAACGTTAAAGTATAACCATTGATGCGAGGAACGTTGAGCAAAGCTTCTTATCTATAATATGTATTTGGAAAGAATTTTGTTCAAATAATATAGATTGTTATATTTGCCTTTACGCCAGTTAAACAGTCAGTTATCTATATTGAGTAAAAAAAGAATGGAACTTTGAATTATATATAGCTGTTGGTAAGTTTACGAGTGTTTCTGAACAACATACTAGAAGTCCTGACCGATGGGTGGAGGGTAGTTTAAAGGTTATCTCTTCACGTTGAATAACTTGAATACTACGACCTTCTAGCGAAAAAGTGTCCATGTGCAAAATTAAACTAGATACGATTTCCTACAAATAAGTTCCTATTCATTTTTTCAGGATCAATACTTTACGAGATATAGAGGGTGGAAAAATCGCGAATTTAAAAAAAATCGAGTTTTAATGACAAATGAAATTTTAATACTAAATAAATTTAAAACTAACAGAAGAACTATATTATTAATAATACATCAACATTATCTTAAATTTAAACATGTTAAAAGTCAGCTGAATCAAAATCATCATTATCATCATCGTCGTCGTCCACATTGTCGTCTAATGGTGCACCATTCGTACACGTACCATGGCAATTGCCGCACACCATTGAGCATGGAATTCCGACTGTTCGGTAACCACAGCGTTCCCCACACCCAGCAGAACATCGACAAAAGATTAAGTCCAAGATCGCTTCCGGAGCTACTGGTTCTTTGGTGGTAACCGGGGTTAGCGATCCATTTTCCCCTCGGTTCTATCCCCACTGGTTCGGGGGTAGGAGGATTTTGTTCAGCCATTGCTGTATCTGTAAGTAAGTAAGCGAGCCGCTGTAAGTAACAAGAAATATTTGTGAAAAACAATTAATATACCTGCAAATATACTCTGGAAGAGTGTTTTTGCGCAGCTCCTTTGGTTGGTGGCAGTGTGTGTGATCAGGGTTTTGGCTTGGTGGATGATTTTTGGAACGCAAGATATCGGTGTTTATTTAAATCTCGCCCATCTGCAGTCGCTTGGTAGATCGCTAATGGCATCTTCTCTCTAGCCTGTGCGACCTTCTCTGGTGGTGTAGAGGGGTTAGTGAAGATGCCGGACATTTCTTTCATTTGGCTGAGAAACTTGCTGAACAGCTTAACCATGCCTGCTTTGCTTCCATTGTAAATAGCGGAGGTGGCGCCGCATCCGCTGAAGCCATGAAGAAAGAGGATAATTTCAACAAAAGGAAGTTGTTGGAGTTTGCGCGTTGAAAACAATTTTGATTCCACCTTCCTTCTTCCAGGCTTCATGAAGTATACATTATTACCTGGTGGTGCCAAAGCAACGAGTAGAACAGTCCACATCTTCTGCTATTATTCTGATAGTAGGATGTACATCTGCTTTCTCTAACCAACATCTTACAATAGTGCCATCCCCTGTAGCGACTCTTGTTTCTACTCCTTTTGCCGTCATTTTATGTGTGAGTAGTTGGATAAGCCTGGTTTTGTTCTTTTCTTTGCAAGAAAATGTTTCTGTTGAACAGTAACATTCATGCTTATGTTTATGTTTACGTGTGGTCTCCTAAACAAACCTACTTTGTCCAGCACTATTGCCCTTAGATGTTGTACAGATATTCGGTCTGAACAGACTTCATTTAACATCAAATACGACAAGTTCATCAAATGGATGGAAGAGCAAAAGGTAACAGATACAGATGAACGAGTTGTACTTGCTTACTTTTGATGTTGCTATGGTAACTTTAAAACACGCGCGTTTTTAAAACTTGGATTTAAACACTTTGAGGCGTACTTTAAATAAGCAAAATAGTTTATATATTGCAATGAGTAGATCCCCATATGAACTTAAATAAACAACTTTATTTCATAAGAAAATTAAAAAAAAAAACAAAATAATTTAAAAGTATAAATTACTTTCGTAGATGTTTAAAGTGACTACCATTTATATTAATTCATTTTCTTAAAAGGCTGTCTAATAAAATAATATAGATAATTTTCTTTTCTTTTTTCTTTTTTTTCTACTTTAGGAATTTTCTGCCACGTATAAATTCTCGTCGAAAATAGCATCGAAGGGGAATGTAATGGGTAGTTCTATTATTTCTTAGAATCCTTGATAATTTTTTAGGGATATATATCAGGTACAGAATCCCACAAAGAAAGAAAAATCACAGATATAAGTAAAATAAAACGTGGCAAAATTTTGTAAATAATAATTAAATGGTGAAATGATTTGTTATAAATTAAAAAAATTATTAAAAACTCACTGGTTTTTGCATAAGCCTAGGTATCTACTTATTGGATCTTATTGTGTAACTATGTAGTACAGAAGAAAAATAACAAGCAACGCAACAAAATGTACTTTTGAAATTTCAAATTCTTGCACCGACTTTATTTTTTTTCCAAAGTCAGTTTTTTATTTATATTAGATTACTTGGTGTTCCAGCAGATATTTTTCTTAAAATGGGACGCAGTACGTAACAATATTCTCGCCTATAATCTATGGTCTCTTGAACTTAACTATTTGAAATATTCACACGTTCATTTGTTAAGAGCTATATTTGCTAAGTGCCAATTAATGATTTTCAGGTCCTCCTAATGATGTTGCATTTAGCGAGAATTAGGTCATGTGCTACTTTTCTTTCTCTAACGACAAATTTTCGATATGAGACATGTTGTTTATTTTAGAGTATCTAATTTTTTTTTAAGAAAATTTATCTGAATCTGAATCTAAATAAATCGTTAATAATTTTTAATAATCCTTGTAAATTGCTAATAGTCAGTCGAAAATAAATCCTTCATTGTAATAGAAACTCCAAAAGCCATAACGTGAGTGCATAAACGTGTCGTATTAATTCTGCTGTGCAATTCGCAGAACCAATGAAAATAAATAGTATAAAAATGCATATTTTAGATATTTAACTCATCCATAAAGCATTAAAATCTTATCGGTAATTTTTGTATTTTCATTTAAATAGAATATTTTACATACCTAGTAGATATTGGGGTTCTCTAGATGGTAATTAGTTTCTTCGAATTAATCATCAAGTTAATCTATACTAGTTACTGTTGCACGTTGTATCAAGTTAAATATTGGGAAATATTGTGAATTATTGAGATTGAGTTTGTTCGATATAAAAAGAAGCAAAGCTACTCCTTTTGCAGTGATCTCTGGCTGATCATACGGATGAAGTAAAAAAAAATGTGGCCCTTGGTTCTTTGTGTACAAGAACCAAAGGCCTCAAACACAATTTTTTTTCACCCCCTTTTATAACGGGGCGGGGGTAGTAATGGGGGTGGTTAATGCCAAAATTTTTTTTGAGACATTAGCTTCTCTTGTATATACTAAATACCAATTTTATGGACTCTTACCTGCTTGAATTACCCATTTACCCCCATTTACCGCAATTTACCCCCAACCCTTCAACGGAATAAGATGAAAATATAATCTAGTTCCAGATCTCGTTAAAATACATACGTGTACCAAATTTCATCTTAAACGGTTCCAGAGTAATCGTGCGCACAAAAAAAAGTTAGACGGACAGACCGACAGGCAGAAAATTTTTTTTGCTCAAACTTAAAATCTCGACGTTTCATGACATTCTAAGCCTATTTGAACAATAAAAATTTAAAAAAATGTTTTTGTCGTTACTATACTTCCACTGGATGTGGAACTAAAACTACCTAGAGACAAGCGCGGATCTAGAAATTTCAATAATTTTTTTCTCGTTTGTGGCGCATGGGACGACCCATACGAAATATGGGAAACAACATCTCGAGAAGCACTTCTCTAACGACCCCTAAAAAATTTTGAAAAAGCAGTTTGCCAAAATTTTTTTCAAAATTCGATTACCCCCCCCCAGGTTTAGGGACTCTTGTTTAAAATTATTTTTTTTTGTGATATGCATTTTACTTTTCATAAAAATACAACACTGCGTTTTGAAGTTTATGAAAATATTTTCGTTACTAACTGAAATACAATTAATTGAAATTTTGTGATTTACAATTTAACAAATCACAAAATTTCAATTCGTTGTATCTCAGTTAGTAATGAAAATATTTTCATAAACTTCAAAACGGATTGTTGTATTTTTATGAAAAGTAAAATGCATATGACAAAAAAAATAATTTTAAACAGGAATCCCTAAACCTGGGGGGGGAATCGAATTTTGAAAAAAAATTTCGCAAACTGCTTTTTCAAAATTTTTTAGGGGTCGTTAGAGAAGTGCTTCTCGAGATGTTATTTCCCATATTTCGTATGGGTCCCATGCGCCACAGACGAGAAAAAAAATATTGAAATTTCTAGATCCGTGCTTGCCTAGAAAACATAAAAGACAGATAAAACGTAAGGTGAAAGAGGCTGTTAAGGGGATGATGATGTTTGATGATATGTATGCAGGTACATATGTAGGTTATCTATCAACAGCTTCAATACTATTGCTCCGAGTTTTATTCCGGGGATTTACAAATATCTTAATAAGAATATAAAGGAATATCCGGATATTGCAGAATTATTCAGGAAATATAAACTAGTGTGAAAACAGTTCATAACCCGTATTTACAACGTGCATTTGATATGAAACGAAAATTTCATTACATTATTTTATTACATAGAAAAGATTTTATAAAAATACAAGGAATCAAAAATTTGACATTGTCATTTCACCAGACTACGTATATACAATTTTTTGTAGAAAAAGTACTTTTTAAAATACTTACGTTCAATTTCTGTTTTCATTTATGAGTTAAATAGATAAACTCGTGTTTTAATGAAAGTGAAAAAATAGTCCATAAAATATGAATCGTTTACACCAGACGACCTTAGTTTACGCAACATCTTAACGGTCGCACCTTCAAGGTTGTACACGCATTTTCATTTCGTTTTTTAGCCGGTTTGTTATTCATTCTTATTAAGTAACATGTGAGTGTTGAGAATATAAAATATCTATCTCGAATGCTAAATATTGAACATATGTTACTGATCATTATAATATTTGATTTTATCATTCGAATTTACTAGATTTTCAATTTTTATTATTATTTCTTAAAATAAATCAATGAATTAACTGGCACACATTTCAGTTTAGTATTAACTTGAAAATGCAGATTTATAGTTGACTACTGCAAATAAAGAATCTCAAAGCTTTGCCGCTTACGAATTGACAGGAGAGCGGGGCATGCTTTATTTTTCTACAGCATATTAAATAACAAATATAATGTAGTACTTAATAGACAAAACATCATTATTATTACGTAAAGTATGTTCTGGCATGATCAAAATAAGAAATAAATGGAAACGCACCTCATTTAATTAAGATTTCTAACTCTCGTAACCCTTAAATATAATGGCGCGGCCTCTATTGTCGGTGTTAAACATAGAGTAATAGATAAACATAGCCGTACTTTGAATTTATCTGTCACTGTTCCAAAGGACGGGTAATGCGTCCACCAATGTATAAGATATTTCTATCTTGGCATAAGCAAAACAGTAATATTTTTTAATTTACCGGAAACGGCATTAAGTTTCTATTTGCCGAGAACACTATTTTGAAATGTGAAAAAATGAAATGTATTAGCTAAAGAACAACTTATAATTATTATAAATTGCGGAAGCAGTGTCAGAATAATATTTAAATGATACACTAATTAAAAACATTTTCAGGTACAGGTATATAGTAATTTTATTACCAACGATTGGAACCTTAATAGACAGAGAGCTGGCGGCCGCGGAGGTACTACGATATTACCTCCGACTGGAATTTTGAGAAGTGGTTGGGGGTACCATCAGGAAGTGCCATCTGCAAGGATTTTGCTCAAAACCCCTGCAAAGGACACGTCAGACGACTGAAAAATGAAAAATTCTTTGCTCAAAAAATGATCATACCTCCGGCTGAAAATTTGCACATTACCTGTTTGAAGGTCACAGATAATGTATGTAAATCGTCAGACGCCTAGGTCGCTGCCAAAGAGGTGTCAGACGCCCTCAAAGTTGTCATTTTTTTTTCAAAAATTTTTTTTCCTTACCTCCGTCTTACGTTTTAACATATTGCAACAGAGACCATTCTAAGCACAAATTAAAATCGTCAGACGAAAATGCCGCTGCGAAGTCCCCCTACAACGTTCACAAAGTTCCAGCCCGCCTGAGTGGTATACTTTTTTTTCGAAAATTTATTTTCGTTACCTCCGTCTGACGTTTTTACATATTATCCTAGAGACAATTTTAAATACATATGTAAATCGTCAGACGAAAATACTGCTGCAAAATCCCCCTGAAATATCGCGAAATTCCAGCCTAAATTACTGAATATTGTTTCAACATCTTTTAAATTTCATGAAATACTGGTTGAGTCACTATAAGTTATAAAAGAAAGTCAATTCAAGGGAAAAGTTTCTAGCACATCTACATAGATAGAAAAGTAAAGGATGTTCCGTGTGAATAAAATAAAAATAAAAATGTTAATCTTGTTATACTATCAAAAATCAATATGCAAGAGGTTTAAAGCAAGTATTATCTTTTATCAAAGAGGAAAGATGTAGTTATACTATTACTTAGTACAATGAGTAGTTCATTTAACACATTCTGAATATCTGAAAGTAAACGATGATTATTAAGTGGTCGATGATTATTAAATAAATTCCATAGATTTTTTTTGTTCGCTTTGTAAATTTATTTAAGAAAAAAGATTCTAATATTACTACTGAATTGAGACAAAAAAAAGTAATTTCATTTTAATCTTCGGAATCATTATCAATATCACTGTTCGCATCGGAGAGGTTTAATTCATCATCAAAATCATCTTCATCGATGTTGGTGTCCCACAGTTCCTCCTCATCGAATTCGTCATCTTTCCTCTTTGATAAAAAATAATACTTGCTTGAAACCTCTTGCATATTGATTTTTGATAGTATAACAAGATTAACATTTTTATTTTTATTTTATTCACACGGACCATCCTTTACTTTTTATGTATATGTGCTAGAAACTTTTCCCTTGAATTGACTTTCTTTTATAAGGTATAGTGACTCAACCAGTATTTCATGGAATTTAAAAGATGTTGAAACAATATTCAGTAATTTAGGCTGGAATTTCGCGATATTTCAGGGAGATTTTGCAATGGTATTTTCGTCTGATGATTTACATGTGTATTTAAAATTGTCTCTAGGATAATATGTAAAAACGTCAGACGGAGGAAACGAAAATAAATTTTCGAAAAAAAAGTATACCTCTCAGGCGGGCTGGAACTTTGTGAATGTTCTAGGGGGACTTCGCAGCGGCATTTTCGTCTGACGATTTTAATTTGTGCTTAGAATGGTCTCTGTTGCAATATGTTAAAACTTCAGACGGAGGTAAGGTAAAAAATTTTTGAAAAAAAAATTACAACTTTGAGGGCGTCTGACACCTCTTTGGCAGCAACCTAGGCGTCTGACGATTTACATACGTTATCTGTGACCTTCAAACAGGTAATATGCAAATTTTCAGCCGGAGGTATGATCATCTTTTGAGCAAAAATATTTTTTCATTTTTGAGTCGTCTGACGTGTTCTTTGCAGGGGTTTTGAGCAAAATCCTTGCAGATGGCACTTCCTGATGGTCCCCCCAACTACTTCACAAAATTCCAGCCGGAGGTAATATCGTAGTACCTCCGCGGCCGCCAGCTCTTAGTCTATAATATTCAGCATGTAATTTTACATCATTTTGTAATATGAATGTGTAAAATTACCATATTATTATTAAATATTATATTTTTGATTTGCATCAAAAAATGTAACTGATTAGTACACTAAGTGAAAATTTAGTATGGCTTTTAAAATCTAGATGACCCACTCCATCAAGATAAATAATTTTTCGGAACAACTTTTGAATAAGGATCTTTTGGGGCATCAGAAATGGCTTGTTGGACTTTTTTTGGGCCTTGCTCAACTTCTCAAAAAGAAAAAAAAGATGGCGGAATTGTATTTTGAGAATTCATGCCTTTAAACATTTACCTCTCCCTAAAAAAATAACTATTTGCGATATTGATATGATTTTTTATATTCATGTACTAGAATCATGAGCGCCTCCATTTATAGTAATGGAATTTCAGAATCTCTTACGGTTTTTTTACATAAATTCTAAAATCGCAGCAACGAAATTTATGTACTGAAAATTATTATTATTTTTTTTTATCTGTTTATTTAACGTCAGCCTATTTCCGCTACCAGGGCCTATCACCGACGCCAGAAGACGAGCTAACCTGGAAATTTTGCCGAACCTCTTCCCTAAAGAAGAGTAGGGATCTTTTACTTGCCTAACATGTAATAGATAAGGGACCGCCTGCTTTACATCCCCTCCGAAGGATGGTATATCCACTACGTAATCCTCGTCTGAAATTACGTAGCTTCCGCGTATACACTGTAGACCAGTGCCAATAGTTTATGATAAAAAAAAATTCTTAGCAGTATATGGGTGGTGGGAAAATTTAGGATTAATGATATATAATTGCGAAAAAATCGATTGGACCGCAACAGATAACCGGAAGTGGGATGGGGGTGTGAAAAGGTGTGTGTTTAAGGGTAAAACGTGTTTTTTTACGATTTCTGACAAAAGTAGATCTCCTATCGAAAAAAGTTTAATGTAAAAGTTGTAGATAATTGAGAGATCTACAACTTTTATTTGAACCATTTTTTTACATAACCTTAAAAATTTTGAGAAAAACGCGAAACGAAACGAAAAACCAATTTTTTGTTTTTTATTTTTATCTTCCACAAAAATAATTTAATTTTGATGAAATTCCGTGAAAATGTACATTGTTGTGCATCAAAAAAGCTGTAATTTTTTTGAGGCGTAATATTCATTTTTTGATTTTTTTGCGAATTTAATTTAAAAAAAAGGCCTAATTTTCAATAAAACAAATCGGCAGCTACTGGAAGCGGCTGAAACCTCCCCGCACGGTGGATCCTTATCAGCTGTATTTAGATATTACATCGGAAATCAGAGCACTGAGCAAACAGATAAATTACACGTGACTTTGGAGCCATTTATTTCATGAACAAATATCGAACGAACTGAAGTGGACTACAAGCAATCTGTTAAAACATAACCTCTCATGTTTGTTTATGTTGCATGTTAATCGATTGCCGGATATTATAAGGGTATTAACAGATAACGTTTCGAAGATTTTGTAAAATATTGGATAACGAAAAAAAAAATAATAACACAGAATTTAGCCCAAATGACACTCTAACTTCAACAAGTCAATAACATTATGGACTGTTCAAGCAGACTACGCATGCGTCAAATTCAAATCTTCCTGCTCGATCAAAAAGGTCGAGCAAATCGAGCTTCGTCTGAGGCCTTCATTTTGTAATATTCGAACGTTTAAGATTTAGCTCAGTTAGCTCGATTTGCAATGAACGATTGTGACGTGTCCCATCAATCAGACGTAATATCCGAACACGGTTATAAACAATTATTATCTTAAAAAAACAACTAAAATAAGTTTTGACATTGTCAAAAATATTTGGGTTGGTAACTTTTACAAATGTTGATTTTTAGGTTATGAAATATATTTAGGGACATAACATGTTTAAGTTTTTCAAGTTTATTCTCATTTTTAATGTTTGTATACGCATTTTTAGCTTGGAGCCACAGTGGCTCCAAGCAAATATTTAAAAATTCATGCAAATAATTTTTCTATATAGACCATCTTAGGATGACGTCACGATAAGTCGACCATATTGCCAGAGGGATAACCAAACTTTTTATTCCATTGTAAACAAAGAAGTAATCTCAGTTTTAAATGTGAAATAAAAATAAAATATCATCTTTTTTTGCGATAAGGTGCGATTGTGAGATAAGGTTTATTTTGAATGTAAAAAAGCTTAGAATAAAGGTAAAGAAATCACTTTCTGGCAGAGTCTATTGAATGCTACATACGGATAATATAACAGGCTTATCACTGAAATCTAGCACTTAGTTATTTAAATGTAAACTTGCCTGGCCCATAACAATGAATACATTTGAGTTTATCTTTCTTGCACAAACTTCTTGCACAAACAGCCTCATAATATTTATATGCTTGTAAAGATTTGTATGCCTTTAACTGCTGATCTGCGTAGAAGCTGTGAGTCGACACTAAGTAATTTACCATATTAATTACGGATACATAAGGTAAAATATACAAATCTGCAGAAAGGTCTCCAGTCTCCATTCCAAGGGTGTGAGTCAATATTGTCTATTATTTTGATTTTCTCATCGTAGCGACACTTTACATCACCCACAAGGGTTGGATAATATTCACTATATGACATTATTACGAAAACACACAGTTTCTCAAGAAAACTAGAAAAAAATATATAAAGCCACGCAAACTGCGTTTTGTTGTCCCTCAAGCAAAATGTCAAAATTGTCAAAACCATGTGACCTAAAATGTTTGATTAATAAAAATAGATTGCAAATTACAGGTTAGATTTCCAACCTACAAAAAGAGTCCTATTTTATTAGGACAAAGTATTTAGGACTTCATAAATATTACACTGTACTAGATTTTAGTTGAAAGTACGGGAACCAGGCAGAAATTATAATAATAGCTACGTAATATTCTTAAATCTTAAGAAATATATATTTTTGAGGTTAGCTGTGACGTCACGTACCATAAGAAATCAACATTTGCAAAGGTTACCAACCCAAATATTTTTGACAGATGGCAAAATACGTTTTCCCCTAACAATAATACCAATAATATTTTTTGAATGCTATCATTATGTGCACATATAACGAATTATTTTTAATTTTTTTAACGGAAACCAAATCGAAAGGATGCAAGTGTGATATATCGTTGAAATTGGAATTTTTACTGCTTTTCAATGGTTCAATTACAAATTGTAAGTAATCATAAAATAAACAACTTGTGCCAAAATGGCACTAAACGTAATCCGATCTCAACCAAAACCTTTTCAGATCTTCTGGAACACTAAAGAAACCCTCATGCAAAGTTTCATCCAAATCCGTTTAGTAGCTTTGCCGCTATCGTGCTAACACACAGACATTAGTCACAAACCACTTTTTTTGCGTTCCCGGGACCTCAAATCGTAAAGAATTGATGTTATCTCATTTTTCGATTTTGGACTAATTGTAGTAATCTCCCACAATTTTATTGTGGGGAGGTTAATAAACACAACACTATAAAAACTAAGTTCGTAGGCAAGAGCACTTAATAATTTTGATTATTGATACGGGAAACAACTAAACGAAAAAATCCGTTCGTTGGTAATGGGTGGTAGGGATGGCCATCTTTTGGAAAAAACCATATAACTCTTGGTGGACAGCTTCCCTGCCAGATGTGGCCGGAGTAGTGTTCATGGTGGATCGTTTAAGTTTGAGTTGATATATTTTGTTTTATCTTCTGGCCTCGACCGATTTTTCACTAATCGGTCGAGGAAGTAAGCTGTCAAATTTTTGGTTCCAATGTTTTTCTGGGGGAATTTGGTTTTTGACAGTTTTCGAAAAAATATTTTAGGTTGGTACCAATGTCTTAAATTATTTTAAAGTTATGTAGCACTATTTTTAGGTTATGTTGCCGGAAGAATTTCTGGCGAGATGCCGGAAGTAGCGGAAATAGTTTTTAAAATATAATGTCACTGTCACTTTTAAAGTTTTATTGGAAAAAACTAACCGAAAACGTTCCGGTGAGATTGCTTATACTTATAGGGCTTGTGAGCGGTTCACGAAGGCCTCTCACACCTTCCGTGGGCTTTATGAACGTCGAAAAAATTTGTAATGTCTCGATGCACTTGACACTCAAATTTACTCAGCATAGTCTGCACGCTTTAACACACTGGTCTATTGAACGTTAGGTTAGACCACAGAGTACAGTAACTATACAGAGGCAAACGCTAGCCTTCCCGCCAAAACCAAATTTGTATACTCATCGCCATTTTTTAATTGTTTAACAATCAACATCACTTTTATCTTGACACTGTTGACGTTTATCGTGTTAAGTTTGGATTTGTGAATTTTATTTCCACTCATTTTGGGATATTGAATTAAAATTCTCACAAATAAAACCTAGTGTACAACTCAATTGAAAATAGGCGCCGATTATAAGCAATTCAAATGGTAATATTTTTCAATCCAACTAGAAATACACTGTTTTTCAGTGTATCCTTAAATGGGGATCTGCACGTGACGTCATAGCTAACCTCAAAAATATATATTTCTTAAAATTTAAAAGTATTACGTAGCTATTATTAAAATTTCTGCCTGGTTCCCATACTTTCGACCAAAATCTAGTTCAATGTAATATTTATAAAGTTCTAACTAGTTTGTCACAATAAAATAAAACGCATTTTGCAGGTTAGAAATCTAACCTATTAAAAGAAATAAACAACATATTTCTCTCAGTGTAGACCAGGGTGTATTAAATAGGTGATGCGACGACAACCCTCACAGCGCCTTCATGTTTTTGACAAGAGTCCAGTGACATCTGACATTAAGTAGCTAAATTAAAACATTGAAAGAATAATTATATGAAACACTACATGCAGTATTGCACGTGTCGTCACAGCTAACCTCAAAAATATGTATTTCTTAAGATTTACAGGTATTACGTAGCTATTATTAAAATTTCTGCCTGGTTCCTGTACTTTCAACCAAAGTCAAGTTCAACGTAATGTGTATGAAGTTTTAAATAGTTTGTCACAATAAAATAAGACACTTTTGCAGGTTAGGAATCTAACCTATAATTAGCAGTTTATTTTTATTAATCAACAATATTGAAAAATTATTTGCGTGAATTATTAAATATTTGCTTGGAGGCAGTATGGCTTTGGAAATTTGAGGTTATGTTAGTTATATGATGCACATGCCCAGGTAATTGTAGGACCTTATTGCTCGCGCCATCTATTAAAGTAAATAGGAACCATGCACTTACGAAGCCATTATTATAATAGGAAAGTGCCGGACCACCTATTTAATACACCGTGGTGTAGACGCAACTGGTACGCAAGGTCACAGAAAACGAGCCATCAAAACTGAAAGGAACCGCCAAAGACTTCGTCTCTGTGCAGTTACTGTACTCTGTGGTTCCACTATAAAATATATCTTACACAAGAAGCGTGTTATTTTTTTCACGGAAACCAAATCTAAAAAGTGCAAGTGTGATATATCGTTGAAATCGGAATTTTACTGCTTTTCAATGGTTCGATTACAAATTGTAAGTAATCATAAAATAAACAACTTGTTGTGCCAAAACGGCAACAAACGTAATCCGATCTCAACCAAAACCTTTTCAGATCTTCTGGAGCACTAAAGAAACCCTCATGCAAAGTTTCATCCAAATCCGTTTAGGGGCTTCGCCGCTATCGTGCTAACAAACACACACACACACACACCCACGCACACACACACACACACACACACACACACACACACACACACACCCACGCACGCACGCACGCACGCACACACACAGAGACATTTTTCAAAAACAACTTTTTTGGGTTCCTGGGACCTCAAAACGTAAAGAGTTGATGTTATCTAAATTTTCGATTTTGGACTAATTGTAGTAACCTCCCAAATTTTATTGTGGGGAGGTTAAAAAGTTGATTAACAAAGTTTTGATTTTTGAAAATTTCAGGATGGTATTTTTTTCATTAAAATCTCTACTTTAAGATAGTCAAAAAAATCACACTTTTACTATGGAAAAACATTGTAAAAATGGAAAAAACCAAAAAAACGCTTTTTTCAAGATCGATTTTTCCGTAAATGTCACTAATTCTCCATTGTTCATTTAAATGAAGTGTTGTAAGTTGTGCAAAACGGTAATTTCAATGTTATCCGTAATAAGGGAACTTTAATTAACCGTTTAAGGTTCGGACTGCTGAAAACCGAAATGTTTAAACAATAATTTTACCTAAATAATTGCTAAAAATTACCATTTTTAGGAGCACGCCGCGCCGGTCTACAATGAAGGTGGCAGAATATCATTTTTTCATGATAGTGTAATGTCAAGAAAGAGCACAAAAAATCTCACCTTTAAACGCATATAGCATGGACAATTTTTTTTAACATAATCAAAATGCTGCTGCCAATCATTGGTCCGCTAATGAAGTGGCAGGAGTTTGCTTTGTGGATAAGTTACATTAATATGATCGGGAAAAAAATAATAAACCAAGTTTAACCAAGTATAGCAACTAAAAGTGGCGCTGGCTGCCGTACTATACTACCTATCGGTGTTTTATAAACTTGATACGAGACGAGCTGTCCTTGTCTCTGTCACTCTGTAATATGTCTTTGATTCCCATCATGTACCTACCTAAAAAGTATTCACAAACATAACCGCCATGTAACGGGGGCGAGACAAGGAACTCAAAAAATTGCACAACTCAAACAACAAAATATATTTCATATAAAAACTCCCAAGCACTTTATGGATCGCGAGCACCTTAAATATGGAAATAACTAATACTTCCATATAGTAGCGCAATTTACCGGCACCCAAAAAGTTACTTGATTTAATTTACGGTTTATAATATTATTTTAACTCGTAAAAAGGTGTATTACGCTAGAGACGCCACCCAGCCATACGCGCACAACGGACATTTTAGATCTCGCCTTGAGAAATCAGAATGTGCCTGATAGACCGGGAGCTGGCGACATTTTTCTTTGTCACATTTTTTAAACACTGGTTTATCTTTTATTTTATAATATTAATGAAACTTATCAACAAAATGAACTCCTGCCATCCCGTTGGCGGGACAACGATTGACAGCGATATGTCAATCATGTTGAAAAACAAGTTAAAAATATTAAAAGCTGAAACTTTTTCAATTTGTTAATAATATTTTAATAAGATATAAACCGGCCTCCTGCCACTTTTCCCGTAGACCGGTTTACTCCTGCCATAGTCATATTTATGATATTTATGTGGAAAAAAAATCAATTGATACAAATATTAAAAGCTGAATTTTTTTTTGTAATTTCTTCAATAATTAAGACAATTAAAAAACGTATCCTGCCAGCCATTTGATGGGATCTGGCTTCGGCTGGAGTAAAATTGTTGTGCACGAACATCTAATATATTCGTAGTTTCTAAGTTTCCAAAGGTTCTCAGTGCGTTAGATAAAAGTATTTGGGTTCTTTTCAATTGAGCACCTTGAAAAGGGGACCTACCTGGTGTCCCTTTTGTAGATATTAACGGGGCCCGACATTCCTTACTGATGAGTGATGTTTAGTTCGCTTGGTGCTGTGATACCTAATAGACGCAAAACCTACGAATACGGCGTATTTACGAATTTCTATGATGGCTACACTCAAGTCAGTTTGTGTTTTTTGTAATTCAAAAAAAGAAAAAATATTTTCTTTACACAAGAACGTTTGAATAAGTGTACGGAAATTTTAGAAATTCGTCAACAAAATAATTTGCAAGAGAGAAATGTGTTTGAGTAATTTCACGGCATTGAAGGTAAAATATAAAAAATCTGGTTTCCACGATCAGTGAACAATCATTATCAGAGCCTTCAACACAGCCTTTACACAGTAAGTATAAACAATTGGTCTATTAGTTATACATATTACATTATTTTTTCAACCATATAATAATGAATTTTATTTCTTTTTCTCACTTTCCTTTTTCTGTTCTTTTGGGTACAGTCGTGGTCAGAAAAAAGTTTGCGACCTAAATCAACATTACTCCTGTTTGAATCAGGCTCCTTAAGATCATTTATTTTCGCTCCTCCTACTGACAGAGATGAATAAGGTAGCCGCGTTTTGTTCACAAGTTTTTACAGGGATTTTATGATTGCAAAAAATATATTGGCAGTAATATGTTTCAATTGCCATTGACCTTAAAAAGACATACGGTAATTTTTTACTGGTGTATCTTTTAAAATATTATTATTGTAGAAAGCGTTGGTAACAGTTCTGTCCATATACAATATGCTAACTTATTATTATGTCTATTTGATTTAATCAAATAGATATATTATAACTACCGGACAAACATTTTTAATAACTATCATAGGAAATGTTTCAAATTTTGAACATATGTGTGCAAAATAAGTAACGTGAATGAAGCACGATTAGCTACGTTTATGAAAGCTTATAAATGTAACGACACCCAGGAACAGCTCAAACTGCAGTCGACAAACTTTGATGGCTCAATATTACCTCCGTGCAAGGTAGAGTTGCGACAACAAATTTTAAGGGCAATTTATATTTCCAGTGTGTGTTTCAGCGCACACTCCCAACACCTAACCTTATACTTACTGTGTAAAGGCTGTGTTGAAGGCTCTGATAATGATTGTTCACTGATCGTGGAAACCAGATTTTTTATATTTTACCTTCAACCTAACCTTATTATCTCCTTCAGATTGCGGATGGAAAGAACTTGACAATAAGCTGGAATTCCTATGGTTTGAGGGTGACCAATTACCAACTGCTATCAGTGACTTAATTATTGATAAAATTGCTGAAACCGACGTCGTAGGTAATAATAACACTTTTCCTACTGAGTAATTAATTTAAAAAACCATGTCACTAATTTTTAAATTGTTCATAAGGTATTTACAGAATCTGATGTGATGACTGATGAACAGGATGATAATAACACTATGGAGCATCTTCAACGTGACAGTGATTCCAGCGATAGTGAAGATTCCGACGTTGAAGACTTATCCACTTTTGTGGAAACAGTTTTTAAATATATCGAGAAAGCACGTATCTTTGGCGATATATTTATAAACTGTTTTCACACATTTTTTAACGCTGGATATTTTTTATCCGTAAATAAATACAAAATAATCTTGTGTGTTGAAACAAACTATATTCTGTTTTATGTGATACTACCTTACTACTTCCTAGCACCTGCCGAAGCCAGGTCCCATCAAATTGCTGGCAGGATACGTTTTTTAATTGTTTCAATTATTGAAGAAATGACAAACAAATTTTCAGCTTTTAATATTCGTATCAATTGATTTTTTTTCCACAAAAATATAACTATGGCAGGAGTACACCGGTCTACGGAAAAAGTGGCAGGAGGTCATTTTATATCTTATTGAAATATTAATAAATAATAGAGAAAGTTTCAGCTTTTAAAATTTCACATTCTACTTTTTTTTAACATAATTGGCTGGCCGCTGTCAATCGCTGTCCCGCTGGTACCCCTGCAGGAGTCGATTTGAGATTTTTGAAGCTCCGATATGACACAAATAAAACAAAACTAATCTTTAAAACATCTTACAAAATTTAGTGTCGCCAGCTCCCGGACTATGAGACTTTTAAAATGTTAACGACGATATTCAGTATCCCCATTAAGGGTCGCATGGGAAATTTAAATGAAATAATTGCTCTAAGATCTGTGGGGATGGATTCTAACAATACTCTGTATCTGTATCTTGTATAAAGCATTCGGCTACCGGGCAACTTTCTTTGACTGGCCCCAGCCAAGCCCCATTTTTTCCAACTATGAGTACAAAAAAACAATAAAATTTTTATATTCATATTTTTCTATGATAAATGGCAAAAATATAAAATAAAGATGTATTTATGCATTAGCCAACAAAACAAAGCTATAAAATAAATAATAAATAACAACATAAAGTAATAAATAACTTTAGAAACTCATTACATATTATGTAAGTCAAATATGAGTAAAATTTGTTCATAAAGCCAGATCTATTGCTGTTACGCCTTCAATAATATCGAAATTATTCAGTTTGTTTAAAAGTATCTTTTCTACAGACATTAACATAAATGCTTCTAGCTTTGCTTGGGTCACTGAACTACTAAGCCTATTTTTATGATTTTTAATTTTAAAAATCCAGTTTCACCCAAAACTTGAGTTGATATAAATGTTAGAACAAACTTATTAATACAGTTTTTGGAGAAAAAAAACGGGGGGTACCAGTGAATAATTCCAAAAAGAATTTATCAGTTGTACAATGTAGGAGGAGTTGCCACAATCATTATTTAACGCTTTCCACAAAAACATCGATGACCCTACGGAAAAAATGACGATCAAAATAGATTTTTCTCAATTATCTCTTCTCCCGTTAGATCTACTTTAAAATTGGATATTACTAATATTGTAGATAATAAAAAAGGCTACAACTTTTATTGAAACTATTTCTCTTAATTGTTAATATTTTACGATTTACGACTGTCAGAATGATGACAATTTGTGCCTCGCTGTAGATTATTGCAATGATCTCTGCCCCCATTGCTCTTATTTAATAATTAGTTATTATCCATTATCCATTTACTAAAACCTTTGTGTAAACTATTGTGACGTGCTTACACCCTTTTTGTAAACACCCTGTATCGTGGGTTCGGAAATTATAACAACCAGGGTAACACTAAACACTAATTTATTAACTTACTTAATTACAACAATAATTTACTTGACTAATAATACACTGTGTACTACAATTCAGTTATTTAGTCACTTTATCACTGTGATTACTGTCTGACCATTTCAACTGACAATTAGTACTGCACTAACTTCTCTCCTTTTGGTTTACTCCATGCCTTATATACCTAAAGATGACAGATCTCGAAGTTTCTGTGATGATGTCACATTCTCCAGATGGTTCCAGAACAGATATGTCATCACTCTAGACCTTCTAGTATGTTCTTTCTCTGGTAGGTGCAAATCTCGATATTTAGGCAGACATCCAATCAATTAATCGAATTCTGTGTTGCCTACATTCTAGGGGTTGAAATACATTACACTATTTTCTTCCTCGATGAACTAAGCTAAAATTACAGCGGATTGAACTTTGAAAAATAATAAAATTTTCGAGTTGCTGTAATTTGTAAACAATTGATATTGGAAGAAAAAGAGTTTTAGGACATTTTATAGTCTACAAAATTGATAATAGCTAATTATTACGTATGAGTAATGGGAACAGAGATAATTGCAAAAATCAGCAGTGAAACTTAAATTGTCTAATTTTTGAGCTAATGTAAACTGTAAATTATTAGCAATAGAGAAAAATGTTGCGTGAGACAGATCGTTGAAAACTCTAAAAATTATGATAAAATTCATTCTTTTCTCACTATGTGAGTCAATTTTACCGATTATGCAAAATTAATAATGAGTATTAATAACGTCGGAACAATGGGGCCAGACATTTTTCCCAAATTCAAAAAACTTTTTCAAACTTCCAGCCGCTGTAATTTTTAAACAATTGACCGTGGAAGAAAATCGGTTCAACAAAAGTTTTGGATAGTAACTAATTACTTAAGTATTAGGCAACGGAGGTAGAGATAATTGCAAAAATCTGCAGCGACCCAAGTGGCACAAGAAGCTGTAATAAAGCTGCGCAAACATTGCAGCAAAAATAACTGGCAGGTATTTAGCTATAACAGCTACCGCGGAAACTTGCAATAAGGTGCGACAGCTCTGTAACAGTCAAAGTGGTACAACATTTACTTGCTTTGAAAATGTTGCTAAAGCCTTATAGCTGTAGCCATTTGGCTGGTGGAAAAACCAGATTACAGCCTTTGAGCTGTATATTCTTGGAACTACATATGATGAACAATTTGGCTGCACAATTACCTTTAATAGAAATTATTGGATACTAATATGAAAATGATTATTGTAAATGTACTCATAAAAATATCAAAACGATTTTCACGACGTGCATAAAATTGCATGCGGTTGTCACTTTTTCGTTAAATGTGTATGTTCGAACGGCTTCAGACATTCTATTTTTACAAAACTATTCATCTCCTCAGAATTATAACTTTTCATGTATTTCACCAGAAAATTGTTTAAAATTACCAACTTCTTAATGTGTCCACTAAAGAATATTACACCACTTTTTTATTACAAAAATTAAAGTAAATGGTAATAAATGTAAAAAAATAAATGTTGTTCAAAATGGCTGCCCTTCTCAGTTCTCGTCGTTTACAGGAAATATGGCCGCTAATTTACATAATAGTTGACAGTAAATTGGCTGATAGATGCAGCTGTAAATGCCATAAATGTGGAAACTATAGGTTAGCTTTAAAATATACAGTATAATTAAGAGTCAGTACTAGTTGTTCCGGCTGCTATTGAGCTGTTGCAAGAGCTCTAGAAAGCATATTGCAGCTGACCAGAAATCTAAATGGCAATTGCAGCGGTTTGATCGTTTAATTATGTTAATGACAATGTTATAGTAGTAAAAATATTTGGTATAAAAAGCTTTGAGATTCCAAATCCAAATTACAGCTAAACGCCGGTTATCCCAACGTATTCGCAGACAAAGTTTAGCTGCGAAAACTTCATAGTCCACACTGTGCTCCTTGGCGAAGCACAAATTTTCACCACTCTGACAGTTGCAAATCGTAAAATATTAACAATAGAGAAAAATAGTTTAAACGAAACTTTTTTCAAAACAAAGCATTTTTCATTTTCCACAATATACCTAATTTTAGAGTAAAACTTACAGGAAAGGAGATAATTGAGAAAAACCTAATTTCAATTTTTCAACATGGCGGTCGTAGCGGAAAACATTAATTAATGATTCTGGGAATCCCTCCATCATTATATAAACAAAAAATTCGTTGTAGGAATTATTCACGGGTCAAATGACAGATTGACTACTATATTCGCTGCGAACAGATTTGAATACGCCGAGCAATATAGATTATATTTCAGCAACAATGTGTAACAGCAGTATAAACACTTTTTACACATTTCATTTTTATTTTTGCCGCACCTTTACATTTACTTTTACTTCCACGTCCAGTGGAAGTATAGTAACGACAAAAAAATTTTTAAAAATTTTTATTGTTCAAGTAGGCTTAAAATGTCATAAAACGTCGAGATTTTAAGTTTGAGCGAAAAAAAAATTTCTGTCTGTCTGTCGGTCTGTCTGTCGGTCTGTCTGTCTGCCTGTAACTTTTTTTTGTGCGCACGTTTACTCTGAAACCGTTTAAGATATTGACTTAAAATTTGGTACACATATGTACTTTAACGAGATCTAGAACTAGATTATATTTTCATCTTGTTCCGTCGAAGGGTTGGGGGGTAAATTGGGGTAAATTTGGGGTAAATGGGTAAATCAAGCATGTAAGAGTCCATAAAATTGGTATTTAGTATGTACAAGAGAAGTTAAGGTTCCAAAAAAATTGTTGGCATTAGCCACCCCCACCCCCTTATTAAAGGCGATGAAAAAAAATTGTGATTTAGTGTATGTACAAGAACCAGAAACCTCAAAAGATTTTTTTACTTCAACCACCCCCACTACCACCCCCTATCACCACCCCCACCCCGCTACCGATGTGGAGTATCGTTTTACGGGTTTTTGGGGTAGAGGATTTCAAATATTATATTATTAAAGTTCCATAAACAATTATTTCCACACACAAAGTTTTTTCGTTGTGAGTGGCTTAGATAGAGAATCTGGATGTGGAAGTAGTGATTCCTTGGGCAGCGGTTTTTACATATCATATTAATATAATTACGCATTGCTATTGTTTATTTCTTAGCTGGTTCTCGGCGGCTCCGTAAGTCACCGGCCAAGGACGTAGATAAGGGAGGGGGGGGGTAGAGGTGGTAATTCTGTCCTGACCCACTTGATAAGGTACTCGGGTCAAATATTTTGTACAATGGTTGTAAAGTTAATAGGTTTATCATATACCCTCGCCACAATTGATACATCTTCCAAACACCACTTTTGTTTTTTAACTTTTTCAACAAAAAAATCTATTTACTCCCCGCCTATAATGTCTGGACCTGGGGACCCATAAAGAATTAGCCAAAATTTTTACACATTCCTATGAGAATAAGCTGCAGAATGGTGCACTCAAAGAAATAGTATGGGTAAATTCAACAAAAAAAAATGGTTAACTAACAATATCGTTAATTTTGTTAAACTAAATTATATTGATGGTATTTTTAAACAAGATGTGATTGTTATTTTAATTAATAAAAAGTTGTCGTACAACACAACAAACATTAACTTAAAAAATAGATGAATAAGACTATTATTTTTTTCGTCTGACTATTATTTTGTTGAATTCTGTCAAATTAAACTAGATAATAGTATATTTTATTTTTAACTATTGTCGAATTGTAATTGTAAACCCAGTAGCAGTTTGCTCTACTATTATAGTTGACAGATAAACCAATATTATTGTAGAGTTAACCCGCAGTTCTGTTTACATAAACATAACATCGTTCTGCCATCCACTTTGATGAATTAAGACGTCGCATCAGCGCTTTTGTTTGCAAATAGTATGGGTTAAATCAATCAAAAAAATAGTATATATATTGTTCATTTTGTTAAATTGAAGTATATTTAATAGTATTTTTAAACAAAAGGTGATTGTCACACAACAAAATAAACATTATCTTAAAAAATAGGTGCATAAGACTATAATTTATTCATCTTACTAATAATTTGTTGAATTTTGTCAAATGAAACTAGATAAATAGTAGACTTTATTTTTAAGTATTATCGAATTGTAATTCTAACCCAATATTATTCGCTGTATTATTGTACTTTGTAGACAAACCAATATTATTGTTGTCTTCTAGAAGTTCTAAAAGGGAATTACCATAAAATTTGCTTGCTTACCACGTAGTCTATTACAGAAATTATTCCTAGATGACACCACATACAAATCACTGACACAATAATCAATCATGCATTATCTTATACTCTTATGAATTTATAGAAAATTAATAACATGATTGCAATGTTCAAATTCTCTCAGGGGTCATCGATATGTTTGGATGGATCTTATAAAAGATCTCTAATCTTTGGTTTGGGTAGTCTGATGTCTCAATACTGAGATTTTGGCTAACCAAAAAAAACTTCATCATACAATAAAGTGTAGATCAACCTAAAAATTAGTTGGTGAACAAAAAACAAAGTCGTTGTACTATTTAATTGTAGACCAAATTGAAAATGGTTAGTGAACATAAAAAATGTCATTGTACTATTTAATTTGTTACAAGAAGATATGATTATTAAACTACTATTTGTTTACGAAAATAAATAAAGTTTTATGACTATTCTTTTCTGATTGATTTAAGTATGAAACTAGATAGGCGCGACTTCATATGCTCTTTTTGGTTGAATTTACCTATCATTTTCTTTGAGTGTGAAATCCGCATCAGAATTGATTCAGAAACACCCAAGATTAGCGCTTTTAGAAAAACAGACCCATATCACTTTATAGTATATAGTGAATCGTAAATTCTAAAAGATGATACAAAGGATCCCGCACAGGTCTTATGAAAATTGGACCGAATTTTTAATATGTGGTATATTTCGACTATCGGATCAAAAACTCTCATGGGCCCAACTCAATCCTATATCTAGTTTCCGAGAGGACTTGACAGATACAACAAAAATAAAAAAGAGCGCTCTTAGATCCCCATAGCTCGTCTAGTACTTAAAAATAAATCTAAATATTTTTTATTTCTGCTTACATAATTATTGAAAAACATTGTTTTTGATATTCAGCAAACAACTTTCAAAGAAACCATTCGTTCTTTCCATATACTATTGATCCATGTTAGATCACGTTAGTATATCAACAAGAAGTCTCCCTTAGGAGACATCTGATCAGTTTCTTTGATACATTTAATATCCAACATTCAACATAAAGGACAGGAAAATAATTATATTCTTTCTATACAGGGTGAACCATTAATAATAGGCCATAGTCCAAGGGTAGATTCTTTGGACCAAAATATGAGGATATAACCAAACATGCTATAGAAAATTGTTGTGGAGAAAGATACAAGGTGTCAAAGTTGTATTTTTTTTTCTTTTTTTTTGCAATATCTCAACTATCTCTTGACCGATCTTCTCACAATTTGGTAAGGGAACATTTTTTAGGCTAAGAAACGATCATTTGTATATTACATAACGCCAGCCCGTGAATGGCGCCTCATGAGCTATACCTGATAATGAATATTTTTTCTCTTTTTTTATTACGAAACGTAGTTGCAAAATCTCATGCAGGAGTCATTTCTATGTAAAAAAGGTACACTTGATAGAACTTGAAAATTCCAACCGTTTTCGAGAAAACTGCTGTTATAGATCTCGAAAATTCTTTGAAAACAAACCCAATTTGAAAAGGAAAAATTGTATTTATTGAAAAGTGTGCTTTGGTGACGTCTTAGTTCTGTCAAAATGTCAAACTAATGAAATTGTACGTAAATGACGTCACCAAAGCACATTTTTCAATAAATACAATTTTTCCTTTTCAATTTGTTTTCAAAGAATTTTTGAGATTTATGCGGTTGGAATTATCAAGTTCTATCAAGTGTAGCTTTTTTACGTAGAAATGACTACTGCATGAGATTTTCTAGTCAAAAGTGCCACACTACGTTTCGTAATAAAAAAAGAGAAAAAATAATCATCATCAGGTATAACTCATGAGGCGCCCTCCACGGGCTGGCGTGATGTAATACACAAATCATTGTTTCTTAGCCTAAAAAATGTTTCCTTACCAAATTGGGAGAAGGTCGGTCAAGAGGAAGTTGAGGTATTGCAAAAAGAGGAAAAAAATTACAATTTTGACATCCTGTATCTTTTTCCAAAGCAACAATTTACTAAAGCATGTTTGGTTATATCCTCATATTTTGGCCCAAAGAATCTACCTTTGAACTTAGCCTATTATTAATGGTCCACCCTGTATACCCATGATCTAAGTCTGATCATGCTACTATAAGAAGCCTCCCTTACGAGACATCTTATCGAGTATTTCTAGTCCTACCTAGAGGATACTCCATCATGCTAACATGATCAGACTTGGATCAATAGTATATGGAACGAACGAGTGGTTTCTTTGAAAGTTATCTATCGAATACACAAAACAATGTTTTTCAATAATTGTGTAAACAGAAATAAAAACAATGTTTTCTTACCTAAAATGAGTATGTAAGAGATGTTGAAGTCGATTGCATAGCCATTCACTTCTCAACAATAAGTATGAATATATAAAAGGTGTCTTCTAGTTTTTGTGCGGCTTAGCATTTTCTCCACGCTTCATTTTGTATCATAACATTTGAACTGAATTAGTAAATCGATAAGCTTGAGCGTAATTGAAAGCTTTCGTTACTGAAAAAGCAATTTGAGTTTTCGAAGCACTATTTAATTTGTAAATATTTGCTGAGTTTCAAGAATCTTAGGAGAATTGTTCATTAATCTCTCTCCCACTAGGAGCCACTATAACAGAAACCTTTGTGTTTTCTCGAGAGCCATTGTCCTCTCTATGGGTGTTTGTAAAGTATTAAAAAATTTCCATAATCAGTTTTACAAAGAACACGCATAAAATTTATAGAATTTGATTAGTAAATCGCGCACGTTTAAGGATGTCACAAACTCTATTCTCGTCAAGAAGGATATTATTGTAATGTAATCTGTAGAAAATAAAATCCAATATAATGCTTCCTGCAATAGTATATTAAAATTTATATTCCGGACAATGTTTTAAAAAAATATGTAGTACCTGATTAATTGTCTATATTAGGGTGCATCGATTTTCTTTTTTTTTACCTAATCTAAAATGGCGGGCGCCCAAAAGTTGTGTTATAGAGTTGTAAATAATACGTTAAAATTTCAAATTAAAATATTAACCCTTAGGGGTAGCGGGTTGGGGTCAAAGGTAAACATTTTTGATATTCTATATATTCAAAATGGCGGATGTGAAAAAGGTGTGCTTTACAGTTATATATAAGAGGTAAAAACTTAAGACAAAAATATTAAGATTTAAGGGTAGCGGGTTAGGGTTAAAAGTCAACTTGATATTTTCTTTGTTCTGCATCGGATCCATTTCTATTCCCTACAAGCTCAAAGGTCCCATTTTTTTAAGGGAAATTATTTGTTTTATCATCATAGTGTGAAACAATAAACTTTATTTTTACTTTAATTTCTTTATTGGAAGTTTGATAACAAAGGTACTTATGTGAAAATAAACTTGATTTTATTAAAGAATAAAAAGTAAAAATAAAAATACTATAAACATTATGGTAAAACTTGCTTGTAGTAATCTTTCTTTGTGTTGAATTTGGGAATTTTGTCACAGGATCTAATCGTTGTTCTAATTAATCCATCCAGCGCTGAAGCTTCAGTTACAAGCTTTACTGCCCTTTTCACAGCTTGGGTGTGATTAGGAAATTTCTTTATTTCAATTATCAGACAATTCAGGATTATTTATAATTTTATTAAGGTCCTCTTCGGATAAATCAACTGTTAATGGTGGCTCATTATATTCACATTCTTGCCAATCAATCATCTCATACTAATTTGTACCATTTAGTTTCAACGGAGCAAGTGTAAACTTTCTTAAGTCGATATTGTTGCCTTTTCTAGCTTTTAATATTCTGCGAACGGCCAACTCCCTAATACACCGGTTTTCATCGCCCAGAATTCCCAGTAGTATATTCTCAGGGTGTGCAAAATATCCATTTCATATTACGACGGGATCAACTACCTATTCCTTTCAACTCCTCTGATAAATATCTGGATAATTGTATGGTCTTCCATACATTTGAAGCACCTTGCAGACATGATGTATTGATGGATGTGCTTCTATATGCTTCATATAAGCGAAGTATTCTATTTGCTGTCGTCAGCCATCGCGAGTGGACTATTTTGCCAGGTTCTCGTTTTGAAAGATTAATAGAAACATATCCCGTTATTACTGCTTGGCATATTTCATAAAAATATAACTGATATGTGTTAAGATCTTTCACCTTAACTATAGGAATTTCGGATTTAATCATCTTAAATGCAGCTACTGGCATCTGCTCGCATTTGACTAACGACTTTCCTATTATACCTGAAAATCCTGAAATACTGTTGGAATGGAAGTTCATTTGCATGCAGTTGGCAAATGAACCACTGAAGTGGTCTCTTAAAATGTTTTTCAAGTAGATCTATAACACCACCTTTAGGACCAGTATGTGTAGCCTTTCCATCACATCCGACGACTTTTAAGGTGTTAGTTGGGATTCGGGAGTTTTCAAAATAACTGATAATGGCGTTAATAATGTTTACAGCTGAACCTGTAGAAGGTGTGACATGTCCCAAATATGATGATCCGGGATCTCCAATTAAAACTATATGTTCTTCGGATGTTATCTTTCGACAGTTATCTATTAATTTCATGGCCTTGTCTTTACGCCCATCGAAATAAAGTCCACGTAATGATATTGGCGTACCACATGATGATAATTCACCTCTCTTCTTGGTTATAGCTCTTCTAATTTTGTTTTTATCAATTACATGCATTGTGTTAGATTCATTAATTAAACCAAAATCTTGGAGTACCGAAGAAGCAATCAATGCTCCAGCTCTATCGGAAATACCGCATCTATCTAAAGTTTCGGCTAAAACTTACAGTGTTTACTGTTCACCGAACTTTCATGTATGCAGAACACAGCGCATGCTATATTATGGGCATGCGTACATTAGATAACAAATACGTAGGTAGTAATAAGTAATTTAAATTTAATATCGTAATTAAACATAGTTTAAAAATATTACTAATTGATAAGTATCGATAATATTTGTAAGGGTACGTACTATCTTTTTGGTCTTTGATGCTAACCCGCTACCCTTGAGTCTTAGTATTTTGGTTTAAAATTTTTACCAGCCAATTTCAACCCCAAGACCAAACTTTTCCGCGCCCGCCATTTTAGATATGCACAAAATAAAAAAAATTGGACTTTTAACCCTCACCCGCTACCCCTAAACCTAAATATTTTTGACTAAAATTTCTACCTGTTGCTTATAACCCCAAAACACAACTTCTGCGGACCTGCAATTTTGAATATATAGAATATTAAAAATGTTTACCTTTGACCCCAACCCGCTACCCCTAACCTAAGGGTTAATATTTTAATTTGAAATTTTAACGTATTATTTACAACTCTATAACACAACTTTTGGGCGCTCGCCATTTTGGATTAGGTAAAAAAAAAAAGAAAATCGATGCACCCTAGTCCATATTCTTAAAGCAATGTGAATATTTTTAATATTAATAACGATGTTGAAATGAAATTAAGTAAAAACTAGTGGAAGCATTATTATACTCTTCGCCGATTTACTGAGCTTTTTATATAATTGTTACACATTCTATAGGATACTCTTCGAAGTTTTCTTGTAAATAATGTTAGTTTTTGGACATTCTAAATCTTGTTATACCAAAGTAGATAAGCAAAGAGAGTTCTGGACCGGAAGTGACTTGGATGGCATGTGTCCATCGAGATCTGACCATGAGCTGTTGGTCATTGTCGTCGGAGCTGAAGAGTTCTTGTGGTGAAGAGTGAAGAGTGCCGCATTACGTGGTATGGGGGTGTGAAGTCTGTACCTAATGCCCTTCTGGCTAAGAAATATTTCAGCATGACTGTGCAGATTTTTCATTTAGGTAAATTGAATATAAACGACGGTTGCTGGCTCCGAGACATAGGAGAGGAAGTGATAAGAAAACGGATATGTGATAAGAGAGAGTGTAACATTTGTATAGAAATGCAAATTAAATGAAATTTTTATCATAACCGCCGGTTAGGGTGGGCAATATATTTATTATTATTATATTATGGTGATGTTTGAATGTGAACATAGGCGTACATAAATTAAAAAAACTCGAATTTAATCAAATTCAGATATAAATTAAACAAAAATTGTATTGCTATTTCATTTATTACAAAAACATTATAATATTATTCATTCACACTGCTGCGGAGACATGACATTTTTCCTAATAATTTTAATTATACACTTTACAATTAGGAGAGAAGAACAAACTGTAATGTAATACAGCAAACCAGACACAGCTTCCACTCCAATATCATAATTTTGTTTTTCAGAATTTGCATTGCTGATGATGGTAGGTGCAGTACAGGGGGTGGCAGCACATAATTTTTCCCAATAGGTATCACCCATTGTATTATCTTGAAATCGTATTCTTAATTTGTACTGAATTGTATTGTTTGGAATGATCGCTGTAAAAGTAGGTGCATTATTAACTGCATATGGAGTCATCAACATCCAGTTCGATGGCCAGATATCGTTTTTCCTCTCATTTCCATCGAAACATACAAAGACTTCTCGACTACCATAAGGTTGATGTATGTACAGGATATTTTGCAGTACCGCATGTAAAATTATGAAATGCGAACTTAACATCACCATTGTTCTCAGTAAACAAACTATAATTTTTTTAGTAAATCCATATATAGGTGGGTAAAAATAATGTGATATAAATCATATCCTGTCTCGTATTATATGGGCGTTGGGGAAATGTGACGACTCTGGCGGCCTCTCTCTGATGATGATGTATTAAAACGTGTTAAATTATTAAATACTTTTCGATCCCATATTAATTCCTCATCTTTCATATCTAATTTGTTGAAACTGGAGAACATACACTGCTTATGCTCATAAAATTTTATATGCTCGTTTAACTTTTCCAACTGTTTGCAATGTCTTTCTAACCTCACTATTAACTCTGACATGCTGCTATAAGATTCGCTAGGATACTAAATTATTTTTACAAGTATTTAGTTTACTTTCCGCCCGTCTCAGTTCCTGCATACAGGAAGAATACTGCCATTGCAAATTTAACAAACTCCTATCAGTAGTGTTAGAGATTGTAGGTGGGGGTAATGTGCTGCTGCTGAGGGAAATAAAACTTTCGGCTTTAGGCAATCGTTTGACCTCCATATATTTGGCTATGTATTTATCTCTTTCAAATTCTAATCCCTCGGTGTTAGCTACACACGCAGTGAGATCAGATCTTAGCTCTAACATTTCATTCGTTGTATTAGTGAGTAAAATTCTTAAGTTTTCAGCGCTTTCACAACTACTATCCAAATTCAATTTTAGTTTATTTTCACATGATATTAAATCATTCATAAATCTAGCATTGGCATCCAATAATCTTATTTCCAGATCTCTGTATAGTTTTCGGTATAGCTGTAATTCATCATACATATCATTTGCATGAGTCTGATGATATGGGTGTGATAAATTTAATAAGCCTCTTGCCGGTAGGGGTTGAATTGTAGTAGTAGCTGATACATTTCTTGCTGGTGGGGCTTGATTTGGAGTAGTAGCAGCCGAAATAATAGATAAATTAGTCTGTTGATTGTAGTTGGACAATCTTCGTAAAACATTTACACTAGGATATTTTCTATGTAGATTGCTGTATTGTACATGTATCGATGTGTTATCGACATGATGACTAATATTTACAGAGCCATTATTAGTGTGTACAGAAGACTCGAAATAATCACCACGACACAACAGCGGTGCAACAAAAATGAATATGTATGCACGTGACAACATCTTACTATTTACTAATTCACACTGATTTGCATGTTTACTTTTAACATCTAAAAAGGGTGGTGGGGGAAGAAAAAAAATGTATTTATAATATTTTTTTTATTTTGGTAAAGAAGAATGCAACCAATTATAAAGTTTAGTACAATTTCTTAAACTACACATTGATTTATTATTTAAATGATTAGGACAATAAGGTATATCTCTAATAAATTTTGGTACACCAGTCATATTCTCTATGTTGATAATGCTAGGAATGGTTGATGAAGTTTCTTCCAGTTCACACAGCTTATTTTCGAGAAACTGTTGCTTTTGATGCCCTTTAACATACACCATATCAATATTACTATTCAATAAGTGCTTCTGTAATATGTCATCTAACATGGTATAGTCTATGTAACCACTATCATATTTCAAACCATGATGAAAACGCTCTAAATATTTTATCTGTTTTCGTAGTTTATGGTCTAACTTGTTGGCTGGAAATGGAGCTTTCAACAGATAATGAGCTGTTTGTCGCTCACTAATAAATGTTATTTCTTTCGGATAAAAATCAGGTAAACTGAATCCCTGAATATCAACAATCATTATCTTCATGGTGGCGTGTGGTGTAGACTGAGAAAACTTCTTAGTGAATATATCTTATATAGCACTCCTTACGATTCCACTAAGCGGTAAATATTCCACAACTCGATCGTGGATAATTATACAATATGCTCTAGTATCATTTGGAAACGCTACCCTGCTTTCGATTTCTAATTTGACATCGACAGTGGCTGACTTTATCGAATCGTTTCTTTTGGAACAGTCAATGACAAATAAGGCGCGTGTTTTGAACGCTACAAAATCTAATATGGGCTTTATGGGCGTGTTGTTTGAAGCAAATATTTTGGAAAATTGAGTGTACATGTGATAAGCATCGGAATAGTTTCGTGAAGTAAAATTTAATTTCAAATCTTCATACGGATAATATTCCGAGTTTATAGTCAGTTTTATATTAGACACATTAATATTATCAAAGTGTGTAATATCTACTTTCTTCTGATCTTTTCGTTTTGTTTGAAATGCCACGATAACATATCTAGGACTTTCTACGTTAGTACAAGTTTTAACTGACCAAATTTCTTTCACAGCTCCAGCCGTTAAAGAAGGCAATTCATGAATCTCCCACGTTCTATAGGGAATGAAAATCGGTTTATCTCTGTTTATGTTATCTAGCAATTCCAATTTTTTTTCATCATTTAAAAATACATGTTTAACTTTAAGTTGAATATCGGTTATAGTTAATTCAGCTACAGCATTGTCTGCCGCTACTTTATAACAGTTAGCGTCAGTTCGAGCTCTAACCAATCTTATAATCTGTCTTCCAAACATGAATCTCTTATAATCTTGAAATATCCCGAGCAAATGACTTAATGGAATTCTCAGGAAAAATGTTCCATTTACTGGATCATAAGTTACCAGCTGGCCCTCAGGAAAATTCCAGCCTGCTGGGCTAAGCGTGTTATCATCTTTATCATAGCACAGATAGCCTCTCACCAGACTCACAGTACCTGCGTCTCTCACTTTATCCACTTCTTTACCATTCAACTCATAACTAATGGAATCAAACATGTATGCCCCGGCATTATTAGTAAATTCAATAGTTCCATCACCGCTAGTTTTCTTCAACGTTCCTTCAATCAATAAAGCTGCATCATGCATTAATAATAAAGCATCTTGCTGATGAATTACAATTTCAATTTCATCATTATTTCTGAACGACTTAACGAACGGGTGATACGTTCGAGTTTCCTCTCTGTCGAAGGAATTATCAAAGTGTGGATCTTGGAATAACTGTAGTTCTTCCAACATGGTAACCCAGAGATTTTAAATACAAGATATTTGCTGACGTTAAAGATGATGCTACCTTCTTACCTGAACACTTGACTGGTAATGAATGATGTTGATTTGAAAAATTCTTATTTAAATACTTTAATGGTTTAATTATTAACCCCATAATTTTTTCAATTCCAACCTTATAATAATTTCCTCACCTCTAAAATTAATAGGTTTAGAGTTTTGATCCAGTATCTCCAAGGTGATATTAGTTATTTCCCGTTTGTTATTTACTGGAAGGAATATTAGATTTTTTGGTTCTATGTCTATGGCATACCCCGGATTTACAGATGGGGCGAATTCAAAAATGGTATGTGATGGTTTGTTATTGTAGAATGCTCCTGTGGTAATATTACAGTCTACGTGGATCGTTATAACCTTCACTATCTCTACAGGCAAATCAGATTGATGTAAAATATTGGGTTTTAACTCGCGAGCTGAATAGCCCAGTAAACTGGCTAGACTATCGCTAGGTATAAAATTTATCTCGTGCTTGCTCCTAATTTCACACTTGAGTGTATTATTGTTGGGTTTCAACGAGAAGTATTCAACACCTTTCACCGGTGACGTTATTTGACTCTGTAGATATGCTTCAATATCACTTATTTCATAAGATCCAGTCGGAATCGAAATTACTTTTTCTTTACTTTTATCACCTAGCTCCCAATAGTAAAGCTTGTTATTTACACCTTCTTCGATATTAGGAATGCTATTATAGGTATGAAAACCAATTAGAGCTAATGCGTAATCGTACTGAGGATCCAATTCAATTGGATTATAAAAGTCTATGGAAAGAGTGGCACCTCGACCTCTTATCGTGAATATCTGAGACATACTGAATGAAACTTATGGGATATTACCGTTTTTATAAAGAAACTCTAAGCATAAATGTCCGCAATTGATTGTATTGAATTTTTGGTAACTATCATAATTAAATCGTATTTTACATTTATCACCAAAGTAACGTATTAATTCTACTGGTGGTTTAAGCGCGCCAAAACTATCAAAATAAATAACATTGTCAGCACACTTTTTATATGCTACCCAATGCGTGCCAGGCCCTTCTTGCGTGTCGAGATTAATAATTGCGCTTTCATATGTTCTAGGAGCGTGAGGTAACGAGTCACGCATAAAGACACCTCTGAAGTGCGGAATTTTCAATTTTTTAACATACTTCATCAAATCTACATCAAGAAGGGCTCTATTGGGTAGCTTCACTGGGAGTTTTTTTGCTGCTTTTTCAGGTACAGCCCATAGCCCTTCTTATGAGGTTTCAAATACATCCCCTTTCCTAAAGCTATAGCCTCCATAGTTTTATTATGCCGCTCAGCCTCTTCCAATTTTTTCTTTGCAGCTTTGGCGTCGATGACAGCTTTTGCCACACCTGCAGCCCCTCCTGATAGAGCTCCTAGAGCACTCAGACCGGCAAAAATAGGAATTAGCGGTAAGAATCCACCGGTCTTGGGTAATGGTAGTATGCGTGGTGCTTTTATCTTTTTTCGACCACCTACAGCGTTCATAGCTGATTTCGCTAGCTTCAAGGCCATACTAGCATTTTTTCTTAGATTATTATTATTAGGTTTTTTAAACAATCTCTTAACAACACCGATAGTTTTGCGAAAACCGACTTTTTGCCTGCGAACCCCCATTCCCATCTTCCGTTTAACCTTCATAGCGTTAACAACAGCCCAAGCGGCCGACTTCTCTTTCAAATTAGCGTCCTTAGACTTGACTCGTTCCCAGGCACGCTGCTCAAGATCGTAATCAGCCTTATGTCTATCTTCTAAATTTGAGCTTTTACTATAGGCTATATCGTGTTCGCGACAGCTTCGGTCGAGATCGTTAATGCCTGGATCACCTCGCTTTAACCGTTTTTCCAACTTGGTGCCTGGACCGCAGTACTGATATCCTGGTAAATGCGCTTCAAATGGTAACTTATTTATCAGAGAGTTTACTACTCCACTACCCTCCTTCAACATCAACATCTAAACTGATAATGAGTAATAATGTAAAGGTGTAGTGTATATATATATATATATATATAGTAGGTATGGGGACGGTTGAGACTGGGAACTTTTTGAGGACCGTGGGAACTTTTTGAGGACCGTGGGAACTTTTGAAGAAAGATCAAAGCATACCTACTTATATATATATATATATATATATATATATATATATATATATATATATATATATATATATAAGCTGCTGCACATCACTGAAAGTGTGAGTCTACGATGCGGCTTCTTAAACAGCGGTTGTCACTTCCAGTGGAGAACTTGGATATTTTCTCACAATGTCCAGCAACCGAAAAACATGGTCCATTATTTCCTAGCGCTTTAAGAGCGATTGTATGCGGGCCCAGTGGCGCTGGCAAAACGAATCTCCTACTAAGTTTATTGTTCGATCCTAATGGGCTGTGGTTTGAAAATGTATACGTCTATTCCAAATCTCTATATCAACCGAAATATAAATTGCTGGAAGATGCATTGAAAAAAGTGAAAGGTGTTGGTTATTTCCCGTATACAGATAGTGAAGGTATAATCGATCCTTCTAAGGCTAGAACCAATTCCATATTCATTTTCGATGATGTGGCTTGCGACAAACAAGATAAAATAAGAGCCTACTTCAGTATGGGTAGACATAGACTTGTGGACTGTTTCTATCTATGTCAGACCTATACACATATTGGCAAACATTTGGTACGAGATAATTGTAACTGTATTATTTTATTCAAGCAGGACCGTATGAATCTTAAACATGTTTATGATGATCACGTAACTCCAGACATGACTTTTGATAAATTTGAAAAACTATGCGCTGAATGTTGGAATGACAAATATGGTGTATTAGTAATAGTTAAAGATTTTGATTTGAACAACGGACGCTATCGAAAAGGATTCGATCAGTATATATGTATATGATACATCATACAGCTTTATTACTGTTCTACACGTTAACAGATACAGACCTGCGAAAAGCTGTCACAGACCTGTGAAAAAGCTGTAACAGACTTGTGAAAAGCTGTAACAGACCTGTGAAAAAGCTGTACAGACCTGTATAAAAATGAAGTATAAAAAAATATCTCTAGAGAAATATAAAGTAGTAAAACCACACATACATGATTTAGAAAAGGAGAAGTTACTTAAAAAGAAAATTACTGAAGTGTCAAGGGCAATCAGAAAGAAATATTTGGCTTTAAAGCTAGGAAAGGCTGAAGAAGACGAATCTCTCAATCGTATATTCAAACCAATTGTAGAACCATTACATGATATTAAAATAAACACATCTAAAAGCGTAGCGGCGGCGGCGGCGACAGCAGCAACGGTAACACCTGAACCACTAACCGAACGACGGATACCATCAGTAAACTTTCTACCTGATGAGGAAATCGGTGAAGTCTTTCTCGAAGAAGAAGAAGAAGAAGTACCAGAACTGTCATTTGATGAAATTAAAGAACAATACGATAATCTAGTTAAACATAATAAACCTGTTATAGATGAATATCTGGAGCAATTTCCACCATTAGCGAGATATTACATTGAAGGATTTTTCACAGATAGTAATAGTTACGATACAACATCTGGTGCTCGTTTTGATTTTCTAGCAAACAAATTATTTATGGGTAATAAAGAACTGAAAATAGCTGATAATAACCTTGTGATCGACGATAGACTATACCCGGGTACTAAAGGGTTATATGAATTGATATTTATGAAAAACCCCAATGGGTTCAATGAAACTGATTTAAAAAATTACAAAGAAATTCTAGATTTAACCAGTGCTCACAAACGCGATTACAATCCGCAGGAGGAACGAAGGGGGCATAGGCACTATAAATATACGAGTGTAATAAAACCTCTATATGTAAAACCTCGATATGATCCAAGAATTAGGAGTAAGTCACAAAATGCTCCTTCGAAAAGCGGATCTGGCATGGCTGTGTACAATGAAAAACCAATAGAATACGTTTACTGGGATGACGTAAATGAACTTGTTGATAGACTAAAACTTTTAATAGCCTCAAAAAGCGCTGGAAACACAGATTCTCACGATAATGAGATCTTGAGTATATTATCGGAACTGAAGGAAATAGGTGTTATTGCTGAAATATTTACAACTTTGCTAAGTATCATCATTTACAATATGCCCGTAGACAAGTTCGGTAGGTCTAATATAGGCCAAGATAGTGTTCCAAGTAGTGGTTCCTATTTACTTTCGCCTTATAGGCATGGCTTCATCTTCACCGAGGATGGAAATATAGATGTGGAAAACCTAAAACTTAGTAATGTTAAGTCACCTACTAATGATAATGATGTTTGTAATAAAAGATATGTAGATGGTAGCCTAAAATCTCTAGATAAGGAACTCCATACAATTATTGAAATGTCTTCAATAGATGCTATTCGAGAATTTGAACATAAATACAAGAGTTTCAACGAATCGCTTGAGATCATCAAGAAAGATGTTGGGAATTTAAGAAACGAGTTTTCAAATAAAATAAATATACTCAAAAATGACAGAACTATAATAATTACTGATTTGTCAAATGCAATTTCTAACTTAAAATCGGCTGTACAGGTAAATACATTAAACTTGGATAAGATATCAGATCTAGATCTATCTGCTAAAATAACATCGATGGAAAATTTTATAAAAAATATTGAAGGGGAGCTAAATCAATCTGCTAAAATAATATCGATGGAAAATTTTATAAAAAATATTGAAAGGGAGCTAAATGAATTTAGAGATACCGTCGTAAGACAAATGTCTGAAGTTTATTTAGATATGGCCAATCTTAAAAAGAAAAAGTTAGTTCACTGATAACACTGCTGCTGGTGAGTAGTCATGGAGCATACAAAAGAAAAAATTCAAGTGATAAACGAACTCCATAAACCAGCTAGAAAAAATTTCAAGCGTCGGCGTACTATCATAAAAGGTTTTGATGATCTTTGGCAAATGGACTTGGCTGTAATGGATCACGCACATGTTAATAGTAACTTTAGATATATATTAGTGATGATTGATTGTTTTTCGAAATTTGTTTGGACCAAACCTTTAAAAACTAAATCGGGAAAAGAGATAACGCAGGCTGTTGGTGAAATATTCAAAGATGGTAAACGAATACCTAAAAATTTACAATCAGATCAAGGTACTGAGTTTTATAACACTGGTTTTAACAGCCTGATGAAAAAGTACAACGTTAACCATTATAGTACGTTCAGCATTAAAAAGGCTGCAACTGTGGAACGTGTTATAAGAACGTTAAAGGAAAAGTTATACAAATACTTTAGTTTGAACGGAACGTACAGATGGCTTGATATACTACCTCAAATAACTGATAATTACAATACGCAACGCCATCGAACTACGGGTATGAAACCATGTGAAATAAACAAGAAAAATGAAAAAATTATTTTAAATTCCTCTTATAACTTTATTAAGATGGCGACAGATCCGAGAAAATTTAAAGTTGGCAACCTTGTTTGTATTAGTAAGCATAAACATGTATTTGAAAAAGGATACACTCCCAATTGGACAACGGAATTATTTAAAATCGTTAAAGTACAGATTACCAATCCCATCACCTACCTTCTTCAGGATTTGCGTGGAAATCCCATCGCCGGTGGATTTTATGCCGAAGAACTTCAAAAAGCTAAATATTCGGATGTTTATTTAATAGAAAAAGTATTACGTAAGCGTAGCAATAAAATTTTTGTTAAATGGTTAGATTTAGATAAATCTCACAATAGTTGGATAGACAACACAAATATACTCTGATGTGTTTCGATTTGCATGTATTTAAATGGGGAATTGTTTCAATTGACTAGAATTATGTGATTTAACATTGGTTCTTATGGAAAACACGCACAAATTCAGCTCGATAAGAGGCCTTTTGATTAACCGGAAGCATTGCTGGTGCAGCTAATTTATTTGAAATATATCAAGCCTGTTACTGTTAGTTAGTCGTGAAACATGGCATCAAACACACCTAGCCCCACGTTTTCTGAAGATATCGATCATTGGCGGGAAGTTGATCGAATTACCGAAAAGTATAGAGTTGCAATCCAAAATGAAGAAAAGTACATTTATGAACGTGTATTCGCCATGAAAAACTCTTCATATAGAATAAAAGTTGGATTAAGTAGTGCACGAAACAATGTTCCAGCTGTAAAAATATTAATGGCCGCTAATGAGCAGATCAATAAAGCTCATAACATTTCCTTCGATGCTGAAGATTGGTATGATTTTATTACTTACCTTAAACAACTTTCCAATAATTACTTCGATGCTGATAGTGGATTTGGGGAGGATGAGGAGGCTGCTGCGGTGAAGCAGTTTTCAAATTACATTATCAACACATCGTCATTTATGGGTGCTAAGATGTTGAAAGTGGCTAACGATTTTGTTACGTTTTATATATGTGAAAATACTGTGCGTGAATTTATTAACATTAGTAGGCTTATCAATTCAACTATACATGTATTAAATGGTTTAGATTTTGCTGGATTTTACAATAATTTTTTGAATGTCACCAATAATATACTATGTGAATCTAATTATGAACTGCCTTCAGATAATGTAATGTTATATTTATGTGATTTATTACCACATTCCATTCAAATGCATTGTATTCGTGAATGTTTACATTTTAATAGAGCTAAGGTTATGAATGATTTAGATAGAAAAATGTTTATATTAAATGCTTGAATAAATATTTTCAAATAAATACCATCTTATTATTTATCCCAATTCAGTAGTTATTTGACTGGTATATAAAATGGATGTGCAGTATGAGAAAAGATTAGAAACATTTGAAAATTGGTTATCAGAATTTCCAAAGTCTACTCTAGCTCTAGCTGGTTTCATTTATGTTGGTCAAGAAGACATAGTTAAATGTCCAATATGTGAAATTGAATTATGTAATTGGTGTGAGGGTGATGATCCCACAGTAGATCATTTGAGATGGAGCCCCGACTGTGCGTTTTTTGAAAATGGTGAGGATAATTCGTTATTTATTAAGAGAAGACGGACCCCGCTTTATTCAGATAAAATGACTTTGGAAAGCCGCTTAAAAACATTTGAGAACTGGCCCCCTCAGATAAGCCAAAAACCGAGAGAATTAGCTGAGGTAGGTTTCTACTATACCGGCACAGGTGATCAAGTCATATGTTTTCACTGTGGTGTGGGTTTAATGAATTGGAGTTCTGGAGATAATGTGTGGGAAGAGCATGCCCGCTTTAATTCTAAATGTGAATATAATCAGCTCAAGAATGAAAAAAATGTAACGTCATCACTAGCGATAAAAGAAATGCTAGTATCAGAAGAAGCACAGGATGTAAAAATTAATCAAGTTGAAACTTGTAATAAACTGTTATGTAAAATTTGTTTAGAAAATGAGCTCTCTGTTGTTTTTATGCCCTGTAAGCATACAGTATGTTGTAGTGATTGTTCAGTTAATTTTGATAAATGTATTATATGTAGACAAAAAATCACATCTTTTTTGAAAATATTTATATCATAAATAAAGTATGTATGATAATGAAGTGTTTTTTTGATTTTTCCTAATTCCTAGAAATGAAAATCAGAGTTAAATTTTATAAAATTTTATTTTAAACACATAAAAAGAGCTTATAATGTGCAGACAGTAATAAGTTTTATAAAATATTATTTTAAATACAAAAGAGCTGTTTGATTTTTCCTAATTCCTAGAAATAAAAATCAGAGTTAAATTTTATAAAATTTTATTTTAAACACATAAAAAGAGCTTATAATGTGCAGACAGTAATAAGTTTTATAAAATATTATTTTAAATACAAAAGAGCTGCAATAGCTACTACAATAGTTTAATCTTAACAATAAGCACATTCTATTTTAGTTTGATTTCGACATAAAGCAGTATACGCTATTAAACTAAGTTTTTTTGGATTGTAGGGTTTATTTATATCAGATCTGCGTGTGCGAAAAAGGTATTTAAAAAACCGTTCAATTTTTATTGTTCTAAGGAAAAGATCAGTACCATTTCGAGGAAATTTTATCATTCTTAATTCATCACGCTCATTAATATATATACCTACTTTACATACTTCCATATCAAAGTTTTTTAAGATGTTAAATACAAAATTTTCATAGTTACAGTCAAATTTTCCAATAGAAATTTCATTAATTCTTTCGGTTTTGTAGAAAAAATGTGATGTGGGTGTTTTTATTGCATATGGTGGATAGTCTGAGTTTTCTACATAAATGTCAATATCACCATATGCATCGGTTCTATTAAGTAAATATACAGCAAAACCACCTGCAATACAACATTTTTTATCCATCATCGTTCTTCCAGTCAGTACTTCGAGGGTGACTTTAAACTGCATCTTTTTCACTTCATTGCTAAGAAGATGTGTAAAAAATGGTTCGCTGATAAAATTGGCATGGTGCGGCAGTAATTCCATGTTTACCCTTACGTTTCAACTAAAAACAATTTATTCTATCATAATTGAGTAGTGACCCCAAGGTAATGTATCTGTTGAATCCTGGATTAAATATCTTTTATCATCGGAGGGGTTCAAAGCAACTTTAGTTTGCTTAACCGAGTAGACTTTATGTAAATGTGATTGGATGGTTCTTTGGGTTCGGTACAGTTCGGTTTTAGTTTCCAAACAGTTCTTATAGTCATCGAATGAAATTTTATTTTTTACAATATTAGTCTTTACCCCTTTAGATTTTTTTATAACATTTTCCCCTTCAACTCTAAGCGCATACATCTTTGACCGTAAACCTACAAAATGGGTCATTATGCTACCATTTAACTCATCTTTCATGATCCCGGGAATTTTTTTATTAACTAAAGGGATATTGTATCGGTTGTTGGGTGGATAGTCACTAGTATCGAATTTAGCAATGTTTTCTTTTATAATTTTCTCATAAACATCTTCACATTTTATGTCATAAATAAGGCTATCCGTATCGGTGTACAGCAATTTACAGTCATCATTATTTTCAAATTTTTGCAACATAAAATTATAGTGAAAATCATATATACAAGTTTTCGATATATCTAAAATACATAATCCGATGTATAAAGGCTTGTTGAAAAAAATTTCAGACTTATTTAATTCAATAGCCACTAAATTCTCATCAAATATAGCACGACTATGGAAATTGGGGCTAGCGATGTAATTTTTAGCACCATATCGACCCTCCCATTTCGACACCAATTTTACAAGCCGATGCTTACGAATATTTTCCATAGTCTTACCAAAAACTGCATTAATTAGTAACTTATATAGATTCTTTTCAAATTCATTTTTCGAACTTGCGCGCAGTTTTGTATTTAAGTCTATGTACGGTCTTAGCCATGGAGATTGTTTGAACTCTAATATACGGTGAATTTTTATAAGTTTAATCCCCAAGGATAAAGCTTGCTTTAAATTTCTATAGTGTATTACATATCGGGTTTTATGGTAGAGTGTCGTCATCAGTTTTGGTAATTTTGATCCCGGCGGCACTAGATGTTCCGGACAGAGAGGCATATCTTTATGTTTGTCGTGTAGATGTTCCGGGTACTCTAAATCAACTTCGAGAATATATCCGTTTTCTGAGTCGTCTGGTACATCTATCACATTAAAATTTTCAAAATTCTCCACCCACCGAAACCCTTTGTAGGGCAAAAAGGCTTCCATGGCCCATCCATACATGTTATTTATATCAAGATATAATAGATAAGAACTAGGTTTTGAACAATCATATTCTGACAAAAATTTATTGTTAGCCTTAGCATATCTATTACAGCACTGACTTACACCGCCTCGAATACCACGTTCAATAAATAAAAGCATGTCGATGTCCTGTAAAAGTTCCAACTCTACTTTTGTAAACTTTAACATACAATGCCACGTATAGCCCGGTAGTGTATAGTAATGTGCCGGATCTAATTGATAAATATTTAAACATTTTTGTCTGAAATTTTCGAAAATATCTGCCAATAAAATTACATCAGTTTTTAGATATAAGTCTGAATATTCACCTAGTGTTTTAATATTAAATTTTTCCCAAACATTCCGAGCATGTTGGTAATCTTCATCGCTTATATTAGAGTCATTTAATTTATTGTAAAAATGTTCTTTTGCCGGCAACTCAGTTTCAGATAATTTTTTAAAAGAATCTATAAAATCATATGGGAAGACGCCCTTTCTCGTAAGCATATTAGACTTTTCACTATCTAAATCACTAAATTCTTTTTGCAAATTTGTTAATTCCCCTTTTGTTAAATATGATGATAGTTTATCCAGCGATGCGGCCATAAATCGGAAAGAATCGATAAACCGAAATTTTATTACCGAACCTTCAACACTTCTTGTAAACGATATGTATTTTTCCTTATTGATTGGCAATAAAGTGATCTGACCGGTTTTTGCAAGATCTTTGATTAGAAAATGAGCGTCATATCCAGATAAATTATGAAAGACGACCGGTACTATAAATGATTTTTTAAAATTTAAGTTGCAGTTTTCATGCATCGGCCCGCGGTATTTACCTGTGAAATAGTTGTAGTCACGTACTTTCTTATCTTCAGGTTTAAATATTGATTCGCAAATATGACAGTGAGTTGATGCAGCGAACTCTTTTTGCTGATGTTCAGAAATGTCCATTGATACAATAGTCTTTAATTTTGATTCGAGAAATTCACCGATATTCTCTAATTGTTTTGAAAACCACTCTATACAGTTAAAACCACGATTGCTGCAATAATACGATAAGCTATCATCATACGAACATTTAAAATATAATCCTGCGCTGAAAGCAGTATGTTTTTGGTATTAAAGTTTTAGTTTGACTAATTTCGGAAAATGGTTCTAGCATTGATTCGAAATCGCAGTACAATATGAACGGTACAGGCTCTTTATAATTATAATTTTTGAACTTTACAATTTTTTCCTTTGGAAATGATATTTTACATTTATTAACATTTTTACAGTCTACTGTGTGTAAATTTAATTTTGCTTCACTAGAAAAATAATTTAAACATATATCACAAATGTACAGTTTTCCATTACGTTTACTCATTTGACTAGACACAAGTCTGGAAAGGTCTTTTATCCAACAGAAATGATATTTTATTTCAAGATTGGAATCATCATCAGTACTTTTTTCACGCTCATCTGTATAGTTATTTTGAATCATTAATAAGTTTACATGTTTTTCTAATTTAGTTTTAGTTAAACGAGCTGGTACTGAATGAAAATTATTTCCAAACAATTTTAGCATATAAATATTAACAGAAATGTTATTTTGTTTTTCAAATTTTGTAATTTGTAGTAGTGACATTGGAAGTTTAATATTTTTTAAATTCAAAATTTCGGAGTAGTGGGGGTACGATGATATTCTATCGGAATGACTGTCAACGGGATACAAAGCCGAAATTATAGACCAGGCAAAGCATGCTTCATCATAATTTTTAACATTGACACATGCATGTTTTTTAGCTATTTGATTAGGAAGTCTAATGAAAGATGAGCCGTTACCCATTTCAACCTTATTAATATTTATTTCTAAACTTATTATTTTTTGTAGCACAAATCCCGACTCTTTTTCCTGGAATTCCTCTAATTTATTTAAAATTTTATCTATAATATATTCCTGAAACCACAACTTTAAATCAGTGCTGATATCAATTGAGGCATTTTTAGTGTTGAAATATTTAAATTCCATTTCTTCTGACTTAATATTATTTTTAATGAATTCCCCACAAAAACATGCATTCACTTTGATTGTCGGCTGTGATTTGAGAATATTATTTATTCGTGACTTGAATAGAAAGAAGGAATCATCAAGGAACTGTCTCATATCTTTATGTATTAAATTTATTATTAAACCTGAACGTATGCGACCTGAAAATACCGAATTTATATCCTCCCATTTAATTCTAGAACTTCTATTTACTCTACCACTCAAACCCCATCCAATGTAGCCTAAATTTTTTATTAAAATTTTAACTTTTTTTAAATGTCCAATATTTGTATGAATTTTTCTACGAATTCCAATAGAATTGCGATTTTTTAATGCTTGGTTAAGCAAACTTAAATGCCCTTTCACTAATTTTAACCATTTTTCCCGACCTATAACATTTTTACACTCACTCAAAATTTTTGTTACATTTTGAAACTTCTTCACAATTTCATCACTTAAATTACATATATCCATTATCAAATTTTATCTAATAATACAATACACTTCTTGCAAACTTCTATGCTCGAGAGTTTGAACTCTAATGCTGCAGTAAACTTAGGTTGAATATTTATAAATAATTGTTTTACTTTTTCAATGTTTTGTGTATAATCTAACCCCACAAATTGATGAATCAATCGTTTAAATAAATTTTCATTATATAACAAATAAATAGAAATATCTACTTTCGAGTATATTGTATTATTATTATAAAAAAATGCGTGATTTTCAACAAAAAAGCGAATTTTGAATTTCTTTCTACAAATAATGCACTTATACATACTAAATTATTACAGCTCCTAAATTATTGCAGCTCTTTATGTGTATGGATCCGCCCACAGTCCCTTTTAGAATTGTTGTGAATCAGCTAAAATTAAAAGAAAAATGGCATTTAATAAATATCTTCAAAATGCATAATAAATTACTTACATGCACTTTGAGTCCAACTTTCGGTTTCAATAAATTCGAATGTTGTTCCTAATGCAGGCTTATTAACATCTTTTTGACCTTTAAAGATCAGGCTGTATTTTCCTGCTGTGAAATTCTCCAAATTATCCTTCATATGGGGAACCACTCGTTTTGGTAAAAATGCTGTGCTGTCACCGAATTCTAATAGAACCGTTGTTCCAAATTTGGTTTTTATTAGCTTTGCTGAAATTATTGGAACAGGTGTATCTAGTGGGAGGTCCGTTAATTTGATGGTTGGCTTTGTATCTAAAAGTGATACGGCATTCAGTTTATTTAAGTCCATCTAAAAATATTTTTTGTATTATATTGAGATAAATTGCAATAAAATAAATTAATAGAACTTACGTTAAATCAGTAATGCGCACAAACACTTGCTAACAAAATTATTTATAACTTGGAAAGTAAGTGATCTCAATCTCAGTTTATGCTTTTATACTCGTCGAAATCTACATCAGTACTAAATGATATTTTCACATAACCAACTAATGGAATATATTTATCAACTTCCTTCAATTAGCTTTGTCATCACGTGCACTTTGTGGCTATGTAGGCAGGTTTATCATCTTTCCTGTTTCCTATGAAATAACATATCAATGCTTTCTCGGTTTTATTTCCTTGCGATATAATTAATTAACGACCACTTTTATTGAGATTGGACTTTTTGCGGATGTCCTATACAGAGTTTTATTTCCTTTGTAAATAACATATCAACACTTTCTTGGTATTATTTCCTTGTGATATAATTTAATCAACTTCCACATTGCACTTTTTACGAATGCACTATAGCTGATTGCAAAAATAAAGAACATCCATATTAAATCTTAGTTTTATAAACAAATTTTACATCGATCACGCCGCACATCGTTCTAATAGTAAAATGAATGAATTCGGAAAGTGAGTTAATTAGTTAGTGAGTTTAGTTTTATAACATATAAAATTTTTATTATTTTTCAGCGATTTGGATTTGGACTTGGTGCATAAATGTGATAAGTGTTATGAACAGTTCGGAGATCTATGTGTGTGCCCATTTGAAGAGTATGTACTATTTAATGTTTCTTATATTCATTTCAATATGCATTTTTTTTTTACTAGAACTTGGCGTGAGGCCTCCGAGTTTTTTATGCTGACCACCGCAAGTCCACCACCCTCGCCGGTGGATTTAACCATCCCCAGCGAGGATCATCCGCCACCGCTAATCCCGATCGCTTCTTTATTAATAAAAAAAAAAAATCTGAATGAATAGCATCGTACAATAAATGAAATAGAAATACAATTTTTGTTTAATTTATATCTGAATTTAATTAAAGTCGAAATAGCTCAGTGGGGAGAGCATTAGACTGAAGTTCTAGAGGTCCCGGGTTCAAATCCTGGTTTCGACAGTTTTTTTAATTTATGTACGCCTATGTTCACATTCAAACATCACCATAATATAATAATAATAAATATATTGCCCACCCTAACCGGCGGTTATGATAAAAATTTCATTTAATTTGCATTTCTATACAAATGTTACACTCTCTCTTATCACATATCCGTTTTCTTATCACTTCCTCTCCTATGTCTCGGAGCCAGCAACCGTCGTTTATATTCAATTTACCTAAATGAAAAATCTGCACAGTCATGCTGAAATATTTCTTAGCCAGAAGGGCATTAGGTACAGACTTCACACCCCCATACCACGTAATGCGGCACTCTTCACTCTTCACCACAAGAACTCTTCAGCTCCGACGACAATGACCAACAGCTCATGGTCAGATCTCGATGGACACATGCCATCCAAGTCACTTCCGGTCCAGAACTCTCTTTGCTTATCTACTTACCAACTTTGTTGTAAAAAAGAAATATATGAAAAAAAAATGAAAAAAAAAAACACTGTCCGAGATTCGAACACAAGACCCTTGGATTGCCAGACAAAGCTTAAGCCATTGGACCACTACGAAAATTGAATGTCTGTAGTATATATCATTCGAGTATTATATTTCAACGAATTAGATATATTATTATGAAATATATACATTAGTAAAATGTATAAACAAAAAAAAATATAGAGAATAAAATTTTGCAAGATTTCTATTTAAGTACAAATGATAAAAACTAAGAAAATATGTATTTTTGTAATTTAAATGATTAATAACTTTTTTATTTACTAACTGATTTTTTCAAAAATATATAGCTAACGCTAACTTATTCAAACAAATTCAAAGAGTCTACGTGGGTGTAATTTAAACGCAGTGGCATTTTTTTGACATAAGAGAATGACATTATTGATTGATTCTAATCATGGCTAATTTGATAACATTTTTACTAACAATTCTTGAATTTCTAAGAAAATCGCGAATATTTCAAAAAGTTGTAACTTAAACCCCCACAATGCTTATATCAGAAAAAAAGGAATTTAATTTTACATAACTTGATGTAAAAAAATATAGGGTGTTCCATTTAACCTAAACAGGTTATCGCGGTTTGAAATTTACAAAATGTAACGTCAAAAATGGAATACTTAATAATAATAATAATAATAATAATAATAACATGTCTTTATTAAGGGCGAAGTTAACCTTACATTATGGACTTGGTGTACTATTATTGAAAGTAATTGAATTGTAGAGTGCAGCTCTCGTGTTCTTTTTACATGCCAAAAATCAAATGAGTATCTTTTACACGAAGAAAGTTATAAAGGATATTGTAAACCATGACACCTGTCAAATGTTTCTTTAAATGTAAAATATTTCTGAAACGGCTGGGTTTAGACATAGGGTATCACATGTTTTTGACTCAGAATTTTATGCTATTTTCGAAAACACTAAAATATATAGGGTGTTCCATTTAAAATAAGCAAGTTGGTATCGACTTCCGGTATATCCGGAAGTGCCAGATGCTTGTAATTATTTTAGTTAGATTGGCCACACTGCCATTAGTAGCTCCCTAAATTTTCAAAACTTTCTGGTGCGTACTTTTCCCTATATCGATCGATGCAGTTCCTGGTGAAACACCCTGTATTCTAGTGAACAGCTTTTACATAATTCAAATATCTCTTTCACTTATTGAGAAAATGGACCCGGGAGTTTTAAGTGGGACACCCTGTATACAGAGACACCTATCTCAAATGGACACACCTTCGTAACTCAGTTATTGGTCATCCAATTTCAATCAAATTTGGATCGGTATCAAAGACCTTTACTATATCCTTTTTGAGTAAAACAAGTCATTGGCGAGCATTTTATTAAGAAAAAAAGGGTCGACTATTCGAGACTTCATATTAGGCATTTTTTTTTTGTTGAAAAACTAATGTCAAATCTTACCAGTATAGTATTATTTTTATATGGATTTAACTATCTATATTTAAAATAGATTTACAATTATCGCAGCAGCAACACTTTAAAAAAAAAAACTCATCAACTTGTGCGAAACATTTAGTAAGCTGTTATTATATGAATGCCCAGCCTTGGTGGCTGGAAGGCCTTCATACTTCGGTGGACCATTCGTGACCCCGGAAGAAATAGCCAGAGCTCCCATCGACCGTACACTCGCCTTTTGGAGAGGAACGATACTATTGGGATAGCGATATTATGGGGTACAACAAGCTTAAGCTTCAATACGGCGGACTTTTGGCACTGCAAAAAAAAGTAGTTATATATTTTTTGTCATCAATTTCAATATTGGGAGAATTTTAATTCTAAATATTTATTTGAGTAGGTATAGCGCTGGTTCAGACTACCTCCACCAATCCACTGCCCCCCGATTGGAAATTCAAAACTTTGGCTATTACAGGCACAGCATTTTATAAGTCTCTGTTATTACGTATACAATTTTTCTATGTATTTTTTTACATTCCAGAACTGCATAAAGTCGTATTTGTATTAATATAGATTATAATAGCCCAAGTTTTGAATTTCCTGCCGGGTCAAGTGAGCGTGGCTTGTCAAGTTAAAGTTATCAGAAACTTTTTTTGAAATGTTCATTTTGAGATTCTCTATCAATCTGTCGAGTCGGATTTTTTATTTTTAGCTATAATTTTTTATAATTTTGATCAAAAATTGAATTTTTACTAGAAAGTATCGTTTCTTTTTTCAATTAAAATCAGTATACAGTCACAAATATATAATAATTCGCAAAATTCTAGTTTTAAATCCTTACGAATACATAATCGATCTGCCATTTAAATTCATTCATTTATTTACTTTTTTTATTCTTGTCAAAATCGCTGTCAAATTTAAAAGTTTACAAGAAAGTGTGTCTTTCTTAATTTTGAAAATAATGTGAGTTTTCAGTTTCACATATATATATTTTAAAAGTTTCTAGTTCCATAATTGACGATTTGCACGAAAGAAAGTTTGATAAAAAGTGTCTAGATTGGTATCACTGTAATTCACTGTACATGTTGACCAACTCGTCTAATTTCCAAACTTTGCAAAAATTAAATACCTATAATATAATAATCATAACATTGTTTTCATTATCTTTAATGTTAAACCTACTTCCATTGAATATAAATCACATTTGTTAGGTTGTTTCGTAGTCTACAATATTTAAAGAATGTCGAATTATGCAATTTGTCAAACACTGTTTCCAACTCTCAGTTTGAAACAGTTGGCAGCAGTGATTGACAAAATGCATAATTCGACATTTTTTAAATATTGTAGAATGCGAAATAACCTAATAAAGATGATTTATATTCAATGGAAGTAGGTTTAACATTAAAGACAATGAAAACAATGTTATGATTATTATATTATAGGTATTTAATTGTTGCAAAGTTTGGAAATTACAGGAGTTGGTCAACATGTGCAGTGAATTACAGTGATACCAATCTAGACACTTTTTACCTCTTTCGTGCAAATCGTCAATTGATATTAAAATAAAGCTTTCACTTTTAACAGCTGTCAAAATTTCTGTCAACTTATTCAAAATGCCATTTAATAACACATAACACAATAACACTATCGCGTCAGTTTCTGTCTACCACCCCTTTTATCCTCTAAGAAAAGGCCTTGTTCAAAGGTTCTGACCTAACTTTTCTGAAGTATTTTGACGTGCTGATAGCAAACCACAAAAAAAATGAAGAGTATAAAAGGGAAACTCACTCGACAAACCACAATTGGCGTGTCAAAATACGTTATAAAAGTTAGATGAGAACCTTAGGACAAGACCTTTTTTTCTATTGTAGACCTGCGTTATTAAATGGCATTTGCATTAAGTTGGCAGAAATTTTGACAGCTGCCAAAACTGAAAACTCTATTTTAATATCAATTATGGAACTAGAAAGTTTTAAAACACTTTATATCTCCTTCTATAAAAACCCACATAATTTTCAAAATTACGAAAGACACACTTTTAATTTGACAGCGATTTTGGTAGCTGTCGAGAATAAAAGAAGGGAAATGAAAAATCCACTTTGGCAAGGTAAATATTTTTATATTTCTGACCTGTAGACTGATTTTAATTGAAAAAAAAACGATGTTTCCTAGTAAAAATTCAATTTTAGAACAAAATTATAAAAAAGTATAGGTAAAAATAAAAAATCCGGCTCGACAGATTGATAGAGGATTTCAATATGAACATTTAAAAAATTTCTGATAACTTTAACTTGATGACCTGTAGACTGATTTGGCTGGCAGAGTAGGGTTTCGTCCTACTGTGCCACGTGATATCTACCCATTTGAATAACTTTTATTTAAAATTAGCTTTTGCCCATGGCTTCGTTTTCCTTAAAGCTGAATCTCGCTGCGTAAATACATATAAACATGTATCGTATATAAACAAACCGTCAAGAATAAACAGTTGGGATGCGCATCCTATACCGATGTTTCTAAAACATCGATGTTATGCAAAAATACATCGATGTTTTGACATCGATGTTGCTTTTACGATGTTTCTTCAAAATCGACATCGATTTTTCCCTTGCGATGCGCATCAATACTTAACAGAGTCGAGTTGAACAACCAAACATATCAGCGCAATTCACCCGCCTGACTACCCCCTCTTCTAAATTCCGCGCGTCGCCCTATACGAAGAGGTATATGCAGTTACGCAGCATAGGTACATAAATTGAAAATATATACACACTATACCGGGTGCCACAGGCTAGTGGCTCCACTCTATATTTCCTTTATTTTTTAACTTATCTGTTTGAAATTTGGGGTGCATAAACTACCTGTAAAAATGGATTCTTGGACATAAAAAACGGTAGGAGACCATTTCCGGTTTACCCGGAAATGACCGCAACTTTCGATTTTTAAATAGAACACCCTGTATATTTTTACATATTTGGATTCAAGACTATATTCTGAGTATACCATGAGTTTTCTTAAGCATTTTAAGACATTCGTCTAGAATGCTTTGGAATACCAAAATTTGTTCTACGGCAGGTAAAGTCCAAGGGAAAAATTTCATTAATAACTATTTCCGAAGCCTCCAACATTGAACAAATCACTTTTTTATTGAAAACTTTTTTTTTCAAATGATAAATTATAGATTTTTTCTCAGTTCATTGATATCCATTTCAAATCTATGCAATTTGTTTTTCTATTTTATTGAATTTATTTAAAAATAAAAACCGCTGCCCAAGGAATCACTACTTCCACATCCAAGTCTCTTACAACAAAATACTATATTTGCACTCCACTATGTGGAAATAATTGTTTATGGAACTTTAATGGTATAATAATTGAATGCATGTACCCCAAAACCCCATAAAATTATATGCCACATCTGTAATAGAGGTGGGGGTGAATGAAGTGAAAAAAATTCTTGATGACTTTGACTCTTGTACACACACTAAATCACATTATTTTTTCACCACCTTTAATAATAGGGTGGGGGCGGTAATAAGGATGGCTAATGCCATTTTTTTTTTTAGGCCTTAGCTCCTCTTATATTTACTAAATACCAATTTCATGGACTCTTACTTGCTTGATTTACCTATTTACCCCCATTTACATCAATTTACCCTTCAACTCTGCAACGGAATAAGATGAAAATATAATCTAGTTCCAGATCTCGTTAAAAAACATACGTGTGCCATATTTTAAGTGAATATCTTAAACGGTTCCAGAGTAATCGTGAGCACCAAAACGATACAAGACTAACATACACACCGACGCAACAGACAAATTTATTTTGCTCAGACTTAAAATATTGACGTTTCTTGATATTATAAGCCTATTTAAACCATGAATATTTCCAAAAATTTTTTTGCGTTAATATACTTCAACTGAATGTCGAACTAATACGCAGAAAATTGCAAGACAAATATATAAAAAATCGTTGTGTGCCGTAAACTACACGATAGAAGTAAAGCCTCTACTACAAGCATTTTCTTCGAGGAAACCTACTACGCATCCATACTACTTCAAGGTAACCCACTGGGCATCCAATTTACTCGAGTAAAGCCACTGCGCATTCATACTTCTTGAAGTAACCCACTCGCATCCATTTTACTCGAGGAAACCCACTGTGCATCTATGGCACTCGAGAAAAGCCACTGCGCATCCACACTACTCGTGATAACCTACTGCGCATCCATTGTACTCGAGGAAAGCCACTGCGCATCCATACTACTTAAAGTAACCCACTGCACATCCATACTACTTGAGGTAACCTACTATAATACTCGAAAAAAGTCACTGGTATCCAAATATTCGAGGAAAGCCACTGCGCATCCATAATACTCGGGGAAACCTACTGCGCATCCATAGTAGTCGAGGAAAGCCACTGCGCATCCATACTACTCAAGGTAACTTTAACAACATAATATTTGAAATCGTCTACCCCAAAAACATATAAAACGATATGCTACATCGGTAGTGGGGGTAGGGGTGGTGGTAGAGGGTTGGTAGTGGGGGTGGATGAAGTAAAAAAATATTTTGAAGCTTTTGGTTCTCCAGAAGTGGTCTCATACCGTTTTTATGTCAAAAAATCCATTTTTACAAGTAGTTTATACACCTCAAATTTCAAATGGATAAGTTAAAAAATAAAGGAAGTATAGAGGGGAGCCACTAGCCTGTGGCACCCGGTATATCGTAGATAACCCCCCAAAATCAAGGGCCAAGGCTGTCCGGAGAGGACACATTTGGAAAAACGCAGATATACATTCATACCCACCGACATTGTCAGTGCCGGGACTGAGGCTCGAACCCAGTACTCGATGGATAGTGCGACCAGCATATTCGCTTTGGCCGACTGAGTTACAGCGCCGGTATATACCGATATACGTGTAAGTAGAAAGTATATATGAGAAAGATCAAATTGTCATACTTTATCTTAGTTCCTACTGGTTCGAAATACTATTGATAACATCCACGTATTTCACTTCAAACAGTAAATCCCCAAAATAAATAAATTCAACTGAGAATCATTCAACCTTAGACAAATGTCTGTATTATGGGGTTTTTATCTCAGACAGGCGTATAATGCTGACATATAAATATATAAAATTGAAAGAAATCGAAAGAAATATTCTTGTATTCGGTGTAATATCGTGACACGTTTCATAAAATATACATAAGAAACTTTAATGCTTTCTTACTGTGTGCTAAAAAAGGTTAAAGGTATTCAATTTATCGGCAACCTGGCCTTCTAAGGACCCTTTTTACTTAGTAAACTTAACACTGCTCTGCACTTTACATTTACAAACATCCAGGGTACGCCAGAATAATCCTGGCATTTTCTGGTTCAAGTGGTGGTTAAACCCACCACGATTTTCGGAAATAAATAGTAGCTGAACTTGAAAAAATTAGTAGTAACTAATTGTAAAAATTATCCTAAAATAAATAAATGACTATTTTCATTTAAAAATTATGTTATTTTTACTTCCCTCGCTTACCGACGGGAAGTATTAATTGTGATTTCTTCAGATTTTTATGTTTCTACGAAGGCGTAGAAAGGCCACGTTGCTTTTTATTTTATAATTTACACTTATAAACTGGAAATTATGCTAATTTATTCTCTATTGCGTAATAAACGATATATACAGGATGATTTTCGTAACCTGTTCGTTAGAATATTTTTGATTTCTCGAAATCGTATTAATATGAAGTTTGGTAGCCGGCCATAATCGACTGCTGCAAGTCTAAATAAAATATTTCCAAAATGGCGACATATCTGGAAATACCGAAAATCGACGCAATCTTTTTTTTTTTAATGGAAAGTTCATTTTGATTTCATATTTGGTTTTTACATTAAATTGTGAATTCAGAACGTCCTAGTTGTCAACACTTATCTGTCATAGTTTTTTACATATATGCCACATTTTTCGCAAATGATCATGGTTGCAAAGGTGTCTTTGTCATTGATCACTCTATTTTACTCTAAAAAACTGCAATTTTATTCAATATTCCTTACCAGTATCTGGAAGAGTAGTTGTCTTTTCGTGACTCGCAGAAATAAAAATCTGGTAATTTCGTTTCTTTAATACCCATAATATTCATCTGATTACGTCATTCTTTAATTCATTAATGTACATTTTTAATTAATCTGTTCATATCTGCCTACTATATAGTCTATCTTTTTCACGTATGATTTCGATAAAAATACGATATTCAGCTATTTAGTTGCTTAGTATTAGTTTTTCTATTAAATGATAATATCAGGCCAACCAACAGAATAGTGTCGAGTTTTCAGATGAATTGCTTTTTGATTTTGAGAAAAAAGAAATATTAAGAATATTTTCCATTTAAGTGTGCCATGATGGTTCCAATTTATTCTAAATGACTCGTGTAATGCTAGAAAAATCGAGATCCCGTCAAAAATACCAAATTAAGCGATTTATTAGCAAATAAAGTTCGTCAAAATGGTTTTTGGGGCAAAACTCAATTTTTCCAAATGGAACCATATTGGTACCGTGGTACCATTTATTAGTACTATTTAAGGAATTCATAATATGTCGTTTAAAATGTGCGATAAATACAAACAAAATTATAGCTAAAAGAAAATAAGAAAATACAATTTTGTTCTAATTAAATGTTAAGAAGTAAATTTATACGAAATTGTATTTTCTTACTTTCTTTTATAGTAGAGGAGCATCTGTAGTTCCGTGGCGAAGTTAATGAAGGGGGTATGTAGAGGTAATATTTCAATAAAAAATTACCTCTTGATAAGTTATTTTCATGGTGTCACTTTGGGGTGTGTGGCGGGTAGCATTTATGACGTCATTAAGATGGCGGCAAATGAGATTTCAGAGAATGGCAATATCTCAGTTATTTATTGGTCGATTTTCTTTTGCGAGGGCTCATATTAAAGATAATTAAAATTGCAATAAAAGATGTTCTTAAACTATTTACTCTAAAGTAAACAGTAACGGTTCGTTTTTAATAATATATATATTATATTAAACTTTTCAGTTAAATTATTAGCATTTAATTATTTTTATCATTATTTAATTGACGATTTACTTACAAATTAGAGTCAAGTAATGTATTTGAAGTTAGTTAGAATTAGAGAATATTGTAATATTCATGCAAAGCTAGATAACACAGCCCCACAAAAAAAAAAAAGTTCAGACCAGCGAACCAGACCCATGTATCTCTATGTATTTTCGGTCGCTGAATCCGAATCCGAGGTCAAAAAAATTCGTACACCCCCAAAATCTTGAGCTAGAGCCAAAAAACACCCCTGGACTGGGGTAAAATGAATATTAAGCTACGAGAATAGTTGTTACATCCTAATCTATCGAATTATACAAATTAAGGTTAAACAGCAGCGTACATACAATAGATATGAAACACCCCCAGTGAGTGGTGAAAACTAGCCCCCATTTATAAAAAAATCGATCCAAAACAGCAGTGACTGTTGAAAAAGCTCGAAAGGTCTAAGTTTTGTTAAAGTGCATCAGATCCGACGTAATCTTCATAAACTGCCCGTATAGGGTTGAGAACAACCACCCTTAAGTTTAAAGGACACAAAACAAGAGAAAATGTAAAATTCGACAGGATTTCTATTTTGCGTAGTACTCTAAAATAGAACTAGAAACTTACGTACCATCAACGCCCTACAGTGTCAACCCTCAGATGGTGTGAAAACTACCCCCTATGTAAGATTTATCTATAAAAAGTTACAGTGACTTCTATAAAAATTCGAAACACCTACGTTGTGTGGAAGTGAGAAGAAACTAGACTATGTTCGGCGCTGTGCTTGAAAACCACCCCCATGGGGTTGCGAGGTGCTACCCCTATATCCGTAGGACACTGGAAGTGTGCATCACGATTTTTTGCTAATCATAGCATAAAAATGTAAATCCGGTTAGTTTCTCTCTGTTTTTCCAGCATCCTACAGATATAGGGGTGGTATCTCGCATCCCGTGGGGCTGGTTTTCAAGCATAGCGACGAACATAGTCTAGTTTCTTCTCACTTCCACACAACGCAGGTCTTTCGATTTTTTACACTACATTTTTATACTGTAACTTTTTAGTTTAGGGGGTAGTTTTCACACCCTCTGAGGGTTGACACTGTAGGGCGTTAATGATACGTAAGTTTCTAGTTCTATTTTAGAGTACTACGCAATTTCAGCATTCATGAAAATAGAAATCCTGTTGGATTTTACGTTTTTTCTTGTTTTTCTCGTGTCCTTTAAACTTGAAGGTGGTTGTTCTCAATCCTATAGGGGCAGTTTATGAAGATTACGTTGGACCTGATGAAGTTTGTTATCAACATTTAGACATTTCGAGCTTTTTCAGTACTCATTGATGTTTTCGATCGATTTCTCACCCCTCCCTGGGGGTGTGTTTCATATCTATTGTATGTACGCTGCTGTTTAACCTTAATTTGTATAATTCGATAGATTAGGATGTAACAACTATTCTCGTAGCTTAATATTCTTTTTACCCCAGTCCAGGGGTGTTTTTTGGCTCTAGCTCAAGATTTTGGGGGTGTACGAATTTTTTTGACCTCGGATTCGGATTCAGCGACCGAAAATACATAGGGATACATGGGTCTGGTTCGCTGGTCTGTACTTTTTTTTTTTTTTGTGGGGCTGTGTAATTTAAATTTCTATAAAAAACGTTCTTAAAGTATTTGCTCTAAAATAAACAGTAACGGTTCATTTTTAATAATAGATAATTTGTATACCATTATTAAATGTTTCTGTTAAATTATTAATATTTAATTATCCCACAATATGGGCTTAGTTTAAAAGAGGCAATTCGGTCGTTAAAAAAAACTGGCAATCTATTCTGTACTCTTGGAGCAGATGAAGCACTCGAACAAGAAAACAGAACTTTGAAGGTTACCGATGGTTTGGTAGGTATCACTCAGCATCCAAAAGCCCTAGCACGATATTTTTTAACAGCACCAGAACTTCATCGTATATCTAGTGAGACATCAAACATGGCAGGGATTGTGTATCACACAAACATAATGACGACTCGAAAGAAGTAATACTTAGAGAAAATATTGCAATAAACAAATTACGTATTGAGCTTAAACGAGTGGGAAATCCTTTTTCTTACGAAGATTCTGAACTTACTAATATTGCAACCAAGGCTGTCTTCTCAGATTCTATTAAAAGAGATGTCAGTAAGATTCGTACTCTTGGTACAAAGCAGTATGATGAATTCAAGACGGAAAAGCTAATATCTGACATTAGGACAATCAATTTATGGGATTTCATCATTATTTTCTCGGCTGCTAGTTGTAAGCAAATCACAACGCGACATAGATTTATGTGTATATGAATTTTCTGCAGTACCAAGATCGCTTTTTAATTACGACGGTACTATATATGCATCTGTGTTCTCAAAAAAGTAAACTGATTGATTTTAAAATCAATTCCACCAATACCACAAGGCAAGGGTTTAATAACAAAATCTTTTCAAAAGTAATTTTGATTAATACCTATGAGGAAAAAACGTTTTCTGTAGCGATTGTTAACGGAATGGCAGAGCTTCAAGTTTGGGACAAAGGTAAGGACATTAATACATGCAAAGATTTGGCAGAAGCATTTACGAAGAAAATAGAAAGGAAGTATTGGAACTACAGTGAAGTGCACGTTGTGTTCGATACATATAGCAAACGACAAAGCAAAAGAGAGCATATAAAATTGCGGGTAGCACAAACATAGTCAACGTAACTATGTCAAAACTGCTATCGCATATGTGTACCAAGGATGAATTAACTGCACACTTAGCAGAAAAACTTCTACATCATGCGCAACTAACGAAGAAGGACTTTGTAGTCGCATGGCGTTCCGAAATTGCCTCATCACATGGCTCTTTCGATCATCTTCGAAGCACGCAAGAAGAGGCAGATACTAAAATAATTCTTCATGCTATTAATGCCCCCGATAGGGGAGCAACCAAACTATATATATTTGCACAAGACACTGTACCCAATTCCAAGGAAGTTATATCAGTTGCAGATTTGTACACTTCATTGGGTACATTAAAGGCTTCTTCACTACCAGCTTTTCATGCGTTGTCTGGATCTGATTATACAGGTACATTACAAGGCAAAGGTAAACTTTCATATTGGAAAGCATTCAGTGCAGCTACAGTAGATACGCTTTTGGCTTTTTCTTCAATATTCACCTGCCAAATCTACCAGCTTAAAACGAATATAACTAAACTTCACGAGTTACGTTGGTCCATGTTTTCTAAGAAACAGACAAGCTGGGAAAAGTTGCCACCAACAAGAAGTACTTTTATACCTGCAATGAAGAGAGTCAACTACCAGGTAATGATCTGGAACCAAGACTGCAATCCTCAGCCAATAATTCCGTCTCCTGCTGAACACGGATGGACTATGGAAAACGGACAGGTGATTCCGGTTCTCTGTGAAATGCCGTCCACTTCGGACTCCATTCTCAAGTTGGTCAGATGCTCATGTATAAAAAATAAGTGTAATCCGCCATGTAAATGTTCTGTAAGCAGCCTAGCGTGTACCGATATGTGTGTGTGTGGAGGCATAGACGAACTGTGTGATAACCATTCACATATTGTACCAGAGGAGTCAGATTATGACGACAATGACGATTGATAACAAACGATATCATCAACGACATCACTTAGATGCCTATTTAATGACATTACTGTTATTTTCCAATTATTCAGATTTGTAATTTCATTTTACTTTTAAACAAAATAAAATAATTTTTTTGTAGAAAATATATTTATAGAAAATATCGTGTAAAATTGCATTTATTCAGTGTTCAAAGTTCCTGAAGTAAAGATCTCTTAAGATGTACTTTGCAATCATAGGTGAAACGTCGAAATTTATTTCTAACATGACTGATGTCATGATTCACGAACCGTGACTTCTTAGCAATATTTATTAGTTATATTTCCTAATAATATAAAAAAAGGTGCAGTTATTGCGTTCCAAAACCATATTTACCCAAATATTTTAAATACTGTTTACTTAAGAGAAAACACTGAAATTACCTTTTTTATATACATTTTATTTATCTTTAATATGAGCTATCACAAAAGAAAATCGGCTAATAAATAACTGAGATGTCAAATTTATAAATCTTAATGGCGGCCATTTTGTTGACGCTATTAATGCTATACGCCACACTTCACGAAGTGACACCATAGAAATTATTGTTGTGTGGATAGTTTATTACCAAAAAATCAACCCCTCCTTCATTAATACCGCCACGGAGAATAATTTTCCTACATATGCTTCTATACTATTAGCTGTAATTTTGTTTATATTTATCACACATTTTAATACGACATATGAATAAATTCCTTATTAACAGTACTAATAAATTGTACCACGGTATCAATATGGTTCCATTTAAAAAATTGAGTTCTGCCCCAAAAACCATTTTGATGAAATGCCCTCTCAACAATAATATAAATCTATTCGGAAAAGAAGAGGCCATACACACAAACCTAATAAACAGTCATACCATAACACAAAAGATGCCCAACACAAACATACAAAAGAGGCCATACTCGTAGAAACAAACTAAAAACAACCTATACAAAAGATGCCCAACACATTCATTCAACCAAAAATACTAAGAACTCAACAGTAAACAACTTATTAACACAAACACTTGTCGCCAAAATTAGAAAAGCTCTGTGAATAAACTACTAACACTATTGTATCTCCTCACCCTTCCCACACCCCATGCCTGACATATTCAAAGAAGAAACAAACAACACACGACCACGGAAAGCGTCCACAGGGCGGAAGCCGTATGCATAGCGCAATACCAGTAGACGATTATTTTCTCATAAATCACGTAATTTAGTATTTTTGATGAGATTTCGATTTTAGAATAAATCGGAGCCATCGTGGCACACTTAAATGGAAAACTAAAAATTATATTATAAAAAATTTGAAATGTCACTTATTTGGTATCTTTGGATATAGAAAATTATGCAGAATTCAAAAATGTAATAATGTATTCCATTTAAAAATCGAAAGTTCCGGCGAAACCGGAAGTGAAAAAAAATGTCAAAAAGTGCCGCTTATTATGTATAGGATATCCCAAATTTCAATCAATTATCTTCAAAACTAAAGGAGAAAAGGGGGGCGTACCATGATCCTGTTACACCCGGTACAGTCGAAAACAAGAACTTTATTATACAAGTTTTTGATCTAAGATGTATAATAGAATAATGGAACAAATACTATTAATAGTATCCGAGTATATATAAAATTAAACAATATTTGGAACTCACGCCGATCAAGATAATCGTTATTTAAAATAATTTGAATTTAATTTTGTAAATAATTTACGGAACGTTGAAGAAGAATGTATTATTTAACGAGTATAAAATCTTTCCAACAACGTGCATACAATAAATAAATTCAACGATATTTTTCAAGAGAAATCTCATTATGATCTGTTTTGGTAATAGCTTTTGAGTAACGATGTGTGTCTAATGACTTTAATCCCTATATCTTGCTAGCAGTGTAACGATTTTTCAGTACCTACTGTTGTTTCAGAGTAAAATTATATCCAGTAAATAATCGGTTGATGCATTTTATAACAATAATAATTTGAGACAACGACATATTTTTAATAATCAAAAATTTAATAAAGTTTCATTATAATTTCCTTTTATTTTGAAATAAATATAACGAAATGTGATTTCCTCTGAACGCAATAGTATTTAAAGTTTCTTTTGAAGTAACATATTGATGGAAATGTTCATACAATCAATTCCATAACAAACTTCGCAGGAAGAAGAGCATCTGAGTCCTATTTATCTGCAACCACAGTTATTTCTACATCATTTAATGCATTTATATTATCGAGAATTAATTTACCCTCCACAAAAATAGGATATAAACTTTTATCTGTTAGATATCTCCAACCTTCACATATGTGAATTTAAATTATTTCCTAGCCACTACTAGTAGTGGCAGCACAGTAACTAGATGTTTTAACTTCGGAACAATGTAATATGAATTAAATTTCGTTCATTTTTGGCAACTTAATAGTAAATGCATCAAAAGTTTCTATATTGTGCGGCGGCTTGCTAATTTATATGGCGTGGATGCCACAGACCTTTTCAGAGGGTGGCAAATAAAAAACAAAAACATTGGAGCTGAAAGAGAATCGGATTTTAAGAAGAAAAGGTTCTACGCAACTTTCCATCTAGATTGATAGATAGTCTTTAAGTTATAACGACTTGAAAATTGGGATTTTAGCTTGAACAAAGAGGTATTCCAAAACTATTTTCGTCAAATAACACTATTAAAAGTATTACATTGAGCAAGAACATGCTAGAGACAAATGGAAGTTACTAAACTGAAGATGAATTTAGTTGTTTTTTTTTTCTAATTTCTGTAGAATTAATGGTTTCCGATATCTGGAAGTCTAGAGATGGCGTCCAAATGTTTGTAAGACGAATTATTTAGTTTAAATGTTTAATATATCAGAAACTATGACACTTCAAAAATTGTAAGACCTAAATGGAAGTGTTTCAAATGATTTTTTGATTATTTCTGACGCATAAAAACAAAGATGTTATGACAGAAGCAATGTGCTTCTTCACAGTTTTTAAGTTTTTAATAAAAACGTCGCTATTTTGTTAATGTAAGTAGTCAGTAATTAAAAAAATATACCGTCATGTACTGTTTTTCGTTAACACATAGCATGACCTAGACGCTCAAATTTTTACACACACGTCGAGATTTACAGCACTTGCCTCAGAAAAAAAATGAGGTAGGGATAGTAATGGGGGTGGCTAATGCCAAAAATTTTTTTGAAACATTAGCTTCTCTTGTACACACTAAATACCAATTTTATGGACTCTTACCTGCTTGATTTACCTATTTACCCCCATTTACCATTTTACCCCCAACCCTTCAACGGAATGAGATGAAAATATAATCTAGTTTCAGATCCTGTTAAAGTGCATACGTGTACCAAATTTCAGGTGCCTGTGTCTTAAACGGTTCCAGAGTAAACGTGCGCACAAAAAAGTTACAGACCGACAGACAGACATACATTTTTTTTCGCTCGAATTTAAAATCTCGACGTTTCATGACTTTCTAAGCTTATTTGAACAGTAAATATTTTCAAAAATTTTTTTGTCGTTACTATACTTCCACTGGATGTGGAAGTAAAAGTTAAACAAATCGACGAAGAGCATGATTGTTACTTTAGTTTTTTAAGTTTTTAATTTACCAACCGAGAAGGAGTGACACTTTTAGAGATTGAAGAGGGAATATATGCAAAACTTAAATTAAAACCGCTGCCAAGGAATCACTACTTCTACATCTAGATTTTCTATTCAAGTCTCTCACCACGAAAAAATTTTGTATGTGGAAATAATTGCTTACAGAACTGTAATAATATAATATTTGAAATCGTCTACCCCAAAAACCCATAAAACGATATCCTTCATCGGTACTGGGGTGGGGGTGGTGATAGGGGGCGGGTAGGCGGGCAGGCAGGCAGGCAGGCAGACAGAATTTTTTTCCCGCTCAACCTCAAAATCTCGACGTTTCATGACACTCTAAGCCTATTTGAACAATAAAAATTTTCCAAATTTTTTTTAAATGCATTTTAAACTTGTAACGGGATTTTCGAAAAAACGTAAAATTTTTGTTTCTTGGAAAATATCTCAATAAATATTAGTTTTATGAAAAAAAAAGGTGGATATCAAAAACAAAGCTTATAAACGGAAAATGAATTCGTTTTTACTTTATATTTATGTAGGATTAATAGTTTCGGAGGTATTTAAATTTTAGATGGCGTCCGACACTTTCATCAAAAGTTCTAAGGAACAGAATTAAAGAATTAATCAGTCTTTAAAATGATTTTTTGTTTGTTTCTGTACTATAAAAACTAAAGAGGCTATAGCCGAAACAACGTGCATTTTCACATTATTTTTAAGAAAATGTCGCTATTACTCCCACATCCAGTGGAAGTATAACAAAAAATTTTTTTAAATTTTTTATTGTTCAAATAGGCTTAGAATGAAACGTCGAGATTTTAAGTGTGAGCAAAAAAAATTTGTCTGTCTGTCTGTAATACTGACCACAGGTGACCTAACCCACCCCCGGGGGGTTGAAACTACCTCCAATACCAAAATGCCACGAAAACAACGAAGATCAGCTGGAAAGCAGTATACCCAGTTTTCGAAGGCGGGGAATACGATGGTGACAATATTTTTCGACCTAGAGTTCAATTGCTCCCCCAAAATTAGATTTTTCGGTGCTACGCTTGCGAGGGCTTGTCGGATCGGGGTTCTTTTGGTCAATTTGAATAAAATAAGTAAATATTGACCACAAGGGTGAAAAAAAAAAAATGAATTGTGATTTAGTGTGTGTACGAGAACAAAAGGCCTCAAAAATTTTTTTAAATTCCCATCTCCGCTGTTGGGGTCGACGATGTCAAATATTAGTTTATTAAAGTTCCATAAACAATTATTTTGGGGGTAGTTTCAACCCTGGGGGTGGGTTAGATCACCCGTGGTCAATATTTACTTATTTTATTCAAATTGACCAAAAAAACTCGATCCAACAAGCCCTCGCAAGCGTAGCACCGAAAAATCAGAAAAAGAAGTGGTTTTTTCGATTTTGGGGTAGCAGTTGGACTCCAGGTCAAAAAATATTGTCGCCATCGTATTCCCCGCCTTCTAAAACGGAGGTATACTGCTTTACAGCTGACTTTCGTTGTTTTCGTGGCATTTAGTTATTGGGGGTGAGGATAGATGCAATCCCCGGGGGTAGGTTAGATCATCTGTTGTAAATATTTAACTTTTTTATTTTAACTGACCAAAGGAAAAACGACACGATAGGCCCTCGCAAGCCTAGCACCGGAAAATCGGAAAAATGGTGGCATTCAGGTTTAGGGGTAGTGGGTGAAGGGTGAGTCGGGAAATATTATCACCATCGTATTCCATGCCCTCGAAAACGGGAATATACCGTTTTCCAGCTGATTTTCGCTGTTTTCGTGGCATTTAGTTATGGGGGTGGGCGGAGTTTCAACCCCCGGGGGTAGGTTAGGTCACCTGTGGTCAATAGTTACTTATTTTATTCATACTGATAAAAAAACCCGATCCGGCAAGCCTTCGCAAGTGTAGCACCGGAAAATCGGAAAAAGAGTGGTTTTTTCGATTTGGGGGTAGCGGTTGGACGCTAGATCAGAAAATATTGTCACCATCGTATTCCCCTCCCTCGAAAACGGGGGGATATGTCTTGCGGCCCGGTGGGGCAAAAGCTTTACCTCAAGGGATTATTGATGACTTAAGAAAAAAAAATTGTAACCGGAAGTGGGGTCAAAATTCCATGACGCGGGCGAAATTAGCTTGTATAAAAGGTGGCTCCTTTTAGGTCTGTGGTAGTATTAATCACTCACACAAAGTTTTTCATGTATCTTATTCATAGGATATAGAATTCTTATCACTTCAACAGAGTTTGAATTCTCCTCGTCTGTTATACTCTTCCGATTTCAAAGCAGTGTTGATACCCGGAGCCTTCAGTTTTTCATTAGCATATACTTCGGTTAGAGTTTCAGCAATTTTCCAAGGTTGCTCTGAATTTTTACGTGTCTCACGTTATGTATTTAGAGGACGAAATGTCAAAAACGTTAAGGGGAAAAGTGAGAATAAAAAAGAGGAGCTTTGTTCAGTTTCGCCCTCCCTTTGTATTATATAATTTTCTAGCGAAATCGCAAGAAACAAACTTTATTAGTAGTAATTTATTCACGTGACAAATTTCATATAAACATTTTCAAAGTATTGCTGTGATGCTAATTTAAAACCAATTTTGGGCGACACCTTTACATCCTTAGAAAGTACTTTGTGATTATGAAATACCTTTATATGAACTTTGCAGCTTAAAATCACCCCCATAATTACCTCTTGAAGTTTGTCTTGCTTAAGATACACCCTGAATGTTAATTAGGAGTTTTTAAATCAAGATTACTGCAAGAATACGCATTTTCTATGGCCTCAAGTTACAGATGACTTAAGAAAGATTTATTCCGAATTGTCTCCTCAAAATTTATGCCTGGCCCTTATGTATGTATAAAATATACCCTTATCAAGAACTATAAGTAGATTCTAATGGGATGTTTAACTAAGAACGGTTGATTAATTATCCTTGACCTAATATAATAAAACCAACAAACTTTTGACAGTAGTACAGTAAATTAAGTGTGGAATTTAGTGCCCTGTTTTAATAATTCTATAAATATCCTCGTTTTTGATGCAGTGTTAATGTATCCTGCTTCATAAAATTTGAATTACGTCAGCAAAATAATTCAAGATTAATTTTTTTTTCCATGGTATTGCCACGATCGTAACTTATTTATCAGAAGTTTTGATTGAGATATTAAATTCAAACTTTATAAACCAGCAGTCAATAACAATAAAGGAAATCTGTCTGTTATTATAATGATAGCAATAAGTACTTCAAAATCTGGAATCGACGTGTCTTTCCGCATTCTTTTCGTGTATTTATATTTGAAACTACTATTTAATCAACATTTCAATATTGTGGGTAGAGTTCAAGAAAGGTCAACGTCGACACGGTTATAAATTGTAATCGAAATTGAAGTCCTACAGCCATAGTAGTTGTTCATTGAGAAACATTGACATTGAGTATTACGAGTTGGATTACATGCATTTAAAATTAAAATTTATGTAGAATGAGGAGGATCTTTAATTATTTAATATTAACTTCACGCTAGAAAACGTTTGAAGTTTTTTTATTTGTATGAATGAACTCTACGGTAAATTCTTTAATAATTTATCTGTTTGCCCAATATTTTTTTAAATGTTTACAAGCTAATATACAAAACGTGAATTATAATTGGTTCGGGAATTAGTCAAACATTCAGTGCGCTAACGTATGTTTAGAATTTAAGGCTAGGATTTTGCAGAGTGAGAGGGAAATATGCGTTTATTTTCGGTTTATTATAAATATTTAAAAAATCATAAATGATATAATCTTTAAAATAATTTCAGATACTTCCCATTTCTCTAAGGAATACAACCATATATAGTTTTTATCATTAATTTTGTATATAGGCAAATGTCATACTTTAATAATGAAATTAGGCACTATTTTCATTGACAAACTACGATATTTAAATATAACAGAAATTTATAATAAAAAATATATATAGTTGTATTCGTTAGATCAATAGCAAGTATCTAAAGCAGTGTTAAGATTATACTATGTGTAGTTTTTTAAATATTTACAATAAATCGAAAATAAACGCATATTTCCCTCTCAGTTTGTAAAATCCTAGCCTTAATGTGATTTATTCGATTGGTTTAAAACGACGCCATGTAGTTACAATTTAGAAGCAATATGGCATATTCGCTCCAATATATCAAGCATTGCACGTCACTCCTAAACTGACGTCAGAATTTTACTACGTTTACATGAGTCCAAATTATTACATAAAATATTTAATTAAATTATTCAGAACTATATTAATATTGAAAACCGCATCAACTAAACTTTATCTAATTATAAAACTTTTACTAATTAAACCAACAAGTTAAAGCAAAATTAAACATACAACAAAACGAAAACACAGTGCAAGCCAAAGAAAGTTGTACATAGAAGCACATGGAGTAATACCAGTTTAAGTGTTATGTACATGTAGGTATATGGAATTAGCACGTTGATTTAATTTTAAGTTGGTACTGTATGGCGTCAGCATATTTTCAGTGATGATATACCACGCTTGATATGTTGGAAGTACTGTACAGTTTGTCTCAGTTTGAATGCAAATTAGGCGTGTATGAATGCGTCACTGTGTGCTATAAATCTACTTCAATCCGTCCTGTGGGAGAAGCCGAAATTTTAAAGTTTTTGGCAGTTGTTGTTCGTTTGAATTTATTCTTGTAAAACTTTGTGGTGAATATCTCTTTAACTATAAAACTTGAATGAAACTATTATACCATGGATATATGACATAAATTATTATAATTGCAGGCGTCACGAAAGGTTTACGAATTTTTGTCGGAAAGTAAAAAGACAATAGATACGATAAAATTGACGATTTGCACGAACGAAAGTTTGGTAAAAAGTGTCTAGTGGTATTGTAGAAGAACGCACTAGCGGGCGTCAAAATGACGCGACACCAATTTATTTCTCAGGGGGCGCCAGTCGCGTATTACCCCGTTCTTCTACCTCCCAGGCGGGTTCGAGATAAGATGCACTTCGATAGCCGAGTAATGGACCAAGGCTGCACTACCACAGATCGAAAATGACGCTCTCTCTGGACCTGAATTCCCCCGTTAGGGGTTTAGGCACCTCTTAATTTCCTGAAATTTTGCATAAAAAAATCCCAACCGAAGAATTTCTCTGCGGAGGGATTAATTTTGTACGTGGAAACCACGTTTTGATCCGTTAATGATGGAATCTATTTCTCAAAAAACGCATAAAAAAATCCCTCTCAAACCTCCGTAAAGCAACCAGAAGGTCGAACGTTAATGTGAATTAACTCGACACATCCGGCTTTCTATACGAAAGTTCCACGGATTATGGACCGTCAACAGGCCTCAAGATCAATTAAGAAACATTAGTTCAAAGAATCCGTTTATTTAACAAAATTGGTTTTACAAAATTCTCAAGATAAGAATCGTGCCTTCCCCAATCAAGGTAATGACTTTCAGACCATTCAAGCGAGAGCGCTCACGCTAACGATCGATTAGGTAGAAAAGATTCATACATACCTTCTCAGAATCAAAATGCGAGCATTTTTAGAGTTGTCTCAGACTCTGGGTAAAAAAATAATTATGACTGACTAAAATAACTTTAAAAAGTTTTACTCATTGAATTTAGGTTCGCTAGAGACTACTTAGCTTTAAAGTTCTTGTATCGTGAAGAGCCACATACTCGAACACATTTAGAGGACTTATTACTGCATAAGTTGAGTGGCGTTCGATCAGTCCACGACTTACTAGCCCTTATCACAGTCGTTCAATATTATCGATATGGCAGCTACTCACCTCCGAGCGACTTTTAGGCAAAATTGATTTTTTGGATTTTTATGCACAAGGCGTTTTCCTCTATAACTTTGTCATTTGAAAAGCCCTGTTATTGGCTTTTCTATCATTGCTTTGTCTGGACCACTCAACGCGCTCGACCAAATTGCGAGCCGCTGAGTCAATCCAAACTCTTTCTATGCGAGAAACCGGCCTTGTACATGTGCATTGATTTTTATCAATTTTTGCTTATCGGCACTTACCGGCTTTGTCAAAATCTTCTATTTTGCCTTTTGGATGCAGTGCATCGTTAAAATTTTATGCTCATACTTTAGAATTGGGCTTTCAATGACCGTACCTCAAAGGTCTTTGGTTGAGGAATAAAAAATAAAAAATAATTTAAAGTATATTTTCGTGGTACTTTTTAAACTGACTTTGTGGTACTTTTGAAAATTCTATTTTAAGACCAATTTCGGCGTACTTTTGAAAAATCAACTCTCAAGCCAAATTTCAAGGTACTTTTGGAAAACTAATCTGCGGGTGAAATTTTGGCGTACTTTTGAAAAATCGATCTTCAAGCCAAATTTCAAGGTACTTTTGAAAAGCTAATCCGCGGGTGAAATTTTGGCGTACTTTTGAAAAATCGATCTTCAAGCCAAATTTCAACGCAGTTTTGAAAAATTAGTCTGCAAGTGAAATTTTGGCGTACTTTCGATAAATCGATTCCTGAGCCAAATTTTGAAGCCCTTCCAAAAATATTATTTTTTCAAAGTCCAATTTGTGGTACCTTTGAAAAAGTATATTATTCATAAATCTTTGTCATTATATACTTCTGCTCTCATATTCTGTACCAAAAACATTTTTCCTAAGTGAAAATTCGGTGTTTCTTCGAATTTTCACCTGGTCATTTCCAACGCCTTATAGAACCCAAAACGGTCCTTATGGACTGATCTGCGCCTCTGCAGACTCCCAAAAATGTCTTCAAATGAAATTTTTGCCTAAGTCGAATTTTGATTCTGTCTTCAACTTAGGACGATTTTGGAGAGTTCTACAACAGTATTACTGTAATTCACTGCACATGTTGACCAACTCGTCTAATTTCCAAACTCTGCAACAATTAAATACCTATAATATAATAATCATTACATTGTTTTCATTATCTTTAATGTTAAACCTACTTCCATTGAATATAAATCATCTTTATTAGGTTGTTTCGTAGTCTACAATATTTAAAAAATGTCGAATTATGCATTTAATCAATCACTGCTGCCAACTCTTCTAAACTGAGAGTTGGAAACAGTGTTTGACAAATTGCATAATTCGACATTTTTTAAATATTGTAGACTATGAAACAACCTAATAAATATGATTTATATTCAATGGAAGTAGGTTTAACATTAAAGATAATGAAAACAATGTTATGATTATTATATTATAGGTATTTAATTGTTGCAAAGTTTGGAAATTAGACGAGTTGGTCAACATGTGCAGTGAATTACAGTGATACCAATCTAGACACTTTTTACCAAACTTTCTTTCGTGCAAATCGTCAATTGGCATTCATTTGAATTTCCCCTCTTGTTTTCTTGAAATTTAACGCCTGAATTCCCGAATTAGTTTTATATGAATGATTATTTATACATTATGTATGTAATGTACTTACTTACCATTTAAGAACTCATGCAGCTAATAGATAAAAAATTAATTCACACTAGCTATAATATCAATAACAATGTTAATACAAAATAACTAAAATCAGTTATTAGTCAAAAACAATACAAGACATAAACAGATCTTAGGTAACGTTCAACCTTCAAAGTCTGCGTTTCCTATAAGGCGCAATGCTTTTTTGAACGTATATGTTAGTCCTGGCGCTTAGATCGGAAAATTATTTTTATTGAAATTGCCTCAAGAATAAAGTACCTTTATTTTTGAAGATATCAAAAAATGTTAAAATGTTATTATAATGCGAAGTTATATCCAGATATCAAATTTGGCCGTTCTATTTTAAAAATAAAAATTTTTCACCTTTTAAGCATAATTTCAGAACTATATTTTTAAAATTTTTTTCTGTTATTAATAACTCTCTCTATTTAATAGTTTCAGCCCAAATAATGGATTAAAATCTACTTTGAAGAACTTTTAGCAGTACTTTTTTGACAAAATAAATATTTTGAGGAAAAATACTGAATTCTTTGTTCTCTTTTTTTACAATGTTGACTTTTTCAAAATTAAATTTTTTAATGCAAATCGTTTAAAAAGTGTTTCATTTAGAGAATTGTATTAAAAAATTTCGAAAAAGTTAACATTAGAAATAAGAGAACTATGCACCAAGAAATTCAGCATTTTTTCCCCAAATATTCATTTGGTCAAAAAAGTACTGCTAAAAGTTCTTCAAAATGGATTTTAATCCATTACTCAGGCTGAAACTGTTAAATAGAGAGAATTGTTAATAAGAGAAAAAGATTTAAAAATATAGTTCAGGAATTGCGTAAAGAAACAGAAAATTTTTATTTTATTTTTTTGATTTTTTTTGTTTTAAGCTACATCTTTAAATAATATTTTTCGATATCTTCAAAAATAACGGTAGTTTACTCTTGAGACAATTTCGAAAAATTAATTTTCCGACCTAAGCGCCAGGACTAACACGTTTGAGATGCAGTAATTTTTATCAAAAATAAAATTTTTCTGAAAGTCAATAACAACAGTTTCCTATATGGTGCAGACTTCTTTGTAGAACACACGAAGGTGTATTACCAGATGGGTTCAGGGAATTTAGCAATTCAATGAGTTAGTTTGAGAAAATCATGTTCCTCTACTACTCCGTTCGCGGAAACTTTTTCATTATTGATATTCTTTCTCTTCGTCTCTATTCAACCTAATAACGCCTGTTAGACCTAAAATATTTGTGTCAAATTTGGCATCGTAGAATACTTCCTATTGAAATTGGGTAATTTGAACGAAAAATCTTCTTCTTCTTATTCACTACGTCTTGTCAGACGTTTTGTGACTCATGAAAATTATTCTAGTTAGCCTGCATGTGCGTTTGATGCTAGCCTGCTGTATAGAACGCAGGGTTTCATCACGCCATCTATCGCGGTTTCCTGTTAGGCTCATTGAAGCTCTTCCCCATCTGCTCCTTGGTGACATCAGTCCAACGCTTTGGAGGGAGTCTCCTTCGCTTCTTGCTATTTAGTTTTCCCTGAACTATCAACCGTTCTATATTGTCCTCTCTCCGGTTGATGTGGCTAAAAAAATTAGAGGATTCGAGAGAATTCGGTGCTGGATAGTCGGTTTTGGGGACGTATTTCTTGGAGAATCGAGGTACTAGTGCGATGGGCTGTCCAAGGAAGTCGTAACAAACGTCACCACACCCACATTTTGAAAGTAATAATGCCCCGTCTATCTGCTTCCCTAATGGTCCACGTCTCAAAAGCGTAAAAAAAGATGGAGAAAACTTATGCATTAACAAGTCTGATCTTTGTGCGCCCCGTGATGTTTCTGTCACGCCAAATTTTGGTCAACTGGCAAATTGCCGATCTTGTGATCTGTATTCTTTGCCGAATCTGATACTCGCAGTCGCCAGTATTGTCCACAAGGATACCAAGTTATACCATCTTGTTTACTTCCTCACAGTCACCTGTCCTTAATATATCTGAGTGGCTATCATTTGCTCGGTCTACGATCAGAATTTTCGTTTTGTTGTAGATTACACTGAGGCCATAATTGAAACTTGTTGTCTGAAGTCTGTCCAACAGGTGTATGAGCTCATCCTCGCATGCCGCAACTAATGTGGTATCATCTGCAAAGCTTAAGTTCTTGGCTCCGCCTATAGCTACTCCATCATGCCAGTACCCAGCACCCGTCGCATTACGTGTTCGGTATAAATGTTAAAGAGGTCTACTTTCTCCAAAGTAGAGTTTTCTTCAAGTAGTTGGCGGATAATAAATACCAGATGTTTGAATGCCCCATCTCCAATAATACAGTAGGCAATTTGTCCCATTCCACCTTGCCAAAGTTTTACTACAAAACAAAGGTACATAGACACGTAATATTCTCTTACTTTCTCAATAAGTTGTCGCAAATTCAGTATTTGCTCTCTGGTACGGCGTCCATTAACAAGGCCTTCTTGCTCAGGAGGTATTTGCCACGACAGATAATTTTGAAGTCTGGATTGAAGAATATAGAGCATTATTTCACTGGCGTGCGATATTAGTGCCAGCAATCTGTCATATGTTGTGAAACCAGAGAACTTATACCACAGAGAAGCGACAATATCGGCTGTTCCTTTGATATTTTATGGCCCGGTTCTAATGACATTGAATATGAATCAAACACAACCTCTTACACTGAGAGAACTTTAAAGTTTGATGATGAAAGTAATTCAGTATAATATATACTCAACACAATCTCTTATACTGAGAGAACTTTAAAGTTTGATGTACACTGAAAGTAATTCAGTGTAATATGTTACTATACTACATATTAAATATAATTAAATAATAGTTTACGTTTTAAATACTATTTGTTTCTAAAAAAGACTAAAAAAACGTAAAAAAAAATGTAAATATAATAGAATGTATTGTATAGGTATACCTATAAAATACAAAAACATATTTTAGAACATATCAAAATATCAAAACATATATATAAACATAAAAACATATACATAAAACATATTTTAGAATAATATATTGTACATAATATTACATTCTATTTTAATATTTTTTTGTTTATAATTTTAAAAATTAAACAATCAACATGTTTTACAAAAAAGATTTTTATTTATAAATGTGACAAAATTTTAACTTTTCTGTTTATTTTTTTGTCGGTTTTAGTAGTTTTTAAATCCCGATTTGTGTATTTAATGGAATAAAAAATCTCCATTCTTATAAACAACTTTTTAATATATACTTTGGGGAATTCTAAACATGGATGAATAAAATCTATGTATGTTAAATAACATATTAGAAACTGCTCGTCCAGTACAAATTTCCTCAAATTGAGAATTAAATATATGATCTAATTTGTATATAAATTGACAAATTCCTCTGGAGGTGATAGCAGCTTTCCGTAAATATTTTTTTCGGTGTTAAAAGCTTTGAAATGAACTAATAAGTTATTTATATTTAGTATCTCGGATTGTTTCCCAAAAGATTTACAAATATCGCAAGAGTGAACTTCAAGGGTTTTTTTCAAAAGATATCCGCAAACATAAGTGAAAGCATTTTGCGTGGGTACATTTTCTTTCGTATAGCTGTAATCAGGAAGAACAAAGGCTTTAGAAGGTTTCTCTTCTTCCTTTTCATTAACCATATCAGTTATGTTGGTAGATTTTATAGTCATTAATAATTCATCTAAATCATCCTTGCAATTCATGTGATCCGAATAAAAATAGTTTTGGCACAACAATTTACAGAATGCTCTTTGAAATTGTATTGGGGTTGGGTTTAATCAAACGGGTAATTTTTTTTTTAATTTTGCTTTTCCAAGAAAAATGGATTATACATATATTATGGTTCTCTAGGGTTATATCGGACACCGCAAAATCATTCCCCGAAGGCACAAACACATTTATTATTTTTTTCTTTGTGGTGTATTATTTATGGAAGTTTTTTGTTTATCGATTTTTATTTCTATTTGTACATGTGTTAAAATAAAATATATTTTAAATTTTACTTTTTTACTTTCTCCTTCAAGTCAATTTTTAATAGCGTTTACCTATATTTTTTTAAACAAAATTATCCGATTCGGGTGTATAATAAATTCTATATCGAAAAAATATTAAAATATACACATTTTAAATGGAAAAATACAATTTTCCTATGTATCCCCAAACCAGAAGTTATATCAGACACATTTAAAAAATAATAAAAAAACACCTTAATTTACTTTTTTACATTAAAATAAGTTTCCTATCAAGGTGCTTAATCAGATTTAAGTTACGCAGATTCGTTCTTGAAATATTTAAAAAAATCTTTAGAAATCACTGGATATGCCCCCGATTGACGGTAACTTTCAGAGCAAGGGACTCACCACTGGTGCTCTGTTCTCTAACCCAGAGAATTAGACCAATGGTGGTTGGGTCGTCTTTGACGCAATGCAAACATATGGAACTGACAACTACACAACCTATTTGGCACATGCCACGGTACACGCGGGAAGCCTTGCTGTCGCTTCTCTGTGGTATAAGTTCTCTGGTGAAACGACGATTAAGGTTTTCCAATCGTGGGCTAGACACCTCTTTCCCATATTCTTTGGCATAGTCTATGAAGGATTCTCACTTCATCTTCACCAACTAACTTAAGCGCCTCGGCTACTTTGCCAGTTTTGAGTTTTTGTGTAGGTGCCTCCACTTCTGATTTAAGAATTGAAGGTTCGTGTTCGTAACCCGTTGCCAGTCATTTTCTAACTCTGAAGGGTCTCTCAAAAAGTTTCTAACGGTAAATATAAAAAAGATATTTAGTCCATTGAAATATTACATTTTTTGAGGACTAACCTTGCATTTTGGGTAGAACAAGGTTTTTTTTTTTCGTTGTATAGGGGGGGGCGGTGCGCGGTGTTATATAAAGGTTTTTTGTTTAAAATCCAATTCACTACAACTTTACTAGAGAAACTTATTGCCCCAAATAGAATAATCAAAATTATAACCCTTAAAAGATAGAAATTTGTCACAATTTTTTTTTAATTCATCACGTTTTTTGTAGAGGATTTCATAACGAATAATTTTCATTTATACTTTTTTTTAATTTCCCTAATTCTGAAGGGTTTTACAGCGCTGCGAAGGGATCAAAGTGAGATCATGGATTAAAAATTGAGATATTGTAAGGCAAAAACTGATAGCACTCCCTTTTTCAAAATGGCCGCCGACCCCGAGAACTCAATTTTAAATTTACCCCCCCCCCCCCCCCCCCCTACACAACGAAAAACCTTGTCCTACCCAAAATGCAAGGTTAAATGTAACATTTCAATGGACTTGATCGCAGTGTCGCCACTTAAAAGCAAATTATATCGTATTCAAGCAAATGTTTATCAAATAGGTATTTGCAGTCGGTCACGTCTGGCTGCAACTTCTACTAGCAGAAGCGTTGATTGCGTGAAATCGTCCGTGATAATATAGAATCATGAATTTCATTTTAAATATAAGCTCGTTCGTGGCCATGCTTGGAACGTCCGTGGTTGGCTGACATTTTTGCCTGAGTTTGTTTAAAAAAAGGCAACTTCCGGTTCATTAAAAAACAATTATTCTCGCTTTGTGATAGAAAAATGAAAACGACTAGAAAGTTGAAACAAGTATCAAACAAAAGTGTGTAACTTTTATTGGGTAATTGCAAAAGGTTGGTAGAGGATTGGCGATCTACAACTGATATAAAAGACATCGTTGCGCGGTCGGCTGCAGCGTTTTCGCGCCACATAAAATCAGAATTTACGTTAAAAAAGAAACATTTTCAACGCATAAATACGTTCTTTGGCTCATGAATGAATAAGCGATCGCCCAGATTGTTTAAACAATTTATTTAATTTACAAAATATAAAAGTGCCCAGCGTAAAATTTCTTACAATTACTTACAAAAACTTATATGTACTTATATAATTTCTTTTGAATATGTACTTACATTTAGCTTACAATCTAATCCGATTCGTTACCTGAACATTCGTGGTTTACAACAAAATCATCATAATCTTCTTCACTCTTGCATTCGTTTTCAAGCATGATCGACTGTGTTGAGGGTAATTTTATTTTAAGAAAACGAAGAAATTACTAAAAAATCAAATTTTGACAATGTTATTGAAAAAACGATTTGTTAAAATAATCGGGGCGATCACTCATTTATTAAAGTATCACGTTCATGAGTCAAAGAAGGTATTTATGCGTTGAACATGTTTCCTTTTTTAACGTAAATTCTGATTTCATGTGACGCGACAACGCTGCAGCCAATGGCGCAAAAAATCTTTCAATTCAATTGAAGATCGCCAACTCTCCCGCCAACCTTTTAAAAATGTCTAGTAGAAGTTGAAAACTTTCGGTTGGTACTCGTTTAAAATTTCTAGTCGTTGATGCAGGTCAACCGTTTTAAGAAAACGCATTCGAGTGGACCGTTGAGATGGTGAATGGTGCCAAACTTAATATTTTTCAGTAGCAGAAGTTGTGCGTTATCAAATGACATTTTCATTTTTCTATCACAAGGCGAAAAAAAATTTTTTTAAGGGGCCGGAAGTTGCATTTTTAAACAAACTCAGGCAAACATATCAGACAACCATGGATGTTCCATGCATGGCCGTGAACGAGCTTCGGTTTAAAATGAAATTCTGATTCTATCTTATTACGGAGGATTTCACGCATTCAACGTTGGACTATATTCATTTTGTACTACATATTTACAGAAAATTGTCAATTCTGTCATATGCAAGTTAGAAATGGTTGACATATCATGAACTAGATTAAATCGCAAGTGCTTTGGTAATTTCACGCGCTTCAGCTGACAATGATTGGTGCCTCCAGCAAAATTACAATTGAAAGTGATGTTTTGTTATGTAATGCAAAATCATTATTGATTTTGCTATTATTACTAACAGTAGTTTATGTATCATAACTGATACCGAAATATATACAAATGGACGCTACTTTGACGTAAATATACGATCCTGGAAGTGTACAAAATGTGCCTTAAGAATTTTCTCACATTCTAAAGCAATTGAAATGGTTCAGATATTCGCTTATCTTGTGTTAAAAATTCGGCCAAGTTTTAAACAAATATGATCAGCTCTATTCAAAAAGCTTTACAATGAAATGTTATATGCGAAAAAAATATTTATTCTCTAAATTTGCACATTCAAACCCACCAGTATTTTTTTCTCTGGCTTTGGGTAATTATTTTACATCATTGGTGTGTGATCGTAGCATTTATAGTTTAAAAGTTACTAAATAGTCACGGATAGTTGAACGGACGGACAGACGGATGGACACGTCAACGAGAACATTACAGTTCAATACCAAACCTTAAAAAAATCAAAATCTTCATCTTAAACTCAATTAGAGACATTTTATTTTGAGATCATTTTTGTTATTACTTCCACATAGTGACAGTATTATAGTAATGGTAAAAACATTTGATTTTTCTTTTTTTATTCAAATAAGCTTAGAATGTCTTGAAACGTCCAGATTTTCAGTTTGAACAAAAAAACCGAAATATATACAAATGGACGCTACTTCAACGATGTCGGTCTGTCTGCCGGTTTATCTCTATATAAACTTCCTTGTGTGCATGATTATTTTGTAACAGTTTATGATATTGACTTAAAATTTACTGTCCGTTTGTATTATAACGAGTTCTGGAACTAGACTATATTTTGATCCTATTCCGTTGAAAGGTTGGGGATACGGGGTATATATATATATATATATATATGTATATATATATATATATATATATATATATATATATATATATATATATATATATATATATATATATATATATATATATATATATATATATATATATATATATATATATATATATATATATATATATATGTTTTCATATCAAGTCGAGATCCGAATAAATTTAGGACAACCCGAGATCCATCACAAGAGAAAGACTTTGTTGAGTATATTTTTCACAGAAACTTGCTTTATTATCCTCTTAACCCATAAACCAACACAGGGGAAACAAATTCAACCTTTGAATTTTTCGTGATAAAATTTAAACAAAACGAGATCCCTAATAAAAACCAAACAAGTCGAGATCCACTAATGTATATGTTGATGTATATAGGGTAAGATGAGATCCTGCGATGTTGTCACACTTCTTGGATAAAAGCGCACCATATCTCAAAGAGCCAAAAGGGCAATTTGCGCGCTTTTTAACGTTCGACAAGTGTTTGGGACAGTGAACTGCTGAAATCGTGGAAAGTAACTAGTATGTTTAGCTTTGGATGTAAAGTCAACCACAACTGGTGGTACACAAGAGGGAGTTATGAAAAACTTTTAAAATGAACATATTACTTTAGAAATACTTTTTCAAATTTTTCAACTAAATATTTCAATTTTTGTTTTCCTCATTTTTTTTTACATATGTCCCTTTTTTTATTTTTCATGTTGCTGAAATTTTAAAAATATGAGAAAGTAGAGATTTTAGCAGTCGTGTTACTTTTCATATAATTTGCAAAAAGTTTACAACTGAAAATTTGTGTGCAAATTTACTATTGATTTAAAAATTACTTGCACGAAACTCAGACCGGCGTGGAGAGGTGAGGCAGCGAGGCGACTGCCTCAGGGCGCTAAAGAAGGGGTATCGATAAGCTAAGAAAATTGACCCCAATATACAGTGTGTCCCAGGATAGATGTAACAAAAGATGTAATGGACCAAAAATTTTGAAATTTTGGAATGGTATTTGGGGATTGAGTCCTGCTTGTTGTAAAACTAAAGTATGCCAAAAATAACTTGATTTGGTGTTTTATAAGCAAAGTTGTAAAAATCACCACTAATAAAGTACCTTTATTTTTCAAAATATGAAAAAATTCCACTAAGAAAAGTTATTTAGAATGCAATTTTTACCTTCATACCAAATTTCAGGAATATAAAATTTTTTTTTTGAAACTTCCCATTTTTTGCGAATTAAGAGTTGAATTCATATTTAAAGTTGTGTAGGAGCAAATGTTAATCATCTCAAAAAGTAGGCTATTGGTAAATAAAAAATTGAATATAAAAAATAATTTCTATGCAGCTTTAATTGAATGGATCAAAATAAAATACTAGTTTATTGAAAAAAATGGGAATTTTCAAAAAAATAATTTTATATTCCTGAAATTTGGTACAGAGGTATAAAATTGCATTCCAAATAACTTTTCTTAGTGGATTTTGTTCATATTTTGAAAAATAAAGGTATTTTATTAGTGGTGATTTTTACAACTTTGCTTGTAAAACACCCTGTAGAACACCAAATCGAGTCATTTTTGGTATACTTTAGTTTTACAACAAGCAGAACTCAATTCCCAAATACCATTCCAAAATTCCAAAATTTTTGGTCCATTACACCTCTTGTTACATCTATTCTGGGACACACTGTATGACAAAAAATTTAACTATCTTTTTTTTTATATTTCTCATTATTTTAGTAAAATACAGGACACTAACTTAACGCTACAATAAATTAAAAGTAAAAATGACTACGTTGTCTTCACGAGAAGAATCGACAAACTGAGGTCAAAATGGCTTTCTTTGGAAAATTGTACCCTTTTTTTACTATATCGAGTTTTTTAAACTTGAGCGCATTTTTTAGCATGGTGATTTTTTTACATGTTGTTCTTTAGACGACAACAAATATTAAAATACAAAAATTAAACTGCTAAAAAAAATGCGCTCATGTCTAAAAACACTCGATATAGTAAAAAAGGGTAGAATTTTACAAAAAAAAAACCATTTCGACCTCAGTTTGTCGATTTTTCTCGTGAAGAAAACCTAGTCATTTTTACTTTTAATTTATTGTAGCGTTAAGTTAGTGTCCTGTATTTTACTAAAATAACGAGAAATATAAAAAAAATAGTTAGATTTGTTGTCATATTGGGGTCAATTTTCTTAGCTTATCGATACCCCGCCTTTATATCGCAATTTTGTTCTTAATTTCGTAAAATAATATAGTAAGTGTATCTATAAGTTGGGACTGAATTCTAAAAATGGTCATAAATTGACATTATTGGAAGAAGGTACCTACATAGTTAATATAGTTCCAAGAAAGAGCAATAAAAATGGGTGTCTCCCATGTGTTTGGGTGGTAACTACTAAAAGTCGATTGCGTAAAACAGATTGGCTTCTGTTGAATTATTGGTTGTATCTAAGCACTCTGCAAAGAGAAATAGCAATATCACTAAAATATTAAATCTCTCCTAAAACTGTTTAATTATCTTGCCGAAATGTCTCAAGAGAAATGAGATATTTAACTTTTTCTTAAATGGCCAAGTTTTAGTTTTGGTGTGTAAATAAAACAAATATTTTATAGAAAAACTTACAAAACAGGGACAGGTATGGACATTCAGTTTTTTATTAAGAATAATTTCCACATTAAATTGTCCAAAATCAACCATTCTGTACACCTACTGCCATTTAGTTTTATGTTTTATTTTGAAATTAAGATTTTAGTATGTAGTTTTAAGATTACAGTGTATTTTATTCCACTAAGGGTTTTTTTGCATCTAGTATTATTATACTCTTTGCAAGTACGAAAATGTAGAGTATATTCCATTTTGTAGGCACATTTCTAAAACCGTAAATATCTCTCATAGAGAAAAAAGTCTAATTGTCTAAATCATAAAATTCTGAATGGCTTTTTGTAAGAAAAGTCCGATTTTATTGAAATTTGGGTAAGAAGTCAGTGTTACCTAGAGAAAGAATCCTATTGGTTTTGAAAGCAATCGATCAGTAAATATAAAGGTTATGAAACATTTTATGAAAAAAATACAGGTGAAGAGTGTTATAATCTTTCATAAAATTGTAGGTTTAATTGCCATACTTGCAATTTTTATCATCTCCCGATGATTACATTTTGATTGTTGAAACGTTGGTTAGTATACTATGCGGTATCTTTGTGTTTATAGAATTTCGTCAAAGGCGTTGCAACACTCTTTTTTCTTCATAAAATGTAAAACTTACTCTACTACACGTCCTATACATTATATAGTACAGTAAGTAGAGGTAAAAAATACGCAAAATTTAGCAATCTCATATGTAATGATAATTTTCATGGGTTATTATTGTAGTAAATGGCAATCTTCAGTTTCTATATGGTGCGGGTGAAAACCACCCCTAAATTTAGATATTTAATATTTGAAAATGTATTACTGATTTATTTTTGGGATTGTTGACAGCGAATCTGAAGTAAAAATTAAAAAAATGAAAATGACATGACGGTTCTAATATAGCGGATGGAATTTTCTCCTAAAACAAAAGTTTTAAACAGAAAAACAAAATTAAGAATCTAGGTGATATTGTATATTAACAAAAACAGTATTTAAAAAAATAATAATTACTGGACAATTACTACAACAAAATGGCGAAATTTTGTTTAAACAAATGTGAAAGCGCACATTGTTCAAGCCATAACTTTTCTATTTTTTATAATACAGAAACAAACAAAAAATAATTTTAAAGGTTCATGATTCATTATTTTTAATTCTGTCCATTAGAACTTTTGATGGAAATGTCATAGTTTCTAAGATATTCAACAATTAAACCCTATAAACGTTCGGATGCCGTCTATAAACTTAAATATCTCCGAAATTATTAATCCTGCATAAATATAAAATAAAAACGAGTTCATTCTCAGTTTATAAGCCTTATTTATGGTATCCACCTTTGTTTTTCGTTAAAACTAATATATCTTGAGATATTTGCCGAGAAACAAAAACTTTACGTTTTTTCGAAAATCCCTTTGTAGTTTAAAATGCATTTTTTTTTTCGAAAGTAAGTCGAAAAAATATGAGAATCTAGGTCATATTAGTGTTAACGAAAAACGGTATCTGATAACATATATTTTTTTTTTAATTACTGACTACTTACATTAACAAAATGGCGACGATTTTATTAAAAATCTGAAGAAGCACATTTTTTCTGCTATAACTTATCTGTTTTTTATGCTAAAGAAACAATAAAAAAATCTTTCGAATCCTGATTAATAGGTCTTTTATTTTGGTTATTACAATTTTTGTCGCAAGTGCCATAGTTTATGATATATTTAACATTTAATCTAATTACTTACTACTTTCAGATCTTCGAAACATTAATTCTACAGAGATTAGAAAAAAAAGAAATTCATCTTGAGTTTAGTAGGTTTCTTGTCTCCCATGTTCTCGCTCAATGGAATACTTTTCGAGTTATTTAACGAAAATCATTTTGAATTACCTCTTTTTCAAGCTAAAATCCCAATTTTCAAGTGGTTATAACTTAAAGAGTATCAATTCATATGAAAAGTTGCATAGAGCCTTTTCTCTTAAAATATGATACTCTTTCAGCTCCAAAGTTTTTCATTTTTTTTATTTGCCACCCCCTGAAAAGGAGTGGCATCCACCCCCTATAAATTAGCAAGCCGCCGCACAAAATAGAAACTTTGCTTACTATTAAGTTGCCAAAAATGAACGAAATTTAATTCATATGACATTATTCCGAAGTTAAAAACCTCTAGTTACTGTACTAATAGTAAACTTATTAAACTTATATTTAATCAATTAATAAGCAGAGACCCAAAATAATGAAAGTCTAGTCCAGTGTGGGTCAACCTTATTGACTAGATCTGATTTTGTTGCAAATAAACGACGCGGCATTGCCAGATATACAGGATCTCACTTTGTTCATAAAATATTATATGAGTCGTCTAGAATCAAAACTCACATTCTCCAAAATCGCGAATTTTTACGTAAAAGTGCCATCTATTAACGCTGCCTGAACTTTATAACGCCATATATTTATTAAGGTCAAAACTGCCATTATCGCTGCGTAAAAAATTTACAAAGATTGATGTTGGAGTCAAAACTCACATTATCCGTTGGAGAATGTTAGTTTTGAATGTTAGTTTTGAAACAACCAATTACGACGTTCTATTTCAAGGCAAACAGCAAATGAAATGGTATGTGAACCCACAGAAGAAGATACAGATTTGAAAATTTAACTTTAATCAGTTTTACAAACAATTGTTTGTAAACAATTACTTCAAAATAAAGCCATTTATTTGCACTGATTGTTTTATTACCTTTTACAGCTTAAAACTTATTTCAACATTTTTCAGTTACCGAAGTAGGGTAAGGTAACCTTGCTTCTGTCTTAATCTCCTATAGAATAGATAGTCTTAATCTCAAATGATGAGCCATACCACAGTATCAAAACTCACAAAATCCACTTACTAAATTGTCAAAACTCACATTATCCATAAATAAGAGTCAAAACTCACATTATCCAAACTTTAGTATTTTATTCTAAGTTTATGGAATCATTTATTGTTGTTTTTCACAATATCGACTTATTTTATTGTAAATTCATTTAAGCATATACCAATAGAATATTTCCCAGATAAAAGGTTGCTTCCAAACTAGTTTTTCTGTGCTAGCCAAAAAGTCAGATTTTGGATAATGTGAGTTTTGATTCTAGACGACTCATATACAAGTTAGGCACTCCAGCGCCCTCATAAGTGCGTTTGGTTTAACTACTCGTGTATAAAAATGGACAAAAAGTGGAAAAAGGAGATCCGAGTTAAAATTCACGTGTACACTTCTACCATCTACATTAATTGAATAAACATGATATACACATAGAAACAAGTCGAGATCCGTTTCGGATCTCGTCTTGTAAAAACGGATCTCCACTTGTATACTTTATAACACGAAGGGATCTCGACTTGTTCACAAAACATATATATATATATATATATATATATATATATATATATATATATATATATATATATATATATATATATATATATATATATATATATATATATATATATATGTAAAGCAAGCAAATAAGAGTCCATGATTGGGATTTAGTATCTGCACGAGAAGCCAAGGTCTCAAAATTTTTTGGCACCAGCCAGCCCCACTATCACCCCCACTGCATTATAAAAGGGAGTAAAAAATGAAAACAGCGATTTAGTGTGTATATAAGAACCAAAGGCCTCAACATTTTTTTGGTATCAGCTACCACCACTACTTTAACCCTCTACCGATGTAGCATATGGATTTTGGGGGTAGACAATTTCAAATATTATATTATTATAGTTCTATGAATCATTTCCACATAGGTGTAAAAACAGTAAAAAGATTTTCGTTGTAAGAGATTGGTATAGGAAATCTGGATGTGGAAGTAGCGATTCCTTAGACAGCGGTTTTTTATAAGGTCTAACGTTGTGTCGTAGCGAAAACGCCAAACGTGTTGTTTGAATTGCTCGAACTACAGGTTATTCTCTCACTTTTTCGCTCAAAAAGTATAATTGATGACAGAACCTATAACACAGAACTTAATAAGAACGTGTGCTGTGGTAGTCAAGATAGTGTGCAGATCGTGTGTAATGAAAAGCACCTTAGGGAGTTAATACACGATTCGATTTGCTGGAGCCAACTATGTCGGTATGCTTTGAAAACTGCTGACATTCCAGCAGATTAGCTCACTTTTACGAGTTGGCACGGCAATTCTCAAAGCATACCAACAAGGTTGGCTGCAGCAACTTGGAACCTGTACAGGTCCCTTTTTATTACTACGAGATAAATGATCGGTTTGGTCCGATGACTCAGATTAGCGCTGAGACCAGGTGAATATTTTTTAATATTCAAAAGTGAAAAACAGATTAGTATAGGACTACCCGTTTATCTGTCCGTCCGTACGTCGGCCTGTCACAGTGATTTAACTCCAGAACTATTATAGCTAGAAATATGAAATTTCACAAATAGTTAGAACAATTTTTGGTGGATCACAGCACATTAGATTGAAAATTAAAATTGGCTGCAAAAAATTCAAAACGGCGCGGTCATAAAAGGTCATAAAATTAGCACTGTTACATGCAGAATGACGTCTAGATTCCAAAAATGTAAAAATATATAGGGTGTTTCACTTATAAATTAAAAGGTGAAACCGGAAGTTGTAGAAATTTGGCAGTTGAATAACATGTAACTAATTTCATCTTGATCCGTTATAAAAAAATGACGCCAGAAAGTGATCTCGTTGACACTCGGTATATTCTTTACATGGAACTCTCTCACTTGACTATTTTTTTTTGACACCAAAGTAATAGTTTTATAGTATATTATGCAATAAGCACAAAATGAGGCTCATTTTGTACGAGTGTGAAAGTTTGCACGAGCCGAAGGCGAGGGCTGTAATTCATACGAGTGCAAAATTGCCATTTTGTGCGAGTTGCATACTATACTTTTTTTACTAATACTCACGTTTAATATTCTACTAAACATGAATACAAAGAAATATGCAAATATCTGTAATGTAGCTATAAAAATATTGACAGAAATTCTGATGACATATTCAAATATCCCATGGCTAGTGCTATATTCTCAAAGCCGCCGTTGCTCTAGTCGTCGCACTAGCCATAGCGAACCGCCCTCCTAACACATAATGGTTCATAATGAAACGGTTGCTACGCAAGTTGTTACGCAACAAATGTAGTATGAATCATGACATATCAGGTCCGCTATGCAATATGATATTCTGTGCAAAAAATAACTGTTTATGATTGAATTTACGATCGTTTAATGAACATAATTCGATGTTGTCGTAGAAAAAATGATTTCATGTAATTATTCTAGAAAGGCAATCGTCGACCAGTTAACTCCAACTTAGTATTAATTAGGCTTAAATACTGTACCATTGGAATCTTGTAAGTCAAATAGTTTCCAGGTTAAATCGTCCTATTTTGATCCGACCCACATACTTAGATACTTATGGGACATTGTATATTTACCACATATATTTATACAAAGTTTCAAGAACATTTCCTTCTTGTCCACAAGATATCTATATATAACCTATTCCTCAAAACATTTAAGATTCATTTTCAGTTTGTATGTTTCTAAGTATAAAGTTAAACTAAGTAAAATATAAGAGTACATCAGAAAGGCAAGAGAGAAAGAAAATAAATAAATTTAGATTGGCAGTGTATTTATAAAACGTGGTTGGATTCACAATATGTCTAGGGTATGACGTTTAACGTAAAACTATAACGTATAACATAAGACAGAAAATAAAACAATCACCTGTGTATTTCAGCTAAGGCGACGTCAGAACACATGTGTTCTGTTAAAAATAAACATGGCGCCACTATCACATACAGAGTTCCTAGAAGCTTTGGAGCCAATGAAACACATAATTAAATCAATCAGTTACAAAATATTTAAGTTTTATATATAATTTTCCCAAAATAAATTGTGCATAGTGTTTCTACTTGCTACGCTGCTGGCAAAGTTGGGTTGCATACTAATAAGATAAATCTTATATTTAGGTCAGGCAACATAGGCCAAAAAAGGTGGTGTAGACGAAATAATTGTCGGAAAGCTGGAAATCGTTTCAATTTCTTTATTTGCATGTAAAAGGAGTTTTTTGAAGTTTGCACTAATTTTCGGGTTGTGCTGTAAAAACCTCTACATTTTCTGACTTTTTTCAGTTTTTCACTAATAACTCCTAAAGGATGCGCTTCTAAAAAAATTTTACTCTTTTATAAAGTAAAGCACACAAAATTCTACATCCAACGAGTACCACATACTAGAAATTAAGTCAAGTGGTATGGACAATATGCATGTTCAAAAGACAACCATTTTTTAATTTTTAAAGGAAAAATCATATATTGGACTTTTAAACCTTATTTCCATTACGTAATAGTTATTTTTCTGAAATCGATTGAAAATGTCTACATTTTCAGCGCGATTGCATAATTCCAGTATTTTAGTCCGTTGCTAAGAAACTATCAGACAACAGACCTGAAAAGTTCTGTTGCCAAGCAACGATAAAAAAAAACCGTACGGGAAAGTAACATTCCCGTACGGTTTTCTAAGTATATTTTAGACAGTAAATAAATACACGCAGACAAACCAACTCACATTAAAATTGCATTTATTAGTAAGCAGTTAGATTGTAATGAAGAAATGTTATGCATTAATACAAATTCCTTAATTTATAATAATATTCATTGTGATTTCAGAAAAAATAGTATGTGTACTTCGGTGTGAAAGCACATTCCCGGACTTCGAAGCTTGTTGGCCTCGGCTAGCGCCTCGGCCAACAATTTGCATCGTCGTCCGGGAATGTATTGCTTTCACACCTAAATACACAATATACTATTACGTAACCAGTTATGAAAAGAGTAATTTTACATGACGAATGTAATATTTGCCAAAACGAGCGAGCGAAGCGAGCGTGTTTTGCAAATTACATTGGCTCCATACCCACCATCTTTATTTGATAAACAAGGAATGATGAAATCACGTAAATCTATTTTTTCTGAAATCGATCGGGAATGTCTACATTTTCGGCGCGATTTTAGAGCGAGAAATGGACAATTCCAGTATTTTAGTCCGTTGCTAGGAAACTATCAGAAAACAGACCGGAAAAGATCCGTTGCCAAGCAACGATCAACAAAGCCGTACGGGAATGTTACTTCCCGGCCTAGGCCGGGAAGTAACATTCCCGTACGGTTTTTTATATATATTTTAATATGTTAATATTTTTTATTTTTATACGTTTAAAACAGTATTGATTGTGATTTCAGAATTTTTTTTTTAATGTTTATATTTTTGATTTTTATACGTTTAAAATAGTATTTATTGTGATTTCAGAAAAAATAGTATGTGTACTTCGGTGTGAAAGCACATTCCCAGACTTCGATGCTTGTTGGCCGAGGCGCTAGCCGATGAACAATTGCATCGTCGTCCGGGAATGTATCGCTTTCACACCTAGATACACAATATACTATTCTATGATTTGTTTGATCCAGTGGATACTCCATCAAATATCGAAAGTGCTCTCCATGTGATTGACGGTGGATTCCTACTTCATCGAGTGCCGTGGGAGTTGAGAGAAATGTTCTCTTCAGTTCTCAACAAATACGTAGATTACGTCAAAAAATTATTTGGGGCGCGATCAATCATAGTATTTGATGGCTATCCAGACGACCCTACAAAGAAAAGCACAAAATCTGCAGAGCGCCTTAGAAGGAACAAGTTTATTGCAGCCAACGTGAAATTTGACGAAACAATGTTTTTGAAAATTTCAAAAGATAAATTTCTCTCGAATGAAGGGAACAAAAAATGATTCATCTCAATGCTGATTCGGAAATTTGCAGATGAAAACATCGCTGTCGAACAAGCTGCAGAGGATGCCGACACAACCATTGTCAGAAGGGCTACAGAAAATTCTACACACTCCGAAAGTGTGATTGTGGTAGAAGATATAGATCCTTTAGTACTTATTACTACGTTAGCTCCTAATAGTGATCGGTTGTTTGTCATGAAGCCTGGAAAAGGAAAGTCAGAGACCGTTTTCTATTCCCCGACACACTTTAAAATCTCAAATAAAGTGAAGGAAAATATATTATTCCTTCACGCGTTCAGCGGATGCGATTCAACATTGGCCGTTTTCAGAGAAGGGAAGATGAAATTTGTAAAACTACTCGACAAAGATGCGGAGGTACAAAGGACGGTCAAGATATTCAAAAACCTTGACGCGACTACAGATGAAATTGGTGCTGCTGGCGAAAAAGTAATTGCTGCTTTGTATGTCGGATCGCTTCTCCAATCTTGTTCTCTGAATGAAACACGCTCTAAACTGTTCACCAAATCGTTAGTACAGAATAATTCGTGGAAGGGTCATTTGATGGACCCAGTTCACTGAGGTTGGAAGGTCACTAAGCATGGGTTACTCCCAGTGCCATCAACAGCCGAACAAGCCCCGCAGGAACTACTCAATAACACTACGTGCAAATGCTTAAAGAGGTGCCGAAATGCTTGTGGTTGCAGGAAGCAAGGAATGAAATGTTCTACAATATGTTATAATTGAAGAGGTGCGTCCTGTACCAATACACCAAATGAAATTGATGACGAACCAAACTTCAATGACGACGAAGTAATACTACCTGACGATGATGACGAATTAGAAGACCTGGATGATGAGGACCATAAATTGGACAATTGCTTCACTCAGCTTCTACTTCCAAACGCAGCAAACTTAATTGATGTTGTATTTACATAATTATATATAATCTACCTTTTTTTTTGTTAATTACCCACACATCAAAATTTACCATCAAAGCATTTTGTACTTTCAGTCGATTTTTAACGTTTTAATTACATATTTATAATCACAATGTGCGCTTTTATTTTAAAATCAAGGAATTCACCACCAAGTATTGACCACGATAAGTATTGACCAGTTAACTTTGATACATGATATAATATTATAGGATATTCACATATTACATTATATATTTCATATATTACATTTTACGTTGCGAAAATATGTAAAAAACATTTTTTTTCTTAAATGAAAACTATCGTCGTTTTTTGCCTTCGCATATCTTCCTAACGACTTTGCACATTTTAAAGTATATGGTACTCATTCGACGTAGAATTTTATGTACTTTAATTTATAAGAGAATAAAATTTTCCGAGAAATGCATAATTTAGCAGTTATTGGTAAGAAACTGAAAAAAGTCCTAAGATGCCGAGGTTTTTGGGACGCCCGTCAAACAGCACAATCAGAAATTTGGTGCAAACTTTAAAAAACCCTTTCTACACGCAACTGAAAAGATCAAAACCATTTCCAGCTTTCCGACAATTAATTCGCCTACAAACCCCATGTTGCCTGCCTAATTTGCGAAAACTGTAACAAAATGCATTGTATAAAACCAGCGGCGGCTGGTGAAATTTCAATATTTTTTTTCTCGTCTATGGCGCATGGGACCCATACGAAATTTGGGAAATAACATCTAGAGAAGCACTTCTCTAAAAAATTTTAAAAAAGCAGTTTGCGAAAAAATTTTTGAAAATTCGTTAGCCTCCCCTGGGTCTAGGAGCTACTGTTTATTTTTATTTTTTTTTGTCATATGCATTTGACTTTTCATAAAAACACAACAACAGATTTTGGAGTTTATGAAAATATTTTCATTACTAACTGAGATACAACGAATGGAAATATTGTAATTTGTAAATGACAAAATTTCAGTTCATTGTATTTCAGTTAGTAATAAAAATATTTTCATAAACTCCAAAATCTGTTGTTGTATTTTTATGAAAAGTCAAATGAATATGACAAAAAAAAAATAAAAATCAACAGGAGCTCCTAGACCCAGGGGAGGCTAACGAATTTTCAAAAATTTTTTCGCAAACTGCTTTTTCAAAATTTTTTAGGGGTCATTAGAGAAGTGCTTCTCTAGATGTTATTTCCCAAATTTCGTATGGGTCCCAAAAAAATATTGAAAATTCACCAGCCGCCACTGTATAAAACACAATGATCAAATTTCGCTTGTTTCACTAAGTCAATATTTTAGTAAAATCTGTGTTAAAAATAACTTTTCTTTAAAAAAAAATTGTTAGAAACATGTAATGTTGAAAATAATGTTTTATATTAAAATATCAATTAATAAAATACAAGTATTTTAAACACCGCGCCGATACCATTACAAGGGTGGAGCAGAGAGCAAAAAGTAGAGCAACGAGCAGCGAAGAACAGAGCATTGAAAGATGCGAATGGACATAGTGAAAGATGTTAGTAGCGGCAGTAGTCTTCGAGAAAGGTTTTTTATATGTCTTCAAAGTAGGTAGTTCACTGATAACGTGGTACATTATACAAAATGTAAAATATTGTAGTGTATAAGAAATAAATAAAAAACTAAAAGATCTGAGCAAATTTCATTTTATGAAGCCTTGAGACGACATCTTAAAGATGATGCTGTTTGTCTTTTTAATCTCATAAAGGAATGCACACAAATGCTTCATTATTTCATTTTTCGGTACCCTTTTTTTATACCTCTTGAATGTAACTATTTTTATCACGAGAAAAGCAAAGAAATCAAATCCAAATGAATTTGCTGCTTTTCTCGTTAAAGGTTGCGAGCATGCCATATTTGCCGCCGCTTCCCTATGCATCTCTTAAGGTACGTTTATAGTGGAGCAGAGAAATTTAAATGCATTTTTTAAAATATAATATGTAGATTGAACAAGTGGGTGGAAGGGGACAATTTAACTCATCCGACAAGGGAAGAGAATATTACGTGCCTAAGTACCTTTGTTTCGTAGACTACCGCAAAGATTTTGACAATATGGAATGAGTGGATAAGAAAATTCTTGTTGACAAATTTGAAAAAATATTAAATAATAATATATAATATAACAGTTATATAGAATACAATACACGCATATACATTTTCAAATAAACACTTTTACAAACATATATATTAACATCAAAATGTATCGTCAAGTGATGATAGGTAATAATAATTGGAACATTTCTTACCGCTATTTTGAAATCCCGTTTGGAGATTATGTCTTTAATATGGTTCGGTAGATGATAAAATATTTTGAGGCCATTCTAAATAATAGATTCTTTGACAAGAGAGGACCTTGGGATTGGTGAGTGTGAGTGACATAATTAGAAGAGGTCATATTAAAATTACATTATTTCTGATTTTCTGAATTAGGCCTACCCCGGAATAAAAATTGTCAAAATCCTGTTAGCTAGAAATTATAGTTTGCATGAATCACAAGCCCTAGCCTTGCATAAATACCGGAGAGCACGCTTTTCCAGTATCAATATTATTTGTATGAGATAATTACTACATGCGCCCCAGAAATAAATTCCATATCTCAGATGTGATTCAATAAGTGAGAAATATGCAACTTTTGCGGCTGAGTATCCTTATTTATTGAAGCCACCCTAACTGCATAGCATCCAGATGCTATTTTATTATTTAAACTAATAATATGTTCTTTAAACTTTAATTTAAAAATTAAAGGATTAGACTAAAGTCTAAGACTAAAGTCTAATCTTTGATTTTGTTCGTATAAGAGCATATAGCTTCCTGAAAGATATTTGGATTTAGTTGCTGGAAATCGATCCAAGCGCCAAAATTTAAGTTTTGAGTTAACTACATCAATCCACTAGCTCTGTCAATGAACGTTCAATAAGGGGGTCTAGAGGGAAATGCCGAGATCCCATTTTTTGACTTGAGGAGGTGAACATACCAAAAGTCCCCGAACATAGGAGGTGCGGGGGTGCAGGGGGGCACGAAGAAGGTTCCGGTTTTTGGTTTCTCGCTCATATCTCGAAAACGGATAGCCCTAATTTTGGTATGCTAAATAGTCCAAACACAGCTCTCAAGAGAAAAATTGGGATCTCGGGATTTCCCTCTGGAAACCATTCATTGACAGGACCATACTTAATTCTATTTAGATACTAAAAAAATTCCAAACGATAGAGAACGCTTGGTGCCGCCCACCCCGGTTGGTAGTTAAACCAAACTACAAATGTCAAGATGCAGATTTCCGGTTTCTATAAAAGAATCCAGGCAACAGGCGGCCGCATAGTTCCATTTATATTTTACCAGCGGTTCATGTTGGTGTTAGTTCTTTTTAAACGAGAATTAAACCACCTGTTATGTGTGCTGTTTGCTTATTTGCGTGGTTATTTTCAATACTAAAATATACCAGAAGTAAACATATGAAAAGTACAAAGGAAAAACCAACTGTAAATCTTAAAATTGAAAATTCCATATCCATAAGGAAAAGTGATGTAAAAACCTAATTATTCGAAATCTATAATAAAATATAAAAATATAAAAATAAGTTAATTTTTGAACGAATCAAGATTTTGAACCAATTTTTCTCGAAACTTCAAAATGGTAGTTCCTGTAACACCACTAGTTTATCTGAATTAATTACAAAATATTTATTTCAAGGAATAATTTGGATACTGCTTTGTTCTGATAGTGATTATGCTTCTTTATTTTTTGGTTCATGGAAGACGGCTTGGGTGAGGCCCGGGCCCCCTAGCACCCCCCATGGCTGCGCGCTTGCTGGTTCGTGTTTCTGTTTATAAAGAAGGTTATTATAAAATACTGGATATATTTCAGTGAGTTAATGAGAATAATGAGAGTACTTTATTATTTCATATGAGTACTAGAGCTTCAGCATTATTGTACCAAAATGTCTGACAGAGATAGGCTTAAAGACAGAAAGGACCCCGCAATAATCTTATGGAAATTGGGTTTCGGTCAAATCGTCTGAATCTTGGATATGTTTTAGGTTTCGTCATCCCAAGCAAAAGTCTCAATGGGCACAAAGCTCGAAAATCAATACTTTGGCTGCTATGGAGCTTGAAAGCTCCAAAGCTCCACCACAGATTTATTTATTCGTGCAGTCTTTATAGATTTTTAAATAACTTATTTTTTCGATTTTAATGTCTAGGTTTATGTTTTTGAGGTTGCTGAATTCAAATCCGATGTCAAATTGTCCAAATTGACACTTGACAGCTGTCAATTAGTTGTCAAAGTGCAATAACAAAGTGCAAATCTTATTTTTTTCTTATGACTTTATGCTTTTTAGGTAACTCAGCATAAAGTCATAACAAAAGAATAAGATTTGCACTTTGTTATTGCACTTTGACAGCTATCTGACAGCCTGTTGACAGCTGCCAATTGTCGAATTATTGTTCACATCATGTATGAACTGAGTTACCTAAAAAGCATAAAGTTATAACAAAAAAATAAGATTTGCTCTTTGTTATTGCACTTTGACAGCTAGCTGACAGCCTGTTGACAGCTGCCAATTGTCGAATTATTGTATTCACATCATACATGAACTGAGTTACCTAAACAGCATAAACTCATAACATAAAAATAAAATTTGCACTTTGTTAAGGTACTTTGACAGCTAATTGACAGCTGTCAAGTGTCAATTTGGACAATTTGACATCGGATTTGAATTCAGCAACCTCAAAAACATAAACCTAGACATGAAAATCGAAAAAATAAGTTATTTAAAAATCTATAACGACTGCACGAATAAATAAATCTGTGGTGGAGCTTTGGAGCTTTCAAGCTCCGTAGCAGCCAAAGTATTGATTTTCGAGCTTTGTGCCCATTGAGACTTTTGCTTGGGATGACGAAACCTAAAACATATCCAAAATTCAGACGATTTGACCGAAACCCAATTTCCATAAGATTATTGCGGGGTCCAAAAGATATTTATAGGCTAAACACTTAAGTTTTCGAAATAGTGCCAATATTAACTTTTGATCAGTATCACTTAAACTACATCATATAAATATTCAGCGATTTTCACTGAAAGACATTTTTCACTTAAAGTGGGCTGGTCTCTTCTCCGCAACATCTGTATGTGCAAATTCAGAACAGAGATATTTTCTAGCTTCAGATGTTAAATTAAATAATTTTCGAAGAGCGAAACTTGTACGCCCTGTACCCCAAGGAAGTCAATTTTTTTAAATAAAGCTCTTACTTGATGGCTGAACATTAATCGTCTTCCTTAAGGCAATAAATAAACTGCAATGACCTTACGAGAACTGCATTGTTATCCTGACCATTAGTTTTAGTACCAGTGGTATTTTATTTCCTTATCTGGGCTGCACTAACGAGGGTAATTATCTAAAAAATCGATGCCTCCAGTTGCTTAGTTAACGTATTTTAAGGTGTTGGTACGAGTCAGTTATTTTAATTTGGTTATTTAAAGCAAACACCTTTGATTATGAAATTTACCAATTATGTCGCTATATTTAAAGTTCTTTTAGTCCAATGACAACGAACTATGAATTTTAATATATATTCCAGGTATTAGAGACCATATAGAGCCTTTACCTGGAAAAATTCATGGTAGTTCTGGAAAAGACTAACTTTACGTTTTTTGGAATGCTGAATCCGAATGTTTAACTTACCACCAATTCCCCCCCCGCAACTTTCTCAAAAATTTGAAAATAAAACCAAAAAACTGTTTTTTTAATCTTTTTTTTTTCGTTTTGGGAAAATGATATCTATAAATCCGTAAAGTAGACAAAATTTGCAACAAAAAAGGTCCGTTGAACAGCGGCACAGTGGTCCCAAATTGAATTTTTTTTATTCAAAAATGGCTAGAGAGCGCAAATCTTGTCGTAAATGAACGATTTTTTTTAAATTAAAGCTTACCGAAATTCCAACAAATCCTCGGAGCCCGAATGTTTGAAAAAAATTTCCTTTTTCATTATATTAAGTTAAAAGCCAAAAAAAAACCAAATGGCTAGAGATCGCAAATTTTGTCGGAAATGAACAAACTTTTTTTTAAATTAAAGCTTATCGAAATTCCAACAAATCCTCTGTGCCCGAATTTTGAAAAAAAATTTCCTTTTTCATTATATTAAGTTAAAAGCCAAAACATTTTTTTTGTCTTTAACTTAATATAATAAAAAAGGAAAATTTCTTTTCAAAATTCGGTCTTCGAGGAATTGTTGGAATTTCGGTAAGCTTTAATTTAAGAAAAAGTTTGTTCATTTCCGACAAGATTTGCGCTCTCTAGCCATTTTTTCTTTTTAGCTTTTAACTTAATATAATAAAAAAGGAATTTTTTTTCAAAATTCGGGCTCCGAAGATTTGTTGGAATTTCGGTAAGACTTAATTAAAAGAAAATCGTTCATTCTTTCAATATTTGCGCTCTCTAGCCATTTTTTAACCAAAAAACTCAATTTGGGACCATTGTGCGCGGGGCTGCATGCGCTAAGTTACACGTCGTTTACGTTCTTCCAGTCGGGAATATTCTCGCATGAATTGTTGCACTCGAGATAAATAATGGAACATTTCAAACCGCTTTTTTTGCAGCTACGCGCGCCGCGGCAAACTTTTTTACACCTGGTGGAGATAATCTTTAAAAGTTTTGGTAGAGCAGGAGGTTTCAAAGTAGTGACAGAAGAAAGTCCGTAACTGGTTTTTACTAGCCCAATTTTTCTGGCTCGATAACATTTCCTTGCCAACGTTGCACTTGGTGGTACGTTCTCAACGAGTGTTGCGCAGCAGCAGCTTCAGTTGGGGCCAAAGAGGCAATGTTGTGTTTACTGCTGTACGCGGTCTTGATGAAACACTGATGTCTAAAACCGTCCAAAGTCATGTTTTCATCCTTGCAACCATACAAACGAAGAAAAAAATTGATTGCCAGCTTTTACGACAGCTTGTGGATCTGTATTTGGAGTTCGGAACAGCTGAGCAAGAGAATGCAAATCTGGATTTCGGACGACGACTTTGATCAATTGAAACAATTTAATAACCACGTATAAAATATTATGAGAAAATAGTTCTCATGCGAAACAAAATGTTTTTTAAAGCAATGAAAATAATAAACAATATAAAGTGACGATAAAACGCCTAAAAACTTCGATCACCAATTCTCGAGCAGCATACAGGTGTCATGGATCGGGGGGGAAAGGGAAGGGCCTCTTGACAACAGTATGCTAGCTCGAGGGACGTGGCAGGGGAGAAAATCGAGACGAGAGAGCAACTGTGGAGTTGCCGTTTCGGATTTCGGGATCCATTCGCTCCCCTACGTCGTACGTCAAAATGTCAAAGGACTCTCCAAAACTAAAAAAAAAACACGGTAAAAAAAACAAAAACCAATTTTTTGGGGTTTCTTCTCTAGATTTGATGGGATTACGGGGGGAATATTTGGTGGGAAGTTAAAAATTTGGATTCAGCGAGTCAAAAAACATAAAGTTAACCTATTTCCAGAACTACCATGATTTTTTCCAGGTAAAATTCTCTAATGCCTGAAGTAATAATATTAAGTCAAAATAAATTTCGATTGGAACTGTTTAGCTGCAGTGATTTTATGATTATAATTTGTTTTAGGTATGACAAGTGCAATGAGAAGTTTTGAATTAGATCTGTCTATTGCTTCCTATATTTAAACAAGTTATGTTGAAAAATTGTCCGCTATTTTCCTTATTATCTCCTGTCCTAGTAACTACATCACAAAAATAAAAATATCAAAATATTCGTAAAAAAATCAACTTTCCGATAATTGGTTAATTTGTAACAGAATAAAAACCGTAAATCATTGCCCTTTTTGTTTAATTTAAGAAATATGATGTCATAATTCATACACTTTAAAGAAAATACGCGAAACTACGCCTTTTAGTGAACTAGCCAAATTTAAATTGCCGAAAATAAAAAAATATGGTATTAACAGAAAAAAATGTTTTCTTCATTTAAATCGTTTTTTTTAAGTTTATAATTTTCGAAATTGTAGTTGATTTATTCGATTTGATTTGATTTACCAGCGCACGGTAGACATTGTTGCCACTCCCGAGAAACATACCGCCGCGCCCCGGGCCGCCTACGTACATGCTGAGTTAGATTAGGGTCATGCTTGTTGCCAGCAGCGGGAGCCACATAACACATGGTAACGAAGTGTGGGATGGGAAACAGATATTTGTGAGATCCTTTTTTTTGTGATTTTGCTTCTAGAACTCCTCCTCCTCCATCCTTGCGATTATGGTATGGTACGGTATCTTTATGGTATACGTTTTTTTTTTGCCGTTCTTTCCTAATATGCTTAGTCGTTTGCTAGATTGTTCATAATCCTCTTAATTATTATTATCCACGTGTAGCATTATCCCCCTCTTTTTAATTTGTGACTGTTAATATTAGCTCTTCCTTCAGTAAAGGTGTCGAATCCCTCCTCTGTACATGTCCCCAGTACTTCATTGTGCTTGTTTCTATCCACTTCGTAATTGTCTTCCCTCCCATTATGTTGACGTTTCATGTCATTGCATTGGATCTAATGGTTTGCAAGTAGGTGGACGATGTCTCTTTCAGTGCTTCTCAGACTACTTCTGTTGGTTTCTGTCGTTTTCACGTTATTGACACCGTATGTCATCGTTCGCAGTATGATAGTTATGTATATCGTCTTGATGAGGCTCCATGTAGTTTATTCTTCTCGATGAAAGAATAATCGCTCTTGTAAGTCTATATGCCGTTATAGTTCTGCCCTTTACATTTTCTTTTCTTTTTAGTTGGTTCCTCAGATATGTTATGATATATTTCAATTTGTTCGCTGTTCTTAGCAGAGCTGGGTAATTCCTGGTGAAAAAGTAATTAGCAATTACAATTCCCTTTTTTTTCCTGTAATTGTAATTGTAATTAAGTACTTTTTTTATTAAAGTAATTTGGAATTGTAATTGCAGGAAAATTATTAAAGGAATTGTAATTTTTAATTATATTATTTGAACTATCTAATTACAATTACTTTTTCCAATTACAATTACTTTCTTCAATTACAATTACTTTCTCCAATTACAATTACTTTTTCCAATTACAATTACTTTTTCCAATTACAATTACTTTAAGAACATGCGTATGTGATTTAACAAACAAGAATACATTAAAGCAGAATTTTACAGTTGCATAGTTTAAAATGAATCTGAAAAGTTCAAAAAAAAGTTACTGACTAAAAACGATTTTTTGCCGTGGTTCGCTGCCCATTTATGTTTTTTTATTAAGTACACAAACTTTTGTATTTTTGTTCAATAAACTTTTAAAAACTAAATGTGTTTACTGTTTATTATTATCATTCTTATTATTATTAGGTATTGTTATTATAGTGGAGTCGATTTAGTCAATAAAATAGCGAGGTTGGGAAATTTTTTAAGATGGATGCAGACCCGGCGAAAATTCTTTGTCATGGCGATTATAACAAAACCCTAAAATCTTGATTTCCAAATAGGGGCGGAACCGTGTTTTATTGGCCGAAAAGGGTTTTTTTTGGACATGTTAAGGGTCAAATTTTCAGTTTTAATTTTTTTTTGATCACTTAAACAATTAGTTAAGGAACGAAAATAGTATCCTTTTATTCTTAATATTAAAGGAACCTCCAGTTTACATTTGGTGAAGATCAGACCATCCCCCTCTCCTGATATATATATATATATATATATATATATATATATATATATATATATATATATATATATATATATATATATATATATATATATATATATATATATATATATATATATATATATATATATATATATATATATATATATATATATATATATATATATATATATATATGAAGTGTTGGTGTGCTTCCGGGCGTTTTCCCACGTGGTTGATAGGCTCCTCCTGGAGCCATTGTTGTCCAAACGACGTTTCTGCCATCTTCAGGTTTTTGCTGAAAGCTGCTCCTCGTTGCTCGAACAGTCCAGTTCGAGCAACGAGGAGCAGCAGTAGGCAGCATTTAGCGAGAACCTGAAGATGGCAGATGGGATTCTGCCGAAACGTCCTTTAGACAACAATGGCTCGAGGAGGAGCCTATCAACTACGTAGGAAAACACCTGGAAGCACACCAACACTTCATTTAACACCCGCGAAAACCTAAGAAACAACACATATATATACGAAAAAAATTGAAAAAACTAAATTTTGGCTATCTTGATCAGATCTCAACCGATTTGGCTGAAATTTGGAATGGAAGTAGTCCTATCACACAAAAACTATTTACCAGCTAAAAATATTAAATAGTTTGGCTGAAATTGCAGTTTCAGTCAAATTTTCTGAAATGTTCAAATTGAAATATCTCCGGACCTAAAAGACGGATCGAATTTTGCTTTATGGCAAAAGGTACATTCAGTCGTTTTTTAGTCATTTGCGCTATATATATAATATATGCGTACTCAGTGACTGTGTCCGCGCACCGGTATAAAGCAGAAAGCAATTGTATTTATTGTTTATAAAACTTTAAAGAATATATATATTTTTTATTTGTATAATCCTGCCTACTGCTTTGACGAGGTATAGATAAATGTATATTATATTATATATGTGTGTGCGTGCGTGTATTTATTTCTGTAAGTATATGAATGTGTTACAATTTAAATTTTTTTTTATTTTTACGTGACTCAGATAGCCGCTTCATGTATAATCGAAGGGTAACCGTAGTCTGTCTTTTACTTTTCAAAACAAGTGTTTTGGTATTGTACCACGCCTACCTTTTGCCACAAAGCGAATTTTGATCCGACTTTTAGGTCCGAAGATATTTCGATTTGAAAATTTCAGAAAATTTGACTGAAACTGCAATTTCAGCCAAACTATGTAACATTTTTGGCTGAAATTTGGTTAATAGTTTTTGTGTGATAAAGACTACTTCCATTCCAAATTTCAGCCAAATCGGTTGAAATCTGATCAAGATAGTCGAAATTTGATTTTCTCAATTTTTTTCGTATATATATATTAATATCAGGATGGGGGATGGTCAGATATCTGCCCCAAATTTAAACTGAAGGTTTCTTTAATATAGGGAATACAAGTATGCCATTTTCTTTTCTTATCTAGTTGTTTAAGTGATAAGAAAATTAAAACAACAAATTTGACCCTTAAAATGTCCAAAATAACCCTTTTCGGCCAAAAAAGCATTTTTTGGAATTTCAAATTTTAGGGTTTTATTATACTCGTCATGACAAACAATTTCCACAGGGTCTGCATCTATCTTAAAAAATTTTCCAATCCTTTCCTAAACCGACTCCACTATTAAGTTGCCTTTTCTATATATTTATTTAATTTTTCCTGATTACTCTTAATAATAAAAACATTCTAATAACGATTCTAATAAATATTAAAACGCAATATTACACAACACTTTTAATTAAAATTTTTAACTTACCTTTTTGTCTGTTTGGTGACTATAATTTACTTTATCATAAAAGTAATTAGAAAAGTAATTGCTAATTCCTTTTTTAGAGACATGTACTTTGTAATTGTAATTAGTTCCTTTTTTAAAAAAGTAATTTGTAATTGTAATTAGTTCCTTTTTTAAAAAAGTAATTTGTAATTGTAATTATTTTTAAATTACAAGTAATTACCCAGCTCTGGTTCTTAGGGAGTAGTCCCTTATTTTCTTCTCCGCTGACTGGATTTTCTCTTATTCACAGGTCTCGCACCATTATCAGATCCTTCTTGAAATTTATATTCAGCTCAGCTGTGTAGATGCGGTTTCATATTTTCTAGAAAGTTGAAAATATTCTAATTGTCTTCCTTGCAGATTAGGGGATTATCGGCGTATGCATGTACAGTTAGGGTTGTCAATGCCTTTCTTTAAAATTTGGCGTTTTCTTTAATGTGTTTGATATCACTTGCTCTAGGCACGTGGTGAATAATCGAAGGATAGGGGCATACTTGCTTGACTTCTATATTTTTCTGTTTGGTTTCCGCCGTCTGTCCAAACCATTGAATGGTAGTGTTTTCTGTTTATTAGGTACTACGGTACTTCTTTGATACGTAGAGTATTGACTTCGGTCTCTTGGTTACATTATTGAATGCTCTCTGAACTCTGGAGACCTATCGCTACTGTGTAGTTTTGTCCCTTCTCTCTATTTTTATTTCAAGATTTTTTTGGTGATGTACATATGGCCGTTCGTTGATATTTCGTTAAACACTGCTATATGGTAGTCTGGCGGTTCACCTAGTGGTCTTCCTATGTGTTTTTTGTGGATTTTTTATCAAACCAAAAACGATAAACGAATTATGAAAGTAGACGAAAAAAAACAATATTTAAAAATAATAGTAATGCTTGACTTGCATTTGGAGCTGAGATACATTAGATTTCACCTGTGAGTATCCTTCATTTTTACGGTGCGATTATTAGGACCGAAGATAATAAGGGAAATATCAGAAAACTGTAGGTTTGTTTTTTTATAGGAAGTAATGGACATATTTAATCCAAAATTTCTTATTATACTTGTTATCACACCTAAATCAAATTCAAATCATAAAATCGCTGTAGCAAGACAATTCCCTATTCATTTATTTTGATGCATAATTTGACTCCACTATAAATTCGACATTATACAATTACAAATATATAATTACAAAAGAGTAAAATGTTTCATAAAAAATGTTCCTGCTAAATTAGAATAAAAATGTGGTCTTATGTTATAATATTTACCTTTTTAAAAATATTAATGACCCCATTTCTCTGTTCAATGTACAGTAATATGCGTCTTTAAATGTTGGTATACAAGTACATACATGTTTTTAATTACATAGAGACCATATCTTTTTGTTTCAGTACATCGGAATGTTGGACGTGCCGAGACCGACAAGTAGGGTTGAAATTGTTGCAGCCATGCGGAGGATACGAGTAAGTTGAAACGCACAGCAGTAAAGCTTATGTCGTAACATTTGTCTTTGTTTTGTAGTACGAATTTAAAGCCAAAGGAATTAAGAAAAAGAAGGTGACAATAGAAGTCTCAGTGGACGGCGTTAAAGTAACACTTAGGAAAAAGAAAAAGGTAAGTTTAAAATGGAAGTAAAAAGTTTTGTATTCAGACTGAAGAAACGAGAAAATACTTTTAACGGTTTTAGTTTCAGGAAATGGCTTGAGTTTGCTATAATAGTAGATTTTTATTAAGAAGTTTTATTTCTCACGGGTTGCCTTGCCAGTTCTGGTTTTGTTAACATCTATCCTCTTTATATCTGACTCAGTATCATGATCTGACTCTGTTTTTGTTAATTTTAAAGATTTATCAAATTGAATTAGTTATATTTTCTATGTACACATTTTTTATAAAACTTTAGATTATAGCATTGATGAAGTAATAAAACGAATTATATATAGATCATGAATAAAGAACAGAAACAGTATTTGTCTTTAGTGAAAGAGAAAAAAATTCAGACATAAGCAAATATATTCTAATACCGTAAATTATAAAAACTCAATATTGTTAGTTTGCTTAATATATTTTCTAAATTAATTTCCACGTTGAAATAATTGATTAAGGTGGGGTGCCTTGAACGTAATTCGACAATTTCTTCTACATCCCTGAACCGATTTAAAAAAATGTATTGATAGGTTGTTAGAGACAACATTATAGAATGGTACTAGGCTATTGGAAACTAAAGAAAAGAAAAAAAAATTGTTGACTTTTTTTATAGCCTACTATTCTGTAAAGTTGTCTCTAACAGTCTATCAAAAAAATTTTTGAATCGGTTGTAGGAGAAATTGTCGAATTGTGAAATCATTTTATTAAACACGGCACCGCCAGCCCTAAAGCAAAATACCGGGTGTAACAGTTTCTCCTTTAGTTTTGAAGATAATTAATTGAAATTTGGGATATCCTATATACATAATAAGCGGCACTTTCTGACATACAAGTAATTTTTTTTTGCTTCCGGTTTCGCCGGAAGTGACCCTAACTTTCGGTTTTTAAATGGAACATTATTTCATTTTTGAATTCTGCATAATTTTCTGAATCCAACGATATCAAATAAGTGACATTTCAAACGTCAATATTTTCTATGATATAATTTTTAGTTTTCCATTTATAGAGCAGCGAAAAAGAGGTAACATTGTGTCGTTTTTTTTATCAGCTTAGAAGAAGATCAGACATAGTGGGTATTACTAACAACATCATTTTACACATGAAAATACGAAATACGACATTTTTTAGTGGTCACAGATATTCTTATTTAAAAAAAAGTGTAAAATTTAATTTTTTTTAAATCATGTTTTTTTGTACATCTATTATTGCCATATCTCAAAAATGAATTGAGCTATCGATGTGAACTTTTTTTTGTTATAAAACACACACTTAAACGCTTCTTTCTATACATAGGATTGCTAATAAAAAAAAATATGAACATGCCAAAAACGTAGATGACCCTGAAAGTTTAGAGAATACGCCATCAAATTTTCACTAAGCGAGGAACTTTTTTGTTTTTGAAAATTTTGTGTAACATGTAACATTCTATGAAGAAAATGAAGTCAACAGACTAAAAAAGTTTTTAGAAAAAAAAAATGTTCATTATTAGCAATAGTTTGCTAGTTACGAATTTTTTAGTATGGAGGAATTGTCGAAGCGTACGCGCGCGGCACTTAAGAATAATAATGATTATGTATTGTGTGTAACGGAACTTTTCATTATTATTTTTTGATGTTTAGAACTGTTTTATCACATCAGGATCTGAAAGGATAACCTATTTTTTCCAGTGGCGTATTAAGGACTAAGGTTGAAGGCAAAAAGGAAAAACGTGACAATCTTAATATTTGTATCCGACATTTCCTGTGTCAGAGTCCCTATCCGAAACTCCCATGCATTGCATTTTTACCCTAGATCCACACAATAATTGAGTAAACGTGTTATTTTCGCCTAAATTAGGTAACAATAAAGAAAAAAATATCCCAAATTAAGTTTCTTTTAATTTCCGCAGCCCTAATTATAGAAATTATCCATGGCTTGTGCACAAGTTTATCATTCTCCTCTATTACTACGCCACTTAAAATCCACTCCATTTTACAATGAAACTTAGATTGTTTTTTATCTTAAATATATTTTTAGCAGATAATCCACGCACAATTCGCACAATGGCCATACGTTCTACAATATAATACAAGTGGTAATAAGGGAAAGAATATCGTTACACATTTTACTTTCACATCCAATGTAAGTATAGTATCGACAAAAATATTTTTGAAAATTTTTATTGTCCAAATAGGCTTTTCTAAGCCTAATGAAACGTCGAGATTTTAAGTTTGAGCAAAAAGAAAAGGTCTGTCGGTCTGTCTGTAACTTTTTTTGTGCGCACGATTACTCCGGAACCGTTTAAGATATTGACTTGAAATTTGATACACGTACCTATGTATTTTAACGAGATCTGGAACTAGATTATTCCGTTAAAGTGTTGGGGGGTAAATGGGGGTAAATAGGCAAATCGAGCGCATAAGAGTCCATAAAATTGGTATTTAGTGTATATAAGAGAAGCTAAGGTCTCAAAATTTTTTTGGCATTAACCACCCCCATTACCAACTCCCACCCCATTATTCAAGGGGGCGAAAAAAATAAAATTGTCATTTAGTGTGTACAAGAACCAAAGGCCTCAATTTTTTTTACTTTATCCACCACTACTACCACCCCCCTTCCACCACCCTCAGCCCCCCCAAGTAGCACAAAATTCTTTAAGAAATCCTTAAAATGTTTTATTTACTGCCCGCGAGGATATCTTGTATTTATGTACTCTAGAAGTCCTTTCGAAATTAAAATGAGAAATCTTTATATGTGCTCAACTTTTATGCACTGGGGAAATGTAAACTGGGCATTATATAGGAATTTCAACTTTTGTTAACCCACAGACATCTACTAGACATCTTAAAGGGAATTACCATACAGCTCAATTTTCTATGTATTATAGAAATCAAATAAAGTATTAAAAGGGAAATAGTATTATTATCCTTGACAGGATACCTGTAGACATCTTCTAGAATTTCTAAAAGGAAATTACCATACAGCTCACTTCTCTATGTATTACAGAGATCAAATAAAGTATTAAAATGGAAATATTATTATTATCGCTAATAGAACACCTATAGAAATCGCAAGAAGAAATTTGTTTGCTTACCACGTAGTTTGTCACAGAAATTATTCCTAGATGACGCCACGTACAAACCACTGACGATAATCAGTCATGCATTATCTTATACTCATGAATTTATTGAACACTAATAACATAACTGCAACATTCAAATTCTCTCAGGGATCGTCGATTTATTTGGATGGATCTTATAACGATCTCTAATCTTTGGTTTGGGCCTGATGCCTCAATACTAAGATTTTGTCTAACCAAAATTTCACCATCTATTCTTCTATACTGTGATTCTATAAAAAGTGGGTGATGGTACATCTAATAGAAATCCCATAAGGATGTTCGTTTATATTGGTAAGCCATAAGATACCCGAAAGATTAGTACATAAATTAAATCTGTTTGCTGGATTGATGCGATACATCTAATAGAAATCCTATAAGGATGTCAATGGTACCATTTATATGGGTAAGCGATAAGATATCCTAAAGATTACTATGGGAATTCTATAGGTATGCAAAAGGCTGCTCACAGGATTCTATACTAATAGCTTTTTTCGATTACCATGGGAGGTACTATTTAATACTGATATGCTGACATTTGCCCATCTTAGGGAACTCTTACATACCTCTAGAAGATATTTACTAATTCCTAAATTTTTATCCTCGGGATATCTTGAGGAATTAATTGTGCTACTTGGGCCACTACTGATGGGCATATCGTTTTATAGGTTTTTGGGGTAACGATTTCAAATATTTTATTATTTAATTATTTCCACATTCAAATGGAAGTAGTGATTCTTTGGGCAGCGGTTTTATAATTTGACCTTCGGCGAAAACGAATAACGTTGATCGTACACCGCCCTGAGACTAGTTAGTTTTAGTGGGCGCGGGCGTATTAATACTCAATTTCTGCAATTCGCGCGCTCCAAAAAAATCACTGTACCTAAACTATCAAAGACACAATAAGAATTATGCTATCAAAAACTTTTTTGGTCTTTTGGCTTTATTTTCTTCGCAGCATGTTATACAAAATTTCCAAAAACAAAAAAGATTACAAAAGTTTTACTATACACAGATAGAAGCGCTTAAGTGTGTGTTTTATAACAAAAAAAAGTTCATGTGGATATCTCCATTCGTTTTTGAGATATGGTATTAGATGTTCAAAAAACCATGATTAAAAAAAAAAAAACAAAATTTCACACCTTTTTAAAAATAACAATGTCCCTGACCACTAAAAAATGTCGTATTTCATGATTTCTAATGAACATCGACCTACTTAACGAAATGGTATATGTCTCAGTTTGTTCTAAGATTAAAAAAAAAACTCGAGAAGGAAGCGACTTTTCCCCTGTTTTTTACTCCACTATTTAAGTGTGCCATGACAGAAAATAAGAAAATACAATTTGTTCTAATTAAATGTTAAAAAGTAACTAACTAAGGTGGCTTTGAAAACAATGAAATATTTAGCTTGTCAAAAATTTGTTGGTTTATCGGTGTTTTTATAGTGTCTTTAAAAATTGTTTGAAATTCTTGTTAATTATGGTCAAAATGCCGCAAATTTATACAAGAGATGAAAAAGTGGACATGTTAATTATTTATGGGGAATGTAGAAAAAATGCCATAGCGGCTAGACGGCTTTGTGCCGAATGATATCCTGATAGACAATGTCCAGCGAGATATTATTTTAAAACGTCTTGAAACTCAATTCCGAAGAGAGCCCAACAATGATCCCGAAGAAAATTTCATTCTTGACGAAGAAACGGAAATTAATGTTTTGGCTCGAATAGAAGTTGATAAGACTGTTTCTTTAAGGCAAATTGGGTTTGAATTGGAAATCAGTTACCAAACAAGCCGAATTTTGCACAAATACCACTATAAATCTTTTAAATACCAATTGCACCAGCACTTGTTCGAAAATGATTATGGACGTAGGATGGAATATTGCAATTGGATTTTGCAGAACAACGTGCAGTCAAACAATTATTTTTTGGGAATGATTTTATTTTCGGACGAATATAGGTTTACAAAGTTGGGATTATTTAGTCGACAAAATACAAAATATTGGTCACAAGAAAATCAACATTTATTACGGGAGGGTAACTTTCAAGCGCAGTTCGGTTTCAATGTTTCGCTTGGAATAATCGGTAGTAGAATCATTGGTTCAATAATATTTGAAGGACCCCCTGACTAGTGCCAGATACTTGAGTTTCCTGCAAAATGAGATTGCGGATATTTTTGATGAGTTACGTTTGGATTTAGGACAGGGAATGTATTTCCAACAAGATGGCGCTCCTCGCCATAATTCAAGGATAGTAATTGATTACCTTCAACGGAGATTCGGAGAAAACGTAATTTCGACGAATGGTCTTGAGAGATGACCTCCAAGTTCACCTGATTTAACACCCCCTTGATTTCTCTGTTTGGGGTCATTTAAAAAATATTGTCTACACAACCGCCGTTACAACCTGTGACGACCTGGTTCTATGAGTAAGACGCGCAATTAATAGCATAACGGCCCAGCAATTGGCGAATGTTCTTCGAGAAACAACTATGCGAGTTTAGACGTGCATTGACGTTAATGTACAGCATTTTGAACAATTCTAATGTTTTATGTTCATTTTTTATATTCCAAAGCCTTATGTATAACAAGATAATTAGAACAAAATTGTATTTTCTTATTTTCTTCAAGCTGTAATTTTGTTTGTATTTATCGCACATTTTAATACGATATATGAATAAATTCCTTATTAATAGTACTAATAAGTGGTACCACGGTACCAATATGGTTCCATTTGAAAAAATTGAGTTTTTCCCCAAAAACCATTTTGATGAACTTTATTTGCTCATAAATCAAGTAATTTAGTATTTTTGACGGAATTTCGAATTTTCTAGCATTACACGGGTCATTTAGAATATATTGGAATCGTCATGGCACACTTATATGAAAAACTAAAAATTTTATTATAAAAGACATTGACGTTTGAAATGTCACTTATATGGTATCGTTGGATTCAGAAAATTATGTAGAATTCAAAAAGGCAATAACGTGAGTGTGTTCCATTTAAAAATCGAAAGTTAGTATCACTTCCGGCGAAACCGGAAGTGAAGAAAAAATAACTTGTATGTCAAAAGTGCCGCTTATTATGTATATAGGATATCCCAAATTTAAATCAATTATCTTAAAAACTAATGATCCTGTTATACCCGGTATATTTGGAAAAAATAGTGCTTTTTTCACTTTTACCAATTTTCAAGTGCTGTTAGCGACCACCAAAAATGTTATAAAAAAAATTTTACTGTTTCATGAATAAGTGCCAAATAACAGGGTGAAACATTTTTTAGAATTAAAAAAAAGCGTCTTGAATATATACAGTGTGTCCCACTTTTCATAAATCCACCCTAATATCTCAGTTATTAATAATGTGATTTTCTTCAAATTTGGGTGGTAATTATATGTTGGAAAAATGAATTATTTGGCATAGTAAACATTTTCATTTTTCATTGGCGTGCGGTTTTAGGGGGTAAAAAGGGGTCGATTTTTCGGCAAAAGGATATTAGGGCTTATTTTAGACAAATTTTTCTATCATATTTGGATTTAGCATGTCCGAAAACCTTTTGATCCATATTCTCCATGATCTCAAAGACGGATTATGGCAGAAACGAAAAATTAATTAATTTCTTGATATATCAGTTATAAATAATGCAATTTTCTTCAAATTTGGGTGGTAATTATATGATGGAAAAGTGAATTATTTGGTATAGTAAAAATTTTCATTCTTCATTTGCGTGCGGTTTTAGGGGGTAAAATAGAGTAGGTTTTTCGGCAAAACGATATTGGGGTTATTTTAGACAATTTTTTTTATCATATTTGGATTCGGCATGTCCAAAAACCCCTTAATCCATATTCTTCACGATCTCAAAAACGGATTATGGCAGAAACGAAATATTAATTAATTTCTTAAAAAACACTTTTTAATTTTTTGCTATAACAAACCTAAAAACAAATTTTTTTTATAAAGAAGAGACCAGAATTTAAAAAAGAGTTGTTTTTAGGTTTGTTATAGCAATTAAATAAAGTTATAAAAAATTAAAAAAGTGTTTTTTAAGAAATTAATTAATATTTCGTTTCTGCCATAATCAATTTTTGAGATCATAGAGAATATGTATTAAGGGATTTTTGGACATGCTGAATCAAAATATGATAGAAAAATTTGTCTAAAATAAGCCGTAATATCCTTTTGCCAAAAAACTTACCCTATTTTACCCCCTATAACCGCACGCCAATGAAGAATGAAAATTTTTACTATGCCAAATAATTCATTTTACCTACAAATAATTACCACCCAAATTTGAAGAAAATCGCATTATTAATAACTGAGATATTAAGGTGGATTTATGAAAAGCGGGACACACTGTATAATAAAGTACTTAATAAAATTTATAGTATTTATTATTATTTTCAGAGAAAACACTGGCTGGATGATGGGAAGTCCGTTATTCTCAACCACCCTATTTATAGAATATTTTACGTATCGCATGATTCTCAGGACCTTAAGATATTTAGTTATATAGCTAGAGATGGAGCATCCAACGTGTTCAAGTGTGCTGTATTTAAATCTAATAAAAAGGTTTGTATGAAACATAACTATAGTTTTAATAAATATGTGAGGCCAGTAGAGATGAGTCGTTACTTGCGTAACGTTATTTTGTCTCGTTTTTTTACATTACATTACTTAATGCTTCAATGACCAGTTACTCGATACGAACAAAAAACGATAGGTGCTTGGCCGCACCTACACATCTTTCAAGAGCGTAAGGCATGCCATATATCTATTAATATCTATCTTAATAGATATATGAAGACACGATCTTCTCTATTCACTACGTATGGCGTTCCGACGTTGAAACCGAAACCAGTCGGGTAATTTCGGGCGTTACGAAGTAACGTTATTTTCTCTCGGCATATTTCTGGAGCGGTCGTGGTTACTTGAAACGAATGAAAAACAATAGGTGCTTGGCCGCACCTACACACTTTCGAGAACGTAAGGCGTGACCTTCTCTATCCACTTTACGTATGGCGTTCGGGCGTTGATACCGAATCCAGTCGAGTAATTTAGATCGTTACAAAGTAACGTTATTTTTTCGTGGTATTTTTCTGAAGCCATAGCGCTTGTAACGTTACATGAGTTTTTCCCATCTCTAGTTAAGATTTAAAGCCGGTATGAACCTGTGTACAGACGGACGGATATTGCCCAGTATGAAGACACCGTGATCAAATTGCTATATTTAAGAGAACATATTAAACACTACCTTTTAATGAGAATTATATTTTGGTTTCAAATGGATTATTATTGTTCAGTATTTTATTACAAGGTTAGGTAATAAACACATTCAGTAACTAACCTAAATTTCTCAGTCAAGCCTTTCTAAAAACACTGTACATTTCTTAATCAAGACACTCAAACAGGGTTCAAAGAAATCTATTTGGTTTTACATGGTACATAAAAAATACGTATAATATATTTACTACACTACATCTACGTTCTCGTTATCAGTATCAGTTTTTCTTGGCAAAGGCCAAAAGCTGCCAATAAGTGGAATACAAAAAATCTTTATTGCATTTCTCTTAATAGTTTGTCTTGGTTCACTACTTTGTAAATTGGCCATATTCATTTTCCATTACGCAGTAACTTTTCATTTTGCAAAAAATCATATTAGCGGAAATATAAATTTATTTCAGGAAAATAATATCATAAAACAAAAAAACAATGAATCTATTACAGAACGTAGGAACTAGGAATTAAGACACACACTTAATACTGGTACAAAATATTGATGATGACGATAATTGTCTATATGGAGCGCTGAGCCTCAGATAAGGCAAAACATATTAACCCAGGTACACACCAATGTCATGAAACATTTACGAGAACAAGTAGCGAACTACATCCAAAACAACATAGACTACCGTTCATGCTGGCATCCATCAACAGGAATCAAACGGTAATATACCGCTCATCGAAAAACATAAACCACCATTGGACCTGATCAAAAGTATATGCAGAGCCATCGTACTGTAAACGATGACGTATAGAATTGAAAATGCGACAACGACAAAAGCCAACAGAAGTCCAAGAGGAGCTGAAAGGGACATTATTCAACTGCAAAAACAATCAGACTAAAGCGACCACATGAAACGTCAACATTGCTAGGAGGGAGAACAATTACAAAGAGGATAGTAACGTACACAATGAAATACTGGATACATGTTCAAAGAAAAGACCCAACATATCTACTGAAGAAACCGTTAATAATGAACAGCAGCAAACTGAAAATATGGAGATCATGCTACGCGTGGAGAACAATTGAGAGGATCATGAACAAACTAGGAAAGGACCAGCATACTGGAAGCGAACAGCGAGGGATAAAAATGAATACCACAAAGATATCGTGATATATGTGCCAGAATCAGAAACTAGGAAACAGAAGATGGGAAGTAGAAGAACTTTAGAGACAGAAAAATAAAAAGAATAGCATAAACACTCCGTATCATGACACAATGCGATAACGCATCTTACAAACTTCCCATCCCAGGTTTCTGTGCCATGCATCATGTGGCTCTCACTTCTGACAAGATAACTCCAACCCGGCGTCAGTGATATGCTTCCCGGGAGTGACAACAATGCGTACCATTGCTATAGACTGTTTTTAAACCAGGAGGATTGAATATAGAAGTCCCATTCACACCATAGAAGTAACCAGAAAATACACTAGAACCTTTTTGGCGTTTTGAGCAACCAATAATACACCACTACAGTATATTTATGTGCATTTTATTACATTATGTAATGCATCGACCTTTATTTGCCCTCTATGTATTTGATACACCATCCATACCATTTACGCAATATAAAGGCACCACGTAATCAGCCACTTTTACCTTCAGATTTATACAAAAGGGATTAAAAACTAATATATAATGCCCAAACGATAAAATAGAAATTAAAACAAAATAATTTATGACATGAAATAAAAATTTATTATATTTCAAAATTTACGACTACTGCTCTGTGTAAAACTGGCGAAGGCGTATCTAATCACAAATGTATGATTTAGTGCGGTAAATTTGAAACGGTCCTCCTGGTTTAAAAACAGACTATAGTAAATTGAATTGCAAACATTTATTATCAAATTAAATATCTATTAATTACGTTGTAATTCTCAAGTCGGTTCTTTAATAAAGTTTTTTTTTATATTACGACCGAAAATCTAATCGAAAAATTGCAAAATAATTTTAGCATATTTAATTCAAAACCTGTAAGTACATTTAGTAGGTATACCTACGTACACAAGTGGTATAAAATATCCCATCAAAAGAAAATGGCATGTTTCTCAATGCAAATACCAACTTAACAGGTATAGGTACCTTCATAGATATATTTATACTGACAAATACAATAATGAATCATTTTAAAAAGCACCTTTATTAAAAAGAATAAACTGTTTACAAAATATCTGGGTAAACGTATAATCTACCTCACTATAGTTAATGTCTGGTTTTAGGTCATTATTTGTTTCGCAATATTTCCTAAATCTACAGTGTGTCCCGGGATTATGTTTGCGATAGGTGTAATATACCAAAAAAAAATTAGTACGGCTTTCATTTTCTGCAGTCTCGGTCTGCTTAACGTAAAATGGATTTTGACCAATTTCAGTTAAAATGGGATCTAACTCGCGGAGTTAATCTAAGAAGAAAATAAAATAAAATAAATCATTGCAGGTAAACTGGTCTTTCTGTTAATTTTACGGAAAAATTCTGTTTGGATAAATTTTTTTGCATTGAAAGTTAGAGCCATATGCCAACTTTCATTGCCTTTGAACAAAAAATAATATTAATAATAATAAGAATACCTCTTGAAGAAATTAGAAGAAGTTACAAAGAATTAGAAGAAGGGAATTATGTAGTAATTTAGGTGGGGTGCTATTTGAACAGGTTTTTAGTTGAATTTGTTAAAATTGTGTTAAAAAATAAAAATCCATTTACTTTAAGTAGGTAGTTTTGTTTTTGTTTTGTTTTTTTCTTTGATTTTCTTTTTAGATTAACTCCGCGACTTAGATCCCATTTTAACTGAAATTTCGATTCCATTTTACGTCAAGCAGACCGAGACTGCAGAAAATGAAAGCCGTACTATTTTTTTTTTTTGGTATATTACACCTATCGCAAACACAATCCGGGGACACACTGTATATCAGCATCCAGTAGTACTCAGTTTATCAGTAATCATGCATTCCCAAACCATTTTTACGTAGGTACTAAACTGGCGCTATCCTTCATCGCATGTTATCAATAGCCCTGGTATACCGGAATAATCTGGGAATTTTTCCGGCGCTAGTCGAAATCTACCAAATTACATGAAGTTCAGCTGGATGAAGGCCAGCCAGGTGAAAAACTTGATTAATCCTTAGTTTTTAATCTGAAAAACACAAACCACAATAATAGAATTACAAAGAAGCTACTCACATATATTCTTGAATATCAGAAATTAAATTAGTAAAATGTAATATTTATCAAAGAGATATTATGTAAATGTATTCAATTTGAAATAAACTGTAAAATTGTGTACTATAGCACCTTGACTGATAAAATTATTAACTAAATCTGAAACAATGAAGTGTGATTTCAAATGAAATTAAATTACTTGAAATGATTATAAGTGAAATTATTTAGAAACCCTGAAATAGTTGTGTAATAGTAAAATACTTCTGTTGAAGTATAAGGTTTTCACCATAATATTTATTAACTTAAAAACTATGCAAATAAATATAATTCAACAAAACAACCATGCATTCATAAATAGTTTGGAATGAACAACACATTTTATTCACAATCATACAAAAATAATCAAATTTTCTTACATGTCAAAAGTTAGAAAGTATGACATTTCTACTTCATTCGACAAATGAACTGAAATGTGACATTTTAGGTTGGAAAGTGACATAAGTGACATTTCAGGTTGTAAAGTAGCCACTTTCTTACCAGTTTTCTGGTTGGAATGTGAGCATTTGCCAACCTGAAAAAAAAACAAAATGCATTTAAAAATTTAGTAAACGATTTTTTTGGCTTTTTGTTCTTTAAAGGAGATGATTTTGAATAAAATAGTATACAAACCTTGGTGGAAAGTTTCATTTCTGTCTCGAGAATTAGTTGACCTTGCCGCTGCGCGCCTCGGTCAACTATCTTATCTCTCGACAACAATGAAACACTTTCCACCTCGGTATGTAATATACTATTACTTTATGGTATTCACATTGTAATTGATTGATTTCATGACAACGCTATAGTTATACTCATCGACCATAAAACTGGACCATCTGTCTGAATTGTAACTACTGGTAAACCACTGTATGTATTCGATACACTAACTAGACTTCCAAAAGCCATTTTTGCATTGTGTAAGTTCCATTTTAATCCTGTACTTGTAACAGAACAAGGGCCACCTATTGGCATTAATGAGCACCATGCTTGTTGTTTTCTTAAAATAGTTGGTATACTAATGGAATGATAACCTTTACCGATTAGCCATGTTAGGGATTTTGATGCAATTTGAATAATTTTAACAGACTCAAAAATACCTTTACTTATAAATAAAGTATTAATATTTGCCATTACATGGTCAAACCGTCCACTTATGTCCACCAGAACATAAATTATATCAACGTCTATGTTGTGTGTACTACAATATATCTTAAACTCTCTTAATGCTTTGGTATAGTCAGTATCATCTTGATCAGGCGTTGTTATGACTTTAGTACCACGTTTCTGAAAATAATGTAAAATATCTTCTGAAATAGAATCCATGTCACCCGTGATTAAATCAGGATGTAAGATTTGATCGCATTCTTGTTTATTAATTGTTAACCACTTAAACCATCTATCTGCACCACCATCAACTGCTAACCTTACTTTGGCTTGGTCCCATAAATTTAATATATGTTGTTGACTAAAGCATAAGTTAATTGGTGTGTTTAAAATGATAACTGCATATTTCAAATTTTTATATTGCGCAAGAAGTTCCTCGCATGGTGTCCAATTTTCTATTTTGTTCGTATCGTCTATCTTCAGACTAAAACTTGCCTTTTCTATAATACTTGTATAGTGGGGCAATGCATTATAAGCTACGTTTTCGACAACGGAAAGAAGTTTCGACGTTCTATTTATCATAATATAAGATGTTCCATACAAATACATTGACTAATGATTATCGGCCAATTGTCATTATTGACATATAATTGTTATTGTGGAATTAAAATCACCACGGCTGGCACAGAGAGCGGCGCTCTGTGCTGCGATGTGATCACAGTTCGAGGTACTGAACTGAACCAATCATGTCGTGAAATCAGATTCGGAACTATTCGAAACCATATTACCAAATTATTTTTAGCTGCCCAGGGCACCAGGGCATTCTTTTCACTGCCCCAGTGACATACAACTTCACCAAACTTACGGACCAGCTCTGCACTTGGGTATGCTTAGATTAATCAGACATGACAGATGAAATATAAGAATATAAAGGTTGGAGTTTATTGTTGTAAATAGTTATGACAAGGCAATGGAAAATATTAACATAGAAATTAATGGTGTCCCATTAACCATTACAGGGCAAGCTGGTGTGATAGAAAATATAAGGAATGGTGGGTCCAAAATTACACAATAATATGACAAACAGCATTTTTAAGTGACTGTACTCTACAGTTTCATTTATATCAACTTAAAGTACTTACATAATCTATTTATATATAAAAATTTTTCAAAGTTATATGTCGAAGAAATGCTGAAAAACAATTTACTAAAGGATTGTGGGATAGACAAATTGCCAAGGATGTCTGTCATTGTTGCTAATATCGTCTTTGTTGTACAACATTATGTTTGATATAAACATATCAGCCATTTATCTTCTCTACATATACACAAACAACGTAACTCCAATCAACTGAAACTTGTCAATTCAAGCTTATGACATCAAAATAACGTATTTTCCCACCCCCCTAAACAACTGCATTTGGTAGAGCTGAGCAGCTGAATAGGATTTGGCTCATATGTTGGAACAAACCACATAACGAAAAATGACAGAAGTGTTAGCGAGCTAATTTCCGTTGATCTTTTAGGACCGGTTTATCAATACAGGGTAAGGTTAGTTTGCCCAGGGGTTAAACACAGAACTCTTCTCTTTTCTGTGGTTAAACGCTAACTCGAGGAGTGTTTATTTTGGTCCAGGTTGCAAGTAACCTTGGATCAGGGTGTATACACCCTGCCTTGGATTAAAGTCAAAGTTAATTTAGCTTGAACTTCAAGGTGGCGGTTATGCATGTTAGCTCGAGGCTAACCTAAAAATGTATGTTTGTTGTTGACAGTTGAGTGAAAAGCCGTAGCTAAAAAGCAAATATTAAAATCTATTTTATTGTATTGTAAAAATCATTCAGTTTCACCAATGAATCATTTGCTTTTAACATTGAGATATTACGCAACTGGTAATTTTTTATTAACTGCTGGACATTGCATAAGTGTTAAGAAGTCTTAATTTTGCATCAAGAAGCTTCTTTGTCCCTCCAAGATGTTTATTTGCAATTTTAATTAATAGCAAACGCTTTGCTGATGAAAAATTGGGACATCTGCCTATCTTTGTTGAGGTTTCACTAATTTTCTTAAAATAAAAATATAACTATCGACCTGAAAATATTCTATATAATTTATATTATAATTGTTATTGCTCATTGTTGTCACTGTCAAATGATTTTTCCACAATAGTGGAGTCGAATTAAGGATCAAAATAGAATAGAATAGAATAGAAGAATTCTCTGGCTACAGCAATTTTATTATTTTAATTTGTTGTAGGTATAATAACAAGTTCTCTGAGCAATTTTTTGTGAAATCCGTCAATTGCTTCTTGTAGAATTTTAACAATTTATTTTTCAACACAAAAATTTTCTGCTATTTTCCCTATTATCTCAGGTCATAGTAACCCAATCGCAAAAATAAAAATACCAAACTGTTCGCTACAAAATTATGAATAAGACTAGGCATATGAAGAAACTTCTTGATAATTTGTAAATTTGTAAAAAAATAAAAACCACCAAAATAGCCTTCTTTTAAAAGTTTAAGAAATATGATGTAATAATCCATCAATTTTAACGAAAGTTGGTGGAACCATGACCTTTATTGAACTAAACCTCCGTGCCAAATTTTAGCGTAAAATATTTATTCAAACGGTTAAAATCAACAATAATTTCGAAATCTCCATCGCATTCTACTTAAGTGCATCGACTCGTAGTAGGACAATTTTTCTTTTAAAGTGTAGGTTTTTACATGTACTTTATGGTAGTGTTTGGAAAGAAAAAAATTTTTAACCTAAACCAATTTTTTGGAATTTAATTGTAATTATGGATATTGTACGTATAAACAATTTCAAATAATTACGTGATTTTTTTGTGAAACCAAAAACGATAAGCAAATTATGATAGTATATGAAACTGTCAACGTTTAAAAAAAAGAATGATGTTCTACCTGCATTTGGATCCGTGATACGTTAGTTTTTGCGTTTTAGTCGATTATAAATAAATATATTGATATTATCCACAACTAAATCTTTTTAAATTACATCGCATAAAGCACCCTTGAGGACATAACGCACGTTCGAAAAAATAATATCTCCCCACTCCTTGAATATTGTAACTAGGCAACTAACTTAATTAATGGTATACATCACACCATTTTCATCATATCGAGTCTTTCTTTTAACATTTTTAGTCTCTTTTCATATATTCTGATTCTTTTATTTAACAAAATATAATTTGTTAAATTTTTATTCATCAAAAATTCAACAATTTTCATTGTTTATGTTTTCGGCTTTTGTCATATCTGATTTTCAGTTTCTTTTTAAAATGTTGTGTTTCGCGTTTATTTTCAATTTTTAATGTATTGTAACATAAAATAACTTGTTTAATCATTATTTAATTAATGCAAATTGCAAATTTTATTTTCAAAATATTTATTTTGTGGGACTAGACTGGATATTTGAATATAATTATTCGCCCCATAGTTCATGATGTAATCATATTTTATTATCATTTTTTTTATAGAATACCAATAACATAGACCATTCTTCTACCTTAAAATAACGTTTTTTTTTTCTACAATAAAATACAAAAGTCTACTTGTACTAATTTGCAGTCCTTTACACTAGTAACTCTTGTATAAAGTTTAAAATGATCAACAAACATAAGGTTTTCTGAAATACTATTATCTAATATGTGAGCTAATATGCTATTAACATACAGTAGGAATAGTATAGTGGTCCCAATTTTGAGCCCTGTGGTACCGAAAATGATATCTCATATGGAAAAACTCGAATATCTGGATTTCCTAGAAAACGTCTTTAACGATTTTGTAAATTGAACTAACAATATGCCATTATTGGTTTTTCCGTAAAATTCACATAAAGCGATAAACAAAAAAATTGTAAGTCAATCAAGAAAGTAAGTTCGGCCTCGCCGTACCGTTTATTTCATATGTAAGGGAACGTTGATACAGATGTTATGCAGTGGTACAGAAGAAGAATAGAAATATGCTTTAATTATACATACAAATATTATTGTAGTTTACTTTTTTTACAAACAAAATCTGAATCATCTTCATCGACGGAGCTTTCTTCACTATCAATTTGAAAATAGTCCTCACTTTCCGAAACATTGCGTTGTTGTCAATGTCTTCCGCTGTAACAAATGAATTTTTAAAGTCTGCTTCATCCGTTTCCATTTCAGAAATCGATAAAACATCGTCTTCATCGTCGTCAGGTTCGTCCTCAGTTTGTTTCAATGTTATTTCAGTACAGTTGTTACAATTTAATCCATTACAAAAATGACACAAATTTGTGGAATTAATCCCTATTCTTTTACATGAACAAAGTTTTGTTTTGCAACCTGATTTACACATACAGCAAATAGTCTTCAATAAATTATCTGGGAAAGGATTTTTTGTTGTTGTCAATGGCATTAATTCATTTATGGTATCTTTCCAACAATACTCTTCAGGACTTTTATCTGCAAATCCTAACCATTTCTGTATTTGAAAATACACCCTCAATGAATGCTCGTTTGCAGCTTTTTCGGTTGGTGGGAGAATAGATAATTTGCATGATGTTTCTGAAGTGCATTTTTTAAAACATTGAAAACGCAGAACGTATAAACATGTGTTTTTCATTGGATCTGAACCATACAGTGCTATTATACAACTTATGCCAGCAGCAAATATCCTTGACTTTGTAGCTTGTCGATTGTACAAAATTTGCACATCTTTTTGTAAGCAGAAATATACTAAGCTAGGTACTTTATAAATATGTAAAAAAAATAATTTAAACCAGCTAATGCATCGTATTATTGACCAGAGAACACAAGGAGAACGTCATTTCCGTTCGAGCAACGAGAAGTAGTAGTACGTATTTATCAGCGAAAAATCTGAAAATGGCCAAAGATTCTGCCGAAGAGCTCCTGCAGGGGTCTACGAGTCTCGCGGGACTCCAGTTTGAAATCCACAACATTTCATGTCACACTAGCAAAAACATTTCTTCATATTGCTCTAATGCAACGAAGCAAAAGTAGCTCAATTACAAACACTATTTCGTACTTCAGGTAACATATCGCAAATAACCAATATTGTCTTGAATTATTTTATTAAACATAGAAATAATCTACCTGGATTAAAATTTCCAGTGCATTTTAATTAAATAACGCTAAACAAATTATTTTACGTTACAATACATTAAAAATTGAAAATAAACACAAAACACAAACATTTTAAAAAGAAACAGAAAATCTGATATGACAAAAGCCGAAAACATTATAAAAAAATAACGACTTGAATTTCTGATGAATAAAAACTTAACAAATTATACTTTATTAAATAAAAGAATCAGAATATATGAAAAAAGACTAAAAATGTTAAAAGAAAGACTCGGCATGATGAAAATGGAGTGATGTATACCATTAATTAAGTTAGCTGCCTAGTTACAATATTCAAGGAGTGGGGAGATATAATTTTTTTCGAACGTGCGTTATGTCCTCAAGGGTGCTTTATGCGATGTAATTTAAAAAATTTTAGTTGTGGATAATTTTCAACTAGCAGAGAGAGAAATATAAGCATTTTGGAACAATATGCGCAAATTTCAAGAAAAAATATCAGTATATTTATTTATAATCGACTAAAACGCAAAAACTAACGTATCACGGATCTAAATGCAAGTAGAACATCATTCTTTTTTTTTAAACGTAGACAGTTTCATATACTATCATAATTTGTTTATCGTTTTTGGTTTCACAAAAAAATCACGTAGTTATTTGAAATTGTTTATACGTACAATATCCATAATTACAATTAAATTCCAAAAAATTGGTTTAGGTTAAAAAAATTTTTCTTTCCAAACACCACCGTAAAGTACATGTAAAAACCTACCCTTTAAAAGAAAAATTGTCCTACTACGAGTCGATGCACTTAAACAAAATGCGGTGGAAATTTCGAAATTATTGTTGATTTCTAGCCGTTTGAATAAATATTTTGCACTAAAATTTGGCACGGAGGTTTAGTTCAATAAAGGTCATGGTTCCACAAAGTTTTGTTAAAATTGATGGATTATCATATTTCTTAAACTGTTAAAGAAAGGCAATTTTTGGTGGTTTTTATTTTTTTACAAATTCACAAATTATCAAGAAGTTTCTTCATATGCGTAGTCTTATTCATAATTGTATAGCGAACAGTTCGGTATTTTTATTTTTGCGATCGGATTACTATGACCTGAGATAATAGGGAAAATAGCAGAAAATTCCTGTGTTGAAAAATAAATTGTTAAAATTCTACAAGAACCAATGGACGGATTTCACAAAAAAATTGCTCAGAGCACTTGTTATTATACCTACAACAAATTAAAACAATAAAATTGCTGTAGCCAGAGAATTCAAATTTTATTTTGACTCCACTATAAAGACAACCAAATATTTTCACTTAGTAACAAAAACTAAAAAAAACTAACAAAACAAAAATCATCGGTGCTGGTACGTTATAGGTACCGTCGATTTTAAAAAAAATGAAATTGATATTATTAGTACAAGATGAAGAAACATATTAAAAAAGAAAAATTTGCGGATGAGCCATGAATGGGCAAGGAAAAAATTAACAAAATTTCGAAGCCGTGGAGCGAACTGAATACGATTGCATAAATTTAAATGTGATCCAAAAAACGAAATGTTTTGTTAACTAACTGTTAACTTTTACTAAACTATATTTACTGTAGTAAATGCTGAGAGTTACTGGGCCATTAAATAGCCCTTATGCTATGACGGTAGCCACAGTATAAGGGCCATGCATTCATTTAAAAAATGTCTGAAAGGCAGAGTTACCATTCATAATGTAATCTTATATTTTTAATCTATATGATGAATTGTCAGACATTATACGCGATGAGAGGAATAAAAGGAGAGAAAAATCTGGCTAAGTAAAAGGTCCCTTGGAGAATTACGTACTGTATTAAAAGAGCTGCATGATTATGATCCACGTGAATATGAAGTTGTTTGTCATACTCCTTTATCTTGGCGTTTTCGTAATTTCATCAAGTATATATTTAGTTGCAATATTCTTAGTGGTTGTGATTGTATTCGGGTAAAATACCTATGTTCTAAATCCTTACCGTAAATCATGCCTAATCGTGCAACTACTTTGACTTTCAGGCAGCGCCGCCGAAGTACGAGTCGTGGTTAAAAACCACTAACGACCAGTATTTCGATGGTGGTTTAAATGTTAAACTTTACATTTTCGCTTCAACAGTTTACGTTCACGATCAAATCGGCGCGGCGTGGTGCGGTGCGTCGGCCACGACAATTAAAAAACTCTCCATTTTAGAACGAAAATTCCTTCGTCTCATATCAAATTCAAGCAGATACACCTCCTTCAGAGTCCTGTACGCCCGTAGTAACGACATTGTGCCACTAACGGACTGCATCAAAACCATATCAAAAAATTTTTATCAATTCAAACTGGATGATAGTCCGCTAACAAACATCATTATAAGAATAAGAGAGCATAATGCACCGTTTCGGATTAAACACAACTTATCATACCAGGCGCTGTCCATTTTTCCTTGTAACCACCCATTCCTTTACTAAAACTAATTTTTTTTACCCAACCTTTCCCACTTTTCTCATGTCTTTTTCATCTTTCCTTTATGTAATTGTTGTTTTTATTGCTAATTTATTTTTATTTATTTTATTATTCTAAATTTGAAAACAATTATATTATTTAAAATTTCAAAAACATTTGGTACCAAAACATAATAATTACAAAAAGTTCAACTGCATGGCATAGCCTTTTTCTTTTTGCGTTTCATTCTCTACAGCAGGTATTTTCAGTGAGTTGATTTCCTGTTTCAACCATCCAAATTTAAAATAGTGCATATGCTTTTTCTACAACGAGTTATTTGTTAAATTTTTCAGTATTGTGTTATGCCATAAGACCTAACTTCCCTAATGAACCTACTAAGTAGGTAGGAGTAGGGTAATTATGACAATTTATTTTATTCTACCTCGACCTAGTTCCTGCCCAGCCCTTCAACTGCCGCGGAGCCTTGGATAGCGGATGTCCGGCTGGAAACTGAAATGAACGTCGAAAACAAACTGTATTTTTGTAATATGAAATAAATCTGATTTGATTTGATTTGATTTGATCAAAGCAAAACGACTTTTACTTGAAGTTAATCGGGTTTACTTGATGATTTAAGCCAAATGTTTAAGCATGCGCAGTGCTGACCACAAGTGACACCTTCAAATAATTCCCCACTAGAGATGTTGTGCAAATTTAAATCAGTGTTTACCCATATAAATAAACACAATAGGTCGGTTTAGTAAAAACTAAATCTCCAGTAACAAGCTCACCTTATGTTTCCACTTAATTTAACGATAAAAGTTACTCACAAGTTTAACCTTAAAAAACTATTTTGTCAGATCTGTTAAATCAGCGAAAATTAGCTTGAAGACTTTGCCAATCACGAAAATTCTTGTTTTAGTTAACAAGTTTTTAAAAAGAAGTTTAATATACTGAAAAACATGCGTGGCGCTAACCTAGTTTAAAATATTGGTTAAAATTTAAACTCGTTTAGTGTACTTAAATTTTAGTCTATGTAACGTGAAGCATTATTTGATGAGTTTTTTGTAAATATTTCGTGCAAAGACGACATTATCTTTACCCGCCGTTTTCGAGCGTGCTGAACATGACAGAAGTGGCCAAACCACCCCTAACCTTTTATGAGGATCCCTTTATGTTTTCATATATTAATCTGGGGAGTGATTTATCGACGGGTTATACTTAAAATAATATGGAACATGGGTTATAGAGTAAGTGGCATCCAGAAAGCAGGACTAGGGGTTGATTAAACCCTCCCGAAGGATGAAAAATCTTTTTTTTTCTTCAAATGATTCGATTCAAACGCTTATGCCCCGTTTTCGGGGTCACTGATCACGGGAAAAATATTCATTTTTAGCTCCAACCCCTCCTCATCTCTCAAACGGGCAGAAAGCATGCTATCCAGGATTTACATTTTTTTCGGCACATGATCGTTATTCCTGTGCATATCTCTTCATTTTTTACGGAAGAGAAGGTGGTAGCAACTTCGGAGGTTGCTTCATTCTTTCCAAGAGGTGTAAAATTCATTAATTACACTTTGGATCGTCAATACGCCCTTCCCCGTTTTCGCAGGCGCTGATCACGATAAAAATATCCCTAATTAATGAATTTTACATCCCTTGAAACAACTCCCGGGGTCGCTACCACCTTCTCTTCCGTGAAAAATGAAGGAATATGCACAAGAATAACGATCATGTTCCGAAAAACCTGTAAATCCTGGATAGTATGCTTTCTGGTGAATGAGGGGTGGTTTCTGCCCGTTTGAGGGATGAGGAGAGGTTGGAGCTAAAAATGAATATTTTTCCCGTGATCAGCGACACCGAAAACTGGGGATAAGCGTTTGAACTGAATCATTTGAAAAAAAAGATTTTTCACCCCTCAGGAGGGTTTAATCAACCCCCTAGGCCTGCCGTCTAGATTCCACTTACTCTATAACCCCCTTCCATGTTATTTCAAATATTTATAACCGTCGATAAATCACTCCCCAGACTCGTTTATATATGAAAACATAAAGGGATCCCGATAACGGGGGTGGCTTTTGGCCGTTTCAGGGGGTTGTGGCGGTCAAAAACTTCTCTCACCACTTGCGTCGTATTCAGCACTCTCGAAAACGGGGGGGGGGAGGTAATCTCGTCTTTGCACGAAATATTTACACTATTTTTGCCTTCGTTACATAGACTATTTTCCCCCGACACAAAAAAACCGGCTGTACGACAAATAAAATTCACTTAGCCATTTTTAACCAGAAACAATAAATAAAACATAAATAATATAACTTAAACGCTCAATACATATTGAAATATTTTTTTAACACTATTTTTAAATATGCAAAAATTTAGACATGGCATTTGTGAATTGAAATTCTTTTGTTACATTTTACCTTGCTTTTTCCTTTGGAGTTGAGGTGCTGAGAACTCGCTGTACTGAAGCTCATTGTACCCATAGTCTCGTTTGAGCATTATTCCCATTTTTTCGAAGAAGACGAGTGTATAGCAATGAAAGTTCTGGAGTCGCAAGTAGTTCCCGAAGTGGGAAAGCCTTCCAGCCATCAAAGCTGAGATTTTGATTAGTCGAGAATCTGAAAGTCCGAATTATAATAATAATAATAATAATAATAATAATAATAACATGTGTTTATTAAGGGCGAAGTTAACCTTACATTTATGGTTCTCTATAATTCGATCATGGGGTATGAACTCGCAGGTATAAAATTAAAAAAATATGGATATTATCCAGAATTTTATGCGGAATTCGATTCCAAAGGGCGCGAAGTCGGCCAAGATTGCGAAATTGCAAAAAAAGTAATAATTTCGAAAAAAAATTGGAACTTAAATATTGCACTATCTTTCGTTTACATTGCATTTACGAGCTTATTTATAAAGATTTTTTTAATAATTCTTATATCAATCGAAAGCTTAATGTTTGTAGTTTCATACAAGTGTAATAGAGATCTATTATTTTCATTGTAAACAACACTATAAATTGCTTAAACAATATGTGCTCGAAAAGTGTAGTGTAATTTTTGACATCGAGATACTTTTGTTATTATTGCAGATAGATGTGTAGTTATTTGAGACGAAATACGTAGAATAGACCAATGAACATTTTTTATTAAAACAATTTTTTAATTCGCTGAATAATTTAGGAGATATGATTTTTTACATGTAGGACGCGCGGCCGTAGTCATAACTCATCATAATAATAAATATAAACGTGGCCTCGGGTACGCGATTTGCCAGTGTGCATTTGCCGTTCGCATTGTTTATTACTTCTAGTCTGACAGGCGAAGAACATGCATGATATCGTTTCGTTTTTAAATAGTAACGATAAATACCTAAAAGTGTAATTTATTTGGGTAGTTTTTTTCTATGTACTTACGTCTTAAGTGGTTGCGATACGGTCAGTTTTCCTTTCAGAAAAGGAAAAACTTACGTATTCAAAACATGCCTCAAATATGCCAATGATCCTAAGTGACAGTCAATATTGAATTTCCCACTCGACAATTCATTTGAAACTGCTGAATTTGAAAACTCTGCACGATATTTCTTTGAAGTCTTATATGGTAGACAGTTTTTCATTGGTAATTTGGACAATTTGCGAGCCCATTTATTTCACACTTATAAATCGGATATTCGAAATTTGCCACCAACTGAAGACTCATTTCACCAGCGCATTCTTAGAGCTGCCTACCAAATAATTATTTGGAAGACAGCAAGTTGCGTCAATCCAGTGCTTCCCAACCCTAAAGATTTTAGTTGGGTATCGAAGGACAATACATTAGTATTAAGACTTACGACAAAAAGTGTCCGTCCAAATGTAAAGCGTGGAAGCATATTTTGTAAATGCAAACAATTCCAAAATTGCATTGGAAACTGTAGTTGTGCTAAGGCTGGTTTGGCGTGCATAATAGGTTGTTTTTGTGAAGGCCGATGTCAAAGGTGTTAGTTTAACCTTAACTTATACTATATAGTATCATTACATCAATACACTTAATTATATCATTATAACAGAATTTACAATATATACAACCATTATTATGTCAAGACGAAAAATATTTTAATTTCATTGTAGTTGTTCTTAAATTAAATACAGATAATGTGTTCTGTTTGTAAGCATTATTTATGATTTGTACGAACTTTCATATGAAAGACGTTACAAAAATGTTGCTTATACCTTACAAAAAAATTAATAAAATAATTTACAGTGCCCGTCACAAAAATCTTGCCAACCTACATTTTTCGAAATTCTCTACATTTCCTCCTGGGGTGTATTATTAGATTTTTTTTGTTTATTTTGTTAATTGTCCTCTGCTGTATAAGAATAAAATGTCAATTGTGTTGTGGTAAAGGATGGCGGATTTATATAACTGATAAATCAAATAAAACTTGCCATAGGTGGCCAAATTATTGTGACGAGCACTGTACGTAATAATAAATACTTTTATTAAAACAGTAGTGCCTCGAAATCATGTGTAAATAGACTACAGAGACAAGACCGCCCGCGCGGTAGCCCAAAACAATGCGCTTCATTTAAAAAAAATCCTAAAATCTCCGAAATTATTCAGCGAATTAAATAATTGTTTTAATAAAAAATGTTCGTTGGTCTATTCTACGTATTTCGTCTCGAATAACTACACATCTATTTGCAATAATAACAAAAGTACCTCAATGCCGAAAATTACACTACACTTTCCGAGCACATATTGTTTAAACAATTTATAGTGTTGCTTATAATGAAAATAATGTCTCTCTATTACACTTATATGAAACTACAAACATTAAGCTTTCGATTGATAAAAGAATTATCACAAAATCTTTATAAATAACCTCGTAAATGCAATGTAAACGAAAGATAATGAAATATTTAAGTTCCAAATTTTTTTTGAAATTATTATTTTTTTTGCAATTTCGCAATCTTGGCCGACATCGCGCCCTCTGGAATCGGATTCGGCTTAAAATTTTGGATAATATCCACATTTTTTTAATTTTATACCCGCGAGTTCAGGGTTCGGCATTTTAGACGCGTCTTTTTGGATGCTAGATTTCTTACTATACATAGTATGTGGTTATGAGCTTCTTTATCTTCACCATACATCCTACATTATGGTTAAATGTTTGCTTAGTGTGCAGTGTCCCATTACGTTGCCTCACTTACTTTGTAAAGGTTCGTAGATATACCAACATTCTGAATAAATTTTGTTTGTTTAATATTTAATTGTACATTTGTAACCTTATTTTTGAATACCCAATAAGCTCTCGATAATTTACTCGTAACCTGGAGTAAATCACCAATGTAATTTACTGATTTTGCTCAAATTTGAAAATTATTGTTTTTTTTTTCAAACAAATCTGGGGGATGATATGAAAAAATCGAATATTTTCTTTCACTGGTATAAATTTGAGCCACCCTGTTCTATACTTTATCTCTCGCAAACTTTCATTTTGAAGTAAAAAATGCACATTTTTCGAGCTGCAGCATGTTAAGTTGGTAAAAATATTAGTAGGTATGCTTTTAGAGGGCAGAATATTTACTAGTGAAATATTTTGTCGAACTCCTCTATACGTTTCCTTAAATATATAAGGAATAAAAACCAGACTGCAGCTATTCTCCGGACTAATGCCCCGCCGAGCGCTGAATTACGAATTACAAGCCTGGCCGCATTAAGTGCAAAACTGTGTATTGCCACAAAACGCTAAAGTTTCGATTTTAATAGACACCAGCCGAAAGACTTATTCCTACTTAAAGGAGCTCTCGTGCCAGCCACCCCATACCACTTGCAGACTGCAGTTTCGAGCTATTGGCTCTCGTCAGTGCAAGGTAGGTCTGAGATGGCTGGAACGAGGCATTTGTTCACTCTTGGTACATGACGAGATTTATAAAACCACGACATGCAACAAAAATGGCAGGCTCCATCTAGCGGCTAATGTCCATTACAATCGAAACAGCAGTAGCCCTGACATGGGCATAGTTAGTAGGTATGCTTTTAGAGGGCAGAATATTTACTAGTGAAATATTTTGTCGAACTCCTCTATACGTTTCCTTAAATATATAAGGAATAAAAACCAGACTGCAACCAACAGCTATTCTCCGGACTAATGCCCCGCCGAGCGCTGAATTACGAATTACAAGCCTGGCCGCATTAAGTGCAATAACTGTGTATTCCCACAAAACGCTAAAGTTTCGATTTTAATAGACACCAGCCGAAAGACTTATTCCTACTTAAAGGAGCTCTCGTGCCAGCCACCCCATACCACTTGCAGACTGCAGTTTCGAGCTATTGGCTCTCGTCAGTGCAAGGTAGGTCTGAGATGGCTGGAACGAGGCATTTGTTCACTCTTGGTACATGACGAGATTTATAAAACCACGACATGCAACAAAAATGGCAGGCTCCATCTAGCGGCTATATATTTAAGGAAACGTATAGAGGAGTTCGACAAAATATTTCACTAGTAAATATTCTGCCCTCTAAAAGCATACCTACTAACTATACCCATGTCAGGGCTACTGCTGTTTCGATTGTAATGGACATTAGCCGCTAGATGGAGCCTGCCATTTTTGTTGCATGTCGTGGTTTTATAAATCTCGTCATGTACCAAGAGTGAACAAATGCCTCGTTCCAGCCATCTCAGACCTACCTTGCACTGACGAGAGCCAATAGCTCGAAACTGCAGTCTGCAAGTGGTATGGGGTGGCTGGCACGAGAGCTCCTTTAAGTAGGAATAAGTCTTTCGGCTGGTGTCTATTAAAATCGAAACTTTAGCGTTTTGTGGCAATACACAGTTATTACACTTAATGCGGCCAGGCTTGTAATTCGTAATTCAGCGCTCGGCGGGGCATTAGTCCGGAGAATAGCTGTTGGTTGCAGTCTGGTTTTTATTCCTTATATATTTAAGGAAACGTATAGAGGAGTTCGACAAAATATTTCACTAGTAAATGGTAAAAATATTGACAAATATATTTTTATTTTAATTATGTGAAATATTTGACTACAAATTGTGACATGTTAATCAGCAATAATAAGTAACAACTCAGTGTAATTATGGAAAAAGCCGCTGCCCAAGGAATCACTACTTCCACATCCAATTCTCTATCCAAGTCACTCACAACGAAAAAACTTTGTATGTGGAAATAATTGTTTATGGAACTTTAATAATATAGTATTTGAAATCCTCTACCCCAAAAACCCATAAAACGATACCCCACATCGGTAGTGGGGTGGGGGTTGTGATAGGGGGGTGGTAGTGGGGGTGGATGGAGTAAAAAAATGTTTTGAGGTTTCTGGTTCTTGTACATACACTAAATCATAATTTTTTTCATCCCCTTTAATAAGGGGGTGGGGGTTGGTTATGGGGGGGTGGCTAATGCCAAAAATTTTTTTGAGACCTTAGCTTTTCTTGTATATACGAAATACCAATTTTATGGACTCTTACCTGCTTGATTTACCCATTTACCCCAAATTTACCCCAATTTACCCCCCAACCCTTCGACGGAACAAGATGAAAATATAATCTAGTTCTAGATCTCGTTAAAGTACATATGTGTACCAAATTTCAAGTCAATATCTCAAACGGTTCCAGAGTAAACGTGCGCACAAAAAAAAGTTACAGACAGACCGACAGACAGACAGACCGACAGACAGACAGACAGACCGACAGACAGACAGACAGACAGACAGACAGACAGACAGACAGACAGAAATTTTTTTCGCTCAAACTTAAAATCTCGACGTTTCATGACATTTTAAGCCTATTTGAAAAATAAAAATTTTTAAAAATTTTTTTGTCGTTACTATACTTCCACTGGATGTGGAAGTAAAATACTGAAGGTAATAGTATAGAAATGGAGTGAATATCTTGCCACTTTTTTAATTCTTTTATTTATATCCTTTGTTGTTCTTACTACATGGGAATCAAAATTTTGATATCAAAAAAGGTCCAGAATTGATACAATGGGCCACGGTTTCTCTTGGAACAACATGCTATGGCACTATTTAATAAGGAAACAATAATAATAAATAAAAATATGAGGAAAATTTAAGTATTTAAGAAATTTCATTATTTTTTTGAATCATCGTTTGATAATGACGTAATTGTCGAAGCTGCAATCACAACTTTGTGTAAATAAATATAGTGGTAAAAAACATAGTAATGCTTTCCTCATTTCTGTAATATTGTGGCTTGTGATCATTATAGAACAGAATTTCAGAACATTTTAGCCATCTGTGGGATCAATTTATCATAAAATAATTACTTGTCAAAATATTTCTTTCCACAGATTTTGTTAAACTGTTTCTCGACTAATATGAATGAATTTACTTCAGGAAACTGAGTAGATAATAACTGACAGTAAATAATTACCCATTATCTCTGACTAGAATTGTAGGAAAAATAGAGTTTCTTATCTTTTACTAATACATCTTTGGTCTTTTACTCCACACAGAAATACGTCTATTTTTGTTTTATTTTAACACTGGCAAGCATTATTTAACATTTATGAAAATGTTTTAGTTGCCAGATTTTAATTATTTGTTCTAGACGCTTCAATCGTAGTATGACATTTGACTGAACTAATCAGAAATAAGTATGCCGAAAAGATTTATTATTACAGGACTCTAGTTTGTTTTTGGATAATCGCTTTTTATGAATGTTAGGTTAATGAATGGCATTTGGATCTCTCAGTTAAAAAAAAATATATTTCAATAAAAAATATTCCTCTTTTTCACGATCCTCTCAACAGACTAAAATAATATTATCAAATTTATTATTTAAACAGTTATATACAGGGTGTCCCACTTTTAATGTCTCCGTTCCATATCTCAGTTAATAATCATGCGATTTCAACCAAAGGACAAGGGTAGATAAGCTATATATTTGCGCCCACTAATTTCATAAAAATACAAAGTTCTACTTAAAATCATTAAACTTTATTTATTTATAGTTAAACATATGATCTTTATGTTTCTATACGTTTTACATTTAAAAAACAACAGTAATTCGTAATAATAGCATTTTAAAGTAAGCATGTTTGCAGTTTTTTAGTAATTTTTGACGTTTTTCCGAACTTTTAATATATATTTCAGTTAGATGTGCTCGGTGAACCAAGAAAATCTACCACATTTAATTATTGAGTATTTAAGCTTTTAAATAATGGCCAATTTATATTGGTTCATCAAGTGCTTCAATATATTAAAAACAAAATCTTTTCCACGGGAGTCGTAGTGGTATCGACGTTGCGTGCGAATTTAAACGTGTCAGCATCCAAAACCACATATTGCCGTGTGCAATTTCAGATCCCCAAATATGCTATTCTAGTATTTATTCCGTTGTTAAGCAACTATTACAAAAAACAGTCCGAGAAAGTTACTTTCTCGGCCTAAGGCGGGAAAGTAATTTTTCTGAAATCGATCGGCGCGATTTCAGATCAAAAAATGTACAATTCCAGTATTTCAGTCCGTTGCTAAGAAACTAGCAGAAAACAGACCGGAAAAGATTCGTTGCCAAGCAACGATCAACAAAACCGTACTGGAATGTTACTTTCCCGGCCTAAGTCGGGAAAGTAACATTCCCGTACGGTTTTTTTTATGTATATTTTAGACAGTAAATGAATACACGGAGACAAACCAACTCACATTAAAATTGCATTTATTAGTAAGCCTCGGCTAGCGCCTCGGCCAACAATTTGCGTCGTCCTCTGGGAATGTATTGCTTTTTAGAGGCAAAGCATGGAGAATATTTTTACTGAGATCGCATGTCACCAATTGACTTCGAATTTCTGCTGTGTCAAACATGATTTAACATTTCCAAAAAGATACTAATTGGAGAAAAGCTACACCAGCCAAAGTTCATTTGGCTATGACTTTGAGGTTTCTAGCTACTGGTGACGTGACAGCTACAAAAGTTTCCACTACCTTTTCAAAATTTCAAGCCAGTTCATTTCCACAATCATAACTCAAATATGTGAGGCTATCAATGAAGCATCGAAGGAGGTAAAAAAAGGAGGTAAAAAATAAATGTATTTATTTTTTATTCATAGAAACGTACAGTTTTATAGAAGTAGATACACATTTAGGTTATATTATTACAGTAGACTCAAGAGTCTTGAACATTTTGGTTTGCTTCTTCCCTTTCAACTCCCTAGAATAGACTTGTACAATAAAATTTTGATTCCATGGTACAATGGGCTCATTTAGCATTTTTTTAAAATTCATATTTCGAAAGTACACCTTATAGTTAGTAAATGTGCAAAATATTAGATTTTTTTTTCAACTACTTCTCCCTGAAAATAAATAATGAAAATAGAGCGCGGAAAACGCAGTGTGACGTCAAGCCACTCGCACTCTTAAACGGCGTTGCCAGTGGATAAAAAATTAACGTACTGGTATCGAAACAAAAAAGTAATCTTATGAAAAAAGTACAGATGTTAATTAAATCTTTTATACGATATCTAGGAATTTTAATGAATTTAAAAAAATACTTCGCCACTCATATAGTTTTTATTTGTTTTGTGTATAAAAAATATGTTCGCAATATTCACTTGAATTGTTACTACAAAGAGAGCCAGTGCATATTCTATGTGAAATACTTTCAGTGTTCTGTAATCACATGTTAAATTTTTATTAGTGTATGCAATACGTATTGAATTTTTAAATGTCCCTCAGTGCACTATAACTTCTCAAGGGCCACAAACATTTTTACAATTCCTATAGACTGTAAATACTTAACTTCCTTGTGGATAACCCAGGTTGGTCCCTATTGCCATGCATCCATTAGACATTTTTTAAATGCAAAGTTAATACCTTATTCAAGCGAGCTACAGAGAAACAGAATTTTCGAAAGTGATGGAAAATCCGGAACTAACTTGCGAACAAAAACATACTGTTCTTTTGATCCTGCCATATTTCATTTCACAGATCATGATAAATTATTTTAAAATTTGTCGTCAAAGTTGCAAAATAAGTAAATAGGACGTCATACAAAAAATGTAGCGATACAATGAAAGCAGCACTGACGTACTGATTGTGCTCTAAAAGTATTGATTTCAGTACAAATGTACTGACACTGGCAACGCTACTCATAAAGCCAGTCGAGCGGGTGCCGTGACATCATCCAAAAATAAATTGTAAATTAAATATCACTAAATGAGCCCATTATTTGCCGAGATAAGACTGTCAATTTAGGACTAGAACTAGATTGTTTGTCGGTGTATCATATATACCAGAAGAGGGCTCATTTGAAATGTATATTTCTCTTTTCGCAAAGTATGGAGTCATGGGGTGAGTATTGTGGATAGGTTTGAAATTTGAATTTATATCGGTGACGGTATTTTAAATTTGCGTCATCATTGACGGCGAGGAGTACGGACTAGTTGTAGGGGAAGATTTTATGAACTGGCTTGAGAAATCGGTATTCAACGGTGGACTAGTACAATATGAATTATTCTTCTTTCTTCGACGTGCTCTTTCAAGTAACATACCATCTATCTCGTACATTACTTCTTCTCGTTCATCTTCAGGTATTTTTCTGATTTTTTTTGCAAGAAGTTTTGCATACAAATCGCATTCGTCTTCACTGTTTTCTGTCTGCTCTTTGGTAGAATTTTGAGCTAGAACATTGCTTAAAGTGCTGAAGGCTTCTTTTATCTGATTTCCTGCTTTCTGAAGTTCGGGATGCGGTGTACAGTATTGTTGTTCTTCTATTTGTAACTTTGAAGTGGAACATGTAGAATTTGATGCGCTTTCAGCTCTGGAGCAGTTCTCCTCCACCAGACTTTGTGAATCTTGCACCTAAAAAAATTAAAGACTTAGTATCTTAAACTACCTATCTCAATTTGTCTTTGCAGATGCTGACACTGCAGAGGAATAGTACTTTGTGAAAAACAGAGAAAACCGGGAAAAGTCAGGGAATATGATTTTGGTCAGGGAAATCAGGAAAAGTCAGGATATTTATAAATTTATAAGTCAGGGAAAATTTATTAAAACTACTTATATCCAAAGTTGTTCCCATCATGTTCCGCCCGCTCGTCAAAAAATGTTTTGCGTTCCTTCCAGTTATTTGTCTAGTTCAATGCGAAACATTCGACACTTATAAACTAAACTGTATTATGTATATAAAAAAACATGAAACAAAAGTAATTTTACAAGAAACAGGATTAATATTAATGTAATATACGAGATTATAATAATTACACAGGCACACAAAAAAAATGTCAAGTGCTAGAAGGCAGACCTATGTATTCCCATGCATTTTGACCCGCTGAATATGAATCCGATGTCCGTTTTGACGGATTGGCTCTTGCATTTCTCCTAACCCCAAAAAACACCTTAAGACTGCCAGACAAATCTCAAACAAGTAAATAAAAAGGTTAAATGAGATAAGCTCCATTTCCATACGTGTTTTGGGGCGCTGAGACCGAATCTGAGGTCAGAATTAGCAGATCAGTTAGGAATTTTGACATAACCTCAAAGAACACCTAAGAAATGCCCAAAAAATCCCAAACAAGTAAATAAAAAGCTTAAATGAGCTGATCACTATATCTATACGTAATTTGGGGCGCTGAAACTGAATATGAGGTCAGAATTGGTCGCTTATTTAGGAATTTTGACATAACCTCAAAAAACACCTAAAGAATGCCCGAAAAATCCAAAACAATAAAAAGCTTACATGAACTGATCACTATATCTATACCTAATTTGGGGCACTGAAACCGAATCCAAGGTCAGAGTTTGAAATTGACTTTGCTCTACATAATATTTGAACATATAATTTCCGACGTATTTTCACGAGCTGAACATCGTAGTCAGAATTAAAGCGCAATCTGCAAACTTCATAGAGAAATATCATTTCAGCATATATTCTCATGAATCCTAGTAGGCCGAGATAGGCAATTTTTAAATTTTCAAGTATCTAAAGGAAAATATTACCGAAGGGTGACATTTTTAGGAAAAATTTTTCGAACACAGTTTGCTCTGCTGAGAGAGGAATATCGTTTGGATTAAACATTTACCTACACCCTCCCTTGATTATTTTTTTACTTTTTTTTCTTAGAGCTGTTTAGAATTATATAGTTTTCTTTATTCTGTTTGATTGTCGTATGCCATTTAATTTACAACAAACAAAACAGAAGGAATTCGCATTATTTACACAGTTGTGCAAATTTCTTGTAGCCCTGTACTCATAGGAAGCCAAGTTTCCTACTTCACTAGAGCTGAGGTTGCATGATGACGACGCCCGCGGTCCCTCTTTCCTAACCTGACCGGCCGCCGATACTGGGCTTTCCCTTCCCTGCATCGTAAACTCTTTCTCTACTCTTGTCATGACGGCATTTTTTTTACCTAGGAACTTAGCCGAAATAAATCGTTGCCCGCCGTCACCACATGGAGGTGTCCTAGTAGCAAAAATAGAACAAGAAACAAATGGCATATGATGACAATCAAACAGAATAAAGAAAACTATGCAAATCTAAACAGCTCTAAGAAAAAAAAGTAAAAAATCATCAAGGGAGGTAAATGTTAAATCCAAACGATATTCCTCTCTCAACAGAGCAAACTTTGTCCGAAAAATTTTTCCTAAAAATGTCACTATTCAGTAATATTTTCCGATACTTAAAAATTTAAAAGTTACCCATCTCCGATTACTATGAGATGAGAATATATGCTGAAATGATATTTCTCTATGAAGTTCTCTATGAAGTTTGTAGATTTAATTCTGACTACAGTATTGTGTTCAGCTCTTGAAAATACGTCGGAAATTATATGATCAGATACTATGTAGAGCAAAGTCAATTTCGGGCTATGATTCAGTCATTTTTGGGAACGTTTCCATCTTAAATATGGATTTTACAAGATATTCAATCGTCGCATATACATTCTGACCTTTGATTCGGTTTCAGTGCCCCAAATTACGTATAAATATAGTGATCAGTTCATGTAAGCTTTTTATTTACTTGCTTGGGATTTTTTGAACGTTTTTTGAGGTTATGTCAAAATTCCTAACTGATCGGCCAATTCTGACCTCATATTCAGTTTCAGCGCCCCAAATTACGTTTAGATATATTGATCAGCTCAATTAAGCTTTTAATTTACTTGTTTGGGATTTTTCGGGCATTTTTTAGGTGTTTTTTGATGTTATGACAAAATTTCTAACTGACCGGCCAATTCTGATCTCAGATTCGGTCCCAGCGCCCCAAAATACGTATGGAAATGGTGGTCAGCTCATTTAAGCTTTCTATTTACTTGTTTGAGATTCTTCGGGCAGTCTTAGGGTGTTTTTTGGGGTTAGGAAAAATGCAAGAGCCAATCCGGCAAAACAGACATCGGATTCGTGTTCAGCGGGTCGAAATGCATGGGAATACATAGGTCGACCTTAATAATAGTTCTTAGGAGGAAAAACTGCTTTTTAAAAAGTAAAATCAATTTTTCTTGAACACGATTTATTTGTTCACTACACATAAAAAGATTTCATACATGTGTAACGTACAACAGTTATGATACAACTGAATAGAAAATGAATATTATAATAAATGATAAACGTGGTTATCAAGTCAGCCGGGAAGTGCTGACTTAGTAACTTTGTAATTGTGTGCCACTAAGGGCCGGTTTATCAGTGCGCGGTTATGTACTTCAACCGTTGGTCAAGTATTAGCTGCCGGTCATATTAACGTCAAACTGTTTATTAGTGTTCCGGTTAACCCAAACCGTAAGGCAAAGTCGCGGCTACTTTAGCAGCCGCTTTATTTGCCTGTTATGGAAATAGATGGAGGTTAAAATATTGTTTACATGTATAAAGTAAGGTTATACATCGTTTGTTCGTGTTTGTGTCAAGAAAGTATAAAATTCAAATGTATTTTGAAGAAATCGACGTTAGCGATGAAGATGAGGACTTGCTGGATTTTTTTGATTATGAGAGAAGACCTTATACAGTTAAGGAAAGAATCGATCCTTTTGAAAAATTAGATAAGTAATGTAGAATTTCATAAAAGATTTCGACTAACAAAAAATACAGTGTTAATGGTCAACATGAAAACGTTTTAAATTCTCTTGTGCTTCGTCCTCACCGCCATGAGCATGTACGTATAGTAAGCATGTCTAATAGACACGATTCATTTTATTGTCTTGCTGTTACCTAACATTTTTTTACTTTTTTAGGAACCATTCTATTATCCCCATGAACTAGCTGCTTCCTACTCTCAGATATTATGCAAAGGAAAATTTTTTATTAACTGTCGGCGATTTAATCAATGTTAGTAAATCTTCTACATCGAATATTGTTAAGAAGTTCTCTCATGCAGTAGCATATTTGGCTCAAAATGTGTTAGAAGTACTAAACACTAATATACAACAATGCAAATTAATTTAAGCTCTCATTGTATCAATTTTAACAACTATTACACATTATTAATAATGTGGAAATTCCTTACATTTGTAGAAAAAAATTATATTTACTTTTATAGCAACTTTAATTAGTAAACTTCGTTTGGATAAACTGAAATTTGAAGACCTTTTTAGTTTCTTATCGCTATTTTCCTTTATCACAAACGGAGTTTCAGTGACAGTTATCATTTTTACTACAGACACAAGAATAAAAAGTACCAACCAAATTAGGATGAAAAATAACCGAAAATCTTGGTAACGTAAATTATGAATTTACGACTTACGTCGTTGCCTATTCACAAATATCTATTTCCTTCGGTGGTTTATCACGTCTACATTTTCTTTTTTTTTTTAGTTATTGAATTCGAAAACATCTTTCTACTCGCAAAATAACTTTCTATAGGTATTGTTTCTAACATTTTAAAAAAAATTTCTTCGAAATATACATGAAACACAACAAATCAACAGGTACATACTCTTTAAATATGCTACAAATTAGTATTCCCGGCAACTTTGTCTACATCCAATCTGACAGGAACTCTGCAGCCAAATTTCCATTTTATGTAGCTGACGGTTTTCTAACTGCCATGCCGGTTGGTTGGAGACTTGATAAACACTTTTTAATTTAACAGAGGCTTTAACAGCCAGCTATAGTTGAAGGCAGCTATGTAACAGGAACATTTAACCGCGCACTGATAAACCGGCTCTCAGTCACGTACATAATGCCTCCCTCCTAAGACGAGAAAACAGGAGATGAAGGTTTTTCGGCGTCATCAGATAGGTCACTTAGGTGCACATCCGTTTTTGCTTTTACGTGTTTACTGTTTTTATTTCTAAAGGCAAGGGAAGAGTATATTTTTTTGCTTATTGACATACAAAGTTTTGCAAAGAAATATCAATACAAATATAACTACTATACCTAAGCAAATATAAAGAATTAAATTGTCATTGTCACTTTTCGTGCTAAATGTTTTTAATTGATGTAGGTGTGTCCGTTCAGCTACTTGTTGTAGACTCGAAAGCTTGTCAATGTTGATATGTTGTAAAGAGGTTGCTTCGACGCTGTCCAAGTCGGGGTTGATCATATGGATAGGTAGTAGTATCTCGAGAGGTGTCTCCGGTGTAAAGCCGATAGAGTTTCTATACGTGTACCCGTGGATTATTACGCTGCATTTCTTGGGTATGTAAACGAGATGGGGTTCTTGTATGGTAATGAATCCATGTTCGTTACATTTTTTTTCTATGGTAATATTTCTCACCGGTATCGCTACTAGATAGGCGTTGTTAATTTGTTCCACTATATCTTTTTCTAGGTTGACGGTTAACGTGCTGCATGACAAGAGTACGTCTGGTATGCAGTCTTGTTTAGATATTTGTTGTTCTATGTGGTAGATACAGAGTCCCTCCACTCTTTGGCATGCTGCATCTTCGTAGTGATGATATGTCGAGTTCGTTATTATGTAGGATTTCAGGGGGATGATAGTTTGGTTATGGATTGGTATAGGGTAAAGGTGATAATAGTTGTAAATACTTTCTCTGAGTACCGAAAAGTGAAAGATAAAACAGATCAATTGATTGCTGTAGTAAATCTCTGCTTTAATAAATTCGTAAAAACTTTGTATGTTTGTGAAGTTATATAGACCACTGGGGTATAGTTCCCTCATACGGTTTATTAGATCTTTTAATTCATTGATTGGTAATGAACTGGTATGAACGGATTCTAATTGTGCAAACAAAATGCTATTTTGAATATTATGTAGTATATTTATCAGCGACATGCAATCTATAATCATTATGTCTAAAATGTTTTGAATTTTGATAAACAGTGTAAATTTGTTTAGATTCTGGTCAATAGTTTTTACCCTATGATATAGCTCATTTTGATTATTTATTATTTTTTCAAAGTATCTACCGTTTCATTCATAAATTGTTTGGTAATAGTTAGGTAATTTTCGAGATCGTGGTAAATGTTTTGTTGGTTCGATTCGAGGGTTGATATGGCGTCATCGTAGCGTTCGGCGTCTTCAGAGTCTAGTGTACCGAATGCCCATTTAGATGCTTTTCCTACGATATTTGCGAGTCCGCGTTTTTGACGTGAATCACTCGGGGGTCTAATATTCTCGAATTTTGTTTTCGTTTGCTTTAATAAGTATTTTAGGTGGGAATGGACGTTATGCAACTGAGGGTATAATTCGTCTTGTTTATTTATCAATGGAATGATTAGTTCTGAATTGATTTCAAAATTTTTTATGAGGTTAATGAAATGGTCTAAGTTTAAGTATTTGATAAAGGAATGTTTTTGCATTGTTACCCGGGCGTTGCCCAAGGAGAATGGAAGTATGGGGTTACTTAGTTTTTTCAGTTTTATCTGAGCTGTCCCCAGGTTCATCAGGATAATTATCCAGATTAATGATGTCAGCGTCATCTGAAACAGATGGATTTGTTCGAGTTATTTTTCGTTGTGGTTTTAACCCATGTTTGTGGTATGTCCCTTTATTTGTTTCTATTTTTTCTTTGGCGTCCAGTTCTACTGTTAATTCTCTATATCGAGGTGCAAGTTTACTACGAGGGGCGAGTTTAAAGTATACCTTTTCACCGGGTTGTTTAGTGGCTGGTTCAGAACGAGTTTGATTTATATTCGTTAAGTCTTTTGCTCGTTCGTTTTGTATTTTAACTAGTTCGTTAATAACATGGGCGTTTTGTTTATGTTTGTATAAATATTGATTAATGATTAGTCTGTCTGTAAGTTCGAGTGGCGTTCTAATGTCTGGGTTGGATTTTATTACTTGGAAGGGCGTAAAGACGGTGGTACTATGTATAGTATTGTTGTAACTGAGAATAGCATAGCTCATTCATTTGTCGAGGGGTTCGTCCTTTTTAAATTTGTCTTTTAATATTCTCATTTCTTCCAGGAGAGTGGAATGAAATCGTTCGGTGGGAGAGTTGCTATTGGGGTTTTTTACTGTTATATAGTGTAAGGCAATGTTGTAAACTTTACAAAATTCCTCGAATAGGCTTTTTTTAAATTCGGATCCTTGGTCACTTGTTATTTTATTGGGGATTCCGAAATGCGTCATATATTTCAATAGATTGTCACAAATATGATTAGGTGCTAGGGTGATTTCATAAGCTTGTCCATAACGGCTAAAACTATCGATTATAGTGAGAAATTTGATATTATTTATTTGAAATGTGTCTATATAGAGGATGTTCAAAGGGTTTATGGCCGATAGGTGTAGGTTGAAATTTTAAGTGATCAGGCCTGCGCTCATATTTGGATTTTTGGCATATTACGCAGACGTTTATGTAATCCCTGTCTTCGTTTAAGCCTTGCCAAAAATAGTTTTGTCGTAAGGCTTTTATTGTTTCTGAAATTCCTCGATGAACTGTTTTATTTTCGTGATGATATTTTATGTACGAAATTTGCTTCTCTTTATTTGTTTCGTCTAGTACGTAATTATTAGTTTGTACGAGTAGATAGCTAGCATGTTGGAAGTGTTTTTGCAAAATGCTAATTATCTTTTGAATATATTGAGGTTCTATTATTAGCCCATGTGTAGTTCGGGGTTTAATATAATTTTTAAAGAATTCTACTACTACTTTTTCAAATTTTTCTGGGTCTCGGTAGGGTAAAGTTACCTCGTATCGATTTTTTTTATTAAATGGTTTTGAGTTTCTTACATGTGTGTGTGTGTGTGTGTGTGTGTGTGTGTGTGTGTGTGGTATTGGTGCTTACCGCCATTATTATTTGATTTTGGAATTTATTTATAGGGTCTTCTGAGATGGGAATCTCAAATATCGGGTTTTCGCGGGCTGAATGAACGGTTTCGTTACTGCTAGGGATATTTGGTGCACGTATTTGGGTATTCGTGCGTATAATGATTATGGGTTCTAGGGGCGTAACTTTTGGAATTGGTGGTTGGATTAGGTCATTAGGTGACACTTCTGTGTCGGATGTAGCATCATGTAATAAGGTCGTCAAGGGTTAATTCAGGGAAATCGGTTTGAATCTTGTCGCCATCGGTTTTATCTATGTTACCTATAACCGATTGATTCTCATTATCGATAGGGTGAATTTCGACGCAGGAAAGGGCGTCAGCCACTTTATTCTCTTTGCCTTTAAGGTAAACGATATTATAGTCATACACCATTAATTTGAGTCTCCAGTGCATAAGGCGACTGTTAGGTTCCTTTAAATTTTGTAACCACTCCAGCGGTTTGTGATCGGTAATTATGGTGAACTTACGGCCGAAAAGGTATGGTCTGAAATACTTTATAAAACTTACTGCGCTAAGGAGCTCTTTTTCTATTGTACTATAGTTTATCTCTGCAAAATTTAGGGTGCGAGATGCGTACGCTGCTGGTTTATCGTTGCCAATAGGGCCCTGCGATAATACGGCGTCCATAGCAAAGTTGCTAGCGTCAGTTGTTAAAATAAATGGCTTGCTAAAGTCCGGGAATTGTAGTAAGGGTTGATTTGTCAGGATGTTTTTACATAAGTTAAAAGATTTTAAGAATTCCGTGTCATGCGTTATTTTCTCATTCTTTTTCAGACATTTGGTTAAAAGTTTCGTTATTTTCGCGAAATCTTTAATGAATTTTCGATAAAACCCTAACAGTCTGAGGAATGATTTGATTTCCTTCGCGGTTCTTGGTATCGGAAATTGTTGTATCGCTCGGATCTTATTTGGGTTCGGCTTTATGCCATTGGGAGTAATTACGTGGCCTAAAAATTCTAGGTTCTGTCTAAGAAACTTGGATTTGTCCAACTGAATTTTTAATTTTGCTTCACGTAGTTTAAGAAAGACTTGTCGTAAGTTCGCAATATGCTCTTGTAGTGAAGTACTAAAAATAATTATGTCGTCCATATAGACCAAACATATTTTATTTTGAATGTCTCTCAGTACGACCCATGACCCTCTGAAATGTCGCCGGAGCATTTTTCAAACCAAAAGGCATTCTTAGGTATTCAAAGTGCCCGTTTCCTACATTAAAAGCTGTTTTCTGTACGCTGTCTTCCGACATCTCAATTTGGTGAAAGCCGCTGGTTAGATCGAGTGTAGTAAAATAGTTACATTTACCTAATTTGTCCAATATGTCATCGATATTAGGTATTGGATACCTGTCATCGACTGTTTTGTCATTTAACCTACGATAGTCGACTACAATACGCCACTTACGTTTACCAGAGGCGTCTGCCTTTTTTGGAACGACCCAGATGGGACTTGACCAGGGTGATTGACTCGGCCTAATTATCCCATCATCTAGCATTTTATTTATTTGATTTCTTCCTCCTTGTGACAGTGAGGGAACCTATAAGATTTTACGTGTACTGGTATTTCATCCGTGGTTTTTATTGTATGTTTTATTTTATTCGTGAATGAAAGTTGCTGATTTTCTAGGTGAAGTATATCGGAGAAGTTATCAATCAATTTTAAAATTGCTTGTCTTTCCTCGGGGTTCATGTGGTCAGTTCTAATAAGATCTTTAAGGGTTTTTGCGGAACTCGAGTGTGGTTCCGCAATTTGAGAGTGAAATTCAGGTAAAATGTTTTCTATATTATATGTCTCAAAGTCATCGCCCTCATATGGTGTTACTTTAAAGGGTTCGGTAATTGTAATGCATTGTGTATCATCCGTATTATTTTGAATTTCAAATCTAGCCTTAAAATTGCTAGCGGTAGTTAGGGTTTCTGGTATAAACAAGTTAAATATTTTTTGCTCTGGCACGATAATATCTCCTTGCCGGTGCCGGCGATTTATTGCTTGATGAGGTGGTATTTCCACCGTAATGTGGTTTTGTGTATGGTGCTCACGGTATAGGAAAGGAATTTGGATTTTCTCATTATATAGAATTTGGTTTTCAAAGTCCATCTGAAGTTTTAATTTTCTAAGTTCATCAAGTCCGATGATACCGTCGAAATAGTCTGAGAACGGGTAAAGGGTAAATTCTATTTCTTGGTTTGTTTGTAGTTCTTTGAAAGCTGGTATACGTGCTTTATAGGTTGCTTCACGCGCTTGGCCAATTGATTGTAATAGTGATGAAGCTTTATAAATGAAATTTGGAAAATAATTTTCAGCGACTATGGGTCTTAGCATCGAAACGTTGCATCCAGTGTCAATTAATAATTTTAGATTGGGATTCGAAGTTTGAATGTAGGGAAGCGCGTTTATGTAGGCATTAAATGTTATCTCTGACTGTCTGTCTGGTCGTCCTGTTGAAAATTTTCATTTTCAATGTCTTCTTGGTAATTCGCCTGCTGCTCTGTGTAATATTCGTGTTCTAAGGGATTTATCATATTATTTTCGGGGTTGAAAGATGCTTCGTCAGTTAACTGATAGTTTTGCGATTCATCATAGACAACTTCCGGTTCGTCGCTTATGGCATTCAGTTCCTGTACAGCGTACTTTGGTACAGGGGTTTGTTTAACCCAAGGGAACTGTTGTCTCACTTGATTTGGGGTAAGCCTAGGTTGCGCGAAATTTTGGTTATTATTCGTAAATGATTGTCTAGTCTGAATGGACATTGGTTGTGGTTGGCTAAAATTTTGTCTTTGAGGGTTTGGTCTAAACACATTTACATTTCGTTGAATGTTTGTGCATTTGTTGGAAAATGTTTTATTACTCGGGGTTGAATGAGTATTGGTTGACTTGGAAAAGTCGGTTTTTTGAAATAATTTTGGTTTTGGTATTGAGGCACAAACACATTTTGTGGTTGATGGTTCTGTTTTTGGAAAAAAGGTGGTATTTTATAGAAAGATTTATTTGCGTTAAAGTTGAATGACGGATTAAAACTAGGTCCTGGTTGTGGTGCAATACTTTTTGACACGTTTTGGGCTTGATGTGACTGCGTAAAATTCTCGTTTTCTATAAATAGATTAATGGCCTCTTCTAGCTTCGTTGGGTTTCTCGATCTAATGAAATCACAGTCTCATGGTTAAGTTTCTAAGAAATACTTTTAAACTTTGTGACTCGTATTGTTTAACATAAATTTTCTTTTGTTCTTCCGTGATTTCTGTAATTGGTATCGAATTTAGTTTAAAACATAATTTACTGCGAGCAGTTTGTATTCGTCTAGAAAACTCTAACGGAGTTTCATTTTTCATTAGAGCCATAGTAAAAAGTTGTTGTTCAAGAACGTCTATTGACCTATTATCTCCGAAGCTTGGTCTCAAAAAGGGTTTAATTAACGGCCATGTATTTAGCTCTACTCTGGAACCTAGCATCATACGAGCGCGGCTCTAAGTTTTCCGAAAATAACTCGTTCGATAACTTTATTTAGGGCGACATCATTGGCATGGTAAAGTTCATAGAACTCGTCTACAGCATTAATAAAGGGCTCTAATTCGATTTCGGATCCATCATATGTTTGAATGGAATCGGCATATAATTTGAAAATGCTAGGATTTATTTCTGGCATTGTTGTTGTTTGAGCAGTATTTAAATTATTTACACTTAATGAGTCAAATGAATTATTTAGTTCGTCGATGTCGCTCATAAAGTTAGATAACTATAATAATTTTTGAAGTTTTTTAACTATAAGTATTTTGTAACTTACTAGTTAAATACGGCAAAATATTATAGGCAATAAAGCACTTTGCGGTGCGGTTGGAATCTGATTTCCTCTATTAGCAAAGCGCAAATATAACTCAAAATGTTATTACGAAATTATTTTAAATATACGTATTCTGTATGGTAGTGCAATACGCAATTTAAAATTATTAAAACAAAATTAACTTTCTTACAACTAGTTTCGACTCAGATCTGTATAATACAAATTGAGGAGTAGGAAATAAAGGAATAAACTCGACTTACTTTGATAGTGGGTTTCGTCTTATCCTGGAGTTGATCGCTGTTGTGGGGTTGGCTAATAATCCTTTCGCACTTTCACTCCTTGCAAATCTACTCAATTCAACTTGCAATAGGTCTTTATGTCGCTTTTCCTTGATAGAAAATTTGCACAATGCACTGTCCGACACGTAGAGTTCTTTCAAGTCTAAAGAAATCGAAATTTCACGTCGATTTCTGCACGATGCACGAACCGATGGACTTAATCTGCACGACTGCGCCAATAATAGTTCTTAGGAGAAAAAACTGCTTTTTAAAAAGTAAAATCAATTTTTCTTGAACACGATTTATTTGTTCACTACACATAAAAAGATTTCATACATGTGTAATGTACAACAGTTATGATACAACTGAATAGAAAATGAATATTATAATAAATGATAAACGTGGTTATCAAGTCAGCCGGGAAGTGCTGATTTAGTAACTTTGTAATTGTGTGCCACTAAGTCACGTACATAATGCCTTCTAGCACTCAACATTTTTTTTTGTGTGCCTGTGTTATAAAAAAAGAGTACTTTCACAAGAAGCATTTACACCAAAACACATTTATTTAACGTATTACTTTTTGTAATAGATGTGAATTGAGACCATGCAATAAAGCTAGTATGCCGGATAGCTCCGACAGTTTTTGGGCCCGCATACCAAGATATTTTTAAAGATCACATCGAAACGAACTTAAAAAAAAAAGTTTGCACGTGATAACGGAAAAATTTCATCCCCCTTCACACACTTCAAATGGGTATGCCACATCCGGCCAAATAAAGTGGTTTTCGTAATTTTTTTCTGAAAGAGTAACTTTTCTATGGAATACACTACAAATAATCCATATCCGCGATGACAGTAAAACATTGCATTTTTAAAATAATTAATTGTTTTATACATTTTTTCGGCTTTTTTAATCTACGTATACCAAGCTTATTTTATTCGTATAATTTTTAACTATCAATTCACATAAAAAATTTTCGATTCCGCTATGAGGGGGCTTTCAGTGTCACCGGTTCCTTGCCTATTATGTTGATACAAAAGGTGGTATTCTGTGTGATAAAATAGCTATTAATTTAATTTATCATTATTTTTTTATATAATGTACACCATTTACATCAATCATAATCTGAATCATATTCGAGAACTGGTAATTCAGGATTTGTTGGTTCTTCTTCAGTGTCACTTTCATCTTCCTGTTCATCCGATATTTCCGCAGGACAAATCGATTCATTTTCGTGGAAACACGTTAATATTTAATTATTTTCTGAAAAAATGGAATTTTCCATGGCACGTATTCCAGTCTGGAATATAGAATTCTTAAATCTGGACCTCCTAGAGCACATTTTCGTGGAAAAACGTTAATATTTAAATTTTTTCTGAAAAAATGGAATTTTACATGGCACGTATTCCAGTCTGGAATATGAAACAGCTCAGTTTGGACCTCGGAATCGTAATCAGCGACCCAGAAAACCCCCTAGAGCACACTTCCGCAGCACAATATTCATATTTAAATTTAAATTTAAAGAATGGCACGAATTCCATACTGGAATATGGAATTCCACAATTTGGACCCCGGATTCGTGATCAGCGACCCAAAAAACCTCCTAGAGCCCATTTCCGAGGCGAAATATTAATTTTATAATTTTTTTATGACAGCTACATTTTGGGGCACTTCAACCCCCACTAACTTTCTCATTTTCGGAGGTAATGCATCAATGCTGATGAATGTTCATGGGGCTGTAGGGAATATGTGAAAAAAGGAATTTTTCAAATCGGTGCTGTTCCACCACTTTTCCACATTTTACACTTTTTTCCGGATTATTTACTGGATTAATAGCAACTTTTATAAAAAAAATAATAAGCATTAAGTAATTGCGTACCTATATAACCATGTCATTTCATATGGTGAACTAAAACATAAACGAGCTATAAAAAAATTAAAATCTAGTTCTAGAATAGTTTTGGAATATTATTCATTAAATTCCAAATTAGTGAATTTCATTCAGGACCACTAATTTTCAGTATAATTTACTGCTTTGATTTTAGTATTGACAATATTTCCCAAACAGACCGACAGAATTGTATTGTCTTCACGGAAATAGGTTTTATACATATTATCAAAACATGACTTCATAAAATATCAGTTACTAATACAAGGCTTTCTAACACTATTGTGTATTTTTGAAAGAAAGCAAAATATCTTGAAGCAAATGATATGTTGGTATTTATTTACCCTGTCTTCTGTGTTTATTGTGGGTGCGCACATATAAATTTGTCCAAGGAATCCTTCCATTATTTCATAAAAAGTCCATATGGGTTTGTAAATATCTTCTACACCGGCCCCCGATTTTATCGATGCCTTTTTTCTCTTTAGATGGGTTCTGAAACAGGCCATCAATGATTCCTTTTTCTTCTTAAGATCCAGCACCTCAATCTCCATTATGTCAGAAATTCGGACCCAAGCGTCATTAACCTGAAAACATTGAATTATGTTATAATTATAATGCAGTATTCAGAGGTGAATAAAATGCAAAACTTAGAAAGACTATCGTACGTAATAATAATTTTTTAATACATTTGTAGTAGAAGATATATTTTGCGGTTTGCTGATTACGAATCTGAAATCAGCATTCAAAAATTCAAAATGACGGTTCCAATGGAAATTCTTTCTAAAGTAAATGTATTAAACGAGAAAACATTGAGCAGCTAGGTAATGCTATATCAACGAAAAACAGTATTATTATTATTTTTTAATTAGTTAATTATACTGTAATTAGTCAGTAAATGGCGACATTTTTATTTAAAAATGTGAAAACGCACATTTTTTGCCCATATCTTTTTTGCATTTTATATTCTACACAAACAAAAACAATATTTGAAAGACTAATTAAGAATCTTTAATTTTGGTTCATTTTACGTAAGCGAGTGCCATAGTTTCTGAAATATTTAAAATTTAAACACGTTAGCGCATAAGCGGCTGCACGCTCGCACAGGGCTTTAGCACGGCCCTGCGCAGTGCGCACCTCCTATAATACTCGTATAGCAACTCCCCGCATAATATATAAACATTTCTTTGATGCATTATTTACTACTAAATTATATATATATAAAAAATAAATTTAATCTGACAATCTTTCTAAATTAAAGACTAGTTACTATACTACTAATAAAATAATTAATTTATTATACCTATGTTTTGTTATTTACCTTGGTCTTATCCTTGTGATATTTATCTCTTGGATCCCATATCGCTGGTTCAGCCTGATAAAGCTCTAAGAACAAAAAAGTATGCTCGATACTCCAGGTTGCCATTGTTTATCACGATACTAATTAAAAAAAAACAGATCAGAATAATATAGGTACACACGCTGCAAACGACAATTCTACACTGACGTCACAGACATGCTCACTGGCGTCTGGGAATAGTCTACGAGCTACTCAATGAACATTACCGAATATACCCGAGTCAAATTTCTCGCGCATTTAGCGAATAATAATAATAATAATAATAATATATAATATATAATAATATATGTTTATTTGCAGAATAATTCATAATTACATAGTATATATGTAGAGTATTTATAATAAAAAATATAATAGAAAAATAACAAATATAATTTATATAATTTATGTCAAATAAACTCAAATAAACAAAATAACTCACAAAGTCTAGACTGTCTGTGAGTGAAATAGTTAATAAGTTTTATTTATGATCATACATATTATATAAAGTAGCCTCATGGAACTAAGTAATCATCAGAGTATGAGAACTTATTCCAATCAATTTCAAGAAAACAATTAATTATCTATATGGGTATTTTGATACATACACATAAAATAGACATACACACATGCATACACATACACCTAACTACATATTTTGTAATATTTTTAACAACTATATCCTAATATGTTGAAATTAAATATAGCAATTATACCTAAAACAAGATTTACTAATGTTCATTCATGTCGATGAGCTTGTGCAATTCTATTCTATTGGTTTTTAAAATAAATTGTTTGACCTTTTTTTTTTGAATAAATTAATAGAATTTATGTTTTTTACCTCGTCTGGAAGAAGATTGTAAAATCTGGGAGAGAAATACGCAAAATTTCTTTGTCCGATTGATTTTATAGAGAATGGAGTTCGGTAGGATGTTGCTTTACTTCTTGTCTGATAAGTGTGATCAACAGGTCTTAATAAATGTTTCCTCTTATACGTATTCATAATCACACTGTAATAAAATAACTGTCTTATATCAAGTAGATTAGCGTCCTTATAAAGATTATCGCATATTTTAAATCTGCTAATTTGAAGAAATAATTACTGATTGTTTTTATGTATGTCATGTTAGAATAAAAATAATATAACAAAAAAATATATTTATTTAAATATATAACTATCAAATGGAATAAATATATTATTTATACGTACATATAGTCGAATAAAATTATGCTTTTACAACGATTGTTTGGGGGGTAATTTTTTTTAGAACAATTTGTATGGCATCAGGAAGTTTTGTCCAATTTGGGAGGTGGGCGTTTCTTGGAAATTAAGTTTTAATTTTAAAAAACGTGTTTTTGTCTCGTTTTATTAATATCTCGAGCTCTGTTTATCGGATTAGGCCAAGCAAAAATAAAAATGTTTCTAAATAATTTGTGAATGAAACTGAATCAATCCAAATCCGATCTTCCTTTTGTTTTTTTACAAAAAAAGAAAAACTTCTAAAGTTTCTAATTTTACATAAATCGAAACGACGCAAGAAATAATATTTCTTTTACTACTATATAAACTTATTTATGCTTTTCAGTTCATTTGATAAAGAAATAATAATTTGCAAAACAGTTATAAATTTGGAAATATCATCAACTACAATTCTACATTTTGTAGAATTGTAGTTGATGAAATCGAAGGTACTATATTAGAATTTATTTATTGGTTTTTCCCAATTAAAATGTTGTCTGGTGTTGATGTTGTGTTTCCTATTCTTGAATGACTATACAATTTACAAAAAATTTCAATCTTTCCGCTTACCTCTATGCCTTCAGCCGAGGAATGCCAACCTCCATGTGTTTTTAGAGTAAGCAAATCCCCTCCGCCTTCGACCAACATAGATGCTGAAGATCGTCTTAAGCCGTGTCCAGTATATTCTTCAGGATATTTTAGATTCAGATATTCAGCAATCTGTTTTGTTGTACCACTAATAGTATGACAACCTGCATGTTGACCATAACATCTACCATTGCGATATGCAATAAGTAATCTTCTACTATCCACATTTGTAGGCCTTAGATTAATATATTTACGATAAAAACTGCATGGATCAAAGGGACATCCTTCCCTTGTAATTGTGAAACTTCTTAGTTTGTGATTTTTGCCATCTCGAAGAAACACCACCAAAAAACGGCCATTATCTTCCACGTCTTTCAAAGACTTCTCTCCGACGGGATTGGAATTTGACGTGATTTTGATCTGTTCACCTATTAATAATGGATTGTACACTTAATAATTTCTGGAAAAATCGCATAAAAAAATCCCTATCAATCTCCCGTAAGGCGACCAGAACACTTACGGAATCATGAGAATCCGATTAACTCAGTTGTTTAGATCTTCCAAACGAAAACTCCAGGGATTAAGACTAGCAACAAGTCCTTAAATCAATAACATGCAATTAGTTCAAAGAATAAAATTTATTCAATAAAAAAACAATACAGTTATTTTCTGCAAAATGATATAATGTGGAAGAATCACGCCCCCAACTAAGGCAAATTACCTTTTTAACCATACAAATGAGAGGGTGCGCTAGCAATCGATCAGGAATTTAATGCAACCCTTTTAAAAAGAATTTAATAATTTTGTAATTATGGCTGACTGAAAATAATATAAAAATATTTTACTAAAAAATTTTGGTTCGCTTATGATTAATTTAAAGGTTCTATTTAACGTGATTTTATAATTCACAGAACGGAGTTCGACTAATACATGAGTTTGCTAACGTTCGGCCAGTCTTACGACATACTAGTCCCCATGCAGGTTCAATATAGGAAAAATGACACCGAGTCGCCTCCGAGCGACTCTTTTTTGGCAAAATGTATTTTTGAGTCCTTTGTGCTCAAGGCGGTTTTCTCTATAACTTTATTATTTGGAAAGCCCTGCATTTGGCTTTCCTACCATCGCTTTGTATTGACCATCCAACACAATCGTCCAAATTATGAATCGCTGGGTGAATCCAAACTTGTTTTATACGAGAAACCGGTCTTGTGCATTTTCACTGATTTTTTGCTAATATTTGCTTATAGGCGCTATATGCCTTTGCCATATTTGTCGATTTTACCCTTTTTTATATATTACATAGTTAAAATTTTATAATCACTCTTTAGAACAGGATATACAATGACTGTACCTCCATGGTCAATGTCTTCGGAGGAGGAATAAAAAAGTTAAAATAATTTTGTAAAAGTATATGGTTTATTTTTCCTTGATCAAAAATTATACTTTTATTTTTGGTTCGTTTTTCCATGACCACCATATACTTTCACTCTCATATCCTAAACCAAATAATTTTTTCCTAAGCGAAAATTTGGTGTTTCTTCTAATTTTCACCTGGTTGTGCCTAATGTCTTAACGACTTCATAACGGTCCTTTTGGGCCAGTTTGTGGCCCTGAAGCCCTTCAGACTTGTATGTTATGATCGAAAATGTCCTTAAATTAATTTTTTAAGTCGAATTTTTATTTTGGCTTTGACCTAGGTCAATTCTGGGATTCTGGAATAATTCTGGGATTTTGGGATAATTCTGGAATGACAAAATCACGCCAAACTCACAATTCTTCACAATCGCAAATATTTTCGAAATTGTATTGCCAAATGAATCACTGCCAACCTTTCAGAAAGAGAACATTTTCAAATTTGTCAGTTTAGTCTTGTTCCAGAAGAGGATAATTTTAAATTGTAATGTCTATGCTTTAAAATCTTTTATTTGAATTTTGCCTACCTAAAAGCAACAATAATGTTTCATTCTATATTGTCACCCTCATATCATATATGCACCGTTCATTGCTATCTCGTTAAAATTCCTTATTTTTGTTGTTTTATTTATATCTCCAGGCATGTATATGTTTAAATATTAGGTAATAAATTTGGCAAATCAGCCAAAGCAAACTTACGATGACAATCATTTAGATCTGACATTTCAGTTTTATCCAAAATAATCAACCCAAGTAAGTATCATAGCGTAGCCTAATTTAAATTATTATCATATAGCATTATTATAATATCGTATTATGATACCTTAATAATGAAGTTTTTGATTTAACAAATTTTCTTTAACAAGAAATATAAACGACAAATTGACGCACCAGTACTGAAGTTGGTTTTTATTGATCGTTAGCTAGATTTGAATATGCTGTAATGAAGTCAACGTGTCAAAAACAGTAGAAGGAGTTGATTAATGTTGTTGTTTAAAACAGATCTCTTATTCTTAATAAAAATAGCTTCTGTATTTGAATCTAATCTGTCCTATTTATCGATTACTGGCTGATTAATTTTAACTTATTAGATATGTTTATATAAAAAGCTAATTTTGAGTAGTACTATAGTAAAATTAAGCCAATAATCGCCAAATATCCGATAGTTTTGAAACTTGGCAGAAATATCAAGAAAAGCTTCAAAATCACAATGAAGAAAAGTTACCATCCCTACCGTGGTTGCATTATCCCTTAAAACTGCAGAAATCACCCCCATATTCTATTTAATTCGTTTATCTGATAAACTGTTCACTTTTTCAATAATTTTCTTATAATAGGAAATCTGTATGTATTATTATGTCTTTAGTGATTGATATTTCACCCACTTTCCGTTATCCAATCGAGCTGAAATTTTGCACACAGAGTTGGTTCTGAGAACAATACAATATAGTATAAAACTATAAATATCTAATATCATTCTAAATTCAATATGGCGGACGCCCCAAGATGGCGGCTTACCTTTTTCTTCACAACCCTCTTGACACGGGCATCAAATGAAAGGGGTTTGATGAGTAGAATACAATAAGTTACGACAAAGTTGAAAATTATTCTGATCAACTTATAATAATCAGTGAAAAAAAAATTCTACTTTAAATTTTTTTTTAAATTTGTTTATTGATAAAAACAAATCTATACAAAAATGTTTAAAATAATTTTGCATAAAAATTGTTTACTTCATCCACCCCCACTACCACCCCCCCATCACCACCCCCACCCCACTACCGATGTGGGGTATCGTTTTATAGGTTTTTGGGGTAGAGGATTTCAAATATTATATTATTAAAGTTCCATAAGCAATTATTTCCACATACAAAATTTTTTCGTTGTGAGTAACTTGGATAGAAAATCTAGATGTGGAAGTAGTGATTCCTTGGGCAGCGGTTTTTACTAAATGAAATATTTATGTTACAATTTGTGTTATTGTAAATATGCAATTCTTTAACAGGCACTTCATTTTGTAGAATTGTAGTTGATGAAGTCGAAGGTACTATATTAGAATTTATTTATTGGTTTTTCCCAATTAAAATGTTTTCTGGTGTTGATGTTGTGTTTCCTATTATTCTATTCAGTTTTTCCGTAGAATAGATAGTACTCTCACAAATGCGCCATGAAGATAAAGCCTCGCTTACACGATACGATTTACTGGTTGGTCAGTACCCAGCCAGTTGCTGGTGTCCTATCTGGCTAGAGAGCTACTAAGTCGTCGTCAAAGTACTGTTCCTTGCTGTTAATACGATGTTGTCATACCACATCAGTGTACAAAGACAAAGTTTCATTTGAAAAATGTCTCTGACATCGTTTCCAATCTAATATGATATTTTTATTCAATACCGTGTGATGAGTTATTAGACATTATATGCGATGAGGCAAATAAAAAGAGAAGAACACTCGGACCAAGAGACTAGCAGCAGAAGCAAAATTATTTACAATAGCTGGCTATGCTATGTGGTCACCTCACATGGTCAGTAAGTCTCCTGCCCTGTTTACGTCAGTTACTGACTCTATGAGCTCGCAACGTGTAAACGAGCCTTGAGGGTAACTCGGAGCCCCGCTTAATAAATATCTGTTGCATGTTTTTACTGTAAATTACTTGGAAACTACTAATTTTACGCAAAAAATCAAAAGGACTTAATCTCTAGAATGGAAAATTGTACAGAATACAGAGTCCTTTAAAGTTTTCCTCCTATAGGCCTAATCCACTGAAGGTAAGTCTGATGAATCGCAAATCATTGTACATCGTCAGCGTCGACACCATCATCGTCCTTAATAATATCTACACTTTCAATATTTAAGCAGGCCTGGCCATGGCACCGATAGCACATTGTTGAACAACGCAAGCCATTTTTTGCGCATCCGCATCTGGTTCTGCATCCTAATTTGCAACTACATGAAATTGGCGTTAGAATATATTCTGAGACTGGTGCTTTCGTTGTAGTAATCGGTGCTAAGATGTTACCGACATTTTCCATTCCCACTCTGTAGCATCTAATTAATTGATCTTTCATGTTTGAATTTGGTGGAAGACGCGATAGGAGCGCTGACGTGCAGCAGCAGAAGTCGGCGGTAGTTTTAACAACAACACTGTATTGGCTGCTTTATCAACAAGTTTATTGAATGTAAGAAATTTGTAGTTATCGAGAGTTTTTTCTGTGGGAGGAGATTGATATAAAGCGAGAATAAATCGTTCTACTGCACTTGCAATGTTCTCATGGTTCGCTTCTAGGTTATTAAAGATTAGCACGATATCTTGCAAATCCTCTCTTTTGTTTAGTAAATTGATTATTTGAGCTTTTCCATTAGAAAAAATGCCGACGTAGTGTCGCAAGGGCGAGGCAAATATCAGTACTTCTTTGCAGTTTTTTTAACAGTGTTGATGACTGTAAATCGAGAGAACTGCAAATTCTTCTACTGGTGCTCGCTTATTGGTGTTTTGAAAACTGTATGTCTTTGTGACAAGGAGAAAGAGTAATGAGAAGAGCTAAAAGATCGATATCTTATTCCACAGTGACCGCTGTTTCGCACTGGTAACATTTTTCCTTAGCAGTTTGTACAATTAACAGGTCGCCATCATCCACAGCGACAGTAACTGCAACTCTTTCGCTCTCAATTTTTTTCAGTAATTGTGAAATCAAACACTCCTTGCTGAAGAGGTTGCTTAGAGACTTTTGCAGGATTTTGAGGATAGCAGTATTTTCATAAAAAATAATTTCGGGTGACATATGTCGCATTCCCATCGTTGGCGTTCGGTGCACTTTGTGCTGTTAGTATTCTCGGAGTAGCCAAAAAAAACATGTTTATGGTTTAGTTTTCTGAAAATATAAAATTATTTAAAAAAGCGCCAATTTAGGAAAAGCCGCTATTTTTGGCTGACTTTGGTCTGCCACCGCTACGCCGCTCTGTAAGATAAATCCCGGTACGAATAGCGAAATTCCGCCACGTTTGGCAACACTGACCAAGATTCTTTACCCAGATACTAACTACCTGCACCTCTCCAAAATAGTCCATGCCAAAGTTGCAAAAACCCCAAAAGTTTAGGGATAGCGATCAAACATGACCCTTGTTTTCGAAGACGGTCAACACGATGGTGATAGTCGCGCGGTCCCTACCCCCTCAAACTACCCCTAAACGCAAAAAGAACACTCCTTTTTTCGATTTTTCGTTGTCAGGCATGCGAGGACTTGTTGGACCGGTTTTTTTGAGAAAACTCGATATGTTCTGTAGAAATTTCGCAATCAGACATCCTAACGACCCACGTGGGGGTTGAAACCACCTCTCCCTGAATCCTGAAGTGTCCCTCAAAGCGAAGAAGGTATCCGCCGTTTTCAAGGGTGGAGAACACGATAGTTGCATGAGTTTCTCTCTTGATCCTCAAAAATTACCTTTGCATGTCCAAAACCATCGGTTTCTTTTATAGTGAGATCACAAGCGCTCATTGAATCAGGGAGATAATTTTTTTTATTGCAACCTTAAAGGAGTTTGATAGGACGGGCTATGCGCATGTGCACTTTTTTATTATACATTTATTTTCACATTATGTAAGTATATGATTTTTATTCTTATTCTAGACATGCGTCATTTATTATTATTAAATTTTAATTTATTCTTCGGCGTTTACAAATCATATTTTTCTGGCCAATCGGAATGGACATTAAGCTGTTCAATAAGACTTGCTTCCATCTGGGTGCATTCATCATCATCATCACTATCGTCAGTCTCATCGTCACTAACAGTATTATTCTCTATTAATATTTCCGAGATCGGCTTCTGAATATCATCAACAGTACCATCCACATCTTCTGATAGATCTGGATTTTCAACACGCTCGCTATTATCGCAATGATTACCTCTACAATATATGCAGAATGGACTATATTTTACACCTAATTTTAATAGTTATATTCTTTGAAAAATGAGTCAGGAATTAGCTCTTCGGAGGAACATTTCGGCTGTAAGAAAAGAAGCCATTTCCCGTTGTCCAACTCCATTGTTTTACAGTATTGAACTTGGTTCGAGTAAACCTGTGAAAAACAGATAAACGTATATGTAATATTCATCCAGTATTTTCAAATATCACACGCGGATAGAAGAAAAACCTGTACTTGTTATTTTATAAATATCCAAACAAAGAAACATTACTTATTTACTTTCACGATATACGACAGGGGCATACAAAATATGTTTCTTGGTATCCCAAGTTCTACTTCACTTATCTCAATTATCAAAGACAATTTAAAATGCTTACTCAAAATGCATTTAGGAGTAGGAGGCTAAATAATATCAGCATCGTATTCCCCTCCCTTGAAAACGTGTGGAAAACAATTTTCAGCACATTTGGATGTTTTTTGCATCTTTCGGTATTGAGGGATGGAGTGGCTTCAACCTCCGTGGGTCGTTAAGATGTCTGGTTGCGAAATTTTACAGGACAAAAAGTGTAAAATTAGTAGTTTCCCAGTAATTTGCAGTCAAAACACGCGATCGGTAGGTATGTAGGAGTTCGAATTGTGCTTCCCGGGCGAGCGGACGCGTCCGAAAAACGCTCCCATTTAAACGCGAGAACACCAGATAAAAGTCCGCTAAATTTGATAAAACTTAGGTGAATTTATAGCCGAAAACATTCCGCGTAAATTGATATGTGATAACAAAAGAACAAAGTTAAAATAAAATTAATATTTGAAAATAACTAATACAGAGTTATTTAGTGGCAGAACCGACCAGTGCAGTGATATGCATAAAGAAACAAGCTTAAAGGACTAGGCAATAAATAACGGGAATATAAGCTAAGTATACCCATTTTCATTTTTAAAGTACCTATCCGCCACCGAAGTTTATTTTTCCAAGTTTATTTATTTCTTAATGACTAACAAGAAGTGCCTGCAGTGTTTTTAAGTCCAAATTCTAGCTATATACAAAGTGTAAATGATATGATTTTAAAGTTAAGTGAGTGACATAATTTGTATTTGTATTAAAAAGAATGTGTTTTTGTGGTGTTGCATATTTGCATTATAAATACTGTAATAAACTGCTGAGGGGTTGACTCAAACGACTTTCTTAGAAAATCTGAGAAGTGACAGCTGTCACTATAAAATGGCATTATTCAAGTGTATTATTCCTTAAGATAAACAGGGTTTCTTAGATAAACAAGCCGCGACTGGGGTAACAAATGGACAACCGGACAACCAGAGGCGTACTATTGGTAAAATACGCCGGGGTGCTGAACCTCTTGCAGTTCAATGGAAATGCACAGATTTTCCTAGGAAATGGTATCTATACACAAGAATGATGGATCGAAGACAGAACGTAGGAACGAAAGATCATATGGTAGGCACAGAAACGGGGGAACGAGTCAGGGGCGTTAAATCGGGGGGTGAAATAAAGAAGAAATGATAACACATACACGAGAAGAGGCATACCACAGCGGAGACAAACTGGAGGAAGAAGAGAAAGCAAAAAATAAACGAAAACAAGTACCGGACTATATACAAAATAACATAGATTATTCCACCCCGTTCATGCTAGCATCCATCATCGAACCGGAACCCTGTTAAAATCAACACAGCATCATCAAGGAAAACGCAGAGGCGTTCACCGGAGACCTGCGAAAAGACGGTTTCTGGGGTGGGCAGGATACGATAGCAGCAACAGCAAACTTGAAGAGGACAATAATAATACACCAAGAGGAGGGCGAAATCATAACTTTTCACCTCAACAACCAACAAGAAGACGACAACACGCCAATTGAGACTGTGTACAGGAAGCAGGGAAATAATAGAGATAACAAATTTTGAGCTGACATGTGGGTGATGGGTGTTTGAAGGGTAATACATACCTCGGGACGTGCGATTAACGATTTTGTGAGTGGTGATTGGTTTCGTACATAATCCAGACCTAGGTACAGTTTTTGGTGTAATGCAATAGAACAAGTCAAAAAGAGAAGAGAATGGAAGGGAAGAGAAGCATCACAGATAGGGACTGCTGATCTTTGACTTTTGTTATTGTCTGGTTTAATAGGACTGTGCTTTATGATATTGCATATTTTTTGCGCTGTGGGTGTTATAATATAGTGTTGAAATTCTAATTTCATAATATTTTCCTAGGTAAATTATCAAGTGATGGTTTTCAGGTCACAATTGTGCTCGTTGTTAAGTGAAAAATTCTACATTAAATTCTACACTAAAAACAGGGAGACCAGGTTACACATGGAAAACAACAACCGAGCGAATCATCAACAAACTACCAAACATATTGGGAAAGAAAAGCAAAGGAGAAAAATAAAATGAATTCCACAAAGAAATCGCAGTGATATGTACTCTACCAGAACCAGAAACCCAGGAATCAGAAGACTTAGAAGAAGAAGATTTGTAGAAGCAGAAATACAAAAAGAGGAGCACAAACATTCCACAGTATGACACAATGCGGCCACGCATTTCACATATACCTACAGACATATACTCTACCAGAAGCAGAAACGAAAGAATCAGAAGACTCAGAAGAAGAAGAATACAATCTGTAGAAGCAGAAACACAAAAAAGAGGAGCATAAACATCACGAACACAATGCGGCAACGCATTTCAAAAACAACTACACTGCCCACCCCACACTCCTGTACCATGCGTCATGTGGCCCTCGCTGCTGACAACAAGCTGCTGACAACAAGCACCCAAATCCAACCCAGCATTGGAAACCGAGGAATCAGAAGACTCAGAAAAAGAAGGCGAACCAAAAACACAACGCGGTAACGCATCTCACAAATACCTACACCTCCCATCCCACATTCCTTTACCGTGCGCCATGTAGCACTCGCTGTTGGCAACAAGCATGACCCTAATCCAACCCAGCGTGGACGTAGCAGGCTCAGCTGTATAATCCTTGGGAGTGGCAGAAATGTCTACCGCACGCTGGTAAATCAATCAATCAAACAGCAAACTAAAAATAGGGAGACCATGTTACACGTGGAAAACAACAATCGAGAGGATCATGAACAAACTGGGAAAGGACCAAACATACTGGGAAAGAAAAACGAGGAGAAAAATGAATTTCCACAAAGAAATCGGAGCGATATATACTCTACCATAATCAGAAACGGAGGAATCAGAAGTCTCAGAAGAAGGCTTGTAGAAGCAGAAGTACAAAAATAGGAGCACAAACAGCAGCGACACAACGCGGCAACATATCTCACAAGAAGACCCAGAATAGGCAGAAGTCCAGAACCAAAAATACAAAAAAAAATCGAGCTTAAACGCTCCCTCACGACACAATGCGGTAACGCATCTCACAAATACCTACACCTCCCATCCCACATTCCTTTACCATGCGCCATGTGGCTCTCGCTGCTGGCAACAAGCATGACCTTATTCCAACCCAGCGTGGACGTAGCAGGCCCAGCTGTATAACCTGGGAGTGGCAGCAATGCCTACCGCACGCTGGTAAATCAATCAATCAATCAATCAATCAATCAATCAAAACACGCGATCGGTAGGTATGTATTAAGAGAAGCGCTCCAACTTACCCTTGATATTTTTTTTGTTTTTTTAGTAACGTTTTTAAAAAGCAAAAGTCTTTGTTTTATACTTTTTATTCACACAATTTCTTCAAATGGTTGCAAAAGGTGGTGATGATGACAAGTCGGGAGACAGATGCTAACTGAGGAATGAATGCAGTCAACCTATATTTATAAGCTTTCGAATCAATTGAAGTTATTCAGCACAATATTGGTTAGTCAGCTTTTTTATATCAATTATCTGCACGTGTGGAATTATAACTCCCCTAACTTCACACCGCATTTGCGAAAGTACTATTTATTTCATGAAAAAAATGAGTAGAACATTTTTAATAGGAACATTTTTGAATAAAGATGTTTTTACCAAAAAGTGAATGGTTTAGCAGATAAACGAGCTAAATCGAATATGGTGGTGGTTTTCGCAATTAGTGGTAAGGGTGGGAGCTTTTTTTTTAATGTGGTTTTGGTGCCTTTCCTCATTTTTCTGTCATGTTTCAAAATTTTATGAATTTTGTCTCATACAGTGTGTCCCACTTCGTACTAAGCCACCTCTATAACTTGGCTATTTGTATTTGGATTTGTATATATTTTTTATAGCACATAATACCCATAATGAACTACCTTTGGAAGGTAGAACTGTTACTTAATCTTTATTTCAAAGCCAACTATGATGTTTTTAAAATGGGAATTTTGCAAAACTAACATTAGCTATTGAGATAGAGGAAAAATGTATTTGGAAAAGTCGTTCAGAAAAATCAAGTAAGTTCAAATATGAATTTTCATTTAAAAATATTGATTTTTTTTTTTTGAAAAATATTACAAGTCAGAAAAATTCGAGGTTTGGGTTAGTTTAGAGCATCCAGATTGCTAGGAATTCCAGAAAATGGTTGGGAATTTTTAATTTAATAAAACATTTTACATAATGTTGATAATTTATTTAATTAAAAGAAAAACGTACACAATATGAACAATGGTAAAAATAATAATTATCTGAAATATTTTTCAACTAGATCGCCTTCAATTTCAATGCATTTTACAATTCTTTTTTTATTATGATTCGATACTTTTCTTAATTCTTCAGGAGTTATTGATCGACAAATTTCAAAATTCTGTTACACAATTCTTGTCTTGTGCGTGGTCTGCTTTTATAAACTTTTTATTTATGTGTACCCCCATAAATAGAAATCCAGGGGAGTAATATCTGGGAATCTGGGCGGAAACTCGCAAAGTGGACTATTACGTCCTATCCATTTACGAGGAAAATTTTGATTAAACCATTCCCTCACAATCAAGGCATTATGTACTGAGCAGCCATCTCATTGGAAGTGGATATCTCTTTGCAATGCAAGCGGTAAATCGTCTATAGCGTCGGACAATTATGTGTTAAGGAAGTTCAAGTAAACATCAGCATTTAAATTTCCCTGGAAAAAAAATGGACCAATTAGACGGATTCCCAGTATACCACACCATACATTCACTTTTTGGGAGTACTGACTTTTGCATGTGATTACCCAATTTGGATAATCCGCAGCCCAATATCTACAATTTTGTGACGAAACCACGCCATTAGTGGTAAATGTGGCTTCTTCTGAGAACAGTATTTTATCAATAAAACGACGGTCCTCTAGAAAAATGCCTTGCAGCCAATAACAATATTCTAATCTTCGTTCTGGGTCCCCTTCTTGCAACGTGTGAAGAAATTTTGGCTTGAAGGGTTTTAATTTGTGCCTGCAAAGGCAACGCCAAATCTTGTTTTTTGATAAATTCAATTCCCGTGCAATTTCTCTTGCACTGGTTCGTGGGTTTCCATTAACAAAACCCAGTATAATATCATCATCTGAATGCCTTTTGGTAGGTTTCAATGTTGGCTTTGCAATAGTGCCGGTTTGATCAAATTTCTTATTGAGGGCAGCTACGGGTGCAATGATGTAGTGGAGGACGATCGGAATGTCTACGATTAAATATTTTAGCAGCCTTTCTGAAGGAACGAACATTATCTCCAACGAGACGAATAATTTCCACTTTTTCTGAAATTGTTAATTTCAAAGGCATTTTGACGTAAAAATTGACAACTATGGTGTTTACAATAATTGATGTAAGTAGATCGACATTCATAGCAATCTGGAAGCTCTAAAGTAACCCAAACCTCGAATTTTTCTGACTTGCAATATTTTTCAAAAAAAAAATCAATATTTATAAATGAAAATTCATATTTGAACTTAATTTTTTTAAACGACTTTTCCAAATACATTTTTCCTCTATCTCAATCGCTAATGTTACTTTTGCAAAATTCCCATTTTAAAAACATCACAGTTGGCTTTGAAATAGAGATCGAGTAACAGTTCTACCTTCCAAAGGTAGTTCATTATGGGTATTATGTGCTATAAAAAATATATACAAATCCAAATACAAATAGCCAAGTGGGACACACTGCATAAAACTTAATTTTACTGAAGTATAGTATTTAAATTATTCTATCATTAGCTAGCGTTTGTATTTCATTTTTAGCACTAAAGAAATAAGCAAACGGTCAGATTCAATGTTTATTTAATTATATCGAGAAAATGCTAGGCTTTATGTTAATTATTTTCGTTTCAACCTGAAAGGAGAATATTGCGACTACTATTGACCGAGGATTTGAAATTATGGCGAATGCGGTGACAATTATAAAATTTGCTGCGAATTTATTTTTAGCGTTTCTTGGTAAAGTACAAACGTGCTTGGTATAATTTAAAAACATATTATTAGATCTGTCTACTGATTTGTGGTCACGTTAATGTTAAAAAGCTAATGAGCTTTGGCAGTGATTTTTATTATAAATAAATTATAATGGATTTATGCTAGATACAAACATTGTAAAAGAAATTCAAAGATTTACTTATTACTGCTTTTTATGTTGCATTTGTAATGCCTTTCATTATTCGCTTTTGATTGCAAGGTCTCACTTGGCAGTTTTTCAAAAATATTTAATGACTGACACAAGAGTGACGATTTTTTCTTAATAGTGAAAAATAAAATTTGTTTTCACTAAACTTTTCATTTAATAAAAGTGCCACGTGTTTTAAAAGTATTGGTCAATAATATAATTTCTGGACATAACAAGGCCCTATATTTCATGCTCTTTCGATTTGGTGCCAATATTTACTAATTTAGAAGATGATAGTAAAATGTTATAAATAACAAAATCATATAAATCCTGATTTGCTGCGTTACAACTTGGCACTGTCTTCTGTATCATAATGCTATAATTTATCCGAAACGAAATTTAAGTTAAGCAAGGGTTTATAAATAAACATGACATCCACGAGTTTTTTGACGTTTTTGAAAATCAAGCACAATGCATGTTTAACATTGTAAATAGAGACATTTTTATACTGATGATTCTCGTTATTTTCGATATATTTACAGACATCTAAAAATTACATAATGATCTCGTTGGGGACAAAAAGTTAATTTTAGTTTTAGTTAGTACGATTAATTAATATTTTTATATAAATCCACTTTTGAATTTGTTGACGTTTTTTCCATTATGAATATTAGAAAAAATATGTGAAATTAAATGTTTAAATGTTTAAATTATATGTGAAAAAATTAAATGCACATAGTGATGTCTATATTTTTTTATTAATCGCTTATATTAGAAACATTACACAGGCACACAAAATAAAAAAAAAGTCGAAACCCAGAGGGTAGACCACCTTACCCCCATGTATTTCGGGACGCTGAAACCGAATATGACAATAAAAAAAGGTTTTAACTATCCAATTTTCCCCTAGCACCCCCTTACAACCCTCCTGAGGGATATAAATTCCACTTGTTCTAAATATTTAAAAAGCAGGTTTCTTGGTGCGCTGAAATCGAATATGACGATAAAAACTGATTTGAACCACCCAGTCACCCCCTAGCACCCCCTACAAGCCCCAGCTAGGGTTGAAATTCCACTTTTTCTAAACATTTAAAAAGTATGTTTATTTTTAGGTTTGTTGGTGCGCTGAAACCGCATATGATGACAAAAAATGTAAGGGGATGCTAGGGGGTTGAAATCAGCATTTTATCGTTATATTCGGATTGAGTGCACCAAATAACCTAATATTAAACATACTTTTTAAATGTTTAGAATAAGTGGAATTTCAACCTTTCCTGGGGCTTGTCGGGGGTGCTAGGGGGTGACTGGGTGGTTCAAATCAGTTTTTAACGTCATATTCGGTTTCAGCGCACCAAAAAACCTGCTTTTTAAATATTTAGAACAAGTGGAATTTATATCTTTCAGGAAGGTTGTAAGGGGAAAATTGGATAGTTAAAACCTTTTTTTATTGTCATATTCTTTCAGCGTCCCAAAATACATGGGGGTAAGGGGGTTTACCCTCTGGGTTTCGACTTTTTTTTTATTTTGTGTGCCTGTGTAAGCAATTGTTTTGCAGTACAAAGGACGAAACTAAGTTAAAATAGTGTATGGAGGAGAACCTCATTTTTAGTTCGTCGATTTGAATTGACTTGCAGCACCCGTTAAGTCACAGCATGTCTTTCACTATGATGTTCACTGTTACAACACTACGTCAATGCTTATGTGTTGGGCTTGAGAACAAAGAATCTCGAGTTCGAATCTTAGCTAGGGTATGTGTGTTTGCCGCGGTCGAGTGCGACAACATGGGTAGTAGCCGTTATCTTTCCTGAGTTCGTCTCAACTGCGGAAGATGCAATGTGCAGGAAATGGTTTTTGTGTATTTGTCGATTGTGTGAGTGTATCCTGATTAAGTAGTTGATAGCTATGGCTACACCACCTGGACGTTAATATAAAGACGGTATTAAAATTTAAAACAATAAAGTATTATTTCTTAATCTGTTTATTGCTATGTACCTTTAGTAGATAGCATTTTCTTTATTTTCTTCAGTGGGTATTGATTTATTGTCAACTGGGATTGCTGTACCAATGAATTTATGTATGAATGTATATTAGGGTGGAGCGATTTTTTAAAATTTTGAAACTTAAACACCCTGTGTGCTTAAAAGGTGTCTATTATACACCTAAATAAGTGACTAAAATCAGAGCTCCCAAAATTGGCGAAACCGCCTCAAAATTTTGGAAATGCAATTTTTTTTTTTATTTAAAATTTTCACCAAAATCATAGTTTATGTTATTATTGTTACATGCAACTAGTTTTTAATCAATTTGGTAATAAAAGAATATTGTTATCAAGATTTATACTCATTTATATTTTCAAATAATGCTTCAATTTTATGTTGCGCACTGGCCCCCACTTCTGATTGACGTCAATACACAACAGACATCACACGTGACACACATACACAGAACTCCAGTACGCGGAGTGTTTAAAAGACGGAGTCATTTGAGGTATAGAATCGGATCTAAGGAGGCCATTGCAGTGGATGATTTGTTTACTCTACAATAACTAATTACCGCTGTGTCACCTAATGAACCATTTAGACAGAAAAACTACTGGACCAAAAGGATTTTCCGGAGAAATAGGCAAGGCACTTGAATCGTGTGAAAACTTACCTCTGGTAGACTTTGAAAAAATTGAGACTTCTTTCTTTACCTTTGGTTGATTTGAAGACGCACTGACCAAAAGTACATGTATGAAATGTGTCAGGCAATCTCCAGCGGAATTTTAAGAGATGATTTAGCTCTGAGAGTTCCAAGGAAAATATCTCACGCCAGATGCCTTACCACAGCCAACAGAGTTCTAAGATTATATGTTCCCAGCAAAGAGCCCTCTCAAAACCTTAAAATATCGACTGGATTTATGGCCAAGGTGTATGCCCTTATGTTGGTTTGAAATTAAATGCCATTGGTCTTGTAGTAAATATGGTGCTCGGCACTTATTTAGCATTTAGAAGATTTCGCTACCTCCCTGATGAACTCAAGGAAGTAATAGAAAGAAACGGATATTTTGGCCATCCTGAAAACCTTTTGATAGCAATGTTAGGAGATGATAGGAAATACATTCAAAAGTTGGCCTTAAGAAGAATTTTGAAATATAGAAAACCAACTGCAAGAACCGAGGGTATCTGGGTATTTCGGGTGAGTAAACTAAACTTTGATTGTCAAGATTATGTGGACTTAATTGACTGACAGAATGTTACTATAAGCGAGCCCCCGTTAACAATGAATATGTCAAATGAAGAACTAACCAACATGATTTCGCTGGTTCCGGATGAAATACCATTGGTAAAATTTCCTTGCCATTCGCAGACAGTGGAGCGATGCATTAAACTAGTCACCGAATCCTCTCTAGCAGTTTATGGCACCGAAGCACGAGACGGGTTTATAAGGGCTCTTATCAAGTCAAGAGAAAGTTTGCCGCAATTTGAAACAAAAAAAAAACAATTTTTACAAGTTCTAGGACACATAAAATAGAAGTTTTTACTTTACGGGTGGAACTCGAGATGCAGCCATATCCACGTAGTGAGGTCTGGGTAGTTTTTGAAATAAACTAACTGAGAGTTGCATGTTTGGGTGTTTTATTTATTTTCGAATTTTTTCGTTTTTTTTTTCAATTTTCAAAGTCATTTCGGCAGCCGAAGAAATCATCTTAGGACATCCGGATTTTTTTGGGTGACTAAGAATCTCAGAACGCATCTTTTGCATACGCAGGTAACTTCGTTTTCAAAAATTTGTTTTTTTTATGCCTACTTTCGCTCCACCCTAATGTATATGTATAAAGAAAGTTTGTTGATTTTTGAGGTATGCGATGATGAATTTTTTTTTTTTTTCAATGATGATAATAACAATAAGATTCGAGTACAACCAATATCTCAAGCGGTGTTGAAAAAACTAAACGGCGTGTACAAAACGTCAAAGACAAAATACAGTTGTCTAGACAGCCTGTTTCTGAAATGCAAAATCTGGTGGAATACGTAACATCTGATAAGTTTACGCTCAAATTCCTGCGCATGGCATGCTAACACGATGTTTTAAATCTAACAGAGTCTAGTGTTCGAGCGCTTATGGCTATTAAGAGGAACTTAAAAAAGTGGGTGCGCTATGGAGCAAAACACACCATTTCTTACCAAACCTTCTTGTCTATTTAAAAACTGCTTGGAAAGAACCAGAGGATGTGCTGGGCAATCAGCACAGAGGAAGTCTAACAAGCGCTTGATGACAAGCCCAGATGGAATCAATAATTGGTGGTAGAAAAAATTCATTCCACTACTGCCATCTAGGGCGAATTTTATTTTTAATATGTAATTGAACAAATACCAGCGGATTCCAGACTGGCTTATCGAGGGACGTACTGTAGTTATTCCTAAAATATGATCCCAGGAAATATAGACCAGAACTTCTGCTACAAAAGCTCAGGCAGGACGTATGTTATATGCTAAGACCCCATGGCAATTTGATCCTATCTTCCAGTAGATATGCCAGCAGGTTGAAGCTAAGAAGGACATGGCGAATTGCAAGGATAGCTTGTTAATAGATTGTATTGCACAGCAATACAAAAGGAACTATCGATGGTCTGGATTGATTATCATAAGGCATTTGACACATCGTCTCATGCTTAGCACTTGAAAAACCACTAGCTGCTATCGCTCTAGAGGACTTGTTTCTTTATAACATCAAATGCCCAGTGTGTTATGATAGATCAGGTGGCATTTAGGAGAGAACTCCTCTTCTAGGAAGACTCTCCGAGTCCTCTTTTCTTGTGCATCTTGCTATTGCCGTTATCTGTTCGCCGCTTCTGGAAAGTGGATTCCAAAATTATTTAAGGATAGTCGAATAGTGCACGAGTCATTGGGATGGAATTCTGGTTGGACCAATGCGTCCATATATACATATTTGGTTGTTCAACAATGTCACATCAAGGATCTGATAAATAAATGCATCTATCCGTGGTAAATACAGATGACCATTCCGAAAAATGATTAAACATTTTTTGAATTGCGCTTGAATCTTCATGCTAAAATAAATTCCATATCTCGAAAACTAATTGTGACAATTTCATAAAATTATATATCGTTGGAAAGAAAATCAAAAAAAAGTATCAGAATATATAACATCACTGCTTGTATATCGTATAATTACGTGTTTCTCATTGGATTCGAAATCTGTGGTGAAAACGACATCTGTGATCGCAGGTACATTTGCTTATAACAATAATATTTGTTACCTAAACTGTTGTAGTTTTTAAGAATATATACAATTTTAATAATATTGCAGAAGGATTTGGTGAAGAAATATTTTTTTTCGGTTATGAAACGGTTAATATGTTTATTTAACTGAAATGAATCACAATATGCTCAAATATTGGGCATGTGTCTGTTGTCTCTAATTGTGTAGTTCCCCATCGAACAAGATATTTTCAGGCATAAAGGGAATCTCATTACATGCATTGTTTACTTTAATATTTACATAATTGAAAAAATTGTTAAAAAAAGAAGATGATATTTTATAAATTATTTAATTTCTTTGAGTGCGTTATTAGAGATTTTAGTGTTTTCAAAATGTATGAAAGTAGTTTGCACCAAGATAAAAAATGATGCTAAAATTCACTTTCTTGGGGTTCACTTGTTTATACATTACTTAATAAACAAAAATTCAAAACAGACGACAATTTAAATGAAAAAATAATGAAACAAAACGATAACAAACCACCGCGCGCCGGCTTAACAAATAACCTCAAAAATTCACGTTGTTAAATACGCTTTACGTAGATCACAGTTCTCAAAAGTAGTATTTTATATCCACTGCACAGTGTGACTGACATCTATTTATAAAATTTTACGAAAAAATGAAAGTGAAAAATTATGAAATATCTGGAAGGAATTCCCAGCTGAGAAACACAGTAAAGTAGTAGGTTTGCCTAATACACGTTGTTGTCGAGTTTCATGGACTCTAATAGAGAAGTTACGATAGAACTTATTTATTTATTTATTCATTCATTCATTCATTCATTCATTCATTCATTCATTCATTCATTCATTCATTCATTCATTCATTCATTCATTCATTCATTCATTCATTCATTTATTTATTTATTTATTTATTTATTTATTATACACTACCCAACAGAACATGTTCCAATTACAGGGTAGGAAAAACACACAATAATAAAATACAAAAACAAAATACAAATACACAATATAACAAATTTTCAACATACATATAGATTTTAAGACAGTTCAGGACGTTTTATTTTATCATTGACAAGTTTATGCAAAAACATAGCAGAGTGAAGAAAGCACCTTCTGACCAGTTCATCAGCATTGAACCTCTCTAGCAGCTTGTCGTGCGAAAACCCTATTGGCAGATAGATTTTGTCCTCCTTAAATGCCATAAATTTTAAAAATCTTCTATGAATTTGTTCGATAGCTTTACTATGTACAGCGTAGTTAGGATTCCATACAACAGAGCCGTACTCAAGTTTAGAACTCACAAAAGACGTAAATAGAATTTTTAATGTGTCGATGTTGTTGAGCTCACCTTCTAATGATAAAGCCCAGGATTTTATAAGCTGATGATACAATGATATTGATGTGTTGGTTAAAGGTCAACTTACTATCAAAAGTTATGCCTAGATCTTTAAATACCTCTGGTTTATTTAAATGTACCTGATTTATAGAGTGTTCATGCTGCACAGGATTCAATTTTCTAGTATAGGTGACAGCGTTACATTTAGCAGCATTGAGAGGTAGGAACTAATATGAAATCGTGTCTTGCATATGTGCCCTAGGGTGGTTCCTAGCTACAGTGGTTAAATATTTTTCTTTGATTCGGCGCTCCTACCTACTCATTGTGTTATAATATACCTAAGAAAAAAATCACTCAAATTTGGAGTGGCTAGCTCAATTCTTTCCAGTGCATGTAAAAGGGTGAATTGTAACAAAATTCAAAATTTTGAAAAAACAAAAAGTGTATATATTTATTATGCCACTTAAGGTCTATAAAAATGGTGTAATCGGTTCGTGAAAAGTTGCACAAACGCATAATTTACCTACAAGATTTTTAAAAATAACTTCAATAATTATTTTATTTGGTACCAAAACACATCTTGGCTAAATTTTAAGGTTTAAAATAAATACAAAAAGCTCCGAATATTAGAGATTATGTTAAAATTTAGCCCTCTACCGGCATGATGAGGAGCTGAGCGGAGGGTTGAGCTAGCCACCTAGACTTGGTGCAATTGCACACCCCGTTGGGTTGTGCTCTATTCGTGATTAGCAGCGAACCAGTACCTAGTTTCCCTGATAAAAATATTTATACTTAATTCTGCAATGAACCGATTTTAACTATAGCTTTTTCAAAAGGGAAGATGCTAGTCTAAAATATCGTACCAGTTATTTAAACTTTTAAGTTCTAGAATGTCTATTGAAAATCGCCATGGATCTCAGTCAGTTGGCCTGTACGTACGTACGGAAACTCTCTACAGATCGCAATCCTTAACGGTTCCTCTTGAACGTTTTTTTAATGGTCTCGTCTATTATCAGAATAGAACCCAATTAAATTTCATAATAATTCGTCAAGTCAATTATTGTAAATAATTATTTAATAGCGTCACAGGAGTTTTCGCCGACCATCTCTCGTTTTCGGCGTCTATTGAATAAATAAAACAATTATTTTTTCTCCCAACGCGCTCTAACTCAAAAACGGAACAATGAATTGATCTTAAATTTCCATCATCAAACATTAATAAGAGTAGGAAATATGATTTTTTTTTAAGTTTTGTCAATAAAATAAAATAAATAAATAAAATGTGCAAATTTGCAATTGCATATACCGGGTGGCTCAGCCGATAGAAACATTCTTGTAACTTTTGAATGGGAGAATGGATCTTTTTCAAATTTGGTGTAGTGATATGGGATAAAATTTCCAATTATATGATGTAAATAACCAAAATGACCGACTTTCAGTGCAATTTATATAAAAATTAATTTTTTATATATTTTTAAATATTTGGATCCTGCTAGCCAAAATACATATGATCTGACCCTCAAATATTATTTTGATTTTCAAAAAATATGGTTTTTTTTTTAATTTACTTCCACATCCAGTGGTATAACGACAAAAAATTTTTTGAAAATATTTAACGTTCAGATAGGCTTAGACTGTCATGAAACGTAGAGTTTTTAAATTTGAGCGGAAGAAAATTTCTGTCTGTCGGTCTGTAACTTTTTTTGTGCGCTCGTTTACTCTGGAACCGTTTAAGATATATTGACTTGAAATTTGGTACACGTATGTACTTTAACGGGATCTGGAACTAGATTCTATTTTCATTTTATTCCGTCAAAGGGTTGGGGGGTAAATGGGGTAAACGGGGGGTAAATAGGTAAATCAAGCAGGCAAGAGTTCATAAGATTGGTATTTAGTGTATACAAAAGAAGTTAAGATTTCAAAAAAATTTTTGGCATTAGCCACCCCCATTATTAAAGCGGATAAAAAAAATTGTGATTTAGTGTGTGTACAAGAACCAAAAGCCTCAAAATGTTTTTTTACTTCATCCACTACCACCCCCCTATCACCACCCCCACCCACTACCGTGCGGGATATCGTTTTATAGGTTTTTGGGGTAGACAATTTCAAACATATTTTTAAAGTTCTATAAACGATTATTTCCACAAAATTTTTTCGTTATGAGAGACTTGGATAGAAAATCTGGATGTCGAAGTAGTGATTCCTTGGGCAGCGGTTTTTTAGTTCATTATTGTAAAAAATCGACTATCCAACCATTTCTTTTTTAATTATAAATTTAGCACAAAGAGAAGATAGACATTATGCATTTAATATTTTTCGTAATTTGAAGGTTTAATTAAATAACAGATTGACTCTTAGGAGTTCCATTTAAGAAAATAGTTTTCGTTGAAAAACCAATATCGTTGAACTTAATGAAGTGTTTAATGTTTGTATTTGAAGAGATAATATTTTAAAGGTGCCTGCTGACCGATTTTTAACAATTTTGGAAAAATCGCGGCCTTCCACAATTAAAACTAAAAATTTAAAAATCTATATTTTTTGAAAATCAAAATAATATTTGAGGGTCAGATCATATGTATTTTGGCCAACAGGATCTAATATGCAAAAATATACAGGTTGTCCCATTTAAAAATTTGATTTTCATGTCAATTGCATCGAAACCGGAAGTCGGTCATTTTGGATCTTCACTTCATATACCATTTCACCAAATTTCAGAAAAATCCATTTATCCATTCGACACTTACAAGACTGTCCCTATCGGCTGAGCCACGCGGTATAGCAAGCGAAAAACTTTTTTATCTTTCGAAATAGAAATATATTGAAAAGAAATGAAAGTAAAGGATTGACGTGACTTTTTTATGAGAAACTTTTTTACTAAAATGAGTCGTTTTCGAAGAAACTATATATCAGTGATTGTTGACCCTGTATTGCAATTACTTGCTATTAAATATCCATGTTCTTCGTCATTAAATAAGTTTTACATATATTTCTTCCATCATTTTACCTTGTCTTCAATCTCCAATACAATACAATACAATCCGTTTATTGAAAAAATGAGCAGTACAACTACATACTTTTCCAAAAGGAAGTGTATCAACACTGTTGTTTTTCAACACTTCCCGTGTACAAACATAAAATATAAAAGTATAAGCACATATATATAAATAAAAGTAAAAATAAGAATAAAAATAAAAATAAGGAGGGACATGTAATAATAAGTATGAAATTAATACAAATAAATACATAATCCTAATTTAAAACATTTGTAGATTAAAATTTTCTAATCTTGATGAGATTATGTCTTCCTTTAGTCTACGTTTTACTGTTGCCACTGACATATTGTGATATTGAATTGGCAGATTATTAATGATATATGCTGCTATGAAGGAGAAGGACGATCTAAAAGATGAATTTTTATGAGAGGGAATACAAACTTTATTTTCAACATGTCTCAAATCTCTGCTATGAATGTCTGTACGTCTTTGTATCTTATTGAATAAATAGTTAGGTTCTGAGGTTCTGAAAATATGTAGAACGAATCCTACAATGTGTATGAATCTTCTTTCACACATATTTAACATGTTGAAAGCACGTAAATGTGGACTAATGTGACCGTATTGGGGTACAGTTGTAAAATATCGAACACAGCAGTTTTCAATTTTTTGTAAGCGGTATTTGTCTTCCTGTGAAAGACAGGGGCCGTATACAACATCTACGTAATTTAAATGGGATAGAACCATAGTTTCAGAAAGCAATATTTTAGTATTTGTATCCAAATATTTTTTAAAGGCATATAACTGTTTTAAGCTGTAAAAAGCTTTTTTGCAAATAGTATTAACATGACCGGAAAAGTTTAACAGAGAATCAAAATTTACACCAAGATTTTTTACGCTGTTGGTTGATGTAAGGACCTCATTATTTATTTGAATATTTAATTCTCCAAGGTTGAGCAACTGCTGAGGAGTTCCAAAAACAATATTTTGACTTTTGTTAGCATTTAGTACAAGAGTGTTTTGTATGGTCCATTCGTATATAAGACTTAAATCATTATTGATGCAGAATTCTGTCATTTGAAATTCTGAACGAGAAAAACTATGTATTAATTGAATGTCGTCTGCGTACATGTATAGTTTTGAATATATCTCGGAAGTCTCGAGATATCTGCAATAAATATATTAAAAAGAAGTGGTCCAAGGATAGATCCTTGGGAACACCTGATGCAACTGATCTATTTTGTGACATAAGTATTGAGTTTCCTGAATTAACACTAATAAATTGTTGTCTACCATTGAGATAATTTTGAAACCAGGAGAAAGTACTTCCAGATATACCATAGTAACTTAATTTTGCAATTAAGCAATTAATATCTAAGGAGTCAAAAGCTTTAGTCATATCAAGTAATGTCAAAGATGTGACTTTTGTGTTGTCAATGGCTTGCAAAATTTCGTCAGTTATGTTACTTAATACTGTTGAAGTACTGAAGCCTTTTCGGAATCCGGACTGATTAGAAGGAATTATTGAGTTTTGAAAGACATATTCCGAAAGTTGTTCATATATAGCTGATTCTGTAATTTTTAAAGGAACCGAAAGCAGGCTAATGGGGCGTAGATCTCCAAGTTGTTCAGGATTTTTTTTCTTGGGGATAGGCTTAACACAGGATATTTTCCATTGAGGAGGAAGAACACCTAGTTCTAGTGACACATTAATAATATGGGTCAGTGGAGCCGATATCCACTGTAAAGCAAGTTGTAACATTTTAGCCGATAATCCATCAGGGCCTATGGTGTGAGATTTTTGATTATTTATTATATCTATAATTTTTTGAAGAGTAACCGCTTTAAAAGTAAACAGAATGTCATCCATAAATTTAGTTTCTAGAAATGTATCGTTATGCCGTTCATTCGATTTTAAATTTGGTATGGAGTCCATGAAATAATTGTTGATCTCGTCAGCATTACAGAAACCTTCAGGAAGGTTTGGTGGAATGTTATCTTTAACTACGCCCCATGACTTTAAGTTAGTCCACATTTGTTTAGGATTATCTTTAGTGTTGTTAATATGGAAAGAGTAGAATGCGATTCTTTCTTGAGTTATGGCATTATTATAATAATTACGAATTTCACAAAAATATTGTCTATGAACAGCATTTCTAGTTTTTTTATATCTTAACCAAGCTTTCCTTTTAATTTTTTTTAACTCATATAAAGTGTCTGTGAACCATGGTTCTTGGCGTTTGTTAGATTTAAAAGTAACTCTCTTTAAAGGAGCATGGTGATTAAAAAGATTTAATAAGTTTTCGTTGAGAAAATCAACTTTTTCTTCTAGAGAGTTAATATTATATATCGTATTCCAATTAATAGCAGAGGCATCCATATTAAATAAGTCAATATTGAAGTCCTTGAAATTACGGAATTCTTTTACTATGGGTTTGCATTCGTAATCACTTAATTCAACATCACAAGATGTAACGTTGTGGTCAGAAAAACATAGATCTAAAACTTCTACGTTCCTAACTTCCAGATCAGAGTTGGTTATAATTAAATCTAGCAATGTTTTGCTCTGAGCAGTTATTCTGGTGGGATCACTAATTATTTGCTTACAATCAAAAACAAGTAACAAATTATTTAGATAAATAGTTGCAGGACTGTTAATTAACATATTAATATTTAGATCACCCATTAAAATAAAAGTATATATATTATTTTCTAATAGATAATTAATTATATCAGTTAGTATACAGAGGTTGGTAAAATGAGAATTTGGAGGCTTATATAAAACTCCAATTGCACATAATTTATTTTGTATGGTAACTTTGACAATTATATATTCGATGTCACAGACCTCCTCCATTGGTACAGATAATACTGAGCAAGATTTAGAAATAGAAGATTTCATATAAAGAGCAACACCACCGCCTCTTGATGCACGATCGCTTCGTATTAATTTATAGTCAGGTATTTCGAACATATCATCCATTAGGTCAGGAGAGAACCACGTTTCACTAATTCCGACTGCCAGATATGAGTTTTGTTTCACAAATGTTTTAATGTCATTAAATTTATTTACAACAGATCTGGCATTAAAATGACATAATTTATTCAACTTTAAATTTGCTTGTCAGCTTGTGTCAAAAATAAAGTGATTAACATCGATGTCAATTTTCAGTTTTTGCTTAATCTCGATACAGTTGTAACATTTAGATGTATGACTTTCACAATTTTCTGTTGTATGCTCTAAAGAAGTACATTTTAAACATTTAGTTTCATTTTTACAATTATCTATGTGGTGATCAAAGCCACCACATTTAAAACATCTATATACACTTACGTATTCAAACACTCTACACTTGGACCAGTCAATGAAAAGATAATTTTGTTCCATAATCTTCTTAAAAGTATCTGGGTCACATTCGACGATAGCCATATACTTGGTTTTCATTTTTTTTATAACTTTTACACTGAGTATACTATCATCATGCAAAACAGCAGTATTTTGCTTTTTTATGAGATTTAAAAGTTCATCTCCACTAAAATTATCATCAATGTCCACAACCTTTATACATGGATTTTTTAAATTTGGGGCTTTAATTTCATAATTCTTATTTAGTTTCTTTTCAGCAGCTTTCTTGATAATTTCCTGTTCTTCTTTAGTCTTACATTTAATGACAACACCTCCCTCTTTGAAATAGTACCACTCCTTCACTGTTGGTAAATTGTTTATGACAAAGTAACCACAAATTTAAAAAACAATTGGAGGAAACATTGGACACCGCGGATTTATTGAACTTTTAATATAATTGTTGTACATTCTATAGGATACTCTTTGCAGATTTTTTCTAAATAATGTTAATTTCAGGCATTTTTAATTTTATGATGCCACTGAGTTAGTGAAGCACTGGTTAGTAGAAAATAAAATAAAAAATGGAAGGTAATTTATGTCCAACGTGTCTTAAATTCGTGTTTGATTTTGAGTCAAAAGTATAACCACTTACATCATCACAATTTATGAACTAAATATCCTTAAACCTCAATATAAGCTATCAAAATAAAATTATATCAACGATTGGATATTATATTATTATGAAATGTCAGTGATGATGAAATAATGCGCGGACAGACCGATAGACAGACGGACATTTTGAAAATTGATCGGAGTACTTTCACTAACACAATGATATGAAAATTCTTCTCTGCGAGCGACAGTTACGGTTTTAGAAATGTGCCAATCAAATGCAATAGACTCGTTGTTTTTGTATTTGCGAACAGTATAATAATAACACAGGTCTACAAAAAAAGGTCTTGTCCTAAGGTTCTCATCTAACTTTTTTGAAGTATTTTGACGCGCTGAAGCCAATTTTGGAGAAAGAAAATTTTTCTGTCGCGTCAATTTTTCTCTACCACCCCTTTTATCTCCTAAAAACGGCAAAAAAAGTTCTTGTCCTAAGGTTCTGATCCAACTTTTCTGAAGTATTTTGGTGAGCAGATGCCAATTTTGGAAAAAGAAAAATGTCTATCTTGTCAGTTTTCCTCTACCAACCCCCTTTTATCCTCTAAAAAGGGCAAAAACAGGTCTTGCTTGTCCTAAGGTTCTGATCTAACTTTTTTGAAGTATTTTGGACATTTTTTTTATCGTGCCAGTTTCCCTCTACCGGTCTTTTAATCCTCTAAAAAACTGACACGATAGAAATGGCTTTATATCCAAAATTGGCTTCAGCGCGTCAAAATACTTCAGAAAAATTAGATGAGAACCTTAGGACAAGATCTTTGTTTTGTAGACCTGGGTAATAATTTGACCAATGAACTAATGTCATACACTTCTGGTTTTTCCAACGGTTTTTTTCCTTATCCAATAATTTGGTTGCATGGAACGATTAAATTTTAAAAGTTAAAAAATAAGGACCACCCTAAATTTTATCCCTCAACTAGTTGAGACTTCCATCTAGTGTAGCGTTTACCTTAGGATGATAGTCGATGGCTTGATTAATATATAACATCTAGTTCTAGTTTATTAATGTTTTTAAGAGGAGTTGGGTATACAATTTTTCTGCTATGATTTTGATTTATGAGAATTGTTGGGGTTAGTAAATGTGTTTATATAAGTTTTGGTATTTGTATTTGTTTGTGTGTTTTTTGTATATAAGATCAGTAGATAGACAATTCTAAAAATCAATTTTAGTGATTTCTTCTTTCTATTTACAACGTCGTGGCAGACATTTTGAGATCCATGAATAATACGAGATGGTCTCCCTTTGCCGTTTGGCACGGGTTACAGCATCACACCATCTGTCGCTCTTGCCTATTAGGGGCAAGACCTCACTGAAGCTCTTCCCCATCAGCTCCGTGATAATATCAGCCCATCGTTTTGGAGGGCGTCCTTTCCTTTTAGGATTGAATGAATTTTAATTAATTGTGTTATTCTCAAAATTTAAATCCTATATTGACCTTTATATGTTTAGTGTGTATATTGTGCCAACTTTATGGAGTAAAATGTTTCCACGGGTTGTATTAGACGCAATATAAACAACAAAATGCGATATATAAAATTTGTATTATACGGAAAATAGTTTCCTAGGTCTGAGCAAGCTTTTATGATAGGTACATACAAGTAAATAATGTGACAGATCGTAATCTAAGATATTAAACATATTAATATAATTATTTGACAATACTCATCTACAATCATTGGTGTATTTATTATTATAGTAGAGTGCTCGGTGCCCAGATATACGCATAAAAATAAGTTCTGTGGGGGTTTCGTTGTTACAAGCTGAATTTGATATAAAATTAATGATGATATGCTGATGTTTCAAAATCTCAAAGCCGTCAAAAAATGTCCTACTCAAAAGATCATTATAATAAAAAAACGAGTTATTTCCAAGCGCGGTCCTACGGGGGGTAATGGGGGTAATTACCCCCCCCCCCCCCAGAAGGGACACAAAAGGAAGAAAATATCAAGTTTTTTAACTCTATACAAAAAAAACGAACAAAAAATACGAACTTATTAAAAATTACCCCCCCCCCCAGAATATCAATCTAGGACCGCCCTTGGTTATTTCTTAGTGAATTAGGTGTTTTGATATTTCTACTTTTGAGTAGAACTAGTCAAAATAAGTAGATGTTCGAACAGACCCACCTCGAGAAATCATGCCTGCTACCCCTGCCCTCCCTCAAAGGGGCTGCCTGTATCTGCCTATATATACAGTGTGTCTCACTTTTCATCACTACACCCCAATATCTCGGCCATTTATTGATCGATTTAGATCAAATTTGGTATACTTCTTTTACTTCAGATTGTGATTAAAAAGTTTTCATTTTTTTTTTTTTCGGAATTAAATACGCCTACTATGATAAAAAAAAATTGGCAAAAATTAGGAATTTATATTAACGATTGAGATAGGGTTTTTGTTTTTACAGAATCTTGCTCGGCATGACCTAAAACCCCTGTATACCAAATTGCGTTAAAAAATATTCATTCCTCTACAAAAAAATCATATCTAAGATTTCAATAATAATCACCCTACTATTCGAGTTATTTATTGTCGGATATTTACATAACTTGGTAGTGGTGTAATAATGACGCTAATTAAGCATTAGGACACGTTTTTTTATCCAAAACACTATTATGAAATGAATATAAAATTGGACAGTGATTAAAAATAGTAAATATTGATACAATTTGATGATACCATATTCTTCAAACTTATTTCAAAACTCGTATACAGATAACTACAATATATTAAAACACTTTTAATAGTCTAGTTCAGTTTTTTTTTAAATTTTTATTATTAATATATGTATCCATTTGATAATGGTACAAGTGAATAAAGATATACTTTATTGATGAATGGAATGATTGTCACACAAGGCGTACTCGAGTGTGTTCATTTCTATGAGTGGATGTCTTTATTCATGTGTGACATACGAAATTTTTTCTAACACCTACTTACCCAAAAAACAAAAAAATCTTGAAAAAGTAGAAACAAAGAAAGTGTCTGGGCTGAAATCTGAGGCACACATATAAAGAAGCATCACTACATGACTTCGGGCAAGGTCGGGAACATATTCGCTTGAACTATTTAAATCGCAAAACATCGCTTTTTCCCGTTTTTTTGCCGTATGAGTCGTATTGCAAAAACAATGGAGATCGTTCGCAATAAAATTCTGAACAGATATATAAATGCAATAACCCTATTAAATATGCACTTAACCTCAGAGAAAAAAAATGAAAAAGTTAATATATAGTTTTAAAAAAATGTATAGCTAATAATAATAACATTGTATCAATTTAAATAAAATTTTGGAAAAATATGCTCTTTTCGAATATTAACGACAGAAAATTTCAAGTCAAAATATTTGTTTAAACGGCCAAAAGAACAGTTGTTTAAAACTTTGCGGTCTTATAAAATTATGCCATCAAGAAATAATTTTTTTAAACGCTTAGACTTTTAAAAGTATTTTTGATGGATATTAACGAAATATATACTTTTTATTTTAATAATTTTTGCATTAAAATTTTTCGATATCAAGTTTAACTTTGTATGTTACTATTGGAAAATGTATATTATGCAATAGTCTTGTTTGAATCAATGATTAGTCCCTTTTTAGGCCTGAAGTCGAATGTTCATATATTTAATATATTTGACAATTATTTATATATTATAATTTATAAGAATGATGCAACAGCATAGAAAAGGCATTTTTACTATTACCTCAATAGCAATTTAGTAACTATTTCGTTTTTAAATAAACATGTTTGTTTTGAAATGTAATTGATAATATTTAATATTTATATGTACTTAAAAAAAAGTATGCACTTTACTATGGAAGAAGTGTAAACTAACAAAGCTATAGTATACACAATTTATCCGATGTTAAATATTAAGCAAAAGAGATATAAATAAGCTTTCAAATGAAGTATGGCAATCTAGGTGTTATTTGCGAGGTCGATCGTCGCGACGCCACTTCCCAGCGTTGTTCTAATCAGTATGTTCGTTCGCCGGCCACCTGGACGTCCGTTTAAACCGTCGGCGTCGGCATCTCTCAAATCAAACATCAGTGATTATATTCCTCTCAGCTGTGTCACGGCTATTAAATTAAAATCGTTATAGCTTCCGTACAGTTATTAATCATATTGTTTAGTTTTAAGAAATGTTATGTGTTATTTGGTGAAATAGCATAAAGTAACATAAAGTTCATTCCACGTTTTCATGGATTAATATAGAAAATAGTTTTTGTGCCCTGTTTAAACGAAATGACTAAGTCACTAAATCTAGCGTACTTTTTAGCGTCTCGCTCAATAAATATTCTTCGCAAGATAATCCTAATATACGGAAGCCGGAGCACTGATGTGTTTATTGCCCACGACTGCAATTCCGCTACGGCGAGTGAATTAAACCTCGTTGAGAATGTAAATAGAATCATTTTTTAAACACGAGCGCTCGGTGAAGCGTATGCTGAAGTTTTTAAAATATGAGCAAGAAAACAAAAGTGACGAAAATGCGACATCCTAGTCTAGAAATGGCCGATCCAGAAGCTGTGAAGAAAAAACAAGATGTCCTCACTAAAGCTCGAAATAAGTTACTAAATTTAAGCGAAGCTTTAAAAACAAACAAAAATCTCGAAGTTCCTGAACATCAAAAGAAAACTATCACAAAATCAATGACACAGGTTACATTGGATTATTTTTTCAAGCACTGTCCAAACAAAGAGAAAAACCATATTTACGCAAACACACGTGCTCCGTCTAACGGTAAACGCTCCGGGTTGCAAAAACAAAACTCAATAGGTTCATATCCAATAAAAATAGAAATATCAGCAGAAGACGACGATGAATTCTCTAGCACTATTAGCAGAACAAGGCCTGCAACTGTTTGTGTTGATAAACTGTCTGCACCACGCGATACTGAAGCTCTAGCTCTTGAACGACCTCGAAAAAAATTATCGTTTCGCGAACCGGAGATTGTAGGAGCGATTAATGGAGGCAAATTAAAACTTAATTGTGGTAAGGAAAAAAATAATGGCTACTACACTCTTTCAAAGAGAAGAGAAAGACAGTCCCCACCTAAAATGAAGAGAAGCCTTAGCTCGAATGGTATCTTGCATCGAACACCTAGTTTCGACGATTATGACTTAGAGGTAGTGATGTTAGTCTTTGTTTAACTGTATTGTCTAGTTTGATTTTGAAATATATCTTTTTTTCCTCTTACAGAGCCAAGCTATGCGAGTAGTGCGGACCATAGGACAAGCATTTGAAGTGTGCCATAAACTTTCAATAAACGCCCCAGAAAATGATCACTTAGATCAGGATGAACAAGATACGCTTACACAAGACTTACTTAGCGATCGGCTTAGTGATATTACTAGTGATAAACCGAAAAGAGGTAAGATTTAAAAATATGTATATAAATAGAATGTAAAATTGATCTGTCTGTTATTAGAATGACGGTATTAAAAATTTAAGAATTAATATACAGAAGAATCATATTAGAGAAGGTTTAAATGAATAGCTAGAAAAGTTTGGAAACAAATTATATTTCGCACAGAGATATTCTAATACTTTCTAAAATACCCGACATAGAGTCTCCTAAAGTAGTAAATCATACATTGCCGTTTAGTATATTGTAGTGTAACAATTGTTGAAAAATGATTTTCATATGTATTGCACACTATATTTTTCTACGACTCTCCTCAGTTTCCATATTTAAATAACTAAATTTCAGAATTAACTTGAACGTCAAAATATACTATAATTTGACGTTTCTAAAACGAAGATCACGAAACAACTTTAATTGTTATCAATGCACCCTTATGATACAATTATATAAGGAGTGTGTGAAATGGCACGTAGGGGAAAGTTTTTTCCGTATGCAGCGTATTTTTGATCTCGGCTATCACTTCGATCAAAAAACCTACGCCTAATGCGAAAAAAACTTTTTCTACGATTGTGTTTAAAGTCAAATTTTCTAACTTCAAAATGACTGCAGAAAATATCACTTTGCCGCACGCCGTGCGGCAAAGAATTTGCCACACGCCTTGGTTACATCTTCACACACCGGAATAAAATATTGTGTTTACCTTAAAGAATTTTATATTACTTGCTGGTAATAACAAATTAAATTCTATAAATGTACAATAATTACGCATGAATAGGCAGCAAATTTAAAATTTTGGAAAGACTTTAAAACTTCACAACCGTAGAAAAAATAGTATGTAACACACATGTGGCAAGCTTCATTGCAAAACTCGTATGATAGGAACACTCGCTGCGGTCGTGTTCCTACTTTCATACATCGTTTTGCAATGAAGCCCTTGCCCCACTTGTATTACAATGTACTATTTGTACAATTTTGTTGAAATTCAAATTTTCTAACTTTAAAATGAGTGCAGAAAATGTGACTTTGCCATACGCCTCGATTACATCTTCATAAATTTAAAATTTTTAATTCGTATGATAGGAACACTCGCTGCGCTCGTGTTCCTACTTTCATACATCGTTTTGCCCTTGCCACACTTGTATTACAATGTACTATTTGCACACATGATTTTCTCTACTGACGTTTGAAAAAAGTTCGACTTTTCCTAACTCAAATTAGTACTGAAATACACAATATTTCCAAATGTCAGTGGAAAAAGTTTCTTTTCACACGCTGCAAAAGGAATTTGTCACACGCTATGTGAAATCAATAATTTTCAAACGTAGTTCATTTTTATACACCTTTTTTTACAGTATATTCCCCACTTTCTTCTTAAGGAGATCTTTCATCTGTCTATTCAATGAAAGCTGTTACAAGTAGAAGTCACTACAATAAAGTGATGGGCTGTAAAATGGTGACATTCATGTATGGGTATAATTTAAAATTACCGACCAACAAAAATTGAATGTAATACAAATGCAACTTTTGCATACTTAATCATCAATTACCTACTGTCGATTTTTCTGCTGTTTTTCAATAACATGCTAAATTTACACCCTCTCACCTTTCCGTTTGTGCTGTCATATTAACTAGATGGCGTCAAAAAATAGTTCATTCAAAATATCTCATTTCCGGTACAAATAAGTATTATGGCATTTAAAGAGAATGGAATTTGCTATAAATTATGTCCTATACATTTTTTTCCTATCATCATTTTATCATCCGTACTTATCAACTAGTATTTTTGTTACAGCTGAAATACTCGTTTTCACATCAACATGAGGAAAATACAAGAGTGCAAGATGTATTGCTACCATTTTCTTAGTTTCGACCTTGAAAAATTATACCAAAAATAATGTTAAATCAACGCTAAAATGTCGCCGGTTTCAACTGTAATTGTACCGTTTCACGTAAATTTAACGTTAAAAAAACATGAAGTTGAATATTGAACCAATTATTACACATGTTAAAATCAACCTACTAACGTGTATTTAACCAAGTTTCGTTAGATACACGTGTGTGTGTGCTTACTGGGCTCTGAATGAATTCGTGGAGTGAATCAAAATCTTCGTCCGCTTAAATTCATCAGGTCTCTCATGTATGTTTTCACAGAATTATCCATTGCTGAAATCGAAGATAAGTGAACAGTTCAAACTGGTCTTCCTACTCCCATATGCTACCCCGTATACTTTCTTACATTAACGTGACATACATTTAAGTAGCGTTTCAGAACCAGAGTCTTCGGCGTTGTAACTGACAGTTTTTCTCCTTTTCTACCCCAATTCTTTCACATTGTCTGTAAGCCATACCACCAATGGCCTTGTTGATAGGTAGGTCCTTAATCGATGTTGCCGTGCAGCTGCAACTATGGACAGCAAAAATACAACGTTGCATTTAGCTTCGGTCAGTGATCCCAATAAACAGTATATCATGGAGATTTCCTATCTTTTTTAATGCTGTACTATGCAAGAAATAGTATATCGTTTTCGGTGAACACTTTTTATTGCAAAATATGAGAAAAACACAATATTTACATAATTCCTCCTTTCTTCGGATTCAGTAGGAATACGTATAGGTACATTATTCGTCAAAACTATTCATTCTACAAGAGAAATGTATAGAACATGTAGCAAATTGCTCATATGGAGCTGCGCGAGGTAAAACTACCAGTACTATATGGTATAGTACTATTACTACTGGGCTATTTGTAAATTTCTAATAGCAACAAAGAATCTACTTACTTGCAGCTGCAAAGTTGAAAAATTTCATGATATTTCAGAGAGATAGATGTATTAGTCGACATGTTTGATTCCTTCATTCCCACCAAAATAACCATTCACTTTTTCTTTGAGGTCATTAGAGTGGGCACAGTTTTCATCTTCCTGCTCATATCCTTTATAGAATATGTGTAAAGAGAAGTCTATACGACAGAGGGTGCTCTATCATGACTTTTATTATAATCTAGGTTACTTCTTATTTACAATGTCTTGCCAGACGTTTTGTAATTCATTTTTTTTCTCTTCCTTCTTAGCTTTCATCAGGCAGTAGCTCTTGATTTATAATAAAGTCGTGACACGCGAATAGAATGGTTCCAGCGTCATCTGATTTTCGTCCCTATTTTTACCCACAGTACATTAACCTAACCAAAGCTATATGATAGTGTAAAATACGCATACAGTACACGTACGGGTAGCGTACACATACATATACACAAATATATACACCTATCTATCGTACGTATATAACGGGGACACTCATTTTACGTCAAGGGGTGCATCTTGACGACTTTATGAAGACATAGATAGACAAGCTAGGGGAACCACAGTACGATAGGTTAGAAACACACAGGAGCAACTAACACTAAGATAACGAATCTAACCTAAACATTATTAAATGTATAAACTTATATTTCTTGATTTAAAAAATATAATATAATGCTGTGAAGGCCTCGAAATTTTCGAATGCCAGAATATCATTAATATTTAGTAGAAGACAAAAATCAAAGTTCTACTAGTTTGTCCATTAAAACATTCATGTAACCTTGATTAAATGCGCAACTAAAAATAATATGTCCAAACTATCCGCATATACAAAGATTATTTATCAGTACATATTCTTATTTTAAAAAGGTGTGATGCAAATTGTCCATGGTTAAATTTAAGCCTTGCAATGGTTGTATAAAATTGTCTGGATATGTGTGAATTATTGTGTCAATGTTTATTGGGAAGTTTAGAATGTATGAGAAAATAATTTGTTGACTTATCGATGTAGCATTTTTATATATTTATTCCCACTCTTTTCTTGCCCTAACTTTGTAGACCAGGATTAAATCACTATAAGGAATTTCGTTAATTAACTACACTTGTACTATTCACAATCTTCTTTAGGCAGATAGTCTACTCGTTCGTTTATACTCCAAACCACAATGTGCATTTACCCGCGGGCGCCGTGCCGGGTGGTATATTTTGAAAATTTCCCCTGTGAGTGGGATTTGATGTTTCAGATATTGCAAAGATTCTACGACAGATTTTGAATCCATTGGGATAAGTGCTTTATTGACCTTGTTGTTTAGTACCGTATTTCATGTCTTCTGCTATAGCATGAATTTCGGCAGAAGAAATGGGGGCATGTTCAAAAAGTATTTTTCGTCATAATTTAATCATGGAACGCAGAATGTGCAGCCCATATCCTGCTGACTTTTGATCCGTCTGTATATATTTTGAGGTAATCTTCGAAATTTTGCGAATTTTCCAGGAAAATAGTTTAATTGATGACACTATTTTCAACGAAGGGTGGTATAACTGTTGGATTTTGATGAAGAACACATTGAATGTCTAATTGTTTTTATGACGATAAGTGATCAGTTATATCCCTATATTTTGAGGTATCAACAAATGCCTTTGCCATTGGAGGAGATGGCTTAAGTCTCAAATATTTGTTAGTCAGGTCTTGTTTGTGATTCATACATTATTCTAGTTGGTCTCCGTTTACTGTACAGCACGCCTGATAGCATCACACGGTTGTCTGTTAGGCGCACAGCTTCACCAAAGCTTCTTTCCAACAGCTCCTCAGTGGCATCAGCCAGACATTTTATAGGCCGTCCTCTTGGCCTCTTGTCGTCTGCTTTTCCTTGAACTGTCAATCGTTCTACATTGTCCTCTCTCCGATTGATGTGACAAAAATGAGAGGATTTGTTAGAATACGATGCTGGAGAGTCACTTTCGGGGACGTATTTCTTGGAGAATCGAGCTTTCAGCACATTGGTCTATACTTATATATTCGTAGCAAACATTTTCAGGCCCACATTTGGAAAACATCAGTACGACGCGACGTCCATCTGCTTCCCTAACGGTCCATGTCACAGAGGCGTAGAGAAAGATGGAGGAAACTCCATAGGGTGTATTAGCAAATCTGATCTTCGTGCGTTTCGTGATATTTTTGCCGCGCCATATTTTGTTCAGTTAGCAAGTTGTCTATCTTATCATCTGTATTTTTTGCTGAATCTCATATTAGAAGCTTCCAGTATATTCCTCAAGGCCTCCTAGGTACGTCATCTTGTTTACTACCTCACAATCAATTGTTCTTAACGTGTGGTTATCATTTGTTTGATTGATTGATCAGCAAACGGTAGGCATTGCTGCCAATCCCAGGAAACACCGCTGGGCCAGCTACGTCTATGCTAGGTTGAATTTGGGTGCTTGTTATCAGCATCGAGAGCCATATGACGCATGGTACAGGAGTAGGGTGTGGGAAGTGTAGGTGTTTGTAAAATGCGTTACTGCATTGAGTCGTGATCTGTTTATACTTCCTTGAGTGTTTATACTTCCCTCTTTGTGTCTTTGTATTTTCGTTTCTAGAAATTCATCTTCTTCTGAGTCCTCTATTTCTCCTGTATTTGATTTCGGGAGATCATATATCCCAGTACTTCATTGCGTACGTCTCTGTATTTTTTGTAATTGTTTTTCCACTTATTTATGTTGACGTTGTATGCAGTTGCTTCATTCTTTTCTGTTTTTCCTAGTAGTTCTTCTCAGACTTCTTCTGGCGGCTTTTGTTGCCTCATATTTAACTCCATATGTCATCGTTGGCAGTATGGTGCCTATATATTCGAATGGGAATTAATAATAATAATAATAATAATAATAATAATAATAATGTTTATTTATGAAAAAGTACAGAAAGGTACAAGAAAAGAAAAATAGACATAATATAAACATAATTCACCACAAAATATCTCGAAAGAATATTTGAGCGTGGGAAAAAGAGTACCCTAGTGAAGAGTACAAAATTGTGAATGGAAATATAAATAAACATAATCTAAACATACTAAAAAATATTAAAATATTAAAAGCCTGTACTAACAGATAATAAAAATAAGTAATTAAATAGTATCTAGTATCTAGTAACAACTCACCACAGTGTGAGAAAAATCTATTTTATTTTGAATATTAAATATAATATATATACAAACACCTGTACACAATCCCGGACATATTAATTGTTCTTTAGATCAATTTGTTTGTGGATTTCTGATCTTGATAATTCGATTATATATTTTTTACATCGCTTTTTGAAAAGAGGTAAAGATTTTGCATTTTTTAAGTCTTCTGGTAGGATAGAGTAAATTTTAGGAGCTAAATACGCATAGTTTCGTTGTCCTAATGATTTTTTCATAAATTGAACAGTAAACTGCTCACGATTTTTTCTAGTATGATACCCGTGAGGTATAAGTGAAAGTGTATCTTTATTTTTATATTGATATAGGCAAATTGCATAATAGAATAACTGTCTGGCATCAAATAAATGGCTCTCTGCAAATAACTCGTTAGTTGAGTAATTCATATCTTTGTTAAACATTATTTTTAAAATCCTTTTTTGAGAAACCTCTAAATTGTTCATAATGGTTTTATTAACCCCACCCCAGCCAAGTATACCATAAAATAAATGTGATTCGACGATTGCATGGTATATTGTGACTAAGCTGGTTTGAGGCACAATACCCTGAAAATATTTCATACAGGGTATGATACATCTTAGTTTTTTTACCAAATAGTCTATATGAGCATCCCATTTTAGATGTTGATCGATGAATATGCCAAGGTATTTTATTTTATTAGTCCTAATTATTTCAGTAGTGGTGTTTATATTGGGGATTAATAAACTATTGTAATTAGGTAAGCCAGATTTGTATGAAGCAAAAGGTAGGAAGAAGGTTTTTTGCAGATTTAATGTGAGTATCTTGCTATTGAACCATTTCTTTAGCGTTGTAAAATCAGATTCTACTTTTTCTTTTAGCTCATTCCATGATTTGTCTTCACAGTAAACTACCGTGTCGTCAGCAAACGTTATTATTTCACCCAGGGTGCTTTGTATGAATAAATCGTTTATGTATATGATAAACAGCAGAGGTCCCAAAACTGTGCCTTGGGGTACTCCATATTCTGGCGTTATAAAATGGCTTCTTGTTCCTTCTATCTCAACACACTGCTTTCTATCAAATACATAACTATTTAAAAGTTTTAGTTCCCTTCCTCTTATACCTATGCCTTCAAGTGATTCCATTAGTAGAGCAAAATTGACCGTATCGAAGGCTTTTGCTAGGTCCAAGAAAATTGCTAGTAATGGTAACGACTTATCGATAGTGGTGTATACTTTATTTGTTAAGTGGCAAATAGCATCTTGAGTGGATACATTTTTTTGGAATCCTTATTGATTTTTAGCAAGAATTTGGTATTTTTTTACATAAATGTCCAAACGAATCTTCAAAATTTTTTCAAATACTTTAGCGAAGTTTGTTATTATAGATATAGGTCTATAATTTTGACTTAGTAGTCTGTCTCCTTTCTTATAAATAGGTTTTATAACAGAAGTTTTAAAGCTGGTTGGAATATGACTTGTAGAGATAATTAAATTAAAAATGTAAGTTAAAGGTTCTAGTATGCAATTTGTTATTTCTTTTATTGTCTTAACGGTAATGTTGTCTATGCCTGCGGATTTTTTATTCTTTAAACTTTTTATGGTATTATACACTTCTAATGTATCCGTGTGTAATAGATAAAACGAGTTCAGTAAAAATTTTTTTTTAGGAACATATTGAGCATCACGAATTATATTATTTGCTAATTGAATTCCAGTATTTACAAAGGTGTTGTTAAATTCGTTAGCTATATCCAATTTCGATGTTAAAAGTAGGTTTTGATTTTCAGAATCTTCTATAGAACATATTTTGTTAGTATTACTATTTTCTTTTATTGAATTCACAGTTTTCCACAAATACATTTTATCATGTTTATTATGTTTGTGCGTAATATTTGTATCCTAAGCTGCAGAGTGTTATTCTTCTATAATCATCTATATTTTGTAGCGAGTTGATTTTGAGAAAGGATATTTGTATGATTGTGTTCCATTCCATAGTGCATTAACCTTTATTTTCTCCACTCCTAATGCAGTATCTCTTCTAACTTCTGGTGGACCTTTTGATGATGGCTAGTCCTGGGGCCAGTGGTTCATTTCTTGTATCAATTTTGTTCGTTTTTCTTTGTGTTTTTTCCTAGATTCTTGGTCCAATGTTGGAGTGGTATGTATCTTCTAGTGTGCATATTATTGTGCATATTATTCTGAATTTTTTAGATGTCTAAAGGTTAAGTTTAGTCATTTTCCTGGTGTGAGAGTTTCTATGTTTTAGAAAAATGCCTGTTTCTTTTAATATCTTCGTTTATGTTCCACGTTTGGTGTTTTTTGCATGTTACCTTCATCTTCTTTACCTGTTCGTATTTGTTGTTATTTTACCCTTTCTTGTTGGGCTAGTCTGGGTGGTTATCATTTGTTGGGTCTAAAATCATAATTTTCATTTTGTTGTAATTTACATTTAAACCATAATCAGAGCTTATTGTTCTAATCATGTCCAGCAGGTATATGATTTTATCCTCGCTTGTTGCAACTAAGGTGATATCTTCTACATGTCTCAAATTAGAAATGTTGGTTCCTCCTATATAGCGCAGGCAATGAAGGTTTTTTGTCAGAAGTAATTAGAGACAAGCTGAATTTTTGCCAGCTGTTAGGTCCTAATTAGAGGAGTATTTTCTCAAAAGTCCCCGCCCCTCACCCTTGCGCTTAATCCCCCACCCCCACTTAAACATCCACTTTGCAAGCCTCTTATGTATCTTTCATATCTCCGTCATCATTTATTCTAAATTCATGTTATTCCTTAATATCTACTCTTTAAAAAAGCAAAACAGTTTAAATAAAAGTTGTAGTGCAGTTTTCAACCTCTCAAACGATATACGTGCTTCTACTGTTGGGGGCACGGGAACACGTATAGACTGCAACAGATTAGTGAGTGTCCGCCACGCCTTCACGAGGGGGCCGCTCGATGCCTCTTGCTTGCGTGAAACAAGCAGTTATTATAAGTGAGAAAGTTTGCATCTAAAAGTAGAACCGATTCATAGGCGTAATTCGGGGGGGGGGGGGGGGTTGCAAGGGTTAGGCAACTGCCCACCCAATATTTTGAAAAGCCTTAAATTGTTTGAAACAAATAATCTGGCGAATTCCGAAATTCTACCGAAAAAAATAATAATTATGACAATTACGCCAATCAGGTTAAAGGTTTTCAATACAATTAGGAAAACTCCCGGCCTACCCAATCAAAATGCAAAATCCCTGCCTACCCAATAAAAATACTGAAATTACGCCAATGAACCGATTATATATTATAACATCTAATGACACTATAGGCCTTAATAAGAATATAAACTTTTTACAAATGTATCTATGATAAAAACAGTTTTGTTATGATAAGTTTCTGCCAGTTTTGGTTCGGGGGAGCTTTGCTCCTAACCTCAAAATTAATTTAAGACCGCTCCATTATCCACCACCTATGGACCCACCGTGACCCGGACTGGCAACCGGTAGCTGTGGAGTTTAATAAACTGTTACTAATTTGAGTAATAGAAATCAATGTCATCCACAGCATCACGGACCTCCCACCCACCACTAGTTAATTCCATCTTTTTATTTTTTTTATCTACATTTTCTGACTTTGTGTTTTACTTTAAAAAATAATTCATAAAATAGTACAATAGATTACTATTTACATTATATACATGCTTAGCTATCATTAATTATGCCTTGATCATCGTCCACGATTGGTACGTTGTGACACGAATATCCACTGGAGTGCTCGCACATAGCTGAACAAAGTAAACCTGATTTTCTGCATCCACAATAATTCCCACAAGCAGATTTACAGGAACATAACACTAAACGCAAAAGATCATTTGGCGCAAAAGTCTTCAAAGAAGTCACTGTTGGAGCACTTTCATGGGAATCCCAATCTTGAGATATCCCTACACTGCTTGTGTATGTAGGTTCGATAGCAATTATTTCTCTATTGTGAGGTTGTTTTGCCGGCCACTAGAGGAAAGTCCAGGAATTTCCGAATAGTATATGGTATATATATGCTAAGCACGTATGTAGTTGAACTTTAAATTTTTAAATATATTTAAACAGAAAAAACATAAATTGTACTAAAATTGAAAGGGGAGTACTGACGTACTGGCAAGCCTTCCATTGTATTGCAAATAGTACAATTGTACTGACTATTACTATTATTTCAATTGAGGGTAACTATGAATGAGCGATAACTCAAAAGCTTGCAATTTTATGTTTAAGGGAGGGTAGGGAGGCAAGCGCAAGGGGGAAGGGCGGGGACTTTTGAAAAATACTCCTCTAATTAGCTCCTAACAACTGATAAAAATTCAGCTTGTCTCTATGGTCATTTTCGGATTTCATTGCCTGCGCGAACGATACGGTTGGGGATTGAGAGCCAGAGCAATGTTCATGTTATGAGGCCTTTATCTCACTTCCTATGCATTTTATAAAAAAATGCTCCAAATGAAAACATTTCCTCATTTCATTAGCTACAGTTTACTAGTTACAGTATACAGTTTTTTATAATAAACCTCGATCCACACTTTTTCGCTGTAAATTACACAAGAATCGCAACTTCTCGATTCATATTTATTTATTTTTCAATCATATCATAACAAATATTATTTTTGCAAAGGAAAAGGTTTGAATATTATAATAATAAAATATCAAGTTTTTACGTCAACAAATGACAGATATAGAGGAGTGGGAACATGAAAAACGTGAAAATAGTATTTTTCGTACAAAAGTTAAAAAAGCTGTTTAATTTGGAAGCGCGAGAGGAACGGATGGGGACTTTTGGGAAAATGTAAGTGAGGCAAAAATTCAGCCTGTCTCTAATTACTTCCGACATATGGCCATTTTAGCACTTCATTGCTTGGGCTAATAGCTACTACTCACCCTGCCAGTGCTGGAGCACACATCTAATCACGTGTGCACTATAGATGTTAAAGAGGATTGGTGACAGAACACAGCCTTATCTGACGCCTTTGCCAACTTTAAATTTGTCGGAATTAGTATTGTTTTCTTTTACCAAAGCAGAATTTTCTTTATGCAGTCCGTGAATAATGTTTGGGTATCTTCAATAATACAATCCAAAGTTTGTACCATTTCACGTTGTCAACAGGTCACTATAGTTTGTCCAAGTCCCACTTCCGACGGTGGTTCGTTAAATATAGTAGCATCCACGGAACGGAGGCCCGCATTGCATAGTTTAGCGGAACGTGCCCGAGTTTTAACGACTTATCGGAAACATTTGGTAGGAAAGTTCGAGCCCTTTTCAGTAGCTGCCCATTTTTTAAATTTGCAATCTTATAATTACGTTCGAAATAAGTTATCATCAACAATATTTTTTTACATTTGGGCGAAATGGTACTTAATTACTTCCACATCCATTGGAAGTATAGTAACGACAAAAAAAAATTTAAAAATTTTTATTGTTCAAATAGGCTTAAAATGTCATGAAACGTCGAGATTTTCGAGAGAAAAAAGAGAGAGAAAAAAAAAAATTCTGTCTGTCTGTCTGTCTGTCGGTCTGTCTGTCTGTCGGTCTGTCTGTAACTTTTTTTTTGTGCGCACGTTTACTCTAGAACCGTTTAAGATATTGGCTTGAAATTTGGTACACGTATGTACTTTAGCGAGATCTAGAACTAGATTATATTTTCATGTTGTTCCGACGAAGGGTTGGGGGGTAAATTGGTAAATAAAGCAGGTAAGAGTCCGTAAAATTGGTATTTAGTATATACAAGAGAAGCTAAGGTCTCAAAAAAATTTGTGGCATTAGCCACCCCCACCCCGTTATTAAAGGGGATGAAAAAAAATTGTGATTTAGTATATATACAAGATCCAGAAACCTCAAAATATTTTTTTACTTTATCCACCCCCACTACCAACCCCCTGTCACCACCCCCCCCCCCCACACTACCGATGTGGGATATCGTTTTATGGGTTCTTGGGGTAGAGGATTTCAAATATTATATTATTAAAGTTCCATAAACAATTATTTCCACATACAAAGTTTTTTCGATGTGAGTGACTTGGTTAGAGAATCTGGATGTGGAAGTAGTGATTCCTTGGGCAGCGGTCTTTTGTATTGCATATTTTAATGTTAAATGAGCTTGTATTTGATAAGTAGGCATAATCGGTGTACTAAGATATAATAAATAAATTAAAAAGTAAGCAGGAATTGGTGTTAAAATTCTTTATATAAATTTCACTATAAATTACATACCTATTCTTTTAATAACATAAAGCGTAGGAAAATAGCAGTTTCTGTTTAATGTCATCATACACACAAAAAATAAACCTATTTTATGGATATAGTCAGAAATAAAACAGTGATAAAATTGTTGTACATTGAATAAATAAACACCATTACAATTACGTTCTTAACAGAGCACTTATTTCTTATAATCAAACTTACATAAACACCATTTTGATTAATTTCATTTTGATTGATTTGTTTGGAAAACTTTAAATAAAATGAAATAGTATCTCGACAGCCTCTGTTCCTCATATATCATTTAATTTCAAAATAATTGTAAAACAATTCTATTTTTCATATTTATGTATTGAATCGCAAATTTGATTTCTCTGTTACGTGTCATTTTTTAACATTCGAAGCATGAATCTTTCAGCTAGCTCCGATTCAATTCGTACCCTCGAATACTGATTTGACGTTAGGCTAGTCAAATTATACGTATTCTGATCAAATGTCACGTGTATCTAAATACAAATTCAATTGTGGTAGACAATGCATTTTGCACGATCATATTTTACTACTACTATTAAATTTTAAATTTTTACATGTATCGCCTACCTTATTTGAATTTTCGTACACGTTATACTTAGTAGGGTCGAAAAATATTTCAATTGAAATCGCAAAACATCGTTTTTTCTCAGTTTTTGCAAATATCTCTGTAATACAGTATGTAGAGCAAAAAAAAACGAGAGGTGCCCGTGAATAATTCCTACAAGGAATTTCTTGTTTGTATGGTATGGGAGGGGTTCCACAATCACAAATTAATATTTTTCACAAAAATATCTACGCCATGTAAAAAAATGACGGTAAAATAGGTTTTTCTCGATTATATCCCTTCCCGTTAGTTCTACCCTAAAATTATATATATTGTGGAAAATGAAAAAAGCTAAAATTACTTCCACATCCAGTGGAATTATAGTAACGACAAAAAAAAAGTAATTTTTTTATTATTCAAATAGGCTTAGAATATCATGAAACGTCGAGATTTTTAGTTTGAGTGAAAAAGAAAAATTCTGACTGTCGGTCTGTCTGTCTGTAACTTTTTTGTGCGCACGATTACTCTGGAACCGTTTAAGATATTGACTTGAAATTTAGTACACGTATGTATCTTAAGGTGATCTGGAACTAGATTATATTTATATCTTTTTCCGTTGAACGGTTGGGGGGTAAATTGATAAATTAGGTAGGTAATATTCCATAAAATTAGTATTTAGTATTTACAAGAGAAGCTATGAGGTCTCATTTTTAGCATTAGCTACCCCCATTACCACCCCCACCCCATTATTGAAGGGTATGAAAAAGAAATTGTGATTTAGTGTGTGTACAAGAACCAAAAACCTCAGAACATTTCTTTTAATTCATCCACCCCCACCCCACTACCTATGTGGGATATCGTTTTATGGGTTTTTGGGGTAGACGATTTCAAAAATTATATTATAAAAGTTTCATAACTAATTATCTCCACATACAAAATTTTTTCATTGTGAGAGACTTGGATGGAAATTTTTATTTAAACTGGTTTTCTCCATTGTTAATATTTTACGATCCACAGCGGTCAAAATGGTGAAAATTTGTGGTTCGCTGCAAATTTTTCCAACCTTTACATCTCTGCCCCCGTTGCTTCTATGTAGGAATAAGTTATTAGTTACAAAGGAAAAAAACTGTAAAATTAACTTATCCTCAGTTTATTTTTTTCTTTTATTCTCTCTAGTCTTTTTGTATTATTTTGTTTTTTTCACATTCCTTGAACTCATATTTATATCACGTTATGTATTAGCTGCATCTATGAAATATAAGACATCAGAAAAAAAAACCGCTGCCCAAGGAATCACTACTTCCACATCCAGATTTTCTAACGAAACAAATTTGTATGTGGAAATAATTATTTATAGAACTTTAATAATATCATATTTGAAATCGTCTACCCCAAAAACACATAAAACGATATCCCACATGGTAGTGGAGTAGGGGTGGTGATAGAGGGGTGGTAGTGGGGGTGGATGAAGGGAGGGGGATGAGGCTTTTGGCTCTTGTACACACACTAAATCACCATTTTTTTTTTCATCCCCTTTAATAATGGTGGTAGGGGTGGTAATGAAGGTGGCTAATGCCAAAAATTTTTTTGAAACCTTAGCTTCTATTGTATATACTAAATACCAATTTTATGGACTCTTACCTGCCTGATTTACCTATTTACCCCCCATTTACCCCCCAACCCTTCGATGGAATAAGATGAAAATATAATCTAGTTCCAGATCCCGTTAAAGTACATACGTGTACCAAATTTCAAGTCAATATCTTAAACGGTTCCAGAGTAAACGTGCTCACAAAAAAGTTACAGACCGACAGACCAACAGACCAAGAGGTCGATTTTTTAAACAATATAAATAAAGCTTCAATAATAATACAGGTCAACAAAAAAAAGGGCTTGTCCTAAGGTTCTCATCTAACTTTTATAATTTTGACTCGCTGAAACCAATTTTGGACAAAAACTGTATTGTCATGTCAGTTTTCATCTGATATCCCCTAAAAAGAAAAAAAGGACTTGTCTTAACCTAAGGTTCTGATATAACTTTTCTGAATTATTTTGAAGCCCTGAAGCCAATTTTAGACGAAACATTTTTTGTTGTGTCACTTTGCCTCTGTCACCCTAGGAGATAAAAGGGGGTGGTACAGGGAAACTGACACCGTAGAATTTTTTTTTAAATTGGGTTCAGCGCGTCAAAATACTTCAGAAAAGTTAGATCAGAATCTTTGAACAATACTTTTTTTTGCTCTTTTTAGGATTAGGATCTTTTTAGGATATAAAAGGTGTAGTAGACAAAAACTGACGCCATAGAGATTTTTTTGCCCAGAATCGACTTCAGGGCGTCAAAATAATTCAGAAAAGTTAGATGGAAACCTTAGGACAAGACCTTTCTTTTTTTGTAGACTTGTGCAATGTATTGACTTTATGAAATTTTGGAAAAATATGCTCTTCATAAATGTTAATAACTCCAAATAATTTCGAGTCAAAATATTTGTTTACAAAATTATGCCATTCAGTCGTAGAGAAATATTTTTTTTTTACTGTAGATTTTTAAAGGTACTTTTGGTTGGTCTTAGCGAAATATTTTTTTGCATTAAAGATTATCTTTTTTAAGCTCTAAAGAGGATATTTATTTTTTTGAATTGTTACTTTTTTTACGTATTTTTAACTATTTTAGTTTTGTAAAAAAGACGCAAAAAATTTAAATGCTAAAAAAATGGTGTAAATAAAAAAAACAAAATTTATTTAGATAAAACCAATCAGAATTACTTTTAAGACCCTACAGTTTTAAAAAAAGAATGTGTCTCTATGACTTGATGGCATAATTTAATGAGGTCAAAAAGTTGAATATGAATGAATATTTTAACTTGAATTTTCAGTGGTTTTTAACATTCATAAAGAGCATATTTTTGCAGCCATATTAAAAATTTAAAATAAGCCATATCTAGATCTGTTCGAAATTTTGTTAAGAAAAATTGCCATTTTTTTGTTTTTGTAATTCGACCAATACGAACGACTGGAGATATTCTCTAAAAACCTAGAAAAAAAGACTCTTTATATTTTTATTTCAGATTCCAACAAAAAAATTCCTCTCCCGAAATACTTGTTGAGAAATTTATTTTTACTTCATTAATTAAGAATATTTTGATTCTTTAATGGGTCCATTTAATCTTCTTTTTTTTTATTGCATATTTTGAGAACTTATGTTTCAAATAATAGATGTACAAAAAACTGCAACTGCTTCTCACTCAAATTATATTAAATGTGTAGTGCGCCGCGAAACGAGGTGGGTATGGGATTAAACGTGACATCAGTTGATCCACAGTTCAGCGGCGGGCAACAACGTGGGTAATACGTGCAGTCTAGTAAAGTTGTCTGTTGATTTTATTAGCGAATGGGAATTAATAGTACTGTAAAAAATGTGTAAATAAATATGAGTGATAAAAGGGGACGGTACAAGTATTTTATTATTCCTACATAGTCCAGTCAACGAAAGAGTTGTAGAGAACATGGAGGAGGGAGAATTTTCCTCTTCAGGAATATCTTGGGGGTAGTTAGGAGGTAAACATAATAAAAGTCCCCGCCCTTAGCCCCGCCGCTTCAGGGGTGGAGGGGAGTAGAAAGGTTCCTTTTCTCGATTCTTCGCTTATAACTCGGAAACGATGCGTCGTACGGAAAAAGGTAATCTATGCAAAATTAAACATAATTAAGTTTCCTACAAGAATGGTTATATTCATTTTCTTCCTATGTGTTATAGTTTACGGGACATTCGCCAGCCAAAATAGATAACTGATAAATTAATTAATTTTTTACGTTGAATATTTCTATCAAAGCGGTTTACCGTGGTCCCTAATAAATCACAATCACAAAACAATCTTTATTTTATAACACTAGACGTACTTACTAACGTAGTATTTTGTCGAAATTTTTACATTTCCTTAAATATACAGCATGACTCACTTAAAATGAAGACACCTTTATAACTTTTTTATTTTGTTTTCGATTTGAATCAAATTTTACTCAAATTTTGCATAGATTACCTTTTTCCGTACGACGCATCGTTTCCGAGTTATAAGCGAAGAATCGAAAAAAGGAACCTTTCCACCCCCCTCCCCCTGAAGCGGCGTGGCTAGGGGCGGGGATTTTTAGTATGTTTACCTCCCAACAACCCCCCAACATAATCCCGAAGAGGAAAATTCTCCCCTCCTCCATGTTCCCTGTATTGAATGTCCCTTTTGGACATTCATTGATTGGACTAAGAGTAACTACATCAGATATATATTTTTTATTTCGTTACTAAGGGCCGGTTTATCAATGCAGTGTTAACTATCCCCGGGATAATTTAAGCTTCAGGTCAAAGTGAGTATTAAACCTGCATCCGCTTATCTACTATATTTTATGTTGATTGTAGGTCGAAAAATGTGTGAATTTTTTTTGTTAGTATTTAAGGTTTTGTTAAGAAGTTAAAAACATAAACTAGAATATTCTCCGGTCGATATTTATATATTTTTTTAAAAGAAAATGAGTAAAACCATAACAAAATAAGGAAGAGGCCTAATTTTTCATCAGCAGAGTGTTTGCTATTAATTAAAACATAAAACGTCAGAGAATAAAAAAAACCGATGTAGTAGGTATCTTAGAGTGGCAAAGAAGCTTCGTGATGCAAAATTAAAATTTCCTACCATTTATGCAAGCTCCAGCAGTAAATATAAGATTACCAGTTGCGTAATATTTCAATGTTAAAAGCAATTGATTTATTGGTTAAACTGAATGATTTCTACAATACAAAAATAGTAGATTGTAATACAAGTGTGGCAAGGGCTTCATTGCAAAACGATGTATGAAAGTAAGAACACGAGCGCAGCGAGTGTTCCTATCATACGAGTTTTGCAATGAAGCTTGCCACACGTGTGTTACATACTATTTTTTCTACGGTTGTGAAGTTATTTCCCTTTTCAAAGTCTTTCCAAAATTTTAAATTTGCTGCTTGTCAGATTTTATTTAAAGTGACATTTTCCGCTGTCATTCTGAAGTAAGAAAATTTGACTTTGTAATTGCAATTCATGTGTAATTAATGTACATTTATAGAATTTAATTGTTATTACCATTAAGTAATATAAAATTCTTTAAGATAAACACACTCTTTTATTCCGGTGCGTGAAGATGTAATCAAGGCGTGCGGCAAAGTGATATTTTCTGCACTCATTTTGAAGTTAGAAAATTTGACTTTCAGCACAATCGTAGAAAAAGTAGATTTTAATATTTTAGTTTTAGCTACATTAGAAAACTGTTTTACCGGTCGGTTGAAAACTCTATTAATAACCTCAATTTGTTAAAAAATAAATATTACTGTAGGCTTTCTTAGCCCGAACTAGATGAAAAGTCCACATTGTCATATCATCCAAAGGGATTATTTCTTTGCCAAAATCATCGCTTATTTCGTCGAAAGCTTCCACTGTTAATAACTTAAGCAAAAAATAACTTTGGTTTTCCACCCAACTATCCCTGAGGAACATATTTTTTTTAGGTTAACCTAGTGCTAACAGGCATCATCTCCACCTTGAAGTTTTAACTAAATTAACTCTGACTTTAATCCAAGGTTACTTTTAACCTGGACCAAAATAAACACTTTATCCTGGAGTTACCGTTCAACTCCGGAGCAAACTAACCTAACCCTGTATTGATAAACCGGCTCTAAATTACTTAGAATCGCGAAAGTTATGGCAGTGAGCTATGCGAAGAATCGTCCTCGTATCTGAGTATTTGCTAAAATCACGCATTCTAGTTGTGAAAATGCTTTTAATGTAAGTATGCTTTTAAGCAAGTATTAGAATTTACTATACTATTGGATTTGTTTTCTAGCTTGAAAAATACGCGTGTGTGTGTGTGTGTGTGACGTGTTTGCCTACGCAAAATGTGCGATTATAAAAAACATTATAAGCATATTGCATAATTCCAGAGTATGAAAATACATTGGTGAAAATCTAATCAGCTTTTTATTTCCCTATCTGACGTGAAGGCGCGGAAATTGTAACAGAAATCTATGCGACGAAGCCATTTTGATTCTTTAGGATCAAAATACTGCTGTGCGGATCATTTGAATGTACATAGATTTCAAATTATTTTGTTAATTTCATTAATTAAAAATTTGTGTAAAAATTAGGAATACATATAGACATCATTCCTGCTTTACAGTTTAGTTCATTCATATACTCTTAAAGAACGATTGTATAATCAATCGCAAAATTTTATTTAGATGTTTTCTTTCTTCCTTCGCATACCGAAAGAAAGTTTTGTGAAGAAAATCACTCCTCGAGATTTCCTCGGATTTTTACATTTCTAAGTAGATTATAAAAACCAAGGTCTTTCACGTCAATCTGTCTGTCTATATTGTTCCCAAAAAAAAATGTTAAAAAGCACGAAAAAAAATATATGTCTGTCTAAATTTTGAGGCATATTCACTATTAGAAATAATACCTAACTTACTATTTTTACGCCCCTCAGCAATTTTTTTGTGAGAGGGGGGGGGGAGGGGGGAGAAACCCATCATGGACACCCAGCGCCTAACCGAGCTAAAAGCCCTCCGGAATAGCGGCCCGTCTTCAGTGTTTGATCATATCCTGGAACCACTCTCGCTTACCGTCAGAATATCAGGTCAATCTTAGTGTTAGGTGTTAGAAATAATCTGCCTCCGCAGAAATGTCCTACCCTTACTTCCCAACTTCGTTGAAACGATTAGTGGTTCAAGTTTCTTTCGACTACTTCCCTGGTTTTCATGATTGATGTTATCATGTCCTCCAAGAGTTGACCGTCCTGTAGGCACTGCAGACTCTCAGTGCCGCACATCGTTGTTCCCTGGCCAGTCTCGCGTTTCTTCCACTGCCATCGCACTTACCCATACCCCGAGGCCGCGTACAGGAGAATGGAGTGCACCACGCTGCACAGCACCCTCCTCTTGCTACGCCTCCCAGTACTGCACAGGGTTGCCAACCCTATTGTTTTTTCAGTAGATCTACATTTTTTGGTCTTCTTCCCAGTTTTTAGTCCGACCTGCTAAATCTACAGTTTTTTTGCATCAATTATTTTATTACGGTGTTACCTAAATTTATTAATAATTTTTTCTAATGAATTATTTGAAGAAACCTCGATTTTTTAAATTTATTCTTGAATTTTGTACTTATTGCTCAATAAAACGAAAATAGTTGTAATTAGTCATAGGGAAGTGCTTACAAAAAATGTTCGTTTTTCATTTCTACATCACATCGTCGAAAAATATACAGAATGTTCCATTTGAAAACATTGAGAAAATTCAATTTAAAAAGTTCTTAATTGAAAAATAATTTTTTGCCACCCTGTATATGTTTAGGAAGTGATAACATTATTTAAAAAAAAAAAAATTCATTACATCCAAGTGGTTGGGAGACATCAATACTAAAATATAGGTATGAATAGAGTCTAGAAAGAGGCTTCAAAAAATGTACTGATACATAGCATTCCATTAAAAAAAATGACACTTGATCCCGTAATTTCGTCTTGGCCCTGTATATTCGAAAAAAATTTCCAGGTATAGACTTTTTTATCTAGTTTTCTTGTATTTCTTTTTATTTCCAGCTATCGTGGAACTCGAGATATCGAAGTTCGACGCACTATTGCCCCACCTTGTATAGTAAAAAAATAGTAGATTAACAGTTTCACTAAAATAAATTCTTACTTTTTTTTGCTTATCTACAGTTTCCTCGTCTAACAGAATTGGCAACCCTGGTACTGCACTGAAGTAATCTTTATTTTTATTGAAATACCCTGTGACTACATATGGCAAATTCCCAGAATCACCGCTAACAAAATTAGGCTCTAAAGAAACTATTGCAGCGCAAAAAATAGCTGCTTCTATCAAAAATCAAAATTTAAACGCAGAAGTGTGTATGCGAACACAGGCGAACCTCTGTTATTCTTTGCTCAATCCATCTAATTATTTAAGTGTATCTTTAAATTTATTAGACCTGTTATAATATTAACAAAGGAGGAGGGTCAATAAGGACTGTTTTCCGCCTCCTCAGAAAATGGATCAAAACACATGGAATAAGTTTCTTAGGTCCGTAGAAGCAATACCATACCCTCTATACTCACACCAAAATACACAAGTATAAATACCCAGGCCAACTGTGTCGCTACAGTGTACATACTGCATACACAGATATGGTGTTACCAAACCCACCAACTGACATAATAGAATCCTCCTCTCCATGCCTCCCCCAAGTCTCCTTTTATATATAAGCACGTATATTAGTTTGATTTAAAATACTTAAAATCTAATCTCGACATATTGGGATGGTACAGTAGAAATCCAGGACACACTTAATACATGCGGGGCTTAACCCCCTCCCCCTCCCCCTCGCACCCAACATTTATATATGTGCATCAGACTTAGGTATTTGATGTACAATTAATTAACAGTAGTTTACAAAAAGTTCCACAGTTAAATACTTACATATTTATAGAGCTATATGCTTATATTCTTACACAGTTACATACTTACATACAGGTAAAGGTCTATGGGGTATAGATGGTATAGGGTGGGAGTTTGCATCCATTTAGGCTGGAATCAACTGAATATTGTTTTTACGGAGCCAAGAAACTTATTCCATGTGTTTCTGTCAATTTTCTGAGGGGGCGGAAAACCTCCCTTATTGAACCCCCTCATTTATTGATAATTCGATTTGACTTATAATTTTTATGTCAAATATAATTTTGTAAATATACTAATTAAATTGCTATTGCAGTTACAAAAACGACACAAATATAACGTATTATTCAAAAAAATCAACGAGATATGATTTGACTATTTTAAGTTGCCGCGAAAACGACGTTGACGTCATGCAATTATGGCTGCCGCGATATTATGACTTCATTCTATTTGTTTGATAGTAATTGTATTAAAATCTGCATTAAATATTTGTAAGAGTGTATAAAATCTACTTAAATAACATTTATTTAGCGGTTTACAATTGGTGCAACCGTTTATATTAAGTACTGAAGTACTTAATATAAGGGCCTCCAGGCTTGTAGCTAGAAAGTGCTTTCAGGGCGGGCAAACAATTTTTCAGGACGGGCCCGTAAAAAAAGTCCGGCGGGGGAAGAAATCCAGAAAAAATTTTTTGATGAGCGGAGGGAGAAATCCAAAAAAAATTTTTTGATGAGCGGGGGGGGGGAGAAATACAAAAAAAACTTTTTAATCCGAAAAATTTAGACAATTTTTACCCAATCTCTTTCAAAATATTAAAAAGACAGTTAAAATTGCCCCCATTACGATCACCGTAGGTCGGGCCAAACTTATTCCAGGACGGGCAGTGCCCCCCCCCCCCCTAGCTACAGGCCTGAGGGCCTTACTAGTATCCGTGGTCAATAAAAAATACCACAAACAAATTCTAGCAGTGGAACTGTAGAAGAATTCGCCACCGTTAGTTTTAAGAACGTGACACTATTATTTATTAAGGGCGCTAGCCACGCTCCTCCCCTTCACTTAGGGTGGCTAATTTCTACTCTCAGAGAGGTTTGGTTAAGTTATAAAAGATGACCTAAGACCGGGGTCCTGTAATAGATGAGATAGGTATAAGTTCGTACCTACCATTGATTGCTTACTGCTCCCTCCAAAGTTTCCGCCTTCTTGCGATGCACTGGTTATGGATCTATCACTTCTTAATATCCTAATTACTTTTATAGAGCTCTCTTCAGCTTCTCTGATCTGATTGATGTCCTTAATGACAAACTTGTAGGCCTTATGAGAGTTCCATACATTCAGTTGTTGACTTAACACACAAAAGCTCCCGAGAGGTTAAACTTAAATTAATCATTCAATCTTGATTGACTTATAACGTAAATTAACGTAAATTACTATTTCTTGAAATAGCAATTTACGTTATAAGTCCGGTAGGTGACTTATTACAGTACTAGTTGTTTTACGGACGAGGCGACGCAGGAGCCGAGTCCGGAATATAAACGAGTACTGTAATCGTGTATCGTATAATATTTTATTTCATACTGTCTTTATAATCTTTTTTAAAATGAATAAAAAGTTATAATTATTAAAATTTAAAAAATATTAGTTCGTAATCTAGCAATCGCATCACCTTAACGATGCTATAGCCATTGTTTTCCCTAGCTAATTATGTTTGTCTTTGGCGTGTCACTGTCAAATAAATAAAACCATAATTTTTGCATTATTTTGTATTATGTAGATTTCGGAGGAGATTTTAAATAAATCTGTGGAACCAACGGAAAAATTAATTCTAAAAAATCATCAGATAGATATCAAAAAGAATATGGATTGTTTTGTCAATGGAGACAAATAATATAATAGTGTTGCTAGGTAACACATTACAGTATCAGATACTGTAATGTTCGCAGGTAACACATTACGGTATCAGATACTGTAATGTTCGATTTACCGGCCGCAAATGAGTCCGGGAAATAGTCATTTACCGAACAGTATGAAATAAAATAATTCAACTAATAACATTTATTAGGGTAATTCAAGTGTACAGTAAATGTGTGCAAGAACTCCACCATAAAATGGAGAGTAGGTAGTAGCAATCGACTTCCTAGAAGAGAATGAGTGCAATTTGGCTCGACTGAAGGTAAAACATTCCTACAAAAATCTTTACTCGCTCTTGACTAGCTTTATAGTTGCAATGGTGATTATACCTTTCACTAGAAGTTTTATGAGGATTTCCCTCACCCTTGCGAGAATGTACTAACGGCATATAACCTGATAAGGGTAGATAGAGTACCCCAGCTTCGCCAAGTCCAATTTCGGCGTAATTCTGAAACTTGTGCTTAGGGCGTTGAATGCCGTCTTGCAACGTTGACAAAAGTCAAATTTCAGCTCACAAGTTTTAACCATCGGGTCGAATGTCGTTGGGAGAGAAAATTTTGTTTCATAAAAATTAGGCGTATTTTCCTGCGTGGTAATCCGTGTTGCACAAACCACATATTTCTGTACTTTAACTGCAACATTCCAATTTTGTAAATATTTCAGATATAAGCCATCATTCAGATAATGCAGATCTGATACATGGCCTCTAATAGTGCCACATCAAACGTTGATTTTAAATTCATGTTGAAAATGTATCTCTTTAGACAAATTTGGGTTTTGCATATTCTACGAATGATTTATCCAGTTGAAAACATCACGACGAGTGATCTCTTCGGTAAATAACATTTTGTTCTGGAACATCAGATCAGCATTCTTTGTCTCTCGTAGATGAATAAAGCGGGCAACTCGCCGCGCGCCGGTATAGCACCTCGGTTACTACAAAATAAACTCGTACGGGCTTCCTCGATTTCCCAGCGAAACATGTGCTTTTATTCTACTCTGTAGAAAAACATAGGGGCCCTTCGCTTTGAAGTTAGGCGACAGCTTGATTATAAATTACATAGATCGAAATCCAATACTTCTTTTTAAATCTATGGTCCAGTACTTCCAAACTCTTACATAACATCGACGTCATGCGTCAGCACGTCTCAACGATAATAGCAAAAAGGGGGCAAAAGAAAGAAAACGCCTCCAACTGCGAAAACCCTAACAAATTGGAGACGTTCTAAATACGTGTCTCAGATGGCTATCTAAAATTTGACCAAGACGTCGTCGCAAACTCTAAGATACTATAGATCCATATACCAAACAATGGACGACTTCTCGTGCTAACGTCTGCAACTATCCGTATCAATACGCAAATTATCCACGATAATCTTCCCAAATGCACGCGTTGCTGGCCATCTTTGCACTTCAACAACCTCTCTCATTTATGTTGCTGACTAATTAATTCTTTGCCTAGTGAAATTAACCTGTGACCTTTGCCAATGGTCCTAAACTTGAATCTTTAAAAATCGTCCACACAAACACTTAACATTTAATAAAATTTTACGGAACCATAACACTACCTTTGTTTCATAGATTACATAAGGTTTTTCGATAACGTGGAATAAGACAAACTATAGGCTGTATTATAGGAGATTGGGACCCTCAAACATAAGTATTTATTATTCGCCGATTGTATGAAGGAAACTTTGCTTTGGTGGAAGTCGACAACATTAGCTCCGATATAAAGTTGGCAAGGGCGTCAGACAGGGCTGTACTCTGTCATCAATCCTTTTTAACATGTGTAGTGAATACGTGATGCAACGCATACTGGAGGATTACCAGAAGTAGCTGTAGGCTGAACCAAGATTTCTAACTTGAAATTTGCAGATGATACCACCTTAATTGAAGCAAGCGAAAAGGAGCTCGTACAGCCGCTGGACAGATTTCAGACAATAAGCTCTGATTATATTTAAGAGCAAATTACAACAAAACTAAAGTGAAAAACTCAATCATAATCACCTACCTTTGATGGGTGATTGTGAGGTACTGCACGATATAGTATACTTTAAAGCCCTTGTGGACAATACCGGCAACTGCGAATGTGAGATTTGGCAAAGGATATAGATGGCTAAATCAACAACTTGCCAGTTGAGCAAAATTTGTCAAGACAAATATTACGAGACTCACAAATATTAGACTTGTTAACTGCTTGGTTTTCTCCTTCATTCTTTGTGCCTCTGAGAAATGGACCGTTAGAGAAGGAAACAGACGGCAGTGGGATGTATTAATACTTTCGTGATGTGGATCTGGAGACGTTTGCTACGAATTCCCTGAACTACTCATGGCACTAATTGCTCGCTTCTCCATGAGACGCATCCCCAAAAGCGACTCTCCAACATCGCATTTTTCCGAATTCTCTCATTTTTTTGGCCACTACAACCGAAGAGAGGATAATGTAGAACGGTTGATAGCTTAGAGAAAACCAGATGGTAAGGGGCGAAGAGGACGACCTCCAGAACGTTGGATTGATGTCACCAAGAAGCTGATGGAAGGTGTACATCTAACAGGCAACCTCAACAGATGGCGTGAGGCCATTAGATAAAGTAAGCAGAGACCATCTAAAATAATGCATGGATCACAAAACGGCTATCAATATGCTGTGGGTAAGAAGAAGAAGAAGGCGTGTGCTTAATAGATATAAACTATTTTGATTTACACGTGAATTGTTCATGGGTAACTTTACAAATACGAATTGCATTGCGTTGAAATTTTATCTTTTTCAAGGACGGTTATGTTTAGTGACTTGTAATAAGTTTTTTTTGTTTATAAGTAGAAAATCGTTCACTGTACAATAGTTTATTATTAAAATGGTCGTAAAGTTTCCAAGAAAAAGTTAGGGCTGGGGGTACATGGCATCCTCTAGGAACAATAACACAATAACTAATAAATTATTATTTCTCACTCGGGATTTTACAGAGCGAGAGGGAAATATGGGTTTATTTTCGGTTTATTATAAATATTTTAAAAGTCATAAATGGTATAACCTTTAAAATAGTTTCAGATACTTCCCATTGCTCTAAGGAATACAACCATATACAGTTTTTTTCATAAATTTTATATATAGTAAAATACCGTACTTTAATAAGACAGACATTTGCAATAAAATATATATATATATATATATATATGAAATAGAATTTGAAGGAAACAACTACTCAGCGGGCAAATACCCCGACCTGCATTGGATTACACCTTCAAATCGTGATCAGTAACCAACTATCATTTGTCTGTTCCTAACCAGACATAGACCGGTTTCGAACTTATTATGTTCTCCTCAGTATGCCATAGTTCATGGAACAGACAAATGATAGTGGTCAACTTGCTAGTCTTATACAAACTGAATCAAATGAAGTGACGGTGAGAGGTAAACTCTCATATGGTCAGATGCTACTATACGTCGGACAAATGTCACTGGCGTATAGCGACTTGCTTTTCTGCAAGTACCAAGAGCGGCGACCTCTAGCCTTGTGGGCTATACTCACTGTTTATGAAATAGAATTTGAAGGAAACAACTACTCAGCGGGCAAATACCCCGACCTGCATTGGATTACACCTTCAAATCGTGATCAGTAACCAACTATCATTTGTCTGTTCCTAACCAGACATAGACCGGTTTCGAACTTATTATGTTCTCCTCAGTATGCCATAGGTCATGGAACAGACAAATGATAGTGGTCAACTTGCTAGTCTTATATAAACTGAATCAAATGAAGTGACGGTGAGAGGTAAACTCTCATATGGTCAGATGCTACTATACATCGGACAAATGTCACTGGCGTATAGCGACTTGCTTTTCTGCAAGTACCAAGAGCGGCGACCTCTAGCCTTGTGGGCTATACTCACTGTTTATGAAATAGGATTTGAAGGAAACAACTACTCAGCGGGCAAATACCCCGACCTGCATTGGATTACACCTTCAAATCGTGATCAGTAACCAACTGTCATTTGTCTGTTCCTAACCAGACATAGACCGGTTTCGAACTTATTATGTTCTCCTCAGTATGCCATAAGGTCATGTCATGTCACGCCAGTGACATTTGTCCGACGTATAGTAGCATCTGACCATATGAGAGTTTACCTCTCACCGTCACTTCATATATATATATATATATATATATATATATTGTTCTATTTTTATCTGTGTATGAAGGAAAATATGTGATTTTATGGTTTATTTGTTGAGCGCCAGGTGACTAAGTGTCTACCAAACTATTTGCACAAATAAAAACAAAATATTTTAATTTAGCATGAGTACCTGCCAAGTGCAGACAAAACTCCTTTCAGGGATGAAGTAGGTTCAATATTGCTCAGATCAGAAATTAAGCAACGATCAATAAAACACTGTGATTAAAGAATATTTTTGAATTTATTCGATCCTTTGTCTTGGAATATGATTTGCTGATTTTCAAAATGTTTTTTACAATATTTCTTATAACTACTTAAAATTATCGGCCTTGTATTGTTATTATAGAGATCTCAGACAAAATAAATATGTTATTTGTTAATTTAGTTGATAAAAGCTTTTACCTTGTATACGCAACCGGATGATTTTCGTACGCTACCGCACTACCAGTTCACATGCTTCCTTCACTCCTATCATATCATCATCATCATCAGCTGGTCCGTTCTGGATATGGGAATATCTTCCTTGTGCTTCCTATGGATTTCGGTCGCTGAATACTTCTCAGGAACTGCCGAAACACTTTCTGACACTTTATTTTTTAAAATAGACAAGTACCTATATTTAGGTTTTCGTTGCACTTTCTTTTTAAATTCTCAGTTTACAATGTTATTTTATTATTTGCTCTTATTAACTCTTCTATATATTTACATGATCAGGAAATCCTATTTAGTTATTAAGCTTTTGCAAAATTTTCTTTACTTTTTTTTTTTTTTATGTCACCCTGACATCTCCTCTCAAACTCGATTTTTTGTTTCATACATTTTTTTTGAATAAAATTTTAATTTTGGAATTTACTTATTTCTCCTTTATGCTATAATAAATATGCTTTTTGTTAATTGAGTTTTATTCCTGATAGCTTCCTGATTCTTTTAGTAGTTCTTTTTCTAGGTTAATGTTTTTATTTAAAATTTTTCCTGGTTATGTGAATATTAGCAAGTTTACATAAATTTACCCTTAAATACTATTATACACTGTGAAATCTTATTCCAAGTCAATTTTCCTGTTTTATTATACATTTCTATGTACGAATTTCCTATTCTACCTTATTTTCTACCTACTAACACTATGAACTTTCAGCTGTCGTGTGGACAACATTTTGATACCCCAGGAAGCGTACTTCTGGCTGTACTTAACGAAACTACATTGACACTATGGTCTGAACCATTGTCTACAAAGATAACGTGGAATCTATTTCCTAAATACACTACATTTATTTAATTACGATTAATGTCTTTCAAAATCCAAAATTTTGTGAAATTTGATTTAAAGCGTGCCATCACGTTTTATATTTTGGTAATAATCTTCTCTGTTCATAGAGTTCATTTAGTCTATCTTTTATTCTGTTTAGACTCACTAATTGTCAATATTTCTATTTATCACTTATTATTTTAATTATCCTACATTATACCCAATTTTTGTCCCTTTACAGGTACCAATCTCTTGTTTATCAACAAATTTAATATTTTTATGTCCCTTAAACACACTGCCTTACTTTCACGTCGCAGTCCTACCTTCTGCATATGACCGGAGCTGTACTATACCTAACATGCACTCGCGCTTCAAACAGGCACCATCAGTAACCTTTTATTAAACGTAATTTTGAAGTTAAATTTTAGATTATCGGGTATGACTAGCAATTTCAAATATTATACTTGTCTGGGGCGAATATCACAACAA